>OW386555.1:11973456-16773456 GCA_936435175.1 Glyphotaelius pellucidus | reverse complement strand
GTGTCAAATTTTGTACTTGTGCGCTGGTATTCATAGTACACGTTACACAGGCAAATATATTTTTTTCTTGACGTATTTGAATGAAAATATGTTTCATATTTTGTTATTCAGCGGCACATCCTCTCTGCACATTCCATCGGGATCACTTAGTAGTATATTGCGTAATTAGGCGTACCGTATTTTCCCTAAACCGACTGCATATTATGGTACGCCGGCGGGCTAACTGTCGGCGAACTGTCATGGAACCGTCTCTACTTTATCTTTTAATCTATCGGTACTGGGTCTGCAAACACAACCGAAGACAAAGATAACCAGAACTCACTGAGGTCGTTGTAAAATTATATAATTAAGCCCAGTGGAAAGTTAGAAAAATAAAAGAGTATAAATGAGACAATGTATCAATGAGAATGAAATAAAGACTATATGGCGATACAGAGTTGTGTGGTGGTCTATCCTCTCTGCGGGGAAAAGGCGATCGTTATATAGTTGCAAAGTGGCAAATTCTGAAATGCAGAACATAATATTACGTAACTTCATGCAAATTGTTTGTTATCTATAATATTTATCTGCTTGACTTGGTTGCTTGGCTTGATAACTCGGACTTGAATTCGGACAAACACAATTTGATCCAACTGAACAGACTTTGGCCAACTTCGATTCTGGCGAAAGTTTACCTAAACGGATAATATTGGTGAAACCACTTCTGCATTGACGTCAGTGGACGAAATCTGCCTTTATTGCACTGTTTGCATCCTATTTGCTTATCAATATTGCACGTGGTTCCTGATGGTACTGTGTAATAATTTCAATCTGAATAATTCGGAAAAAATAAAGGTAATATTTAGAACACGAGAAATTTCCACTCCGCCGTTTTTTATTGCGTGGTCTTGCCGCGGGCTTTTTTTAAGCCTAGCCGAAATGAGAGTTTTCGCCTTTGTTTATTCAATGTTCAACAGCAATGAGAATTTTACTTATATTTGTATATAAATTTACTTATCCATTAGAACTATTCGTCCTAAAATTTGTCCATTTGGACAATATGCAAAGTATCATCTAATTTGTCCAACTGGACAATAGAAGTGCAAAAAGTCAGTTGGGCGAACAGGAAATGTCCATAGTATCCATTTGGTTAGCAGTTTTCTTTGAAAATTATTGATGGCAATATTTCTGTTTGTAGAAACACTTAGCTAAACTTGAAAGGGTGTGTACATCAGATTTTAGAAGCGTCTCATATAGCGGCTATTGTAAAAGTGTACGGCAGAGATTGGTATACAAGTAATAAATAATACAGAAAATTCGGTTGATTCTGAAACTGATAAGTATATTTTTTCAATGTTTGTGGCTTTCATCCTTCAAGGGTGTTCTATGCTATGTTATAATTTATTTATTTTTATTTATTTATAGATAGATACAAATGAAATTACAAATTACATATTAGGAGTTTTGCCTGTCCAACTAGGAAATTTTCCCGTTCCAAGACAGACAAATTGACATGTTTAGTTCATATTTTTTTATTTTTTATTTTTTTATTAATCTATAAACATAGGGTTTTACATAGGGTTTAATTGATGCCTGTCTCACTAGGATTTGCCTGTGTTGAGACAGGCTTAATTATTCCTGAAATGTACATAATTACATAACAAAAACAAAAAAAAAGTTTCATTTTTCTCTGAAACTAAGGTGTGTAATAAAGAAAATGTATATAATGTATATAAATACATGTAGGTACACATACATTATTTTTGTGACAAAGTAGAAAAGGTAATCTGGTAGCATATATAATAATCGGATTTACCGAATTAACCTGGTAACATATAATATATTAAGATTTACAGAGTATGAGATAAGTAGGTATGTTAGTAGCATTGAGAGGTGTAACAAGTACCTGATAACAAGATGGAGGAATTACAATAAGATTTACAAAATATAGATTATGTGTTTAGATGTTTGTATTTTTAATACATAGTACACTTATAGGAGAAACTATATTAAAATTTACAATATTAGATATAATTTATGTATGTAATTATCCATATGATTTTTTTTAAGCGTTGTAACTATAATGTATAATAAATTATGTCAAACATGATATTTTCTCTGAATTAAAAAATGAATTCAGAACATATTATATTATACGACTATACGAATATACACCGCGCTCATGTCTTGAACTACTCCTGCTAAAATATAAAAACAATAACTATAAATGAATATAGATAGAAATATAAACTATGAATATAATTACATAGTACCTGATTTAGTTAGATTTGAATTATAATGTTCTATTGTGCTGAAGTAAAAAAGACTAAAACTTGCAGATTAAAATTACGAGAACATTCAAAAAAATATATTCGGAAATCACCAAAATTCAAAAATGCTACAAAATTAAGTCCAGTAATCATTTCGGAAGGCGGGAACGGGTATCATTTATTTTAGGTTCTCACCTTTGTCAAGGGTCTTCCCAATTTTATTTGTGTTATTTCACAATTAATTAATTAAAAATAATAAATACTATGTTTGCGTCACGTTCCAGAGTGGAAGATGTAAGCTCTAGTGTAAGACCTCCATTCAGAATTGAAACGTTGCTTGAAATGGCTTTAGCCGTATTTGGTGACCAGATCTGAATAGCCAGGTACTTTCTCACCTTCCTCTTCCCATCTCCTACTCCTCCCCTCTACCTTCAGCCTCACAACATATCCCGATTGGGGATGCCATAATCTCACTGGCTCCAGACGGGAGCAGCCGGGACTCTTGTGGGACTCTTGTACGGTATTCGTATAAAAATTAAAAAGTCTATTCATGTAAAAATAATTAATAACAAATTCACCAAGTTTCAAATTACGGTAGGAAACTTTGATTACGTAAAAGTGTGCATTTTAATTCTTTTGTGGTTAACTTTTAGATTTGAATATATAGCTTGGTGTTTTCTCTTTCTATGAAAGTAAGGAAGACACAATGATTTCTATGAGACCGATATGAGTTGTTCCGAAAAGCGAACAAATTAGCCCGAGGGGTTAAGCGCACTTTTTTATTTTTTATTTAGAAAATTTTAATACATATTTAAGTCCCACAAAGATGTCACACGACGGCTTGTCTGTAGGTTCTATTAAATAAAATACATATTTTTTAAATTAATAACACATGTAAATAAAATATTATATATAAATAAAATAATGTGTCTCAATGTACCTACCTAAATACAAATTGTTTAGGCAGGTACGTTGAGATGTTCAAAGATACACTGAATCGTCATTTATTATCCAAGGCTTAATTTTATTGGTGCAGGGTCTCTCATTATTCACAGGTTTAAAAAACTTATTAAATTTATTAAAAATCACTGGTATTAAGAATTTAAGCGTTCTGCTTCCATACTTATTTGTTATTCTTGGAGTTATAAGGCCCTTATTTTCAGTGAATCTTATGGTGTGAAACTTGAAATTTCACTTTTTTTTTTTAAATTGAAATTTCACATTTTCACTTGAAATTTCAAATTTTTTTTTGAAATTTCTTTTCAGTGAAACTTGAAATGAAATAACACGACGTTTTACAAATGTCATGTTTTTAATATTATTAACATTGTTCAACTCTCACCACTAACAAGCAAGTGCTGTTTTATTTTAGTATATTTGAATGGTTACCAGCGTGTCGCATTATCCTTATCTCAGATGTTACGAGTATATTATTACATACGCCCGTTTCAAATCGCAGCACAATTCTCCCTGAGAGCTACACTCTGAACTGCACAGTCTACACACTTCACATTTCCAAGTCGGAGAACTTGCAAGGAAATCTTCTTATCTACTCTGCAGTATTTCCACAGATAAATCTGTGCTCTGGGTGGTTCGTTGTAACAACGAACACGTTCCCTTAATTTCCTGCGGTGATTAAATTCAACGTTTATTTACTTAACAGAATCTTGTATCATTTGGTCTTGCCTGTTTTTGCCTGCAAAGACAGTATTTTCTAACACGGTGTGCATAGAGTAATGAAATATGAAACAAACGTTAAATAAAGCAATTTAAAAGTAAACATGTGTTATTTTGGTGTTGTGTTTCGAAATGCCAAAAGCTTGTTGTTGTCTGCCTTTGTTTATAATGATGAGAAATGATTCAGATTTCTGATAGCAACAAAATCATCTATAATTTTTTAAACTTTCGAGTAAAAACATTGGATTTTTTGTATGGTAGGTACCGTGGAATGGGGTGTTTAGAAACTTAGGGGTGAATAGGAAATACTTAGAGAAATGACTTCACGTGCCTCCCACTTTTTCTAAATCGTTATTATTACGTTTTAAATTTTCACCGTAATTTGGCAAAATAATATTTATGTTTTCTGGTAACCTGAAACTGCTTTTAGCACGACAGAAGTGACAAATTTCAACAATTTTTGGCCAAACAGTTTTTCGTGCCCCATTTTCGTCCTTAATAGTTCCAAAAAGTAAATTCCTAATAGTTCCAGTCATCAATTCAGCCTGTGCTTCTCATATTTCCCAAACATATTAATAGAGAAGTGATTAAAAGTGAAAAGTGAAAAGTAAGCTGCATTTCTTTTATTAACCGTAAAATTAAAATTTGTATTTTTACCGGTGAATTTCAATTCAATGTGGTGATTAGAAACACCATAGGTAGTGAAGGGAAACGAGATATCTGGTGATTAGAAACGACGTACGTGGTGACTTAAAACATATGTAAAAAGTTTGTTTAAGCAATCCAATTATTTAAAGTTATGTACATTTTTGTTACAATAACTCATTACACAACTACAAGCCTAATCCTCGATCCAGATGCCATCTTTCTCCTAAAATAGAAGAAATAGAACAAGCTTTAAAAGACATATAATGAAGAAGAATAATTTGTCGTATAGAGAGACTGCTAAAAACACAACATCAATTATTTTTGAATGGGGCTTTACAGAGTAAATCAGATTGATCTACGCATCATCATAAAACATTAACTTAATCGCCGCTGTCCTCCCAAGAAATGGTATTTAGCAGTAAAACATTGCAGCAGACGCTTTTACAATAAAAAATTTAAAAATTTTGTTCACACTATGAAATATTATAATTCTGACTGGATGAAGAAAAAAATTCGTTTGAATTCGAAGTGGACAGTGATGATAGCTTAGATAAGGACTATCGACGGCAGCCATTCGATGGCCTCCGTGGTCCCGAGGCAAGACTCTCGACTCACAATCCGAAGGTCGCGGGTTCGAACCCGGCGTGCGCAAATAAATTTTATTTGATTAATTTGCGTTATTTCACAATTTATTCATTTAAAATAATATATAGTATATTTGAGGCACGTTCCAGAGTGGAAGATACTATCAGTATCGCCCTGGTGTAAGACCACAATTCAGAATTGAAACGTTGCTTGAAATGGCTTTAGCCGTATTTAGTGACCAGATCTGAATATCCAGGTACTTCCCCACCTTCCTCTTCCCTATCTCCTTCCCCTCCCCACTACCTTCAGCCTCACAACATACCCCAATTGGGGATGCCATAGTCTCACTGGCTCCAGACGGAAGCAGTTGGGACTCTTGTGTGGTATTTCATACAAAAAAAAAATGTGCCAAATGAGTAAAATTATTTAAATAAAGAATTTTTAATTCATGAAGCTATGTGTGTTATGAAAATAGATTTAAATTCTCTCACGTGTTTCTATTGATATATTATAATAAAACAAATGTTTTTTCTGACTCCACTGTGAAGGTGAATAGAAAAATCACAGTTTTATCTTTATTAATTTCACAATGAGAATGCATATTTCATGTTAGAAATGGGTAGAAACAAAAAGACTAACCAAAGAAACATAGATACTTTTAAGGCATTTAAATGTACTTTGAACTTACAGTTTCTGAGCTATTAGATCGAAAATGTGCTAAACTGTTTCCAATCACCCCATTCTACGGTACCTATCCTAATTTGTATTGTTTCAGAGTAATAAGTCGTAATTAATTTAAAAAAAAAATCTTTTGTTGAATGCAGTTAATATCTACTTTTATTTCTGAAGCAGATTATTATGAACAATATTTTTTTCGGACACCATTCTAAAATTAGGAAATACGGGTTTTCAGAATCCATGTCATTAACAACTGGACGTGCACGTCCAGTTGTTTCTGACATCTCCAAAAAATCAAAATTTGAGTTGAGTATGTAATAGTGTACCCTCTACCTGGTACAATACCCAGATTACTCATAAAAACTACCAAATCAATTATAAAGCACAAAAACTTGTAGGTACTTAGTGAAACAAACGAAAAAAATAGGTTTTCTGGATTACTAATAGGGAATTTCGAATAGTCACACTAATGTACCGGACCGTTATGCTTCCCGGTGTAATTTTATAGCATATTTAATATGAAAACATAGACACCTGTAAATAATATTTGATTTGTATTTGAATTAATTTTTTTGAATGGCATTGCGCGGGTATCCATTAGTTAGATAAAAAAGGTATTGCTAGTCGTACAAAACTACATACAACATTTTTCTAAACTATGCAAAAGCAAAGAATTGCTGAACATAAATACATACATCTTCTTTATGTACGTTTGAAACAATGTTCCACATTTTTATCGTTTTATGCTCGTGTAATTCAAGACACACTTATTTATTTCTATTGTCCCCACCATAAACAGTAAATTACTTCAAATGAACTATTAAGTAGGCCACTAGGTTGATTAATTTTAGTTTAGGAAAACAATTTCCTTATTTCAATTTCCCTATGTCATGAGGTCTATGGGAAAAGGAAGGAAATGAAGTTTTGGGAAGGTAGAGGTATGAGGGGTGGGTAGGAATCTGGGGTCAGGTCCCAAGAAGTGGCGGACGTACGTTAATCCATCCGTCCCACTGCGGTGTAAGGAGATGTTCCGAGAGAGTCCTGCTGGAGAGGTCAAAAAGTCTCCCTCGACCAGTCTCTCCCGATGTGGCCTGCCACGTAGCCGATGGGCAGATTCATCCACGCTAACCCAAGTCAAGACTGCTAAATCACCAAACGTAGCAAATCACTCGGGGTGACCTATGGCAGATGTGTTGGATACCCAGTAAATAGTTTCCGGGGCGGTGGTAGCTACACACCCGCCTCCCATTTAGAAAATTATTAATAGTTTGAATATTGTATAAAGATCAGTTATTATTAAAACAGTTTCAGCCAAATACGCGAAAAAAAGAGCTCTTTAAAAAATACAAAATAAAACCTCCAATACGAATCCATGTTTTTCTCCTTTCTCCTCCAGAAAGAGGAAGGCTACAATTAACGTCATTTTATGGCATGGCTGAACATAAATTACTGTAAAAATAGCTAACTTCCGGCTTACAACATGGTTTAATGGTTGTAGTTACAAATACAAAGAGATCAAATCCAAAAAATGCTTTATTTAAGGCAATATTTGTTGTCGGTTGTAAAAGAGGTTTTCCGCAATGTGCGAAATCATTTTTAATGGCAAAATATTATGTTAAGTATCTACTCTCAATAAATACTTTTACTATCTTAAAACTTTTCTTATTCTTTTAAACATCTAATAATAAAAATGAACGCATTGTATGTTATAGAAATGAAACATTATAAAGTTTAATGCAAAATTACTTTGGTAAAAATCAGGTGAGGCTATGTTTGTTCCAAAGGAGGTATCAATTTGGGAGGCGGGTATGTCAAACCATTTATTGTGGTACCAAGTGGTTTGCTACGTTACTTAGCAGGGATGCTTGGGTTCATTGGGTGAGGTTTGTCTAGGTCTTGGAAGCGGATTTTTTTGCCTACCTACTGCCAGATAGGGAGAGACTGTTTGAGGGAGACATTTTGACCTCTGCAGCCGGACCATCTCAACCCATCGCCTTGCACTGCAGTGGGAGGGATGGAATCATACGTTTTTAACATAACAATAATAATGTAAAAAAGGGCTGGTCTGCAATGTAACTAAAAAAACAAGTAACTAAGAAATCATATAACTGGCGTATGTTTTTGTGAAATTCGTCACTCCTAAACCTATGCAGGTGTATCTAGTTGGTTTGTAGGTAAGTACCACTCTTCTTTCATTTCTACCTGAACAATATTTAACTAATTAATAATATTTATAATATTGTTCCTCAAACACAGAAAACTTATTTTGTGGCACCATTTTAATTCAAAATTAATAAAATACTTAGTTTTGACCACTTTTATTGTTTATAAAACCAACGTGTTTCATGAGCTATGCTCACTTCTTCAGGGTTTACTTAAAACTTTTAAAAGTTGAAGAAGAAGTGAAAGGCTCATGCCCAGCATGGCTCATGAAACACGTTGGTTTTATAAACAATAAAAGTGGTAAAAACCAAGTATTTTATTAATTTTGAATAATGTTCCTGTTTTCTACCGTTATTATGCGGTGTACTGTGTTATTTTTGGATAATGTTATAATGCCCCAAAATAAATAAATGCCCCCTCACCATTGAGTGTAACAGTATACACACATTTAAATAATATAAATACCTGCCAATAGATTTGAATAGAAACCAACGTCTCCACTGACATTAAGCACTCTTGAGGCGGTTCAATTTTTCACATAATTACCCTAGTCATCCTCCCATGTATTTTCTTTTCTTTTGAAGAACTGGTTACAAAAGCATATGGATAAACGATCACCACAACACGGGCATGTGCCTAGCATGGTGGTCGAAAAATCCTAAAATTCATGTAAAAACAATTCATTGAATAAAGAAAACTTAAAAAAAAAATTTAAAAAAATAACCTGATCCACATTGGACTCCGGCAACCTATATCATGTTCCCATTAGTTCCGGGACTTCAAGCTACGTCACGAGCCCCTATAAGAACTAACCTTGCTATATACATTTTCTACGAATCCTGGAATATAGCTTTAAAACTAACCAAAAAAACGTAAATCATTTTTGTTAGATAAATCGAATTTATTTAAATTCTGAGAAGGAGAAGCGTAATTCTTTTTCAACAATTTTGTTAAATGTTAATAATTGTGTGTTTACTAATTGCGGCTTTATCTTAATTACCCTTTAACAGTGTGTATACAATTCTAGTTAAGAACCCTTACTAATTTAATGTTTCTTTCCCCTATTTTCACATAAACAATGGTTGTTACCCAAGGCGGAATATTTAAACATATTTTAGAAGTCAAACACGACTGCTTACAAATAACAAAACTTTATTAGAAAATTAAGAAATATGCTGTGGGCGCTGGTTTGCTCGATCAAGATTATTATTCACTAATTCTTTTCAAATTAAATATACTAATATTTTGGTTGTCGGTGCATGCGTGAAGTGATGCGTAACCCTGCGTAATGCGCAAAATTATTCTAGGAAGTAGGTAAACAATAATTTTAATCACTTGTCTGTTACATGTGGTTCGCTACGTTTGGTGATTTAGCAGGGGTGCCCGGGTTCATGGAATGAGGTTTGTCTAGGCATTGGAGGCGGATGACCAGGACTCACTGAACCCCAGATTCCTATCCACCCCTTAAACCCTTTTCCTTCCCCAGAACTCACCTCTCCTCCTTTTCCTTAAAAAAATCCCTCCACACAGCATCCCCAAAGATGACCTAGGCTCTGAGAGAAATTATTTTCCTCAGGGCCTCCTGTGTGGAGCTCATGTAAAAAGAAAAAAAAGTGGAAATTTAAAAGCTTTTCAAATGTTTTGTGGTATTTTTGATGTTTTTTTTTTAATGAAAAGCAAGTGGGACCCTGGCACCTCCAATTGCAGAATATTCCGAGACTGAATTATCTTGATATTCAGATCTAGTGATCACACACGGACGGATGAATCCATCCCTCCCACTGCGGTGCCAATTCATACCTTCCAAGACCGAGAGAGTCCGGCTTAAGAAATCAAAGAATCTTCCTCAGACGGCCTCTCCCAATCAGGCACGCCACGTAGCTGATGGGCAGAAGCTCCACCGCCAAAACGTGGACAAATTGCACCCTGAAAACCCAAGAACTTTTGCCTCATCACCAAGTGTATCTTGTCACTTGGGGAACCTTTGAAAGAGAGTTGGTTATCCAATGAATGGTTCCAGGGGCAGTGCATGGCGGTACCTATATTCGCATCCCTAATTGAAAGAAATAGTTAATTTTCGTATAAAACTTAATGTTTATATTACAATAATTCTGATACTTATGATGATAACAACTATTTTGACGCTTTATAAGTTGGTGATAGATCTAATGTAGCACAAACTTCGAAGCTTTCCTTCCTAATTACAATACTCATTATAAAAGTACTTTATCCGTAATCTTTTCATTTTTCGGGGCTCGATTCAAAGCAGTTGAAGCTTTTTTATTTGGATTCCGGGTAATTGAATAAGAAGAACGGAGACTGGAAATTATTCCCGTAAAAAAAAAACAAATTGAATCGAAAGCCTTTCACAATTTTGCAAAGGAGAAATCTGATTATTGCCGAAAAATTGATTCCAATGAAAACACAATTTAGGATTCGTCGGTTCCGTTTCACGCCATTTTATCAATTTTTTACATTTTCCTGAGAATTATTTTGAGGAAATGACGTCTGCTGTCTTGTTTACTTTGAATAAGCTTTACGGAGATTGTTTTTCATGAGTATATTTCTTCGACACAACTTAATAATAGAAGTTAACTTAGTAATACAAGGTTATTTGTTTCTGAATATAACAGAAGATTTTTTATGAAGTGGAACTGTGGAAACCTTGATTAGTAGAGAACATTGAAGGATGTCATATGTTGTGAGTTCTCACTAAATAGAGTCCACATAATAGTATAAGTACAGTTATTTGTGTTTGAGTATTGTAGAAATGGAGTTATGGAAATCTTTGGTATTTCAGAACGTTGAAGGAAGTCAAATGTTCTAGGTTCTTTCTAAATAGAGTACATGTAGTAGTGCAAAGTGATTTGTGTCTTAGTATAGCAGAAGACTTATTGTGAAAAGGAACTATGGAAACCCTAATTATTGGAGAACAGGATTTCATATGATCTCAGTTCTTACTTAATTGAGTCCAAATAATAGAACAAAGATATTTGTGTCTCTCATTGTGAAATGGAACCATGGAACAGAACATTGAAGGAAGTCAAATGTTCTTAGTTCTCACTAAATAGAGTCCATATCTAATAAATAAAATTCTCATGTCACGGTGTTTGTTATCATACTCCTCCGAAACGGCTGGACTGATTTGGAAGAAATTTTGTATGTTTATCGGGTAGGTCTGAGAATCGGCCAACATCTATTTTTCATACCCCTAAAAGTTAAAGGTGGTCCACCACGAATTTTTAATTTTATTTTTTTGGATAATTTTTTTATCTTAATTTTTTTATGATGGGGCATTAATAAATACATACAGCCCTAAATGTTCACCCTACTACCATCAACCCCTATTTTTGAATAGCAATATTAGTAATTAAATCATTTTCAACCCCGGTCTAAACTAAAAAAAATATTTCCTAGAAATAATGTATATGGCAAAACAACGTTTGCCGGGTTAGCTAGTAATAGTATAAAATTAATTGTGTCTCAGTATTGCAGAAGACTTATTGTGAAATGGACTATGGAACAGAACATTGAAGGAAGTCAAATGTTCTCAGTTCTCTCTAAATAGAGTCCATGTAATAGTACAAAGTAGTTTGTGTCTGAGTATAGCAGAAGGATTATTGTGAAGTGGAACAATGGAAACCTTAATTATTGGAGAACATTGAAGGATATCGTATGTTATTATCCTGACGAAGAAAATATAGTTTTCGATGTTGATATTGTTAATTAAATAGTGGTGTACAAAAAGTTATTTGTTTTCATTAAATTAAATAATGATGCCACAAAGTGAATTTGCGAATTTTGAAGAAAAAGATATTATATGTTCTCAGTTCTCACTAAATTGAGTCCAAATAATAGAACAAAGATATTTGTGTCTCAGTATTGCAGAAGACTTATTGTGAAATGGAACCATGGAACAGAACGTTGGAGGAAGTCAAATTAGGTATTCCCTAAACAAATACTAAAGTAATCTACGAACCCGAAGTGCCTACTAACTAATAACCAAATAACTAAAATTTCAGCCGTTAAACTCGACATAGCCACAAATATGGAAAAATCCATCTTGAGTTAAATCCTTTTACACCACCTCTGTTAACCCCTCTCCCCCAAATTTTACGTACATAAATCAAAGTTTAAGAAATATTTGTACCAGTCCGAAGATGGATTTAATAGGCTGAAATCGGTCAAAGTCAGAAATAAATTAAGGGGAAAAATAAATAAAAAAAGTTAAAAGTTTGTTTTTAGTACCCATTATAGAGCCCGTATTTGCCCTTCAAAATACATATTGATAAAATGCACATTAATATTATAAAATGAGTTTTGTTTCAGTGGAAATATTTTTTTTCCTGAATTGTGTATTTCAATTTATCGGCAGTATATTATATACATTACGCAATATATATTGGAAAACATATTTCTTATGATTTTCGACAAACGCTCTTATGCAGGTTCAAGGTATTTTTGAAATTGTTAAAGCCAGTTTGCTATAATCCCCAATTTCATCGAGTATTTGACACCACTATTAGAATTACGGTACACTCGAATTGATTAGAAAAGAAAAGCAGGAGAGATCGACTAACCACCTGAAAATATATGAGTTCCGCCGTAAATGAACACTTCTGGAATTTTTTGAAGGAGGTCTGTATTTTCTTCGTTGACACTAAAGAACACCAGGGGCCCTAGCACACTGAAATCGTATCTTTACAATATCGAATCGACAAAGCGTAACAACCGACGATTTTGTATCGAACCGATATTGCTAAAGCAATCAATAAGAAATTGACATACGCTGGCAACACTTGAGATATTTTCTAGGCAGCGGTCAATTGTCTATGGTATCGGAAACGTCAAATTATTGTTTATTTACGATTTACGCATCGAAACACATCAAACAGCAGTGTCCGAAAACAATAAATTGACAATGTCGGGTCCGAAAGAAGTGTAAGTAATTATTTTGTATACAGGAAAGTCTCCACTATTACCTTTAAACTTATCTTACATTATTGTGTTGCAAATTTGTAGTTACAATATTACGCGCAGTGTTTTAAACTTGTTGACATTCAGAATGCTGTTTTTATAATTTCAGTAAGAATGTTAGATCGACGGTCCAGCAGATTAATTTCTTAACCGATTATATGGCTCAGCATTCGGAATTTGCTGCTGGGAGATTTGTCGGACCGCAAGGTGCACAAAAAAATAAAGAAATCTGGCAGAAGTTGGCGGAGAAGCTCAGGCCGAGCTAGGTCGTGTTAAATCAGCCGTGCAGTGGAAAACAGTGAGTATTTGTACCTACCTAAACAAACTAACTTATTTGCTTCTTATTACGAAAATACTTACCTTCTTCTAAACTAATAAGTCCTTAAATCACTTTTATCCTGGTTTTATCGCCACCTCTCGGTCAAATGTTGGTATTTTGGGCCCGAGTCGAAAGGCCTCGCTTGGTCTCAGGTTACACTCAGGTACACACTCGCCTCTTTAGTTGCCTGCCAACTGTGTCTGTTATGACGCATTCAATGATATGTAGTCTAACGAATTTGAGTTTTGGAATTTTATTAAAAATAATCAGTATTCTGGGACCCAGATCAACAAACGTAAGATAGTAGCTAATAAACGTAAATGTCTAATAATATAGACTTGAAATGATTCAACGAGTGTGTAAAGCTGGCATTTATAACTAATTTATTACAGAAGGTAAATGAATGAATTATCATTTCTCATTTCAGAGGTACACTGCTACTCAGGAAGAAAGAGTTCGCCTTCTCCGACATCAGATATTGAGGTATTACATTATTTCAATTATTTATTATATTTACTAACAAAAAACTGTCCAAAGAAGCGAAGCTAGCCGTCTATAATGGAGTGCTGGTACCTACCCTGATGTATGGCAGAGGAAGGATGAAAGTAGACTGAATGCTGTAGAAATGAAATTCCGGAGGCGTTTGTGTGGTGAAACCATGTACGATTGTGTGAGAAACGTAGAGATCCGCAAAGAATGCAAGGCTGATGTTTTTTTTTTGCGGAGACAGTTTATGACTAGTTCCCCTGAGCACTTAGGCCATGGGCCTATTGTGCTATCTCCAATTTTGCCTCAATCTTTTAACAATAACCCGGTCCCTTTAATAAAGTTCAAGGCTGATGTAAGCGTAATGAGTAAAATTAAGAAAGCGACACTCAGATGGTTTGGGCGTGTAGAGCGAATGAACGAGGAAAGGAGTGTAAGGAGAATATATGACGCAAATCTGAATGGTAGAAGTCTGGGACGCCCAAGAAAGATATGGCACGACCAAGTGAATGAGATAGTTGAGTTGGGTCATGTCAAGAGTCAGAATAATAGAAGATCATGTATGAATGTGAACGAGGCAAGGAGTGTGTGCCAAGATAGAGTTGTTCGGCGGTACGTACTCTCTGCCTACCCCTGCAGCGAAACGGCGTGTTGCTAAGTTAGTTATGATTGGGGACTACTCGTACATAGTAAAGTACAATCACAAGAGATGGAAGGGCTGAACACGATAATTAAAAGTTGGCCAAAAAACCAAGGTTAGCAGTCCACAATGGAGTGGTGATACTAACCCTGATACACTTCAAGCAACGAGCCATGAAACTGGCAGAGGAACGTTGAAAGTAGAATTAATGAATTTAAAATTTAGGAGGCGGGTATGGGTACCGCCGCCCCGGGAACCATTTATTGGATAACCAACACCTCTGCCGTAGGTTCAAATGGATTGCTAAGTTAGGTGACTTAGCAGGGGTGCCCGGGTTCATGGGGTGAGGTTTGTCCAGGTCTTGGTGGCGGATGCATCTGCTGCGTGGCGGGCCGGATTGAGAAAGACTGGTGAGGGAGGCCTTTTGACTTTTCGCCTTGCACTGCAGTTGGAGGGATGGATTCATACATCTGTCACTCCTGGACACACTGACCCTCATATTCCTACCCACCCCTCATACTTTTTTCTTTCCGGAACTTCCTATCCTTTCCTTCCTTAATAAGACCCTCCACACAGCATCCCCTAAGATGACTTAGACCCTGAGGGAAATTATTTTCCTCAGGGTCTCCTGTGTGGAGCTAATGTAAAAAAAAAAAGTATGAGATCTCAAGCACTTTTCTTTCTTGTTCTAGACCAACATCTTCGCCGTCAACATCCCACACTTCACCCGACTTTGCGTTGCATTTGGAGTCAAGAGTCAGAAGATGAGGACTAATTTTTACCATGTATTTATTTATTATAAGAACTTTGCACATTGTATAGATTTTTGTGTTATTTCATCCACCATGGCAGAGATGTCCTATGTAAGGTTCAATTCAGGTGTCAATTTTATATTTTAAATTGTTATTTTTTGCTTGACATGCTTCTTTGGCCGAAATTTATGCGCAGGCATTCTGTTAAGACGGGTTCTATTGGTCAGGGTGGATCTTCTTTAGCAACGTAGAAAAATTACTTTCATCAATACTGCTTGTATTAGTGAAAGTAATAGAGAATGTAGTTTTTCATCCAAATCAATAGAAAGCTTCCCCTCTCCTAAAAATAAAATATAAATAAATTTTAGTAAGTTATTTAGTTTTCAAAGTAAATACTAGTAAAATGGAACTGCCAGCATTTTAACAACATTACATGAAGTGTCATTTAAGAATGTACTAAATAACATCAATTACACATTCTTCTTAGTTTTGGAAGGATATATTATCCTTACCACCTTTTAATGTGAAATGAGGGGGCAATTTAATATGTTGTTTAATAGTTGTTGCCATACTTTCTTTTATAGTTTCTGTAATTAATATAAAATTATTGAAACGTTTAAACTCACTGCACTGACTGCTATACAATGATCCTTTATAAATAGATTGTACTTAAGAACAAGGGTTTAAATAGAATACCGATTATTTAATTTTTTATTTCGAATGATTTTAACCGTCTTGTAATTTCATAATTGTTTTATAATTTCACAACAACTGTTTGTTTAAATTATATTATTATTAAAGCCATGATTTTATTCTAAAATTGTTATTTTATCACTAATATCTTGTAATTTTTCCTGATAAAATGAATCTTAATAATTCACCAGGATCCATGTTGTAATTATTAAATAATTAATTCATCGGAGAAGTACTTCCGAACCACTTGTTCCCTCAATCTTCAGCCTGGTTTAGTAGCTCAATCTCTTCTAATACCATATCCTCACTATAATCATCTGTTAACCTTAAATTAAAGAACAATTATTATTTTGAATTGTTGCCTTACTTTCTTTAAATGCATATAATAGTAATATAGTTAAATAAGAAAACTGACTTATAGTGCTTCATCATGTTGTATAAAATAGCGCACGTTGTGATTATTTGAGCAGCAACCTCAGGCTCGTAGTGGAGAACTCTAACTTTCCTAAGACAACGGAATATGGCCTTCCATACCCCAAATAGGCGTTCTATGGAACATCTCGCCTTACAGTGCGCCTTTGTATATTTGCATTCAGCACTCCCCTCAACTGCATCCAATATTGGAGTCATGAGATAAGGTTCTAAAGTGTACCCCGAGTCACCTGATTTAAACATAAACACCATTGTAATAAGTACATATAGCTACTAAATTATGCGGCTTTGTACTTTTTCTCAAAAGCAGATTGCTGGCATACATACCTAGCAAGAAATAAGTCCCAATTCTCTGATTGTATAGTCTGGTCATTTCCGTTTTGATATGACTATTATTCCAAATAAATTGGTCGTGGACGGCACCCGGGAAGCGTGCATTTATGCTTAAAATTGTCAACGTAGCATCACAGACCTGTTTGTCAAACATATAAAACCTTCAATAAAATGTGAAAACCACCAACTGGCGTTTTATTTATGTAATTTTTGTGAAAAAAAAATATTTACCACTTAAACATTGAGAGGATGAAATCCTTTGTGGTTTTTAAACTGCTCTTCATGTCTGGAAGGGGGACGATGGCGATGTGGGTGCAATTGATGGCGCCCAGAACATGAGGAAAGTTTAATTTATTCCTGAAGCCTCTCGACTTGTTTCCGGGCGTCATTCGTCGCAGGAAAATGTACCCACCTTCTATAGAGGTTTTCCAAAACTGCTTTCATTAACAATTTGATGCACTTACTGACAGTTGTTTGACCTATAGCCAACATATGGTCTTGGCCTACTCCACGTTGATAGCTTCCTGTAGCAAATAAGCTAATTGGTGCTAATACCTGTCATCATCATAATCCATTATTGTTATTTACTTATTAACGCCCTTTTTCGGGGCTTTTACATATGAATAGTAAGAAATATACAGTATTGTACACAATCATGATCTTTCCATCTTTTGATCATTTTAAAGATCGATTTACATCTTGATATTTACTGAGGTATCATAATAATATTAAATACTTACTTTAATATACATTGAAAGTCCGCATGTGTTTTTTGACAATAAAAAGGGAGTTAAGGGTCTACTATTCGTATTTCGACCGATTTCTTACATATCTCCCTTAAACATTTGAAGTTTTTAAGCTCTTAAAAAAATATATGTTATTTTTGAAGATAATATCTAGATACGTTCCACGCCGAAACGCAAATTATATGAAATTCCCTCGATAGAAAAAAATCGCAAAGTATGCTCCGAAAATTATTTTAAACAAGTCTATTTCTTTTATTTTACAAGTTATATTTGTGAAAAAATTCACAATGTTTCTTTGAACGATACTTAAGATACGTTCCACGAGATTTTTGCTCTATTTTAAACGAGTCATGTTTTATTAAGCTTTTTCGCTGCTATTCTACGAATAACCATATTAGCGCGCTCTGTCCAACACTCGTAATTACATATCTCTCCATCTTCTTCTTTTTCAGCGCCGTGTTCACGAATAGTAGACCCTTAATTGATCAATAAGATCTTTAGCCATTACGCAAATATGCGAAACAAAAGTCTAAATTCTGTCTCTCCGAGTTCGAACAGATTCAATTCATCGCGTAAACGACGCCTTTCAATCCTACGATCTTCTATAATCTGCCTCCGCTCATTAATAAACCAGTAATTTTGCAGAAAGAACGGCATTATTTAAAGTTGTGTTTATCGCCAGTCAAACAAGGCACAGAATGAAATAGTAACTTTACAATATCGGATCGATAAGTAACCGTTCACCCTAGCACGCTTGTAGCATCGATAGCCAGACCGACGTCGAAGGGGAATAAATAAGAAATTGATATACAATGGCAACACCGGCCGACTTTTCATGAATTTACGTTCCTAAATTTCAAATGTTGTACGTAAAAATTAAAAATTCCAATAAATTGACAATTTCGAATTGAAATACTAACTTCAGTGTATATTGGCGCCTCGCATGTACTTTTTGAGACTAAACGGGAGTTAATTAGTTAAAACGACATTTTAACAAATTTCGTTTCTCGAATTTGAAAGCAATCAATTGATCGCTTCTTAAATGAATTAATTAAGTCTATGGGTCTCATACACGATTTCTTTAAATTCTAAGAGTTTCGTTAGTTCACCTCCATTCATTCATAAGCCAGTTATTTTGCGTAACGAATGACATTATTTAAAAAAATCTGTACATTGACAGCTTATCCGACACTTCGGAAGCCGCGATAAATACGGCGCCTTGTATCAACCGACTGTCGGAATTATTTGGTCACTGTGCTCGCAAATATTGCTAACTGACCATAGACTACGGATTTATTACGTTTTGTATTAATATAGGGATTTTATCGATCGACCGTGCTACGGTCGCAGGCTAGAATGCATACGATTTGACAGGTCTTTATCAATCGTCGGTTGTAATTTCCCTTATCAATTGTTGAGCGTGCTAGCACATATTGTTAACTGACCGTAATTGACGGATTTGGCCGATATCGTATTGACATAGGGTTATATCGATCGACCATGCTAGGTACCCAGGGGCTCTAGCAAAGTGAAATCGATAAATTTACAATATCGGATCAATAAGCGTAACTTCCCGATGATTTTATATCGTTATCCCTACAGGGCCGTAGCTAGGGAGGGGGGCATTATGAGGCTATGCCCTACCTTAAAATACCTGTGCCCTGCCTTAAAAAATACCATCGACTATGATAATATACTAGTAACCTGTTCGTTCATAGTAGGATATGATTAAAAAATAATACTAACTATTAGTGTGGCGTAGCGACATCTAACTAAACAGCTTCGAATTAACCAAGGAATCATATCATACTAATTCTTTATTCTGCCCATAGATCGCATTGAAGTAAGTGGTGGGAGGCTGTGCGCGAATTGCAATCACTGCTTACGGGTAATTCCCAAACAGTTTGGGGATGCTATTTACCACTGGAGGACAGCGCACTTTAAAATTTTTCGGTAATCATTTTGAATATTTTCCGCCAGCATTAAAAAAAATGACCTAAAAAGACAAAAAAAAACACGTTTATCACGTACTAATAATCTTACGTGTATTATTATAATTAGAAAATAACACTGAATCATGAATACAAGAAGGAAGGAGGTAGCAACCCGGTCCCCCTCCCCCCTTTGTGGTAATTGTGGTAATAGTGACAATAGCCGACATCCCCGTTGTGACAATAGCTGTTTCAGATTGGGAGAGATGCTAAGTAAAACAATTGGGGGGCGCTAGAAAAGTAAAATTTCTCAAAGGGGGCGGTTGGCAATATAAGGTTGAGAACCTATGGTATATCGATCGACCATACTAGCTACTCAGACGTTGGTTGCTCGCTTATCTTTCTAGTTGATATTCATTTTTTTCCTCACAATTTTTTGTTTTTAATTTCACGATTTTGATGAATATATTTGTAAGGATTCCACTTATGCAAGTTAGATAAAAAATGTACTAGAAAATAATACAGTACAATGATAGTATTACAAAATGACATCGAAAGTTTATGGAATTATTTTCATCCTTTGTGTTTTCAAGGCGCTTATTTTCTTTATAAAAAATTTCCAAAGTGCTTTTGTCAGCGCGAATGTTTTTTACGGCTTTCTTAAAGAACTGCCGAATACTCAGCAAATAAGAGCACCTTAAATTTCTAAAATTTGGAAGTCAAATTTTATATCTCAACACTTCCAAATAATGTTTATGAATGTAATTCCAGAAGTAAATTTCCAGAGAAAAGTGGAAAAAGTGTGTAGGCAGCTACTGTAGGTAGGTACACTTCTAAAACATTCATAACTTTGTAAAAAAGGTGTTGAGACTGTTTAGCCACTTTTAAAGCAAACTTTTGGCATGTTAAGTTTTTTGCAACACGGTTGAAAATTGTAGGTGGTCATAATATGTTCTTAGAAATTTTTAGTTTGCGTAAATTAATGCTATTTATTAATAAATGAAAACAAATAACTTTGTGTACACCACAATTTAATCAAAAATATTGACATTTTTCAAAAACTATGTTTTCTTCGTCAGGATAATATGTTAATAAAAACTAACAAAAGACAAATGGCAAATTTGAAGAAAACATAGTTTTTGAAACATGTCGATATTGTTGATTAAATAGTGGTGTACGCAAAGTTATTTGTTTTCATTTATTAATAATGATGACGCCACAAAGTGAATTTGCGAAGTTTGAAGGATTAGTGTGAACATATGGAACATGATTTGTACAAAAAGGAGAGAAAATCGAGGAAATAAAAAGAAGAGAAATAATAAAAAAATAAAGTTAGATAGTTTAAAACACAGTAACTGTTATTTGTTTAGCATAGTTGTTAGAATAATATTAATTTAAAAAAAAGTAAATGTACATTTAGGTTCTTAAAATCAGAGGATTAAAATATAAAGGTAACTTGTGTATGCATTGCATACTATAGAAGAAAAATTATAAAAAAAGAGAAGAGAAAGAAATAAAATTAAGATAAAATAACCAATTACAACACATAATAACCGTGGTTTGTTAAGTATAGTTATTAACATGATAATAATAATAAATAAGAGGAATATAAATATATTATTAAACGCAAATGATTAAAACATAAAGGTAACTGGTATTTGCATTTCATATTATATATTAATAATATATTATATATTAATAATATATTATATATTAATAATATATTTCATATGATATTATATTATTTAGTTTATTATGTTTGTTTAAAAAATGATGCCACAAAGTGAATTTACTGTGAAAATATTTTTATTATCGTTTATTATTAATTATATTAATTTCGGTTGTCTGTGATGTGCGTTGGTCTTGATCGATATCTGTTTCATTGAACACAAAATTTATTTTGAGTTTAATTATTGTTTTCCAAATTGGAACTTATTGCATGTAGTTTGACGGCCGGCATGGTCTAGCGGTGAGGCTCTTGACTCGCAATCCTAAGGTCGTGGGATCGAATCCCGGCGTGGCAAATACATTTTATTTGATTTATTTGCGTGATTTCACAATTAATTAATTATAATAATATGTAGTATATTTGCGGCACGTTCCAGAGTGGAATATACTCTCAGAATCGCCCTGGTGTAAGACCACCATTCAGAATTGAAACGTTGCTTGAAATGAATTTAACCGTGTTCGGTGACCAGATCTGAATAGCCAGGTACTTCCTACCTCCCTCTTCCCCATCTCCTTTCCCTCTCCACTACCTTCAGCCTCACAAAATACCCCAATTGGGAATGACATAGTCTCACTGGCTCCAGACGGGAAGCAGTTGGGACTCTTGTACGATACACATATATAAAAAAGTAGATTAACTACCCATACTTTTGGGTGATATAAAATAAATGAATATTTTTATTCCTTATCTACTAATTTTCCTTCCTGCTTTGTAAGGTATTTATTATATTTTTAACAGAAAAATTGATAAGGTCTAGTTCTTAAAAATTTAGACTTAAAAAAAATTATATTGAAAGGGTAATTTTTTTTATTTTTATTCATTTTAAGCACCCGCTAAACTGCGAAAGCAGTTAGTCAGCAGCTCAATTTAACAATATTAATAAAACACTAAAGCACAAAATATTTCAAGAAACCACAGTAGCAAAATAAGTTCAGAAGAATAACCTTTAAGTATCTACAATAAAAAGGCATAAAATATACAAATAGACAGATATAACAAGCAAATTACTGTTAGTCATATTTATACATAAGATTGCAAACAATATCAATACATTTTCGTTATTTGTTTTTAGGGTGTAAAGCCGTATTGGGCTACATCCTTCTTCAGCCAACGTTTCGGACAGCTTTACAGTGTCGAACATCAAGGCAGATGTGTAATTGTGTATATCAATATAAAAAGTTTTGATCCATTAGCCATTGTTTAACTTTTTTTTTTGAGATCGGTGGTGCAATTGGAGTCAATTTTTTAATGTTCGTAGGCGTTTGCAGATATTGCTTATGTGAGTATCCCATTTCATGTGCGTATCTATAGTTATCGTTCTAATTGTTAAAAATAATTGTTTAAAAAATTAGAAATTCTTTGTCTTAAAAAAAACATAAAAGGTTACAAAAACAAATACAAAATAGTAAAAGGTGACAAAAAACAAATACAAAATATTTTTGACAGAAAAATTGTCAACAAAAACTAATATGTCAAGAATTCAGACAATCCCGTTATTTTTCACGGTTCCTGCGACAGTTATATTATATTTATCATTAGCCATTAAAACAGTCTATTTTAGGATATTTTTAAAGATTCTACGTCTAATGTTTTCCATGAACTTCGGTCCCAAGAGAGAAAATGAACTAAGGCGTATATGTAAGGGTTGTATCAATAATTAATTCCATAATGGAAATGCTTCTAACTTCGAGTCCCTGGACGTCTTTGAGAAGATTTTATCTAGAGAAGAAAAACGTGTCTTGGAATTATCCATTTAATCTTCGATTTGCCTGTCTCTTTTCTGAGAATGAGATATAAGCTTTCAGGAGAAGTTTATCTGATAAGGCATTTAACATTTAAATTATTTGTAAATAAATATCTGCTGTGTATGCAGGTATACTATTATGATTGATGGTAGTTCAACAAATTTAATTGTTTAAACACAAATAATATTTCGAAACACTCGATTTCAATACCTTAGAAGCTCGCCGAAAAAAAATTTTAGGTAAACATTTTTTAAGCTAATCTCTGGTTCTATACTCAATCGGCCTAAAAGAGATCAACTTATAGGTCCCTAACAAGTATATTCATGTAAGATCTCATTCACTTTTTTATGCTCCAAAAGTGACAACTTCTGCCTATCAGAAAGCGCCAATAAACAGAGCGCCTCAACTATTTAACGATTCTGCATTGATCATCGACATCTTCGATGTCACTTACAGACGGATCCCCAACTATCTTTTGACATAACATAATAAAACTGCCCCCCATGCACTTTTTAATTTGTAATCTTCTTCAGGATATATTGGTATATAACCGTTTTACGGAGCACATGATAAATAAATAAATGATTTCGCTAGAGATCTGCAGTAATTGCTTGCTTGAATTTCAGAACCCGGCTTCGAGTGCATGTCCCACGCCACGTCATACTCGCCGCGCCACAAATAACATCTGTGTACGTGGAATTTCAAACAAAGCTACCGTTGTAATAGGGTTTCGCCACTTCCGTCAGTAGGTCGGATGGGAACGTTTCCCCCCTAGTTATAACTGCTACAAATTGGTGAATATGTAGTATCTCTCCTCTCCGAATATGGAAAGATTGACGGTAATACATGGTTGTATCAAGCGGCTATATAATACATATGACGTCATTGCCTATCTCGGTTACTTTGTCCAGGTGCTGGTTACACTGGATAACAGTGGATCCGAGTGACGGTCTATTTTTGAAACCAGTTTCTTTTGGATTTATAAAATGCTCACCAACACTTAGTGGGCAAAGGCGAGCTAAAAGCCGCCCGCAGGGCCTAGTAGCAAAAACCTGCGGAGCGGGTTGACGGGGAGGTCAACAACATATAATATAATACAGTCCTACAGACATTAGCAAGTATAGACGGTCTGCCGTAGTGGAGAAGATTATCTACTCATGTATGTACCAGTTGACACAGGACGAGGGACAAATGTTACCTGGCAGTGTACAAATTCACAATGAAGTCAATCAAACTGAACTATGAAAGCATTATATAAAGTTGGACATCTTCAATTACACTAGAATAAGTTCCATAAAATAAATGTTTCTCTTGCTCTCATGAACAATTTTTGTTTAGAATCATTTTCTTATAAATTTCATTATGTCATATTCTTAGATATTCTCTTATTAGACGTGAACTCAGAAAGAGGAATTCCACAATTGGTTTTATTTTGTTAAGAACAAACAAATCAAATGTAAATTGTCGATTTCCCATAAATAATTGCATTATACCTACTAGTAATTACAATTTTCTTACAAATCAGGTAGATAAAATTTTCAGGTTATTTATTTATTTATCTACATAAATTTTGGTATGTTTTTAGGCTTTCACGGCCAAAAAGTATTTTTGTTATTATTTTTGGGGTGTTATGCCGTGTTTCGCTACCTCCTTCTTTAGCCAACGTTTCGGACAGCGTTACAGTGTCCATCATCAGGGCAGATGATCAGGCATGATGCTCATCTGCCCTGATGATGGACACTGTAACGCTGTCCGAAACGTTGGCTAAAGAAGTAGGTAGCGAAACACGGCATAACACCCCAAAAATAATAACAAAAAAAAAATACATAAAGTTTGTTTACATTGGGTTTTTAGATGCCTGTCTCACTAGGATATACCTGTGTCAAGAGCTTATAGGTACATAAATGAATACCGAAGTTACAAGAATATTTAAGGTTAAATAAATAGTAATTTGAATACAATAGAAAGGTGATTGAAAGTGTGGGTAAATCCTTTAAAGTAAATCCTGTCAAATCTATTTACGGAGTTAAATTTGACATGATTCTATTATTTTAATTTATTTTATATGGATTAGGTCGTATGTAAATTGCTATTTCTTTTAAATTGTGATTTATTAAATTGTGATTTATTAAATTGTGATTTAATAAATTTTGATTTATTTTACAGATGTTTGCAGCAGTGTGGCGTCCATTACTTACATACTTACATTTCTTTATATCTCGTTTGAATTTTGTCAAGGATTCAGTTTGTCTGATTGTAGCTAGTGATGAGTTGTATAGTTTGCAAGCTATGTATTCGAAGTGTCTTTGTCCAAAGGTGGTTTTGGAAAAGGGAGTTTGGAGAAGTTCTTTGTTTATGGCTCGAGTATTGTACGTCGCTATTCAAATATCTATCTAAAATTACTAGTTTGTCGCACCAATACAGATAAAATTACTTCTACAAACCACCACCTAGTTCTTGAGCCAACGTCTTTTTTTAAGCAATATTTGCGTAAACCTAGAATAACTCAGTGAAAACTCTGATAGTTCACATATAATTAACAACCACTAACTTTTTGAGCCAAAGTCTTCAATTTTGCTCATCATTCCTGGACTTCTAGTGATATTTGCGTAAACCCAGAAGAACTCAGTAAAAACTCTGATTGTAAGCACACTTATAAACAAAATACAACAATGTTCTAGCGAGGCTTAACTCCTTTTACAGTAAACATTTACAACAGATATTAAGCTGAGGTAGTATTTTATCAACAGTTTCTATTTTATTACATTATTTTATCAGGCTTGCCGTTGTTTGAATTCTAAATCCCACTTGCAAAATATGCTGATATGCGAAGCGATTCGATTCAACCACGGGATGTCCTCCCCACCGACATGAACATTTGCAAAGTTAGTCCTGCAGGCCAGAAGATAAAACCGACTGTGCTGTCAATGACGAAGATAACCATCAGCAACATAAAAGTGAATGCTCACCAGAGCCAATGAATTTTCAGACAATTCACGAATATACTTGTTTTATACAGACCAAATATTCAACATGTTTGATACACTAGATAAACGCCAATTATACCGTTAAAACCGTGCTAAACGATATATTATGAGAACAAAAAATGCAGATATCAAAACAATTATCACTAATAGACTGGATAGAGAAGCGTACAAAAAAACATGTAAGCTCCGACGGTAAACACAAGCTTTGGAGAAACACACCATAAATACCAAGCAATAAAAGCATTCAACAATCTAAAATTGAAAATCTTGGTACAGAGAGTGAGGAAAACAAAAAAAAATATATTTGCACAGTTCACACGCGGTAGAAGTGAAACCTTCAGAAAACTAAACTAAACGAGAGAATGAGACGAATGCTGAGTACCAAGAGTAGGATAATTGTAGTATTTATTTATTAGAATATTGTTACCAAGTTTGAAATTATTTTACATTTTATTCTATCTACGAAGCACCGCATTGATTTTTATTAAAATTTATTACTTCATCTTATTGATTTTTTTATTGCAAATCGGTGGCCTCAGAAGAGGTAAGACATAAAGTTACCAAAAAAACCACAGAAAAATTATTATGAAGCTTTTATTTTTCTCTTTTAATGTATTTCGTTGCTCTACTAAAATTTATATTGTTACCCACATATTATTAAATTTTATATTACTGTACAAAGCCTTGTTAAATTTACAACGTTACCTTCAAATGGGGTAGATGTTAGCTGATACAAACTTCACATCAACAACTAGTGACGTAACAACATTGTGCCTGGCATAGTTTGTTGTGTCGTATTATATTACGTAAGTCAACCAATATACCAAATATTATGGTGGTGGTAATCATCATTACCAACATGTAGCTATTATTGTAACCACCAATTCTCACAGCAGATTATCATTATCAGGTACCCGGATTCCATGCGCCAGGTAATTCATATCACATAGGAATTTGTGATGTTTTCCAAACAAAATAACAACCACATTTCACTAGGTAACGTTTAAAAGATAACATTGTTGGCTCATTTCCATAAAATTTTAATGGGGAGGTTTAATATTATAATAAACAGGGTGGGACGGCGCGTATCCGAAGGTTTTTAACAAGCGATTCCAGAGTTTTTGGAGCAAAAGAGTGTGTGAGTTGATAAAAAAAAATATGTGTTTTTATTTTTTTTACATTAACTCCATATAGGAGGCTCTGAGGAAAATAATTTCCCTCAGGGCCCATGTCATCTGGGATGCTGTGTGGAGGGTCTTTTTGAGGAGAGGAAGGAATGGACATTGGTCTTGAAGAGACCCATGTTGTAGGAGGGAGGAAACACAGATGCCGGCAAATCGTTTCATAGCCGAGCTGTGTGGATTTGATGTATGAAAATTAACAGATGACGTTGGTTATAAAGGTTCGTTAATGGCGTTGTGTTTCGTTAGCCACAGCAACGTGTGGCCAATAAAGGCAATATTAGCGAAACTTAATCGAAAATCTGAAAACAGAAAAATCAGAAAAATATACGGTCACATCAAGGACTCGAACCCAAATGTGACGGAAACCTTTTTCTGTTTTCAGATTTTCGCTTGAGTTTCGCTTATATTGTATTCATTAAATTTAAATATTACAATTTGAGGTTTTACTCATAAAGTTAAAAATAAAAAAATTAAATTCGTTCCAAAAGCCATTCCTATTAATTCATTAACATAAATTGAATTCAAATTTGCAAAAAAAATTCTTGCATGAAAACCCGTCAACAAAGAGACACAATACATCCACAACTCATTCTACTTAATCATTAAACTTCTTGTATTTAATGATGCAAACGTTGAAAGCATTCTCTTATAATCGGATTTTCTTGGCAAGTCATTTCTTTGATGAAAATGCAATATTATTATTCTTCTACAGCGGTATTTTAATGATATGTTTCTGCTCTGTGTTCGCTGGAAAGAGTTACATCCTTCAAAGGAAACTAGTTACAATCATTTATGAGGGAAAATGCTAATTTCCGTCAACATTGGTACACGAGTAGGGGACAATCCCAGGACACCGGAAAACCAAGGAAAAGTTTATAACCGATTTTCACAACAGTTCAAGTGGCGTAATAGAAAGTCACAAGTGGCGTGTCGAGTAAACTCGGCCCCTTGGGCACCCATTCGATGATGTACCCCATTAGCAATTCAGTTTGCGTCATGAATTGGGAACAAGCACCTACCTATAATAATATGGAAATATTCACATTTCCTCAATTGCAAATCAACCACGATGTAGTGTTCTGCAGGCGAGCGCTTTGAGAAAAAGTAACAAGAAAGGATCAATTTTTAAATTTGTTTTAGGAGTAAATATCTTTGACAGCCCAAATCCCAATCTAGCGAGACAAAAATATTTTCTTAAGGTCACAATATGATTTTAAAAATTACGTTTATTTTAAACAATGTTACAGAATTTTCAAATTAAATAAAACATGAATTATATGCGTATAGCCTAACAGTTCAAAAAAGTCATAATAAGGTGCTTATTTTATGTAATTTGTTAAAAATATTATTTATAACATAACATAACCTCCCTTCTGAATTGCGCTGTATCATCAACCAATCAGAACAAATAAATAAAATTAAACAATTTTTCAAAAAAACTTACAGTAAAAAGTAAATATTTTATACAATACATACTATAACTTACAACCTAATTAAGAATCGTGGCTTTCTTATCAGGCACAAGAGCTCCTCTTTTCTAATAAGGTATTCATGACCAAAAACGATCTTTATTATAATATTTTGTTAATGTATATGTATATATGTAACTCAATTTTTTTTATATTACAATAAAAAAAGTATATATAAGATTAAAACCTGATGAAATTTGTTTATAAACTACTCGAGTCACTATCGTCACTACTATTAAATGATAATGTTCCTTTAATGACACTGTCGACAAACTTCTGCATTGCCTTTGCTGACATTTCTGGTATCGAAAATTATGATAATACATGACTAGGTAAGACGTTGATGTTTTCTTGATGTGTGGATATTCCTGATATTATTTGATCCAAACTTAAAAGAAGCGTACGAAACAAATCTTCATTTGTGTGAATGCGCGATGTTTTTGCGCGATGCGCGAGCTCCACACAGGAGGCCCTGAGGAAAATAATCTCCCTCATGGCCTATGTCATCTTTGGGGATGCTGTGTGGAGGGATTTTTTTAAGGAAAGGAAATGGAGAAGAATTTTAGGAAGGAAAAGGGTTTAAAGGGTGGGTAGGTCACCCGCATCCAAGGCCTAGACAAACCTCACTTCATGAATCCGGGCACTCCTGCTAAATCACCAAACGTGGCGAACCTCTTGGAGTGACCTATGGCAGAGGAGTTGGTTACCCAATAAAGGTTCCCCGGGCGGCGGTACCCATTTCCGCCTCCCAAATTGTCTTCTTTGTTTCGTGATTATTGATCTTCTTCTGACTTCTTTCCTATCGGAAGAGTGCAAGTACTAATAGCGTCTCCCCGTAAACCTAAACTGTGTGGACACTTGTTTGCATGTAATACAGCGCTTGGTACTAAGTGGGAGGGAGGGGGATAAGCTTTTAAAACTTTTTAAAAAAATTTTTTCTGGATGTACATGTCGAGAGTGTTGTGTCAATTTTTTTTTTAAAATTTCATTTCTTGATGTACATGTCGAGAGTATAGTTTCAAAATTTCAAGAAAATCGAAGCAAAACTAACGAAGATAAAGCGTTTCAAGCGACCGGCCCGCATGCTCGGTTCGAGTATATTTCGAGTATAAAAAAATTTAACCGATTTTCTCGCAAACAATATTTTTGAAGTTTATGAACATCATACCTCTAAATCTACTTTCCCTTTAAAACTTTGTACACTATTTTTAGACATAAATCAACAGGTAGTCAGAGGGAGTTTTTTTTACCATTTTATAATAACAAATTCACCAAAAATTTTTAGCGAAAATTGCGTTTTTCACTTCAAAATGCTGCCTAAAATCGAAAAAAAAACTCCCCTGACTACACAGGAAAACATATCACATATTAAATGCATTTCGACATTTTTGTTTCAGATGATCCAGTAACGAGTTATGGAGTACACCGCATAACAACCTTTTTTCGAGGCGCCTCCGGAGATTCGCTCTCACGGACTTATTTAATGATATTTTTAATTGTTGTCGTTGTGCATTTTGCTTTTGATTTCCTAAAAACGTTCAATAGAGAACAAATTGTATATATTTAAAGTATACAGGGTATTAAGTACTTACTTGTCTTACTTTAACTAATGATTCCTGGCATTATTTGGAATGAAAGATATCAATGAAATTTTGGTCTCCGGTGAATTTTTCTAAGATTTTTTAAAAATCTATTTTTCTATTCATAATCAAACAAAACATTTTTTTCTCCATGTCGTCACTGGTCACTCAGCCGAGTATCACTTAATCTCTTACCCCGCCCCCAACTGTACAATATACCTACAATTTTTTATGTTTTTGTAAAAAAAAAATCAAAAATGTCACCGGAGACTAAAATTTCACACATTCCACAAGTCTATATGCGAATACATATTGCCTAAATTTTGAATTCTATGTAGTGGTGTATTGAAATGGGCCATGGTCGCAGTATTGCCACAATAAAACGGTAGTACTGACCTTGTGTTTCTGGCTGGCACATTAAAATTGATGAGCGCCAATAATTCAGGGATGTTAATTGTATAATACAAGATTTCAAATAAAAATACTAGATCAAAAACAGTTCTTCTGTCACTCAGATTTAATAGATTAGATAATCGCAGTAGATAAGTGTAGTTTTATTGTTCTTTCGATATTTTTAGTAAAATATATTTAAAAAAATCCACTGTTAACAGAGTAAAAGACAGGCGTTGACAGGCGCAAAAGAATCTTTATTCTAATTTTTATTTATTTACACTCGTTTATTTTATTGTAGTTAGTTGGTCCTGGAAACGTTTCTTATAATGTTCTCTTTAGATGCGAAATTAACGCATCCTTTGTAACGTTCTCCTATTCAATATCGAATGCTTTCCACGAATTTTCCTCTCAAGAGAGAGAAGTAACAATAATATATGTTACGGATGTATTAATAATTAATTCCGTAATGGGAATGCTTCTAACTTTTGGTCCCCGAACGTCTTAGAAATATGTTTCTTTTCATAAATAATAATATACCTACCCTATCATTTTTATCCAATTTTTCACTACGAAGGGCTTAATTTTTGAGAGCAGAAACATACTGATTTTTCCGAGTAGCTTTTTTTAATATTTCACATAACTAAACATTCATTAAAAACATTAAAAGTTTGATAAAGGCATACATACTTTATTGCGAAACATCAGGTTAAATTGTGTAAATTTGAGCATTTAAAATTTATCTATAAAATAAATTGTGCAAATTATGGTGACTTTTGTTGACCTAAAATTTTTTGACATTTTGACGTTTATTCAATAAAAAATGTGTGCATTAGATAAAATTGCGTTTAAATAAACTAAAACGCTGTTTTAAGCACGGTGTGTGATTTTTTTGTTTCTCTAGAATCGTGAATTTATTTTAAGCATAAAATAATTCGAAAATAATATCTTAAATTATTGAAGAAGAAGATAACCCTAATAATCTAAACGAAAATATAAAAGAGAACAAGACACAGAAAAATAAAGAAAGATAATCGTCGCAACTGGGACAATGGTCGCAATGAAAAAAGTAGTAAAATTTGAAGATATGAGATTGACAATTATGACGGTTTGATGGAAGGTGGCAATGGCTGAATTGGTAAAAGCGCACGCCCCGGTTAGACGAGAGGTTCTGGGATCGTGTCGTTGCGACCATTACATTTTTCTATTTTTCTGTGTCTTGTTCTCTTTTATATTTTCGTTTCGATTATTAGTGTTATTTTCTTCTTCAATGCTTTATTACATTGATAGGAATAACCTTCAACATTTATGAAAAGAGAGTTGTTCTTATAAAACATTTCTAAAATATTATATTAATATTTATTTGCTGTGCTCTGCCGCAGGATTGTGAAATATGACCAAGCTGTTTGTATGACCTGCAAACAGGAAAAATACATTGTGAATATATTTTAAACTTTAAAAATACAAAAAATCGGAAAGTGGATAATATTATCTAGAATCTAGAATCTAGACTAAAAGACCAAAACTAGAAGCTAAAAAACCTAATCCAATGACGTAAAATCGACAATTTTTTTTTCGTTATTTGTTTTGGGGTGTTACGCCGTGTTGCGCTACCTCCTTCTTTAGCCAACGTTTCGGACAGAGTTACAATGTCCATCATCATGGCAGATGTGTAGACAAAACACGGTATAACACCCCAAAAACAAAAAACGAAAATACTTTTGTCCGTGAAAATCTAAAATCGAATCTCAATCGAAATTTTTTTTGAAAGTAATCATAATCTGGATTATCTTATAGCTTCACAAATTCTTTCTTTGAAGTGAGTGAACAAAACCACTGCTGAGTCAGCAGTGTTTTTATTGTTATATGCAGGTACCTAGCTAATGCAAAGATTGGCTGTCAACTTTCCCAAACAAATTATAAATACGTAATAAAAAGTGTTTTTGATGCTCACAGCTGAAAAAGAGGCCATGGACAAGGTGCTTAACTTAGAAGAAAGGGCCAGAGGATGCTGTGATCGCATGATAATGAGAGAGAGGCTCTTGCGAATAGATGTATCGGGGTACGCCTCCCACCCGCACCCGTAGGCTGCGTTGGACACCTCTGTACTCTAGAACCAAAATGTCCAAACCAGTTAACAGTCAACCTTATTGTCAAAATTGAAACAATTGTTTTAAACATTAAGACACTAGGTAACTTTATGCCAAAAACATATAAGCTCACCTCTTCACAAACACAGAACTACCTTTGAAAATGTCCAAACTGCTCAGATACTAGAAGCAAAGATCATAATCTCTTATCCGTTTTTACTAACACAACTTTTGGCCAAAGAAATTTAGATATTTTGCAACAAAATTATACAATGTACTTTCACCAGCCATCGGACAAAACAGAACGTGTAGATGGTTTGGTATATTTATACAGAACCATAAATATACCAGACCACCCCACTGCAGAACGTATCAGACAGTAAATCAGACACCATGTCATGCATCATCATCCAAGACAGATCTAACATCAAAAATATTATAAAAACCAACTATGTGTTTTTTCTGGCTACGTGCCAACTGAGAATGAAATCAACTCATCACCTCCTTGAAAAGTCATAAAAACTATGAAAAAATAATTTTAAATTAGCCAGTAACCCTAACCTTACATAACCTATTTAACCATTTTTTATATATATACATATTTTCTTTTATCACTCTAAATGACTTATCTGAGATGGTTCTGAGTTGGTTTCATTCCTAGTTGTCCGGTCATCCTTTTTTCTATAGTACAATGAGGATTATCTATTATTTTATTTGTAATTTTGAGCTGTTATTTGAATTTTTATTAAATACTGCTCACGTTTTTAAGCGCCTGCTCTCAACATGAGATTTCCTAGTGAGACAGGCACAGGACATCATAAACTTAAAATCTAGAATTAATTAAGATGAATAATACAAATTTGTGTGAAAAAAAGATTTGTTAACATTAACTTCACTCAGGTGACCCTGAGGAAAATGTTTTCCCTAAGAGCTGTATCATCTTTGGGGACGCTCTGTGGAAAGGCTTAAGTAAAAGTAAGGAAGGAGAGGAAGTTCTGGGAAGGAAAAAAGGTATGAAGAGGTCGGTAGGAATCGGTCAATGTGTTCAGGATCACGTATCCACCTCCCCCTACTGCGTCGCAAGGCGTTGGGATCGAGAGAGTCCGACTGGAGAGGTCAAGGGGTCTCCCTCATCCAGCCTCTCCGATATGGCCCACCATGCATCCTAGGTTCGCATCCGCCAAGACATCCACTGGCTGCACCAACAACTATGGTTTTCATAAGCTTATGAGTAAAAACGACAATAGAACAAAGCAAAAAGACCAAAGAACAGAGTAGGAGGTGGTACGGGTACCGCCGCCACGGGAACCATTCATAGGATAACCAGTCATAACCTCCGAATAGGTCACCCCTAGTGGTTCGCTACTTTGGTGAATTAATGGGTTGAGGTTTGTCCGGGTCTTGGCGGCGGATGCGTCTGCTCACCAGCTACATGGCAGGCCGGATCGAGAGAATGGTTGAGGAAGTCCCTTTGAATTCTCCAGCCGTACTCTCTTGGAACATCACCTTGCACCGCAGTGGGAGGGATGAATTACGTAAGTCCGTCACTCCTGGATACTGACCACCAGATTCCTTCTCACCCCTAATTAAAACCCTTAAATAAACAGAACTTCCTCTCCTTCCTTTTCTGAAAAGATCCTCCGCAAAGCATCCCCAAGGATGACATAGGCCCTTAGGGGAATTATTTTCCCCAGGGCCTGCTGTGTAAAAAAAAGCTAAGGTAAAAATAAATATTAGGTGTCAAAGTTTGCAAAGACGATTTTTCATTACCTATTTACCGATTTTCGATTTTAAAGTTGAATCTTATTTAAATATTTTACTCCTTCAACCGTCGCAAATTCACTTTTTGGTGTCATTTTTATTAAATGAAAACGTATCACTTTATAAAACACAACTTATTTTATTTTAAATTCTATACATATTTACTATAATAGAAGATAGAATCATACGCCATCAGCCAAGGCACAAAAAGTCTTCTTACTACATTTCCCTTAGTCCGTTCCAAGAGAGGGCTTCGTTCTAATTGCATATTTTTAATTAAAATATGTTAAACTAAAATACTTTACACAATATTAAACCTGAAAATCAATCAGATTGAATCTCAGAAATTGTTAAATAGATTGCGAGAATTCGTATTTGCAAACATTGACACCTCAGAACATGGTAAAGCGAAGTTAGAACACTATCCAACTAAATAAACGAATTTCCAGATACAAAAAAACACACAATTGCAAAAGATCCAAAATTATATTTAAACTTTGTAAAATAAATTGACGCTTTAAATTACCTGATTTTGGAACACTGGCCTACACGTGTCTACGGAAATTCAACTCAGACGGTTCTGAAAATATTTTGGTTATGCAAACGTGCAAAAGAAATGGTTTTGATTCCAAAGGTATTTAAAAAAAGTCAGCTAAAACCTTTTCTAAATGAGACGACGATATGATCTTTGAAATCTTAACACACGGTAGATATAAAAATGATGATCTAACCTTTGTTATAAGCTTCTCTCCAAACAGACAAATCAGAAAAAGGTTGATAACGGGACAAATGGCCAGCGGCAGTATTTCGTAAGGGAATATGCCAATCTCCATCGACTGAAATAATACAAACGGTTTGTTGAGATGTCGATCTAACATTATAAGTTCAGGTTTAATGTTTAAAATTTACGTTGTATAATCTGAAACATTAAGATACCACGATTATTTCATACAGCGCTGTACAAATTAAAACAGTTGAGATTACAAAGGAAAACCACACGAAAGGCCAAAATGCGTTGTTTAAATCGGCAACAAATCTGCAAATAAAAAACACGGTAATTAAAAAAAATTGTTATCATTCATTTATTAGTTAAGTAAAAATTAGGTAAAATTGGATTAATTAAAATTAATCTACATAATACAAGAACAATTAATTTTTTTATTTTAACTTAATGAGTAAAATCTCAAATTTGAAATATTTAACCACTGAAAACAATATTAGCGACTCTCTCAATCGAAAATTTTGGACAAAAACGTCAGAAAAAGATACTGTCGCATCTAGGAATTGAACCCAGGACCTTAACCTTGCCAGGGTGCTGTTCTACCACTCAGCTAATGGGACCCTATCCCCTTCGGTAATATTTGAATTCAAATACCCAATCATACTTCGGCTAAGAATTATCAACATTATCTTCATTACCGTTAAAAATATTTCATGATATTAACAATATTTTATGAATAATAATAAAATGAAAAAACTATGTATTGAGGGTACACAATTTGTTTGTACTCCAAAACTCTAGTTCTTTAGAAAAAACTAGTTTATTTACGTTACTACTTAGACCTAGAAGCCCTGGTCTAACTTTCATGAATCTTGTGTGGTTTTCTTAAGAACATTGTTTGTACAGAACAAATCCAGGTTCTGCAATTTAAGAGATAGAATCCAAACGCAATTGCGACAATACTCCCGACGTAATTCAGCGTACCTAAAGATATACAGTCAAGCACTGTGTACCACTGTAGAACTCTGTGTACCATTGTGTACCACTGTGTACCACTGTGTACTACTGTGAACCAGTATGTACCACTGTTACCACTGTTAACCCCTGTGTAATCATATGGACAGTTATGGATCAGTGTGTTTTACTGTGAACCAGTGTGTGCCACTGTGACCACTGTGAACCACTATGTAACCATGTGAACCGTTGTGTACCGTTGTGTACCGTTGTGGACCAGAGTGTTCTACTGTGAAATACTGTGTTTTACTGTGGACCACTGTGTGCCACTATGTTAACACTGCATAACACTATGTGTCCCACTGTACGGCCGTACGGTAAAATCTAAATTAATTAAAATATTCTTACTCAATGATATCTTGGTGTAACATGATTATTCTCTTCAATCGTTGATTAATCTCCTTGTGGTTATGTGATCCATCTTTGCTGTGAAACAGTCTTTCCAACATCGCTTTGACTATATCTAAATTGGCACAGTTATGCACTATAAGTACCTTGAACATCACGTCAAACGAGGTGTATATCAAAGACAATTGCGTAATTATAAAAATCGTATAAATCACTAACACTTCGTACAAAGGTGACTTCATTTTAATATCGTCAAAGAATGGAAGGTATGAGTAAAAAAGCATTTGTCGTTCCATTGTATTCGTTGTCAGAGCGTCTACCAGCATTTCGTACATAGGCTTAGCTGTGACACCCACTGCTACTGCAACAACTTGACAAATCCATAATATTTCTATTTTCTTATTGCTTGCAATGCTTTTTTCCAATATTTTTTGGTATTCTTCCTCCAAATAATTGGCGTCTTCGTAATGTTTGGTCATTCTTCTGTTGAACCCAATCATAAGTTTCATTTTAGCGATTCGGATACAAACTTTAAAGATACAAAAATTTCCCAATGCCAAAATTGCAATCTGTTTTATTGCATCCATAACGTTGTCGTTAACGAATTGCACGTATACGGTTTTTCCAATCAGTAACGATGGTATAATTAAAGTAATTAGGTAGAAGTACTGACACTTCATTTGCCAATTAAAACGAACCATGCTTTTATTCTTAGCGTCAAAGGCCCCGGATAAAATGCTGGAAAGTGCAATGGTAGTGTAATGTTCGTGGAGTGGTTTGAATTTAAGATGTTGTCCACCATTTTGTACGCTGTTGTTGTTAGCCATACTAAGTTTTACAGATACCGCAGTCGTAAAGGTCTCGAAGAAAACTGATGAATTTGTGAGAAATTATTTGCTTCTTATTAGATCGTTATGAAAAATTCCTAGACAAGGGCGGCCCGCAACACGTATATTATATTTAGAATATTACATGTTTAAATAATAAAAATGTTTGGTTATAAGTTGAGGTTTCTCATAACTTGCCTCACTAGGCTAGCCTGTGTTAAGGCAGTCATTTTTCAACTTGGTTTATAATACCTACACATATATTAAAATACGAGTAATTATATTAATACCATAGTTGTGTTCCTTTTAACCTCGAATTTGGGTGAGTGCATCGGTAAAGGCCCTAGCATTACTTTTGATCTTAATTTTATGTAATTTTTGAAATTGTTTTGTGAACCAATTGTTTTTATTCATCTGGGAGAATGTTGTAAAGTTTTGTCACAAGATATCTAAAGTTTTCCTGACCAAAAGCAGTATGCGTTGCAAGAATATGTAAGAATAATAAGAATATGAGTACCGCGAGTATTTAATCTTTTTTCGTAGAATTTATTTACACATTTATAGTACCAAATATTAAGACCGAGTCTGTAATTAGAGGCAGCCTAAGGATTTTTCTTATAACAGTTTTCCGTGCCTTTATGATTGGTTGATGAAGTACCACTTCCCCATGCTGTGATACCATATGCTGTCATAGATTGACAGACTGCAATTCAAACACGTTTTTCGTGCACTAGCGTACCCTGCTCCAAAGTGACAGATGTTTTTATCTAATTTTAAGGAAATGAGAAGATCATATAAATTACGAAATTTAAAGATGTAAATTAAATATAAGAAAGAAAAAGTGTAATAAATGAAAGATAAAATAATAAAGAAAATAAATTATAAAGAGACAGAAGAATCATTTCATGATTCCTTTTAATATGAATTTACACCATTTAAATTTCAGATATTATACGAAATCTATTAACGATTGCTTCTGATGACTGGGCGTCTAATACATTATCTTCATAAATTCAAATGTTGTCGCATTGTTCGAATATTTTAATAACTACGATTTTTTTAACAAAATCTATAATTAAATGTATTATATTGCATCTTATATTATATTGCAATATAAAATAAAATATACGGGTATTATATCTTTTTATTTGATGGAATATACTTGTTTAATGGAATACACTTGTTTAGTTAATGAATATAAATACCAGCGCAGACCACAACAACACGTGCCCAGCATGGTGGTCGAAAAATCCTCAAATTTATGTTATCATTAAAGCAATTTAAAAAAAGGGGAAATTTAAAAAAAATCTAAATTCTTGACAAATCAATTCTAATTTTGAAAATGACACATAAATTGAAAGTAAATCGGAGTTCTTTGAACCAGAATTATTCGGATTGACACGCAACCAATATTAGAATTTTCGATTATCGCTACACTAATGTTCTACGAGTTGCAAAGTTTCTTTATCAAAAATAGATGTATCAAAGTGGAATTCCACCATGAAATAATATTTGTTTCAAAATTAAAATGAATAATATTTGAATTGTTCATAAAGTTTCGGGGTTTATCAGCTTTATTAAAAATTTTGCTCTTTAACATTTGGATCGCAAATCACTACAGACATCGCGAGGCGCCTTGTTACAGCGCGACAAACCCTTTTCAAGTAATTGAAAGGATGTTAAAGTATGGTTCATGATAATAAGGCATCTGATTTCCTTGGATTTTCATAAAAACATATTGTTATTGAAAATAATATAATCTCTTTGTATCGGATGTTGATATCACGATATTACGTGATATTCACGGGAAACAAGACACGTGCTTAGATTAAAAAAAAACTATTGATTTGTAGGTAGGTTAAAGGAAGACGTTCATTTAACAATAATAATTATAATTGGATAATTAGTAGAGCGCCGTTTTTGGAAAAAAATCACCTCAAGGGCGCTGTAAAATTTATTACGAATTTTATTATTTACAAATATGTAGATACAGAAAACATACTTACCTGGAAGGTAACTTCTGATCAACACACTTTAATTCGAAAGTTTATTCTAGAAAAGATACGGCTTTGCACGCGGAGGACATTATTTTTAAAACAAGGGACATTGCATTATTTTACATGTGTAAATGTTATTAAAACATTTATGAGAAGACTGGTGGCAAAAGTGGAGTTGATATTTATAAGACTGTTTAGACGTATTTTGAAAGACTGGGAATTAAGGACTCTTTAGGGCTGGAGAATTTTTATGAAATTAACTTACAAAAGCTTACTGGTTGCGCAAATCAATTCGTTCGCAGGCGGGTGCGGTGCGATTCTAAAAACAATTACTGAAAAACTACTCAAAGGAAAAGGAAAAGGATGGGTATTGCCAAAACTTACCGAGTTCACTATACATTTGCCGCTGGTTCTGTGGTCCTTTTAATTCTCCCTTGTCTTTATAATAGTTCACTTGTACACATATATACGTAAACACGGTTACTTCTGCAGCCGCGGCGGTGTGGTCAATAAGTTCGGAAATTAAACTTATGGCGTTTCAATTAAAGTAAGATGCACAAATTTCTCCAACACTTACAAATAAGAGTTTTTTGCGTTTTTACAAAATAAGTTATTTAAGATGTCGAGAGCAGGCAAGGTGAAGGTGAGGGTGAAAGGTTTTTGACTTTATGAATACGACTGTCTGAAAAGGTGAGTTTTAAGTTTAGCTCTAAATTCCACCGAGTCAATGATCATTCTTAAATCATGTGATAGTCCATTCCAGGTTTTAGGTCCTGACACTCCGAAAGCGTGCTCACCGAATTCAGTATCTGATGTGCGCTTTGGTTACTTTAACTTTCCACTAGCCGATGACGCTGCTGACCTGAGGGTTGACTGCCGACAATTGGATTTTTCTGGAAAACACAATTCCGATAAGTAAGCCGGGGCTTTTCCGTTGAGGGACTTAAATACCATCCAACAGAGCTTAAACTGGATTCTTTCAGGACATTTGAGCCAATGAAGATTTTTGAGATGCTCTGAAATATGAGAATATTTAGATACGCCGGTGATTAGTCCTGCCGCAACGTTGAAAACGGATTGTAATTTGTTGATTTGATATTTTGGGAGACTTGCATATATTCCGTTGCAATAATCTAGGCGTGATACAATTTACGATTTGACTACTAACTTAGTTGCTTGTGTTGGCAAGTTCCTCCGCACTACTTTAATTTGCCTTTATTAAAATAACCTCGTACTAACAGTCCTGTTACTTGAGTTTTAAGGGAAAAATCAGCTTCCAGTTTGATTGACACCCAGTAATTTTATACATGTCTTTAGAGTTATGTCACTTCCTGAAATGGTTATTGAAAATTATCAATGATAAGCTGACGTCTGTTTGTGGCGGTCCAGAGTAACTCAGTCTTTGACGGATTCACTTTCAATCTTTTTGAGATCATCAAGCGGGTAGTTGCTTCTAGACAGTAAATTATGCGGTATTTTAGATTGTCTACTTCCCGTGGCAATCAGTAAAATTAAACTTGTTAGTCATCAGCGTAGCAGTGAGATAGGAGGCCAAATGATTCGATTATTTTAGTGACATCATTTATAAAGCGGACGAAGTAATCTAATAAAGTGGGCCCAGATGAGATCCCTGGGGTGCTCCAGATGAAAGGGTGGCATATTTTGTTTGGTTTTTCCCCACCTTTACGGCTTGTAAATAGTTGGTCACGTATGATGACAGCCATCTCTTAAATCTGTAGTTTAAACCAAAGGATTAATCTAATCGTTTAATGAGAAAATCATGGTCAATCATGTTAAAAGCAGTACACATGTCCAAGAATGAAAGGAGTGCCAGTTTCCCGACTCGATAGCAGAATTTTGTCTGACTCATTATTAATATTAGTTAGTTATTTCAACACATTATACGGTAATTTTTTAAATAAACATTGTTTAGGTGTGTACTTAACTTAATTAAACAAGTCAATACTGGCATTATTTGGAGTTAGAAACGTAAATGAATTTTTTTTCTCTGGTGACTTTTAAGTTGTCTTTTTTTGAGCAATTTTTCTTCAGATTCCAACAAAAAATTTTGATCACTTGAATAACCAACCGATTTAATTTTGAAATGTTTCATCATAGTTTAATTTTCTAAAAAAAACCAACGTTTGTGAAAACGTGAAGCAAGTGCACGTGTTGGTATGTTTAGCAGATTATGTTGCGGAACACGGCATCGAGTGAATCAAATACTTGTAATTGAAGAAGAAGATAACACTTATAATCTAAATGAAAATATGAAAGAAAACAAGACACAGAAAAATAGAAAAAGACAATGGTCGCAACTGGGACCATGTGCGACCATTGTCTTTTTCTATTTTTCTGTGTCTTGTTTTCTTTTATATTTTCATTTAGATTATAAGTGTTATCTTCTTCTTCAATGATATATTACGTTGATGGGAATAACCTTCAAAAGTTATAAAAAGAGAGTTTTTCTCATAAAAAATCAAATACTTGTCGATCAAATACTATTGCAAAATGAGGCGTATTTGATGAAAAAAGAAAGGAGTGTAATGAGAGTGCATGACATGAAAGTGAACGGTAGAAGAAATACAACAAGTAAAAGACAACCAAGTGAATCAATTAAGTGCGGTAACACGAGGCGTACGTGATAAAGAGGAGAAAGGGGTGTTTAGCGAATATATGACGTGAAAGTGAATGATAGAATAAGTGAAGGATCAAAGCTACTTTCCCGCAATTATTTTGATCGGGAATAAAACGTAATAAATAAATAGAACAGCCGATCAACTCTCGTCGCTTTTCTTCAAACATTTTTAGAACCCTTCATTTTTCCACAAAAGATTTTCTCAAGAATCGCAAAACATCAATCTTTGAACTCAGTCAATATACTCGTTCAGCTAAGAAATAAATATTAAATGAGAGATGGGAATGTATCTTGAGTTGATACACGAAAAGACAAAGAATATTGAATATTTTTATATTTGGAATTAACTAGAAAACTTCGGTATTATCTAATATCTTTCTCATCGTAATATGAGGCTATGTGAAAATTTTTACTTGTTATAAAGCATGTCAGATGCCTACGCAATAAATGTTACTTTGAGGTATTTAATATCTTAATAAAATGGTATACTTTTAGCCTGTAAGTAGTAATTGGACTATTTTCATGGTAAAGTTTAAGAATTTCAATAAAGATTTATAATTTTTTAAGGCGGAGAAGGTTTACGGATATTTCTCGCGGGCACTCTGGACATGTTTCCATTTCACCTCATTGCTTTAAAAGTAACCTAGTCCCTTTCATACAGCTGACCAAGGTTGTAATTGAAGTTTAGACACATCTCTTGACACCATAATGCGTCTTCTCAGGTGTAGTGTATTTGAATATGTATAAAGTTTCAATGTCTCTCAACAGATGTCGTTAGAATTGTAAGTTATATATAGTTTTAATGTTCTCAACAGAGGTTAGTAAGTTGTTCTATATCAAAGAGACAAACGTCACCCATTCAGGTGTAATACCCGAACGGTTACGAAGATCATATTTGACATACAGGTAGGCACCTTCAGTGACGATTTCCCCTGCCTCAGATAACACAGAGCATCCTCGAGAATGGACGTTAAGTCCAATTAAATAATTAGAAATAATTATTGAAACTTCCGTTCTTCAGAGTTGTATTGTATTGTTCATCAGAAAAAACAACAGTACACCACACCAGGTATTTAAGCCATGTTCCCATTAGGGAGAAACATAATATTATTATTGTCATTAGTATTTGAAATTTTTTCACTTGCAATGCAGTCGTGTAAAATTTCGGAATCTGGCCGCTAACAATAACACAAATTATGTAGAGACGATAATGTTTAACACCAGCCGCCACAATTAACCAAAAATAATGAGGACATGACTGCAAGAAGTATATAAGGAGTATTTATTAATAAAATCTTGACGTTAATATTATCTTATTTAGATATATAAGAAGTAATTGAAGGAAAAAAATGTATTTAAAGAGAAAATGTGTTCTCCGTATTAAAAATATTAATAACAGTAAGAGAAAATAGTAAGAAAAAATTATTAATTACGAATGTTTTACTGATATTATGTTGCTAATGCATTGCATTCTCAATAGTCTAAAGATATTTTAAATAAATAAATAAAAAAATATATTTTTATATTTTATATTATATATACATACTTTTTTCCTATTCTACTGTTTTTCACCATAAAAATACTGTTTCTGTAATATTTTCAACATTTGCATGTCACAATGTTGGTAGGTATCTTATATGTTGTTACAAGTATGTTGTTGCTACGCTAACGGGTTTATGATTATTTCATTCATTGTTGTTGTAACATTCTTTCTCGTGGAACAAATCTCCCGCTGACAAGCTGCTTGCAGTAGCTTAGCAGGTACAAATTCCTATTGTATGTAATTTTTATACAATAAAAAAAGCAACAATGAAATTGTAAATAAAAAATATATGTTTATCACAAGTTTAGTGAAAATATTATTGACAAACCGGCCCGTAATGATTGTATTCGATATAAAATATTTTTTTAAGAACAGTAAGGTTTGTTCAAAGTATGTAGCAATAATAATTATTTTCGTTGGTCTTTTTAAAAAAGTGTATTTTTTTTACATGAACACCGCACAATAGTCCCAACTGCTCCTGTCTGAGCCGATGAGAATATGGCATCCCCAATTGGGGTATGTTGTGAGGCCGAAGGTAGTGGGGTGGGGAAGAAGACAGGGAAGAGGAAGGTGGGAAAGTACCTGGCTATTCAGATCTGGTCACCAAACACGGCTAAATCCATTTCAAGCAACGTTTCAATTCTGAATGGTGGTCTTACACCAGGGCGATACTGAGAGTATCTTCCACTCTGGAACTTGCCGCAGATATACTATATATTATTTTAAACTTATGTATCTATAATAACGTGTACATGTAAAAGTCTTCAAGGCGTGAATAAATAAATAAATATATAAATAAATGAATTAATTGTGAAATAACACAAATTAATTACAAAAAAATCATTTGTTATTTATTGCAAGTCAAAAGCCTTACCGCTCGTCTATGCCGGCCGTCTATTACTACGCAATGTAAATAGATAATATGCGTAATTATCACGTGAATAGGTACTTATGTACTTTCTTTCCAAATTATCAAATTTGTCTTGAGTATTTTAAGCATTTTAGCACGATAAAGACACTTATACTGGATGCATTGTGGTTAGCGTCGTAATTTAGTTTGTATGTTTTGTTTTGATAAAAATAAAATAAACTCAGAAACAAGTCCCAGTGATGAAAGGAGTTAAATGGTGTGGTAGCCCTCTATCCCCCATCCACGAAGAATGTTCCTGTTTTATATTGAAGGGCATGCTTTTGAAGATATAAGCGCCGGAAGTTTCACCCTCTAGAAATTTCTAGAGCACTCGAGCACATTTGATAGTATTCGAGAGCATCCACAACATTAGAATGTTCGGGAATAGTATAAAACGTGCGGGAACATCCCAAAACATCCCAGATCATTGTAGAACGTTCCAGAACACTCTCGAATGTTGTGGAATCTTCTAAAATATTGTGAACCGTTCGAAGCCTTTTTTGTATGGGTGGGGCTGCCCTTTAGCAGGGGTATATAAAACAAGATTTGTCGTGGGTTTGAACGTCAGTTCAATCTTATATCAACTCCCTGAGCGGAGCCGGATAACCCAGCCAGTACACCATTGAAATAAGGTAATCTCTTGATTATATAATAATTCAACAAGTTTAATCAATTCTATACCAAAATCCGCGACCTCGCGCGTTTATATTGAAAAAAGTAGAAATTCAGAAACCGTCATACTGACGTAAAATCGGAATGTTAGATTTTTCCTCTCTCAGTCTTTTTCAGACTTCTGGCGCTTTCAAGCGTTTTGGGGCGTTTTAAGGCCGGGACAGATACTGAAATAACGGCACAAGTCACGTGCGGGGCTGGACGTGAGGGAAATACTGATTGGAGAGGAACAAGCGGACCGTTTTAGAGGGAATAATTAAACTTTATATTATACGTTTTGTGATACTTTGTAATTATAATTACGTTTCGGATACTTTCGGGAGATTTAATTAAGTGTAATTAATAACCGTTACTAAGTGAGGTTTCAAGCTCGTAATTATTCCACTTAAAAAAAAATGAGCCATAATTCTGGAAATAAATTGTAGAGTGAAGTTATCTCAGAATCGCCTTTTTATTATTTATTGAGTTAGTTTATACAACATGAATAAAAATTAATAAGCAAATGCAAAATTTCATTTGATATTTTAAATATTTTTACAGTAAGCATAACATGTCTTTTTAAATACTTTCAATCTTTTTTCATTCTTCATACTTTCAAGCATTTCATCCTACATCTTTAGTGCTGTATACATTAAGCAGTTCTGTGATTTTGATTTTTTTCATACGTGGCAATCTAACTATTTGTATTTCTTGTGTCCATATCTCTTAAAAACAATTTCATACTTAGTATTTTGGCATTTTTAATATTTTTATTTTTTATATGAATACCGCACAAGAGTCTCAACTGCTCCCGTCTGGAGCCAGTAAGACTATGGCATCCCCAATTGAGGAAGAAGATGGGGAAGAGGAAGGTGGGAAGTACCTGGCTATTCAGATCTGGTCACTAAATACGGCTTAAGCCATTTCAAGCAAATTTTTTATTCTGAATGGAGTCTTTGTACCAGGGCAATACGGAGAGTATCTTCCACTCTGGAACGTGCCGCAAATATACTTTATACTATTTTAAATGAATAAATTGTGATATAACAAAAATTAATCAAATAACATTTATTTGCCATAACGGGATACGATCCCGCGACCTTCAGATTGTGAGTCGAGGGTCTTACCTCGGGACCACGGAGGCCGTCGCCTTGGTGAAAGTTCACCAATCAGAATCTAAGCGTTGCTTGATATGCAGGTACTTCCCCTTAATTTCTTCTTTCTCATATTACAACATAGTGATGCCGTAGTTCACCATGCTCTCGACCGATGGGAACAATTGGGATTCTTGTGAAGTATTAACCTAAAAATACTTAATGTAATTCATGGATTCACTGCAGTTGATTCCTCGACAGTTGTTGGCTCCCCGACATACTTATATACAATACAATGCTGCAATATGCAATATGCAGTCGGTTTAAGGAAAATACGGTATACCTAATTACACAAATTATAACTTATGGTCCACGAAGGGGTGTGCAGAGAAGTTCAACTTTTCGTCCCGCGACAAAATACCCCCCGACAAAACATCCCCCAACAAAATATATACTAAAAACTAACCTAACCTAACGTAACAAAAAAATGGTACAAATATAATACAGACAATCTGTAAAGACAATACATTATTGTTAAATAAATAGTCAAATGTAAAATAAGGTTAGGTTAGGTTAAGTTAGGTTAGGTTAGGTTTCAGGAGATATTTTGTTGGAAGATTTTTTGTCCGTAGGATATTTTGTCCTTGGGATATCGAGGGATATTTTGTCGCGGAACGAAAACTCGCAGTACCGTGCAGGGGGGATGTACAGTCGAAGAAAAAAGTATTAAACACATTTTTATTTAAATGCCTCAAGGAAAAACTGCATGTCTATATACTGTTTAAAGTACAAACAATCGACCCTGAAATAAATCCGTTTGACGTCCATTCCCACTTATTATTAAAGGTTTATTTGAAATCGATTTTTGGTTGATTGGTTAAAAATAAACAAAAAATTATAACAATTATAATTGCGGGGGGCCAACTGTTGGGTACCATAATTTATAATATGTATGTTTTTGAGGGAAAATTTGAATTGATGCCTCATTGTGAATTTTTTGAGAATCCTTTGGGATCTAATGATAGACCTGTTGAAACAAAACGATGTGAATTTATTCTGGTTGACTAGATCTGAATAGCCAGATACTTACCCGTCTTTTTTTCCTATTTCACCCCCCCATTTACCGTCAATCTCAAAACTTACCCCAATTGAGGATGCCAGTCTCACTGAATCCAGACGGGAGTATTTGCGACTCTTATGAGGTATTCAAATAAAAAAATATCATTATTGATTATCTCAGAAATAAAAACACACACTGATTCGCAGAGAATATTATATGCGACTACAATCCAGGGAGAGATAATCTAAAGACGGGTTGTATCTCATGTTTACTTACGACTTACAACTTACAACGATATACAACTTACGTGACTAAGAGGGAACGTTCCATTAGGTAAATCAATTCTGAAGTATGTAGAATGAACTCCATTCTGTTAATATTTAATCTCCGGGAGGAAACGGTACCCAAAAAATGCATTATTCTCCTGTTTTTTAAGGTGCAGTATTCACAATGGAGTGCTTTCTTTCGTGTTGGTTACATTTTACACGCAATAGTAGTTACAGTAGTAGTTATAGTCAGATGTAATCGAAACATTTTTCTTATTGGACAAAAATATATTGTAGTAATTTGGGAAGCGGGTATCGGTACCACCACCCCGAGAATCATTTATTGGCTAACTAACACCCCTGCCATGTAAAAAGAGATCGTGCAACCATTTTTTGTTTTTCAAAAGCATTAAACTTCTTCAAAGCAGTTTGTCAACAGGATTTTTAATTAAATGAAGGCAATATTAGCAAAACTCAATAAAAAATATGAAAACAGTAAAATCAGAAAAAAGATATGGTCACATCTAGTCCCTTTCTAGTGTCCCCTTCTGTTTCAGATATTCAATTGAGTTTCGCTAATATTATCTTAATTTAATTAAAGTAAATAGTTATTTGATGTTTTTCTTATGTTTAACTTTATTTTAGTTAAAAATAAATACATAATATCTATGACTGAATTAATCAAGTCAAGTCATTGAAAAAGAAAAAAAACTAAGTTTTTTTCCTCCTTTCCTTAAAAAAAAGGTATGAAAAGTGGGAATCCTGTGTGTCCAAGAGTGACAGACGTATTCAACTGAGGCGCAAGGCGATGGGTCGAGAGATTCTGGCTGGAGAAGGTAAAAGACCTCCCTCGACCAGTCTCTCTCGATCCTGCCCACCATGCATGTTGGGAAGGACCATCGGCCACAAAGATCTGGACAAACCTCACCCCATGAATCCGGGCACCCCTGCTAATTCACCAAACAAAGCGAACTACTTGGGGTGACTTGTGGCAGAGATGTTGGCTATCCAATAAATGGTTTCCGGGGCGGCGGTAAAAAATCTACGGTACGAAAATCGGTACCAAAATATAACCCGTCCTTTTTTATCTATAATCCATATGAAAAGACAACCCCTATGCTGCGTGTATAAATATTTATATATGAAACGAACCGAATAAAAAAAACATGGGGAAGTAACGAAGTAACCGCGAGCGACGGGCGTTTCGCGCAGTTATTGGTTGCTTCATTCCTTTCCCGTAAGTCGTGATACGCAACCTTATGGAAGCTGGACGAACGGAAAGGACGCCAATTACTTTTTTCACACATTCATGCATACCACTAAGTTAATAATGAAATTATAAGCTAAAAATTGTCGAGTTGACCAAATAGACCACATGTATGACACCTGGGCTCAACGTTCGCGAGTTTCTATTACTTCAGTACACTTTTCTATTATTTAATAGTTAAGATTCAATCATTATAAATTTACGTTGGAAGTATTAGCAAACGAACGGATAAACAGACATCAGGATTAGGGACCAGTCTTAACAGCTTTATGAAGATTTAGCAAGTACAGTATTAAAAATTAGTAAACTTTCTTCAATTAAAAGTTTCCCATTAACAACTTCCGCCTTTCAATGGACACATCAGAAAGTTTTATTTAATAATCATTAACAGTCATTAATCACTCCGAAAAGTTACGTAATTATTACTTGATCTCATTTTTCAAGACTTTAGCTTACAATTATGCAACTTACAGTATGTTATACACAATTAAATTATAAAGTAATTAATTACTGTTGTTTTATTTACTTATTTTTGCACAGAATCAAGAAGCTATAAAAGGGTTTGTGAGACTTCAATCCAAATGTGGTTACCAAATTCAATTGTTGGGTGAATTTGAGATTTGTACATATGTAGGTTTGGCAGCTGGCCACTATTGAAGAATCCACTAGCCCTGTACAAGTTGCATTCTCAATCAGCACGTAATTGTGAGCATATTGTATAAAGAGCACTGAAATTAAAAATGAAATCTAGATTTACTGCGATTCAAAGAGTGGACTGTTTTTAAATTTGTTTTGTGTATCTTTGATGATGACACAAATATACGTGATAGTAAATGTAGAATTGGACAGGATCTGACTCACTCAACCTTGTTTGGCTGTAAATAAATTCTTCGTCTTTGTCGATCTCATGTTCCTGAACGACACTACTAGCGGTTATCACTGCACAAGAACTTGAGAAAAAAAAAAGAATTTGCGCAAAAGTTTCCTAGGATGGTCGGTATAATTAAGAACTGAGGAGCAAGGTTACAGCAGAGTAATTAACAATAGACTGACAAAAATTATTATTGTCATTGTTCACTAGACCGGGTATTGTCGTCAGCTCGGAAAAAGTTTATGTGGGTTGATAGTACGGGTAGAGATGTAAAGGTATGTATACGGAAAGGTATGTATGTTTGCGTCAACAAGCACTTTGAATAAAAATATTCATGGGGAAAATGTCAACATCAGGCATCGGATCTAAGTTCATTTAGGAGTACGATCATTTTTCCGCGGGAATTACTAATGACAGATTTATTCTGCACCTCGATACAAGGAGATATCTGTGCAAACGCGCTCTAGTAAAATTGTCAGAGACACAAAGAGCAATGTTTTATAAAATCTCTGGACTGCTAATGTGACCATTCAAGAAGTCAAAGGTTACTATTAGCAAAACTGCTAATAGTAACGGCAGATTTGTTCTGCACCTTGATACAAGGAGATATCTGTGCAAACGCGCTCTTGTAAAATTGTCAGGGACACAAAGAGCAATGTTTTATAAAATCTCTGGACTGCTAATGTGACCATTCAAGAAGTTAAAGGTTACTATTAGCAAAACTGCTTTTCGTCTATTAGTACTGCTGTTATTACCCAGCATTCCAGATAAGAAGTCTGAATGACATAACCAGGAGTGGTACGGACGATCGATAAAACCTATATATGGTATTGACTAAATCTGTTACTCTGATCAGTTATCAATATTTGCGAGGACGGTCAACATTTGATAAAGAGATACTCCGACCGATGACGGTTGACAAATTTTAGCTCGGCCTCCTGATATCCATCCGATAAGCTGTCAATTTACAAAACATTTTGATAATAATATCGTTCGTTACTGCCTTATTAATGAATGGAGTTGAACTAAAGAAGCTCTTAGAATTGAAAAAGTCTTAAGCGCGATTCATATAATATCCACTTAAATAATTCATATAAGACGCGATCAATTTATTTCGTTCGATTAGTCTCAAAAACACAAGCCAATGTACAATAAAGTTAGTAATTCAATCCAAAATTGTTAATTTAATAGTTTTTTTTTTAATTTTTACGTATCCGAAGACAAATCTGCCAGTATTGCCATCGAATATTGATTTTTTATTTATTTATTGCCTTTCAATATCGGTCTGGCTATCAGTGCGACCGTACTTGAAAAATCGGTATAAAGTCATCGGTAGTTACGCCTATCGATCCGATATTATAAAGTTATCGATTTCATTGCTCTAGTTCTCCAGGGATAGTACCAAAAGTCTCCTAAATACATATAAGTTAGAAACATATTTTCTTCATAATTTAACGGGGATGCAACAGATCTACTGGGTGCGGGCAAATGAAACTCTGGAGCGTTATCATATTTAAAAAAATACTTGGGATTAGAATGCTTTTATCCCATTCTGTCGGGTATATCCTGATACACCCCGTACATGAATGTAAAAATGAGTCAGAAAATATTATGATTATCTACCCACGTTTCTGATAATAAAGGAATATGGAAATGTGGTAGCAACTTACGATGCAGAAGAAAATATTTTGCTTTAATTAAAGACCAGGATATATTATGTTTCCGTGGTTTGTCTCGCTTTATATTTTCTCTGTAATAAAATAGAATAACCCTTCAATTTCCAATTCATACGCTTAAAGAAAAATCGTTGAAAAGTGGAGCATTTTATAACATTTCTGCTGAGACATTACCTTACACTTTTAATGTACAACTTCTAGTCGCTTTATTATGATAATGCAATTGAATTAAAATTACATGGCGAACAAGTTTTGATGGTCTCCGTGGTCGAAGGGTAACGACGTGCGCAAGTTAATTTTATTTGATTGAGTTATTTCACAATTTTAACATTTAAAAACAATAAATATATTCACATTCCAGAGTAAAAGATACTCTCAGTATCGCCCTATTTTATTATATAGAAATTCCTCTCCTATCTTTCCTAAAAATACTGTAATTTTCTGTTAATTTGCAGACACACAGTCAGATTCTCCAACTCCCCTGGATGGAGATTACTTTGTGTAATAAAAGAGTCTGGTCCTTTATCTGGTTTTATTTATACTTTGCGTATACAATTGGGACTACGTTAGTCAACCTAACTAAGAGCTGGCTAAAATGGTTCTGGCGTGTGAACAATAAAAACATAGCCTCTGAGCTGTCCTGACCTCCTGTCGGAGAACTCAAGCACTACGGCTTGCCATCTAGCGGATTCTACCGATAGCTGATGTCACCGCCATCTGTCTCTACAAGGCAGAAGCTTTACGATTCACTACAAATACCCTCCATACAGCATTCCCACAGATGACAAAGGCCCTGAAAGGAATTATTTTCCTCAGGTCCTCCTGTGCAAAGCTAATGTAAAAAAATATATTTTGACTAAAAGATTTGTTTTTTTGGCCGCCCTAAAAGAGATTTTTAGGATGATCTTTATAATATCCTTTTGGGTTTAAGTTAGTTGTTGTTTTGAATGATTTGTGGTTTTCATTACTCATTCATTCATATTCTTCTGTTATTCATCCTCTTGCCACGGAACTGGATGTAGTGTGTACGTATGCGGAAAGATTTAATGATGAATGCAAGTAAGTCATGCATAAATCAATCGAATGTTATTATGAACATTTAGTACCTGCTTGGAGCAAGTGAATATTTTTTTTGTATTTAAGAAACAAGCTGCCAAAGGCTAGAAGGATGTGGGCATGGAAGGCAAAAGTAGGGAAATATAATTCTATTGCGATAAAAAAAAAAAAAAAATACCTAATATTTGACACCTATATTTATATGTCTCTGGTTGTCTCATAAAGTAGAGTGGTTTCATTGTGCTGAGTACACATGAACAATATTGTTTGCTCTGAGACTCAATCTAAGTAAAGCCAAAAATGTCAACACTTCTCTATGCCTACCTTGCTCCTGTTCAATCGTCAGTCAAAATACGACCTTTGGATGACGGCCTCCATTCCTGTCGGTTTTAGAGAGCGCGTATTATGAATTTCTTGTCGGAGATGGTTACGATACGTATTAAAATCGTCTCTTGTTTACTCTGAATTAAAATCTATGTAGGTATCTATTTTAGAGAGTTAATAGAATTTTTTTTCAGAGATGGTTAGGACAGGTGTTTAGGTAAGATTAACAATATGATATCTGTAGAAGTGTTCTTTTTAATAAAATATTAGGTGTTTTATTTATTTTTTTATCGCAATAGAATTATATTTCCCTACTTTCACCTTCCATGCCCACATCCTTCTAACCTTTGGCAGCTTGTTTCTTAAATAAAAAAATATTCTCTTGCCCCAAGCAGGTACTAAATGTTCATAATAACATTCGATTGATTTATGCATGACAACTCGACTTCGTTCAAGTTGTAAAACCTTTTTTTTCATCTTATTAAATAATGGAAAGAAAATAGAAAAATGATTTTTTTTTTTTTTTTAAAAAAGAAAGACAAACATTCCCGGGTTACGAATAACCCAACAATGTTTGAAAATCTCCTACTACCACCACAAAAAGCCGAAAATGTTGCTTGTGTTGTGATGGAGGACTTAGCCAGTCGAGGAATCGAACACGGGACGCCCGGGTGGGACCCAAACGCGATGCCCATTCAACCACTGACCAGTCACTATATGTTAATTTTGTAAATGGACGTTCCGTCGCTTTTGAAAATAACACTGCTAGCTGATAATATTAAGTAATTAACATTCCAAAAAAGCTGTTCATGGCGTTTTTATTGGATATGCTAACAAATTCTATAATTTTTGGTAAAGGGGTCAATTTCCTCAAGAGAATGACGTATCAAAATTAATTTGAAAAACAAATTTTTATCATATTTATACACGTTGTTCAGAAAAAAGTGGCCAAGCGGGAAGCTGACGAATCGACGACAAATAGAAAACCCTATTTTACACTTAGTATTAGATTTTTTTTATTATTTTTTCGGCAACTAAAAGGTTAAACATTTCGTAGAGCCATGACTACGTTTTATGCATTTTTTAATACAATAAAAGCCGATAACGACCCCGTAGCGTAAATTTTTTTTCAAATTTGATCTAAAAAATTCCAACTTCAGGCTCCATTTACTCTAAAGAAACTTAAATCAAACCTCTTAAACCTACCACAAAATTGAAAAAATCTGATGTTAATTCACCAGCTTTTAGGTGAAACTGGTTTACCAACTGGTTTTAAAAATATTATCTTGTAATAACAATTTGGAATGAACCAAAAAAGCATTTTTTGGAAAGGTATTTTTCATTTGAGTATTTGTTAAAACAAAAGCAGGATTTATAACAGAAGGGTCCAATTAACAGAAATGCGGTTTTGTTGTTGGGCATTTAATAAATTCTGCTAACAATAAATACCTAGTCAAAATCCAATAACTCTAAAATGTTGATAGGGAAATAGCATCAGTGAGTTGCGTGAATTGTATGCGGTTGGTTTCCACAGATTTATATTAAACAAAAACCATTATTATTGTACCAAATCGAAAAACCATTTGTTTGATTTTAATACGTAACCGCAGCACCTTTTATTATATAATAAATTATTCAGCATAAAATTCACTACATCGCAAACATAAACGAGAATAATTGTTCTATTGAATTTTGTTGTTATATTAGCTCTATACAGGAGGCATTGAGAAAAATAATTCCCCTTAGGGCCTATATCATCTTTCGGGATGTTTGTGGAGGGTGTTCTTAGGAAAAGAAGGCGATGAATTTTCGGGAAGGAAAAAGGTAAGAGTGGGTAATCCGTCCTTCCCACTGTGGTGCAAAGCGATGTTCTAAAAAAGACCTGCTGGAGAGGTCAAAAGGTCTGCCTCAACCAGTTTCTCCCGATCCGGCCTGCTACGCAGTTGGTGGTCAAACGCATTCGTCGACAAGATTCCATAAACCTCACCCCGTGGACCCAGGAATTCCTGCTAACTCACCAAGCATAGAGAACCACTTGGTGTGACTTACGGCAGAGGTGTCGGTTATCCAATAAATGGTTCTCGGGGCAGCGGTACCCATACCCTCCTCCCAAATTGTTAATATTTTACAGTGTTATCAGTTTGGGTGTGGGTATCGCTACCCGGAGATATTCATTGGATAACCAACATCTCTGCCAAAGGTCCATCACAAGTGGTTCATTACGTTTGGTGACTTAGCAAGGATGCCCGAGTTCATTGGGTGAGGTTTTCTAGGTCTTAGGTTGTGCCTACCTACTGCGTGGCGGGACGGATCGGGGGAGACTGGTTGAGGTAGACCTTTTAAAATCTCCAGCAGGACTGTCAATCCATCGCCTTAAATCGCAGTGGGAGGGATAGATTCTTACATCCGTCACTCCTGGGCACACTGACCCCTAGATTTCTAACATTATCTAATCCATCTCTCATAACTTTTTCTACCCGTAACTTACTCCTTTCTTTGATATGTAATTACGAATGTTAGACAGAGCGCGCTAATATTTTAAGTGATAAAAATGAAGCGAAAATTGCGAAAATGCCTAATAAAACATGACTCATTTAAAATTGAGAAAAAATCTCGTGGGAAGTATCTTAAGTATCATTTAAAGAAACATTGTGAAAATGCACTTCCCTCTACATTAGTATCAAAACGAACACTAGGTACAAAATACTTTTCCTTACCTTGCGAGTCCTGGCATTCACAAACTGTCGAAACATTTAACTCGTAAAAACGGCCCAGTTTTTAGAGATCTGGAGGTCCAGAACTTAAGATCGATAAAACCCCAGGTTAATGACAAACCCCCGATATTGACTAAATTCGTCATCTTTAGTCACTTGACGTTTTTTGTGAGCACGGTCAACAATTGATAATATGTATTCCGACCGACCACCGACAAATTATAGCGGGTTGTCCATAGTTTCAGATAAGCTTCGGTTATCGGTTCTTCGGAGAACCATTCATTGGATATCCAACACCTCTGCCAAAGGTCGCTCCAAAGGGTTCGCTGCGTTTAGTGACTTAGCCCGGGCTCATGGGGTGAGGTTTGTCTGGATCTGGCGCCGGATGACTTCGACACACTGAAACCTAGATTCCTACCCACCCCTCTTACCTTTTTCCTTCCTAGAATTTCCTCTCCTTCCTTTTCTTAAAAAGACCCTCCACACAGCATCCCAAAAGATGACATAGACCCTGGTGGAAATTAATTTTCTAAAGCCCTCCTGTGTGGAGCTAATGTAAAAAAAATAAAATACATAACTCTTTGAATAAAGTTGTTCGTTAAACCAAATAACTTACTTATTATTAAATGCAGGTGAACTAACGAAGCTTTTAGAATTAAAATAAATCATCTACCCTCTACCTCATCCACTTACTTTAGTGTTTCCAACGTATATCTATTTCTTATTTATTTCCTGTCAATATCTGTTCGGAGTTACCGAAATAAAATCATCGGAAGTTGCGCCTATCGATCCAATATTGTAAAATTATCGATTCTACTGTCCTACATACCCGGATGACATAACAGAATTGTCAATTAGGTTCAGATTCTCATGAGGTCACAGCTGAACCGGAGCATTAAAATTTTTTTCGACCCTTCTTGGTCGATTAATTTTTTCAATGTTTTTGTGCGAATACCGCACAACAGTATCAACTACTGCAACCAAATATGTCGAGAGCCAGTTTCTTCATCTTCTTTGTATGGTTGTGGATAGTCAAAGTAGATGAAGTGATTATTTAGTCAGTCACTTGATTCAGGACAGTTCGAAGAACGGATGAAGGAGACATATCACAGGAACAGTACAGTTTAATAATGTTGGCTTAACTGGGAGGCTTACCTCTGCTGAGGCTCCCATATTGAATTTGCCTGAGCGATGGAAGAGAGGAAAGGAAAGGTGGAAAACCACAAACTTACCCAGCTTACATTGCTGCTTCTCAAGGCCTTTTCTGTTGTCCACGGCTGGAGGGGGAATTCTAAATGGCGGCGATTTCGACAGTTTCTAAGTTCAACAGCCAAGAGTTGGTTATCCGTCGAACACTTCAAACCATATTCAAAAAATATGCATGGCATTTGACAAATACAAGAACAATGAGGTTTGTGTTTGAACAATGAGGAGTTTTAGGATCTGAAATTGGATAAGAACAGTAAGGCATATTTTCGGCAATTCAACAACAAATCAGTTAAATTATAAGTAGGTATCAAACCGGCGCAACCATAATTTGCACAAAGCTGTCACTGAGTTTGCCGCGGCTATTTTGTTGAGTTTCGCGGTAGAAGCAGAAATCCATCAATACAAAGGGGTCTCCTGGACGTGAGGCGCCTGGCCGGGAGGTTTGCAAGATCATCCAGAGCCAGTGAGTCATCCCTAATTAGGGAATGTTGACGGCTTAAAAGAGTGGGGAAAGGAAGGGTTTGAGAAAGAAAACTTGGTCTCCAAGCCATTTCAAGCAATGTTTCGATTCTGAATTGTGGTTTTTCACCACAGCGATCTTAACCCTTCGAATAATGAGAAAATAATATCTTTGAAGTCTGTCAAGATTTGCGTGCAAAATTCCCGATTGTTCTTTTTTATTAGTTATTTTGTAACTTTTTTGCAAAAAAAAAAATGTTCTAAAATTAAGATAAAATAATCTTTCCGATGTGTTTATTAGAAATCAAATTTTTTGTTTTTAAACATTAAAATTTTTATATTGAAAAAGTAAATTGGCTTAAAAATACGTACCTGGGGATTCCTCAAAAAAATACGTTAAATTAAATAAACTTAAAATTATAAATACAGATTCATTTTTATAGGAAAATTTGTAATGAAACTGTCACCTCACTTTTTACAACTTTCATACAATTTTATTTTGAAATTTAGTGTTTGTTACGTCACAAATTGGCGCAAAATAAAATCGTCACTTATGATCGGGTTTGTAAAATATCTAACCAATACAGCTTGTATATTTCGAAAACAATAAGAAGCATAATTTATTTCGCTCTCTAACATAAAAGAAATCACAAATGTTTATATGACAGGAAGAGAGATATCTAACTTTTAATAATGCATGGTCGCTCTGGGACAATCTGGGTCTCCTGTTATTATAACGGCATATGATGTTTTGGGACAACTTGGGTCTCCTGTGATTAGACGGGTTAAGAGTTGATTCCACTCTCTTTATTTTAATTTTAATAAGAGTTACATAAAATTATTTATTTTTGTTATTTAATCCCACTAAGTTCTATACCTATTCTGAGGTCTACATATTATTTTTACAAAGTTTTACATTATTCTTCTATGGTGATTTGAAACTGTAATAAAAGTAAACAAAGAGTTGGTCTTACTGTTGCTTTTGTTATTTGTATTGTGTTTATGGTTTGTGTATATGTTAATCTTTATTATCCGGTTAGTTATTTTACGAAATTTCTTCCTGTTGACTTGATCGAGATTGAAAACTAGATTGTTTACTTTGTGTTTTAATTATGAACGGAATAAAATTATACGGTTTTAGCCCCAAGTAGTGCTGTATCCTTTGTTTGTCCAAGAGTAGTATTCATTGTTTCAGAATGTTCTATTTGTTGGTGGGGAATTATTTTGTGTGTTTATTTTGTGAGTGCGTGATTTTACAGCGCATATGAACTTAGTTGTTTTAATTAAATGAATACAATATTAGCAAAACTGCCAATGAGCTAAGGTGTCTCTATCCGATTTGGTCATTTTTAACTGTGTCGTACTTCGATTAAGAACTATCAACATTATCTTCATTTTCTTTACTTGGTAGATATGCTGCCTGGTAAGCCGAAGGTCCTGGGTTCGAGTCCAAGATATACCAATATCTTTTTTGATTTTTCTGTTTCCAGATTTTCGATTGAGTTTTGCTAATGTTGTCTTTATTTAATTAAATATTACATAAAGTTAAAAATAAAAATAGTCATTTTAATTCAAAATCAATAGATTACTTAGTTTTAACCACGTGTCGTTCATTGTTTGTAATTCAAAGTCAATAGATTACTTAGTTTTAATCACGTGTCGTTTATTATTTTTAATTCAAAACCATTAGATTACTTAGTTTTAACCACGTGTCGTCTAATGTTTTTAATTAAAAATCTTTAGATTACTTAGTTTTAACCACGTGCCATTTATTGTTTTTAATTCAAAATCAATAGATTACTTAGTTTTAACCAGGCGTCGTTTATTGTTTTCAATTCAAAATCAATAGATTACTTAGTTTTAACCAAATGTCGTTTTTGTTTTGAAAAACCGACAAGAGCAGTGAACATGTAGGTCTTTTTATAAATACTAAAAAAAACATTAAAACGTTTTGTTTAAACATGGTTTAAACTAAGTAATCTATTGATTTTGAATTAAAATTGGGCCACAAAATAAGTTTGCTGTGTTTGAAGAAGTAAAAAATAGTTATTTTAGGTTAAACTCGTCAAATTTCTATATGATCTGTATGCTTTTATTTCTAAGAAGTGGCACCTAAAATTCTCCGGGAGTTGCTATTCAAAGCATTAGTTTTCAAACTAACCCTTTCCAATTTCAAGAAAAAGGCCAAAAAATCATTTCGGTTCATTAATCAACATGACATTGAGCAGAGAACCGATCCCATATTTTGAATTCCACAAATTCCTTTGAATTTATTTATCATGAAACTAAATGTTGGGAAGTCCACCCCGGGCAGGAAGTTTCTCCATTAGCGGAATCGTTCCCAATTGCCTCCTCTCGCCTCTTCGGGCCGTGTTATGTAAGTAAATGATGACTGGAACACGAAACTTGTATTCATCTGAAGCGGCGCTGAACTGCTAAGTATTCTCGTCCTGGGAACGTTTTGTAGGGCTTTATTTTGTTATTTTAGGCAACGAAAAACCGCCAACTACATATTATTATCTAATATTTATTTTTGCCTTTAAAATTAGTTTCGGCCAAAGATATTCAAATACAAGAGATAGCTAAGCTCAATAGTTTTTGGTATCCGGTAATTAACCGCTACACCAAAGCTAAACGCAGAAAACCATGTTGACTTATTTTCTACCACCGGCTCATAGATAGGTGGAGCTGGCAGCACGGTATCGCATCTACATACATAAGTACACACTTCACCAATATCATTTACTCATCTGCCCCGATGGTAGACACTGCAACGCTGTCCGAAACGTTGGCTAAAGAAGGAGGTAGTGCAACACGGCATAACCCCCCAAAAATAAATTACAAGAAAAACAGAAAGTAGTTGATTTTTTTAAGGTGTGTTGGTTAACAATATAGTTTGAATAGGGAAAGAATTCGTTCATTTTGTTGATTTTTTTGAAGGTGTACATTAGTATTGTTTAACAATATCGGTGACACCAGGAAACTCAGTCCCACCCAGTAAAAACTGCGGATGGCACATCTCTTATATTTCAATGTCTTTGGTTGCGACCGTAACCTTTTTATTTTCTGTTTACTGAACATTGATCGAGAGTTGTTAAAATGATCTTCTTCGGTGAATTAACATTTTAATGTGGTTTACAAGATTAAAAAAATTATCCCTAAAAATTGGATATTTATTTAAGACTCAAAAAAAGTCAAAAGATGACCCATATTTTATGAATTATTATTGAACTATTTATATGTACTCAAAGATAATCATTTTATGTGAGAGCTGTGACCAGCCGTGGACCACCTGAAAAGGCCTTGAGAAGCAGCTACGTAAGCCGGGTAAATTTGTGGTTTCCCACCTTTCCTTTTCTCTCCCTCCACTCCAGAACTGGAATTTGTTTGATTTTCAATTTTAGATTTCAAACGTTCTTTAAGCTTCACAAATCCTAAGATAAGTATAATATACAGTATTATATAATTCAATTTAGGAAGCGGAAATGAATACCGCCGCCCCGGGAATCATTTATTGGATAACCAAGACCTGTGCCACAGGACACCCCAAGTAGTTCGCTATGTTTGATGACTTAGAAGGGGTTCACGGAGCTAAACAATTCGGTCTTGGCACACACTCTTTGCCTCATTCACATTCACACTTCGTTGTCTCATACATACTAGGGTGGGTCACGACTGTAAGGGGAAAAAAATCTTGTTTTGATTTGTCTAATAGTGATAAAAGGGTGTTAAATGGAGATACAAAATCACGTAATTTTTTTAAAAATATTTGGATATCATCTTCTTCCTCCGGATTGACTTTGAAATTTCACATAATAGAGAAAAACCCACCCTTGTTAAATCTTAAAAAATTTTATATAAAACATTAAAAATGAACTATTTTTAATAAAACACGAAATAGAAGGAATATTTTCATTTATTTAAAAAAATACATATTTGAATACAATTCAAATTATCTCAAGGCCACTGCCTTGAGATTTTATATAAGTACCAGCAAAATCCTTCTTACTCTCGAATTTCGGCATTATTTTGCGAGACTCAATTTTGGGACTTTTTGTAAATGATTTTGTCAAAATATACTACATTTGCTATGGAATAGTACAAAAATATGGTTTGGTAAAAAAAAAAATTAAATTAAAAAATATTTAAAAAAAAAAATATTAAAATTTTTAAAACTTTGAAGTGAATCCGAAGGAAGAAGATCTTTTCAGAAATTTGAAAAAAAATTAACACATCGTTTTGAACACATTTGGCACCCTTTTTTTGCTCTTAGAATTTAAAAATAACATTTTTTGTTAAATGACCCACCTAAATACATACTCTTCTATTATTCTGACTCTTGACATGGCTCGTCTTAAGTATCTGATTAACTTGAGCGTGCCATTTTTTCCTCGGGCATCCCCGATTTCTTCTACCATTTACATTTGCTTCATAGATTCTTCTTACATTACTTTCTTTGTTTTACTTATTATTATTTCTACTACTTCTACTAATAACAGCATTTCCACGTAGTAACAACAAAACGTTTGTTGACGCTGTGAACAATTTTCATTTGAGTGTTAATATCTATTCACTACTATGTATTTACTAATAATAGCATTTCCACCTGGTAACAACAAAACGTTGTTTGACGCTGTGAATATTTTTAATTTGAGTGTTAATATCTATTTACTAATAGGAGCATTTCCAAGTTAATATCTATTCACTTCTTTATATTTACTAATAGTAGCATTTCCACCTAGTAACAGCAAAATGTTGTTTGATGCTGTAAACATTTTTTATTTGAGTGTTAATATGTATGCAATTTCAATAATGTAATAATTTGAACGGCAATGGCAATAATGTAATATTTTTAAACACTCTGTAAATGTTTCAAATGGCAAGTAAATTAGCTAATTAAAGCTTATTTTTTTAACATTCATAGTTAAGTTTATTGTCGACATTGGGGAGATCATATTTTCAAAGAGTTACAAAACACTTTCCAATTTCACAAAATAAAAAGATCTAAGAACGATCGAAGGTGCGCGAACCAATTATTAAATGCGACATTTATTTACTCAACATAATAATATTATATTACATTAAGCTTTATAAAAAAGTCAAGGAGTTTCATGTTCAAAACTTTTTAATGGAGATTCGATTTTCAGTTTTTTTCTGTGGAAAATTGTTGAAATTCTATGAAAGAAATTATTGCGAAGAGAAAATATCTGGCAAAGTGAGGAAGCAAAGTGGGTAATGGCACGTTTTTGAAAACACGAATTTTAGACATGTTTTGAAGTCCTTTATTAATCCTTATATATAAACATATATAAATTTTGTCTTCAACAATGACAATAATTACGCAGTTTGGTTAGCTAACACTAAAGTAGGGTAAACACAGAAATTCAAATGTAACACTTTACATGGCCATTCAGCGCCATTTTGATTTTTGACTGTTTAAAGTTGGCTTCAGCTTTTGAACAAAAAGTGATCAGCAGAAGAGGGCAACTATAATGTTGTTAAGCTCGTCAGCATATTAAAATTTCATCAAAAGCTGTAACGCTTCGAGAATCGGCTTTTAACCTTTCAAGAGTCAAAAAAACTAAATGGCGCTAAATGGCCATTTGATGACAGTGTTATATTTGAATTTCTAAGGGTTTCCAACCATTTTGAGATAGGGAGTTAATTTTCACCGATGTTTTTGTTGGGACGACTTATCTTATTAATTTAGAATAATTTTTGCTGACACTTTTTTTAACTCTTCAAAACTTTGACTATTCTGCACGATTCCTGCAAAAAAAATTGTCCTTCTACTTGGACTTAATTTTTTACGTAATTATTATTGAGATTAACAAAACTTTGCTTCGTTCGGCCAGTTGGGAACCCTTGCTTCCATATATTATCGCAGATTGAGACCGTCATTGAGTCGGTCATTTGATGAACAATTTATAAAATGCACAATAACCATTGGTTTTTCCCATCTTTCCAGGGCGTAGAAATAAAAATCAATATTCTTAGAAGTGTGAAATATTCAGATTCTAAAAAAACAGAAATCACAAATTAATGTATCTGTATAAGATACGAACACCCACAGTAACAACACGACAAAATAAAATATTCTATAGCAGTACTCATAAGCGTAACTACATTACTCACTCTCCGATACGACTTCACACCATGGGAAATAAGTACTTGGGTGATGTTGACATTTTCAATATCAACTTGGCGAGTTTTGTGGATCTTCTAAAACATTTATTTCCATACTATTACTAAATACATCTTGTAAACCTATAAAATAGCTGTATTTTTCAGTTTTTGTTTATGTGTTTATATGACTTGTTGTATGACTTTTATCTGATGTAATTTTATTTTTTTTATTTCATATGTTTCAAAGTATCTGTCAAATTAAAATTACACTACAAATCATGCAAAAGCCCTCTGGGCGTTAAATAAATAAATAATAAAAATAAAAATAAGACCTTTTGATACCTAGGCCATAGCCAGACTAATGAAATTTGTTATTTGTTTGTTAAGGAATAGTTTAGACTTTTTTAAAGTTTTATCATTCATCAATGTAAGAGGAAATTGTTTACTTGGAACAATAAAACACGCCCAACTACTGTGGGTTGATTTCGTTAGTGTTGCAACAATATGATCATGAAAATTATCTTCTAATAAAAAAAAAAATTGACGTGATCTCGAACAACTGTCTGGATCCAGTGAGACTATGGCATAAACAATTGGAGTGAGTGAGGTGTGGGGAAGAGAAGGAGATGGAGAGGAGGAAGGTGGGGAGATCCAAATATGATCACCAAACACGGCTGAAGTAATTTCAAGCAACATTTTGATTCTTAATGGTGGCCTTTCACCAGAGCTATACTGAAAGTATCTACCACTCCGGAATTTGAATACCGCAAAAGAATCTGAACTGTACCCAACCGTTTGGAGCCAGTGAAACTATGGCATTCCCAATTGAGATATTTTATAAGGCTGATGATAGTGGGAAGGCGAAGAAGACGTGGAAGAGGAAGATGGGGAGGTTCCTAGTTATCCAAGTCACCAAACACGGCTAGAGTCATTTCAAGCAACCTTTCGATTGTGAATGGGTATTTTTCACCAGATCACTTTTACGATTTCGAAAGTGTCTACCACCCTGAAGTGTGCCTCAAATTTCATATTATTCTGTGCAACGCAAATCATTGCATTTCCTAGGGTCACTTGAAGACCCGCATCAACAAATCCCATCCTAACCCACCTCACAACGTTGCCCAACCTGGTAGGGATATATTTCCCATGTCTTTACACTGTGCAAACCCCGTGACCTTCGGATTCGTAGTCGAAGATCGTAGTCACTTAACATAGGGGCCGTCGTAAATAAATAATTATGTAAGTTTCTAACTTACTTGACAAAAACACTTTTTCTACAACAACAAAGTGTTTTAAACTAGGGTAGAGATTGAATTGTCACCCAGAAAAGTTCCCGTAATAGCGACATTAAGCGCCCTGCCCGCAAGTTGGGAATTGGCAAACACTGGAGCTGGCATATTCGGCTAATGCGGGTGGCAACCCTGCAATTAACACTGTAGGTAACGTTATGGAAAAAAAGTAAGCTCAATGCCTACACTAAGTTTAGCGTGGAAGCGTCTAAGTGGATCGTGAATACAGGGTTGTCAAAAAATAATTTTTAAGGTTTTTTTTCTGTTCTCTAATTGACTCTACTGTGACTAGCACCGTACTTGAAAAGAACTTAAACTTGTTTTTGAGGACAAAAGACCTGGCTAACTAAAAAAATCTAGTTTTTATCTGGTTATCAGTTACGTACTGTTTTATTTATCTATGTTTTGAATTTTAAAGTACAAGCCATTAAATAATTAAATTTTTCATGATTTTAAATAAACCTTTAACAATTTTTTATAAGTTAATGGTAATTATCGTTAAAAAATCTTACCCAACTTATGTACAACATTAATGTTACGAAATACAAAGTAAATAAAAATATGGCAAAAAACGGATTTCTCGGTCGAAATTTAAAATGTGTATGCGACAAATTTGTGTAACGTAAATCGAGATATTGTAGCACAGCCTGTATGATAGAGTGATTCCGATACTTGGCTACGAATCACTTAATTATTTCAAACATAATAGTTTTTTCATCAAACAAAATAATGTGTATTGTGGTATATTTTCGAGACGTTCCAGAATAATATAAACTTTTAGTGTCGCCTTGAAGGAAGACCACCTTGTTTGAAATTGCTTTGGCCGTTTAAGACGACCAGATCTAAGTAGCCAGGTCCTTCCACATCTTCGTCTTCTGCGTCTCTTATCCCTCACAACTATCCTCAACCTGATAATGTACCCCTTCTATTTCTCTTTTGTATAATATATATAAGTACTTGCATACTGCTTACTATCCCCATATGCATGGACATTGGAGAGTCTAGAGTCGTTCAAGTAAATGTAGCTTCGTTCAATTAAAAATTAAAGGCTTCACGTGTAGGGTGAAGGAGGAAACCATATGTTTTCTTATAATTCCAATGATAACATACCACACTGGCTCCAGACGTTTGGAATAAGGACGCTTGAGCGGCACACCCAAAAAAAGCAGTTAAGTAGGTTGACGACCTACGGAAAATAATTCATGGTTTGATGAAGAACAGTTGTGAAGAATCAAAAACACGGGAGGCCTTCACACAAAACTGTATAAATCTAAGGAATTATGGACAGGTTAAGATGATCAAATGTTTCAGTCAGGGCATGTCAAAATCCGGAATAACTTAAGGATAAGCATGATTTTAAATGAAGTGAGAATGACTGGGAGGTGGGTATAGGTTTAGTGACTTAGCAGAGATGCCCGTGTTCATGGGGTGAGGTTTGTCCGGATCTTCGCGGCGGATGGGTCTGCCCACTAACTGTGTGGCAAGCCGGATCGGTAGAGACTGAATGAGGGAGATTTTTGACCTCTCCAGAAGGACTCTCTCGGAATATTGCCTCGCACCGCAGTGGTAAGATAGATTCATACGTCCGTCCCCTTTCGTTACACCGACCCCTGATTCCTACCCACCTTTCATATCTTTTTTCCTTCCCAGAACTTAACCTTCTTTTTCCTAAAAAGTCTCTCCACACAGCATACTCAAAGATGACATTCGCCTTGAGGGGAATTATTTAAAAAAAATTTAATTAAAAAAAAAAAAAGTTTCTCGTCCGCGTTTCGCGGCTTTGTAAGTACCTCTATCTGTGATCTGTCGTCTTGGAATGTAAATTTTAATCTTTTTTTCTGGCGCCTCCTGCCATCGGATGTTCAGTAAATGAGAAAAAACTTCACCCTGCAGATTAAACCTTGAAAAACTCAGTAAAACTAGAGTTGCACCAGTAACGAAGTAGTCGAGGGTTGATCGCGATTGGCCCGATCACGAACCACCGACGATCTATAGGGTAGTGACAATCCATTTCAGATTATCCTTCTCTATTTCTACGTCGCAAGAACAAGACTCAAAACGCCTGTCCATACAATTTCTGGACTGTTCTAAAAACTTCCAGCCTTTATATCTTCAAAAGCACGCCCTTCAGGCAAAAACGGGAACCTTCTTCATGGATGGGGAATAGAGGGCAACCCCACCACTTGTAACTCCCTTGGTCGTACCGGGCCTCGTTTCTGAGTTTTAGTGGCACGCACATTGTAGTACACTTTCTTTTATAATAATATTGATTCCTACCCACCCCTTAAGCCCCTTTCCTCCCAGAAATCTCTTCTCATTCCTTTCCTTAAAAAACCCTCCACACAGCACTCCCAAAGATGTCATAGGCCTTGAGGGAAATAATGTTCCTCAGGGCCTCCTGCGCAGAGCTTATGTAAAAAATGTACCTACATCGCATCGTGTCGGTAATACAGTTATTTATTTAGCACCTAAGATAGAAATCTGTACTTGATGAAATTGCAATTGAATTTTTTGTGAGAAAAACTCTCTTTTTATAACTTTTGAAGGTTATTCCCATCAACGTAATAAATCATTGAAGAAGAAGATAACACTTATAATCTAAATGAAAATATGAAAGAAAACAAGACACAGAAAAATAGAAAAAGACAATGGTCGCAGCTGGGACTCGAACCCAGACCTCTCGTCTAACCGGGACGTGCGCGTTATCCAATTTCGCTATTGCCACCTTCTGTCAAACCGTCATATTTGTCAATCTCATATTTCAAACATTTAGAATCAACAATATTATCTTCAACTAGTTCTTTTTTCCATATTATAGAAAAGAACAAGTTGAAGATAATATTGTTGATTCTAAATATTTGAAATATGAGATTGATAAATATGACAGTTTGACAGAAGGTGGCAATAGCGAAATTGGATAACGCGCACGTCCCGGTTAGACGAGAGGTCTGGGTTCGAGTCCCAGTTGCGACCATTGTCTTTTTCTATTTTTCTGTGTCTTGTTTTCTTTTGTATTTTCATTAAGATTATAAGTGTTATCTTCTCCTTCAATGATAAATTGTAATTGGTTTGAGGCTTTACTACAAATTGATTATAGCTAAGACGCTGTACCTAGAATAATAATCACATCAACATTTTAACCCATATTACGTACCCTTGCCTTAGTAAGTCTTGTTTTCATTCATATTTGATTTTTAATTAAACACAATGGAGTGAAAAAGTAAAGAATAAAAAAGCTTAAAAACTTTATTTCTTCGCAAAGATCTTTTGTTGACACACTAAAATTAAAATTTCCATTTTTAAGAATCACAAATTAATACCAAAGATAAACAGATGGGATTTATCGCTAGAGGCCGTTATGAATCTTTGCAAATCTCACGGATAAATTCTGAAATTAGGAACTGAACCGAAAAACTCTAGGAGTGTGATCCATACCGATTTGAAGGAAAACTGATTTTACAAATTTACGAACACTTTTCGACTCTTAGGGCTCACGCAAACCATTGAAAGTCAAAACCTATCTGTTCTTTTTATCAGTTGTCAAAATGTGAACCTTGTATTAGATTCCTACTGGCCCTGGGCCAGGGGGAATATTGCATCCCTAGATGAGGAATTTTTTGTTTAATGTGAGTACCGTGTAACTGCTCCCAAACCTCTGAAGCCAGTGAAACTATGGCATCCCCAAGCGGGGTAAGTTATGTAACTGAAGGAAGTGTTCACCAAATACGGCTTAATTCATTTAAAGCAACTTTTCGCTTCTGAAAAGTAGTCTTTCACCAGAGAACCACCCTCGAACGTGAAGAAATGTAGTATCCCCAGTTGGAGTACGTTGTGAGGCTCAAAGGGTAGGAGAAGAAGGTGGAAAGGAGAAGTTTTCGATGAACCTGATTTTTAACACCAGAACCCTAAACACGGCTAAAGTCATTTCAAGCAACGTTTTGAGTTTGAATGGGGCTCTTTTAACGAGATAAAAATGAAGATATATTTTTTTATGTGAATATCTCACAAGGGTCCATGCTACCGTCTGCGGCCAGTGAGACTATGGTAGCCCCGATTGGGTATGTTGTGAGGCTGAAGGTATTGGGGAGGGAAATGAGATGGGGAAGAGGAAGTCCCTGGCTATTCAGATCTGGTCACCAAACTCGGCTAAAATCATTTCAAGCAAAGTTTCAATTCTGAATGGTGGTCTTTCATCAGGGCGATACTAAGAGTATCTTCCTCTCTGAAAACTCTTATTTTTAATGAATTGTTTGCGATATACTAAAATTAATCAAATAAAAATTATTTGGGCACGCCGGGATTCAATCCAGCGACCTTTGGATTGCGAGCTTTACCCCCCCCCCCACCACGGAGACCGTCAACTATTTCACCTCTCTAATATAATCTACCTTTCTGATTTAAAATAAAACTGACATCACAATTTTTGATAAGATCCTTTAACGCCTAGACGTCAAAAAAGGAAAAGAAATTTTAGTCTTATCATGAAAGATTTTTGGATTTAGAAAACTCTGATCAATATCTCCGGAAAAGTAAAAGTGAGCATACTCCGGCACACGCACGCCCATAACTCATTTCTATCGGGTCAAGTAGGTCTTAGGCACTATAGTATTTAAGGAAACCGCCAACGGCCCTCTTTTACTTTTTATAACTAATAATAACTAGAGCTGTTGTAAACAACAAAACTGTTTTTTAGTAGAAAAGTTTTAATGGATTTTAATTTTTGGATTTTGGCGAGCGAAAACATGTTTTGACGTTTTGTTCGTTTTTTGTTAATCTCTTGACACACAATTTTTTATAATTTTCCAGCTTTGCCCGAGATTCAACACAAATAGATTTTTTCAATACACCGCTTGCAAATAATGGGATGTTGAAAAATATTATGAAGCCTTAAATTAGTTTTTTAACATACCAAATATATGCCAACAATAGAGTATTGAAATTATTCAAAAATACGGTGTCTTCTATTAGACCGCATATCCATCACACTAGATCGAATAAAAATGACACAAAAAACATTCGTTATAAAATCACATCAGGACAAGAAATTACATTTATTTTTCAACAAAACTCCTCAACATCCTTTCCCCACTTGAAAAACGATTTAAAAAGTTTAATGAGTACAAATCAATTATAAAAATGTTAGTGAAAGAAAGGTCAATGAAGAAACTGTAAAAAGCTTCAAAATCGACGCAGAAGGCGTGGAATCAAATCACTTTTGTCCGCCTCAGCACAGGACTCCCTAGTGAGGAAGACTAAATACCATACTTAAAGACACCACATGTAAAATGTTTTATTAAATCAATAAAAAACATTAACCCTTGAAGTACCGTGGGTAAGATGCCCAACGCCAGCCGTACACTGGTTGACACCATTTTCTATTTTGGTTTTACTTTTTGTTTTTTAGAAAATAAGTATTTTTTTTAATTTTAACATCTTACCAGATAATGCATTTATATATGGATCCACGCCTAATCAGAATAAAGTCGACTCAACACCTCTTTGAAAAGACATTGAAAGCCATGAAAAAAATCATTTAAAAATAGCTCATAACCTAACCTAACGTAACTATTTAACCATTTTTTTTTGTTTTTTTTTCTTCACTTTATTTGTTAGCCCAGGAAAGCTACTTGTATCTATTCAGAGAAATGTTATATTTCTCTCCAATTTTCTAAATAAATATAATATAATGAAGGCTTTCGAAAATATTCTTGGGTTTATTTTATTTTCCAGCTAAATAAGTGCTCTTCACAGGAAATATAAGTCACTTGAGGATTTCCTACAAATATGTATAGAACTATCACATTAGAATATTTAATTCGGAATTATGAATTTTGACACGGCATTTTGCGACGCGTACTTTCGTAGACAAAATAAACATATTTGCAAATGACTAAGCGGCAAGCAAGAATAATATTGAGGTAGATTTTTCCTTGCTAAGCGAGTAAAATATATTTTAGTATGCTATAGGGACATTTTTTTTGTTATAATTCTTATTTAAACTTTTATGAGTAAAAACTCAAAGTATCATATTTAATTAAATGAAGACACTTTGAGCGAAACTCAATCGAAAATCTGGAAACAGAAAAATCAGAAAAAGATATTGGCACCTCTGGGACTCGAACCCGAATCATAATATTAAATTACTACTTTTTAACAAGCCATTTTGCCAGACAAAATAAAAATAAGGATTTTTGTTCTTATTTTAATCTTGTATATTCAATACTTCTTTCATTCTGAATACAAAACCCAATCCTTCACAGCAAAGCACCTTTTTTGCAGTGTAGTTCTCATTGCTCATTATTTGTTTATTAAGTCATACAAACATTACGATTCAAGTTATAGTAATATTAAATTATATAATATGGTTATAGTACCTGTTACATTAATCCATGGAATATCAGTAGGTAATTTTGCCTGAGATGTGAATGGTTCTTAAAACTTAACTAATAAATGTATCAGCAATAGTAATAAAAACTAGGAAAGTGGGAGGAGAGAAAAAGAGAAATTTTGAAATCGAGAATTTATTATAATTTGAAAAAAAAGTGCAAGTACAGGGTCTTTCAATAAAGACGCTCGATTTTAAAATGTTAATAAAACAAGTTGTTTGTACGACATCCATTAATTTATATTTTATTTGAAAGGATATTTTATGGCATTACGTGTGGAATATAACGTTGTTCAAATGTTTGCCGCGGCTTTGCTTGGTGCCACGTATTCATGATTTCGTCACATAAATCTGACTGAATTTACTGGATTGCGTTTTTGTGTTGATTTTAAGGGCGTCAATTGTTTGCGGTTTATTTGCATAGATTTGCGATTTAAGGCGGTTTACAACCCTAATAATTTTTGTTTGCTCAAAACTCACATTTTAATAATTTCCAGCGAATTCGTAACAAAAATGACTTTTTTTATTCCATCAGACCCCTGGGGATGTGAGTTTTTTTTATACTTAAAATTAATAAAAACAATCCCTTACCATTAATATATTTTACGTACAACGATTTTAAAACTTTATAACCTGTTTTTCAACTGTAAAGTTAGCGGTAAGCATCAGATTATATTTTTCTAGACGATGAATTAATAATTTCGGAAGGGAAACGTTTAGAAACATCTTAAATTTTTGTAACATCTTCATCAGAATTAATTAAAATGAACGCGGCGGAAAGGTCGAATATCCAGGACTGCTAGGTTGAATTTGACCGTACGTTCGTCTAATACGCCGTGCCGCGGGCGTATACACGCTTGTTTACACGCTTTCTTCACTTCACTTCGACAGGATGTCCGTCCAATACACGGGTCGCGAGTCGCAATTTGTATACACGGCTTCTTTACTTACGTCGTTAAGATTCTGAATATATTTTAGGTTATATTGTGGTATTAAGATAGCCCTACAAGAAGAAGTCTAAAGGCGTTAAGTCGCACGATCTCGGTGGCCAGTTCGCGTCGCCACCGCGTGAGATAACCATGCCCTGAAATCGCTCGTGCAGTATGTCCATCGTGGCATTTGCTGTTTGGTACGTGGCGTCGTCCTGATGAAACCACATGTTTTTGGTATTCATATCATCCAGTTTAGATTATGGGTTATGGCAATTTCGTTTTGGAAGAAGTACGGACAGTTTCGTTTTGGAAGAAGTACGGATCGATGATTCCATCAGACCAAAATCCGCACAAAACAGTGAACTTTTCAGGATGCATTTGGTGCTGGTGTATATCTTGTGAATTGATATCACCCCATATCCAACAATTTTGTTTGTTCGCATATCCATTCATCCAAAAATGGGCCTCTAATGGAAATTTTAACGTTTGTCGACGGAGCATCGACATTGATAATAAAATTTAATTATTTGCCACGTTGTTCCGTGTTGTAGCCTTCCATGATATTTTGCCATACATTACAAAACAATTCACAATAAATTTGACAGATGTCACTATAACATAGCTGCTATAACCTTTTAAAGTTCGGGCGTCCAATTGAGAGACCCTATAGTTTTAAAACTATTTTATTTATTTTTTTACTTGAGCTCCACACAAGAGGCCTTGAGGAAAATAATCTCCCTTAGGGCCAGGGCCAGGACTAAACGCTTTTAGACTTCTTCTTTTAGGGCTTTCTTAAGACGACAATATACCCTAAAATATATTCACAATCTTAACGACCTAAGTAAAGAAGCCGTGTTCACAAATTGCGACTCGCAATCTGTTTATTGGACGGACTTACTGTCGAATTTGCCCTATCAAAGAAAAGATGCTGTGTGAAGGGATTTTTAGGAAAGGAAATGGAGAAGAATTCTGGGAAGGAAAGGGGTTTAAGGGGTAGGTAGGAATTTGGGGTTCAGTGTGTACTGGTCATCCGCCTCCGAGACCTAGACAAACCTCACCCCATGAACCCGGGCACCCCTGCTAAATCACCAAACATGGCGAACCACTTGGGGTGACCTATGGCAGAGGTGTTTACATCACTCCAATAAATTAGTTTTGAATATTTTGTATATTCGTCCTGGTGTAAGACCACCATTCAGAATTGAAACGTTGCTTGAATTGGCTTTCGCCGTGTTTAGTGACAAGATCTGAATAGCCAGGTACTTCCCACCTCCCCACTACCTTCAGCCTCACAATATACCCCAATTGGGGATGCCATAGTCTCACTGGCTCCATATTAAAAAAAAAAGAATTACGAAAAATGGCATAAATTGTGATTGCGCAAATAATCGTCATTATATTCGATACCTTTAGAGTGTTATGGATTTTATTTTAAAAAATGACATTAATATATATATATATATATATATATATATATTTTTTTTTTTATATGAAATACCGCACAAGAGTCCCAACTGCTCCCGTCTGGAGCCAGTGAGACTATGGCATCCCCAATTGGGGTATGTTGTGAGGCTGAAGGTAGTGGGGAGGGGAAGGAGATAGGGAAGAGGAAGGTGGGGAAGTACCTGGCTATTCAGATCTGGTCACTAAACACGACTAAAGCCATTTCAAGCAACGTTTCAATTCTGAATGGTGGTCTTACACCAGGGCGATACTGACAGTATCTTCCACTCTGGAACGTGCCGCAAATATACTATATATTATTTTAAATGAATAAATTGTGAAATAACACAAATTAATCAAATAAAATTTATTTGCGCACGCCGGGTTCGAACCCGCGACCTTCGGATTGTGAGTCGAGAGTCTTGCCTCGGGACCACGGAGGCCGTCAGTATAATATCACCTAATCCCACGAGAGCAGGTTTAAAATAATTTAATATGGTTATGTAGTAATTATGGCAAGACACAAACTAAATGCTTTTCACGAACACATTTGAAATACTTATATTTTAAGATTCAGAACATTCATTACTCTACTGGGAGTAGAAAGGAAGGTACCCAATAAAGAAATCGCTTTGAGATGAATTCTCATAAGCGCCAAAGGGTGATTTCTCTTTAGCGTCACGAGTATGCTTCTCGTTAGAGGCATAACGGCTCAATCTTCTCGCGCTTGCCGCTTTGGAGAATTTATTATTTAGGGGTATTAAGTGTCAATATGCGCCGGCTCCAAGCATTAGCGCCCCGGGGGCATTTTGGAACCTACATGTTGAACTGGATGAGGTTAAACATAATAAGCCAAGTAAATTTTTGACGACGAAATTTAATTGTTGCCAGAGTTATTTTTTTTAACCCAATACGTTAAACTGTAAAAGGAGTCGGAGTAAAACGGCACGATCGAGTTAATGCAATATTTATGTCATTTCAAGAGTCTTAGCAATATAGTCGGAAGAAGTGATGCCAAAGTGGAAAATACACTCAGTATCGCCCTGGTGGACGAACATTCAGAATTGAAACGTGATTTCGCCGTGTTTGATTACAAGATTTGAATAGCCGGGTACATCTCCACCTTCCCCTTCCCCATCTCTTTCCTCTCACACTACCTTCAACCTCACAACAACCTTCAGTTAGGAATGCCATAGTCTCACTGGCTCCAGGCGGTTGGGAGCAGTTGGGACTCTTGTGCGATATTGAAAACAAGGGTTTTCACGAGAAAAAAAATTTACATGAGCTCCACACAGGAGGCCATGAGAAAAAATTCCCTCAGGGCCTATGTCATCTTTGGGGATGCTGTGTGGAGGGTTTTTTTTTTAAGGACAGGGAGGAGACGAGAGTTCTGGGAAGGAAAAGGGTTTAAGGGGTGGGTAGGAATCTGCGGTTTAGTGTGTCCTGGTCTACCGTCTCTAAGACCTAGACAAACCTGACCCCGTGAACCCGGGCATCCCTGCTAAATCACTAAACGTAGCGAACCACTTGAGGTGACCTATGGCAGAGGTGTTGGTTATACATCCCGGAGCGGCGGTACATATTCCCGCTTTCCATAATATGAGATGTTAGGCGCGCGTTTGGCGTGTTTCCTTACTGTGCGCTAATGGCGAAGGGATCATCTCTGGTAGTTTCTCTGAGCATTTTCCGTTGAAATACCGGAAGAACAAGAACAATTCCTACCCACCGCCTGTGCACTAAAGATCGCAATATATTTGTTAATATTGGGAAATATACTAAACGGTCCGCTTGCATGGGGTTAAGGCGTTTTTTCAACTTTAGAGCTCTTGCACAGTGAAATCGATAACTTTGCAATATCGGGTCGATAGGAGTAACTTCCTATGATTTTATTTCGATGTCCCGAGCACGGTTTCACCGTTGATAGCCAAATCGATATCATAATCGTTGGCATTTTTGGAGGTATTTTTTTTCATTTGACACTCCGAAATGTCAAACGCTAAACAATTATGTAAAAATGTTAATAAAATGGCGGTGTTGAACTGAAATACTGACCTAAATGTGCATTGGCAGTCCGCAATACCTTTTTGGCACTGAACGGGAGATAATTAGGTCTTTAGTCATATTTCAACATTCGTTGTTCAAAGATCGAACGGAATAAATTAGTCGAATCTTAGTCGAATTATTTAAGTCCATGGATCGTGTTTATGACTTCTTTAAATTCTAAAAGCTTCATTAGTTAAAACCGTTCAGTAATAAGCCAGTAATTTTGCATAACGAACGACATTATTCAAACTGTTTGTATATTGCATGAAAACACTCTATATTTCATTAGTTAGAAATCAAGTGGAATATAATTAACCTATTTGGTCCCCTTTCTATAAAGTACACTCTAACAAAATAGAACGGGTTCAACACAAATTTCTTAGGTACTTAAATTTCAAGCTCAAAATCCCAATAGAAAACATTAATTATATAAGTTTGATGAATCGACTTAATTTAATTACGCTATCTGACAGAAAAATCATTTCAGATTTAATTTTATTATACAGAGTCATGAACAACCTAATTGACAGCCCTGCCATTGTTACTACCATTAAACTCCATGTACCGACAAGGAATACTAGACAAAATATTACATTCTTTTGCAACACATACACAACCAACTATCAATCACACTCACTTACCAATAGGATGCATGATTTAGGCAACAAGTTTGGTGATATTGTAGATATATTCGCTGATTCCCTTCTAAAAAATTCTAAAATGCAATTTCAACCAACACTTTGTGGAATCCTACAAATAATTGTAATGTGGGTATAATATATTTAACGATTTGATGTGTTATTGTAATGTTTTATATTGTATTTTATTCTATGTTATTGTCAAATGTTATATTGTTTCAAATATTTCACGGTTTTACGCTATATTCTTCAAAAACTACCTGTATATTCTTAAAATGTTTTCTTTTTTATAACTTTTGATATAAATTCTATGTATGTATAATCCTCGATATCTTAAATATTATTTTATAATCTATGTAAAAGCCCATATGGGCGTATAACAACAACAAAAAACAATTAACAATAAACAATATTGACAATTAACTGAAATTTATCTGAAACTATGGAGTCAGCGCTAAAATTTATCAACAGTCGGTCGGATTATCTTATTAATAAATTGTTGACAGAGCTCTCCAATATTGATAACTGACCGTAGATGACGGATCAATCGTAATTATATATTTATCAATCGTTCATGCTAGATCTCCTGGTCTGTAGCTCTAAAATACTCGAAAAAATCATTAAAGCTCGTTCACACACAGCTCTGCTATAAAACTGCGAGCAGATATCTGTTGAACCGCGAGCGCTTATCTTTTGTACTTTCACACGACGCTATCAAATATTTCTTCCTGTGGTAGGAGAGAGGGTCGAGGATTGTGGTAGGAGAGAGGTCGGGGATTAGGAAGCGGCAACGGAATGCACATTTTTTGTACAGAAATCTGTCAACTTGACATCTGTCATCCACCGGTCTAGGCAGCTCCGTAATTACAATAACCCCCTCTCCTGTTTTCGTCGGAGAGGGGGGCGCTTAAGTTTTAGCATATCGCCTCTGGAGCGGTTCCGTCGTAAGATATGTATTGTCTACGGTTGATCTGCGCTTAAAATCTCTAGGTGTGAACGGTCTGAAGGGATTATATGGAGAGCGTTATTTGGCGTGCTATGATTTTTTATATTTGATAGCTGTGTATGAACCAGCTCTTAATTTTTAACTCTGTTGGCTTAACAAACTGATCTAAACAAAACGTTGTATATGAAATTCCTATAAAGTTCGAAACTTTTCCATACGCAGTCCTTTGACAAATTATTATGGATACCTCAAATTTTATTTTTTTCTACAAAATTTATAATCTTGTGTATTTTGAATAAAATCTTTTGAATTAGAATTTTGTTTCAATGAACGAATTAATTCAAATCTTTGAAGTGGAAACTAACCCGTCCTGACATTCAATCGAGCTAAAACTCCGCAGAGAGACTCGTTGTCGACGACAATTCATTCGGTGGCATTAACGCACACACACGCATTTCTGTGAAATGGCTACAAGCCGGCTCAAGAGATGGCGCAACTAGATTGTGCCGTTCCATGTGAAGGACTGTGGCGGAAAGTCCAAACTGTTTCACATACAAAACACATGTATATAACTATAACTATTTACAAAAAATATATTTATTATAGTAAAAAAGTCTTTGGTCCTACGGTTGGTCCTACGGTTGGTCCTACGGTTGGTCCTACGGTTGGTCCTACGGTCCTACGGTTGGTTGGTTTTTTTCTTCATTTATTCAAATTTTATTCACAAAAAAAAAATTAATGTGCAATGTGCAGTGTTGGTAAGCGATATATGAGGGGAGTGAATTCAATCAATAGTTTTCGAACTGAATGAAAAATGCGTAAAATAACGTAATGTGGTGACTGACATTGTGGCATTATTTTTGTTAAAGCAGTCAATAAATATTTTTCAGAGCTATTAAAAGTCATATCGATTCCATTCTTCTGCAGAATGATCTTGATTCTCTTGTCAAATGGTCGTGTGAACGGTCTGAATGGATTGTATGGAGAGCGTTATTTGGCGTGCGATGAGCTTTTATATTTTAAAGCTGTGTGTGAACGAGCTTTTTTGCGTTTTCGATTTGTACATGGTCGCAATACAATTTTTATAGATAGAAACCAATACTAAAATTAACTGATTCATTTATTAAAATAATTAAACCTCTATTGCATTGCTTGCATGGAAAAAACCTTCTTCAAGTCGATTTACCTTAGGATGTTTGTAAAAACATCAAGTCACATCAAAAGGCTATATACACCGACATAACTGTTTACTGTGTGTAGATGTTACTGCGATATGACACTGTGTTGTTATAATAAAATTTGAATAGTACGTTATTTTTTTCCTGCCATTCCCATGCAGACTTTTTATATCGACATTACAGAAATGAAGGTAATATTTTCGTTGACAATCACAACGTGTGTTAAAAAAGATTACATTCATCCATCAACAACATAAACATTAACATAACACTGCCTGCCTTGTCGAGGGGTAAAGTTCTCGACTAGCAATCAAGTTAAAAATCCGTAGTTCACAACATTAAAAAAAATTTGGTTGTCTGTAAAGTCAGTTTACGGACGATAATTTTACGTGGTAACGTCACGAGCCGAACGCTTAGGCCGATCGTGCCTCTCTATCGCTTGTTCCGCGCTCTCGATGAACGCTTAGGCCGAACGCTTGTTCCGCGCCGAACGCCCGGCTCAGGCGGAAAGTGACATTGTGACATGGTGACAACGTGACAACATAACAACGTGAGTCATGTTTTTCGTGAATGCGGCCGGCGTTCATCGATTTATAAGACAAAAATTATAATACAGTGGTGCAAGTTCTAGATTGGAAGACATTCTGTGTATGGTGAAAGACAAACAATCAAAATTGAAAATTTGCTTGAAATGGCTTGATCAGATACTTCTCCGCCTTTTCTTCCCATCTCATTCCCCTCCCCAGTATCTTAAGCCTCACAACATGCCCCAACTAGGAATGCCGTACACCATGCAATTAAAAAAAAAGGTGTAAATAAAATTATACGAATAAGTCGTCTCAACGTGGCCTGTTTGATAATAGCCTTGGACGCCGAAATAGATGTCAGTAATAATAATAACTAAAGTATTAATTTATTAACCTTTGGAGCGCTTTTTACATAATAGGCTGAGGTTTGTCTAGGCCTTGGAGGCGGATGACCAGGACACACTGAACCCCAGATTCCTACCCACCCTTTAAACCCTTTTCCTTCCTAGAACTCTCCTCCCCTTCCTTTCCTTAAAAAACCCTCCTCACAGCATCCCCAATGATGACATGGGCCCTGAGGGAAATTATTTTCCTCAGGGCCTCCTGTGGGGAGCTCATGTAAAAAAAGGTACTATATAAAGTACCTCGGATTGTTTTGATGCAATATTTTTGCAAATATTCCCTCGATACTTAAAAAAAAAATTGTAAAATTTTTTAATATTCCCACGGTAGAAACATGATGTCATATGGAAGCTAAAATAACCTACTTCTACTTATACTCGGTAGATGTCAGTGTCCTCCAGTTTTTTACGGAATAATCATGTTTGCAAAAAAAACAGAATTTACAAAACTGTCTGAAGCGGTCAGTTGTCAAAATTTCTGCATGTAAAATGCCGTTTTTCATCGTGTTTTTGTGGATTTTTCTAACATATTTGTATACGTGTAATTAATGATTGATTTAATAATGCATTCAGCGTGTTTCAAACTTAAAAATAGAGTGAATACTCGAAATAATTTTTTGTGCTTATATTTGTGTTTACTGCGTATTTTTTTGTCGATTAGACTGTCTTTGGAAATGAATTATTTTCAATAAATAATGCAATAATCGAGTTAATTGGTAATGTAATGAATGTATCTGTTTGACGTGTTGGCAGTTATTTTTGGTGAGTACTTTAAAAAATCAATTTTAGTGCAATAAAGTGTTGTCATTTCTCGACCAAAAGTTGTGTAAAAAGTTTTTTCATATGAAACATTATCAAAATTCAGATGAAAACAAATCACTATGTTACCACTTATCAAATTTATAAATACATTTCAAATCCGATGGGTTGTTAGTCACGATAAAATGAAAACATGTTGAAAATTTTGATGAAATAAGTGACATTTTACCAATAAATGAATTTTGTGATAAAATTTTATTTACGGATCAAGTTTTTGTGCTAAATATATTTATTTAAATGTTTTTTTTCTTCTACTAAAACGTTAAAAAAATTTAATCTGTGAAATTTGAAACAAGAAGCGATATTTGTGGAACTTTTCATCCCGGAAGCAATATCCTGCCTTGCCGGTAGGTGGCTAATTGGCTCATTTCAGGGGCCAATAGGTGACGTCACAGGACCGGAAGTGAACTCCATTTCCATCTCCTCCCCCATCCTATCACCCATTCGCCTCCCGGGTAACCGTATTCCGAATGCAGCTCATTGACAATCATAACGACGTTCTCTCGCATGTAAGTTCGGTATCGAACATTGTGAGACTTATTTTATCTGCGTCTTTTCTTCTGGTGGTACGTATTAAATCAGAGTTGAGGAACATTTTATGGGGGCCATTTGAATTTTCATAGTATCACTGTAAAACTAATTCATTTTTTTTTTAAAGTTGAGAAATTTTTTTCAAAATGTGAATATTTCGCAAGTGTCCCAACTGTTTCCGACTGCCTGGAGCCAGTGAGGCTATGGTATCTTCAATTGGGGTATTGTGGGAGGTTGAAAGTAGTGAAATGAAGAAAGGGAAGTGCCTGGTTATTCAGGTCCAGTCGAAAAACACTGCTAAAGTTAAATAACGCAATGTTTCGATTCTGAATGATGGACTTTCACCAGGGCGATACAAAGTATTTACCACCCTGGAACAAGCCACAAATATACTATATATCGTATTTTGTGAAAAAAATGCGGGCTGCACTAAGATTTCAAGGATTGGGGGAAGGGGGTTTGGATACCTCAACATATTATATCAAACCGTCATATTACCATTTTTTTTAAATAAACTGATTTTTATATACATATATATATATTTATCGCATCCGATAAGACTTCTTAGAGGTAACGCAAAAAGGCATACTAACCAATTTGGGAGGCGGGTATGGGTACGGCCGCCCCGGGAACCATTTACTGGATAATCAACACCTCTGACATAGGTCTCCCCAAGTAGTTAACTATGTTTAGTGCCTTATTAGAAGTGGCCGGGTTCATGGGGTGAGGTTTGTCCAGGTCTTTGAGGCCGAATCGAGAGAGACTGTTAAGGGAGGCCTTTTGACCTTTCCAGCCGGACTCTCTCGACCCATCGCCTTGCACCGCAATTGGAATCCGTCACTCCTGGAAACACTGACTCCCAGATTCCTACCCACCCCTCATTCCCTTTTCCTTCCTTGAACTTCCCATCCTTCTCTTCATTAAAAATACCCTCCACCCAGCATCCCCTAAGATGACGTAGGATCTATGGGCCTGTTTCCTCAGGGCCTCATATGTGGAGCTAATGTAAAAAAAAACCCTAAAATAAATCATGATAGTTTTGAAAATTTGGTCTGTGTCAGCCATTCTATTATTACGTACGTTTTTTCTGTTTCATTTATCATTTTGAAAGTTGTTTATAGTATTATTTTTGTCATTGATTATAATAAAATATATTACAATCAGATAGCGTATATAAGCTTCAATTAGTGCTTCTTAACCAATTACATAACTATATGTATATATTTTTTAATTTGAGTAATTTTTGAGACCGGCTCGGTTTTTAGATTTGATAAATGTTTTTTTATTTTTTTTATTTTTTTATAAAAAAATTCTTGAAAATCATTAATTGTCACCGCTTGAGCAGCCAAAAATCGAAAGATCTTCCGACCACAGAAAGCATAGTTTCGGTGTCATCCAATGTTAAATCAAATTCGGGAAATGATAATTTCCAATATATGGTATCCCGAATGTGCCACCTTCCACAATACGAAAGAAGGCGTAGAAACAGTTAGAAAATTTTTCGTTATTTGTTTATGGGGTGTTATGCCGTGTTGCGCTACCTCCTTCTTTAGCCAACACCCCAAAAACAAATAACGAAAATTCTTTTGGTCGTGAAGATCTAAAATCTGGAAAAATGATTAAAAAAATTAAATTTCAATAAAATAATAAAAATTTACAAAAGTGCGATCACTCACTTTAATGTTCAACGAAAACCAGCCCAAGAGCACACAACTGCCGTATTTCTAAGGTCGAAAGGATTTAGTTTTGAAATATTATTACTAAAAAAGGAGCAACAATAATGCTCATAAACCTTTCAGGATTTGTAGTATAAGTATCTAAAGAGATGAATTCCTAGAAATTTAACCTCTCCACGAGTATGGACGAAACGGTTCGGCGAAGCGAAAAAATGCTCAGAAGAGTACGGACGAAACGTTTCGTCCGCAGCTATTATTCAATTACCGTCATATTTAATGAAACTATTTGACTTGAAGTGGCTTCTATTGACATCTGTGCGTAGTTTGTTGGAGTTTTGAAAGACATACCTACAATACCAACTTCACAGTTTTAGTTTAAAATTTATGTTTGCGTCATTTAGCGGTCGCCAGAGGAAGAAATCAGTTCTTTTGTATGGAAATGTTTTTTTCGATGTTGATTTAGTTTTGTGGATTGATGTCGACGACGTTTAATTTAATTCAAAATATAATATTATTTTTAGTTAATCTATGATAATTTATAAAAAAATGAACCAAAAAAAAACTCACTCCTCTCGTACAGTTTTGTTCACCAAAACTCACTCGCGGAGAGGTTGACTTACACCAATTTTAAAGAAAACTGATGTCGCCAACATTAACCTTTCGACTCCTAGGCCCAACCGAGTTTAATAAAATTGTTAGTTGGTTCAAGAATCTTTTTTGATCATTTATTAGAAACAAGCGAGTTTCCGGCATGCTATTACATTGCAATGCCACTTAATAAAGAAATTGTTTCTCCCTGCGTGTCCCTTCCCATTTGTAAAATTCCTTTTCTACCGCCCCTTCCACTCCCATGTCCCCTTCCCCTCACGCGTTCCCCCTACACCTTCCCCGCATTATTTCTCTCCTTTCCCGTTCCCGTCACGCCTACCCCCCTCCTCCCCATCTCCCGTATTCCATATATTCAGTCAGAGTTCCACCTATTGCCATTTTTTTATACAAATTTTCATTTTTCATAAATTACAAACATTCTTTTTTGCATATTATAAGAACAATCAATCAAATTTGGTACCTAACCCATGTACGTATTTAGAAAATCTTTAATTCTTGAATAGATTAAAAGTATTCGATTTTGGTTAGTACCGTAGGTGAGTACTTCGATTAAAATCATTAATTTAAAGAATTTTGATTGAACAATCGATGGCTTGCAAAATGTCATTTTCAAATTGTATTTTTGATAATTATGTAATGAAATTGTATTGTCATATGATTGCAATAATCTAGAAACCTTCGCGAGGATGAAATAAAGGTAATGAAAGTTTCAAACATTTCCTATTTAATATAGCAATATACAGATAACTTACGTACATACATATCAGCAAACATACATTGATTTTAATATTTATGTAAGTATGTTCGATGGCGTCATAAGAAGTAAGCTAGAGTATGCTAGTGGTGTGTGGACTCCGCACCAGACTAAATATATTAATATGCTGGAAAAAATCCAGAAAAAATTCCTTAGGTATGTCTATATGCGAATGCACGGAACTTATCCGAGGTTCGTGCACCATATAGAGTTACTTGAGGCAACACATAAATTTAGTTTGGAAACTAGACGTTATGCAAATCTTGCTATTCTTAGTTTTAACATAATCCATAACTATATTGACAGCCCATTCCCCTTGGAATGCTACGGTTTATACGTGCCTGAAAACTTCAGTCGTAGTCGTCGACACGACTTGTTCAAAATACCATACGGCAGAACAGATGGTCTAGCACAGCATGGCATAACAAGAGGAATGGTACTGTTGAACGAAATATCAAAAACACTAGATATATACAACTCTCCTTTAGATAGCCTTATGATTTTTATGATTTTTTTATATAAAGACTATCTTCTTAGGTGTTAAGATTCTCAAAATGAGAAAATTGTATGGTAATTGGATTAATAATCTGTTGAACAATTAAAAAAAAAAAAAAAAAATTAGAAAAAGATGAAAAGTTGTATTGTACTTTGGGCACACAGCACACGCATACTACAAGAAACGTCTACTGATTGTATCTTCAGTGGGATTACCTATACATTTATAAAATAGCAAAGACCCCAACATAAAACCATTCGCAAGGTTTTCAAATCGAATTACATCCAGAAGAAAATTGAGTTTTTCTAACGGCGGATCCAAGTATGGAAGTAATTCCCATTCCGATGGTTTTGGGTTTTCTCCCACGCATATCAATTCGCCGGTAAATTATTTTTAACCCTTTCCCTGCGAGGGATGTTAATTCCGTCGAAGGGCCGCTGTGGCTTATTCATATATCCCCAACCCGAGAAGTAATCAATGTGTGACAGAAGCAGTGAATGCTGTCCTTTTCATATTATTGCCGCCGTTGAAATTGGATGTTTAGGCAGATTGATACCTAAGAATTTAAATGGATTTATGCCATGTAATCCCACAAAGTATTTGGTAGGAATAGAAAAGAGGATATCCATACTAATATTATAAATGCGAAACTGCTCGAATTTGTTTGTTACGCATTCACGCATAAAAAAATATAACAATTTTAAAAATTCTTTCACCCATAGAAAGCTAAATTATATGCGAAGACTGTAGCTTGTATATAATGGTAATCTCAGGCGTTATGAATTTACAAATATTAATATATTATATTTCTTACACGTTTTCTGTCCCTAAGAAAAGCAAGGCAAAACAAATCCGCTGCCGTGGAAAAGATGTTGATATATTTGCGGGAAGTTTTATTTTAGGCGTCTTAGTTAATATCCATCTGTAAAAATGATCGCTGAATCTGAAAAATCGCTGAAATGTATGTACGCGCATAACTTCCGAACAACTGCATCAAATTGGATAATTCTATTTTTTTGTGTTCGTTATTTTGTATAAAACTACTGGTGAGATCTGGCATTATGACATTTGGAATAGGTGGCACGCGAGCTGTTTGAAAACCGAATGTACCGGGAATAAATGTACGGAATTCGGGAGGGGGGAAGGGGTGATGAACCAGGGGGGAAGGGGAACCTAGGAGGGGGAGGGGATCTCGTGAGGGGGGTTCGCGGGACGGGGAGGGTGAAGGAGGCGGAGTGGGAGCGCGTGAAAAGGGAAAGGGGACGCGGGAGACGAAGGGGAGGCGGAAGGGGAACGGGATAAATGGGAAAGGACACGCAGGAAGAAAAATTTATTTTATTAAATGGCATAGCAACGCACGCCGGGTACCAGCTAGTAATATAATAAAACAAGTTTAACACTTTATTTTATTTGATCGAAACCGATTTCAGCTTATTAAAGCCATTTTTAGATTGGTAAAAATTATTGTTAACCTACTGTTTATAAACATTTCATATGAGGGAGGGGAAGAGGGGTGGTTTACAAGGATTTTATCACTTTAATTTTATTTTGTTACATGCATCGTTTATTTTTATTAATATTGTCTTCTATTTCAAAGATTAAAATATTATAAGCCTAATAGAAATAAAACTCTTTATTTTATTTATTTTTACTGTACAGGGTGCAGCAGCATAACTTCCTTTTATTTAAATGCGCGCCATTCAGTCGGTTGATATCGTAGCGGAGCGCTAGTGATCTCGTTGAGAGGCGGAACTATAACGTTTTGTCCCGACACAGTTTAGTCGCCATCATGCGTTGGAACAGTAAAGAGCGTGCGTTTACCGTTGAGGCCTACTTTTCGAACGGATATTCTGTGAACATGTTTTGTTCCCAGAGCGCTCCATCCCAAATTGCCAGGATAACGCCTGATATGCTGGTAAGATGGCAAACGCCAGAAATCGGTTTACTCAGTGTATGGAGATGGGGAACGTCACCTACCTGATTTCATCTTCAAAAACGAATTTAACAAAACTTTAGGTATGTGCCTACTTTATAAAAAAACAATAAAATATTTCTGATTCATACAATGGGTTTTATTAAGTTTTGAAAAAAAGGTAGTAATGCTGCCGCACACTTTACAATAAATTAATTAATATAGATGAAGATAATTATTACACAAAAAAATCTAAAAGAGACTCTTATCTAAATGTAGTTTTTCCGATATTTCTTTCAAAAACTCCATTGCTCTTGTCATGCCGTGCTGTGCTAGAACATTTGTTCTGCCGTAAGGTATTTTGAACAAGCCGTGTCGACGACTACGGCTGAAATGACTAGGCACGTAGGTACAAGCCATAGCATAGCACCAAGATGAACGGGCTGTTAATATAGTTATGTATAACGTTAAAAGTAAGAATTGCAAGATTTGCATAACATCTAGATTCTAACAAAGTATAACAAATCGAATAATCTTAGGTATTTTATTAGTATCTATGCTAATACATTGTTTCATCAACACTAGAATACATTAAAACTAATGCAATTTCGTATTTATGACAGAGGTTGAGATATTTAAATGCCTTTTGTTTAATTTCCTAATTACTGGATAAGAATACCTACGTTTGAAAGTTTGACGTTATCCACATAGAAACTTCTCGCATATGGGTTTATAATGGTATTCCTTACCAAAACTCAAAGCACGTGGAGGAAATAATTTGAAACGCAACCGAAAATAATACGCATAAAACTGTACTTGATAAACGAGTTTTATTTAATGAAAAATTGCCTAATTATCTTTGCGAAAGATATTTTATCGTGAATTATAACCCCACTTTCCTGTCCTTAATCTTATCTCTGTCGCATTCATTAAAAAGGGACGTCGAGAATTTAAAATCAGGATCATAATTTTAATCGTAAGCGAGGTCCTGTCAAAGCGGCTACCACCACTGAACTTTAAATCCCGCTAAGTCCTAAGTTAGCGAAATTTTTAGCATGAGGTCGACTAGATATTTCCTGATAAACAATTAAAAACTTTGTGTACCGCTGTGAAGCTCTAACTTTATGGTTACCCTCTGTTTTGGAGTTAAATTTATTTCTGTTTGGCTGGATTTTAAAATATGTTCATCTTTCAAAGGGCGTGAAGAAAATATGATGTTTGGTAGGTTATTTGGGAGAACTGTACCGAATGATGTAGAGATTGAAAAAAATAGAGGGATTTTAATATTAAAACGATTCACAAAAATGGCGCCGTACAACTTCTCACAACCATCAGCAACTAGTGAAATTATGGCATCCGTAATTGGGGTATGTTGTGAGGCTGAAGGTAGTAGGTGAGAGATGGTGAAGAAAAGGATGGAAAAGTTCCTGGCTATTCAAATATGGTCACCAAATACGGTTTAAGCCATTTCAAACAATGTTTCTACTCTGAATGGTGGTCTTATACCAGCGTGTGCCGGAAAGTAGGTATCTTCTACTCTGGAACGTGCCGCAAATATACTCTATTATTTTAAATAAATAAATTATTAAGAAAAAACAAAAATCCATCAAATAAAATATACTTGTGCCTGAATTCGAAAAGCGGCCTTCGGTTTGCTAGTTGCGAGCATTATGGAGTGGTACATTATATTTAAAAAGTGATCATTTTTGCTACCAGATTGCTTGACACTAGATTAACCATACCGAAAATACCCGTCTTGGGTTTTATTGATAATTCCATAATTGACTAACTTTGCTTTGTTTAAAATTGTGGTGTCGCTAAAATAACGACCTTTAATTAGTGAAATATATCGGAGCATAAGTTATGATCAGTTCTATCATTTTTCTGATTTTTATACTATGCTTGGGTCACATGGTGTCGGTTACGACGTGTGCCGAATATAGCCGATCAGAGAGAAGCAAGTCATTCCTTTTGCGAGAGCTCGCCAGACAAAATCTAGCCAGCAAGTTATAAGGACCATATATGGATTGTGCGTAATAACAATAAACAGCCTATGATTTCAAAGTAATCTTTTAATCATACAACATTGTGCTGAGAAAGAGATATCACAATTTGGTAGGAATCAAAATTATATATGTATAGTGATCCACTCACAGATGGTTATCTAATTTCTTTATTTCCGAAATTATTTTTGTGACATTTGGGAGTCATATTCATCTCTAGGAAAAGCCTAAAACATTGTAGTATGTAGGTACATTGGATAAAATTGCAGGTTGCACGAAAGAAAATTAGATTTAAATCGTTGGGTACTAAATTCGTAAAAGAAAAAAAAATGCTTGGATTCGATAAAACATACAACGCCGAACAATTTAATCTCCGTTGAGAGATTTTTTTCATATTGATCGCACAAGAGTCCCAAAAATCCCAAGTTGGGGAAGTAATATTAAGATTCAAATGTATGGGAACTTTGTGAGACCAAAGAAATGACGGGAAGGGACGGAGAGAGGAGGATATAAACACATATACTATGATAGTATAGATAACCTGGACACCGAGGGGTAAGGCTCTCGAATAGCAATTTAATATTTGATTAATTTGTGTTATTTTACAATTTTATTCATCTAAAAATAATATAAAGCATGTTTTCGCCTTGGTGTAAGACCACCATTCAGAAACATTTTTTGAAGTGGTTTTAGCCGTGGTGACCAGATCTGAATAACCAGATACTTCCCCTCCTCTTTACCATTAGTCTCACAACATGGCTATGGCATAGTCTCATTGGCTCCAGCCGGGGGCTGTTGGGACTCTTGTGAGGTATTCACATAAAAAAAAACACAGACCCCAGCAATAAAAAGTTTAAATGTATTTATTTTTACTAGCGACCTTTATACATATTTTGGAAAAAAAAAACATTAAAAAGTGACAAAAAAATTTGCATGGATTTTTATACATGGTTGATAGATCTCAAACCATGGAGCATGATCTAAAAGGCCCCGCACAACATATTATTTAATCATTGAAGAAGAAAATATCAATGAAAATCTGACAAAGGCAACAAAATATCAGGTAACGGTCGGTAACAAAAGATATTTTCTGTGCCCTTGTCTACTTCTTGATTTCACAGGAGTTTTGAGAAAAGTATCTTCATCAGTGATTAAATAAAGGGTGCGACAGCATTACTTCGTTTTCAAAACTTAATAAAACCCATTGCATAAATCAGAAATGTTTTATTTGTTTTTATAATATAGGCGCGTGCTTTAAGTTGCTTTACTTAGCTTTGAAGATTGAATCATGTAGGTAACGTCCTAGGTGCACGTCATAGGCGCACTGGGTTGCGACCACAGAACATCCGTTCGAAAAGTAGGCCTCAACGGCAAGCGCACGCTCCTCACTGTTCCAACACACGACGGCGACTAAACTGTGTCAAAACAAAATTTTAAAGTTCCACCTCTCGAATGAAATCACTAGCGCTCCGCTACGACATCAACCGACTGAATAGCGTAAATTTTGAAAAAGGAAGTTATGTTGCCACACCCTGTATTACAATGAGGTACAAGTTTCACTAAGTTAAACCTGTATATTAAATGTTGAATTGTTAATTGCGGCTACAAAAGCATAGAACTCTTTGTATCAAATAAAACAGAACAAAGTTGTGTAGAACAAATTGATAATAATTATTATTATCGTTTTTCTATAATTATCTAGGTATATTCATTTAATAAAATCTTTTGTTAAAATTATGGGCAATAAATACTTACAATAATTAATACTCACTTACGCTATAGACTTCGCAAGTCGTAATTAGGTATTACGAGAATTTACGCTATCAAAGTTCGGATTATTATTTCCTTCAGCCTGAAGTGAAGCACTTGGCCCGCGGTTTCTCTGAAAGTTTATAATTTATAGTCAAGGATGGAACTGCCGCTGAAGATCTCCCAGCGTCTGAAAATGATCTGGTACTCTGAATACAGTATCAAAGGAAACGGAGCTTATTTATTAGCGTTCTAGCTCTTAGGAGTAACTGAATATAATCGTAAAGACTAATATAATTATGTTCGCCGTGGAACATTTGTATGAGTTTCTGTGATTTGAGATAACTGCAATTTCACAAAACATCTTATGTAACATTGTCATCAAATGGCCATTCAGCGTTATTTTATATTTTCGGCATTTGAAAGGTCTCGTTAAACGTCGATTATATGTAGGTGCGTTTCAGCTTTTCTTTCAAATTGTAATAAACTGACAAGTTGATAGTTGTTGTTCTCATCTTGTTTTTTTTTTGTGAAAACTTCTTTAGCACCGTTGTGATTCGAAACTCGATGAAACGGAAACGAGTTACACTAAAAAAAGACAAACATATACTTTTATAGGATTAAACCTGCGAGAAAATGACTTTAGTGTAAAATCCAAAAAAAACCACGCAAAAGTACTTTAGTGTAGTTCCCACGAAATCCAAATTTTTTTGTTTTGTTTAATCAATATTCAATCTTCAAATCACTCCAAAATGAACACCCAAAAGAAAACACATCACAAAGCGATATCCAGCGACTCCAAAGAAAAAAAAAAACAGAAATACCAATAATATCACAAAATGTTTAGGGAATGCTGCACTGGAATTCGACCACAAAAATATGGAAAAAAGCGTCCTTTACATTGGTAAAAAGTGCTTCGTATACTCCCTACTCTTGCTATTATAGTTTTCTGAAGGTTTCACTTCTACCACGTGTGAATTACACACTCCTGATTTTTTTTGTTTAATTTTAGTCATAGACTAGAACGGGCATTAAAAGGGAACCATAGAAAGGGGAACTGCCAAAAAAAGAAAATGGCGTTGAATGGTCATTTGACGACAATGTTACATTTGAATTTCTGTTTAAAAGGCAACCCAACCTAAGTGCTTGTGGGATCAATAATGATATTTGCTATCGATTTGAAGATTAAAAAAAAATATATTTTGTAACATGACTTGTTAAATATTTCGCTATTCCAAAATAGCAACTGTACTTAATGGGAATGCCGAAACCTTTCAAAGAGGATTGACATTTTTTAAAAACTGGGTTGCGTAATTCACGGTAATTTTAGTTAATTTTACATAGGCGCATACAGCACGGCTATATTCGTCCCAGGGAGAGATCGTATCTACGTCATCGACGTTCTTCGTTTGCAAAATCTTACCATTTTTCTGCTGTTCCATATGCAATTCTTTATATTTCATTATGACAGCACATAGTTTAGAGCAACACTGAATGTTCTTTACGTTGAAAATTTCAACTGTAGTCGGTGCAGAGAAACGCCTTTGGAAATTGTAAAATAGCCTTCGCAAAGGAATGCACTTTCAAAGCGAATGCAGCTCCCGTCATTTACTGCAGACCGGGGCCGCTTTTATGTAAAACTCAATGAAATCGAACTTAGACATACATATGGACTCTCTTCGGAAAAAGGACTTAACGCTAGTTGTACTGCGGATCTCAATGTTTGAATGTATCTGTAAACTTGGTTTGTTCAGTTTTTTAATTGAACACAATATCTTTATTTCTTCAAAATAGGCAAATTTACTTTGTGGCGTCATCATTAATTTAATGAAAAACAATTACTTTGTGTAACAACCACTATTTAATTAACAATATCAACATGTTTCGAAAACTATGTTTTCTTCGACAGGGTAATAAGTTAATAAAAAATAACAAAAGACAAACAAGTATAGACTAATTAGAACATAGACAAAATATTAGAAAGGGGAGAGGTGATTCATTACCTAAAATATATCATAAAAAACAATTATATAAAATAAAATATAAAAATTATTATAGAATCTGTAAAAAAATAAGTTTTTCATTAAAATAAAAAAAAAACAATATCTTTAATTTGTTAATATGTTAGCGAACGGCACGGATAGAAGGGATCATCTCCCAAAGGATCTCAGAATACCTTTGAGCTTGCAAACCGGCCATTGCTTTGTTCCTGACCCAAATCACATCGATGAAGCCGAATTACGGGGGCAATTAAAATCCACAAAATACCCATTAATATTAATAAAGACGACGAAGCTAAGCTCAATCGTTATTGATATCCGGCACTTGACGCTATACCAAAACTAAGTGCCAAAAACCACATTAATTTATCTAAATACTTTGAAATACGGGCCCCTATGAAAATATCGAATAACACACAAAAACGCACTCCACCACAATCGTATGTTGATATCTTTGCAGATAATTTCATGGATATGTTTGAGGTTACATTTGTGGATTCATTTGTGGACATATTTAAGGAAATATTTGAGGAAATAAATTTTGTGAATATATTTGTTGACATATTTCTTGAAATTTGCAAATATACTTTGTTGATATGATTGTGGATATATGTGCTGCTTGTGGATATATTTGTGGTTATATTTGTAGATATGATTGGGCATTATTCGCGGATAAATTTGTAGTTATGTTTGTGGAAATATTTGTTGATTATTTTTTGATATATTTGTGGAAATATTTGTGGATACATTTGTGGAAATTTTTTTGTGGATAAACTTGTAGATGTATTTGTGGATACGTCGTCAATTGCTTAAACAGCGTCAAAAACTAAACTTTTAACCTCATCATTATTTAAAACAGATCAATTGTTTAAATCACTTTAATTGTTGAAACCGCATCGATTGCTTTTAAAGGCTTTTATTGTTTTTAACCAATTGTTTTAAACCAAATAAATTATTTTAACAGCATTAGCAGATAAACCGCATCAATTGATTTAATTGCATTGATAGCTTAAACGGCGTCAATTACTTTAACCACACCTACGGCTTACATTAATTCTCAACAATTGTTTAAACCACATCTATTGATTTTATTCAAATTTCTTTTAACCGAATCAATTGTTTAAAGCGCATCAATTGCTTAAACCGCCCAGCAAATTCTTTGGCAAATATTTTGGCAACTTTGGCAAATACTTCGGCAAAAATTTCTGCAAATATTTTGGCAACTTTGGCAAATACTTCGGCAATAATTTCTGCAAATATTTTAGTAAAAACTTTAAGCCACATCATCCGTTTTAACAGCACCAAATAATTTTAACCGCATCAATTAATTAAACGGCATCAATTGATTTAACCTCATTTTTTGCTTTAGCCAAACCGAAGTGTTTGCCAAAGCATTTGTCGTATTTGTCGAAGTTGTTGTCGAAGTTTTTGGTTTTGGTTTTTTGTCTACGTTTTTGTCAAAGATTTTTTATCTAAATTTTGTGTTACCCAAATAATTTTGAGTATGCACACTATATTTCTACTTCTAAGATTCACTCCCTTCCTAACCCATCTAAACAAGTTGTTAAGAAATTTTTCTTAATAGTCATCATTTAAATCAATGAATTCACTTAAATATTACAATATCCAAGTGGAAACTTTTAAATGGTGCAATTAATGTTATTTAGATATTTTTATACATTTTGTTTTTGAAAAGTTTTATTTTCCAATGTACATTTGTTACTTAAAGTTTAAAATTTTCCGCGACCGGTTTCGACACAACCGTATCATTCACTAGCAGGATTAAAACTACTGATTAAAGTAAAGGTTGTGTCAAAACCAGTCGCGGAAAATTTTAAACTTTAAGTAACAAATGTACATTGGAAAATAAAACTCTTCAAAAACGAAATGTCTAGAAATTGTAACATAGTTAATGCCCAAGAAATTCTAAAAAATAGATATTTTTATGTTTTATTTTTAAAGTAAACTGTTGGGTCTCCCAAATAAAATTAATTAAAATAAAAATTAAATAAAAACTTTCACTAAAATATTCTTGAAGTGGTTCGCCACGTTCCATTGGTAATACCATAGTCCCACTACCTTTGGAAAATTGGGACTCTTGTGTGGGGGTATTTTCACAAACCATGAATAACGTTAAAGATGTGTGGAAGATTTAACATTTCTGAATCCGATCATTTTACTAAAAATGATTTGTGGTGCTTTCTGAAACGGTTTCAACAGGCTACAATATCGTTATGACGTAGAAAACGCCACTAATTGGTAAGACCGCTGTAACGAACGTTCAACGCTGCCATATTCACGCCTAAAAACGAACATGTAATTTTGGAGGCAAATCGAAAATGGCACATTTTAAATAGTAATACAAAACTTATCCGTTAAGATAAAAATATCTTCACGTCATTGTTTTAAGATTTAAAAAAACCGTGAAAACATCCCATTGCAGTTTAGTAATAAACTAGTTTTTCACACCGAATGCGAAATCTTTGCATTTCAAAGAATAAAGCATTAAATATTACATTATGGAGGTCTTAAAACATGAAGGTTTAGTTTTGTCATCGCCATATTATATGAACCTGACAAAAAACAAAGCTCAACATCGCACTTTACATCCTGAGATAGAATTTCGCCCATTTCAGGCTGAATGCTTATTATTTTTAATCCCAGTGAAACATGCAGGTAGTTCAATGTACCGGGCTCCAAAACGTAAAATAAAGAAACATCCTATCGAATGAGTCCGTTGCAGTTGATGTTTGCTCTCAAACACGACCCAATATTGAAATAAGCAGATTTCAGGTAGAAACCTACTTTGCCTTTTGGGAAAAGGGATCGGAATAAAGTAGATACAGTTTCCACATTTGCTCAGAGAAGATTATCAAACACTGAAGATCCATTGCTACTTTTTCGGAGAGTCGAGAGTTTTATTTGACGGAGGGTTGATTGAACATGTAATTAATTAATCTAGTTAAGTGCTCCCAAACAGCAAAAAAAGAAATTCAAATTTGATGGCCTTTAACAGGTATGATAATATTCAAAATAGCGCCAAGTTATTGAATAAGGAAAAATGTTATTTATTCCAAAGTTTAAAATATTACACTTATTTATTGGGGTCCGCCCGGTCAGGGGGGTTTGCTAGTTTGAATCCCTGTCGCACATTCGTAAATACCAAACGCGTTATACATTCGGGATATTTCGGCAGCGCTCGGGCACTCGGTAAATGCCAAAAGTAGCTTTGTAAACAGCAGTAGTGTTGGAAGCTAATACGTCAGTTATTTACCAGTAAAGCTTTTTTTTAAGTGAAAACTTCCTTAGCACTGTTGTGATTTGAAACTCGATGAAAAGAAAAGTGATATTAAAAAGAGATAAACACATACATCTACAGGGGTCAGCCTGTGAAAGAATGAGATAGACTAATCGGTCTCTTCTTTGTGCGGTGTTTTATAGCCTCCTCACTCTTGTCTTCTTTAGTTTTCTGAAGATTTCAGTTCTACCGCGTATGAACTGTGATTTAAAAAAATATGTAATGGTTTTTTGTTGTACGCGCACGAGAATATAAACACATTTTATTCATAACCTAACCTAACCTCACCTAACAATTGAATATCCTTCTATATGATATGTATCCTTCAATGTTGGTAGTCATCTGTCACAACGCCAGCTGTCACATGCTTACAAGGTTGGCAAGTCTGTCGCATCACTTGACGCTTATCTTAGAACTTGTATCAATTTTCAATAAAAGTTTAATAAGTAAATCGTTTCTCTTTTACACCGCAAACAAACCGCAGACATAAATATTAGTCTAAAACAGATGTAATCGCAAATAAATATTACAATCAAGATTTACTGCAATTCAAAGATAGGACTGTATTTAAATTTGTTATGTGGACTTTGATGCTGACACAAAATATACGGGATAATAATGTGGAATTCGACAGGATATGACTTATCTAACTTTATTTGATTGTGATGATAAATCCTTTTCCTTGGTCAATCTCACAGTCCTGAGGGACACCTCTAGCGTTATCACTGCACAAGCACTTGAAAAAACAAGAAAATTCTTGGTTTATATAATTAAGAACGGAGTGAGCAAGGTTACAGCACAGCAATGAACAATATACTCCTTTAACTTGATGTTGAATGCACCAAAAGGTCACTGTGGACCATTGCACAGCATATAACAGACTTCTTTATCAGTTGATATTGATGACAACCGTGGATTATTGCATAGCACATAATAATAGACTTCAGGCTGACATAAATTATTATTGTCATTTTGTTCACTGTCCGAGTATTGTCGCCAGCTCGGAAAAGTTTATGTGGGTAGATAGAATAAGTAGAATGTAAAGAGAAAGGAATGTATATTTGCTTCAAAAACAGATTTCTCCGTTTCACATTTTGAATTTGAGAGTTGTTAATATTATCTTCAATGACGTAAAAACGGATTTAGTTATTGAAAAAACGTCGAAATTATCATTTTTATATTTCTCAATTTATCTGATAAACACCATAACAAGGAGATAAATGATTTGGATAAGCTATTATCACATCAAAACTACAATATCAATTATTTCTTGTGGAATTATGGATAAGGTATCGCTTGAATTTAACCTGCTTGCGTCTCTGGTAAACCACGAATTCAACCTTCGAGATAGAGCAGGGCAAACGTGGTGTACGTCTTAAGTTGCTTCAGTCACAAGGTTACTCTAAATTAATTCACGTAATACATTGCGCGAATATTTTTTAGACAGGTTATGAAATAAAATAGTCAAACTATCTGACAGCCAATAGGTAATCCCATGGACTTATTCTCATGTCTATGGGTTATCCCAAGAATACATAACGTATAGGAATCTTTACCGATTTGAAAAAATCTGAGAGTACCGATTTAAATAAGACTTTTCTGTATATGTTGATAATTGGTTTCTATACATGTTGAATATTTGATTAAATAAATGGTGTAAAGTGATTTGTTTTCATTTAATTCTAAAAACTCAAAACTCTTCCAGTAAAGAAAAGACAATTGCTCTTGTTTAATAAATTAATTATTCCTCCACCGTAGAGTTTCTAACTAAAACAGTGCTTTATAAACTAACTGATTATTACAATGAAAAATGTTTTAAAAATTCAAATAGAGTCCATTTTGCGTCGGTTCATATTGTAAATGGCGAAATTACGTAACAGCTTCTTCTCGTGGATTAACAAAGGAAGACATAAAATATCGCCTTATTCGCACAAGTCCAGCTAAGTTTCGCTGTTAAAATAAGAAATGGGTCTTCCCACTGAAGGGATAGTCTGATATAAGTGTGTTGTGGGCGTTTCCTTGACCCAGAAGTACGAGACTTTGTCCTTATTTCTGAATATTCTTCTTCTTCTTGTGATAGGGAAAAATGGAGGTAGATCAAAATGGCATTCTGAGGTTTATTATCCAGTATCACGATTTTGAAAACGGGTTTGGGAACCATTCATTGGATAACCAAGACCTGCGTCACCCCAAGGGGCTCGCTACGTTTAGTGAATAAGGTTATTTTGGTTCGTAGGGTGAGGTTGGTCTATTGAGGAAGACTCTTTGAAGTCTCTTTGAGCCAAACTCTCTTTACACAATACCATGCATCGCAGTGGAAGGATCAATTCGTACGTTATTCTTTGCCACACTGGCCCCAAATTTCTACCCACACATCAAACTTTTTTCCTACTCAGAACTTTCTATCTCTTTCTTTAATTAAAAGCCCCTCCACACTTGTTCGGTGGAGTGGATTTTCTTCTCCGATACATATTTTGTTCTCAAGTTTTCATTTGTCCAAATTCACACTATTCAGAGATCTTAGTCCCCACTTTGTGCATGAAATTCGCACAACTACTGAGGTCTTCGACTTCCAAGGGAGTTCTTCGTCTTTCTGGGAGTTTAATAGTTGGGTCCACAACAAGATGCTTGTTTTCTATGTCCGAGGTTCGCATCTGAGTTCGCCCAAAACCAACTAGCAAGCTTTTGGTTCTTGCCACGACTTTTCTTACTTCGAATATTTTATTATTTATTACTGCTAGTTTTCTTTCTAGCAGGACTGGTAGGACAATGCAAACCCAAACTGCCATATTACACATACAACTATTACACAGAGAAGCAAAAAATTATAAAAAAAGAAAGAATATGAAATTACAAAATAAAAATGAATGATAACATAAAATTGAAATAAGCCTTGTTGCCCTTTATTCAATATTTCAGGATAGCGTTGCAATGTCCACCCTCAGGACAGATGATGTGTAGATTGCGGCAAAGTGTGTGTTTAAGTACGTGCTTTGCGCATCAATCGTTTTATTTATTTCAGTAGTTTATATAGTTTGAATTAATGAGGTTTTCTACCTTTATTTTTGGTGTAGCCGCCAAGTACCGATACCAAGCACTATTAAGCCTAACCCCATCATCTATCTTAATAAAAACGGGGTTTTATTTTTGGATTTCTATTGCCTCAAAAAGGCAGGGTTCAAGTAATTGCCGATTTGTCAGGATGGCCGAGTTTGCACGCTCGAAAGTGTGCTGAGATCCTTTTTGAAGCTAACCTATTTAATTGACCTGTCTGGAGTATAGAAAACGCACAACTTATGTAAACTTGCGACAACAGTTTTTTTTTTTAAAATTAGTATAGATTATTCACCGCACTTCTTGAGATTCCCTGTTCAGTGGATCTTTCTAACTAAGAACGGAAGGATTTTGAGAATTTCAGGATTCAGATAAGTATTGCCGTGGCGAAGGTCCCAGTCTGTAATAAGGTTTTATCGGGAAGAAAAGAGGTCCCAACTACCAACCTGGAATTAAATGAGATTAGCGAGAATAGCATTTAAAAGATTACGAGGGCAAGAGTGCTATCTGATTTATGATGTACAAATCTAGACACTGCGTTCTGGGTTTAGTAGATTTCTTTGTTGACTTTATTTTATTTATTTATAGTGTAAACTACGCAAAGAGCGTTAATGTAGAAAAATTACAAAGAAATAACAAGGAATTATCAAACTACCAAAAACAGCGTAGAACCAAATGTAAGAATTAAACAAGTTTTATATAGGTAGTAAAACTGCGAGTTAATAAAACAAGTTGTTGGTAAACAACAACAAAAAACAAGAGACAATGAAGTTTGGGGCAAGTGAAGTTCAGTGAGAATAAGAGATTCGAAAAATTTTATGAAATGAATTAATTATTTAATAAAGATTTTTTTTGTAAGGTCCAAGGCGTCGTAGGTTCAATTCCTAGGCTAGCTAAATCCTCCATTACTGTGGTGGTAGTAGGAGGTTTTCGAATATTGTTAGGTTATTCTAACTCGGGAATGTTTAATTTGTTGAGCATTTCATAAAAATTTAAAAAATGTATATTTGTGTAAAATAATAATATTAAAAATTGGATATTTTGTATGGCGTCGTGTTTGTGAAAAATTGCCTCAAGGGCAATATATTTATAAAGTACTTAGTTATCTATTATAATTGTACATAATATATATTAATATTAAGAGGTATGATTTTCGTAATGAGCACCGCCGAATCGAGTGGTTTGGGTTATAGCTAAATATTTCCGGAATCTTGCAATTACCTACAATAACTTCCATGGATGGTAGTGGTAAAATTAATATTATTATAATGGACAGATTTTCGGGATAAGTTGACAATAATTAATAAAAAACAATAATTAATAATAAACCTACTGTGATATTCAAGGTCCGTTCTAAAATTAAGTAGAAAATTTAAAAAAAATGTTTTTATTAGATAACCTTGCATTCATTTGTTTAAGGGGGGGGGGGGGGGGGGGAGTAGGGTTTTAAAGGCCAAAAAAGGCATATTTTCATGATTTTTTTTTTGGAAATGTGAATAATGTTGGCTTATTTCTTTTAAATACACCTTATAGTATGACATCTGAAGTATCTTTGAACATTTTTTTTAATTAAAAATATTAATAAATAAGTCCGTGAGAGCGAATCTTCAGAGGCGCTTCGAAAAAAAGGTGTTTCGCGGTGAACATTATAACTCGTTAACAAATTATTTGAGACAAAAAAATTGAAACGAGTTTTAAAGGTGATATGTTTTTCCAGGTAGTGACGAAGCGTTTTTTTTTTTTTTGCAGCATGTTGAAATAAAAAATGAATAGTGTGCAAAATTTCAAAAAGGTCGCTTAAGTAGATTTTGAGTTATGATGTTCACGGACTAAAAAACATTATTTGCCAGAAAATCAATTTAAAGTTTTGTTATACTCGAAATATGCTTGAATAGAGCAAGAGGGCCGGTCGCTTGAAATGCTGTAACTTCGTTAGTTTTGCTCCGATTTACTTGAAATTTCGGCACAATACTCTCGACATATTGTACATTTGAGAAAAAAAAATTGAAAAATGAGTTTTAAAACCCTACCCCCCCCTTAATCTAGAACTCTATAAGACTAATCAAGCGTTTCCTAAGTAATCACCACATTATGATAACTGAACTGGCACGGAGAATTAGGGCGATCAGTAAATTCATTAAAGAAATACAGCACTAAATGCACGCACTGTTGGTATACACGACTCAGATTAGCCTTCTAGGGTTATTGAATATTACTTCTAGAACTTTGTAATACCTGAATACTTCCGTCTGTAGCCAGTACCGAAATTAAGATTTACTAATATGTGTAAACATTATTTCCTGCTAGACATTTTTGTCTTGAGTTTGAGATCAAAGCAAAAGACACAGTGTCAACTTCCGCTCTCTTCGGCCCTTCCTGACGTTATTAAAACGAAATATTTTTTTTTTTTCGAAACATTAACGGCGATATCAACATTAACATTAAAATTTACATTAATTTATTCCATAAACATTAACAATTCGAAACATTTAGGTACATTCGAGTAATAAACAGACCGTTTATTACTCGAAAGAACCTAAACTTAAAAAAAGCCGGAAACATACCAAACATGGAGTTCATAAAATGGAGATTCGTAAACATAAAATTTCATTCGGTACAATCTAAATTGGCAAATTTATCAACTATTCTGGATAAGAATTATAAGGAAAGACTTTGCGCTTAGTTGAAATGAAAAACGAATTTCCCCAGAGCGTAAAAAACTTTCCTCTTCATCTTCTGGGGAAGGAATATCAATGTAGGGAAAAGTTTTTAAGTGACTCGATATTAAAAATGATAATATATTAAGCAAGTTGGTATAAATAATCTAATAATGAAAAAGATATAGAGGGCACTGTTTAATATCAAGATTTATGAAAAATCAAACAGAATGTTTTAAGGAAGAATTCTTTCCATTCCACGAGATTAGCAAGGCACTTAAATGAACTTTTCCGTTATTTCTTTTTGGGGTGTTATGCCGTGTTGCGCTACCTCCTTTTTTAGATGTGTCCACATCTGCCCTGATGATGGACACTATAACGCTGTCCGGAAATGTTGGCTAAAGAAAGAGGTAGCGCAACATGGCATGACACCCCAACAATAAATAACGAAAATACTTCTCGCCGTGAAAATCTAAAATCATATCAAGCTTGACTCAAAATTATTACATTATAAAAAATAGACATTTATCGTTTTTGCAATAAGTTTATGAGTAAAACCTGAAATTAAAGTAGTTAATCATTGACGACTGTTTTAGTGACTCTCAAACGAAAATTTGAAACAGAAAAATCACCAAAAGATTGGGTCAAATTGAATCTATTTTAGCTTTGCCGGCTCTGCTCTAACTACTGAGCTGATTGGAATTAGATTATTTTTTAACGAGAGTCGCTAATATTTTATTCAACAATTAAAGTATAAATTTTATTTAATATTTATAAAACAAATTGGAAAACATGTCTTAGTTAAATAAATGATTTCAGGTTCCCCTCGGATTTTTAATTTTTAAAATTTTTTAATTATGTAATTATATATTTTATTTTTTTTAACATTTTATTAATTATTTTCGTAGTCTTCCTTACGAGGAGATCCTGTGCTGAGGGCGACGGTGTTTTGGATAAGTTTTCAGTGACTTCTATGGTTCAGTTTCATGGTTTGGGTAAGGTTTTCCATAAACTTCTTTGACGATTTTTATGAATACTATGGTTTTGTTAGCCAAGATTTAATGTCCTTTGTATCAATTTTTTGTTTTAATTAATTTGATACGAAGTGGGGGTTTGTTATTTATCTTTACTGCTAAAAAATCAGAAGTTCTTTGTCCAAAGGTAGAAATACACTTTGGTTTATCAAGTACCTATGTCTGTTTGTTTGGATCTAGTTTTATGAGTACTTGAGGTGTCTGCCTCTGAATCATTTTTGGAGTGATCTACCAGAATGTTTTTGGAACTTGATCTGAAACTTTCGGATAGCGGGTGACCATTTTAAATATTTGTTTTTTTATCACTTACATTTTTTTTCCTAGAGAATTGATTTACATAACTAATATTGAAAAAAAAAAACACAGAAGTAATCATCTCATCCAGCCAAAGTGACATACACAGTTATAACTGGACTTAACATATCACATACCCTACTCACACATCTTAGATTGCAATTTGTGCTACTCGTATTATGGGCATTCGTATCCTGCCGGCTGCGCCAAACGTAATATATTGAAATCAATGTGCTAAACGTAATCTAATAAAATGTAGTGAAAGGACGGTATGTTTTTAGGTTTTCACTGCCAAAAGTATTTTTGTTATTTATTTTTGGGGTGTTATGCCGTGTTGCGCTACCTCCTTCTTTAGCCAACGTTTCGGACAGCGTTACAGTGTCCATCATCAGGGCAGATGAGATAACAAAAATGTAGTGAAAGGAATTTATATAGGAACGAACTTATGATCAGAGAAGACAAAACAAGCGTTCATTCCTTTATATAAAATGTGCAAGCATTCTCTCTCACTAGCACCCATCCCCTGTCATGCACACATTACACATTTAGACACCTGGGGGGTCCTAGCATGGTCGGTCGACAAGGGTTGATAGGATAACTTTTGGTAACCCCCACAAACAATAGTTGACGTCGAATATATTATGAACTGTTACCTACTAGGTAGGAGGAGCCCTGATGATGGACACTGTAACGCTGTCCGAAACGTTGGCTAAAGAAGGAGGTAGCGAAACACGGCATAACACCCCAAAAACAATAACAAAAATACTTTTTGGCCGTGAAAACCTAAAAACATATCTGACGAACCTCTATGGGGAGGAAGTTCATACAAAGGTACGACGGTTGGAGAATCTGAGGAAGCGAAGGAACCATTTATTGGGCAACCTGGCTTTCCTCAAGAGATGTAAGGAGGAGCCCTGATGATGGACACTGTAACGCTGTCCGAAACGTTGGCTAAAGAAGGAGGTAGCGAAACACGGCATAACACCCCAAAAACAATAACAAAAATACTTTTTGGCCGTGAAAACCTAAAAACATATCTGACGAACCTCTATGGGGAGGAAGTTCATACAAAGGTACGACGGTTGGAGAATCTGAGGAAGCGAAGGAACCATTTATTGGGCAACCTGGCTTTCCTCAAGAGATGTAAGGAGGAGCCCTGATGATGGACACTGTAACGCTGTCCGAAACGTTGGCTAAAGAAGGAGGTAGCGAAACACGGCATAACACCCCAAAAACAATAACAAAAATACTTTTTGGCCGTGAAAACCTAAAAACATATCTGACGAACCTCTATGGGGAGGAAGTTCATACAAAGGTACGACGGTTGGAGAATCTGAGGAAGCGAAGGAACCATTTATTGGGCAACCTGGCTTTCCTCAAGAGATGTAAGGAGGAGCCCTGATGATGGACACTGTAACGCTGTCCGAAACGTTGGCTAAAGAAGGAGGTAGCGAAACACGGCATAACACCCCAAAAACAATAACAAAAAAAAAAAAAATGTTACCTACTAATTCAATAGCAATCTGCAATCATGAACGACGAGAAGTTATCGATATCGATAACCATATATCGACTGTGCTAGGGGGCCTAATATTACCGTAATAATATTTTCATCTTCATGTGACGTTCTATTCATATCTACAGTCTTTAATATTTATGAAAAAGTTTGAAAAGGAAAAAATACGGCTGTAAATCTTCCGTTCAAAGTTAAATTATTAGCAGTCAGGTGAAGATTAAACCTGACTCTTAAGCATTTATTTCTTCGTATTGCTCGGAATGAAATTAAAAAATAAATAAAAAAGTATTGCCTCCGATGGCCAGTTTATTTAGTTTATTTCAAAGGAATTTTTTTTTACATTAACTTCACACGGGAGGCCCTGAGGAAAATAATTTCTCTAGAGGTCTGTGCCATCTTTGGAAATGCTGTGTATTGCGTATTATATTTTATGCAGATATTACATAAACTACAAAATTAAGAGAATATTTAGTTTTAACCACATTTATTGTTTATACAAAACAGAAATGTTTCGTAATTAATCAGATCAGATCAAATCAAATCAGAGGTTTTATTCATCAGGGTTTGTTTAAGAAAGCGTGGTTAAAATTAATTTTTAATTAAAATGGTGTCACAAAACAAGTTGGTTGTGTTTGAAGAAGGTTTTATGCATAATTTTATTTTATTTATTAGCGTTATAAACAGTCTTTATAAATTTATATATGACAGTGATAAGAATATGCATGCATCTTCATACTTAAATCAACAAAAAGTGTTAAACGAAATTTTTCGAAGGTTTACATTTAAATTTGAAATGACATCAATAATATCTTCCAGGAAGTGATTTTATTTAAATTCGAACTGCTAGCTAGGAGAGAAAATGTGGTTAACTAAAAAAAAGAGAAATACAGAAATCGATGAAATACTAAGGTTTTGGAACGTATGGCATTCGATCGAGTGTTATTGTTTTATGAATGCTGTGAATTTAGCAAGTTTCGTGTCAAACACATCGATATTTGGATATAATCTGTTAAATGTGCTGCAGCTTCTTCTTATAAATACATTTTCAAGATAATTTGTATTGCTCTTAGGGATACAAAATGTGTCCGGAGATCGAGTAACTCATGGACATCTGTAATGAATATTTTGTAGTAAGTATGGGCTATCAATGAAGTTATGAATAATCTTATAGATCTGTTTCTGATATCTTGGCGTTGATCAAGAAATTTAAGGTTTACGGGGACATAGTTTTCATCATTTCGCACGCGATAAGAGACATATTTCAAAAAATTTTTCTGAACTCTTTCTAGATTTGCTTTATATGTATAACAATGTAGAAGCACACAGTAGAAGCTTACTCCAGGTGGCTTAGGTGGTATACCAGTACTGTGACTGAGTAGGTTCTCACGTAAGTGAGGTCATTTGAAAAAGTCACTCTAAATAAATAAATCAATTAGCAAAATGCTGTGAAGTTGGAGGAATGGAACGAAATGAAGATGAAGGTTCTGATGTACTGAATGATGATTTCGACAATATGGTTTCCACAACAAATATGAAAATAGCCAAGTTTCGTGGCAAAGCCCGTAAAAAGGTGCCAAAGTCTATTACCCGGTAGCTTTCATGAACCAAAAATTCATTGTCTGCTCCAGAACCTTTTATATTAGGAATTATAAATTAAATTTGGGAGGCAGATATGGGTGCACCGTCCCGGGAAGCATTTATTGGAGAACCAACGCCTCTGCCGTAGGTCACGCTTTGTTTGCGAACTTAGCAAGGGTGCCCAAGGGGTCCATGAGGTGAAGTTTGCCCAGGTTTTGGCGGCAGTTACATCTGCCCGCCAACTGCTTGGCAGGCTGGATCGGGAGAGACTGGAGAACTTTTGACCTCTCCAGCAGGACTCTCTCGGAACATCGCCTTTTCCTACCAACCCTTTATATTTATTTCCTACTCAGACCTTCCTCTCCTTTCTTTTCTTAAAAACACAGCATCCCCAAAGGTGACACAGGACCTGACGTTAATTATTTTCCTCAGGGTCTCCTGTGAAGATCGAAGATTTTTTCTAACTTAAATAAGCCATAGTTCATACGTGTCATTGTATAGAAGCGTATTAAATTGTTTCTTTACGCGGAGAATATTTTAAGTCAATAAAATCTGTTTTAATGACGGGCATAATTAAGGCGAATTGTTTTGTTACAACTGTACCTGACAGGGTGATGTACAACAACCTTAGATGAAGAAATTTAGTCCGCAAATACCATCATAAATTTCGTATATCTCCAGGTCTCTGACTGGGACAAGTATTTCCAAATTTGGAAAAGACATTGAAATAATGTATCTTACAATAATAAGGCGTGAAAAACCTCATAAATACTCCACAAATTTCAGTTTACAATCGCCGAGTTTTGAGTTCGCGATCTTTGGACCCAGAGCAAATGATCTTACCACTCCGCCACAGAGTTTGTGATTATAAATAGCATAAGTCAGACAATGCATGAATGTGATGCTTTTATAACTTGTGACAAAGTTTTAAAAGTCAGGTGCCGTCAACCATTTTATTTCAAAGTGGAAATTTTACTTTCAATATTACCATTCTTTTTCTTTTGTTTCACTCACCATACTATAAGTTTTAAATTTTCAAAATTTTCACAACCAACTGATTTCGACTTTATTTATTAAATATATTGCAGAGTTACAGAGTATTTAAATGTAAAATGGAAGAGGAAGACAGAACATCAACTTTGGTGGCGGACGAGGGGAAGGTAGGTAAGAGAGAGCGGGTAAAAGTAAATGAAGGAAAAAAATATATTTAAAATGGAGATATTTCACAAATATAATTGTTTATTTAATAAATTGGTTTTATTTATTTTTATTTCAAAAGCTTCTATATTATTAATAAATAGAACTATCCCATTTCTATGGAGTACATTTACCCCCGAAGACGTTATATCTACATGTACTATTATTCCCGAAGTGTTGTAAGTTTTGGTGTTTTTCCAATTTCGACTTCTCAGTTTTTTGATAAAATGTTCTATTTTTGGTACTTGTACAGTGTAAAATTTGTCATTTTGGGTGAAACAATCCCTCTGAAAGCTGTTTTTAAAATTAAAGTGGCAATAACTTCTCTGAAACAAAATTCTAACTAAATGAAGATATTTGCACCTCCGGTCAATAGATGTCGCATATTAATTAAAATGGATAAAGATTTATCCAGACACTGTCTAGAAAGCATTTAGTTCAGATTTGAATCTTGCAATCATACGTAAAGATAGAAGCCAATAGAATATGCGTTAATAAAATGAAGATAATGTGGGTGGTTCTTAGTCAAAGTATGATACAATTAAAAATGACCGAATCGGATATCGACACCTTGGCGCAGTGGTCAGCGCATTTGCTCGGAAAACGAAAGGTCCTGGTTTCGAGTCCCAGAGGTGCAAAAAATTTTTTCTGATTTTTATGTTTTCAGATTTTCGATTGAGTTTCGCTAATATTGCCTTCATCAATATATTAATACGTGAAGCCAAAACTTTGTACCCCTTTTTACGAAAATTGCGCGGACGGAGGAGTATGAAATTTCGCACACTTATAGTTTATGTAGAGGAAGAGTGCAGATTGCTAATATTTTTAAAAAATTATGCATAAAAATAGATTAAATCAATAACAAAAACATTACACACACTACCATGTATTTGACACACACACTCGCGTCTTTACTCTATTATTTATTGTTAAAGTATATGGTCAAATTGAGAATAGATTAATATTGTTTGTCTTTAATATTATTTGTCTATGGTCTTGCTGAATGTCAATCATAAAAAAACATTACAATTATGGTCGAATTTCGACCATTGTGCGACCACTAGTTTTATTAAATATTAAAATTTTAGGTTTTACTCATAAAGTAAAAAAATAAAATAAAACCAACATTTTTCTTTTATTATCTTCAAAAAAAATTTTCTACCGATGTCTATTTTAATTCGGGTTTGCAAGGATTAACCCATAGACGTTTGTTTCGCTTTTTTAAATAAAGATAATTCATTATGTAAAGATCACAAAAAACTTAAAATTTTATTTACATAACTGGTTTTCGAAAGTTGGTTTAAAAATATGGTAGCAGATTGCAGACGATTTCAAATTCATCAAAAGGTTGATCGTCTCTGTTAAAATGTTTATCACCTTCTCAGAAATCTCAATTAATCAAAACAAACGAGTGTTGAGGCAAACTATCTTCTTAAATTAAATAAGTTTTAATAGTGTTACAACTGCTTAGTACTTATTCAACTCCGGACTGGTAATTCACGGTAAGTTTCGTAATTCATAGTTCCCATTGGAGAGGGGCCTCTTCTCGCTATTTGCTGAGCGTCAAGAAAGTATTATAATATTTATTTAATTGAAAAAAAAATTGAATCAATGTTAATGCTCAATATACAGTACAAGATTTATTATTTCAACATTCACAACTTTTACAAAGAAAGGTTTTGTGGTGTCCTGGTGTTTTCTCTGATAAACAATATCAACAATCTTGTTGATAAACAATATCTACAACACGGGGTTTCAATAATTATTTCGAGATTTGATCTTGATTTGAATCTTGATTTCGAGTCTAGTTTATTATCCTCCTATTTACGTACAAACATGAGGTCTACAAGAATACACAAAATGATAAAATAAAATAAATAATCAATATATATATTTTTTTACGAGAAAAACTCTCTTTTTATAACTTTTGAAGGTTATTCCCATCAACGGAATATATCATTGAAGAAGAAGATAACACTTTTAAATCTAAATGAAAATATGAAAGAAAACAAGACACAGAAAAATAGAAAAAGACAATGGTCCCAGTTGCGACCATTGTCTTTTTCTATTTTTCTGTGTCTTGTTTTCTTTCATATTTTCATTTAGATTTAAAAGTGTTATCTTCTTCTTCAATGATAAAATAAATAACTTTGGAAACTGGCGTTATCAGCATTCTTTCGATTAGATATAGATTAAAATTATTGATTTTATCTACTAGGCCGTTAATATTATTCTTAACCAATAATGATATTATATTTAAAATGAATAGATTTTCATAATTAAATCAAGCAATTTTCTATTCAGTGTTTAAGGGAGCATTAAATCAACAAGGTTTCCAAAACAACGCCATAATTAACTTAACAGCCTACTAACAACAACTGTTAAATAGTATGCAAATTCAGTAAGAAGCATTCAACTCTAAAGCACCGACTTAATAAATATTCACACAAAGCGACGTGCGTAAGCCTTACCATAACGCGAGTGTTAGGTGACTTATCAATTTAATTTTGCGACAAAATTTAGGTAATACGCAATTACGTAAATTTTTCTATTTTGTGCAATTTGAGTACACCAATAATTATTTATTTATTATGAGAACTTTGTAAATTGTATAGATTTTTGCGTTATTTCATCTGTCAAACGGATTATGGCGGGTGAAGTTTAAGATTGGATTTTTTTATAATATGGTTGAAAAATTAAATAAAATAAGTTATTAAATAATACAAGTAAAATTAAATTACAAAAATTTTATATCAATAAAATGTTATAATATTTAAAAGGTATTGGATGATTTGTAGACCTTCTTGTTAAAATCACCTCGACGCTGTGCACATTTATAATATAATTTATACAGGACCATGCTTACCTGGGCGGTCACTTGAGATTAACACTGTTTTTATTTTATTTTTAATGTGAATATCCAACTCCTCCCTCCTAGAGCTAGTGAGGCTATCGCATCATATCATATCGTCATCTATGAGACCAAAATTTCATTTACTTTTTTTTACTCCGAATAATGTCAACAATCACTGGTTAAAGTAATTCAAGTGTCCCTTAATTGTATATTATTTTTAATTAATTAATTGTGAAATACTACAAATTTATGAATAGAACTTATTTGCGCACGCCGGGTTCGAGCCCGCGACCTTTGGATTGAGAGTTGAGAGTTTTACCCCGCGACCACGGAGCCCATTTATTGCTAATTAGAAAAAATTTGATACAGTTAGCATTCACATGACATAATTGGGAACACCTGTAGCTGGAAATGCTGGTGTATATTTCAATAACAATAATATGTTCTGTAATGAACGTGATACTTAAATTCAAAGCAAATTTGAGTTCACTGAATTGACATCGTAACGCAGGACGAACAGAAAACGGAAATTAGTTTTTTTGATAGTATTGCAAACATTACAAATTTTTTTCTCAAAAATATTATAATCGGTAGATATCTACTTGGAACCTTAACACAATCGGTTCGAATTTTGAAAGCATGACAGGCACCTAAATTTGAAGCGAATTTGAATTTATTGGACAGAATTACGCAGGACGCACAGAAAACCGAAAACCGTATTTTTGACAAAAATTTAACCGTTTTCAGTTTCACTATAATTTTTTTTTCTGAAGCTGATAAGTTTAAGACAGGCTGTGTGAAAGCAATGCATATATTTATCCTGTGACTCATACATAATTATAATCTAATATTTTCTCGTGAGCAATTTAAAATATTATTAATTTAACTTTATCATCGTTTACCCAAAATAACAGTAATGATAGGAATCAAAATCAAAAGATTTCCGAAATAACTTAAGAAAGTTCCGGGTACAATAATAGCTGTTTCAGACATCTACTTGATGTTTGACAAATTGTAATTGTGATTTTAATATCAATCAGAAACATTATCAGAATGAGTGACAAGGAGTCGTGAAAGATTTTGAGTTTGAGTAAAGCCTCTAAAGTAATTTAAGTGATTAAAATAAAAAGACAAATTTCGTAAAATTATTTTTTTAATTAACGTCTAAGATATATTTTGACAGAAGGTCCGAGTATTTCAGATTTTTTACATTAGCTTTATATTAGTATAAAAGCAATTTATTACATCATTTGTTAAATAAGTGAAGAACTTTCAATGTTTTGTTTGTCGTTAATATATTTTACTTTGTTTTATTTTCAACTAGCTGGGGTACCCGGCTTCGCTCAGGGAGTTGATAAGAGATTGAACTGATGTTCAAACCCACGTCGGATCTTGCTTTATTTACATCTACCAATGGGTAGCCCCACCCATGCAAGAAAGACTTCGAATGGTCTACAATGTTCTAGAATACTCCACAACATTCGAGAGTGTTCTGGAATATTCCACAATGATCTGAGATGTTTCCTAACGTTCCAGACTATTCTCGAACATTCTAAAATGTTCCTGGATATTCTGGAATGTTGTGAAATGCTCTCAAATACTCCCAAATGTTGTGAAATGCTCTCAAATACTCCCAAATGTTTTGAACTGTTCTAGAAATATCTAGAGGGTGAAACTTCCAGCCTTTATATCTTCAAGAGTACGCCCTTTCAGTAAAAACGGGAACCTTCTTCGAAGATGGGAGAAAGAGAGCTACCACACCATATAACTCTCTTGATCGTACTGGGATTCGTTTTTGAGTTTCAGCGAGACGCAAGCTTTTGTACACTTTCTTTTATAATATTTATTGATTATTTACTCATCAATACTGAGATTTCTGGACCAAGTGGGACCATAAAATTCTCACTTCGGATGAATGTTATGTCTGAAAGTAGTGGGGAGGGATTGGAAATATGGAAGAGGAAGGTCGAAAACACCTGGTAACTCAGATCAAAAGGTTTAGACGGTCGATCGATAAAACCCTAAATAAATTCAATATCGACTAAATTCGGTATCTATGGCCAGTTGGCGTTTTTTGCAAGCACGGTCAACGTTGATTCCAAAAGTCGGTTAACAAAAGCCGCCAATTTTAGAGCAGCCTTCTGAGTGATAGGTAAGCTATCAATTTTTGAATAATGACGTTCGTTTTGCAAAATAACAGGCTTATTAATGAATGGATGTGAATTAATGAAGACCTACGAATTGAAAGAAATCCTACAGGCGATCCATAGACTTAATTAATTCATCTAAGAAGAGATAAATTCAATTCGTGTGCTCTTGGAGAAACGAAAGTGGTTCAAATAGGACTAAAGTCTTCACTAACTAAATCGATACTAAAGAGTTAGTATTTCAATTCAAAATTGTCGATTTGTTAGTATTTTTACTTTTTCGTAACGGTTTGACATTTAAAAACGTAAATCAACAGACCGATGTGCCAGTGTTATCAATTTCTTATTTATTTCTTCTCAATTCCTTGTCAACAGCACGACAGTGCTCGGACAACGGATCCGATATCGTCAAGTTATCGATTTCACTACGCTAGACCCCTGGTCACCAAAATAAAGCAAAAGTAATTATTTCAAGCAAAGTTGTGATTTTTAATGTTGTTTTCCACCAGGTTCCAAGTCAGCTACCATTCTGGTAAATGGACTAAATGACGCTAAAAAAAACTTGTCTAAGCCACGAGTTATTGATCCACTTGATATATTTTATGAATTTGACCACTGCGACAAATAACGTTCGTAAGAATTCACAGATGGGTTTTAAAAAATGAATTCACGAAGTTTTTCGAGGCCATTAAAACTATTTTTGTCAGCATTTTTCAAAGTAACCGGTCTTATACTTGTGACATCGAATTCAATAATTCATAGGGAACAGACTTTAAGGCTTATGTGCAAAGTTTTTTTCATAAGCCAGCCTCTGTTTTGGAATCTGTTCTACAGACCTCCGAGGCTTATCTTTAAGAGATGAAGGCTGTGGATATGTGGATAGCGGCTGGAGCAGCGGCTACTGAGGCTGTATATCACTGGTTCCGTTTCCGTTCAGAGCTTCCATTAATGCCCATCCCTCTATCTCTCAGTTCCGGCAGTAGGGCTGGCAAATGTGGATGAATTTCAAATCACTCTTGACACTTTTTAAAATTAAAAAAAATCACTTTTTGACTTGAATAAATAATTTCACTAACAGCGTGTGAATCCCTTTCGCGGAAAAAAACATAAAATACAAACATTTTGAGATAAATACAAAAAACATAAAATACAAACATTTTGAGATAAATACAAAAAACATAAAATACAAACATTTTGAGATAAATACAAAAAACATAAAATACAAACATTTTGAGATAAATACAAAAAACATAAAATACAAACATTTTGAGATAAATACAAAAAACATAAAATACAAACATTTTGAGATAAATACAAAAAACATAAAATACAAACATTTTGAGATAAATACAAAAAACATAAAATACAAACATTTTGAGATAAATACAAAAAACATAAAATACAAACATTTTGATTTAAAATAAAGTCTTCTCAAACAACACAAACTTGAGATTATCTGTATATTATTTGAACACTTCCAACAGTGATGTCCTTTCCAAAAGTCTTTCCTAAAATTTTATTCCTTAATTATTTTTTTAATGAAAACAAATAACTTTGTATACACCACACCATAATTTAAAAAAAAAAAATTTTGAAACATGTCGATAATATTAATTATACTAGCAATTAAAAAACCACTCCGCAGGTTTTGCTGCAAGGCCCTGCGAGCGGTGTTTATGTTTGACCATTTTATAAATCCAATAGGAACTGGTTTCAAAAATAGCCTGTTCCTCGGATCTACTGTCATCGAGTGATAGACACTGGTACAAAGTAACCGAGAGGGGCAATGACGTCATATGTAATATATAGCTTCTTGATACAACTATGTATTACACTCAATGTTTCCATATCTGGAGAGATACTCTTTTTAACAAATTGTGGCAGTTATACCCAGGGGGGACCAGTTCCCGTCCGACATCTTGTAACAAATTCTTAAATTCAGAACAGAATTACAACGGTAGTTTTGTTTGAAATTCCATATACACAGATGTGATTTATGGTGCGACGCGTACGGCGTGGCGTCAACATGCACTCGAAACTGGGTTCTTAAATTCAACCAGGCCGACGTTACCGTAGTAATACTGTTCGATGGTGGTGGACACAAAGTTGTTTGTTTTCATTAAATCAATAATGACTCCACAAAGTTTGAAGAACTCAATTATTTTGTTAAGTAATTTGTATGTCAAAGTAAACAAGTATATTTGTCAAGATTAACCCTAAGATATTTAAAAAAAATACATTTCAAATATAGAATCAAAATAATATTCTGATAAAAAGATATTCTATAATAGATAGGTACTCTATTGCTTGATTGAATTCTTAACACAATCAATTCCAGTTTTGAAAATAACAATCAAAATAATTGTTAACATATTTTATCATAGATGGGTTCTATATCGCTTGTATGAATTATAGAAAAAATAACCCATGATCACTGAACCACGGTTACAATCATTCACAGACAGACCCACAACCGAAATTGGTATTTTTGATTGATTTTTTAAAATTATTTTTTTTGTTTAACTGTATGTAATCAATGTGAGTAGGTAGGTACTGTGCTAATATGCTTGCATCAACATTCGCTGCGACATCTATAACCATATGTTAAAAAAGCTATACCAAACAACTTTTATGAAATGAGGTCCGAATCAAAACGCAGCAAAAATGTTTAACCCCCTTTGTTTATTTGTGGAATGCTTTGATCTGAATAATATCATCAAGTAACTTTTGATAAAGCGAAATGTTTGCTCCTCCCGTATTTTGCATTTCACCATGAAAGGATGAATGCAGGTGATGCAATCAATTGGGAACTCAACGAAGTCGTCTCTAATAAGAAGATGTCAAAGGAATGAGGCTATTTACAAAGGAAATCTGATTCTCCGCATGGAATAGGGATTGGAATTTGCAGGGAAGACTATGTGAACAATTTTATAACTTAGATTAAATACAGTAAGAGCTGGACCTTTGCTACGTTTATACGAAAACTACACTCATTATATATTTAACTTTCTCTCTCAACAGTTGGCTCAAATCAAATATTTTAACAATGAACGTAAAAAAAACAGAATAAATGATCTTCAGCTCAACCCGTAAAATAATTCCTCCTCATGTACCCTTAAAAATTGAAAAGAACGACCTGCAAATTCTGATCCAGGAAAAATATCTTGGATTGTGCATTGATCAGCATTTGACTTTTAAACAGCATATACAAGGTATAAAAGACAAAATCATCACCTTAATTAGTGTATTCAGTCGGCTATCACATCTGTTGCCAAATAAATTTAAAAAAAAGGATTATATTATAGTCTCATACATTCAAATTACTTGATTGAAATCTGGGGAAACACATGTGAAACATGTATAAATGAACTACAAGTAATACAAAACAAGTTAATCAAAAAACTATTTCACTATAAGCCTAGAACATCCACAAAAAAGTATATATAGAAATAAAACTATTTATATTAAAAAAATTGTATGAATACAATACATGTCTCCTTATATACAAAATAAACAATAAACTCATACATACAAACACAGAATTCATTAAAACATCCCAAGTACACAAACACTTTACATGACAACACGATAACATACATTTAAACACCATCCACACTAACTGTGGTAAACAATCCATTGGTTACGAGGGGGGCAACTTATATAATTGCCTACCAAATGACATTAAAAAAGAAAAAAAGGTGGGTAAATTAAAAAAAAAATTGTTTATGTATATTCTTGATAAACAGAGTAATGAAATGGAGTAGCGATGTGTTATATTAGTTTGATTTAATGTATTTAATTATTTCTGGTTAATATGAGTGAAAATGTATTTTTTTTTCAAGAATAAAAACAAAAAAAAACTCCATTTTACCTAGACATTTTAACTACTTCTCAACTATTCTTTCTTGTGTAACGACAGATAACAAAATAATTTGCAAATTCTTCAAAATAGAGCAATTAGAATAATACTTAGGGGATGTAGTTTTTCAAAAGAAACAAAAATTTTAATGGAACTAAATTGCCTTATAGTGAAACAGATGCTGAACTTGAACGTGCTGATGTTTATACACAAACATTAAAAAATTTCAATAAAATAATATTCAATAAGGATATTCACAGACGTAACTCAAGGACGTGCATTGAAATCAGTCTACCGAAAAGGATGAAGCCAGTACGTAAAATAGTTTATTCTACAAAGGGATTTTTTTTTTAAATTTACATCAGCTCCACACAGGAGGCTATAATAATAAGCGAAAGAAAGGAGAAAAATTCTGGAAGGAAAAAGGTAAGATGGGTGGGTAGGAATCTGGGGTCAGTGTGTCCAGGAGTAACGGACGAATGAATACATTATTTCCACCGCGGTGCAAGGCAATGTTCCGAAAAAGTCGTCTGGGAGAGGTCCAAAGATCTCCCGCAACTCAGGTCTTCCTAAGTCTCCCCCGATCCGGCCAGCCACGTTGTTGGTGGGCAGACGCATCCGCCGCTAAGATCCGGATGAACCTGACCCCATGAACCCGGCCTAACGTAGCGGACCACTTGGGGTGACCTATGGCAGAGGTGTTGGTTATCCAATAAGCGATGGGAACCGCTCCCGCCTCCCAAACCGAATAATGCTGAAATATTATAATGCGTTGCCGGAAACTATAATGTCTATACCAATTGGTAGATTCAAGATGTAATGTACAAGCCACAAAAAGCAAGCTAAAATGTATTAAATAGTTTGAAAGTTATAATAAATGAGTAGTTGTTCAAATAACTAAAATAAAAATGTTTCTTCAAAATTCGCAAATTCACTTTGTGGCGTCATTATTAATTAAATGAAAACAAATAACTCTGTGTACACCACTATTTAATTAACAATATCAACATTAAATAAATTTAAATAATAATAATTATTCAGAATTTGCCAACCACATTTTGGAAACAGGTCATTCTTTTGATATTAATAAAGGTTTAAAAATTTTACACACTAACACAACGGGTATACAATTAGATAATTTAGAAATTAGGAAAAGTGTTAATAGTTTATTAAATATTATAAATAACAAAACGTTTTTTTAAAAATAGCCACCTTTTAAATTTATTTTCGTATTATAACTTATATTTATAATAATTTATTTTGTTATTTAGACTTCCTGTTTTGTTTTAAAAGATTTTTTATTATGTTAATGTAATTTTTTACCCATCCTAAAATAATTTTTATATTTTATTTTATATAATTATTTTTTACGATATTTTAAGTAATTAATCACCTCTCCTTCTAATATTTTGTTTATGTTCTAATTAGTCTATACTTGATTGTCTTTTGTTATTTTTTATTAACTTATTATCCTGACGAAGAAAACATAGTTTTCGAAACATGTTGATATTGTTAATTGAATAGTGGTGTACACAAAGTTATTTGTATTCATTAAAATAAAAAAAAATAATTTTTTTTTTTTAAAATGGCTCACCTAACGTTTTTTCTAACTAAAATTACTGATAACGAAACAAAATTTAAAAAAAAAACATAATCAAAACGAAACAATATTAAAACGATATTGATTAAATTCGTCATCTTTGATCAGTTATCATTATTGTCAAGCATGATCAAAATATGATTCCTATAGTCGCAGTCGGTTTAAAAAGTTTTTTTTTAATATGTATAAAGAAAGACAAGCATTCCCAAGTTACGAATAACCTGACAAAATTTGAAAATCTGCTACTACCACCACATTAAGCGGAAAATGTTGCTTGTATCGTGATGGAGGAGTCGGCCAGCTGAGGAATCGAACACGCAATGCCTGGGTGAGACCCAAATGCAGTGTCATCTCAGGTATACATATCTGTCAGGTATACATACCATCTCAGGTATATATATCTCAAAATACCGGTCAATGCTCACAACTTTTTTAATAATATCTTTCGTTATGCAAAATAACTGTCTTGTCAATGAATGGAGATGAAAAAATTAAGCTCTTTATAACTGAAATATAACGGAATACCTCATTAACTAATTAACTCCATTTTGGTATTTCAATTATGCATAAATAGTCAATTTATTGGTGGTTTTATTTTTCGTAGCGGGTTTGACGTTAAGAATGTAAACCCATAGACAGATCCGTTAGTGTTGACAGCGTATAACGATTTCTTATTTACTCCCTGTCAGTATAGGTTCGGATGTCAACAGCGCAACCGTGCTCGGGAAATCGATATAAAATTAAATTACGCTTATCGATCCAATATCGTTTCACAGTACTAGATTCCCTGGTCTTTGATCGAATAATTTTTTCTTGTATCGAAAGTAAATTATGTATTGTTAGGAATTATAATTGTCCTTTTGAAATTCCTACCCACCTCCCTCCCATTACCTTCAGTGCAGTTTAAACCTTCGAACAATCCGCAGTGTGTTATGAAGTTCATACTTTCAAAGTGCAAAGATAACCTTCGGCGAATAAACATTGTATTTACATGTGTAAGCATAGACTTCAAATAACTTATATTACCATCTGTACAGTTTGGAACATTTTATGTGAATTCGTATGTGCATATCAACCCACCCAGCTACATCAACCATATTTTCCTTCCTACCTAAAGAAAGTTTCTAACATGTATCATCATGGAAATTATCAGTTCCTACATTATCGCTTATATTTTCAAATGTAAAAATCTGACGCGTTGGCAGCCCTGAATGTCTTAAGTCAGTAGCAACTTAAACACCTTACGCTCTTCGCTGGAGTGTGATCACGAAAGTGAATAATGGAATACAATGCTAAGTACCTGCAAGGAGACTACCATCCACCACTCATACGGTACCTACCGCATACATGCTACCTAGGTACTACTTACCTGCTACTTAAAATGGTACCTATGTGGTACATGGCCTCTCTCTTCACCGGTATCCTCACAGCATCCTCGTCTCCTTCCATCCACCTCTCCCACCTCCCGTTTCAGTATCACGCCACACGCTAAGGGGTAGGCAATGTAGGTAATAAGCACTGATATTTACCTGTGAAACCGTTCATTTTCAGTCCCCATTTCCGAGAGTCAGTGAGATTGAATTGAGTTCATAAGGAAATTGGATAGATAATTATTGAAAAGTTGGTATCTGACGAGTTATCCATATTCGGGATGTTTCGGCAGCACTTTATAAATACCCGACGTCTCGTGACGATACTTCAGTTACTAACCCTATTTTTCAGTATTAATGTAATTGGAAGAGACCCCACCACTTTCCCAACGGCGTTAAAAGGAAACATATGGTTTCCTCCTTCACCGCACACGTCAATACTCTATTTTTTATTGGACGAAGCTACATTTATTTGAACGACTCTAGACCTTTCAATGTCCATGCATACGGGGTTAGTAAGCAGCATGCAAGTACTTACATTAATATAGTATTGTTGTAATGATAACTTAACCTTACCTCACCTTTAATGCAATATTCTTCATAAGTTGGAAGTCTTCTTAATTTGGGAGGCGGGTATGGGTGTCGCCGCGAGAGGAACCATTTATTGGATGACCATCACCCCTGCCATAGGCCTTCCAAAATGGTTCGCTACATTTGGCGACTTAGAAAGGTTTCCAGGGTTCATCGGGTGAGGTTTGTCTAGATATTGGTGGGGAATGCTTTTGCCTACCTACTACGTGGCGGGATGGATCGGGAGAGACTGTTTGATACTAACCTGTACCTCTCCAGCTGGACTATCTCGATCCATCGCCTTGAACCGAAGTGAGAGGGATGGATTCGTACATCCGTCACTCCTGTACACATTGATCCCTGGATTAATATCCATCCTTCACACCTTTTTCCTTCCCAGAACTTTCTCTTCTTCCTTTCCCCAAAAAGGACTCCACACAGCATCCCCAAAGATGACATAGGCTATAAGGGATTTTTTTCCTTAAGAGCCTTGTGAGGCAAACGTAAAAAAAGTATCTGAAATATAATATTTGCTATCTTGCATATTCACTTTCATAAATAACTGACCAACAATCCCGTACATCCGGTATTTACGAAGCTCTTTCAGGAACTTATCGATCTCCAGAGAGTAGCCGAAACATCCCGAATTGACGCGTCGGGTATTTACGAATGTGCTAACCGGGGATAAACATAGAACTGATCACCAAAAAATGTTGTAACTCACAATTGTAATAACTTGGATTGCTGAAAATAGTTGCGCTGCATAAAAACAGAACAAACGGCAACACTGCCGAATAATATGAATAAAAAGAATCCTTTCTGAAAAATGTTTTTTTTGGGATGAATTCGTATTTTAGTTAGCTTTATTGAGCTTGAAAAATTTTCCTGGTCTTTCTTTTCACAGAAATTAAAATTAGCTAAAAAGAGATAATTAACTGGAAATCCAATTTTTGTCAAGTTTTATTTCAACTCTCAAATATTTAAGGAAATATTTGCTCAGACCACTGAACCGATAAAACAATCTAGAAATGCCTTTCACGTCGTTTTGAAAGAAACTGACTATTGCCATGACTTAGTGCATTTTTGTTCTAGCCCATTTAGCATATGCGCCTTGTTTCTCTTAGGCCTTTCTTCCATATCCGATACTCATGTTACTCACAACCAAACGCGCGTCGTGTACTCATAACCAAAGCAAGTTACGCACGTTCTCTGAACGTCACAACTGAAATCACGTAACCTCGTCGCCACCAATCATTGTTGAATAATTCTGGATATATCTAAAACTAGATGCTTTCATAGCCTCATTCACTACCAAAGAGTTGCTGTAGCTGTTATTTTTATATCCTAGCATTCATTTCTTTACAATAGTCAACAAACTAACTGGTGGTCTAGCTTGGACGATCGATAAAACCATACATACATCAATACGATATTTACCAATTCCGTCATCTATGTTTAGTTATCAATATTTGCGGTGGTCAACGGTTGATAAAGCCAGGTAGTAAGTGCTCAAAAAGAGCATAATAAGCAAGAGAATATTAAAAAACCAAGATAATATTATTAGATAATAATTGAGCGAACATTTTGAAAATGTTTAATAAAATACGACTCGCTTAAAATAGAGCAGAAATCTCGTGGAAAAAGTCTTAAAAGAAAGACTGTGAATTTTTACATACTGACAATAATCTAACGAACAATTTATGGCTCTCTTGAAAATAAAACCCAAGTCCATTCGATATATTATACAGACTTTGTAAAAGCCTTTGACAAAGTTAACCACAAAATTCTTCTCAATAAACCTAAGAAAATGGGAATAGAGGGTAAACTATTGGAATGGATAAAGAGTTACTTAACTATTAGAATTTCAAGTAAAAAATAATTCTTACCTATCACACAAATTCATGGCTACTAGCGGTGAACCTCAAGGGTTACATTGAGGCACAATACTGTTCCTCCTTTTTATAAATGATATTGTCACTGTATGAATCAATAAATTACAATCACTTCATGAAAAAAATAAGCTTACTACAACAATCAGATAGAAGACTCATTTCCGACTTGACTTTTATTTTTAAAATTGTGAATGGTATCATAGACAGCACTGATTTATTAATCCTAATTACATTCCGTTTACCAACAAGAACTACTCGATCCAAAATTATTTTTATTTGCAACAACAATATCAGGACCGACTTATTTAGGTACTCGCTTACATCTAGATTGCATGCAATGATTGCATGTTGGCAATGCTTTCTCAGAAATACGAGAGTAGATGTGTTCAACTGCACGGAAAATAGTTATAAGAAGGCTATAATAACATACCTCAATCACAATAATCAATGTTAGTCATGATAATATTCGTCTGCACGGCTTCTATATCATATTTTACTACAGATTCTATAGATTTATTACAGAACTACTAAACCATCAAATATAAGAGTAAAATTACTTAACATCTAATATCTTAACCATCAGATAGAAGAGTCGTAGCTAATAAATATACTGTTTTATAAAAAAATATTTTTTTTAATCCACCATTATTATTAAATCTCCAATTGACCCTCAATTGAATCTCCCTGAAATAACAGAGCTAATTTGCTAATTACACCTGCACAGTCATTCAAAGCAAAGTTAACTTTTAAGGTAACAATAAACTCCTTACTAAATTACTCTATTTATAACCAATTCCTAGATTTGAAAATAAATGCGAATGTATGAATAGGTAAAATTGACTTTGCTTGATTCTTCGATTCTAATTCGTTACAAATCATCTTTATTTACACATTTTTATTATGCGTAAATTATAATGTTCTGTTATTTTAACATATTCCAACATTCTATTCCTTAAGATTTCACATTATTTTTTTTGGTTGTAACACATATTTATATCATATATATATATATATATATATATATATATATATATATATATGTATACTAGCTTCTATCACATGCACATCATATTGTTTTATGTCATGTTTTAAATAAACCTAGTAAATTATTAAAATAAGGTGTAACTCTTTTATTTTTTTTATTATTAAAATACTGATACCCTCCTGTGTATCATGTATCACTTGAATGTAAAAGCCATTCTATGGCGATTAAATAAATAAATAAAAGAAAAAACGTATTTATAATCGTATAATAATTTTATAAGAATTTCTTAAAATTCGTATAAATCAAATACTAACTTGCTTTTACCTGCGGAAGAAGGGCCTTACACGGCCATTCCATTGATTGAAATAATATTCATACTACTGGTGGAACGAATTTCTGCATTTGAATTTTAAGCAAAGATTGGTCAGACTTTTGGATCACGAAACACGCCTACGTCGCGTTTATTTCTTTTTTTTTCTAAGGACCAGACGTAATTCTATATTTTTAATGAAAAAAAAGGAAGTTCAATGTGGCATCATTCAACGCAAAAAAGTATTTTATGTCTGCATCGTAAAAAAAGCCGTTTCTTTAAAATAAGATTTCCTTTGTAAAATTCGAGGCATTAAATTTAATTAGTAAAATTAGTATTAAAGGCCATCGACCCAAGAAGAACGGAATGAATTCAAGAGAATTCGAGTTGATTTTTGTTAATTTTTTCGTTTTGTTAATCAACCGAGATCGGGATTTTCCAGAATTTATTTGAAACGGATGCTTCAGTTGAAAACATTACAAAATTTAGCTTTTGTTCGTGCGTAGAAGTGCGTAAAAGTGCGTATAAAGTGTATCAAGTCAAGTAAGTACAATTAAGTATTAAAGTTACCGGCATCCTTTTTCGGGAACCGCGTAAGGTTCCTTCAAAGATAACGTGCGTCCCAGAGGCGCCCGCGAAATCGATATATCGCTATCTTTTTTTAACCGATGCGTGTACTGTACAAGCTTATGTACTTGTGTTTCCGATCCAACTCAGTCATCGGTCAACACTATCGAGGGACGACCGCTGCTGTTTGGTAACGACCACAGTTTTGTTGCTATGACAACGCTTTGCGCTCGAGAGGCGCATGTTTATCTTCTGTGTAACTTTTATGATTGTGTAACAACTGTATGTAAAATTTGATTTTTTCAGTATTTTTCGTAATTTGAGACTAATTATATCGTAATTAATTAGTTAGTAAGACAAAACACTAAAAATGTTAACTATTTTTAACCAAAATACCCTTTTATATAGTTACTACTATAAATACCTCTTAGTTCTGTTACTTTTTGTAAAACCTTACATATTTCCTAAAAATAAAAAAAATAATAAAATATATTTGTATTTTATTTTTTTATTAAAAATGTAACACTTAATTGAAGTTATGAATTAAGTAAAATTGTTTCATATCATTGAAGAAGAAGACAACACTTATAATCTAAATGAAAATATGAAAGAAAACAAGACACGGAAAAATAGAAAAAGACAATGGTCGCAACTGGGACTCAAACCCAGACCTCTCGTCTAACCGGGACGTGCGCGTTATCCAATTTCGCTCTTGCCACCTTCTGTCAAACCGTCATATTTGTCAAAGGTTAAGTTATTTGCAAATATATCATATTTAAATATATTTTTTTATTGTTGCAATATTGTTATATTTAAATATACAAGCTCACTTGAACTTTTTTTCATGTTGTTGCTATACCTTATCTATGTTATTATGTAAAAACCGAATGGCGTTAATTTTATGAATAAATAAATTACCAGACACATGCACGACGTACGAGGCGTACCTGACGTATTAAAATTACAAGGAATGAAATTAATTATTCTGAATCTTTTAACATTGTTCATAGAATTCTTAATTGATTGCTTTGCTGATCAAAAACTATAAACACATTAACATGGTTTTTCCAAAACAGTTATTAAATTAAACAAAAACTAACTTAAAAAACTCGTTTAAAATTTTTACGGTCTCTTCGATTCAATAAAAAATTGCCAATTTTTCCAATATCGTCAGCTTGTACCAACCTTCTCTTTTCTGAGCTTTTGTTTCCCACCAGGAGAATATGAGTGCAAAGAGCCTCCAATAACTCTTCAGGACGAATAAAATAAATAATAATAATAATAAAATAATAAATAAAGCATACGGCAAAGTGGCAAATGACTTTAATGCACCTGGCGGAAAGCTTATTTTTATGACGTGAATATTGCCAACTGAAAACGGGTACACGTAGGAGTTTCGTAAGTTAAAAATACATATCATTTTGGACAACTTACATGGGTGCTATGAATTTACAGGTTCCATGCAAACTTTTAATCAAATGAACTCAACACTTTTTTGAAAAGTCAATAAGAGCTGCATTATAATTTTTTTTAAATTTATTTATCTATAAACAGTATGTTTAAATTAGGTTTTTGTCGATGCCTGTCTCACTAGGGTATACCTGTGTCGAGACAGGCATAGAGGTACATAAATTAATATATTTAAGAACATAATGTATTTGGTAGTTATAAAGAATATAAATGCTACATATTCATTTGAGTTCAATAATAATATAAAGGTGGTTGGAGGTGTGGGTATATATTTGAAAGAGATGATTTATGCAAGCATGGAGTCTGTAAACTCCCCAAGCTCTCTGAGATGATTTTTCAGAGCTATATTTCTTATTTGTGAATCTAAAATTGAGCGAAAAACAAAATATCACAAACAACGTATCCGGCACAGACCTTAATGAAAAAAATCGGTTTCACTAACCTTAATGCTGGTTTGTGCATTTATCGGAGGCCTCCGGAACAATTTTTTTATTTTTTTTATTTAATATAGATATATAAGTTTACAGTGGTGTTAATATAAATTACATATTGGTTCAGAAATTCTTTAAAATTGCAATCTCACCAAAGAAGAAGCTAGTTCTTGTGCTTGATGAGCGAGTTACACTAATTATGACAGAAATAGAATAACATTATGCAATAGGTAAGCATATAATGGGAACAATTGAAACTTCTGGATCATCTATATGTGAAGATTTACATACAATAGGATATGGTTACATACTAAAATATTGTGCACTTTAGAGAAATTCGAAAAATCTAAATTAAATAGAAATGAATATAGATTGACAATAAATAGAAAGAAAGAGAAAAGGTAATTATTTAGTTAATTATTCCTGATGAAGTGTTGCTTCAGTTTGAGTTTCAGTTTATTGATGTCTTTGATTTTTTTTTATTTCAATCGGAAGATTGTTGAAATACTTTATTGCTAAATAGATGTAATTATTTTGCATTAGTTTGGTATTAAATTTTGGTATTTTGATGTTGTCTTGATATCTTTTTGATTGGTGGGTTTCAAATTTTTTAACGATATCATCTTTGTAAATTTGGATAATTGCATTTTTCTTGAAGATATTCTCTACTCGAGGCTCCGTGAAATCTGCGAAAAGCGTTTCTGTTGGATATGTTGAGGGTTTCTTTAGGATTACTTTAATGATTAGCTTCTGGATCATTTTGATCGGGGTAAGAATATTGTTGTATGAACCCCCCCATCCAATAATTCCATATTGAATTAATGACTGGATTAGTGCATAGTATAACTCTTTTTAGATTGTTGGGTTTAAAAATATTTCTTAATCTTATGAATATATATATACACTTTCTGATAAGCTTAACCAATTCACAGATATGGCTCTTCCACTTCATATGTTGTTCTATTATCACTCCGAGATATTTTATTTCTGATACTGATTTCAATGATTCCATCCACACTTGGTATAATTTCAATAATTTTTTGTAACTTGAAAATCGCACGAATCCGTCGTCAAAGCTTACATAACCAGATGTAAATTCAGAATGATTAGCAAAATTCAAAAACCACAGAATCATATAAATCGATTCACATTGCCACAATAATAGATATTAACAGTCAACTGCACTTTTGATGCAAAAATTGTAAGCGAGAGACAAGCGAGGACCAGTCAGTGGTTGAGTGGGCATCGCGTTTGGGTCCCACCCGGGCGTCCCGTGTTCGATTCCTCGACTGGCTAAGTCCTCCATCACAACACAAGCAATATTTTCGGCTTTCTGTGGTGGTAGTAGGAGATTTTCAAACATTGTTGGGTTATTCGTAACCCGGGAATGTTTGTCTTTCTTTTTAAAAAAAAAAAAAAAAATCTGTGAATCTTGATGGTAGATATTGATTATTAGCAGTTACTGAAACCACAGCGTAGTGTCGCAAATCCTTCAAATAGGGCGTGCCAAACACCATCATTGAAATATCAATTAACAATTACTTTTCTCAAACCAGAAAACATATTATAATGCATAACGAAGAGCTATGAAAAAAAATATATTGAAAAATAGCACATTACTTAACCTAACGTAACAATTTTAACCAAAGTTACATAATTTTTTTTTAAAATTGCGGTCAGAAAACTTTGTATTCATTTTAATTTTTTTGTGGTTACATTTTAGATTTGAATATAATATTTTATTTTCAAAATGGATTCTGCATTCTTACAATGATATAAAACTTTATTTGTAAAGGACGGTACTCACGGCCATCGGCAAGTAAAGGTGGGATTAATTCTCTACAATTTATAACACTGAAAGGTGAGGTGACTTCTTTACGTATGGTATGGAATATGGTTAACTAAATTTTTATTGATTTCACTTCGAATATAAATAGTTTCCAAAGGAATCTTGCGGGACAAGTTGGGAAAGGGTAAGGGAGCAATTGCCATAGAATAAATATTTATTCCCAAACAAAACACACAATCATTCGCCGGGTTATCACTCATAATCGGCGTGGTCACAAACTATTCCAATTTTTTTGATTATTAACCCTCATCTGTTTACTCCCGGCCTCACAGACACCAGTGATATTATTTTTTTTAGCTAAGCGTGCACACATCTTTAAATTTTGTTTGTCATGTACCTTCTCCTCGCCAAACGCGTCTGCGCTGGCCGAGCTCGTGATTGCATTGATGGGTAAAAAAACTTTCGTCACAGGTCTCAGAGACCGGGGACAGGCAGTAAGTTTTAGTTGCAATTTTATGAAAGCTTTTTAGTTGAATTTATGAAAGCTAAATTTTTTTTTAATGTATCCAAATGTGGGTCTATTAATCTTTCTTTTCGCTCATCCTTCAAATGTAATGTTTGTTTCGCCCAATAATATCAAATCCTCTTTCATAGCTTTTTCGTCTTTGAACAATTCCTTCAGCTTTAGAAATTATATTCGTAGGTGAAATTTAGAGTAAGTAAGTTAACCACTTACACTCTACTAAACGGTAAACTTACGGTGGCTCAGAGGCAAAGCCAGCCAACACAGAAAAACCAAATTACTATAAGAAATTTAGAAAAAATAAAGTAATCAATAACAGACTCATTCTGTTTAATATTTTTTATTCTTATAAATGTATTTGTTTTCCTTGAATGTGTTTTTTTTCTTTTCTTCTGTCTTTTATATTTTTTAAACATTTTCTCCATACAAGAGGCCCCGAGGCAAAAAATTCCTTCAGGGTCAATATCATCTTTGGGGATACTGTGTGGAGAACGTTTTTAGAAAAAGGAAGGCGAGGAAGTTCTGGGAAAGAAAAAGGTATGTGAGGTGGGTAGGAATATGTGGGTCGATATCATCCCTCCCAGTGAGGTGCAAGGCGATGGGTTGAGAGAAACCGGCTTGGGAGTTATAGGTAAGATCTCCCTAAACCAATCTCTCTCTATCCGGTCCACCACGCAGAAGGTGGGCAAACGCATTGGCAAGACCTCGACAAACCTCACCCCATGAACCCGGACACCTTTGCCAAATCACCAAACGTAGGGAACCACTTCGGGTGACCTATGGCAGGGATATTGGTTTTCCAATAAATGTTTCCTGGGGCGGCGGTACGCATGCACCCGCCCCCCTAAATTTGTTTCTGCAAATACATTTTTTAGATCCTACGTTATGATTAAATCATGTACGATTAACATAATATGAGCATGAAACTCGTAAGGTAGTTGAGGAAATAACAAAAAATGGAATTTGTAAAATTTGTTAATTAAAAAAAATATAACTAAAACTAACACCAGTTATCTTGTTATGTATAGAATGCAACTAATTTTATTTTCTTATAATTAATGTAAACACATTACATCAAATATCACCCTATCAAATTTCAATCAGTTTAACTTCAGATGTATAGATACATTCGAGTACACTTAATTCACTGATTTCCCCTACATATCTCACGAACCTTTTAAAACCATTAACCTTCATAACCATTACCATAGTGTGGCAAAAAGTGCTCCAGTGCTTAAAGGGAACAGTTGAGCTATTAGCTCAGTTGGTAGAGCTCCGCCCCGGCAAGGCGTAGGCCCTGGGTTCGAGTCCTAGACGTGAACCTTTTTCAGATTTTTAATGAGTTTCACTAATACCGTCTTCATTAATAATAAAAAAAAATACGAGTGTGCTTTAGACCACACGACTGAAGTAAAACTTCTTTATGCTTCGTTTGTCTCGCCCGATCACACTTTTCGTAACGCTCTCGTCACGCATTCACCAGCTTACTCCCCAAGTGCGTAAAGAAGTTTAACTTCAATAAAAAGTCATTTTAATGTTGTCCATTCCAAATAAATGTGCATAATTTAACTATATTTTTGTTTACGATTTAAATTCAAAACTGTACCTAATAATAACCCATAATCAGGTAAATTAATGTACGTGTGACGCGTGCTATTTTTTTAAATCACGAATGAGCAATTAAATTTTAATGTTACGTGAGTTATTGATTAAAAAATGGGACTTAGTTAACATTTTGGGTTTCGTACTTCTCAGAATTGAAGCAATTTAAACGTCCAAACCGTACATAAAACCTGTAATTTCAACCATACGGATATTAACTTTTTGTGTTGCTTTTCAGAGGAATAAAACTGACTTATGAACTCTGAATGATAAAACCCAGTTTGAAAGTATGGCCAATTGATTCTGCTAGATTAGATGTGTAGGCTGAAGGATGTGGGGAATGGAAAGGAGATAGGAGAGGAAGGTAAGAACTACTTACTGCGGTTTAAAGCAAACGAATCCACCCAGATTTTAATGTTTTTACTGTTTTTTAAGTTTAATATTTTTTTTAAGATTCTTTCTTTTTCTACAAAGTTACTTGCCTAAATTTGGGTAGCCATAACAATTTTTTTTTTATTTCATGACAAAAAATAATTTAATGAAAAACTTTTGAACCTGAACATTTTGCCTCGCAGCCTTTCACGAAATCTAATATAAAGAGCACTTTGCCTCTTTAACTACGAACAAGTTTTCGGTAAATATTAACCAGAATTCTACAACGCTGGAACACAAACCAGTTATAAAATACACCTTGTTCCTAAGTGCATGTCATGAAGCATATTATGGGGAAGAAACTATCAATTAAAATATTCACGGAGGCAGGGGCGTATGTGAATCATGAATCGTGTACTGAACAAAAATTATTTAATGATTGTTAAATTGCTCAACATTGCCCGGAGCCAGCGGAACAAATTCGGTAATGGTTGAAAAAGTCTCTTGTCTGGTTATTTATCGGTGAAACCATTTTAAACAACAAAATCCGAATGGTGGTCTTCGCCAGTGCTATTCAGAGAAAAAAGTTGTGCAAAGGTTTATTTAAATATGAAGTGAACCATATAATCTGACAAAGTAATCACACTGGACAGTTCAAATACATTTTGGTATAAAACCCTTAACTTGCAATGATATAATTTTTTTTTCACGTTAACTCCACAAAGGAAAAAAATAATTTCCCTCAGGGCCTATGTCTTCTTTGGAGATGCTGTGTGGAGGGTGTTTTTGAGGACAGGAAGGAGTGAACATGGGTCTTGAAGAGACCCATGTTGTAGGAGGGAGGAAACACAGAAGCTGGCAAATCGTTCCACAGCCAAGCCGTTGAACTCAAGAACGTCGTAGGAACGACCCGTTCTCATATGACTAATGTCAACCGTGTAAAAATGTTGGGCGCGTGGTAGGCGTGTTTCCCGACTATGCACCGGTGCTGAGGGAATCAATGACGCTAGTTCCTCGGAGCTTCTTCTATTGTACTACCGGTAGAACAAGAACAGCATTCCCACCTGACGCCTGGATGTATTGATTAAAAATGTATTAAGTTATAAAATAAATTTATTCTAGATTAAAAATAAAACGTCATGTTTATTTCAATTATTGAACCACATAAAACATCATCCATTTGCAGTACATACAACATTTTCAAAGATTATTGCGAAAATTATAATTTGCGAGCATGATCAACGTATGATTCCGGCAGTCGGTGACAAAAGCCGCCAATTTTAGCGCGGCCTCCTGAGTGTCAGGTGGCTGTCAATAAACACAACTTTTTGAACACCAGCGTTCGTTTTGCTAAATAAATGACTTATTAATGAAAGGAAGCGAACTAACGAAGCTCTTAGAATTAAATTTAAATAGTATACGCAATCCATAGACCTACCTAATTAATTCATTTAAACCGCTATCAATTTATTCTGAGATACAAGAGTGGGTCAAATAGGCCTAAAGACCGCAATAACTAAATTAGTATACCAATTCGAAATTTTCATCTTATCAGTAATATAAATTTTTCGTAGCCGTTTGACATTTGGGCATACATAATCCCAAAGACAGATTCGCCAGTGTTGCCGGATTATATAGATTTTTATTTATTCCCTCTCAATATCGGTTCGGCTGTCACAGATCAAGAGATATTGTTTGCAGTTTGGTATTTTAAACAACTCATGATGACGAATACGGCTGAAGTTTTTATGAATGTATGAGCCATCGCTTTCCAAGAGCAATGGGCTATCAAAAGACATCCAAATTTGAATACTATAAACTAAGTACTACAAGATTTGAATAATCTCTGATTTGTAAGCTAAATCTATTCGTTACCTTACGTAAGTTCATAATATGGCGCATGATCCTCGGTAAATTCCGTGCATCCGCTTAAAGTTAGGTATATCCGAAGATATTTTTTATTTATTTGATCCAGCATTTGTAGTTTTGCACTAGAGTTGTTTAAGGTTTCGTTTCTGCACTTTTACTGTTTTTGAGATCATGAATTATAGCATGTAAGTAAAAAATATATTTCATATCATCCGAAAATTCACACTTGTAAATCAACAAAAAGCAATTAAAATAAGCCAACAGCGCGTGTTTTCAGTGTTGAGCAGATCCGAAATAGTTTTTCAGGACCGTCGATGTGTAAGTGTATGTAAAGAAAAAGTATTGTTGTGGTGTCGGTTAGATTGAGAATTGTCTTTTGTTTTGTTATTCTATGATTTTATTTGTAAAGTATCAGTTTTGTTAGAAGAAACCATAAAAAGAAAGTGATTTAATAAACATAAATGTCGTTTCTTCGTTACACAACTTAGCAACACAAGTGTTTTATTTATCAATTAAATTAAGGAATCAAACATCTATATTATATGTATATATATGTATATGAATTTGTATTGTTCTCTAGACTTTATGTCCGTGTTAAATTTTCCCCACAGGAAACTTAACTCTTCCATATACTTTTCCACAAATGATTATCTAGTCAATCCACCGTATGCAATTGCACTGTATAAGTATAAAAAATACAAAACAATTCAAGAACAACATGTCAACCTACCAGAGACCAAATGGGAAAATAATTCACTGACTCCAGATATTTTCATATCAGAGGGTTTGGCTCGATAGATTTCCTAAGTGTATTTGTATACACACTTTATTTTTTAATAATGCAATTGAAAATGTTTTCCAAAATTACCTGGAAAGAATCTCGTCCTTGCGATCTCTCGAAAGAAACCATTATTTTTTTCTGAATGCAATTATTAATGTTCTCCAAAATGATATTGAAAAAATTTTATCTTTGCGATTCTTTCAAGGACATAAAGAAACCATTCATTTGTTCCGAATGCAATTATTTATGTTTACAAAAGTTGTCTGGACAGAATCTCATATTTGTGATATCTTGAACAAAACCATTCTTTTCTTTAATATTATGAACTAAATATACAATTTGGCTGTCCTGAAACGGTAATCTTTCCCAGTTGGAAAGACAAAGCATCATTTTATTTAAATAAATAAATAAAAATTTGGATTGCTTGCTTCTTAAAACTCCACCAAAATTGGTCATCATGGTGTTTTGAAGAACGAGCAGTGTTGCGTGGTCCCATTGTTTTTACTGCTAACGAGTGTATTATTCAAAGCGGAACTAAATATAAAATCATTGTGCTATCAAATGAAAAGAAATAAAGGTTTTTTTTAGATTCCGGAAACACCAATATTGGTTTTATTTTAGTAAACGTTCCTGAAAAGTTTCAGAAGCGCTTTCTAATAATGAATTTAACTCTAACGGTTGCCTTAGTAAAGGTTCTACTGCAGCAGAGGTTTCTGCGGAGCTTTCCGTAGAACATGCCGGAAACGGATATTGACAGGAGATGAAAAGGCATCCAGTCACTTTCTGGGAGAATTATTATCAAGCATTTTCCCCTCTGCGTCAGCGTTGAAGAAGTGTAGAGAATGCGTAACAAGCAAATTTCAAAATATATCCCTATTCTTTTGACACAACATGTGATTTTTTTTTTGCAATAACTCCACATTAGAGGAAAATAATTTCCCTCGGAGCCCATGTCTTCTTTTGGAATGCTGTGTGGAGGGTCTTTTTAGGGAAATGAAGGATGGAAGTTTTGAGAAGGAGAACGGTATGAATAGGGAGGGTAGGGTACGAATACGGAGTGTGTCAAGTGTGGCTGGAGAAATCAAAAAGCCTCCCCCCTCTCTCCATTTGATCCGGCCAACCACGCATTAGGAGAGCAAACGCATCCACTGCCAAGACCTAAACAAACTTCACCCCATGAACCCGGGCACGCCTGCCAAGTCACCAAAAGTAGCGAACGATTTTGGGTGATCTGTGGAAGGATGCTGGTTACCAGCCTCCCAAACGTGATGATTTGCTCCTACGATCGTTGCACGTCAGTCATCGGTGATATAGAAAATAAAAATCATTTTACTATATTATAAGTATCGTGCATTTCATGCATGTAGCCGGGAATAAAATTATTTTTACTTTTGTTATTATAATGTAGGTATATGTTTGTACAATATAAAAAAATATTATATTGCGCTTTTTCAATACACTAAAAATCGATTGTAAAAACCACGCTAAGCAGGTGAAATTTAATAGCATGTAAGTTAAAGTGTTAATAAATGATACAAAACTGAATTGAATAATTAAATTAAAAACCTACCTACTCAGATATTATTTTCCGTCCCAGTAACAAAGCGATGACAGAGTTTACCTGCACTAAACACATTCAAAGTGAGATTTTTCCTTTCGTGTTCTTTGAGTAGAGAAAATAAACAATGTACTTTGGCGCAAATTGGTCAATTATGCGAAAACTCAAGCTACTAAAGACGACGTTTTGATAGCAGAGCCCACAGAAAAGTAAAAAAAAAAATTGTATCGGATTAAAAACGACTAAAGCGAAAACAAAGATATAAGGAAAATGGAAACCCTGTTAAACCGCCGCTACCCGGTTATTTGAAGTTTAAAAAAAAAATGTTATTATTGAAGATAATATCTATTACCCACGCCGAAACGCAAATTATATAAAATTCCCTCGATAGAAAAAAATCGCAAACTATGCTACGAAATTTTTTATTTCCACGTCTGTCTCTATTATTTGACAAATTATATGTATGAAAAAATTCAGTGTTTCTTTGAATGTTGTTTTAGACAACCCACACAAGATTTTTGATCTATTCTTAAAACGTTTTATTAAACATTTTCACAATTTTCGCTTCAATTTTATCGTTTTAAATATTAGCGCGCTCTATCCAACATTCGTAATTATATATCTCTCCATCTTCTTCTTTTCAAGCGAGGATACGGCGCCTTAACAGAACACGATAAAATAAAAGCTACGATTAGTTTGGCTTGGCTTAGGTAAGATGGGTTTGTTGTTTAATTTGTTAATTTCTTTACTTTACTACATTGTTTTGTTTTGTTGTTTGCTCTATTTTATCACGGAACCGAGAAAAAATAAAAGTCAAGTGGTGCGGCAGTCATGGGATTGTTCATGAGAGCGCATCTTCTAAAGTGCAAACATCGTAACCTTAGCCCTATGGAAAGCGAAACGCCGCGCCGGAAGGCTAAAGCGCATCACAGAGCCTCGATATCGTCAAAGCTTTGAAATATCTAAAACCCGTCCTATCGAACTGGTTCAGTTCGGGAATGTGAATAATACTGCATCAGTGCATACTCATTTATCCTTCCTAAATTGGTTTTTGATGTAAGGTCACCAAAATACAGATGAAATCATACCATACTTAAATTGTTTTTTTTTTTTTTAATGAAGAACAACTTGATAGTTCGCAATGTAAGCACAGATATAATTTCAAAAATCTTTGACACAGTCATGACAGGCTCTCTGATAGTAAAAACCATTGGAATACACTCTCGTTGCTTTTGTTACCATGACCACATGTTCAAAAATAATGTTGTTTCATAGAAAATTATAATTATATCGGGAATACCTTCGATCCACTTCTTTTCGTATTTATAAATACCAAGCGAGTTCCCGGCATGGGTTTCTATGCCACTTAATTAAAAAAATTGTTTTTCTCTGCGTGTCCTTTCCCATTCGTCCCATTTCCATTCCGCCTCCCCTTCCTCTCCCGCGTCTCCCTCCCCTCTCATGTTTTACTCCACCTTCCCTCTCTCCACTCCCTTCGCCCTCTCCCGAGTTTCCCTCCCCTCTCCCGAGTTCCCCTACCCCCTCCCAAATTCCCCTCCCCCTCCCGCATTCCATACATTCATTCCCGGTACATTCAGTTTTCAAACTCGCGTGCCAACTATTTCAATTTTTTTATACAAATTTCATAATACTAGAGCTCACCAGTATATATAGAACCATCGCTGGTAGGCACACGTCAAATCCCTTAAGTTTCATCGCAATCGGATCAACTGTTAGCAACACACAATTTTATGATGCCAGAAATCACTATTATATATAGCAAGAATTGCGGGCATGCGGACATCAAATCCCCAAAGTTTCATCCCAATCGGATGAATAGTTTAGCAACGCAAAGCATACATACATACGTACATAGACAGAAACAAACATATTTGAATTTTTGCAAATATAGATTTATCATCGATTTGAGTATTCAATATATATTCAGTGTATATATACGTAGGTCTACGTATAGTTTTGCTTTTCAATATCATACCTATACCTAATTCGCTTAAATCTTATAAAGAAAATAAAAATAATAATTCATGTATTCATATTATGTATCAATAAAAATAGTAATTTAATAATTACTTAGGTAATAAATAGTGCCACTATATCTCAGATGCCAAGTTTCTCAAGGATTAGACAACTGACTCCAGAAAGATGAATTCGCTGGGAAGTGCTTCAGAGACACTATTGATGTAATTTTTTGTACAGGCTGTAGAGATCATTTAGAGCTGACACCTCATCACAGATAAATACGTCATGGAGAAAGCATTATAAACCAGAGATTAACGAGTGTTTTAACATAATTAAGTACCGATGTGAGATCAACCTGGTGATATTAAGGGCTCGTTGAAATACCTTACAGATTAGCGAATAGTATTGAGTATGACACTCAGCATAATATTATGCAATATTTTATGGTAAGTAGTTTCTGCGAAGTGGAAGGTGGAAGAAAACTGATTAATTTTCACAATAATATTACGGTTCACAATAAACAGATTCTTACGATAACTATCTAAGTTTGTGAGATATTAATATATGAGAGTTGTCCAAGAATTAAAGACCTTCCTAATTTGAAAAATCAGGAAAAAAATATATTTCAAAAAAAAAAAAATACAAGACATTTTAGGTAGATATCCCCACTATTTTTTTTATACGGTAAAAACTTTCAAGAAAAACTGCAGTCACTATTTATAATTCAATTATTGCTCCACACTTTAACTACTGCTCAACTATCCTTTTCCTGTGTAATGAACGAGAACAAAATAAGTTTCAAATTCTCCAAAACAGGGCAATGAGAATAATACTTCGGCGAAATAGATTCTCAAAAGTAAATAAAATGTTAAAGGAACTAAATTGGCTAACCGTGAAACAGATGTTGACCTTGCACACGATGATATTTATCCATAAAATAGTGAACAACATGTTACCAAAATACTTCTCAAACAAAATTATATACAACAAGGACATTCACAGACATAATACAAGGACTTGCAAGAAAATCAGACTGCAAAAAAAGGACAAAACGAATACGCAGAACTGTTTACTATACAAAGGGATGAAGTTATACAACACTCTACCAGAAACTTTAAAGGCCGCACCAATTGGAAAGTTCAAAATGTATTGTAGGAGATACATAGAACAAGAAAAAATATAGTTTGAAATATGAAATGATATAATTAATTAGGAAATTGTAAACTTAAATGCGCAATTTGCTAAAATAAAACAAATAAATAAAAATAATAAAAAAAATATAGCTCCATTACGATCAACGCACTTGGTGAGTCATGATGGTAGATCCTCGATTCCTTGTCGCAGAACTCCGACGCCAAAAATGCTCTCACCTCTTCTTAGGTATCCTAGTCGGTCTGTAAAGGTTTTCCGGCCAAATGTTGCTTCACGTGAAAAAAAAGATGAAAATCAAGTCATTGATTACCTTTTTGATCCCGAGGTTAGGTGTTGAACCCACGTTTCATCCCAAAAAAGCCTTACCTTAGTTGGGAAAACGGTTCAAAGAGACTCGAGCGCTTTCCACACGATTTTGTTCTTCAGCATTTTGGGAACCCAACCAACACGCATTTTGCATAATCCATTTTTCCCTCAAAATCATTTGAATTGAATGAAGCAACCACCAAGCCGGATCACCACTCATTGTTTTGGGGAAAATCTGAGCTACACGCTATTGCCGCCATACTTTAATTCTTGGACAACCCTCGTAATTATTGTTAAATATAGTATAAGAATAATAATTATCAATTAATATCTCCTTGCCAATCTAATTTAATTAAACATCAAAACTAATTGATAGTTAATTAAATTATATTGGCAAGGTGAGGTGACAATAGACAAAACAGATACAAAGTGAACTTCTCCATCACTATTACGTTACTTGTCTCTCACATAAATTAATAGCACAAATAGAACATCGATAAATGATCGTTGACTTAAGTAATTCATTTTAAATTGTGCGGTAGTAATTCAGAAGTAGACACCAAAAGTTATTAACTTTGACATAATAGACGCACATACATTCGTAGAAATGCGGTTGGTTCCTTAACTATGAACACAAATCACGAAAATTAAAATCCCGCAGGGGAAAATAAATTATTTAATTTATATCTGTTTCATCAGATATAAAAAATAGAAGTTTAAAAGATTGTCCCTGTACCGGGTGCCAAATACTCTCAGTATTGCCCTGTTGTAGAACACTTTGGATGGTTTTATTGTTTAGTGACTAGTTCTTTAAAACCGGTTACATCCCAAACTTCCTCTAGTCGTTTACTTTCCTGTCTCTGTTTAATTTCACTCTCCCACTTCTTTCCGTAAAGAAGATTGAATAGAATACATGCCTGAGCGCGCTACCGCGAAATTACGAAGTCAGATAGTTGTTCCGCTCTTTTGATTCCATACGTTTGTGGTAAAACAACACACAAATCTGCAGTAACAACGAGAATAAAAAAATAAGTAAAAACGATATTTTGCAAACTGTCGTTGCTCGATGGAACTGACGTGATCACGTGACACTTCAAAATTCGTCATGCGCTAAGGCCTGTACTGTAGTCGGCCTGGTTTCCCATTTGCTGAATGTTTACACCATCACCAATGTAGATTTATGGAAGAAAAAAACTCTTGAGGACCAATTAAAATTGTAATTAATTAATACTGACGCAAGAAATATATCTCCCTCTAACATATGTTCCCTCATTTCTCCATCCAACATGTTATCCAAGAACCTATCCCTATCTAACAATAAGTAAATATTCCTGTAATTATATTATGTTACAATCAATTGATGCCTTTAGTGAGTTAAACACGAATCTGTTATGTGCTTTTGCTGTGATCACCACCAATTATGTCCCTCTAGATCATAATACCTATTCAAAACACTAACTAACTAACTAATAACCATCAGTTTATCGCCGTTTCCCCACAGGGGTAGGCAGAGAGGACGGACCGCCAAACGACTCGGTCTTGGCACAGACCACTTGCCTCGTTTACATTCATACATCGTCTCATACATGCTCATTCCTCGGGCGTTCTCGAGTTCTTCTACCATTCACATTTGCGCCATACATTCTTCTTATACTCCTTTCATCATTCATTCGCTCTACACGCCCAAATCATCTGAGCGTCCCTTTCTTAATTTTACTCATTGCGCTTAAATCAGCCTTGCATTCTTTGCGGATCTCCACGTTTCTCACACGATCGTACACCATACATTTTCCTCAGGGATCTCATTCTACAGCATTCATCCTTCCTCTGCCAGTTCTGCCATGCCTCACTGCTATAAATCAGGGTAGGTACCAGTGCTCCATTATGACGGCTAGCTTCGCTTTTTTGGACAGTTATTTGTATGCGCCAATGGCGTTCAGCCCCCCATTAATGGAGTTACCTGCATTTACCCTTCTTTCGATATCTCTATCAGCCTTCCCATCTCTCGTAAAAATACTTCCCAAAAACACAAACTCATCCACCTGCTCCAAGTATTCATCATTCACAACCATGTAGCACGATGTATTCGTACTCTCTCTTTCAAATACTATGACTTTAGACTTACTTACATTCATAATTATTTTTATTATTATTTATTATTATTTTTTTTTTTTCTCATAAAATATTTTCTCATCTAAACCTCACCAGTAAAATGTATACTTACTTTATAATATTTTTGCGGTTCTATTTACACTCTGTTTTAGGTCAGGTCTTATTATTAATAATATGTATAAATATTTAAAGCTGAATTGTATTAGTTTTTTTGTAAGTACAACTTGTACTATTTCATTTCATTTCTTTTTTATGTTGTAATATTCTTTACCTAACGAGTCGATTGCATTCATATTTATTCTGTTTTATTGATTATGTAATACATGTAGTTAATATTGTTAATTATATATTTGCTTCTTTTCTTGTAAAAGCCCACTAGGGCGTTAATAAATATAAAATAAATAAAAATAAATAATTAACTCATTTCTCATACACACTTCGTTCATCCTAGACACGAGAAACTCCAGAGAGATTCAAAACACAATATAAAAAAACCCATGCAAATGCCACCTAATTTAAAATTTTAGGATTTTAAGTTATGTAAGTTAAATAAATAAATCAAGATGCATACGATGTTATATTTCAAGACAGCACAAAAAAATCATATATTTTTACTAAGCGATCCGATAAAAATTGAACTCCTTTAAAAAGTGACAGAAAGCAAATTTATGTAAACATCGTCCCTGACACAACATATTTTATAACTTGATATATTTCCACTAAACTATCAGCCCGTATTATCAGCATGAGATCTTCAAGATGAAACCCCATAAATAATAATGCTGAAAACGGTGCCTGAAAAAACAACCCACGTGAATGTAACAAAACGGCAGTGACGTGATATCGGGTTTCCCGGTGGTTGACACATATTTCCACAGGGTTGTTGATGTATCGTTGCATGGATAAGGAAGGGTGTTCACTGAACGGAATTGATGTGCCGTAATAAATTTCGATTAGTTTTACTTGTTGACTTGTAAAACTATTATACAGTACTTGTAAAGAGAAAAATTATTAAATTCGATTTTTAAATTACTAAGCGTTTCGCCAGAGAGATTGGCAGATATGATGAACTGCAATATAACTTGTCTTGGCACACGGTTCTTGCGTCATTCACAATCATACATAACCTCAAATTTTGTAAAGTATAATCTGTTATTTTAACTCTTGATGTGACCAGAATGAAAGCAATTGATTCAATTGGCCATGATGTCTTCTCGGCGTCTTCGACTCGTTCTGCAATTCACAATTAAGATTGTTGTGGCTCGCTACGTATGGTGACTCAGCAGGAATTTGCGGGTTCATGGGGTGACGTTTGTCCAGGTCGTGACAGCGGATGCGTCTGCCCACTAAATGCGTGGCGGACTGGATCGGTAGAGTCCGGTTGAGAGAGATCCTTTGACTTCTCCAGATCTCTCTCCATCTCTACACCCTCTGCCATGCACCGCATGACGGTTGCCGTGGTCTAGGGGCAAGGCTCTTGACTCACAATGTGACTCACAACCAAATCCCGGCGTGCGGGATTTGTTGCCCGCAAATAAATTTTATTTGATTAATTTGTTTTATTTCACAATTAATTAATTTAAAAATAATATATAAATGGCGGTGAAAGATACTCTCAGTATTACCCTGGTGTAAGACCACCATACAGAATTAAAACGTTGGTTGAAATGGCTGAATAGCCGGGTTCTTCTCCACCTTCCTCTTCCCATATCCTTCCCCTCCCCACTGCCTTCAGCTTCACAACATATCCCAATTGGGGATGCCATAGTCTCACTGGCTCCAGACGGAAGCAGCTGGGACTCTTGCGAGGTATATATATTAATAATATATATAAAAAAAAATTAGGAGAGATAGATTCATACGTCAATCACAACTAGATACACTGAACCCAGATTCCTACCAACCCTGAATACCCTTTCCTTTGCAGAACCTCTTGTCTATCAAATTACATTTAGATATTTGCGACAAAGTGGAAAAAATTGGGTAGATTTCTGTGGTGATGGTATTTTTGTACTCTCTAAATACCAAAAAATCTACCTAAAAGAAAAGTCTTTGCCAAAAATCATAACGACACCAAATTTTTTTTTTGTCAGACGTCCAGCACTAAATCTATTTAAATTTAGTAACTAAATGATGTAATTAAAATTTATATGGTTTTCGCAAAAATAGCATAAATTGGATGCTTGTCTATTTTCTTTGTTTTCGTTATTACAAACAAAAGCGTGCGATTGTTAACAGATCAAATTTTTGCTTTGCACAAGGTATTTTATTTTTTAATGCAATCTCTATTCGCTTGTTTAATTTAATTAGAGTTTGTTTGTGCATGCAGATTTTTCCACAAAAGCTACGGAAACAAAGAACGAAATTAAAAAAGTCGGAAAGTTTCCGTTACGTACCAACCACTGTAGAAAGCCCGGGCTTTGATGACTTAACTTAGGAACTTCCCTGAAGGAAGCTTTGTGATCTAAGTTCCTAGTTTCTCGGCTCAAGGCGGGGTTGGTTATATCGCCACCCTGTTTAGCCAAGTATTGGTGACAACTCTGCGATAGGTGGGGGAAGATTTGTTGATTTGACAACACTACGTGACGGGTGAATTGATGTTTTTCCGTTGGGTTGTTCATATCACTGAACGGGTAGTACTTAGAAAAATGTTAAAATATAATTCGGATTTGATGTCATAGGTAACGTAATACCTCTCGATTCCTTAGTCCCAAAGTATTTGATTGTCAGTTCATGAACCGTCGTGTTTAGTAACCATATCTGAATAGCCGGGTACTTATCAAGTCTCTTCTTCTCGCACAACCTCTTCCCACTCCCTTCAGTCTTACAACATATTCCAAATAGGGGAAGTCATAGTCCCATGGACACATAGAACTCATGTGCAGATTGAAAATAAAATAGTAATAATTTCTGTGTTATTTGATAATATTTAACCTTCCCGCTCCTGAGGGTGATAACGCACTCCCCCGAAATGAGAGTCTTGGAATATCTAAGATATTTTTTAGAAAACAATTCAGTAACCAGTTTTATTACATTTTTTAAAAACATCTATCCAATTCCAATCCAATTACTCCGCCCCCCCGCACCGATTCCCATTATTTATTAAAAAAAAACTTTGCCACAAATATTTACTCGAATTTTACTCGAAAGGGCTACAATAATACGATTTTTTTGAGTTACGCTCGATTTTGGGTGTTACTTTTTTTATTTAATTTAATTTTTATTTTTTATCATTTATTCCAGATCTCGGGGAAGGTGGTGCAGTCCCACGAGTTCCATTTTATATATATATATAATAATCAAGTAATGATAACAAGATATAAAAAGGATACATAAAAAAAAATATTTACATGGTTAAAGAAATTTAAAAGAAAATAATAATAATAATAAAATAAAAAAATGTTTAATCTATGTCCTCAGGAAGTGGATCCATCGCTTGTAGATGGGACCCTGCAAGAAGTGGAATGCTGCCATCACAATACTATTTTCGCTCGAGGCTAGTCGCGTTCTGTAGTTGGTGATCCGTTTTTTCATTAGTGCTCGGAATCCGGGAACGCACCCTTCTTCAAACATCTCGGTGGCACTGCAGTACCAGGACAATCCAAAAAGCGTTCGATATGAATTGTTGTACTGTACTTCCATTCTTTTTAGTGATGCTTTCTTAAAGTTGGTCCACATCTCCGAGGTATAGAGGCTCGTACAGTACGTATTAAAAAGTTGCCTTTTTGCACCTGGGCTACACTTGTTAAATCTTCCCACGAGTTCCATTTTATACATATATAATAATCAAGTAATGATAACAAGATATAAAAAGGATACATAAAAAAATGTATTTACATGGTTAAAGAAATTTAAAAGAAAATAATAATAATAATAAAATAAAAAAATGTTTAATCTATGTCCTCAGGAAGTGGATCCATCGCTTGTAGATGGGACCCTGCAAGAAGTGGAATGCTGCCATCACAATACTATTTTCGCTCGAGGCTAGTCGCGTTCTGTAGTTGGTGATCCGTTTTTTCATTAGTGCTCGGAATCCGGGAACGCACCCTTCTTCAAACATCTCGGTGGCACTGCAGTACCAGGACAATCCAAAAAGCGTTCGATATGAATTGTTGTACTGTACTTCCATTCTTTTTAGTGATGCTTTCTTAAAGTTGGTCCACATCTCCGAGGTATAGAGGCTCGTACAGTACGTATTAAAAAGTTGCCTTTTTGCACCTGGGCTACACTTGTTAAATCTTCGGGAAATCATATTTGCCCTAATGCACAGTGATCTTCTCTGTCGCTCAATATCCGAGTCATCGTTGAGGTCCGCTGTTATGATGTGTCCTAAGTGGAAAGAGGAAAAAAGAATATCATTGCCCAATATAACGCTCAGCGTTGCTTGGGGACTCTAATGACCCCCTTCAGTAGTACGTCATTTTTACCATTCAGAGGAAGATCAAAGCACTCCTGGATGACTCAATGCTCCAAAATATTGCAGAGACACAGCTTGAATGAAAGCGGTACCCAAAACCGAAGACGATATATCCTGAGATCGAGAAGAGCCGACCCAAACAGCCTACCTAGGCAATGAGTTGGGACAGTGCAAGGAAGAAGAAGTACGTGAAGGGATACTGCGCGTTTTCATCCCGTGACAAAATATCCCCGACAAAATATCCTACGGAAAAAACATCCTCCAACAAATTGAGGAAATTTTACAAACAGACCTAAATAACATAATTAAATGGTCCCACGACAATGGCATTATTATTAACGCAAAAAAAACAAATATATGCTTATACACTCACCATATGCAAATTGTCAGGAAAAGGAATTACATATAAAAAGTCATTCATATGATTGTTTGCACACAAAAAACCAATTCCAGCAGTGTAATTGCCCGAATATAGAAAAAGTGTACCAATATACATACCTTGGTCTTACAATAGATGTCAACTTTAACTGGTCAAATCATATTGAAAATGTATGTAATAGATTAAGATCCATATTAGGAAAATTTTACCACCTAAAAAATTTGTTAATAAAAATATATTATACTGTATATACAACGCATTAGCAGAATCAATTATAGGATACGGAATAAATAGTTACGGATTAACGTACAAAACATACTTAAATAAAATAGAACAATTACAAATCCGTTTCCTAAAATTGATATCAGGCAAAAAAAAAAGGTCCAGTTATGTGAAGGTGATTATAAAAAAATGTTCTCCTTGTGTAATGTCCTCTCTATACACAGTAAGGTAAATTACCAATTAACGCTAGATGAATTCTGGAATACAGAATTCAAAAAACCTGTAAACCACAACTACCCTACTAGGCATAGAGAAGCACAAATGTTTATTGTCAATAAATCTCAAAATGTATACGGAGATAGAACAAAAAGTCATAAAATTCCGGAAATATTTAACGCATTACCTGAAAATATCAAAAATGAGACATCTTATTCAAAAATCAAAACAAAAGTTAAATCTTTCTACCTCCGAAGAACATGAAATCAAATAAAATAGTTCCTATCTATTTATTTTCTCACCGTACGTTTGTACTGTGTAAAATATTTTTACTAAAACACAATTCATAAACATTAAAACATTATAATAATTAGTTTGTCATAATAATTAGTATTTTAATATTTGCCTATTTTGAAGAAATAATTAAGTACTATATTTAGTTCTTATATTTACTATGTAAAACTGAAAAGTATACTGTATTAAATAATTTTAAAAAAATGAGAGATTTCTTACAATCAAACTGATCGATCAGTTTCGTAAGATTTGTAAAATAAAATATTGTAAAATTAAAACTGAATAAACATATTTAAAAAAAAATATATATATACAAAATTTTAACCTAACCTAATTTTACTTTACATTTTACTATTTTTGAACAATAATTTATTGTTTTCACGGGATGTCCGTACTATTTTTTTTCTTATTTTTTTGTTAGTTTAGGTTAGGTTTGGTTAGGTTAGGTGAGGTTAGGCTTAAGTAGATGTTTTGTTGAAGGATGTTTTGTCCGGAGGGTATTTTGTCGGGGATATTTTGTCGCGAGTTGAAGTTGAAAAATCGCGGAACCACGTGAAGGTTAGATAATCAATAAATTTTTCCGGCGGTTGGTAAGAAAACATCCCATTTACTTTGGGTACACGGACAAGCTCTCAACGCTATTCTTTTGATTTATAGGTTAAGTGGTTTATATCTTTGCTTAATTTCGAAAATAGTGTTCATTTACAAGAATTTTCCGTATCAAGGGGACGAGAAAAATTTGATTATAATACAGCGAATATATTGACAAATTTTTGAAAACAGCGCACTCACATTTACTAACTCCTTTATAAGAATTAGGGCTAGATAAGTTAGGGGACATTAGATAAGTTCCTGAACAACATGTCAAGATGAAGAACATTGAGGTTTCCGTAAAACAGATGATATCCTAATATAAACATGAATATACAAACTTCTAAAGACAAAATTATGAAATGACTAATTTTAGTTTTGTAATTAAATGAAAAATATTAAAACAAAAAACTCACGCTAAAAGTATGTCGATTATTGAGCAAGATTACTGATACCAGAAGTTACTGACACCAGAAGTTACTGACATCAGAAGTTACTGACACCAGAAGTTACTGACACCAGAAGTTACTGACACCAGAAGTTACTGACACCAGAAGTTACTGACAGCAGAAGTTACTGAAAGCAGAAGTTACTGCCACCAGAAGTTACTGACACCAGAAGTTACTGACAGCAGAAGTTACTGACAGCAGAAGTTACTGACACCAGAAGTTACTGACACCAGAAGTTACTGACACCAGAAGTTACTGACACCAGAAGTTACTGACACCAGAAGTTACTGACACCAGAAATTACTGACACTAGAAGTTACTAACACCAGAAATTACTGACACCAGAAGTTAGCACGGCCGATCGACAAAACCTAAAAAATTGACTAAATTCATTGTCTATGGTTAGTTGGCGTTATTTGCGAGCACGGTCGACATTTGAATCCGAGAGTCCGTTGACAAAAGCCGCCAATTATAAGCGCGGCCTCTTGAGTATCAGATAAACTGTAAACGTATGCAATTTTTTAATAAAGTCTTTCGTGATGCAAATAAATGAATGGAGGAACTAACGAAGCTCTTAGAATTGAAATAAATCGTTAAGCGGTCCACGGACTCAATTAATTCATCTTAGTAGTGAACATTTTTTTCCGTTCGATCTTGGAGAAACGAAAGTGGTTGAAATATGAAATGAAATGACTGGAATGAGTGGTTGAAATGACTAAAGACTTCATTAACTAATTAATTCCCGTTTAGTCTCAAAAAGTACACGCCAAGTGGCAATGTATAGTTTGTGTTTTAAATCGAATTTGTCAATTTATTAGTTTTATTACTTTGTCATAGCAGTTTGACATTTAGGAATGAAAAAAACCACAGGCAGATCCGCCAGTGTTGTCAGTGTATGTCGATTTTATCAATTCACTATCAATATAGGTTTGGATGTTAACAGTGAAACAGTGCTCGGGATATCGTATAAAATGTATGTACGCGTATAAATTCCGAACAACTGCACCAAATTAAATAATTCTTTTTTTTGTGTTCGTTTTTGTCAGGGCAAGGTTTATATAAGTTGTTGTTTTTATACTACTGGTGAGCTCTGGCATTATGAAAGTTAAAAAAATTGCAATAGGTGGCACGCGAGCTGTTTGAAAACAGAATGTACCGGGACTGAATGTATGGAGTGCGGGAGGGGTCTTTAATCTCTTACTGGAATTTGCTTGAATAATTTATGACTACATACAAATTGTATGAACAGTGTAACAAACTAACAACAAAAAATCATTGGTTCTTTTTATATTACCTACAGAAAATAAATTTCACTGCTCGATTTTAAAAGATTTATAATAAGGGTGTATATTTTAAAATAATAATAACTTGTCTAAAATTGCAGTCGATCACTGTCAATGTAAATTATTGTAAAAAGTAAATAAGAATTCTAAGATTGACAAGAAGATATGAATCAAATATATTTAAATGTATAAAGTGTAAACATAACTTTAATTTTTGGTTAATCTGGTTACAATAAGTTTTGATGGTCCTACCTATCAATGAATAAATATATAAACGAAGAAGAAAATATTGCTAATATTTCTTTAGAAAGTGGTCATTCAAAAAATTTGTCGAAGATAATATTGTTCATTCTTAATTTGAAATATGAGAATGACTTAAAAAAAAGAAGTCGCGTTGGCCGAGTTGGTCAAAGCGTAAAAGAAATGATCCTGAGTTCGGGTTCCGTTAACACTTTTCTTTCAGTGTGTCTTGTTCTTATTAATACGTTCGATTAGATTTATGAGTAGGTATCATTTTCTTCAACAAAATTGTTTTATTTTGTTTTAAACTAAAATTTCTCAATTTCTTCAAAAATTGTTGGAAAAGAAAGAGGAGCAAACTTTTTATAGGGATTTTACTCATATTTATCAGATACAGTTTTATTACTAAGTGAGGTGATAAATAATAAAAAATCAGGATACATATCAGAATGTTCCTGCACGATTAAGCAGAAATTAAAACTCTCCCCTCATGCAATCATGTGCACTAAACATTCTCTGCGTTCACAACAGTTAACAGGCCGTGCATCCATCATGGTGCAATGCACAAATGGGGCCCAAGCACTGAACAGAAAATTCCGAGAAGTGTGAACTGAATTAAGATGATTATTTGTTCATGATTGAATTTCAATATATCATCACTTTGGTTGGACAGGGTTCTAACTTCACTTAACCTTGTTATGTGATACGATGTTATCAAAGTTTGCAAAGACTCTCCGAAACGTTGGCTAAAAAAGGAGGAACCGCAATACTGGATAAAAACTCAAAAATAAATCACGATTACACCCCTCACGGGAGAAGTTTGTTGAGGTGTTGGCGGTGGATGAGTTTGCAGGTCTAATACATGGCGGGCCAGATTGAGATAGTGTTTTGTGAATTTCAATTGTCTCCGCATTTGTGCGTCGTCCGTGTGTTTTGGGTCTTGCTAGGACTTCAAGAACAAATCTGAGGTAATGGCCGGTGTCAATTAAATGCTTAAAAATTGCCGATTTGTCAGAGTTGTTGGCCAAAGAAGGCAGAATCGCAGCATGGTGTAATAATTCAAAAAGAAATCCCGATAATACATACCGTGAAAACCTAAAATCATTATTGACGTTGTTTGAAAAATGAACACTTCTAAACATTTATCTATTCAGTAAGATAAGCGATTTGCACCACGTGAAAGCAGATCAGTCAAAGTGTGAACCACAAAGCATTCTTTGAAGCTACTATTCCCTAGTAACCCAGTTCCCGGGGCGCATCAGTGATGCACGAATCACCCGGCGATAGCTTACCAAGTGACCGATATGGGCATCCACGTGATCGCATTACCACCAAGTACCATAATTTTACACGAAAATACTTTTCAAGAAGTTAAAAAACATTGGCATTAATGGAGTAGAATTCAGTTTAATTAAAAGCTTCATATCTAACAGAACGCAATAAGTTAAAATTGACAACAAGACAAGTTGTCAATTTTAACGAACCACTTTTAATTACGTACGGAGTCCCACAGGGGAATGTACTTGGCCCTTTTTTATTCCTCGCCTACATAAATGAATTGTGTTCTCTACAGTCATACAAAATCGAGAAAGACCGAAACTCTACTCTATTTTGGCACATACTCCTTGCTTTATTCACATTTATGTGTCGCCTCGTGCATATTCTTCTGTTTTATTTCGAAGTATTCAATTGATCGTGCCATTTCTTTCGCGGGCGCCCCCAATTTCTTCTACGATTCATTTACGCGTCATATTCTCCTTTCAATCCTTTCATCTTCTGGATACCCGAACCATCTACGCATCCCTTCCTTAATCTTATACATTGCAAGAATCTCCAAAAACATTAGTTCTATGTATTTTATATTTGTGTATTTGTGTTACGATATAAAAGTTTATGAACGCAGTTATTATTATAACGACATAAGTGAAGTCTGTTTTAACTCAATCATTTTGCTTTTCGTCTGTCTGGAAATTTGTTTGTAATTTCTATTCGCCATTTTTCTGTATTATGAGATACCCACAAACCTGAAGAAATTTTGCAAAAATATTTGTCATTGAATGACATTTCTATCGACAAATTGTATAATTCCTTACATCAAACAAAATGTGATTTATAAATCATGTGATTTCAGAGGAAATTTTTATTATGTGTTATTAAAAAGGGAAAATTATACACAAACTACTTTTAGACGTGAGGTTCTGTTTACAAAACTATTAGTTTAAGGTAAAAATGTTAGATGAACATATCATTTCCCTTCAAAGATATTTCGTTACTTAAATTATATCACGCAAGAGTTCCATTAATCAAGGCCATGAGTCGATAAAGCCCAATGACTGAAGATAAGGTACATTTCATTATAAAAAAGCCACAAATAATACATTAACCTTACCTACTTGCGCTCACATAAGCTCTCTTGTCCCGTGATGCCATCCGTTCGGAAGGAAACCCATAAAGTTAATCGGGACAGAATACCCCGGATAACTTGTGGCAAGGTCAACCGCAAAACTATAACAATAAAAGATTTTACGGGGGTACCGAGACTAGAACTTTTTGGATTTCGGGCTTGATCAAGGATTTGCCTTGTGTTTCACATTGGATTTAATCAAGCAATGATTGGACATAACATTGTTCTTGTCTCGTAAGAGTGAAGGTTTTCTGATATAAGAAGTTTGTAAGGAAAATACTCCTGAGATACTTAGAAATTAATTTGAATGGTGTTGTAGGGTGCAAAAAAATTACTAGGAGAGAGTATACAACACACACAGTACCTGTACAAAGCAATTCAGTTCATGCTGTTGTTCGAAAGGCGTATCCAAGGCGTTTTCACGGCGTTTCCTCGCAGGGATAGGCAGAGAGGACAGACTATCAAATAATTCGGTCTTGGCACACATTCTTTTGCTTTATTCATTTTCGTACATCGTCCCGTATCTACTCTCATATCTATTCTGTTATTCTGACTCTTTAAATGGGTCCGACTCAAACAACTGACTCACTTGATTGTGCCATTCACATTTTCGGCATTATATTTTCCTTTTCCTTTCTTCTTAATTTGCTTTACATGCCCAAACCATCTGAGGATCCTTTTTTAATTACGCTTACATCAGCCTTGCATCAGATCTCCACATTTCTCAGACGACCATACGTGGTTTAACTACACATACGCTTCAGGGATCTCATTTCTACAGCATTCAGTCTACTTTCGTTCTTCTTCTACCAGTTCCATGCCTAGGTTGAGTCGTAGAAAACACTTTTCAACAATGGGAAATATTCCGAAAAAAATTCGAATAAGTCCGCAGGCGAAGATTTCCCAAATGCTAGCCGATCTCAGATAGAATTATGCATTAGGAAAATAAGTGTTTGAGAAGATCAAGTAACAGTTTGAAGGTCTCGTGACCCAAAGATTCAGGAGCAGTGAAAAATATGGATGACCTTTATTTTGACCTTGAGGAACACCTGGAGTAAGTAATATTCTTACAGGCTCTTTTACTATTCTCAGCATCATACGAATCTCTAAATCAAGCGAAAAAACTATGTGTGAAGATATCTTCATAACGCACCAAAGAGAGCATTCTTCACCAGGAAAAGTAATATGGATATTTTAAAATAAATTTTACTGAGCAAGGTTTTCTAAAAGTGCAATGATTTACAAACGCGTTATCGTCATTGCGACGGTGGATTTCTCAGTTTAGAATAGCTATTGAGAGCAAGCTTAACGCCCCGCCTGTAGTAAAATACTTTGACGCTATCGCGATCCTTGAAATTCGATACGTTATATAAGTTTAAACGGAAGGAACTAGGGGTGCAACGAAGACTGAAATTGAAATCTTTCACCGTAAAATTTGTCTGAAAATTACTCGATATACATCTTTGACTAGAGCTTAAAAATATTTTTAGTATTGCATGTGTACAATACATTATATGGATGTTAACATAATATTGGCTGCAGCCAGTGGGACTTTGGTATCTCCTATTTTTGGAATATTGCTTGAAGACAATTATCAATAAAGTACAGTGATACAAAAGCAAAAAAGTCAATCAACTTTTTTTTTAAAAGTTTTCTTTATTCATTAAAATGTTTGTTACATGAATTTTATGATTTTTCGACCACCATGCCCGTGTTGTGGTGGTTGACAACTACACGGACGTTTATTATAATAAATTATTTGGTTATTCAATAACATCCAAGCCGTCGAAATTGTGAGGGAATCCAAATAGTGAGGGTGTTTGATGTAAATATGGCGCAGTTTTTCGGGCATCAAATACAGCAAGTTGAATACTGAGCAAGATCGCCCACAACTTTGTGCTAAAAACGTCTCGAAATGAATTGTTTTATTTTCAGTCGGAGATGTTTATACCTTTTTCCTAGGAACAGATCCGGATTTTCGATTTGCTGAGAAGAAGTTTACTGCGCCATGAGAAAGAACTTGCATAAATAATTCATGAACTGCTCTGAGAAATATTCTGAGGAATATATTTAATCTAATAAGATGTACTAGACGCTTGTCCACCACCAACCATTTGGATGTTTGACCGTTGCGTTTTAAAGCGTTGGGATGCCATCCAAGCGTCGCGGGTTTGATCTTTTGGTAGCTAAGTCTTCAATCATTACACTAGGAACATTTTCCGCTTATAAATACTGCAGGAGAAATTCAAATAACAGTATATGTTGCTGTCTAGGTTGCCTTTCTTTAAAATTGTTGTCGAGACTTGCATAACGGGCCCATTATTTTGTCGATAATGTAGCTTCAGCATGGATTTATCCGGAAAACGAAGTGAAACGAAGTTTGCTACGAATTTCTAATTTGTTCGGCTTATAAGCGTCATTATTTTAAGAAAAGTCAACTATGGACTTTTCTCATTGTTTTTTAATTACCATGCTTAAAGAACGACAATTTATCAAATAGGTAATAACAATTGCTGCCCTACCGCCGCCGCTACCCGAATTTCTACCGATTTCTTGCATTTGAACATTTGAAGTTTTTAAGCTCTTAAAAAAATATGTTATTTTTTAAGACAATAGAGATTTCCCACGCTGAAACGCAAGTTATATAAAATTCCCTCGATAGAAAAATATTGCAAAGTATGCTCCGAAAATTTAGATTTTCACGTCTTCAAGGATTCACAGTGTTTGTTTGAATGTTGTTTTAGACAACTCTAATGAGATTTTTGCTCTCTTCTAAACGAGACGTTGTATTATGTTGTATTAAAAATTTTCACAATTTTCGTTTCAATTTTATAGCTTTAAATATTAGCGCGGTCTCTCCAACATTTGTAATTACATGTCTCTCCTTTTCAAGCAAGGATACGGCGCTTTAAAAAACAACAACGACAAGCAATCTGCAACGACCACAAAAAAACAATCAAACCAACAACAAACAAACCCACAAACAGAAAACAAAGGACATAAATGAATGATTCCAGGGTTGTAGCCCATTGCATCATTAAAGAGTAAACAATTATTAATAAAGCAAAATATTAAGTTATGAATTATAAAATTACATCTTAATTTCTGGCCTCCCGGCCCTGCCTTGTCTTACTCCTTAAATAATATTAAATAAGAATATGGAATTCAGCGCCATGGAAAAGAACGCAGGAAATGCCTTATAAATCTTATTTTATAGCAGGAATTAAGCGGAGAATGCTTTTGCACGGCAAGTGTAGGTTCCGCAAGGAAATAAATATGTGAGGAATTTAATGCCAACTGTTAGAACTGATATGGAAATTGGATCAGAAGGAAGTATTCCACTTATCCCCGGCTATGTCTGCCATCCGGATTCCAGTTCTGCTCGCCAAATATGTAGGTAGATGCTACGATGAATGTATACACTTGGAAATCGCTAAATATTCCTTCCATTCGGCTTGTTTCTGCGATTCGGAGACTCAAAAAAGAAAAAGAATATATAATTAAATGAAGACATTATGAGCGAAACTCTATCGAAAATCTGGAAACAGAAAAATCAGAAAAAGATATTGGCACCTCTGGGACTCGAACCCAGGACCTACCTACTTTCCGGGTTGGGCGCTCTTATCCACTGAGCTAAGGTGTCGATATCCAATTCGGTCACTTTTAACCAGACACCATCTAGATTGCATTTAGTTCGAGTTGAATCTTGCAATCATTCATAAAGATGGCAGCCAATAAAAATATGCGTTAAGAAAAATGAAGATAATATGGGTGGTTCTTAGTCGAAGTATGGTACAGTTAAAAGTGACCGAATTGGATATCGACACCTTAGCTCAGTGGATAAGAGCGCCCAACCCGGAAAGTAGGGAGGTCCTGGGTTCGAGTCCCAGAGGTGCCAATATCTTTTTCTGATTTTTCTGTTTCCAGATTTTCGATTGAGTTTCGCTCATAATGTCTTCATTTAATTAAATATTACAGTTTGAGGTTTTACTCATAAAGTTAAAATAATAAAAAGAATATACTTCTTAGTTGTAATAATAATAAAATTATTTATGTAGCGCAACGTTGGTGGGAATCAAGGGCGCTATACAACATTCATTTTTTTCCTGCGAGGGTTGTCTAAGAATTATTATTAAAAAAATCAGGAAATTTGTACGATCGATGCACTTGGTGAGCCGTGGCCCAAGATCCTCGATTCTCTTGTCCTAGTACTCCAACGCCACCGTCCTCAAAAATGTTATCACCTCTTTATCAACGTTCTCGTCAACCTCGAAACATTTTTGGGCAATATGTTTCTTCAAGTGAACGAAAATATGGAAATCATATCATTGATTGCATTTTCGACTCCGTGGTTAGGTGGTTAACCCAAGTTTAATCGCCTGATATAGTCAATTTGGAAGGCGGGAATGGGTACCACCGCCCCGGGAACCTTTATTGGATAACCAACACATCTGCCTTAGGTCACCTCAAGTGATTCGCTATGTTTGGTGATTTAGCAGTGGTGCCCGTGTTCGTGGGGTGAGGTTTGTCTAGGCGAATGACCAGGACAGAATGACACTGAACCCCTGATTCCTACCCACTCCTTAGACCCTTTTAATTCCCAGAACTCTCCTCCCCTTCCTTTCCCAAAAAACCATCCATACAGCATCCCCAAAGATGACATACGCCCTGAGGAAAATTATTTTCCTCAGGACCTCCTGTGTGGAGCTCATGTAAAAAAATGTCCTGTTTGCCTTGTCCTTGGCTCGCCTTGGTTATAAGAACGTGATGCGAGCGCTTTTCACACCATTTTGCTTGTGCACATTTTGGACGCCAATTGCATAGGTCAATTTTCCCCTAAAATCGTTTGTGTGGTAGACTTACCCTCTAGACTTACTAAGCCTATCAGACAAAGATATCTACGAACTTTGTCATCGATTTTCTTCAACAAACCGTCTTCTTCCTTTTCACATCCTTTTTATGAACACTCGTTTTACCACTCGAAAACTCAGCACACCATTTCCTGACACTCTTATTAATCTCATTACCATTAATGTATGAAATAAGACGAGAGGCGGACCTCTTGGTTGAGAAAGCGAATATTCGGACGCACCCCCGCGGGCGACAGCAGAGCGCCCATCTCAAACGGATACATATGTCGCACTGAAGTAGCTACCGAGCCGGATCATGGGTGCGATATGGAAGGGAAAGTCTGAGCTGTACGCTAGTGCTGCCACCTTGAGAAATAACGTTCGCGTCACCAAAAATAAAGTCGTTAATTCTTTGACAACCTGTGTATAAATTATCATTAACATCTAAGATTTATCATTATTTACTGAAAACTAAGCTTTACAACAACTAGTGACGCACCTACAAAAAAACTTTTGTATTTCTTTTAATTTTTTTTAAAGTTATCAAACTTTTCCAGGTTACAAATAATCAAGAAAATTGAACATTTTGAAACAAAATTTGAAAATTTCCTGCTACGACCACAGAAAGTAAAAAAAAATTCTTGTGTCGTGATGAAGGACTTAGCCAGCCAAGGAATTGAATACCTGATGCCTGGGTGTGACTCGGCCACTGATCGGTCATAGTTAGAAACTAAGTATCGGGGCACAAAATAAGTGACTTATGGTTAATGACTTACAACTAAACATATTTATTTATATAATTATGTATCAACTAACACATATAACTTATAACTGTGGCTTAAAACTAGAGACTTTCAACTCACATGCATATTTACATTCACACGTATGATTATTGCCCGCGCTGTCTAGGTAATAATTATATTTGTTTATAAAAAAAGTGCAAGAAATTACTTTAGCAAAAGTAAAACATCCTAATGAAAATAAAAAAATTTCTAATTATTATTTATCTTATAAAATTCGATAAAATAATTTTCAAGGACAAATAATAGTAACAGAAATTTTCTGACACAATTTGTGACATCACATTCTCACTCAGCGCTCAAAACATTATTTGAATATTTTCAAGAAACAATTCTTGGAATCATTAGAACATCACGAAAGCTAAGAAAATACATTTTCTGGATGGCTTCTCGTTACCAAATTAATAGTAGTACAGCTTACGTTCCGTACACAAAACGCACCCCATTATCATTATTGTAATCTCATAAATAACCTTTATTGTACTGAAAATGATGCTTTCGCAGTTAATGACCCGGAGATTAGCAAAGTCAATGTTTTCGTTATTTCACATGGCCTAATTTTATTAGCCTCCCTGAAAACACGTTCAGATTATACAGGACCTTGTTTTTACAGCCATTACGGCCCTAACATGAAAAAACCAGGCTAATTGGCATCACAATTAATACTTAATTTATTTATGTTAAGAGCCAGCCATTCTAATAACATCATAATCATCATCATGTTCGTCCCCTTATCCTATTCGGGTCAGGGACCCATTGCTACACAAGGGACAAGGCTCCTCCATACGTCTCTGTCTTGAGCTGACTGTTCGGCCTCCGTCCATGGCAGTCCCATCCTCTCCTCACAGTTTCTGGAGTTGCCTCGCCCAACTGTGTCCGGGGCGGCCCTCTGGACGTCTACCCTCTGGAATCGCACATAGTATCTTCCTCGGAATTCAGTCAAGAGGCATTCTTAGTACATGCCCAAGCCACCTCAGTTGCGATTTTTCTATGAAGAGTAGCAGTGATTCAATGTTTAGATCATCTCGGATCGTCGAGTTTCTTATATGATCCCATTTCGTAACCCCTGCCATTCTTCTCAAGTACCTCATTTCGGCAGCTTGTACTCTAGAGCGCGTTCGTTCGCTTATCATCCATATCTGGTGGCCGTAGATGAGCGTCGGGCGATAAACCGTTTTGAACACTGCCATCTTTGTGTTGATACTGAGCTTAGCTTTCCTTATTACCGAGCTGTAGAGAGGACGCAACACACCGCTTGCCGCACTAATTCTTCGATCAATTTCTCAGTCTTGCCGTCCATCGCTGGAGAATTCAACCCATACTTCTATTAACCCATAATTCCAATAACATGCTATGAAATATCTAATTCAGTTAAATAGCCAGCAACCCTGGCGTTTACTTTATTTTTCTTTTATGTATATAGTTTTCTTTTACCCGCCTCAGTAGACATTGTTGAATCCAGGGCGCGTAAAAAACAATATAAAAAAGGTATGAATATATTAAAAAATGTATGTGTATAAAATGATAAAAATATAAGTACATATACCATGGATCTTCCAATAAGGACACTAGATTTTAAAATGTAAATAAAATAAGCGGTGTGAGATATCCACAATTTTTTTTTATATGAAAGTATATTAGTTATAAGACGGCCGGCGTACTCCAGCGGTAAGGTTCTTGACTAGCATTCCGAAGGTCGCGGGATCAAACCCAGCTTGGCAAATAAATTTTATTTGATGAATTTGTGTTATTTCACAATTTATTCATTTAAAATAATATATAGTTTACTTGCGGTACGTTCCAGAGTGGAAGATACTATTAGTATCGCCCTGGTGTAAGACCACCATTCAGAATTGAAACGTCGCTTGATATGGCTTTAGCCCTGCTTAAAGACCAGATCTGAATAGCCAGGTACTTCCCACCTTCCTCTTCCCTATCTCCTTCTCCTCCCCACTACCTTCAGCCTCACAAAATACCCCGATTGGGGACGTCGTAGTCCCACTGGCTCCAGACGGGAGCAGTTGGGACTCTTGTGCGGTATTCATATAAAAAAAAAATATATTTATCTATTTTATGGCTATAAGTCGTCGCCTTAGTTCTGAATTGTCCAAACGACCTTTAGAAAATTTTAGAGGAGGAGAAGTTTTTATTTCATTATTTAAATGAATTATTTTAAAACGTGCTTAAGATAAAGCTATTTCCGTAAAGTTAAAGTCTCATTAGTTTAAATAATTCTTAGTTAAGTGATTAACGGTAATTTTTTATACTTTATAATTTTAAAGTGGAGATTGAACAAAAAACTAAAATGGTCGTTTGGACAATTAAGAACTAAGGCGACGAAGTGTGAAATATAACGTCGTTCAAATGTCCGAACTCCCCACTACCTACTACCTACAACTTCACGACATGCAATAGTCTCACTGGCTCCAGTCGGGAGCCGTTGGAATCTTGTGCGATATTCACATAAAGTAACATTAAATTTATTTATCTTTTGATTGACAACTTACAGATTATCGAATACGATTACTTACAACACATTTCTAACAATTATCCATTCAATTATTAGAGATAAAAAATATTATTAAAAATGAAATTTCCAAGGTTAATATTTTTTTGTGAGATTCTACAAAAGACATACATATTTTGTAAATCTAACTGTTTTTTTTCAAAATTAAATTTTCTTTTTTTTTTTGGGAATCCTCCCAAAAAAGTCTCATATAAATATTTGATATAATAACTGCTTAGAAATATTTCAAGAATTTTCCATACGAAATGGCTTAAAATTCGAGATGGGTCTCGGAACGGGTTGGCGTTTCTTAGAAAAAAAGGGTTTATTTCTTTGAGACGAAATAATAATAGCAAATAATATAAGATTGAATTTTCTCTTTTAACATATCACATTATTAAAACACAACTTGTAATAGCTGTACACTGTACCTACACAATCTGTAAACTTCATCCGCCATAACACAGGGACATCCCTAGCATGGCGGATGAATTAACACAATTTTTTGTTCATTGTATAAACTTCTTTTAATAAATAAATAAATAAATAAATAAAATATGACAAAAGATTTTTTCTTGTCTAGTTAAGCATTTTGCTGATGTGGCAGAGGGTAGGGAATAGAGAGATGAAAGTTGGTAATAAAGTGTATAAAAGGTACGGGTAGTCCAATTACAAATAAAATAAATATTGTTAATTTTTTAAAAAATCTCTACCGAAAGCACGCTTTTTAAATAACTACAAATATTTGTTTGTCGTGTTTGTTTTGCTGAATGAACGTGTGAAGGAAATTGAGTCTTGGAAATGAAAATTAACACACTTCCAGACATCCGATTGAGCTTAAACTGTGCAGATAGACTCATTTTCGATGAAAATGCACGACACTTATACATATACATTTTTTTTAAATGTGAATAACTCAAAAGAGTTCCAGTTGTTCCCGTCTGGAGCCAGTGAGCATGACATCCCCGATTGGGGGTATGTTGTGAGGCTGAAGGTAGTGGGAAGGGAAAGGAGATGGGGAGAGGAAGGTAGAGAAGTACCTGGCTAACTGGCTACCATGTCAAGTGACGTTTCAATTTTGAATAGTGGTCTTACAACAGACTGATACTGAGAGTCCGAGAGTATCTTCCACTCTGGAACGTGCCGCATATATACTATTTTAACGCGCATACACACATTTTTTTCGAAATTGATTGAAATTAAGTTTAAAAATGAACAGCAGTTATTACACGAGATAATTGTCGGTACCATCCAGTTAGGATTTGGCTTAGGTGTAAGCGGTGTTGACTGCAGTCCCTGGAGAGGAAGGTTCAATCATCAGTCAAACCAAGTCCACTTCAAATTTAATGAAGTTAAAAACTTTGTATTTTATGGGGTTGATTTTTTTCTGTAGCGAGATCTAACCACCAAAACAAAGCAAATTCCGTTTTCAATTCAGATCGGTCATCCTCTTTAGAGCTACACGTGAAGATTACGTGATGAAATTAGACAAGCCATTATTATTTTTTTTTTTACATGAACTCCACACGGGAGGCCCTGAGGAAAATAATTTCCCTCGGGGCCTATGTCATCTTTGGGGATGCTGTGTGGAGGATTTTTTTAAGGAAAGGAAGGAGAGGAGAGTTCTGGGAAGGAAAAGGGTTTAAGGGGTGGGTAGGACTCTGGGGTTCAGTGTGTCCTGGTCATCCGCCTCCAAGACTTAGACAAACCTCACCCCATGAACCCGGGCACCCCTGCTAAATCACCAAACGTAGCGAACCACTTGGGGTGACCTATGGCAGAGGTGTTGGTTATCCAACAAAGGTTCCCGGGGCGGCGGTACCCATTCCCGCCTCCCAAATTGTAAATATACGGCCGAAATTACATATACAGTATGCATATTCATTATAATTGCATATTCACTGAAATTAAACCTTTTTTAATCATGCTTAAAAAACTTGGCATAACCTAACCTAACCAGTGTTTTTTTTTCTTTTAATACTTTACGCAAGCACTAGAAAATTTGATTAAACAGATTTTGCTCGTGTAATCTAGGTGAGGTGCATCTTCACGTACAATTTCGAAAGTGTGTAATTTTATATTGATACGTGAAATATACGCTTGTGTAATTTTGTCCTGACACCAAACCCAAAATACGAGCTTAACACTTTGTAAATTGTAAAAAAATTTCCTCTAAATATTACAGGTATTGTTTTTATCTTCTCTTTTGTGATTCAAAATTAATTATTTTTAAAAATTATTTTTATACATTACCTTCACGTTTTTGAATCTGCAACCTCTGCAACGAAGTTCTACCAAATAATTCTACATACACTCGATTTATAGAAAAGACAAACAAATTTACCACAATTCGGCGACTGATATTTTCCAAAATATCAGTTGCGACATTTAAGCATTGCCTATCAAAATGAAATAAATACATTTACAAAATAAACACAGTTATTCTCGGAAGATGCCACAAAGGTCCGGGCTCTATTCACATCGCATATAATTCGTGTATAAAATAGCATAAAAGTTCCATGCAAATAACACACATAGATTCATAATTCGCCCCGTGGCCATTTTCTGTTCTGTACTCTAAATGCTAATGGCGCGGCGCATCCGAGACAGGAGCTGTCCTGACCACAGAACGGTGGTGCGTCTAGAATGGAAAATTAAAAATTATTTTGTTTTGTTAATAAGGAATAATTCAATAAGTAAAACTCACAAAATTTTAAGAAACCACCGACACAAAAAAGAGATGATGACCTTGAAATTCCTAAAAGATTTTCATGAATTGTAGCTAAGAACCATCTCGATTACGTCAGCTTTCAAACAAAAAAAACTGCATCGTAATCGATCCATTCGTCTTTTCTATAAATCGAGTCAAAATTTAACGTAGTTTCACGTAAAATTTTGACTCGATTTTCGAGACCAACATTGGAATTTTGTAGGTGAAATTTGAAAAAAAAAAATTGTCAGTTGGGATTAAAACAGCATAGAATCGGCTCCAAAAGTTTTGTTTCCGTTAGTTGCAAAAAAAAAAAAAACTTGGAAAAAAGTTTAAAATTAATGTAAATTCTCAGACCAAAAAAAGTTTTTGGGTTCTTTATGTGACGTAAATTTACAAGTACTAAGTTATACTATGAGATTCTTTTTACTGTGTATTTTACCCTTGATATCTTTCTACATGTGAAACCTTTACAAAAAATAATAAGAATTTAATAATAGTGAACAATGAAGAGAGATGTGTATGTGAGAGGAACCAGAGCATTAAATACAAAATGTTAATCTACTATAAGAAATAAATGTCAGAATGATAAATAATATGAAGATTTTTTGAATCTACTGTTGTACAAGATTGTGGTTAAATTAATAGATTGACTAAGACTCAATAATTGTAATATTAATCGAAACACGAAGTGAATTTCCGACAGTCAAATTTAATGTCACGTGTGAAATAATAGACCTTATGTGGAAATGATATTACAGATAATTTTATGGGCGCCAGAACATTTAAACAAACAACGTATAAGTAAGCTAAAAGCAAGAATGTAAATTGATAACTAATTAAGAATCTAATAAATGAAATATGAGGTATTACTTATTGAAAAAACACCATTGAAAGATTATTTTGCGAGTCGCGTGGAGCGTCCACATTTTGGGCTTGGCTGGATTGAACTGACGTTGGCTTCCGCTCCCTGGTCGGTCTGTCAAACTCTCAGGAGATGCATCTTCACTGTACGCTATTGTTGTAACGAAAATCGATATCGGTGTTGGATCATCAGGTCACGAGAAACTTATCATACAAGTGATATGTTTTTCGTGACCTCATTATTAATAAGTCGAACAAAATCAATATAAGAATGACCATACTACTAAACACAACATACGATTATTTACAGAGAATCAACTTCAAAATTAAATTCATCTTATTTTGATATCTAGTCAAGCACTACATCTTCGCACAATTGTATCACATTTTTTCCAATCTTTTAGTTTCAAAATGACTGTGACACCAACCCTCCTAACAATGGAAGGCTTCGAAAAATCATATAATAAAAGCTCAGGAAATATAATTAATTCAAATATCTCAGAAAATGCACGCGGAAACTTTTACGATCGCGGAAAAATGCGACCTTTTCTTGGAAACTTTTTCTAACCGGTCTTTCCAGACAATAAAAATGACACCGGAACCAAAAATATCTCATCGTCTCTATCTTTTTAATTTTTTTATGTGAATACCTCACACGAGTCTCAGCTGCTCTCGTCTGGAGCCAGTGAGACTACGGCATCCCCAATTGGGGTGAGTGAACTGAATGTTGTGAGGCTGAAGGTAGTGGGAAGGGAAGAAGACGGGGAAAAGGAAGGTACCTGGTTATTCAGATCTGGTCATCAAACACTGCTCGAGCCATTTCAAGCAACTTATCAATTCTGAAAAGGGGGTCTTATACTTTGGCGATATTGAGAGTATCTTCCACAAATAATCAGAAAAAATTTTGTTTGACCACGCCGGAATTCAATCCCGCAACCTTGGGATTGCGAGTTGCCTTACTCCTAGACTACGCTGGTCTTCATGGTCAAAAGATTGGAAAAAGCATTGGCTTTTACCTTTTGTTGGTCTACGTGAAGCTAATTTATTTTCCAGCAAATTCGCGGCAATGAAATCAGTAGCTTTGTGAAAATTATTTTCAAAACACAAAATTGAGGCAGTTAGAAATATTTTAATTATAGGTTACCGCGGACTTTATTTTAAACAATTTATTAAGTTAAATGAATACTTAAAAAATACACACGTAACATTTAGATTCAAGTCTTTGTATCGAGAAAAATAACATTTGATAAAAAAATGTTTCTTTTCTTTCTAACAAAACAACTTAGTCAGGCAAGAGATGCGAGAGAATTCGGTGAATAGTTGTATTATAAAATTACCCAAATGTGGTGTAACTTTAAGATTAAAATTAGGTATGGAAGAGCTAATCTATAGTTTTATATTGATTTTTTTTCATCACCCTAAAGTTAAAATTAACACGAAATTAAAACCTTATAGGTGCCACTTATTTCACAAAATTTGTTACAATCCAGGAGAAATCCCGAATGTACAGCTGAGTAGTGAAATTTTTGTCAATAGATTCAATAACAAATAAACAAATTAATAAAATTGTTAAAATCTTTTGATGAATGCGTTTTGATTATTCTAATAAATTCAATTGAGTCACTCAAACTGTTCAATACTCCGAAAAGTTATCTAAAATTGTTCCGAATAATTTTGAACTCGATAGAACCGAAAGAATAGAACCGTCAAAATAAAAGGCCACGATTGATGGCTTTCAACAGATATGAAATTCATACGTTTTTTGGCACGGGTTTGATAAACGGTCAGCAATTCACCTCAACCCTTATTCAATTCAGTTTCAAAGTGCAATCCATTCAAACATCTACAGTTATTTCGTCGAATTTTTATCGTCGAGCTTCGAGAAAATTTCTCTTCGTGAAAAATAAGTTTGTACATCGGATTTGAAGTGGATATCTAACTCAGTTTAAAAACTTTTATAGTTTTAATTTTTTCTGGTTTAATTGATGGGAAAAGCTTATTTCAATGTAATTTGACACACTTATCTTAGCAAGCAGCCATAGAAGAAACTGACGAACAAATTAACCATATAGATATATTATGTACAATGAACAAAAAAAAGTTGTTGTTACGGTAGAAGAGCAAAATTTAACTCACCGACCCTTATAAAGTGTTTGAAGTGAAAACTTCTCTAGTAACATTGTTTTTTGAAACTCGATGAAACAAAAATAGCGATACAACTAGACAAATAAATACATCTATAGGATTTAGCCTGCGAGAGATTGAGATAGTATAATCGGTTTTCTCTTTGTGCGGTGTTTCGAGGCCTATCGGTCTCCTCTTCGCAGCCTCCATACTCTTGCTTTCCTTAGTTTTCTGAAGGTTTCACATCAACTGCGTGTGAATTGCACACCCTACTTTTTTGTCTCTAGGTATTCATTTGTCGTTGCTTTTGTTTGTCTCTTGGTATTTTTTTAAATTTTACTTTTTATTCTGACAAGAAACCATTGGTTTTGAAACAGTTGACAATTTTGATAAATAAGTGGTGTTTTTGTTATGATTTTTGGGGTGTTATGCCGTGTTTTGATACCTCCTTCTTTAGCCAACGTTTCGGACAGCGTTACAGTGTCCATCATCAGGTCACTCATCTGCCCTGATGATGGACACTGTAACGCTGTCCGAAACGTTGGCTAAAGAAGGAGGTAGCGAAACACGGCATAACACCCCAAAAATCATAACAAAAATACTTTTTGGCCGTGAAAACCTAAAAACATACCAAATAAGTGGTGTTTTGCAAAATGATTTGTTTCCATTCAATCGAACATGATTAACGTTGTTTAACGATAGTGTGCCCCACGGTTGAATTTGGCAGCCACCTCTGGTCTGGAGCCCCGAAATACCTGAAAAAAACCTCGACTCTGTGCAAAAACGGGCTGTACGTTTGATAATTCTCCTAACTTATCAAACGGATTGCTATCTTTAGGGAACAAGCGTCGGGTGGGAATACCATCCTTGTTCTACCAGTATTTCAATGGAAGATGCTCCGAGGAACTAGCGTGATCTAACTTGATCCCTTCATCACCGGTGCGTAGTCGGGAAACGCGCCAAAAGCGTGCCTAACATATGAACACGGTTGACATTTGTCACATGAGAACGGGTCGCTTCTTCTACTGGTTATTATGTTCAACAGCTCGGCTGTAGATCGATTTGCCGGCCTTTGTGTTGCCTCATTTCTACAACATGGGTTTCTTGAAGAATATTGTTCATTCCTTCTTTTTTCAAAAAGACCCTCCACACAGCATCTCAAATGACATAGGCCCTAGGGGAAATTATTTTCCTCAGGGCCTCCTGTGATGAGTTAATATTAAAAAAAAATAAAGAAAATAGATTTGCCAACTACTTTTAAATAAATTTAGTCGCCACTCACCTTAACTCATCAACATGGACATAAACTCTTTGATGGAAATGGTAACAGAAGACATACCCAACCTGCTGTTGGGAGTGGAAAACATCAATAGATAAAAGGAAATGTGAAGAAGATGACGAGACTCCAATACACAATGTCCCATCCTGATGGGAATACGGTTCAGGTACTTGAGAAGACACATTGTGGAACCAGGAGATATAGCCGAATATCTGATGAAAACCCTGGTGAACTTTATCAAAGGGGCCGGTTTTATGTCAAAGCAATGAGGTAAAATGGGAGACAGTACAATGAGCACACGGCTTGAGTGCTCTCCGTTTTATTAAATAAAAAATTGTCGGCAGCACAGATGACCGTTTTAACACAATAGCATATTTTTGGAGTCAAAAGTTCATGGTACTACATACGCCTTTTTATGTCATTCCTGAATGCGAATAGATTTCAACGCCCTTATCTTCAGCCATATATATCATCCGTCCCCTTTAAATCTGCAAGTAGATACTTTTCAAGAGGGGACGTTATCAGCCCCTGAAAAATTTCCCACCGCCACCGTTATCACGAGATCCGGCGTGAAGTGGACAGCGGAACCGGGATTAAGGGGAGAATTGTTTTGTTGAAGTATCTCCCATTAAATTGCGCAGAATCCTCGTTATCCTAGCAGTTCAAAGAATTGCAGAGGAATGTTTTGTAGAATGAATCTCAAAGAATCAGCGTGGTTTAAAAATAAAACCCAATTCAATTGACTGCATTAAAATTTGGAACCAAATTTTGCGCTAAAACACTATTTTGTAGCAAGATGCCGACTGGTTGCAGTCCGGTCGTGCCATTATCGTGATTTAAGATGTCCTTCGTAAGCGTCGAGATCCTCGGCTCCGTAACTGACCACAAAACATACCCCAATCATTTATACACTTGGTATTACAGGCTTTGAACGGTCGGAAGTTGTTGGGACTCTTGTGCGATATTCACAAATATAAGTACCTACATTCTTAATGGAGACAGTTTCATTAATAATTCAATCGTTCCTGGTATCAGTTTCATAATGACTAAGGCCCTTCGCTCGTGGAGAAATCGAAACCAAACTAAAACTGGTTGGCAACTTTAAAAAACTTCAATCACGGCCCAACTGAACGGAAAAACATAACTTATTAATTATCAACCTAATAATTTATCAATATTCAACCTTAATATACAATATAATTAATAATTCATCAACCTTTTGAACAGAAACGATATTTTCCTGCTCGGACATATCGCAAAATTACTCGAAAACTGATAGGGAGTACAATCATGGAAATCTGGCAACTGAAACACGCCGACCGCGGCGACTATCACGGTGAGTTGCGAGTGCCTGGTTGCTTTGCCGTTGACCACTGATCTTTGAAAAGTCCATAAAATAATAATTTATTTTGTTATTTAGACGTCCTGTTTTGTTTTAAAAGATTTTTTATTAAGTTGATGTAATTTTTTTTCCATCCTAAAATGATTTTTATATTTTATTTTATATATTTTTTTTATGATATTTTAAGTAATTAATCACTACTCCTTTCTAATATTTTGTCTATGTTCTAATTTGTTTGTACTTGTTTGTCTTTTGTTATTTTTTATTAACTTATTATCCTGACGAAGAAAACATAGTTTTCGAAACATGTTGATATTGTTAATTAAATAGTGGTGTACACAAAGTTATTTTTTTTCATTCAAAAAATTTCTTTAATTTAGAAAATAAATAGTTTTTTTTCGTGTGTGAATAACTTCGATACTTCTGGCAAAATACATCACTATAATATTCACGTGCATTCAAAACATTAAGATATATTTTTAACGAGAATTTATCCTGCGGAATATTCATTCTCTAAGAAAACATGTTTTTTTTATTTTTTAACGATGCACAGTAAACTCTATAAATTTAACATATAAGATTCAGTATTTGATTCATATTAATATCACAAACTGAATCTTTCGTTTCTTAGCATTAATATTTCTATCGAACTTTGCACTACTCGTAGGAAATTATTTTTCGCAAAGGAAAATTATCTTTTACGTCAAAATTTTTAGTATTTGTACTTCCGACACAGATTCCACGAATATTTTTTCAAGAAAAAATGTTTGATCAAACTGTTATACAACTTTAATTGGTTTTTAACACACATATAATATTCATCACTTGTAAACTCGTCATCAATTCATAATACAATCCTACTAATTCCAAGGTTTTCGTGTTTTCATCCATGCAAAAAGACCCTCTCCAATGATTTTTTTTTAATGTTTATTTTAGAAAGCTGTGTTTTCTTATAGCACATTAGAGACACCTTCAACTTTCAGTATCACCCTAATAAAATGGGTACCACTATTCAAAATCGAAACGATGCTTTTTTATGTGAATATCGCTCAAAGATCCCAAATGCTCCCATTCGAGGTGATAATAAGACTGGCATTAGATGATGATTAGTGATCGGATCTAAATAGCCATTTACTTTGTGGCAACCCTCAAATTGGCTGCTCGGAATCGAGCAACGGCCTGGAAGATGAGGTCATTCTCCACTACTCACGGTGTTGAGCAACATTCTGGCGTCCTAAAGACTCATGGACTTCACCGCCGTAGCATCTCACCGACCTTCAGCATCAACATCACCTTCTTGCACCAGCAACGCTTCATCATGGCACTTCTGTCTACATCTCTGTTACCTCTTCACCGACCTTCGCTACGTAGCCAAATAAACGACTCGACTCACGACACTCAACCGAATGCCTTTCATTTCGCTCCCGTCTTTGTCGATCCGGAGTCCGCTCCCACAACTTCTTAACTATTCTCTACAATTCTTAACAATCTCAACACAGGTGTGTTTTTAGGTTTTCACGGCCAAAAAGTATTTTTGTTATTGTTTTTGGGGTGTTATGCCGTGTTTCGCTACCTCCTTCTTTAGCCAACGTTTCGGACAGCGTTACAGTGTCCATCATCACTCATCTGCCCTGATGCACATTGTAAGCAATGATGAATATTGTAAGCAAGTTTAAACATTATTTTGCATTTTATTCCACGAAGCAATGCACAAAGAGGAGGCCGATTAGTTTATTTCATTCTCTCACAGGCTAAATCCTATAGATGTGTGTATTTGTCTCTTTTTAGTGTCGCTCGTTTCCGTTTCAAATTCATTACATTAATTCTTCCAGAGTCTCCTTCAACTGTTTCCTCGGTATTAGTGAGCACAGAGCATTTTATTATTTAAAGTGAAGCGAGTCACAGGAACATTTTATTTAGCAATTGCAACCAAAAGCTTACCATAGCAGATAAGAATGGCGCCCTAGAAGTCCAGGATTTACACCCCGGAGCAGGAAAACATAAATGCGACGGGGTTTTATAAATGCAGGGGATGGATTTAAGGATTACTTAGAAAAGGGATGTAGGAGCTCTGTCGGGTGAAAATTTACAATTCTCTACACTCTGCCCGTGCAGCAAGCAAGCTGTTGTCTTTGAGAGTTATTGTGTCTGACACAAATAAAAATACAATGATGCAACAAAAGGTTTATTTCTGATTTCGTGAAAGGCATTTTATTTTATTTGTCTGCATCTACATAAAATACGATTATAACTGCTTTTTACGATGGCTGCCCTACTAGGAAATACCTGTGCCGACACAGATACACTTACAAACATATATACCTAATGTATACATACTTTGGATATATTTTTATACAATTTGGGAGGCCATCCAAGAACCATCTCAGTAAAGTCATTGAAAGTGATGAAAAAAAATGGTTAAATAGGTTACGCTGGGTTAGGGTTGTGGGCTACTTTAAAATAACTTTTTTCATAGCTTTTAATGACTTTTCAACGAGGTTTTGAGTTGACTTCTTTCTCAGTTGGCATGGAACCGTTGTGTATAGGTTAGTCATGTAGTTTCAACATCCTTCAATAAATGTCGTTGGTGTGGTTAGTTAGAAGTTTTGCGATATCCCAACAGATGTCAGTTGAGAATTATATAGTATATATCAGATCAATATCATAATATGTCGTCGTTCGTGTCTATTGAACGAACGGTTCCGACGATAGCCGAAGGCATCGGATAGTCAAACAGATGCCATCAGTCTGGTGACTCGGAGTCACATAAAATACTTAAAGATTACTTGAGTAAGGAAGTCTAGTCCAGTTTAATATTTATTGTAATTTTTACGATAACTTAAATAAATCAATTTGTAATCAACTTTCAACACATTACACTAGTAATATTAATTATTGGGATTAAGAGACCCGACAACAACACATCGCCTCTTATATGTTTGGGTTTTTGATGCTATGAAATTTGTTGCGTGAAAGTTTAGAATCCCAGAATCATATTAGGCACTTACGTTTTTGTGTTACGAACGGAAAGACTGACATTTGCACGCGGCGGCAGCGTGTTGCAACAATTTATTGTTGAATCATTAGTTTTCTCCCGTTTTAAATAGTTTTAGATAAAACAATGCAATTTATTTATTTAACGCCATCAAAAGGCTTTTACACAAAAATAGTAAGATTATAAGTTACAGTGGCACAAGGGAGGGTATCAGTAGTATTTAAAAACGTTACAGCGTTACAGTGTTCATCATCTGTTCTGATGATGGACACAGTAAAGCTGTCCAAAACTTTGACTAAAGAAGGAGGTAGCGCAACACGGCATAGCACACCAAAAAACAAATAACGAAAATACTTTTGACCATGAAAATCTAAAAACGTGTATGCTTACAAACGTTGGATTGGCGACCTCAAGGTCCGGATACAAGGTGCTTACCATTCCGCCACAGAAGTTGTCAGAAATACGTATTTATAAAATTTGGTTCGACTACTTTGAGCGAAACTCTAAAGAAATAAAGTGACTCTATGTGACGGCTGAAAACAAGGGTCGGTAAAGCCCCACAACGATAATATTGCAAATTCTAGCAAATCAAATATTTGACCCGGAATAATAGAAGTAATATCCATAACAATTAAATTATATAGAGCAATTAAGTGATATTTCAAACCAATGCGCACTGTTATATCTAAATTATACAATACATTTACTACGGATACAGATAATATCCACGGGGGTGTTCTTCTTCTATATTATTACTACCATTGTAATACTTGAGCAACTGGAGCAAGTGGATGAGTGTGTATTTGAGAAGCATGTTTACAAGAGATGGCAAGGTTTATGGATTTTGCAAGAATGGTATATAAATAAAACTCTTTTAATTTAATATATGTTTTTAATGTGAATACAGCAAAAGTCTCTGCTCCCAAACGCCTGGAGGCATTGAGATTATGGAATCCCCAATCTCTCTAGGTTATGAGACAGCAGATATTAGGGTGGGGAAAAGGAAGGTGAGGAAGTGCCTTGCTTGGAGGAAATACTTGAATATATTAATCGTATTATTTTTTCGGTGTTTATGGAACAAACATTGGCAACACTAAGGCGATTGGGAATACGCAACCTACGTTTTGGTAAACGGCGTACTATTTACACAGACAATTAGTTTTAGGATAGGATGTAACTGTTAACGATATTAACCTAAAAGTCCGGAAAGTATTTGGAGTATTTCACCTTAGATGGCTACTATTCAGACGTTATAATACCTACTCTCGCGCGGAACGTTGCGAGGAGAAAATGGCCGCATTTGCTTCGTGAGTCTTTTAAATTTGATCCGAGTGATCTGTAGTAATCGTGTTAGGTATCGGACACCTAAACCGCCTGGCTTATTAATCTTCGGGATGACTGATTTACATTTATCTTCGTGTTCACCGTGACCTATGACCCGAATTTAAGCCGTGGTTAACCGCAGGAGGAGTTGCCTTTTGCCTTGCCAATGGATGATGCACCTTATTTTGCGACTCGCATCACTGATGTCAACGGATGCCCTGGGAATACATTGTGCCGTCTTTCCAGGCACATTTCACCTCTCTGGACTACCTCAAAGGAAGACCCCTGGACTGGCTAATTTTAAGTGGGATTTACATATAAATAAAGTCTGTGTACGGTTGAGATCTGTTATGAGACTATTTAAATTAAAATTCTACGTTCCAATATACACACTTAAAATAATTTATTTATGATTAGCTGAATCCATTATAAGGTATGGAATTATGGCCTGGGGACTTTCCTGTAAAACAAATTTAAATCACGTTCAATCAGTTCAAAATTAATTAGTAAAGTTATTAACTCATAAAAGTTTATATGAACAAAGGCATAATGTTCCATACTTTTACCAGAATCTAAAAATTCTCTCAATAAGAGCAATTGCCCGCTGAGAAGGAATCTCTTCTCTCCTTAGTTACCCTGAACTAGGAATGGATCCACGGTCGGTCATAACTTGACATAAAATCAAGTTTTGGCGCACTGTTATCAGTAAAGTTTGACCGTTGATTTATTCCACTTTTACTGGAGTCTTCTATACAGAGGCATGATCCTAATCTTCCGCGTTATGAAGAAGTACAACATAAGTTTATAACCCCGGTAACCCGTATTAATTGATATTCGACGACAATCAATTGTAGCAGACTTCACTTTGGAATGTGCCGCAAATGTACCTTATATAATTTTAAATGATTAATTCTTCACGATTGTAACAATGCAATTACCAGTAATTCAATCAAAGATAATTTCTTTATGCACGCCGGGATTGCTAGTTGATAGCCTTACCCCTCGACCACGGAGTTGACCACGATTGACGCTAACAAAACCTTGTACAAAGAAGCGAAACTAGCAGGCCACAATGGATTACTGGTACCTACCCTGATGTATGGCAGTGAAGCATGGAACTACCAGGTAAAGAATAATAGTTTTTTTTTAATTTTACCAAAAATATTTAATTTCACCCGTCAAAGTTGTAAAGCACTATTTATAATAATTTAAGTACTCACCTTCGCAATTCTTAGGTCCTATTCGAAATATTTTATTCTCCTTTGCTCCCCTCCTTCCTTACAAAGCCTTACTTGGGAATCATATAAAAGAAGAAGACAACTAAAAACTACCTACCGATGCCAGTTAAAAATATTTTTTATACAATCATTTTGTAGTACCCACAAATCAGTTAAAATATTATAGCGATCGTGATCACGCCAATCATTGATATAAGTTTTATTTGATACTTTTTAATATTTGTGACCCGTGGATGGAGGAGCAGATCGCCGCTTTTGAATGACGGGCTTTCTCCCGCCTCTCTTTTTCCTGTGTTAATAAAAATGCAATCGAATATTATTTTGTTTCTTGGTTAAGTATAATACCATTTTAATTACCAATCGGGCATTAAACAATAATAATACTAATAAAGTTACAGCGCATTGCTCTGCAACTACTGTTAAAGTTCTTTACTTAAGTACTTCATTTTTACTCTTATTTTACTTTGGACGGGTTATTTAAAAAAATTGACAGATTCATCAAATATTTGATGTTAATTTTCACGTTCTGCGTAAGTTCTATTCGAGTTCTGTGATTATTTCAGTTTTATGATGCAACTGGCCTATAATGATACAATAACAAAACTTGAAAAGAACTTACAGAACATAGAAATCAACTTCAATATTTGATGAATCCGTCAAATTGTTTGAAACAACCCGTCCTTAAATTTATTGAACTGTTTTGTACGACTCTATATGATAATGAAACTACATATCTACTTGTATTGTACCTGCTTGTACCTTTCTTATTAAGTTTCTTATGTTTTATTATTCACTTATCATTATACTATTGAACTGCAAATCTATAATAATGTGTACATGTAAAAGCCTTCAAGGCCTTAACAAATAAATAAATAAAAGATATTTGAAATACTTTGTCGTAAATCAAACTCATTCAACAAAGCATTGATAGAATGTATAATTTGTAGATATTTGTTGAACAAAATCTTCCCTTTGCGTTGTCTCACAAATGTCATCCAAAAAATACAACTCAAAAATAATACATTTCTATTTTTACTTCAAAGACTTGGGCAGGGGCGGAATAAGGTAAATAATTCATAGAAGGTAGGTACGCCAGACCCTGAGCTCATCCATAAAAAGATTTTACTTCACAGGAGAATCTTATTATTAGAAAAAAAAAAATAATAAAGTAGTTAGGAAACAACAAACGAAATATACGAACTGATTTTAAAAAATAGCGTCCGAAAAATTCTCTCATGAAAAAAGATTTTTTTTAAGCATAAGATTTCATGGTTTATGCAGTTTTTTTGTAATAAAAACCAAGTTATTTAAAAAGAGTTACTAAATAATGGATATTGGACAAGTAGCCCGAACTTTTGAATCTGTTTAAAAAACATTTAATTCCACGGCAAGTATTCGTAAAAAATAGGAATTTCATTACGTTCGCCAAGGCTTTGCCGCTCCCGTAGAACGGCTGAAGTGAGTTTTTAGCGCGAAAGCCTCAGCCGGGGGATGAATGGATATTTATCCGCCGCCAGACAATGGGGGAGTCAACCTGAATAGGGGTTAATAATGTTGATAGAAGGGTTTGATACTTTGCTGATAGATGGCGCGGATTTCACCGAACGGTATTACTTTGGAGCTCGGCGGACGTATTGCAAAGTTTATCCGCAAACTGCGACAGATATTCCATAGATGGCGCGTTATTCTAAAGATAAAACAAATTACATTCACGAAAGTATTTTTAAGACATTTTTGAAGACAACTCTTTCATTTCTGGTTCAGGAAGCTTGAGGGCGCTTTTTTATTTGACGTTGCGTAGTAGCCAATACTACAAATATACTATGACATGCAAAATTTTGGAAAGGTAGTGGCAGATACTCTCAGTATCGCCCTGGCGTAAGACCACCATTCAGAATTAAAACGTTGCTTGAAATGTATTTCGTCGTATTTGGTGACTAGATCTGAAAAGCCAGGTACTTCCCCACCTTCCTCTTTCCTGTCTCCTTCCCCTCCCCGTTTACCTTCTGCCTCACTACATACCCCAATTGGAGATTCCATAATCTCACTGGTTCCAGACGGGAGCATCTTCTCACCATATAAAAAATAAAATAAAAAGAAGTGAGGAGAGGACGAAGATTAGGAATATTTAGTTTGGAAAATACCTTTCTCGGATAAAAACATAATTACTGAATAACATAATTACATAGATTTGTACAAAACTTTTACGAGCAAAGCGCTCAAAATATTAATTAACTTATTCGTTAGTATTTTCAGCCGCAAGGTATGAACCTAATACAAGGAATCAATCAAGGAACTTCTTGCTCTGAACTGGTCTCCGTATTGATTAGTAGATTTGAGTCAATTTTTATTTGTGGTATTTGTTTATTGTTCCTTGATTTTATTATAATTTTTAATGAACATTATAATTTAATTGTTAATATATATATATATTTTTAACAATAACTACACAGGACGTCATGAGTCAAATAATTTCCCTCAGGGCCTAAGCAATATTTAGAGATGCTGTGCGAGGGATCTTTTATAGGATGGAGAGAAAGTTCATGGAAGGAAAAGGGTATGAAGGGTGGGTAGAAATCTGGGGGTCAGTGCATCTAGGAATAATGGACTTACAAATCCATCCCTCCCACTGCGGTGAATCTGCGGTGCAAGGCGATTGATTGAGAGAGTCTGGCTGGAGAGGTCAATGGGTCTCTTCCGATCAGTCAGTGGGCAGAAGCATCCACCGCCAAGGTTTATACGAATCTCACCCAAAACAGACATAAGAAAATAATTAGCAAATATTTAAGCGACTTAAATCTTTAGTCTTAATTTAAAATAAAAATATCTTTATAATATCTATGTACATATAATTAGCAGTTGAAAACCTTTAGCTCGGCTTCGCCCAGATTAAGTGAGTAAATTCGATAGGAACCGGTTCCGAAAATAGCCGGTTTCTCTGATCCAGTGACAGCTACTCACCGGAACAAAGTAACCGCGTCAGGCAATGACGTCGTATATAATATATAGATGCGTAATATTATTATTCACAACTGCCAGTTACAATATTAATCATATTATCATCAATCTCTTCATGCTGAAAAAATTCAGATGTTACAAATCCAATAGCGAACTTACTTGTAGGAACCTACCAGGTACCTGCCATACTTACTATAATTATGCGATCTGTTAACGTAAGTGGCGACATTTTTGGCATTATTAGCTACTTGCTTGAGTTCGGTTCTATTACAAAAGTAGCTTATAAAAAGTACGAAGATAGTTTTACATAAGGCGCGGCGTCAGGGATGTATTTGACATCGGATTCTTAAATTTCAACCGTACAGATGTAATCCCATTTAACTTCCGATATTTGTGGTAAATGCGAGAAGTAGAAGCAGGAAATATTTCTGCTGAATTATAAGTACAAATTTTTTTTGAAGTTCTTAGTCGTTTGTCCTTTTTGTTTTGTAGTTATACCTGTATTGTGTTTTTTTTCAAATATTTCTGGCTTTCACCTTTCAAGCGTGTTCTATTCATATTACGGAGAGAGCTTTATTTTTTAATACAAATAGGAAATTTCATAATTGCAACAAAGATTGGAGTCGAGTTCAGTCTTAGAAGAGATGAGATATTGAACGAAAGGAATGCAATTATAGATAAAACTTGAAGGAAGAGAGAATATTTGTTGAGAAAGTGTTGAATATAAATATCTTTACGATAACATCGTTTTGTATTTCTTAAAACAAACCAAAATCCATTAATATTTTAGCATTAACGTTCGCGTTCAACTGCCTTATAATAAACAATAACACGTGCAACTAAGCAATTAAGATAGATTTGTAATCAATTAATGAGCTGGTGTATTTGGTCACCCGGTACAACACACGCCAAAGCTCTAAAGCTGCAATGGCGGAACGAAGCCTTAAAGCTATTCGATTGGAAAGGATTTGAAGTAGATTCCGCCAAATCAAAGGACGCGCTCAACCCGCTCGGTAAACCGCTAAATAATCTGTAAAACAGCATGCTAACAATATGCTTGTAGAGTGCTTAATAGTTTATTTATACCTTGTTTAACAATATTTCAAATACTGGGGCAAACTATGATCTTAGATGTCGTTTAAGAGTGCTTAAAACATTTTTGAATTAGGATAAAGATGTTTCAGTCAGTAAGTAATTTGACACTGTGATAAAATTTTATTTATGGTTGGTTGATTAGTTCAACCGCCCACCAAATGATTGTTTGATACTCGAAGGAACTATCCAAAACCAATAATTTAATTCATTTAAACAATTTAAACGACCAGTTTTTCAATGTGTCTACAGTTTAAAATGATTTAAATTATTAAATTTTATAACTTAAACGCGTACACGACACGTGACTAGAAAAGTTTAAATCTTCTGTTAAAAATGAAATAAGATTTATCCTTTGTCCATTTCTTTAGTTTTACTTCTACTTTTATTTATTATATTTTTTTATTTAATAATTTTTTTAATTATTGTAAAAATCAGAAGGTGTAATTCACACACAACCTAATAACCAAAAATTGTTTTTAAATGACCCAATATTAAACCTGTTCCCTTTGTAAATTGTTCCCTTTTGCCCCTCTTCCCTCTATCCATTCTTACCTTTCCATTGACTATGTCTATTATTTATAATTATGTTGTCTATGCCTATGAGCATTGTTTTTATCTATTATTTATAATTATTTAGTAAACCCTGAAGAAGTGAGCATAGCTCACGAAACATGTTGGTTTTGTAATCAATAAAAGTGGTAAAAACTAAGTATGTTATTAATTTTGAAGTCGTTCTTTGAGGTATAACAATATCTTAAAGCTGCATTGTTAACATTGTCTGAACCTTGTTAAACCGGAAATGAGCGAAGCGCAGTGTTACAGGGGAATATAATTTCCGTTTAATCGGAGGATACAAAAAGTAATTAAACTTCCACAGAGCGGGAGCGTTGTTTGTTGGGATTTTAAGTACGAACTTTCTACAGTTAAGGCAAGACTTTGTAAGCCGAGCCGATACTACCAACACTACACACCCAAAATAGTTTATTTTATTTGCAGAATAATCTCAAGAAGAAAGTAGAGGGGACATTACAGATATGATCAGTATAATATAAGGAGACATTCAGTGAAAGAAACATTAAAATTGATGGTGACATTTTTGAAAATGTTACTGAAATGAAATACTTAGGAGTTATATATAGTTACATGCTGAATATATCCAAAAGAAAATTGCAAAAAAAAAAGTATCTTTTTTGGAAGAATTCGGCAAAAAATTTCCAGAAAAACTACACTCACTATTTATAATTTAATTATTGATCCACACTTTAACTATTGCTCAACTATCCTTTTCCTGTGTAACGAACGAGAACAAAATAAGTTTCAAATTCTCCAAAACAGGGCAATGAGAATAATACTATGGCAAAAGAGATTTTCCAAAGTAAATAAAATGTTAAAGGAACTAAACAGGCTAACCGTGAAACAGATGTTGACCTTGAACACGATGATATTTATCCATAAAATAGTGAACAACATGTAACCAAAATACTTCTCAAACAAAATTATATACAACAAGGAAATTCACAGATACAACAAAAGGACGTGCAAGGAACTCAGACTACAAAAAAAGGACAAAACGAATACGCAGAACAGTTTACTATACAAAGGGATGAAGCTATACAACACTCCACCAGAAATTTTAAAGTCCGCACCAACTGGAAAGTTCAAAATGTATTGTAGAAGCTGCATAAAACAAGAAAAAATATAGCTTGCAATATTATATGATATAATTAATTATCAAATTGTTTACTTGAATGAACAATTCACTAAAATAAAAGAAAAAAATAAAAAATAGTTTTGCTGATACTACCAACACAACATACCCACAATAGTTTATTTTATTTGCAGAATAATCGCATGGAGAAAGTAAAAGGGACGTTACAGATATGATCAATATAATATTAGATGAGACAATCTGTAAATAAAATCCTCTATAAAACATCAATGTCTAATCTACTACCGGAGAACGATTAACCTTAGGGACATCCCTAGCATGGCGGATGAATTAACATAAAAGTGTTGTCAATGTATAAAGTTCTTTAAATAAATAAATAAATAAACCTTTCCATACTCGCGCATTGGTCTCTCAGAACGACAAATCAATAATTCGTTGTTTTCTCAGAAATTAACAACAATATGAGACTTTGAGGTTTTTAGTAGGTTCATAATTTGTTTTTAGGCATTGTTTAGTGCGGCGCGCACATTGGTGCTAAGTGGACGTGTGACACTTAGTTACTGTTATCGGTCTTTTAGTTAAGAAACAATTACTACCCAAAATTCCTAATAATGATTAATCCTTATTTTTTTATTCTTGATACTTTCATTTATTAGATTTTAGACATTTTTTTTTAATCAGCACATGAAAAAGTTTATTTTTGTTTTTAAAGTTAGTCAAAAAAATATGTTCTTTTTTACACATTTGTATGACGCCAGAACTCACGATATATATAGAAACCATCGCGGGCACAACACACGCGGGCGAACCATCGAATCCCCAAAATTTCATCGCAATCGGATGAACGGTTAAAGATGCATAATTTCATGTTGCTAGAACTCAATATTGTATATAGAAACCATTGCGGGCATGCGCACATCAAACCCTCAAAGCTTCATCGTAATCGGATGAATGATTTAGCAACGCATAACATCTCATATACATAGACAGAAGCAAATATACTTTTATTTTTTATATATAGATTTCATCATCATATTTCTGTAGAAAATAAGCCAAAATTATTTTTTTAAATCCAAAAATAATTGCCAAAGTTGCCTCTAAAACCATGAAAAATAATTTATTTATTTACTTATATTTTATAATACAAAACCAAAATAAATAAAGTAGCACACACCGGTTCTAGATATTTGTAGAATCTTTTGATTAAAAAAAACAATTTTTCAGTTGGTTTAGTATTTTTGGCCTCAAATCCATAATTGAGTTTTTGTATGAAAAGGGCTGCACAGCCACTCCTCTTGAGCTATAACTATCCTTGTCCCCGCTAGATCCACTCGACTTCACAGTATTTTCCACGGTGACAACCGCAGCACAAACTATTTTTACCATATACCTAACTAACCAACAACCCGTCTTCACCAAACTGCTAATAGATACGAGTACACACACCTTTTCGAAATATTCAAAACTTGTCCATCCTGCTTCAAAGCAACAATAATTTGTTCTGAATGTATCTGATATGTTATATATGAGATAAGTTTTGAGTCTCTACAATTTTATTTGCACCATTTAACTAACTAATGCATTTATTCCTATTTTTCCCTATTATAACATTAGGATCACATTTTTACAAAAACCCTACGGGCGTTCAGCAAATGAGTAAAAATTGGATTCGATTTTATTAGAAATACTAGTATCTTTTTATATTAACTCGACACAGTCTTGAAGAAAATATTTCCCCCAAATCCTATATTATCTTTGTGGAGGGTCTTTTTAGGAAAGGAAAGTGAAGAAGTTAGGTGGAGGAAAAAGATACAATAGAATTTCTATAAGGCTACAGAAATTGATTGTAAAAATATATCAACCTAAAAATGCATTAAAGTCTTGGATAAATACCATCGACACAAACATTTACTTGCTGTAACATCTGACCTGCTGTAACTTAACAATTTTTTTATTAATCTTTATGAACATGTCTTTTGAATATGTATTTCAGTAAACACTGAATCTATTTTTTATGTTTTTAATTTGATTTATTTTTAAATTTTTTAAACTTCTACAAGATATTGTATGTTTATGAGTAATAATTATCTGTCTTAAAAACACTTAAGTATACCCACGAACTGGCGATGCCTATGTGGGATTTTTTTGGTTAATCTGCTAATCTATTTATGTTTTTCTCTACTTTTTTAAAACTGTTAATATAAAAAGTTTGTATTACAAAATTTTACCAACTGTACCAAAAAATTGTTAATAAATAAAAAAATAAAAAATAAAAAATTTGAGGGTCAGTATGGATGCATGAATGCATCCCTCACACTGCTGTTAAGGGTGATTTTTCGAAAGGGTCCTGCTGGAGAGGTCCAGACGTCTCCCTCAACCAGTCTCGCCCGATCCGGCCGCGACGATCATTGTGAATAATGTTCTTAAAGTTCAAACAAGCATAATTTTCTCCTTTCAGATTAAAGTTACGTATCCGGTGCTATAAGATTAACAATAGTAAAATATTTTAAGAATATTCTGCTATTCTATGGAAACTCAGACCGTCAACGAGATACTCCGAGCTTACAAACTAACCAGTACCAGCACTGAGCACCTTATCTCTAGAAGTGTTTAAAGTAAGAGTATCGGTAGTAGAAAACATTTCATTCATTTCACTGGAAGTAAAAACCATTTAAAAAAATCCTACAGAATTAAGGAAAACAAGCTCTTCGCAATGTTTAAGAATGTTCTTAAAATTTAAATTTATTGTTACGTTACGTTGAAGTCAGTATTTCCTTCCCTTGTAACGAGTTAAACATGTGCACCGGATATATATATTTCTGATCGACCCCACCAAATAATATATCGATCAACTAGCAGCACTACGACAATCTGACGGCTGGGCAGTATGAGAAAATCCTCTAAGACAGAGTTCGGAAACGACAGGGCTTGAGTGAGGTCGACTGCAAACTCACCAGGAACATCGGACAGACGGACCATTGGAACTCGTAAGACAATTTGATTTAAGTTTTCTCCCATCTTGGTTTACCACATCAACTCGATTGAAATACTTGGTTATAATTTTAAATGACACGGCGCCCAACCTTTTAGTAATCTACTTAATATTTAATATCGATTTGTGATAGTTACTAAATTTATGAAGCTAAGTTAACTTACTAGTTATCTCTGAACTTGTACAACCCTGATGATTAGAATAAGTAATATAGTATTTAATACGGTTCCGCGACAAATCAGAATCAACTTAAATCAATATCTCTTTGAAAATTCATTAAAAGCTTTGAAACCTAACCTAACGTTAACCAATTTTTTTATGTAAAAGAAGATGTTGAGTTGAGTTCATTCTGAGTTGTCCGGTTGCCCTTTAATACAATCCAGTTTTTAGATTTAACTAACTTTGAAATTGTTTAGCTTCATGTTTCTGAATAAACTATATATTGTTCTATTTGACCTAATTCATTTCAATTTTTAGGATTGCTAATATGCTATTATCAATACACTTTTCATTAATTAAAACGCTCGTACCACAAATAAACTTCGTACTATTCTGTAATTATATACTTATTTAGTTCTGTTGGTTCTTCACACACCTTTATGTCTATTACCGAAAAAACTTAAGTGAAATCCATTTTTACAACGAAATTATAAAATTTCTTCCTAAATATTCTTGTCCTAGTACCCATATGCTTACTGCTTTGGTGTGTCTTTGCAATTTTTATGCGTATTACCATATAAGATATTTTCATCATATAATCCATGTTTATATCCAAATGCTTTGTTGACTTAGCTAACCACGAAACGGAGTTGTTTGTATGTCGTGGTTACTTTTTCGTTAGTAAAGATTTTCTTTGTTGAATCCGAGTAGGTACTTCAGAGTGAAGATTCCTTTATTTTTTTTTCATCACTTCCTTACCAAATCTTAAAAAACTCGTCTCAAGTATTTACACCTGTATAGCTATAAAAATATATCAGCGTGTAAGCCCATTTAGACGCTTACAAATAATAAAATGTAAAAACGAACTCATGCAAATACCCGTAGTATGGTTAGATGGAAGGAAATTGATGTTAGTCGTTGCGTAAAATACTTGGACATATTATCACAGATAATATGAAGGACGTTGAGGATATGAAAAGACAAAGAAGAGGATAGAAAAAGAACCGGAAAGCAGGTATGCTGTCAGGGCGTTTTCTTTTTTGCAGTGCAAACGTCAAAAGAATACTACTCTATGTATTATGCACATCGCTGTATATGTTAGATCTGTGAGTAGATTTAGACCGCATACCAATGCTCAACTTCCTTACTTGGAGGTGAGCTAGACCCGTCCCTGTATAGTCAGGCGCCGGATATCTTCGGAAGGGAGCCCTATCACGTCGCCTGTGCCCCCTCCCCAGCAACGTGAGCGTGAGGATTGGCCGGGTGACCTTGACGACCTTTCGCCCTGCCTCCGGGAACTCGACGCTTTAGTCCTTAGGGTCTTTGGGAATTTTGCCCCTACTTCCCAGTAACTTTCTATCTCGTTTTGGTTTGACTGACCGCCACATACATTCTTGCTGATAATGCAAGACGACGAGAAAGGGAATTCTCCCTTTTGCAGAGCCATTTTCTTTTATCTAACTTCCTCTGTGTTTGCCTTTCCTCCTCTCCTTTTCTTGCAGGTGCTTGCAGCATTCCCAAGATACAACTCACCTGCAAGCTGCTGTCCTTTGTCTTGTTTTTTATCCTCTTTCCATGCCCCTATGGATGTTTACTAACACTATTGTATTTATTATTTAAGCACACTATACTTTACTAACACTATTGTATTTATTATTTAAGCACACTATACTGCTTACTAACAATGCATGCAAGGACATTGGAGGACAGGGATCTTGTTCTAAACTAAATATACCTTGCTTTTTACAAAAAAATAGAGTCCTTGCGAGAGCCTTGAAGGAGTAACTTTCTGTTACTTATACCAGGGTGGATAGGTGGTGAACAATCTCCAATATTCTGCCTACCGAGATACTGCAGCGCAATGGAAATATTCTTGGAGGGACGAGTGCATTCCTGCAGAGAACTTCTCAGAAACTTATGGCACAGACTACGCCAATCAAAGAATATCATCATACTTTCCGTGGTTGCCTAGGAGGAGTCCCCCTGACGGCTTTCTGGCAACCGAGATACTGCAGCGCCACGGAAATATTCCTGGAGGGACGAGTGCACTCTTTCAGAAACGGATGGCACAGACCATGACATTCGAAGAATACCTCCACACTTACATGTTGCCTAGATGGAGTCCACCCTGATGGTTTTCTGAAGACGGGGATATCATCCAGCATAAACCGCTATTCGCATAAATTTTTCACTTTATTTCTGTGTTTTTGTTATCTTCTATGTATATATTGTCCTTTTTTATTATTTCGAAATATGACATGTATTGCATTGCACTATCCCTGCACCCATTCTGAAATAAACTATTATTTTGATAAATAAATGAGCTCCATAGTCACGCTCACAACATACTTCTATCGTTTTATCTCTTCAGTGGCAGTACCAGACTGTGTTCATATTGAAGCACCGCTTCAGATTGGGATAACTTTGTTAGCTGCGCGCATTATGCTCTTTAGAGCTGCTGTATTCTTCGCAAGTACCAAGGAACATGTTACTCTTCAAGTGTTTCTTGTGTGCGAATTTTGTAATGAAACAGGAGTCAAAGTAAACAACAATTTGCCTTGCGTCAACAAAAATGTCATTTCGAATTTATTCTGTTACTGTGACGTTTGCAAGGGTGCAAAATTTTAGAGACTGAAATGTTCGTTTTATTTTTTCTCAATTTTTTTCTGTATGAGTTGCAATACATGTAATTTTATTTAAGAATAAGAATGCTTTAATAAATATATATATATATTTTTTAATTAAGTTGATTTAGAAAACATACATTTAGATAATTACGTGAGCTCAAAATGGGGAAGGGGGGTCCAGTAAAATCTCACTTAATCAAAAAAAAATTGTTTTTCTTCTTTTGAAGTGTTCCATTTTGCGGCTGAAAAAATTAAATAGCTTTTATCTTTATGAAAATAAATCCTTCTGAATTAATTCCGTCATATGGTTCAATCAGCTAATAATGTATTTTTTTAAACGATTTTTCAGACCAATTGCATTTTTGTTGGAAAATAACTGTTTTACCATGTCTCATTTTTTTTTTTTTTTTACATGAAATACCGCACAAGTCCCAACTGCTCCCGTCTGGAGCCAGTGACACTATGGCAAACCCAATTGGGGTATGTTGTGAGGCTGAAGGTAGTGGGGAGGGGAAGGAGATAGGGAAGAGGAAGGTGGGGAAGTACCTGGCTATTCATATCTGGTCACTAAACACGGCTTTTATTTATTTTATTTTATTTATTTATTTGAGACACAAACAGGATATTTACAGAGCATTATTTTGGTTAATGTATAACAAATTAAGATACAAATATAAATATCCCTAGACTAATGTGTCTACAGTAATAACATTTGCGTAATTCACAGACACATGAAAAACAATGTAAGTATTTTTTTTACATAATTTAGAAACTTAAATAGAAAATTTGAAATACATGATAGCTACAAAATATTTAAAGTGTTTATTAAAAATAATAAAACAACATTAAAATTATTATTTTTTTTTTTTCAGTTGCACAAATCATGGAGATATTTCTTAAAACAAGTAAAATTATTCACAAAAATATCTATTATAGAGTGTGATTTAGTGAGATTGTTGTATGATCGTAACATTCTAGATATGGGATTAAAGTATCCCGTATTATTACTAAAAATTTCGGTCCAAAATATGTCAAATTTTCTGGTAGATTTGGGCCTGGCGTATAAATTGATTTCATTGACTAAGTTACTATCTACTAGGTTGTTAACAATTTTATAAAACATTAAGAGGTCATTTATATTACGTCTTTTAACTAGACTCTCTAAATTGAAATGTGTAAGTCTTTGTTCGTACCCGTCTAGAAGATGGTAGACACCTGACCGGTAAGACAAAATCCGTGTAAATTTCCTTTGGACTGATTCAAGTCTAGATACCTGTGAAATATAGTGTGGATTCCAGACTGTTGACCCGTACTCAAGAACACTACGGATTAATGAATTAAAGAGAATTATTAGGCTATTCAAATTCTTAAACAGTTTGGTTGATCTTACAATGAAACCAAGTAATTTATTTGACTTACTCACAATGTATTCAATGTGTTGGTTGAACGTTAGTTTGTTGTCAAATATAATTCCTAAATCTTTTATCGACTCAACTGTATCCAGATTGTGACCACATATGCTGTATGAATATAGAGTTTTGTTGGTGTTCTTGGTGAAATTAATAACTTTGCACTTAGGTATATTTAGTTCCATTTCATTGTCAACACACCAGGTAGATATTGTGTTAAGGTCTTGTTGTAATAGTTCACAATCGTCCATAGATTTAATTGCTTTATACAATTTGAGGTCATCAGCATATAGAGAAAAATTACAGGGGAAAGGCTAAAGCCATTTCAAGCAACGTTTCAATTCTGAATGGTGGTCTTACACCAGGGCGATACTGATAGTATCTTCCACTCTGGAACGTGCCGCAAATATACTATATATTATTTTAAATGAATAAATTGTGAAATAACACAAATGAATCAAATAAAATTTATTTGCGCACGCCGGGTAATAGGGTAAAGTGGCATCATAATGGTTAAGGGGCATCCATTAATTAAGTGAGCTCAAAATGGAGGGGGGGGGGGGGGGGTCCAGTAAAATCTCATTTAATTAAAAAAAATTGTCTCACCTGAAATAATTTTAAAGCTATTATCTTTATGAAAATAAATATAGTCATTTAATAAGTGTAGTGTAAGTCTCACGTGTGAGGTAGGGAGGTCGAACCAAATATCACTAAATCTTACCAAAAGGGGGGGTCTATATTAAAAAAAAAACAGTTCACGTATGGATGACCTATCTATAATATCTTTCTCTGAGGATTTTTTTTAATGCAATTCCAGTAAAAGAGAAATACAATTCATACCCGTCGCCTGTACTGAAATCGTCAGACCGAATTTTTTACTATTTCAATAGTTAATATTTTTAACTGTTTCAAGGTTTTTTTGTCTTCTGGAAATTTGGGGTTTCAGACCAAAGGTGGCTGCTTGCAGGCGGCACTCAACATTGGGGAGTTAATAATAAATATCCCTATTAGGAGGCCAGGCGAGATTTCGCGAGCTTTCATTGTCACCTTAAATTTGTTCTTGGTCACGTAGTACTTTATGGAAACCTAACTTTTAAGTGCTCTCACACAAAGGTAATCGTAGCGGTCTAAGGCGAGAAGCTGTGAATTTCTCTCAGCACAGGTGGTCATAGAACAAATTTTAATGGTTAAAAGTTATACAACCAAAAGTAGAAAAAATATTCCTTAAAATCTGTTTAAAAAAATGGGAGGTTTTCACCAACCCCCTTAAGGGTCTACTATTCGTATTTCGACCGATTTCTTACATATCTCCCTTAAACATTTGAAGTTTTTAAGCTCTTAAAAAAATATATGTTATTTTTGAAGATAATATCTAGATACGTTCCACGCCGAAACGCAAATTATATGAAATTCCCTCGATAGAAAAAAATCGCAAAGTATGCTCCGAAAATTATTTTAAACAAGTCTATTTCTTTTATTTTACAAGTTATATTTGTGAAAAAATTCACAATGTTTCTTTAAATGATACTTAAGATATGTTCCACGAGATTTTTGCTCTATTTTAAACGAGTCATGTTTTATTAAGCTTTTTCGCAATTTTCGCTATTCTACGACTAAACATATTAGCGCGCTCTGTCCAACACTCGTAATTACATATCTCTCCATCTTCTTCTTTTTCAGCGCTGTGCGTTTCAAGAGTGCGGCCTTAAATAATTTACTTTGATTTGAGAGGCGGATACTGCCGTCCCGGGAACCATTTATTGGATAACCAACACCTCTGCCATAGGTCACCTCGAGTGGCTCACTACTTTTGGTGACTAATCAGGGTTACTAAGATTCATTGGGTGATGTTTGTCCGGGTTCTGGCCGCGGTTGTGTCTGCCCACTAACTGCGTGGCAAGCCAGATCACAAGGGACTAGTTGAGAGAGTCATTTTGATCTCTGCAACAGGATTATTTCGGAAAATCAGCATGCACCGCAGTTGGAGAGATTAATTCATTCATCCGTCACTTCTGGACACACTGACCCTCAGATTCCTACACACCCTTCGTACCTTTACCCTTCTCAGAACCTCCCCTTCTTCCTTTCCTAAAAAACCTTCCATCCAGCATCCCCAAAGATGACAAAGGTCCTGAGGGAGGTCCAAAGGAGGGGAATTATTTTTTTTACGGGACTCCTATGTGAAGATAATTCAAAAGTAAAGAAAAATCATACTTTTCCTAAAAATAAAGAAAAATCGGCCTTAAGGTTTTTAGTTTTTACTATGACAATGTCTTCTTCGTCAAAATGCTCACTGCATATTGTCATGGCAGCAAACATATTGCAGCTTTATGAATCAAAATCCTCCTTGATAATATATCTTAAATTGAACGTAAAAACAAATATTATGTTTCAACAAAAAAAAAAATAATAGACTGTTTTTACAGAAATCGATTTACACATTCTACCAACAGAATTTTTTTTCGCAGTATCGTATTGATGACCAACGGTTAAAAGTACAAGCTATTACGCAAAGAGCACACAAGAAAAAATATAAATAAAATTTCCTGGAAGAAAGGTTAGCCGTTTAAATCCCAAAACTAGATATTACAAGAATAGACGACCTTTCTATGACTTGCTTTGTAAGAAGAAACCAACCCCCTAAATAAAATAAATAATTTGATTGATCTTTTTTGTGACCTATTGTACGGTTGAAAGGATGGGGTGTAAGCTGTTAGTAAACATAAATAAATAATGAAAATAGGTTCAAATTTATTCCTAACAATACAGGGTGAGGGAAGTATTTGATTTACAAGTTATGCCTGACAATATTTTGAGTAAAACATATAAACGAAATTTTAGTCTTTGATGTCTTTTTTTAAAATAAATTTTACTAAAAAAAAAAAAAAAAAACAAACAACAAAAACCTCTTACGCGTGCCGTCACTGATCACTCAACCGTGTAACCCAATGCCTTACCCTGTCCCTAATTATCCAATTACCAATGATTTTTATTTATTTTTAAATTTTGGTTGAAAAAAAAACCGTAAAATATGTCACGGAGACAAAGTTTCAATAACATTTTTTACTCCAAATAATGTCAGGAATCACTGGTTAAAGTAATTAAGTATGTTATTTAATATGACGAATAAAAAGATATATTCTTTAGCTTTATTGAAATTAACTGCACACCTATCTACACATTTTATTGAATTGACTGTTAGATTTACAAAAACCATCAATTTTACAAAAATTATAAAAAGTAAAACATTTGTTTTTGAATATATCATTGTTTTATTATATATTCTCTTGTTATTTGGTTCGATAATATCGGCAATATTGTTCACTGAGTGAAGGGAAGTCCCTTTTGTTAGAACATAGATGACAAAATGTGTGAGTGGCGACATCTACATATAATACAATGTGTAACATCTTTAACTAAAATAAAAGAAGCCTATTACGAAAAAGCAACGTGTTTTAATACCTTTTAGCTCGAGAGCTTTGTTCGAATCAAAAAAGAGTTTATAAAAATGGTAGCCACGTTGGATAGTATCTTTTTACTCCGCCAGAATTCGCTGGAACGTTACGAGCTATCAAATCGGAATAATCAACATTACACGAAGTCTACTGTTCGCAGAACTACCCATATATATACACAAACATCTAAATATATTAAATTATGGTTACACATAACAATGTCAAAAATGGTTCAATATGCCTTCAGCATCTACGTCTCCCTCTCCATAACGTACTAACACCTAACACATTCACTCTTTAAATCGATGTTTTACCACACAGACTCATTGTCGTGTAAAAGTGAATCTCTAACGTTTTCTAATCACTGCAAATACAATGTTCAAAACAAATTCAGAAGATCTGTAATTTATTTATTTATTTATATATAAGTTGTACATTTATTTATAACAATTACAGGCAATATAGCCTAAGACGTTATAATTGTACCATTTATGCAGTGTACATGCAATGCCAAAAATCTTACAAATGCGCTATAGGACACAAAAAATAAATCTATTTTTTTATCCACCGCATTCAAAAAGCGTGTAGCTCTCCCCAGAGGTGAGTTCATAAATAAATTTGTGCGGCTTGCTCTACTATATAGGAGGTTGTGATGACGTCTTCGAGAGTGAGACTCTGGTACAAAAAAATTTAATTGGGCCAGTATCTCATTATTAGATAAGTGACCGTTCATTGATTGAAAAAAATATTTAAGCAAAGCAATACCTCTACGTGTCTCTAGGTTATGGTAATTGGTCATGCCTAATATATAAATGGATGGGTAAAGCCAAGGGTAACGTCCATAGAGCCGCGAGAATAAAAACCTTAAGAATTTTTTATGGACTCTTTCAACGCGTAAAGTGTATGTTAATTCGTGTGGGGCCCAGATGATCGAATTTGACTGAAGTACACTCAGGACTAGTGTGTTATATAATAACGTCAGTATTTTTGTGTTACGAAACGGATATGAGTTTCTAATTACGAAGCCGAGAAGCCTGTATGCTCTGCTTATTAAATCATCGATGTGTTGGTGAAAAGTTAGTTTGCTGTCGTAAATAACTCCTAGATCTTTGATTTGGTTTAGGTGTTGGAGAATAATTTCATTAATTGTATATTCCAATACATGCGGTTTCTTTGATCTTGTATAAGAGACGATATTGCACTTGGGTGTACTGAAGTTCAAGCCATTCAAGTAATTGATATCTGCTACAATACATTTTATGTTTATCTAGGCTAAGACTACTGCTATTCTCTGCCAAGAGAACTAAAATGACATTCTTTTACTTTTTAAACTACTGCATAGACTGCCTTTAAATGCCAAGTTTTATAAATGTCCGTGTCCCTGTTAAATCTACTGGACTTTACCATCTTTTTCACTGTGACAACCGTAGCACTAATTATTTGTATCATCCACCGCTAGTATGATTTCACCGAACTGTCAAAACACAATAAAGAGTTCGAAATTTTCAAATTCTTTCCTTCAGCAAAAATAAATAGTTGTGAATATAACTGGTCTGTTTATATATTATGTTTCTAAAATGGTAAGTATTTATTGTTTTGATATTTTTCTGTATGATGTATTTAAATGTTAAACGTGTGTTAATGTATTGTTATATCTTCAACAAAACCTACGAGAGTTAAATTAAAAATGAATACATAAACTCCTACATACGTACCTACTACACTGAAATAGAATAAAGAAAAATAGGTAGATTTGTTCACAAAAAAATATATTAAAAATGGCAGTTATTTTGAACAAACATGAGAGATCTAATTTCGCTTAATTATATTTAATTGTATTTTGGTATCATCGTTATCACTTTTTTCATCATGTCCAGATGTCCAGATTGTTCAGCCCATCGCATTCAAGTTCATGCTTCATTTTATTTCTGTGCGTTCAATTTTTCAGCGCGTGTCAGAGTTTTCGAAGAATTTTACGTTCAAAGTTTTTTTTTCATTTAAGCTTCGTGATATTCCTTAATATACCGAATACTATCTTAAACAAATCTATGTGCGGTAATAATGCTAATAATTGAATTATCATTTTGAGAGTCATTAAACATTTGCGCCATCTCTGAATTATTTATACACCTTAATCTTTGATTTCATGGAACGACCCTTCATCAACTATCTCCCGAACTCTCCTTAATTCTTCGAGCATCGGCTTCAATGTCATGTTGTATCTAAGATGGTTTTGTCAATGTAAAATAACTTAACATCGCCGCTAGACATTGTTAACGTAATCTAGAGTTCGCGAACAACTTGGATCATTAGCAAGTTTGCCCGACTTCGCAGAGCACTAACATATTCTTTGGAATAAAAAAAGTGCCACAAGTAAATAAGGGACGCAATTAACATACACGTTACAGGGCTTGAGCTTCTAAAAATATTCAACCATCAAAATTACTCATTTTTAGAACGATATTTTTGACTGTGATATCCTTTGCATTTCGTCTGCCTGTAAATTTGTTGGAGTGCTTCGCATTCGGTCAATCCTGTTAAGATGGTAGCCGTATTGGATGGTATCTTTTCACTCCGCCAGAGTTCAAAGGAGCGTTACGAGCTGTCAAATTGGAGTATTATATGTGTAATAATATTATGCATTGAAATGGTCTAACCACGCTTTTACTATGTTAATTGATAATTCTCAATTTTCCTATTCCCCGCCACTTCTTCTCCTCCATTACACAGATATCTAGACTTGAATCTATCCAAAGAAAATTTATACGGATTTGTCTTATCGATCAGGTGTCTATCATCTTTTAGACGGATACGAACAAAGACTTACATATTTCAAATTAGAGAGTTTGGTTAAAAGACAAAACATAAATGACCTCTTAATGCTTTATAAAATTGTGAATAATCGAATAGATAGTAACACAGTCAATTAAACGCCAAATCCAATCCTAGCAAAAACCTTAACATATTTTGGACCGAATTTTTTTCCAATAACACTGGATATTTTAATCATATGTCTAGAATGTCTCGATCATACAACGATCTTCCTAAAACACACATTATCATAGATATTTTTCTACATAATATAACTTGTTTCAAGAAATATCTCCAGGATTTGTGTATCTAAAAACTAAAAAATAAAAATTTGTTTGTTGTTTTATCATTTTTTTAAAAATAATATTTTCTACTTACTTATGTCTTTCAAATTTTGTAATCAAGTTTTTAAGTTATGTATAAAAATACTGACATTTTTTTTCATGCTTCTGTGAATTTGCAAATGTGTTTACTGCAGACACATTAGTCTAAGGATTTATTTTTGTATTTTAATTTGTTTTATATTACCCAAAATAATGTTCTATAGATATCATGTTTGTGTCTAAAATAATTGTTTTTTTTTTTAATATAAAATACCGCACAAGAGTCCCAACTGCTCCCGTCTGGAGCCAGTGAGACTATGGCATCCCCAATTGGGGTATGTTGTGAGGCTGAAGGTAGTGGGGAGGGGAAGGAGATAGAGAAGAGGAAGGTGGGAAAGTACCTGGCTATTCAGATCTGGTCACTAAATACGGCTAAAGCCATTTCAAGCAACGTTTCAATTCTGAATGGTGGTCTTACACCAGGGCGATACTGATAGTATCTTCCACTGTGGAACGTGCCGCAAATATACTATATATTATTTTAAATGAATATATTGTGAAATAACACAAATTAATCAAATAAAATTTATTTGCGCACGCCGGGTTCGAACCCGCAACCTTCGGATTGTGAGTCGAGAGTCTTGCCTCGGGACCACGGAGGCCGTCAATAAAATGAAATAAAAATAAAATCTCTGTTCAGCTTCCAACACCCCAAAACAAACATATGTCACAGCAAATCGTAATATTCTTAAATCATTTTTAATATGCGCTACGTTCGATGACGAATGAGGCAGTTTGTCAAATGATTATATCACATTATTCCACAATATCTGATTGCTTTTTGCCTAGGAACCTCGCCAACAGTAACACTTTGTGACGTTAGTATAAGATTGTATGATCTAAGTCTGGGGAACTTTAATCTCAGTGCGACCAGTACCCCAGGGGCAAGATATTTTGAGGACCGGGAATACTTGTTCAAAGAAAGGAAAGGACGTTGGATCAGTCTGTAAATCTGTATTTACCAGCCAAGATCCAATATCAATATAGGAATGTAGGTTGAACAAGGATTAAGGGAAGGATTAAGCATTGCGTGAACATTCCAACCATTTTTTTATCTTTCTTTTACGTCCCTTCTTCTTTCTTCACTTTCCTTTCCTTTTATTTTAATTTTGTTCTACTTACATTTTATCTTAGTCGTTCCTATATCTTTTTCCTCGTATCCTCCTATTTCCACTTTTTTTACATTACCCCCAAACAGGAGACTCGTTGCTTTGGGGATGCTGTGGGGAGGGTCTTTATGGAAAGGAGGAAGAGGAGGTTCTGGGAAGGAAAAGGGTATGATAAGTGATGAACTTATGATTTAATCCCTCCCACTGTGGTGCAAGGTGATGTTCCGAGAAAGTCCTGCTGGAGAGGACAAAAGGTCTCCCTTAGTCTCTCCCGATCCGGCCTGCCACGCAATATGTAGGCAGACGCATCCGCCGCCAAGACCCGGAAAAACATCACCTCACGCACACAGACACCCTACTAAGTCACCAAACGTAGCGCATTTTTTATAAAAAAAATACCGCACAAGAGTCCCAACTGCTTCCGTCTGGAGCCAGTGAGACTATGGCATCCCCAATTGGGGTATGTTGTGAGGCTGAAGGTAGTGGGGAGGGGAAGGAGATAGGGAAGAGGAAGGTGGGGAAGTACCTGGCTATTCAGATCTGGTCAGTAAACACGGCTAAAGCCATTTCAAGCAACGTTTCAATTCTGAATGGTGGTCTTACACCAGGGCGATACTGATAGTATCTTCCACTGTGGAACGTGCCGCAAATATACTATATATTATTTTTAATGAATATATTGTGAAATAACACAAATTAATCAAATAAAATTTATTTGCGCACGCCGGGTACGAACCCGCAACCTTCAGATTGTGAGTCGAGAGTCTTGCCTCGGGACCACGGAGGCCGTCAATAAAATGAAATAAAAATAAAATCTCTCTTCAGCTTCCAACACCCCAAAACAAACATATGACACATCAAATCGTAATATTCTTAAATCATTTTTAATATGCGCTACGTTCGATGACGAATGAGGCAATTTAGGAATTTTTCAATTTTTTCAAAGAAACGTCACCATCTCAACGACAATTATTTTTTCAAACTTTCTTGAGGCAGGTATCAGTCGCTATCGGAAAAGCCTTTGAATGAGTTCAAAACGATAATGTGACGGATAAGTTGATGTGAAAATGCATATTTGTTTGCCAAAAATACCATGGCAAACTTCGTGAGACTGGTAGTGTCACGAAAGTAAGTTTCTCGAAAGTAAATAAGTAGTGTCATATAACTTCATGGGTTGTGCGAGGCGGTGTTCTTTACCTATGCAAGAATGAAGGTTAGTGTACAAACATTGTTCATACGAACCAACTTAAATGCCTAAATGGACACTGTAACGCTGTCCAAAACGTTGGTTAAAGAACGAGATAGCACATCGCTGCACAGGGCCGTAGCTAGGGGGGGGCATTATGGGGCAATGCCCTACCTTAAAATACCTCTGCCCTACCTTAAGAAATACCATCGACTATGATAATATTCAACAAAATTCTTCAGATCTAACAATTCCATTAAGAGAAGAGGATGCTGTAGTCAAAGCGTATTTGAGTCGTCGAGAGGATAAAACGGAAAGCACACCGCAAGTTTTGTACAGGCAGCGAGAGGCGTTTAGAGATACGTATGAACTTTTTTGCATCTGTGGCGACAATAGGCTGTAGCACTGCTGTGTGCGATTCTACGTTTTGAACATTGACTGCAATCAAAAGGCCTTAGAGGCTATCAATGGATCACTAAGTCAGTTGATCTAAATGAAGTACTTCGTATTTTTAACGATATGTCGAATTGGAGAATTCGATTGTTTTAAGGAAAGACTTTTTATTATTTTTAATTTTGTTTTTATTTTGTAATTTCAAATTATGTTTGATACCTAATATAAACCTTAATACATGAAAAGCTGCAGTTACTTTGCTGAAGTTTATTGTTAGCAATGATCAAGAATTACCTTGTGTACAAATACTTATTATCTATCTGGTGAAAGAACACGAGGTAATTCTTTCTCATTGTTAAATAACTAAACGTTTTGATCATCCAATTGCCTCACACATGTACGACGAAAATCGATTAACCAGATCAGATCAAGTTTCATTTTTACTTGCGCCCTACCTGTAATTACCGCTGCCCTATCTTAAATTCAACTCTGGCTACGGCCCTGCCGCGGCATAATACCCCAAAAATAAATCCCTTTATACAATATGACAATAACAATAATCTTGACAAAATTATATTAAACTCAGTAGAAACAATAAATGATCTAGGTATTATTTTCAACTCAAAACTTACATTTATTAGCCATATATCTAATATTATTAATAGAGCAATGAAGATTTTAGGATTTATTATTAGAATAACCAAACAATTTTGTAACATTGATACTATTCGCATTTTATACATAACGCTAGTGAGAAGCATTTTAGAATATAACTCTACGATTTGGGCTCCAAATTACAATATCCATATTCAAGCGATTGAAAAAGTCCAGCATAGATTCCTTAGGTATATTAATTTTAAATTAGGTATTCCAAGAGAATCCGTTGACTATAATTTGTTATTAAACTGGACTAATCTCGTAAATTTATCAGATCGCAGAAAAATCTGTGATCTATTAATATTATATAAAATAATTCACTCGGTCTTGGATACCCCTGATTTAATAGAACTAATACGATTTCATTGCCCTGGTCGCGCTAACAATAGACTGATTCTACCGTTCTACTATAATAACACACATACATTATCACATTATTACTCACCAATCAGTCGATTACACATTTTGGGAAATGAATATGCTAACATCGGCGACATTTATTTCTTAAAATTAGCGAATATAAATATGCACACTCAAAAATTATTTTTCCACGAAATGAAATGATGATATTTCTCATTGTTCTTTTTTGTTGTGATACACAAAATAATTGTATTTTATTTTTAGGTTTCAGTTTTTAAGTTTCTTATTTTTTCCGTAATGTAACTTTATATACGCAATATGGACATGTTGAAATGAAATGATGATATTTCTCATTTTTATTTCTTGTTATTTTTTGTTGTGATACACAAAATAATTGTATGTTATTTTTAAGTTTAAAACTACTATTATTTAATGATATTATTTTTCTTAATTTTGTACTCTATTATATGTTTATTTATAAAAGGCAGTATAGCCGTTTATGTATTTAAAATAAAATAAAATAATGTAAGATCCAATTTTAATAGTTAGCCCTAACTTAGTTTTAGAGGCACTGCCTGTAGAACATGATTTATACATTATCGAATGTTAGACGGAGCTAGAACAATGACTTGGATGGAACTTTTTGCTTCCATATTGGTAATGTTCTCAACTTCTTGCGGAACTGGTTGATTTATTGAGATTGTCCTACCGCGATTATTATCATAGACTTGCCGGGAGGGCCATTACTTTGTGCCCAGAGGAATGGCCACTTGAGATTTGTTTTTGTTGAATTATAGTAAAGTTTGATTTAAAATATTTTAGGTGGAGAGGGAAAATAATAATAATAATATTGAAGAGTGTTGAATAAATACCGTTTGAAGTGAAAACTTATTTAGCACCGTCGTGATTTGAAACTCGATGAAACGGAAACGAGAGGCACTAAACATAGACAAACACGTATGTCCGCAAGATTTAACCTGCGAGAGAATGAGATATACTGATCGATGTATTCTTTGTGCTTTCTGGCCTCTTTCTTGTGCTATGCTTCGTAGAATAACACGTAAAATATTTTTTAATCTTGGTAATATTATTAAAATAAATAAACTCTGCAATCATCCTACTCCTGAAACTCTGCATTTGTCCCATTCTTTCGAAGTTTAGTTTTCTGAAGGTTTTACTTCTACCGTGTGTGTACTGCACACATGATTTTTTTTATGTGAATACAAGAAGAGTCCCAACAGCTCCCTTCTGGAGCCAGTCAGATTATGTCGTATTCAATTAGGAGATGTTGTGATTATGTTGTAAGGCTGAAGGTAGTGGGGAGGGGAAAGAGTTGGGGAAGAGAGAGTGGGGAGGTACCTGGCTCACCAAATCTGGTTCTGGTTACTGGCTCAACAAATACGGCTAAAGCCATTTCAAGCAACGTACACGTTGACCTCAGATTCGTACCCTTCCTTCATACCAACTTCCTTCCCAGAACCTCCACTCCTTACTTTCGACAAAAACACCCTCCACACAGCATCCCTAAAATGGCATTGGCCCCGAGGGATTTTATTTCTTCAGAGTCATTTGTGTGGAGCTAATGTAACAAGAAATACATATTTCGTTGAAAAGCTTTAAAATTTAAGAAAACGAGTTTTTTCGCTGGTAACGCAAGGCTTGAAAATTCTTCACAGGTAATATATAATAATATGGAAAACAGCTTAAACGAGCACTATTATGTAAAAAAAACTTAATCCGTAATTTTGTTTCTTCAGTAGTTCAAAATAGCAGGGCAAACTTTTTCGAGTTACTTACCCAAGAAAAAGATAAAGTACAGGTGGGCTAAAAGTTACCTGCTACTTTTTTCTTTAATGGAGACAGAATGCGGCAATCAGTTTGAGCGGGAGACAAATTGGCAAAGTTCAGGTATTTTTTTACCAAATCAAATTTCCAACCCCCGGAGTGTCCTATCGTACCTAGGAAGGGCTGATATCTGAGGGATGGAATAAATTTCCAATCATTTTCTCACTTAATACTAAAAGAAAAAAATTTGAAGTGTCGGTTGACAAGATTGCAAGCAATCTGATTATTCAGAATGTTTTTCTTTTAGAAACTAGTCGAATTCTGCAGACTTTAGAATGTAATACGTACAAGAAACAAATCTGTTAAATTATCGAGAAGCAAAAACTACTTTTTTTATTTTTTATTTATTCAACACATGTTACATATTTGTGACACTTATAAAAAGAAGAAATATTAAATAAATACTTATAAAAAAAGAAAACAAAAAAAAAACAATTTTTTACGAGAAAAACTCTCTTTTTATAACTTTTGAAGGTTATTCCTATCAACGTAATATATCATTGAAGAAGAAGATAACACTTAGGACGGGTTGTTTCAAAAAAAATTGATGAGTTCATCAAATATTTGAAGTTGATTTTCAGGTTCTGTGTAAGTTTTTTTCGAATTCTGTTTTTTTATCATCATAGGCCAGCTGCTTCACAAAACTGAAATCATCAAAGAACTTGAATAGAACTTACACAAAACGTGAAAATTAACGTCAAATATTTGACCAATTGGTCAAATTTTTTGAAACAACCCATCCTTATAATCTTAATGAAAGTATGAAAGAAAACAAGACACAGAAAAATAGAAAAAGACAATGGTCGCAACTGGGACTCGAACCCAGACCTCTCGTCTAACCGGGACGTGCGCGTTATCCAATTTCGCTATTGCCACCTTCTGTCAAACCGTCATATTCTTAAAAAAAATCCTTTTTATTAATCTTACATAGGAGGCCAAAATAGATGTTCTGATGTAGGATCTTAATTTATACTTCATTTACTTTAGTATGAAAGCTTAATTTACAAGAATGTGACTTGAAAGCTGTTTTATATTTAAACAGGGTGTTAAAGTCCGTATTTCTTACTTAAACCAGTGATTCCTGATATTATTTGTAGTGAAAAATGTAAATGAAGTTTTGTCTTCGATGACATTTTTTTTCCACAAAAATATTAAAAAATAATATATTTTGGACAATTGGGGGCGGGGTAAGAGGTTGGCGGTTACTTGGCTGAGTGACCAGTGATGACACGGATGCCTCCATCCACCCACGGCTTGGCTATTAAGACTATTTCAGCCGGACTCTCTCGTGCCATTGCTTGTCACAGCAGTGGGAGACTTATTCAATTCTCCAAATTCCCACAAATCCGTCAAACATTTTTTTTCCTTTCCAGAACTTACCCTCCTTCATTTTCTTAGAAAAATCCTCCACACAGAATCGCCAAAGATGACGTGAGGGAAATTATTTTCTCAGGGTCTCAGGGTTTAAGAAATACATGTAAGTACTCTGTTTTGACTTACTTACTTTGAATTGACTTTAACCTATGATTTCTTACTTTATTTGGAGTAAAAAATGTAGATGCGATTATTTTAGTCTCTGGTGACTGTTTTTCATGTTTTTTTTTTATTTTTTTTTTCCATTTTTTTCCATCGAAACCAAACATTTTTTCTTGTGTCATCACTGGTCACTCAGCCGAGTAATCACTCATCCCGACCCCAACTGACCAATACATATTAATTTTTTTATATTTTCAGTTGAAAAAAAACATATAAAATGTCATTGGAGACCAAAAATTCGTTTACAGTTTTTATTACAAACACTATAAGGAATCACTGGTTAAAGTAAAGTCTGTATGTACCAACAAGTTTTCATGTTTCAAGCAATGGCGAGGTGGGAATGGGTACCGCCGCCCCGGGAACCTTTATTGGATAACCAACACCTCTGCCATAGGTCACCCCAAGTGGTTCGCTACCTTTGGTGATTTAGCAGGGGTGCCCGGGTCCATGGGGTGAGGTTTGTCTAGATATTGGAGGCGGATGACCAGGACTCACTGAACCCCAAATTCCTACCCACCCCTTTAACCCTTTTCCTTCCCAGAACTCTCCTTTCCCCCTTTTCCTTAAACAAAAAAACTCCACACAGCATCCCCAAAGATTACATAGGCCCTGAGGGAAATTATTTTCCCCATGGCCTCCTGTGTGGAGCTCATGTAAAAAAAAAAATTGTTTTTGCTTCATTGATGGAAATATTTTGAGAAAACCGTGTTCCCAAGAATGTTTGTATTTCTTTTTTAAAAAATACAATAATATCGTGATGTTCATGCGAAAGTACCTACCGCTTGCGTCAGGGCACGCGTCAAAATGAAGTAAATCGATCAGTAAGTGTCAAATCACTTGGTATACATTGTTAACTTTGTATATTTTCAATAAGTGGTATATGCAAAGTGATTTGTTTTCATTTAATTAAAATGACGCCACAAAATGAATTTGCAATTATTGAATACGTTTAAAACTTATTTGTATTGCACCGCAATATTGCTTAAACAGTTTTATAATGCTGTCAACAAGTTTTTCGATGAACAAAACATTAAAGTATCCGGTAATCTTTCAATTCCAAAGATTTAAGCGTGATTTATGATGTCGCTGGACAAAAAATGCACCGTCGCTTAATGGAGACCATAAATTCTCCACAAATCTTTCACGAACACCTGTTAAAATAAGAAAGGAGTTCCGGATCTCGCCGCAGCCTCTCCCGTAATAAATATGCCAGAAGAAGCCCGCGGCGGTTGCGAGAATTTATCATTGGCGGACGGTAGTTACCCAATAAAAATAGTGCTGCTTAATGATTTATTATTTTAAAATTAGATTTCAGGCATCGGTAAACGAAATTTCGAAGAACCTTTGCTCAAATAGTGTTACATAAAGGTGGAGGGAGCTGTAATAATTAAAGGTGTTTGTTTTTAGGGTGCTTTCTACAAATTACCTGTCACGAAAAAAATTAAACCCATCTAGTTGCCTAGTTAAAAACCAACTGAAATGTTTTGTGTTAGCTATTATATTGGATATTATATAGGTCTGAAATTTAAGCGGAAAAAAAATCATTTTTATGTGCCGTGTGTCACTCTATCTCTTTATATAAAGAGGAGTATTTGTGGCGGGTACAGATCAGGCGGTATGAAATTGTTTTGTTTACAAATCTACATTTTTATTTCGAGACTAATGAATTTCAAAACAAGTGTAGTTTCATCACTGTTTTAACGTCACTGTAGTTTTTTTTTAACATTAGCTCCTGTCAAGAAAACAATTTTCTTCGGGGCCTATGTCAACTTTGAGGATGCTGTATGGAGGCTCATATAAAGGACATGAAGGAGTGGAAGTTGTGGGAAGGAAACATGTGTTAATAATGGGTAGGAATTAAGTGTTTCTAGAAAGGATGAACGTATGCTGCGGTGCAATGCGGTGGTTCGAGAGTGGTGTGGTGTGGATGAATGTGATGATGTGTGTGTGAATGCGGTGGTGGTGAGAGAGTCCGGCTAGAGAGTTTAAAAGGTCTCCCTCAACCAGTCTCTCCCGATCCGACGCTCAACACAGTACACTTTGTGAACTTAATACACTTAGTACTTAGTAATTCCACAGCAAAATGATGTGCGGATTTCATAATTCTCGAGATCTTTGAGACTTTTAACTGCTTCAATAAATTGCTTCTAAGCGTTTTCACGCTGTTTTACCACGACAAAATTCAATTAACAAAGTTTATCCAATTTTAAATATTGAGTGTCTCTGATAAGCCAATAACAACGCAAATGTTATGAAAAGAACATTTGCGTATATGTACAAACAAGCAATTTCCCACCCACAGTTTTCGCAGACTTTATAATATTCCCGACAATTTTCTTTCCAGTCTGAAAGGTACCTTAACCGATTTAAATACTGGCATCCCTATTTCCACAAGAGTGCCAATAGCAGCCGCGGTTCGGTCGGGGATCCCCGCGAGACAATGATAAATGACGGAGGCTGAGGCGACCGAACGACCTCGGCCCGGCGCCGGCGGCGGTGTACCAACACCCCGTGCTGGTCTAATGCTCCTGGTACTTACCTATCTTTAACACATTTTGAAAGGTACTTTAAGTTTTCTACGAGTTTTACATATTTGTTTGGGAACCATACAAACTTTTATAAAAAACTTTTTACGTGGATGAGTTTGACGTAATAAGATTGTTGCACTTTTTATTGGTGGCGATAAGGCAGTTGATTAACTGTAAAAAAACAAAGTTTAATTTTACTATAAATTCGTGTATTTCAAATGTGCTTTAAAACTTTTTTGTTGTTTTTTTTGCTGGTTTGACTGGGATTAGAACCTTTCTACCCAGTGATTGGAATCTAATGAAAACAAAATATTCATCCTTTTCATAAAATATTCATCAATTCAATGCAATAAAAATAAAAATAAAATTTTCATCTTGGGATGCAAGTCTGGACTTGCAGAAAAGTCAATGTCAAAAATTAAAATAAAAATAAAATTTTCATTCTGAGATACAAGTCTGGATTGCAAGTCAATATTAGTATTTGAGATGTCTATGCATTGCTAACCATTCATCCGTTTGCGATGAAACTTTGGGGATTTTATGTGCGCATGCCAGCGATGGTTGTACACAAAATAGAACTCTGGTGTGATGAAATTATGCGTTACTAACCATTCATCCAATCGCGATGAAACTTTGGGGATTTGAGGGGAAGGGGACGTGGGAGAGGAAGGGGAAGCGGAAGGGGAATGGGACGAATTGGAAAAGACACGCAGGGAAAAACAATGTCTTATTAATTGGCGTAAAACAAATCACTGTGTTGATACTTAATTACACCACTTATTTAATAGAAATTTTCAAATCATTCATTACCGATTATTTTGATAAAAAAAATATACAAAGCGGTACGCAAAGTGTTTTTCTTTTATTTAATGAACATTTTAATGAAATCGGTACGTAACTACTGAAAAGCTTTGTGAAAAAACTTTACTTCACTTCATGCAATTCATACGCGGTAGAAGTGAATCCTTCAGAGAACTTTAAAGGACAAGAGTGAGAAAATTACGAAGCACTTTTTTTAATCAACTTGAAGAATGTTTTTTCCATACTTTTGTCATCGACTTCCAGTGCACCTTTTCCTATACCTTTGGTCATATTAGTATTTTTTGGTCATGTTTTATTCTGCGGAGTCGCCAGATATCGCTTTCTTTTGTGTTTGTTTTTGCCTGTTCATTTTGGAGTGGTTTGAAGATCGGATATTGATTTTACATTTTTTTATTTTTCTTGATTTTATACGATTCGATCTTTGGTCGTCTTTATATGTCTGGCCGCTGAGGTTCGTCAGGCGCTTTAAAAACATATTTTTTATTTATGGATTTCGTAGTATTCCATCCTTGGTCAGCAAAATCTCTGCACAGGTTATTCAGAATGTTTATAGACCAAAGGAGACTAGATTTATTGTATTATGTTGGAACCGAGTCCCGTGAATTAAATAAATTTTATTGCTTTCTCATTCTTTCGCTGGGTAAATCAAATCACAACGGTATTAGAAGTTTTCACTTCAAAAATGAACACGGAAGAAAAAAGTTCAAATTCACCGAAGAGAGCTACACATGTATAGCATTGAGCGATCGATTCTGACAATCATAAATAAAGTTCGAATAATATCAAGAAAAAACATCGCTGGAAAGGCAACGCAAACATAAAGTTTCCCATCTCTAAAAGCATGAAAGAAAATACAACTCTTAGGAAATGCTTCAACAAATAATTTACGAGTATTTATCTTGCAAGACATGTTGTTGTCCTCTGCCGCGGCGTTCTGCCGGAAAATACGCCCTGAACATCTTGTCAGGAAAAGTTTTCTTCTACAATTACGTAGCTTTTAAAATTTCCCATTATTTCTGCGTTCCCTGTCGATACCCTATACTTCGGGATAATTCAGGTGCTCGGTGCCTCGAAGTAACAAGACTGAAACTTTAACATGAAGAAGACGGAGTAGACTGGAAAGCAAAACAGGTGGTAAAATAAAGAATTTCTTTCTCAAGAAGTGACGGTTGGATGTTATATTTTTAATAAGTTTCGTTAACCCTTTCGGGTCAATACAATGATTTGGTCACGGTTGATATTATCTCTCCCGATTGATCACGAGAGATCTTTGATATTTTATTAGAATGATTAATGATGATGAAGTGAAAACCCTAAATCCAAGAGCTCCAGCTTTTTTAACCTATTTTCTATCGATATATCTACTATAAATTCAAAGAAGAGTGTCTATGGCGGACACAAAGTAGGCGGCGTGGATTGTTTGTATAAAAATCTACAGTTTTACTCCAAAGTCGTTAAAATTCTGTGCACTTGATCGTCAAACATGAGATTTTGAAATACCATCCCAGTTCCTTTTTCTACCTCTTACAGCAGAATTGCGATACTTCTTGGTAATATTTTGCCCACTCGACTTTTACAATAATACGATCATAACTGCCTACGTCTGATTTCAAAAAACTGTGAATAGACCATGTAAGTCAGTTATTATAGTATAAATATTAAGCGTATTGTGCTGGGAGCTTGGTTCTTATGCCTGGAACGTGTATTTGTTAATTGAACGTGGATTGCGTTAGCTTTTTTTATTTAGGGGTAATCATAAACTGAGCGATTTATGATAGTGAGATTCTGAGATTTCAATACCCTTGCATTTATGCAAATGGAAAAATTTCTTCAAGTTAAAAATAATAATAAATTTCACGTGTTGGTGTTTCGGAGCATCTTCATCCATAGCTACGGAACTTACCCATCTGTGATGAAGGTCGTCAATCTGTTACGTGTTTCCGCTTATCCTGGCTTATCTGGTCCATCCAGCGGGTTTTAGGGCGACCTTGATCCCTTTTAGATCACCGGACAATATTGAGTGACGAGATACTTATTTGTCCATCGGTTGTCCACCCCGAGCGATTTGTATTTGCGATTTTTTTGTTGTTTATTTCATTGATTTCAAAAGAAGATGCATTTTACATGTATGTCAGGAATCTCATCGGTTAATGTCTAGGACGCCATAACCAATCGAAGTTAGAAAAATAACTCCACAAAATAAAGAATTTACGTGCGGAAGGTCAGGAAAGAAACAAAAGTTTGGTCTTGAAGAGGCGATTGTTGCTTGAAGGTAAAAATAACAAAAAATCGTTCATATCTTTCCACAGCTAAGAAATTGAACATAAGAAATAGTCACACAAATATATAAATACCTACTGATGCTCATTAGCCAAATGTTAAATGCTTATAAATTAGTGTAAGACACACGTTTGGCATATCTTACGCATCAGTGCTGAAAGGATTAATAAACGATAGGTTTTCAGAGCACATTATTTTAAGTATGATTATTTATTTTAATTTTTCCAACCTGACATGACATCTATGTTTAAAAAATGCGATTCGTACGTTAATATATATCAAACTAATTGCCGTTGTATTGCCTACAATTGTTGAAACTATAAAGAACAGCTGGATTAGAGGCCAAAATATCCTACCAAACTGAATATTAGAAAAATGTGAGCAATTATATTTTATATTCGAGTTAATATTAATTATTAAAAAAAACTATTCGTAAAACCTTTCTACCACGCATTACGGAAATATAAAAAAACATGTAAAATTATGTCGTTTTTTTGGTAAGAAATTTTAGTTTCAGTTTGCCAACGTAAATTGATAGATTGCAATTTAAATTTAATCCCATCAAAATGGTTTTTTCAATCAGTTTAATTTTTTTAAATTTTATATTTCATAACAACATAGTCGTAAGATTTTTTTTTTGTTTTAATTGAACTCACAAATAATTTTAAAACTTGCAAGTGCTACCTTTAAAGATTTGAAAAATATATACGAATATATTCAGTTTGTTTAGCTAAGATTGGCCTCAAATCCAAAGTAATGATTGAGTTTTGTATGAAAAAACCTGGTCAGGCACCATCATTATGTTTTTGTATTCTTCTTTGACCACGATTATAAAGTAAAAATTAGCTTATAATGCAAAAATGATATTATGGAAATATCTGTGGGCTACTGGAGACACTAATTTGGACCATATATGTCGCTCAAGTGTCCTTTTGGACCAAAATATTCAATTAATTGCCTTTCCAAATTTGTTATCGATACTTGGCATAGAATTCATGATGCCTAACATTTGGTATCTGCCTCATTGTGAATTTTACTTTCTCCGGATGAGCAACCTAACCTAATTGTGGCCGTCATAAAATATTATTAATTCTGTGTGACGAATCAAAATTTGACTGGGAAAAAGTTTGGACTGGAATCATCTAAAGAGAAGCTTTCTTTATAAGGTTGCTGTTTTTTATGTTCACATTAGATTTGCTCATAGCCATTTTTGTTGAGTAAATTAAAAAATTTAAATAATTTTTAGGGGTACTACGCTCCAGAGAGTTTTTGGGTTTATACAAATTATTGGGTGAACAATCACCCCAAGCACTTATTACGATACACAGGTCGCGCAGCCAATCCTCTTAAGCACTCCGACCCCATTTGTTTTCAAGACAATATATCTTTAGCAGTCAAGTACAATAAGTTCGTTTTCAAGCTAACGCGTGTGTTTCCACAGAAATGGTTATAACTCCGTTTTAATTCTGGTGACAACCTTAAAACAAAAAGGAGATTATCTACAATAAACTACGCTTCACATTTATATTCAAAATTGTCCACAGAAATAGTTAAGATATACTAATTTTGTAAAAACAGTTTTCACCCTCCAAAACGCGTACGCGCCGTTAGACTTAGTTAATGTTTTATTAATATTTTTGTATGAAATGCATGTTTGCATCCTAAATTTTTATATTAACAAATTTATTATTTATTTGTAATATTATAATTTCAAAGCTTATTTCATCGCCTTTCAAAAATAGTTTTTAGTATTTGGCTACAATCAGATTTTTTTAATTTATTGAGCTTTAATTGCGAAGTGGAAACAACACTTTTTTTTAAATCTGACAGTTCGTTTAAAACAAATAACTTTCACAAAAGCGATAGACCGGAGTGCTTAACTCCTTATTTATAAATACTTTTTGATCATTAAACTACATATTTCAACATATGTTTTGCTAAACATGTTTTTATCACATCCTTCACGATAGGAGTTCACTGAGTTGTGGAGAAGAAGTGCAGGCAACTTCACAGCGCTTTCCTTTATTTCGACTCTATTTAGGATACATTATAGATTGCATATTTTCATCTCCTTTTGCGGTTTGTGCCCAGTCTACTATGCCCAGTTCTTACTCTTTACTGACACGAAAACGATGCTTACTCCCACAAAATGAGAATCTCGAGGCAATATTTGTGAAGTATTTCACGCAGAGGTACACTTGACAACATTGGCAAGAAGAAGAAGAAGCAGGGGACAAAGAACAACGGAGAAATAGTTACGTAGGTTACGATCGATGGTAACTGGTCGTAAATAAATAAAATAATTGTATATTGTACCATAAAGAAGGAAAGAAAGGTTGTTCCAAAACAGGACGTATTTAAAGAAAATATTATAGTGGTTCAAGCAAAGTGATATAATTTATTAATTGTTATCAAGTTTAATTTGAGGAGCTCCATTTAATTTTTTTTACGTAAGATTATTATTTAATTTATAAAAAGAATATCCTTATGAACATGCTCTCCTTTGTAATAAATATTATGAGTGACAGCTGTTTTGCCTTCTGAAGGCATAAAGGTCTGTAAAAAAAGTGATAAAGATTCATTTATTTATAAGAACTAAAATAAAGTCAAATTCACAAGATTGACCCGATTGTAAGTCGAGTCATAAAATGTATTATTATTTTCAAATAAAGTAAGTTTAAACATTCTTATATTCAATAGGACATAAAAAAATTAATTCATGTCGCCGTTCTTACCATAGTTGGTGGTATAATAAGTTGGCGGTGTAGTGTCTTCCAGCAGATGATCAGGATTCGATCTCGGTCGTGTCGTATACATTTTTTAAATTGAGTTTTAATACATTTTTTTAACAAATATTCTTTTAAATACCACTTTTTCATTAATGTATTTTTCGACGACGATGTGGCTTTTTATGGGTCTGTGCTGGTTAAAACAAAAATAAATATACTCACTAAATAATGAACCTAAATTATGGCAATTAACAAAAAACGCTTTAGAAGAAAAGGCTAGTACCTACCTAGTAGCGACTAGAAATTGAATTCAGGAACTTCTGTCATCCTTAACTACAGGAGACCACTATTTTGTCCAACACTTGTGGTATTTAAAAAATATACATTATGCAATAATTATCACGATTTTAAGCACATAGGTTTAAAACATAATATAAGCAATCACCTTTGTTTTTTGCAAATATCTAAGGTAAGTAAAATATAATAATATCTTCCTTTTTCGGAACAAAAAGAGATTTTCTTTATTTGTTTGAGGTGTTATGCCGTGTTGCGCTACCTCCTTCTTTAGCCAACGTTTTGGACAGCATTACAGTGTCCATCATCAGGACAGATGTGTAATTGTGTTGATGATGGACACTGTAACGCTGTCCAAAACGTTGGCTAAAGAAGGAGGTAGCGCAACACGGCATAACACCCCAAAAACAAATTACGGAAATACTTTTGGCCATGAAAATCTAAAAATCTAAATAGAGATTTAGATATCCTCAGTGGGATGTTCCTTGCTGACGATTTCATTATTTTAAAATTTAGTGCTATGAATAACTCGATGTAATTTAAGACATATATATCGACGCTGGAAAGGAAACATGTCAGCCATTTTTTTTTTCCAGGTAGATGGCGCTTTAATCATTTCTCCTTTCCAGCGTCAATAAATATACTTTTTTTACAATTATTCATCATCATCTTCTTCTCTTTATGCTATTTGTATATCCCTGTCTCGCGCTGATTGTTCGGCCTCCGTCCATGGCATTTCCATCCTCTCCTCACACAGTTTCTGGAGTTGTCTGGCCCAACTGTGTCTGGGGCGGTTTCCTGGACGTCTACCCAATGGAAACGCACTCAGTATTTTCCTAGAAATCCGTTCATCAGACATTCTCGTGCCCAAGCCACCTCAGTTCGATTTTTCTATGAAGAATAACAGTGGTTCGATGTTTAGATCATCTCGGATCGTCGAGTTTCTTATTTTATCCCATTTCGTAACTCTTGCCACTCCTCTCAAATACTTCATTTCGGTAGCTTGTACTCTAGAGCGTGTTCGTTCGTTTAGCATCTATATCTGGTGGCCGTATCGGGCGTGCCGGGCACTGCCTTCTGTTCAAAACAATATAATTATTCATCTTTATTAAATTTCACTGTAATAATATACGACAATCAGTATCGTACCTTTGAAATGTCTACTTATAAATTGGATTAGATAAAATCTTTGATGTTACATAGATCTGTCTTGGCTGATGATCCAAGACTTGATGTCAGATTTACAAATAAAATAAGTTGTGTTCCGTCTAATGGCCACTGGAAGTGCATTGTATAATTGTATACCTTGTGTTTATTTTCTGAAATAGGTCATCATAAATATGTTTTATTATTTTTGGTGCAGTTGAGTGGTTTCGGTTTCAGTCTGTATTTGGTGTCGGTATTTTTTTTTTTTGATCTTCCTTTTGCATTTTGTATTCAACTTTTCTAGATTAAAATGCTATTGTGGTTTTTTTAAAGAGTGGAATTTTATTGTAGAATTAAGTACCGTAGATTAAGAAGATTGGAAGCCAGCCGCTGAGGACAGGAGGAGTTAGAGGCGAATGTTGCATGTCCATGGCCTGTAGCGCCATCGGAGAGAGAGATTAAGAAGCTTTTTTGCCCAAATACTGTATCTGTAGTTGCTTGTTGGATATATTTTTGACCTTGAGAGCTGGTGTTTCTAATATGGGTGCTAGTTGTTGTTTTTTGCGCTTTGTGTTTATAAATGTAAATGACTATTGCTTTAGAATAGACTTGTTTCGTTGATATGATGTTAAGATTGTTGAAGCATAGCTCTAAATTTACCACACTATGAGAAAAGTGCTCTCATTTTTACTAATGGCGTCTTATGTCATCACGACCTGTGAATTAGAATACATGTTGATAAATGATGAATCTCTATTATATTCCTCAGGGCGCGGAATAATTGTGTAATAATAATTCTTTTTATTTACAAAGAAGTTCATGCCTGAAAGAAACTACCTTTTACTTTGATAATTTTTGCAAACTAGTTGAGATGTTCATTTTAGTTTCCAACTATTCATAACTATTACTCCCAGAAATTAATGGAATGGATTTGAGTATTGAAAAATCATGAAGCTATAAAATTAATTTGGAAAACCCACAAAACACGATAGTAATTCCGTGGAATGCAATCACTTCGTTGTGCAAACACAAACAATAAAAACAATGTAATGAAAACAAACAGCGTGGTTCGGGTGCGTAAATTAAAATTTAAATTGCCCTGTAAAAGCCTAGATTTGCCCAGTACTAGTTTGCACTGCATATCATTGAATTTATTTGTAAGCAATTTTTTTGTTTTCTTTAGGCATAAAATTTTCACAAAAGGATTTATATTAAACCACAGCATTAATATTCCGTTACGATTTTTTTAAATTATCACTATGTATGCGGCAAAAGCAAAGTTGGGTCATTTTATGACACAATCTGAGAAAAAAACTTTGATTTTTAATGATTTCAATTTTGGTTCAATGAAAACAAATCGCTTTATAAACACGACTTTGTAATCAAAATTTACTGCATGTTTCGAAAGCAATGGTTTCTTTATCAGGATAAAATAAAAATTAAAATTAAAATATTTTGGAACAGGTAATTGCTTCTATACATAAGAAACTTCTATTATATCAACACAATTGACAAAAATAAATTATTATATACATAGCTAAATAAAAAAATTAAATAATTATATTATACAAAAATAAAAAGATTAATACGAAAGTTAATTTAAAAGTTGGCTATTTATAAAAAATGAATTTGCGATTATTGGGGAAGTTTTTTTTAAAATTTTTTTATGGTTGTTTTAGATAAATTTATAATACGAGATAAGTATGGCATAGGTACCAAGGGCGGCTGGTTGCACAGTGTGCTTGTGTGCAGCACTGGTAAATTATATCGCCTAAAATTACTTTATAATATCTTACCGAAAAGTATAAAATCTATGAATCTCATTAAAAATATCACCTATCAATACAATGTCTAAATATGAATGTTGAAAGGAGAGCGAACTCTTAAAGTAACGCGCGAAGTTGCCTTGTGCCCGTGTGCAGACTGGTAGCAAATGCAACGAATTGTGTTTTTGTATCCAATATCTCAAATATCGCTGGCGTGTCAAGCCTGTATGAAAAATCAAGCTATCCGCGTGTGTCACACGGACGCTTTGGCGGCCTTTATCATACTAAACTTAAATTTGGATTTAAGGCAAAAATACTTAACCAAACTGAATATTTCTTTTTTTAATCAAAAGGTAAAGCAAATACCTATATTTAACATACATTTGCTTTTTTATTGATTTGTGTTTTAAATAATAAAACGCATATCATTAAGGAATTCAATTTTTTTATGGGTAACCTTGACAATTTTACCCACGTACTAATTATACATTGTTTATAAATACTGTTTATACACTGTTTAGAAATATAAAATTAAATAAATTAAACACTGTAAAAAAAAAGAGTTTTTCGGGATGAAATATAATTTTTATTTACGAAAAATTTGTGTTGTGTTATTTTTTATTTTCTTGGTAGGTACTGAAAAAGATTTGTACAAAAAAAAATTTAGTTAAAAAGCGATATGCAGAAGTTTTCGCTCTTCGAAAAAGGCTTAGAATTGACCTTCTCTCCAATCAAAATTAATGGAATTATTTTTACCTAATGTTGCTTAGTGATCGTTATCTCAAAAGTGCGGTTTATCAGTGAACCACCACATTTTCAGGGCAGCGGCCGCCACTGATAGGTACTTTAAGTTCTTTAAATATACACAGTCCTCCTCACTAGGTACTTTTGTTCCGAGGCAGACTGTAAATAGGTTGTTTTATCTTTTTGGTTTATCTTTTTAGGTATCTTCAAATTTTTATAATTTCCTCACCTTGATGTTTACTTTGCCCAGTTTGAAGTGGTATTAATTTTTCACAATCATTTGAAGATCTAACCACAACAATTTTTTTTGCAAACCTTTCATCGTCGTTCTGTTACCTTGAATTGTGTATAATCTATTGAAAAGCCAGAAGGCGGGGGAAGGTGACATTGATGGATCGAGTAAGAAGAATGTTTAGAATCAGTGATGCCAAGGGCAGGAAGAAAGGAGGAAGGATATTGAGGGAAGATGAGAAACTTAAATCGTTTACAATGATCCATTGTAAGCGAAACGAGGAAAACTTTCTACTTGTTAGTAAAAAACTTTTTGCGAAAAAACTGTACAATTCTTGCAAAAAAATATATCATATTAAAATGTCACATAAGCGAAAAATATTAGTAAAGGTGTACAATGTCAATCCAAATTTAAAAAAAAATATTCAAACTATTAGAAAAATTGTAAATGTCATTGGTTAGGAGTCAAATCGAATACACTACAACAGGCAGGGCACCAGGTTATGTATTCATTCACTCACGATAGAAAGAATTCAAAATTAAACCGATGTAACTTCACTTTGTTTACTCCCATTCACCGTACAGAATTTGGGTAGTGATTATAAAGATGTTGTTGACATATTTAACGCAACAATCACTAATAAAAACAGGTCTTAGTGGAATTTATATAGGAAAGCAGAAAAACAAATCTAATCAAAAAACTGCCCAGTTCTGCTTCGATTTATTTCATTTGTTTATTGTACTATTCCCAATCTACTATTTTTCAATCTTGCTTGGTGGAGTATTTTGTATTTTTGATGTTATGCTCAAGTATACGTTATTTGTGTCAAAAAAATAAACATGTAAAAGTCAAGCTGGGCGTGAAATTCGAAAACATTAATACAAGTATTTTTAAAGTATATATTATTTAACTTGACATTTATTTTGCAAATGATAATTTAAGCGTCTCTTTCTCAATATTTTAAATAGAAAATGTATTTCGACTACATAAATATTACAATGAAAACCTTTCTGTTGGTTGGGCTTTATTTTATCAACATTCTACTCATCTAAGTGTCTGTTAAACACATAAACAAAACAAATGCACATTTTATGTAAACAATTATTAATAAATACAATATGTGGTACCTTATTTACCACTTGATTGACATGATATAAAACTTTTTAGTTTCAATTTTGAATGCTAAAAGTTTATTAAACTCGAATTATAATATCACGTGGTAAAAAATAAAAACATGAAGATTAAAATAAATATTTGCAAATCGCATTGTTTTGGAAAACAACTTTTTATGTAATATGTTGATGCAGTAGATTAACTTTAACTCGACGGTAAAATTCCGCTAGAGCTCAAATACAGTCAGCCTAGTTCTCTTCTAATTCATTCGGTTAGCCGAAACAACTGAACTACTATAGCTACTGGCGATATTCGAAATCCACTTGCGTCTCCGTCCTCGATCTGTTACTAGTACTGCGTGAGCAGATGTTGAAATTGGTTTAGGGAGTCGTTTTGAACTCTCCATCAGGTTTCTCTCGGGACATCACCTTGCACCGCAGTGAGAGGAATAAATAGTCAGTTACTTCTCGACGCACTGACCGCCAGATTTTTACCCACTCATCTTTCCTTTTTCGTTCCTAGAACCTCTTCTCCTTTCTTTCCTAAAACGACACAGCATTGCAAAAAAGACTCGTGGACTTATTTTCCTCGTGGCATCATGTGTGGAGCTATCGTAAAAAACAATCTTACAGTTCGCTTGCTAAGGATTGGTTTGTACTCCTGTAATTTTAGATTTTTTTAAGCTGTGATTTGAAGTATATGTTACTTTGTTCAAAATTCAACCAAAAATGTTGTTCTTTTACTTATAGTTAGATTTACCCCTGGAATTTTTAAAAATATTTATAACAATTAGTTTGAATTAAAGGAAACTAAAATATATTTTTTTGAAACATCAAACCTTTTATTTTTCAATACGAGTTTTTCTGGACTTAACCAAGTACAAACCAACCCTCAGCAAGCAAGTTCTATTAGGCCATGTTAACTGAAGAATTTTTTTTTCCTTTTTTATTTCATTAGTCTACCATGGGTCTATGAGTCGGAAGTTCTTTTGTAAATTGGTCAAATCAGGTATGATTTTAGGTTTTCACGGCCAAAATTTTTTTTGTTATTTATTTTTGAGGTTTTATGCCGTGTTGCGCTACCTCCTTATTTAGCCAACGTTTAGGACAGCGTTACAGTGTCTATCATCATCATCATTATTTTCTAACACCGGCTCGTAGAGAAGTGGAGCTGGCAGCACGGTATCGCATCAAGATACATAAGTACACACTCACCAATATCATTTACTCATCTGCTCTGATGATGGACGCTGTAACGCTGTCCAAAACGTTGGCTAAAGAAGGAGGTAGCGCAACACGGCATAAAACCCCAAAAATAAATAACAAAAATTGGTCAAATCAGTTTAACTAGGTTCCTCTCCTCAGTGTCAACGTCAAGGCAATTAAGCTTTTTTTAATCCAGTCAAATTCGAGCACGTATCACGTTAAGGCATCTGCAGTTCAACCTCGCCGTATCACAACAATTTTCCTAGAACCTAATTTACTTCTAAAACTCTTTCGGAAATACAATATCCAAAAGAAATTTGAGCGTCGTTACATCTCTGACATTGCGAGGTGAGGGTGATAAGAATTCAATATCAATGTTCTTTGTTTCATTCCGAGAAGAAAGGATACTATTTGCTCCGGAAAATGTTTTTTGCATTTTTTCACAAAGATGTAATAATTCAATATTATTAAAGTATCAAAATGTCTTTGATGCAAAATCAAATAAAACAAAATATTACGAAGAAAATTGTAAGAAGATTTTGACAATTTTTTATAAACATGAAAAATTTCAGATAATATTGCTAAATATAAAGAAAATAATGCTGCCTGTTAAATTACAATAATTAATATTGTCAAAAAAAATTTTAGCTTATTAAATATTATATTAAGACATTACAGATTTTGTCTTTGTAACCAGATTTTCGTCAGAGCTTTTTTTCTTTTGTTTTAAATAACTGCCCATTTCTATTGTTGTGAACCTAAAAACCTACACACGTTATATTATTTTACAATATTCCAAAGAAAGTTTTTTACTGCGGTTTTACAAGTACTAATAATTCTAAAACCGGTATCAAGCAAATACATTTTGTTAATACATTAATAGAATTAGAAAATTTCCAAATTTTGTAATTTTTGGAGGAATTCTATTTTAATTTGAATTTATAACATTTAAGCTTCACGTGTACGTTATAACATACAAAGATGAAATGAAAAACGTTTTAAGTTCTATTTTGACAATCTCTGTGGTAAAGTGGCAAGCGGGTTCTGGGTCAAACGAAACAATATATTTTTTTTAATAATACTAGCAGAGCCGGCCACACCTTGCTGTGGCTAACAAAAAACAACACAACTACCCAACCTTCATAACCAATGCCATCTGTTAATTTGCATACATATCAAATAAACACCGCCCGCTTGCCAGCCCGCTGCCCGCTGCCTGAATTGAATCTTTGAACTTTTCGGCTTTTCTCTTCTATAATATGCTTATGTTAAACATATAAACCTTCCTTTGAATCACTCTATCTATTGGTGAAAACCGCACGAATATCCGTTGCGTAGTTTAAAAGATCTAGGGAGCGACTTCATTTTATACTATGTAAAGATATTGACTTTTCTGAAAGTCCAGACTTGCATCCCAGGATGAATATTTTATTTTGAATATTGACTTTTCTGCAAGTCCAGACTTGCATCCCAGGATAAATATATTTATTTTTATTTTTAATATAGACTTTTCTGCAATTCCAAACTTGCATCCCAGGATAAATATTTTATTTTTATTTTTAATATTGACCTGTCTGCATGTCCAGACTTGAAATTTTTTATTTTTATTATATTTTTATTGACTTTTCTGCAAGTCTCGACTCATATCCCCGGATGAAAATTTAATTTTTTATTTTAATTTAAAAAAATTGCTTTTCGGCTGTTGTGTCATATCTAAACGCCAAACGTTCATAGGTAATTGTTACGTTTGATCGTCTGTTTTGTTTCCTCTCGCTTGAAGTCGATGGTATGGGTTCTTCCGGAGTCGTGGTAGATCTCGCTTGAGAAATTCTCATTCTGTTACCTTCAAATGCTGCCTCCTTTCTTCTTCAATCTCATCGTCTCAAAGATTTTGAGCTCGACTCGCGTTACGCGTACGCCGACCGATATTTTGACGCCTCTCTGGTGGTATTTTCTTAACAATAACACATCGATAAATCTCTAAACACACATCAAAACACACTTAATACCGTTTTGCTGTTGCGAAAGGAGCGGTAATTATATGAATAATTAATTTCACCATATTGTCAATCTTGACAGTACGGATGGATTGACATTATGACGTATGGTCTGTTTGAATTTATCAACTACTGACTGAACAACTGAACGAAAATCCGTAAATATTTTGTCAAAATATTGAAGATCTCACACTGCCTTCTGTCTCATTCACTCGCTCAATTTTCATATTATGAGATTTAAAAAAAAACTCTGTTCGATTTTTCTTAAATTATCTTTTGTACAAACTTTGTCCTAACAATAACGAAAAAAAATTCCAATTTGGTGCAGTCGTTCGGAAATTATGCGCGTACATACATTTCGGCGATTCATTTTTATTTGTACATATTATTATTATACCTGTTCCCACCTGTAGGCCTCCGTGGATGAGAGGTTACTTCTGGTATCCTTGACTTCATATCCTGAGATCATACCATTTCGTGCGCGAATTAATTTTATTCGTTTTTTGTTCACAATTTATTCATTTAAATTAATAAATTGTATATTCCTATAGTGATAAATACTTTCGGTTTCGCTTTAGTTAAAAAAACCATTATTCAGCATTGAAAAATGGTTGGAAATGGTTACAGCTATGCTTGATGACCGGTCGTGAAAATCCAGATTCTTTTCCACCTTCTTCTCTCTTATTTTCTTCCCCTCCGCGCCATCTTTAGACCCACAACATACCTTTTCACAGACGGTTGGGAGCAGTTAGGACTCATGTGCGGTATCCACATAAAAAAGTACCAAACTATAATAAATAACTTAAAATTTTCGCCAGGCACTGAGTCCCAAACAATTGTTCCTTTGATTCTCTTTGGCGTCTCATAATTTGGTGGCACTCCTTTCTCGTCCATTTAATATGTCCAAACCATTGATTATAATTATTGTTAAATAATATCTGCCATAAGTCACTCTAAGTAGAGACTGACTGAGTGAGGGACGCCTTGTGACCTCCCCCGCAAGTCCCGACAGTCGGAACATCGTCTGTCGGAGCAAGTTCCGACTGTCGGAACATCGTCTGTCAGAGCAAGTTCCAACTATCGGAACATCGTCTATCGGAGCAAGTTCCAACTATCGGAACATCGTCTTGCATCGCAGTGGGGGTACAGATTCATATGTCCGTCACTTCTGGAGCCACCCAGGTCCCATTGCCCAGATCTCGAAGGCGGATGCGTCTGCCCGCCAGCTGCATGGAAGGATTGGTAGAGAAATGTTGAGGGAGTTCTTTTGACTTCTCCAGCCGTACTCTTCATATATCCGTCACTCCTGGACATACTGACCTCCAGATTCCTACCCACCCTTCATACCTTTACCAACCCAGAGCTTTCTCTCCTTCCTTTCTTGAAAGTACCCTTCACACAGTACCCCAAAGATGTCCTAGGCCTTTACGGGAATTAATAATTTTACAATATTTTCGAAATTTCATGACATGAAAGAATAAAACATATGTAAAGAATAACACGCAACACACAAAAACAATATAAAACACACATCACTCACAAACACACAGCACCTAATATATGCCGATTTTTTTATTTAATTTTATATTTTCACTTTTATATTTAGTTTAAAGTTATCATAATTTTATGTTTTTTATGGTTACCAACTTCATATTTTTTTCTTAACAAAATTTGATAAGTATAAATAAAAAAAAACTTGTTTTATAAAATGGGGGCCTCAGCACGGGTAAGTCACCCAGTGAGGCCAACACTACTAGCTTATACACTTAGAAATGTAAAATATTGCATCAAAATAAATAAATAAATAACCACCAAATTTTATTTTTGTCCACAACAATAGTTATCGCACAACATTGTTCTTTCGATTCGACACATATATGACAGAGAGTCCTTTATGGTCCAATCGTAATTCAGTGCTTTATACTAAACATGTATACTATGCATTTTTTTTGTAGACAACCAGTAGTTATAAGATTCTTAAAAAATGTGTTTATTTTTTAACCTATAATAAGTTTTCACTAGAGATTGTGATTAACTTTGTGCAATCTTTGGTTAAAATATTTCCATATTCCTTTAATCCCATTTCAAACCATTCACCCATAAAAAACTCACATACGTGCTGACGTATTTACTGCTAGTTACTGTCCCTACAAAACTTCATTGTATAACATTCTAGGTGCGAATAATACATTCCTAACTAATAATATTAACTTTCCTTTATCCCTCTCATCCCCTTACCCTTGCCTACCCAATTATCTATTTTGAAGTCTATTTCAATTGTAATCACACTTATTTTATTGTTGTGTATTGTTTTATCATTTGTTGAATTCAGATTTGTACTTTCATTATTTTTTTTAATTGCTGCTTAGTTCTGTTTTTTTTTTCTTTATTTTTCTTAAATATTCTAGTAAACATTCAGTTAGTCTTCTTTTTAAATAACTATATGTGAACATTAATAATTGGTCTGTTTTTATATCATCCTCTTATGTTTATTATATTACTTGGACTGTTTATGTTCCTTAAATAAATAAAAAAATAAAAAAATACCACGAAAAATCTAGGTAACTATTTGAGTACATACTTAAAGGTATCACAGATAATATAATGTAATGACAGGAAAGTGAAAAAGCTTTTTCGTTAGCTGTTTTAGACTAGCAGTGCCAACAATAGTTAATTATAAAGTTTTCCTCAGTTGGACCCCTTCTTTAGTTTTCTGAGTCCCTTATATAGTTTTATAAACCTCAACTTTATTTTATAAAACACTCCTTTGCTTTGAGCCGAAATGAACGCGAGTCTTTGTAAACAGTGCGGAAATTGCCCTTTGAATGTTTTATTCATCCCGCTCTCTGTTTACATTTCACTCGACTACCTTTATTTTGAGGTTAGACTAACTTATTGCACAGACCAAATTAAAGAGAATAAATGTCAGTTTCATATCCTTGTCAAAAGATTTCGCAATTACGTTGCGGTCCGAATTCACTTCTTGAAAATTCATATTATGTAATTGTTTTCTTGTTTAAATTTTGAAGTAATTCTTGATAAGTTAAATTGTAATCATTCAATTCAATTCAATTTATTTATTGTTTAAAAAACAACATTTAAAATACATTTGCAAAAATTTAACCTGTTAAGGCAATAATACTATGGTACAAAATTATAATTCAGCGTTTATTTACCCCGCAGCATAAAGAGAAACTAGAACATAAATATAGCGCAACGACGCGACGGGTTAATAGTTCCGAAATTTAATAATAAGTACGGACGGAGAACGTTTGAATACAACATACTATTTGTATTCAAACCGAAGATATTTAATTTATTACTTGACACTCTAAAGCAACATAAATCTATGAATAAAGTTAAATATATGGTGAAAAATTGGTTATTGGAAAAAGAATATTTATTTTGATATTTATGAAAAAATGTTTGAAATGTAGATAAAAGATGTAAATCATAGTTTAAATATATATGTAAGTGAATTATAAGCACCTGCTGTCAATCCAATTGCAATTGGCTTAGCGGGACTTGTTTGTTGATTTATAAAATAAATAAATAAAAAAATAAAAAAAAGTATAACACAAAACATAAGCGGTATTTAATTAGGTATATCAACTGTACTATTAGCATTAATAGAGCTTGCCTTTTAAACACCTTCACTGATGCTAAATACGTCAATTTCCGAATTGATTTCTGTTCAACAGCTTGGTTACTCTACCGACCGGCATGACCATTGGCAAGTTGGTCCTGCAGGCTGAGAGATAGAACAATCTTTGCTGTCGGTAGCGGAGATAACCATTGGGAACCTAGAAAAGAATGCTTTTCATGATATCTGAGTTGTCAAACCAACCGCGAATCAGTCTGAAGAAATATGTAACGATGTGTTCATCACTTCTGATCCGTTGATGGTTCATTCCGAGCATAACCAAAAAAAAACTCGGTGTAACAAAGCCACTGGTAGTATCCATACTCCCTTTTGTAGAGAAATCTTTGAAATTGAAAAAAAAAACAATTAATATTATTTCTTCTACAATGGCCGAAGCTGTATTTCGTTGATGATTTCAAACTCTTCAATATTTTATGCTTAAGATTTCCTTTGTAAATATTGCAATTAAAATTTACAATTCACTCGATTCGTAGAAATGGTTGATTTTGCCTGTCAAACCCATCTTAAGCCGATGCAAAATTTTTGCCGCACTCCAGCTGATCCCATGTTTAAATTGGGAGGTGGTTATGGGTTCCGCCGCCCCGGGAACTATTTATTGGATAACCCCTGCCAAAGGTGTTGTCATTAATAAGTTTTGTCTCGGTCTTGGCAGCGAAAGCGTTTGCCCACCTACTGCATGGCGGACCGTATGAGAGAGATTGGTTGAAAGAGACCTGTCCTAGACCTCTCTAGCTATTCTTTCGACCTAGCCATCACCTTGCACCGCAGGGGGAGGGATCGATTCATATCTCAGCCACTCCTGATTCCTACCCACGCCCCGTACCTGTTTTCTTCCCAGAACTTCCTATTCTTCCTTTCCCCTAAAAGATCCTTCAAACAGCATTGCCAAAAATGACATGGTCCTTGAGGGATTTTTTTCCTCAAGGACTCCTTTTTTTTACATTAACTCCACACAGGAGGCCCTGAGGAAAATAACTTCCCTCAGGCCCTATGTCATCTGAGATGCTGTGTGAAGGGTCTTTTTGAGGAGAGGAAGGAATGAACATTGGTCTTGAAGAGACCCATGTTGTAGGAGGAAGGAAACACAGAAGCCGGAAAATCAATATTTTTCAAGTATTTAGTATTCAAGACCAGAGGTGGCTGCCAAATTCAACCGTAAAAAAAAGTATTCGGAATACATTACTTATTCGTTTTCAAACAATTGACATTTTTTCAATCGTACCATCTTATGAGACGACATTGTGTATATATATATATATTTTTATATGATAACTGTAAATAATCGACCACACTATTTTCCTCAGAATAGCTACGCCAGGGAAATGATTTTTTTGATCATGCCTATCTAATTACATTACTGAATAAAGTATTGCTTTTTGGGATTGTAAATAAACCATTGATAAACAAATAATAATGAGTTCTCCTTGTTCGCAATATGTTTACAAGGCAAACGTTTTACCCTTCAAACGCAACAGTCAACAGTTTGCTACATACAGCCTTCGAAAGTAGACACAACTGCTGTCTTATAATGAATGCCCTGGAAAACAATTTGTCGAAGTTGTCTTCATTTGCGTCCTGAAAAATATGTACAAAACTAACAGTAACATTACATTGATTGACGATTATTGCGGCGGTGTTAAGATATTTACACTTGACTTATCTTTTTCAGTGATTGCTGATATTATTTGAAGAAAAATTGAAATTGAAATATTCTTCAGTACCCTTTTTCAAAAAAAAAGATTAGAAACTTTTAGATCACATTAAAAGGAAAAAAATTATGTACATTTAAAAAAAATCTTTATGAATTAAGATTTTTAAGGGAAAAAGCAATCAATTTTTCTCTGGAATAAATAAAAAGGCAGTGCAGTTCACACGCGGTAGAAGTGAAATCATCAGAAAACTGAACTTCGAGAGAATCAGACGAATGCAGAGTATCAGGAGTAGGATTTTTTTAAATGAGCTCCACACAGAAAACCCCGAGGGACCCACAGAAGACCTCAGGGCCTGTGTCATCTTTGGGAATGCTGTGTGGAGGTTTTTTTTAAGGAAAATGAGGAAAGGAGAGTTCTGGGAAGGAAAGGGGTTAAAGGGGTGGTAGGAATCTGGGGTTCAGTGAATCCTGGTCATCTGCCTCCAAGACCTAGACAAATCTCACCCTGTGAACCCGGGCACCCCTGCTAAATCACCAAACGTAACGAACCACTTGGGGTGACCTACGGCAGAAGTATTGGTTATCCAATAAAGGTTCCCGGGGCGGCGGTACCCATTCCCGCCTCCCAAAGGATAATTGTAGTGTTTATTTATTATAATACTGTTACCAAGTTAAAACATTATTTTACAATTTATTCTACGAAGCACCGCACAAGTAAGAGGCCGACATGCCACGAAGCACCGCACGGACACCGATAAGTCTATCATTCTCTGGCAGGCTAAATCCTATAGATGTACGTGTTTGTCTCTTTTTAGTTCGCTCTCTTCCGTTTCATCGAGTTTCAAATCACAATGGTGCTAAAGAATCCTCATCACTGCAGCAAGGGAAACACAACGATTTCTTTGAAAACTATTATGAGCCGTTCCCAAAAACGAATAAATTAGCCCTAGGGGTTAAATCCTATAGATGTACGTGTTTGTCTCTTTTTAGGTCGCTCTCTTCCGTTTCATCGAGTTTCAAATCACAATGGTGCTAAAGAATCCTCATCACTGCAGCAAGGGAAACACAACGATTTCTTTGAAAACTATTATGAGCCGTTCCCAAAAACGAATAAATTAGCCCTAAGGGTTAAAAACAGCACTGAGTAGATAGTATTAAATACATAATATGTGTAATTTATGATGATTTGACACAATACAATTTACGTACAACCTTTCGATTCCTAGACCAAAGATAATTAGGCTGATAAGATGGATTAATTGCTCAAAAAAGAAATTTGCTATTATTTACCATGTTTGATAATTTTAACTAGAAGTAAGAAAAATTAGGCTGCGCTTGCAGTATTTTTCTATCAGCTTGTCTTTTCAGTGGCAAACACAAAATGAAAATACCAACAGAAAACTTTGTCGGTAAATTCTTGAAAACGAAATCAATGTCACCGCTGAGCATTGGTGGTGGTTGGCGTTTATTCAGCAATGTTCTTTCTTTAAAAGAAAGTCAAATTCACAATCTTGTCTTGAATGCAAATTCGGAAAAGTAATATCGAAAAAGTCTAATGCCACGACGTGGGCTTCATTTTGATGAAATCGTTACACATCGAGGCGTAATTTGATTTGGAAGGGCCAACTTTTGACGAGCAAAACGGGATTTAATATAAAAAGAGTTCAAAGAAGGTCTTCATGTGATCGTGCCCCAATATTCAGTTAAATTTGTCCACTTTGCCCGGACCGATAGGCGAACATCGAATATGGAAGTATTTGCATACAGAATACACTGGGCGAAGAAAAAGAGGATGAGTTTCATTTTTTGGTAGGAGGATAGAAAGTCAAATTTTCTGTTGAATTTCCGGCGAATAATTAATAAAAACAACGGAAAATAGGTAAAGTAAAACAAAATAGTTCTGATAGAAATCAGAAATAAGTTATTCTTCCAGAAAACGCTAGATGTAGATGAATTGTGTGTATGTATGTATGTATCAATTTGGAAGGCGGAAATGGGTACCGCCGCCCCGGGAACCTTTATTGGATAACCAACACCGCTGCCATTGGTCACCCCAAGTGATTCGCCACTTTTGGTGATTTAGCAGGGGTGCCCGGGTTCATGGGGTGAGGTTTGTCTAGGTCTTGGAGGCGGATGACCAGGACACACTGAGCCCCAGATTCCTACCACCCCTTAAACCCCTTTCCTTCCCAGAACTCTCCTTTCCTCATTTTCCTTAAAAAAAACCTCCACACAGCATTCCCAAAGATGACACAGGCCCTGAGGTCTTCTGTGGGTCCCTAGGGGTTTTCTGTGTGGAGCTCATTTAAAAAAAATCCTACTCCTGATACTCTGCATTCGTCTGATTCTCTCGAAGCTCAGTTTTCTGATGATTTCACTTCTACCGCGTGTGAACTGCACTGCCTTTTTATTTATTCCAGAGAAAAATTGATTGCTTTTTCCCTTAAAAATCTTAATTCATAAAGATTTTTTTTAAATGTATAAATATTTTTTTCCTTTTAAACCCTTTTCCTTCCCAAAATTCTCCTCCATTTCCTTTCCTCCACACAGCATCTCCCAAGATGAAGGTCCTGAGGGGGATTATTTTCCTCAGGGCTTCCTGTGTGGAGCTTACGTAAAAAAAAAATCGAAGCGGAAATAAATTTTATTTATTTATTTTTGTGAATACAGCACAAATGTCGCAACTGCAACTTTTTACATTTGCTTTATACTGTAAATAAGGAAAACAAAAATCTTTGGGGTTGCAGTGTGGGAGGTCTTTTTAGGAAAAAGAAGGAGAGGAAGTTCTGGAAAGGAAAAAGGTACGAGAGGGGGTTGGAATCTGGGGGTCAATGAGTCCAGGAGTGACGGACGTGTGAATCCCTCTGCGGTTCAACGCAATGGGTCGGGATGAGTGTCTCCCGATGCGGCCCGCCACGCAGTAGATCGGCAGGCGCTTCCGCTACCACTCCTGCTAAGTCACCAAACGTAGTGAACCATTTGGTGTGACCTTTGACAGAGGTATCGGTTATCCGATAAATGATTCCATACCCGCCTGTCTGACTACGGAGTTCCCGATTTGAGGAATTTTGTCAATTCAAAGAAGCAGGAATGGGAAAGATATGGTAAAGAGGTAGAATGGGAAGTTTGAGAGACACGGCTGATGCGCAAAGTTCCAATTCTGAATAATTTCATTCATCAGAGCGATGCTAAGGGTGCTTTTCTTGCGAAAAGGGATATTTCGTCATGGAAATAATGTTTAAGCAGAAAATAGATGCGAAGTCTGTCAGAGATTAATAACTGACGGAGTATGCACTCTACCCGAAGATAATTCGTGGTTTTGGGATAAAATGGTTCTATCACTTATTTTGAGGGAAGCTTACCACGCAGACAACGCCAATACCAGAATACCATCATCATTGACATTGGTGCCCGGGTGGAGTCCATCTGATGGCCCTCTAAAGATAGGGGGCGGTCGAATATTATCCATAAACGACCATTTGCTTAAATTCTAATAAATATTTTTTACTTCTTTTTCGATTTTTTTGGTGGATTTTATATAGCCTTACTCAGAATTATGGAATGTGTTTCTTTGCGCTACCCCTGCATAAATTATTTTTATATCACCCGTAATTAAGTATTTTTTTGCCATCAAACACTTACTTACTTAGTACAGGACCCTCTATTTCATCTTTAAGTTATATCATTCAAATGTGATATTTTTTGCTACGTTGGTTTTCATCCTCCACAATTTGGCTGTCCGTGTCAAAATATTACGAAATGGCCTAGGGTTTGGCTTATATGAATTTTTTATCACGTTTGTTTATTTTTTCAGCCGTTTATTCGCCGAAAGATAACATGTTGCATAATTTATATTTCATATCAGAGTAAGGCTGCTATTTACGTCAATCTGATTTGGGAAACTCGAGGCATTATGCAGAATATTATCTTACATTTGAATATTTAAATGTAAGAAAAACACACACAAAATAAACAATTTGTTGATTTGGCGTATAAAAAGGTATTTTCTTTGAAGTATCGCAGATTAGACAGGCAAAAGGGAGATTATTGAATGGCTTTCCGTTTCCGATAATTTGAGAGGATCCATCATGTTCAAGAATAATTGCTGTAAGTATTCTCAAAGGTCTTGTGTTTCACGGAAATTCAATAATGTAACATTGTCATCAAATGGCTAATCAGCTCCATTTAGTTTTATTTTGACAAATAAAAGTTCCCCTTTAAACTCCAGTTCTAGGCCCGATTAGGCTTTTGAACAAATTATGATCAGCAGAAAAGCACAACTGTCAGGAAGTTATTATGATTGTTATGATTGTCAACTGATCACAATTTGGTAGAAAGCCGAAATGGGATGAAGTTTGGGATGCGGGTATAGGTACCGCCGCTCCAGGAACCATTTATTGGGTAACCAACACCCCTGCCATTAGTCACCCCTGCCATTCGAGGTGGGCGTAACGTAAAAATAATTCAGAGAAACTTTCTAAAATAATTTTCACCAAAATAATAATATCTTGGGTGTTAGAATCGGAAGTAATACGGAAATATGTTTTTCAGAAAAAAGTTTCAAGTTTCTCAGAAAAAGTTGTACGTTATATATTAATAGACTACGACAGACTTAATTTCCACTTGATCTTATTCATTCAGCGATCAAAAATAATCTAATAATATTATTGTGACCTTTTACGTGAATTGTAAGATGAATTAGTTGTGTACTTTGTCAGAAGTAAGAAATATTATTGAAACAGCTTTTTAGAAATTTTGATAAATATTTAAATATATATACAAGGGTCAGTCAAAAGGTAATGCCTCCTATTTTTTTCTACTTAAATAAAGTTAGTTTAGTGAAAATTTTGAATTTGGTGCTATCCCTCAAACCTTCTTCTACAATCTACTGCAAGAGTAACTGCGTCAATAAGTGGCAGCATTGCAGTCGTTGTCGTCGAACATCGATGTAGCAAAATGGCCGACATCGATGTTCGTAATAGACAGCATTCTGTGATTGATTCTTGACTGTAGAAGATGATACGCCATAATGCCAAACGCCAAACACGAAAGACTGAAAAATGTGTACCACGATACAACAGTGGATGTCAGCACTGCTAGATGACAGGTTTGTCGCTGTTACGAAGCTGAAAGATAGAGATGACAAAAAGCGGAACGGCGCGGCGTAGGCCGTTGATTGCGGTGTCTGCACGCAAGTTGATGACATCATTCGTGGTGAGATAACTACAGATTTTGCATTCTTACCCTCAGTAAAAAGTCAGTGTGATGACGATTGTTCGACAACTGATTATTCAAAAAAAGGTTGTGCAAGTAGAGTACCAAGAAAGTTAACCGGCCAGAATAAAGAAACAAGAAAAACAAAAGCCTCCCAACGCTTATAGTGCTTGATTTCTGAAAAAAATTGTGACCGGAGACGAAATATGGGTTCATTTTTTTAACTATAATCAAAGAGGCAGTCAATGGAATAACATCACACAAACTCACCAAGCACAAAAAAATTCAAAACTATGCGATCGGTGGGGAAAGTTATGGCGGTAGTGTTCTGGATTTGGGCATGCTTTTTACAACACTGTGATACATGCCCTTGTTAAAAGATGAACCAAAGATGGAAATGGATAGATATTATATTGAAAAGTAACAAAATAATCGTCAATGGTGTGGTTTTCAACCCATGTAAATTAATTATCTTTTTTGATTCTTGTTATTTTTAATTATTGTCAATGTTCCACCATGGTGGATTTTACTTTGCTCCTGGTGGAATATTTTTTTTTTTTTTTTTTTAATTTATTTATTTATTTTATAAATCAACAATCCAGTCCCGCTAAGCCAATTGCAATTGGCTTGACAGCAGGTGCTTATAATTCCTTACAAATATATTTAAAGTTATAATTTACATCTTTTATCTACAGTTAAACATTTTTTCATAAATTTTATCAAGTATCAAGTATCAAAATAAATATTCTTTTTCCAATAACCAATTTTTCACCATATATTTAACCTTATTCATAGAATTATGTTGCTTTATATTGTCAGGTAATAAATTAAATATCTTCGGTATGTTGTATTCAAACGTTCTCTGTCCGTACTTATTATTGAATTTCGGAACTATTAACCCGTCGTTACGCGTGAATCTAGTGCTATATTTATGATCTAGTTTCTCTTTATGCTGCGGGGTAAATATATGCTGAATTATAATTTTATACCATAGTATATTGCAAATGGAATATGTTTTTTAATTATAATTTTATACCATAATATATTGCAAATGGAATATGTTTTTTGAGAGGAACCTCTGCGATCGATGCACGCGCACTTGTATGGGGATCCATCTTTACCCTACCTACATCGGGAGCCTTTATTAAGATTGTTGTCTCCTATTGGATTTTGTGGCTAGACGGATGCGATTGGCAACAGAGACGTCGAGAACGGGACCTAAGAGGGAAATGCCGTTGGAGATGTCAGATTTGCACGAAAGAGTCGTCCCGAATCACGACTTTGATGGCTACGTTTTAACGCAATGCTCAATCGTGAAATCTAAGTTTCTCTCTCTCCTAAAACTTACCCAGTTCTGTGATTATATAAGGTGTTTATTTTTTAAGTTATGATTGACTACCGGGATCGATTATTGTTCTATATTTAATAAATATTTGTTAAAAAAACCTTTCTTTAATTAAAAAGTGCTATATTGGAGTGTTGAAACTTTTGTGACGTGGTCACAGGAAAAATAAGCAAGCCCAAGAGGCGGTTGAATGCATCCACGGGGTTCTCTAAAAATATGTAAAACTGTTTATTCGTTGTTTGTTTAATAAATAAATCGTCGGAGTGGGGGTAACCAAGATGGCAAAAAGAGCAGCCGGCCGGCTTTGCGGCTGGTTGACACATCCCATAAATAGGGCGAAACAACCCAAATCAAGTCAGTTTTCCAGCAACACTTGCCTCTACAACCTTCTCAAACACTTGCATACTGCTTACTAACAACGTATGCAGGGACACTGGAAGTCTAGATTCGTTCAAAATAAATAAATATAGCTTCGTTTAACAAACAAAAATTAGTATCTTGCCAGAGCCTTGAAGGAGTCACTTATACCAGATTATAACCATTTGTTACTTATACCAGGGAGGGTAAGTGGTGGATAACCTCCAATGCTTGCCCGCCAGACCTCGCCCTGACCTGCATCCATTCGCCTTGTTTTTTACTGATCATAGCTTCACCCAGGACCACAGATATTTGATCCACTAAGACCAGAGCTCCAAGCGGGCAACCGAAAAGACAGAATTTTTTTCACATAATTAGGTCAGAGATAACTTTTCTTCAATAAAAACGGATGTAATTTGGGTGGTGAAGAAATTAATCGACAATTTTCTGCAAGCCACCGCCTCTGCAATATATCTCGTAATAATGGTAAATGAAAATTAAAAACACGAAATCGTAATTCATACTGCGTTGAAATAAATCGGACACGTGTCAAAAACTTACTTCGGAAGATGAAATCTGTCTGAAGTGGCCTGATTTATCCCTCAAGTTGTGCTTTCAACTCGGAACATTTCCGTGGAGAGTTTTATGAGATCTTATAGCTTTAACCTTCTCCCACAATACCTTGAGGTCGGCATGGTGAAAGTATGAAATTTTACTGAGTTAAAATGAAGAAATTTGTGTGTTTCCCTCTTCGTGTTTCATAACTTTTGCTAATAAATAAAATTTATATATTGTATCGAACAGCTATATGTCATTAATTTATTTAACGTTGTATTTTATTCGTTCCAATAATTACAAGAAATTGATATAAGTAACAGAGTTGATTGTCGATTTCCATAAAAACATTAACGAATATTTTCAAAAATTTAAATTTTATAACTTTCAAAAAATTCAATTTTTTTTCGGAAATTCTTAAATTCTAGCGACTTTTTAAAATTCCAAGTTTTTTTTAAATTTTTGTCTTTAATCAAAAATAAAATCGATAAACATTCGACGGTCTCCGTGGTTGAGGAGTCACGCTCTCGATTAGCAATCTGAAGGTCGCGGGTATGACCACGGCGTGCGTAAGTAAAGTTTATTTTATTGATTTGTGTTATTTCACTACATTTCATTGTAGAGAGTATACTTGAGTCGCGTTCCAGAGTGGAAGATACTATCAATATAGTCCTGTTGTAAGATCACCATTCTGAAGTGAACTGTTGAAATGGCTTCAGCCGTCTTCGTTGACCAGATCTGAATAGCCAGGTACTTCCCCACCTTCATTTTCTCCAACTTCTTTCCCTCCCCACTACCTTCAGCCTCACGACACACCCACTTGGCGATGACGTAACCTCACTGGCTCCAGAAGGGAGTAGTTTTTTTTAGCTCCACAAAGGAGGTCCTGAGAAAAGTAATTTTCAGGGCCTATGTCAACTTTGGGGGGTGCTGTGTGGAGGGTCTTTTAAAGAAAAGGAACAAAAAGGGTGGGAGAATATGAGGAATGGGTAGGAATCTGGGGGTCAGTGGGTCCAGGAGAGACGGATGCTTGAATTCATCCCTCCCACTGTGGTGTTCGGTAGAGTCTGGCTGGAGAGATCAAAAGGTCTCCCTCAACCAGTCTTTTCGGACTCGGCTCGCCACGCAGAAGATGGGCAGTCGCATCTGCCGCCAAGACCTACACGAACCTCATCCCCATGAACCCGGGCACCCCTACTAAGTCACCAAACGTAACGAACCATTTAGGATGACATGTGGCAGAAGTGTTGTTTATTTCTTAGGCTAAAATAGAAAAATCAATTATTTTAAATCTGAGAGTTACAGTTACTCGCTGGTGGGTGACAAAATTGGTATTTAAATAAATACTGAGCAAAGTATCTCAAACAAAGCACTGAATTCATTATTTTTTTTTTTTTTTGATTTACTAGATTCTTATATTCCTTGAAGAGGTGAATCATTTAAATTTACTGAATTTAAAGTTAATGTTCTTTATACAAATAGAACGGCGTCATTTGCGCCTCGCAATCTTTACCTCATGTGGGTATTTAAAAATTTTACTCGTTTATTATAGACTTAAGGTCCTGAATTTAATCGGTAGGGAAAAATTGTTACCTAAAAACCCTACTAAAATTGCATCTTTTTTGGTCATCATTTACTCTTGATCTTCAGCAAACTGGAAAGCATAAATACATATGTGTGTGTTTGTGTTATGTTGGGAGTGGGAAGGAGGCGGTCATGTCCTTTTATTTGGAGTTCTTCCGCATTTGCCTTCGGGAATGAGGAAACCATGAAAAACCTCATCCAGGAAGATTCGGCCGGCGGTCAACATGAACCCGGTCGGCCTTCAGTGATATCGGTGTACGATATCCTGCATTGTGTGTGTGTGGGGTGTATGTCTGTTTTTATGTAGATATATACTTTATGGGACTGTAGGGGATAAACATACATATACATACATACTATACAATATTATATAAATATATACATAGATATATAAACATAAGTTACGGGGGAGGGGTCTGGAGTTTGGGAATACCTACTGCTCGCTCACTCGTCGGCGTCTGAATCTGGTTCATGCCAGATGTGGTCAAGGTCCATCAGAATGTGTTTGGGTAGTCTGTGTACGTATTTGAATGTGAAGTCGCTGGGAGAATTGTATTGACCGATTTCCTGTATGAGTTTATTTTTACTGTGTCTTAAAGATTTGTAAAATCGGTCTGTCAGTCTGTGAGTGTATTCAAATAAGGTCGGAATGTCTTCTCTCGCATGAAGTCTTTTCAAATTTGTTCTGATTCTAGTGTTGTATGTGATTTTAATGCAGAGATTCTGTAGTGTCTGTAGTTTTGTAAAGTCAGATTGTGAGATGCTACTCCACACGGGAATAGCATATGTCAGCACCGGTCGAATGAGCGAATAGTAAGTCAGGAGTTTGGTTCTGGGAAGTAGCGGACTTTTTCTATTGAAGATGGGCTTCATCATGCCGAGTGCCATTCTGGCTCTTGCGTGCATCTTGGCTAGGTGAGATTTCCAGTTGAGTCGTGAGTCCATAGTCAGGCCCAGGTAAACGACTTCATCCTTCCATTCTAAGACGTGTCCGCCCATTTCGATGTTGACGTCTGGTGTCCTTCTGACGCGTTTCCTCGTGTACATGATGACTTCGGTTTTGGCCTCGTTCAGTTTGAGGCGCCACATCTTGTAGAACTCTACGAGAGCGTCGAGCGCTCTCTGTAGGTATATGGCCGCCATCTCGGCTTTCAGCGAGGAAACGTACAGCTTGACGTCGTCTGCATAGATAGACAGGTTGCATCTCTCGTCTCGGGGGATGTCATGTGTAAAGATGTTGAAGAGATGAGGTCCCAGTAGACTTCCTTGTGGCACGCCTTTTGGAATCTCACGTAGTGACGACAGCGCGTTCCTGATGAAGACTCGGAAGGATCTGTTCTTGAGGTATTCTTGTATCACTCTCGTTAGGTATATGGGCGTGTTAGTTCTGTGCAGCTTGTGCAGTAGCCCTCTGATCCAAACGGTGTCAAATGCCTTCTCCAAGTCTAGCAGTGCAGCGGCGATGTAGCGATGTTCGTTAAATCTTCTGGTGATGAATTCCGCTACTCGGGTGAGTTGGTGGGTGGTGGAATGCCTCTTTCTGAATCCGAACTGCTCGTCTGGCAAAGTGTTGTTTTCTTCGTGGTGTGGAAGCAGCCTGTTGAGTATAACCTGTTCAAATACTTTGCTCAGCGTGGATAGTAGACTGATCGGCCGGTAGCTTGTCGGCTGCCTCTTGTCCTTGTTTGGCTTCGAGAAGGGCAGCACGGTCGCCGTCTTCCAGATCTGTGGGAAATGTCCGGTGATGAGACAGGCATTGAACAGTTTTGTGATGTAGATGATGGCTTTCTGAGGTAGATGTTTGAGTAGAATGTTGTGTATTTGATCGCTTCCCGGCGCCTTGTTGGTCTTCAATCGCTTAATAATGACGGCAACTTCGCTCGGTGTGCTGAAATGGATGTCTTCGACGTTCGTCTGCTCCGCTTGTTCGAGATGTCGTAGAGATTCATCTACTAGTCGATCCGTTTCCGGATCGGATAGGCCGTCCGTGGCTGCGTAGGCTCTCTCGAATCCGTCGGCGAGCGCGTTCGCCTTCTCTTCTAGTGACAGCGCCAATCCTGAGCCGTCTAGCTTCTCTAGCGGGGGAATCGTGTGGTCTTGATGTTTCAGCGCTTTTGCCATTTTCCATAGGCTGTTATCCTTTGGCGTGAGTGATGTAACTTTCTTCGTCCAAAGTTGGCGTCTGAGGTCCGTTATTTCCTGCTTGATTTCCCGCTGTAGAGTGTTGTAGGCCGTTTTGAAGTAGCCGTCGCGCGTACGATGGTAGATGCGTCGCAAGCGATTTTTCTCCTTGATGAGCGATAAGACATGCTCGGGAAGCTTGATCGTGTGTGTGTGTACTTCTTTGAGAGGTATGTGTGTGTCTTGTGCATGTTGTATGATTTCCGTGAGAGTGCTTGCGGCCTCGTCGATTTCATCTGTAGAGCGCAGAGTTCCCGATGTTAGGTGAATTCGTTCGTTAATCTCTTTCTTGAATCCTTCCCAGTCTGCGTCCTTGTAGTTTCGCTGTTTTCTGGGGCTCCTCGAAGTCGTTCCTCCAATACTGAAGCTCACGGGCAGATGGTCCGATGACAGTTCATCCAGCGTGCGCAGTGGCGAGATCGTCTTGACGTTTTTCTCGAGTACGATGTCCAGAGTGCTGGGGTACTGTGCGTGCACTGCGTGGTATGTCGGTTTGTCCGGCGCCATTATCGTGTAGTTGTGAGTCTGCATATGCGTAAAGAGCGTTTTCCCGTTCGCATTGCCTCTGTAGTTATTCCAATAGTTGTGTTTGGCGTTGAGATCTCCTCCTAGAACAACAATTGGGTGCAGATTAAGTAATTTGTCCAAATCTTCTCTCACCAGAAGGTTGTGGTGTCTGCAATAGGCGGCGATGAAGGTATGCGCTCTATCCTCTATGGTGACTTCGACAATCGTAGCTTCAGTATGCTTCAGCTTCGGAGTGGGGATCCTTGTAGATGTGATGGATTGACGAACGAAAATGGCGGTGCCTCCGCCTCCTCCTTCTAGTCGGTCGTCTCGGTGAACTTCGAAGCCGGGCACTCTCAGCGGTGTGTCGGGTTTGAGATGTGTTTCTGAAATGAGAATGATGTCAATGTTAGTGTTATTTGCCAGAGCGAGCAGTTCATCGATCTTAAAGCGGATGCTGAAGGCATTCCACAGGAGGACGTTCACCATCTCGGGATTATACATTGATGGTGGTGGTGATGACATCCATCAGGATGCAAGCCCTCTGGTATATGGAGGTGCAGCTGGCCAGCTGCGATCGCACGCCATCTAATCCCATGAGGAGGGACATCATCAGCGTGGCGTCTGGGTCTCTGGAGCCTGCGGACTGCTGCGTGTAGGTCTGCGAGCGGGGCTGCGGTTTGGGCTGAGGCTCGGGCTGCGCCTCGGGCTGCGCCTCGGGCTGCTGGGTGGCCGCTCTTCCGCCAGCCACGTGGGCCCATGAGCGTCCATCAGTCCTCGTCGTCTGCTGCGCCTGAGGATGTGGCCTGCTGGCCCCTGGTCCGGGGCGATGGGGCTGCTTCTGTCGCTGCTGGAGGGAGGCGACGTACGCTACCCTCTTCGGGCAGCCTCTGAAGTTGGCGGGATGGGGGCCTCCGCAGTTGCAGCACGCGGCGGGCTCGTCCCTGGTGGTTTTGGGGCACTCGGCCGAGGCGTGCTCCACCAAGCACTTTACACACCTCGCGGTGTGTGAGCAGTTGCGGGACCCGTGCCCGAAGTTCTGGCAGCGGTAGCACTGTGTCCCGTGCTGCAGATGGTTGCTGCGGTGCTTCTGCAGGCGGATCCTGCAGTGGCAGATGTACTTTACTGCCGCCCTCAGCTGGCCCATGTTCACTTCCTTGCCAAACTGAGCCAGGTACATCGGGTACTCAGCGGCGGTCGTCATCCTCACGACTTTGACTGGGGGGAAGCCCTGATCCGTCAGGTCTGCGGCGATCTCCTCCGTCTCGATGTTTGGCAGGCCCTTGATGACTGCCTTCTTGAGTTTTTCAGCCTCCGCCGTGTATGTATGAAAGCCGCGCGCCTCCACACGCAGCCCGTTTGTGAGAGCGCGGTGATCCGCCATGCTCCGCACGAAAATGTTCGCTGTTCCGCCCCGGTTGTAGCGAAAGGTGAAGTTGGCGTGGCCCAGGTGTCCCTGTACCGTAGAGGTAATTTGGGCGTGAGTCAGGGTGCCCAGGGTCATGACCACTGGGGGGACGCGATCCTTCTTCTCGGGCTGGCTTCTGGTACCTGCGGAAGAGAAATGGGAGGGATTAGATGTGTTGGCGCGTTTGGGTTGCGGAGCGCCGCCGCCTTCAGAAACCTCCTTGAGGTCGGAGAACCGGTTACCGACAATAACCGGTTCCGGTCCCTGCGGTGACAGGGGCCTCTTCACGGGGTTGGACGGCCTCGTCCAACCTTCCTCCTGGGTCGTCTCCATGTCCTGGGATGGCTGCTGGGGTCTGGGGGGCGGCACGTAGCCCGAAGCTGGGCCTACTGTGGGGCGGTTGCTGGGTCCGGGTGCGGGGGCGGGCTCGGGCATCACGGGGGACGGCATGGGGATGGCCGGCCTTGTCCTCGGGTCTGCGGGGTGGCTCTTCACTGGCTGCTGGGGCTGGATGGCGGGGATCGTGTACAGCACGGTCCCGGTCTTTGTCCTGCTGCGGTACTGGCGGGCGCCAGGGGGAATCACGATAGGAGATTCCTCCGGGTCTGCGGCTTCTAGCCGCGCGGAGTACATCCGCACGGCAGGAATGATATTCTTCCTCTTCTGGATTGGGATGACAGTCCTATGGTCTCGTCTCGGTGGGGCCAGGTCGTCCTTCTTCTTCTTTGCCTTGAAAAAGGCAGTTGGTGGCGCGGGGGCCTGGGCAGTGAGCCGGTCGGGCCGGCTGGCTGCGAGGTGGCAGGTGTCTGGCCGTATAAACACAAGCCAGACAAAAGCGAATTGGGGCGAAAGGGCGGTGGTCTCGAAAGGCGACTGTCGCAGGCGGCAGTCACAAGGCGAATCTGATCTGATCTGATCACTGAATTCATTACTATTCCCTTTGTAAACCTACACACCTAAACACACCGTATCCAGTTTGGTGTTCAGACCACTTTCACATTGCTTCGGCCATCTTTAGACGGTACCTGGGTAACCGAAACAAAAATGAATGGCCTCGCTCTTTTTTTCACTTTTCAGTGGCGGTTCGTGACCTAGCTCGTTGGATGGTATGTTTTTAGGTTTTCACGGCCAAAAGTATTTTTGTTATTTATTTTTGGGGTGTTATGCCGTGTTTCGCTACCTCCTTCTTTAGCTAACGTTTCGGACAGCGTTACAGTGTCCATCATCAGGGCAGATGAGCTCATTGGATGTTCAATCGGAGATTATAAGAGAGAAAAAAAAATCTAACGGATATATGAAACAAAATCCAATTTTGGTCTTTTTGATGTTGTTTTTATATGTATTTATCATACTTGTTATGATAACTTCATAAAACATGATCGCAATCGCAAAATCGCAGAAAAAAATCTGTTGATTCTTGCAAATTTGGTGATAAAAATCTCATAATCGAAGCGCACACGGTCACCTAGTAAAAACCCTAGCTTGCTCGTCTACCGCTCTGGTGCCACTAGTGTGTTTTGTACGAACCATTTCTTAGAACAGAAATTCCCATAGTCGCTGTCATTCGTAACGCACAAATGGGATACATTCGGACGGGTGGATTCTTTTAGCACGGAGCGGCGCGTTGTTGAAAAAGTGGTGAAATTATAATACAGGTTTATCTTATCTTTATTATGGGAGCTTAATGCACAAACGCACATTGGAAAAACCACTGCTCTCCTGGTAATTTCCATCAGACAATTAGAAATATTTAATAAATAAATTATTACATAATCTCGATAAAGAATAATTAATATACCTAACAAGCGGCATTATCAGATATAAAATGTTTTTATTAAGCCACTCATCCAACACACGAACCAATCAAACCCAAAAAAAATGTTCACTCGAAAGTCCAAAAAAAGGTCGAATAGGTACTCTAAATCAAAGCTTCAAGTTTTTCGAGACCTTCGTCGGCTAGGCGAATATTTAAATTAAAAATGTCGTAAGAAGTGGTCCCTTTTGCTCGGTCCTTTGGCTTGTTAAAATTCCACACTAGAAGAAGAAAAAAAACAAATAAACCTGACCTAACAAAAAATCCAAATAAAATATCAGAATCCAATAAAATCTCAAATCACTTCAACGAATGGCACTTGCTTCAGAATTTTATTTGATTGAAAATGGAGATTTTTGCAGGAAACTGATTTCTGTTTGGTACTGAAAGGGAGACTCAATTAATTTCAGGACGATAGTTATTTGATTTGGAGAATGGAGGAAGCCGAAATGACAATCTTAAATCAACAGCGAACTGCGCAGAAATTTTTCCTTTTGTCATTTCTTTTATAAATAAAGTATTGTGCGTTACGAGTATTTCGAAAGATTATTTGAATTCTTGTACAGATTCACACCTTTGAGCATTTTCTTAAATAAATATATCTGACAAGAAATAGTCGTATGGTATAGTAGTATGGAAAATTTCTGAAATTTTTTACAACATAAAACATTATATTTGCTCATAATATTATAGTTTATCCACAAGCTTCCGCAATTTATTCCATCCGAATGGATTGCATTGAACATATAAAAATAATATTGTCTTACCAACATCACCGACAAACGAGTAGATACGAAGTTAATTAAATTTATAGGATTTCTCATCGGAATTGTATGGGTTTTTATTAACAAGATTTTGACAAGTTATGACAGACAAGAGAAAGATAAGATTTTTTTCGATACTGAAGTATTGTGTTATAATATAGAGGCATTGCTGAAAACCAGCTGCACTCCGAGAGAAATCCTGATTATATACAGCTCTGCAGTAACACATTTGTAATATCATCAATGTTAAATAAACAAGATGTAATTATAAATTTGTAAAAATCTTTTTACAAATTAATATTTTTATTTTTATACATTTCTTTAAAATGTATAATTTATTGGTAATCACAACTCGGATTCACCCGAATAAAATTAATATTTTATGGATTTTTTTAACGCTCCGAAAAATATTAAAAACGTAACAAACAGCTTGACGAATTATTTTGTTTTTGACTATAATTATATAAGTAAGGTCAACGGATTGTCATACAAAGAAGTTAAAAAAATCAGAGTGTATAATTCACACGTGTTAGAAGTGAAACTAGAAAGTCACTAGATGTCGCTTTCTTTTCTTTGACTTTTTTAAGTGGTTTGAAGATTGGATATTGATTTCACAAAAAAAAAATGTTTTTTTTTTGGATTTCGTAGGATTCGAACCCCCGTTTGCCTGATGTCTGTTTTTATGGCCGCTGAGACTTGTCAGGCACCTTGCCAACTACGCTATGGAAGGCGCGCGCCGAGGTGCGCATTTACAGCGTTACATTAGAACCGAGTATTCGTGAAACTGAGTTGTGACGCATTTCCTTTTCACCCAAATTTCAAGTCACTAACGGCGCTAAAGAAGTTTTACTTCAAAAGTAAAAAAAAGGTTTGTAAGAACCGAAAAATGGTTTTCGAAATTCATGATGCCAGAGTTCATTCAAAGTGTTTGTTGCTTCAGAAAACATCTTTTATCTCTGTATTGGTGCAATGATTAAGTTTTTCTTCAAAAATATACGTTTCCTAAACAGTTTTCGTTTAAAATAAGACGTGTTATGAGTATTTAAATCCCGGGCGCCGCAACGCTGTACCGGATCGCGGTCAGGAGAACTAATTATCCCATAAAAATCAATCCAAAACCTTGATAAATAACTGCGTAAAAAATCAGAAAATTATTCCGCTGATTGTGACGTAATTGACGCCAAACTCCCGCCTAATATGCCCAATCTGGAGAAAATTTGCCGTTTTAAAAGTTTCCGCAACACAAAATTGTCCACAGCAACTTAAGTGATTGAAATTTCGAGAGCGCTTAGCGTTTCCCAAACAAACCCGAGCCTGGCAGCCATTACCATCAGGATGTTGACGAAAACCAATTAATTATCAGCGGAAATGTTTTGAACAATAAAACGAAGTAAAAAGCTTTCCATGAAAGGAGCAGTTTGAATGATTTTTACTGTTAAAAAATTTTATGCAATAATATGTTAGTATCGTTTAGAGTCATTTATTAATTGGTTTCCCACTTTTTTCTGACAATCGTGCAAATTTTCAACCAGCACGAGACCTTTCAACCTTTTAAAACAGCAAACTTATTTTGTGGCACCATTTAAATTCGAATTTAAAAATGTCTAGTTTTAACAAACTATTATTGTTTTAAAAACAAAGTTGTTAAAAAAAACAAAGTAATGCTTACTTTATCAGGTTTGAATTAAAATTAATTACAACAATAGAGTTAAATAATATGTTAATGAAAGGGCGGGTGCGAGAAAAGAGGGCGGTGGGATAGTAGGGCGTAATGTTAAAATTTAAAATTGGGTCACTTAAAAAGATTTTTTTTGGTTATCAATCATATTTAAGCTTTCTATTTTCTATTTTCACTTTCTATTTTCCATTTTCAAATTTTTCAAAAAATTTTATTTTTACACGAGTCTATAATTTAAATTGCCAAGTTTGTGAATTTTTTAATGTAAGTACAACTTCGAAAAACTTTGAAATTAAAATAATAATAATTTAACGCCCTATTAGGCCTCCTTTTCCACTCCTGCTCTTCCACTGAAATTTTTGTCTATTGTTGTAATTAGTTTTACGTAAACCCTGTTGAAGTAAGCATTGCTTATGAAACATATTGGTTTTATAAAAAAATAAAAGTGATTAAGAAAAAGTACCTTTTAATTTTAAACCTTTTAACATATTAAAGGTAGGTTTTAACCTGGTGTCAATCGGGATCAAGAATTATTAGAAAAAAATATAATTTTTACAATTTTAAGTAAACTGTTCGCTCGGAACCTTCTAGAATGAATATAATTCACCAAGTGTCAAATCGGACAATGAATTATCCATATTGACATTTGATTAAAAACATTCAATGAAGACATGGGCTGTCAATTGGTGTAAAGAATTATTGAAAAAAATATAAAATTCAAAGTTTTAAACTGTAACTAATGTAATTAAGTAAGTCACAAGGAAAAATTGGAAAAATGTCCGTTTAGTGTCCAACTGGTAGGTGCAAATAATTGTCCACATTGACTGTAGTCAAAAGTCTTACTTTTAAATGTATTTTTCTGGAAGGGTATCGGTGTATGAGTGTCTCGAACGTTAAAAATTGGATGGAATAAATGTTTTTAATATTTGATCCATCCGATTACGATGTAACTTTGGGCATGCCCGCGATGGTTTCTATATATATGTATAATGGTGAGTTCTAGCGTTTTGAAATTATTTCCTCAACTGTTTCCATGTATTCTGATGAGTATTATGAAATTTGTATAAAAAATTTGCTAAAGGTGACAGGCGAGTTGTTTGAAAACTGAATTTACTGGGACTGAATGTATGCGGGACTGAATGTATACGGGAGAGGGAAGTGTGGAGAGGGAAGAAGGAGAAGGTGGAGTGGGAACGCGCGACGAGAAATGAACGCGGGAGAGGAAGTTAAACGGAAAAGGGAAAGGGCACGCAGTGAGAAACAATTTCTTTATTAAGTGACACTGCAACGCATGCCGGGAACTCGCTAGTAATAAATAAAGGTGCTTCAAATGTGTTTGACTTTCTCTTTGATTACCAGTTCCGATTCTCTGATTCATTCTAACCTTGCTATATCCGATTTTCTTTTGCTTCCCATATGTATAGTTATTCGGCATCTATAAACACGTGTCAATCGGGAATGTGTTAAAATTTAACCTAAAAAAACGTATACGTAATATGTCAATAACGACTTTATTTAAAAGTGTTTGTTCAAACCTTCAACTCAATTACACTGCCTCCCATTCTTTGTGGTCAGCATGTTTCGTTTTATAAATACAAATCCTTGTTTTATTACTTAATAACAAAACAAATAAATTATTAGTCCTTTATTAAATTTTAATATAACCCCTTACGGTGTAATTTGACATCTGACCGTACAAACTCCTACCGTAGTCCACCGATGTCATTTCATGAATCGTATCTTATTATTCCTCCACAAGGGACAAGGGGAGTCAATAGTTAACTTCCGATATATTATGTAATTTGTAAACGCATGAGTAGCGGTTGGCTCACCATAAAATATCACCGTTCAAAATATATTATCATCTAATTAAATTTAAAACAGTTTTAAAGGAAAATAATTGAATAAATAAAAACACCATGCAAGTAAAATATTACAATTCAAAAGACAATTTTTATTATTTAAGGAATCAATTAATATTTTGCAAAAACATCTTGTTTTGAGGTCCTTTTTGTTTTTGAAGAGTTTTATTTATCAACGTACATTTGTTACTTAAATTTTAAATTTTCTGCGACCGGTTTCGACAGGTACCTTTACTAACTATGTTTCCGTGTAATGTTGACTCCTCCCACCGCTTTCCCCCCTCCCCAAAATCATCCCTCCCACTACCCACACTTAATTAAATCTAACTCATTTTGGTACTTGCATAGAATTTTTCTGCGACCGGTTTCGACAGGTACCTTTACTAACTATGTTTCCGTGTAATGTTGACTCCTCCCACCGCTTTCCCCCCTCCCCAAAATCATCCCTCCCACTACCCACACTTAATTAAATCTAACTCATTTTGGTACTTGCATAGAATTTTTAAATTAGTTTTGAGCCTGCTAGTAAATGACACAGTTGTGTCGAAACCAGTCGCAGAAAATTTAAAATTAAAGTAACAAATGTACATTGATAAATAAAACTCTTCAAAAACCAAATGTCAAACCAAAACCAAAAACCATACATAGTATGTAACAATTTCTAGACATTTCATCTTTGGAGGTCTTTCTACTTTAAAAATGACTAGCAACCATCACACCGTTTCTCCGCAAGGATAGGTAGAGATGATGGACCACCAAGCTACGTTCCTTACATTATTCACTTTCATATTATTTTTATATGGTCTCATATTATTTTTATATGGTCTTATAATATGCTCTTCTATTATTCTGACTCTTTAAATAGCCCGACGCAAACATCTGGTGCACTTGATCGTGCCATGTCTTTTTTCTAGGGCGTCCCCGACTTGTTTTACCATTCACATTCGCCTTACATTCCTCTCTTCATTCATTTGCTCTACGCCAACATTCATTCTACATTCGCCGAAACCATATTAGCTTTCCCTTCTTAATGTTACTCATTACACTCACACCAGTCTTGTATTCTTTGCCGATCTCCAAATTTCTCACCAGATCATTTCTACTCAGGATCGGGTCTTCCACCCAGATTCTGCCTCAGGATCTTATAGGTTGGGGAATTAGAGCTGACCCAAACAACACATACTTAAGAGAATATCTATTGGTGAATATTTATGCGCTTTCGAAGTGATGTACGTACTTGCCAAACGTCACTAAGAAATAGCATTTTTCTTGCATACTTACTCAAGAAAAGCGCGAAGGGGACAAAAAGTGCAAAACGATAATAGGATTTTGAAAATTCATGTGAAAAATCACAGTACGTTATTGATAATAATTGCATGTCAGCTTAAAAGCGTAGACCCTTGAGAAATCATGAAATATGAAATATCATTTAAATATGTAACAACTCGACAAAATAATAACCCCGTTTTTTTAATATTTGCATCTGAGTTGTCTTTGCAATATTGTCTTCATAATGTTTGCTAGTTTATTATCACTCAGTTCTCTCAGCCATGTTGTTGCATAAATTTTTAAACGTTTTAAACGATATGTTTTTTCAAATATAAACAAAAAAAATATTTTTCTTCCTTTTGTCTCGTTCTAGCAGCACGGTAACAGTAGAAAGAGAGGGTGCGCATATTACATGATCCTGTCTGCAGTATGATGAGTAGTGACGTGTGCCAGAAACATATATTTTGTTGAAAAAAATATCACCCTTCAGCAAAACAACAACTATGTCTTTTACTCCAAATATGCTCAGGAGTTGCGGAAATCCTTAGGGTACGTGCCGTTTCACCTGTAGGTACAGCGTAAGTTGTTTCATGTATCAATACATAATAACAAACTTGGTTGATGGTTCCGTAGAATGAAAAACACAATTTAAGTATGGGAGACCTGTACAAAACCGTATAGTTGTTAACTCTTCAGATATCTTCAGTTGATATTATGTCAGCTCTTAGAATAAATATGGATAAAAAAAACCATCGCCGTCGACGAAAATCGGCAATAAATACTTCGTCTTCATATAGAAATGAATAACTCAACTCAACGTTTATTCTCAAAACAAGAAAAGACCACTTAAGCTCAATGCAGATCAGCCCACAAAAAGACAAACACAAAAACATCCCTTCAGTCAAGCAAGCACAACTTTTACAATTATCATAATTAATTTGTAAATATGGTGCAAGCCATCTGCATCAAGGCTGGGCACAATGCACTGCGTATAAGCAACAGGCTCACGAAGGTTGCACAGTTTGAGGACCTGAAGAGTTGAACAAATTTCAATGTAATCGTTAGTTTTTTCGGGCAATATCGTATACGGTATACGGTTTTACCCACCCCCCGGGGCAAAATCGGAAATATTAGAGGACTTGCATTTCACATTTATGACTAAAATTTTCCGACGTGTTCCTTTTGTGTTTTGTTTCTTAGTGAATTCATTTATAAAAATAATTGCTTTAAACCGAATTTTAATTTACTGAACTACAGAGCTTCTACCTTAGGTGTACGGTTTTGGATAGGTCTCCACTATATATGTAAATTGTTTGTCTAAATTTTTCACAAAATCAGTTCCAAAAATTCAAAGTAAATACAATATCATTGAGCCAGAGTTGCAATCACTGACGGACAAGTATTTTTGATGATTGACTGGTTTTTCCTAAGACACCCATTAGAGTATCTTTTTTTTTGAAATATTGATCCAACGTCACAACGCGAAAGCGACGCAACCGCTCCAACTAAATAATAAGAAGAGATTTATTATTTTCATTGGAATTCTGGTATAAAAAACTAGCCAACATTCAATCAGGATGTTTGATCTGTTACGCCGCCTCGTTTCATTCTGCGGGTGATAAACGATTTGGTGTTTTTTTATTAGATAAACGAAAATGGTATTATTTCGTTATTTGTACACGCTTACTAGATTGGGAGTTCGGCAAATAAGAGTGTTGATTCTGTGTGGGAAAATATTTAAAAAAAATTTTTATCCTTTAGTGCAGATAATTTTTTTTTTGTTTTTTGGGTGAAAGATTAAATTAAAATTTCAATTGGCGCAAATACTTGAATTATAATATTAAATTAAATGGATACGCAGGCGACGAACCCTTAATTTACCCATCCTACATTTTACCTTCGAAGAACTTTACTCCATCCTTTACATAAAAAAAACCCATCTACTCAGTATCCTCAAATATGTCACAGTCCCCGAGATAATATTTTTTTTCAGGGCTTCCTGTGAAAAAAAGGTTAATATGAAGACAGTGCGCAAAAAGAGACTTAAGATTTATAAGCTTTCTTTAGAGGACATTTATTTTTATTTTTAAGTGTAAAACCGCACAAGAGTCCCAACCACCTCCAATCGTCTAGTGCCAATAAGACTGTAGCAACCCCATTTGGTATATGTTGTGTGCTGAAAGTAGTGGGGAGGAGAGGGAGATTAGGAAGAGGAAGATGGGAAAATACCTGTTTATTTCGAGTTAGATCACCAAACATGGCCAAATCCGTTGTAAGCAAAGTTTCAATTTTGAATGGTGGTATTGCACGATGGCGATACTGAGAGTATATTCTATCCTGGAACGTGCTTGAGGTAAATTTATTATTTTATATAAGTAAATTGTGAAATAACACAAATTAAATATGGAATCATTGGATGGGGAGTTGCATAGTAAAAAATTGTAAGTACTGTAAAAGTGGTACATAAACTAATTATTTAAGTAATTTTGAAAAAACAACCAACATTCTCTTCAGCATTTTTGTTAAAAATTTTCAAAGTACCAAAAATTGAGGACCTCTATAAAAAATGTTCAATATAACAAATATTCAAAGAATATGTAATCATTTTTATTATTAATTTATAAATTTAACATCAAAATTCCTTTATTTTCAACTGAACAAATGCACCATAATTATACTTCCAAAGGCATAATTTTTTTTCCCGAAGTAGTAAAGAAAATAACAGATTTCTTATCGTTTAAGAATAAGGTCAAATTAATCTTAAAAAAAAAAATAACAAACATATCATCACCAATCAGAATGTTATAACTTCATTTCATGCCATATTAAAAAAATTGCGTCACAATAACCGAGTACTTGAGTTATTATTTATTGTACACTCACAATTGTTAATTATGTTGTAATAATAAAATAATTATGAAATAACTCCTACGCCAAGCTCAAGAGCTAGAACTCTTAATTGGCGTAGAAAATCATTGAACTATGTATTTCACTATTTAGTTTTGACTACTATTATGTTCAATGTTATAAATTAAAAAATAAAAATAAATAAATAAAAATTATATGATATTCTTATTGTCAGACTTAATTTCATAATAATCAAAAATCAGGCAGTCACCAATTTTTAAGCTATTCTTCCGCTAACTGTGATGGTAGTAGGGGATTTTCAAATATTATCAGGTTGTTTCTATTCCGGGAATGATTGTCTTTATTTATCTACAAAACCCTTCCGCAACACAAACAACACTCTATATTCCCTTTAAACCTCATATATTCGCCCGCACTTGAAACACTCTGGACTCCGTTTTACAAAGACTATATTGAAAGAATAAAAATAAAAATTTTAACACTTTTTTAATGTAAATGTAATGTGTTAAATTTTAAATTCCTCTAAGCACGACGTCTAATTTTTGATCAAATCATATTGTTTAAAATTCTAAATAATGGCCTGGACTCACCAGAGCTCACCAATTTTCATATTTCATCAAGATCAACCCGACAATCCGATTTATCTTATTTGCCCTCATTTTGAACCCATATTAGAAAATATTCCTCAATTTCTTGTGTATGTGCACAATAATACAAAATTTCACAGCATTGACATTAACCTAAAGAAATTTCGATAAAAAGTTACGCTTACGATCGACTATTTATTTATTTATTAACGCCCTTTTTGGGGGCTTTTACACATGAATAATAAGAAATATACAGTATTTATTGTACATAATTGAATTGCCTCAGTAACAATGTTTAATATTTGTTTAAGGATAAATTGAATTATATGAGAGTGTGGAATGTAACAGAAGCATCACCAATCCTTTTCCTATATTCCTTTTCCTCTCTCCTTCCTTTATCCTAAAATTAATTTTAAGATATTAAAACTTCATTTCCAATTAACTTTAGCATTAGAAACTTCTGTGGCTTGACTTCAATTCACTTGTATATTTATCACTGTATTTTATGTAAAAGCTGTTAGTTTCTTACAAATAAATAAGTAAAAAAATAAATAAAATAAAACTATATTTTATTTTATAAAAAATGAAATTGTTCAATTTTATCGGAACCCCTTTTTAAATGCCTTTGAAGGTTTTGCAAGGGCACACTACCAGTATGTAATATCTGAGGCACTCAGTAGATACAAATAAATTCTTTTTCAAACTTCCCAAATCCACTTTTTGGCGTCATTATTGATTTAACGAAAACAAAGAACTTTGTGTAGACCACTATATAATTAAAACTATCGACATTTTTAAAAAACTACATTAATTTATTATCCTGACGAAAAAACATAGTTTTTAAAAACGTCGATAATGTTAATACTGGTGTATACAAAGTTATTTGTTTTCATTGAAACAAATAAAATCGTTAAAATTCTTAATTATTCAAAGAGATAGCAGCCAAAGATAAAAAAAATCTTCAAAAAAGTATTGTTTATTATGAATTTCAAATAAATAATAATTTCAAATAATTGGGTCCCAATGGCTGAGCTGGTTAAGTTGTTGTCTCATTGAGAGAGACACTCGATTAGATTCCCAGTTGCGACTTTTACATAATTAGTTTTCAGTGTCTTATGATGTTTTGTTATATTTATAAGTATTATATAATATCTTCAACTTTTTATTTTTTTATTTATTAACAATTTTTTTGATACAATTGGTAAAATTTTGTAATACAAACTTTTTATATAAACAGTTTTAAAAAAGTAGAGAATAATACAAAAAGATTAGCAGATTAACCAAAAAAATCCCACATCCCACAGGCATCGCCAGTTCGTGGGTATACTTGAGTGTTTTTAAGACAGAAATTTACTCATAAACATACACTATCTTTGTAGAAGATTAAAAAAAATATATCCATACTAATATTATAAATGCGAAACTGCTCGAGTTCGTTTATGACCTTTTCACGCATAACACAATATAAAGACTTTAATAATTCTTTCACCAATATAAAGCTAAATTATATGCGCAGACTACAGGTTGTATATGATGGTAAGCTCTGGCGTTATGAAATTATAAATATTAATATATTATATTTGTTATACGTTTTCTGTCGCTAACAAAAGCGAGTTTTTGCTAACGTCAGAAAAAATCTTTTCCATGGAAACAATGTTGTTATATTTTTGGGCTCTATGCTGGTATGCTGGAAGGCACTCAGTCTACTGGTCAGCTACTACTGCAGAAAATTTAAATATTAGAATTCGTTTTTTTTTTGGACAAGCTTGGAATAAATGTCAGATTTGAGTTCCTGTATTAAAAATAAAATTCGTAACGATTATAAAGACTGAATGATAAATAGAGTATTTTTTTTATTATATTAACGAACTTCCAAATATTTAAATAAAAATAAACATCCGAAATGTTTGTAAGCGCATGAATTCCGAACGAATGAACAAAATTGGATAAGTAATTCTTTTTTTCTTTGAGCTATAGCATTATGAAATTTAGGTGGTAGGCGAGATGTTTGAAAACTGAATGTAAGGGAATGAATATATGGAATGCGGGAGGTGATGGGGGTGGGGTGGGGGGGGGGGAGATAATTGATAAGTGCAAGCGCTACAGTAATTTCCCGTAATACCATGCGAGCGAAGCCGCGGGGAAAAGCTAGTATTAAATACATAAAAAATAGATTCAATGTTTACTGAATACATGTTCAAAAGACATGTTCATAAAGATTTATAAACATTTGTTAAGTTACAGCAGGTCAGATGTTACAGCAAGTAAATGTTTGTGTCGATGGTATTTATCCAAGACTTTAATACATTTTTATACTTGCTGTAGGTGGATATATTTTTACAATCAATTTCTGTAGCCTTATAGAAAGCATTATATATTTTTGGTGTAATAAAATATGCATGTCTTTGCGCAAGCCTAGTGTTACACCGTGGAACTTCAAATACATTATTTAACCTTTTACTAAAACGCTTTTCATTTTTTGTAAAAATAATATTTCGTGTAAATATACTTTTTAAACATTGTATACAGTAAATTTTTCTTATATCTAACAATTGGATGATTATATAAATTGATCATCAATAATCATGAAACCAGTTATATAAAAAAAACGATTTTACCAAATGTTTAGAAGAATTTCGTATTGTTTCGAAGTCGAAGTCAACACAAGGAAGGAGTCGAGAAAAGTTTGTCTTTGTCGAGGGATGGAGACGTCAAGGCGATTAATATATGTAAACATGTTTCGGAAACGAAAACGAATCAAAGTGTTTCGATTATTTTCATCGCTATTTATCTTCACATGTCATGTTTTGTCAATTCCAACTTTCCGGTTCGGAAATACTTTCCAAACTCAATTCGCATTGAAATGAACATTTTTGGTAAAAAAAAATATGAATTGAGTTCGATGAAAGTTCCAACTAGGAAAATAGTATCTTAATTTATAAATGTATACGTTAACATTACAGCTTTAGTAATAAAAGTGGTGTTAATTTTGTACAATTGAAAAACCACCGTGAAAATACTAACCTTTCTTACAAAAACTGACATTTAACAGCCATAAAATAGTTCCTAGAAAGTTATATAAATTGTTTATACAGCCAAAGAGGGTTGTTTTGTTGTTTATCTGTTGTAAAAACTTAAATTTTCTCATTGATTTTCGGATCATTCGGTATTCGGATCATGTATTTTTTTCTATTTGAAGATGTCATAAAAACAAATACCTATTAGAAATAAGATGTAAATATCTTTGAGATTTTTGTATTTAAAATTTATTAAAAAAAAAACAAGAATTTTAACTAAAAACGTCGAAAAATTGTAGATAACACGCAATTTAAAAAACAGAAACATCGATTTCTTGCATTTATATTTTTCTACGTACGCATAATGTATAGGGTCCGCCAAATAACTTTTTTTTTTTGAAAATGCTATAAAAAAAAAACTACTGAATATTTTCTCAAATTTCTTTTTTTATTTATAAGTACAATCCTTCCGGTTAATCCGGCTTCAACTCCTGAACCAATTGGACTTTGTATGGCGTCATACCAAGGTCTTTATGCAAAATTCGTCTCAATGATGTCTCCGAAATGTTCAATTGTTGAGAACGACGGTGAATTGATGTTGATGGCGCTTCACGCACACTTTCTGCCACAGCATCGATATTCTCGGGTGTACGCACTGTTTTTGGCTTTTCACGCTTTGGTTTATCGATGAGGATGCCAGTTTCTTTCACTTTTTTCACAAGATAACGAACATACGGAGCTGACGGTGCTTCTCTTCTTCCAAAAACCGTACGCAATTTTCGCACACATTCTGCAACATTACCATGATTTTCAAAGTAATGTCGCAATATTATCGCTCAGCGGAAGGATAAAACTAATTATCTGTCAAATCAGACATGAGCTAAGTGTTACCATTCACGAAATAAGCACTAGTTGAAAAAAAAACTTTAGATGGCGGACCCTATATTTAAAGGTGAACGTCCAAAAGTTCGCACCGGCCGCAACGCACGCACGGCACGCCGGATTGAACGGATTTGCCGATGGCATGCGTCCACTACATCCGGAACGCTGCGAACTAATCAGTGTGACGTCACCGGCACGAAACGCATTTTTCCTCATAAATGCCGGCGGTCGGTGCGGGCAGCACCAATAGCTCATAAATGCCGGCGGTGGGTGCGGGTGGTACCGATAGTGGACGCAGTGCTGTACTTATTCATATAAGGATAAAGAAAATCCGTTGCGGCCGGTGCGGACAAGTGGACGTTCACCATAAAACATCGCTTTCATGGAATTTGTATAAAATTTACGCGATAAAAGTCGATTAGAAAATAGTGTCCTTTTCAAGCAAGGAATCTCATGCGTCAGTTGCCAGCTTTTTTTTATATGAATACCGCACAAGAGTCCCAACTGCTTCCGTCTGGAGCCAGTGAGACCAAGGCATCCCCAATTGGGCTATGTTGTGAGGTTGAAGGTAGTGGGGAAGGGAAGCAGATGGGGAAGAGGAAAGTAGGAAGTACCTGGTACCTATTCAGATCTGGTCATCAAACACGGCTAAAACCATTTCAAGCAATGTTTCAATTCTGAACGGTGGTCTTACACCAGGGCGATATTGAGAGTATCCACTCAGTTTATTAGTTAAGACCGTGTTTTTTTCAGTTTTGTAACTACGGAAGGTTGTTATCGAGTCGTAGTCGTGCCACATTAAGGTGACATATTCGTACGATTTCATTTACTGCCACCCTATTCTTTATGATATTTAAAGTGTGTGTGATATGTAAAAGGTCACAGTTAGTCAGGATTCAAAATGAATCAAGCCAACCTATACAAATCCAGTTTGGAGTTTGGAGTCCAAGGCAATGGCCCGATTTTATTCCTGATATAGATTAATGATTTATGTAATCTAAACTGTCACGGCTCATTCATTAGTTTCGCAGATGACACAGTCCTTCCCTTACATGGAAAGTCGTGGAAGACTGTATTCGAAAAAGCTGAAGAAGGGATGTATCGGATAAAACAATGGCTTAATTCTAAATTGCTAACAATAAATGATATATAAACTAAATATATTAGCTTCAAAATCCACAACAAACAGACAGAAAACCTCAACACAAACGTAAACGTAAACCTAAAAATTCATAAAAACTGTTTAAATGTGAACCAATAAATCCCTCACAACTGCCCAAATTTTAATGAGGTACAACCAATACAATTCCTTGGATTAATTATTAATCAAAACTTAAATTGTAACTTCCAAATAGACAATGCGAGGAACAAAAAAAAAATTTACCTATTTTTTCAAAAATATAAGAACATTTTTGATAAGGACAACTAATTAAAATTTATTACGGATTAGCCCATTTCATCTACAATATGTTCTTATGAGATGGGAAGCTCTACAATTCCACTATAAAACCAGTCCTCATAGCACAAAAGGCAATTTTGAAAATTATACTTAGAGTCTCCATCAGTTTATGTTCTATGTTTTTAAAGCCCTGAATTTGAATCACTGAAACAATTGAACATAAAAGATATCCCAAAAAAGAATTCTAGAAACAATTATGCATAAAAAACTAGGATGACCTTACACTGACAAACTCGAGCCGATTCACAAGACCCTCATTATAATGCACATTCCACCAAAGTACAACTAAAACGGTTTTTGGACAAAGAAATATGCAATATTTCTCTATAAAAATATTTAATATCCTCCCTCTTGCAATAAAAACTAATAAAAAAATAGCCGACTGCAAAAGAAGCATAAGGATTTTGGATACGGGAAGGAAGAATGTAGACACAATTTTGTAACCTAACAAAGATTAAAGCTTGTTTAGTGTTCTTTTTTAGATATACATTTTAACTCAGAAGTGGCGCTGTTGGAAAACTGCGGTCACCACGGTCTTGGAAGCCATTAACCTCATCCTGGCTCCTGTGACCTGTCTCATCAGACCGGCGAATACACGCAGTCCTAACTCCGTAAACATATGAACGAGTACACATAGATACTAATAGCACATTTGCGATAGGAGAGAGCAAGAGAAGGCGACGAATGTTATCTTCTTGTTAATACATAAAAATGAATGTTTCTTTGTTTGTCCCTTACGCGGTCCCTAAATCATTCATACGATTGCGATGAAACTTTGGTGACTTATTGTTTGCACGCTCGCGATGATTTCTATATATAATGGTGAGCTCTGGCGTTATGAAATTATTTCCTATAATATTCGTCCAATTAGAATAGTCTTTGGTGAGTTGTTGTGTGCACACCCGCAAAGCCTTCTATGTATACTGGCGAGCTCTGGCATTATACAAATGGTAAAAAAAATTGCAATAGGTAGCACGCGAGCTGTTTGAAAACTGAATGTACCGAGACTGAATGCATAGAACGCGGGAGGGGGAAGAAGAACGCGGGAAGGTGTTTCGTGGGATGGGGGAAGCGGAAGAAAATAGAAGGAAGGCGGGGAAGGTGGATGGGGCGTATGGGTAAGGGAGGGAGAATGGAACGAATAGGAAAGGACACGCAGGGAGAACAAAAATCTTCATTAAGTGGCATTGCAACGCAAACCGGGAACTCGCTAGTTTGATTATAAAGTAACAAAATATAAATACAGGATATGCATAGACTGTATCCAAACTTGAAACAGTCTTAATTGCTAAATATTCAAAAGTCACGTACATTGAAAGATCACAGCGGGTCCAAAAATTGGCAGAATTGCTCAGGGGTTAGAGGCAGTTCCCAGCGTCCAAAACCGGGTTGCGAAAAAGTACTTTTTGTCGTTTATTATTTCATAATGCATAGATATATTATTCAATTACAATATCTAATTAGTTTACACACTGTAGAATAGTAATTCCAGTTAAATTTTGACTGATTGATCAACTCAACTAGTTGATTGACAGTAAACATTGAACAATGATAACGTATGCTTTATTTTCGTTATAATGTTATAAATGAGTATCGTAAAATTGCTAAATCATGAACGTACTCGTATTCAATGGATGTTATCACATGGGCATCGATTTAACGTACGCCAGCCGGACGTATTTAACGTACATAATTTTACTGATGTTTACAATTTACGTAGATAATAAATATACCAGTAATACAAAAAATGTTAATAATCAATTTACACTGTGTAGATCTCTTAAAACAAAATATACACACGAACACTACAATATTCTTTAAAAATTATTTACGGTAGGTACCCACACATCATCAAAATGTACGATCTTTTTTGTTTTTCTTAATATCTCATAACATTCTTAAACCTGATATAATAATGAATGCAAACCTAAACTACATACAAAAACATGTGAACACCCTAGCAGAGGCTCTTCTGGTGAGGTGTTTACAAAATAATAATATATTTAGAGTAAAATATTTAGTTTAAAATATTAATATATATATTTCTTAATCTGTAGAATTTTTATTACCAATTATTTTTTTTCTGTTCTTTATATTTATTAAATGTTTTTAACAATATTTATTTTTCCAAAAATTGTACATAAAAATATATGTTTGTACATATGAGTATATTTTATGTACCCATTTCAATTTAAAAAAAATAAATGTTAAAAGAATCTGTTGACAAACTGATATCAATCATCAGTTTAACTTAAAAGGGACTAAAAGGGACTTAATTTTAAAAATATGTAAACATATAATAAAATAATTAATAAATTAATTGTAAACTATAAATATCAGCGAAGAAATAAAAAAATAATTAACTCAGAAACTGAACATCTGTCAGAATTAAACTATCGAAATCTGTGCTGAGGTGTTCGCATGTTTTAGATAAAGGATAATTCTGCTTTCATAAGTAAAGACTCTCAATGATGGTTCTGCTTATATATATATATATATATATATATATATATATATATATATATATATATATATTGGCCTCTTCCCGTAGTGTGTTGATCCAGTAAGAAGTTATAAGCCAAGTTGATCCACCTTTAACACCCTATAACTTGGCTGTGATGGAATACATCTGTATGATTTTGCAACATTATTACATTAGTTACCAAGGTTGCCATTTTGCAAGTAAAAATATTTGATGTACTTATCATAAAATTTTAAAAATTTGTATGGGAATCGCTTGCAAATTAACATGCTTTGTTGATCTGTCGCTTGTAAATCAACATACTTCGTTGATCCACATAATCGTATAACTTATGTACCTATATGTCGTTTTACAGTTCTTTTGCTGATCCGATTTAAATGACCAATCAGAGAGGTTGTGAAGGAAGCCTTCTGATTGGTCATAAAAAACATGTACCTATATGGAGTTTTACTGTTAATTGGTTGATCTGATATATAATGGCGCATTCTAGGGCTGCCACAGAGTTGTGACATTATTCCAGGGCTGCTACATACTCTAAATTATGTTTTATTATTATTTGACAATAAATATTTTCGATAATACGAAATGCGGCAAAAAATTCACGGAGAGGGAAGAGACGAGGGAGGGGGAAGGTGGAGAAGGTGGAAGGGAACGGAGCGCACGGGAAAGGAAATGCAGGGAGAATCAATTTGAGTGAGTGAGTGAGTCAGTGAATGAAGGCGCCGATACCAATTATTCCGCCGCCCCGGGAACCATTTATCGTATAACCGACACCTCTGCTAAAAAGTTAATAACTAAATAAAATGTTTCCATGACAGTCAATCCGGCAACAATTGCCCTCCCCCCCAACAGTTAGCCCGCTGACAGTTTATCCCCTGACAGTTGATCCCCCGACAGTTGATCCCCCGACAGTTGATCTGACGGACGGTTGATACCTCGGACAATTGATCCCCTGGCAGTTGACCCCCCGACAGTTGATCCCCCGACAGTTAACCCCCCCCTGACTGTTGACCCCCCACACCGACTGTTGACCCCCCCCCCGACAGTTGATCCCCCGACATTGACCCCCCCCCGACAGTTGATCCCTCGGACAATTGATCCCTCGGACTCGGAGGGATCAACTATCGGCGGACCAATTGTCGGAGGATAAATTGTCGCCGGACCAACCGTCGTGAAACCGCTATTTTCAATGACACTGAATGTATAGAACACAGTAAACCACATTTTAAAAAACATTTTTTGTTCTTAAAGAAAAAAATGACATAAATTGAAATTAATTACATAAATTTCAAATCGAAGTGGGCGATATAAATGAAAGACAATTTTGAAACAATAATTTTACAAACTTAAGTCATAAAATATTAGTTTAATATAACGAAAATCTATAAATATAAAAATTTTGGTTCCGTATGTTTGCGTTCGCTAATCTTGGAAAGTAATAAATGGATTTACTCAAAATTTCTACAGAACTTTAAATTTTAGCAGAAGAGTGTTTCTATGTACACTGGTGAGCTCTGGTTTTATGAAATTACTATAAAAAAATAGTAAGTGGTGCACAAGTTGTTTGGAAAAGTGAGTGTATATCATGTATTTTAGCGGCAGGGAGGGTAGGTGGGAGGGGGAGGGGAATCCGGGACTGGCGGACGGGAATGAAGGGGGAAAGATTCGCGGGAGAAAGGGTCGATGGAGGGGGGAAGTCGGGAAAGTGGACAACGGAGGGGGGGGGGGGTCGCGGACGGAGCGAAGTGGAAAAGGGGAGTGCGAAAAGCGAAGAAGGTGGAGGGGGATCGCAAGAGGGGAAGAGGAGGGGGGGGGGGGTAGGGGAACGGGGACGAATTGAAAAAAACACTCAGGGAGAAACAATATCTTTATTTAAGTGGTATTGCAACGCATGCCGGGTTCAACTAAGAACGGGGACGCAAGCGAATGGACGTGCAGGGAGAAACAATTCATTTCTTTGAATGGCATTGCAACGCGTGCCGGGAACCAGCTAGTATTTTTAACAAAATAATGCCTTAAAAATAAGTTAACCATATTTATTTATTTACACATATTCGGCATAACACGTGCGATTAACATAATTAACATAACATTTAAATACCTAGTAACTAACCTAATAATTTTGATAATTTTTTATCAATTATTTTTATACGAAAAGACCAAAAATGAGGTGACAGTAACGTAAACAATACATTTGTCTAAGAAAATATGTATGTGTTTATTTTTTTTCATTATTTGTAATTTTAGTTAGAAAAAGCGTGAGGTGAGCCATTTTTTAAACTTTTTTATGTTTGCATGACAAATTTTTATATTTAAAAAATTATATGTTTATTTTTAACTAAAAAAATTTGAAAGCGTGTTTCATGACCTTTAAAAACAGTTTTTAGTTTTGGGATATGTTCAGAAATATTCCATTTATTTGCATTTCATTGTAAAGCGGAAAGATTTTGACCATCTGAAAAATACGCCAAAATTTTGAAGGGTTTAATAGGTTACCTTAGGTTAGGGTTATCGGCTACCATCGCGTCATCACGTGTCGATCACGTGATAACGCGATGACGCAGATCGTTTGTTTACATCCGCTCCAACAAAGAACCGACATGTTTTACCTTGCCTTGCCGATATTTCGTCGCCTCATTTGAATAGGGTTCTAACTGACATTTTTTTCAAAAATGACCTTTGATTGCCAAAGCATTTTTTTTTGCTCATTTCTATACCCAAAATAATTTTCAGAACCATTCGTGTTGTATTTTCGTTGATATGTGTATGACGAAGTTCTAACATCAAGCATTTTCAATAATAATTCATTTTACATTCTCACTACACTTACACTCTCTATTTTTCTTGTATCTGACAGTTGATCTTAAATAAGAGGCGCATTATGGTTCGTCACTTTATTTGGATAGGGTTCTAACTGTGTCTCCTCTATCATTTTCTAAGGTTTCTAAGTTTCCAAAGACGAATTTTCGTAATCTATTTAACAATTTTAGTTTATCGTATTTAAATGGAAAATATTTAAATAGGACGTAGCTTGGAATTGCATTAGTGAAATGTAATTAGAACCTTGTGCAATGTATTATTATGCCTTAGCTGGTTGTACAGGGTTTTATTTGCATGTTTAGGTATATTCTAAAAAGGTAAATATACGTCATATTTAAATACTTTCCTTCAAAATATGTTCAATTAAAATACGTTAAACAAATTTCAACTTCAAAATCAGAAATTGGTAAATAGATTATGAGAAATCGTCTTTGCAAACTTTGACACCTCATATCTCAGAACAAGGTGAAGTGAAGTTAGAACCCTATCAAAAGTTGCGTTCTTTTTTGAGTGTATTTCTAGTAATAATTTATACTAGTAATAAGTTATTTTGTTTAAGTACAAAATGTAATTAATAATTAATAAATACATAATTAAATAAATCCTTCGGTACCGGTAGAAGTGAAACCTTCAGAAAACGTAAGTAGACAATTTTCATTAGTGAAATATATTTTTTTATTATTTAATATTAAGAAAAGAGAAATGCGATATTAATTCTTTTAATGCAGATCGATAACTTAATAGTTTTTTTAGGATAACCCAAATTATTGAGTATTTGCTTTACAAAACACATTAAATACAGCGTAAAACTTTCGATAGTAAAAGTTCACATTTTTTAAGTGAAAAGTTCTTTAGCACCGTTGTGATTTGAAACTCAATGAAACGAAAAATAGCGAAAAAGAGACAAAAACATCCATTAATAGGAGTTACCTTGCGAGAGAATGAGATAGTATATTCGGTCTCCTCTTTGTGACGGCTCTACACAAGGAAACATGTAGAAACATGTCCGAGTCCAACTACAAGAAAGCGGAGTATTTCTAGTATTAATTTATTCTAGTACTCAGTTATTTTATTTAAGTACAATAAGTAATTAATAATGAATAAATACATAATTAAATAAATCCTTCGGTACCGGTAGAAGTGAAACCTTCAGAAAACTTAAGTAGACAATTTTCATTAGTGAAATATATATTTTTTAAATTTAATATTAAGAAAAGAGAAATGCGATATTAATTCTTTTAATGCAGATCGATAACTTAATAGTTTTTCTAGGATAACCCAAATTATTGAGTATTTGCTAAAAAAAACAACTTATATACAGCGTAAAACTCTCGTTAGTAAAATTATACTTTTGGAAGATTTTTTTATTGATTCGTGTACAAACCGTGCTCTAAAGTAAGAATCCAAAATTTCAGTGTGTTTGGTGCCATAGGGCTAGAGTTGTGACCGATTCCAAGTGTAAAACGTGCCCAGAAAAACGATGATTTTTCTAACAACTATATATTTGGAAGATTTTTTGATTGATTATTGTACAGACCGTGCTTTTAAGTAAGAATTCAAAATTTCAATCTGTTTGGTGCCATAGGGCTAGAGTTGTGACCGATTCCAAGTGTAAAACGTGCCCTGAAAAACGATGAGTTTTCTAACAACTATACTTTTGGAAGATTTTTTGATTGATTCTTGTACGGACCGTGCTTTTAAGTAAGAATTCAAAATGTCAGTCTGTTTGGTGGATGATGGCCCAAATTATTGAGTATTTGCTAAAAAAAAACAACTTATATACAGCTTAAAACTCTCGTTAGTAAAATTATACTTTTGGAAGATTTTTTTATTGATTCGTGTACAAACCGTGCTCTGAAGTAAGAATCCAAAATTTCAGTGTGTTTGGTGCCATAGGGCTAGAGTTGTGACCGATTCCAAGTGTAAAACGTGCCCTGAAAAACGATGAGTTTTCTAACAACTATACTTTTGGAAGATTTTTTGATTGATTCTTGTACGGACCGTGCTTTTAAGTAAGAATCCTAAATGTCAGTCTGTTTGGTGGATGATGGCCCAAATTATTGAGTATTTGCTAAAAAAAAACTAATATATACAGCGTAAAACTCTCGTTAGTAAAATTATACTTTTGGAAGATTTTTTGATTGATTATTGTACAGACCGTGCTTTTAAGTAAGAATTCAAAATTTCAATCTGTTTGGTGCCATAGGGCCAAAGTTGTGACCGATCGCAAGTGTAAAAACTAATACCTACGAACGATGAGATACTTTTGGAAGATTTTTTTTGATTGATTCTTGTACAGATTGTGCTTTTAAGTAAGAATACAAAATAATCGTCCTGTTTGGTGCCATAGGGCCAAAGTTGTGACCGATCGCAAGTGTAAAAACAAATATCTCCAAACGATGAGTTTTCTTAAAACTATACTTTTGGAAGATTTTTGGTTGATTCTTGTACGGACCAAGTTTTTAGGTAAGAATCCAAAATTTCAGTCTGTTTGGTGGATGATGGCCCAAATTATTGAGTATTTGCTAAAAAAAAACAACTTATATACAGCTTAAAACTCTCGTTAGTAAAATTATACTTTTGGAAGATTTTTTTATTGATTCGTGTACAAACCGTGCTCTGAAGTAAGAATCCAAAATTTCAGTGTGTTTGGTGCCATAGGGCTAGAGTTGTGACCGATTCCAAGTGTAAAACGTGCCCTGAAAAACGACGAGTTTTCTAACAACTATACTTTTGGAAGATTTTTTGATTGATTCTTGTACAGACCGTGCTTTATAGTAAGAATTCAAAATTTCAGTCTGTTTGGTGGATGATGGCCCAAATTATTGAGTATTTGCTAAAAAAAACTAATATATACAGCGTAAAACTCTCGTTAGTAAAATTATACTTTTTGAAGATTTTTTGATTGATTCTTGTACAGACCGTGCTTATAAGTAAGAATTCAAAATTTCAATCTGTTTGGTGCCATAGGGCCAAAGTTGTGACCGATCGCAAGTGTAAAAACTAATACCTACGAACGATGAGATACTTTTGGAAGATTTTTTTTGATTGATTCTTGTACAGATTGTGCTTTTAAGTAAGAATACAAAATAATCGTCCTGTTTGGTGCCATAGGGCCAAAGTTGTGACCGATCGCAAGTGTAAAAACAAATATCTCCAAACGATGAGTTTTCTTAAAACTATACTTTTGGAAGATTTTTGGTTGATTCTTGTACGGACCAAGTTTTTAGGTAAGAATCCAAAATTTCAGTCTGTTTGGTGGATGATGGCCCAAATTATTGAGTATTTGCTAAAAAAAAACAACTTATATACAGCTTAAAACTCTCGTTAGTAAAATTATACTTTTGGAAGATTTTTTTATTGATTCGTGTACAAACCGTGCTCTGAAGTAAGAATCCAAAATTTCAGTGTGTTTGGTGCCATAGGGCTAGAGTTGTGACCGATTCCAAGTGTAAAACGTGCCCTGAAAAACGATGAGTTTTCTAACAACTATACTTTTGGAAGATTTTTTGATTGATTCTTGTACGGACCGTGCTTTTAAGTAAGAATCCAAAATTTCAGTCTGTTTGGTGGATGATGGCCCAAATTATTGAGTATTTGCTAAAAAAAACAACTTATATACAGCTTAAAACTCTCGTTAGTAAAATTATACTTTTGGAAGATTTTTTTATTGATTCGTGTACAAACCGTACTCTGAAGTAAGAATCCAAAATTTCAGTGTGTTTGGTGCCATAGGGCTAGAGTTGTGACCGATTCCAAGTGTAAAACGTGCCCTGAAAAACGACGAGTTTTCTAACAACTATACTTTTGGAAGATTTTTTGATTGGTTCTTGTACGGACCGTGCTTTTAAGTAAGAATCCAAAATTTCAGTCTGTTTGGTGGATGATGGCCCAAATTATTGAGTATTTGCTAAAAAAAACTAATATATACAGCGTAAAACTCTCGTTAGTAAAATTATACTTTTGGAAGATTTTTTGATTGATTCTTGTACAAACCGTGCTTATAAGTAAGAATTCAAAATTTCAATCTGTTTGGTGCCATAGGGCCAAAGTTGTGACCGATCGCAAGTGTAAAAACTAATACCTACGAACGATGAGATACTTTTGGAAGATTTTTTTTGATTGATTCTTGTACAGATTGTGCTTTTAAGTAAGAATACAAAATAATCGTCCTGTTTGGTGCCATAGGGCCAAAGTTGTGACCGATCGCAAGTGTAAAAACAAATATCTCCAAACGATGAGTTTTCTTAAAACTATACTTTTGGAAGATTTTTGGTTGATTCTTGTACGGACCAAGCTTTTAGGTAAGAATCCAAAATTTCAGTCTGTTTGGTGGATGATGGCCAAAATTATTGAGTATTTGCTAAAAAAAAAAACAACTTATATACAGCTTAAAACTCTCGTTAGTAAAATTATACTTTTGGAAGATTTTTTTATTGATTCGTGTACAAACCGTGCTCTGAAGTAAGAATCCAAAATTTCAGTGTGTTTGGTGCCATAGGGCTAGAGTTGTGACCGATTCCAAGTGTAAAACGTGCCCTGAAAAACGACGAGTTTTCTAACAACTATACTTTTGGAAGATTTTTTGATTGATTCTTGTACAGACCGTGCTTTATAGTAAGAATCCAAAATTTCAGTCTGTTTGGTGGATGATGGCCCAAATTATTGAGTATTTGCTAAAAAAAACTAATATATACAGCGTAAAACTCTCGTTAGTAAAATTATACTTTTTGAAGATTTTTTGATTGATTCTTGTACAGACCGTGCTTATAAGTAAGAATTCAAAATTTCAATCTGTTTGGTGCCATAGGGCCAAAGTTGTGACCGATCGCAAGTGTAAAAACTAATACCTACGAACGATGAGATACTTTTGGAAGATTTTTTTGATTGATTCTTGTACAGATTGTGCTTTTAAGTAAGAATCCAAAATTTCAGTCTGTTTAGTGCTATAGGGCCAGAGCTGCAAGTCGATGGGTCGAGAGAGTCAGGCTCAAAAGGTTAAAATGCCTCCCTCAACCAAACGTTTTTGACCCGGTCCGCCACTTCGCAGGTGGCCAGACGCATCCGCCGCCAAGACCTGGACAAACTTCACCCCATGAACCCGGGTACCCCTGCTTAGTCACCAAACGCAACGATCTTCTTGAGGTGACCTATGGCAGAGGTGTTGGTTAACCAGTTAATGGATCCCGGGGAGGCGGTACTCCGTATTCTAAGATTGATACCCCCCCGCCCTTCCCAGTCCCCTGCAATTCTTGGTCTACAATTATACAATTATTCCTTACTTAAGTCATTTCTTCACCCCCCCCCCTACCCCCTCCCTACCGCCACCCCCTACCCCCCTCCCCCACCACCCATCCCCGCCCTTCCCACTCCCATGGAATTACTCGTCTACAATTATACAATTAGTCCTTACTAAAGCTATTTCTTCACCCCCCCCTACACCCCCTTCACTCCTCCCTACACTCCCTCCATACCACCCCTACCCCCCCCTCCCCTCTTCCCCCCTACTCCACTTCCCCCCCCCCTGGGGTGACCTATGGCAGAGGTGTTGGTTTTCCAGTCAATGGTTCCCGGGGTGGCGGTACCCTGTATTCCCAAATTGTAATTCCTCATTTATTATCATTCAATTAGTCCTTACTTAAGCAATTTCTATTCCCCCCCTAATTTCTAATTCTCTCTGCATGTCCTTTCCCGTGCGCCCCGTTCCCTTACACCTTTCCCGCCTTCCCCCTCCCTCGTCTTTTTCCTCTCCGTAAAATTTTTGCCGCATTTCGTAATACCGAAAATATTTATTGTCAAATAATAATAATACATAATTTAGAGTATGTGGCAGCCCTGCAATAATCTCACAACTCTGTCGTAGCCCTGGAACGCGCAATATATACTAGATCAACGAATTAACAGTAATGTTCCATATAGGTACATGTTTTTTATGACCAATCAGAATGCTTCCATCTCTGATTGGTCATTATATAAGATCAACATAGACAAAACGTGTAAAATGTATATGCCACCGAAAAATGGGCGTGGCTTACAGCAAAATCTCGATGACTTAAGTTGATCCATAAGGATCCACATATGTATGCCAGCTTCGGTAATAGATCAACTTATCCGCTTGGATCAACAAGAGCTAACGGATCAACTAAAAACTGGTCTACCGTCACGAAAGATCAACTTAGTACGAGAGGGTATAAATATATATATATATATATATATATATATATATATATATATATAATATACATAAACATACACTGGGTTTACATTGGGTTTTTTTGATGCCTGTCTCACTAGAATATACCGCTATCGAAAAATTTACAGGTAAAGTAAATCTTATGGACACGATGTAATAACAAGAAAATAGAGTGTTTTTTAAACAAATAAAGCAGATGTTTAGTTAATTTCTAAAAAGAGTTCTTAAAGGAAAACTTCAATAGCTTCAGGATCGAGCAACGAAAAGCACTGAAAAAAGATATTGGTCGCCACAATTCTCGATTTGATGGACCAAAAATTGATCAACAAACGATTTTATTGTTATTACTTTATTTTTGTTTTAAATTACTCATATTACATTGTACATTTATTCTTCTATATTACGACTCTCATTTCCAACTTTTACCTTCGTTTCTTTGTTTGTTATGTTTTTGTTTTATTTTTGATCTTATTTATAACTATCTTCTTAATTGAATTCCTGTATATAACTACGTACGTGGTATTGTTATCGGATATGTGGGTTGAACTTACCTCTCCACATTCTGGAATAAAGAGAATTATTATTATAATTTAACTGTTTTTAATTCTACTAAGCGCGTATTGATGTGCCATTGACGATGCAAGGAGTAGTGCCAAGACAGAGTTTTTATTTTATGAGAGTATCTCCCATCTGTCCGGAGCCAGCGGGACTGTAGCATCCCCAATTAGAGTGTATTATGAATCTAAGTTTGTGTGCCATCCCATATGTTCAATATTTATTGTGATCCGTCAATATAAATATAAAAATAAATATTTAATAAATAAATATAAAAAAAAAAATTAACTTTTAAAAAATTAAAGTAAATTGAATTAAATGAGTAGAATGAAATAACAAACGCAGTTTAAATGCTTTTGCTTCGTGATTTATTTAAACTCGATCCAAAATTGTTAATTAACGTGTTTGATTTTTTTGTTTGAATACAATAGGAAGAAGTACAAAACCAGAGACCGTAATATAGAGTTCATCCTGGGAGTATTTACGCTAAGCAAGTCGGGTTTATGTATTTTTTTTTCATCTGGGATATTTGATTGAATGAAACAATTTATCAAAGCGAAGATTCAATAAATTGCTGATACGTTTCGCTCGTATTGATCTTGTCTTAGCTTGCGTACGAATAACAGAGAATGTGTTGTATTTTACGTAATAAAAGAAACGCACACTATTATCTGTAATTGACGCATTGAAAGTGAGGCAAAAGGCTGGAAAAAGAATTGGTCCGCAAGGTTAGAGTTGCAAAAGAAATTGTTTTTTTATGCAACCATCAATATATTTATAAATCGAAATAAACGTAGGTATGCTTGAAAAGATGATAAAAATATGTATTTATTTTATACAGGGTACGGTAGCATAACTTCTTTTTTTCGCACGCCATTCTGTTGATTCGATTCGATTGATGTTAAAGCGCTAGTGGTCTCGTTCGAGAGGCGGAACTATAAAGTTTTTTCCTGACACAGTTTAGTCGCCATCGTGCGTTGGAACAGCGAGTAGCGTGCGTTTGCCATTGAGGCCTACTTTGAGTCATGCCAAACGCCAGAAATCGGTTTACTCAATGTATGGAGAATTAAGGAAATAAAAATGTGATGTTATATTTGAGTAAGGAGAAATAATTCAAGTTACACCTTTTTTACTCAAATCTTTAAAAAATGAAGAAAAATCTGACGTCATTTTTTATAAACGGGAAATAATTCAAGATAATTTCTTATAAGAACGACAAAGAAAATAGTTTGTTAGAATCTCTGGTCACAAGAACAGTCATATTTACTGATTGCAGAAGTTTTAAGACTCGGCATCTCGAATTTCTACCAATTCATAATATGATTTCCTTGAACACTAAGTTTTTAAGATCTTAAAAATAAATATTTGTTATTCTTGAAGATAATATATAATTGCTATTAGATATTATCTTCAAGAATAAAAAATATTTAGTCTGCTACGCCGAAACGGCATTTATCATGAACCATTTTTTTCTAAATTTTGTGCATTGCGTGCATTTCATGCTACTTAAGACATTTTCTAAGAGATTTTTGCTCTATTTTAAACGAGTCGTGTTTTAATTAACATTTTCACTTAATTTCTCCCTTTAACATTTATATTTACATGTCTCCCAATTTTTTTATAACTTTGACGCTTATTACCGGGACTTAAAATCACAATACAAATAAATTTAAATAAACTACAAGATTATTGCAAAATTGACAAAATTTTATCTAAATATTAGTAAATGCCAGATGTATCGAACGTGTTATGTAATCTAGATGAAACATAGTAAACTCTTCTTCCATTTTTATTGAAGATGAAATGCCACCTGCCACCTGCCACCTGCCACCTGCCACCTGCCACTATAAAAGATTGTACCAAAGGGGCAGCCTTATTTAGTGATTACCGTCAGCAATCAGAGTGACATCTCTACAAATTTGAATTGAACACTCTTGGACTTTTTGCCGCTAGATTCAAGACGCCAGGCTCTTGCCCGATGAAACAACCTACAAAACGCTGACGCCTGAGCCTTGGCCATCCTCAGGCATCTCCGAACTTGCTGATTCTTACCAAGCCCTTGAAGTGGCTGCGCTACCCCTGGACATCTTGCTCCGGGCTGCTAGCCCGAAGCCCACGGAGCACCGAGCCTTGCATCTCTCTGCTCTGATGATGACGCCACATCTGTCAAATGATGACACCATTGAGAGATGCGTGCTATGCACGCAGCACGCCCAATAGAGTTCAGACCTATTACCCTGAAGCCAATCAACATTTGAGTTGCTGCGACCACTCCTGTATATTGCTGACCTGCTCGCAGCCCTGAATGCTGCGACTCAACGCCAAGCGATCAGGCCAGCCTTGAATGCTGTTCTTTTGGATGCGTAACAACTTGAGAATATAACAACATCTGGAACGCAGCCCGTTTCGATTACTAGCAACCAGCGTCCACCACAGCCTACACGCTCCGATGCTTTCCATCTCACAATGCACGGTGGAAGACGCAATAGCACTCCACCTCCATACGTGGCGGAAGCATAGATGCTTCAGTAACCAGATTCTCTCTCCTTACAAAAAATGTATTCTACAGTAATCGTATTATGGAACTTCAACAGCTGTCAAGGCGAGAAAACATCTCTATCGAGACATTGCAATAGTCGGGCGTCTTTGTGTGCCGGTTCTTTTTATTTATATTTTTTGTGCAGGCTGCAGCAGGTTTAATAGCAGTCGCTGCACGCTACAATTTTAACGGCTGACAACACTACGCGATGGAGGGGGAGAGAGGAGACGCACGGACTTGCTCCTTCGTCTCAGGCAGTTTCAGCTGGCCTCTCGTGTGAATCAGAAGTGTGTTCGAGCCTTGCAGTTTTGGTGGATCGGAGACCGTGAGCAAAATTCTTATCTTGTTAGTCGATCATGTTTGTTATTTTATAGAATTTTTGTTAGTGAATTACCATGCTTCTATTCTTGTCTCATGGATCTCATGAGGCTGGCGCCCGTAACCAGGTTTTATTTTATTTAGCATTTCAAATATGTCGTTTCTTGTAACTTTCATACAATGACGCAGCAGATTGCAACATTCTTGTAGAACTATGTTTTCTAGAAGGCCACCCCTGAATTTAATTTATTATTTATTTGAAGTCTCTTGTCTCTAATATAAATTTTTACAATGAGAAATAATTTATAAATGGATTGCCTACGAAGTTTTGTATATAAATTCAAATGTTCATAACAATACGAGTGTGGATTTCAAATCTACCCTTTGTTGCAATTACTTATGATTAGTTTACATTGATGGCGATCCTGGGACTCCATTAAGTTATTGCTTATCATGGTTCCTGCCTGAGCAGACAAGTGGTTTTTTAGTAGGTTGTTTTGTGATTACACTTATCATTGTTACAAGGCCTATAGGTGTCGTACACCAGATAATAAGTAACTTTTAAACCCTTAACTTTCAATATAAAATAAACAATGTTTCCCTCACCTTCGCCAGTAAAATTAATGATCTTGGCATTATTTTTGATTCCAAATTTAACTTTCTTTTACATATTAATACAGTTACTAATAAAGGATAAAAAATGCTAGGCTTTTTTCTCCGAAATGGCAGAGACTTTCAAAATATTGCAACGTTAAAAATCTTGTATTCTTCTCTAGTTTGAAGTTAAGTCGAATACAATTCCCCATTTGGTCCCCTCACTTCAAAAACTAGTCTCATTCCATTGAAAAAATTCAGTTGAAATTTTTTTGATTCATTAACTACAAAATCGGTCTACCAATAGAATCAATAAATAATTTCACTTAATGAAAGAATTAAACTTACTAAAACTCTCCGAGGGAAAACTTATTTCCGACACGACTTTTATTTTTAAAATTGTTTTGCTATTAGAGACAGCCCTGACTTATTAAGCCTAATTACCTTCAATATACCTACAAGAACTACTCGATACAAAATTCTTTTTAATTACAACAACAATATCAGGACTGAGTAATTAAGATACTGGCTTATACCTAAATTGCATGCAGATGGCAATGCTTTCTCAGAAGTAGTACATGTATTCAACTGCACGGAATTTTGTTTTAAGAAGACTATAATAGCATACCTCAAGCACAATAATCAACGTTAGGCATGATACTATTCTCCTGCATGGCGACATGACATACGTACTTTATATCATAGTTTACTTCAGATTCTTAAGGTGGGGGTAAGGTTTTAAAGGCGAAAAAAAGGCATATTTTCGTGATTTTTTGAGATATGAATGTTGGCTTATTTCTTTTAAATACACCTTATAGTATGACATCTGAAGTATTTTTGAAATTTTTTTTAATTAAGAATATTTATAAATAAGTCCGTGAGAGCGAATCTTCGGAGGCGCTTCGAAAAAAAGGTGTTTCGCGGTGAACATCATAACTCGTTAACAAATCATTTGAAACAAAAAAATTTAAATGAATTTAAAAGGTGAAATGTTTTTTCAGGTGGTGACGAAGAGTTTTTTTTTTGATTTTTTTTTTGCAGCATGTTGAAGTCAAAAATGCGATTTTTGCTAAAATTTTCGGTGAATTTGTTATTATAAAATGGAAAAAAATATTAAAAAAAAAAAAAAAAATCCGTCACTACCTGTTGATTTGTGTATAAAAATAGTGTGCAAAATTTCAAAAAGATCGGTCGAGTAAATTTTGAGTTGAGTTGAGTGATGTTCACGGACTAAAAAACATTGTTTACCAGAAAATCAATTTAAAGTTTTGTCATACTCGAAATATACAAACTTGAATAGAGCAAGAGGGCTGGTCGCTTGAAATGCTGTAACTTCGTTAGTTTTGCTCTGATTTACTTGAAATTTTGGCACAATACTCTCGACATATTTTACATTTAGAAAAAACAATTGAAAAATGAGTTTTAAAACCTTACCCCCCCCCCCCCCACTTAACTACATACTTAAGTTATCTTAACAATCAGTCAGAAGAGTGTTAAATGTTTTTTCTTATTCAAAATTATTATTTTTTATTCCAAAATTATCATCTAACTGACAGCCCTGATTTGAGAGAGCTGACTTTCAGAACCATTTCAAGCAAATATAATTGAGAATGTAAAAATGATTTCAATACTTCAATTACTTTATTTACACGCCAGTACCTAGAATTCAAAGATTTGCAAATAACAATTCTAATTTATGAATAGACGTTGGTGTTGACAATTTTGTATGAGTGTACATTCTATCAAGGTACCTTTCTTACATATTTTCTTTCTGTTTTTATAGAATGCTCTCTGTTATTATAAATATTGCACGAGTACACATTTATTTTTATTTTTTTGTAAAAAACCAACTGTTGAGTTTAAAAGAAAAAAAAAACAATTGTTTGTCATTTATTTTATGTTGTATCTCATTCATCCTTATTAGTCCAGGCAACGAAGACCAAAAAAGACCGAATAGCGGAAATAATTCATGTAGAAGCCAATTTTGGTACATTTGTAGAGGAAGGCGTCCTTAACAACATATTAAAAGTACCGGGGGGTGGGGGTGGAGCTAAGGGTGGGGGGAGTCTCTAAAGGTCCCTTTTTTCAGTTTTTCGTTAATTACTCAAAAACTACTGCCTCTAGCGAAAAAGTGTTCAAGTACTAAATTATTTACATAAAATTCTCTACAAACAAAGTTTTATATTTTTTTTTTGCTAGGATCAATTTTTAAGGAGATATGGAGGGGGGGAAATGTAAAATTATTTTAAAAAATTGGTTTTATTGCTAAAAATGAAATGTTTACTAACAAAGGTGAAATGTTTATAGTTAAATATGAAATGTTTATTGTTAAAAATGAAATGGAAGAGAAGAGAGAGATCTTGAATATGCTGACCAACATGGAGGAACTTACTCCAGACAAAGTTGAAGAGAACGGTTCCTAGGCGTCAGCTTTGACGAAATTTCAGAATCATCTGGAATCCCTCAAGGATAATGAGTCTATCGCTGCTCTATTTTTCCTTCGTTGCCTGGACTATATGTTGTCCTTAATACTACTGATACCCTTCTTTGTGCTACTACAACTCATAATCATATTATTGTAATGTAAAAGCTTTTTAATGGCGTTAACTAAATAAATAAGTTGAATATTTTAGTTTTTCTCCGAAAAACATTAAACTTTCATTTTATTACCTAAACAAAATACTATTATTGACATACACTTACGAACATGTCAGTATCTAGATTTGATCCGGATCCTCTGCATTGATATAATCCATATGCTTATCCTTTAATAATCAAGTCCTTTGTATTCGTCGGGGAAAAGCGAAATTTTATTTTTGTTCCAAAGTGAAATTGAATACAGTAATTTCTTCAATTTTCCAATTGGAGTTGATTCGGTTATACAAGATAAAGATTTAATTTACGCGTAACGTCTTTTGCGTTGTTCAATAAATGCCTTGTAATAATTACTATTGTATATTACTATCCACTATTTTTATAAGGAAAGTAGGATATTATTTCATTTGGTTGTGAGCCTTATCTCATTACAGTAAAACGCATTTATAATTTTCTGTGGGTCACGCGACCAAAACAGTTAACTAACCCAGTAAGTATTCCGGGGGCATCAACATTAGTAAATTAGTTTTGGGTTAAGTCCAAACTATTTAGGACCAATTTTAATCACCATCGGTTTACACCATTTAGTAGAAACTATTATACGTTAGGAATGCTTTCCATAAATGTTGCACGGAAACCAACGTTACCACGTGGAACGCAGTCGGTCTCTTTTACACTAACTTGACTGACATCGTTTATCCCATTTGCTTGAATCGACATTATTTATTCCATTATTGAAGACAGTTGATCCGCGGACAACCTCTTTTACACTAACTTGTATAACATCGTTTATCCCATTTGGTTGAATCGACATTGTTTATCCCGTGGTTCCATGATAGTTGATCCGCCGACAATCTCTTTTACACTAACTTGTCTGACATCGTTTATCCCATTTGGTTAAATCGATACTGTGTATCCGTGGTCCCATGACTGTTGATCCGCCGACAATCTCTTTTACACTAACTTATCTGACATTGTTTATTCCATTTGATTGAATCGAAATTGCTTATCTCATGGTTCCAAGATAGTTGATCCGCCGACAATCTCTTTTACACTAACTTGTCTGACATCGTTTATCCCATTTGGTTGAATCGACATTGTGTATCTCATGGTTCCATGATAGTTGATCCGCCGGCAATCTCTTTTACACTAATTTGTCTGACATCATTTATCCCATTTGGTTGAATCGACACTGTTTATCCTGTGGTTCCATGTCAGTTGATCCGCCGACAATCTCTTTTACACTAACTTGTCTGACATCGTTTATCCCATTTGGTTAAATCGACATTGTGTATCTCGTGGTCCCATGACAGTTTATCCGCTGACAATCTCTTTTATACTACTATCTTGTCTGACATCGTTTTTCCATTTGGTTGAATCGACATTGTGTATCCCGTGGTCCCATACTACCCACTACCTCACAAAATACCCCAATTGAGGAGACATAGGTCACTGGCTCTAGGCAGTTGGGAGCACTTGGGACTATTGTGTGGTATTCACACAAAAAAGTAAGTAAAAATGACAAAGTATAATTTAGTCACATGTGAAGTGAAAGCCAAATGAATATCTCTCTAAACAAATATCCGCACTGATATTACTTTATTAGCCTGTAAATTGTTATAAACAGTTAAAAAAGTTGTAATCTACCTAACTAAATTATAGCACCATTTGATCTTGATAATTATCAACAGTAATCAGTTTTAGCGCAAAGTTAAACAAACTACTGCTTAGTTTTCTATCGGAAATAAATAAAGCAGATTGATTAATGGGTAAGCATTCGGTATTCATATAATGTGTTACATATTGTGGGTAATATTTTAGTAATTTATAAGTGAGTCATTAGCTGTAAACCACTAGGTAATTAGTATTCAACTGTAGATAAAATGTTGTAAAACCGATAGCCTTTCGTTTGCATTCAGTTGGTAATCAATTAACGTAATTAAAAAATCTTTTGAAATACCATCGTGATTTATTTTTGAGGAATCGTGAAATGTTGCGCTGCTTCCTTCTTCACTGGACACTGTAACACTGTTAGAAACATTCGCTAAATATCAGAAAAACGCAATACAATACAATCGAATCCAATATAAATTTTAACGAAACATAAATTATAGATTAGGAATTCCTATTGAAAACATTAGCTACATATCACCGTTGAAAATTATGGGCCTTGCTACATTAAAAGAAAGAAGAATATGTACTGATCTATTTTTTCTTTATAAAATTGTTAATAACATGTTTGACTCCCCTGGCTCCTTAGGATGATTAACTTAGGCTGATTTATTCCATAGGCTGATTAACTTTCATGTGCCTAGTAGAAACTCAGAAGGTACCTTACCATTGTAACAATTCAGGTTCTAATGCAGAAATAAACTCAGTAATGAACCGACTGCACAGTGCAGGGAATAAATATTACATGAACACCAACGGTACGGAATGTCTATCAGCCTATAAAAACATTGTTATTAAATCTGTATGTCTATCTTGATAGCTTTGAAATATTTATAAATGTGCATCCTATATTTTACTTTGTTGTTTTTAAGTTAAAATTTTTATACTTGGTACTTATTTTAATTGTGTTATCTCTTTCATTATTTGATTATATCAAATGTATTTTTTATTTTATCATTATGTAAAAGCCCTAATTGGGCTTGTACAAATAAATAAATCACGATAATCCTTTTGGCTGTAAAAATCAGTATCATATCAGCCTTTGAAACGTATTTTTTATAAAATCTGTTATTTACAAAACCGTTGTTTTGTAAACAACGGTTTTGTAAACGGACTTGTAAACGCGTGTGTGAATGGAAAATATATTCTTCCAAATGTATTTTTTGTCAGGAAAGAACATTTTTTTCGCTCTCCTTTAAACCACGTTGTTTAAAAGACCAACAATTTATTTATGAAAGTCGCTTGTACATTATCTCACCAGCGTAATACCGGCTTCTAAAAATGTATTCCCTTGACAAAAAGCAACTACTAATACTTTCGACTTCAACCCTAAAAGCCCAGTCCTTTATCTCGACTTGTCCTACTTGTATAATCATCCCCTACTGAGGACGCTGTAAAATCATCTCGAATCAGATTGTGGCGCAGGCGCCCCGCTTCCTACCGAACTACCCCTCCTCACTAAATTCAGTACAGCGACTGGCCGCTCCACTACGGGACGTAGACGCCGGAAGTTTGAAGCCTCACTGAAAACAACCCCTACAACCTATTTCCTTCGTTTGAAAGTTCAAACGCAAGTGTTTTGAAGTGTGCTATTATTTTTGGACAAACTAAACAGTAAAATTGGTAGTAAAAGAGTTATCCTTGAGAGTTTTGTCAGTTTTTTAAAGTTGTGTTTAAAACATATTGTCATGAAATGAATGTTTACAAAATAAAATAAAAAAACAGTTTTAAAACATTGTATTTTGAAAGTTCGTCAATTTGTTAGTCGATTTGAAATTTTTTTGACAATTAAGAAAATGTGCACATATTTGATGATATTATTTTGTGATTCTGAGAAATTCAATAAGGTAGGTGAAATATCTTTTATTATTAATACAAATAAAATTATGTGTTTTGAATGATTGACAGAATGATCATTGGACGACAGTTATTAAATGTCACAAAATGTCATATGATACAGAGCATTAATTTTAAATAACAGCCCGTTTTTGCATATTTTAGCAAAAGGGGAAAAAATTACTTTTGCGAATTCTTTCGATATATACATTTACTAAATTATATTTTTCCAAACAAATTAAAATTATTATATTTAAATCTTCACACCGTTTCTTTGGATTCCTGTGATATTTAAATTTGCTAACTAATTAGAAGGCTCCTTCACTATTTTGTGACTGAAAATTATTTTATATTTAAAAAAAAAATAATTTAATATGAATACCGCACAAGAGTCCCAACTGCTCCCGTCTGGAGCCAGTGAGACGATGGCATCCCCAATTAGGGTATGTTTTGAGGCTGAAGGTAGTGGGGAGGGGAAGAAGATGAGGAAGAGGAAAAAGATGAGGAAGAGGAAGGTGGGATGTACTTGACTATTCAGATCTAGTCACCAAACACGGCTAAAGCCATTTCAAGCAACGTTTCAATTCTGAATGGTGGTCTAACATATATTTTATTCCTCAAATAAGTTGGGTTAAGTTAGTTTATGCAAGGTTAGTTAGGTAAGCAAAAGTTCGGTTAGTGGTTAGTCCAGGGCCGGCCCTGTGCAAACGCAATCTGAGCAGTCCATCCCTGGCGCCGACTTACCAAGGTGCCAAGGAGCCAAGGAGCCAGGGAGCCAAGGAACCAAGGCGCTTATAATTCCTTATACATGTACAGGCTACATATACCTGGTTCAGTCCAAATGGTTCAGATTAATACAAATATTATTGTGGCGTATTTATAAAACATTTAAGGAGGTAAAAGAATAAACCCAACTTTGCTCACAATCATAACATGTTGGTATCTATATTTATCAACATTTTACCTCTCTTACTGTGTAGTAATTTTATCTCTCCCTGAAAGAAAAGTTTAATCGGTTTTTTAGTGATTTATTGCAAGTTTCACCTTGGGACAAATAATATCCCCTCGAAGTTTATTTTAGAGTGATTTCGGAAGACTGTCAATAAGTTAAAAATAATCTGTGCCCATAATCATTTATCATGCCGCTGGAAGAATCAGATAATATTTTATTATTTTTAGAAAAAGAGGCTCTCCGGGAATCAGAAACTACGACGAAAAGAAGCTTTCATAAATTTGACAAAAGATTTTTTTCCATTTTTATATTAATATATTTTCATCTACTGTTTAAGTAGAGCTTTTGTAAGCTCTTGCGTTGAACACAATGTAAAACCTTTTTCTTCAAGACTGGACCAAAATTAAAATAGAAAAATTATGATATTTTTAATTTATTGCGTAAATTGCGCCTTATAAGCTCCAATAATCGTAAATATTTGTTTTTGGTTGAGTGCTTTTAACGGCCTCCGTGATTGAATGGTTATGCTCCTAGATGACGAATCTAGAAGTCGCGGATTTAAATCCCGGCGAGCGCAATTAGATTTATTTATTTACCTATTTATTGGAAAATGAAATAATACATAATCTGCACATCTCACTAGGGCATCCTGTATCGAGATGTGCAGTTTTACAATATTAAAATTAAATAAAAAATACATATAAACTTAAAAATATTATAATACACCTACAAAAGAAGTACTAAATTTGGTTATTTAAACATTAATTATTAGTTAGAGTTGGGCAGTGCATTTTTAGTTCACAACAATAATATTCTTAAGATTCTGAATAAGATTCGTTGAATTATTTTGCCAATTTATGCGCATCGGTATTTTTGAGGAACGTTCCAGAATGGAAGATACTTTGAGTATCGCCCTGATTAAAACAGTTTTTAAGAAACGAAACGTTGCTTTAAATTTGGGAGGCGTTTATAGATACCGCCGAACCGGGAACCAATTATCTAAACCAAAATCTCTGCCATAGGTTACCCCAAGTGGTTCACTACGTTTGATGATTTGGCAGAGCTCGTAAGGGTGAGGTTTGTCCGGATCTTGGCGGTGGTTGCGTCCGCCAACCATCATCATGGCTGGCCGGATCGTGAGAAAATGGTTGAGAGAGTCCCTTTGACTTCTCCAGCTGTACTCTCTCGGCATATCGCCTTGCACCGCAGAGGAAGGAATAGATTCACACGTCCAACACTCCTGGAAACTTTGACCCCTCATACCTTTTTCCTTTTTAGAACTTCTTCTCCTTCCTCTCCTAAAAAGACTCCCTACACAGGATCGCCAAGGATGATATAGGCCCTGAGGGGAATTATTTCAGCCAGGGCCTCCTGTGGACCTCCATGTTTGCTGAGCAGTTCTGAATTGTCAGTTACTTCCCCACTTTCTTCTTCTTCTTTTCTTTATTTATTTTCAATCTTACCACATGCCCTTTCTGGTTATGTCACAGTTTCACAGGCCTCAGGCGATTGGTTGCAGTTTGGACACTTTTGCGGTACTCACATAAAAATAAAATTTGCATTTTAATCGCCACGAATGATAAAAAAGTTTGACTTATCATCAATATATTAATACGTGAAGCCAAAACTTTGTACCCCTTTTTACGAAAATTGCGCGGACGGAGGAGTATGAAATTTCGCACACTTATAGTTTATATGGAGGAGGAGTGCAGAATGCTAATATTTTTTAAAAATTATGCATAAAAATAGATTAAATCAATAACAAAAACATTACACACTACCATGTATTGACACACACACTCGCGTCTTTACTCTATTGTTTATTGAGTCTATGGTCAAATTGAGAATAGATTAATATTGTTTGTCTTTAATATTATTTGTCTATGGTCTTACTGAATGTCAAACATTAAAAAACATTACAATTATGGTCGAAATTCGACCATTGGACGACCACTAGTTAAGTTAATTACATAGGATTGGTTTAACTAAATCACGCACATCTTCAAACTGAACTTTATAAACATTTGTAAACTAGATACATTCCAACGGCCGTAGACGGACGGGCGTGGTCCAGCGGTAAGGCTCTTGACTCGCATTCCTAAGGTCGCGAGATCGAATCCCGGCGTGGCAAATAAATTTTATTTGATCAATTTGTTTTATTTCACAATAAATTTATTTAAAATAATTTATATTATATTTGCGGCACGTTCCAGAGTGGAAAGTACTCTCAGCATCGCCCTGGTGTAAGACCACCATTCAGAATTGAAACGTTGCTTAAAATGGCTTTAGCCGTGTTTGGTGACCAGATCTTAATAGCCAGGTACTTTCCACCTCTCCTTCCCCTCCCCACTACTTTCAGCCTCACAACCTACCCCAACTGGGGATGTCATAGTCTCACTGGCTCCAGACGGGATCAGTTGGGACTCTTGTGCGGTATTCATATAAAAAAAAAATCAAAGTGTTTCAGTTTAAAGATAGTCACAACGCAACGGGGTGAAACCAGCTCTATCACAAATAAGTGGAACTAAAATAAGATTTTAAATAGATAGCTTGCATTGAAATTTAACAACGAACAAATAATTGACAGATATTTCAAACATTTAAATATTTCGGAGTGAAATTAAGTGGGACTGATTTTAGGAGATGCCCTACTAAGCAATGCACAATCATGTGATTTTCGTTTGAAAATTTGATCACAGAAATATTTTAAATGCTTTAATTAAATTCTGCTAGTGGAACACATACTTGACTGTGAAAAAATCGTTTTTTTTTTTATTTGCTCAGAAAAAGATAAAGTATCGGGCCGACAAAACCTTCTTTAAAATTCAAATCGTTCCACTTACGAAACTCTTTTCGGTTGTGGTTTTATTCTATAATGTGGAAAATTAAGTTCTTTGGAAAGTGATGTGAAAACATTAAAAAATTGTGACTGAGCTTTCAAAATAAAATAAATCACCCTTTTTCGTGAATAAATCAAAACAGGCGGCTTGTGTTTATGGCCATTTAATACATAAGAAGTCTTATTGTTAGTAGTGACCTGATCCAGATATTTAAGCGTATTTTTTAGCGCGATTAACAAGATTAAAAATACTATTACATGTTTGGATGGGCGGTAAAAGAAGTCTCAAGAGAAGTCGTCGACGCCCAAAGAAGACATAGCTCGATAAATTTAATCAAACTTTATTCGGGTTATGTTAAAAGTTGGAAAAATTTAAGAGACCATATATTTATAAATGTTAATCAATCGAGTATAAAAATGGGTGCAAATAAAGAGTTGCGTACAATCCCCTCTTTTTTATGTGAATACCGCACAAAAGTCCCAACTGCTTCCATCAGGAGTCAGTAAAACTTTGGCATCCTTAATTGGGGTATATTGTGAAGGTTGAAGAAAACGTAGATTGGGAAGAGGAAGGAGGGAGAGTACCTAGTTATTCAGATCTGATAACCAAATACATATTATTGGTAAGTTCTAAAGGTATTTTAGTTTTTATTATCCTGAAAGCTGTTTCGACGTTCAAGGCCATAATCAAACTTTGGTAGGACCACATTTAATCGACTTATTTCAATGATTTGATTTACCTCTACACAATTTTTACTTGTATTATGTATTGTTTCATAGTGCTTTCACACAAACGAAGTATTGAATTCCGTAAGTCTAAACTTAAACTTTAGGGCGCACAGTTTATACCCGCGCTGTGCAGGCGGGTTTCCTACAGAGCATCGGACCATCCCACCATTTCTGATTATGTTTAACATCACCAAGTGTGACATGTTGTAAAAAGAGATTGGAGAGAGGAAGAAGATGGGAAATAGAAAGGCGGAGAAGTAGCTACCTGGCTATTGAAGCCATTTCAAGCAAAGTTTATTTTCTGATTGATGGTCTTGCACCACGACAAAACACACAAGCACTTTGTCAATTTAACAATTATTACAGGACAATTTAACAATATTAATATAACACTAAAGCACAAACATAACAAGAAACCACAACAAACAAAAAGGATGCAGAAGAATAACTTTTAAGTAATTACAATACAAAGGCATGAAATATACAGACAAATTACTCAGTCATATTTATACATAATATTACAAACAATTTCATTATAGAAAGTTTTGATCCATTAGCCATTTTTTAACTTTTTTTTGAGATCGGTGGTGCAATTTAATTCGATTTTTATGTTCATTGTCATCTTATTAAATATGGTAGGGACAAAATAAGTGAATGTCCGTTGTCCGTATTTATTTATAATTTTCGGAACGGACAAGCCCTCATTCTGACTAAATCTAGTGCCATGTGCATGATCTACTTTTTCTTAGTATATTGAATCCGACAATAGATTTTGGCATACAATTTTAAACCATAATATCGCTCTAACAGGTAATATATTAACTGTGACTCATATAATAATTTTATGTCTCTTCTTTGCTTACCAAGAGCTTAGTCAAAGAATTTTGAATTGTTTTAATGTAACCTATATTTGTCTTGCATGATTTTTAAACCATAATATCGCTCTAACATGTAATATATTAACTGTGACTCATATAGTAATTTTATGTCTCTTCTTTGTGCATAAATACTTTTGTTTACCAAGAGCTTAGTCAAAGAGTTTTGAATTGTTTTATTGTAACCTATATTTGTCTAGCATGAGTTCCCCCAAGACGTTATTCCGTATGTGATAGTAGATTCCGCTAGTAACAAATAAATTATTTTTAACGTACTTATGGGCAAAAAAATATTTAATTTTGTAAATTCGCCCCGCAATAGATAGTAACTTTAAATTAGTGATTGTGAAATAAGACAAATTAATCAAACACAATGTTGTTTTCTTTGACAGATGAAAGATCTCCGCTAAATGTATGATCTAAGGATGGGTTGTTTCAAAAAATTTGACGGATTCATCAAATATTTGAAGTTGATTTTCACGTTCTGTGTAAGTTCTATTCAAGTTCTGTTATTACATCATTATAGTACAGTTGCTTCACAAAACTGAAATAATCACAGAACTTGAATAGAACTTACACAAAACGTGAAAATTAACTTCAAATATTTGATGAATTCATCAAATTTTTTGAAACAACCCGTCCTAAGTGTGCTTTTGAAAAAATTGTGATCAGCTAAATTTATTCAGATGTTTTTTTTTTAGAACAAATAATATTTTATTTACTTATGAAAAGCACTCAATTTTCACGTTATTGAGCTTTTCAGCTTATTATAATTTGCTAAGAAGCTGAAACACACCTAGAATCGCCGTTAAACGGGAACCTTTCAAATGTTAAAAAAAAAATGGCGCTGAATTTTTCATATGATGATTTTTGCACGTGAATTTCTACGAAACAACAGGAACGAAAAAACCTTAAAGTTTTGGTGTTGTGCTACGCAAACAATCGAGTAATTATTTAATTAATCGGCCATCTGACCATTTGATTAATGAAGAGCTTTCATCGCGTACAGAGCAATGGAAATGGAACTGAAAAAGGAAGTGGCCGCTGATTTGCCAGAGGAAACGGATCTGGAAGCTGCGATGATAGACTGGGTGTGGCAAGACGAAGATTAATGAGGTATCACAGATTACATCTGTCAGGCGATGCTTTTTATTCAGAAGTGTTTTGTTGTGTTCTAGATTTATTTACCAACACGAATATTTTAGGCGGATTTATAATGTTCTGCAAATGGACGTACGAAGGAGACTAATAAAATATTTTTTGCGCAGATACGTGAAAAATTACGGCATATTACAGTTAATATTACATATTAAAATATTACATATTAAAAGCTGAAAATACAAAAATGTATAGGTATATAGATATTTTAGCTCTCATGAACAGATATCGCCAAATTTAGAGACAAACAGAACTTTACAAAGAAAGAAATAAATACCTCAAATTAATATATTATAATAAAAAAAATAAAACTTTTTTCCACTTTATTTTTATTGACCGTAACCGGTTTCAGCTGGCTAGAGCCATCTTCAGACTGGTACAAAATATTCTTAGGCTACAGTTTATATACACAACATATGGGGAAGTGGGGTGGTCTTAAGGATTTTAATCAATTATAAAAACAATAAACACAACTAAATACATTTGTTAATTAGTCGTTTTAGACTGTCGAATTTCTAAATATTTTGGTAATTCCAGTGGGTTAATTACCTTGGGTTTGTAGCTCACTTCAATATTGTTCAGGAAAAACCTTACAAGTAATATGAATTATTAATGTCCTAATTTTATTGTCAAATTGTTATTATATTTATGATGCCTGGGATTTTTTAATTGCTTTTGAAGGGATACATGTTTACACTGGAGTAGGAATGGTCTTTATATTAACTAAATACATATTTTAATTTCAAAATTATTACGAAAATTAAAATAAAATATTTTTAGGACCTACTATATTGCTTGTCTGAATTGTTCCCACGGTCAGTTCCAATTTTAAAAACGACACTTAAAATCAAAACAAATCCAAGTCTAGAGTTCATTAAACTGGTGTAATGTCCCTTAATCTTTTTCAGTACGCTTACGTCAGCTCTACATTCTTTGCGGATATACACATTTTAACAGGACTCTTTATGGTTTTATCACTCATTCGCCTCAAGGATCTAATTTCTACAGCATTTAGCAGTCTGCTTTGGCCCTTTGAACGCCAGTTCCATACCTCACACCATATTAGTGTTGGAAGCAGAATTTTGTATGCATTAATGTGTATTCGCTTTTTTTGTACAAAGTTTTCTTTTATTTTGACCAGCTCATTGAAATTTCAGATTAAAATACCGTTGCGAACTGAAAACAGTTATGTTAACTTAAAAATAATAGACCCAATGTGTATATTGCATTACGCCGCATCCCACCATATTTGAGTTTTGCTTCATTAAACAAACTTACCATACGAGAACATATTTTTTTTAAAGAAAGACAAATTTTCCTGTGTTACGAATAACCTGACGATAGTTTTTAAAATCTCCTAGTACCATCACAGAAAGCGGAAAACGTTGCTTGTGTCATGATGGAGGACTTAGCTATCCAAGGATTTTAACAAGGGACGCCTGGGTGGGACCCAAACGCGATACCAACTCGGTCACCGACCGGTCATTACATTATCACAATACGTAGGTACTTTTGTTTTTATTTGTAACACACAAATACACATGCATGTCCCTCCACACTAGATTTATTTATTTTTTACATTAGCTACACGCAGGAAGCCCTGAGAAAATAATTTCCCTCAGGGCCTCTGTAATCTTACGGGTTGCTTTGTGGAGGGTCTTTTTAAGGAAAGGGAGGAAAAGAAAAAGGAAAGAGGAATCTGGGGGAAAATGTATCCAAGAATTTCAAACGTATGAATCCTGCCCTCCAATTGCGATCCAGGGGATGGATCGAGAGAGTCCGGCTGGAGAGGTGAAAAGATCTCCCTCAACCAGTCTCTCTCGATCTAGACACATCCGCCACCAAGACCTAGAAACGAACCTCACCCCGTGAATCCGCGCACTTCTGTGCTCTTATCTCACAAAATTTGGTGAATCATTTGGGGTGACCTGTGGCAGAAGTGTTGGTTATCCAATAAATGGTTCCAGGGGTGGCTGTACCTATACCCGCCTCCCAAATTTAAAGATTACATAAACTTCGTTTTATATCAGGTCTTTTCATTTTCATTAAAAAATTATTAACGGTAATATTATTTTGCTATATTCTTCATTGGTACAACTTTTATCATGTCTGAAAATCTCTTCTTTAATATTTTATACCTTACGAGAACATTACTTTCGTATTTTTCTCTTTTCACCGGTGTGTAACGAAGAAACACATTTTTGTATGCGCACACACTTGCTTTTTTATATTTTTCTCTCGTTTACTTACAATTTTAGACTTTCATTACTATTATTGAAATTCAATTTTAATAATCGAATCGATGTTTTGCTAATTTTAACAAAATTTTATTTAAAGTACCTACGTATGTGCAGTTTTATTTTCATAACTATATTTATCATGTTATACCTACTTATACATGTTAAATTTTACGGAGAAGCTGACTAGGGCGTCAATAAATAATACATTACTTAATTATTTTCCACAGACATATTTTTAGGTTTTTAATGTAACTATAATTTTTTGGTTATCTGTGGTTTTTTGTGGTTACACATTATAAATAAATTAAACAACATTTCTTTGTTTGAATCTCTTTTTATAATACATGGAATAATTAAGGGACGTACTTGACTTATTTTTTTCCCAGTGATTTTTGACATTACTTAGAGTAAAAAGTCTCCGGTGACTTTTTCGGCGACTTTTTTTAAAAATTTTTTCTTCCAAATCAAACAAACAAAATTCTTTTGCATGTCGTCACTTGTCATTCAGCCGAGTGACCACTTCACCTCTTATCCTGCCCCCAACTATACAACAACTACTATTTTTTAAGTTTTTGTAGAAAAAATAAACATAAAAAATGTCACAGTAGACCAAAATTTCATTTACATTTTTTACTACTTACTCCAAGTAATGTCCGGAATCTCTGGTTAAAGTAAGTACCTACGTCCCTTAATACCCCGTTTACGCCGAACGGTTTCGGAACAACCGTTCCTTCCTCTGGGTAAACATACAATACATATTACACAATACATGGTATTCAAAAGAAATAGTAGATTATATAGTACATTTTGTTCTCCTATATAATGTACAAAAAAGGAACGGTGGTTCCGAAACCGGTCAGCGTGTACAAAAAAAAAGTGGTTCGAACAAAGAAACATTGGGTATGATTTTATATTTTCACGGCCAAATGTAGGTTTTAGGGTGTTTTATTTTTAGGGTATTATGTGCTGTTGCGCTACCTCCTTCTTGATGCTGAACACTGTAACGCTATTCGAAACGTTGATAAATGAAGGAGGTAGTGCAACATGGTATAATACCCCAAAAATAAATCACGGTAAAGGAGTATTGTTTTATTTGCATATTTCTTAATCTTTTCTGTATCACCTATTATGTTCTTGAGCGAGTACAGAGTCATTATAAACGGGGTATAGTTAAAAATTTGTGTCTTTTTTAAGATGGTACTTCCTGAAACAAAATTTTAAAATCAAATTTGATCGGAACATCGAATAACGTTGATCGAAATGTCAATCTCGTGTCATGTCGTACGTATCGACTCAAATCCCTTCTATCTTTCTTTAATGTGATACGTTTTATGCTAATCAGACCAAATTATTCATCAAGGAATATAAATGGATTTTACTTCCGGGCTTCCGGATTCGTTTAAATAAAATTTCAAAATTATGTAGGGGAAGATGATGTAATTAATTTATCCACAAAAATGATAAAATGGTTTCTTACAATTGGAAACAAAGCTCTGGTTGCATGGGCATATTATATTATGTCACGCACAAGAATTCCAGCAGCCCGGAGCCATTGGAACTAAGGCATCCCCATGTTGGGTATGTTTTGAGGTTGGTGAAATTGAGGAGACAAAGAAGTTGCAATTGGGAAATTTAGAAAAATGTTATTCGGGTCTGATTACTCATAGCTGCTAAAGCTGTTTGCAACGATTAAATTCTAAATGGTGTTCTTTCACAAAAACCGATACTTGAATAAGATTGGATATAAAATTTGGAAGGGGTTCGCTGCCACAACATTTTGAGGACGAAAATGAACTTAACCCTAATCCTGAACAGGAATGGGAGGTCTAGCACTGTCGATCTATAAGACAATATGTCAATACGATATTGACTTGTAAATAAAAAGGATATGAAATATATCTACTACGCGTCATTCTTTGTTATTATATCTCGAATTGAATACGGAATCGTAGGATGGGGATCTGCTACACATAAGTACAAACATAACCTGAATACAATTAAAAAAGGAATCATAAAGACCATACTGAGAACGCCTTCAATTGAAATTTTCGAAAGCTTTGACGTACTAAATGTACAACAAATATATGCCAAAAATATATTATTGAAGCTATTCAAAAATACTGTACACTCTACTAGACCGTGTATGCATTATCTAGATGTGTGATTGACCGTGCATGATTATGCTAGATCGAATAAAAATGACATAAAAAACATTCCAATTTATAAAACCACATTCGGACAGAAACTACACATACTTTGCAACAAAACTCCATAACATCCTCCTCCAAGACATAAAACTAATAAATAATTCTAATAAGTTCACATCAAAAATTAAAATATGGCTGAAAGAGGTCAATTAAAAAACCCTAATGAAGACACTAAAAACGACAAAGAAGGCAAATAAACATTATTTAAATAACTTTATTCCGCCTCGGCACAGGACCCCATAGTGAGGAAGAATAAGAAATACACCTTTACTTACTTAAATTTACAATTATATTTTGTATACACAATTATTTTATATAGTCGCTAAAGTATAAGAATTAAAAAACTCTTATTCGCCATCTATTGTCAGTTGGCAGTATTTGTATGCACGGTCGACATGTGATTCCGACATTCGGTTGGCTATAATTCCCAATTTTAGCGCGGCATCCTGATAAGCTGACGATACACACTTTGAATAATATCATTCGTTTTGCAAATGAACTGACTAAATGGAAGTGAACTAAAGAAGCTCTTAGAATTGAAAGAATCATATAAACGATACACAAGCTTATTTAATTCATCATTTGATGGCCGGCGTTGTCCAGCGGTAAGGCCCTTGTCTCGCATTCCGAAGGTCGCGGGATCGAAACCCGGCGTGGCAAATAAATTTTATTTGGTTAATTTGTGTTATTTCACAATTGATTCATTTAAAACAATATATAGTATATTTGCGGCACGTTCCAGGGTGGAAGATACTCTCAGTATCGCCCTGGTTTAAGACCACCATTCAGAATTGAAACGTTGCTTGAAATGGCTTTAGCCGTATTTGGTGACCAGATCTGAATAGCCGGGTACTTCCCACCTTCCTCTTTCCCATCTCCTTCCCCTCCCTACTACCTTCAGCCTCACAAACATACCCCAATTGAGGATGCCATAGTCTCACTGACTCCAGACGGGAGCAGTTGGGACTCTTGTGCGGTATTCATATTAAAAAAAATCTAAGACGCGATCGTTAAAGAATGGAAATAAATAGAGAGATCTTATTTATTCCCTGTCAATAATATAGGTTCGAAAAATGCAACCGTTAACATTAAATATTTACCTTAACACAAATATCAGATATAGCTTTAGTGATTACATATTTGAGTCCACGAGCTAAAGTCAAATTCAACGAAATACATTCAGAAATTACGTTTCCCGTAGAGAGTTTGCACTGTTTGCTCAGAACATGTAATGCAAAAGTTAATGCTTCTTGCAACGGAGAAATTAACTTATATCTCGTCTCTGCAGTAACGTTCCTTCAACAAGCAATCTGCCTTGTTAGGGAACTAACTTAATATGTTTTAATGACTAAGAATCTTGTAATTTAGAAAAAAAAGATATTTTTCTAAAAAATTATAAATTTTTTGCTTGATTGACTGATTAATAAGCAATATCCACACTACACAGAGAGGTATCAGGATTTACCCGACCATCTTTAGAAGGAAGCTACAAGCCAAAAATGTGTGTATTTTTAGTGTGCCTTATATCGCCACGAATATAGGCAGTAGGCATAAAAATCGCTTGGCAAGCGGAGTACAAAGTTCACAATTTCAAGCGCAAAAGTGTTTTTTTTTTTTATTTCTGTACCCGGGAAGTATACGGATGCAAGTCCAAAAAGGTAAAGGTTCAGAAGAGACAAAAAACTTTTTTTTTCTGTAACTGTGGTCTCCAATTTCTTCGGATATTCACGCTGATAGATAACAAAATAAAATTAAATCAATTAGTTTTGTTTTATAAACGAGGAAATATTGTATACTAGCTTTTTTGCCCGCGGCTTCGCTCTCATGGTATTAGGGGTAAATTACTGTAGCGCTTGCACTTATTAATTATCCCCCCTCCCTATCACATTTCATACATTCATTCTTGGTATATTCTGTTTTCAAAAAGCTCGCGTGCCACCTAAATTTCATAATGCCAGAATGCCTGCGGTAAAAAAATAATTATCCAATTTGGTTTAGTCGTTCGGAAGTTACGCGCGTAGGTACCAACATTTTGAAGATTCATTTTTATTTAAATAGATAGATAGATATTAACTACAACGCCTGAAATAAATAAAAAAATATATCAACATCGTTTCTACGGCAAAGATTTGTTTTCTGACGTTAGCAATAAATCGCTTTTGTTAGTGACAGAAAACATATAAGAAATATTATAGATTAATATTTATAATTTCATAACGCCAGAGCTTGCCATCATATTCAGCCTGTAGTCTTTGCATATAATTAAGCTTCTTAGGTGAAAGAATTTTTAAAATCGTTTTAATGTTTTATGCGTGAAAGCGTAACAAACAAACTAGAGCAGTTTCGCATTTATAATATTAGTATAGATGCATGAAATAATGAAATGGAATATTTTGTTATGACATGTGGTGTATTAAGAAAGGATTAATGTTTGCAAATTGTTTACTTTCATAGATAGCGTAGTAATGTAGTAACGGCAGAAGGATGCAAATACATTTGATTCAAAATACTCAAAATGCAACTAAATCGTAAAGATGCAAGTCCATGTACATATTTCTGTTTCTAATATAGTTACATCAACGTTAGTTGAATCTTATTATTCTTCATGGTAGGACTTGTATCTTTCTGCCACTGATAAACATGATAATTTACTTCAAGTCTGCATCAAAAACTCATTTCTTCAAATTTTGGACTTGCATCCGTATGCTTCTCTGGTACAGAATTTATTCTCTTAATTAAGGGTCCACTATTCGAATTTCGACCGATTTCTTACATATCTCCCTTAAACATTTGAAGTTTTTAAGTTCAAAAAAATATATGTTATTTTTGAAGATAATATCTAGACACGTTCCACGCCGAAACGCAAATTATATGAAATTCCCTCGATAGAAAAAAATCGCGAAGTATGCTCCAAAAATTATTTAAAACAAGTCTATTTCTATTATTTTACAAGTTATATTTGTGAAAAAATTCACAATGTTTCTTTAAATTATACTTAAGATACGTTCCACGAGATTTTTGCTCTATTTTAAACGAGTAATGTTTTATTAAGCTTTTTCGCCATTTTCGTTGCGATTTCATCACTTAAAATATTAGCGCGCTCTGTCCAACATTTGTATTTACACAGACATACATTACATCTTCTTCTTTTTCAGCCGAATAGCGCCGCCTTAATATTTAATCCGAGAAAAAAAGTTAATCAATGGAAACTGATAACTTTAGTCGTAAAATTATATTTAAAAAAGTTGTTTTTTTTGTGCATTCGTACATTTTTTATGAAAATATATATTTTTTTTGTTTTGTTTTGTTAATAATTTTTATAAAATAATTAACAATTTCAGTTTTAATCATATTTAATGGAAACAACAGGAAAAGCTTCAATTTATCATCTGGGGCATTTTTATTAATTTATGATGTAGCAACTAGTTTTAATATCACGCGTTACTAGGTACGTGCTTCATCCGATGAAAGATGCTACCATTAAATATTTCAAACATCCATGGCTCCCAATGGACGTGACCTTGTGGGTTGAAAAAAAGCAAATTGACTTATTTATTCTAAACTTAAAAAGACTGAGACATTTTCATAGAGGAGCTCCCCATTCGAAAGTTTTTTTCTTAATTCACTTTCTAATAAATATATAATCGCGGTTGATCGGTGAATGTATTTATTCTCTTATCATTGAATAACGTTGCTAATCTACGCATAAGGTTTCAGCAGGGTAAAAGGTCTTCATGGTCGTGAGGCTAGTCTCTGAACTAGCGTTCCCTGAAATCTATGAATTGATTTTTGTTTTCTTAGTTGAATCATTTAATAATATATTTAATGTGTATTTGTAGTACGTTCCAGAGTGGTATTGCCCTTGTGTAAACCCTCTCAGTATTGCCGTTGTGTAAAACCACTAATCAGAATTGAAACGTTGCTTGAAATGGCTATAGAGGTGTCTGTGACTCGATCTGAATAGCCAGGAACTTCCCCACCTCACTCCTTCCTCTCCCTACCCCAGCCTCAAAATATCCCCATTAGTAAACCCCGTAGTTTCACTGGCTACAGATGGGAGCAGTTGGAAATCTTGTCAGGTATTCAAATAAAAAAATATATATTTGAGCCCTTGCCCGGAAGAATGTTGTATCCAACAATATTCTTGTTCCGAGAAAATTTGAAAAAATGGAACCAGTTATGCTTCATAACATTTTATATTTTATATACATAAAACATAAATTCTTAATAGTTTTAAATGAAAAGTCGTCAAGGAAGTCAATTAAATTAGAGTGTTTTACAAGATTTTACGCTGAATTTGTGTTTTTGTGTTTGTGTGAAAATGTTTTTTTACTCTTCGTAGCTAACAGAAAACAACATGGTCTTCTAGCATAAATAAACACATGTCATTGATGTATTTGAGCCTAAAAAACAAAACAAAAACGATAAAAATTAATTAAACCGTTTGCGTTCTGGATGTTTTCTTGAGATCAATATACAACATTATTCCACAAAACTGTTTCAACGGCTAAAATGCTTACTAATATTTTACTGGAAATATTCTACTTTCGTGCATTCTACAGCTTCTTAGCTTTGAAGACTTTCTAGTTGAAGCCGTAAAATATTCGTTTTCTCAATTTATTCCCATAAATTAAACCATGCGCCGTGATTTCGATAAATGGCATTATACAACATTCTTCCACAAACCAAACTTTAAAAGGCTACCACAGGCTTAATACAATTTTCATAACAATTATCCCTACCTTAAAAGACGCATTTTGATATGTCCAACTTTTCCATTAATAACTCAACACTGATAGTTTTGTTGGATGCAACGTTATTCCGGGCAAGGGCTCAATTATTAAAACTACTGGAATATATTTCTATATCAAAAAAGCGCACTCTTACGTGGAAAGGATCCCGGCTTAGCTCGGGCGTTATTACCATATTGAAACAATTTTAATCACACCCTCCAAACTAGAGCCGAGATATTTAAAACTTCTCCTTGAACTAGTGCAGGCTTCAAGCATCGCTTTAAATTATCCGCGGGATGAAAGTTATAACGGAAAATTTGTTTTTAAGAACTGCAGAGTGGGTAGCTACTCTAACATACGGTTTTCATTACACGCGTTCTTCTATTTTTATCAAAGATATTAATAAAAATTAAAAATAATTTGGGACGTCGCTTTGGTAACCTTTCTTTACCAAGCTCTAAACTATGTTTTTTTTACATTTGCTCCACACAGGAGGCCCAGAGCAAAATAATTACCCTTAGGGCCTATGTCATCTTAATCTCATTGGCTCCAGGCTGTTGCGAGCAGTTAGGACTCTGGTAATTTATTTAATGATTGAAGTGCCGCACACTGAAGACATTTATAAAAACAAATCTAAAAGAATCCACTTACATAATTAAAAAAATCATATACGTAACATCTTCCTTCCAATCCCAATACGCCAGCGTTACCGTAATATTCAGTCCGTAGATGTTTGTAAAAATTCATCAATCCTTTTATTAAATAAAACAGATAAAGGTGTATGTTGTGTTTATATGCGTGAGGATGTTGTTATACGGGAGTATGTATGTATGTGTGTGTATGTACATGTATAGTTGTGTGCACCTATATATGCATGTGTGCTTGCATGCACCCACACTAAAACAAAAGGTAAAAAGTTACTACATTATTACATTACAAGTTATTACATTATTACATTACAAATACATTTTATAATCTAATGTTAATTTACTTCTAATCTCCTTTCTACTTTCTAAATTTTTATATAATTTCTTCTTTTTATTATATTTTCTACTTTTTATCATAATTTCTACTTTTTATTCTAATTTCTACTTTTTATTATAATTTCTACTTTTTATTATAATTTCTTTTTTTTACTATAATCTTTCCAATTTCTAGCGTCATTTATACTAAATCCATATGTTCTTCTAAACGTAACTTTTCTCCATTGATCACGATGAGACAGGCAGCCGCCTAGTATGGTGATTCAATATTTCTTCTTTATATAAGTGCCAGAAATATGTAACATGTGTTGAATAAATAAAAATAAAATAAAAACGTGAGGACGGGAAAAGAAAAATGAATGTGAAACAAAATTAATTCACATTTAATGCCTAGATAAAAATTAAAAAATCATTTCTCTGTTACATATATAATTTTGAAAAAATATTTTAATGCTGGCTGATAAACTATCTACAACGATTTACAATGGTCAAATTCGATTTTCCGCCAAAACGGCATGTTCGTTTTAATCGTGAAATCGGCGGCTTTGACATCACGCTGGACAACGTTAGTGACTGCATAATGACGTCGTAGACAGTTGGAACCGTTTCGGAATGCGCAATTTTTCAAAATCAATTATTATTAATGAAAATTTCACGGTTTTAGTAGAATGAACAGAATCACTTATAATCTTCCACATATTTTTAACGGTGTTAATAGTTTGTTAAAATACCCTGTTATACACTGTTTTTCTTAGTTTTATTTTATTTTTTAAATCTGCTTTGAATGCTTCCCTCGACAACGTGGGTCTATCCAGGATCAATGTTAAATTCTTGCTTGTTTTAAAAAGACCCTCCAGCAGATATTCCACATATGACCTAGGCTCTGGGGAAACCCTTACAGCCGCCTGACGGTAGTAAAAAAATAGTAGATTGTTTGGTTATGTTAAAAGGGCTTTTCTATTAGTTTAATGAGGTTCACAATATTCCACAGTCAATTGAAATAAGGCTTCGCATACCTGAATAAACCTTTAACCGCTCAAATATTGAACGAAACGAAATTTTTTTCTTAAAATAATAATTAATCCACATTGATGTAGTATTAGCCAAGTACTTTACGGTCTTAAGGACTTCAAATAAAAACGAATCGATTTTATTGCAAGGGAAGTTTTAAAGTGGCTAAATTTATTGAGTGATTTTTTTTCTGATAAAGAAAAACAAACATTCCCAGGTCATGGTACCATGGCCAGGTACCTGACAATTTTTGAAAATCTCCTGCTACCACCGCAGTGAGCGGAAAAAGTTGTTTGTGTTGTGATGGAGTCCAGCCGCGGCGACCAGCACTGCTAGTCACCGCGACCGTCGCGTTTCAGTTACCTTGTTGACAGGTTGCCATGGTAGCGGCTCACACCCTGTACGCGGACCGCCAATGAAATTCACAAGTTCCTCTTCTGTTGGTAGCGATTGCGTCGCCAACTGATCTGTTTTCAGTTTCTTCATGAGCGGACGGCCTTCTGGTACAAACGATGTATTGAAACAAGATTATCTTGAACCTTTTTGTTCCAATTTTTTTTAAAGCTTTCTGGTTTGAAATTTATGCAGTTTAAAATGTTTATTTATTACAAAATCAGATATGTTAAAATGTTAACTTAAAACGTCAGACGTTTTATGTAAAGTTAAAGTTCTTTGTTTGGTTTAATTTTTAAGATTTTTTAAAGTTTGTATAATTGTTTTTAAAAGCAAGGCATGTCTCTCATGATCCCTGATCATCATTAATACACAAAACACAAACATTTTATAAATAGACGACAAAAATCTTACATTTTATTTAATATTGAGTACCTTCTTATGTTTTCTGAGTAACAATTTTTCCGTGCGCTTGTTCATATATTTGCTGAAATATATTTAAGTAAAAGTATAAATGAGGCTTGATTATTTTTGATCCACAAATCATGAGATTATTTTATCAAATTTTAACATATCTCTCGAAAACCCAACCAAACACATAATTTATCCAAATCACCTTGCTACCGATAGCGTCCCTCGATTTTTGGATTTAAAAGCCTAATATATGAGACCCTTAAAACTACTTTGTTTGGGTACACGAGCCACGAGCCATGATTAATGATTTATTGATTTCAACCCTAATGGTTACCTTTCTAGGTCCATCTTAAGCCTTTGATTGAGTCCGCTGACCTTAGTTTGACTCGTGTAATACCCTTTTTCGGGGAAACTGTTCTATTTATTTAATTCGGTTCAGTGCACAGTCGTGACAAGGCCTGGGAAAACAAGATAACTTTTTCTGTGGATGTGAGAGGGATTTTAAGGCCTTGCAATCCTGGATATGGATAATCTATTTATTTGGTACAATAAAAAAGGGCTGGTGAAATGCAAAACGTATATTATTTTTAAACTAACTGAAATCCCTGACGTTGCCCGAGCTTTACAAATAGTTTTCGAAATCAGATGTAGACAGAAATTTTCTATTATTTTGAACGTTTTTTCGAGTAGTATCAAAATTTTTCTTTAAGATGTTAGAAAAAGGGGATAGGGTAGCTTTTCGAAATCTCCCATACGCTGTGGCCTTCCTACTGTTTTAAAGATGAATTTAAAAAATGCTATCAAAGCCTTCGTTTGTCTTTGTAATTTTATTAATATTAATCTTATCCTGACGTTAAAAACTTTGTTTACGAAACATTAAATTTTGATTAAATAGTGGTGTTTTATAAATTTATTTGATTTTATTTTATTTAAATGCTTTTTTATGCTAACCTAATAAGTAAACAGCAACCTATTGAAAAAAATATAAAAAATTATAGGTTTCCAAAAAAATCTCGCTTTCTCGGCAAAAAACCATGTGTTCATTTGCTGATTAGATTCACACAGCGAGTATCTATTTACATTCGACTTGTTTTCTCTGTGATAAATGAAAAATATTCCTCGCTCTGACAATTAAGACTACCGCCTTATGTTCGGGGATCGAGAAAGGGATCAAAAATAAAACGAACAAAATTCCACACCGAGAGGAGTCAACCTAAAATGCTTAGCAAAGTTTCGCACGAATTCGAGCCAAGGGTTGGGTCCTACAACGTACCGGGTATATTAAACCGATCAATGATTTCATTTCACGTAGGATTAAGACTTAAGGGATTATATTACAGATCATGTAAGGAGGAAACAGAAACTTCAGAAGGAAAAAAGTCGATCGAGATGCAGAATATTATGTTGAATGTATGAAATTTCAGTTATTGAATAAAAAAAAAAATTTTTGCAAAAGCAATAACATTTTTTTTGAAGTAATGAAACTACGAAGTGAAGATGAAGAATTTTTTTTTCATGACATTTTGTCTATCACAAAACTTAACTTATTTTACAATTATTCACCCTTTCACGATAAGATGCCTAAACTTTATTTTAAAAACATTTTTATGCAAACAAAGCACCTTTGATGCGATGAGTTACAAAATGACACAGAAAATATTCTAGACAAGTTTTCTCATTACGAAACTAACTACAACTTTCGAGCTGTCAATCGATAATGAGAAATCAGAAAAGTACACAGACGGACTTCGACGGTTTGGGACCAAAGTCAAGGTTAACACTCCCTTCCCGAAGGGGGGTAATACACTTAATTACACCCAAATGACAGTTTTGTGCGATATGTAAATGTTCTGCATTCTCTATAAATTTATTTTGCCGACAATTATTATGTGAAATATCAAAAAAGTAAATAGTCACTTGGATATTGTGTTAAAATGGCGCAAACCAAATAATTAATTAGACAAAGTACATTAAAACAGGCAGAAAATATACGCTCCAATAGTTTATATTAATGAAGAAATCATTAAAAAAATAGTAGAAATTAAATATCTAGGTGTCATTATAAACTCAATGCTGAACTTCTCAAAAAACACAAATTATGCAAGAAATAGGTCAGTGGCTGAGTTGGCACCTTGGGTCTCACACAGGCGTTGCGTGTTCGATTCCTTACAATTAATCAATGACAAGATAAAACGGATATGGAACGCGAAATTTTAAACAAATTAGATGGCCAAAAAGAAAGAATTTAAGCACCCGGAAATCTATTATTACCAGTCCGACCAAATTCATAACAAATCGGGAAAGAAATTACTCGGATTTAAAGTATGTATGATTAATTTTAATAAGCAAATTTGATAGGACGTCTACCTACGACATTTTAAATATTTAAAAAAATATATTACATATTTGTTTGCCAAATTAGGTAATGTCTATATACACACTCGTACATATGTTTCTAATTATTAGTTCACACAATGATGTGAGAAAACTTAAGATCAATAAATAAATAAACAAAATAAATAAATAAACAAAATCACAAAATAAATAAATGAACAAAATAAATAAATAAACAAAATAAATAAATAAACAAAAAATATGTAAGGTAATCAATCCTAAGAAAAACCATCGATTACAGAACTGTATTAAAAAAATCGTGTGCTATGCTTTTAAGATAATAGAAATATGGGATTAATTTCGTTTGTGTGTTTTAGTGCTTGCTGCATAAATTTCAGGTTGAAAAAAAGAAAAGGTTAGCATTGTTTTTTTCGACGTGTTTCCAGTTGGTATGATTTTATTGATTTATTTTATTTTATCTAAATAACTCACAAGAGCCCCCATCTGATCCCTTCTGGAGCCAGTGAGACCATGACATCTCCAATTGGTAGACTGAAGATAGTGAGGAGGGGAAGGAGATGGGAGAGAGGAAGGTGGGAAAGTACCGGGCTCTTCACCAAAATTTGGTCACCAAAAACGGCTAATTATCAGTTCTGAATGGATGTCTTACACCAGGGCGATACTGAGAGTATCTTCCACCCTGGAAAGTCTCACAAATGTACTATAAATTATTTTAAAAGAATTAATTATGAAATAACAGAAATTGATCAAATACAATATATTTGCCCTCGTCGGGATTCGACCTCTCGACCTTCGGATTGCGAGTAAAAATCCTTACCCCTCGGCTACGGAAGCCATCTTCATCATTTAAGTAGGTTCGTAATTTATTCCCTCCGTTTGTATTTTTTTTCATGTGTAATTCCGTCCTTGTGTAATTCTGATGTGTAATTGTGTTGTTACATGAATTTTGTCATTTAACCAATTCGTGTATGTATTGTTCGACGCAGTTGTTTAAACATGTCAAAACTGTCATAGAAAAGGCACAGAAGAAGATAAAGAAGAAATTCTGTAAAAAACAGATATCATATTAATGATCTTCCCAAACTGCCACCATTCTGCAGTTCTCAAGTATCTTCTCCGCGCCAAACCACAAGAGCAAATAAATTTAATATTACATCGTTCAATGTCCCATCTGCTACATTCGGTTCTTTAGTGACCCTTGTAATATATGGGTCCTTTTTATTTCTGAAATAAAATTATTATAAGTAAGAAAAAGGATTTTTGCATTCAGTATTGATATCCACATTTCATATTTCTTTTAAGTAAGGAGTGCTGGATGAATGAAAATGAATGTGGGTACCTACGCAGCGAGTAATTATGTCTAGAAGTTTATGGAATATTTTTCTCACACCCATAGTAAAAGTCATAGAGACAAAATATATTATCACGTCGATAGTAAACAATGCAATGATAAAACGCGTATTCAAGCCCATGGTAAACGTCGCTGTGACGAAATATCACGCCGTCATCACGCTGCACAAAAGGACGGCCAAAGGCAATTACAGCGTCAAAAGAAGGAAAAAGCACTTTTTATAAATATTTTTTAAAACATTTTCCGTAAACCAGTTCGAAATGAACCACAAAAATTTATTTTGTGAACGCAACGCAATAGCCTGCGCACGCGTGCAGAGTTTAGATTTGTATCGCGCTGCCAATATTTCTCATTTGCTCCTGATTCGTAGACGGGGAAGCTACGCTAGTCCTGTTTTCGGTATTTAAAAATCAGAAAGTTTTCATTATGGCTATTGAAGCTTCAGGTATGTACTTTAATCTGCAATTATTTTTAAAATAACAAATACTCGTATATGATTTAAGACAGGTACCATTTTTGTTAAAAAATAAATTGAAATATTTACTCCAACTAGAAATTAGAAATAGTTCCGCGATATTATTTTACTAGTTCAAAAAAATACTTTACAAGATGTGTGAAAACGTAAAATATATGTCCCCCTGTTTCCCCATTCTCAAATCGAGCGCATTCTTTTCAGATAGTCTTGGCGACCCCGCTCTAAGGGAAATGAGGATCAATAGAAAAGAACTACATTTTTATAATGTAGAAGAATTAAAAAATATATATATATAAGTTATCGTCATTTTACATTTAATTCATTTTTATATGCTTGATCTACCTGTGTCACTAAATCAAAAAACAGAAATAATTCAAAGCGAAATAATTTATATTTTTAATTAGAATACTACGACTACCTGAACCTAACTAACCCTAATAAGATATTTTTTTAAAGATTTTCTGAGGTATTTTTCTCATCCATTTCTCAACAGAATTTCAAATGAAAATATTTTTGTCGTCATAAAATGTGCGCCGACCCATAGTGCATACGCTGTATGTCGTCACTCCCAAAGTAACACATGAAGAAAAAATTAAAATTAAAATGCACCTCTGAGATTATTCACCTTAAATGAAATTGCAAAAAAACATCCGGCAGAACTTGTTGATTTATAAGCAATGACATAAGAATCTTGCATCAGCTTGCTCGCAAGTGAAATATGACTTTGGTATTTATGACGTGTGATCGCGCCATAGAATCGCGCATTTTAAAATCCCACGACTTAATCTAATTTCATTTGATTATAATAACCTCTGATCGAAAGGAGAACGTGTTTAGACATCAAAACAAATAATGTTGCCTTATTTATGTTTTGATTAATTGGAAATTATTGCTACAATAGACGTTACTTCAAACATTCCTGAGAAGTGGCGTAAGCAGATATTCAACCACATTCTAAAATTAGAAGGCACTCTTCAATCAAGTATTTTTGTTACTCTAACATTCTGAAATTTATTTCAATCTCCACTAATGCTTAGAAAAAAGATCTGAGAAAAAAGTCTTATTCTGACTATTCCAAACAAAACAACGGTAAATTCAAATTCATCTAACCAACTCCACAAACAAGCATGCGAGCAAATATTGTGGAGAACATAGCTTAAATTTATTGTTATGAGCTTTTGAATAAAAAAATGGTTCGGTTTTGCCAACAGGCATATCCTCCTTTTTTATAAAAACAAAAAGCAGAAAGTTATTAATATTAATGTTCTGCCTAAAGTATTTGTACGCATACACAAACATTATTTAAATTAACTATATACGTATACAGCTCTGTGTACTTTTCGTATGCTATTTTTGATTTAAAAGGAATCTACAATCCCAAAATGTGTGCCTTTTATCACCACGAACAAATGTAATTGGCATAAACATAGATTGACAAACGGAGTCTATAAGAGATCACGGTTTTAAGCGCACAATTGGTTTTTATTTATGTCGTGAATAATTTTATAAGAAAGACAAAAAGTTAATCAATGGAAACTGAAAAATTTTAACTGATAATTTTAGCCGTATGAACAAAATATTTTTTATTAAATTTCTAGCGTTGCCACGCTTGTCACTCAAAGAAAGTGTTTGTGTTTTAATTCTGTTTATTGAAGTCCTTTTGGATAAACAATTTTATTTTTTATTTTTACACGAATAAATCAAAAGGTTTCTGATCCGTGATCAGGCCATATACTCGTGAACATGTCAGTTTGAGAAGCATGGATTTTCCATGGATTATTTCCTTGCCATCCCCTACCGTTACAACGTCTCCTTTGCAAACCCTCCCTCTGTTTCTTTCCCCTCTCGCGTAACCCTTCCACCTTCCTCGCCGTTCTCCTCTCCCGCGTCCCGTTTCCCACGACCACACTTCCAGCGTTCCCCTTCCACTTTCCCACCATGAAATCCCCTCTTTCGTTCCTCTTTCCTTCCCGAATTTCTCCTCCCCCACCCTCCTTTCCTCCTTGCAGCTAAACTGTATAAAATACATACATTTTTAAAGCACGCACGCCATTTATTTTACAATTTTTGAACAAATTTCATGATGCCAGAGCTCACTATTATATATTGGCGGGTGTGCGCCAACTCACCAAAGTTTCATCGAAACCGGATGAATGGTACAGGAAATATTTTCAAAACGCTAGAGCCCATCACTATGCTATTATTAGCGTAGCACCTACTATTATTATTATTATAAGCATGGAAACCTTCGCGGGCACGCGCACGATAAATCACTAAAGCTTCATCGCAATCAGATGAATGGTTTAGGTACCGCATTAGGGACAAACAAAGAAAAAAAATTATACATTGAAATTAACAATTTTATTTTTATTCTATCTATTCAATGGAAACGGTAGGAAGAGCTTTAGTTTATCCAAGCGTAATGTATTTGTGAAGCAAACCTATTCATAGTAACTAGTGATTTAGCATTAAGCTGGAAGGCTTTATAAATATAAGTTTAAATGAGGGTCGTAAAGATAAATTTATACAGAGTAGATTCTTGATTACATTTTACATAAAAACTGTGCTTTTTTATCAAAATTTTTCCATTTGTGATTCTAGTTTTATCATTGTAATTCATCTTTCAATCTAAAATTACTACTCTGAAAGACATTAGATAAATGGTAATTGGTAATTGAGCGTTTATTTTAACTTGATTGAAACCGTAAAATTCAGAAGATTTACTATCTTCTCATTTTAATGAATAATTTATGAAGTGAAGATACATTTCAATTTTGACATAAAATATTTTGCTCAGATAATCTAACAAATATATTGTTACATAATCTTAGGGATAATAATTATTTAGTCATAAGTAGGAGGTTTCCTTTTACTGAAGGATTAGGGATTTGCTAATCGTCTTTGTTGCCATGAAGATGGTGTTCATAATAAATTATAATAGATGAATAAAACGTAATAATTTCTCTGAAAATCTTATATATTGATTGTTTATTAAGGCAGTCTAGAAAAAAAAATCTTTTTTTTTTCTTCTAATTTCCAAAGTTTAATTATATATTCAAATACATCTCCTTTAAAGGATTTTTTGAAATTCGCATTATTTTAAAAGTTATAACCATTTTAGACGAAATCAAACCAAAATCTAAATAGAAAAAATTTTTAAGCCCATTTTTCTCCAAACCACTTTTTTTGGGACGATTGACACGATATCTCAAGTTCTACTGAACCAATTTACTTGAAATTTGGTGTGAGCCTTTTCTATACACTCCTTTATGGCAGAAACTCGAACTATAACATAATTTTAATGTTTACTATTTTTTAAAAATTTGGAAAGTAAAAAAAAAACAAAAACGTCTTTTTTTATTTCAGAATTTTTTTTTTACTTTTCCTAAGTTCGGTCAATAGCCGCATTTGTTTGAATTAAGAATTATTATTTAATTTTTTTTTTAGATTAGGAGGATAGGGAGGGTTGCAATAGTGTCAAAAGGGCGCGCCATTTTTGGAGATCCCCCACTTAACACCCTGTAACTTTTTTTATTTAAAATTTTTTCGTTTGACTCTTCTTTTAATAGATTCTTTAATGTTTAATAAATATTTGATAAAATAATAGTTGATAAAAATACTATTGGTTTTTTTGTTGCACCTGAAAAAACACATACAATTCATGCTTCTAGACTAGAATACCCCCTTAAGAACACCATTCATCAGTTCCGTTGTAGGCTAAAGGGAGGTAGTGCTTTGTAACCACTCCGATCCCTAAAGGTTGTTTTCAAGACAATATAGGTAAAAATAGCAGTCAAGTACAAGAAGCTTGTTTTCAAGCTAACGCGTGTGTTCCCACAGAAATGGTTATAACTCCGTTTTTACTCTAGTGACAACCTTAAAACAAAAAGGAAATAAACTGCAATAAAACAACGCGTAACATCAAAGTATTAAACGCGTATTCAAAGTTGTCCATAAAAATAGATAAAAAATACTAATTTTGTAGAAACAGTTTTCACTCGCCAAAACGCACATGCGTCATTAGACTCAGCTAATTTTTATTAAATATTTTTGTAAAATGGTAAAATAATGAGGTGATAAAATTGTTTATTATACATTTGTCTAATAAAATAAGTGTTTGTTTTTACGTAAGCCGTGATTTTAGTACCTACTGTTTTCATATAAAAAACATAACAGACAGACATGAGTCATTTTTACAATTTTTTTTCATACTAAATTGGCATCTAAATTTTATGTTTGCGTCCTAAATTTTAATATATACAAATTTTAATATTTACAAATTTTAATATTTACAACGCTTTTAAGTCATATTATCAAAAAGTGTGTTATTTATACGCTTTTTAATAATACGATTTAAAAGCGTATAAATTTCGTTTAAGACAAAAAACTTGCATATGCGCACATATGCGATAGACTGGAGTGGCTAATAAAAATTCATAAATCTTAAGAAAAAAATAAAATAAAACAAATAATTATTACGTCATACTTCATTTTATTTACAGAGGATAGTTGACTTAATTCTTTCTTCACGGATTGATCAGGTGACTTTACCTAGACGGCTACACATTTTTAAAAATTAACAGTTGATAATCTTCGATTGGCTCCTAGGTCTCCATAGGTCTCCATAGCTCCATAAAGATAATTTATTAAACCTTGCTTTTCTGAAACAATTAGTTCCAATATTGAAAATCATGACAATTCTAGAGTTCATTGAACCGTAGATACAGACAACGCCACAACCCAAAATATTATTTTTAATAAAATTTCGTTATTGAGCGCTGTGCTTTAACAATCTTGTCAGCAAAAATAATATTTTTTCACATTAGCTGTACACACGAGACCTGAAGAAAAAAATTCCCTGAGGGCGTATATCTTATTTGGGGATGCTTTGTAGGATCTTTTTAGGGAAGGGAAGGAAAGGCAGTTCTATGACACCCCAAGTAGTTTGCTATGTTTGGCGTCTAAGCAGAAGTACCCGGGTTTTTGGTGGCGGATGCGTCTGCCCATCAACTGCGTGCCAGACGCATCGGGATGGCATATACGTGGTTCGCTACGTTTGGTGATTTAGCAGGGGTGCCCGGGTTTATGGGTTGAGGTTTGGCTAGGTCTTGGAGGCGGATGTCTAGGACACACTGAAACCAAGCCACCAACCTATCCACCCCTTAAACCCTTTTCCTTCCCAGAACTCTCCTCCTCCTCCTTTCCTTAAAAAAAACTTCCACTTAGCATCCCCAAAGATGTCATAGGCCCTGTGGGAAATTATTTTCCTTAGGGCCTCCTGTGTGGTGCTCATGTAAAAAAAAGGCCTCCAGTTTGGTGGCAAAGAAGCCCTCCGCGGTCGTTCATCCAGAAAAAAAATCTGTAGCGCTGCAGTATCTCGGGAGGCAAATAATTTTAGTTTAGCCTTAGTTGATCAAAGGATATGGATAATACACTCGAATTCACAAAATGCGCCTACCGGCTATCAGTGACATTATTTGCTCTGTGCAAGTGACAAAATAGTCAATCAAACCCAAGGACAGGCGTTTATAACGTTTTAAAAACCATTTCAGTTCATCATGGTGAATTTTCTTAAAAAATCTAACTGAACCACCCTAGCTTCGGTTTTGCAAGTTATCGAAATTTTGAGCTTCGGAGGTTATTATGTAATTAACCCATCTACCTTGAGATAACGGTGCCATTAATTTCGAACCACCCACGGCTTTATAATACGTTTTACAAAAACATAAAAAAATAAATTGAATTATTAACGATTGAGGAAACTTTGATGGTAGATAGAATTTTGTTAGGCCGTGCCTTAATTTACGTGATTATCAACATGAATAATATTTCGTTGCTTCAAAGAAGTGTCAGATTTGAAACAATGAAATGTGGGACATATTTTACCAACTATTTAACAATGTACCATGTAATTGTTATATAAATAATGTAATCTAGATTTACTGCAATTAAAAAAGTGGACTGTATTCAAATTTGTTTTGTGTGCTTTGATGTTGACACAAATACGGGATAAAAATGTGGAATTGGATAGGATCCGACTCATCCAAAGTTGTTGGGTGGGGATAATAAATCCTTCGTCTTGGTCGATCTCACGATCCTGAGGGACATCACTAACGGTAATCACTGCACAACATTTGAGAAAACAAGAGAATTCCTGCACGAATTTTCTATGATGGACGATATGATTAAGGACTGAGGGAACAAGGTCACAGCACAGCATTTAACTGACATAAATTATTATTGTCATTTTTTTCATTAGTACGGGTATTGTAGTCAGCTCGGGAAAGATGTGATTATGTTGGTAGATAGATAGGTAGGAATGTAAAGGTATGCAAAGGGAAAGGTTTGTATATTTGCGTCAACACACCAAGTCGAAGAACAATTATCACTCCATCAGTTTTCTTGGGCACATCTGTTCTGAACGAAGTTAGTGACTCCCGCTATCGACTGGATGAATAACTTCAACGTCCCACTTTGATCTCCATTAAATATTCTCTACCAGCTTTGAAATTTGGACAAAAAATAAAAATTGAGAACGTTTCATTGTATAATACCTTCAAAAAAAAAATCTCAATTCTCCGACATTGTCTTCAGAGAGAAACCCTTTTACTTTGTACTAAAATGATTAACTTTAATATCAATCGAGAAAAAATTCAACACCGGAAAATACTATTTTATGAAAGTTCTCGTTTCCGAAAATCACCTTCTCTTAAAGTAATGAATTAACTCGCCACCAGCAAGGGTATTCAATTTACGTCATTCAGTTTGAAAAAATAACTAGCCAAAAATATAAAATATACACTCCGACAAAGAAAGGTTTTTAAAATCTCTTTTCTTTGTTTAAAGAACAATGATCTGAAATTCAATGGAACCTTGGGCGAAGGAAACTTTTTTTAAGCTAATTTAAACGAGGATTAAGTTCGATGGAATCAGATTTTAAACCTTTCTAGGGTAATAAATTTTAGAACCGAAACAAGTCGTTTATTCAAATAAGTCAACATTGTATTATTTATTATGTCTTTATAAACGATTCAAATAAAATTTGCTCTTTTATTACAAAATTTGAAATGTTAGTTGTTGGTAGCCTAAAAATGTGTTTTCGTTTGTGTCATTTTTCCTCCAGTCCATTTTTGATTGTATGTTTATTAATAACTAGCGATAATTCGGCAAGCGGTCCTCCCCACTTCCCCACCTCCCCACTCCCTCTCGCGTTCCCCTTCAACCTTCCCTACCTTCACATCCAGAGTAAAGTTAGCCTCTCAAAAACTGGGCGTACTGTACAGGGTCCGCAGATACTTTAATAGCACACAACTGATAACCCTGTACAAATTGCAAGTGCGCCCAAGGGTTGAATTTGGCAGCCACCTCTGGTCTGGAGCTCCAAAATACTTGAAAAATACCCTCGACTCTGTGCAGAAACGGGCGGTCCGTTTGATAGATTCTCCCACCTAAACGAACGGATTGCAATCTTTAGGGCACAGGCGTCGGGTGGGAATACTATCCCTGTTTTACCGGTATTTCAATGGAAGATGCTCTGAGGAACTAGCGTCATTAATCCCTTGTGGATGGTGTATAGTCTTCTTCGACTCGTTCTTGTATTCAACAGCTCGGCTGTAGAAGGATTTGCCGGCCTCCGTGTTTCCTCCTTTCTACAACATGGGTCTCTTCAATACCAATGTTTATTCCTTCCTATCCTCAAAAAGACCCTCCACGCAGCATCTCAGATGACATAGGCCTTGAGGGAAATTATTTTCCTCGGGGCCTCTTGTGTGGAGTTAATGAAAAAAAAATCCTTCCCCCTCCCCCATGCTTCGAACCCTTTTCTTTGTTTCCCTCTCCCCCTTCCGGATTCCCTTCCCCTTCCCTCCTCCCCTCCCTGTCACTACACTATGAATTACATGCATTTTTCAAATAACTCGTGCGCCGCAAATTGTAAAGTTTATAAGCAAATTTCATAACGCCGGAACTCACCAGTATATAGATAAAGAAACCTTTGCGGGCAAGCACACAACAACTCACGAAAGTTTCATCGCAATCGGATGATTGTTATAGGAAAAAAAATGATTCGTCAGAATTTATATCCATTATATTATAAAGAAACCTTCGCGGGCATGAGTACAAATTCACCATATCGTTTCATCGCAATCAAAAGAATGTTTAAGGAACGCATAAGAAGCATTCCTTTTTAAATATTAAGAGACATTATAAATTATAACCTCAATAACAGCGTGTCTATTTTTATAGTTAGATTTAACAATAAAAAATTTCTTGTCCTGCACCGTTGATTTGAAATTTTTATTTATTTATTATGAATTAACGCCGATTAACGGCCTTTACCTAGGAATCACAATAATTAGAAATGGATACAGAATATGCATAGTTAAGAAAAAATATTCATTAGCCAAAAAATTAAAAAGTACATATTGAAGTGACAGCATAAAGTAGAAAGAGAAAACCTCATATACATGTATACCTACAAGGTATTTTGAAATAAAAAAAATAACTAAGTACGTAACAAAAGTAAATTTAGAAATTCAAATCCAAAACAATAATAAATTTAGAAAAGAAGTAAACATTGATGAAGAATATAAAAATTTATAGTATATTTGATTATAATCCAACTGAGAAGCTCTGACAAACAGCTTTAATTAAATAATATTTGTTTGTTAATAATTTTTCAATATTTATCACGTTATGAACAACATATTTATTACCAAGTATATGCAGGCGATTTATAAAGGAATATAATTCAGCATTAGATCCTGTATTATTACAATGATAAGGTTATTTGTGACGAACTGATCTACTCGGTACATGAAAACACATCAACGAAAGAAGTTCAGGGGAATTCAACAAATAATTAACAATTTTAAATAAATAAAATAAGTCGGAATAAATTCTTCTTTCTTTTACTGTATCGAGTCCCAGTAGTTGCACTAGAGAGAAGTAATTAACGTTTTCAATTAATATTCGTAATTTAAAATTAATGTGACGTAAGAATTTATGTTGGACACGCTCAAGGGAATTTTCATATACGCTGTAATACGGATTCCAAATGGTGGAGTTGAATTCTAGTTGGCTTCTAACAAGAGAAGTGTAGAGTAATTTGACAGTTTTTAAATTTTTAAAATCATTCGAAATCCGTAAGATAAACCCCATTATTTGCATTGCTTTGCATGCTTATATTATTAATAAATGTTAATTTAGTGTCAAATGTAATTCCAAGGTCTTATATTTCAACAACAGATAATGAGGTGTGATCATTGAGAAAGTAAGTGAACAGTAATGTTTTTTTTCCTGTTGAAACTCATGGCTTGACATTTTTTTACATTAAGAGTTAATTTTTTTTTAAAACACCAATCGGAAAAGCAATTAAGATTAGATTGTAGGGACAGACAGTATTCTATATTATTAATAATTCTATATATCTTCAAATCATCTGCTAACATTAAAATAAGAACATGGGTGAATATGTAATTATTATTATATAGCTTCGTCGCAAATGAGACTTTCTTTCATAATATCAAAAATTATTAATGAAAAAACTTTGGTCTATTGGTATACGTGCTAACTTGTTTCGTTGGATAACTTCATACATACTCAATAGATTACAAGCAGTCGCAATAAAGGGATTTAAATCAAATTACAAAGAAATTTCCTCAAGCATCCAGCAAGGATCGCATCTCGGTCCGTCATTTTTTATTTTATATATTAATGACACAGTGAATGTCGTAAAATACTCCAAATTAGAATTATTTGCCGATGACGCCAAACTGTACAAACTCATAAATGGCCTATATGATTGTATTAAATTACAGGATGATTTAAATAGCGTAGCTACATATTGTCAGAAAAACCAGTTATTTTTAAACTATTCAAAGTGTCATCACGTGATATTCATAAGAAATGACAAAAAAATTATACACCAATATATTTATGTTAAATGAAAACAATATTGTAACCAGCTCCAATATTCGCGATCTAAGTGTGACTCTCGATAGTAAATTACAATATCAAAGTCATATCAATCAAATAACAAATAAAGCAGCTAAAATGCTTGATTTCATCGTAGAAATACAAAAGAATTCACAAACATTGTAATTATCAAACAACTATACTTTGCATATGTACGAAGCCATCTAGAGTTGCGTCAACTGTGTGGTCTCCATTTTATGCATTACATATAAACAAAATTAAATCGATTCAGAAAAAAATCATAAAATATATTTATTATAAATCGCACAATCGATTTAATAATTATCTTGATGCAACAATATTTTTCAAAATTGATACATTGAGTGTACGTAAACAATTGTCAGACGCAATGTTGCTATATTGTAAACAACATTACTGACTGTCTTGAGTTATTGAACAGAATTGATTTCAAAGTACCTACACGGCACACACGTTCATGTAATATTTTTAAAGAAAAACATTGTAATACAAATTCAAATAAAAATTTAACTTACAACTGAAAAACTAGTACTGGTGGTCGCCGCGGCAGTGGCATTTCAGTTGCATTGTTGACAGGTTTCCGTGGTAGCGGCTTACAAATTGTCAAATTTTGACATGTCGGATCAGAAAAATATCGATTTTGTTAAGGATGTTGATTGCGTTCAGAATTTTTTTTTTCAGTTTCTTCATAAGCGGAGGCCCTTAAAGGTTTCTAGTTTTAGGTTTTAGGCTGCGGGTGAACGAATGTTTCACTGAGGCGTATTTCTTCTAAATTTCAAACGTTCAATAATTTCATTCATTGTATTTGCGACGAGTCTATCATCAGCAGCCATATATATTGTTAAAATGTGAATGCCAGACTTGAACCAGGAATTCATTATTTATTCTCTCAAGTTTACTTTCCTCTCTTAATTTCAGCCAATTTACTTTCATACCGTGGATATATAATAATTATTCTTGTTAGAGATTCAAAGCACTTAGTAAATACGTTCGTTTGAATAACTTATGAATCTGTCGTCTAATTTACCATTTGAAGATGAATAACTCAGATGTTGACTGATTCATAGAGAAATTTGTTCCGTTATGAAGATAATATTGTACATGACATTAACACAACTCTGAGAAACTCTAAGAAATGAAATAAGGTTAGTTATTACTTATTATTTATGTTTTGTTCCCTTTGTAATTTATCATGGGCGGAGTGAAATTTGTAGAGTGCTAATCTTTACTAATATTTCGAATAATATAAAATTTCGCTGTTACGAGAAAACCATTGAAGAAAGTTTCACTTTCCGACTTTTTTCGACCTTCATATAAACACTTTTTTCTCGGTTTTTGTTATTGAAAATAAATATTTTAAAACCTCGTAAGTCTTAAATGAATTCAAGACGCAAGTTAAAAATAATTGCGATGACAAAAATTGCTTCGTAAGTAATAACGCTACTAGAATTTTGCTGTTACTTAGCGAGTTGTGTATTGTGCCATCAGATGTTTAAAAAAATATATATTAACTACACACAGGACCTTATTCCTGTCATCTTTGGGAAAACTGTCGAAGGACTTTTTGAGGAGAGGAAGTAGTGAAAATGGGTCTTGAAGAGACTCAATCTGTAAAAGGTCGGAAACACAGAGGCCGGCAAGTTTTTCCACAGCTGTTGGTAAGACCCTTTCTCGTGTGACAAATGTGAACCGCATACACTTGCGCGCGCGCATTTTTTTGTTGCATAAATGGTGTTAATTTTTTGTAATTTTTAATCATTAACGCCTTTATGGGCTGTTAGACATTTTTACATTTTTTAAGATTTAGTGTATACAGGTCAAAAACAGTGTTAAAAGTTTAGCTCACAAAAATTATACCTAGATGTAAAGGTGGTAGGTACAATAGGAGAGACAGAAAAAAGTTTTTGAACTACAGATGGCATAAAATATAACAAACAATAATAATGTGTGGGTTCTGAATATATAATTTGTGTTTGCTTAATACATAGCGAAGTAGATTTAAAAACAAAAATACACACAACTGATTTGTACAGCACCCAAATTATTATTCAAAACAATTCTATTTAAACCAATTACATAATCGTCGGAAATTCTGTTTAAAGAATTCAATTTCAGAAAAAAGCTTTATACTGCTACCACAGAACATTTCAGATTTATAAAAATAATGTCAGATGGTTACGCTTTCACGGAACGGAAAAATGAGTGGGATAATAAATTATAACAGTGCAGTAAAATTTATGTAGGACGTATGTTAAAGTAATTAAGGTATTATTATTATAAAAATAAACACGAAGAGATTGTTGTTTAGTTTTTTTTATAAATAACCAACCTTTATTACGCCCAATATGTTGTGTATTTTGTAGAACATAGTTAAGTTGATTGTTTGTAGCATTTGCCACGGAAATACCGGCAGAACAAGGCCAACATTTACATATTACGCCTATTTCCGAAACACGCCTCCCAAACTCTCAATTCGGGTACCGCCGCCCCGGGAACGATTTAATGGATAACCAACACCTCTGTGGTAGATCACCCCAAGGGATTCGCTACGTTTGGTGACTCAGCAGGGATCCCCGGATTCATAGGGTGAGGTTTGTCCATATCTTGGCGGCAGATGGGTCTGCTCACTACTGGTTGAGAAGCCTTTTGATTTCTCCAGCCGAACTCTCTCAACCCATCGCCTTGCACTGCATTTGAAGGGATGGATTCATACGTCTTTCACTCCTGTATACTGACCCTCATATACCTACCCATCCCTCATACCTTTTGCCTACTTAAACTTCTTCTCCTTTTTCTCAAAAATACCATACAGCTTCCCCTAAAGTGACACATGCTCTAAGGAAAATTATTTTTTTCAGGTCCTCCTGTGTGGAGCTAATGTAAAAAAAATAAATGTTAAATTGTTAAATTTTTGCAGTCAAGGGTTTTTTCAATAATTTTGGGAATACAGACTAGAGGTGACTACAAAACACAGCAGAGAAGCGCATTTACCATTTGTACAGGATTAGCAGTTGTGCACTTATCTGTTCAAGTATTTTGGGACTCCAGACCATAATAATACGTAGGTGGCTGCCAAATTCTACAGTGGGGCACACTTGTTTGTACGGGGTCAGCAGTTGTGTAGGAACTATTGCCTGAACCTGCGGTTTATTGTTAAATTTCTAACAGTTTCCCTTATTCGTAAACTTCCATTCATGATGAGATACTTTTACTAAGCAATAAGCTTTCTTAAAATATAAAGATTGTTCATGAACACTTTTAACGAATAAAACAAAAAAAATAAACCTTAGCAGAAGAGAGCAAAGGTTCTCTCACACTATTTTATAAAGATATCCTTATTCTTACTCTTCACCCCAATATTTTGTTCACTTCGTGTTATTTCATTGTGTTGTGCCGTACCGCTTTTATGAATCCAAGTTCTCAGCCCACACTATATATTCCTTCTCTCACTTCAACCTCATATCCTAATATTAGGGGCCTGGCTCCAGGCATTATGCCTCCACGGATTTCAATTAGCTTTCTCTCTCTAGTGTGTAAAAAAAGAAGGAAACGTACACGCGAAATCAGTGGGTGACATAAACGTGAATTAATTTGTGGTACCTATACAAACATAATATAATAATAATTTCCGAGAGTACTTAAGACCCGGTAGTAAGCGTTCAAAAAGAGGAAGAGGCGAGATATGTATATAAGAATGTTAGAGGGAGCGCGCAAATATAAAAAACGATAATAATTAATCTAAATTGTGAAAATGTTTAATAAAACACGGCTCATTTAAATTTGAACAAAAATCTATTGATAAAAAATGCTTACATTGCATTTAAGGATACAATGTTATTTTTTCATTCTCGTAAAATTATCGTGAAAACAAGCTAATGGGTCCAAGTGTCCACATTTTTAGAGAAAACTTTGGCAAGTCTTTGTGGGATAAAAAATAATTATTAAAAAATATAATTTCACTCAGTATCCCACGTAAATATAAAAAAAGCGAAATAATTTTTTTAAATGATTAAAAAATCATTTTGTTGTGCTTAAATTTAAAACACAAACGACCAATTTACGTTGTAAAATGAATTTGTCGTACATAAATTTAAAATTACGACCCAAAAAATTAAGCGTAATTTTTTACGCTGTTTTATTTTTAATTTATGATATTTACGCAGTACGCTCAGTAAGTTTTTTTTAATAAAAAAACATTAACTGACAAAAAAATTACGAAGTTCATGTCTTAAGTTATAAAAAAGTGGCTATTTAAAGGCCTTTTTTATAAACAAATAAAAAATAAATAATATAGTAAATCTCTTTACTAAATATTTGGTACACCTTTTGGTCAAAAAATAATCATTCAGTTTGGTAAAGCATTTGGCCTCAAATGCAAATTTAAGTTGAAAAGGCCGCGCAACATGTCTCTTAAATTATTAGAAGTTTCGCCTTGTGTTAGGTAGGCACCACGTGTACAAACCTTACGCGTTTACGAGATCCTTACGTCTTATTACTTACATCGTTGCGGAGCTTAAACTTAGGTAATGTTTTCTTTATGGCAAAAGATTGGCCGAGCAGCCAAATCGGTTGAAAATTAAATTAAGTGGTAAAGCGAGCGCCAAGCAAAAGTTTTTCTAAAATTATTTTCACGATGGAGTGATAGTATAACTTTGCAAAATTGATGAATATTATTTTTTTCGAAAAAGTTGAAAAATTAACGGTATCTACCAATTATATATAATTAAATATATTTTTTTGAAATACATATGTATAACAGATTTAAAGGAGAACGCGTGGTTCTAAAAATAATTACAATACATTGATTTCTTATTAACAAAACTAACCAACAATAGAGAAAACATTTCTAGTGTTTGAATTTTGGAGTATTGTAAAATAGGCGCAAAAATTATGTTAAGAGAAGTAATTATATTAGAAAATAAATAAACAAAATGAACTTGAATAAAATAAGAGTGACTTAAATAAGTTATACAATGTAGATAAAACAGGTCAAGTTGTAGCAGAAATAAAAATAATATTTTATAACACGCAGGTATTATAAAATTAATGAAGATAGCTCATTTTAATATTTTTTTGCAATAGCTCCACAGAGAAGGCTCGGAAAAAATAAATTTCCCATTTCCTATTTCATTTGAGGGGATGCGGTGTGGAGGATCTTTTAAAGAAAAAGGGGGAGAGGACGATCTGGGAAGTAAAAGGGCATAAAAGGTGGGTAGGAATCTAGAGAACGGGCAGATGAATCCATCCTTCCATCTATGGTGCAAAGAGATGGGTTGAGAAAGTCTGGCTGGAGAGGTCAAAAGGCTTCCCTCAACCAATCTCGATCAGGCCTGCCATGTAGAAGGTGGAGAGACACCCCATGAATCCAGGCATTCCTGTTAAGTCACTAAATGTAGCGAACCACTCGGGGTGACCTTTGGCAGAGATGTTGGCCACTCTATAAATGGCACCCATATCCGCCTCCCATATATATTTCCGTTAAAGTATGGAATACGTAGATATAAATTCTTTTAGAAAAGAAACAATTTAACAACTTCAAAAAACTTTAAATACGTACGTTTGCTGTTGAAGATAAACAAAGCTAAAAAAAAAAATTGATTTACCCGAGTGAACCCTGCTTCACACCTGCACATGACAGCCTCCGTAGTCGAGAGGTAAGACTCGTCTCGCAATCCAAAGGTCATTATTTATTTGATAAATTTGTGTTATTTCACAATTTATACATATAAATAATAAATAGTATATTTTTCAGCACGTTCAAGAGTGGGAGATACTTAATATCGCCCTGGTGTGAGACCATAATCCAAAATCGAAACGTTCATTAAATAGCTTTAGCCGTGTTTGGTAACCAGATCTGAATAGCCAGACACTCCCCACCTTCCTCTTCACATCTCCTTCCATCAACACTATCCTCAGCCTCACAACATACCCAAATTGAGATGCCATAGCCTCACTGGCTCCAGACGGAAGAAGTTGGGACTCTTGTGCGGTATTTAACTAAAAAAAGAATAATAATAAACCCATTGCCATATTACACACTAATATACGGAAGATTCAAAATTCAAATCAAACGCTTACATTTATTAATTACTAGCTTTTACTCGCGGCTTCGCTCGCATGGTATTATCGCTTGCACTTATCAATTTCCCCCTCCTCCCTCCCCCTACCCCTCCGCCCTCCCCCACCCCCTTCCCTCATTCCATACATTCATTCCCGGTACATTCATTTTTCAAACAGCTCGCGTGCCACCTAAATTTCATAATGCCAGAGCTCACCAGTAGTAATAAAAGAATTATCCAATTTGGTGCAGTCGTTCGGAAGTTATGCGCGTACAAATATTTCGGAGATTCATTTTTATTTATATAGGTAGATAGATATAAACTACAACATCGTTTCTATAGCTTTCTTTTGATGAAAGAATTTTTAAAATCGTTTTATTGAATTATGCGTGAAAGCGTAACAAACCAACACACGCAGTTTCGCATTTATAGTATTAGTATAGATTCAAAAGTTCAGAATATTACAAAATAGTATATGCTCAAGGCACCCTTTTAACGTTATATTCCGAGTTTATGAAGAATTTTTCACCCTAAGAAGCTTTCAAGTCCTTACAGAAGAATTCTCTAAACTTTCTTTGAGGTAATTGAAGTAGTGCATGGTACATTTCTATTCCCGAAAGGAAAATGTTTTCCTTCCATAAAACGTAAGGATGCTTTTAAAGTTTGAAAATCTCTGAAAATCTAACAACTTCACGAGGGATTAATAAATTATTGATCAGCTCCAGCTGTGCAGGTCTCTTGGGGCTATTTAGACCAGCGTTTAGCTTACACTGCGCCAGCAAGTCGCTGCCTCCACACAACCAGAACTCCAAACCCCTAAATACAAGTCCCGAGCAGCCTTTATAGGCTGTAAGCGGTGGCAGGGGGGTGTACTAGCAATTCTTTGGGGGTAACGACCCCAAAGGAAAGTTTGTGACTTTTGCTTACGTGGGATTGATTTTATTTGGTGTCGTAATATAAGTAAAAATAAAAATAACAGCGAATATATTTCTTTTCGTCTACACTGTAGGAGGTCAATATTTACATATAGAAAAGTTATATTGGAAGGCATACAATTTAGCGGATTAATGATTTATGATGAGAGTTTGGGTACCGCCGCCTCGGGAACCATTTATTGGATAACCAACAACTATGTCTTACGTCACCCAAGTGATTCGATACGTTTGGTGAATTACCAAGAGTGCCCGGGTTCACAAGGTAAGGTTTGTACGGATCTTGGAAGTGGATGAATCTGCTCACCTAATGCGTGGTGGGCCGGAACAAAAAATACTGGTTGAAGGAGGCCTTTTGTTGTCTCCACCCGACCTCTCTCGATTCATCGCCTTGCATTACAGTTGGAAAGATGGATTCATAAGTCCGTCACACCTGGACACCCTGACCCCTAGAATCTTTCCCACCCCTCTTACTTTTTTCCTTCCGAGAACTTTCTCTCCTTCCTTTAGTTTATTAGGGAAATTTTAGTTTATTTTAGTAATTACATATTACACAGTGCAAACCAGCGAAGTTTCCGTAGAAATGTATGGTATATATATAAAAACATTAAAAAAAACATAAACTGGCAGAAAAAGAAGAAAAAATATATAAGTACGAAAGAAATTAAAAAATTCAGATTAAAGCATGTAGGATAGATAAAATTAAATTAAACTGTGAACCTACGAGTAAAAAAATAATTCATTTTCCCTTCAAAAGATAAAGTTCTTTTTTCTTAATAAAAATAAGGATAAACATGATTAGTCAATTCCAGCGCCTTTGAGGTGATTTTTCTTCTAAAAAGGCGCTATATAAATCATACAAATATTATTATTATAAAAAGAAGGAAAAACAACATAATGATATTGAGAAAATCACGCTCAGCAGAGGTGGTGGGTTCGTTATCAAAAATTATTTGAAGGTATTATATATTACGTTGATGGGAATAACCTTCAAAATTTATAAAAAGAGAGTTTTTCTTATAAAAAATTAAAAATTATTTGTTTTAATTTTTTTTCTATTACGTGTTTGATAAATTGGTCTAAGGACAGTTGAATAATTAGTTTAGGGTTTTGTACTTTAAATAAAACCAAAATAATTATAAATGTATATTTTAATTAAAAAAATAACAAAATTCTGTAAACTTCTTACAAATCAACTACAAAATACGGTAGAATCCGTTTATCATGACTCCGCCTATATTGACCAACCGCTTAATATTATGACGTAATTACGCAGTAAAGTTTGGTTTTCATATAAAATTCTTTATTAAAAATTCGGATAAATTACTTCACTTATAGTAACATGTCGCTTATTATGACCCATTTTGAATAAATTATATCCTAATTTCATGGACAATTATGTCGTTTATAGTGAACGACATGATTCCTAACACCTTCAACAGTGTTCGGGAGGATCACTTGACGCCCGACGACGTTAATATGCTGTGTTTCTCTAGTCACGAGTCTTAATATGCTCTTTTCTCATGTCACGAGTTATAATATGCTGTGTTTCTCTCTATTAAAATAAATATACACCTAACAAAAACAGGAGGTTGTTTATTTCTACAAAATGCTTGGTATGACGTCCGCTTAGTATGACATGTTTGTCATTTCCCTTCGATGTCATTATAAACGGATTCCACTGTATTAAGTCTTTTTTTAAATGAAAAAAAAGTTTCACTTTTTGCCTTAATCGTATTTTGTTTTAATATGCTATGAAAGTGTATGCTAATCAATCGTCGTACATAAATTTTTTTTTTTTTTTTGTTCACTAAATCTCGTACTATGCGAATAAGTCCGAAAGTTATACAAAAGATAATTATACGTCTTACGGACGTAAAGTGCATGTATTTCTCCGAAATTATTGTACTTACCGTGGTGACAGAGCCGCCCCCGTCAAGCTCTGCTCGGCAACTGAACTAGACAGCGCACTACTTTGCAAAATAAAAGCAATTCTTGGGCATCGGTTACGCCGCAAAGATGTAGATTATCTTTCTAGGGTTAAATAAACTGTTGTGGGTTGTAATAATTTGTTGGATTTTCACAATGAGCATGCACTGGGTACTGTATAGGTACATAGGTTAGGTGATTTTTTCGGAAAGTTTTATTTATTAATTGTTTCTTTACTTTCCAGGTATTATTGTTTACATTTTAATTTTTAACCTCACTAGGACAAGCCTTATTGAGATTAATAATTTTATAAGGTAGTAAAAATAACACAAAATAAGTCAGGTATTAAAATGACAATATTATTACAGATAATGGGTACCTACTGTTTCTTACTATCGTGGTACGAAAGCACAACTCGATGGAATTTGCAGGAAAACACTTCTTGTTATTCTTCAACACAATTTATTAAATAAAAATACAATACTGGTGACAATAGTGATCTCCAAGACCCCACCACACCGACAAATATCGAAGGCTTTATTTCCCTCGATATCTCAACACTACTGAAGACAGGCACCCATGTACCCCTCAGATCAGAGATTGATTACAACACTCTACTGGAGATAGGCACCTATATGTACCCCCCATGCTCGAGTTTGATTAAATAACTCCGAAGGTACAACATGTACCTTCCCGTTTCACCGTCAAAACAATACTAACTCAACCATATCAACCTCGTGGTTATTTAAAGAAATCTTACAAAAACATGGTACATAAAAAATGATGAGAAAATACATTTTTAGCAGTTCCCACACTAATTTTAAAATCTAACTTACAGACAATAATAAAACAATTACCTAAAAGTCGGCCCTAGAGGCCTACCAATAAAAATACATCTTAATATTACAGGGATTAACAAATATTGCAAAATTTTATTACTTTTTTCACTTAGGGCTTGTTAGCGTCGGCGTGGGTGCTGACGCTATCGGCAGGGTTGGAGAAAGCTCCCACATATTTAATACAATTAGATGCTGGATCTGCCCCAAATAAAAACTAGCTCTGGTTTGGTGCAAGTATGTTTCTCTTAACCTCAAGGCTAGTGCCTGTGGTTCGGAACTTCACGCTTCTCATTCCCCCAGGGCCTCTTTCGACAAGCAAAACACGGTAGGTTATCACATAAATAGTTTATTCAATTCTAGGAGTCACAATAGTACATAAGAGGAACGATCCTAGCTGAAAGTTAGTTTGAACGTCAATCTCTGCTCTCTACACGCGTTGTTAGGGCTTTAAAACATTATTTGCACACAAAGGGTAAACATTGTATTGACTCACGTTTGGTTTATGGCCCAGCAGCGTCCATATGCGGACACCGGAAGTGCGCACCTGGCGAAACTGAACTCGTCTCGCACATGTTCACGAGGGACGTGGGATCGGGAAGCTCGCTGGCTGAAGACTGGCGAGCTTGCCGATGCTCTAGCGACGGGTCGGTTTGTCGCTCGCGGGAGGGGGTAATGCGCGCGCCTCTATATTGGCGGTTTATTCTCCAGTCCGCGAAGAGGTCTATTCTCGAATACGCCACGTGACAATTTGTAACGTAACACTTCCCCCCTCGCCGCAATAAAAGCGACGTGGCAATGGAGCTGTAGGACTAATAAATCCTCTTACCTTTTCAGCACTTGTGCCAAAAACATTTAAGAGAAACGAGGAGAGAGAGAGAGAGAGAGAGAGATTCCTAGCTGGAGAATAGTTATGAACAGAACACAAAAGAGATGATACATGGTGTAACAAGGAATTGTCAATAAATGTATATAAAGGCAGTGGCATACATAAATACAGTTGCAAAGAACAAGGATCTGTTGAAGAAAGGTACAAGGGTTATGCAGTGATAGAAAAAAAAAAAAAAACTCTAAAATTGTATCGTTGGTCTGTGAGCTAATGTTTGCGAACGTGGTTTGCGTAGGATGTCTGGGGTGGTTGAACGTTTCACTGAAGTTACAAGGTTACTTTGTCACAGTAACCTGGCCCATTTGAGATTACACTCAAGGGACACTAGGGCCTTTAAGAAAATACGAGGAAGAGAACACAGGATGAGGCTTCTAGGTGGTGTGGAGAGTTCTACCTGTCACAGAGGTCGAAAGGGTAACTGCTTCCGGATCCTGTGGGTGAGCCAGTACGAAACCATTGAAGTACTGGAGAGTGAAATCGTAATTGGTGGTTGGTACACTGGTTTTTGTATGTAGTGGGATTGTTTTGTGAACAATCGTTGGTATTGTTATTTGCGCAAGGGCACAGGAGCATCAGCACAATGGCAGTAGGGCATTTGCATTATGCCGCAGGAACATTTGCATAATGGCAGCAGAGCATTTGCACAAGGGCAACAGGAACATTTGCATTATGCAGCAGGAACATTTGCATAATGGCAGCAGGAACATTTGCATTATGCAGCAGGAACATTTGCATAGTGGCAGCAGAGCATTTGCACAAGGGCAACAGGAACATTTGCATTATGCAGCAGGAACATTTGCATAATGGCAGCAGAGCATTTGCACAAGGGCAACAGGAACATTTGCATTATGCAGCAGGAACATTTGCATAATGGCAGCAGAGCATTTGCACAAGGGCAACAGGAACAGGAACCAACCTAGAGCTGGCGTGCTCGGGTTTGTTTTGAGTGTCGGTTCTTTGTGGTCATACAATTCGCAACTACACGCACGACTCACACTAGGTTATGTTAGATGCGGTCGGGTGCTTTTGGTACGCAGGGATTGAAGGCAAGGGACCTCCGTGACGGTAGCGAGGGCAGCATGAAGAGGCGCAGATGTAGATAGGGTGCAGAGCTGCTGGTTTTTTTTTTAATCCGGCAAAAATTATTATTAGAACAAAATTCTTGAAGTTTACCTGCCTAGTAGACCAATGATGAAAAAAGTTTGGAGAGAAACAAGTGTGCATGTTGAGAAAAAGTTGGATTTGTTTGGCGTGTAGAGAGAGAGACGGAGAGAGAGCTAACTAAATGTGGCTAATGCCTAATACATGTTACAAAGGTACGTATTCAAGGACAGGTTCTGTGTAACCCCTTTTGGTTTTTTTCTTTACCAAATACATTTCCAAGAATACGTGGTTGAGGGATTGTACGTATAACAAAATTCCCTATTCGAAAGAAGTTGGTCTTCCATGACCTATGCTCACGTCTATACGGTAGCATTTTTTCTACTTTCGAAAAAACAAAACATTGCGTACAAGATTAGTTATGACAAAGTGGGAAAGGAGTAGGAAGTTGAAAGGATCCGCGTATGAAGATTGTCCCATTTGACAAACGAAACGCCAAGTGCGTAACGCATATATCCCCATTCACGGATAATTTCGAGGAAGGGGGAGGGTGATAATTGGGAACATTTGAACGAAGAAAACTGCTGGGGACTGTTTCCGAAATTCGACCTCTGGGTGGAGGTGAAACAAGGTCTACAGCAGTCATCCTGGCACATTACAATAATATTTGGTAGTGTTGGACAAAAGAATACACTGACATAAAAGTCTAATCCTCTACGTGTATTGGGCAGAAGATTAGGGGTCGTTTTATTCTCCTACTTGTTTGCGAGAAATGACAGACCCTTGCTCAAATCTCACAAACCTGGGGATTTTTCTTTGTTCGTCTCCCAGACAACGAGTTAGGTGTTTTTGTGTCCATCAACTTAACTCCCACGACACGATGCCCCATAATCATGAGTGAAGCGTATGATTAGTCCTTTTGAGATAGTAGATAGTTCCTGGGTTCTTGTGACAGGAAGTCCACGGGCATATTAATGATTACAAAAAAGGGGTGTGGACTACATTGAGTAGTTCACACATAAAGGTTTGATATTATTTCGTTCGCACGATTCATGGTGAGTATTATAACGTCTTCACGTATAGCGTACAAGATTGCAAAATCAAAAGATTTGCAAGTAAGTTTTATAACGTCTTCACGGATAACAATGAACGAATTACAACTGGGTTGCCCAGTATTGAAGGGAGGTGCAAAAGACTAGGTATTTATGACATTTCTGACAAAAACCCACAGAGTAATTATAACGGGCTCCCCGTATCGCATTTAGTAGATATTCTGAGATTCCCATCTATGACGGCAGATTTTATAAGGTTCCCACCTATGATGGCAACAAAGGTTAACGTTCATATAAAGGTACCTATTCAATACAGACGGCGAGACATACTGATGTACTTAGTACAACAATACCGTAGCATAATAAATCCATATTAGCGTACGTTAAAGACTTGCACAAAGGCAAAAACATATTTGAAGATCTGGCCAGGATTTTATACTTCAACAATAAAGGGACAAAAAAAAAAATTTCTGGCGTGCTGATGGAATGTGAATTTCATCTAAGCTTACCGCAAAAGAGATCCTTTGTGGTACAAACCCTTTTGGTTACGCACAGAGTATCGTATCGTGATGGTACAACTTTTAGTTGTACTTACACGTACGATGGTAGCAACAATACAAGACATGCGCTTATCGTTTTGACAAGGAAAATTATTTACATTGGTCCGATTTGAGTGTTTAAGACCTTCTAGGTTTTACTTACTTAAACAGACTGCGATGAACACACCTTGGTGTTATGAAAATTATAATAATGGGATGGGTTGTTCACAGGGTGGTTCACTTGGAGACCTGGCTTCTTGTTGTGACCTCGTACTTTGCACGTGATAAGTCACAACAAGGCAACCCCAAAATTTCAGTTTGAGTAGTTGAGACCAAGGATAACTCAATGTTGCTGAAATGTTGTAAAAAAAAAATTTATCGTTAATGAAGAGGCACGTTGAAAGTTGTCCCTTTTATAACGATACTTTCCAGACTCCACATCCAGTTCTGGGGAGAGCTAGAGCAATTTGGGTTATTTATTGAGCGCCATTCTATTTTCTTAAAAAACAGAAAAAAAAACTTAGAACGGGTAGCAAACATCTGATACCGCCGTGGGTTTACACAGGTTTGCTTACCTAATTTAACTACATATGACATAAGGGTTAGATGCACTTTGGCGAGGACCCGATATTTAATGTACAAAAAGATTTTTCTAACATTTAGAAAGGGGTGACGAGGTATGACATGATGATGTGAAAATATGATGCTGCGAGTTGTGACGATGCACAAAACCTTGGGCACGTAGTCTCTGACTACTTGCAGTAAGCCACAGGGAATTCCTTTCTCCGAAGTGATCAATTTCAGGTAGAGGTGTGCATGCTTAGAAAAAACGATGTTTCCAAGGTTTGACACCTGGGGCAGCAATTAGAGGCGAATGACTGATGATGACGAGATATTTATACAAAACAAGAATAAAATAAAAATGAAACGAAACCACAAGGGAGAATTATAATTTCTTCCATGACTTTGGCTACAGTTGACACCACTGTGCCAGAGCTAGAAAGGTTTCGTTTGAGTGTCCTAATGAGTGACAATCGTTTACGAGAGGCCGCTCATTAGTGACGAAACAAAAAGGGTTGACTTCCATAGTGATCCATGTCACGGTGTAGACGAATGGTTGCTAGGAGTCAAGGAATAACCGTTGGGGTTATACGGGCGTGGCAATGGAGTTTGTTTCCATGTTCCCACTTTTTACAATGTCCTTTATATGGTAGTTACCTATGTGTTTACCAGAGATGTCGGACAATCGGTAAACCAGGTCTGAGATTTTCTTTAGGACTTTCGTCTTTACAAAACGGGGTGCCAATTTGGCAGAGAAGTACAGCGCACCTTGTGACAGAGTGTTGTTTCTCCTCCAGACGATGTCTTCTTCCTTGAACGTGACGTGCTTCCTGATGTACTTTTTGTTGTAGAAAGAAGCATATTGAATAAGGCATTTTTTGGATTTATTCCTGGGAGAAATCTTTCTACTTCTCAGGGCCTGTAGTAGTTCTTCCTTTTTTGACGTAGAAATGTGGGGGATTATACCCAGCGTGACTTGAGGGACTTCCATAGTGTATAGGGTCGTGTCAGGGTGACCTTACGTTGGAAGAAAAACGAGAACTCGACTCTTTATCCGTAATTGGAAAGAAATTTTTGCCAGGGATTGACCACTGGGGACGTATATATTTTTTTTTTTTTTTTACAAAATGCTTCTGCGAAAAAACGCGTATTTGTAAGTGTTTGGGTTATTTGAAAATTTGGGCAGAGGTTTGCCTCTGGCCACGTGCTTTTTAGGAAAAATCCAAGCGTTTTGGAAAAAAAATTTCGAAAATTAAAAAATCTAAAAAAGGAAAAATCGAAAAAATTTTCAGAGTCCGAAACTGGAGAAAATTTGAGCAGCGATTTTCCTCTGGCCATGCGTTTTTAAGAAAAAATCCAAGCGTTTTGGAGAAAAAAAAATTTCGAAAATTAAAAAAAATCGAAAAAAGGAAAAATCGAAAAAATTTTCAGAGTCCGAAACTGGAGAAAATTTGAGCAGCGATTTTCCTCTGGCCATGCGTTTTTAAGAAAAAATCCAAGCGTTTTGGAAAAAAAAATTTCGAAAATTAAAAAAAATCGAAAAAAGGAAAAATCGAAAAAATTTTCAGAGTCCGAAACTGGAGAAAATTTGAGCAGCGATTTTCCTCTGGCCATGCGTTTTTAAGAAAAAATCCAAGCGTTTTGGAAAAAAAAATTTCGAAAATTAAAAAAATCGAAAAAAGGAAAAATCGAAAAAATTTTCAGAGTCCGAAACTGGAGAAAATTTGAGCAGCGATTTTCCTCTGGCCATGCGTTTTTAAGAAAAAATCCAAGCGTTTTGGAAAAAAAAATTTCGAAAATTAAAAAAATCGAAAAAAGGAATAATCGAAAAAATTTTCAGAGTCCGAAACTGGAGAAAATTTGAGCAGCGATTTTCCTCTGGCCATGCGTTTTTAAGAAAAAATCCAAGCGTTTTGGAAAAAAAAAATTTCGAAAATTAAAAAATCGAAAAAAGGAAAAAATCGAAAAAGTTTTCAGAGTCCGAAACTGGAGAAAATTTGAGCAGCGATTTTCCTCTGGCCATGCGTTTTTAAGAAAAAATCCAAGCGTTTTGGAAAAAAAAAATTTCGAAAATTAAAAAATCGAAAAAAGGAAAAATCGAAAAAATTTTCACAAGTTTTCGTGGAAGTAATTCGTTTGAGAATTCAACAATATCTTGGGGGCCTGGTTTCATTACGCGGCTTCCTATAGCCTGATTTTATACAGCACCAATTTTTCTGGTATTTACACGCGAATTCCCTTCGTCTTTTCGACAAGATATTACCTTCTTTGTCAATTGACAAGGTATTATAGTGTCAGATGTCAAGGAATCCACGTCAACGCGAATTAAGTATTTTTTGCATTATTCGAATGTGATTCGGCATGACCCGGTTTCAGCAGACGACAGTCAAAAATACCTAATTGTCAAATGACAGAAAGAATTTAAATCCACTTGTTCCCTAGGTGTCAGCAAGTGTCCGTTTAAGGGACGGACCAGCGTGCTGCAGTATAGTATATTATAAAAATATTTAGCACTTTCGAGACCAAGCGGATGATTTGTTTATCATGTACATGATTTTAATTGTTGAATAAATTCTTCTTTAATTTGTGTTTATTTCCACTATTCACTTGTATTGAAAATAGCAATTTTAATCGGCCGACACTTTGTAATCACTGTATTATTCGCAGCGACAACTTCCTAGGTTGGACACCTTGCGTTGGAATACCGGTAATATTTTGTCGAGTGACGACTCACAAATGATAAAATCGCGCCCGTAATAATTTAAATTGTGATTCGAAGTTACGTTCGCGCCGAGATTCCTGTTGGAAGTGCTAGACAATTGGGAATAAACAATACATCATAATAACATTTCAGAGTTTACAATTGTTGCTTGGGAACGAGGCCGTGGTGGAACAGAAAAAATTTAAATGGCCCCACGTTTAGCGCGCCAGTGTTAGCGTCGGCGTGGGTGCTGACGCTATCGGCAGGGTTGGAGAAAGCTCCCACATATTTAATACAATAAGATGCTGGATCTGCCCCAAATAAAAACTAGCTCTGGTTTGGTGCAAGTATGTTTCTCTTAACCTCAAGGCTAGTGCCTGTGGTTCGGAACTTCACGCTTCTCATTCCCCCAGGGCCTCTTTCGACAAGCAAAACACGGTAGGTTATCACATAAATAGTTTATTCAATTCTAGGAGTCACAATAGTACATAAGAGGAACGATCCTAGCTGAAAGTTAGTTTGAACGTCAATCTCTGCTCTCTACACGCGTTGTTAGGGCTTTAAAACATTATTTGCACACAAAGGGTAAACATTGTATTGACTCACGTTTGGTTTATGGCCCAGCAGCGTCCATATGCGGACACCGGAAGTGCGCACCTGGCGAAACTGAACTCGTCTCGCACATGTTCACGAGGGACGTGGGATCGGGAAGCTCGCTGGCTGAAGACTGGCGAGCTTGCCGATGCTCTAGCGACGGGTCGGTTTGTCGCTCGCGGGAGGGGGTAATGCGCGCGCCTCTATATTGGCGGTTTATTCTCCAGTCCGCGAAGAGGTCTATTCTCGAATACGCCACGTGACAATTTGTAACGTAACAGGCTTTAGCCCTAAGATAAATGCACCGTCGGCTTTAGCCGACGGTGCATTTATCCTTGAGGGTGTTATAAAATGTCGCCAGCAGATACTTCTCCTAGGGAGTGTCATAAACATAAGTAGGTGTTATTTGAGGGTACTTATTCAAAGTACCGACTTTACAAATAATAAAAGAATTTGTCCCAAATTTGCAAGGGAATGCATTTATATGATACCAGCCATATTATTCAAGGTTTGGACCTTATTCATGAAACCGTGAGATAATATTTTGTTTGCACATTTTGCACATTTTAAAAGGAGAAACTACGCGTAACTTAAATGACTAAAATAATGCATATTATAAATGATATTATTTTACAGACTTAATGTTTTAAATCGCATTCTAGGAACAAACACCTACCAAGCTGAAGGAAGTAAATACATTATATTGTAAACATGTAGAGGCCCATGGGTGACCAAATTCATTATTTTATTATTTAAAACAGATGGCGTATATGAATGACCATCATAAACAATTCCCTTAACGTTTTCGTATGATATCAACTCTTTCATCCATTGTGTTATCTGACAGGATACTTATTGTAAAGATCGTTCAAATTAGGCACTTATAAATACAGGTAGGTACATTTTTACAGAGCGTAAAATAATAATTATAGTTTGGATTCAAAGAATGATTGTATTTTAATATTTCAAACGATTCCATCACGAAATTCAAGGATCTTTTTAGTTTTCTAAATAATCTTATTGAAAAAGGTGACTAATCATCGTGTACAAAAATTACTGATTCTAATTAGTCATACGTGTAAATCCAAGAAACTCAAAGACACTGATTTAAATTAGAGAGCGTGGTTGTCGTCTGCAAATCATCTTAAATTCTATTAATTTAGTCGAATTATATACAAAGTAATATGTTCAAAACCTAACTTTAAAAACTAACAAAGAACTAAACTAAACTAAACTAACTAATATCAAATCTTCGTCTGCTTTCTAATTAAATATCCTCTTTTTGTACAAAGTTATAGCCATTTAAGGCAATGGGGTATTTCCACAATTTTTTTTTATTATTGAAAAAAATTAAGCAAAAAATTACGATGATAACCGAATTTTTATTTTATTTTTATGACGACGACTTAACTTTCTATAACGTTTTAAAATACGCCTTTTTAAAATGCCACCAAAACGATGGTTTTGCCACCAGTCACTCTGTGACGTCACAGGCGCCTCTCATCATGCGATCGCCGCCTGTAGTGAGTCCGTAAGTTGTACTAGGTGTTATTTTTTGACTTCCAGTTTGCTCGAATTATATCTTTATATTTATCCTATATTTTCCCACTTGCAAAACATTTATAGTTTGGTAGACATGTTTACAAATACAAGAAAAACCCAAAATAAGATGTTAAAACGACCATTTCTAAGGCGACAAAAAATATCGACTGTGTACAATTGTTAGGAGTGCGTTTAATGTGTTTGACACCACCGCCGAAGGGTTCAATGACGCTAGGTCCTCGGAGCATCTTCTATTGAAATACCGGTAGAACAAGGACACCGTTCCCATCTGAAACCTGCGCGCTAAACATTGCAATCCGTTTGTTAGAGAGGGAAATCTATTGAACGGACCGCCCGTTTATTCTTTATGAATTTTCAAATATTTTGGGACTCTAGACCAAAGGTGGCTGCCAAATTCAACAGGTGGACTTGCGATTTGTACAGGGTCAGCAGTTGTGTACTATCTGCAGTATATATTAGCCCTATAGTACAGTAAGAAGAAGAAGAAGGAGGCTTCGATGGACCCCCGTGCCTTATTTTCAGATTTATTTAAAATTTTTTAAGCTACAAAAAAAACCTTTCGTTATTGACTATTATAGTATTCAATTGAATTTGTATGTAACTTAAAATATTCCTGTAATTTTAAATATGTACCTCTAAGCCTATCAACACAGGTAAATCCTAGTGAGACAGGCATCAATTAAACCCTATGTAAAACCCTATGTTTATAGATTAATAAAATAAAAATAAAAAATAAATTTAAATTCATAATTTAAACGTGGAAACACCTTTGTATACAGTCGTAAGATGGATATCTACACAATAATGACTGCCTCCGTGGTCGAGGGGTAAGGCTCTTGACTAGCAATCCCGGCGTTAATATGTATGTATATATAAATTGTATATATAAATTTTATAATAAACGTTTAAAAAATATATTTTTTATTTATTTTAAATCAAGACAAGAAAAGGGCCGGAATTAATTATATTTTGTCAAAATATTGAAACCAGTATATAACGTATAATATGAGAGTTTGTGTAAAAAAAATGTTTTCATTACCATATCGTCTTAGAATCCCGAAATTTAGGGCTTAGAAAATTATTGTTATTCATTGTAGCGTCTATTTTAGGCAAGTTGTCGGATTACGCCGTTAAAAATACTACTGTCAGTCATTACAACTGAACAATATTATATAAATCTGTAGAAACATAACACAATCATAAACAATCATAAACAATCACAACAATCATCTTAAATATGAAATAAAACCGTCCATAACCCCGAACAAGTCTAGGATGTTTAGATTTTTGATAGTAACACGGTGATAAGCCTCGGAACGGCGACTCTTGCGACGTCATGAATCGTACAAGCAGTTATGGGCCGTTTACGCTTCGTTCCGTTTACGCGTATTTTAAAATCAATAATTATGAATGAAAATATCAAAATTAAACATTTTTAATGCGATAATCATGTTCAGAAAAATAATCTTTAAATCTTCCACATGTTTTTAGCGGTATTCCTGGTTTGTGGAAATACCCCATTCTATGATTCTGATTTTTCTACGCGGTACATAATTTGATTCTTTGACTTTAACATAGGTCAAGGGTTTTAGACCAGACAAATAACGAGAATGTTATTAATTGGGTTATTTATTTAATTTATAAAAAGTAATGTTATTTTTTAACCTTCAAATACCAAATTTAAAATATTTATATCCCAATGAGATCGATTAGTTTTCGAGTAAAAATACCCATACAGCATACGAAAATGAGTAAAAACTGTGACAAAAATAAGCTTCTGTACCACGTAAAATTGGCAAATGCTTTATTTATACCCAACTCAAGTAATCGATTGGATTTTATTTTGTTGTGACATTATTCTTTGCTTCAACCGTTTTATATTGAATTTGCAACCTGCAATCATAACATGCTCAAACATAATGAAACATTCAACGCAAAACGAATTGGATCAAAATCTAATTTTATGTGTCGGACCTACCATCGTCAAAGCTGTCATTCGCAACATTATTATAGCTAATTAGCTTTACATTTTGCTGATAAAAACATCATGATGTCGTAAATTAAAGTGCGTTAAATGATTTAACTTCGTGGTCAACAGTAAAAACTATTGTGTTAAAATCATAGTACAGCTAGGTACATGAAATTTTAATTGGGTCTATACAAATTAATTATCTTTTCCCCGTTGAATTATTTTTAAATGTATTAGAACATATTCTATACATATTTTGAAAATATTACAATTTATTATTATATTACATTTGTGATGTACTGTTCCTGTCTCACTAGGAAATCCTGTGTTGAGAGCAGAAGCAGTTTATGAAAAAAATAACAATAAACTCAATGAGTAAAGACAATCAACATTTTACCTATGGAAATACATACTTAATAGATTTTAATAAATTGTTGTTTTATTTGATCTGTCTTGGCTTATGATCCAAGACTTGGCGTCTAATTTGTGTTATTTCTAATGGCCGATGGAAGGCTTAATAAACATGAAGAAATTATAAAAAAAAATATGATAACAAAAGTAAAACATCGCGACTCAACAACTTACTGTCACCTCTGAACATCTACCTGATGTACGGCAGTGAGGAATAGAACTGGCAGAGGAAGGATGAAAGCAGACTGAATGCTGCAGAAATGAGATTCCTGAGGCGTTTGTGTGTATGTGTGATCCTGTGAAAAATGTGGAGATTCGCAAAGAATGTAAGCGTAATGAGTAAGACAAAAAAGAACCCACAGATGGTTTAGGCATGTCGAGCCAATGAACGAAAAGGGGTGCAAGGAGAATAAACGACGCGTTTGAGAGTGTAGAAGAAGTCGGGGACGCCAGAGGAAGATACGGCACGATCAAGTGGATCAGATACATGAGTCAGGACATGTCAAGAGTCAGAATAATAGAAGAGTATGTATGAAACGATGTATAAATATGAATGAGACGGTGATCGGACAACTCAGAATGAAATCAACTCAGAACCTCCTTTGAAAAGACATTAAAAGCGATGAAAAAAAATGTTAAATAATTTACGTTGGGTTTGGGTTACGAGCTTTTTTAAAATTATTTTTTTCAAAGCTATTAACGACTTTTCAAAGAGGTATTGAGTCGACTTGATTCTGAGTTAGCATTGAACCGAATGAGACAAAGAGTGTGTTCTAAGTCCGAGTTGTTTGGCTCTGCCTACCCCTCCGGGAAATGGCGTGATGGTATGTTACTTAGACAATTTTGCCCAGTGGATTCCTAAAATATAAATTTTTAACACTTTTATTGGACTTGATACGTGATAACCGCGCAAACTGCTCCAAATCGCCTGGAGCCAATGAGACTATGGCACCCCTACTGTGGTATATTGTGGAACTGAAAGTAGTGAGATAGCCAAGAGAATGAAGGTTGGGAAGCACAATTCAGATCTAGTCACCAAATACGGCTGAAGCTGGTTCAAGCGTTTCAATTCTGGATGGTGGTCTTAACCGGAGTGAAACTGAGATTATCTTCCTATGTGGAACGAGTCGTTTATATACTTTATAACATAATATTTTTAAAATGAGGGTTGTTAGATGAGTACTCGTATTTCAAAAAAATATTGGAAATGGAAGTGTTGAAGAAATAATGCAATGACGATTTTATACAATGGTATTTAGTTTTATACAGGGTGCGGCAGCATAATTTTTTTTTTCTTAAATGCGCGCCATTCAGTCGGTTGATGTCGTAGCGGAGCGCGAGTGATCTCGTTTGAGAGGCAAAACTATAAAGTTTTGTCCCGACACAGTTTAGTTGCCACCATGCGTTAGAACAGTAAGGAGCATGTGTTTGCCGTTGAGGCCTACTTTTCAAACGGATGTTCTGTGATCATGTTTTGTTCCCAGAGCGCCTCATCTCAATTAGGGGCGATTTGGAGTGGCCGGCCCGCTCCCGAATCTCCCGATTTGTCCCTTTGTAATTTTTTTTAGGGATGATTGAAATCCATTGTTAATGTGAACCGTCCAAGGACCCTACAAGATTTGAAGACCAACATTCAGGAAGACATTGCCAGGAAAACGCCTGATATGCTGGCAAGAGTCATGGCAAACGCCAGAAACTCGGTTGACTGGAGAATGGGGGACGTCACCTACCCGATTTGATCTTCAAAAACTAAGTAAAACAAAACTTTAGGTGCCTACATTATAAAAAAACAAATAAAAAAAATCTGATTCACATAATGAGTTTTATTAAGTTTTGAAAAGAGGAAGTTATGCTGCGGCACCCTGTATAATTATAAAATTATTATATGTGCAAAGTTTTAATTTTTTGGAGGACACTACTCTGACAATAATAATCTGTTAATATCATTGTTGAATTACATTTGTTTGTCATTTGGACAACATCTTGACTGATAAAACATTAAATATTAAGCTGTTTAGCACAATTGGGCGCGGCAAAACTCACAAATATGGTGTTTATGCGATGAATACGGATTTCATCCCAACTGGAAACTTTTCACATGAATGGTGTTAAATAAATACGGTTTGGTGATAAATTTTGTATGATATAACAATAAAATTAATTTATATTGAATAAAAGGACGTAGGTATCCGTAATGAACCAAAAAAATTTGTTTCAGATCAATTTAAGTGTTAAGTAAAAAAATTATCTAGTTATCAACATATATTTTTTAACATACTTAAATAAGTAGGTACTCTTATACGAATATCTTTATTAATTTATAATTATTAACACTGACCTAAACAAAAAATATGTTATTGTAGGTCATTTCCAAATAGGTGACAGTAGCATAATCAATCATCATCTTTAGGGATGCTGTGTGGAAGGTCTTTTTATTGAAAAGAAGGAGATGATGTTCTGGGAAGGGAAAAGGTTTGAGAGGTGTATAGGAATCGGGGAGTCACGTGACCAGGAGTTACGTATGAATCCTTCCTTCTTACTGCGGCGCAAGGCGTTGGGTCCAGAGAGTCCGGCTAGTGTGGTCTAGGTTAGGTGTTCTTCAATCAGTCTCTTCCAATCCAGCCTGCCGCGCAGTTGGTAGGCAAGCGTATTCGTCGCCAAGACATAGATAAACCTCACCCCATGAACCGAGGCATCGTTCTCAAAATACTAGAGTTTACGATTATAAGAAAAAGGGCGACACGTTATCACGTAAAATGTAAGTGTAAAATCCGTGAAAGATCTCAATTTCGTCTCTGATTCCGAACTGACATTCTCTGGCCATATATCGCAGCTCACTCAGTCTTGCTACAAACTTCTTGGGTTCATCATCAGGATTTGTAAGCAGTTTAATAAACAAGAAGCTATACTAGCATTGTTACATGGCGTACTGAGAAGCAAACTGGAGTAAAGCATCTTGCTCCAACTGTAGTTGGAGCAAATCCAGAAGAAATTTCCACAGGTATAAGCATGGAACCTATCCAATGTTCATGTACCATTTTGACTTACTTGAGGAAACTGATTCTGATCTCTCTGATCTGATCCTGGCAAAGCATGGCTTGACAAGGGGAATGGTGCTGTTAAATTAACTTGCAAACCATTTATGACTTAAGTAACTGTTCTCTAAAGGTCTTAAAACTATTTTTGAAGAGTTACCTGCCTAAATGCTGATACAGTAATTAAATTGTACTTAAATTGGAATAATATTCTATTTTTAAATTAAATTTATAAAAATAATAATAAAAAGATCCCTACTAAGTAACCCATGGAAGAGGTGTTGGTTGTCCAAAAATGTTTCCCAGGATCCCATCCCCATCTCCTAAATTGAGGTGTTTTATTTAACAAGGGTCTTATTTCAGAGCAGTACATCAGGATTGGTAGCACAATTTCATTGTCTTAGGAAATTGCATCAATAACAAGCATTGCGTGTTATGAAATCTGTACATTAGAAACTAGTACGTTCGGTCCACGATCAAAAAAACTTTCTTCATTCCTTATTCTGCTGCCAAACTTGGAGATATTTCTCTATTTGACTTTCTTTACATTAACTCCACAGAGGAGGTCATGAGGAAAATAATTTACCTCAGCGACTACGTCGTCTTTGAAGATGCTGTTTAGAGGGTCTGTTTTAAGAGACGGAGGAGTAAACACAGGTCTTGAACAGACCCACGTTGCAGGAGGGATGAAACACCAAGACCGGCAAATTGTTCCACAGCCGAGCTATTAAACTCAAGAATGAGTCATAGAAGCGACTTGGATACTTTAAAAATTGCAATCCGCTTGTAAGAAAGGGGAAATCTGTCAAACGGACCGCCCGTTTAATAGATTATATTAAAATATACAGCCCCCTTATTTTCGGGCTCCAGAACCTATAAGTGGCTGCCAAATTCAACGGATCAGCGGTTGTGTACTGTCAAAGTATCTGCAAGCCCTTTACAGTACCCACAGCATCTGAGGGGCTAACTTGACTCTAGCTTCCATGAAGCCCCGTTGCCTGAGCTGTTTAGCTAGAATATATAACCTATAACATAACCTATCTTTTTTCCAATAACCCGATTTATACCAAAAACTCACCGTTCGTAAAATCGTCTCGTTCAAACACCATTACCTCCATGAATCAATAAATAAATCAATAACTGTCATTCGTCATCAATGTGATCATCACCATACAAACACTCTAAAAAGGCAATATAAATTATTTCAAACCTATACTAAAAAGCTTTCAGTAAATGCATTCAACTACCATTTTCCCCGTGAACAACAACCGCAAATTAAATAAATTGTTATGGAAATAATTTTACTTGATTTTGTGCCGAGCATTACGTTGCAAAATCCATTTACGCAATAGTTATTTGACGTTCACAAATAATATTATTTCGCTCAATGTATTACTATTATTACATTATGTTTTATTGCATAACACGCAAAAAATAAAATTGCTAACGGTTTTGTTAAAAATATCAAAATTTTTATGATTTTTGTAAAGATGATGAGAAAAACTAAGTGACCTTAACATTTTTGTAACTTTCTGTAACTATTAAAAACTATAACGGCCTCCATGATGGACCGATAAGGCTTTCGGCTTTTGGCTATCGGGTCACGGTCACGGTCACGGGTCACGAAGGTCACGGGTTCAAATCCAAGCATCCGCAAAAAAGTATTTTTAATTTGTATTATTTCGCAATTAATTAATTTTAAATGACATGTTGTATACTTGCGGCACTTTCCAGTGTGGAAAATACTCTCAGAATCGCCTTGGTGTAAGACCACCCTTTAGAATTGAAACGTTGCTTGTAATATTTGGTGAACTGATCTGAATAGCCAGATACTTCCTCTTCCCTATCTCTTTCCTCTCCCCATTACCTTCGGCCTCACAACGTACCCCAATTGGAGATGCCGCATCTTCACTGGCTCCAGAAGTGAGCAGTTAGGATTTTGTGCTGTATTCATAAAAAAATATATATTTAACCTCGAACGTCAGTTCAGTTTTCAGAGAATGCGTTTTAATGAAATGTTATAAATTAAGAAAATTCGGAACTTCCTTCAGCTAAGCTATTAATTTTAAAAAAAAATACGAGTGTGCTTTAGAACACACGACTGTAGTAAAACTTCAACGAGAGGAAGAGAGAAAGAAAATGTGGGTACGCACTGCTCTCTCTTGCTCCTACAGTGTGATACAGACAATAGGCCTGCACGGTGTCTTAGATAAACGAAACGTAACTGGCTATGGGAGAAAGAGAGAAAGAAAACGTGTGCTCGCACCTTTCTCTCTTACCCCTACGGTAATACACGAAACGTAACTCTCTCTCATTCTATCTTCACTAACTTATATTTCTTATAGTTTTACTTCAATAACTTTTTTACCTTTTATTGTCCGTCGTCGTTAGCTTCCTCTGTGTAATATATTTAGACGTATTTCAAAGGAATCTGATACATTATATTGAAGTGGAGTGTAATGTAATTTGACAGTCTAAAGTGCTCATAGACGGTTCAAACCACAAACGAGTCAGGCACCTAATAATTATGTACAGAAACTCACTGAGATAGCTTACAGAAATATTAACATGATATTGCTTCCTCAGGAGACACACGCAGCTGTTGTAATAACGTATTACAAACGTATGCTTATATTCTTATATTCTCAAGGGTATGGTAACACTGCCCCGGGAACCATTTATTGGATAACCAACACCCCTGCCAAAGGTCAGGTAAGTGGTTCGATATGTTAAGTGACTTAGCATGGGTGCTTTGGGTTGTATTTTGTTTATGTAAGTATACCGTGTTTTTACTAAGCCAAACGCATATTGTATAAAGTATGCCGGGGGTCAACTGTCGGGGATTTGACTGTCATATAATCAGTTTAATAAAATATATGTAAAGTGCATATACAGGTAGTCGTCGACTTACGACCGCGATCGGTTCCAGCAAATAGGTCGTAAGTCGGATCTGGTCATTAGTTGGATCATGCAATTATTTGCGCTGCGTGACGATATTATTATACGACAAAAATTAAGTTATAAGTACAGTAAAAATCGTTACATACACTTTCATGTTTTAAATTTTGTTTAAGTCTAAAAGATGAGTTGCAGTCAGAACATGGAAAAGGTTTGTTTTCACCTGAGTTAACATACGACAGTTTAAATAATGTTTGTGGTAAAAAGAAGAGTTACAGACTGAACAAGAATAAAGTTTGCCTTCACTGCCTATGATATTTTAAAAGTCTTTTATGAGAACTCGAATAACTGAAGTAGGGACATGAAAAATGTATGTTACCACTGTGTTTTAATAAATGACGGTTTAATGTCTGTGTGCAAAAGAATAATTGCAGACTGAACAGGTAAAAGGTTTTTCTCTGGTGTGAGTAAGCATGTGATCTTTTAAATTAACATTTCGCGAAAAAAAAAGTAGCATTTAATACTTCAAAAAGGCTCTTCAAGCGAACAACTGATCGCGGACTTTGGTCGTAAAGTCGTACAGTCGAAAGTCGCATAGGTCGTAAGTCGACGACTACCTGAATTATGATGCTATTATATCTCATCAAAATACCAATCCTGGTCACGCTTCCTAAGCTGAGACCAATGCAATTAATTTTAATGAATTTTTGCCCTAATCGGGCAATCATGTTCTTTGTTCAACACTTCTATTTCATGCATTCCTATAGGGAGATTAAAATGGTCATCCATATTAAAATAATTATTCCTATTGAATACACGTGGTAAATGTACAATTCTTCCAAATAAATGGCTCGAATAGGTTTTGATTAGAGGTGACTGATACCAGCGGTCACTCCTCATCCGACAGTATCTCCTAGGGAAAAGGAATAAGTTGTTTTTTTAATACCGTTCAAGTGTTTTTTTAAAGCTCCTTCTGTCTTTACAAGCTGGACTGTATCTGAATAACTCAAGGATCAAGGTGTCCATGTGTGCCGGTGTCTTGTTGAATTTAGAGTAGATGCGCAGGCTCCATTTGTCCCATACACCCTAGGTTTTAACACTACGGATCCATCCACTGATCGTAACTTCCGTCCAAAAGAGTGTCTGGTACATGCTATGAGTATCGAACATGGCCCGTCCAACTGCAAGACAAGCGTCCTTCCTACTTGAATACGTGACATAAAAAAAAATCTTTATATGCCTGCCAAAACATTTTACATCAGTGATTCCCAAGGGGGTCCCCGGAAGGCTCGATGGGAGTTTACGTAGACGTGATAAAAAAATGGGGGTCCACAAGTTGTAAGCGGGGTTCCACGACAATTAATTTATTTCGTAGTAAAGAACAAAAATGTTGGCTTGGCTCTATCTCCATTGTGGGCAGATAATACACTACTAAAAAAAATGAAAGGAGGAAAAATAGACCTTTGACAGGTGGTATTTCTGTGAAAAATTGTCATTTTTATTAAGACCCATCCCGCGCTCATATCCCATAACACTTCTTGTCTTGTACCCCATCACGCCCCCCCCCCCCCCCCGTTGTTGGAGACCACTACTCGCCATTCAGTATTCAGTAAGTGTCGATTTTTTTGGTAATATGCTAGAAATGTAGAAGCAGGGGGTTCACCGAAACCAATACACTCTTAAAAGTGATCTGCGAGAAGAAAAAGTTTGGGAACCTCTGATTTACAACAACCCAAATATAAAGAGTCGACCCAGAAAACCGTACAAAAGTTCAAATAATAACCATTTATCTAGATTTTGCCTCTAATAATCCTGTTTTTCGACAATTTTAAACATTAACAAAAACCACTGACTCAGCGAGGCTTTTCAGCTGTGACAAAAAAATCCCAAAAAAAGGGGTAGAAATGTTTTCACTGGCAACAAACATGTTAATCTCGGGGGCTTATCGACTATTCGCTGGAAAATAAATTGTGCGGTACAAGAAGTATCTACGTCCATAAAAATCCAGCAAGTCAATTTCACACTCTGTTATCCGAAATACATCTTAATTAAAAGGCATGTTCCTGCCAGTGCTGAATTTATAGACCCTGTCTTACGATAAGCAAAGCTGACCTTTTAGTTTAATTTAAATTCTACTTTTTTGCATATTTTGGAGTCGTCTTTAGAGTCGCGTGTTGAAAACAGGAATAGCGATAATTTCAACCAGTCTAATGATGTTGTTGTTCATTGAAACAGTTGGTAAAAGGCACAGAATGGTATACAGAACACGAAATGAACATTTTAAACAGAATCCAGCGAATTAAATTGATTTAAAAGATTAACATTTTTCAATAATTGCAAATATACAACAAATTCGGATTTAATTCAACTTTAAATGATTAAATCGTTACGCGCTTATTCAAATAGCCGACACAGAAAAAATATAATTGATTGTGTGTTTTTCTGATGACTATAGAATGCGTTGTAGCTCCAATTTACGTCACGTAATTCTTAATTTATTAGTGCAGACGTATTGAATCAGAAAATAATACTCGTTATCAAGGAAAATTAAATGATTAGCTTAAATTGTCAATCAAAACCGGGATTCTAGCAATGTTTTGACAATGTTACAACACTCTTTTAAATGATTCGAAAATTTGGTGACTGGACAATTCAGGATGAGTTCAACTCAACGCCTCCTTTGAAGTGTCATTTAAAGTGATGAAGAAAATATATTAAGAAATTGTTAAGTACCTTCGGTTAGGTTATGGGTAATTTTCCAATTTTTTTTTTCATAACTTTTAATGACTTTTCAAAGAGCTGTTGAGTTGAGTTGATTGATTTTGAGTGATTCTGAGTTGGCATGGAACCGAATATTTATTAGAATTGAAAGTAAAAAACTTTTGCTTTTTGTTCCACTTCTTATTTTCACCAGGACCGGTTTCATCCTACTACGGACATTTTCAAACTTGACCAGTCTGAAAATGTCCGTAGTAAGATAAAACCGGTCCTGGTGAAAATAAATAAGTGGAACAAAGTGCAAAAGTTTTTTAATTACAATTCTAATAACGGAATTCCACTACGAATTAACATACAATAAATTGTCGGACAGAAGGATTTTCACTTTCTTGATATTTCTATATAAAATTTTAAATGATGTAGTTGATAGTCTAGAAATGCGTACAGTGATAAGTTTTTGGATTCTCCATCACGTAATACTAAAATTGGAACTTAATTCAGTGTAGAAATTCTGGAACTAGCTACCACATACATTCCTCCTTTCCCAGAATACTGAAGGAGGAAAATAATTTTACAAAGACGGTGGACTTCTTCAATTTATCACTCAACAAACACAAAATGTTGTTTCTGAGGCAGTTCAGTTTTAAATACAGTTATGTTTAATAAATAATATATAATTTTTACTATTCATATATAAAACCCCCAAAATCGGAGTTAATGAATAATACATCAATGAATCAAATGAAGAGTTAAAGCTACGCAAAACTATGATTTTAAATTATCCCTCTAGTTTATGGTAAAACCAATTTTCTATTTTTATCCACTCATCCTTTTTTTCCGTACGTCAAACATCCCTTTGTAGTTGTTCTCGGCAGAGTGGTACACCTACTAATCAAATCCCAGCGGTATAAATAATATTATCGTCGTTTGTAATATGAGTTTTTTCACAACCATGGTAAATTTAAATAAATTAATTTTGATTTGAAAAGTTACTAATCAGTAAGTGTTTTGTGACTACTTCTGAATAATTATTTACTTTCTTAGTTTCAACCTCCCTAAGATCTTTCTCCTCCCATTTACTCCAGCCTAATGTATTTTCAAAAAAATTACCACTACCCACTGGCTCCGGGTAAATGAACTTTGTGTGGGTTTAAAAACAATTTGTAAGGACTTACTTAGAGAGAAGGTTTCGTTATAATAACATTTAGTTTCAGCACAATAATATTTATTTATTTTTCGTTTGGGTTAGTTTAAACGACTGAAATTACTATTCACGTAGTCCGTCTCAAGGCGGTTAGGTGAATTAAAGGGTTTTTTGAACCACGATTTATTTTTACGTATCTCAAGGATCGTTTCTTTTAAAAGAAACTCAAGAGTTTTTATTATTTAAAGAAATTCTAAAATTTTTAGGTTTCTGAAATTCATAAAAGATGGCGTTTCAATGTTCCTTTGGACACCGAATTTCAAAATAATCGTTGCTGCATGTCCATATTTTTATTTAAAAACCTGCTTCGGGTCTGGTTAGGAGATCCGGATTTACTTTCAAGAACTTTGTTTGAAGTGTGTAAAAGCAAAGGCAGCAATCTCCACTTTTGTTTTATTGGAAAGAAAAGGCCAAAAACACATTGATATCCTTGCTTTTGATACATATTTTCAAACTCTGATTTTGATGGGTGAAAGCTGAATTTGTAACTAATCAGATTTGCAAATTGAATTAAAGTTGTTAATTCGAATAACTATGAAGCTGCATTTACAACTTTTTTCCGATATTTTGGAGATTGCTGCCATTGATTCTACACACCTCATTAATCGACTGCTCCAATTAAGACTGCAGTAACTCACAATTTGGTGTTTTTGAGTTAGTTACATTTTCGGGTTTCATAAATAATTATCTACCTCCTAAGAAGACATTTGTAACTCTAACAGTTATACATTTTGAGAAAAAGCCATTTAAAAATTGTTGTAAGTCGCTAAGTCATTATTTTTCCATGTACTAAAGAAGTAAGTTGAGTTACTGCCCTTTTCATCGGAATTTTTTTTTGCCTATGGACTTAAGTCAGGCTTACTTCTATGTTCCATGGAGAAATATCGATATTTTCATTTGAATTGCGTTTGACAATGTTGCAGTCATTGCGGTTGGCCTATTGTTATGATGAAATTGAAAATATATAGAGAATTGTACCGTGACAGTGTTAAAAATGAGAATATCCAGGACAGCTAAAATAATAGCTAATGGTAGAGCATTATTACTACAATGCAGTCTAGTAAGTCTAAACATAACCTAAAATTTAGTTGCAGTCATTGCGGTTGGCCTATTGTTATGATGAAATTGAAAATATATAGAGAATTGTACCGTGACAGTGTTAAAAATGAGAATATCCAGGACAGCTAAAATAATAGCTAATGGTAGAGCATTATTACTACAATGCAGTCTAGTAAGTCTAAACATAACCTAAAATTTATTTAAAACACAATTCTAATGCATCGGAAATTGGCTTGTGATTTCTTATTTTTTAAATATTGTTTGTTCATATTCTAATTTATTATTACGGAATCTACTTCTGACGACTTATTGAGTCCCTACGGAGATCAGCAAGGTTTTAGTGGAGTGAATTCTGAAGACGGTTGGAAGCCTGATGAATGTAGTAATTCAAGACTTATAGAATTGATTGTTTGTAGACCAACTTCTCCTGATAGCATGTTACTTCTTAGTGTGGAAACAGGATTGTTCTATCATGCTACAAAAACAGATAATATGGACAATCCGAGCACTGTATGTTTTTCATAAAAAATATTACGTTTTCAAATACATAAAATTACTAGAAATGTTTTAATAAAGATGTATTTTTTTAGTAGAATTCTCTGACATTTAACTTTAATGTATTTAAGAACACTTTGCACGAAGAATCACGAAAAAATATTAATTTTGGAAATTAGGAAGTCATGCCAAGCAATGGAATTTTATTTTTGTCAACACGTGGAATTAGTGCCAAAAAAACAAATTACGGCTGCAAACCCTCACAACTCCGAGAACATTATTCGAGATTACAACTCGAGAATATTATTTAAATTTAAAAAATCACAGTAAAAAACAATGTGTTTGCCAAACAATGTTTTTGCAAGCCTTGGGGATCTCTGATAGAATGGTAACTACGGCATGAGGAAAAATTGACGAAGGAGGTGCAGTAATGCCTGATCAGCGTGGGAAACATTTCACAAGAACTAATAAAATTCTCCCTGTAATCAAAGATTCGGTACACGAACACATCCGAGCCTTTCCTATGGTGGAGTCACACTACACCAGAAAATCGTCGAAGAAGCTTTACCTGGAAAAAGATCTGAGCATTTCCAAAATATACAGGCTGTATCTAGATTGGCAGAAAGTAAGAGGCTTTGAAATACAATGAGACAGTACTCAGACATTTTCAATTTCCATTATAATTACGCTTTTCACAAGCCTAAAAAGACCAGCGTGAGGTGTGTGAGAAGTTTCTAATAGTCACAGAAGAAGAAAAATTATTGTTTAAAGGCGCTTATGAAACGCATCAGAAAAATAAAGTTCAGGCCAGGGTCTTAAAAGACTCGGATAAAGAGAAGGCTGGAAATGATTCACAGCTATGCGTAGCAGTATTTGACTTGCAAAAGGTTTTACAGACACCTCAGTCAGATGTGAGTAGTTTTTGCTATAAAAGAAAGTACGCATTATACAATTTGACCATTTATGATATCGGAAAGAAAGAGGGCCTCTGCTTTATTTGGCCTGAATCAGAAGCCAAAAGAGATGCCAATGAAATTGCTACATGTTTACTAAAATTTCTAACTTTAATGCAACAGAAGGGTATACGTAAAGTTATATTGTATTCAGATAATTAATTGCGGTGGACAGAATCGAAACCGATATGTGTTTTTCATGTTAGAACACGCCGCACGAACCCTCAAAATTGACGTAACGCATCGTTTTAAGGAAAGAAGACACACTCAAAATGAGGGTGATTCTATGCATGCCACAATAGAAAATGCAAGGAGAGGGAAAACTATTTACGTGGCTGAACAATGGGTCATGACGATTCGATGTGCAAAAGTGAAAGGTTTGCCTTATGAAATTAACGAAATGACCTACGAAGACTTTTTGGATTTCAAGTCGCTCGTTTTGCAAAGAAATTGGAAAAAAGCCAACGATAATTCAGTTGTGAACAAAGTACGCGTGGTATCTGCGACATGCAATAATCCACTGGAAGTGTCTATAAGGTATGATTACATGGAAGAACCCATAACCGTAATTTTAGAAAAACGGACAAGAAGCAGACGACTGAGCAGATTAGTTGAACCTGTTGCTGCGTATAATAAAAAACAAAACATCGATAAACTTAAAAATAAAGATTTGCTAGCATTATGCAACAGCGCACTGATTCCAAAGACTTGCCATAATTTCTATCTTTCACTAAATTCTTCCATTGAAGAAACTGCCATTGGACATTCTAATGCCAGAGATGAGGTGTCTGATAATTCAGAAAGCGAATAAAACCTTACCATGTTCTTTTCCTTCTTTGATTTTATGTGATGACAAGAATATATTCTATTTTATTTAGATAACACTTTTTAAACAAACATGAATTTTATTTTATCAGTTAATCGAACTAAAAATGTTTTTTATGTTGTTGTTTGTAACAATGAGACACCATAACTATTAAAAAACTTTCAACTGTATATTTTAAATGTCTATAAATTATGTTTTTTTACCGTTTAAAAAAAAACAGCTCGTCGCTACTTCTATAATTTGTTAAATTTTTCCCTGCAACAAAGAAGTAGCTCAACATACAACCTATTGATATTATATAAACTCCGAGGAAAAGAGTAGTAAGTCCCAAAACCCTTCAATTAAGTGCGAATTCGAAAGAAATACTGAAAAAATATTAATCAGTTAGAAAGAGTATTACAAAAAGGATACTTATTCAATTAAAATAAAATTCAAAAACCTCATCTAAGATTATGCAGAATTTTTTGAAGTTTAAAATCGCTCTCCTGAAAAATGATAAAAAGTGAGTTACTGCAGTCTTAATTGGAGCAGTCGAAAATTTGATCTGTCAGTGTTCTGATGGGTTGATCTGTCAACTGCTGTTAAGTGGCTAAATGAATGTTTACGAGCCTTATTTGCTTACTATTTGCAATAATGCATCACGTTAGCGCATTATTCTACATACCTTTATGCAATTTCTTATCATACTGCGCAAAGTAAAAATACGCCACGTGCATAAATAATTTATGTTATTATTTTTAATGGAAGAACGTTTTTGAAAGTAAAATTTTGAGGCGCATCTTCGAACCGCGCACGGTTCTAGAAAAATGGATTTTGGCGCAGTCGTTACAACAATGATCGATATGCTCTGTTTAAGGAGCTAAACGTCACAAAATTCGTAAAAGTGGGAAGCCTTCGGTGGCTGGGTCATGTGGAGAGAATGACCGAGCATCAAGCACCAAAGTCCCTGCTGAACTCAAGACCGATAAGGCGAAGGAGCCTGGAACGGACAAGATTAAGATGGAAAGACGTCCTCATAGATATATCTACCTTGGAGCTTCTAAACTGGAGAGAACTGGCCCAAAACCGAGGAGGGATGAGTAGATTCAGTTCTGACCATATCAGATCACCAATTTATTTCATTTGGCATAAAAGTTTTCTATGTATTTTTTAACAGTCTACAAAATAAAATACACAATACTTTTATCTAAGTAGGGAATAAAACAAGGACTGAAAAGTTCATTTTCCAAGTTTTTCTTCTTTTGAATCATTTAAGTCAAGTCTAGTTGGATGTATTTTAATAACTGGTCTCCAATCTTGAATCTGCATGTCATTGGCAGTAGACGGCTTAATTTATGCTCCAAATAATGAAAGGAATTATTCGCTTTGAGTTATAAGATAAGAAGTGTGAATTTAAATAAGGGGTGGAATGAAGGAGTGGTTTCATTTTGTTATTACGTAATACAAAGGGGTAACCACGTTGAAGCTTTGTTTTTTTTACGACAGACTGGAAAAAAATTCTGATGTTGTGAAAGAACATTTTTGAAAAAATTATGGTTTTAGCTGTGATAACTGACCTGATTTGTTTGCTCAGATTCATAAACATATTTTCTATGTTTTTCATTATATCAAACATACACTAGCTTAGACTGTTATGAATGTGGTAATAGTTAATTAATTATTGTGCAAGAGGTTTATTTGTTCATACCGATCCCTGAAAACTGTACGGGAACCCACGTAAAAGAGATTTTCTATTCACGATCATTATTTTCACACTCACTCACACTTTTACGTTAGAACCAGACAGGAGGCTGAAAAAAAATGTCATATATGTCAGCCCATGTCATCTTTGGAGATGCTGTGTGGAAGGTCTTTTTATGGAAAGGAACGGGAAAGTTCTGGGAAGAAAAATTGTATGAAGAGTGGGTAGAGATCTTGAGGTCAATGAGTCTAAAAGTAACGAAGGTATTAATCTACCCCTCTCACTGAGGTGCAAGGCGATTGATCGAGAGTTGGCTGGCGAGGTCAAAAGGTCTTCTTTCTGGCCCGCCGCGCAGTAAATGGGCAAACGCGTCCACCGCCAAGACGCAGACAAACCTCTCCCCTTTAACCCCTGGAACCCCTGCTAAGTCACCAAACGTAGCAAACCAATTGGGGTGACCTTTGTCAGGGGTATTGATTATCCATTAAATGATTCCCGGGGTGGCGGTACCCATACCCGCCTTCCAAATTGAAATTTTTTATGGGGAGAGAGAATAAATGAAATTTTAATTAATTTTAGTTATTGAAAAAATACATGTCGCATTGTCCAATGAATTTTCTGCATAATGCTTAGTTAACACTGAGCTACATATCTGCGAGCAGATATCTGTTGATTCGCTAGCGCTTATCTTTAGTCCTTTCACACGAGGCTATCAAATATTTCTTCCTGTGGTAGGAGGGGGTCAGTCGAATTAGGGAGCGGCAACGGAACGCATATTTTTTGTACTGAAAACTGTCAACTGTCAACTTGACATCTGTCATCCACGGGTCTAGGCAGCTCCGTAATTACAATGACCCCCTCTCCTGTTTTAGTCGGAGAAGGGGAGAGTTATCTTCTGGGATATCGCGTCTGGAGCGGTTACGTCTGAGATGTGTATTGTCTATGATTGATCTGCGCTTAAAAACGCTTGGGTGTGAACGGTCTGAAGGGATTGTATGGAGAGCGTTATTTGGCGTGCCATGATCTTTTATATTTGATAGCGTAGTGAACCAGCTCTTATATTCATGTTACGTTAAAAAAATCCATAAAAAAACACGGAGTGGAATTAATGCCAATAGAAAATCTTTAAAAAAATACAGTATGTATGTACAAATAGACAAAATATACGAGTAAAATGATATTGCATAAAAATTGCGGTGTACTGGATTATCCACTGATTAGGATTCAAGTTGGTGATCAGGACATTACAAAAATAATTAAAACGGTGCTTTATGTAGATCTGCGGCGTGGACCGCTTCTCAGTAAGCTGCTCGTCTCTCTATGGGATATGTTCGGTTATCTTTGTAACAATTCGGGTCTAAAACACGAACGGATTTGTCTTATAAAGCACAAGTCCAGTTAGGCTATTTTTCTTCTTGAACACATGAAAAGACGACCAATGTAAACACAGTATAAAAAAATTGTGTAAAACGTCCGTTAGAAATGGTAACATCTGTTTCAACACGAACTAAAATGTATTCCATATAATTGCTGTTTTTACACGACATTTTTAAATTGACCGACATGATAGTTTTTTTATATATTTTTTTAATATGAATACCGCAAAAGAGTCTAAAGCCAGTGACACTGTGACATCCTAAATAATTGTGGTGTGATGTGAGGTTCAATATTGTAGGGAGGGGAAGGAAATGAGTAACATCGAATAGTATTAATAGGCTTGCGTCTGCATGTTTGAATTTCAGAACCCGGCTTCGAGTACATATCTGACGCCACGCCTTATGCGCCGCGCTTCAAATAACATCTGTGTACGTGGAATTTCAAACAAATCTACCGTTGCAAGTTGGTTTCGAATTCAAGAATTCGTCACAAGACGTCGCCACTTCCGCCAGCAGGTTGGATGGGGGACGTGTCCCCCTAGGTAAAACTTCTACGAATTTGTGAATATGTAGTATCTCTCCAGATATGGAAAGATTGACGGTAATACACAGTTGTATTAAGCGGTTATATACTAAATATGACGTCATTGCCCACCTCAGTGACTTCGTCCCAGTGACTAGCTACACTGGATGACAGTGAGTCCGAGGAACGGGCTATTTTTGGAACCAGTTCCTAACAGATTTAAAAATGGTCACCAACACTAACTGGGCAAAGCCGAACCAAGAGCCGCGCGCAGAGCCTAGCAGCAAAAACTTGCGGAGCGGGTTTTTAATTGCTAGTCCTCAATTATTGTGATGTGTTGTGAGGCTAAATGTAGTAGGGAAGGGAAGGCAATGAGTAAGAAGAAGATGGGAAAGTACCTTTCTTTTCAGATCTGGTCACTAAACATGGCAAAAGCCATTTCAAATAACTGTTCAATTTTGAATGGTGGTCTTGCACCAGGGCGATACCGACAGAATCTTCCACTTTGGAACGTTTGGAGAATAATTTACAATATATTTTATAAATTAACAAATTTTTAAATGACACAAATTAATCAAATAAAATTTACTTGCCGTCGAATGCGAACGTTATTACATAAATCATGGTGCTCAATAAATTTCTATGATTAATCTAATTATTTTAATTCTCCATTGTTAATAATAAAATACACGGAAAGGATTTTAAAATATTATGTTCCAATTTGCTGTAGTAGTCTTGTAGAGATTACAGCTAAATTGTGTTTGAACAAAAAACTTGTCAAAATTTAACAAAAGTTTTTTGTCATTGTAAGAACGAAAATTACTCTCAAATTTCCTTTAATAACTAAACGGGATTTAACAATTTGAAAGGAACATTTTTTTACAAGATTTTCCTGTTTCGAAATAGAATTTCCATCAGCAATTTGCAAGACTGGCTACACTAAGTTCTTTGTTTCCTGTGAGAAAAAAGATAGCTTGAAGTGTTTTTATTTTGCACTTTCAATTAAATTGTAAATAGAATTGTAGGTTTATAAGACTTGTGTGAAAAACGATGGCGGTTTAAATTAAATGTTAAGTGGCTTCGTAGGAACATCCTTCGTTTGAAGCTCAGCATTTTATTTAAAAGTTTGAAAAAAGGGAATTTTTTTAGTATAAATCTCGTAGGGCTTCTATAGATCCATCACTTATCTTTTGCTTTTCTTTAAATAAATCATTCTAAAAGGTTTTCTTTTCATTATCAGGGACACAATCTGTTAATGTGTTTAGGAAATAAATTGTTTGTAATGATTGTCTTTGTCTGAAAAAGAGTATATTTTATTTATTTTTAAAAGACTTCTTTGATGTTAACCCTCGACCCGTCGCGTGGGGTCTTTAAAAGCCTAGGTTTTACAGAAATGTTAATTATGTACATTTTAAATGTTCCCAATGATTCCATACTTTAGGTAGCTTCCTAAAAGGGGCTAAACCTGACACTGGGGCCGCGGACATTCGGTCTGCGCATGTGCGCTGTGAGATACAGAAGTGTGTTTCGGCGTGAGGCTCAATAAAAATCAACAAAATACAGTGAAAAACCAAGTTTATATGTTTTTTAATTGTATTTTTGATTATTTTTTTTTGTAATAATAATAAGTCTGTACCATTCTTAAATAGTTATAAATTTCGTAGAAATTGGTTAGATTTTTTTTTAAAGTTTACTATTAAAAAAGTATGATTCTGAATTATTAAAAAAATGTTCCTTGTTGATTTTTAAGCTTTTACATTGAAAATAAATATCTAATTTTTAATTATTTCTTTTTATTTCACTGCAGCCCTTATCACCCGACTATAATCAGTTAAAATAACACATAAAATGTGTGCGATGACAATAATTAAATCATATTTATTTTTGGGGTCCTAGGCGACCCCGCGCGACGCCTCGCGTTAAAAAAAAGACGCGACGGGCGGAGGGTTAAGGACAAAGAACTTTTAATGTTATTCACCGGGACGTCTAGCAAGGTTGATCAATAAACCCATCTGTCAATACGATTTGATTGAATTCGTCATCTATGGTCAGTGGTCAGTTAGCGTTGGTAATGCGCGTTTTCATCCGGCGACAAAATATCCTACTGACAAAATATCCCCCAACAAAATTTCTACAAAAATTAAACCTAACCTAACCTAACAAAAAAGTATGACAAAAATAATACAGACATCCTGTTAACTCTCCCGCAGCCAACTGGGGCCGAAGTTAGACCCCAAATTTACTTTTCTTCTTATATCGACTGAAATACATGACATACATTTTTCGTATTTTAGGTATTCTTCACAAAGGATTATTACATAATGCGCCGTTTAAAAAAATTTTTAAAAAATCGTTGATCGCAGGAAACATATTTTGTCAAACATTAGTAATCTTCACTGCCCATTAAATGAACATATAACAAAAACAATAAAAAATTGGATTCTATGGTTTAAGTGCCCATAAAACAGAAAATTGCATGGGGTTGTCGGCCGACCCACATGGTTACGGACGTTATTTTTGGCAAAAATAGTAAAATGGGCAAAAATAACACAAACAAAAAAAAAATTATTGCTTTTACAGGATGTCTGTATTATTTTTGACCCATTTTTTGTTGGGTTAGGTTAGGTTAAGTTAGGTTAGGTTAGATTTAAGAAGATATTTTGTTGGGGGATGTTTTGTCGTGGGATATTTTGTCGGAGGATATTTTGCCGTTACTTGCTATCACGGTAAACATAATATTCTGTTACGTCAGTTGACAAAAGCCTCCGTTTTTAGCGCGGCTTTTTGAGTGTCAGATAAGATGTCAATATACAAAACATTAAAAATAATGTCGTTAGTTATGCAAAGTAATTGACTTATTAATGAATGAAAGCGAAGTATCGAAGCTTTTAGAAATAAAATAAATCGTTTACGCGATTCGTAGACTTCAATAATTCATCTAATACGCGATCAATTGCTTGAGCAATTGAGATTTAAGAAACAAAAGTGATTGAAATATGACTTAAGACCTCATAAACTATGTTACTCCCTTTTTAATATCATAAGCTACACGCAGACTGATAATGTAAATAAACAGTATTTCAACTCAACATTGTCAATTTATCAATATTAATTTTTTTATGAGAAAAAATCTCTTTTTATAACTTTTTTAATTGAATATTCATTAAGACTTTCATAAAGTCAATAGTTCCATATGAATAAATTCGGATACATTTATCCGAGACGCTATTCAGGTTACAAACCAATTCTTAGAATGATTGTTTCCAATAAAAAGAGTAGTTGCCTATAATATGGAAAAAATAATTAGTTGAAGATAATATTTTTGATCCTAATATTTGAAATATGAGATTGACAAATATGACGGTTTGACAGAAGGTGGCAATAGCGAAATTGGATAACGCGCACGTCTCGGTTAGACGAGAGGTCTGGGTTCGTGTCCCAGTTGCGACCATTGTCATTTTATATTTTTCTGTGTCTTGTTATCTTTCATATTTTCATTTAGATTATAAGTGTCATCTTCTTCTTCAATAATTCATCAATATTTTAATTTTTTAATTAGCCTTTTGACGTTACGAATGTACACGCGTAGACAGATTCGCCAGTGTTGCCATCGTATGAAGATATCTTATTTATTCCCGGTCAATATCGATTCGGCTATCAACAGCGCAACCGTGCTAGAGTTATAGATATAAAATCATCGGAAGTTAAGCCTATCGATCCGATATAGTAAAGTTATATATTTGATCGTGTTAGACCCACTAGGATGATATAATATTGGAAATGGAAAAAAATTGTTTTTTCTCCCATGAGTTTATTGTCCCACTAAAACGTTGCTTTAGAAGTAATTCAAATAATATTTCCTCTGAATGGTGGTAGTATTTTTTTAAACAACTCTTTGTTTTACTCAACGTCACGGCTGTGGAACAAATCACTTATTTGTGAATTTCCTACCTCTTACGCTGAGAGTTTTTATAGGACACAGGTTTGTTCTAATCTCTCCAACACAAACTCCCTTCGCACATAATTCTACACTATTAATTTTTAATTTTTATACTGTTAATACTGTTAAATATTTGTATTGGGTTCTTACAGATGTTCTCATTTAAGTGGTGCCAGAGAGATTATGGCATCCCCAGTTGGGATATGTTGTGAGGCTGAAAGTGGTGGGGAGTGGTCTCAAAACACAGCAAAACCATGTCAAGCAACGTTTCAATTCTGAATGGTGGTCTTACATCAAGGCGATACTGAAAATATTTTCCACTCTGGAACGCGCCGCAAATATGCTATACATTATTATTTTAAATTGTGAAATTACACATCTAAATAAAAACAAAAAATACGTGCGCACACCTGGATTTGAATTCGCAACCTCCGAATTGCTAGTTGAGCCTCACTCCTGGATCACGGACACCTCCGTAAGACCAGTTGCGATCATTACCTTTTTGAAGGGAAAACTTCTTTAGCACTGTTGTGATTTGAAACGCGATGAAATGAAAAAGTCACACTAAAAAGAAACAAACGCAAACATATATAAGATTTAGCATGCAAGAGAATGAGATAAAATAATCGTTCATCTCTTTGCTCGGCGCTTTGTAGCCTTCCCACTACTGTCTACGTTAGTTTTCTGAAGGTTTCACTTCTACCGCGTGTGAACTGCACACAAATTTTACTATTTTATCACTAATTTGTACTTATATATTTAATTAAATGAAGAAACTATGAGCGAAACTCGATCAAAAATCCTGAAACAGAAAAATCAGGAAAAGATATTTGCACCTCTGGTTTTCTGTTTCCAGATTTTCGATTGAGTTTCGCTCATTTTTTTTTTTACATGAGCGCCACACAGGAGGCCTTGAGAAAAATATTTTCCCTCAGGGCCTATCTCATCTTTGAGGATGCTGTGTGGTGGGTTTTTTTGAGGAAAGGAAGGGGAGGTAGGGTTCTGGGAAGGAAAAGGGTTTAAGGGGTGGGTAGGAATCTGAGGTTAAGTATGTCCTGGTCATCCGCCTAGACAAACCTCCCCCCATGAACTCGGGCACCCCTGCTAAATTACCAAACGTAGCGAACCACTTGCGGTGACCTATGGCAGAGATGCTGGTTATCCAATAAAGGTTCTCGGGGCGGCGGTACCCATTCCCGCCTCCCAAATTGTGTTGTTGTGTCTTCATTTAATTAAATATTACAATTTGAGGTTTTACACATAGAAATTAAATAAAAAATGATCATGTACTATGAACAGGTTAGAGGCTTTTGAAATGTGGCTTCACCGGAGAATGCTCAACGTTCCATGGACCAACATGATCACCGACGTAGAAATTCTCAGGCGGGCTAGAGCAGATAGAGATCTGCTCACATCAATAAGTCAGGAAAATTTCATATCTGGGTCACGTACTTCAAGTGGAAAAGTATCACTTGCTCCAATTAATATTGAAAGGAAAAATAGAAGCTCGCCGAGGGCCTGGTAGGAGACAAATGTCTTGGCTACGAAATATACGAGAGTGGACCGGCATTAGAAGTGCGGAGGAGCTATTCCGGGCAGCACAATGTAGAGAGACATTTTCCAGAGTGATCGCCAAAGTCAGGGGGACCCGATAGGGCACACAAAGAAGAAGAATGTACTTATATAGTTTACAAATTACCAATCAATGTTAATTACATTTGTTCTGTTTCGTGTTTCGTTTAGATATATTAACATCATCTTTATATTACAAATTAAATCAATATATTAAACCTACAAAAGTTATTCCGACAAACTATTTTAGAAGCTATGTAGGACAAACTTTAACGGTGAAAAAACTCATAGTTTATAAAAAAATATTTCAAAGGTCTTATTTAAATTTCATCAAGCATCCTTAATTATAATTTATGTACATTTAAATTATTTCATACCTTTCTCCACACTAGATTCGTACGGTAGTCTAGGTCCCCTTCGAATAATGGAGGCCGGACTTTCGCCGTCTCATTGTGATGTTAATTATTCGTGGAAATGGCTAGGTACAAACTAGCAACACCAACGGGTAGTATGACATCCAATGTGTCAAGTGTTCAGCGGCTGGGCTTTGTGCTTCCAGCTATATTATGTGGCAACTGCTCTATATTTGGCCTGGTACTCTGCGTAGATTCGTTTGCGGCCATTCTACTGTGATGTCTGCGATGAAGGTTGTTGGTTTGCGGAGAAAACAGAAATGTCATCACAACTCTAGGAAAATTTTTAGTAAATTTTTTTAATGTGAAAACTTCTTTAGCACCATTATGATTAGTAACTCGATGAAATGGAAGGGAGCGACACTAAAAAGAGACAAACACGATAGAATGAAACCTTACCTACGAACAGTATAAACAAAGCGTCGCACTGGCCGCATTGGCCGCTTTGATTATGAGCTCACTTTTTATGGCTCCTGTTGGTTGAGATTGTATGGGTGAAGTCTTACTCCTACCACGCGTGAACTGCACTCGTTTTTTTTAAACAGTGGTCGGAGCATATTGATAAAAAACAAAATACTTTCTTTTAGATTTTCACGGCCAAAAGTATTTTCGTTATTTGTTTTTGGGGTGTTATGCCGTGTTGCGCTACCTCTTCCTTTAGCCAACGTTTCGGACAGCGTTACAGTGTCCATCATCAGGGCAGATGTGTAATTGTACTAAAGTATACAATTACAATTATTAATCTGCCCTGATAATGGACACTGTAACGCTGTCCGAAACGTTGGCTAAAGGAGGATGTAGCGCAACACGGCATAACACCCCAAAACCAAATAACGAAAAAACAAAATAATTCATACTTAATAGTGTTGTTCTATTAAAAATTCTTTGAATTTTCATTGTGTAGAAAAATCGAACCGAAAAAAACAGAATTACATCTTTATTTATTACGTAGTGAAAAATTTTTGACTTTCCGCCACGGTCTATGCATCGAACGGCACAATGTAGTTATGCCATCGTTTCATCAAATTTCAGAGAAATGTACAAGTATACGGTGCGCATGTGTTGCGTGAGTGCCACCAAAAGTTAATAGAATCGATAGCAGGTCTCTCTGGTGCAGTTTCAGCTGGATCGGACGTCGAGAAGTGGGTTAATTTCCATTTCCAAGATTTGCATTCATTCTTTCAAGAAAACATATTCGATATTCAGATTGACTTATTTAAAAAGAGTGGGCACATACAGTCTATAAATAAAGGCTGAAAAAAGAAGATGAACATTACCGAAAAGTCTTTTTTTTTGGATTGTCATTTTGAATCAAATTTGGATTCAACCGAGGAACCGGGCGCATCCCATCGGTAGAAGGATTTGTGAATCTTACTGGAATACCAGGAATCCTTACATTACCCAAGTACAAGTACCCACTCGTGATACCCGTTCTAATGCACTTTACTTTGTTACCAATTCTACTAATAATTATTTTGAAAACTCTCCAATACAAAGACTTCATATACTCGGAAATAAATATACTTCAATTGACGTTTATCGACATCAATCGATTTCTAAATTTAAACTCAGTATATCAGAACATTTAAAATAAAGCTATAAATATCATGCACTATATAGCACCTTTATCGATATATTATTGTAGCTATGTTTCGATAAACACGTACCAAATATGTATAACAAAGATTGCTAATTATAAACATAAATAATGACAATCTTGTCTTATTTCTCTTTATAATTAAAATAACTATCTCACATTAATTTACGTGACCATATATTCTATTTTACCTGCTTTGTGTCATATCTAGTGTTATCTATGTTTTGTTTCTTATATCTTATGTTATCTTTTTTTTTTCTTACAGTTATATTATGTTTATATTATATTTTGTTATTTCCTATACTTTACCAAAAACATGTACTGCACTTTATGTAAAAGCCCTATGGGCGTTTAAATAAATAAATAAAATAAATAAATAAATAAATTACAAAAGCGGCTATTTAATGCTCCTATGTTATTCTATATACATATATTTATTTTTATTCTTAATCTGTCAATTTACGTGGAAGCTGCTTTAATCACACGTTAAAACACAGCTGCGGCTAATAAAAATTGAATTCCGAAAATTGTTGACCTTTTCGCATTCCAACAATAACCTACACAAAACAAGTATACCTACTAGTTCCATCGAGAGATCTCACGTGGCGTCATCGCCCTGGCTGGGGCTAGTTTGTTTATTTTTTCCTAATATAGGGAAGTGGAATGGATAAAAAAGATATTTTCGTCGAAATCTATGCAAAATATTTTTTTGTTACGCTTTCACGCCTAAACGACTAAACCGATTTTAAAATTCTTTAACCAAAAGCTGATTTATCAGCGAGTAACAAAGGCTGTATATAATGGTAAGATCTGACGTTTTGAAAATTTGTATAAATGAAAATGAGTGTATTTCATAATTTTTAGGGGCAGGGAGGAAAGGCAGGGGGAAGGTGGGTTTCACGGAGAGTGAGTGAGTGAGTAAGTGAGTGAGTGAGTGAGTGAATTACTCAGTAGTATTTCCACCTAATACCATTCAGTAAAAAACTTTTTTTTTTTTTTACATGAACTCCACACAGGAGGCCTTGAAGAAAATAAATTCCCTCAGGGCCTATGTCATCTTTGGGGATGCTGTGTGGAGGTTTTTTTTTTAAGGAAAGGAAGGAGAGGAGAGTTCTGGGAAGGAAAAGGGTTTAAGGGGTGGGTAGGAATCTGGGGTTTAGTGTGTCCTGGTCATCCGCCTCCAAGACCTAGACAAACCTCCCCTATGAACCCGAGCACCCCTGCTAAATCACCAAACGTAGCGAACCACTTGGGGCGACCTATGGCAGAGGTGTTGGTTATCCAATAAAGGTTCCCGGGGCGGCGGTACCCATTCCCGCCTCCCAAATTAGTTGAAGTAAAGCAAGATTTTTGAGATTCATGACACACTATTATAGTGCTGGGAATCTCCGAATTATTAGAGAAAATCTGTAAAACCCCGTTTAATTAAATAAATTCAGTTTATTATAAATCCTTTACCAAATACCTTTATCACAAGACGTAAAGAACAATCAACCAAAGCAGGACTTCTCCACATATTTTTCGTCTCAATTATTGTCCAGTGTCCGACTAGAAACCGCAACCACGTTTATGATGAAGTCACCAGTCACCAGTCACCGGTTCCGGGTCACGCCAAATGACTTGCGTATTACCATCGCGTCGAGCCGCGAAGCCGTATTATGCGAACTAGATTACCGAATGATAATTCTCTCACTGCGTTCACCCACTGTCCTTTTAGGGAGGACTCGTGATCATTTGACGACCCTATGCACTCGTGTAGTAATTAGTGCATAGGTATTATATGTTGAGACACAAAGCGTGTTAATAACCAGAGCCCAGATGTTTCACAGAAATTCACCTGTTATATATAATCAAATGACTATTCAGCACCATTTCGTTTGCTTAAAAGTTGAAACTCCGTTTTTTTCTGAACAAAGTGTGATCAATAGAAGAGGATAACTATCATGATGTTAATTTTGGGATAAAACAATCAGAAACGATATTATTTCTTCTTCAAACTTCGCAAATTCACTTCGTGGTGTCATCATTATTAATAAATGAAAACATATAACTTATTAATATATCATTGAAGAAGAAGATAACACTTATAATCTAAATGAAAATATGAAAGAGAACAAGACACGGAAAAATAATAAATGTTAATAAATGAAAACAAATAACTTAATATTTTGATATGTTTTTAGGTTTTCACGGCCAAAAAGTATTTTTGTTATTGATTTTGGGGTGTTATGCCGTGTTTCGCTAACTCCTTCTTTAGCTCATCTGCCCTGATGATGGACACTGTAACGCTGTCCGAAACGTTGGCTAAAGAAGGAGTTAGCGAAACACGGCATAACCACAAAAACAATAACAAAAAAAAAAACTTAATATTTTGTCTATGTTCTTATTTGTCTATACTTGTTTGTCTTTTGTTATTTTTTATTAACTTATTATCCTGACGAAGAAAACATCCTTTTCGAAACATGTCGATATTGTTGATTAAATAGTGGTGTACACAAAGTTTATAGATATTATTTCTATTTGGTGACCAGATGTGAGAGCCAGGAACTTTTTTAACAGCTTTCTCACAGGGTTCCACTACGAAGTACTAAAAGTAAGGTTTTATTTCGGTGCAGAAATTCTGGGACTAAGTACTAGTTTAGTCTACTGGACTACTAACTACATATGTATTCCTCTTTGACCAGAATATTAATAAGGGGGAAACAATTATACCAAGTCAGCGGACATCTTCAATTTATCTTAACACAAATAAAAAAATATTGTTTCTGAGGCAGTCCAGTTATGTACAATAAATACTGTATATTTCTTACCATTCACATTTAAATGCTCCGAAAAAGAGCGTTAATAAATAAATACATTTTTTTTTGTGAATACTCAACAAAAGTCACAACTGCTCTTGCCTGTGGCCAGTGAGAGCAAGGCATCCCCAATCGGGGTTAATTGGGGAGACTGCATGTAATGGGAGAGAAAAAAGTTACGGAAGAGATAGGTGGAGAAGAACCTAGCTATCTGGCTACCTAGCTATCTGGTTAAAAAATTTGGCGAAAGCCATTTTAAGTAACGTTTCAATTCTGAATGGTGGTCTTAAATCAGGGCGATTCTAAGAATATCTTCCACTATGAAACGTGCTGCAAAAGTACTACGTATTATTTTTGGTTAAATAATTGTGAAAAAAAAAACTAAAATAATCAATAAAATTTATATGCGCACGCCGGGACTTGGAAACTGTGAATTCGGATTGCTTGCCTCAACCACGGGGTCGTCCTGAGGCCCTGCGGAAAATAATTTTCGTCAGACCCTATGTCATCTTGAGCTATGTGGGTGGTCGTTCTGAGGAGAGGAAATAGTGGACACATGTCTCGAAGAGACCCATGTTGTTGGCAGGAGGAAATACAGAGGTCTGCAAAGAGTCAGTTACGAACAGTTCTCATGTGAAACAGTTCTTCTTTTTTCGTCAAAAAAAATAATTCACGCTAATTAAAAAAAAATTGACCTGAATAAAGAGCAATGCAGTCAGATATATTTTTTTTGTATTCGTTCATCTCTAAATTACAGAAAATCTTGAAGAGTGTAACAAGTAGGGTAGAATGAAGTATGAAATGTAGAACTGGTGAACTGTAGAAATGAATAAATATCCGTTAATTCAACCTCCAATGCTTGAAGTGGCCTCAGGAAATGTTCCTATCCGCGTAGAAATGATCGTTGTTTTGCCTATTTGAAGGATTGCTGTGTTCTACAGTCAATGCTGTGGTTTATTTGAGTAAAAAAATCATTGTAGATTCTCTTCAAAGTATTAATCTACAGATAATTTCCTACATTAAAAAAAATATATATTTATTTTCATTCCAGGATGTGGAAAGGATAGTGCAATCCTCCACGTCCCTTAGAATCAAATATATTGATAGTATATTTAGGTAAGGCATGATCATGAGTGAGCTCGGGCCCAGCACTCACTCAGTGCCCGCTTGGTGCTGAAAGTCTGCGGTCACAACCGTGTTATTATCACCGTATCTTGGCTCCAGTGACCCGTCAGTATCTGACCCGACAGTATCTCACCAGGCCGGCGAATCGATTCAGTCCTGTTTCTGTAAACATTGTCGATGCGCTGCTGTGTATTCTGTTTCCAAATACAATTCTGCAGGCCTTATTAATTGGATCTGGAGTCATTCAATCGAGCTGAATCGGTAGTGACACCATGTTTCACATGTATATTATAGACTAGTACATTCAACAATTGCTTATTGCAATTAAAATGCATTCAACATTTTTTTTAGATCTTGCTGCGTCGGAAGAATTTTCGGGCAATGGTAATTATATGTTTTTTTAATTATATATATTAAGGATAATGGGTTGGATTTAGGGCCCCTTTTTCTTGTTATCTGCATATAAGGAAAAATTCATTTTGTGGCGTCATTATTAATTTAATGAAAACAAATAACTTTGTGTACACTACTATTCAAAAACAATAATACGGTCAATTGGCGTTACTTGCGAACACGGTCAACATTATGATTCCAACATTCGAATTGACAAAAGCTGCCAATTTTAGCGCGGTCTCCCGAGTGTCACACAAGCTGTCAAAGGTTGAATAATATCGTACGTTATGCAAAAACACTGGCTTGTTAGCAAATGGAGGTGAAATAATGACGCTCTTAGAATTAAAAAAAAAAATTGTAAACGCGACTTAGTTAATTCATCTAAGACGCGATTAATTTATAACGTTTCATCTTGGAGAAACGACTGTGGTTCAAACACGACTAAAGACCTCACTACCTCACTAATAATTTCCTGTTTTGTTTTGAAAATTACATGCAAAGTGCCAATGTTTGTTAAAGTTAGTATATCAATTCGAAATCGTCAATATATGAGTACCTTAATATTCTGTAGCGTTTTGATTTTTAAGAATGTAAAATCGTAGACAGATTCGCCAGTGGTGCCAGCGTATATCGATTTCTTATTTATTCAATATCTATAGCTATTCGGCTGTCAATCTACGAGCTCTCTCTTATTCAAATATAAAATATATCACAATGTATCTTAAATATAAATCTAACACCAAGTCCTGGATTACCAGCCAAAACAGATTCAACATCAAATATGTTATTACAACCAACTTATAAGTATGTTTTTTTTTCAATGATACGATGATAATTGTTTGTTACTTTCAATGTGTTATTGAGTTATTATTTGTATTTTTATTAAATGTGTTATTATTTTTGTTATTAATTGCCCATTTTTAAAGAGTCTGCACTCGACATAGGTTTTCCTACTGAGACAGGTATAACACACAAAAAAGAAAAGAAAATTGGAAATAAAATATATTAAAAATCATTTTGGCAATAAAAAAATCGAAAAATTCAGTCGTGATCCTAGGTCGACTTAAATGTAATTTTTTAAAATTTTAATTTCCAATTAGATGCCCAAATTTTTATGTTACCATATCTGGTACGAAATGTGTTAAGAAAAGCATTCATTTGGTAGGATTTGAAAGAATAAACTTTGAACAGTTCATATGTACTTTATTTTTGAACACTTTATTGAACTTTTGATGGTAAGAAAAACAAAACATATTCGGGAATTCAATACACCTACATCTTTCTACTCACAACCTACAACAAACTTCAGAGCTTCTATAGCAAGAATAAAACCCGGGAGCTTTCGTTTTTAAATCTAATAATTTAGACCAATACCTCTCAGGTCGTTGAAGGTCGTCAAAGCTTAAAAAAATATTACCAGTACCAACAGTGCCCTTGTGGTGACATTGTATTCAAACTCTGAAACAATCAACAAAAATAGATCGAAATTCACAAACTAGTAATATTTTACACAAAATCCAATTCGAAAAAATGTTGTGAAAATTTATAGCAAGCACTATAATCATTTTCACCTTGTTATGAACAGAATTCTCAAGACCTTATTTTTGTTGATAACTTTGTTCCTCAACGCCGATTTTTAAAGAATTATCATGTAAAATAATGCAGTTATTTTTTTTTTCAGCAAAACCATGGATTGGGAAGAAATTTGTGAAAATCTAACCAAGTGATAAGATATAAAATTACAAAACGGTTGTAATAATAAAGAAAACACTTCATTGTTTTGGAATAAATTCAGAAAGCAATTAGTGTAACTATTTTCCGGAGTAATTTACGGCGATGGCGAACGAGAGAAGTGACAAACAGTGAAAACAAGCCAGTAACAATGGTTCCAAAGGCAAGTGAGTGAATTTCCAGTTCCGCCGCGAGATGGCATCGGAGCGCCGGAAGCGGGAGGGCAACGCCGCGACGCCCGGAAGCGGCGTCGGACTCTGGCCGGCGGTGCTTCTCCTGTTCGCCGTCAGTGGCGCCGGCCAAGGTAACCAACCAAACTACACACCCAACAGATATTATATTATTATTATGTACATTAGAGAAGCCGTTGGTTGTTATTAGATAAATCATTGTCAGCGAGACGATTAGTTCCAGTTGTCGGAACAAGGTATCACGTTATTAGTGTATATCCTGCTTGGACACAGGCACAAGCACGAGCAGGTGGCTTTGTGTATGAATATTTAGAGGAAGATGTTCCGGATGACTCATTAAATCATGCTTAGTTCAAATGTAGGTAACAACTCTATTTACTTACCTATTGTAATATTATATCACAGACAATATTTCTCACTGCCAAGTTACATAATTAAAACAGCTAAAAATTTTCGGCGAGAAGTGTCAGTGGTTCACAAAAAGTGTGTACAGATATGACAAGCATAACATTGTTACAACTACAAGAATCACAACGTGTTCCAAAATAACGGAAATAATATATTTAAGGCCAAAGTTACTTTACGCAACTAGTTGTGCACAAGTTGTTTCATTACATTAGTTGCATTGCTACTTTCAATTGTAATAATATAGTTTTATAATGTATTTGTTGTATGCCAGAACATTAGAATTACGGAAGCGCAAAATTACGGCAACATATTCAACTAATTGCGTAGTGTAAAACCGTGATGCAACTAATGTCGCGAAAGCAATTTGGCTTAGTCGACGTGTGTGTTTCTTGTAACAGCGGAGTGTTTAAACGACGAAAGTATCAGACGTTGGAAAGCTCAATAAAGTTCTTAAGAAATCATTAATTCAAAAATAGTTTTAAAGCTGTCAAGATATTTATCTGCTGATTCAGAAATGAACCGCATTGCACCCAAGCAATTTCTAAATAACCAATTTCGAATCAATCATCATCTTTTCTATAGTATTTTCTTTATTTTGTACATCACTATGCGTAGAACAACATTGCGCATTGCAGAAAACTGCTCTGATGTTTATGGTGCTATGGTTGATGCAAAGATTGCACGATACTTAATTTGCGCAATTTACATCAAGCAAGTTTTCGGTGTCACACAATTATTTGGAACATGCGTGCAATTTGTTGTATAATGTACATTCGGCTTTAATTCAACCCGAAAACAGCGTTTAAAACACTGAAAATCATTGCTCAACACAACGCTGTAAAATATCTACTGCTTGTACTAAAAGAAACCATTGGGATTAACTTACTGAAGTTATCACTGTTGTTTTTGTTTTTTTTTATAATTATTATTTATTTTTTAAAATGAAATTAAAAAAATTTTAAAATAAAATTTAGTTAAACCTTGTTTTAATAAAATTAGAATAAAATTTTTGAAAAAAGAATACCGAAGACATCGAAAACAAAAGATAAATGTCTCAACAGAATAGAAACAACTTGTAAAACCATGTAGTCTTGTCCATCACAATATTCTTTTTTGACGAGAGTTGAATTCACCAATTGAGAATTGTTAATGCACCAAATATTTTCTTGGGTAAAATAGAAAAAATGTTTCCCTTAATCTTGATTCGACCTCACATAACTTTCTGTGTCGAACGAAAATTTTAAATGGTTGTTTTATTTAACGGTAATTTCGTTATTTTCAAGGATTCGTTTGACATATTGTATTTTTTAAATGCTGTATCGAACGAGTCCGCAAAAGCAAATGAGATAACTAAAAAAGACAATATTGGAATTTACGCTCCCACACAGTACCGTACCGCCAGCACCCACAATTACACAGTACCATGCCGCCAGCACCATTTCGCCTCACGCCACAACCCCCAAGCAATTAGAGAGCTGCTATTGGCTAACGAGACGAGGGGCGTTTCACGCATCCTCCAAAACGATGTCTAATTGCTATTTTATTCTTCAAAATTAATTTATCAATTAAAAATGCAAACACAATTGATAATGAACACACGCAGCATAAAAATCAAACTCAAAAATACATCTCACACCTCTACAAGAGACTACAGACAGCAATGAACCCTGCCACGAGAATAGCTGCCTATTTACGTCACCCCCACCATACAACCATCGGAGCTGTGATTGGCCCATGATGAACAAAGGAAAATCTGAATCGGGAATATTTACGTCAATGAATTCATGTTCTCAAAAATTTGGAGCTAAATTCTGAGAAATTGGTGATAATTACGAGCTAAAAATAAATATCCTCGCAGAAAAATGGACACAAGCAAGTACAATCACTTGAAAACAGATGCCTACCATTGATTCTTGCACTTTAATAAAAATGTTTAATCCTTGAAATTCTACTTTGTACCACAAATGTAACATTGTATCTTTTTTTGTAAAAACAATAAAAATCATGTGAGATTTTGGTTTCGGGGATCGGGACTCTCTTGGTATTGGCTATAATATACAAATTTTACAAATCTTCTCAAAAGTCGTAGCAAACAGGGAAAAAGGGTAAAAGAACCAACCTACACAAAGAATAGGAAGTGCTATACCCCCAAAATCCAACCCAGTTTTGCCCTATAAATACAGACCACACATCGGTCACAAATCAGTTAAAAATTACCAGCCAAGAAGAAACAATCTCGAAGAAACCAAAGTCTCCAAGTTCAAACTCTTTTCAAGTGTTTTATTTAAAAGTAATAACTTCAGTTCTACCTTCTTCCCAGTATCCCAGTAATCCCAAAGTCTCCAAGTTCAAACTCTTTTCAAGTGTTTTATTTAAAAGTAATAACTTCAGTTCTACCTTCTTCCCAGTATCCCAAAGTCTCCAAAGTCTTCAAGCCTTTACAAGTGTTTAATCAGTTATAATAGATTCAGTTTTGCCAATTTTATTTAGAATCATTCAAAGTATTAAATTCGTGAAAGTCCATTGGCGTACGCCAAAATCCCTTGGCGCATAAAGATTCCATTGGCGTGCCATTTGTGTCCAGCTCCCTATTTTTATACAGTATATGTACAAACGTCCCGTACATTTGGTCCTTCGAGCCGGATCTGCAAATAACACGCCTTCAGTCTTACCCAGTGGAAATGCCGTCTCTTCGCAGTGGCCGTAAGACCCCAACATCATCCGAGACGTCACTGTCTAAACCTGACGCCCCAGGGACGAGCCGAAACATGTCCGTGCCACCCCGTCGGACCCCGGGCCCACACACCATAGAGACGCCATCCAGTGGACCCCGTCAGATCCACGATCTACCTGTTGCGAGCCCAGCCAGGAACTCTGACCTCATCACTCTTGGCCAACTTGCTTCGGAACATGTCGCCAAGAGCCCCCACGAATCCAATACTAATAGCAGCGAGGCATCTTCAGAATCAACTGAAGACTCCCTGCGAATGCTGCGCCGGGAGATGCGCAGTCGAGACAGACAACACGCCAAACAAACAGCCGATCTCCTCGCAGCCCTGAACGCTGCGACACGCCAAGCATCCAATCAGCCGGCTCAGGAGCCTGCACCAACCAACCCGAAGGGTCAGGCTGCAACTCAAGTCCACGCACTAACCGGCCCGTCTACGAACGAGTTTGCAACGAGATATGCTACTCAAGTATACAAGCCAGCCGGAGAGTTTGCAACGAGATATGCAAACACTCAAGTGCACGCACCAACCGGCCCGTCTACGAACGAGTTTGCAACGAGATATGCCACTCAAGTACACAAGCCAGCCGGAGAGTTTGCAACGAGATATGCAACAGCTCAAGTGCACGTACCAGCCGGTCAGCCTACTAATGAATTTGCTGTAACCAATCCAACGGGATATACCTCTACCCAAGGCCACCCACTTCTGACGAGTCCTGTGAACAACATTCCCGCAGCCGAATATAGCCATCTTGGACCCGAGCGCCCACTCTATAATACAATGGGGTACCAGCAACAACCAGCATCCTCCAGCCAGGATTTCCCATTATTTACACCGCCGCATACGGCTGACGAGACGACACGGCACACTCGAGAATGGTTGCAGCATGGTAACGACCCACTGGCCCAGATTGCCTCTGTAATGGCAGAAGCGCTCCGCACTTCCCGAACCCAAGATAGTCCTCGTACATTAGAGGATGACTCGAGAATGGCAGCCCTCATCGCCAGGCAATCCGCAGCAAAAGATTTGCCCACCTTCGCTGGAGACCCACTCGAGTGGCCCACCTGGAAGGCACAGTACACTCAATCCACCGCCACCTGCCAGATGACTCCAAGCGAAAATCTCATCCGGCTGCAACGGGCCCTCAAAGGCAAGGCACGAGATACTGTGGGTCCCCTACTAATGGATCCTGCGCAAGTCCCAGAGATCATCAGCGTCCTCGAGCAGCGATACGGCAGCGCTAACTCCATAGCAAAATTTATGCTAGACAAGGTTAAAAAACTACCTTACCTCACGACCGAGGTGTCACTCGAGGAGCTTGCAGATTTCTCCGGGACGGTACAAAACCTAGTGGCATCCCTCCGGATTCTGAAAACCGAAGGCTATCTCACCAATCCTGCGCTACTGAACGACGTCACTGACAAAATGCCAAGTTCCCTGCGGCTGGCATGGCTAATCGAGATTCGCAAACAACATGCTCCGGCCACCATAACCCAGCTCGCTGCCTTTCTGAAAGAGGTGTCAAACGCAATTCCAAATAGCGGGATGGTGGACCGCATACGATCTCGACCACGCCGTGAACAAATACATGCCGGGTACCAAGAGGAAGAAGGGAGTGATCGCATGCAACTCCTACCGAGCTATGAGCAAATACATGCCGGACATCAGGAGGAAATCAGGGATGGCCCAAAAGAAAAGATCGCCCCGATAAAACGCAAAAAGAACGAATCACATACCTACCCTGGACCAAGCCAAAAAAGAAAATCAGCCAATGAAAGCTGCGCCCAATGCGGCGGCAATCATAGAACCCGCGAATGCAAAGAATTCGCAGCCAAAGATGTTGAACTCCGATGGGAAACTGTGCGCGTGGGAAAATTATGCCGCAAGTGCTTAGAAAAACACCACTCGCGAAGCTGCAAAATGAACCAATGGTGCAAAATAGGGGATTGCGGAGCCCAACACCATCCCCTGCTACACAATCCCGAGTTTGTACGAAAAAACACTGTGGAAAATGTCAATTTATGACGCCAGAACTCCGGACAAAGAGTACTGTTGAAAATTGCACCAGTCATATTAAGTGCTCCAAACAAAAAAGAAGTGTCAGTGTTCGCTCTTCTGGACGAAGGATCCACAATAACACTTGTCGACACTGACACCGCAACACAAGTCGGAGCAGAGGGACCAGTCCACGGACTGCGAATCCATGGCGCCAAAGGAATGTGCACCTCCGACAATCTCTCGCAACGAGTAAAACTAAAATTAAGAGGTGCAGGCAACAGTAATACATTCCACATCTCTGCCAGCACAATAAGCAACCTCAACCTGCCAGAACAACAGATCCAAGGAAGGTCTGTCGTTCCGAAGCTGCTAATAGGCCAAGACAACGCTCACCTGATTGTGTCAAGAGAAGTGCGCGAATGCAATGTTACTACGCGAATAGTATCACGCACCGCACTAGGGTGGATCGCTCATGGGGGAATCAACCCCGGAGATGAAAACACGACCACCACTTTGGCATTACAACCAGAAACGGCCGCAGACATGCAGTTGAGGGAACTGGTAAAAACAAACTTCGCCATTGACTCCCTTGGAGTAACATCAGCTACCAGAGTCAATGCAAGCGAACAACAAGCAATCGCACTTATGAATGCAACTACCCGTCCTCTTCCTATAGGAAGATGGGAAACGGGTCTACTATGGCGCAATCCAGAAACCACGCTACCTGGCAATCGGCAGTGTGCACTAAAACGGCTTCTGGGCCTGGAGAAAAAGCTAGCAAAAGACACAAATCTAGCAGTGGCCTACAATGACAAAATAAGTCAACTTATCACCAAAGGATATGCCAAGAAGCTATCAGACCCTGAAGCATCCATCACCACACCTCGCAAATGGTACCTGCCCCACTTCGCAGTAACCAACCCAAACAAGCCAGGAAAAATCAGGGTGGTGTTCGATGCCGCAAGCCGATGCCGAGGAACCTCCCTCAACGACCAGCTGCTTACAGGGCCTGACCTGCTGTCCTCCCTCCTGGGGAATATAATACGCTTCCGGGAAGGAAATATCGCCATCGCTGCAGACATCAAAGAAATGTTCCTGCAAATAAAGATAAGGCAAGAAGACCAACCATCCCAGCTGTTCCTATGGAGGACATCACCCCATCACGATCCAGACACCTATCAAATGTCTTCAATGATGTTTGGAGCCACCTGTTCTCCAAGCAGTGCCCAATTCGTTCGAAATAAAGTGGCCGATACATACGAGCACGAGTACCCTGCCGCCGCAAAAGCCGTACGCACCAAGTTTTACATGGACGACTACCTAGATGCAACAGACACGCCAGATGAAGCTGCTGCGCTCGTCCAAAGTGTAAGCGCCCTCCTCGCGAAAGGAGGATTCCATTTGACAAATTGGGCGTCAAACAGCCCAGCGGCTATAGCCAGTGTGCCTACAGAAGACCGCGCCAGCTCCACAATACAGATCAACAGCGGAAGTCCCGAGACGGAACGAGTGCTTGGATTAATCTGGGACCCATCCACAGACCGCTTCCTGTACTCATTTCATGAGGCAATCTTCCCCGGCACGGCCGCACAACCTACAAAGCGGCAACTGTTGTCCATAGTAATGAAGATTTTCGACCCAGTCGGCTTCGTTGCCTGCCTTACCATCAGATCTAAGATGCTACTACAAGCAGTGTGGCGCTCAAGCGTCGGATGGGACGAACCTATTACCCCTGAACACGCCCAGAGATGGACAGACTGGCTGAGTCTGCTGCACATGAACAGCATCTCAATCCCGAGACGTTGCCTCTACAACAAACAAAACAACGTAACTCTGCATCTCTTCTGCGATGCATCGGAACAAGCTTGTTGTGCCGTGGCCTACTTCACCGAAGAAATGGATGGAGCCGTACGAGTAACATTTCTTGCAAGTAAATGTAAAGTGGCGCCACTGAAGCCTCTCTCCATTCCACGCCTCGAGCTTCAAGCCGCCCTCATAGCAGCGAGACTGGCCCAGACGATCCAGAAAGAAAGCAAGGCTCTGATATCCCGCACCTGCTTCTGGACAGACTCCACAACTGTACTATGCTGGTTGCGAACCGACCCACGTGCCTACTCAACCTTTGTGGCAAACCGATTGGGCGAAATCGACGAATTAACCAACATACCCGACTGGAAATGGGTACCCACAAAACTCAATCCCGCTGACATCGGAACACGAGACTTAGAGGTGCCCGACCTAACACCAGAAGGAAGATGGTTTACCGGCCCAGCCTTTCTAACTTCCCCGGAGAGTACATGGCCAAGAGAACGAGCACCCGCCCACAAACCTGATGACCTGACACTGGAAGTCAAACCTCACTACGTTGGCCTTGTGTCCACCAGGGGCGAAGCACTCCCATCAGTAGAGCGGTTCTCCTCATGGCACAGGCTCATCCGCTCCACAGCCTGGATCCTCCGCTTTATCAGACGATGCAGAAAGGGGCCCAACAAACCAGTAGAAGGCCCACTACTAGCTGAGGAGATAAAAGCAGCAGAACACAGATGGATCAAAAGGTCCCAGGAAGACGCCTTCACAACTGACCTACACACCATCCGACAAGGTCAAAAACTGCCTGCTGGCAGCCGCCTCAACTCCCTGAACCCCTTCTTTGGACCAGACGACCTACTACGAATGGGGACCCGACTACAAGCCTTGGAAAAAACAAAGAGTGTGGCCCGCACTCCCATAATTTTGGACGGCGACGAACCCTACACTCGGCTCCTGATCAGTCACTACCACAAAAAGGCGGATCACCCCAGTACTGAGAAAACGATAGCAGAGATACGCAATCATTTCTTCATAATACGACTACGTACAACAAGCAGGAAAATAACACACGCCTGCCCTACTTGCTTCATACGACGCAGCAAACCAACTCCACCTCTGATGGGCGCACTACCACCACCCCGCCTAATGCATCACGTCCGCCCATTCACACACTGCGGGCTCGACTATTTTGGCCCTATGGCTATCACGGTCGGTAGGCATCGAGAAAAGCGCTACGGAGCCATCTTCACCTGCCTCTCGACACGCGCCATTCACCTGGAATTAGCCGCGTCACTGACTGCCGACTCGGCCATCATGGCCCTACAAAGAATGACCGCCCGCAGGGGACAACCCGCAGCCATGTATTCCGATAACGGAACAAACTTTCACGGAGCTGACACCGAGATGAGGGACGCTCTGCTGTCAATAAGTCAAGACACCAGAATGATTGACGCAATAGCTACCCAGGGCATCGAGTGGCACTTCATACCACCAATGAGTCCCCACATGGGGGGAGCTTGGGAAAGATTAGTACGATCAGTTAAAAAAGCCCTAAGCGCCACCCTAAAGGAAAGAGCACCAAAAGAAGAAACGCTACGCACCGCCCTTGCAGAAGCCGAGTTTACGGTTAATAAAATCCTACGGTTAATCCTTAATACGGTTATCCTGGAATAAAGACCTTATTATTATTATTATTATTATTATAATCGACCACTCACTCACATTTCGGTGGACCCACGTGATGAAGAACCTCTAACACCCAACCACTTTTTACTAGGGTCGGCCGGGAAACGCCCCCAACTATCCTTCTACGACAAGAAAGAAGAGGAAGTATGCCTACGCCGCCAGTGGCGCATCGGGCAACAACTTGCAGACACCTTCTGGAGACGATGGCTGCGCGAATACCTACCTACCCTAGCAACCCGGCAAAAATGGCACCACCCAACGACACCAATTAAAAAAGATGATCTGGTAATCATTATGGATCCAGCACTGCCCCGGAACAGTTGGCCGCGCGGCCGAATCTTAGAAGCCACACCTGCAGCTGATGGACAAGTCAGAACTGCCCGAATTCAAACCAGCACAGGAATATACATAAGACCGGCAGTCAAAATCGCCGTCATCCTGCCTGCTCCACCAACACCTGATGAAACTACAACCCTGGCAAAGGCCCCCGATTCAGAACTCAAACATCGGAAAAGGACTCGCCCGACGAAGTAGCTAAGTACAGACAAGACTGCACGGGGGGAGTGTATCGAACGAGTCCGCAAAAGCAAATGAGATAACTAAAAAAGACAATATTGGAATTTACGCTCCCACACAGTACCGTACCGCCAGCACCCACAATTACACAGTACCATGCCGCCAGCACCATTTCGCCTCACGCCACAACCCCCAAGCAATTAGAGAGCTGCTATTGGCTAACGAGACGAGGGGCGTTTCACGCATCCTCCAAAACGATGTCTAATTGCTATTTTATTCTTCAAAATTAATTTATCAATTAAAAATGCAAACACAATTGATAATGAACACACGCAGCATAAAAATCAAACTCAAAAATACATCTCACACCTCTACAAGAGACTACAGACAGCAATGAACCCTGCCACGAGAATAGCTGCCTATTTACGTCACCCCCACCATACAACCATCGGAGCTGTGATTGGCCCATGATGAACAAAGGAAAATCTGAATCGGGAATATTTACGTCAATGAATTCATGTTCTCAAAAATTTGGAGCTAAATTCTGAGAAATTGGTGATAATTACGAGCTAAAAATAAATATCCTCGCAGAAAAATGGACACAAGCAAGTACAATCACTTGAAAACAGATGCCTACCATTGATTCTTGCACTTTAATAAAAATGTTTAATCCTTGAAATTCTACTTTGTACCACAAATGTAACATTGTATCTTTTTTTGTAAAAACAATAAAAATCATGTGAGATTTTGGTTTCGGGGATCGGGACTCTCTTGGTATTGGCTATAATATACAAATTTTACAAATCTTCTCAAAAGTCGTAGCAAACAGGGAAAAAGGGTAAAAGAACCAACCTACACAAAGAATAGGAAGTGCTATACCCCCAAAATCCAACCCAGTTTTGCCCTATAAATACAGACCACACATCGGTCACAAATCAGTTAAAAATTACCAGCCAAGAAGAAACAATCTCGAAGAAACCAAAGTCTCCAAGTTCAAACTCTTTTCAAGTGTTTTATTTAAAAGTAATAACTTCAGTTCTACCTTCTTCCCAGTATCCCAGTAATCCCAAAGTCTCCAAGTTCAAACTCTTTTCAAGTGTTTTATTTAAAAGTAATAACTTCAGTTCTACCTTCTTCCCAGTATCCCAAAGTCTCCAAAGTCTTCAAGCCTTTACAAGTGTTTAATCAGTTATAATAGATTCAGTTTTGCCAATTTTATTTAGAATCATTCAAAGTATTAAATTCGTGAAAGTCCATTGGCGTACGCCAAAATCCCTTGGCGCATAAAGATTCCATTGGCGTGCCATTTGTGTCCAGCTCCCTATTTTTATACAGTATATGTACAAACGTCCCGTACAAATGCGTTCTTACAATCATGCAATCATTTTAATCAATTTCATATTAATAAATAATAGATAAATACGTAATTAATATTAGGGAAATACGTAGATTAAACGAATTTTTCAATTCATATTTTCAGATATGAGCGTAACTATTATAAATATTTGCATTAAAGGTAAATGTACATAAAAAATAATTACTACAGCGCGGAAATTAAAATACATTCAATAATTTCATCTAGATATTTTATTTTATATTTTTATTTTTTTAAATTTATTTATTTATTTTATAGATCAACAAACAAGTCTCGCTAAGCCAATTGCAATTGGCTTGACATCAGGTGCTTATAATTACTTACAAATATATTTAAAGTTATAATTTACATCTTTTATCTACAGTTTAAACATTTTTTCATAAATTTTATCATAAGTATCAAAATAAATAATATTTTTCCAATTACCAATTTTTCACCATATATTTAACCTTATTCATAGAATTATGTTGCTTTATATTGTCAGGTAATAAATTAAATATCTTCGGTATGTTGTATTCAAACGTTCTCTGTCCGTACTTATTATGAAATTTCGGAACTATTAACCCGTCGTTACGCGTGAATCTAGTGCTATATTTATGATCTAGTTTCTCTTTATGCTGCGGGGTAAATATATGCTGAATTATAATTTTATACCATAGTATTGCCTTCACAGGTAAAATTTTTGCACTCTGAAACAGCAACGGAGTATTGTGTCTTTGTTTGAAAATATTAGGGACAACTAATAATTTTACAATTGCATTTTGTACAACTTGGACTTGTTTCAGGTTGGTTGCAGTAGTATTTCCCCATATTGTTAACCCATATCTTATTATTGATTCTGCTAGTGACATATTAATTATTTTAAGTGTATCAATTGATAGGAAAAAATTTAATGTGTACATTCTGCTAGCAATTGATCTGAGTCTTTTACAGGTTTTTTTAATGTTTGTCCCATTTAAAACAACAATCTACTGTAACACCAAGATACACATATTCCGTAACTAATTCTAAGCTTTCACAATTACAGTTAATTTGAATATGTTTGTGGATGCAATTAAAGTTATGAGAAATAATATTAGGATTAAATTGAAATTTGGCATAAGGTGATCTTATATGCATTACTTTAGTTTTTTTTATCATTTATTAATAGCCCTGCATCATGTGACCATTTACAGAGTTGATTAAAGTCAATTTGTAAGAGTTCAATTGCAATTTTTAGATCTTTGTGTGATATGACCAATGCCGTATCATCTGCGAATACAAAATGTTTAACAAAAGAGAAAAGTTATATTAAAAATAAACGTAAAACAGATGATAAATTTAAGTAGATCCTCTAAATTAGCATTCGAATTACGTAAAGAAAGCTCAAAATTATAAATGTATCACATTATTATACAGGCCACATCCAGTATTTTAAGGCCTTCTTCAATGAGATTGCCCTGAAGGGCCCTAGCAAAATAACCTTTCTCATAACTGCCCCCCTTATATTTAATATTCCTGCACCCTTAGCAAAGGCTTCGACCCCTAACTGAAGAGAGCTAATTCTGAAATTAAAATGCAAAATGTACGACCGTTTTAAGGACCGTTTTTTTGGAAGCGGGTTCTCATCTAATTAATCCCAAAACGAAATGTGACCGTAATGACCGTACATGGACGGGCGACCACTTTATGCGTGCCACGCTGCTTTACGAAAAAAGGCTATTTGCGGTAAAATTTTGATATTATAATATCATAGTTAGAACGCAGGCATTTATTTTTTTGTTAAAATATGGGATAGCTACCATGTAGCAATGATATGATTGAGCACGTGCCCGGAATAATGTTCTATCCAATAAAACAATTTGAAGTAAATACAAACCTCATTCAGGCAATTGCGTCTCAGTATGAGGAAAGCGTTTCGTGTAATAAGGTGAAAGTTAGTAGTTAGGGTTATTTAATCTTTATGTGAAAAAGTATAATTACAAATTGAAAGAGGTGGGATTGGGCGTGCCTGTGCTACGGTCTTGGTGCGGTGCTTATTTATAACTAGCTGTTACCCGGCGTGCGTTGCAATGCAAAGAAATAAATTGTTTATCCGTGCATTTCCTTTCCCATGCGTCCCCGTTTCCCTCCCGCTTCCCCCCGTGTTCCCCTTCTACCTTCCACGCTTTCGCTAGCCCCATCTCCTTAGTTAACCTTCCCCTTCTGCCTTCTCTCCCTGCCGCTAAAATATATTAAATACACTCATTTTCATTTATACTAATTTCGTAACTCCAGAGTTTACTATTATATATAGCCTAAAACCTTCGCGGGTGTGCGCACAACAAATCACCAAAGTTTCATCGCAATCGGATGAACGGTATGGCAGCGCATAACATACCAACAAACAAACAAATATTGATTTTTTATATATAAGATGATTATGCATATTATGGAAAATTAACAATATCTCGAGTCTAGGATGAACGAAGTTTGTATGAAGAATGAGTTAATGATGAATGTTAGTAGGTCTAAAATTTCGGTTTAGAAATTAAGAATACGAAAACAGTGTGCAATATAATTGAAGAACGGCGTGATGGTGGTTAATTTGTTATGTTGAGTTATTTTTAGAACATTAATACAATTGCTTTTCTACGCCACTTTTCATTTATAACTTAAAAGAATTGTATGTTATACGAAATATAGTGAAAAATAACTGAATTACTTTTTCCATCATTCTTAACCCTAGATCACTAACCTTCGTCGAATCGACGAAGCAGGATTAAAAAAGCCGCGATAACTTTTGCGCGCGCGACCGTAATTCTTTCACACTCTGGCTAATCTCAATCGGCCCGTTGCCTCTGTGAAAGACGGTAGAACATAAGGTGTGGGGAGCCCACGAGCGCCAATTTAGCAACCATGGCTCGTCGCATCGACGAAGGTTTGTGATAACGTGACTTTTTATTTTTGTTAGATTTTCACCAAATGTGAATAAGTTGCTAGATTTTTACCAAAATTTTTATTTTATTAGTTAATTCAAGTCTTTGTTTTTGATATTAAAATTGTTTTTTTTTTCAATGGTTAGTTATAACTAATTCAAATACCAAATTTAAAAATGTTACAATTGTTGATTTTGCATGAGAACTATGATCTCATTAATAAGGTTGTTGATTAATAAATTTGATATTTTTGTTAATCTAAATATAAGAAACAATATTAATATACACTGTTCATTAATAATAAAAAAGACATGTGGACATATTTGGTTTTAATAAAACCCTTAAACCCTTTTATTAAGTACCATAGTCGAAACGACAAAGGTTTGTGATAAGCGTCGAAAAATAAGGTTAGTGATTTAGGGTTAAAACAAGAATATTGTTAGAGAGACAACGTTATTCAGGGCAAGGGTTTAAATATTATAGACACTTGAAAATTACGCAACAAGCAAAGGTTTTGCTTTTTTAAATATCTGCTTCGGAATAATCGGAATTCTAGTGAAAAAATTTTAGTATTTCAGAAAATTGTTGTTCTAAAAATACCTTAGATTTAGAAGCAAATATTTCTTTCAATAAATAAAGAAGTTTTTCTGTCAGCCTAATTTAGAAGAAAAAAACATAAAAAAGCCCGTTTGACGCCGTTGACGTCAGCTAGCATTTTATGAAACATTCATTCTTTCACATTCAAATATTATGTAATTTTTTTATATTTTTACATTTAATCAAACTTTGCCATTCTATCGTTTTATAAATAAATACGTTTGTCGTTGGCATGCAGGAAGACGTTTGATTTATATAAAAATCTACAGTTTAATTTCGAGATTGATGAAATCTTGCCCACTTGACCTACCTAACAAGAGAAAGGTCACAAAAAAACTGTGCTTAAAGCCAACGATGGGGCAACGTCCGAGACAAGAGTTGGTCTTTACATAGTATAAAATGAAGTCGCTCCCGCTGTGTGTACGCTAAGATCTTTTAAACTACGCAACGGATTTTCATGCAGTTTTCACCAATAGATAGGCTGATTTAAGAGAAAGGTTTATATGTATAATACATGCATGTTACAGTAGAGAAAAGCCGAGAAATTCAAAGGTTCAATTTCGGCAGCGGGCGGTTTGGATTTGATATGTATGCAAATTAACAGAGGGCGTTGGTTATAAAGGTTGGGTAATGGCGTTGTGTTTTATTAGCCACAGAAACGTTTGGCCGGGTTTGCTAGAATTTTTATAAAACGCTAATTTTGTTCACATTCAAATAATTTTTATATTGTTTTATGTATTTTTATATTCAAATGTACCAAAGTACAAGAGTTCCAACTGCTCCCAACCGATAGGAGCCAGTGAGACCATAGCATCCTCGATTGGGATATATTTTTAGGCTGAAAGCAGTAGGGCACGGTTTTTTAGATCTGATCACCAACGGTTTAAGGCATAATTAATAACTTGACTATTTTAAAACATTATTTGACGATGTGGGCCTCACTGGGTGCTGCTCCATGCAACGTTTTGGTTCTGAATGGAGGTCTTTCACTGGGACAATTTTGAAAGTACGTCTGGAACGTACCGCAAATATACTGTAAAATAAATTATGAAGTAAATCAAATAACTCAAACTTAATTTATTTGCGCGCGCTGGAATATGAGCCCGTAACCTCCGATTTCGTAGCCATGGATCGTGATCCCCCCAAGTATTTGATTTATTTGACCATGGTATATCTTCCAGGGGTAACCGACTTCTTAAATCATCTATTGATGTTACATGCTAAGCTCTTCTTTCTCACGATGGTCTAGCGGTAAGGCTCTTGACTCACAATCCGAAGGTCGCGGGATCGAATCCGTCGTGGCAAATAAATTTTTATATGATTAATTTGTTTTATTTCACAATTAAATCATTTAAAAATAATATACACTCTATTTGCGGCAGGTTTCAGAGTGGAAGATTCACTAACGCCTGATGTAAGACCACCATTTAGAGTTGAAATGTTGCTTGAAAAGGCTTTGGCTGTGTTTGGTGACCAGATAATAGCCAGCTTTCCTCTTCCACATCTCCTTCCCCTCCTCACCACCTTCAGCCTCACAACATACCCCGATTGGGGATGCCATCGTCTCACTGGCTCCAGACGGGAGCAATCGGGACTCTTGTGCGGTATTCATATAAAAAAATAAAAAAAAACATCCATTTTTTATTTCCAAAGCGTCCTTTTTAAGTATCACAACACTTAGATATATAGTTTCATCTCATATTCGATTCTCAAAGATATCATTACTACTATATTTGGTGAAACTATTGCCATTAACTACTGCCATTCATAAGTGTTGGTGTCAAAATTCCATTGTAATCCTTTATCCCGCGTCCTTAATTTCGTAACATTACGCTAGGAAATTCCCTTAATGAAGGCATTCGAAAAACATTTTTTTAATTTCCATTATTTTTAGGCGGAAATATCTACTTACCTTAATTAATTTAATAAAACGGTGATGCGTAATTAAAACATTGCATAATTTTTCATTAAAACTCATAAAGTAGAACGGCGATTAAGCTGTAAGCTCCGGTCTGTGTTACTTGATATGAAAATTGTTCGCTGCCTACTCTAAATGTAAATTACGACAATTTTTACAAAAGTCCTTAATATTAATTGCAAAAAAAATCTACAACGTTGAAAAAAAATATTTTAAATAATTTTTCATTAATAATTTATTGTCTCTTCAGATAATTTTAATAAATCGGTAATTCAAAAACTGACATTTCAAAATTATGTTGATCGCCGATTTGATGGTTACTAAATGTAAAACAAACCAACAAACCAACCTTCCAAACTAGCCAGTTTCAGAGATAATATTATTGTATATCGGATTATACTTTTTGTAATCCTACATTTTTCATCGTAATAGCATCTAAATTTCTTATCGTGCTACATTCTTCATCGTCCTACATTTTTCATCATCCTGCATTTTTCATCGTCCTACATTTATCATCATAAAAAAATTCTTTTCGTCCTAAATTTTTCATCATCCTACATTTATCATCTTCCTACATTTTCGTCATCCCATTCATCATCGTTTCACCTTTTTACATTTTTCATCGACCCAATTTTTAAAAGCATCCAAAGCATCCCAAGCATCCAAAAATTTTTGTCTTCCTCCATTTTTCATCGTTCTACATTTTCATCATCCTACATTTTTCATCGTCCTACATTTTTCATCGTCCTTGATTTTTCACCATCCTAAATTTTTTATCGTCCGACATTTTTCATCATCCTGCATTTTTCATCGTTCTACATTTATCATCATAAAAAAATTCTTTTCGTCCTAAATTTTTCATCATCCTACATCTATCATCTTCCTACATTTTCGTCATCCCATTCATCATCACCTTTTTACATTTTTCATCCACCCAATTTTTAAAAAGCATCTCAAGCATCCAAAATTGTTTGTCTTCCTCCGTTTTTCATTGTTCTACATTTTTCATCATCCTACATTTTTCATCGTCCTACATTTTTTATCGTCCTAGATTTTTCATCATCTTAATTTTTTTATCGTCCTACATTTTTCATCGTCCTAGTTTTGTCATCTTCCTAAATTTTTTATCATATGACATTTTTCATCAATCTACGTTTATAATCTTCCTACATTTTCGTTACCCTACATTCTTCATATTATATTTTGCATTTTTCGGATAGGAATTATTTTCCTTACGGCCTTTTGTGTGGAGCTCATTTAAAAAAATTTAAATATTAATTTTCCTGCATTTTCATCATCATTTTGTCTTTTTACATTTTTCATCATTATCACGAACGCAGAAAGAATAAACTACCGCACAACTGTGTCTTGCTCTACTCTTTTTGCTTCCACTAATACTCCTTTCTCTGTCTATCCTCTAATCTAGTGGTTCTCAACCCGTGGTACCCGCACCCCCTGGAGCACGTGTACAAAACGTGTACAAACATGTACAAAAGGTAGGTTGAGGGAACGGGGAACAGCAAATTTATAATAAGAGTCAAGGGGTACACAGGCTCAAAAAAGTTGACAACCGATGCTCTGATCTATCCAAATCATCTAAAAAGTGAAATAGAGTAAAACCAAAATAAGACAGGCGAATGAGAGTCTCGGCTAAAAATCCAGAGGTCGTGAAATTATTTAAATGATTATTCAATTTTTTATGAGAAAAACTCTCTTTTTATAACTTTTGAAGGTTATTCCCATCAACGTAATATATCATTGAAGAAGAAGATAACACTTATAATCTAAATGAAAATATGAAAGAAAACAAGTCACAGAAAAACAGAAAAAAACAATGGTCGCAACTGGGACTCGAACCCAGACCTCTTGTCTAACCGGGACGTGCGCGTTTTCCAATTTCGCTATTGCCACCTTCTGTCAAACCGTCATATTTTTCAATCTCATATTTCAAATATTTGTGTCTTGTTTTCTTTCATATTTTCATTTAGATTATAAGTGTTATCTTCTTCTTCAATGATATTATTTAAATGATTTCTATCGTTTTATTGGATTTCGTTTATATAATAATAATAATAATAATAATAAGGTCTTTATTCCAGGATGTGGGGAGGGGAGTGCAATCCCACACATCCCATATAGGGTATAATTACATATGCTATTATATATGAATATTAATTACATATGAATAAATAAAAAGATAAAAATTAACAAAATAAAAAAATTAAAAAAGAGAAGCATCATTAGATACACTATTCATAAAAAATATAGTTAAGTCTTTAAATCAGGTACTTGTTGTTCCATCGGATCTCAGATTGTAGGAGCCAGTGTTTTTCTCCAATATTCATCTATGCTCGATCTACGGGGGCTTCAGATGAATTCTCCACGTTTGGTGAAGAGGCGCGCCCTGCCACTGGGCCACGGCCAGGACGAGAGTGTTCTCCGATCTTTGGTAGCGCTGTCTCACCCCGGCTATTCTGTGGCGCATCAAAGCGGCGAACCCATGTACCCTTCCTTCTGCGAATATCTGCGAGGCACTGCATCGCCAAGGTAGGCCGAATAGCGCCCTATATGCGTTATTGTATTGTACTCGAAGTGTGTTCATGACGCCTTGTGAGTATCTTGTCCATAGTTCGCCGGTATAAAAGCTCATGCAGTAGCTCTGGAATATTTGCTTCTTCACCGAAGAACTGCACCTGTTGAATCTCCTGGCGAGCATGTTGGCTCGCACGCTTAGTACTCTTCTTTGGCGTTCTATGTCATTTTTATCATTTAGGTCATCAGTGACGACATGCCCCAAATATTTTATTTCACTGCAGATTTTGACATTGTCTCCGCCGAGGAGAATGGGTGGAATGACAGTAGGAACAGTATTTGCTTTAAACACCAGCAATGATGACTTTTTGGCATTGTACATCAAACCATGACTATCGACGTATGCTTGGCAATAAAAAACTAAATTTGCGTCACGTTTCAGAGCGGTAGTTACCAGATGTCAGAAATGCCATGATCAAACAACTATTCAGAAGAAAATACATTGCTTGAAATGGCTTTAATTTTTATTTTTCAAGAGTCCCATCATTCTGGAGCTAGAAGAAATATGGTATTCTCGGTTCGGGTATATTGTGAGGCTGAAGGTAGTATAGAGGGTAATGCGATAGGGAAAAGAAACGGACGACAGTATAGTCATCCAAGAAAAGTTGTCATTCCCCTGAACGATACTGAGAGTATCTTCAACTTGGTCATGGCAAAGGACCTTCCTCTAACCGATCTCTTCTCTTCCCTACTCTCTTTACCCCCATAATATAGGCCCTATAGGCCCTAGGCAGGGGTTCCCAACCCCGTGCTTGCGGGCACCATGGCACCCGCAGAACGATTCGTATGTGCCCGCCACTATTCGACAGAGACAAAATTTCTTCATAACTTTAATTAAAAATAAGAATTGTTTTTTCAGAGTTTTAATTTTTTTGAATGCCGAGGTTTATTAAATACGTTTATATGTTTGCGATATTGTATGTATGAGTGGTTCCTTTGCTGACAATACTTGTCGCAACTTGTCTAGCGGCGAGCCAGACTACACTCTTCACGCTGGCCTGGAACGGGGAGTGCTATTTGCACATCACTCCTTGTTCACGCAGAAAACCCAAAGTGAACGAACGCTACAAACTGAGACGATGAACGCCAAAGGCGCCAAAACAAACGGCACATGTCATGACTCTGACAGCTCTATCTGTCAGTGAAAGCAATAAGCATGGCCCCGACAGCCAAATTGACAGTAGTCACGTAGTAGTATTTTGAAACATTTTTGTTTATTATTTATTAATAAATTATGAATATAAGAAAATAAATTATGAGAAAATGAGAAGTTATGGGAGGAGTTTTTCGATTAAAAAGAAGTGGCGCTCGCCACCCTATCGATGTTTTAGAATGTGCTCAAGAGCACAAAAAGGTTGGGAACCCCTGACATAAGGTGTTACAACCCCAATAATCAGGGCCGCCAAAATCCCTCATAAGCTTCGTTAGTTTTCGTGCATCCGATCGCTTTTATGCGGTATTCCCATTAAAAAATACAGCAAAATAAACTTTCTTTAAAAAAGCAATGGGTATAGGTTTAATCCTTTAATTTTCATTCGTGTCAGACCACCCATAAAGTTCGCAATAACTCTGTGGAAATAGAATAAATGTACCGTGAAATGATAATAATATCATGCATTTTCAAATACATTTCCCAGTGGAGTTGTCCTGTTGTATCTCACGTAGAATAAATACATGTTTGGTTGGTAATGCGAATGATAAGCTCTTTCAAATGTGAAATTAGACAGGCCGTGTTTTATAAAATATGAGCACGTGCAAACAACGAATATGTTGTGAAATTATGTATTCCGTAAACATAAGCTTAATTTCATTTTTCATAACTTACTCTGTCATCACACAGATGCTGATCATGTATTGCTTAGCAGAATGTGTTTGTTTTTTTTTTTTCCTTTAGAAGGGGAACATGTAGGTAGGACGCGCGTAGCTACATCCGATTTTCGTCATTCTCGCGCGGTGCTCAGATTGGACGTTGGACATCGCGCCACAGGTCGCAGTTTCAACAATAATGCGATAATGTTTCTTTAAAGATTTTAAAAAGATTGCATTAATATCTTAAGGGAACAGATAGATTCCTCGCGATATTAATGAATTATACGTTAAAATACAATTAAACTTCATTTTTGACCAAAAAATCAAATGTCAACAAACACAAATTATCACTTACAGATCACTTCTTCAAACACAGCAAACTTATTTTGTGGCGCCATATTAATTCAAAATAAATAATAAACTTAGTTTTTACAACTTTAATTATTTAAAAAACCAACATGTTTCGTGAGTTAAGCTCACTTCTTCAGGGTTTACTAAGTGAGCTTAGCTCACGAAACATGTTGGTTTTTTAAACAATAAAAGTGGTAAAAACTAATTCTTTTTCCATATTATAGGCAACTACTCTTTTTATTGGAAACAATCATTCTAAAAATTGGTTTGTAACCTGAATAGCGTCTCGGATAAAACAATAGCGAAATTGGAAAACGCGCACGTCCCGGTTAGACGAGAGGTCTGGGTTCGAGTCCCAGTTGCGACCATTGTCTTTTTCTATTTTTCTGTGTCTAGTTTTCTTTCATATTTTCATTTAGATTTAAAAGGTAAAAACTAAGTTTTTTATTTATTTTGACTTACAGATCAGTTAGACAAGCGTACAAAAAAATATAAAAAACTACGAAGGTAAACACAAGCTTTGGACAAAGATGCCAAAGATGCCGTGCAATGAAAGCATTTTACAATCTATACTAAAAGTAAGGACAACAAAAATAAAATTTTGATTCAAAATTAAAAGTTGGATTAAAGAACAAGAGAAGTAGGTATTATAAAAATTGTATAATACAAAAAATAAAACATATACTCGTAACACACTATAAAAGAATAAAACATAAACACGTGACACACAATACTACCATAAAACCCACACACAACCCAAAATATATGCCGATTTATTAAATTTTTATATTACCAATTTTATATATTTTATTAATAGACGACGGATTTTATATCTCTCTAATTACGGCGTTATTGCATATTTTAGCCTTTTCCCCAACCGTGCATATTTCGTTTAATAGCGGCGGGAGGTACTTATTTGTTTCTGATGCTGCGCCGTACATGGTAAAAGCTGGCCAAGCCCTGCAAACTGTTTTTCCAAATTTACGGCACATTATTTGCTTAGCTCATCGGTTTCATCGCCTTGCAGAAGAGATAAGGCAAGAGTATGGGAATGTTGACAAATTGATTTCCTCTACAAAAAATTGTTTTTAAAAGCACCGTCGCGTGTGCAGTTTTACAAAGAAGAGGAATTGCCAAATCTAGCATTGCCGCCAAAACCTACAATAACTTGATGGGTTCTTGCCTAAAGGCGATGTTATTCTATGCTCAAAATTTTGAGGCTCTAAAACAAGTAGTTTGTCAATTTGACAGATCTGGCCATTGCAATTCAGTCAAGCAAGCTAGTCTATGAAGACGCATCCATTAAGCAGAATATTGCCCTCATCTCAACACGTTTTCACAAGTACCCAGATTCCATAGAAAAATTTGAAGACTCTATTTAAAGCTACGTTTGGTGATTTAGCAGGGGTGCCCGGGTTCATAGGGTGAGGTTTGTCTAGGTCGGAGGCGGATGACCAGGACACACTGAACCCCAGATTCCTACCCACCCCTTAAACCCTTTTCCTTCCCAGAACTCTCCATCCCTTCCATTCCTTAAAAAACCCTCCACACAGCATCCCCAAAGATGACATAGGCCCTGAGGGAAATTATTTTCCTCAGGGCCTCCTGTATAGAGCTCACGTAAAAAAAATATCAATAGAAATACTGGAAACAATGACCGAACTCGCCAAAGCCCTTCCTAATCCAATATCAGAAAAGATTCGTAAAAAATTATTGTTATTTTAAGAACCCGAGTCTTGAAGATATGCAGAACATAATGCCTACATCAACGGCACAGGTCATACCCTGCCTAAACAGGTATCTCCAAAATGACACCAATTTTTAACATTTGTTCAATGCCATCAGTTCGTCAACTACGTAGAGAGGTCGTTTTCGGTGTACAAATTGATGTACTGGGTGACAAACGTCAAAAATTTGCGCTCAAAAATGTGGAAAAATGCTTAATTGTATATTGTCACCAAAACTATGCATAATTTTAAGAATATTTCGCTGTTTTTGTATCGTCTTTAATTAAAATATGTAAAAATAAAAACGGTTTTTTGATTTTTCATTGTGCATATTTTGGACATATCGAGGCTTTTTAGTGCATATTTCGACCTTTTTTAGTGCATATTTGCATGCATATTTTGGCACTTTGTTAGTGCATATAATCCGATGTCTATTTATTAAGATTTATTATGTACTTCTCCTTATTGATTTTTTTGATCATAAAATGCGGGGCCTCAGCACGTTATCGAACATTACCACACTGGGTAAGCAACCCAGTGAGGTCAACATATTTAATTATATTATAAAGTGTAAATTATTGTGCCAAATTACATAAAAAAGTAAACAGTGTGCAGTTCACACGCGGTAGAAGTGAAACCTTCAGAAAACTAAACTTTGAGAAAATGAGACGAATGCAAAGTATCAGGAGAAGGATAATTGTAGGATTTATTAAAGTGAAAACCTTTTTAGATTTGAAACTCGATGAAACGAAAAAGTGACAATAAAAAGAGAAAACGCATACATCTTTAGGATATAGCCTGCGAGAGAATGTGAATAAAATTATTTTGTTGATCGAGTCTTAAGAGTAAAAAGGAACGCCGCGTTGCCTCGTATTGTCTGAGCGAAAGCCACTCTTATCAAAGTAATCCGAGTGTTAATTCTAATGGCAGGAAGACTACCTCCATATCCGACCCTATGGGAATATTTTAAATCTATTTTGGAAACGGGACATATAAAATATGGTTACCCGCGATTACGGTTTAAGGTATGGTGGTGTCTAGAGCTAGACATAACATGGGACAACACGAAACATAACCGGACAACCAAACTTTCCTTCTTCTGGATATTTCCGAGAGAGACACATGGGCCCGTCTCTCCTTCATCATCCGCTCTAAACGAACTTCATTGTCAACGAGACGGACGGCGTAGTCCAACGGTAAGGCTTCGAAGGTTGCGTGATCGAATCACGGGGTGGCAAATAAATTTTATTTGATTAATTTGTTTTATTTCACAATTTATTCATTTCATTCAGAAATGAATAAATTGTGAAATAAATTTATTCATTTCATTTAAAATAATATATAGTATATTTGCGGCACGTTCCAGAGTGGAAGATACTCTCAGTATCGCCCTGGTGTAAGACCACCGTTCAGAATTGAAACTTTGCTTGAAATGGCTGACGGCCTCCGTGGTCCCGAGGTAAGACTCTGGACTCACAATCCGAAGGTCGCGGGTTCGAACCCGGCGTGCGCAAATAAATTTTATTTGATATTTGTGGTATTTCACAATTTCTTCATTTAAAATAATATATAGTATATTTGCGGCACGTTCCAGAGTGGAAGATACTATCAGTATCGCCCTGGTATAAGACCACCATCCAGAATTGAAACTTTGCTTGAAAATGGCTTTAGCCGTGTTTAGTGACCAGATCTGAATAGCCAGGTACTTCCCCACCTTCCTCTTCCCTATCTCCTTCCCTTCCCCACTACCTTCAGCCTCACAACATACCCCGATTGGGGATGCCATAGTCTCACTGGCTCCAGACGGGAGTAGTTGAGAATCTTGTGCGGTATTAACTGTAAAAAAAAAAAAATGGCCTTAGACGTGTTTGGTGACCAGATCTGAAGAGCCAGGTACTTCCCATCTTCCTCCTCTCCATCTCCTTTCCCTCCCCACTACCTTCAGCCTCACAACATACCCCAAGGTAGGCATACCCTAACTTCCTTACTTCCTTTAAAACTTGTTTTAATTTGTTGACAATCTACCCTTGACACCAGCAATGACATAAACAGTGTTCACCATCCTGGAGATGAGCTTTTAGCTCTACCACTCAGAAATCAAGTGTTTCACTGTATGGGAATGGCATATTTTGATTCCTAAGAAATCAAAATTTGGCACCTTTTAATCTGAAACAAAATCGTTTCAGAAGAGACTTTTTTTAGAAAACTTTAATATTACCCCAAAGAGTAATGCATTAATATTTGCGTATATTTATTAAATCTTTCAAAATGTTGGCTGAAATTTAATTTAAGTCAGTGTTGTTAGTATAAGGTATTATCTATTGTATATTTAGTTCGTTTAGGGGTCGCTTCCATTTGGGTTACTATTTAACTATTCAAATCCGATGTCTATAATTTAAATCCACTTGTTTGCCATCACCTCTGAGGCTGAGATTAAATTCAATATCAACCACAAATAACCATTGAATTCCATTGAATATTGAAATTTCCATCACTAATAATAAGCAGGATTCCCACAAATCTATCAAAATTCAAAGCTTACACAGTCCTCTGTCTATCGCCTTAGTTGATATTGGATTAATTGGAATTTTAGCCAGTTAGAGATGTCATATTACACATCAACATTTTAACCTGTATTATGAACCAAATGTGTTTGTGACATTTCAAACCTACGGGTAATATAACTCTTCAGGTCTAGACGATGTAATATCATGAATTCAAAATATTACCTCTCGACATTCAATTTCAATTAGATTCGCTGTTATTGAAGATACTCTCAAATAAAATACTGATTTTGAAAGCAGATAAAAAAAATTTCAAGGTTTTATAAATGGATATACGCAATTAAAATGATTAAAATTTTTAAAGGAAACCAAAAGTTTTTAAATTCGCTAGCGATGGTTTATTTCATGTAATTTTTTTTTACATTAGCTCCACAGAGAAGGCCCTGAGGAAAATATTTCTCCTCAGGGCCTATATCATCTTTGGGGATGCTGTCTGGAGGGTCTTTTTAGAAAAAATAAGGAAAAGGAGAAAGAAAAGGGTATTAGGGATAGGTAGGAATCTGGGGGTCAGTGTGTCCAGGAGTGACAAACGCATGAATCCATTCCTCCCATTGCGGTGCAAGGCGGTGGAATTTCATCAACCATTCTCTCTCCGGCTTGCCATTCAGCTGGTGGGCAGACGCGTCCGCCACCAAGACCTGGACAAACCTCACCCCATGAGCCCGGGCACCTCTGGCTCACGTCACCAAACGTAGCGAACCACTTGGGGTGACCTACGGCAGAGGTGTTTGTTATCCAATAAATGGTTCCCGGGGTCGGCGGTATCCATACCCGCCTCCCAAACTGTATTATTTGCCACTTAGTACGAAATTAGAAAACACATTTACACAATCGAACAGTCGTATTATAAGGTTTTTGTTACATTATTTACAATTCAGTGCTCTTGGTTTATATTTCACCATATTTAACCAATAATTGAAAAGGAGATGAAATGAGTTTTACAGGGACGCATCGATTGGTGACAGATTCATTTTAACGCCAAAATATATTTTTTAATAAATTTGTTAAAAACAAAACAGTTAGTGCTTGCAAATTATGTGGTATATATTAAAAATTTTACCCGTCAAATACTTTGGTTTCCTTCCTTATTTTGCAAAATGAAATAACTTTTTTAATTTAATGAAAAACAAATACCTTTGTATAACACCACTATTTTATTAACAATATCAACATGTTTCGAAAACTATGTTTTCTTCGTCAGGATAATAAGTCAATAATATTATAATAATATTTTGAAGAAATAATGAAATAACTTTAACTAGACAATTAGTATATTTTAGAGATATAGATTCTCTTTGTTCAGAGGCAAACCCTGCACGTTCAATGTTTATTGTGATCCGCAGATATTTATCAAATTTGTTATTTATTGAAAGAGTATTGACGGTACAATATGGATCACAGGATGTCTAGATTCCTGAATTCCGTATCTTGAGTCCATGAATCGTGGTAAATATTTAGGTGCGGGCTACACGTTCAATATATATCACGATCCGGATTTCAGAAATCTAGTAATCCTGTATTTAAAATTGTGGTTCGTCAATCGTTCTACATGTTCAATAAATATCACGATATTTAATAAATATTTGCGGGTCACAATAAATATTGAGGTCTAGGGAATGTATTTAACGTTGATGGATCACGATCCATTCACAGTTCCTGATTGTAATTTGGATGAATAGCCAGGTGGTGTCCAATCTTTTTCTTCTCCATACGTTCTCCCTACCCACTTCAATCTCACAATATATACGAATTGGGGATGATTTCAGACAGGTAGAACTGTTGTGTGATGTGATGAATGATCACGATGCCTATTCTAACAGAATATTTTTTGTTACAGGCCTCCCCTCCATGCAGCTCGCCTCCGCGTTGCAGGGCTCCATCCTGACCAAAAAGCCCGTCCGCCCCCCTAACCAGGACGACACGAACCACCTCACGGCGTCGTTTGCACCCCCCGGGAGTGAACCCACGACCGCCCCCGCCGGAATGTTCTTCGCCACCGATAATAACACGGCCGTTACCTCTCAGACGGGGTCAAATGCGTTATTGCCGTGTATTATTAAGAATATGGATGATGGGATGGTAAGTTCAATTTCTTTTTCTTTAGTTCAATTCAATTCAATTTTCGTTATTATAAAAACTTTACAAATGTCAAATTTAAAGCGTTTTTAAATCTAAATTATATAAATAAAAGACATTAAGTAGAAATAAAAGTATAAAAAAGTATACAGCTTATAAACATACTTTACTAAAAAACGGATCGTTTTAAACCATAGTGAACTAACTCATTTTGAAATTTTTGAGCTAGAGCTTGAATTGAGGGCTCTAAATCATAATCTAGCTTTGCCAGAAAGAAAAACCAATCAGAGAAAAACTGTCTATGATTGTTCAATATGGTATTTCTCTGATTGGTTCTCCCTGGCATAGCTAGATTATGATTTGGGGCCCCTATTTCAAGCTCTAACTCAGAAACTGACAAATGGTTTAAGACAATCCAAACAGGCTAGCCATTTAAAAGCCTTCTTGATTGTGTTCAGCAGGAAGATTGTCTCCCCAACCCGCATGACCAATGGCTAGTTGGTCCTTTAGGCTAGGAGATAAAACATTACATGCTGTCAGTGATGGAGATCACCAACGTAGAAATGAGTGCTCTCTGTGAACGTAGAAATGAGTGCCCTCCGTGAACGTAGAAATGAGTGCTCTCCGTGAACGTAGAAATGAGTGCTCTCCAAGAACGTAGAAAGAAATGCTCTCCATAAACATAGAAATGAATGCTCTCCATGAACGTTGAAATTAATGCTCTCCATGAACGTAGAAATGAATGCTCTCCATGAACGTAGAAATGAATGCTCTCCATGAATGTAGACATAAATGCTCTCCATGAACATAGAAATGAATGCTCTCCATGAACGTAAAAATGAATACTCTCCATGAACATAAAAATGAATGCTCTCCATAAGCGAAGAAACAAATGCTCCCCATGAATATAGAAATGAATGCTCTCCATGAACGTAGAAATGAATGCTATCCATGAACGTAGAAATGAATGCTCTCCATGAACGTAGAAATGAATGCTCTTCGAATTTTCGAATCTGTTTGAATAAATATGTAGCAATGTGCTCATTCCTTCTACCCCGTAGATGATTTCTTCCGAGCAAAACCAATGGAAAGCCAGTAAAACAGAGCCACGATTATTAACCATACTCTCTCGGTAGAGAAATCTCAGAATTTTTTTCTGAACTCTTTCCAACATGAGCAAATACTTACTCTACAAATTATCGACCTACTGTCAAATCTACTCCTTAAGCAACTAAATAAATTAAGTTAAGGAACATCTAAGATGTTTAAATAATAATAATTATTCAGAATTTGCAAACCACATTTTGGAAACAGGTCATTCTTTTGATATTAATAAAGGTTTAAAAATTTTACACACTAACACAACGGGTATACAATTAGATAATTTAGAAATTTTAGAAATTAGAAAAAGTGTTAATAGTAAATTAAATATTATAAATAACCAAACGTTTTTTAAAAATAGCCATCTTTTAAATTTATTTTCGTATTAATACTTATATTTATAATAATTTATTTTGTTATTTAGACTTCTTGTTTTCCTTTTAAAAGATTTTTTATTATGTTAATGTAATTTTTTACCCATTCTAAAATAATTTTTATATTTTATTTTATATAATTGTTTTTTATGATATATTTTAGGTAATTAATCACCTCTCCTTTCTAATATTTTGTCTATGTTCTAATTAGTCTATACTTGTTTGTCTTTTGTTATTTATTATTGACTTATTATCCTGACGAAGAAAACATAGTTTTCGAAACATGTTGATATTGTTAATAAAATAGTGGTGTTATACAAAGGTATTTGTTTTTCATTAAATTAAAATAGTAAGAACCTAAAAATAAAACCGAATATTGTAAACAAAGTGCTCCTTGAATATGAGTAATAAATTAATTTGATTGTGAAATGTTAGGGTACTATTCAGACATGATTCCAAAATCTTTGATATTTCTCAGAAACGTTTTAAACTTGAAGCGTCCATTTTATACCAGTAATGCCAGGTGCGACATTCCATAGTTGTTGCCTTCTTGCGGAAGTTCGTGAACTCCACCATACTCTGGGGATCAAGGCTCCTTCATCCTTCGGGGTCCTGCACTGCATGAATAGCCGTGGATACCAGCGTTCCGGACACCTGTTGCATTTGGTCACTCCAACGCTTTGGTGATATTTCTCTATTTCTCCTGCCGTCCGCTTTGCCAATGACCATGAGTTTTTCTGTCTCGAATTCACAATGGCAAGCAACGTGTCTGAAGTATTTTACAGTTGATGTGAAAATCAAAATTTGAGAGAAATGTGTAATAATTCCCTTGATAGATGACTTATTGAATCGATAACATTTGGATTACACGCTTGTTGGCAACGGATGATGTTGTGGATGAAGTTTCGACCTACTCCTATTAATTGCAAGATTATTTATTATGCAAAAATATTTTGATAATGGATTGAAATGTTTACGGGTAATCTTTGAGTAAATTTAAAACAGTAGAAAAACGAAGAAGGATATCTGTGCCAACAGATGAACGAATGAATACATTATCTCCATTGGTGGGCTCGGGTATTGTCTGCCAGTTGTAGGTGTGTGACGTTTGTGCGCGAGTTAAGTGAGTTTGACAGGGAAGGTACTGGGGCCAGGTAGATGGCCGCAGCATCTTAGGAAAAGGTGTTGTGGCATCCGTGTGTGAGTGTGCAGTAGACAGCAGACAGCAGACAGCAGACAGCAGACAGCAGACAGCAGACAGCAGACAGCAGACAGCAGACAGCAACATCAGACAGCAGACAGCAGACAGCAGACAGCAAACAAGACCATGGTGGATGCATACCTAGTTCTTCCAGAAAATTTCAAAGATTAATTTGCTTTTCCAAATTATCAACACAATACATTTTATAAACAAATCTTACGTACTAAGTTTACCTTGCAAACATGAGATATATAGATTTTAGAATACCTAGATATTCCATGTCCATCTCATATGAGATGGTCAACATAATAAACATTTTTATTTTTACATTAGCTCGAAAAAGGAAAATAATTACCGTCGGGTCCTATGTAATCTTTGGGGATGCTATTTGGAGTGGTCTTTTTAGAAAAGGAAGGAGATAAAGATCTGGGATGACAGATGGGTAGGAATTTGGGGGTCAGTGTGTCCAGGAGTAACGGACGTATGAATCCAACCCTCCCACTGGGGTGCAAGGCGAAGTTCCGAAAGAGCCGTGCTAGAGAGGTCAAAAAGCTTCCCTCAACCAGTCACTCCCGATCCGTCCTGTCACGGAGATGGTGGGCAAACGCATCCGCCATTAAGACTCATCCTATGAACCCGGGCACTCCTGTTAAGTCACCAAACGTACCAAACGACTTGGGGTGACATTTGGCAAAGATGTTGATTATCCGATAAATGGTTTCTGGGGAGGCGGTACCCATACCCGTCTCCCAAATTGTAAATAATAATCTCTCGGGATACCAATAATAAACAAACCTATGCGAAAAGCAACCTCCGGGATCGCGATTCTCGCCTAAGAATACTGTTTTCACGAGTTCAAAACCCAACGTACACAATTTTATCTTGTGAGAACGTGTTATCTCAAATATGACCAATAAATAAAAAATAATTTAACGTAATCTAATCTACATAATAATAATTGAAAAACCACCATTCAAATTCGAAACATGGATGGAAATCGTGTTTTGTGAACAGGTCTTAATAGCCAGGTATTTATTAACAACATTCACCTTCTCCTTCCCCTCTCCTCTACCTCCAGCCTTACAACTTATCCTATTTTGGGATACCACAGTCCCACAGGCTCTGGTTCTTTGAAACTATTTCTGTGTTTTCTCATGAACGTTTGTAAATCGATCATTATTTGATGATTTTTTATTTCATATTACTTCGATAGGCACTAGTTTCAAAGTCTTTAAAATTCTAGTTTTCCGAAGTTTTCACTAATCTTAAAAGCTTTTGTTGATTTGTCAGAAGTAACATGGTGTAAGTTTAAGCCATGATGTAAAGATAAAAGAGACCTAACCTTCCTGACGCGTACTTTTTCTATTTAAAAAGTACAAATTTCAAACGGAACAAAGAAAAATCCTGCTAATAAATCAAGACAAACAGAACTTCAGAGCACCTTTGTTTCAGTAGATAAATTTACTGGAGAGATACTTTGATCAAAGTTCCAATTTTTTTATATCGCAAGTTAATTAATTAGTTTATTAAAATAATGGCGTAGGTACCTAATTGAATATTAAAAAAATATATATATATATATCGATTCATCGTATACGAAGATACCGATATCTGTTTTCGACATAATTTTAAGGGAAAGCAAAGTTCACTTGGTTGAGCTTTTCTAAAATAACTCCTCACAGGAGACCCCGAGGAAAACAATTTCTCACTTTCTTATCCTCAAAAAAATTCTCTTTGGATGCTGCGTGGAGGTTGTATTAGAGAAAGGAAGGAGAGGAAGTTCTGGGAAGGAAAAAGATTTGAGAGGTGGGTAGGAATGTATTCAGGATTGAAAAATGTATGAATTCTTCCCTCCCACTGCGGTGCAAGGCGATGCGTCGCGAGGCCTGATGAAGAGGTCAAAAGGTCTCCTTCAACCAGTCTCTCTCGATCCGGCCCGCCACGTAGGTGGGGTACGCATCCAGCGCTAAGATTTAGACACATCACACCCCCATGAACCCGCACACCCTTGCAAGGTCACCAAACGTACGAACCAATCGTGATGACCAATGCAAGTGGTGTCGGTTAACCACCAAAATTGTAAGTTGATATTTAACATTAAATACGATTTTATCTGAAATACCTACACATTACTAATATTTTTAAGTGTTTACCTATGTAGGTACCTACTTTTAAAAACAACATATGATTGGGTCAGTAACTTTTTACGATTAAATGATACGTTTCCCGCTACAGAATCTCGGAGTTTCATCTTGGTACCCTCTGGCAATTCATTTTCACAGGTCATATTTGAATGTATTTGTGTACACCGATACTACCAAATGTTTCAAAAAACTTTTTGAACTAGCTGGGAACATCTTATTTCTTAAACAGTAGTTTTTTTTTTAAGAAAGACGAACATTCCCGGGTTACAAATAACCCAAAAACGTTTAAAAATCTCCTACTACCACCACAGAAACCCGAAAATGTTGCTTGTGTTGTGATGAAGGACTTAGCCAGCCGAGGAATTGAACACGGGAAGCCCAGGTGGGACTCAAACCGGGAAGATATCGATGTTTTATTGATATTCACTTACTCTTTAAAACTTATACTTAAAACTTTTCGTGAACCTTTCTTCCCTACTGTTAATAATTTGAAAATTAGAAATATTGTACTGTAGATGGATTATTAATCTAAAGTGCAATTATATTGTAAAAAAATGTCACCTTATAATAATATCAACACTTTAAGAACTGTCCCGAAAAGTTTTGGCGTTCAATAATACAGGGTGCGGCAGCATAACTTCCCTTTTTAAAATGCGTGCCTTTCACTTGATATCGTAGCGGAGCGTTAGTGATCGCGTTCGAGAGGCGAAACTATAAAGTTTTTTCCCGACATAGTGGCCATCATGCATTGGAACAGTGAGTAGCTGCGTTTGCCGTTGTCCTACTTTTTGGTTTCTGATCGCAACCCTCTAGTTTCTCGGAGTATCTTCCATTGAAATACCGGAAGAATAATGACAATATTCCCACCCGACGCCCGTGCTCTAAAGCTTGCAATCCCTTTTTTTTACATGAGCTCCACACAGAAGGCCCTGAGGAAAATAATTTCGCTCAGGGCCTATGTCATCCTTGGGGATGCTGTGTGGAGGGTTTTTTTTAAGGAAAAGGGGGAAAGGAGAGTTCTGGAAAGGAAAAGGGTTTAAGGGTGGGTAGGAATCTGGGGTTCAGTGTGTCCTGGTCATCCGCCTCCAAGACCTAGACAAACCTCACCTCGTGAACCCGGGCACCCCTGCTAAATCACCAAACGTAGTGAACCACTTGGGGTGACCTATGGCAGAGGTGTTGGTTATCCACTAAAGGTTCCTGGGGCGGCGGTACCCATTCCCACCTCCCAAATTTAATTTAATTGTTAAGATAGGAGAATCTATTAAGCGGATCGAGGGTTTTTGCGGTATTTTTGGGTTACGGAGTGTTGGCTGCCAAATTTAACCATAGGGCACACTTGGATTTGTACAGGATTAGCAGTCATTGGTTCGCGTTTAATTACCGTTAATACCGCAATCTGTTATCTTTACTTAAATACGTAGTAATTTAAATTAGTAGTAGCCTAGTATTAAATCTGTCGTTTGAGTAATAATTCTTCAAATAGCTTTCAATTATCTAACGTGTTATTAGTGTTATTAAAATTTTGTTAAAACAGAAACAGCATAACAGGAAAATCTCCTTTAGGCCGAACCTTTTTGTAGCGGAAATTTAGGCACTTGCTTATTCCGCAGACAAATTATGGCATATTTGAATTGCAAATAAAAAAGGCCGGCCCTGGCGTTTTTTGTTCGTTGCGAAATGGGATGGTGATACATCCTCTCAGCGTGATAATAGCAGCCTGCCAGGATGCAAGGTTGCCACAAATGATACTACTGGTGAAAAAATTAAAAACAGTAATGCAAAATAATTTATACGAGCAAAATAATAATCTTTATTCCGTGTTCAGAGAGAGGCTAGCGTCCAACTTTGTGGTATTAATTAAAAACAAAGAGGGATTTACTTTAATCTAAAGAAATAATTTTGAATTATTATTATATTTTGGCTGCGTCCGTTTATTCATTAGACACCTGTGTACGGAGACAAGTGAAATCTACAACTGTTCTAAAGTTTACTTTAATGCCAGCTCGAAGTGGAGTGGAGCTGGCAACACGGTATTGCTTCCAAGTACATAAGCACACATTTCACCACTAACAAGTACACAATTACACATCTGCCCTGATGATGGACACTGTAACGCTGTTCGAAATGTTGGCTAAAGAAGGAGGTAGCGCAACACGGCATAACACCCCAAAAACAAATAACGAGAAAAAAAAGGCTGTTGAAAAAAAACTGTTGTATTAGAACTATATATAACATAATTTTATGTCATCTGTTGTATTGTAATTGTACTTTTGTTCCAATTAAACCCAAAAACTTATATAAAAAGTGGTATGAATAGTACCTCTACACTACCGTTATTTTTTTGTGTGTGAACATTTTGCGTTCGTCGCTGGGCAAAATTTATGATTCTTTGCTCAGCTTATTTTATAGAGCATCTCAAGATCTACGCAAAATGCGCAAATAACTCATGCAACTCTTTTCGGAGTTCTGTCTTTGGTCGCACAAAATGAATAACGTGGCCCCTTTCTGACCCCCTCATTAGATTATGAAAAGGCACTAACACGCAACAAACGAAAGTATTTTTTCAGAATTTTAACGACATCAAGCGCCCCAACTCTTGGGCCACGAAAACTGTTTGAATATTTTGCAATAACAAAAGGGTTTCATTGCTAACTCTGGCGGGACAGCATGAGAGCCTTTCAAAATCGTTTGAACTTTTAGTTTTTTATAAATAAGTACATTATCGAAAATCTTTGAAATGCGACGCTAAAAATTGAAACTGAAACTGCAGAGAAATAATTTATGAATATAAATTACTTTCTTTACAATACAATAATTAAGTATTCGTTTGTGTATATGCATTATCTATTTAAAAATACCACTATCAGGCAAAATTGTTTTATTGAGTAGACTTTATAAGCGTGGTTGGAAACAAATACACGGTCTGAAAATCTAAATACGAATGAATAATAAAACACAGATTGTGTGCTGTGAAGTAGCTGTGGGGCATTCTATATTCAAATCTCCCAGCTTGAAAATAATGGTTCATTCGTAAATTCAATGAACATGCAATCTTTAGAAATCCCCTAAATAAAATTACAAATCTACATAAATGCATATTTCAACTTCTGTTTTATATATCCGCTTAAAATTTTGCATTTATTATCGTTGCAAAGTCCCGGAGAAATCGCACCCCTTGGAACAGCGGAACAGAACTTGGTAGGGGATGTTGCCAAAAGTCTGACAATTTCCATACTACCTTCCTTCCCTCTCGTGAAGGTGGCGAATATTTTATGCAAAGTAGATACAGGACGACAACAGACGCTAAGCGTTGCGGCAATATTTTCCCGGTGTTTTTGTAACAACCCTGCTCGAACCAATATTATTTTTGTTGCATAGACTTAGTCAGGTTATGCCGCCTGCCAATTTGTTGGCAAAATATGTTTTTGCGGTAAATCAGAGGTGTGATTTTTCATGTTTACCAGTTTTTGGAGTTTTAATTCAAAGTTACAACATTGGAAACCTCGAAAAGCTAACACAACTCCTCACTTGTATTTTTTTAAACGCCAAGCAATATTTTGTAGTAAAAGTTTTTGTCGTAATTTATGCATTACCTGTGGGTTAGAATGATACATATTTACTTCTAAAGAAGTACCTCGTCTATACTCAATATACTACGCATTAGTACAGTCTATTCTTCAGTATGCCGTTACCAGTTGGGGAGCAGCTTACAAAACTAGTTTGACCCCCATAGAAATTGTTCAAAAACTCATAATAAAAATTATTTTAAAAAAACCTCCAGACTTCCCTTCTGAACGAATATTCGAAGAATTTAAAGTCCCAACATTCAAAAATCTATTTATAAAAAATTCAATCTTACAAATTGTAAAAGAAAAAGAAAAACACTCATTCGTAACGGAAAATCGTACCAGACTCAAACATGTATTTGTATGCCCGAAACTAAAAACTTCTTTTGCTCAACATCATTTTTCATACCAAGGAAAATACTTTTTTAACAACCTACCCATAGAAATCAGAATCATTAATAACAAAATAAAATTATCGAACTCTATCAAAAATCATTTTAAAGAAATCAGCAACGGGAAGACTGCTTCCCCTATTTCCACATGAATGTAACACTAAAAAATATACTTGTTTTTACTCTTATGGAATGCATGGGTGTCTTTTAGTTAAAAATTGCGATGTGTTTGTATTAACTGCACTAATTAATTATGTAACGCACGTGACTGTTTAAATGTATAAATATATATAGAATGTAAACTCTTCTTCCATCCACAAGCAAATGCTTTTAATGGAAGACCAGTACTACTTTATATGTACCATTTTTGAGATAAACAAATAAAAAAAAAATAAATAAAAAAAAAAATTAAAAATGAAAATATGAGTGTGGATTGCCGGTTTCTTGAATCCATTTCTTATATTTTTCTTCCTCTCATGTTCACTCCTCCACTCTTCAAAGAGACTCACCAAACAGCATCCCCATAGGCCATGGGAAAATTTTTTTCCTTATAAACTTGTTTGGCTAAATTTTGACTTCATAAAATATGTATATATCTTTTTATTACATATATATAAGCTGTATGTTTCTAAAAAATAAATAAACATTGAAAGTAGTTATGAAAAAATAACATACTGAGATGATCGTATCATTATGTTATGAGGGCATTATTATAAAATTACGTCTTATCTCAAGAAGCTGAATAACTTTGACATCTGTAAACTTTTTTTATTTTCACGAAAAAAATTATTAGTTGACGCTGGTTATTAAAAAAGTTGTTTAAATATTTAAGAAAAAGAAGGTAGTTGGTTTGAAATATGATTAATTTTACTGTTTAAGATTCAAGGATTGATATTTGAACTCCAAAACTTAAATTTTGAAATTGCTGGCTAGTTGGTGAATGGTGTGTCATCTAAAAAATCAAATTTAGCAATAAAATCAAAGTAATCATGCAGCTCTAAAAAAAATCTCTATGAATAATAACAAGTTTTTGAGAATTAATTCGCAATTCGTAGTATTGGATTTAGCTTTTAGGTAGATTTGATTACTATCAAAATCAACGAATGGTTGTATTTTTAAAGAAAATCAATTAATTGTTATATTTATTTTCTTTGCGAAAACACTTAACTAAAAACTAATAATAATAAAAATAATAGCCTTTTTATTCTGAACTTTTGTTAGGCATGAATCTTGACATGTTCTTATTTTTTTATAATATATCCCGAAGCTCAGTTTGCCTCTTGGCATAGGCCTCCTCTAACATTTTTCAATGGGACCTGTCACGCGGTACTCTTCTCCAATGATGTTCAGCCGTGAGTTTTAGGTCGTCTTCCTTTCATCTTATTTGTTGACGTCCTCTACTTCTCTTGCCATCTCTGGGATACCAGTCAGTGACATTTTTGTACCATTTTTCTTGTGGATTGTCCAATTTTCACATCCATAGGTGATGACTGGAAGTATACATCTGTTGAAGACTTTCATTTTTATTTGCATACTTAGCTCCTTGGATTTCAAGACTACTTTCAAAGACCAGTATTTCTTTCATCCATTTACTATTTTTCGCTCGATTTTTTTAGTAGTATGATCTTTGTAAGGTATTATCTGTCCTAAATAGATGTAATCTGGCACATATTCGAGTGGTTGGTTGTCAATTTTTATAGTTACTGGTTCAGGGTTTATAAGCAATTTTGATTTGTCTTTGTTCATGCATAGGCCGACTTTGGCCGAAGTCGACCTACTAAAATCTACTACACTACAAAGAACACTACTTATTAAAAATATCAAATCTTGTATAGAAAATCATTTTTACACTGTATAATGATAGAAATTATATTATTGCGTTCAATAATAAGTCGAACTCAATAAACTACGCTTTGATAACTGTGTGTGTGAAATGCTTTATTTTTTTTATTTTCCACCCGATCGAAATGGATATACATTCATCACTTCCATTCGCAGCGCAAAGCGTTCACACCGTCCTACGGTTTCAATCCAACGTTAAAAGCATCTCTTTGTGTGTGTACGATTTTTATCAGTTGCCTTTAGTTTCCCGCCGCACGAAATTGACAAAAACCAACAACCGAGCATTGGTTACTCAACAAAAAGGTTGAAACGTTCAATTCCATCGTAGTTTCAACTTACTTTTGGTTGGCAGTGGATTTTATTGTTTGCGCTTTGCGTTTGACTTGGCAAAAAACTTTCAGCTAAAACATGAACGATTCTTCAAAAAGTTCGCCGTAAAGACCTTCCATAAAAGCGACAAAATTTTTGCAAAATACATCAAAATCTGAGGTTCAATATATAGCTGTACGGAGATGGTACGGTAACAGAATACACCATGTTATAAAGGTCGCGGGAATATAGAAATAATAACGCTTGGAGATTAGTAATAATATTTATTTATAACTTTAACTTATGTACCAATTAATATTCAACCGCGATAATTTATCAGAAGGTTTTAAATTGACAGATGACATTCGTGATCGATTCTAGTACCGATGGCAATGGCGCTGCTCGTAACTTTATCGAAGCTTCTCGGAATTCTGGTGTGGCCAGTGTATGGATAATAATGATACCACTCCATAAATAGCCAACTTGCCACATACTGAGTTCCCACAAATAGAAGTTGTTAGCTTTTAAATAGCAGACGAAAGAAAATCTATATTAAAGAAGATGTTAAATGTAAAAAAACAAACTCACTAACCACGCGGATAGTCAGAGGGAATGCACTGCCAAGTAACTCACAATTTGCACACACTCCTTGCTTCACATGGTTTTTTTTTTTTTTTTTATGTGACATCTTATAACAGTGCCCATGTGTGTACATATGTAAAGACGGGGAACTATGTCGCCACCCAGTTAGACAGTTTTGTGAGGCGTGTTAAGGTAGGGGGTGAAGACAGGGATTTATTTATGCGAGTTTTGAAGAAGCCCGGATTATATGAATGAGGAAAAAGAGATGCCGGTTGCTTGTCTCTCAAAAGTGAGTCGAAGAAACTACCCGTTCTGATGAAGCCAACATCAACTGTAAACGGGTGTTCCGCTCGTGCCCGTCAAGTTTCACGCATGTACATCGGTGCATTGGGCATCAATGCTGCCAGCTCCTTATAACATGCTTCATTAATACCTATATATTAGGCTCATTATCCTTACATTGCGTCTGTGCTTTAGAGTTGGCAATCGGTCTGTTAATAACGGATTATCAATCAAACGAACCGCCCTCTTTTGCACATTGGAGGTTATCCACCACATACCCGTCCTGGTATAAGTAACAGATGGTTCAAGGCTCTCGCAAGATACTAATATTTTTTGTTAAACGAAGCTGCATTTATTTATTTTGAAAGAATCTAGATCTCCAGTGTCCCTGCACACGTTTCTCTTCTTTCCACATAATCAAGTAGGTTATCTCGTATTTTGGGGCTCCAGCCTAGAGGTGGCCCCTAAATTAAAATTGGCATTTTTGAGATTAATAGCTGTTCATATTGAAGACTCTGCTGGACTTATAAAATACGCCATTTATACGTAGTATTCTGTTATCTATCTCTTGACAAGGCACGACTACACAATATTTCTTCACATGATCATGAAGAATACTAAACACCAATAATTGTGTACAATATTTAGCTGTTCATATTGAAGACTGTGCTGGACTTATAAAATACGCCATTCATACGTAGTATTCTGTTATCTATCTCTTGACAAGGCACGACTACACAATATTTCTTCACATGATCATGAAGAATACTAAACACCAATAATTGTGTACAATATTTAGCCATTTTAAGATATAAAAACACGTCATTCGATAGTAAAATATTGTCATGTAAGTTATTTGCGCCCGACCAAATTCCAAGTAATTGTGGAAGAATGTTTCTATTAAAATCGAAAGGGGGTTAGGAGGAGGATTTCAATAACTATTTTGTAAACAAAAAAAACCTTTTTTTGTATACGAAATTAAAAAAGTAACATTTTTATAAGAACAACAATGTTTTACAGCACCTTTTAATCATTTTAGGTAAGTATAAAATTGAGAGGGGGCTTTAGCTTAATTCCCATGTTCAAATTAAAATGAAGCTACAGGTTTGCATCCAGGAAATAGTTTCTCCATGAAAAGCAATAAAGTCTTCCAGAGTCAAATAATAAAAGCCTTTGCCTCAAAGTCAGGTCCCTCATCTCACTTCACGAGAGGACAGAACTATATCCTTGTCGATCGCCATTTGATGATCGCCATGGTCGCCATGATCACCACAGCATGCACCACTTGTTAAATTAATAATCATTCACAATTTTGATCAGCCGTTCCCATCCTCTCCATCAATTTTCCATCAAAGCAAAACTTCTTCAACATCTTTACGCACGTTTTTTAGACATTAAGACGCAATTACAATCCATACGCTGATCCCGGGATTAACAATAAATCTCAATTCTTCCCTTACTGGTCAAAATAAAACCAATAAATAATTTATACTCCAATCAATACAGATTCCAAAATCCTCACAAACAAACTCCTCTACTATCCAAAATGTCAAAGTACGTCTGCGGCTATCTTGACCGTTTTTGTGCCGTTTTTTCCTTCCGCTGTCAAAAATCCAGCGCGGCAAATTCATTACGTTACTTTTTATTACGCTATTTTTTGCAGTTACACCAACTAAAAAATAATTAAACGTAATAAAATAATCAACTATTATTTATTTATTACAATAAATTTATTATTCAGTAGCACAACTGTATTTTTTGGGGATTAAATAACACCTTAGACCTTTGAATGGATCTCAGATTTCAAAATAATTTTTTTGTCGCTAACACCAGCGACCAAAATCTAGTAAAATTCCTTTAGCTTTCCAAACGGAAGGCAGTGGTAAATATTTTTATTACACGTATACATCGAATTGTTCCCGCTGTCGCGTGGGTTTGTTAGATTTCTACTGTTTGTCATTTGGTCCCATCCCGAATAGGGGCTAGCACCTAAAGCCTGACGTGTTAGGGGCGTAACTTTTCGCATTATGGTCGTGTGGGGAAAGTTAGTGCTGGTCAAATAATGTCACGTGCTTTATAGGGGTTGATAAAGGGATGGTGGGAATCAATGCAAACGGTAGAAAGTCGGCACTTTATACATTTTCCGATGTGTTCCTGTTCGATGAAATGAGATGAGGAGCCACAAAACTTTCATTCTGGTTTTTAGTGCAATAAATGAAAATTCGAAAATTGTTTTGAAAACCGAATCAGTTATTAAAAGAGACCAAAATTTTTCGCATTTTTTTTTATATTAACAGCATTTAACTAATAAGATCTGAATAACTGATAATAGAATACCTAAATTGATTAGGTGGATGCTTAACAACTTAAATAACGATTTTTTTTTTCATATTAGCTATATACATAAAATAATTCCCCTCAGAGCCTAATTTAAACGATATTTTTATTAGAGAAAGTTCTGGGAAACAGGTATGAGGGGTGAGTAGGAATCTGGGGGTCAGTGTGTTCAGGAGTGATAGGCGTACGAATCCATCCCTTCCAATGCGGTGCAAGGCGATGCTATGAGAAAGTCCTGCTGGAGAGGTCAAAAGACGTCCCGCAACCATTGGAGGAAGACCACTTTCCCAACGGCGTTGTAAGCAAACATATGGTTGCCGGTTGAACGAAACTACATTTATTTGAGCGACTCTAGACCCTCCAATGTCCATGCATACGGGGTTAGTAAGCAGTACGCAAGTACTTAAATTAACATAATACAAAAGAAAAATAAATGCGAAAAACAAAACCCATACCGGCTTCCCAAATTAGTTTTTAATTGTAAAGAAAAAACAAAACTTCATTTAAATTTTTTTTTTTTTTTTTATTATTTAGCAGCACAAAATCTCTTGTCGTGACCTGCTGGCCATGTGGAATACATAAGTCATTGTGTCGACCCTGACGGTAGATGTTCAGAAAGGCTATTTCCTAAAATTTGTGATAAGAGATCGTTCTCCCGCGAGAAGTGCTGTCAGATTTATGAGATTTTCTACGGCTGTTATTTGCTTTTTCTATCGGCCGATGTCAAAATTTCAGCTGTGAGCTCTCACGTATTTTAGATTGGGTCATTTTAAACACGAATTCCTGCAAGTTTGTATAATTATTTATTCATTTAACAGCTGTAGAAAATCACACAAATCTGACAGGACATCTCGCGATCTCTTAGAGAATAGCTATTCTGTACGAACAATATATAACATTAAAGATTTCTTTTTCACAATGATCATTGAAGCTATTAATAGAAAGACCATTTAATTGAAGTCATACCTCTTTACCGTTATAATATAAGCTATCAGATATCAGAATCTCAGGGATTTCCATCTGAGCCATACCACAGCCACGAACCACAAGTATAGAGTGAATATGATTACCATAGAAATGTGGAATTTCCCCCTTCCTTCGGCATGCCATCTGACCTACGACATTCTAATGCATTCAAAGCCAACATGGTTGCGGGCTTTGGGGTTATTTTCCACTTGGTACGGGGTACAAATGACGTCAAAGGAATAATATGAAAGAGAATTTTCAAATTTAATTGCATTTGTTTTCAAAACTAATAATATACGTAATTTTTTGGAAATGTTCTTTATCCTTGTGTTTTGGTATCGCTTCCCCGGGAACCATTTATTAGATAATCAACAGCCCTGCCAGGTTGCCCCAAGTTGTTTTCTACGTTTGGTGACTTAGCAGGGTTACCCGGGTCCATGGGGAGTTGGTTCTAGTTGAGGAAGACCTAACCTAGACTTCTCCGGCCGGATTCTCTCGACTCATCGCCTTCCACCACAACGGGAGGGATGGATTCATACGTCCATCACACCTGGACACATTGAACCCCAGATATCTATCAACCTCCATACCCTTTTCCCCTCCAAAATACCCTCCACACAGCATCCCCTAAGACGACATGGACCCAAAAGGGAATTATTTTCCTCAGAGCTTCCTGTGTGAAGATAATGTACAATAATAAAAAAAATATTAAAAAAGATCAATATAATATTGTACTGAGCCGTTCAACACAGGAACAAATCATAAAAGCGACCCCTTTTCATCTGACAAATTTCTATGGTGTACTAATGTTGGACGCATGTTTGGGATGATTTCCGACTCTTCACCGATGCCGAAGGGATCAATGGCGCTAGAGCCTTGGAACATCTTCCATCGAAATACCGGTATAAAAAGGACAGCATTCCCACTACGTGTGTTCTATAGATTGCAAACAGTTTATTGAACTAGGGGAATATAGACAGAACAGGAATTTCGAAATTCTTACAAATAGTTCCACTTGCAGATGAAGAGGTAGATCTCTAAAAGAATAATTTATTTATTTATTTATACACGCCTTGAAGGTTTTTACAATATCATGTTATTTATTTATTTATTTGTAAGAGACAAACAGCTTTTACATTAAATGCAGATAAATACACATAAAATAAAATTAAGTGAAGCCAAAAAGGTCTCCTATGTTAAAATTATTTGAAGATGGAGTTTTATTAGATCTAAAAATTAATTTGTGTTGAGGGGGAGAGAAAGAGGAAAATAGGATAAGGATAGGAGATGCTCCCGATACATTCTACAATCTTGAATTAATTTTGAATTAATTTTCAATCGTACGCGTTACTTCTATTTGGTATTTCTGAAGGGTATTGTTAAAAATGTCTATTTTGTAAAATGTTGTATTATATTGCGCACATAAACGGGGAATCGGGGAATTTTTTCTAATGTTAGTTCTAAATGATGGTAAATAAAATAAGTCTGATTTTCTTGTTGATCTTGTCGGAATATGAATGTTTATTAAGTCGGTAAGCTCTGGCGAGTCCAGGCCATTATTCAAAATTTTAAATAACAAGGTTTGGTCAAAAATTAAGCGTCGTGTATATAGGGAGTTGAAGTTGTGAAATTTAATAGATTCGGTGTAATTTGAATATTGAATTTGAATTGAAAAGTGTAAGTGTTATTAAATATACATAGGTTTTTCAGGAGTATAAACATGTAGTATTTAGCATAATAACTGGACATTTAGGATACAAGTAGGTTCAACATATAGGTATGTAGTGTCATTATAATGAAAAGTTGTACAAAGGAGTTAATCAGTTTAGTAGGTATAATAATGGTAAAACAGACAACTTAAGGTACTATGAAATTTGTTATAGAGGAATGTTAATTTACAATGTTAATTTAGTTATTAACTTAAACATAAATAGTTGGTTTTAAAGCAGTTTTAAAGAACAATGGAAAATTATCTTAGCGATAAATAGTTCATATTTATGGAAAAATAAAAATACATGAATTGCATTTTCGTAAAAAGTTATACAATTCGATAAATTTATAAAAAAATACAGTTCAAAGGAGAAGGAGTGCAGAAAAGTAAGTACTTGGATAATCTTTATAAGTATTAAAGTATGTTATTATTGTATCGATCTTGAAGAGACCATCGAATATAATTTAATCAATAATATATCATAATGGCAAGGGTACCAAGACAGCAGGTAAATAGTCATTAATGTGAGATTTATTTTAATTATAAAGAGACATACGAAAAGATTGTCGTAATTTATGTTTGTAATTAGCAATCTTTATTATACATATTTAGTACGTATTTATCAAATCATAGCTTCAATGATATTTCGATAAAGGTGCTATATAGTGCATGATATTAAAAGCTTTATTTTAAATGCTCTAATATGCTGAGTTTAAATACAGCCAACAAACAGAAAACAGCTTATCATGTTAAAGTATGCAATAACACTGGCAATTTATTTGACATCTTTGATTATATCTCTTGTACCCTATAGCACTAAGAACAAACCTTTGGTTTTTCTTCTTCTGAAAATTGAAAAAACTTAACGGTTCGTATTGCATCCTGCTTACAAATTTGTTTTTTAAACGCGGAAAGATTCTTGCGTCCATTTTCTCCATTTTCTTTCCTCTACATTAATTTATTTTGACCCTCGTTTCCACCGACGAGCTTTTTTTGCCATTTTCACCAGATGGTCAGAAGCCAGTTTATTATTTAGACTTTTTTGTGTTCCATTTTTTGGTTCCTATTTCACCCTAACCAGAAAGAAGCCTCAAATATGGAATAAAATATCTACGAGGTTTTAGAGCTCATTTTGTTTTTTCGGAATTCCAAAAACAGGTCAATAGATTTAATAAAAATATTTTATTTGATCCCTCACTAGAAATATAATATTGTCTACGTAGTTAACCTTACTTGGGTAATATGAAACTAGGAGTATGGTAGATTTATCAAAAATACCAACACAAAACGGAAAAAGATTTCACGATGAAATTTTCGTAATATTTATTTTATACATTTTTTACTGTTTGAAGGCCTCGGTTACCGAGGGGAAATACGCTCGAATAGCGCTCCAAAGGTCGCGGGTTAAAATCCCGGCGTGCACAAGTAATTTTTCTTGATTTGATTTTTGTTATTTCACAATTTATTCATTTAAAAAGAATGTGAGATATATTTGCGGTATGTTCCTGAGTGGAAGATGGACTCAATATGGCCCTGGCGAAAGACCACCATTCAGACATGAAAAGTTGCTTGAAAAGGCTTTAGCCGTGTTTGGTGACTAGATCTGAATATTCAGGTACTTTCCACCTTCCTCTTGCCATTTCTCCCTCCTCTATCTCCAGCCTCACCGCATACTCTAATTGGGGATGCCACAGTCTCTTTGACTCCAGGCAGTTGAAAACAGTTGGAACTCTTGTGCAGTATGCACATTAACACTTCCATACCGGACCGGGGGAATGCACTTACACTAACGAGAGTTTTACACTCGATCTAAATTGTTTTTAAAACCACATACCCAATAATTTAGATAATCCTGGAAAAACTATTTGGTTATCGATCTGCATTTAAAAATATATACCGCATTACTACTTATTAAAATATAAAATAATTTCTTTCAAATTTCAGAGGATTATCTATCTCGCCCGCCCGACTTAGTCTCCGTTAGATCACCTGGCGTTACCCCGTTCCTATCCCCTCCACCCTATGCAACAAACTAATCATGAAAGCGAACGCTGTTATCGCCAATCGCCAGTCGAGATTTGGAAACAAGGAGTCATGGTGGTCTGTTTTTTATGGAAAAATATGCGTTATGGTCAAAATTCATTACGACTTTATTTATCAAACGATTTCGATAATGACTACTGAAGTATTATAAATTTACTTTCCTCTAATTGTTACCAAAACAAAATACAAAAAACTATCTTTAACTTGTTTCCGGCCATCCATCCCACCCCATGATATTATGTTTGTGTTATATTGTTATTCTGAGTCCCTTAATTATTTATTTCATCCATATCTAAATATTGTCCTTTATGTTAAAATGTAAGATGCATCAGACTTTTTATTATATTATTGAATACTATTGCCCATTTACTTATGCTCATATATACACTGTTGTCTCCTTCCCCCTAATTGATATTAATCGTACCTCTGTAAAATTAATTTGCTCCCGTCTAATTATGTTCTTTTGTATTATAATTTATCTTTTTCTGTATAATGTAACTTGTTGTCTCCCTCCCACTAATTTACCCTTTGTATCCCTCGCATATTAATTTTGTCTCTGTCTAATTATTTTCTTTTGTGATTTTCTTTCTCCCTCTGTCATTCCACTTATATATAACCGATATCTCTGCCTTAGTAGTTAGTTATTATTATATTATATCCTGATGAAGCTTGGTCGAAGCGAAACCGGTAGATATACAAAATAATAAATTCGTGGTTTAAATACAAAGTGTTTTAATTCTTTTAAATATAATGTCTAACCACAAAGTAATTGCTTCTTACGAAAAAAAAAAAAAAAAAAAAAAAAAAAAAAAAAAAAAAAAAATGTTATTTACACCTTTTAAAAAGCAAAACAAATTGGGGGACCCGAGTGACCCCCCTTCGGATTATGTGTGATTTATTTCTTTCCGGGATGAAAAGGTTAAAAGGGTATCGCCCTGGTAAAAGGCAACTCTTAAAAATCAAAGCGATGCTTAAAATGACGGCTTTGGAGGTGTTTAAACATTAATCTGAATAGTCAGGTACTTTCCAACCTTCCTCTCTATCTCATTCAATTCATCAATCCATTAACTCACGATATATCACATTTTGGTAAGCCATGGTTCCACAGGCTCCGGACAATTGGAACTGACGTGCGGAATTCAAATAAATACGCTATTGCTCGAATGGTTAGGTAATATAGGTTAGAGCAGTATTCCATTCCAGTAACGATATGAGAATTGTACATTGCATGTTCGTGGGGTGCTTACATAACAGACGAGAGAAGGCATTTGCCTCTTCAGATCTCGTGGCTTCACAATACATTTTCAACGAGCGGCGTTTGCATACGAAAAGTTGCACAGTTTTGTTTATACTGCACGTACAGGAATATGCAGGAAGATAAGTTAAAAATAAACATAGTTTTCGTCGTTAAAAAGAAACGGCTACGTGACCTTTCTCATATCAAACTTAAATTTGCATTTGACGACAAAATACTTAACCAAGATGAAATTTCCATTTTTTAATCAAAGGTCTAGCAAATGGTTCCATGACTCAACTCAAATCAACTCAACAACTCTTTGAAAAGTCATTAAAAGCTATGAAAAAAAAAATATAAATAGCCCATAACCTTTGAATTTGGCAGCCACCTCTGATCTGGAGCCCCAAAATACCTGAAAAAAACCCTCGACCCTGTACAAAAACGGGCGGTCCGTTTGATAGATTCTCCGAACTTAACAAACGGATTGCAATCTTTAGAGCACAGGCGTCAGGTGGGAATGCTGTCCTTGTTCTACCGGTATTACAATGGAAGATGCTCCGAGGAATTAGCGCCATTAATCCCCTCGGCACCGGTGCACAGTCGGGAAACACGAAAAATACGCGCTCAACATTTGTACACGGTTGACATTAGTCACATGAGAACGGGTCGTTTCTACAACTCGTTCTTGAGTTCAAAAACTTGGCTGTGGAACGATTTGCCGACCTCTGTGTTTCCTCCCTTCTACAACATGGGTCTCTTCAAGACCCGTGTTCACTCCTACCTCTCCTCAAAAACACCCTCCACACAGCATCTTCAAAAATGACATAGGACCTGAGGGAAATTATTTTCCTCAGGGCCTCCTGTTTGGAGTTTGTAAAAAAAAAAAACCTTACCTTAGGTAGCCTATTTAACCAATTTTTGGTGACTTTTCAAAGTAGGCGTTGAGTTGAATTCATTCTGAGTGCAGCAAATATCTAGTGCGAAAATTTGCTACTTCGTTTAACTGTTTTAAATTATAAAATATAAGCCAAAGGATTCCACTTTTCATGATTTTAGGTGGCAACTTTGAGAAATTTTGTTAGTTTGTGGTTATTAAAAAAATATTTTTTCCCAATATTCCATTTGGAAATAATTAATAAAACAATTAAAGATTATAATCAAAGCATTGTTTGGTTTAAAATTTAAGACTTATACGCGATATATTTGTGTTCCAACCAATGACTAAATGAAATAACCTAAGAGAATGCTTTACAATAGAACACTCTATCCAAGAGGTTTTACAAAAATGGCGGCGAAGATGTAATCAATATTTTTTACTTATCGTATAAACTGAATAATAACCATGGAAACCATCGCCATTGTGGTCTAACTGTTTGGGCAGATTTAATAATGTATTGGATTAGATGTATTTGGATCGGTATGCCAAGTCCTTCTTTTTATTATTTAGTCATTAGTTCCAAATAAGTAAAAGTGATAAAACGGTAGTTTTTAATCCTACATTTTTAATCCTGCATATCAAAAAGCTTCTCTTTATAATAATAATTATAACTAGCAGTTTAAAACCCGCTTCGCAGGTTGTTGCTGCTAGGCCCTGCCGGCGGCTTTTAGTTCGGCTTCGCCCAGTTAGTGTTGGTGGCCATTTTATGAATCCAATAGGAGCTGGTTCCAATAAAAGCCCGTTCCTCGGATCCACTGTAATCCAGTGTAGCTCGTCACCGGGACAGGCATTATTACATGGCCACTTGATACAACTATGTATTACCGTCATTCTTTCCATATCCGGAGAGATACTATAATTATATTCACAAATTCGTAACAGTTATACCTAGGCGGGACACATCCCCAACCGACCTGCTGACGGAAGTAGTGACATCTTGTGACAAATTCTTGAATTCGAAACCGAATTAAAGCGGCAGCTTTGTTTGAAATTCCACGTACACAGATATTATTTGTGGCGCGGCGCGTACGGCGTGGCGTCAGATATGACGAAGAAGCCGGCTTCTGAAATTCAACCCCGCAGACAGTTACTATTAATACGGTTCGATTTGATAATTGGACAATTTGTTGAGCGCTGATATCACTTCAAGGGAGCTAAAACTCTTAAGAAAAGAGACAGAGTACCATGAGAGTGCTTAAACCATATGTGTGCATATGAGACGATGTATGATTGTGATTGCAAGGATGTGCCAAAATGGAGATTTTTGGAGGTCTGTCTTCTCAGCCTACCCGCTAACAACGTGATGGTTACTTAGTTATGCACCTACGTCTATTTTGAGATACGATTATTGGAAATTTCACGGCCAAAAGGATTATCGTGATTTATTTTTGGAGTATTATGCCGTGTTGTGCTATTTCCTTATTTCTCGATCTCCAAAAGGATAACACTTTTGAGCATATTAACTCGGCCACCCTGATAAATTTCCCAACATATAATTGATACCTGCCATTATGTACTTTGGATTGAAAACCCAAAATGCACAGAGCACGCCCAATTACGGAGGCGATTGAAAATCACAAAACTTCCATTATTGTTAATAAAGACGACAGGTTTAGGACCAAATTGACTATTACACCAAAACTGTATTCAAAAAACCATTTTGAATAATAAAAAATCAGCGTTACAGTGTCCATCATCAGGGCAGATGAGCTGATGATGGACACTGTAATGCTGTCCGAAACGTTGGCTAAAAAAGGAGGTAGCGAAACACGGCATAACACCCCAAAAATAAATAACTAAAATACTTTTGGCCGTGAAAACCTAAAAACATACCTAATAAAAAATCAGCTCGTAGACGATTGGGGCTGGCAGCAAGGTGTCGCATCTACGAACACCACAATCTTAGATTACAATCTTCCGTGTTGATATGGCCACTGTAGTGCTGCCCGAAATACTGGCGAAGAAGCAGGAAGAGCAACACGGCGTAATGCCCCAAAAATATACCACGAAACTACTTCTATTAATGTGTATTAAGAGTCAGCATCAAACAAAACATACTTCGTAAAATACTAATTCAAAATATAAATTAATAATTTATCCATTTTTTTCTATTCGGATACTTAGGAAAATGTGTAAGTTTTCCAGTGAATAAAATACAGTTTTTATTAGGAATTTACAATGTGGTGCTGAGCACCATTTAAGCGCGCTGACTTGATAAAATAAAGACACCTCATAAAAAGCAACATTATTTGTTTGTCCGCAGGTCTCATGGATACGAAGAAAGGACCGCCACTTGCTGACAGTGGGCCTGACAACCTACACATCGGACGAGAGATACCAGGCCATACACTTCCTCCACTCAGAAGTAAGTCCTCAAAGAATTTTAAAATGTAAGAGTTTTTGGCGTTGAGTGTATGAATTATTTTTTTTTAAACATAATTTGCCGCTCACTTATTACGTCATTGGTAGCGCAATAAGAATTGGTGCGAACAACCCATACGCGCGTTGGATTGTGTGTATTGGTGCATCCTTGCGAGGCAATATGCTTTTTTAATTGCAAATAAGAGGCAGCAATACAATCTTCGAATTTAGGAAGTTTTTACAGTTATTTGAAAAATTATTTTTTTAAGCTGTTCTTTTTATAATATTTTTGTAATTTCACTGGTAGCATTTCCATCTAGTAACAAGCGCCTCTGTGATCGAGGGGTAAGGCTCTTGACTCGCGATCCGAAGGTGGCGGGATCGAATCACGCCATGCGCAATTAAATTTTATTTGAATGGTTTGTGTTAAATCACAATTAATTAATTTAAAATATTAAATAGTATATTTGCGACGTGTTTCAGAGCTGAATATACTCCCAGTATCGCCCTGGTGTGAGACCACCATTCAGAATTGAAACGTTGCTTGAAATGTGTTTTGATGTGACCAGATCAGAATAGCCAGGTACTTCCCTACCGTCCTCTTCCTCCCAATCTCTTTCCCCTCTCCACTAACTTCAGCCTTACAACAAACGCCAATTTGGGGATGCCATAGCCTCATTGGCTTCAGACGGGAGTAGTTGGGACTCTTGTGCTACTTCTTTCACACAAAAAAAAAAAACTAAACATCTTTTATTGGAGTTTTTTAATATGTGCGCGTATCCCGATGGCAATTTTATCGATGTAATAATAAATTGTTAACACTCCTTAAATTTGTGAAGCAAAAATAAATAAATTTCCTTCCCAAGTATTAAATTCTGACTAGAAAAACAAAACAATAATTTTTCTGCAAAACTTTCACAACCAATTATCAGTCACTCTTCACACTCACTACTAATCTAATATGTATGATCTAGACAACAAGTTTGGGATTACTATTGATTATATTTATACGGACTCCATTTATAGATTACAAGATTCGTCTATTCATAGAATCTATACCAGCACTTCGCAGAATCCTAAAATTACAGTAGAGTGGGTAATGTAGTTTTAGTCGTTGATCTTACAGAATGATTTTAGTATCTATTTTATTTTACGTTACTGCTTCGTATTTTGATAATATTGTTTCACAAATCTAGCTTATCAGTTTTAAATTTCCGCTTGCTTTAAAATTTTTTTGGAAAATTTTCGATAGCTCATTAGGTATTCTGTTCTTATAGTATGTGAAATCTCAGATACATCAAATAAAACAAAATTGAAAATATATCTATACAATGGACGTATTCTTCTTCTTCGTGTGCCCTACCAGGTCCCCCCGACGTTGGCGATCACACTAGAACATGTGTCTTTATCTTGCGCTGAAAAGTTCCGAATAGCTCCTCCACACTTCTAAAACCGGTCCACTCTCGTACATTTTGCAGCCAAGACATTTGTCTCTTACCAGACTCTTAATATTAATTGTAGCAATTGATATTTCTCCCCTCGAAGTTTGTGACCCAGATATGAAATTTTCCTGACTTTTACTAATGTGAGTAGTTCTCTATCCGCTCTGCATTTTTGTGTTGGTGATCATGTCAGATGGGACTTTGAGCATTCTCCGGTAAAGCCACATTTTAAAAGCCTCCAAGTACGTATTATAAAATAAATATCCAGCTCGTGTGGTATTTCCACCAAGTTCCGTTCTTTTCTCGCGCAGCGTCTGATTTATTCGTACAGGTCTGCAAAGAATATTAACGATGTTACGACTCGTGTATTTTAGTGTGAACAAAGTCAGAGGAAAATTAAGAAAATAAAAGATTTTTAACAAAATTTGAGTTTTTTACCTCAACCAAACCTGTAATTCACGGAAACCGCCACTGGCGTTTATTACGTTCTAAAATACAGGGTCATTGAAAAAGTTGTGATTGATTTATTTAAAATGATTTTAAAATAAAATAACTTTCTAACTCCTACCATTTTTGGAGACGGGTGTGGTACCGATGGCAGTGGTGTGTGGTTCATGAGTTAAATTTTGTTCGGGTCTTGGCGGTGGATGCATCTGCCCATCAGCTGCGTGGCAGGTTGGATCTGAAAAGACTGGTTGAGAGAGACCTTTTGACCTCTCCAGCAGGACTCTCTAAGAACAACGCCTTGCACTAGTGGGAGGGATAGATTTATATGTCCTTGACTCCTGGATACACTCCTCCTTCCTACCAATCTCTCATACCTTCAATTTGGGAGGCGGGTGTGGGTACCGCCGCCCCGGGAGTCATTTATTGGACAACCAACACCTCTGCCACAGGTCACTCCAAATGGTTTGCTATGTTGTGACTTAGCGGGGGTGCCCGGGTTCATAGGGTCGGGTTTGTCCGGATCTTGGTGACGGATGTGTCTGCCACCAACAGCGTGGTAGGCTGGGTCGGGAGGGACTGGTTGCGGGAGATATTTTGACTTCTCCGGCAGGACTCTCTTGGAACATCGCTATGCGCCGCAGTGGAATGGATGGATTCATTCGTTCGTCACTCCTGGACACACAGATTCCTACCCACCCTCACATCTTTCTCTTTCCCACAATTTCCTCTTCTTCCTTCCCCTAAAAGGACCCTCCACACAGCATCGAGAAAGATAGAATAAGCCCTAAGTGGAATTATTTTCCTTTGGGCCTCCTGTGTGAAGCTTATGTAAAAAAAAAACCTTTTTCCTTCTTTGAACTTCATCTCCTATCTTTCCTTGGGGAGATCCTCCACACAGATGACATAATCCTTAAGGGGAATTGAAATTGTCTAAGTAATTTAAAAAAAAAAAAAGTAAGATAGGTACCGTAGATGTCATTTGGCTGACCAATGATTTTTTTCAATTAAAAATAATAAAAAATATTTTCCCATCACACGTTGCAACAGAGTAGTCGGGTATAGCCTAGCGGGACGCGTGATAAGCAACTCTTCTCGTTCTAGCAGCACGATAACACATGAAAAGCGCTGGTTTCATGTGATTTCATCGCGACGTATATGAGTGTGATCAGTGGCGACGTGTGCTTAAAAAAAAATCATCGATCAGTAAAACGACATATACTTCTTGTTTTCTAAATATGCCCAAAAATCGCTGATTAAAATCTTTCAGGTACGTGATGTTACACCCTGTATATTATTAAACATAGAACGTGGGTATTTTTGGACATCTGATGTTATCAATATTACCGCCTACATAAGTTGTAAGCCTCTGTAGTATTAATAAAACAAAATACAAATTCGCAGAAAAATAAGGAGTTGTGAAAGAATTCTGTCGTCAATAAATGTAATAACGCAATAAGCCGACATGTTCACCTCAGGGTTACTTTTTGACATTGTAACAAAAAGGGTCTTCCGGAAAACAACCTTATTGACACGGAATGTTTGATGTTCACGTAATAACAGAGTTATAAATAATAAGTATTTTGCTATGGAAAAAGCAAGGCCGTAACCTCAAAGATAAATAATAATTTCTTCATATCATTTACTAACTTAAGGGGGGAAATACATTTAGTTACAGTAAATATAATACCAACGAACAGCCATCAGATAACAATTTGTGTGCATTCTGGAGGCCACAGTTAGCATCTCAAATCAAAAGCGTTTAGAATTTAGTTTAAGAACATATGTCTCCTCTTTATGAACCTAACTTTTTCCAAAAAAAAATGATTTCAATTTTTTACAAGTGTGTAAACAGGAAACCTAAATTTTTGCCAATTTTTTACTTTGTTTTGCAATTAAAAAATACTTTGGACAATGATAAAATTATAAATTTATGAGCGTTATTATGTAAAGAAAGGTTCTACAATTTTTTAAAATGATTGATTAAAAACTTTTTGGCTAGCGTGCACACAAATTCAAAAAAAGTTCGTTTCAAGTTTTCCACGCGGTTCGGCACATAAGGGGAGAAGCTCACTTAAACACCCTCATAACACCAGAACAATTTTTATTTAAAATTTTGGGAACATACTTTTAAATAGTTACACTAACAATTTATGAAGTAAAAATTTTTTTTTGACTTAACTAAATGTTTTTCCCCCCTTAATGGTAGATCAAACATTGTATTTCGAATTTAATAAAAATAATTGACCGAACGTACGGTGAGCCCTGTATTAACTCGACCGATTTGCATTTCGTCTGTCTAAAACTTTGACTATGATTCAGTAAAAATTCTTTTTCAAATGTGAAATAGTCGTTTTTATTTTAATATTAGGGTAACTACCTATCTGAAAAAAGGTTAAAAACAGAATTGGATGGCCTCCGTGGTCGACAGAAAATGCTCTTGACTAGCTATTCGAAGGTAGCGGGTTCAATTCCAGGCGTGCGCAAATAAATTTAATTTGTTTAATTTGCGTCTTATCACAATTAATTCATTTAAAATAATATAAAGTTTATTTGCGGCATGTTCCAGAGTGGAAGTTTTAGTATCTCCTTTGTGTAAGACCACCATTCAGAATTAAAAAGTTGCTTGTGTTGGTCAGATCTCAGAAGCCAGAAAATTCCAAACCTTTCTCATTATTCTCTCCTTTCCCTCCCCACTTCTTTCAGCCTCACAATTGGGAATGCCATAGTCTCACTGGCTCCAGACGAGAAGCTGAAATTAATGTGCAGTATACACATTAAAATAAATAAAAAAATCTTACTGAGGGAGTGCTTTTCTTTCTGTAAATTTAAAAATATTAAATTTAATTTAATATGGTTTATAATTTAATAGTTAGGTTATTAAGTATCTAATAGCTAAACGTATGGTTTGATCTTATTAAAATAATAAAAGAAAATGAGAAATATAGCGCATTGATGCGAGGTTTTCTGCACATAAAACTAATAGCATAATGTAAATATTATGTTTGTAGTTTTGTGCGTATTTAGTGTTACCTGATCTGCAAAGTCAAGAACTTCGAAATCTTTTTCCTTTTACTTTTCCTCCAACCTGTCTAGCTTCACAATAACCAGTATTTTGCGATGCCATGGTCTTACTGGTAGATTCCGGGCAATTTGGACTCTTATGTGATGTTCATAAAAGAATACTGGATTAAAATTTAAATCAACTGCTTGTGATTTGTTGACAACACGTTCATTAGTGATAATCAAAGACCAAATGAGGTATATTTTTTTCAAATCGTTTTAATTCACATTTAATTATGTGAACACTCAACTGTTCCCCCCCTACTGGATCCAGTGGGACTATGACCTTTTGATAAAGAAAGAGAATATTCATCTTATAAAGCCATATCAATATTCTTGATTCTTAATGGTGGTGCTTCAACAGGGCGATACTAAGAGTTTCTACCCCTATATAACGTTGTCGCGATAGCAGTATGTATTTGAAAATAAACAGCAGCTGCGGCCATAACTTTAAAAAATATTTTGGTTTGAAGTTCTTAAAAATAATATTGATCAAGAAATTTGTTTTTGCTTATTCAGATGTGGAAAACTGTCAAACAATGACAAAAGTGTCAGTTTGTTGTATAAACTGTCAAAAGTAAATGACTGATGTAACTTATCCATGAGGATAACATATTTGGAATACATATCATCCATGATTGAATACACAAGATGTAAGATGTTTTTGTTTAGGGTTTTTATTCGTCAAATTCTGGTAGGTTTTTGTCCTTTGAAGAAATGGGATTGAATGTTTTTGTTGTGTAAGATGTTTTGCTCATATTGTAGCGAAGTAAATTGATATTTGACCTTCGTATCACAACATTTTGCCAGAATTCTCTTTTGCAAAAGCGAGTGCTTTTATACAGAAAAGATGGACAGCGAAGAAGGTGTTTTATTTCTTCAGAGATAAAAAAACATAATATGAGTCTTGCGATTTTATTTCTAATTAGGTCTTGGAAAACTAGCTTGACATGTTTTTGCCGAATAGAGAGGTGAGGTTAGATCACAGAAGTATGTTAAGGATGTATTTATATACCCGTTGGTAGAAACCTTACTGCTGTTTAATTGATCAAACCTTTTCATATACATTATTTCTCAAGCAGATAATAAATTTAGTAATTTAGACTCGAGTCCCAGAGGTGTAAATATCTTTTTCTGATTTTTCTGTTTCCAGATTTTCGATTGAGTTTCGCTCATAATGTCTTCATTTAATTAGATAATAAATTTCTTTGTTTGAGGTCAAGGGTCATAAATGTCTTATACAGTCCCCTGACAATGTATTATGGTCACCCACACTTTCTTCTAAATCTTATGTTTCAGGCCTGTTTTCTTCAATCGTTTACTCGCACTGAATATTTTTATTGGTATTAGGTCACATGGCTTAAAATAACAACAAGATAAGGTAAACAATTTGTTTCCAATAATTAAATCTAAAAAAATCAAATCATTGCAAGAACGTAAATTGTACAGAAAATGATGATCTGAATTTAAAAAAATGTCTGGTAGGCTTGCGTTTTGTGTTGCTAGCGTGAAAAAAAAATCACCTTATTTGAAAGGAATTTTTTTATTTTTTTATTTAAATAAAACATACAACGAAGTTGCATTCCCATGAGTTATCAAAACTCATTAAGGGATCGCCAATTGGTACATTTGAAAAGATAAACCCAAGATTTAATTAAATTAAGACCGTAATATTATTTTTTCCTAATTTTGTTGAATTTACCAAGTGAATAAATTAAGAAAAAAATATGTAAAGTAATAAAATTCGTAGAATTAAAATTTGGGGGTGGCCATAATTAGTTTTCAGAGAACTGTGATAAAGGGTTCCATGCCAACTGAGAATAAATTCAACTCAATACTTCCTTGAAAAGTCATTAAAAACACGAAAAAATAATTTGAAATAGCCGATAAGCCTAAACTATTGTAACCTATTCAAATGATTTTTTATAAATATTTTTTTATCACTCAAAATGACTTATCTGAGATGGTTCTGAGTTGGTTTCATTCCGACTTGTCCGGTCATCGCTTTTAGCAGGATTAAAATTTACCCTTTTTCCCGCAACTCTGTTACGAAACTACTAGATTTTTTTTCAAAACGGTAACCAATCTTACAAAACATTCCTTCGACCATTCATATTCTTCTTTTAGGAAGCTCATTTTACTTTCGACTTTCGAGATGACTGAACAAGTAAATATTGTGTTTTAAAGTGAAAGTAATAATTGTGTTAGAGTAGAGTATCAAGGGTTACTCGACAGTTGATCCCCCGACAGTTGGCTCCTGGAAGTTATAATTATTATAGAATTATAATTTTTGTACATTATTTACCAATTTTAATCCTTATTCGACTTCTAAAATACCTTTAAAAATAAGTTAGTAAGGATGCCAAAGTAATGTTTTTGCAAAGTGTCGATTTTTTGTACATATACAATTACAGCATATAGACGCAGTTTTATCCTTAATGCATTTGTATGAAAATAAGCCCTGCACATCCCTTCGGGGACACTTAGTTAATAATTTGTGTTAGTAGGTATGATGTGTTTTCCCTAAGCAGACCAAATACATATATAAAAAAAATTATTCAGAAAAGTTTTTTTTTTTCAATTATCTTCATTTATTACCCAAGATAAGCCAATTAATTCCGTTATCTAGAGTTTCTGTTTGTGAAAATTAGAATACGTCCAAACTGTGGCGATTTCCCCGTAACCGGTAGTAAACGGTAAAACGGTTAAGCGGTTAGACTCCTACAGATTTATTAAGGTTTCCTGCGGAGTTATTGAGATTGTTAGTCAGAAGATAAGGCAGGCATTAAAAACTTTACACATTTCCAGAAAATTGCTTTTAAATCAGCAAGAAAACTCATTAAGTCCACCGAGGAATAAATGGCTGTTTGTTAAAAATAGAAAACATGTTTTCAACTGTCTGGAATACCTTGAGAGGGATCTTATTGAACAAATTAAAATTTAAACTAAGTTCAGCAAACACTTCGGAAACTTGTTAATGGATGAATTCCATCATTGTTTTTTTAAACTAAGCCAATGCAAACAAGTCAATATTGTTCGATCGTGCTATCTTCATTTTAATAGCGTATACTTTCTGAACTCTCCGGAGCCGGTGGAACTACGGTTTCCAGTATTTACTGAAGAGAATTGGTAATTTCCTAGGAAATCAAATCTGGTTACTAAATACGAATGAATTTTACATTTATATTACTTTCACTAATCTGGACGTTGGTCTTTCACCAGGATAGTTAAAGATTGATAAATGTTAATGATTGATTAATGTTAATGATTGATAAATGTTAATGATTGATAAATGTAAATGACTGATAAATGTAAATGACTGATAAATGTTAATGATTGATAAATGTAAATGACTGATAAATGTTAATGATTGATTAATGTTAATGATTGCTAAATGTTAATTATTGATTTATGTTAATGATTGATAAACGTGAAATAAAATTTTGCATTAAAAGTTAATGCACGAAGACTTCTGGACTCAAATCAATATATACATGCAAGTTTAGCGATATTTATAAAGGGCCAGTTGTTTCACAGAACTTGATAAATTCATCAAATTTCAAAGTAACTTTTCAGGTTCTGTGAAAGATCTGTTATTTTTTCAGTTCTGTGAAACAAATGGCCCTTTGTCTGTTGTATAAAACAATTTTTATTACATCCCAATTTTTAAGTAAGATGGTCGAATTCCACATTAAAACATAAATCATATAAAAGTAATTAAAGAATATTACAAAAAAATATATTATTTAAAAAGTTTAAAAAAATGACTAGTTAACTTGTGCTTGAAAGTATATCACCATCAAACAATAGATTTCTATTGTGTTTATTTTAAACTACCTGTGCGTTATTTTCACGCGTAAAATCTGGTTCAATTAACCAAAATTTGCTTTGAATTTAGAGGGCAATGTCAAAATTGGAACTGATTGTGCAAAGAATTCAGACAAGCGATAAAAAGTTACCTATCTATTACATAATTTTTATTAAACAAAAAACCCTTTACCGTTTTATTCTCAAATTAAAACTGATGTTTCAAGAATTCAGACAACGTCTTCGCTAGTCTCTAATAATTTCGTAACTTCAGAAAGAAGATCTACCAACCCTATGCAGCGGATATTGAACACATACAAAGCAAACATTTTCCTGGTTGATTTGTGGATGTGACAACGACAACATTCATAACATTTACTTTTACCACCACTCTGCCGGAATCACCAAAATTCTATAAAATTCATGAAAAAGATTTTTTTAAAACTACTTCGCATCCTTGGTATTTTGAAGACAGGCGTTCGTCGAAGGAAGTTGTCAAAAGAATTTTACGGCAAATTTATATTCCATATTTTCATTAACGTACGTTTGGATTCAAAGCTTTTTAATTTCCGGATTTTTCAATGACACAGGGCGCCTATAATAAAAAAACGTACTTAAACGAGAGAAAAGGAAACATTTCCAAACGTGGAATCATTGCGAAAGGAAGTAAAAAGTCATAAGTTGGGACCTTCATTAAAAAGCGAATCGAAATTAATTTTACAAAATTCCTGTTAATTTCGTTGTTCATTAAAAAAACATTTATCATTTTGGATAAAGGTAGGGGTTGAGAAAAAATAATTAATGTTTTATGTCCTTATTTCAATCTCCGGTACGAAATCATTGTTGAATCAAAATGACAGATGATCTGAAAACATGCTTTGCAACAATTTTGATATTATTGTTTTCGATTCCATTTGTTTTTGTTTGAAATTTATTTATTCCATTGATAGTTGATTCCCCACCAGCTACGCGAAAGCTGACTCACCGAAAATTGATCCCCGGATAGTTGATCCTTCTGCCATTTGATCCTTCTGTCTATTGATTCCTTGGACAGTTGATCCACTAAAGATTTATTTTTGCTTTACGTCCTCATTAGTAAAGTAAGTAAGCGGAGAGGTACGCGTACGACCGTGAGAACAACAAAGGTCGATGTTCCTATACCTGCAGGCGCCTTGTGTAAAAATCTGTTTAAAAATATTTTTACTTACAATAATGTGTCTCCGAAGGAGTATACAGTGAATACGGGCGAATGACAATATAGTACATACTTGTAAACGAAGTTTGTTTAGGGAAATACGCTTTATCTCCTTACAAATAATATAACTTAGTGTCTCCGAAAGGGTATGCAGAGAGATTATATGGCTGTTTAACCAAAGTCAGCCAGACAAATATTTTGACTAACAATAATGCCGTGTCCATGAAAGAATGAGGTTATGTGGCCAAATAAGAAAATACGACGTACGCATGCTATATATGCAGTCTGTTAGGGGAAATATTTTATTAAATACCGTATTTTGTTATTCACGGCATTATGGTTATCAAAAGTATTTATACACCGTACTTCCACTAAGAAATAAATAGGTAAAGACTTTGTTTACACGGTCGTATATCCCTCTCTGCGTACCATTTCGGTACACTTATATTTATAATAACAGATCATATTGATGTATATTGTCGCATATTTTCTTAAAGAAGACTGCACATATAAGTATGTCGTATTTTGCTCGGCCGGATATCCTCACTGCACTGACATGACGCAGTGTTTTTATTATCAAAAATATTTGCACAGCGATTTTCTCTCAAGACCCCTGCAGCAATAAGTATATCGACTTGTGTCATACCGACGGCCGCATATCCTCTCTATATACCCATCGGGGACACTTAGTTATATTTTATTTATTTATTTATTCATTTTCGGGAAATCGACAGCATACATTTTTTTCATTTTGGACAAGAGCAATACAATCAAAATAAAACCAATTATTTCTTCCTTGTGACTTTACCTCTAATAAAACAGCATAATAGGGAATAACATAAGATGAAACGAAAAATAACAATAAACAAAGAAATTATTAAAACATTGGTAACCTTAAGAAAACAGGTTGTACATACAAATCAAATCGTAACAGAATTAAAAATATTAACCATATAATTATAACATTTTTTTACAAAACATCAGAGAAATACTATTTTACGGACCCCTTATACATGGTAAGTTCGCAAATGAAAATGTCGACATCGGATAACATGCCATTGTAACTACTGCATAGTCTGTTCAGGCAAGAATTCTGCTTACAGTTTTTTTTGCATTGATCTACCCTGAAAAGGACAGAAGAGCGTGTTGAACGCGCAGGTACATTAAATTTGATCTTATTTAGCAACTCTGGGCATTGAATAATATTGTCAACTAATTTACAGGGGAATAGTGCACCTTTATGCTTCGTACATTCAATGAATCAACTTAAAGTATGAAGCTGCCTCTGCGTTAATCAATAAATCTTACTGAAAAGACTTGTTGAAAACATATTTTAGGAATTTGTTTTGAATTGTTTTGATTTTGTTTATGTGGATTTTATAAAATGGAGACCAAATAACTGATGCAAACTCCAGATGACTCCGTACGTGGGCAAAGTAGAGTTGCTTAATGATGTTTATGCTATATACAGCGTATTTCCCTACACCGATTGCACATATAAGTATGCCGTATTTTCTTATTTGGCCATACATCCTCAGTGCATAATCCTTCGGGGACACGTTATGGTTGTTATAAAAAAATCGTTTATCACATTTCCACTCAAGATGCATGCAGATATAAATATATCGACTTTTGTCGTATGGCCGTATATCCTCTCTGCAAACTTTACGAATGAGAACGTACAGCAGAAATAATCCTTTTGGGGATCCAGAATCGAAGAGAACTGGCATAGGGGTCAACTGTCCGGGGATCGATTTTCCGGGGGGATCAAATGTCCGGTCACTATTTATACAATTGTTAATAACTTATCGTCGTACTTATTATAATGGCAAAAGTACAGGTAATTATTAAATGGCGGGTAAGGTCGGAATTGTTCACAACTTGACTTATTACCACGGCGTGGCATAATTAAAGCAGCCTGAAATCGAGGTTAAAGACGGCATAACGATATCAATGCTACAAGAAACTAATCTATTCTAAATGTGGGTAATTGATATTTTAATTAAGAAAAGGCATTTTGTTGATACTCGAACTAGTAAAAAACACATATGTACGAACAGTGATCTCTACAATATATATATTTTTATTTGCAAACGTTTTGGAATAATTAAGTATATAATATAATAGTGAGTTCCCGGCACGCTTAAGAACGAATTTTTTTCTCCCTGCGTGTCCTTTCCCATTATTCCCGTTCCCCTTCTACCTCCCCTTCCTCTCCCGCTTCCCCTCCCCCTCACGCGTTCCCTCTCCCGCCAACCCCCCTCGATCAATTCCCAAAATTTTCATTTATGTGTTAAATCTTAATATTGAGTGTAATATTTCGATCAAAATGCATGTTTTTTGTGTAAAATTAACAATTTTTAGAGTGACGAAGTAAGGTTAAAAAAATAAGTTATTATAAATATATTTGTAAGTAATTATAAGCACCTGCTGTCAAGCCAATTGCAATTGGCTTAGCGGGACTTGTTTGTTGATCTATAAAATAGATAATAAATTTAAAAAAAAAAATTAAAAAAAGTTGGATTTCGATGAGTAATCTTTTCTGCTGCTACTACTCATACAAAAATTAATTTAATTAACTGTTATTGTTAATAATATTGTTGTTAATGTACTTTAATTAATTAAAAAAAACGCGAAAATTTCTGTGTAAAAAAATATATCAAAAATCAACAATCATCCAAAGGAAAGTTCAAAAACAGAAGAGTAAAAGTAGACCTTACGATTTATTCCAGAGAACAGTTTCATACAATGTTCACATGTGAGTTAAAAATATAATTCAAAACATCTCTGAACAAGCCGTTAAATCGGACGCTACGAAAACTTTTTTGAAATGTCTGTTTCTGAAGTTTAACAAGCCTGGGGCTTTGAGTTTTTTTTATTTTATGATTGATCTACTGCGGTACAAAAATGTGGCTTAAAAATGCCCTCTGAACTTTTTACAATGTGATGTGACCTAGTTGTTTCTACTTGGATCCTCTGATGTTTTATACTTAAAAAAAACATTGAAAAAAAAGCTTAAAGGATATTTCAAAACTCCTTATTTTACAACGCAGCACCAACAATTAATATAGGTAGTGATTTGCTAATAACATACAAAAATAGTACATAGCATGTGGGTGTAATGGTAGACAGACACTTAAAATGGATCGAAAAAGTCCAAAATACCAGAGTAAAAGAACTTATTTACGTATTCATTAGATTGAAAACATGCTATCATCTAGTACAATTAAAACAATTTTTTTATTTTTTATTAATCTATAAACATAGGGTTTTACATAGGGTTTAATTGATGCCTGTCTCACTAGGATTTACCTGTGTTGAGACAGGCTTAGAGGTACATATTTAAAATTACAAGAATATTTTAAGTAACATACAAATTCAATTGAATACTATAAAAATGGAGAGGTGATTGGAAGTGTGGGTTCACTTTAAAGAGAGTTATGTAAATGTAGGAAGAGATGATGTACAGTAAATGATGATGTATAGTAAATCCTGTCAAATCTATTTATGGGATTGATTAATTAATTTGACATGATTCTATTTTTAAGTTATTTTACATGGATTAGGTCGTATGCAAATTGTTTACTGTCTATTAATGATTTACTTTACAGATGTTTGCAGTGGTGTGGCGTCCAATACTAACAATCCATTTCTTTACGTCTTGTTTGAATTTTGTCAAGGATTCAGTATGTCTGATTGTAGCTGGTAGTGTATTGTATAGTTTGCAAGCTATGTATTTGAAGTGTCTTTGTCCAAAGGTAGTTTTGGAAAAAGGAGTTTGGAGAAGTTCTTTGTTTTTGGCTCGGGTATTGTGCGTTGTTTGTGTTGTTTTGTATGATGTTTTGTTGTTTTTGTGTAAATTAACTAATATGGATCTTGCGTAGAGTTGTTTAATGTCCATAACGTTGAAAGTATTGAAGATCGTATCAGTGCTGGTAGTAAGAGGCAGTTTAAGAATAATTTTTATGATAAGTTTTTGTGCTTTAATGATGGGGTCGAGGGCACTGGAATAAGCATTACCCCTCTCTCTTGTCCATTATATTCAACAATACGGTATAATTGGGTGTTGGAGGGGAAGATTTTCAAAACTAACGTCTTACCTGCAGAAAGGGCAGAGAGGTTATTTCTAAAAGTTATTATATGAAAACCATCTGAATTTCCAACAACACAGTTATTTAACTCTTTTAGGATTCTCAGTCTAAATAAAAACTTAAAAAATAACTCATTGTTACAAAATCACAAAGATCAAAAATAATAACATTTACAAACGGAAGGAACCGACTTAGATCACGCGGAAACCTAGAAATATCCACATTTAAAACGAATGCCATTGCAACACCATTTAACTTATCAATGTATCAAATTGTTGAATGCTATCCCGTATAAAATCAAATCTGAAATAATTAAAAGCATTTAAATCATAAATCCAACAACTATTAGAACAACCCAATACTAATTTTAAGTTTTCGTATAACATGTAACCGCAAATAAATAATGTAGTCTAGATTTACTACGACTCATAAGTAAACTGTACTTAAATTTATTTAATGGACTTTGATGGTGACACAATATACGGAATCATAATGTGGAATTGAGCAGGATCTTACTCAACCAAACGTTGTTCTCTGGGATGATAAATCCTTCGTCTTGGTCGATCTCTTGAAGGTCTTGAGGGAAACTCCTAGCAGTTATCACTGCACAAGCACTTGAGAAAGCAAAAAATTCCTGCAAAAGTTTTCTCTGATGATCGATATAATTAAGAACAGAGAGAGAAAGAAAGGAAGAGCACAGCAATTAAAAATAGACTTCTTAAATAGTGGATGTTGAATAAACCGACAGGTCACAATGGATCATTGCACAGCACGTAACACACTTATACTTCTTTAATAGTGTATGTTGAATGCACCGGAGGTCACTGTGGACTATTGCACATAACAATACACTTGATCAATACGATTAAGAACTGAGGGAGCAAGATCACAGCATAGCATTTAATAATAGACTGACAAATTTTCATTGTCATTTTGTCACTAGTCCGGGAATTGTTGTCAGCTCGGGAAAGGTTAATGGGGGTAGATAGATTAGGAAGAAATGTAAAGGCATATACATAAGTAAAGGAATGTATAGCGCCAACAGAACGAATTTTGCGTTTCTTTTGATCACACGAACGTACCTAATAATTAGCAGTAAATGATCAAGTTTTAATTATAATATGTACTTTTAGTCTGCAATTAATTATTTAATAACATCATTTTTTAATAAAAAAAATAATGTTTTTTTAAAACTTCATCTTGTATATATCAGCTATAAAAGTAATTAAAATATAGTTGTATTTGCATGTGCTTAATAATGCTTCCCATTATAATAACCCACTCTTAAAACATTATCAGGTCTTCCATTCCAAATATTCATGTTATAAGTTATAACCATCTCTATACCTAAGAACCAATTCTCGCCACCCACCACCTACGTATTAAGTAAATGTAATTAAATTTATTTTATTTCTATTACATTTATTTTCTTACTTTATTTTTCTATTAGTATATCTAATTTAATTACTATTTGTTATTCAAGTTCATTTTCAGACTTGTTATCAAGTTTATTTATTACTACAAGTAATATAATTTCTTAACCTTATTCTATAATGGTACTACTCCACAATTCAAACATAAGAAACTTACAAGAAATTACTTGTTAACAAAACTACACAAGTTGTGTAGTTTTCTTAACAAGAAATTGCTTTATTGAAATTAGTTTTAAGAAACATTTGTTTCTTTTTTAAATGATATATAAAAAAGAATACATTCTCTTTACATACAGAGATTTAGAATAAGTAGGAGTATTAACCAGTCAGTGGTTGAGTGGGCATCGCGTTTGGGTCCAACCCGGGCGTCCCGTGTTCGATTCCTCGGCTGGCTAAGTCCTCCATCACAGCACAAGCAACATTTTCGGCTTTCTGTGGTGGAAGTAGGAGATTTTCAAACATTGCTGGGTTATTCGTAGCCCGGGAATGTTTGTCTTTCTTAAAAAAAAAAAAAATTTAAGTACGTAAAAGTTATTTATAATACAGAGATTTATAATTAGTAGGAGTATTAATTAAAGCATGTAAAAGTTATTAATAATACACAGATTTAGAATTATTAGGAGTATTAAAGTACGTAAAAGTTATTCACAATACAGAGATTTTGAATTAGTAATACATACAAGTTTGATATTATAATTCTTACGCATAGTACTCCCTAGCAATTCTCTTTCTTTGTCACGAGTTTATTCATATACTTTTCTTCTCCCATATTTTTTCACGATTATGACATTAAAACACCTTTTTTTAAATTTTTAATGCGTGTCTTTAACACAGAGAACTAATGCGTTAATTTAATCCTTGATTATTTCGTTTACTAATTACTTCAATTACACACAATAAATTATTTCTAGATTACAAACACCTTTAACCTTTCTCAACCTATCTCCAACCCCTTTTCTGTCTCTGGAGATTTCGTACTAATAATTCATATTACTATATTATCAAAGGCCTTCGTTACTTTGCTTATCGCAGTTCAAAAATAGAACACTTGATATATTGATGAACCTCTGTCTATGTTCTTGGAAAGCACAACGATCCCATTTAGTTCAATTATACAGTAATTACACCACCTACACATTTAAGCAATAAACTACCCCTTTCGAGACACTTGCTGGAATGTCATTGTATTTCTGTTCACCTTTGTGAACACTTCATGATTTTAATTGCGCATTTGGCTGTATTTTCTTCTTATACTTTCAAAGATATGTTGTTAAACACAGGATATAATATACATACAATATTTATATTATTAATTTTCTTCGTTCGCTTAACAGTTCAATGACATGTTCGGCTTGTAATTTTGTTTAAAGTTTGTTGAAATTGAACAATATTAGTGGAAGGTTAACTTTTTAAAGCTATAAATATTATTTACAACTTAAAACAATTTTTGTGCTGAAACCATAGACATATGAATATACCTAGACCTGCCCTTAGTGATAAAAAGCGTATTATTTCCCCCTCCCCATACCGGTTCAATTTGGAATTTTACGAAATAACACGGCAAAAATGGTAGCTTGTTCTATGAAAACATGTAAAAATGGAAATGTAAAAGAGAATAAACTCAATTGTCGTATTACATTCCATAGGTAAGCATTATTTTACTTTATTTCTAGCTTATTCAAATCATATAATATGATCACTTTTTGTAACGTATACATATTATGTAGGTGTTTCTCAAGTGTGCTTGTCGCTGTTTACTGGAAAAAGTAAATTATGAAACATTTGTAAAAGTGTCTTAACTAAATACGGCATCAAAATAATCGACTCTGAAAATAGGTGAACTTTGTTTTGTCGTATTTGGACTTCGCAAATTTGTTCATAACGTGGCGAGCAATTCGCGTTCCCATGTAAAAAGTTCTATTCATTCAAAGGCAGATTTTACTTTTAAGAACTAAATAGTGATATTGTAATGCGAGATGCCTATATACAGTCAGATTGATTTATTGACAAATCACATATCTCACAGTCATCTTCCCCTCTTCATGTACCACTGTAGTTGGTTTGTTCCCCTCACTTGTCTGTTCTCGTCTAGGTATTTCATATGTCTATGGTTGAAACAATTTTTTTCCCTAACAGGCTCAAAAAAAGTTACACGCCAATATTTTCTGAAATACTATTTTAACACTTTTACTTTATTAATAAATTGCAAAGAACGTGTGGCTTTTATAGGTAAATTGAAAAGAAACCATTTAAAAAATAATAATTAGCAACTAAAAGAAAAATAAATAGTTAATAGAAAATGTAATGTTTTTCTAAATCCTTTATCAAAAATAAAGCAAAGCAAAAGAAAAAAACATATATCCTTTATTTGCAAAAAAATGCCTCAATTATAAATAATAATCCAAGATTTTGTTTTCTAAAACCTAAAACAAAGGCTTTAAATCGTATTTCAAAGTGCATTTGATGTTTTATTTACAAAGAGCGGAGAAAACAATATATGAGTATTAACGAGACAAAGCTTTCAAAGCTGGTTGACTGGTATCGAGTCATGAAGTCCCTAAATTTGTCCGCTGGACTAGAATAATGAGCGACCCAAGTATTGTCGAATGACTTTATGCAAACAAAAATACATTTTGTTAAAGCAAATAATAGTTGTTCGGGAAAAATAGGTTTGCGAGAAAATATTTACTACGCCAGTATTAAGCAACAGGAAATATTATTTGGCAATTATTTTACTTTATTATGACAAAGTTTGTATAACTTTAGCTGTTAATTTTTCAAAAAATGTTAATTAGAACTATGTAAATTCTTTGAAGTACTAAAATCCCTGTCGTTTAATAGCACTTCACAGCTGTGCTATTGCTTCTGCTTTAATTAAAGATTTTTTTTCTTTCTTCAAAACCGAAGCGAAGCGTAATGACGTGACGTTACGTTTTAGACGTTATATATTTTTTTCTGAAGTATACGAGAACTTATTTTTGAACGAGAAAGAAATAATAAAAATAATTTGACAACAGAAGAAACATCTTAAAATAAAAATACCAGGAACAAAAATAAAAAAAATAACAGTTATCAGATTGTTTTCAGAAATACAAGAGAAGGTTTAAGAAGAGGGTTGGAATAAATATTAAATATTGTCCGCAAAATTCTCAAGTTACAGAATGTCTAAGTAACTAACCATCACGCCATCGGGTAGGTAGAAAGGACGGACTGCCAAACAACTCGGTTTTGGCACACTCTCTTTGTCTCATTCACATTCATACATCATTTCATATACACTATTCTATTATTCTGACTCTTAACATGGCCCGATTGAAGTATCTGTTTCAATGAATGGCGCCATGTTTCCCTTGGGCGTCCCCAACTTCTCCAACCATTCACATTTGCGTCATATATTCTCCTTACACTCTTTACTTCGTTCAATCGCTCTATGTATATACCCAATTCGTCTGAGGGACCTTTCTTAATCTTACTCATTACACTTACATCGGCTTTGCGTTCTTTGCGGATTTCAACATTTCTTATTTGATCGTACATGATTTGACCACACTCCTCAGGGATCTCTTTTCTAGAGCAATCACTCTACTTTCATCCTTTCTCTGCCAGTTCCATGCCTCTCTGCTATACGTGGTCGAAGGGTATGGCTCTCGACAAGCAATCCGAAGATCGCGGGTTCAAGTCCCGGGGTGAACAAGGAAATTTTATTTTATTGATTTGTGTTGTCACAATTTAATAATTTTAAAATAATTTAATATATATTTGCGACAGTTGCAGAGTGAAAGATATTCACAATATTGCCATGGTGTAAGACCACTATTCAGAATTGAAACGTCGCTTGAAATGGCTTTAGCCGTATTTAGTGACCAGATCTGAACAAATTTCTTCTTACTTCGCCAATTTCTCCTTCCCCTCCCCATTACCTTCAGCCTTACAACATATCCCTATCGGGGAAACCATAGTCTCATCGGATCCAGACGCGGTGGGACTTGTGTGGACTCTTGTGCGGGATTCACATAAAAATAAAGAAAAAAAAAGTGACTTGAAAAAAAACTGTTTCATTTTTCGACATCGATTGACTTTCTTCTTACAAGTCTAGGATAAATGTTCAATATTTTTATAGTGGCAAAACTTATCGAGTAAAACCCCAAATTATAATATTTAATCACGTATTTTTGTTCTAGGATTGGACCCTGCAGATAAAGTTCGTCCAGAAGCGGGACGCAGGACTTTACGAGTGTCAAGTTTCATCTCATCCTCCCACCAGCATCTTCTTGCAACTCAACGTAGTCGGTGAGTTCATCTTATTCGTTTATTTACATTGATGTATACTGGAAGATTACTGTCACCATTTTCTCGGAATATAAAAGGTGTATTGTATTGTATTTAATATATAAAGAAGGTGTATTTGTCGAACGGAAAATGAACGTATATCTAATTTTAGAATGTACGTGGTTTCTGTTACAAGAACACTTAGCATTTTTACTCATTTCTAGCATATTGGTTCTTTACGATAAATGCTCAGCTCATTCACCGGTAGTTAAACTGTTTTTTTTAATTATTGAACTCGGAACAATATAACAAAACCTGAATTCTCTTATGGATACTGAATTGATTCCATTGGTATTCGCCTGACAGATTTATGTGATTGTATATTGCGTGCAATTGCTTTTTCTACGGTTTGATGTGTAAGCTGCAGGGTTGCTAATGCTTATGTTCTAAAATAACCGCAAAAAATGTTCAAATTCCCCAAATTGGTGAGAACAAAATAACAAATTCCTAGCAATTTCTTCATAAGTTCCCCGCAATTTGGGGAATTCCCCGCAAATTGGCAACTCTGGTAAGATGTCAGCGCTATCACCGACCTCACAAATGTCTTATCCATTATATACAACTTTAAACGTACATTAAATGAATAAATAACCATGTTTACTAACGCATTTCGTGTTTTAAACTAGTTAAAGTCGGTGACAGCGCTGACGGCTTACCAGCAACCCGTAGACAAACAAATCTGACAGGCGATTACGTATGGAATCGATTCCATGTCCAAAAAGATACAGAATCGCATGGCTGATATTTTTAAAGGGTGCCAAAAGAGTTGCTAAAAAATGACACACCTTTATCATGTGACACGTTTTTCCTTAAGATCGTCTTAAACAAGATGATATTTTTTTGTAAAAACAGTTAAATATTTCGATATTAAAAAAATTTTTAGGAATATAATTTTTTTTTTACTAAGTAGCTTTTTACTAAAGCAAGTGTAAAACAAGTATTAATAAAACATTTTACATTTCAAAATGGATTTCCACCATTAACGCACGTTCTAGAGGGGTAGATACTTTCAGTATTTCCCTGGCGAAACCGAAACCATTCAAAATTGAAATATTGCTAGAAATGGCTTTTGGCCGTGTTTGATGACCGGATCTGAAAAGCTAGGTGATTTCCCACCTTATTTTTCTACATCTTCCCCCCCCCCACTATTTTCAGCATCAAGACATTCTCCAATCGGTGATTCAGTTGTCTCACTGGCTCTTGACTCTTGGCATCAGTTGGAATTTTTGGGCGGTAATACTCTGGTGAGAGAATCTTCCACTCCAGATATTTTAAAATAATGACGTACATTCGTGATGCTCTTTCTCTAAGGTGGTTGTTTTAACGAAAATTGGATGAGACCCCGTGCTATTTTTCTATTACGCTGAAGTTGAAGTGGTGATCTATTGGGATTCTCTCCATACGTGATGTACTACGCCTTTTTCCTTTTATATGAATACAGCTCATGAGTCCCAACAACTCCCAACCATCTGGAACCGGTAGAGCTATGGTATCTCCTAGTTTGGTATGTCGTGTGTTGAACATGGAAGATGGCTATTCGAACCTGTGACCAAATGCGGTAAAAATCATTTCAAGCAACGTTTCAATTCTGAAAGGTGGTTGATTGGGCATTAACACAATACACAGCTACACGCACATCTATATACATCATAGACCTTGTGCTTGTAGTTAGTATTGTCACATGTTCCTTCCTACCCATTCCTATATTCCTGCCAATTTATATTACCCACATCAGTCATTAATCGACCCTCGCCGCATAAACATCTCTGCATTAATATACCACTTACCGCATATCACAAACCGAATCCCGCATACCGCGACTAATGTAGTCATATAAGTGTATAATAAGCCCAGCCAAGACAGAAGGAAGTTCATCTAATTCCCCGCAAAAATGTGAACAGGATGTCATACTCAGATCAATTAGGCAAAAAATCTGATATAGCCGGTATTGAAATTTTAGGACTCACATTAAATACAAGTTGTAACGCTAGCATCTACATCTTAAACTTTTAAAATGTCAACAAAATATTATAAATAAACATGAGAAGTAATAAGAAAACATTTGAAAAACATAATCAAAAAAAAAAATTTAAAAAAAAAGTTCTTCAAACTTTGCAAGTTCACTTTGTGGCGTCATTATTAATAAATGAAAACAAATAACTTTGTGTACACCACTATTAAATTAACAATATTCGAAAATTATGTTTTCTTCATCAGGATAATAAGTTAATAAAAAATAACAAAAGACAAACAAGTATAGACACATAAGAACATAGACAAAATATTAGAAAGGAGAAGTGATTAATTACTTAAAATATCGTAAAAAACAGAGGTATTTTTTTTTTTTACATTAACTCCACACAGGAAGCCCTGAGGAAAATAATTTCCCTCAGGGCCTGTGTCATCTGGGATGCTGTGTGGAGGGTCTTTTTGAGGAGAGGAAAGAATGAACATTGGTCTTGAAGAGACCCATGTTGTAGGAGGGAGGAAACACAGATGCCGGCAAATCGTTCCATAGCCGAGCTGTTGAACTCAAGAACGAGTCGATATGAAATAAAATATAAAAATTATTTTAGGATGGGTAAAAAATTACATTAACATAATAAAAAATCTTTCGAAACAAAACAGGAAGTCTAAATAACAAAATAAATCATTTTAAATATAAGTCTTAATACGAAAAGAAATTTAAAAGATGGCTATATAAAAAAAAAAAAATTATTATAAATAAACATTTGTCTGGTCAGTGGTTGAGTGGGCATCGCGTTTGGGTTCCACCCGAGCGTCCCGTGTTCGATTCCTCGGCTGGCTAAGTCCTCCATCACAACACAAGCAACATTTTTGGCTGTCTGTAGTGGTAGTACGAGATTTTCAAGTATTGTTGGGTTATTCGTGACCCGGGAATGTTTGGTCTTTCTTTAAAAAAAAAAATATATATCCTGACGAAGAAAACATAGTTTTCGAAACTTGCCGATAATGTTAATTAAATAGTGGTGTACACAAAGTTACTTGTTTTCATTTAGAAAGAATAAGTCACTATACGTATAAATAACATGTAAATAAAGCACGAGAATAAAAGATTAAAAAGAAATTATAAGTAACTTGGTGATGCATGTCTTTTTTTGGTTAAAAATAACGTATTGAAATGATTTTCAGGGTGATGAAACAAGTGGTTTGTTTTAGGAAAGTGTTGAAAATGAAAGGCTGGACGTGCCTTTTGGCTTTTTGATTTATATTTTGGCTCTTGAAGTTGATTATGCGATCTTATTCTTGTGTTTTGTGGGTGAGTTATGTGGCGCGGTATGGATTTTATACAGTTAATTTGAATGATCTTTTTGATGAACAGTTTTATCTTGTATGTTATTAAGGATAAGGAGGATTTCCGTTGGATGCTGAAAAGGTTTTTTGAACATGATCCTAATAAATGTTTTATGAGTTTTTAAGCGGCTTAATGTATACAGAAAACTGATTTTGTTTCTCTCATTTTGTATTTAAAGAGATAATATATTAATTTGTTACAGAGGCAAAAGCCCAAATAACGGGTCCTGCCGACAAATACATCAAACCGGGCTCGGCCCTCAGATTGCAGTGCGTCATATTGAAAACAACGGAGCAACCCGCCTTCGTGTTTTGGTAAGTTATAAGAAAACTTATAAAATATAACTAATATTAATGTCTGTTTCGCCTTTACATAGGTTTTATACCTCAGTTTTACCTAATGACGGTGGTAAAGTACTTGTTTTCAAGTTCACGGAAAATATCAATCAAAGTCACGTCACCCACATAACCCGTGCCAATACATCAAGAGTTTACTAAACCAGATTTTTTTTTTCTTTATTTTTTTTTCATATTAACTCCACACAGGAAGCCCCGAGGAAAATAATTTCCCTTAAGGCCCAATAAATCTTTGAAGATGCTGTGTGGAGGGTATTATTGAGGGTATTGCGCGTTTTCATCCCGCCTCAAAATATCCCCGAAAAAATATCCTACGGACAAAACATCCTCCAACAAGATATAAACTAAAACCTTACCTAATCTAATCTTACTTTATATTTCACTATTTTTGATTAATAATTTATTGTCTTTACACGATGTCTGTATTATTTTTGTCCCATTTTACTATTTTGGATCAGTAATTTATTATCTTTATAGGATGTTTGTATTATTTTTGTCCCATTTTTTCGTAATTTAAGTTAGGTTAGGTTTTAGTAGATATTTCGTTGGGGGATGTTTTGTCCGTAGGATATTTTGTTGGGGATATTTTGTCGCGGGTTGAAAAGTCGCGGAAACATGATTGAGGGGGGAAACTGTGGAGCTAATGTAAGAAGAAGTTATTTCATTAAAATTATAAATTTATGTGTTTATATTGTAATTTTATGGAAAGCCAAAAAGCAAATACGTTTTTTGTTTGTCCATAAATTATTCTGTCTATTAAGGCAATCATAATAAAGTTATTTAATTTTTCTTCAAAATCCAGGGCGTTTGTTATTGCTTTTGGTTGAAAACCCTCTAACGTATATGTTTTTAAATATATTATTCAAATCATAAAGTACTTATACAATATTTTATTTTAATTGTTTGACCTTCATTATAAGTTAGCAAAACAATCCTGAATTCGGTGGACGTATCAAATAACAATTGAAAGCCCTTAAAATAAAAGATAAAATGTAGAATAAAAAAATTATGCAAAAGGAGAAGCATAACATGTTCTGTGAAAAATAAATCAAATCGAAATGATAGTCTTTCGTCTTACAAATCGGAAAAAAGCCCGGAAATTCATTGTCAGAAACAAAGCATATTCGAGGGTCCTAAAAAATAACGGTTTCTTGGAATTTTTCAGTTATCTTTCTCTTTTATTTTTATCTTTCATGACAGCGCTTTTAAAATAATAATTTGATGAATCTAATATCAAATTCACAGTTATTAACATATTAATTATTATTGATATGTAACAATTTCAAGTTATAAAAGTATTTAAATTGGTTCCTAACGAATTGAATGCTATCCACACACCAATAGCAAAGTAGCTCACAAAATCTACTTATGACTGACTGGTCTTTTTGTGATGTTTAAGCTTTGGGCTTACATTTAGCTTTTACACTCAAATACTTTTACACAGTTTTGTTTGTCTAGAAAATCTAGATATCGATTAGCTTATTGTTGCAATTCAGTTCATTAAATACAAGAATATATAAATAATGTTTTATTCCATAATGTGTGAAGGATAGTGCAATCCCAGAAGTCCCATATAGTTAAATATATTTCATATGATAACATGAAAATACAGTAAATTTTAAGAAAATAAACAAATAGAATAGAAAAAAATTATAGTTAGGAGATACCTTAATAATACAATAATAAAAAATCAGTTGTGTAGGGCGTGGTCTTGAGTGAGCTCGGTCCAGGTGTGGCGCTTGGCGCTGGAAGGCTGCGGTTACCAACGTGTTGTCGGGGGCCATCTGCCGCATCCTGGATCCAGTGACCCGAAATCTTTAAGACACAGTAAAAATAAACTCATACAGGAAATCGGTCAATACAATTCTCCCAGCGACTTTACATTCAAATACGTACACAGACTACCCAAACACATTTCGATGGACCTTGACCACATCTGGCATGAACCAGATTCAGACGTCGACGAGTGAGCGAGCAGTAGATATTCCCAAACACCAGACCCTTCCCCCGTAACTTATATATAATATTGTATAGTATGTAAGTATATGTATGTTTATCCCCTATAGTCCCATAAAGTATATATTTACATAAAAACAGACATACACCCCACACACACACAATGCAGGATATCGTAAACCGATATCACTGAAGGCCGACCGGGTTCATGTTGACCGCCGGCCGAATCTTCCTGGATGAGGTTTTTCATGGTTTCCTCATTCCCTTTAGGCAAATGCGGAAGAACTCCAAATAAAAGGACATAACCGCCTCCTTCCCACTCCCAACATAACACAAACACACACGTTTGTAGTTATGCTTTCCAGCTTTCTGGCGATGAAGAATTAATGATGACCAAAAAAGATGCAATTTTAGTAGGGTTTTTAGGTAACAATTTTTCCCTACCGATTAAATTCAGGACCTTAAGTCTCTAATAAACAAGTTATATTTTTAAATAGCCACATGAGGTAAAGATTGCGAGGCGCAAATGACGCCGTTCTATTTGTATAAAGAACATTAACTTTGAATTCAGTAAATTTAAATGATTCACCTCTTCAAGGAATATAAGAATCTAGTAAATGAAAATAAAAATGAGTGACCCGAAACAAAAGCAGATCGAGTGTTTGAAATTAATATTAAACCCGCTTGAGGCGATATATGTACATACCTAAACAGGACTATTTAACTTATCCGATAAAAAAACATAATTGCTACCGACTTATGTATGAAAGTGTAATATTTCTTGTCAGGACAAAAGTAAGCCAGAGTTGCCAACTTGGCAACAACATTAATATTATTATCAACAACTTGTCAAATTTTCATGAAATAAGTTTTCCCCAACTTCAATGGCAATATTTCATGCCGGTGTCAGTTAGCCAAAGTATTGATATTGAATTCGATAAAATACAAGGCGGTTGTTGGAATGTTATATTGCTTTCCGATTCGTTTATGTGGAGGAACTACTCTCGTATAGGGCCGTACGTACCAAGGAACATACACGAACTTTTCAATTATGGTTTTCTCATATTGCTCGCTTTCTACGGAATAAAACGCGCGAACAAGTTATCAAAAACAAGTTACAGAAAAAACCACAACTCTAACACAGGTTATTTTTAACAATTATTTGTCAGTCGAGAAAAAGATATTTCAGAGAGTACGGTTTTTTTATTTCAGGCCTCGGGCATATCCAGTTCAATATATTTCCGATTTGCAATAAAATTCAAATAAATAATTGTATTTTTGAAATGCAACGTTTCATTCGAAATTCTTATCAGCTTCGTTAGTGATTAGAATTTCGGATGAAACGGAAATATGTCACTAAAATTTATTATATGATGGGTGGTTGGTTCTAATATAATGCGCTAGATTCGTAACTCGGCTTGAACCTCCTGTAGCAACGGCTAAGGCGACGGACAAATCAAAGCGGCCAGAGAGGCAGACATCGAACGAACGGATTTGATCCTACGAAATTCAAAAAAAAATAAACAGTTTTATTTTTGTAAATAAATTTCCAATCTTCAAACCACTTTAAAATGAACAGGCAAAAGAAAAGAAAGCGACATATAGCTACTTTCTAGTTTCACTTCTACCGCGTGTGAATTACACACGCTATTTTTTTCTAAAAGTTTCTGAAAACTTAAACACCGTTTTAGAAAATTGATGAAAAACGCTTTCAATTTTTATAATTCGAATTAAACATATCTATACTTACTTAACTTTGAAATATAAAAATTTTGATAGCAAAATAAAAAAAAGATTTTAAAAAGGCATGATGAAAAAAAAACATATATATATTTTATTATACAAACGTATTATCTTATATTTGCCGTAGTTTTTTTGTGAAAATAATTTAAAAAAAAAAAATTCCGAAAGTTTCATAAATCTTTTTCTTAAAAATAAATTGCGGTCGGAAACTTTGGTTTCAAGGACACTATTTTTAGATTGTGTTTATTTTATGATTTTCAAATACAGCGCGGCGTTTTCTCTTTCTATCGCCGTTTAGATCATATTTTTCACCATGATAGTAAGGGAGATACAATGATTTCTATGAGACCTATCTGAGTTGTTCCCAAAAGCGAACAAATTAGCCTGAAGGATTAAAAAACACGTATTTACTATCTGTCTATGACGTCAGACTGCTCTGAAAATTTGTTATGTCTCCAGGTACCACAACAGCCGCATGATAAACTTTGATCTGGACCGCGGGGTTAACGTGAGCACGGACCTTACGGGGCGCACCAGCGACCTCTACATCCCGGCTACAGGCGCCACGCACGCGGGTAACTATTCCTGCGTGCCCAACAACGCGCAACCCGCCAGCATTTACGTGCATATTTTTAACGGTGAGTTAGCGAAACTTTTTTTAAATAATCAACAAAAAAAAACCAATAATATTTTTACGAACTTCTATTTTATGAAATATTTATTAAACATTAAAAAATCCATAAAATAAAAGTCGAACTAAAAAATTTAAAATTCAGAAAGTTACAGGTTGTTGAAGTGGGGGGTCTCAAAAAAATGGCGCTCCCTGGTTGACACGATTGCAACCCTCCCAGTAATCTAAAAAAAAAAACAAAAATTATTTCTTAATCCAAACAAATGCGGCTATAGCCCGAACTAAGGAAAAGTAAAAAAAAAATTGCAAAATGGCGGCTATCTGAAATAAAAAAGACGTTTTTGTACCAGTTTTTTTGACTTTCCAAATTTTTTAAAAATAGTAAAAATTGATTTTTTTTTGTAGTTCTAGTTCCCGCCATAGAGGAATGTATAGAGAAAGCTCACATCAATTTTCAAGTAAATTGGTTTAGTAGAACTTGAGATATCGTGTCAACCACCTCGAAAAAAGTGGTTTGGAGAAAAATGGGTTTAAAGTTCTGTTCTATTTAGATTTTGGTTGGGCTCCGTCTAAACCGCGACTTTGAAATGGTTACAACTCTTAAAATAATGCGAATTTCGAAAAATCCTTTTAAATAGATATTTTTCAATATTTAAACTTTGGAAATATGAAGAAAAAAAAAAGTTTTTTTTTTTCTAGACTAGAATACCCCATTAAACGAGTTAGTAAGCATCTCTAAGACTCCTAACTACATACTAAGGCCTAGTTGTTTCGCAGAAATTCAAATCAATGTTATATTGTCATCAAATGGCCACTCAGTTCTTGCTTTCAACATTTGTTTTTATATTACTTTCACATAAGAGGTGAAAGTAAGTAATTCATTTCAGGGCCTACGATAGCAAAAGATATGGGGGGTATTTTTTGTGGAGGGTGTTCTTGGGGAAGGAAGGAAGGAAATAAAGTTCTGGGAAGGAAAAAGTCATGAAGGTTGGGTAGGAGTCTGGAGGTCATTGTGTCCAAGAGTGACGAACGTATGAATTCATTCATTCCACTGGGTGCAAGGCGATGCTCGCTGGAGAGGTCAAAAAGTCTCCCTCAACCATTTTCTTTCAATCTGACCTGCCATGCAGTTAGCAGGAAGACGCATCCACCGCCAAAATCCGGAGAAACCTCGCCACATGAACCCGGGAACCCTTGTTAAATCTCCAAAAGAAGCCGTGTCCTCTTCTGCTGATCACAGATTGCTCAAAAGTTGAATTGAACTTGGAATCGGCTTTTGACGGGAACCTTTTATATTTTAAAAAAGGAAACTTTATGGCCATTTGACGACAATGTTACATTTGATTGCCTGTAAAACAAACCGTCGCCGCGCCGTTAAGGTAGTGTCGACGTCCGATTTCGAAAAATTCTGCGTAAAGCCCGGGCAACCAAAGTCGAAGACTTCAGTTAGTATTGCCTTTAAAGCATTTTATCCATATAATGCTTAAAAAGATCCTATAAGTGATGCAGATGCATTTTTTACATATGGTAATTTTTTAACACTTACTTTTGTTTGCTTGGAATACAGAGAGATTTAAAAACACAAAGGGAATTATTTATCAATTGTAAACTAAGACAAACAGTAAACAACGTCTTCACGAAGAAACATATCTTTAAAGGGTCCGTGCGGTGTTTAATGGTTAAACTCTAGAATTGATTCTAGTGAAAGTCATTATATGAGCTTTAAATCATAATATGGGAAAATCATAATATGAGATTTATTGAGAATTCCTGATGATTCAAAAGAAGCCACTTAGTAAATCATACCGTTTACTAAAGTATTCCTATATTGATTAAAGTCTTTCTAGGTATTTTGGACGATTCTAACCCTTCTTTGAAGTGGGATATTAAATATGGCAGAAGTTGTCGCCAATGTTATCATCTCTCACGAAAACATATTGCCTGCAATATACATTTACATAAAATCACTGTGAAAACGTTCCGCGGCCACGGAAGAGCTTAATTCAAGGCGCTGCAGTATAAAAACTCCAAACAGTGCCAACTGGGTTTCTCCACATGGGATAAAAGTATTTGGGCTTTGTATTTTTATCATTTATAGGGCGGACGATGCTTTCAGTTACACACATTGAAACGTTGCCAGAAATGGCTTAAATCTTAATTTAGTGACCAGTTCTGACTCCGGTTCTCCTAAATTTTCACATTCTCTCTTTACTTCCCAACCCCTATTACATTATCTGCACAAGGTTCCCAAAGAAAAGAGGTTTAAAATAAAACCATTTAAGATTATAAAACTGATTACAGTTACTCGTATTTTTCATAGTGTAAAAAGTGTTGAGATGTTTCAAGAATAAATCATTTTTTGGTTTAGAGTTTTTGAAGTAAAACTTCTATAGCGGCATTAGTGATTCGGAATTTGTATGAAACGGAAATTACGCATTGGCACCTATGAGGCATCACACTGCGCTCGTTGGCCGATTTGATTATGATGTCACTTTTAAAGGCATTAGAGATATAAAACTGAAATGACGCTAGTTCCTAGGTCTGCGCTCATTGGCTGCTTTGATTATATATCATTTTTTAAGGCTTGAGATTGTTTTGATAAAGTTTTGCTTCTGCCGTATGAACTGCACTCGTATTTTTTTTTTATTTAGAGTTTTGTTATAAAAAATGGCCTCCGAAAGTCGAAAACTGTTCTAATGCATTTCATTCAGGTATTTTTTTTGTTCAAGGAAAGTCATTTACCTATGGCATTGTACTTTTTTCTAATTAAAGCATTTCGACAATTTTATGATTTGTATCACCAACAATATAGTTGGCACCGACCATGAATCGTAGGTTAACTGGAAAAAATATTGCTTAAAAATCGCACTTTAGAGAAAACAAACATTAAGGATTCGTGCCAAATTCAAACGCTTTTTATCAAATTAAATTGCTGTTTGTTGATAAAGTTGTAGGTACTTGGTGTAGGCTGGTGGTCGTTTAGTAAAGAAACAACAAGGTTGCGTGATAAAAACCTTTAATGAGTTCCTACGGATTTATAATTATTATAAACACACGAACACGGTCAGTGTAACAGTCTTACGATAAAAATAGTACTGGTAGTAAACACTAGGTCAAGGTTAATGGCGGATAGTAGAGGCGACTGCTTTGGTGAGTTGAAAGAACACTGAACACTGTCGAGATGCATCCGCTTTTATAGCATGGGCGACGAAACCAGTAATGTTCTGGAACGCCGTGAAATCGGGGCACGGCGCCAAACGGGAAGACTCCCGAATGTTCTCGTCGCCGTGTTCCTAGGTGCGCAAGTAATGCGAGAACTTTCGCGGAGATGGCAGATGATATTACTTGTCAGGTAGGTAGTTTCGCGGCTCTGTTCCGCTGGGCTAGGTAACTACCGCTCAGTTGCTTGCCGTCTGTGCCAGAAGGCTGACGGCGCATCTAGGAACTTCGATTGCGTATCTTTTAACACAGGTGCTGCTTCTGGATATATCGATGCATTTCGGGTGCAATCCACAGCGCGACGTAGCGAAGGCTGATTGCTATATAGTCATAAAATTGTAATACTTTTTTTCATTTGTGTCTGTTTGCTTTTTTAATTACGAGCTTGTTTTTAAATTCACTTCCGAAATGGTTTATTTTATAGCATTTAGTTTATTTTGCCAGAGGCTTTTGTTTTGGCAAAATAAACTTTTTTGCGTTTATTTTACTTGTAGTATTTGTTTCAAATTGACTGTTTCACTTTTCTTTCAGTCATATTTAAATTACATCTGCTTTAAAAAAATAATTTTCACTTGAACTGTCAAACAAAAGCACGAAACATTACATCAAAAGTAAAAAAAATAACATTTTCATTTTGGAAGGCGGGTGTTGGTATCACCGCCCCGGGAACCATTTATTGGGTAACACTTCTGCCATAGGTCACCCCAAGTGATTCTCTACTTGGCTTAGCAGGTGGGTGGGGGGTCCGGGTCGTTGGGTGAGGTTTATCCAGATCTTGGCGGCTGATGCGTCTGCCCACCTGCTGCGTGGCGGGCCGGATCGAGAAAGACTGGTTAAGGGAGCTTTTTTTACCTCTCCAGCTAGAATCCCTTGACCCATCGCTTTGCACTACAGATGTAGGAATGGATTCATATGTCCGACACTCCCAAATACACTGACCCCCAGAATCCTACACACCCGTCACACGTATTTCCTTCCCAGAACTTCCCCTCCTTCCTTTTCTTAAAAAAACCCTTCACACGTCATCCTCTAAGGTGACATGGGTCCTGAGGGAAATTATTTTTCTCAGGGCCGCCTGTGTGAAATTAATATAAAAAAAAATACAGAAGTATAGACGCGAAAAACGCTTGAAGCTAAAAACAATAGTACAATTAAAGATTTATGCCAAAATTGATAAAAACAGAAATATGTGCACATCCTTTGACATAATTTAAGGCAAATCGTTTTTTTGCCAGTACAAAGTCACTTTATGTCAGTACAAATTTAATTTATGATTTATATTATAGAAAATTTCAATTTTACACAATTATGTGCGTTCAGCCGGTTTATAGTGCGTAAAGAAGTTCATAAAACTTCTTTACAAAGTCAAAATGTCAAATTTCCGGCTTAATGTTTTTTTCCAGTATGCCCACGATATTACTTTATTTAAAAACTTGATCATTTTCCTTTACCATTCTCTTAGCTCATAAATACCTAAAACTAAGTAATTTCCTAGTTTAAATTAAAAATATCATTGAAGAAGAAGATAACACTTATAATCTAAATGAAAATATGAAAGAAAACAAGACACAGAAAACAGAAAAAAACAATGGTCGCAACTGGGACTCGAACCCAGACCTCTCGTCTAACCGGGACGTGCGAGTTTTTCCAATTTCGCTATTGCCACCTTCTGTCAAACCGTCATATTTGTCAATATCATATTTCAAATATTTAGAATCATTAATATTATCTTCAACTAGTTATTTTACGTTTATATATTTCGTTGATGGGAATAACCTTCAAAAGTTATAAAAAGAGAGTTTTCTCATAAAAAATTAAATTAAAAATGTTTATTTATATTTGCTCACTGCTCAGGTCTAGGCGTAGTAGAAGGCCAACAAAAAGTTACTCAAACTCACGTAATTAGATATTAATTACAAACGTAATTACTAATACGTAATAATAAAAAATAAACATATAGTAAAACGTAATTACAAACTAAGTAAATTTAGGACTTCATCTAGGAGCTCGTATTGAAAAAATCTGTAAATCAGCCACAAAGATGTTGGGTATGGTCATACACAATTCAAAGGAGTTGACCAAAATTACAGTTGCTTGCTTGCAGTTGGCTGCTTTATTTTAGCTTAGTGCGTAGCATTCTCGAGAATGCATCTCACGTATGGGGGCCAAAGGACATCGTCTATGTACTTAATGGTCGAGAAAATACAAAAAAATAAATTTTTACGATACCTCTATATGAGAGAGTTAGGTTTTTACCCATAGTTGTTTCCAACAGCATTTATTTCGAGAATGCTGGGTATCTGTAGCCTTATTTCTAGAAGAGTTTTTTTTTTAATTTTCTTTACTCATTGCTTTGATGGTTACATAATTTGTGGATTTTTCGACCACCGTGCTAGGCACACGCCCATGTTACGGTGTCTCATTACTGCATGCATAAGTTTCTAAATGATTTTATATCAGTACTGGCTAAATTAAGATTCTATGTCTCCAATAATTTCACCTGAGGCCACCAATATAGGCTTTTGATCATTCTCAAGTGCAGAACTAACTTAGCAGTGGTGATGCCCCTGGGAAGACGCACTAAGTTAATTAAATGATTTTAAGGGCGAAATATCACTTATGTTTTAACTGTATTTATTTAGTGTAAATGTATTTAGAATATACTTGTTTAAAATATACCACTTTTGCAATTTATTTGTTTATATACTGTTTCGTCAAATAAATAAAATTGATTTTTTTTCTGAATCCTTTGGCTTCAGCTTCACTCTTTTGGTTTCAAAGGCCTAATGTACAAAAATTATTCACTTATTCTAATAATGATTTTTTTCCTAGGTGAAAACCCAGCCGCGATGCAGAGCGGTGCGGAATGCCGCCACACCCTGTGCTCCAGAAGATGTAACGCAATCATCGTTATTGCGATAGCCACCTCAATAGCCCTGTTCAGCTGACAACCCTGATTCTACTTAAGTTATCCACACTAAGCGAACAAAACCAATTCAGAGTGGATTCAAGTTTTTTTAATCTTTCAATGAATGCAATTGGCATAGTGCAAGACGATTCTATGTTACTCAATGACGGCGATAAATGCTCCATTACATATTTTGTTAAATGTAAAAAAAAATACTATTATATACTAAACTGATCGATCTTATTGTTAATTAAAGGGATTAACACAAGTTCTTTACAAATTAATAAATGTGAGCTGTAAAAGATTCTGATTTTTGGAACACCGCTTTGTTGCTATTCATATCTCATTTGGATCAAAAAACGCATTTCTTCCTTGTTATTATTTTGTAATAAAAAATACTTGTATTAGATATGTACCAAATATATGTGTTATTTACCGTAAATCATGGCTAGCTACAAAGTTAATTATTTCTACAAATTCTTTTTTATTTTGATTTAACATTATTTTTCATTTTCTAAAAATATTTCGCTGAAGATTTTAAAAAGTTTCTTTCATTCAAATGCAACACAATAATTACAAAAAGGTAAGTAAAGTCATAAATTTCGATATATTTGCGTCATTTATTTTACAAATTTAAACACAACACTCTCCAGCGAAATAGATATAAATGTCATAGCTGAATTTTAATCTTACAAAATCATTCATTTTAGTTAACCAATGTATTTTAGCCAAACATTTTTTTTGTACAAAACTGGCCCTGTTTTTGTCCAAAGGATTCATATACCGAGAGAATAAAATGTCATAACCTAAATTGGTTCTGTCGACACGGCGTGACGTCCGCACAACGTACTTAGCCGCTCTCAACTAGCAAGAAATAAATACTCGATGCTTCATGAAAAAGCCCAAATACCAGTTTTACATTTAAATTCATTTCATACATTTTATTTTGCCCTTTTGCCTGCTTTATTATTTATTTTCAGTGCGTTGTGCAAGTGTCGTGTGACGGAGTGTCATGTCACGAGTCTTCGATTTTTAAGCTGCAAAAACATTTTATAAGACAATGTGATTATAGCGTATTGAAGACTGAGAAAAACATTGTTTTGGAAAATCTTCAATATTAGTATTGTGGAGCAACACAAAAACATTATTATAATTTTCAAATTTTTCTATTCATAAACAATGTTAGTTTTAAACTACGACTAATGTGAAGAAGGAGATGAGAATATATATTCATAATTTTAGGGAATTTTCTTATTTCATACATCAGTGTTACATGTGATCTATATCGGTTACATTATTTATACGTGTTGTACATAAACAATATTTTAAGGGTTGTACATTTGTAGTTTCTATGGGTAGATTTATTGGATTGAGAAATAAATCATGAAACTGTTTTTCACTGTCTTTTATTAAATAAAAAAACATGATAAATTTGCCATTTCATAAAAAATACGTTAGAGCTAAAATAAGTTGTGAAATGTGCAAACAAAAATTCACATTTAAGCAAAATTATTAATGCTTTCTCAAAAGTGTCATTATTGCAATAGCTCCTAACGAAGTTCTTGGAATGAAAAAGATTTGTAGGGTGTGTTGGAATCAATCTGCCGCCTAGACCAAGACAAATCTCACCTGCTGAACCCGGACACTCCTGCTAGATCACCAAACGTAACGAACCACTCGAGGTGACCTATGGCAGGTATGTTGGTTAATCAATAAAAGGTTCCTAGGGAGGCGGTACCCATTCCCGCCTCCCGAAAAAAATGAGTACATGCAAAAATATAATTTTAGCAAATTTATTAAAACTCTCTCCAAAGGGTCTCACAACACATTTCACAGAGTTTGAACAAATGATCAAATTTCAAACTTAAAATTTAAGTTCTGTGAAAATTCTTTTAATATTTCGTCATGGGCCGGTAATTTCACAATACTTTTATGGTAACAGAATTTGAATATTAACTTTGAAACATGATGAATTATTCAAATTCTGACCTTAATCTTAAATGATTTCTTCTTTTGAATTCGGAGAATCTAGACTTGTTGATTATATTATTTTTAAAAATGTAGTAAATAAAAAAAAATCTAATTTTACAAGGATTTGAACTCGGACTTTCCGCCTGCTGGGTGAATATGATATGTACACCTATAAATTTCACCATGGGATTCTCGTACTTTTCAGGTAAATTGTTATCCTGAACATCTATAAATTAATATCCCAATTTCAGAGAGTAGATACTCTCGGTATCGCCCTAGTATAGGATCACCATTCTAATTTGAAACATTGCTTTAAATGGCTTGTTTGTTAGGTATGTTTTTAGGTTTTCACGGCCAAAAAGTATTATAAGGCTCATCTGCCCTGATGATGGACACTGTAACGCTGTCCGAAACGTTGGCTAAAGAAGGAGGTAGCGAAACGGCATAACACCCCAAAAACAATAACAAAAAGGCTTGTTTGTTGACCATATCTGAATAGCCACTTTTGTATATAATAGTTACTTCTACACCTTCCTCTTTTCCATCTCCTTCATCACTTCTTCATCCTTCAACAAACCCATATTGGGTATTTATTTTATGAAATATAAAGTGTACTTAAAAACATAAGCTGCACATCTCACTGGGACGTTCCTGTATCGAGATGTGCAGTTTTACAATAATGGAATTTAAAAAAAAAACATACATATAAATTAAATAGAATACAGTAACATAATCCTGTATGCCATCATATCACTAGCTCCAGATGGGGCAAAAAAATGTGTTATGGCAAGTTTTTCCGTGACCCTGAAACCAACTTTCAAACTTTAATTATTTTTTTATAAAACACGGAGAACACAATTCGATTGTTACAGGAATTCACTGCGAAGGTCACCTTATTACTTTGAAGCTTTTTTTTAAATACACACCATAATTGCCAACGAGTTGGAAAATAATTTAAAAAAAGTTTTTCTTTGATTTTACACATTGTAATAATGGAAGTTTTAGTGAACTTTTCTAAAAATCAAATAAAAAAATTAATAAAGGTTCGTAAAATAAATAAATTATTAGAAATTCACAGGTTTTTACGCAAAGTAAGACCAATTATAACGAAGTCCGATAACTTTGAGAGGAGATTAAGCACGATGGAACAAGATATGATTTTAAATTTTACAGTGTCACCATCATCGCCATCATTAGTGACACGTCTGCCCTGATGGTGGACACTGCAACAATATTCTAAATGCTGGCTTAAGAAAGAGGTAGCGCAACAAGGCATAACACTCCAAAAATAAATAAATATGATAAATAAAGTGATGGAACAAGTTTAAAAAAAAACATTTTTCCGAAATCTGTTGTTTTTCACTAAGTCTAAAGTACTCAAACTTTTATTCTGTGTTTTCAGTTGTTCAGATTGATAAAGTAGTAAGTAAGAATCGCCGAAAGTCGTTCGCATTACTTTCAAGTAGAGTACATTTGTGCCCCCCGTCCGGTGCAAAACGACGGCGTATGACGGGCTGCCACAAAGCAAAGTAAATACGCTAATAAACCATGTTGTAATGCTTAGCAGAAGTGAAATTTTAGAAGAGGTGGAAGAATAAATTAGTAAGATGAAAATAAATAAACAAAAGACAAGAAAAGAGAAAAAAGCAGCAAAAAAATAATTTTAGAGTGGAATCTTCGCTACAACGCCACGACCTTTCCGAGCGTCTACAAATGAACTCTGCTAAAACGACGAGTTTGCGCATGTCAGTGTGCAGGTAGGCGTGGTGGGGGTCGCTAATCGCCGAAAAAATAGAATGAAATGGATTGAATCAACTAAAGAGCTGACTAAACTACTCTACTAAAATTGTGGTGTTCGGACGCGTTTAGTACTAATATACTCGCTACTTGGCTAAAATACTCGACCAATGCGAATACTCGACCAATGGCTCTTTAGTCTTGTATGAAATCTAATAAATTGAATGAGTTTTAATTAACTTTAGATATAAATGTCGTATTTAAAGTTGAAACTGATCGTCCGAAGAATTAAGGCAAATAAAGTAAGTACGAACCCATATATATTTTTTTTTTACAGTTAATACCGCACAAGAGTCCCAACTGCTCCCGTCTGGGCCAGTGAGACTATGGCATCCCCAAATCGAGGTATGTTGTGAGGCTGAAGGTAGTGGGGAGGGGAAGGAGATAGGGAAGAGGAAGGTGGGGAAGTACCTGGCTATTCAGATCTGGTCACTAAACACGGCTAAAGCCATTTCAAGCAACGTTTCAATTCTGAATGGTGGTCTTACACCAGGGCGATACTGATAGTATCTTCCCCTCTAGAACGTGCCGCAAATATACTATATATTATTTTAAATGAATAAATTGTGAAATAACACAAATTAATCAAATAAAATTTATTTACGCACGCCGGGTTCGAACCCGCGACCTTCGGATTGTGAGTCGAGAGTCTTGCCTCGGGACCACGGAGGCCGTCAAAATACTTTAACAGAAAAATATTTCAATAAATTATTGTCATTTTCAAAAATTTTAATTATATTTGCGTAAATATGTTTGTGATTTTCCACTGGTGTGTGCTAGTACGTACATATTAAAGAATTGTAGTGTAATTTAGACTTTAATTTCTTATTGAAATTCTTTTGGAAGCAAATTAAGAATCACATAATTAATCGCCCGTATAAAAGAATGTAATTCACATATTTTTAATCTGCCGAAAGTGTCTTCATTAATTTGGGGCAAAGAACAAAGAAATATCCTTCTAACTAATCTTTTGTTCAATCGGGTCCTCATCGTTTTGGTGTGATTTTTTTCATGAGAGAGAAGAAAAGGCCGTCGTATTCATTAGCATTATAAAGCCTATAATCCCTTATCTGCTTTTAAATGTCGACTCAGTTTACGTCATTATAGCGGAACGCTGAAAATCTTTCGAAAAATCTTTTTAAAGTCTTTAAAAGTTTCCAAGGATTTTGCGATGTAATACAATGCGGATAATCTGTTTATTAGCAGCGTTTTGGCCAAGTTTAATTTTGAAGGAAAAAAATTGGTACGACACAAATTTTAATTTCCAAAATTTAAAGCGTGTACTAGTTACGAAGGATGACGTGTGGACGTGTAGATGACATTCGTTAAGTTGTCCGGTTGACATTCATTAGGTTGGTATTTGAAAACATATTATTTTGAAATCTTAATTGAATTTTCATCACACTTAATCTAGTCTCCTTCAACGGAAGCAATCTCCCGAACAGGCCTTCCATTGATATGCTTGGTGTAACTCTAAGTGACCAGCTCAGGTACGGGGGCTCCATCGAAGCCAGAGTTAAGTTAGCCTTTCAGAAACTGGGCATACTGTACAGGGCCCGCAGATTCTTTAATAGTACACAACTGCTAACCCTGTACAAATTGCAACCGTGTACAACTTGCGATTTGTACAGGCCTCAATGGAAGGCCTCTTCGGGAGATTGCTTCCGTTGAAGGAGACTAGATTAAGTGTGATGAAAATTCAATTAAGATTTCAAAATAATATGTTATTTTCAAAAACCAACCTAATGAATGTCAATTGGACAACCTAATGATTGTCATCTCACGTCCACACGTCATCCTTCGTAACATACTTTACATTACGTACATGTTTTAAATTTTGGAAATTAAAATTTGTGAAATTAGTCTCATTAGTTTAAGTAATTCTTAGTTTAGTGATTTATTATCATTTTTAAACTTTATTTTTAATTTTAAAGTGGAGATTGAACAAAAACTAAAATGGTCTGTTGGACAAATAAGAACTGAGGCGACGATATTTTAACCATGTAATTGCAGAGTTATCGCGAGTATGCGATTCACATATCATTTTGTACTTTAAAAATAGAACATGGATTTATTTTCTTTGCAGTGAATAGGAAAGAATATTTTCACACATATTTTAACGCTGACGTCATTCCAGCCATTTGAAACTTATGACTAGCGTTGCTGTAAAAAGTTTTCCAAATGGATGCTCCTGCCCTGGCCTGGCATACTTGTGAAATGACATGTAGATAATGGGCCAAGGGATGGGTGGGAGAAGTAGGTACCTACTTACTACAAAATAGACGGTAATAGCATTTTCATTTTTGTAGTACCTACAAGGTTTTGAATATTCTTGAAGTATTTTTTGCCTACATAAGTGGATGAAAAAAATTAGGGAGGGGAGACCAGTAATGGGTTTCTGGTAAAATGTTTTACAAATTTTAGTAAGTCCCTCTTTTTTCTTTTTTTTTGTGTGCACTGCACCAACGTCCCAAATGCCCGGAGTCAAATGGAGTATGTTGTGAGACTGTGGAGAGTGGATGTGGGAGAATTTTTTTTTTTACATTAACTCCACATAGGAGGCCTTGAGGAAAATAATTTCCCTCAGGGCCTATGTCATCTGGGATGCTGTGTGGAGGGTCTTTTTGAGGAGAGGAAGGAATGAACATTGGTCTTGAAGAGCCCATGTTGTAGGAGGGAAGAAATACAGACGCCGGCAAATCGTTCCATAGCCGAGCTGTTGAACTCAAGAACGAGTCGAAAAAACGGCCCGTTCTCATGTGACAAATGTCAACCGTGTACGTATGTTGGGCGCGCGTTTGGCGTGTCTCCCGACTATGCACCGGTGCCGAAAGGATCAATGACGCTAGATCCTCAGAGCATCCTCCATTGAAATACCGGTAGAACATGGATAGCATTCCCACCCGACGCCTGTGCTCTAAAGATTGCAATCCATTCGTTAAGATGGGAGAATCTATCAAACGGACCGCCCGTTTCTGCACAGAGTCGAGGGTATTTTTCAAGTATTTTGGAGCTCCAGACCAGAGGTGGCTGCCAAATTCAACCCTGGGGCGCACTTGCGATTTGTACAGGGTAAGCAGTTGTGTACTATTAAATTATCTGCGGGCCCTGTACAGTACGCCCAGTTTTTGAGAAGCTAACTTTACTCTGGCTTCGATGGAGCCCCAATACCTGAGCTGGTCACTTATAGTTACACCAAGCATATCAATAGAAGAATGTGGGGAAGGAAATGTTAAGACTATTGGTATGAGATAGATCTGTTCACTAACATGTGTGGTCTGAATGACGATCTTTCCCAGGGCGATACTGAGAGAAACTCTTGGAGGTCTAGCACAATTGATGGATAAAACCTTTATACTATAAACAATATCTCCAGGTAACGTCCCGGTAATGTTTAAAAGTGGCAACGAAAAGCATAATATAATAACCGACCAATAAATCTCTTAAGCTCCTTTTCAAAAATCTTGGAGACCGTCATGCAGAAGCAAATTGCTCAATTTATAGAACAAAATAAATCATTATCACCGCCCCAATATGGCTTTAGGGAAAATCTAAGCATCAATTATGCCACAGAAAATTTAACAAGCAAAACCATAAAAAACAAAGATGATGGGAAAAAATGTTTGGCTTTCTTCATAGATCTCCGGAAAGCTTTTGACACAATAGATCATAAAATATTAATATCTAAGCTTAAAAAATAGGAATGGCCGAAACAACAATGAACTTATTGAAGTCGTATACAATAGGACAAGAATAACAAATACAGATCGGCTAACTAAAGAGCAAATTATGTATTCCTTTTTTTTATTTAATTAAAATTAAATTTGATAGTTTTATTATCAAGTTCTGCAAGTATAAAAGTATGTATTTTTGTTACAACTGCTTTGGTTTACAAGACCATTTTCAAACTGTAGTTAATCCACTGTTAGGCAACTAAATTATAAGATTTTAAATGTCAATTTTCGAATGTGTCTAAAAAACTGGTTTAACCAATTTGCTGATACACTAATTTATTGAAAGTATATTCCCACTACTTAGATAACTAAGTAGTGGGGAATAATAAATAATAAATAATTAATAATTTTTTTTTCCATACTTCTTAGTATGTATACAAAACCTAAAAAAATAACGCACTGAAATGAGTCATTGCAATAACGTCATTATAAAACACTTTAAAATAACTTAAAACTTATGTAGTTGGGGAAACAGATTCCGAACCCAACATAATAAACTCTCAATTAATGTATCAGCAAATTTAACTTAGGGTTTAGTTTAAGGTTTAACCAGAAATAAATCAATACAGACACCTTAAAAAATTGACATTTAAAATCTTATGAATAAGTCGCCTAACAGTGGATAAACCACAGTCGAATCGATTGATAATATGAAAACTTGTAACTGCCTCCTCGAGGGTGAAATCCTGTCACAAATATGTGGATTTGTGCTGGAATATCACTATTAGATTCGTGGTCGTTGAATAAATTTTAAAAACTGTGTGATTTTAACAAAGTAATGCTTTTCTCTCGAATAGAATTAGTCGTACCTAGAATAAAATAAGACGGAATTTTTTTTTAATAATTCTTTCAACGTAATGTAAGATGTGATGGATCCCCACATAACTCCGTCTTGGCACACGATTTCTACTGTACTCAAATTCAAACACCGTCCGATTTTTGTTCTAACTCACTACATTAGAAACTTAAATATTTTACTCACTAGCATAATAAAGTTTTGTATTTTAAGTTAATAGTTTGTTTTATAACTCAAATAGTCTCATAAATGACTTTGAAAACATTTCAATACGAAACTGGGGCACGCTTCAGAACATCGTCGTAACAGAGAAGTAAATAGAATTATACATTTTCTGAAAATGAAACAAACGTTTACATCTTGTTTAATTTGTCACGTCTTTCTACAAATAAAATGTAAGACACTTTACTTATAGACCGATTGAAGGATTTCTAGAAATAAATTAAACTTTTCCATTCAACGTTTTATTTTGTACAGATAATATTATTTTATTTTATTTGGTTGGCTCATCAGGGTTTTTACAAAGATTATATATCTAATGATTCCATGCCAACTGAGAATAAAGTCAACTCAACACCTCCTTGAAAAGTCATTAAAAGCTATATAAATTAACCGATAACCCTTACCTAACGTAACCTATTTAACCAATTTTTCACATATATTTTTTTTATCAATCTAAATTTCTTATCTGAGTTAGTTTCATTCCGAATTGTCTGGTCACCATATCTAATATACCTAAAAAGTTATCGAAAAGAAAAGTACCTATTTGGAACATGAAGTAATGTAACACTGATAAACTAAATTTGTAACAATATTAGTTAAACACGTAGCAGTAATATAAAATAATAATAAAACTTAAACAATACCATAAAAAAATCAATAATTATTAGCAGTTGAAAATCCTCTCCGCGGGTTTTTGCTGCTAGGCCCTGCGGGTGGCTTTTGGTTTGGCCTCGCCCAGTTTAAGTATTGGTGACCATTTTATAATCCCGATAGGAACTGGTTTCAAAAATAGCCGGTTCCTCGGACAATGACGTCACACGTAATATTTACACGCGTGGTAGAAATCATAACGTGATATTTTTATTTACAACTGCCAGTTACAATACTAATCATATCATCCATTACTCCATACCTGAAGAGATTCACAAAACTACGAATCCTATTGTAGTTACGCCTGCCAGCCGACGCTCCACGCTAGCTGTAAATGTAAGTGGCGCCATATTTTGGCATTGCTTTAATTCGTTTTTATTACGAAAGTAGGTTTGCACACAAACTCCACATACGAAAATAGTTTTTCGTAAGGCACGGCGTCAGAGTTGTATTAGGATTATTAAATTTAAACCGTACATTGGTGTTGTAATAATAATAAGGTCAGATAATAACATCATATCACAAGACGTTGCTACTTATTTCCTTTATATAATAAGACTTTAAATTTTTACATCTACTGGATTTTGACAGAAAAATACCCGTTAATCAAACTGCAAAAAGTGAGGCATACGAACTTTTTGTCTAATTTCGTTATTATCTTTAACTAAACAAAAAAATAAAATAAATAAAAATAAGAAGTACATGATACTGCAATGAAACTAACAATGTTTTTAATACAGATCTCACACCGAGTCTAGGATCATCAGCAAAAACAGATCTGACGTCAAAGATTTTATAAAAAACAATTTATCTGTATGCATTTCTATAATTTGACAGGAAAAAGCTGTGGAAGGTGTTGTTCAAGTATGGAGTGAATACGAATCTCATAAACGCAATTGCGTCTCTGTATGAGAGAAGCGTTGTATGTATTAGGGTGAACGGCGATTTTACGGGGTGGTTTGACAGCACAAAAGGTGTTTAGCAAGGCTGCGTAATGTCACCAGAGTTATTCAATCTGTACATGGATAATTTGTATGCAAGAATTATAGGCTATGGGATTGGGCGCGAAATTGAGTGATCTGGAAGTGTGTTGCCTGTTGCATGCTGATGATGCGGTGCTGATTTTTAACAGTTTGGAAGATCTACTGTCGCTCGTGTCTAGGATGAACGAAGTATGTATGATGCATGTAAGTAAGTAATGGTATTTGAAATAGAGAGTATGTGCAACATAGTTGTAAATGATGAATACTTGGAGCAGGTGGATGAGTTTGTGGATTTGCGAAGTATGTTTACGAGAGATGGGAAGACTGATAGAGATATCAAAAGAAGGGTAAGTGCCGGTATCTCCTTTAATGGAGGACTGCACGCAGTTGGCGCCAACAAAAAACTGTCAAAAAAACTGTCAAAGAATCTAGCCTTCCAAAATGGAATGCTAATAGTACATGATGTATGGCAGTGAGGCAAGGAACTGGCAGAGAAAGGATGAAAGTAGACTGACTGCTGTAGAAATGAGATCCCTGAGACGTATACGTGGTAAAACCATCAAATGATCATGTGAGAAATGTGGAGATCCGCAAAGAATGCAAGGCGGATGTAAGCGTAATGAGTAAGATTAAGAAAGGGACGCTCAGATGGTTTGGGCAAAAAGAGCAAATGAATGAGGAAAGGAGTATAAGGAGAATATATGACACAAATGTGAATGGTAGACGAAGTCGAGGGCGCCCGAGGAAGACATGGCACGACCAAGTGAATCAGATACTTGAGTCGGGCGATGTCAAGAGTTAGAATAATAGAAGAATAATATGAGACGATGTATGAATGTGAACGAGGCAAGGAGTGTGTGCCAAGATCGAGTTGTCTGGCGGTCCGTCCTCTTTGCCTACCCCTGCGGGGAAACGGCGTGATGGTTAGTTAGTTAATTATCATTTCTAATGGTACGATGCTGGTGGTTTTGTATGTTGAAAGTCATATTGTATTGTTGTTTGAATTTCTGTGTCTTTTAACAGGAGTTCCTAGTGACACAAGCATTGCACATCTTCAATTGTAATATAATAATTAATAAACAAGAATAATTAAAAATTAAAATTAATTAAAAGATTAAAATAAACATAAAACAAAAATACTTGGTGAAGAGGAGTCTGAAAAATTGTTTAATAATGTCACTTAAAATTACAATACATAAATAAGTACGTATTTATGATAACCAGAGGTTCTTTGATTGAAAAAAAATATACAAAATTCCAAAATTATTAAATTAAAAATTTATTAAACATTAAAACGTCATATCGCATACAGGAAAATAAAAATTATTTACTTCGCAATATTGTGAGCATGTATCACATCCATACGAAAATATTATAAATGCGAAACTGCTCGAGTTAGTTTATGACCTTTTCACGCATTAACCAATAAAAAGACTTAAAAAATTCATTCACCAATAGAAAGCTAAATTATATGCGAAGACTATAGTCTGTATATGATGGCAAGCTCTGGCGTTATGAAATTAAAAATATTAATATATTATATTTGTTATACGTTTTCTGTCGCTAACAAAAGCGAGTTTCTGCTAACGTCAGAAAAAATCGTTTCCATGGAAACGATATTGATATATTTGTGGGCTCTAAGCTGGTAGGTACTCAGCCCCCTGGTCAGCTACTGCTCCAGAAAATTCAAATATTAGAATATGTTTTGTTTTTTTTGGACAAGCTTCTGTTCTGGAATTAATGTCAGATAAGAGTTCGTACATTAAAAATATAACGATTATAAAGAGTGAATAATAAATAGTGTAATTTTTTATTTTATTAACAAACTTCCAAATATTTAATTAAAAATAAACATCCGAAATGTTTGTAAGCGCATAAATTCCGAACGAATGAACAAAATTGGATAATTCTTTTTTTCTTTGAGCAATAGCTTTATGAAATTTAGATGGCAGGCGAGATGTTTGAAAACTGAATGTGAGGGAATGAATGTATGGAATGCGGGAGGGGGTGGGGGTGGAGAGGAGGGGAGATAATTGATAAGTGCAAGCGCTACAGTAATTTCCCGTAATACCATGCGAGCGAAGCCGCGGGGAAAAGCTAGTATTGTCATAATCGAGCTTTCACACAACACGTGAGCTTACCTTAGAAACTTTTCTGTTACGTCGACTGAAGTGGTTAATTTTTTTATTGATTTATTCGACATATACAAGGTCAAAATACACGTTTTCCGGGAATGCTTACTAAATAATACGCCGGACATATTTATTGTACATCACAAGATCAACCACTTGTGAACTGATAAAAGTTACGTTGTTATTTATACTTGTTGTTTTATTGTTATGCGGAAACCCACTTCGCCTGCTTTATACTTTATAGCATACAGGAAGAAAATATACAAACTTTCTGTCAAGGCCAGGAATTACGTAATATATGGCTCATATTTATTTACACACATAAGACGTACCTACTTATTTAATGTGTTCCTAAAATTCTCTTGAAAAAAAGAAAGGGAAGTCATAAATAATTTCTCTGAGATATTCTACATATAACCAAGGTTACATTGGCGTATTTTTTTTTTAAACGTGAAATCCGTAATTGGCCTTTCTTCCACAGGAAAACTCGTGTTTTTTTTTTACATTAACTCCACACAGGAGGCTCTGAGGAAAATAATTTTCCTCAGGGCCTATGTCATCTTTGAAGATGCTGTGTGGAAGGTGTTTTTGAGGAGAGGAAGGAGTGAACATGGGTCTTGAAGAGACCCATGTTGTAGAAGGGAGGAAACACAGAGGCCGGCAAATCGTTCATCAACCGAGCTGTTGAACTCAAGAACGAGTCGTAGAAACGACCCGTTCTCATGTGACTAATGTCAACCGTGTGCAAATGTTGAGCGCGCGTTTGGCGTGTTTCCCGACTACGCACTGGTGCCGAGGGGATCAATGACGCTAGTTCCTCGGAGCGTCTTCTATTGTAATACCGGTAGAACAAGGACAGCATTCCCACCTGGCACTTGTGCTCTAAAGATTGCAATCCGTTTGTTAGGTTAGGAGAGTCTATCAAATGGACAGCCCGTTTCTGCACAGAGTCAAGGGTTTTTTTCAGGTATTTTGGGGCTCCAGACCAGAGGTGGCTGCCAAATTCAACCGTGGGCGCACTTGCGATTTGTACAGGGTTAGCAGTTGTGTACTATTAAAGAATCTGCGTGCCCTGTACAGTATGCCCAGTTTCTGAGAGGCTAACTTAACTCTGGCCTCGATGGAGCCCCCGTACCTGAGCTGGTCACTTAGAGTAGAACTACACTACTCGTGGGCTAATCGTGTATAGTAGCCCATGTTCGAATATTCACGTCATTTCATCACATACATAAGTTTTTGTTGACGGCTTTCTTCCTAGCATTGATGTCTTCTTCTGTAATCGTAGGTTCTTTATTGCTGATGATTGTGACTCCTACTAAAATTTTCACGGTGTTTGTCTATTTGTTGTGGTTTTGCGCTGTGTGGATAGCTGTTGACACCGGACGCTTGGTCATTCCACCGAATTGATGAATTTCCTTTGCTTTTTCTGCCGTTCACTTTGCCAGTGATTATGAGTTTCTCCGAGTTGGAATTAGCTTGGCGAGCGACGTGTTAATGTAAATATGATGTAGACGATAGTTGAGAGCCTATGGTGGAAGCCAAACTCTTCCATAATAGACACATTTGTAGGTTTGGCTGTCCATGGAGTTCTGATCATTTTTCTCCAGCAAAAACGTCTTTCCGTTTTCTTTCGCTGGCTCTGAGTGTCCATTGATTCCAGAATTCACAATCTTGAAAGCGAGAATGGATACTGCTGCCACGGGAACCATCTATTGGATAACCAACATCTCTGACACAGGTCACTCTAAGTGTTTCACTAAGTTTGGTGACTTCTGGTTGATCTTGATACCTTGAAACCGTGAAATTGTAACCTGTCAGCGGTTCCATTCGGACAGTGTTACAGTGTCCATCATCAGGGCAAATGTGATGATGATGTGATGATGATGATGATGATGATGATGATGATGATGATGATGATGATGATGATGATGGACACTGTAACCTGTCAGTGGTTCGATTTGAACATCATTATACTGTCTATCATCAGGGCAGACGTTTGTTTTTGAATATATATTTAGATGTAAGCAAATTTAAAAAAATACTATTTAAGATCTACAGTAACGTATTATTCAAATAGGTTTGAAAAATATATTTTAAGAAAAACAGATAACATGATTTAAGGTAACTAAATTAATATTGGTGAGTATGTTCGTATTCAAATCAAAAATGATATGATGTGGTGATGATGTGATGATGATTATGGACATTGTTACAACGCTCTCCAAAACCTTGACTAATGAAAGAGGTTTGGATTTTTGGATCAGAATTTTGGCCGTGAAAATCTAAAATTACCTACCTAGTTAATCGAATTTGGTCAGTAAACGATCCTTGTTGTAACTCCAGGTTTGTCTCACAAACTCTAAAATAAAACTCTGGATAGATATCAATTATTAGCTCGAATGGCTCATTTTGCAGGCGTTTAGAATGGCTCTGTACCCTGACCGTATATATTTAAGTCTCAATCCCTACAATATCGACAGCTTTGTGCCGTCTATGGGTAACCACTCACTATTGTCTAGGGTTGTATCACAATTTTGATTAGGGTTGTATCATAATTCTGATAAATCTGATTTTTTTAATGTGAATACCGCACAGTCGCTACTGTCAATACAGTCAATACTGGAGTCAGTGAGATTATAGCATCTCTAATGGGGTTTGAGGCTGATATTTTGAAGCTGAAGTTAAGTTGGAAAGGTATGGAGATAGAAAGAGGAAGGTGAGGAAGTATCTGGTTATTCAAATCTAATCACCAAATTCTACTTAGTTCATTTCAAGCAACGTTTCAATTGTGGTTGGGGTAAGATCAGCGCGATACTGAGAGTATCTTCCATTCTGGAACATACTGCAAAAATATCTTATATTATTTTAAATGACTAAATTGTGAAAATAATAATAAATCAAATATCCCACGACCACCGGATCGCTATTGAAAAGCCTTGCCCATAGACCACGGAGACCGTCAAGCTGAGCTTATGAAAGGAAAACAAAATATTTATTTTTACGGCATACAAAATGAGTTTATTATTCATACGAAAGATAATTATTTCCTAGAAAGTTTCCTACCTACGACACTAATTTCTTGAAAATAATGTTTTTTGATATTCAATGTCTTTTTTGTCTTAATTTTCTGCGAAAATATTTTCAGATTATTTATTTTTACATTCCCCGTAGGAGATACGTTCTAAATCGGAAAAAGATGATCTCGACTCCCTTCCGTGAAACACATTTTCTTCATTTCGAAAAAAATATCTTATCTTAGTATGGGAGACGGCAACCATTTTTCTTAATAACAAGAATGCCTACTTTATGCTTATGAAATGTAAAAAATACTGCACGCATGCACTGTACGAATTTTATTACAATGAAAATTTCTTAAAAGTGTTTTACGTAATCAAGAAATCAATGAAAGATAAATATTGTGAAGTTGAATTTTTACTACAAAACTTGTTTCATAACATTAGTTGTAGTGCAGGTTTCACGTGGAAACGTATAGTTCACCATGTGTCCATTACCATGTACGCCACAAAATTAAAATTGCACCACTAGTGATATGCAACTAATTGTAAAAAAGTGATGCAACTAGTGTCGCGAAACCATTTCAGGTGAGCGACGTGTGTCTTCTTTAAAAATACGTAAGAGCTGTGCTCAACTAACTGGTGCATTGCAGAAAAAACTTTGATGTCGATGGTGCCATGGGTTGTGGTAAAAAAGGATGCACGACACTAAGTTGATTGGTGTCGTGCAATTATTTGGAGCATTAGCAAACTAGTTGCATAATGTAAATTTGGCTTAAGCCATGAATAAATGCACAAATAAAATTTGCTTCCACTTCATTTTTTAAGTACTAACGGGATTATCAATCGCTTTTGTGCATTATTTAAAAAAATAATGACTTCTAAAAAATCCAAAATCATACAAAATCATGTATTTTTGTTTTAATAGTTTTTGGTCGCTAAGAAGTATTATAGATGCTTCAATTGAATACTGCATGTAGAACATATCTTGACCCTTTAAAATGTCGGTCATTTTTTTTAATAAGTCTAGAAAAAATCAAGTATTAGGTCTAAAAAATACTTTCAAGTGCGAAATCTCCTACTTATAAACCCCTATTTGGAAATGGTTTTATTGTTTGATCTAGAAATTCAGTTTCTTTTATAATAATCGCAAAAAAATGATTTTTATGCCAGAAATTCAAAAAATAAAATAAAATATATATTTTTGCGTTGTTATTTCACAATACGGCCGGCAGTCGACGAATTTGGATTTTCAAAGTAAACCTTATGACGTCCACTCAAAGACTACTGACTTGCCACACCCATTTTGTATTAGCTCGGCCCCGACCGGAGCTGGGAATAGACGTACAGACGCCGCATCGCTTGGTTCCGTGAAATCAATTTAAAATTTATTTGTTATTAAATAAACAATGCGTTAAAAAGGAGTTAATATTTTTTAAAGGCCTTTACAAAATCAACCTACAGAAAACAATTCTCAAATACCTTTTCCAACCTTTCCAAAAGCCTTTTCTCAAGTATTTTTAAACTCCTCCCAAAAAGGGGCGTGAAATCCAATTTCGATTTTTTTTCCGGAACTATTGGATCACCTTAACAGTTTTATTGGAATATAATGATTGAAATATCAAATCCTTGGTCATTCTAACAGAAAATATTGAAAAAATATGTTAATGAACGAAAATAATAATAATACTTAATAATATTGAAGCACCTCCCATATTAGTTGTTATGCCCTCGATAAAGACAACGTGATAATCATCAGGCTGCATCGATGCAGAAGTCTTTGAAAGTAATAATATGGCTTTGCATTCTGTGGGCGACGCCTTCTCAGGGGGTAGTCGTAGACAACCCTTGCTGCACTACAATAAAGCTAAACTATTAAAATATATTTTTTTAATGAAAGCAAATAACTTTGTGTACACCACTATTTAATTACACCACAAAGTGAATTTGCGAATTTTGAAGAAATATTTTAATATTTTTTAAAAATTCAATAACATTTATTTATTGGAACTGCTTTATAAGCTTATAAATTAATTAAAACTAATGAATCCACCCAGATTTCACCTTTTTACCCCATATTTTTAAGTCTAATATAAAAAAATAAAAAAATCAAAAAATTTACGATTTCTTTTCATTTATCAAAATCACCCATCTGAATTTGGGTAGCTATAGCTCGAGTGGTTGAAACCTATTTAATACTTAGCCAGTGTTTAATACATTAGTTTTACAAAATCATTGGTGATTTAAAGGTGAGCTTTATCTAGCGAATTTCACTCAACAAAAAATTAAAGCAAGAAATGTGTTTGTGTATGCTTGAATTGATATATATTAAGAAATTTTTTTATTCCATTCTTAAAAAAACATATCTTTCAATCACTTCTTTTTGCTTTCGCTACACCCAACAATATTTCTGAAAGAAATTTCTCAATGCCAGTAGGTCTATGACATCCCTATTTGGGGTGTTTTGTAATGCTGAACGGAATATTGAGAGAAAAGGAAGGAGATTGATAAGATCTTTTTGAACCCTTAACATCTGATTCTCTTTTCTAGTATCAACCACTCAAATAAAAGAGATTTACGAGTGTCCAGATTTGGATTCGGTCGCGCTCATTACAAAAATGATACCTTCAAATATTATTACAGAAACATATGAACTGCTTGCTGAAGTTTAAATACAAAGAATTTTCCTATATTTCGTTTAGTTTTAATAAAAAAATATCGTAACTATATTTGTTTGAAATCATAAAAAGCACCTGCCCAAATTTGGGTAGCTATCACTCGAATGATTAGAATAAATAATGCCTTTATTGTATTCGTTTGTTAAAATGTTTGTCCTTAATTTTCATTAAATTAACACATATAGTCTGTCAAATAAGAATAGAAAATATTAAGAAGCACTTACCTACTGACATAAATTTTGAATAAAAGTGCTTTTTAATTTAACATAAATTTGAATTTAATAGTAGATAACAAGGAAGAATAACTAATGGTGAGTTTAGTTACACTAGTTTTACATCTGAATGAATTAAAAATTATTCTGATCTAAAATTAGAGACATGCCCGGGCAAAGCCAGTTACTTAACTTAAGCTAGTATTAAATAAATTACATAAATAAAGTTCCCGTGAGCACTTAGGCTGTAGGCCCATTGTGCTATCTCCCATTTTACCTCATTCCTTTGACAGTAATCCAGTCCATTTTACAAAGTTTACCAGGATTGTCATTGGAAATGAAGCTATATCTTTTGGTTCGGCAATGTGTCTTCCCAGGTCTCATTTCTCCTCTTCACTCCTCCGCGGTTCCCTGAAGGCCCCACGAGGGAAGAGGGCTTCATCTCTCCTCTCCACTCCTTAGTTCCCCGAAGGTTCCACGACGGAGAGTTCACCTCCCTTTGGTTCCCTAAAGGCCCCACAAGGGAAGAGCCCACTCCACCTTGGCTCCCCGAGGGCCCCAAGAGGGAAGAAGACTTATCTCTCCTCTTCACTCCTCCTTGGTTCCCTAAAGGCCCCATAAGAAAGAGTTCAAGGAGATGACTTCATTGTATAAAATAATTACTTTTTACTGTAAGATTTTTTTGAAAAATTGTTTAATTTTATTTATTTATTGAATTTTTTATTTATTTATTTACAACATACCCCAGGGTATGTTGCAGTCCCACGCACTGGCCGTTGGAAATCTTTCCCGGTTCTCATGTCATTAAAAAAAAAAATCTTCAAAAATTTTGGTACCTTTTTTATTCGAGTAATTTCTTTCTTGAAAATACTCTTTTAGTGACGCTGACAAAAATCAGTCCCGATATGTTTCTATACGCCATATTCATAAATTCACACTTGATGATGAATTGATATATTATATGAATATATTTGGAAGCAAAGCGTTGATAATTAAAACAAAAATGATAGAATTAACTTAGTTAAATGCGTGGTTTTTACCGGTAGATCCATTTCTTTGCGAAATTACTGGGAAAAAGCACAGCACTAAGTTATAATTTATTATGAATGAAGAACTCTTTTCAAATCCCCGAAGGAAAAATAATTACGAAGGCCCCACGAGGGAAGAGGGCTTCATCTCTCCTCTCCACTCCTTAGTTCCCCGAAGGTTCCACGACGGAGAGTTCACCTCCCTTTGGTTCCCTAAAGGCCCCACAAGGGAAGAGCCCACTCCACCTTGGCTCCCCGAGGGCCCCAAGAGGGAAGAAGACTTATCTCTCCTCTTCACTCCTCCTTGGTTCCCTAAAGGCCCCATAAGAAAGAGTTCAAGGAGATGACTTCATTTCTCCTCTTCACTCCTACATGATTCCCTGAAGGCCCCACATGGGAAGAGGACATCATCTCTCCACTTCACTCCTCCTTGGTTCCCCAAAGGCCCCGTGCCGGAAGAGTGCCCTTCCCCTTGGTTCCGTGAAGACCGCACAAGGGAAGGGTTCATGGAGGTGGCCTTAGCTCTCCTCTCCACGGCTTCTCCTCTTGGTTCCTCCTAACACCACGAGTTATATGTTTAGTGTTGCCATTTGAACAATATTTGCGACTTCCTATGTTTTATACTCTTATTTGACAAACTGTAACCTGAATTTAAACTGACAATAAAAAAAACATCACTACAAAAATAAACTTTCAAATATTTTAAATAATTTCGTCTACTGAAGCACGTAGCGGCATAAGCGTTAAAAATATACTGCTTTTTATTCAAAACGGTGGAGTAACTTTATAGCGTCTTGTTGTCACGTTTCCAACCCCAACTTTGGGTTCGAAGGCGAGTGTGGGTAGCAAAAAAGGAAAATGCCGAGAGCAAAAAGTTTCCCACCGCTTTTCGTTAGTACGGCGTAGTACAGGGTGGTTCTGAACATGCGCCGTGACACACACGTGAAGTGGAATGACGCCGGGCGTACGCGGCATAAATCCACGATTGGATAAGCAAATTAGCCGGCTTACCTCCCCCTCACCCTGTACGTGATTTACGTGGATCGGGGTTTCCACACAAAAAGAGGTCGCGAAAATACTTTCAACTAATGAGGTAATGTGGATGTTTTTTGGGTGAATGCATTTAAAAGGTTTAAAAAAAATTATACGCTCGGGCTTAATGCTTTTATGATTACGTTGGCTCTTGTAAGCCACTCGTGATATTGTGATAGCCAATTTAATGTGCAGTACGTTTTACAAAACATAACTTGCTTTTCTAACTAGCTGACCGTAACGAAATTTCATAACGGATCACCAGAGCACCGAATCCCACACAACTACGCTATTCCACAGCTCGTTCATATTCACATTAAAAAGGCAAATAGATATTTAGTTAAGATTGATTTCAAAAATATTTAGTTCCACTAGAATTTAGGTCTGATTTGACTGAAGAGCGTTATTAAAGTTTAATTCATTTAGAAAGGAAGTAAAATGTTTTTTTTTGCGTTAATTATAAATAGGTTTTATTGAACCAGTTTTTAAGGACTTAGATATCTTTATTTGCATTTTCCTTTACAATTTTAGATATCATAAATAAGTTTTTACTTTTAAATATAAATGGATGTATATTGAGGTTGAACCTGCAGACAAGCAGTCATGTGGCAGCTTCGCAGGACTGCCTATTTGTCGTCTAATTTATTTATAATGTTCAGTGTGTTTTGTTAGAAATAGATTTTTTAAAATTAAAAAAAGTTGATTGTTTTATGTTTTTCTAGGAAGTACTTATATTTATATTCGACCCCAAAGTTGGCAACAAAAAGATTTTTTTATCATTTTTACGCTATTTAACGCTGAGGCGGCATCCAGCGCCTGACTCAGCACATGTCACATGAACAATAATGTACAATACGCATACACAGTCATGACACACGGTGAAGCTTCTGTAAAAGAAGTGGGAATGGGTACCGCCGCTCTGGGAACCTTTATTGGATAACCAACACATCTGCCATAGGTCACCCCAAGTGGTTCGATACATTTGGTGATTAAGCAGGGGCGCCCGGGTTCACGGGGTGAGGTTTGTCTAGGTCTCGGAGGCGGATGACCAGGACCCCTGAACCCCAGATTCCTATCCACCCCTTAAACCCTTTTCCTTTCCAGAACTCTCCACTTCTCCTTTTCCTTAAAAAAAACTCTCCACACAGCATGCCCAAAGATGACATAGGCCCTGAGGGACATTATTTTCCTGTGTGGAGCTCATTTTGAAAAAAGAAAAAATATATCTTTGGACAACTGCACGTTTTTCAGAACATTCCTACCCCTTTTTTTCCAGAACCCCCTCTCATGCATTTACTTAAAAATACCCACCACACAGCATCCCCAAAACGATACATGTTTTGAGGGAAATTATTTTCCTCATGGCCTTCTCTGTGGAGATAATGAAAAAACATAAAATATTAAATATATGGTAGGTAACTACTGATAAAGAAGAGGTTTCATATGGATAATATAACGTTTCATTCTTCCCCGAAATCTCGAAATAAAATACTTTAAAAGATTTCTATGGGATATGGTTAATAACAATGAAGAAAAGGTACGTACTTAGTGTGTTTAGGTGGATTTCTCGGTTAAACTCCTCTGAGGTAATAATCTACTTGGGACACAAGAGTTCTTGCCGTACCTTTTTCGGTCGCAGCCTCTCGAAAATACTCAAATAAAAAATGAAGACGGGCTCACAAGTATTTGGTAAACAGACCGGCTTGTGTATAATGGCAACTCAGCGGTGTAGTGGCGATGTTACACACGAAAGATGAAGCTTAATATGACACACGGATTTTTTTATTAAAGGGATGTATTTTATTTATTAAAGGAACACAAACAGTCTAAATAATATAATACAAAGATGAAGATGACACAAACAGACCATTCAATAATCACAAATTGGTTTTTAGAAATATAAAATCAGGTGCCTGGGTTCGTAGGTATGAGGTTTGTCCGTGTCTCGGTGGCAGATGCGTCCGCCCACAAACTGCGTGGCAGGCCGGATTGGGTTGAGGGAGACTTTTTGATAAAAGTGAAAACTTCTCGTTTCATCTCTATGACACGCGATAGAAGTGAAACGTTAAGAAAACTAAATTACACAAGAGTGGGGAGGCTGCGAAGCATCGCACAAAGAGGAGACATATTATTTTATCTCATTCTCTCGCAGTATAAATCCTAAAGGTGTTTGTGTTTGTCTCTTTTTAGTGTGGCATTTTTGGTTTTATCTCATCTCATTCTCTCGCAGTATAAATCCTAAAGGTGTTTGTGTTTGTCTCTTTTTAGTGTCGCATTTTTGGTTTTATCGAGATTCAAATTACAACGGTACTAAAGAAGTTTTCACTTAAAAATATACTAAGTAGCAAACCAAAAAAAAAAAAAATTAATTGAAAAACAACAAACATAATAAAAATACAGGTAGTTACATAATGCATTATACTAATAAATGATAATAATTAATCATTGAAGAAGAATAAAACACTTATAATCTAAATGAAAATATGAAAGATTATAAGTGTTATCTTCTTCTTCAATGATATATTACGTTGATGGGAATAACCTTCAAAAGTTATAAAAAGAGAGTTTTTCTCATAAAAAATTGATAATAATTAAACTTAGATAGACTGGGAAAAAGGTATTTTGATCGGGACAGGTAAAGGGAGGAAAAGGATGAGGGGATGTTTTCACGCAAGTTAAATGAAAATAATAGCCGCAATTAATTTAATCGTCATGAATTTGTGTTACTCGCACGAAGAATGTAATTAGAAGTGAATATGTCGGTATGTATGCAAGTTTATTCTTGTAGCAGTTACCCATCCTTTTCATATATTCAGTTAGATTGGAATTGGTTTTGGACTTTTCAAAGTAGAAAAGGATGTTCTGTCTGCTAGTTCCATGGCAACTGAGAATAAAGCCAACTCAACACCTCTTTGAAAAGTCATTAAAAGCGACGAAAAAAATAATTTTTAAATAGCCAATAACCCTAACCTAACATAACCTTTTTAACCAATTCTTTATATTTTTTTTTTATCACTCTAAATTACTTTTTTGAGATGGTTCTGAGTTGGTTTCATTCCGAGTTTTCCGGTCACCCTGTCTGCTATATCAAAGCGGTGCATGTAAATTTATTTCGTTTAAATACTCCACAGTCAACTTTTGATTTAATAATTGTTAATAGGAGCAACTGATCAACGACAAGCCTCCTGTTGGTTAGTTTTATTTTTATATATTTATTTTTATATTTTTATATCTACAACTAAACGTATTGTCCCATTACGCATTTTGTTATATTAGTGGCAAATAAATTTTATTTCATTAATTTGTGTTATTTCACAAAAAAAGAATTAAAAATAATATTATAAAGTATATTTGCGGGACGTTCCAGAGTGGAAGATACTCACAGTATCGTCCTGGTGTAAGACCACCATTCAGAATTGAAACGTTGCTTTAAATGGCTTTAGCCGTCTTTCGTGACCATATCTGAACAGACAAGGTCTTCCTCCCCTCCTCACTACCTTCAGCCTTACAACATACCCCAATTGGGGATGCCATAGTCTCACTGGCTCCAGACAAGAGCAGTTGGAACTCTTGTGCGGTATTCATTTAAAAATATTTAAAAAAAAATCACTCCAATGAAAAACCTCTATTTTACCATATTTGGTGACTAGACCTTATTAGCCAGATCCTTTGAAATTTTCCTTTTCACCATCTTCTCCCCCTCTAACCCCTGTCTGCCTGTCAACAATTTTTTAATTTTTTTTTTATTGTAATAGAAAAAAATATGTGTTACATAATATTTACATTTATATTTTATAAAATATTCTATTAAAGGTCGTTTTTGATCATTTATACCATATCAGAAAAGAGGAGCTCTTGGCCTGATAAGGAAGCCACGATTCTTACTGAGGTTGTCAGTTATAATATGTTTTGTATAAAATAATTACTTTTTACTGTAAGATTTTTTTGAAAAATTGTTTAATTTTATTTATTTATTGAATTTTTTATTTATTTATTTACAACATACCCCAGGGTATGTTGCAGTCCCACGCACTGGCCGTTGGAAATCTTTCCCGGTTCTCATGTCATTAAAAAAAAAATCTTCAAAAATTTTGGTAATACACACCTTTTTTATTCGAGTAATTTCTTTCTTGAAAATACTCTTTTAGTGACGCTGACAAAAATCAGTCCCGATATGTTTCTATACGCCATATTCATAAATTCACACTTGATGATGAATTGATATATTATATGAATATATTTGGAAGCAAAGCGTTGATAATTAAAACAAAAATGATAGAATTAACTTAGTTAAATGCGTGGTTTTTACCGGTAGATCCATTTCTTTGCGAAATTACTGGGAAAAAGCACAGCACTAAGTTATAATTTATTATGAATGAAGAACTCTTTTCAAATCCCCGAAGGAAAAATAATTACGACGGATCGGCGTGAAAGTCAAAAGAAAGGTTAATTGAACTAAGAAATTGTATGGGAGATAAAAAAAAACTTCTTAATTTCAATGGAACTCGACCCTTGTTAGGGTATTTATAGGTGAATTATTTTGGTATTTTAATTAATGAACATCCAACTTTTAATTATGATTCAGTTCACATTATTTTGTTTAAACTTTGTAAAAAAATATCGTCTCACTCCAATTTTCTGGAATATTTTGTATTATTCTATCTATAACTGTGGTGTATTGATTATTCACGCAGTTTCAGCTTCATTCAATAGATGTCAAAAGTTTAGTTTGTAATACGAAGTTCTCCTATATCCCAACAGATGGCAGTTGAGTAGGATATCAGAAGAGTACCAACTATCGCCGTACGTATCTTAGCGAACGGTTACGATGAAGGCCGAAGGCATCGGAAAGATTGGGCGAGCTCCCATAGTCCGCTCGCCGCAGCCACAGAACTACTAATAACCTAGCTTAATATTCATTTGCAAATAAAATAATTTGGATGATACCTATTACATCTAAAATTGTCTTATTACTGGAAATTAAGAGACGTTACAGTAACTTAAAGCTTTTTCCTTTTTCAATCTTTGCAAATTCACTTTTTGAAGTCATTTTTAATTAAATGAAAACAAATCACCTTGTAAAACACAACTTATTTAATCAAAACTATCCAGATGTTTCAAAACCAAAGGTTTCATCATCAGAATTAGATTAACATTGTTAAAACCTCGGGATTCGAACCCGCGAACTTCAGATTTTTAGTCGAAAGTTGACCACAAAAGCTTTCAATAGCTTCTTAAGGTGAGGGTACCAGAAAAGGGTGTAGAATATCATTTTTATTTCAAGATAACTTTTTAATAAACCTTGTTTAACGCTTAATTAGCAGTCAGACGGATAGAGTTTGAACTCACGGAAGAAAAATTAATAATATTTATAACGACGTTATCGTTTTTGATAACAAAATAGTTATTTATATTTCAATTCTTCATATCATATTTATCTGATAACAAAATTATTATTAATATTTCAATTTTTCCATATCACATATTAGCCATTTATTCCGACATTCACAAAATCAAACTCACTTATTGTAACCTTACTAATATGACCTAATTTGAAATTATTTCATTACAGTCATGGCATATACGCAATACAACGCGTTACTTGGCGTTAACCTAAAACCTTCAACAACAAACACAAAACCATTGGCAAAAGCTTTTAAAGGATATTTTTGTTGCTTTATTAACCAGTTGCTCAGTTTTATTCTCAGTTGCTTTATTAATCAGTGATATAAATCTTTTTTGGAACTCTCTAAGTTTTGTATGTCTTTCTTATTAAAAATATTTTTCAATCGACTATAATAAGTCTGTCAAGTCTGTTTTAAAAGCCATGTACATTCTTCATTGAAGTCCCTTTTAAAGTCATATTCTCGTGTAAAATAATGATATTCTAATTCTTTAATGCTGTCTTCTACGAAATAAATTTCATTAAACTCAAAGGAAATAATGTACTTGTTATAAATTTTTTTTTATTATTTTGTAATAAATTATCATATAAATAAATCAAAAAGGAAACTGAATTTATTACTGGGAAAATAATTAAGTTATTTCTGTGAAAAATAATCTCACAATAATGCATCGATCTTTTCACAAATATCAAATATCCGCAAAGTAAATATTATTCGCATCACGTGAATGTATTAAACCTTATCTCCTATGGTGAATGGCGTATCTCTGTGAACTTCTCGCGTTAACCGCCGCAACTTAAATCTTGGATTTTGCGAATAAGTCGACACCGTAGCGACGCCATAGATGCGAGTTCCGATGCCATTCGCCATCCGGCAATATCTTCCAAATGCATCGATTCGTGGGACGACATCACCTGGCCGAGCTTTTTGAGCTTTGAAAAGATTAATTCGGACTTACATGTTAAGCTAATTTATTATTATGTTAAGCTAATTTATTATTATTACTTGTTTATTATGTACGTTTAACCACTTATTAACAATTATAACATTATGAGTGAATAGGTGGTTGTTTAAACTTCTGATCATTTTAACACTTTGGAGGCATCAAATCAAAAATAACTAAAATGATTTTTGTCACTTGGAATTTTTTTTAGGTTTTTTTTTTTTACATTAACTCCAAACAGGAGGCCCTGAAGAAAATAATTTCCCTCAGGGCCTATGTCATCTGGGATGCTGTATGGAGGGTCTTTTTGAGGAGAGGAAGGAATGAACATTGGTCTTGAAGAGACCCATGTTGTAGGAGGGAGGAAACACAGAGGCCGGAAAATCGTTCCATAACCGAGCTGTTGAACTCAAGAACGAGTCGTAGAAAAGACCCGTTCTCATGTGACTAATATCAACCGTGAACACGTGTTGGGCGCGTGTTTGGCGTGTTTCCCCACTAGGCACCGGTGCTGAGGGGATCAATGACGCTAGTTCCTCGGAGCATCTTCCATTGTAATACCGGTTGAACAAGGACAGCATTCCCACCTGACGCCCGTGCTCTAAAGATTGCAATCCGTTTGTTAAGTTTGGAGAATCATATAAGGTATATTGAATTCAAATTTATTGTGCACAAAAAAACATACGTTAGCTTTGTTTTCTTACTGACAATCTTTAGCAGAATTAATTAAACTACAATTTTTTATTATGTAACTATTTAGTTAAAAAATAAAAAAAATAATAATGTAAGTACACATTACGAGTTCTACAAAACGAACACCAAAACTAAACATAACCATAGGTCAGATTATGTTAAGTCTTTACTAGATATACTCAAATCAATCAATTTGGAAGGCGGGTATCGGTTCATTCGAAAACCAACGCCTCTATCATAGGTCACACCAAAAGCTATCTAGTTGTTACGACAAACCATGGACTTTTTATTTCCTAATGTTTTAATAAATAGAGTCAAAAAACCACAGAATACAATGTCCTTAAAATTTAAAACATGTTACTAAACTCGGTAAAAAAATGTGAAACTTCTTTCTGAATTTTTCTTATTGAAAATTCTATATTCTTTTTTTTTGTCGTTTGTTTGTTTGGTTGAGCATTGGTCACTTTAATAGAAAAAAAACATTTTGGATAATATTTTAATTTTTATTCACAATTAAACATTTACATTTATTTGTTACAAAAGCTCCTGAAAAAAAATCCAAGGCCTATGTCATCTTTTTGGATGCTGTATGGAGGATCATTTAAGGGAAAGCAAGGAGAAGAAATTCTCGGAAGGAAAAACGTATGAGGGGTGGTTAAAAATCGGGGGGTCAATGTGTCCAGGAGTGAGAGATATGAATCCATCCCTCCCACTGCGTTGCAAGGTGATGGGTCAAGAGATTCGGTGAGTAAACGCGTTTGCCAACAAGTCCTAGACAAACCTCACCCCAAGATCCCGGGCACCCCTGCTAAATCACCAAACGTAGCGAACCACTTGGAGTGACCTATAACAGGAGTGTTGGTTATCCAATAATGGTTTCTGGGGCGACGATGCCCATACCCGCCACCTAAATTGAAACATGAGTTGTACTTTTTATACATGATGATTTTTAAGATCTACTAAGTTGAACATCTGCTCGGCTTCTCAATGTTTCTGAAGGATGTGTTTATCCTGATTGCGAATTAGAAAGAAGAAGAATTTAAGGAAAACTATTTTATTTGTAGAGCAACGGATTAAAAAAACTCACAACCAACCAACTGACAGTGCCATTTACAGAGCTCAGAATAATACCTTGAGAGAGAACTGCTTGATCATGTAGCAAATAATTAACATAAATGACAACATGGTTTAGTCATTCCCTAAATCTAATGTTTTTAAGTGAGAGATATTGTGCAGTTAATTTTAAGCTTATTCCCATTTTTCAACAACTGTAAATGTCGTATGTCTATTATTCAAAATAATAATTCTACATAAAATGTATTTACTAAAATTAAACTTATCTTAAAATTAAAATATTTAAGTAAATGAAGACAATATAAGAGAAACTCAATCGTGAATCTGAAAACAGAAAAATATATTGTCACCTCTGGGATTCGAACCCAGGACCTCTCGCTTTCTGAGCAAACGCGCTACCACTGCGCCAAGGTGTCGATATCCAATTCAGTCATTTTGAAGTTTATCATACTTCGACTAAGAACCACCCGCATTATCTTCATTTTCTTAACGCATATTTTAGTGGCTGCTAACTTTATGTTATCACCTTGGCGCAGTGGTAGCGTGTTTGCCCGGAAAACGAGAGGTCCTGGGTTCGAGTCCCAGAGGTGCCAATATCTTTTTCTGATTTTTTCTGTTTTCAGATTTTTGATTGAGTTTCGCTTGTCTTTATTTAATTAAATATTACAATTTGAGGTCTAACTCATAAAGTTAAAATAAAAATTAAAATATAAATTGGATTGTTAATAAGAACTTACGACAAACTATTATCTAGCAGTTTTATGGGACCTCATTGTTATTAAATACATAACAGTAAAACAATAAAAAAATTACCAAAAACCAACGTTTTGAGAGTTTTGCCAACTTTACCATTCACACAAATTTCAAATCTGCCAGCCACGCAGAATGCTTGCAATACACTATCATTCCAGATCCGTTCCGCACGTCCCGTGAAAAGTTTCAATCTATCTCATCCATCAATATATTCAGTAATGGTCTATTGAGAGCTTTGCGCGAAAGCTTTGCTGGTGGAGAATAGTGACGGGGTGATTTTTTGCCAACCAAATATTGGAATAGATGAATATTGCTCCAGAATAATGAATTGCTCGCAATGTATTGAGATTTTTTCTCAGTAATACCGCTGTGGTGAGTAAAAACATAGCAGAATAACAACTATGCATTGTTGAATGCGATTCTTTTAATAATAACATCTGGATGATTTGAATTGCGCTGTTTTTGTGAAAAATCACCTATTTCTTCAACACTCTCAATTACTAATAACTACAGACTAGACAAACGACTGTAACAACTTACGGCTAACTGTTTGCATCGACCGGTACGACGACCACTTATAAAAAAACAATGTATCCAGGGCATTTAACCAATGAAATTGATTTTGTGTTAAAATTTAGAAAATATTCAAGCATACTTACCCGAGAACAACATTTGAGAAAAAAGAAGCACTTTTATTTATTATTTTTTCTCTGTAATCTTATATACAGTTGATAGGTCAATAGATGTTAAATACAAATGCTGTAAAAACTGTTACTAACATAAAATGTAGAAATGTAAAATAATCAGTACCTATCCGTATGTGAAATTGGTAATGTTATGTGAACACCTTACTAACAAAACTTCTCGGAGGTATATGCAAATTTTAGATTAAGTGCTATTGTAGATATATTAGGTGACTATAAACATTCCAAAGCTGCTCTCATTCTACTTGATGAAAGGTTGTTAAATGATTTGTCGTAATTATTTAAAAACGGTTAGATACATAAAAATATTCTCTAATACTTAAAGCTATTTAAGGGGTTAATTAATTTACATATTAAGGCGCACATTGGATCTAAACGTAGTTAAGTAGATATAATATATAAACGATTTTAAGTAGATATAATATATACACGATTTTAAGTAGATATAAAGTGGATACATTTTATTTACTTTGCATTTGGTACAGTTAAAATTAAGCTCTAAAAGATTTTACGAAATGAACATAAAAGTGCTTACAATAATTTACTCACAGATAAAATATCAAATCACAAGTATTCAATTTGGGAGGCGGAAATGGGTTTTTTCGAAGGATTGTGAATATGATTTAATTAGAATTGTTTTTTTCCAAAGTAGAAAGTTCTCGCCCTTCCACTGCTCTTCTTACCTATTTGAAATCAATAACATGATACAGACCTTTTGTAGGAGAAACCATAATGGAACTACCGGGTATACACCTGGCTTACAAGCTCCTGGATGTAGGTGACCCTTGGGAAAACCTACACCTTCATACTAATAGCTGCTTCCAAACACTTCTCATAACGCACGTGAGCTGTATCCAACAAGCAAGTAATTTAATAAATACTTGAACATTGCTGGGAATGCCCGAACACGACATTATGATAGTCGCAATTGATTTCAAGCACATTACTTTTCCCTTTTGACTTCTTGATTATTTATTTACTAGTTGGGAATGGATTATGTACGTTGTGTGCAGAGTCTGGACAAAGCTAATAACTAATAACATAGATAGTTGGGTCTGTCTAAAGCAGGAGTCTTCTGTGACCGAGAACATTTGCTTACACATTACTATAAACTTTGCCAATGGGGGCATGGCCTTGAACAATTCTTGTTTGCAGATGCAATGTTCATGATTTCCGTGGCCGGTGCAAAATGTTCTCGCCTCGGGTGAAAGGGGAAAGGCAGGAGAGGGGATTCGTTCGTTTTTTGACAGCACCAATGCAATGCGAGGCGTCAGTCATGGAGAATAAATTGAACAAGTTTTTCAAAATCGGTTTCAGAGACACGGTCCAAATTTAATTGAAATTTTATTCTTAATTCTTAATAAATAAATACCCAATAAAAATTCTAGGTGTGTTTGTGTTTTTGTTCTGTGTTTTCTCCCTGATACTTACGTGTAGCGAATACAATCGCTAAAGCCATAAGAATCTCTTTCCAATCAGAACTTGACGTTTTTTTGACGATTTGAAATTCTTAAACGGTACATTTAGGTTGTGCAATAAACGGGTTTCGCCAGAAATCTTCTTCACCACAGACCACTAAACAAAATGTATGTGGATACAACCACTTTGCTCCAATGTTTTAATCATGTTCTAACAAAGAGGACAGAAAAACAAAAAATGTAAAGGCAAATGTTTTAGACATATTTCTGTTTTATTTGTTGCGGAGGTCGAAGGAGACCTGACTTAAGACAAACGTAATACATTAAGTACCTGTGTACGAATAACAATCCGTTGAACATTATTTTTGTTTTTAATAGATGGTGTTTTTTTAATTTTATATCCATCAATAGCCTAGTTTTAGGAATGTATTTTTTTCTACGTTAGCTACAAATAAGAAGTCCTAAGGAAAACAATTTCCCTTAGGGCCTTGTTTATTGCGGTACCATATCATATAGCTTGCCACAAAAATCTTTTAACAACCTCGAATATCATTTGCAACAATTAGCCCGTTCGGACTTTTTTATAGAACAATAAAATACCGTAGTATGTTTAGATTGAAACTGTTCTTTTATAGGAAAGAAGGAAGGAAGAAATGTGATAGGATGGTCAACTTGCCTTTGGTTTGCTTATCTTCTCAGTTGTCTTCTCGATGGATCATCTTTTTCTCCCTTGGATGCTGGTTCTCTGTTGTGGTTTCGACTCCGATTGTAAATTGATTTTTATTTTTAATCATACGGCTCGAAGGACCAAATGTAATAGTTTTAGGACTTGGGCAATTAAAAGTATTTTTCGATTATCTATCAATTTATTATACTGCTTTTCAATAAACAAATCACCACCGACAACTATGAGAATCTCAAATAAAACGGACAAATTATCACACAAAAAATGGTTGTTCTCAATGCTAGGTAAGACAATGGAAGATGCTGGAAAATTTTATTTTTACAAACAAATGAAAAAACTCTATTCATTTGTTTTGCTGAAGAGAACAAAAAATGCGTTTGAAATACTTGAAAATAAGTACCTACTGGCCCTCTATAATACAAATTAAAACGTTCCTACTTGGTTTGGTACTAAACTATCATAAAACCAAACAGGCCTATGTGATCTTTAGGAATACTTTGTTGAGGGTTTTAAATAAGGAAAAGAAGTAGAGGAAGATATCGGAAGCAAAAAGGTTTGAGGGGTGGGTAGGAATCTGGAGGTCAGTGTGTCCATGAACAAGTTTAAATTCATCACTTACACTGCGCTGCACGGCGATGGGTCGATGAAGTCTTGCAGGAGAAGTAAAAACGTCTTTTTCAACCAGTTTCTCCAAATCCGACCTGCCACAAAATAGGTGGACGGACGCATCCGCCGCTAAGATCTTGAAAATCCTCACTCTATGAACCCGGGGACCCCTGGTAAGTCACCAAACGCAGAGAACCACTTGGGGTGGCAGAGGTGATGGTTATCGAATGCATACCCATACCCACTTTCCGAATTCAGTGAATTCATGAAATATTTAATTTTAAATATTTTTGGTATATTTTATTTTTGCTTTTACTTGGACATGCTACGCATGAGTATAAATAGGTACGCTTTGGAGAGGGTGAAATTTCATTACTCTTCTCAGATTCCGGCAATTTATTTTGAAACAATATATTCATAAAGGGTTTATTTGTTATTTTTTAATGCGAGCACCGTAAAAGATTTTCAACTGCTCCTAACCGTCCAGAGCCCAATTTCTTACGACGCTGAAAGGATTGGGGAAGGGAGAGAGAAGGGGAAGAAAATGGTGAAAGAACACCTGATGTTTTGCACGGCTAAAGCTATTTCAACCAATGATTCAATAAATTCTGAACGGTCGTTTATTTACTAAGAGAATCTAGGATCGGAATAGAAAATTTATGCTATTACGCTGAGATTTGCGTCTAGCTGTTGAATATTTTTTTATGATTTCCAAGCAGTATTTATTTTTTTAAAAAATGGGTAAAACCAGTTTGAAAAAAACAGACCGAAATCATTCGACATCAAAATCGCATTTCCCAAAAACGAAAAGTAATTTTTTGCTATCCATCCAAATATTTTTACTTGTTACATATACATCGAGAACAGAATTTATCTTTGAATTTCCAAGCCTGCGAGTATATTCCATTACAACTCAACATGTTAGTCCTATTTTACATTTAAATCTATTATTTTTAAAAGATTTTCCTTGTTGACATTTGTAACAAAATAAATACCAATCATGGTCAACGCGTTTTAAACGCCTAAATAATCCTCTAAAAAATCATGCTTTTAATTCCTATCCCTGTTCCTTCTAGGTTAACACCGTTACCAATAAGGCAACACTTAAAAAAAATCAGAGTTTGTAATTCATACGCGATAGAAGCGAAACGTCGTTAGATGTGACTTTTTTTTCTTTTGCCTATTAATTTAAAATGGTTTGAAGATTAGATATTGATTTCACAAAAAAAAATGTTTTTTTTTTTGATTTTGTAGGATTCGAACCTCCGTTCGCTTGATGTCTGTCGTTCTGGCCGATGAGACATTTCAGGCACCTTGCCCACTGAGCTACGGGAAGAACGCTCCGAGGTGCGAATTTACCGCATTATATTAGAACCGAGCATTTGTGTGGAAGAACTGAGTTGTGACGCATTTCCGTTTCCGCGAAACAGTATAAAAACCGAAAAAATAATCATCATAATGGTTATATGTAATCATTTGCGGCATCTATTGGGATTAACATTATTCGAAGCCTCATAACTCATACCGAGAGACGAACCATATTTAGGAAGATTAGTATTCTAATTAAATCCTTTATTATTGTACCGCATATAATTTTTTTTTTTCCTTTTTTTCCCCAAACAAGTTCATTACAGAACATGTTATATATTATTTTAAAAATATATACCAGGTTTAAATAAAAACATTTCCACTATTCCAATAACATGTATTACGAATTATGTTGACCGCGTGCAAAGTGTATCTAAATTTCTCTAAAAAACAATAAACTCCAAACCAGGCCCTAGACACACCAGGCAACTACGCAATATAGACAGTGCACTCACTGACGGAACTGGTAGGACTACTAATAGGATACTGAAAGAAACAGTGGAAATAACCAAAAGATGCAGAAAAGGTGAATAGGATGATGAGACTCTAATTATTAATCTATGCTGCCAATGTCTCGCTTCGTTGGCAACAAGATTCCTATGAAGACACATCGTGGAACCAAAAGACATAGCCACAATTCCAACGAACCTAGTGAACTTTAACCAACGAACCGGGTTCCTGTTAAAGTAATCATGTAAAATGCGAGATAACACAATCGGCCTTCGACCCAAGTGGAATTATACGTAAACCGTCTCCGCTTTATTTAATAAATAAATTCTGTGACTTTGGGTTGCTTTGGAATCCTTTTCGAAAAACCTAGCTGTTATTTCCTGGGGTCAACTACCTCATTTTACAATACCATTAAAACATTTAAATTAAACATCCCATGTTATTCAGTAGTAAAATCTCTTGAGTCCTTAAAAAAATGCTTGCCTGTAACTTCCAAGAATAAAAATATCAATCCGCAGTAGACAGCAAGAAAATGCCAGTAAAACTCTGACGAATTCTACTAGACCGGAACGTTGTCAAAACTAATGGCCAAGTCTCGAACCATAAAACCAAGCAGACTTGTTGTATCGCAGCACTGAAGAGATAGGAAAGTGTTATGAGACTATCTGTGCTCTCAAAGTAAGCTCTCTTTAACCTGTTTTCGGCATCGTATTATCTAGACAAGGCTTATGAACCTTGAAATTCACATGGAAATCAAACATTGGTTTTGGAAAATGTGTATCAAAAAGAATGTGCATTATCTCGAAGTTGGAAAGATCGGAATAAGTAAAGTTCTTTACTTTTTATTGGTCTGCGAGTAAATTTCAGCAAGTTCGTCCCAATTCTCATTTTTCAAACACGGATTTGAGGCAGTTAGAAACATTTTATGTAGAAGCTCTGTCGGACTAATAAAAATTTGATCATAAGTATTAAAATAAATATTACCTTATATCTTCGATGCAGCGCGGCGAGCCTACCGGTTATAGTGACAATCGACAATAGTCTTACATTTATTTCTAGCGAAACGACTACGTTAGGTAACAAATTACGACAACGCTTTCGTCACAAATTGAACGATCTTTGGTGGTTTCGCGTACGTTTTAAAAAGCTTGTACAACAAAGCTGGGAGTTTCATAATGAAATTATCCTTAGGTGGTGTTATTTTTAGATTGAAATTGGACAGAACAGAGCTAATCTATTATCATCACATGGATTGTTTTCGGATTAAATTGAACAAGGAACAACAAAACGTAATCACGCTGTTTCTCCGTAGATGTAAGCAGAGAAAATTAAAAAAAAAAATGAGTTATTCTCTTTTGAACTGATTCTATGCTTATTTTTTTCTTTGTTCGTTTATATTACGAGTATATTGGACTTCAAACTACAGAAACAAAATTCAGTATGTTACGATTTGTAAACATGTATAAGTATTTATGAGAAATTGAATTTATAATAAAATGTACAATTGGACAGCCACACGACTTGTTATATTCACATATTATGTGTATCATTGATCTTATACCCACTCTTCTGTTATTCTTACTCTTCGCGTAACGAAGTATTTGATTTTCTTTGTTGCATCATATCTTCTTCGGGTTTCTTCGAATTCTTCCACCATTTTTTGTCATCTTTCATATTCTCCCTCTGCGGGCGCTTCTTTCTTCGTTCAGATGTTCTATTATATCCACGCTCTAATCGTTCCTTTCTTAATCTTGGTGATTAAATTTACTTCAGCCGTGCATTCGTTACCGATCTCCACATGAGCAAGGTCAGGGGCTGAGTTGCCATCGCGTTTGGGTCCCGCCCAGACGTCGTGTGTTCGATTACTTAGCTGGCTAAGTCCTACATCACGCCACAAGCAAAATTTTCTGCTTACCGGGGTAGTAGGTAGGAGATTTTCAAATATTGTCAGGATATTCGTAACCTGGGAATGTTTGTCTACCTTTTTAAAAGAAAAATCTTAGGGTTCAGCTTCAGGAATCTCATATCTATGAACATAATAAGTCAACCATCATCCTTCATCTGCCAGTGACATTTCATTACGACGGTCTCCATAGTCGAGTGGTTACGATCCTTGAATTCGAATCCAGAGATCACGGATCGTGCCCCGGCTTGCGCAAGTAAACTAAGTATTTTGTATTAATTCAGTTTCTTTTTATTAAAAGTAACGTAAGTTATTTGCGGCAACTCCCAGAGTTGAAATTACTCTCAATATAGCCCTGATTTTAACTTTTTTCTTTCTCCGTTATTTGGAACGGCTTCAACCATGTTTAGTCACCAGATCTGAAAGGCTATTCCCTAAAATTTGTGATAAGAGGTAATTCTCTCGCGGGAAGTGCTGTCAAATTTGTGTGAGTTTCTACGGCTGTTATTTGCTTTTTCTATCGGCCGATGTCAAAATTTCAGCTGTGTGCTGTCTCGTATTTTAGCTTGGTTCATTTTAAACACGAATTCCTGCAAGTATGCATGATTATTTATTCATTTAACAGCTGTAAAAAATGCACACAAATCTGACAGCACTTCTCGCGGGAGAATGATCTCTTATCACAAATTTTAGGGAATAGTCTTTCTGAATGGCCAGAAACACCCCACTTTCCTCTCTTTCCTAGTGCCAGATTATTCTATAATCAAATTGAGCAATAGCTTAGGGCATCGCGTCTGGGGGGCACCAGAAACAGAAAATTTAGGAACCGAAATTCAACAGTTTCATTCTCATGTCATAAAAAATAGGACATCGATGCTTTATGGGGTCAGATATGCTAAAAACGTTGCATTTCAATAAATAAATAAAAACATGCTTTGATTTTTAACTAAATAACTAATCATCACACCGTTTCTAGGGGGTAGGCAGAGAGGACGAAGAACCTTCTTAGTCGAAGTACGGTACAGTTAAAAGTGACCGAATTGGAAAGCGACACCTTAGCTCGGTGGACAGAGCACTTGCCCGGAAAGTAGAGAGGTCCTGGATTCGAGTCCCAGAGGTGCCGATAATTCGTAGTGAAATTAAAAAAAGACTATAAAAATCTATAGACGGTTGGGAGCAATTTTCACTCTGTTGGGTACTCACATAAAACATTTATACATTTTGAAAATGTTGATTTGCATGAACCTTTTTGAGGCGTAAAAGTCAAATTGTCTTACAACAATTGATGACATCAATTTTATTTATAACCGGTTTAAATAATTCACTTCTTGTAATTTTCTGTTCAGTGTATCACAGTAATAGTGAGCACATCATTTTTCACAAAATAAATAATAAAATTTCCCTCAGCAAACTGTTGCCTGTTACCAGGAGCTAAAATATTATCAAGTAATATTATTTGCATTTTTACGAGTTTTTGTGCCTTGACAACTCAGCGTTTAATGGTCATGTTGGCAATTTGAAATTTAACCAATTATTAAAGTTTACAAGACAGCCGTCATGCGGCGGGGTTAAGAACTTTCACGGGTAAGACACGTTTTCATTACTGTATCTTTTAATGAGTTTTAATTTAGTCTAACGACCTCTTAAATACTTTGAGAGAAATACGTATACAATACTAAATGGAATGGATGGATTAAAATGCTGAGTTCATTAGTATCATGAAAAAAAGAATTTTTGGTTTTTGCAATCGACTTTATTTTTAATAAATGAAAAAATATTTCTATTTGTGGTGAAAGTCCATTATAATAATGTAGTAAAACAATTTGGGAGATGGGTATGGGTGTCATTTATTGGATAACCAACATCCCTGCTATATTTCACCCCGAGTGGTTCGCTACGTTTGGGGACTTAGCAGGGGTGTCCGGGTTCATGGGTGAGGTTCGTCTGGATCTTGGCGTCGAATGCGTCTGTCCACGGCAGGCCTAATCGAGAGAGAATGCACTCTCGGAATATCGCTGTGGCGAGAATCTTGTCTTTCTGGACTTCCTTCTGATGCTGTGGAAGATGCTTACCTTAGGCTCCGCGGAAGGGTCTTGGTGTTCAAAGAAATTAAAGATTTCGCCACGTTTTTATGTTTTATTTATTTAGACAAATTTACTGATTAATAACGCGGCAGCGGAAGGAACGCAGTGGAAATGTAAAATCTAGAATCTAGCAACGTGTTAATGAGGACAGCGTCGGGACCGGAATGACGTAGGTCGTAGGTTCCTTTAAGCGGTCGCCGTGACCAGTATTGCCCGCACTACAATGTGGCCATTGGAAAAAGTAATAATTCATCTCATTAATCTGGTGCTTAACCACATTTCCATAGCCTCCCCTCCAGTGCTAACGATAACATAAAGAAATGGAAAATGGTTAAGGAAGTTGTGATGCTAATCCTAATTCGACTGAGGCACCTTCAGTCAACACAAGAATAGTTTCCAACGTGTTCGGAAAATTGTGAGAGTTACTCGAGCAGAGTAGAATGACAAGTTATTTTTATATGAACACCTTGAAAAATATTACAGGTTTACAAAAAATTTAAGCTGAAAATCTTATTTCTAATACATGAAACCATAAAATTATGTATGTAATAATGAAACGTAATGTTGAGATTACTAGAGTATTGTATTCTATAAACCATTTTACCGGTTGCTTGAATCAGTTAATTCTTAGGTGTGAGTTATTTACAAGTTAGTTTTAACTAATGTTTTAAAACTTGTCAAGTTCTATGAACTCTTTATTTTATTTACAGTGTTTGACGCGTCGACGAACTAAGTGTTCAGAGCGTTAGTGTACATATAGCGTGGTACATGGAATCTGTGGTATGATTCCAGCTGATTGTTGTGGTACATGGAATTTGAGATTTTGATTCCAGTTGATTGTTTTTCGATTAATGTATGGACATTGAATTTTGTTGCCTCAATGAACTATGTTCAGAGCTAGAGTAATTATTTTACCAAGGGCGCGTAATTAGTAGCGCCGGTTGTAAAATTATTGTACATTGATTGTATAAAAAATGATTTAAGAGTATGACTTAAAAGTAACCTTAAAATAACATAATACATGTTTAAAGAATCGCAAATGTATGGTTAAGAGTTGTAATTTACTTGAGAAACATTTCGATGTTACGCTGAATATAGCGGTATGTTGTATTTACATAGATTATATTGAAATAGAAAACTATAGTAGAAGTTTACATAGGTTGTATTGCAATAGAAAACTAAAGTAGAAGGTATGTTTAATAGTAAGCTATATCTAGTGTAAGAAATACTTAAATTGATACAAGTATATATAGTAGGGTTTTCTTCATCAAAGTATTATATTTTTGTAGCCTTAGTTAGGCGTTCATCATAACATTATAAATAATAAAGGGTTATGCTAGTCTGTAGCAAAAAATGACGATTTTTAAGTCAAAGAAGCTACACATCGTCCTCAGTACGTAAAAGTGTGTTTTTTGTTGACGTAAGTCGAATAACCATGTTCCTTTACGTACGTAAGACAAAGTGGTTTTAACTTGTAATTGTATAAACATGAAAGAAAAAATATATTTTTAAAAATTAATTTCAACCACATGATTCACTGGATGTATAAAAGTGCCGTGTACATCCAGGGAAGCATGGTTAAAAAACAAAAATGCATAAATAACAATGTTTAAGCTATGTGGTAAAGAGTTACCTACTACGTACAGAGTTTGACGAGTATATAGAGTTTGTTTACCTTGGTACATAATATAATATGATGATTTATATTAATTGTGTGGAAAGTTGATCACACTTGCTATTACAATAATGCTGTAATACATGTAGAAACGCATAAATGCGGTTGTATGATGAGAAGTTATCATTTTTTAAATGTTTTACACTAGTAAAAACACAGTGGTGTTTGTAGTACCTTTGAAGTGCACAAATTATGCAGTTGAATGATGAAAAGTTATCATCTAAATAGTAATGATTTAAAATTGCAATAACATGATTAATATGTTATGTTTTTTAGCATACATGAGTTATGCGGTAAAATGATGAATTGTTTCATCGTATTGAAGGTGTTTCACACTTGTGAATACACAATAATGATCTAAGTTTTAGATTATGTTAATTGACAAATTACAATATTAAAGGTCGGATTTCCATCAAAAATCCTTGCATTTTAATATTGTGTTATTCGCAGTATTTTAAAGAAATATATACTATATGAATAAGGTTTGCAATAGAAAGCTAGGCGAAATTTATAATTTCATTTCTATCATGAGTTATGGAATGAGAAAAATGCCTAATAAAAATATCTTTTTGTGCGTTATTCCGTTCCAAATCGCTTTGGAAAATGTACTTGCCAACCTGAACGCGTTGTGATTTTGGTTATCGGTGTAACGGGAACTGGTGGTTGAATAGTGACGTTTTCTTCAACCGGAACAAAAGCAGGCTTGAGTCTGTCAATGGAGACGCGTTTAGATTTGCCTTTTATTGAGATGACAAATGTTTTGTCATCACGTTCCTCTACCTTGTAAGGACCCTCATATGGGTTCTGAAGTGGTCTTCTTACGCTGTCTGTTCTTAGGAAAACATGAGTGGCGACAGGTAGGTCTTTGTGCACAAAAAATTTTCTTACGCTGTGATTGCTGGCAGGGGTTGATTTGATACTTTCAAACTTTCTCTGTAGACGTCCTACATACGTATCAGGTTCCTCGCGAGAAGTTTCTGAGAAGAAGTCGCAGGGGAGCCTTAATGTCCTGCCATACGTAAGTTCTGCGGGGGAGCATTTTAGGTCCTCACGCACTGTTGCTCGCAAACCGAGAAGTATCAGTGGAAGGTTCTCAACCCAGTTCTGTTCTCCACATGCCATTAGGGAAGTTTTCAAAGTGCGGTGCCATCTTTCTATAATACCGTTCGCTTGAGGATGGTAAGCCGTGGTTCTTGAGTGTTTGATGCCGAACTTCTCTGCGAGCTTTTTGAAGAGACAACTCTCGAACTGTCGTCCTTGGTCAGTGGTGATGCTGTCCGGTGTTCCGTGACGAGCGATCCAATGCGTAGTCAGTGCTGCGGCTACGGTTTCTGCTGACATATCCTTCAGGGGGATTGCTTCGGGCCATCGAGTGAACCTATCGATCATGGTTAGTATATATTGGTAATCATTGCATAATGGGAGTGGTCCAACCAAGTCGATGTGAATGTTACGGAATCTATCCTCTGGTAATATGTACGTTGCTAGAGGTGCGACCGTATGCTTTGATACCTTAGCTTTTTGACAAGGTATACATTGTTTAACGAAACTCTTGATGTCTTTCGCCATGTCGGGCCAAACAAATCTTTGTTTAACCGTATTTGTAGTTCCCAAGATACCAGGGTGGCAAACATTATGTATGCTTGCTATGACTTGTTGTCGCATGCTGGGTGGAACAAGCGGTCTAATATGACCTGTTGAAATATCACACCATAATCGAGTGTCAGTGCCAGGGATCACCATTTGACGTAGAGCAAGGGTGCTGCCATCGTTTGCCTTAAATTGTCCGTCAGGTTGGCATTGCTCTAACCTCATTTGCTCGAAGTCAATTACAGTGGGACAGTTAATCTCATCGATGCGAGATAGAGTGTCCGCGACTACGTTCTCTTTTCCAGAAACATACCTGATGTCGGTTGAAAATTGCGCTATGTAATCTAGCTGTCTCTCTTGACGGGGAGAGCTAGACGCGCGTTTTTTGTTTAATGCAAAGGTGATCGGCTTGTGGTCTGTGTAAATGCTGAAATGACGGCCTTCAATGTGATTTCTGAAGTATTTCACGGATTCATAAACGGCGGTAAGTTCACGGTCAAAAGTGCTGTATTTCTGTTGAGCAGGGGTGAACTTTTTGGAGAAGAATCCTAGTGGTTCCCAGGTGTTTCCTTTTGATTGTTGCAATGAGGCGCCCAATGCTTTGTCGCTGGCATCAACCATCATTGCAAGCTTTGCGTTTGGATCCGGGTGCGCAAGTAAAGCTGCGTTCGCTAGTTGTTGTTTGCATTCTTCAAACGCCTTTGTCTGCTCCTGGTTCCAGTTGAGTATCCTCTTGTCATTCTTTTTGTAACCGGCAATAATGTCGTATAAAATTGCTTGGGTGTTGATCGAATTTGGTAGGAACCTGCGGTAATAGTTCAGCATACCTAAAAAGCGACGTAGTTCTTTCGCGGTTTTAGGTAGTGGGAATTCTGTCACTGCTTTGACTTTGTCCTTGATTGGAGTCATCCCCTCTGGAGTTATTGTATGTCCGAGGAAGTTCACTGTTGCGGTTCCTAATTGACATTTCTGGATATTAATGACAAGTCCGCTATCTGCAAGTCGTTTTAAAAGCAAATTCAGGTGTTTTTTATGTTCCTCTTCGTCAGCGGAAGCTATCAGGATGTCATCTAAGTAAACAAAACAGAAATCCAGATCTCTTGTTATTGCATGCATAAATCGTTGAAAACTCTGAGCTGCGTTTGATAGTCCAAATTGCATGGAGGTGAATTCAAACAATCCGAACGGTGTTATGATAGCCGTTTTAGGGATATCTTCAGGTTCAACGGGTATCTGGTGGTATGCGCGCGTTAAGTCGATGGTTGAAAAAAATCTTCGCTTTTGCCAGTTTATGGGCGAAGTCTTGAAGCTGAGGTATAGGATATTTATCAGGGACCGTCTTTGAGTTTAAGATCCTGTAGTCGCCGCATGGTCACCATTCGCCGTTTGGCTTCTTTACCATATGTAAAGGGCTGGCCCAGTTGCTTTTTGAAGGGCGGCAAATCCCTTGTTCCATCATGTACTTAAATTCACGCTTGGCTGCCTCGAGAAGTGCTGGCGCTAATCTGCGCGCACGTTCAGAAACTGGAGGTCCTTTGGTTTCAATGCAATGAGTAACAGAATGTTTAATCGCATCCGGTGTCTGCATGGTAGGCCTTGTCAACGTAGGGTATTTCTGTAAAATGTCCAGATACTTTTGAGAAGAGGAAATTGTGGCGATGCCTGATGCAGGTCCTCTGTAGGAAGCTCCTCTAATTTTTAATCCAGTAGACTGATCTTCAAGTTTTGCTCGTCTCAAGTTGACTGTCAAGTTGTAGTTGTGAAGAAAGTCTGCGCCAATGATAGGTTTGGAAACGTCGGCTACGATGAAACGCCATTTCATTGAGCGGCGTAGGCCAAAGTAGAGTTCTACTGTTTTCGTGCCGTATGTTTTAATTGGTTTCCCATTTGCCCCATATAATGTGGTAGGGCAGTTGTCGGAGGTTATGCTACCTTTCTCAAATGTCATGTTCCTAGGTATGACAGAAACGTCGGCGCCTGTATCCACTAGGTATTTATGTCTAGTTCGCAGGTCCCAGATGAAGAGACGACAAGAGGTGTTAGGGATCTCACATGTCTCTACTGGGAGTTCCCGTTGCCGCTTCTTTACATAAGAACATGGTTTGACGCATTTATGAGCCTTATCGCCAAATCTTGCATGATAGTAACATTTTCCATCTTGATTCCTATTGGGAGATGGATTGTGTGACCTGGATCTTGAGCGACCAGGGGTTCGACGGGGGCTCTGGTTTCTCCGTCCTCTATAGGTTGATGTGGTATCAGTTTTGGCTATGCGTAGCTGGGATACTTCACGCGAAAGTGCTGCTATTTGTTGCTGCAGTTGTAGAAGTAAGGAATGTTCAGCTGGTTCCTGACGAGATGTACATGGTTTGCTGCGGTCTTCCATGGCGCTGCAATCGGTTGCTTGATAGACATCTAGTATTTTGTCTGCAGCTGTGGCAAGTTGATTAAAATCATTATCGGGTAGTGCTGATAGGATTGCTTGCACATGTTGTGGTAGTCGTTGTAACCACAGTGTACGCACGATTGCACTATCCGCGAGGGTAGGTCCAGCTAGCTCCAGCATATGTCTCAATAGACCTGTTGGCTTCCTATCCTCAAGTTGGATTCCTGTGAGTAGGCGTGTGAGGCGTTTTTCAGCAGAGTCTTGGAGTCGGTCTATAAGAGCTGCTTTCAAATTGTCGTATCTATCAGAAGTCGGTGGTTGTGTCACAATGTCGCTCACACACTGTAAGGTTTGTGAATCTAAAGCTGCGATGATGATATTGTACTTCGTGAAATCCTCTTTAATGCGTGAATTCACAAATTGTGCTTCTGCTTCCACGAACCAAAGTGAAATATTTTCCCTCCAACAAGGTGGTAATCTCACAGTCACGTAATTTACTGCTGCCGAAGAGCTTGATTCGCCAGGTGATTCCATGTTGGTAAATTTCGGTGGCGGAATTATTGTTTCTTGAAACGGAGTCTTGCGTAGATCGGTTGATGTGGTCGCTGAAGATTCTTCATCCGAGGTCATTTCAACATTTATACGGTAATAAGCACGCAAAGACAGTGATTGAACAAATGTTTCAAGATATTATTTTTCAAAATTTAGCAGAGATTATTTTAAGCGTTTAAAGATTAGAGATGTTGGCATCTATGTAAATTCTACAGAAGTTACTTAGGCAATATCCAAGACGCTAACCTTTTTGCAATTTATCATTTAGCTAACGATCAACAAGAAATTTTCAATTTGTCATAATACATGTAACATTGTTGTGAATGGTGACATATTATTTTGCAAAATTTTTTGCGGGAATGCAAGGTATTGTTGTATGAATTGATGTTGGTTTAAAAAATTACGTGATTTACGTGGTATCTGAGGTGTCTGCAGCAGATGCTGGCAATGCTGCAGGAAGAGAGGCCCAGAGGTTGATGTTCTTGTTGTAGCATCACGCGTTGCTGACGATGTTCGATGCCTGAAATAGAGGGTAACACGCACTTAATCCAAGATACGAAAGATAACAAGTCAAAATAGGGTGATTTTGAATATAATTCGTTAAACATTGCAAGCCAGAAAAAAATAGTGTTTAAATTTCAAAATACTGCGAAATATTGTAAAAAAAGGTAGGAATTTAAAATTGGAAAGGTACTCACCGGATTTCGCAGGAAACCGGCCCCGACACTGTCACTCAAGAACACGTGCAATTTTAAAAATGTCTGGGGTCACCAGTTGTGGCGAGAATCTTGTCTTTCTGGACTTCCTTCTGATGCTGTGGAAGATGCTTACCTTAGGCTCCGCGGAAGGGTCTTGGTGTTCAAAGAAATTAAAGATTTCGCCACGTTTTTATGTTTTATTTATTTAGACAAATTTACTGATTAATAACGCGGCAGCGGAAGGAACGCAGTGGAAATGTAAAATCTAGAATCTAGCAACGTGTTAATGAGGACAGCGTCGGGACCGGAATGACGTAGGTCGTAGGTTCCTTTAAGCGGTCGCCGTGACCAGTATTGCCCGCACTACAATGTGGCCATTGGAAAAAGTAATAATTCATCTCATTAATCTGGTGCTTAACCACATTTCCATATCGCCTTGCACCGAAGAGGGAGGGATGGTCCGTCACTCCTGTACACACTGGCCCCACTGGCTTCCCTTTTCTCACACCTTTTTTCCTTCCGAGAACTTCCTCTCTTTCCTATCCTAAAAATACCCTCCACACAGCATGCCCAAAGATGACGTAGGCCCTAAAGGGAATTATTTTCCTGAGGGCCTCCTGTGCGGAGCTAATGTAAAAAAAATATATATATATTTTAACAATTTTTTAAGTTTTATTCAAATATTCCATATTGTCATAAATATAATAATGACATTGAGGACCTTTACTCACGGAGAAACTGAAAAAAAAACCGTTGTCGACGCAATCGCAACCAACCTCCTGAACAAAATCGATATTTTTCTGATCTGACATATCGCAGATTACTCAGAAACTTGTCAGTTCATGAGTCGCTACCTTGGCAACCTGTCAACAAGGCAACTGAAACGTGACTGCCGCAGCAAACAGCAGTGCTTTGACATGTCAGATCATAAAAATATCGATTTTGTTCAGGAGGTTGATTGCGGTTGCGTCAACAGTTTCTCCATGAGCGAAGGCCCTAATAGACATCTTTATGACAAAAGTAAAATGGGTTGTCAATAATTCGTGAACCGCAATATTATAGTTGGAAATGATGAATACTTCGAACAAGTGAATGATTGTATTTAAGAAGCATGTTTACGAGAGATGGAAAATGAAATGGATGATAAGGATACGGAAAGAATGGAAAATGCAGAAAACGCTCTCGTTAATTTTAGCACTAAACGCGGTTGGTGCTAATAAAAAATTGGCCGTAGAAACGAAACTAGCAATTCCGTCCGCAATAGGGTGCCAATTCCAATCCTGATGTATGGCAGAGAAGTATGAAACAGGCAGACGCAGAATATGTTGTAGAAATGTGATCCCAGTGGGATATGTGTGGTAAACCCCGGTGTGGCCGTGATAAATGTGGAAGTCCAAAAAGAATGCAGGGCTGATGTAAGCGTAGATAATGGATAGGACTAAGAAAGTGAGGCTAACAGGATGACAAATATATCACGTAAGTGAATGGTAGATGAATTCGGGGACGTTCCAGGAAGACATGGAACGTCAAGTAAATCAATTGTTTGAGTCGGGTCATGACAAGAGTCAGATGTTTTATGTGTGAATACCGCATAAGAGTCTCAACTCCACCCGACCGCATACAGCCAGTGAGACTATGGAATCCCCAATTGAGGTATGTTATGATACTGAAGGCAGTGGGGAGGGGAAGGAATGGCTATTGAGATCTGGTCAACAAACACATCAAAATTCATTTCAAGCAAAATTTCTATTCTGAATGGTGGTATTATACCAGGGCAAAACTGAGAGTATCTTTCACTCTCGAAAGTGTCGCAAGTACACCTTACATTATTGTAAATGTTTCAATTGATTATTTTCGCACACTGGAATTTGATCCAATGACCTTTGGATTAATAGTCAAGAGCCTTACTCCTTGACCACGGAAACCGTCAAGAATACTAGACGAGTGTGTATAAGACGATGTTTGAATCAGTTTGATGCAAGGAGTGCGCGCCAGGAAAGAGTCGTGTAGTGGTCTATTTTCTCTGCTTACCCCTTGGGGAAAAACGACGTGGTACTAAGTTTTACATCTGGTTGCTTTTTAATGCATGGATTCTTAAAAAAAGTAATTTTCCATCATGTTTCAGGAAATACTGGTAACTTTATTTTAAATATGAATAAATATTGCGTTTCAGTGTTGTAACTAAATGAATATTGCCAGTATTTAGAATACCCACAATTTATGCATCACCTAGATTTGCTCTCTGAAACGCGCTACGAAAGTCTCGAAGGAATGGAACCCTTACAGTAACAGCTTTTAAAATCATTACATTGACGGCCCATACCTCTTGGAATGCTATAAATTGTTCGTACCGGACAACTACCGCAGGGTAGTCCACATGGCAGAACAGACGTTCGGGCCCAGCAAAGCATAGAGTGGAAGAAACTATCAGTATCGCCCTGGTGTAAGACCACCATTCAGAATTGAAACGTTGCTTGAAATGGCTTTAGCCGTGTTTAGTGACCAGATCTGAATAGCCAGGTACTTCCCCACCTTCCTCTTCCCTATCTCCTTCCCCTCCCCACTACCTTCAGCCTCACAACATACCCCAATTGGGGATGCCATAGTCTCACTGGCTCCAGACGGGAGCAGTTGGGACTCTTGTGCGGTATTAAATGTAAAAAAAAAAGCATGACAAGAGATGGTGCTGCTAAATGATTCCTCTAGGTCTCTTAAGAATTTCAACATTGGCCTTGAAGATTTCAAAAATCATTTTAGGCAAGAAATCTAAAATATCGATTATTGTAATTCTTTTTTCTCGTTTGGCGTTATTTTTTTTTTGTTTTTTTTGTTTTCTTTATTCATTATAATGTTTGTTACATGAATTTTATGATTTTTCGACCACCATGCTAGGCACATGCCCGTGTTGTGGTGGTCGTTATGTATATCTCATGTGAATTGTAAGAGAATTACTTCAATCTGTAAGCACAAAAATGATATTACGCTTGCGTTTCAGTGTTGCAACTAAATGCGTGTTGCCAATATTTGATATGATATTACGAGTAGTTTCTAAAATATATTACAAGATTATAAAGAATTCGCGCGTTTTTGGCCAGTTTATTTGCATGAAAAAATATGCTGAACCCTAACTACTACAAATTCTAATATCGTTAGTAGAGAATCCGGAGCTGGATTAGTAGGGCAACGAAAGGAAAAAATAAAACGCTACAGGGTCGAAGCAGTAAAAAAGGCCATATAAATCGTTAATCTTATGCACTGGAGCTCAGGCAAAATACCGCCCAAAGAACATGGTTCATATATCCAATGACGAAAAATCTCTGACGGATAGGGCAGAAAAGTCTTGTTTATTATTAGTCTTGGAAAGCTATTTCGTGAAAATTAAATATTTTAAATAATATGTGATACGAACTTAATACGTTGATAAATGATTTTACAAGGCACAATGATATGCATTAGGAGAATTATTACATGTTTTGTAAGTGCCCGTATAGGCGTACATTAATAAAAAACAAATATTGTTATTTGGTGCATGGCACATCTTCAAATATTATCATAAGGTTGAAGTATTTATTTATTTATTTTGAGAAACATTACATATTTTGTTATAATGAGATGAAAATTACACTACAATTATTATACTTACAACATAACATCCCCACATTACCCTCGGCCTCACAACATACACTTCAGACGGTTTGGAGTAGTTGGAACTCTTTTGATATATTCGCATAAATTACCAAAAAATCAGTATGTGAGTTCGTATCTAGAACTTTGAAAAGAATGTTTTTTTTTTTTAAATTATCTTTCTGCATTTTATTTTCATTTTTGCTGCATCCTTTTCTTTAGAAGAAACTCCTTATATAAAAAGCTGTATTCCTATCCCATGTAGGTTGTTTGAATATAAAATTCTATGAGCTTCTGCAAAAGGCTTTTCATATGCAGTATTTGGATGAACTTAGATTTAGAGTTATCCCTCATGAATGCAGAAACCAATTAACTTTCTGGGAATGCATATTATAATTTACATAATACCTTTAACTTTGAACTTAGCTTTAAATACCAAAGTTCACAAAGTTAAATGGAATACTGGAAACTGGTTTTCAGTTTGTTAATTACAAACTCATATATATACATCCTTAAGAGTAACATATGTTGAAACGCCGCAGCAGAATGCTAATAACATGATTTTAATAAAAAAGAGCATTTGTTTTTAGGGAATCTTAAAAAGTGTGAGGCAAGAATAAGGTTTTTTTAAGGCGCCGTACCCGAGCTCAAAAAGAAAAAGATGGAGAGATGTGTAATTACGAATGTTGGAGAGAGCGAGCTGATATTTCAAGCGATAAAATTGAAGCAAAAATTGTGAAAATGTTTAATAAAACACGACTCGTTTAAAATAGAGCTAAAATCTCATGGGGGTTGTCTAAAACAACGTTAAAAAAAACTGCGAACTTTTTAATACATATGACTTGTTAAATAATAAAGTATGCTTGAAAATAAATTGCAAAGTATGCTTGAAAATAAAAATTTTCGGAGCATACTTTGCGATTTTTTTCTATCGAGGGAATTTCATATAATTTGCGTTTAGGGCGTTGTATAGATATTATCTTCAAAAATAACATATATATTTTTTAAGGGCTTACAAACTTCAAATGTACAAGGGAGATATGCAAGAAATCGGTAGAAATTCGGGTAGTGGCGGCTTAGGCACCCAGAAATTGAAATGAATAAAGTTGGTTATCCATTATTATATAAAGTTGATTTGATGCATTGACTTGTCAATTCTGTGACATTCTGTGCTTAATGTGTGGAGAATTTAAAATCTAAATCTAAAAACCTGAAATTGTAATAATTAAATAATGCGTTTAAAAAAATTCAAAATACCTTCAATAAAATATTTAAATTGTTAAACTAAAGTGTGAACTAATGACAGACTGAAAAATAACATTTTGTGTGATCTCTCAACACTTTGTTTTTAATTCATATATTATATTTTCGTTTCCGTGCCAACTGAGAATAAAGTCAACTCAACACTTCTTTGAAAAGTCATTAAAAGCTTTGAAAAAAATAACTTTAGAATAGCCGATAACCCTAACCTCGTTAGGTTAGGTAAGGGTAAATATATTAACATCGTTTCTACGGCAGCGATTTGTTTTGTTTATCAATAAATCGCTAGAAATATAAAACAAAAATAGAAATCAACTTCATAACGCCAGAGTTTACCATTTTTATTTTTTTTTTAAATTTTTTTTTTATTAATATCTATAGCAAAATTTGTACGTAATGTATTTATAAATTGTATTATATTAAGGTATTATAAAGTTTTTTTTTTCACAGTCCTCCTCACTAGGGTTTCCTGTTCTAAGGAGGCCTATTGTTTTTCCACATTTGTATTTAGTATCCAGTTGTCTTTACATGGTCTTCAGTATGTTTGATAGTTCATTTTCACTTTGTTCTCTCAACCATATTTTTACTTTTGTTTTAAATTTATTTATTTCTGTTATTTTTTTTGTTTGAGTTGGTAGAGCGTTGTATAGTTTTGTCGCATTGAATTTCATATTTCTTTGTCCAAAAGATGTTTTCAAACTGGCTGTAGCTAGAATATTTTGGTTTATTGCCCTGGTTGTGTATCTATGTTGGACAGTGGAGTATTTTGATATGTTTTTTTAAATTTTAAATAAAATATTTTTTGCATAAAGTTTTTACAAATAGATCTAAATGAGAGATAGGAGCCAAATTCAATTGGTAACAACTAAAATAAAAACCTTACCAAAATTTCCAAAATAATCATTTCACAATTCTAATAACAATAACGATTAAGTATGGTATAAAATTTTATAGGCTTATAATTTTTCAAATCAATGTTGCAATAATCTCTCTTCTAAAATAAAACCAAATTTTATACAAAAAATAATATCTTACCAACGTTAATAGTTGTTTAGCAGTTGTGAAAAAATAATGTGATTCGTTAATGCTTTTTCTTTTGCCTGTTTTATTCTTAGCTACACATCATTATTATTTTATTTTGCCTTAGTTAACATTGGAAATCGTTAAAGATACTTCGACTTAAACCACATTCATTCTACGCGGTTAAACTTTTAATTCAAGAAATAAAAGCGTGTAATGTTGAAAGTATTCAGACTTGTTCCTCTTTTATTCCGAACTATTAACATATTCTTATGATCAAAGCTTCCTCGCGGTGCACGAAAATTGTTCCCAAAGGCGAAATATCCATCCGAACGTACTCCCCACCCCTTACATTACCCGCCCACTGTTTTAAAGAAAGTAATGTAAACCCAGTGAGGAGGTGGCGCTAAGTCCACTGGGAATAACCCACCCTCATTTGTGGCGCCGCGGTTGTCATTTTAGTAACAGTGGAACTTCCAACGAATTCCTCAAAGAATTGTTGGATTTTCCACAAATATTTGATCTCAGTTTATGCAGTATTCATGAACCAATGTAAATATGTTCGAACAATTGAACGGTTAAAATGAACCATAAAAAGGATAGAGTTTTACATGAGACCCAAAGACCGCATCTATTTTCGTATACGTGGCAAAAAATTATTTCATGAAGTTGCGCAAACTGTCGACCTACCGTGGTTTATTTTTGGGGTATGTTGCCGTGTTGTGCTTCCTCCTTCATAAGGCAAAATTTCAGATACCGTTACGGTGTTTATTATCAGGGAAGATGTGTAACCGAAGATTGTGGTGAAGTTTGTGATTGTGCATGTGCATGTCGAAACGTTGGCTAAAGAAGGAGGTAGCACAATAATAATAATAAAAATGTTTGGAAGATTTATAAAGCGCTGTTTTTGTGAAAAATCGCCATTTCTAGATGCTGTACAAACTTAAAATATATTTCTAAAATCTAGAAAACCTACAAATAATTAAAAACAACTTATAGCTAAAAACTGCATCCAGCGGTTCATCGATCAATGATATATTTTTTTATTTTTTTTATATTAACTCCACATAGGAGGTCCTGAGGGAAATAATTTCCCTCAGGGCCTATGTCATCTTTGAAGATGCTGTGTGGAGGGTGCTGTTGAGGAGAGGAAGGAGTGAACATGGGTCTTGAAGAGACCCATGTTGTAGGAGGGAGGAAACACAGAAGCCGGCAAATCGTTCCACAGCCGGGCTGTTGAACTCAAGAACGAGTCGTAGAAACGACCCGTTCTCATGTGACCCGTTCTAATGTCAACCGTGTACAAATGTAGAGCGCGTGTTTGGCGTGTTTCCCGACTATGCACCGGTGCCGAGGGGATCAGTGACGCTGGTTCCTCGGAGCATCTTCCATTGTAAAGATTGCAGTCCGTTTGTTAAGTTAGGAGAATCTATTGCATAATTTTTAAACATTTACAAAGTACTCGTTCTTGAGTTCTACAGCTCGGCTGTGGAAAAATTTGCCGGACACTGTGTTTCCTCCCTTCTACAACATTGGTCTCTTCAAGACCCATGTTCACTCGACCGGACCGCCCGTTTCTGCACAGAATCGAGGGTTTTTTTTTCAGGTATTTTGGGGCTCCAGACCAGAGGTGGCTGCCAAATTCAACTGTGGGGCGCACTTGCGATTTGTACAGGGTTAGCAGTTGTGTACTATTAAAGTATCTGCGGGCCCTGTACAGTACGCCCAGTTTCTGAGAGGCTAACTTAACTCTGGCTATGAAAATAATAATAATAACTGATATGAAAATATGTGTACAATGTCTCGACTAATGAACGTGATGCTGCTTAAAAATGTAATCAGGACCATACTTACCTGGGAGTTCTCTTGAAATTAACACTATTGTCCATAAAGAAATTTAAATAGAGTTCGCAAGCCGAAGACATAATTGTGAACACATGTTACATGTATTTAATCGTGAAATATATTTTAATATTACTATTTAATATATTCTTTAATGAGTGTATTTTGGAAAGCAAAAGCAACATTTTATGGTGGGAGGTATAGTAGTACAAGGATTTGATCTTTCTAAATGTGATTCGTCAAAAGACAGATTGATGTGAAAGGATTCAAGTAATTATAATTCTAATTTTTACAACATGGCATTATATCCCAAAAATAAATCACGATAATACGATTAGGAAGTTCTGGAAAGGAAAAAGGTACGGGGGTGGATAGAAATCCGGGATTCAGCGTGTCCAGGAGTGACGGACGTATGAATTCATCCCTCCAACCATGGTGCAGGGTGAATTTCCGAGAGGAAACTGCTGGAGAAGTCAAAAGGTGTCCCTAAACAAGACTCTCCCGATCCGGCCGGCTACAAAGTTGGTGATCAGACGTACACGCCGCCAGAATCCAGACAAACCTCACCCGGGCACCCTTGCTAAGTCACCAAACGTAGCAAACCTTGTGGTCATCATAACGGTAAATTAATTTTGTTTTGTAAAAAAAGTTTTGATTGATTTCATTTATTGGAAGGAGAAAAGTCAAATTGTGTTACCAGGGGTATTTAACATAAGTAGGAGGTACTTACGTGAACTTAATATTAATTAAAGAAACTAATATCAATTCTAAGTAAATTATAATTATAGTTTTACATGACAAAATTTAAAAAAATAACTTATATCATTGATGTCGCTATTCCAAATTCCTGTAATATTAAAAAATCTGTTTCTGAAAAAATTAGAAAATATACAGTTTTAGGAAATGACATTAAAAGAATTTGGCATTCTCGGACTATAAAAATATTACCATTTGTTATTTCGGCTACTGGCATTATACCTAGCTCTCTTATTAAAAATTTAGGCTTATTAGATTTATCAAAGAATCTTTATATAAAGATGCAAAAATCAGTCATATTAAATACATGTAGGATTACGAAAGATTTTTTAAATATTTATATTGAGGGATCAGTAGGATTTATCGGTTCAGTTAGGAGTTCTATTGAGCCGAACCCTCTGAGATGAAAATATCTGGAGTCGGTGAAGTATTTTCCTATATGGTCTCCGGTAGGTTGACGTGTTGTTCTTGTATAGTTTTGAATTTATTATACTTATACAATGCAATTACATCGCGTAGATTGACTAGATGATCATTTGTGGAAAAGTGTGTGGAAGGGTTAAATTTTTCCTGTGGGGAAGATTTAACCCGGACATAAAGTCTAGAGAACAATTTAGTATATTCTAATTAAATAATATTTTTGCTAAAGCTGTAAAATTTTCAACTCGGCCTCGAACTAAAAGCTAATAAAATTAATGATTATTTTGTCAAAAAGGTTAAAAAAGAAAAAAACTTTATGTTGAAGTGAGAAACTGTGATTAATAAAGAGGCTTAATGTTTAAAACGTATTTACTTTATTAATCCCGTAGATTCACAAACACGATGTTATCAGAATACTTGAAACATGGAGGTTAAATGAAACATGGCCGGAAGTCTGTCATCATATAAAAGATGCATAAAACAGAATTTGTCTGCCATTACTACGACGTAATCATAATATAATCATTTAATCGTGTCTTACCAGCACGCACTCGCTATTATTAACTTTGTAAACAGATGTATGTATACGCAACTGTATGAGCGTTCCCAATATCTATGGATTAGAAACATATAATCAGTGATACCTTTTATATTTGGTAATTTTATATTATCTTCAATTTTTGGCTCCTAAGAGCATTTCTTACTCTTTACTAGTTACGCTTTTTTTAATATTTATAACTTTACACTTTTATTATTTTTAAGATACCTATAATCTATACATTCTTCTTTTGACTGTATTATTTCCTACCTTTTAACTTTCTATCTCAATCTGTAACTTTTCATTGTACTTTATATTTTATAATTTTATGCTTTTACTTTATACTTTCATTTATCTATCTTACTTTTTACTTACTGCTTACTACCTCAACTCCTTTTTTTACCTTTTGTTTTTTATTTAACTTTAATTTATGTTGTTACTTTCGTTTGTTATTGTATTATAATACATATATAAATATAATTTATGTTAATGGCACATGTTGTGCCGTATGTTTTTGAAATAAATAAATACTTGAAACATGGAGGTTAAATAATATGTAGACACTATAAAGTTAGTGCAAGCGATATTCGAAACAGAATAACTGTTGGTTAAGGTTACCCAAGGACTCCATGACAACTCAGAATCAACACCGCTTTGAAGTCATTCAAAACTACGAAAAAAAAATGCTCTAAACTAACCTAACGCAACCTATTTAACAATTTTTTATATATTTTTTTCATCACTTTTAACGACTTTTCAAAGTAGATGTTGATTTATGCTGATTCTGAGTCATTCGGCACCCAAAAAGATAGGTGTTAATCATAATTACAAAATTAAAATCTTGTTTGCCTAAATAATATCGTAATTAACGACATACATAAATTAAAAGAGTATCACCAGAGTACATGTCCGTACAAGATACGAGGGGGGACCCAAAAGAAACGGGAATTGTGCTGTGGGGGAAAGAAAGAGTAGAGGAACCCATAGTTCGTCCATTAGGGTCACTCCTCTTGAGTCAGTATGCGAAGTTGTGTCGATGAGTGCATCGGTTCGCCCGTGAGAATTTTTTTAGTAAAACAACTTTTTCCATTTCAGCAAAAACGTGACGGCAGATTTTCGAGAGCAAAGCGCGGCTGAAAAATTTTCTTTTTGTTTGTTGTTTTCTTGAAATCGGCCTGGAAACTATTGTTTATTTATTAATCGATTGTTTGAAATATTTACAGAGTGTTATAGAATTGCCGTTGGGATATACATACTAACACTCCAATTAGAAATGTTCACAACATGATTATTCAATGTTAAGTTGTTACTAGATGGAAATGCTTGTAGTGATAACAGAATAATGATAATCAAAATGAAGTGTAAAACATAGTAGTGTCAAATATAATACTTAACCTGCAAAGAAAGAGAAAAAAGAAAGAAAGAAACGGTGTGACAAAAAAGCAGCTGCATAACTGTTATCCACGAAGTGTCATGGTAGGTGTTTGATAATAGTTTAATATGGTATTGTAATGCTTAAGACTGTTTAGGGGGATGCTGCTCTTAGTAAAGAGTCTTCAAATGGTTTTGTTTTACGCTATAAAATATAAAAAAAAAAATTCTTCAGTTCGGTCAAGTATCAGTATTTTGCCCTCAATCCAATTTTTTTGCATAAAACCGTTTCTCTCAAGTTGATATTAAAATCTGCTGTATAATATTGTGCAAAGGTATTGAAGATGTTACGAAATGGTGGGTACCTCCTTTGCTTACGATTCCGCGAATAATTGCTTTGAGATCTCCCGCAAAGCCAACATTTGAGGTCTGAATGGTTGCGCCCTTAGAACTTGAAGCGGAAACGCCACGCCTCACCCCGTCGCGTTGGTTGGTTTAATTTGTCAGACCGGTAACGTAACGTCGGGCGACTGATTTGTTTATCCATCCACCTATTGACTACCGACACGGGCGGCGATTTACGGGCGTAAGTGGACTGTTTCGTATCACAAGTGTTTGCGCAGCGGAAAATTCTGTTAAATCCTGCCTGAAATAAATCTGTAAATAAAAGTTTATGTAATGATTGAAAAACAGATGAAAAAAATCTTTTAATGGGCTGGTTTGCATAAAAATACTGTCATAATCGTCAACGTATTACAGAGGGAGTAACAGCAAGTCCCCAAAGGATTTTAAACAACGATTCCTTTGGAGTAAAATATGTTCGGGCTGTCGCATGATATTCATTAAATTATTAAAAATAATAATATTTTTTCATCCCACGTAGCATTGACGGCCTCCGTGGTCCCGAGGCAAGACTCTCGACTCACAATCCGAAGGTCGCGGGTTCGAACCCGGCGTGCGCAAATAAATTTTATTTGATTAATTTGTGTTATTTCACAATTTATTAATTTAAAATAATATATAGTATATTTGCGGCACGTTCCAGAGTGGAAGATACTATCAGTATCGCCCTGGTGTAAGACCACCATTCAGAATTGAAACGTTCCTTAAAATGGCTTTAGCCGTGTTTAGTGACCAGATCTGAATAGCCAGGTACTTCCCAACCTTCCTCTTCCCTATCTCCTTCCCCTCTCCACTACCTTCGGCCTCACAACATACCCCGATTGGGGATGCCATAGTCTCACTGGCTCCAGACGGGAGCAGTTGGGACTCTTGTGCGGTATTAACTGTAAAAAAAAATAAATGAGTAGTTGTGTATAGCCTAGTGGGTCACGTGATAAGCACTCCGTTTCGTTTCAGCAGCACGGTAACACAACGAAACAGCATGTTTATCACGTGATCCCATCGTGACGTGCAGGAATGTGATCAGTGTCGTCGTGGGAAGATTTTTTGTTTTTAATAGAAAAAAATATCGGACAGAAAATTACGTTTACTTTTAGAACTCCTAATATGCTCAGAAATTGTTTCGGTCATCTAATTTTGTAACATAATTTCAATTCTAGTAAAATACACCGCAATTCAAAATTATTTTCATCTCCTTATTTTGTATTAATTCTTGTTAATTATTTCGGGCTTTGTTACATAAGAATTAAGTACCAGGAGCCTAATGAATTTGATTAAAATTTTGCACAATTCGTCTTCTTCTTTTATATGCTGGTCATAGACGGACATCATTTCGGCTGTGTCCAACGGAGGGTTAAAGTCTCCGAAATGAATAAATTTATTTAAATATACCCGTTACAACACGTGCCATCATTTGTATTAAGTCTAAAAAGTATAAACTTAAATAAATTGAAAAAGTATACGTTACTTTAAGTATAAAAGTACTATTTGCCAATATAAAGGTAGGCAAACACAAAAGTTCATATTTGTAAAACAATAGGGATTATTTGCTTCGTATTCTATTCTTCTCATTTGTTCAATGAAAAACAATTTGAATTGGCCTTCCGTTCTCCCAAAATCTTATTTATTTATATCTCACATAAAGTAGAACGGTCATTTTCGGGCGGCAGTATTTTCCAAAAGTTGAGGGAAAAACGTGAAATGGTTCCAGAAGCTTCTCCACCCCTCCGCGAGGTGAAATATTGGCGCCGTTTAAATCGGTCCGATAATTCCTGGCGCTTCGCCAGATGGCGTTATGTTTACAATTGGACGAGAAGGAGATACACACGTATTTACAAGCTTATATGTACAGTGTTACATCGCACGCACTACCAATATATTATTTCCCTATACGGGAATGTTAAGTTTTAAACAAATAAGTTTTTCCCTACAGAATAATCTTTTACATGAATACTTCAAAAGGAACTTAGCTGCTCCCGTCTGGAGCCAGAGAGACTATGGTTACCCAATTGGAGTATAATTACCTAATGTTCTGAGGCTGAACGTAGTGAGGCGGGGAAGGATATGAGGAAGAAGGTGGGAAAATACCTGGCTAATCGGATCTGTTTACCAAACACGGCTAAAGCCATATCAAGCAATGTTTCAATACTGAATGGCGGTCTTGCACCAGGGATATACTGAAAGCATCTTCCATTTTGGAACGCGCCACAAATAAAATATTATTATTCGTAAACTAATTGTGAAATAACACAATCAAATCAAATTTATTTGCAAACGCCGGGATTCCATCACGCGACCTTCGGATTGCGAGTTAAGAGCCTTACTCCTCAACCACGGAGGCCGTCAATCTGTTTGTATTGTGCTATTGGCGTGTCCAGTTACACCAAGTGGAATAAATTTTCATCAAATAAACTTAGATAAACGTTACCAGATGTTATCAATCAACGTTATCAATTTTTTTTATATGAACTCGACGATCATTTTTTTTATATAAACTTTAACACAGGTGGTCTTGAAGAAAATAATTATTTCCCTCGTGTCTTTTCATCTTTGGGGATGTTGTGTGGAGAGTCTTTTTGAGAAGAGGAATGCGGGTCTTGAAGATACCCAAGCTGGAGGAGGGAGGTAATATAGTGTTTTAAATAGTTTTCATGTGTCAATTAATTGTTCATATAAGTCTTAAATACCAATTTTATATTAAAAATGGAAAAATATCCAAGATTTCACCAACTTTTTTGTATATTAAACCACGTCTGTTTTTTTTAATCTAATTTCACTGCTATTGCTAGGATATGTATCTTTGTTATAACGAATTTAATGTAAGAAGTGTTTTAATTAACAAAAAATATTAAAAAAAAAAACTTTTAAACTAATAATAGAAAAAAACATCCGTCGATACTTATATTGTAGGTGTTTGGTTTTGGACAAATGTTTTTTAGTTCGTCTACACCGTTTTCTCAAAACACTTGAAAAGCAGATACCTACGTTTCTTTTGTATTACATTGGGAGAATGTCAACGATGTACAAATTTAAGACGGGAGTTTCAGTGTCGCGATCAATGCTATTTTCTTGGAACATTTTTCATTGTAATACCAGTAGAACAAGGACAGTATTCATACCTGACGCCTGTGCTCTAAAGATAGAAATCCGTTTGTTAAGATATATGAAACTTTCAAACGGACCGCCCATCTCATCGGCATGTTCGAAGTTATGTTCCATGAAAGGTCTTCCGAAAGACCGGTCAATGGTTGAGTGGGCATCGCGTTTGGCGCGCCCCCACCCGGCCGTCGCGTGTTTGATTCCTCGGCTGGCTAAGTTCTCTATCACAACACAAGCAAAATTTTTGGCTTTCTGCGGTGGTAGTCGAAGATTTTCAAACATTGTTGGATTATTCGTAACCAAGGAATGTTTGTCTTTCTTTAAAAAATAAAAAATAAAATTAAAAAAAATAATTTTAAGCAATATGGCGACATCAAATTTATTTGAAAGCGGCACAGATCACACTTTTTGGGTTTATATTTTCAATATATTAGTTTTTTTATTCATTGTTGAACTTAAACTCAGTTCAGTGCAGCACGAAAGTTTCCACTGTTTATAAACATTTTAGTATTACTGGAACTTATTATCTTTGTCAACTCCTGTAATTATTTGTAAAATGTTTGCTAGAGAAAAGAAATAAATAAATAAATAATAACAAAAAAGATTTTTTGAGTTGCTTCTTTCAGCGTTTTTAAAATAATACATTAATATAACATGTTTATTATGTTTGCAAAAGTCCGTTCTTCTGAATAATGGAAAAAAACAGCGCAGTGAAACAAGTACACTTACTTAAACTGTATGTACTCGTACGATATAAAAAATTCTGAAAAGAAATACACATGCGGCCGAAGAAACAATGATTTTTTTTTTACGAAATCAACACTTGCAACGTCACCTACTGCAAAGTTAGGCATGTCGTATTGTACTTGTGTTTTTTAAAGGTAGAGATCAGTAGAGTCTTTCCAGAAAAACCCGAGTATTACTCAGGTGGTTTGGAATAAAAAAACAGTGTGCGGTACATAAAAGTAAAGTTTTTGTTTTAACGTTTTTTGTAAAACATCCTCCAGTCGCATTCGTTTCACACGTGACGTAATTTGAACAAAGTATGGCTGAATGTTAAATAAAAACCGCGCTGAAAAATCTACCCTGGAAAACCTCACCGAAAAATCCATCATGAAAAAGCTCGCGGAAAAAAACGACGCTCAAAAGTCTGCGTTGGAAAAAATGAAATCGTTGAAAAAAATTGGAGGATGTCGTTTTAATTCACTTTTAGTGACGGAAGATGTGTTCATGTGATTTAAATTAAAAATTCTTTGTCTTGCCGACACCCATTTTATTTAACTTTTATATAGACAAGGATTTAGAAAGAAAAAAAGAAACCAGTTCTAAATTTCGGATAGCATAAAAATAACATAATATTTTAAGTTCATAATACACAATTATAGTGAATTTTGTGGATTATTCTACTTAACAAACCTTTAATGAGATGACATAATGCGAAGCACGTTTACATTTTATTAGGTTAACTGAAACTTTCAGTATCGCCTTGGTTAAAGATCACGATTCAGATTCTTAAAGCAGTTGCTTGAAAAATAGCTGTAGCCATCGGTGAGCAGATCTCAATAAATTTATTTTTTCAAACCTTCGCGCATATGATTTCTTTCACCTCTCTTATAATTTCCCCCTATTTGAAGATTCCACAGTCCCACTGGTGCCATAGGGTTGATACTCTGATCTTGAGAAACACTAAAAAAATGTTCGTCAGCAGCCTTCTGTATCTGGACCATTACCATAATGATTGATCCTTATCCATCAGATATTTAACATATTATGAACTCACCCGAAAGTATTAGAAAATGTATGTATGTTAATGATGGTAAAAGGATCAAGAATACTTTTTAGATATTTGTGAGATATCTAATAGCATCTGTTTTTTTATGATATGTATAAAAGCTTCATCCATAGATGACCGGGATAAGAGCTTTTCTAAAAATCAGCAAGATAGCGGCAGGATTGATTCCCAGTTAGTTCGCCAGAGGGCCGAGGGCCGAGGGCCGAGGTTAGCAGTTCCCACAAAAGACAGTGGGAACCAGATCAATTATAGCCAGCTCCTAGTTAGGTCGACTACTTGTAATACGCGAAATATTAATAAATCACAGATTAACCAAAGAACTTTATTTCTTCCATAATAGAAATCCGCCTTCCAAGACGTGGTGGAGATACTGATTGTGAGAACAACACAATATTTATCGCATCTCTCGCCCGAAAGTAATAGAAAATCTATATCATTGGTGGAAATGGTCAAGATATTGAAGTGTTCACCACATTACGTACTCGCACGAAAATATTAGAAAATGTATAACAGTGGTATAAATGGTAATGCTAATTGTAATGTTAAAGATATGATAAAACTATACCAACAGACAGAACAATAATTGATATAGTTTTACATGAAAAAAAATTTTTTAAAAATAACTTACATCATTGATGTCGCTATTCCTAATTCCTGTAATATTCAAAAATCTGTTTCTGAAAAAATTAGAAAATGTACAGATTTACGAAATGAGATTAAAAGAATTTGTCATTCTCAGACTATAAAAATATTACCATTTGTTATTTCAGCATTATACCTAGCTCTCTCATTCAAAATTTAGTCTAATTAGATTTGTCAAAGAATCTTAATATAAAAATGCAAAAATCAGTCAAATTAAATGCATGTAGAATTACGAAAGATTTTTTAAATATTTATATTGAGAAATCAGTAGGATTTATAGGTCCAGTTAGGAGTTCTATCAAGCCGAACCCTCTGATATAAAAATATCTGAAGTCGGTGAATTATTTTCCCATCTGGTCTCTGGTAGGTTGACATGTTGTTCTTGGATTGTTTTGTATTTATTATACTTATACAGTGCAATTGCATAGCGCGGATAGACTAGATGATCATTTGTGGAAAAGTGTTTCACTATTTTTCCTGCGGGGAAGATTTACCCGGACATAAAGTCAAAAGAACAATTATTAAATATTCTACCTCTTATATATTTAACGTTTTACGACGCACTAGTGCAAATGAATTATAAAATGTTTACTAGTGATGGTAATGGTCAAGATAATATATCTATATTATCATGTTTATCATACTGTGCTCTCGGCCCGAAAGTATTAGAAAATATATATCGGTGATGGTCAAGATATAGAATACCCATTAATATTTAGCATTTTACGAACTAGAACGAAAGTATTTGAAAATATATATCAGTTGTGGTAATGGTCAAGGTACTTGTTACTCATTTTTCATATTATTATGCACTTGCTTGAAAGTATTATTAGGTAGGAACTTACATAAAATTGCATTTTATATAAGGCGTTGGAATAAGCTAAAATCTTTGTCATCGACCAACATTTTTCAGTATCTTTTGGTTGTTAAATTTTATTCCAACCACTGAGCTGAATAGATCCAAAGCTAATGTGTAAAATCCTCTCCACTTTCTGATCAGTATAAAAATTCCTGCGAGTGTAAATCACGGTGCAGAGAACACAGCTCGTCACGAATATGTATGGCAACCCTAATGGGACGTCGTCTAAAGTAAATACCGTGAAATATGACTCACTTTTAATTCAAGTCATCATAGCCCACGTAAACCACGCCAAAGTCACGTAGTCCGGTAAAACTACTTTTCGAATGGGTGTTTTTATAATTCCAACGGTTACGGCGACGGCACAAAAAGGGCACTGAACGTAAAATAAAACTGCAGCTCTTTCTGACACTAAATAACAGTGAAACAAACAATAAAAAATAAATCATTGTTGTGCATCTCCCTCACTCGTATCAAAGATATGAGATGCCGCGTGCCGTTGTCGTCACTATGCCGTTGCCGTGGGAATTATAAAAGCAGCCACTGAGTGATGAAGTCAAATTCATTGGAAACCATAACCACTATTTGCATTAGCTTTGCCCTTTGCTTTAAATTAAGGTTTTGCTTTAAATTAAGGTTAGCGCTTTAAATTAAGGTTTTGCTGTGAAATCGGGATGGTGGAATAAAATAGTCAATACTGTAATTATTGATAGAGTATATTTTTTCGGATGACAGGGTGATAATGAAGAGTGACCAGACAACCATGCATGCAAAGTGTGCACTGTCTCACTTTTTTAATATTGACGTGATTTATTTTTGAGGTGTTATGCCGTATTTCGCTACCTCCTTCTATGACCAACATTTTGGATAGCTTTACAGTGTCCATAGTCACGGCTGACGTGTAAATTTATGTTTATTACATTATCAAAGAAAACAAACACTTTGTGGCTTGAAGTTATGCAGAATGAAGCAAGTCCTTTGCTTAAAACCATTTTATTTTAACTCATAATCGTCGACCGGTTTCGGTTGAACTCAACCTTCTACAGGACAATAGTTTATGTCTATTGTCCTGAAGAAGGTTGAGTTCAACCGAAACCGGTCGCCAAATTTAAATTAAAATAAAGTGGTTTTAAACAAAGAACTTGTTTCATTCTGTATTAGGTTAATTACACTTCTAGCTAATGAAGGAGGTAGCGAAACACGGCATAAAATTCCAAAAATAAATCATGATTCACTTCATCCGCACGTTCATAACACTAAATTTAAGCCCCAAAATATCAACAAAAAGAACTAATTAGCTGTGTCTGGGGATGCTGAGTGGAGGGTCATTTTGAGGAAAGAAAGGAGAGCGCATTCAGAGAAGGAAAACGGTGAGAGGGGTTAGTAGGAGTCTGGGGTCGGTGCGGTTCCCCCTGCGGTGCAAGGCAATTCTCTGTAGGAGATTTCAAATTGATGGTCTCTCTCGAACTGGCCCGCCACACAATAAGTGGTCAGATACATCTGCCGCCAAGATTTGGACAAACCTCACCCCATAAACCCGTGCACCCCTGCTAAATCACTAAACGTAGCGAACCACTTGGAGTGACCTATGGCAGAGGTACAGGTTAGCCGATAAATGGTTTTCGGAGCGGCGGTACCCATATCCTTTCACAAATTGATTATGTACATATAAATCCATCGTAGCGTACGTCACGTAAATGCCCTCGTCAAATAAATACACAAGTCATCTGAAATTCTATTCAAGAGTCCATTACATGAATTTATAGGAATTGATTAATAATTTTTGACTTGTAGAAGACATCCTGTGACTGATTGGCTAAAAAAAAATTAAAAATTTCTCGAGTTTTCACAAGTTTGAATTAACCGATTGATTTTTAAAAAGTGTTTTTCTAAAATTGCATCCAATGAAAATAATGTTGTTTTATTATTACCGGAACTTTGTGAATTTGGCAACCCTTCTGCACCCAACGACCTCGCGCTGTAAATCACAGCCAATGAGAATCAGGTTACGGCAATGGCGGTCACTTTCCGCTTTGTTGGGAATGCATGAACCAATCGCATTATCTCCCGCGAAAATGGGATATGAAAAAATAAATTTTAAGGGTGGTGAAAACTCAAAAAGCTTTGTGAATGGAACTCGTGGTGAATTTTGGAATAAATGTTTTTAAAAATCGGAAAATTAATATGAATTGTAAGATATTAAATTTTATGCTGTGCTCCATGGGAAGATGACCATTTTTTAAACGCATGTAAATTGGTGAGACCCGTTTTCTTTTAAATAACCTTTTTCTTCCCCATCTCTTTCCCCCTCATATCTCCAGTCTCACAACATACCCCGATTGGGGGTGTCATAGTCTCATTCGTTCCAGACCGTTGGGAACATTTGAGGCTCTAGTCACTAGAGTCTAGTGCGTTATTTTCGTAAACTAAAGTAAAAATCTAAAAAAATATCCTTTATTTTAGATGAAATTGGTAACTTTTAAAAATTTTAAATACAATTTTTTTTTCTTCCACAAAAAACAATTTCAATGGGCTCTCTGGGGAGTGGAAAGTTTTTACCGAAATTAATGTTGTTTCATCCAAAGCTACTTACGAATTGTAGCTTCAGACGCACTTGTAATTTGTGTTTTATTTAGGAACAAGAGTCCCAGCTGCCCTCAGTCTGGAACCATTGAGACTATGTCATCCTCAATAGGGGTATGTTGTGAGGCTGAAGGTAGTAGGGAGGGGAAGGAGATAGAGAAAAGGAAGGTGGGAAAGTACCTGGCTATTCAGATCTGGTCAAAAAACACTGCTAAAGCCATATCAAGCAACATTTCAATTCTGAATGTGAATGGTGGTCTTGCACCAGGGCGATACTAAAAGTACTTTCCACTCTGGTACCCCAGCAAAAACCTTCAAACGGTACAATAAATGTAACTAAGGTATTATTACGCTTTATTTTAATGTGAATACTTTCAAAATATAAAATTAAATAGAGAAACAGTGGGAAAACATGAAATTAAAATATAACATAGTAACGAGATGGGTAGAGAGAGATACACATAATGTGTATGTGCCATACAATAAAAGAATAACTTTTGCAATACTATACAAATACAACAGATAAACACAATATTTTATACCATCAACAATCAGAATCTTGTGAAACAGCATTTAACGTAATTGTCGAAGAATGGAAGGAAGGAATGAAAAGTAATATATTTATCTAAACAATATTTTTGGATTTTCAAAGGGCATTTGAAACTATAGATCCAGAAATACTGATAAGAAAACTTAAAGAAATTAGTTTCTCGTATGTAACTATTGAATAAATAGAAGAGTATTGGAAAGATTGAAAACAGGTAACAAAAATAAATAATCAAATTTCATAACCAATTGAAAATAAATTAGGAGTACTACAGGGATCGGTCCTTGGACTTCCATTGTTCATACTCTATATTAATGATATGCTGAAAATATTTTCAAAATGCAAAGTACGAATATTTGCCGATGATACAATCATGTACTTCATTAGAGATATCTATGAAGAACTAATTAATATTTTAAATAATGGACAAAAAAAATGTTTAGTGTTTGAATGAAAGAAGACATCCAGTGAAAGCAAAATTAAAATGGATGGTGAAATAATTTAAAATGATACTGAAATACCATTAAATAATCAAAGAGTAACCAAGATGTCTTAATGCTAAAAAAAAATTATAAATTTAAGTTAATAATAATATTAAAATAAATTTAGAAGACGACTATTTAAATTACAATAATAAAAAACGAGTGTGCTTTAGACCACACGACCGAATGAAAACTTCTTTAAGCTTCGTTAACCTCGCCCGATCACACTTTTCTTAACGCTCTCGTCACGCATTCACCAGCTTACTCCCCAAGTCAAGCGTGTGTAAAGAAGTTTCAAAAAGCTTATTAATAATATTTAATTAACACTCTTTCAAAGTCATCGAATTGGAAAGCCATTGTATTTGTGTGTAAATTTTTTAACCCTTTATTTATACCAAACGAATGATTGGTTTCCAAAATTTGGTTAGCAAATTAAGAATAATTATTGTCATTCAAACACCTTCGGTGCACCTTTACTCATAAATTTCCAGAAGTATTCGTTATATAAAAAAGTTGCAATCTGGTTAAAGTTTGTAAATGCAAAATTTTCAAACGTAGCACATTCATTTTGGATTGAAGAGATAATGTAGGTACAGCAGGAAAAAAATATGAAAAATCCATAGAATTATAATAATTTGATTACGTTCGTAAGAAAGATAAAACCGGATGTGAGTGTTCGAGTAATGGTTGAAAAGGGGTCCAATTTTTCCACTTCTTTGGTCACTAAATCACAGTATTTTTAGTTTTGGGGCACACTTATTCTCAATGGTTATTACACGCGGCGCGAGAAGACTTGGGAGGGTCCCGGTGATATAAAATAGGGCGTTTTTGGCTGAGTGGTGTGAGGATTACTCGATAGAATGATTCGTATATTATACAGAGCGGTCAACGTAAGACATTTGAATAGTAATATTGAAAGGTGCGACATTACTACTACGAGTGTTGGGACCTAAAACCTGGAATAAAATTGCCACATGATTTAATCACTTAGGCTTCTGGCATATTGTGTCAGAATGTCAAGAGTATTTCCTCTTTGCAAAAAATCTAATTGAATGGAATATATCTAAATATGTCCGAAAACTAAAAACTGGTATGATTACAAATAAATGTAAAATTTTAAAAAATTGAATGCAAACATAATAAAGTTTGAAAAATGGTTCACCTGACGTTTTTTCTAATTAAAATAAGGAACTTCAGTCCAATTTTTTAAAATGAATAATGACCTTCTAACTTAAATAACTGCATATTTATTTTTATTTTTATAGTTAGTTTTAATAGTTAAAATAAATGTCAAAGTTTTAATGTTTCAAGATCCCCCGAAAACCACCGAATCTAGTGTGACGTCATCATGACCAACCGAAGTATGAATTTTGTAGGCAACTGGAATTAGCTGATCGTCGCCGGCCATTTTGAATTTCAGCATTGGAGCGTTTTATGGACGCGGTGACGTCACGCCTCACAAATTCAATAATACCAACTTGACAGGGTGTTTTAATGAACTGTCTAAAATGGACTTTTTAATATATTTTTTAAAACTCCACGTTAAATATTATTTAATACAACTTATTTATTCAGAATCAGCGTTTATTGGTCTATATGAACATATTTTTTTAAAGCAATAATATTTTTCACTGGAGTTCCTTATTATTGATAACGAAAAAAAAACATGTACTTAAAAAATATGAAAAACACATATTAGGCTAATATATTAAAAACGTTACTGATAACTACACTGATCTACTGACACTGAACGTTTTTGTCGTTTCGTGTAAAAATAATTAATAAAAAATTAATAAAAATTTCACAATTTGTTTTTCAAATTACGTTTGGAAACTTTGGTTTTCTAGAAGTGCAGATTTTAATTCTTTTGTTGTAAACTTTTAGATTTAAATTAGAGATGCCACGAATATTCGGCTACTATTCGGTTTTTGGCCTATTCGGTTACACTTTTTACTATTCGGTATTCGACCGATTCGGCTATACTTTTTACTGTTCGGTATTCGGCCGAATATTGTTAACCATTTGGCTGAATACCGAATACCAAATCATGTACGTAATAATTTTACTTACTTGCTTTCGTTCCTTCTCCACCACGTGAGATCTTGCTGTTACATAGCAAACAAACCGACCGGTCAGTGGTTGAGTGGACATCGCGTTTGGGTCCCACCCGGGCGTTCCGTGTTCGATTCCTCGGCTGGCTAAGTCCTCCATCACAACACAAGCAACATTTTCGGCTTTCTGTGGTGGTAGTAGGAGATTTTCAAACATTGTTGAGTTATTCGTAGCCCGGGAATGTTTGTCTTTCTTTTTAAACAAAAAAAAAAAAAAAAGCTACCAGTTTATTGTTTTCACAAATACGTGATTTTTTACAAAATGGTGCCATTTCATAAAACTTTTCGCGAACAAGCAGTGATATTTTTAAGGTATGCACAATATAGTGACAATAAAAATCAACAAATCGTCGCCTCAGTTCTTAATTGTCCAAACGACAATTAGAACATTTTACAGGAGGAAAAGGTTTTCTTTCATTATTTCAACAAAACATTATGATAGCTGTTTAAGATAAAGCTATTTTCGTTAAGGTAAAGGTCTCATTAGTTTAAATAATTCATTGTTAAGTGGTTAACTATCATTTTTTATACTTTAATTTTCATTTTAAAGTGGATATTGAACAAAAAATAAAATGGTCGTTTGGACTATAAAGAACTGAGGCGACCAAATAATGCGTGTTGTGACACGACCTACTCGCAAAAGAAACAAATACGCCCACGGCATAGTTACCCCACGCACTTCAATCATATCGGAATGTGTCACCCGCAAAATGTACTAAATGCTGCCAAATATTCGGCGCTTTGGCCGAGAGCCTAGCCGAATATTTGGTATTCGGTATTCGGCAAAATCACTATTTGTGGCATCTCTAACTTAAAAACAAAGCATAGTGTTTTTTTTTCTTTATAACACTGTCTAGATAATATTTCTCACCGTGATTTTTTTTTTTATGAATACCGCAAAAGAGTCCCACCTGCTCCCGTCTGGAGCCAGTGAGACTATGGCATCCCCAATTAGGGTATGTTGTCAGGCTGAAGGTAGTGGGGAGGGGAAGGAGATAGTGAAGAGGAAGGTGGGAAGTACCTGGCTATTCAGATCTGGTCACCAAACACGGCTAAAGCCATTTCAAGCAACGTTTCAATTCTAAACGGTGGTCTTACACCAGGGCGATACTGAGAATATCTTCCACTCTGGAACGTGCCGCAAATATACTATATTTATATTAAATGAATAAATTGTGAAATAACACAAATCTATCAAATAAAATTTATTTGCCACGCCGGTATTCGATCCCGCGACCTTCGGAATGCCGGGTCTCACCCAATCGTAGGAGTAGAAGATTTTAAAATATTGGTGGTTATTCGTAACCCGGGAATATTTGTATATATCTACTGTCTTTAAAAACGTTTAACTGGTTGTTCACTGGCCCTTAGCGTGAAAAAATGTTAAAAAAAATTATGCCCAAGTAGAATTTTCAATCTTTTTTTATTTCCTGTGATAAAATTTATTTATCAGACTCAAAACATAAGATTTAATCTAAAGCAAGAGAAAGAGTGGAAAAAAACTTATTTGTGTTATTTTTTACGTTAGCTCAACACGAGAGTCCTAAGGAACAAAAAATCATATCTTTGGGGATGCCGTGTGAAGGGTATATTTAGGGATAGGAAGGAAAGGAAGTTCTGGGACACATAAATCCATTCCTCCCACCACGGTCGTCGGTCGAGAGTCCGGCTAGAGAAGTGTAAAATTCTCCGTCAACCAGTTTCTCCCGATCCGGCCAGCCACGTAGTAGATGGGCAAACGCATCCGCCGCCAAGACCTAGACAATGTCACCTCTGATAAATCACCAAACATAGCGAAACACTTGAGGTGACCTGTGGCAGTGGTGTTTGTTATTCAATAAATGATTCCCAAAACGGCGGTACCCATTCATTACTCCATATTTTTTTTTTTATGAAAATGTGAAAGGAAATTACCTACCTACAGGAAATTATTTTAACACAGCTTTTTCCCCGAAAATAATTGAAAAATGCCGTCAACAATCTAAAAAAAACTATTGCCCAGTATTAAAAATACTTTTTAAATTTAGTAGCCAATTAATAACTTTAAAGTATTTTTTTATCATAATTTTAGGCGAAAGCAGAATATTTTAACTAGGTTCGCCGTTAACAAGCTCTAGGAATGGATTACGCCAATCACTTAGGTTCTAATGACGTCATCTCTCGTGACGGAGCCAAGTGGTCGCCTCCCGGCTTGATATTTGATTACGTCATAGTGACGTCACACAGGATAACGAGGTCTTACGTTTCGAAATAATATGGTGCTATGGGGGTCTCTGATTACCGGGACTGCTTCTTTGATATGACGGAGTAATTATTTCTTTGGGACAGGCTTTGGAAAGGGGACATGTTTTGAGGCTTCCGAGAACTTTGATGTTATTCGTTAGTATGTCACGGCCTTAAAGTTATAAATATTTCTCTAAGCTGGTTTACAAAGCAAACAATTTTCTTTAATGACGAGGAGATGGAACGTAGTTTAGAAATATGAAAGTCGAAGTGTGATAAAAGCGTGAATGAATACTTTAGACACAATTAAAATATTGTGAATCGGAAAGTATATGAGGCTGATGTAAATGTAGGCGTTATGGGGGTGGAAATTTGTTACAAGGACGAGGGGGTCGGGTCTTCATTACCCACTTATTCAACCAAGTATTTCATTAATTTAAGAAAAAAAAAAGAAAATTTTGCTTGTAGCGATATTGCACTTTTAAGGAAATAAAACATGACATTTTATCGACAAAAATACATTAATTATTTATTTATAGCTAACAAAATTAGCTTTCTCTAGCTTAATCATACTTAAAACTATTTTTTTACAATATTTTAATTTGTATGGTACTTTTAGGAACTTAACAAACTAATCTTTGGAAAAAATGATAAAAAGTTAATATGAGTGTAATACGGGGAAGGATCATATTTACCTTTTTCAGCTTTTGGCACGTGTAGCTTGCAGCGCGATTGCCGTTCGACTGATTTCTCATCAAAAAAGTTTAAAGAAAGGTAACTCCTCCAGCTATTGAGAAGAGCGGCAACGTTGTATGCTTAGTTGTAAAACCACAAGCAATTTTGACACATCCCCCACGACGTCGTCACAAAGTGATGCTTGTACGATTTTCGCATTTGCAACGAATGCATTAAGATAGTAAGTAATTAAGTAGAATATACGACGGAAGAATATACAAGTATGGAAGTGAAAAGTAAAAAAAGTCAGATCAAGAAGTCAGAAGACGTACTAGGCATGATAAAACAAATCTTTGAAACTTTGATCCAAGCCTTTTTGTTCAAAAACCACCACCTTTGAAAATTATTTAAGTTTTTCTAGATGAAATCACAAATAAAACATATAAAAATTACATAAAATGATGATACAAAATGATAAAATTTTTTGATTTTTCTACAGTTTTCGGATGAATTTCGAACGAGAAAGCTTTGGAAATTGTTATATTAGTTTATGTAATTATTACCTTAGTGAAAAACTAGAGCAGCATACTTTGCAGAAGGTTCGATCCTTGATATGGATCCTGTAGTGAATCTCATGGATGGAGTGGCAGACGTAGGTATTGTGGCAGATATCAGAGGTTGTTTTTCCACACACAATAACAAACACACAATATTTTTTCTTATAGTTGAAACTTAAAAACAATTTTTTTTATTTCGCGCCCTTGATTTTTCATCGGAACAGCGCTATACAAATAATCCAAACATTTTTATTATTATTTAGTTATCTACAATAAAACAAAGTGCAAAGTTCGCAAAAAAACAGATCACGTATATGACAGCATTATAAAAATATCTTGCATAACATGAAAATAAACAACCAACCCACAACTTTCTTATTCTTTCAAAAAACTTCACCCTTATCACCTCGTCATCCCCTGGCTGTTTAAGATTCAGCACCTTCTCGCTTTCTTTTTCCGGATTAAACCTGCGAAACTACCTCCCACACCTCACCACCTCATTCTCCCCCTCAGCTGGGGGAGTCGGTAACAAATGATCATCCGACATATCTAGTTGTGACATTCGCAGGATCCGAGGGAAGGAATAAGGGTTCAAGAGGCTTATATTTTATCGCGGGCCAATCGCCTTTTGTTAATAAAAAACCTTCCAGGAAGATAGTCCGTGAGGTTGACCTTTGCCAGTCTTTTGGAATGTATAAAATGGGCAGTAAAAAATAGTTGATCTCGTTATAACACTTGTCACTTCGAAGTATTAATATATTTTCAGACGTAAAATCTTGCTGAAGTTAGGGAATGCAGACAAATGGATATCTAACACCGTTCGTTCATCAACATATCATCGTTCCCAAGCACAAATGAAGATCAGTAAGCACAAATATCGGTTCACACTGAATAAATTAAGACCACTTAGATGTTATGAACTGTTGCTTGATCGTTGGGTGAATCAATGCTGAGAAGTTCCCGATTTCGAGTCTTAGGTATTATTTAAGTCTTCGTATTATATTACATGTTAAAATTTCTAAATTGACAAAATGTAATGTTTTTAAAATATAAAGGTTGAATAGAATCTAATAAAATCGAATGGAATTGTTTCGAAACTAACCACATCTAAATGATTTGAATTAAATTGAATTAAGTTGAAATGAATTGGACTGAATTGAATCGAATCGAATGAAATGAATTAAAATATAATTGAATCGCATTGTTTGATTTGAATCAATTAGGTTGGAATTGAATTGAATTTTAATTACTGACTTCGTCCAAAGTGTCTACTTTTTTATTAACAATTCAAAGAGACGAAAAAACCGGCTTCTTCTTACTTGGTATAACAAAAAAACTTAGAATAGGTGAACGGCAAACTTTGAAAATTGTGAGGGATTGTGAGAAATTTTTTCGCTCTCTTTTTAACGAAGAGAGACCATAAAAATGTGAACCAAGAAAATTATTAATTACCGACCTAAACTTAATCGTGTAATAATTAGATACAAAAGAGTTGTGAATTATTTTTAACCCCGTGAGGCAAAATATATCTCATGCTATGTGAAATAAAATTGTGTCTTGCTGATGAATATTATTTAATTTTTAAGGTATTCCTTCCATTCCGTGGTGCGCTTTCTTCTTCTTTAACCGACGTTCCGTATCCATCATCAGGGCAGATGTACTATGATTATGGACAATGAACGCTAACGAAACGTTGGCTAAAGAAAAAGGAAGCGCAGCACTGCACAATAATAAAAAACTCAAGGTAATTCTTTCAGTCATTAAATCTTAAATTTTGCTGATTTTTTGTAAAATTACTACTAAATTATTTCGTAGTCTCTAAAGTTATCCTTAATTCGTAAATTTTTATTTTTTATTGTAAAATTTTGTTTATTAATGCTGTTTCGTAACGCCATTTGGTCTTTTTAATTTATTTTTTATTTTTTGTTGGCTTGCCAATAGAATACATCACATATAATTATTATTTTTTAACAGACTCCACTTTATTGCCATGAATTGCATACTTTGGGGACCAAATCACGGAGCCGTACTCTAAGATACTTAATGGGTTGTATTTGCTTTGCCATTAGCGGGTGGCATAACGAACCCATTGGCGTTACGAAACAACTGCCTGTACATTTTTTTCTTATATTAACGATAATCCTTACTAATTTCGAGCCAAAATAATTGTAAACTGCAAAATCTATTGATTACCTAATACAGAAAAAAATAGATAGAAACGAAATTGACATCCAAAATTGGTCCAAAATGGAAAATAATCTGTCACAGTGTGCTTTGATGAGAGGTTTAAATAATGTAGATTAAAGTTTAATCACCAATTAAAATTGTCGAAGTACCCGCATCAAACACTAAATTCACCCCGTACTAATTCTAAAAAGATAGTAAAATCAATAAATTATTAATTACTCACATACCTTAAGCAATTTTCACCCTCTGGGGGTTTCGGTCACATTTAATAAATTAAGTTTATTGGAATAATTTTTAAAGATATATAACTATCACATGAAGGCCAGCGTGGTCGAGCGGTATGGGTCTTGACTCGCAATCCGAAGGTCGTGGTGTCGAATCCCTGCGAGTAAAATAAATTTTATTTGATTAATTTGTGTTATTTCACAATTTATTCAATTAAAATAATATGTAATGTACTTGCAGCTTCCAGAGTGGAAGATACTCTCAGAAACTCCCCGGAAGACCACCATCAAGAATTGAAACGTTGATTGAAGTGGCTTTAGCCGTGTTTGGTTACCAGATGTGAGTAGCCAGGTACTTCCCTACCTTCCTCTTTCCCATCTCCTTCTCCTCCCTACTACCATCAGCCTCCCAACATACTCTAATTGGGGATGCCATAGTCTCACTGGCTCCAGACGGGAACAGTTGTATAGTAGGTAATATTTAAATACCGACGAAAAAGATGATAGGAAATAATTAAGAACATAAAACAGAACTGGGGATCGAACCCAGAATCTTTCTTACCTTACAACGCTTTAAACCTCAAAGTTATGAGACCGAACCTTACATGTCAGTTTAGGAATAATTGTCAACCTTTTCCTCAACCAATTCCCACGTATTTTTCTGCTATAATAGTATGATTTGAAATTACAACCTGAATATCTTATTTTTTTAACCTCCATAGTGACTCCGATGTTAATTATAATTATTCGATTGTCATTTATATATGAGGGGAATAAGTTGAAGATAAATATTGCGAATTCTTACTTTGAGGTTAAGATTGGAGGAGACTCTTTGAGTCTCCCGACCAACACCATAAGAGGGATGAATTCCTACCTACCCCTGAAATCTCTTTCAATTCTAGAACTACCTCTCCTTTTTCTTTCAAGGCCTCCTGTGTGGAATATATTTTATTTTCACAATAGCTTACTGGTTAAAATCGTTGTCTCCGTAAGACAGGGTTCCAGGGTTCGATCTCCAGTTGCGACAGTTACCACATATTTGCTTTTTTTTGTTCCGTTTCGTGTTTCTTTTAGATTTATTAGCATTATTTTCTTTTTCATTGTATAAATAAATTCTTTCAAGCATGGTTGTAAAATTCTCACATTATTTTTACGCAACAACGTGAGATCAAAAAACATAGTAACTTCCACAAAAATAAACAAGGATTTCCACAGATTTCTAGTGCTTGTTTAGCTGTATTATTCAATGCGTATTTCATTCCTGTCGAGTAATATTTTCTCGCCAGTCGACTTATTCCCCCGGCCTGTGCGGCTGTACAGCAAAGTAGGCAGGGCAATTTATACGTATCACTTTCAGTATCTTGGTTTAAGGCTTCACGGAAACAACGGAGGCTGTGTTTTATTATCCGGGGAGATGTATCATCTTAAACTATGACAGAGGATCGGAATTTGTGGGAATTTTTAAGGAATTCTGCATTTTGCGGAGAAATTTGGTTAGTGGATTTACCTACAAGTTTCTTCATCATCATTTGCATACCTTCATGGCGTCTCCAGGCGTTCTTATCTTCCGCAACTTTAGTTAACTTGGTCCGTTGCAGGTTAAGTTTTCCTTAGAGTACATGTAACTTGTACACTTTGTTTTCACCAGGTTTGTCTGGGGAGACGAACTAAACGTGTTCCTCCGTAAATACAGGATAAAGTACTGGACAGTGGTCGTCCATTTGAAGTCCTCCGTGGCTAAGTGGTAAAGAATTTCGGCTTGGGCTAGATGCTGTTTTTTTATGTGAATACCGCAAAAGAGTCCCAACTGCTCCCGTCTGGAGCCAGTGAGACTATGGCATCCCCAATTGGGGTATGTTGTGAGGCTGAAGTTAGTTAGGAAAGGAAGGAGATGGGGAAGAAGAGGGTGGGAAGTACCCGGCTATTCAGATCTGGTCACCAAACACGGCTAAAGCCATTTCAAGCAATGTTTCATTTCTGAATGGTGGTCTTACACCAGGGTGATAATGAGAGTATCTTCCACTCTGGAACGTGCCGCAAAGTTACTATATTTTATTTTAAATGAATAAATTGAGAAATAACACAACTTAATCATTAAAAAAATTTTGCCACGCCGAGATTCGATCCCGCGACCTTCGGAATGCGAGTCAAGAGCCTTACCGCCGGACTACGTCGGACGTCTTGCTGGTCGAAAACATTTCTTAATGTCTTATGTAATCTGCGGGTATCTCTCAAAATTACATATTTCAATATATTTGTGAATGTTTGAAACAAAAGCACACTTTTCATGTTTGTTTAAAATGTGTGTAAACCTGAGAGTCGGTAAAGAAATAGTAATTTTTAATCTTTATATGAAAAAAGATCTAAATTGCTGCTAGTTTGCATGATCTTAAAATTAAGAATTATTTAAAATTACGTTTATATTTAGTTAGTTCATTATATTGATTTGATTAATAAAAGTTTTCGATATATAAACCAGCCAAAATCATTTAATAATAATGTTATATAATCTTATATGTAATAATATATAATTGATTGCCTTATTCATACTTCCGCTTATTTTTGACAATGCTTATTTAATTTTTCGTTTTTACATTTGAAATACTTCAAATCCTGATGAAGAAGTTTTAAAAGTAGTTCTACCTCTCGATCACAATGGCTTGCGTGATTGAGGGGTAGGGCTCTCAACTAGCAATCCGAAGGAAGTGGATTCAAATCCGTGGATTCCGGCCTGAGCCAAATAATTTTATTTGATTGATTTGTGTTTTTTCAAATTAAATTAAAACAATATAATACATATACTTTTTGCAGCACGTACCAGAGTTGAAAATAATTTCTGGTTTAAGACCACCATTGAGAGATGAAACGTTGCTTCAATTGGCTTTTGCCGTGTTTGGTGAACAGATCTGAATAGCCAGATACTTTCTCACCTTGCTCTGTCTCATCTCCTTCCCTTTTCTATTAATTTCAGCCTCACAATATTCCCCCATTGGGGGTGTCTCACTGATTCTAGTAATCTTTTTTTTTAAATTGATAATTTTTATTTTATTTTAGGTGGGTTATTTTAATTGGTTTATTTTAGTTGTTGTGAGCAAAAAAATTTTATTTGATTGATTTGTGTTTTTTCACATTAAATTAAAACAATATAATACATATACTTTTTGCGGCACGTACCAGAGTTGAAAATACTTTCTGGTTTAAGACCACCATCGAGAGATGAAACGTTGCTTCAATTGGCTTTTACCGTGTTTGGTGAACAGATCTGAATAGCCAGATACTTTCTCACCTTGCTCTCTCTCATCTCCTTCCCTTTTCTATTAATTTCAGCCTCACAATATTCACCCATTGGGGGTGTCTCACTGATTCTAGTAATCTTTTTTTTTAAATTGATAATTTTTATTTTATTTTAGGTGGGTTATTTTAGTTGGTTTATTTTACTTGTTGTGAGCAAAATAATTTTATTTGATTGATTTGTGTTTTTCACATTAAATTAAAACAATATAATACATACTTTTTGCGGCACGTACCAGAGTTGAAAATACTTTCTGGTTTAAGACCACCATTGAGAGATGAAACGTTGCTTCAATTGGCTTTTGCCGTGTTTGGTGAACAGATCCGAATAGCCAGATACTTTCTCACCTTGCTCTGTCTCATCTCCTTCCCTTTTCAATTACTTTTAGCCTCACAATATTTCCCCATTGGGGGTGTCTCACTGATTCTAGTAATCTTTTTTTAAAAATTGATAATTTTTATTTTATTTTAGGTGGGTTATTTTAGTTGGTTTATTTTAGTTGTTGTGAGCAAAATAATTTTATTTGATTGATTTGCGTTTTTGCACATTAAATTAAAACAATATAATACATATACTTTTTGCGGCACGTACCAGAATTGAAAATACTTTCTGGTTTAAGACCACCATTGAGAGATGAAACGTTGCTTCAATTGGCTTTTGCCGTGTTTGGTGAACAGATCTGAATAGCCAGATACTTTCTCACCTTGCTCTGTCTCATCTCCTTCCCCTTTCTATTACTTTCAGTCTCACAATATTCCCCCATTGGGGGTGTCTCACTGATTCTAGTAATATTTTTTTTAAAATTGATAATTTTTAGTTTATTTTAGTTGTTGTTATTTATACAATTAGGAATGTTTTAAAATTATATTTATCTTAGGTAGGTTCCATAAAGTTTAGTAAGTCGTTATAAACCTCTAAATCACTTATAAAAATAAATTACTCTCACACAAATCAGAACAAGAAAACTTCAAAAAGAAACATGAAATTATTAGATATTTCGTAAATTTTAACCTTCACAGAAAATAATTTGATCACGAAATAAAAATAAAGTCTTATTGAAACTATATAATTTCTTAGAACGTATGGAATAAAACACTATAAAATATCTGAAGCTTGAAATTCTAATCTCACAAGGTGAAAATATTCTTTTAAGTACTTACATACTATTTCAAAAGCTTTTTCTGAGCTTTCTTATTTATCGTCTCGAATATTTTGAAATAAGCGCGGGTCGAAGAGCTTTCCACGAAATTGAATCTGGTAGGGTATTATATATTTCGTTTATTTTTATTGTTTTCCCGAAATTTTTCCTAAGTAGGATTTTTATTGTTTCTGAAATATTGTTTTTCTCAAGTTCACAGGTCAAGTGGCATTGATTAATAGTAGTATTATCGTTCTATTTGCTTAGTAAAAAAACAATAGAATTTGAATATGTTTACATTGACACAAAGGTTGGAGGCGTGTAATTTACGGTAATTTTTATAATATGCATGTTTTTATAATTTGACTAGATATCTATGTAATCTAATAAGTTTAGTGTTTTAAAGGGACCAACAAGAATCGTTGCTGGTATTTTTTGATGTCTTAGTTGCGAGATAATGAATTAAAAATGTTATATTTATAGTTATGTGCTTTCAAACATATAAAAATTTGAATTTCAATTAAACTGCCAATGTTATCTTTATAAACGAAATGGCTGTGAACTCCATTTGAAAATAAATAAAAAAAACTTTTTATTATTAAGGAAACAAAATGTTCATTACGTAAATAAATACAGTGATTTTTAAACTTATTTCTTGTAATTATTTAACAACCCTTTACCAACCTTTTAGAGGAAACCAGGCCGCATTTTGTACATTCCCAATTTCCTCTCTTGACTTTGACACTAGCCAAATATATATTTTTAATGTAATGTACACGGAAACCGACCACTGGTTGACCATATAATTTGCTGTTTTGATAACTTACTTCTTATAGGAGTTAGGATCCTCCAAAAATTGTTAAAATTGCCTTGTTTCAACACCATCAACAGAGGTTCAGTAAACAAACCTGACACTTTAGTTTTTAAAAGCAAAGCGTACTGAAATGTAATACTTTCTTCTAATACAGTTGGTTAAACAAAACTCAAAAATCGGTTCAGTTTTGGAATTGAATAATATGGATTAAAAAACTTTGATTTTCGCGATTTAATTTAGGCATTCTCAGCCTGAGCTCAGTATTTGGGGGGAGAGGGATTAGAGCAACAATGATAAAATACCTATTTTTAAAATTTCTTGGCGATCTTGTTTCCTCTTAATGACTTTCAATAAAATATTAAGCACATAAACTTATGCTTAAGATTTTTTCTTTTTTTACAAAAATTAAAAAAAAAATATATATCTAAAATAATGCACAATTCAAGCATTAATCTTTATTTGGTTGCAAAATTATATATATGTTCTTCCTACCCATGTCCAGAATCCATAATATCTTAATTCTTCTTTTAAAGTCGTTTCTTTTGTAACGGTTTTTATTGCAAGAGGGAGTATATTAAATAATTTTATAGAGAAGTGTTGCATATTTCTTTGTCCAAAAGTCGTTATAGTTGTTGGTTGATGGAATACATGTTGTAATGTGGATCTTGCGAATTAGCCCGAGTTTGTCTGTGCAAAGTTATTTTTGCATATAATTGTTTCAGTGACATTAAATTATTATTATTGATTACTCTAGAACTACCAATCACCAACAGTTAAGACGAAATCTTTAGTAGAATCTGAGTTTTCAATTTTTGGCAACTTTACGCCATGCTAACATACCTCATCAAAAAGCATAGCATTCTATTTGACAATGTGCATAAAAAACTAAACATCATTTATCCAAAGAAATGTAAGACGCCTATTTTGCAACAAAGCTCAACAATGAACTTCCACTGGCCATCAGACAGAACCCTAATTAAACTAAATATAACTTGGATTACCATCCAAGACAAATCAAACATCAACCATTTTTTAAAACCTCCTTGTCAGTATTTACCAACTGCAGATGCGATGTTGGATGTGTTTTATTGTAATTTTACTTCGTAAAATACGATTTCATTTGACCTTTTTTATATTGATTGTAGTGTAGTGTTGTAAATTGAGACATGATTATCTTGTAAACTGTGCATGCTCTCAACACAGAATCTCGTAAGTACGGTACTTCATCAGTGTACTTTTAAGATAAAAAAGAATAAATATTAAAAGAAAAACACATTTGAAGCATCGCATTTGAAGGTTGTTAATCATCTCTGAAATAAAAGACATAATTTTTCTTCTTAGAATAAAAAATATATATTGTGAAGTACACGATCCATCTGTGTAGGGTAGCATACACGAAGAGTTATTTAGTACATTGTCTTGTAAAGTAGGTAAAGTATCTTAGAGTTTTATTCAAATATACTTTACGACACGATATTACTTAGATTGCACCTCTCAAAAATGCTCTGTTTCATTTTGTTACTGTTTATTTCGCTATGCTTGCGAGATTTGTGCTGTCTGGGAGATATTTGATGAAAAATGCAATACGGTTCTACAGCAAACAATGCTTCAAGTGTTCAATAGAGGTTCAACTATTTTCGTATTAAATCTAAGTGTTGAAGTTTAGTCACGTTTATTGACGAAATCTCGAACAAACCGCTTTTATCCAACAATCGTTAACGAAGTAAGTAACTGTTCCACTTTTTACGCGAATACCGCGCAAAAGATGCACATTTTTCCAACTAGTGGAGCCAATGAGAGTTGCATTCATAATTGGGGTGGGTTGTGAGGCTAAAAGTGGTAAGGAAGAGAATTATGTGGCTATTCAAATCTGGTTATCAAACACGACTAATGTTATTTCAATCTGAATGGTAGTCTTTCACCAAAGCGATACAGAGAGTATCTTCCACTTTGGAACGTGCCCCAAATATCCAAATATGCCGTTTACAATTTTTATTCAGAAGTAACGGGTTAATATTCATCTCAAGATTTAAAGTTTTTTTTTCAATTAATTGATTATCAGAACTAATATTAACATGATTTTAAAATGGCCCCCGTACTAAGTTCCCGCTAGAGTAAACGATAAAAAGCTTTTGTTGTCGCCAAATATTTAAAAAAAAAATCTTATGGCGTAAGGGTTGTGGCGCCAAGCGGCGTGCACATTTCAAAAATCAGAGGATTGTCCGATTTTTGTAAATTTGCTTACTTCATTGTGAACCAAAATTATCGTGCGTTTAGGTCAAAGGGGTTAGATAAGTGCCTCAAAATTCACTCTTCGTGACCAAAAAATCAGCCATAACCAAAATAGAAAACGGTTGCATGGGTTATTCGTACGTCGTCGTGTGGATCTTGAGGTGCAATAAAGTAAAATATGAAAGATGTCGATTTAAGTATTGTAACGGGTAGCTGTTCACAAAACCTTACCAAAAATACATTTATTTTCATAACATGTGGAATGTATTTCACAACCCTGTAATTTAATGCCAATGTAAGATTTTCCAAAATAAAATAAACTCATTCTTGGATATGTGACTTTTGATTTCCCCATAAATTAAGCCCAGAGACAAACAAAAGACGTTTACGCAAAAAAAATTACGGTGATGTAGATGTATTACCCTCTCTGATTTTTTTTCCCAATTCCACCAAAGCGTAAGGTGCTTTCAGCACCATTTAAAATCAATCACTAATTAAATTAGTCCAATTAGAGATCTGAAATGCCTTTTTTGTGATAATTAAGTACCTAGATCTGAATGGACACATGCTTTTAACATTGTATTTTTTTCTCTTCCACATTTCTTGGTACGTAAAATTAAAAAATTACCCAAAAAGAAAATGCTTTAGTCGCACTGGCTCCATGCAATCCGGACACTTGTACTGAATCACATAAAAAAAATCTCTATCTATTTCAGTCGAACCCCTTTCACCCATATAACATGGTGCATTGAACGAATAAATCAATTCAGCACTTAAAGTGCTGTCACGAGAGGGATGGCGAGATTCGAGAAGGTTCTGTTATACTATAAATTACTTGCGCCAGTGGATATTGGAGTTGAATACCAGTGCTGTAGTTGACGCACCAAGTGCATGAAATAACGTTTAAAACAAACAAATAAAAACATTTCTGTCTAGGAGAGCTTTATTTGAATTTTGAATAGACAACCGAACTATAACCCTTTTGTCGGAGGTGCTGTCTACACTTGTAATTAAATAAAAATATATATACATATATATTTGCAATGCATCGTTCCCCTTCCGCTTCCCCTTCCACCCTCCCCCCTCCCCCTCCCCCCTCCATTCCCTCGCCACCCTTCCCCCCTCTCGAGTTCCCCTCCCCCTCCCGGATACCTCTCTCTCCTCCCGCAATCTATACATTCATTCCCGGCACATTTAGTTTTCAAACAGCTCGCGTGCCACCTATTGCAATTTTTTTCATAATGCCAGAGCTCACCAGTTTAAACAGAAACCATCGTAGGCAGGCACACATAAAATTCCCAAAGTTTCATCGTAATCGGATGAACTGATAGCAACGCATAATTTCATGATGCCAGAACCTATTGTGTATATAGTAAGAATCGCGGGCATGCGCACATCAAATCTCCAAAGTTTCATTGCAATCGGATGAATGGTTTAGCAACGCAAAGCATACACACATACATAGAGAGGAGCAAACATTTTTTCATTTATATATATATATATTTAAAAAAACAATAACTTTTATTTTTTGAGTTACAATTCTGTGACTTTCAGTATTTATATTAATTATACAAAAAGCCAACAGATTTTTTTTATTTATTAAAAATAAAAGATTGAACTGTCCAAATAGGTGGAATTTAGGAAATTTGGATGAATTAAAATACAGATTTTGTAAAAAAAAAAGAAAGAGAGAAAAACAAGAGAGAAGAAGATAAATAATAACAATAATAATAAAGGTGTTTATTTCAGCCGAACAAAGCGGTGGGTGCAATACTTTCTTAGTCTTATAAAAGTGTACATCTTTAAAAAAATACTTAAAATGATAGAAAATACAACAAAAAAGAAAAGAGAAAAAATGTAAATTAATAAAAAGCATATTTAGTATGTGTATACTACGGAGGTTTTAAGTGGATTCTACATGTTTGGTTTGCGCGCCCTGCCACTGGGCCACGGCCTGAACGAGAGTGTTTTCCGATCTTCGGTAGCGCTGATTCGTACCGGCTATTCTGTGGCGCATCAAAGCATCGTGCCCTTCCTTCTGCGAACATCTGCGAGGCGCTGCATCGCCAAGGTAGGCCAAACAGCGCCCTATATGCTCGGAGTGTGTTCATAACGCCTTGTATGCATCTCGTCCGTAGTTGGCCAGTGTAAAAACTCATGCAGTAAGTGTGGAATATTTGCTTCTTCACCGGAAGACTGCACCTGTTGAATATCTTGGCGAGCATGTTGGCTTGCACGCTCAATACTCCACTTTGATGTTCTATGTCATGGTAAATACAATAAAAAATATTAAAACATGAGATATTTACTGTTTGTATAAAATACTTTAAAGTTTTTGTTTTTGATTGTTTTTTTTTTTTTCGTTTTGTTTTGCATTTTTATGTTTTTGTTCTTGTTTGGTTTTGTTTTGTTTTTTTTTTTTTGTTAACCACCTGAGCTGAGAATTTTTTTTGACCCGCCAAACGATTTGAGTTGGGAATCCCCGATCTAGAGCAATGTACACACAGTAACAGGGTGTTATTATCTAGGAGTGTTGTACATTTATAACCCAATAATATTACATGTTTCAACAAAAAATTGCAAGAAGATGTCAGTAAAATAAATGGCTCTCGCGTAAAAAATCAACAAAAACAAAAATAAATTTAATGCGATAACATTTTTATGTAAAAGTTGCCCACTCATCCAAACTTACCATCTGAACCAGGTTTCTCTACAACGAGCGGAATCAATCAGAGATCTTGGAGTCATACTTGACTCCATTTAGATCATATTAAACACAACTAATAAAAGCCTATACACACATGGGCTTCTGTCTACAAAAAAATTGTGTATAAAAAAAACATTTTATTACAAAAACTAATCAATAAACCTTTTAGACTTGAACTACCATACAATGCATGTAATATGACATTTCATCTCAAATTTGCATCTGTCATTTGAAATCCTCAAAATCACATTATTTGCACTAACCGAATTGAAAATATCGACAAAAAAATTTTATCTTATCGTTTAGGAAATAATCAATATAACCCTTTTGCTCTTTACAAAAGGAAAAAAAATCATGTAATGTGTGTGTGTTTATTTCCTATTTTTACATTAGCTCCACACAGGAGGCCCGGAGGAAAATAATTCCCTTTAGGGCCTTTGTCATTTTAGGGGAAGCCGTGTGGAGGGTCTTTTGTGGGAAAGGAAGGAGTGGAAGTTCTGGGAAGAAAAAGGGTGTGAAGGGTGAATAGGACTGTGGGTGTCAGTGTGTCCAGGAGTGACGGACGTATGAATCCATCCCTCCCACTGCGGTGCAATTTTCCAAGAGAGTACAGCTGGAGAAGTTAAAGGTACTCTCTCAACCACTCTCTCCCGATCTGGCCTGCCGTGCAGCTGGTGGACAGACGCATCCGCCGTCGAGACCCGGATAAATCTCACCCAATGAATTCGGGCACCTCTGTTAAGACACCAAACGTAGCGAACCACCAAGAATGTGAACTGCCCTATTGATTCACCACTATAAGAAAAGGTTGAATTTCGCTGCTCTGAATGCAATACCAGATGTAATTCTTCATTTTATTTACAAAATTTTAAATTAAAATACCCACAAAAAATCTTTGCTCTAACGCATCTGCAAATCCATCCCATATCGATAATTTCCACACTTAAAACTTTTCACATAAAATTAACATTACAACAATATAGTTAAAATAGTTTTCATTATTATTTACATTGCGAATCTTGCAATGCCCTAAGAGATGTAGTTATTTTCCACTATACCCTTAAAACTTTTCAATGCAAATTAACCTTACAATAATGTTTTTAAAACCATTTATATTTAATTTCAAAATATTGTTTACTTATACTATGTAATATTTTAAATTTTAGTACATATCAACTTGCTTCCTAATTTGTAATCACAACAAAAATTATTGTATATGGAACCTAATTGGTCTATTTTACATGCACTATTACATTACAAAGGTGAACTAATTATTTCGTGGTTTCAATTTCTCCCTACGAACACTACCTATAAATATTATATAATAAAGGAAAAAGGTCGGTCACAACGTTATCACTTATCGATGTAATAGAACTTTGTATAAATCCAAATAATGTCCCGATGGCCATTCATAGTTCTAGTTCAAAAAATCCTATCATCTCATTGATTTTGGCATAAATGTAGAATGTATTGACTTTGTTAGTTGATGATTTTGGCACTTATTTCGGTATTTTACCTTCTCGCTGAGAGATCAAAGTGCTGAAAGCCTACGGTAATATCTATTCCGCCGTTATCAATTCAATTTACATCCCAGTCAACTCTCGTATCAACGTCAGGGGTGCATAATTCATATCCAGGATGAATTTAAAAGTATACCGTGGAGAGAATATTTACAAGCGAGGAAATTGAAATCATTTTTTGACTTGAAACTTTTCTTTTTCTTTTTGAGATTTATGATTTTTTTCTGGAAATAATGGTTTCCATGTTGAATAAAGTAATTTATTTAACAGTTTTTTTGACGCCAACCGTTAAAATCACAACAGTCAGGCTGACAGCACTCAGATTATTTGTAAATAAATATACTATCTTAAAAGTATATGAAATGTATTGAAAAATCAACTCGGAGTAAAGACTAGTTGTTTCGTAATGTTAATTTTACAAATTGTTTGAGATTTTCACAGCCAAAGTATTATCGTATTTAATTTTTAGGGTTTTTACACCGTCGTTTTTAGCCAACGTTTGGGCAGCATTACAGTTTTCATTATCAGGGCGGATGTTCATTGTCGGGGCTGTGCAGGACAAGTGATCTGCCTTGATGAACACTGTGACGCTATCTCTGGATAAAGAAGTAGGAAGCGTGATAGGGCATAATAACCCAAAAATTAGAAAATATTGGCAAAGTACAATTTATCCTTAAGACTCATTGTTTAGGTACATTTAATGATATTTACTCATTATTTCTTGGTAAATTTGTGGATTCCTTCAATATCATCTATCTTATTATCTTACATAAACGATATTCGATTTGATACATTCCCAGGAGATTAGTTCTCTACGGGTATTATTTTGAGATTTGTAATGCTTCTTTTAAGTTCTGCTTTCAGCAAATAATCATCTAATGTAAAATTAACTGCCTGTTACATGAAAATTGCAGGATTTCAAATATTTTTACAACTCATCCGTTAAAAAACCACACTAGAAAAGCGTTTATTATGAACTCCCGAGCTTTTCACAAAATAAGCGACCGCTTTAAGTCAGAAGTATACATATATTTACTCCAGTCTAAGCCGGTAAGAAGACCGTAGAAATTATTCGGTCGCACATATTCGGAAAATGTCTATAGTAGTTATTAACTTTACGTAGCCAATGTTCGTAAAAATGACGAGCATCGAATGTAAATCCAACTATCTCTTTCGATTGTTCCTACCGAGATAACAGCCGTCACGACGTATTAAGTCGTTAGGTTAAATTGTTTTTAAGATTTTTGTCGATTACTCGTTATTTTGTCGAATGATTAATTCAGTAGTATTGGTGACTTTAATGCTTTTGATAAACTTGTGCTGAAAACAAATATGTTAATTGATTATTATCGTCGTTTTTTTTTTTGTTTTCTCTTCACGATGTCGAAGAAAAAAGCCAAACTTTTTTAACCATAATTGTGCATGTAGTGTTAAAAGGTTAAATTTTTCTTTAAACATGTAAGTAATGTCATTTTTGATATGTGGTTAAGTAGTAGACTTTAATAAAGATAGGTGTTGGTTCTCATATTGTTTTTTGTTTGTAAGTTCACCGTTCTGAAGGTATGTCTACATAAAATTTAAGTTTCAGTAGTCTGATTAAAAAAAGGACATGAAAAATATTCGTTAAAAAGTCGAATGGATACCTTATTGAAATACAAAAAACAATTTTAGCAGTCTAAGGTTAAGTTTTTCAAGCTTAGTCCAAAAGATATCTTCGTGCTTTCGAAGATATCTTCGTGTTTTCAAAACTTTTTGATTCTAACGTGACGAATTTTTATATTAAAACTATCTACCTAAATCATGTCCACATTTGGATCTCAGATATTATATCTACTTAAGATTCTTCAAAAAATAAAATCGTCACTATAATAAACACGCTTTGCGTGCCGAAAAAAATTCCTACATTTAATTCCACGCCTCGATTCCAAGAAAAGTTTCAGTAACGGGATGTGTTAATTACCGTTCGTGTTAAAAAAAGATAACATTTTTGTTTTTTATTTGGTAAAAAAAAAAACTATAACATTATAGTAAATACAAAAAAAACGATACACACGGTGCGGCAGCATTAACTGTTTTCAAAACTCAATAAAACCCATTGTTTGAATTAGATTTTTTTTTTTGTTTTTTATAATGTAGACACATACCTTAAGTATTTTTTTTTTACTTAGTTTTTTAATATCAAATCAGGTAGGTGACGTCCCTTATTCTCCACACACTGAGTAAACCGATTTTTGCCGTTTGTCATGACTCTTGCCAGCATATCAGGCGTTATCCTGGCAATATCTTCCTGAATGTTGGCCTTAAAATCTTGTAGGGTCCTATGACGGTTCACACAAACACGGGATTTCAAAAAACACAATAGAAAAAAATCACAGGGGGACAAATCGGGAGAGGGGCCGGCCACTCCAAATCGCCCATAATTGAGCTGAGACACTCTGGGTTCAAAACATGATCACAGAACATGCGTTCAAAAAGTAGGCCTCAACGGCAAACGCACGCTCCTCACTGTTCCAACGCATGATGGCGACTAAAATGTATCGGGACAAAGCTTTATAATTTCGAGATAGCTCTCGAACGAGATCACTAGCGCTCCGCTACGACATCAACCGACTGAATGGCGCGCATTTAAAAAAAGGAAGTTATGCTGCCGCACCCTGTTGTTACATAATTTAAAAACTTTACGAAGCTTACTTTTTTAACCTTATGTATTTTTGTTTGTAAACAAAGAAATTTTGTAATTAAAATTGCGAAATAAATCAGCAAACCGTCGATACTTCACCAAAAATATGTTGAAATATCTTTTTCTTCAAGGTACTAGTAAGAAAACTGTGAATGTTTGAATATTATTCGCTATATCGTTACATGAATAATATTTCTCCTTGTGTTATTTTAGCCAAACAAAACAACGGATTCTGTTTATTCCGGATTGAAAACCGATATTATATTGAAACTACGGGAAAAGAATAATGTTCCCTAACCCTGTTTGAGACGTTGACAAATAGAATTGCTCCGAAAAATATTGAGGAAAAGGGCTTTTCAGGCAGTATTCCTATTCCTTACCTTACCTACATACCTCGCCTGGAGCTGAACACTAAATACAGCACAGGTGAGGATGTTTGCTTGGAACATACACATACCGAGAACCTTTTAAAAGCCCGAATGGGTTTCATTTGAATCTTCATCAATTCGATTTCAGAAATCTTTATCCGATTTTTAAAATATTACGTACATTCACAAATATGATTATAATTATATCATAAAAGATAAAATATGAAAAATTAATGCCGATTATTATTAGTATCGAATTGTTTTCGTCAACTACTGTGTAATTTTGTTTTAAGGTGAATTTTGTAGATACTAAAACATTACCGGTCGTATTAATAAACGTGGTGTAATTTTCAAACATTTGATTGACAACCGTGTATGTGAAAACCTTACCAAAAAAAATTAAATTGAGTTAATTGATATCTAATTGTCATAAAAGTTATATACATTGTTCATACAGCGGAAGAGGCTAGTTTATTCTTTGCATTTGAGTTGAATTTCGGAATATATCCAAGGTATTTTAAATGTGCTATATATTTCAACCTTTTAAGATCAACAAATATGTACCATTTGAAGAAACTGGATAAAATAAATAGAATATTCTAATTTCTATCTACCAGAAATCCGTATATTCACTTTTTATCTGGTACATAAAATAAAACAATTAAAAAAAAAATCTCAGAAAATAACCAAAAAAAAAAATTAAATCTCAGAAAATAACCAAAAAAATATTTTTTTTGATAATTATTAGCGATATACAAAACGTTGATTTCTTAAATTTTTATTTACCTATACATGTATAAGGCATTAAAGTTATTAAAAAACATCACTTCGATGGAATTATTTTTGAAATTACACGGTAACATAAAATTAGATATAAAAATAGTATGTCAAAAATAACCCATATTTTTCAAGACGGAAACCTTGCAGAACGATGCCGTGTTTCGCTACCTCCTTCTTTAGCCAACGTTTCGGACAGCGTTACAGTGTCCGTAACGCTGTCTGAAACGTTGGCTAAAGAAGGAGGTAGCGAAACACGGCATAACACCCCAAAAAAAAAAAAAAAAACTTTTGGCCGTGAAAACCTAAAAACATACCTTGCAGAACCACTTTTGTAACAATTTGAAACGGAATTTTTACACATTGTATAGTCTTTACGCAATGTAAACTAACATACCGTTTGAAGGTTGGAGTGTTTTTTTTTAATAATGCTGTTTGAGTCTACGTTGAATTGATTGGTTTCAGCAGAACGTTGAGTCTCGGATAACCATCCCATCCGTAAAAATAATTTAGTTTTTTTCTTTTATTTTATGTTATTATTTTGCTTAATTCGTGTAACTAACTGTACTTAATATTTTTTTTAAAATCAAATTTAATAATGTTAACACCAAGTTATTCAGCTATTTTGGTGTTTAAAAATACCTTTAAATTTCTTTCGACTGCGAAAAATCTAACCATAGTCTTAATTGCTAATAATTTTGTTCAAACTTTTTGTTTCCAATTTCTGCGATGTTAGTAATGCGTTTCTATTTTTTTATAACGTCTAAGAGTAGTAATGCGGCAACAAAACAGCATGAAATATAGCACTTCAGTATTTTGATGCAGAAATACGTGAACATTTTTTAAAAATGTTGATGAAAAACTGTGGTAAGAAACATGGTTTTTAAGCCCCTTATACCCAAAGGAAAAGAGAGTGGTTCACAATGCAAAACAAATAAAGCCCTCTTTTGGTACAGACCCCGACGTCGACCTCCGCGGCAGAGCGGTAAGCTCTTTAGTTCTGGACCCAAGGGTCGCGGGCTCAATGGGTACTTGATACGGACAAGTAAAAGGTAGTAGAAAACTAATGATAGTTTAAAACTGCTCGTTTATGTTTAATGTATTGAAAATATATAGCTCTAATAAAATCTAACTATCATAATATAAATGAAATGAAAAGAAGGCTATGTTCAATAATACAATAAGTTAGGCAGTTTTTGAAGTTAAGGGGGCATTCTAGTCTAGAATTTTTTTTTTTAATAATTCCAAAATTTAAATATTCAAAAATATCTCCTTAAAAGGATTTTTCGAAATTCGCATTCTAATTTCAATTTTAATTTCGCGGTTTAGGCAGAATCAAACCAAAATCTAAATAGAACAAAATTTTAAACACATTTTTCTCAAAACCACTTTTTTCGAGACTATTGACACGTTATCTCAAGTTCTACTTAACCAGTTTACTTGAAATTTGGTGTGAGACTTCTCTATATATTATTTTTTTTATTAATCGAAATATTTATTATGGTTACAATTTTACAACCAAGTGTAATATGAATATTTCAAATCTTTCTCCAAATAAAGCAGCTGCTTGTGTTTAGGAGAGGATAACTAAATATTTTTACATCAGTTTAAATTAAAAATATTATTACAAAGACTGTTAGTAATTTAACAAAGGATACAAGATTTAAAGCAAAAACATCAATTTAAACGATAAGTAAAGTTATGAGGTGGTACTAGATTATTTTAAGTTATTTTTTTTATATTTGTCGTAGTTTTCTTCCGATCGTATATCTAAGGGTAATTTATTGAATAATTTTATACCCTTGAATATATAGTGATGCTGTGCTGTTGTGGTTCGTACTGGTGGTATGGTTAGTCCTCCAACAGATATTATTCTTTTGCTAATATTTATTTGTGTACATTATTTTTATTAAAAAAATCTTTGTGTAATTTTAGTAATGCAATTTTGTCGTAAATTTTTGTAAGTGGGGAACTGGGAAATCTTGAAAAACGTTTATTGTTGGGTAGTTATAGGGCTTTTTTAAGATGATTTTTATTAATATTTTTTTATTTGTCTCCAGGGGTGGTAGGGATGATTTATATGCACCCCCAAGCCACGAGTCTATATTGTAGTACAGAATGCGCGAGTGCATAATAAATATCTTTTAGTATTTATAAAGACACTGTATTTCTAAGCTTAAAAAATATATGATGAGTTTTCTCATTCTGACTTCTGTGGAATTTATTTGACTTTTCCATTGGATGTTATTATCTATTATTATTTTCTTTACTACTAATATTTATACAGTTTGAGTTACAAGGTGCGATTCTAATAAGACAATTTCTATCGTAATTTTTTATGTTTACCTTTATATTTGAGATATTTCCTGTTAGACTATAAGGTATTAAATGGGTTTTTTCGACATTTAGTGACAATAAGTTTTCGTCAAACCATAGTTTTACGATATTTATTGCATTATTAGCTGATACTTCGACCTCATTCCAAGAATTTCCTTCAATAGTTATCACTGTATCATCTGCGTAAGATATAATATTTCCAATGATTAGGAGTTCAAAAAGTTCATTCACATACAATATGAATAGTAAAGGTCCTAAAACAGCCCCTTGTGGAATTCCAAAATCTATATTTTCTATTTCACTTGGTTCGTTGTTTAATTTTACCCGTTGAGTTCTTTGATAGAGATAACTTTTTTATCGATGTTTTAGCTTTGCCAGTATTGCCTATATTATTTTTTAGTTTATTTATTAATTTTAAATGTGAGACACTTTATCGCGTGAACCAGAATTATAACGAAATTTTACTTTTGACTACCTATTCTAAAAAAATTCGAAAGAGTCAAAAAACTGGTAAAAAAATGTCTTTTTTCAGACAGCCGCCATTTTGCGAAAAAAAAAGTTATGACTTCTCCGAGGTTCATGCCGTAGCAGCATTTGTTTGAATTAAAAATAAATTTGTTTTTTTTTTCGGATTACCAGGAGGGTTGCAATCGTGTCTACCAGGGCGCGCCAAATTTTTGAGACCCCCCACTTCAACACCATGTAACTTTTAAACTTTTAAATTTTTTCGTTTGATTTTTTTTATGTATTCTTTAATGTTTAATAAATATTTGGTAAAATAATGGCTACAAAAATATTATTAATTTTTTTTGCATCTGAAAAAACACCTACAATTCATGCTTCTAGTCTAGAATACCCCCTTAAGTTAGGATTCAATTAATTACTTTTATTTAAACTAATCATCAGGACGTGAATGAAGCCCGAAGAAGCGAAGAAATCTGTTCTGTCAAACGCATGTGGTGTCAAAATCATGCAAGTTATTATATACATATCTTTTCTGGGATAGTGATAGTTACATTTCGTTAGTCCGGGGTCGGAAGATTTATTTGGCTACAAACTTGACAAAAATAAAATATTGTGGATACATTATTATGTTTACACCGCAAACCAGAACAGAAGATCGTCAAAATATAAAACCGCGTATCTCATTTTACACAGGTTTCAGGAGAAACAAAAAACCGTTTAGTTTTTTAAATAAAAATAGCACAACTTAGGAAAAAAGGGTCAACCAATATTTAGGAATCATTTATTTGAAGAAGTATTTTTTTTTTCATTAAAAACATATTTAGGTGTTTTAAATGATATTCGCGGTGTAATTACACAAAAAGGCTGAGAAATAATGATGTGCGTTTTATTACAGTGGCTCCACACAGGAGGCCCCGAGGAAAAAAATCCCTCAGGGCCTAGGGGCCATCCATAAATTACATCACACCTTAAGGGGGGAGGGGGGGTGTAGAGAAGTGTAACATTGTGTGACAAGGGGTATGGACGGGTCATCAGCTCTGTGACGTCGAATTATTAAAAAGCAAAACATAAATGTAAACGAAAAAATGTAAAATTGCAAAATATGTGACGTCACACTAGGGGGAGGGGGTCTCACAAATGTGACGATGTGTGATAGGGACGGGGGGGGGGGTCAAAAAATCAAGAAATTTGCGACGTAATTTATGGATGGCCCCCTATGTCATCTTTGGGGATGCTGGGTGGAGTGTCTTTTTAAGGAAAGGAAGGAAAGAAAATTTTTAAACCATAGTGAAACTGAAATCATCTCCGATTTACCAGGTGAATAAATTACGTAAGTTTACATATGGATACCTAATTTTATCATTTCTTGTAAGTTGTCTCTTGTGCGGTAACCACGATTTTGATTATCGTCGATAATCAAAATCTTGATTCAACTGATCTTACCAATTTCGCCAATTTACATGCTTGTCGTATTTATACAATCCTGCAACTACCTTACGTATCCACCCGCTCAACAATATAACAAGTTATTGTATTCATACCTATACTCAAACGTCCCTTTTCCCTAAGTTTATTGGCTATTAATTTAGGGTAGGTACTTACGAAATATCCTGAACCGTTTCGAACAGCTTAGGTTAAGTTCAATGGTTTAGGTTTATGGTAATCAAACGAAAGCCTTTTGGCCACTCGAATCTATAGCTTTATTTTTTTTTATATATTATACTAACTATCTAAACCATGTCGCTGTTTTCTCTCAGGAGTACGTTAAGGAAATGTACGACTTAATTCTGTTTTTGGCAAATGTAGATTCCTTGCATCTTTCACGTTCTTAAACAGTGAATCATTTTGAAGCGAAAAATAGGCAAAGCAGACATAAATGACTTGGTTCATGCAGTTAGTGGTGTCGCCTTGATATACAGGTATAGTGGGTACCCTGTACTACACTCACCAGAATTAAGGGAGAATTGAACTTAGTAAACGTGGACACTTTCACAATTCACTTTTAACGGTATGAGTATCTTTTTAGTGGAAGAAATTCATCCTCAAATATATGTTGACAGTTTAATAACATTTGTCACGTGACAACGGCTCATTTTAAATGATTCGTTCTTGAGTTCAACTGCTCGCTTATGGAAAAACTTCCACCCCTTCCTCTCCGCAAATAGTCCTTTCACCATTCCTAATGATTAAATTTTTTTCATCAGGTTCTCATGAAATTGATTTAAAAAAAAAGCATAAAACGGGCGTATGCTTTTTTCGCAAGTTTCGTGTCCTCTTCCGGCTGCCTGCTAAGTTATTCATAACAAGGTTTGAGAGAGGGTATGGGTACCGCTGCTCTGGGAGCCATTTATTGGATAACCAACACCCCTGCCACAGATCACCCCAAATGGTACACTGTGGCCAATGCGTTTGCCCACCTACTGCTTGGCGGGTTGGATAGGGAGAGTTTGGTTTTAGGAGACCTAATCTAGATCTCTCCGGCCGGACTCTCTCGACCCATCGACTTGCATTGCAGTGGGAGAGATGAATTCTTACGTACATAACTCCTAGACACATTGACTCCCACATTCCTACCCACCCCTCATATAATTTTTCTTCCCAGAAATTCCTCTTCTTTTTTTTCTTAAAAAAAACCTTCACACAGCATTTCCAAGGATGACATAGGCCCAAACCCAGTTTTGATACACACGGTCACAGCGCTGCATAGATTCGACTCAATCAATAATTTGTTTCATAACAAGTGATGGCTTATGAAGGTTAAAGCGTGCGGCTCTCTATTAATCCCCTAAATAATAATTGTGGATTAACGGGCCAACTACAGTTTGTCAGAGCCGTAACGTACACGACCCGAGGGTCCGGGTGCGGCTCAGCGCGGTATAAAGCTGCCGTACCTAATAGAGCTGATGTGTTATACTTCCACGTTGGTGTAGGTATTTGAGGCTCAGAGGAATACATGAACATGTCCGTTTTGATTATGAGCTCACTTTCAAAGGCTCCTATTGGTTACAATTGTGTTGTGAATTTGTGAAACCGCTTGTTTACACTTAAGAAAACTTTAAACTTTATGAGAAATGGTGATTTTATCTAACAATCATGAGTAAAAATATTGCCCCAATATTGCTTCCACGTGTACCTCCCACTCTGATGAATCAGATTTCGACTGCAAGGAGATGGAGGCTGAAATCGATCCTGGCCTCAGTAGTGTCTCAGGACGTATGATTTTCTCTGGAATGCAAGGGCTTTAAAAGCTTAAAAGGACGCATTGGCTGAAAACCCATCTTACGTCTCCAAAAAACAGCAGCTCTAAGTGTCCAGAACAAGTGTTCTCGGCTCCATTGCCTAACTTCTGCTGGAGAAAGAAGAAATTAGAGGTGGTCTTAACTCGGCCCTTGCTGACATCAAGGTCTTGCAGGCCGAAAAAACCATGGCTGAAAATTACACAATTCAGTAACTTGAGTCAGATTTGGGATTAGTGATACGTCGAGTAGCTGATGCGACAGAGTCTAGCCTCTATTTTGCGGAAGTTACCAGGAAAAAACTTCGAATGCCCCTTTCACTCATTTGTACCAGCATCCTGTTAGGAAAGCCAAGACAATCTGTCAATTTTTTTTCTTAACTACCGGGGGTTGTTGATAGGTTGTTGAAGATTATTCGTGATATAATGAAGCCGTCGCAATGAGGAGTTAGAAAAACGGGAGTAAGAAATATGCAAATAAAGAAGTCGTCATCCACACTGTCAATAGTCAGGAATAAAAGCGGCTATTGTAACCAGTTCCGACTTGCTGAGTGCCAGTAAAGTAAATTTCCAGTAAAGAGGCACCCAAGAGTTTTATTTTCAACGGACCCCGGGAGCTCTCTGATGTGACTACGGTTAACTGGCTGACGGTCGCAACTGAAGATTGAACTCAGGACTTCTATCTTACGGACAATGCCGTTAACCAGTAAGCTGTTGAAACATGCTTTCTTGAAAAATATTATTCAGGTAGAACTTTGTAAGCATACAAAGACAGAAAAATTAGGTGAATTATTTTTGGATAACATTAACAATTCTTAAATCAAATTATCAGACGGGCAAACATGTCAAAAAAACGGCTCTCAATAGCTTAGTGGTTAAAAGTTCCGGGGTGTCAGGAATCCTGGGTTCGATTCTCAGTTGCAACCGTTGCTTTTTTTTATTTTCTGTTTCATGTTTCGACTAGATTTATTATTGATATCTTCCTTTTCAATGGTACATTACATTGATGGGAAATACCTTTAAAAAGTTATTATTAGTTATTATGTTGATTTAGACTCTTAGAAAAGTGCCAATAAGTGCCCCTCAGGTATGTTTACCCAAGTCACTATCGAGTCACAAACCAATTATTTAAAAGCTTGAAATCATTTAAAAAGGTAGCAGCCAAAGTGTGGGAAAAATTAGTCGAAGTTAATTTTGTTAAATATGAAAACGAAATAAAAAAGAAGTCCCAATTGTTCCGTTAAGACAAGAGACCACGGGTTCGAATCCCAGTTGCGACCGTAACCTTTTTAATTTTTCTATGGTTTTTTTGCATTGTTTTTTTCATACTCTCTTATAGATTTATCAGTATAACTTTTTTCTTCAGTGTAAAAAGTGGTTAAAGCAAAGTAACTTTTCATTTAAATGTCGAGTCCCTAAATAATTGCTTTCTTCAATTTTTTATTTATTTACCGCAGTATTTTACCCAATATTTACCCAAAATTTTGTCGAGAGGCATTAAACAAAATATAACCAATGACTGGTGAAAGAACTGGTAAAAATCACACCAAAATTGTTTGCAAAATGATATCGGTCATAAAGTCTTGTGAATGACCAATTTTGGCTTCGAATGTGAATGTTTTTCGTCCGATTTTGCCATTAATGGCACCAAACCACGTACACTTTACACCACGCTGTACGTGGGAATAATTCAGCCCATGGAGCGAGCTAAATTTTGTTTACAACTGCTGGTTGTGTATTAACGGTTGTACACAACATTACCTTTGCACGAATTCAAAATGCGAGAGACGACAATTTCAAAATAATTATTTATTACTTCAGATAAGGACGTAAAGTGAATCGAAAATGGCAGAATTAAATGACAAATTAAAGTGAAACGAAAATCAAGAATTTTTTTTGTTAACCTACGGCGAATATTTTCGATATCATCGTTTTATGTACAGTGTGTTAAGGGACGTTCTTGACTTACTTTAACCAGTGATTCCTGACATTATTAGGAGTAGAAAACGTTTGTGAAATTTTGGCCTCCGGGGACATTTTTCTTCTCTTTTTTCAAATAAAAACATTAAAAAAATCAGTAGGTTTTGGACAGTTAGAAACAGTTTGGACAGTTAGAGTAAGGTGTTGATCGGTCTCAACTGAGTGCCAATGACAACAGGTGGAAGCAAAAAAGTTGGATTTTGAAAAAAAAAGACATCGCATTAGTTCACCGGAGACGAAAGTTTCATGTACTTTTTTTCTACAAATAATGGCAGAAATTATTGGTTTAAGTATATTATATTTTAAAGGTTTCCATTTTCACCGTATTCATATCTTACAAAAAAATATTTGGAAAATACCTTTGAGATTTTACCGAGCAAAATTATACTGCCACTGGTGCTTTCATCCTTGTCCTCAGAAAATTATGATTCATATCCCAATTCTTTAAAATTATAATACATATCATAATTATTTCTTCAAAATAGGCATATTTACTTTGGGGTGTCATCATTAATTTAATGAAAAACAAATACCTTTGTATAACACCACTATTTTATTAACAATATCAACATGTTTCGAAAACTATGTTTTCTTCGTCAGGATAATAAGTCAATAATAAATAACAAAAGACAAACAAGTATAGACTAATTAGAACATAGACAAAATATTAGAAAGGAGAGGTGATTAATTACCTAAAATATATCATAAAAAACAATTATATAAAATAAAATATAAAAATTATTTTAGAATGGGTAAAAAATTACATTAACATAATAAAAAATCTTTTAAAAGGAAAACAAGAAGTCTAAATAACAAAATAAATTATTATAAATATAAGTATTAATACGAAAATAAATTTAAAAGATGGCTATTTTTAAAAAACGTTTGGTTATTAATAATATTTAATTTACTATTAACACTTTTTCTAAACATAGTTTTCGAAACATGTTGATATTTTTAATAAAATAGTGGTGTTATACAAAGGTATTTGTTTTTCATCATATCATAATTCTTTAAATTATAACTCTAAACACAGTATATTTAAAATTATAATGCCTACTGTCCAAATTCGTTAAAATTATAATGCATATCACAATGTTTACTCAATATTTTGAAAATACAACGTTTTCGTGAAAGGGAAAAATCAAAAAACGTATTGTAAAAATAAATATGCAAAAGCAGAGATTTCTTTTAATCAAACTAAATTTTGTAAAACTTAAAAAAAAACTATAGTGAGAAAACAACTGAACAAATTGACATACACCCATACGTAGAAAAGTATATAAACTGTATTTTTTAAATTGCATGATGTCTTCGTTTTATTTTGGATATCTTCATTACGCACATTTCACCAAAATTTATCGTATTATAAACTACTTTTGAATCACATTTGGGCATCAAAACATCGTTCGTCAGACAGGTAAACGTAAAATGTTAATGGATGGCAATCTATTTCTACAGAAAAACCTTTTTTCGTCAGGTGGTGAGAATAGAGAACATTCAGACCCTGTTTTATAAAATTAAAAATAGTATTGGATTCATTGCTGATATACTTATCGCGACTGAATAATCTTTTTTTAAATTGTTGGATGCATTATTATTCTTTTTGCATTATAACACAAAAGAGGCTCATATTTCAAAATTCAGATTCAAAATTTGCAAATATTTATGACAAAATGGAATTATTTTAGAGAATAGCTTTTCTTCAAATATTGCTCCAACTGCCTTGAAAATTTTGGTGATATTTTCACTAACCCGATTCACTGACTCACCAAACAGTATGTGTTTGTACTGCAGCAATAGATGTTGCAGTCGTGTACACATTAGTCAACACCTGATACCGCTGAGATCGCAAGTGTACAGAAATAGTTTTGTTGGCGACCTTTGCCTTGCTTTTATACCCTCGTTAGTTTTACTGTTTCGCAAGAAGACACCTGGAAAATCTCTTTGTACAGCAATTTTAGTCACGTCTTTGTTAGTGAGAGTTCATGTTTGCGCACCAAACGTGAGAAAATTAGAAAAATGAAAATTCCGTTTTTTTTAACTTATTTGAATAACGCGCAAGAGTCCTAACTATCTGGCACCAGTCTTAAATGGTCTAGTCTCCAATTGGGGTATGTTGTTGAGACTGAATTTGGGAAAGTACTTGGCTATTCAAAACTGTAACACTTGAACAAAGTTACCCTTTATCATCCACTGTTCGTAATCTCCCCATATTATGTGTGTAAATGAAAAACGAAAGCCTGGAAAAATTACGTCATCCTCTACAACCTTTGTGGGGTCTACACCTAAACATTTTATTGGTCTACAAATAATCGTGCGTAATTATTTTAAGACTTTAAAGAAAGATAAATATATCTGAATTACGAACAACCTGACAATAATTAATTATAAAGAATAATTGACCGGTCAATGGCTGAGTTGGCATCGCTTATGGGTCCCATCCAGGTGTCCCGTATTCGATTTCTCGGCTGGCTAAGTCCTCCATCACGACAAGCAAGATACCCACGAGTAGTAAGAGATTTTTAAATATTGTCAGGTTATTCGTTACCCGGGAATGATTGTCTTTCTTAAAAAAAAACTGGTTGTCTGTGAAGTCGGATTACGGACGATAATTTTACGTGATAACGTCGTAAGAAAACATCGATGAAAAATTGCATTGATGCGTCATAAGCCGAACGTTAAGGCCGATCGTGCCTTTCTATCGCTTGTTCCGCCCTCTCGCTTGCAAAGAGTCATGCTTTTTCGTGCATGCAGCCGGTGTTCATCGATTTATAAGACGTTATCACGTAAAAAAAAAAAAAAATAATAATTTTAAAATCTCCTACCATCACCACGGTAGAGAGAAAATTTTGGTTGTGTCGTGACGGAAGACTAAGAAATTGAACAAACGACGACAAAACGCCTGATTTAACAGTAAATGGACTGTTTAAGACCCATGGATATTGGTGAAAATGGAATTACTAAATGTGATTAGTTGCCTAAAAGAATTAAATAAAAAAATTCTACGCTATAACTTGTATTATTGAACACGTAATGTCAACATCCTTCAACAGATGTTTTTAGTATAAATAATGAAAAGTTGTTTTTAGGTGTCTCAACAGATGTCAGTTAAGTAGAAGAGTAAATAAATATTAGAAAAGTAACACCTATCGTCGTTCTTGTCTAATTAATATACCAACGATTACGAAAAATAGCCGAGAGTTTGTAATATACTGCTGGGCTCTGGGAGTATTGGCGCGTCCAGTTTCAGAAAAACTAGAGTTTTCAATAGTATGAATGTTTGCTCCTGATGTATTAATTGGAAACATTAAATTGTTAATATAAGCTTAACGAAAACGTTAATAAACCAAATTGTAATTTTGACGAACCTCGATCTTATTTTGGAGTTTTCCCGAACCTACCTTTACCTTTCAAGTGACTCTAATCAATGAGATTAAAGTAAATTACACAACTTTGCAAAACCATTCAATAGCAGCAAACCTCCATACCATATAAAGTCATTAATATTATTAGTATTGGAATCCAGCCCAATGTTTTCACAGGAGTTATGAAGGTCACAATGTCTGACACCAGTTTTGTATCTCGACAGAACGTAACGCCACAGGAACTGTTATAGCGACCAATGAACGTTAACCTTTTTGTTTGCCGAACACAAATATCGCTCCCCGTCGGCCAATATCCATTCATGGTGGGTTTAAAATTAACCATTTAATACGCTGTGGGTCAGAAGTACCCCAGAGCTTTTATAATGGGGATGAAGTGTTGTTGTCTTTGGTATTTCTGTATACGAAGCTTTGTCCTTAGAAAGCTTTCGTAGACAAACTAGAAATTTATCCTTGACTTAATAAAGGATTATTAAAAAAAACTTTACTAACCACCACGCCGTTTGCACGCATGGGTAGACAGAGAGGACAAACTGCCAAACATCTTGGTCTTGGAATATCATCTTGCCTTCACATTCACATATAGTCTTGTACATACCTGACGTCTCTTACTTTGACGGCCTCCGTGACCAAGGTGTAAGGCTTTCGACTAAAAATCGGTGCGGCGTGCGCAAGAAAATGTTATGTGATTCATTTGTAAGATCACTATTCAGAATTGAAACGTTGCTTTAAATAGCTTACGCCGTCTTTACGCCGTCATTGATGACCAAATCTGAATATCTAGGTACTTTCCCACCTTCCATTTCCCCATCTTCTCTTACCTCTACCTTCTGCCTCACAACATACCCCATTTAGAGTTGTCATGGTTTCACTGGCTACAGACGGGAGCACTTGGGAGATTCTTGTTTCGAGTCCCAATTGCGACTATTTCCTTTTTATTTTTCTTTTTTCCATTTTCAAAAGTTATAATAAAATAGAGTTAGTTATTCTAGTAAAAAATTGAATAAATATTCATTTAACTCTTCAATTCCCAGTGTCACCTGTAGGTGACAGAAGCTTAATATTTTTTTTTCTACCACACGGAATTTTTTTTTTAAATTGTACTACTACTATAGCAAAGGCAATTAGTAACTCTATTCGTTATTTTTTTCTGGCAACACTAGCCACACGCGATTTGTCAAATTCATTCTCGTGTTTTACGCGAAATTGGTGCAGTCTGATTTTTTGTGATCTCTTGCGACATAAAGTGAAATAAAAATGCCTAAACCGCAAGTACTGTTTCTTTTCTTATTGTTTGCAATAAATAAATAAACAAGCTAAAGTACAAATGTATTTTATGACAAAAATAATTTATAGAATATTTGTTGCAACGTTGGAAATATGCACTGTCACCTGTGGGTGACACTGGGCATTGTAACTATTCTATTGTTATAACAACTCTATTGTTTGCAATTCATTCTAAGTAATAAGTAACTAGACCGTTGTTTACATTTTGGCCTTATCGCTGTGTTGTGCTGGTGTTTTAAAATTTGTTGTGAACCTTACCAGGATGCATCCGGCCCTGGACTTAAGATGCAATCTGACCTTGGCCTAGGAGCTGCTGCTATTTTAGAGCTTCATTCAAAATTACCACAAGAGTGAGGACTCTACAATTTATTCTTGGATAATTTTTTCACGGGGTTAACATTGCATAAATATTTGCGAGAGCAGAATTTTGGGGGTACAGGTACTGTTCAGGAAAACTATCTATAGAACTGCAATTTGCTACACTCAAAAGGAAATGGAAAAAGAGCCAAGAGGTAAGCTATGACATAAAGCTTCTGTGGAAATCATTGCAGCTAAATGGCATGACAATAGTATCATCACCATTGCATCTTACTGCCATGGATTTGATCCTATCTCGATAGTGGATCGAATTGAATTTGTGAATAAAAAACAGGCAAAAATTCAAGTAGATTGCTCAGCAATTATCAAAATGTACAATAAGAACATGGGTGGGGTAGATCGTTTTGACAAAAACGTTTACTCCATGAGGGTACCTCTTCGCGGCAAAAGTGATGGTTCCCTATGTGTGATTTTGGTTTAGATGCAGCTTATCAAAATGCATGGCTGATCAAAAGACAGTCAGAAAACAACTGGACCTACTGCAATTTTCGGCAAAATGTCGCAGCCATATACTTGCAAAAATACGGTAAGCCTCCGAGCCGCAAATTCGATTGTGGCGTACCTCTGCAGATAAGAGTGCCTACCGAGGTAAGAAGTGCAGGAAGTGCTGATGATCACTTGCAAATCGAATGCTCTCAACGAAGATGTGGATATTGTCACCAAAGCACTAGAAAAATGTGTGCCAAGTGCAATATCGGTTTGCATCTCAAGTGTTGGTACAGCTTTCACAATAAATAAGTGCTGTTTTTTTTTAAATACCTAAATATTATTATAAAATATCAATTAAATAAAAATTATTTTAAAACTTAATTTAAATAAATATTATTATAAAACTCATTATCATTCATTGATATTTTATTCCAACCGTCAGAATAAGAAACACGCTTTATCCTCTTCAGGCTCCTCATCACGCTCCTTCCTAACGCCCAGTGCCCAGTGTCACCTGCAGGTGACACACCCTTAAAAAGAAGGGGGGGTAATTAATTTATTTATTCAAAAAATTTTTGTCTTAACTACATTTATATAAACTATTTTATGTAAAGAGAAAAGAAAAATCTTCATTAGCTTTGACATGGGAATTGAAGGGTTAACGAATAATTTAGATTCATTTGATAGCAAGAAAAAAATTTTTTTTAGATTAAAATATTACTTCAGTTAAATCTAATGCAATGGCGTAAGAAAAAGTAAATAAAGACATATTTTTAAGTATTTCTACGCAAAGAAAAGAGATGTAACTCTTGAGTTTGGTATATGAGTAAAAAGTTATATTACAGAGTGTAACATGTTTTAAATATTTGTAACTAACGAGAAAGTTAACATCGTTGAATGTCTAATATTGAAATTAAAAAAGTAAAAATTGTTGAAAATAAATAACAAAAACAATGGTATAGTAGAAACGAACCCTCAAATTCCAGATGAAAAGTAATGCAAAATGTGGTGAGATTCACAACACACTTTTATTACTAAAACACGAGTTTATTTTTTTAAATTTATAATTCCTGCATTAAAGGATTAAAAAAACCTATATGCTTATAAAGGAGAGAAATTTATAGGGGATGCTAAAAGCCATATAGACCTTTCATAGTTCTGCAGAAACAATCTAGCCGCTAGCCAACTGATCTTACAAGATAATATTTTCTCATGATTAGAAAAAATATTATCTTGCTACGTCCATATAGTATTACCGAAAAAACCTTTTGTCGTAATAAACTCAATAAAATTAATGTTTTAATTTGATTTTTAAAATGTTCTCGTATTATTAAATAGCGGTTACAATTTTGTACTGCCTAACTTCATCGTACCGAACTCAGTTCAATTAATCGTCAGATTTGCTTGGAATGAATTAAATTTAAACAAACGTACACATACCCAATATGTCCCGTGGGATGAAAGTTGATGCTGTATTTCATTTCTCTGTATCGGGTTTGACTTGCGTTTGATATTGTATTCTCAGAAAGAGGTTAGTCTGGGATATTTAGATTGGTAAAAAAACATTTTTTTTAGGTGATGTTCGGTAATAATTAATTTATTTATGAATAGTTTCAGGTATTTTGAAATTTTCAGTTGTGATCAAATTTGGTCGTAGATTAGTATTACAACTTTTTGATGTGATGTCAAGCACGGATTGGATGGATGGATGGATTCAAAGAGTGGGGTTTGTCCGGATCTTGGTAGCGGATGGATCATGGCCGGCCGCATCGGGAGAGAATGGTTGAAGGATTTTCCCTTTGACTTCTTCAGCCGTACTCTCTTGGAACATTGCCTTGCATCGCATTGGGAGGGACGGATTCATAGGTCAGTGACCAGTTGAACGGTCAGTGGCTGAGTGGGCATCGTGAATGGGTCCCACTCGGGCGTCGCGTGTTCGATCCTCAGCTGGATGGATGGAAGGATGGATTGATCGATGGATGGATTGATAGATGGATGGATGGGTGGATGGATGGATAAATGATGGATGATTGATTGATGAATGGATGGATGGATGGATGGATTGATTGACATATGGATGGATGGATGGATGGATGGATAGATGAATGGATCGATTGCTCGATAGATGTGTGAATGGATGAATGGATGGATGGATTGATGCATACGATCTTATCCCCCTTTGATCTGTCCCCAATAAGATCCAAAAGTCAAGATTTTGACTTTAATTAATAATTTTGTAGTTTCCAACTTACAAGTCAATTTTTTTCCCTGTTCCGTGTTAAGTATCTAATTAATGTACTAAACTTTAGTACGTTATTTAGTATGGAAATTAAATAAAATGGGGTAAATTTACAGTTTCATTCATCCCTCGAGGTGATATTTCATAAAAAAATTGGGCTATAAGAAGCTGACGAAAATCATTATTTTATTACTGTAATGGGTTATCAATCAAGGTCATGAAAACTGTCTTTGGTTAAAAATATTACCAAAGTGATTCATTTTGAATTTGAAAGCTTTGAAAAATAAATATAAGGATATAAACGGCTTATTTTTGACAGTTTTATAACCCATCAAAGTGACAAACTCGTTTTCTATTTATTTTGAAGGAACTAGCAAACCTCGCTAATTTAATGTGCTCGGGGTAATGACCCTTAATGATTACGTTATTTGGGGCGAGAGCGGCGTAATGAAAGGAAGCTAGATATAATGATTATTTTCGTACCTGATTGATTCCGTCTTATATGAGTCTCTAACCCTATAAGTAAGGGGTTTGCAACCTTTTCCTCACAGTACAATTGAACAAGTTCTACAATTTTTTAAAAAACTAAAATAACTGTTGTCTAGAAACTTACCCAAGGTTTTTTTCGCTATATCCTTCACAACTAATAGCCCGATCCAATTATTAATAACAATATTGATTACAATGTTTTTCAGACACTGCTCACAAATTAAGGAAATTCAAATAATGGAAATCTCTAATTAGAGCTTACAAATGTTGGAATTTACAACTAGCTCCACTCAAAATTTCAACAATTTAAAAAGTTTTAAACTGTTATATTTTGCCTTTATTAGAAGTCATCGTGAGCACAATTCTCACTTCTGGAACCCACATTATAACTTTAGGGTACAAGCTATTGAAAAAAATTCAAAATAAATTCTAACGTTTTCTAAATTTTAAAATGATTTACAGTTTTTAAATCAGGAATGATCTAACCTTAATTTATACATTTTTTTACGAACCTTGGATGAAGATACCTCAAATTTTAAGAACAAAACTGTGTTCTTGAAATGAAATTCTTATTTCGGTCGAATGGCTTGGCTGTATATCAAATCGGACGATTCAGAATTTTTTTTTTTCACTAGAGTTCCTTATTATCATTATATTTTTTTTCCTACGATAACTCCACATAGGAGAACCTGAGGAGAATCATTTTTCTTAGGCTCTATGTCATCTTTGGGGATGCTGTTTGGAAGGTCTTTTAAAGTAAATTAAACAGAGAATGTTTTGGAGAGGAAAAAATTATGAGGTGTGGGTATGAATCTGGGTATGGCGAACAGCCATATAATCAACAAAATCTAATTTTACCATTTGGCAACACCACGACCGGACAACAGCCCGGGTGGACAAAAATCTGCAATTTCATTCTGTCGTTTACGTCTCGATCGCGAATTGCCGTAACTTGTAAAAAAATACTGTAAATATAAAGTGACCGAGTTAATCTGAGTTATTATTCATACACACATCTCCATACACACGATCGCAGTTCGACAATTGAAAAGGACCGACTGCCGATCTGAGGAAACCAACACATAAGCCACCATAATAAATAATTCCTTTTCTAAATGGGGATAAATGGGTCTAAGAGTGACGTATGAATCCTTTCCACCCACTGCGGTGCAAGGCGAAGGGTTGAAAAAACCCTGCTGAAGAGTCCCAATGGTCTCCCTCAACCAGTCTCTCCCAATCCGGCCTGTCACGCTGTAAGTGGGCAGACTCATATGCCGCCAAGACTTAGACAAATCTTTCCCCGGGAACCTGTGCTAGGTTATCAAACGTAGCAAGCCACGTGAGGTGACCTATAGCAGAGGTGTTAGTTATCCAATAAATAATTCCCAGAGCGGTGATACCCATAGCCGCCACCCAAATTGAAAAAAAGTAAATGTCATATTGAGATAAAAACACATCGAGCCATGATCACCAAAAACTACAAAACTGAACTTTTTGTTGAAATTGCGTTTTTTAATACTATGCAAAACGGTTTAAAAAATAATGATTTGTGAAATATTTTTTTTGTGTTATTCGATCTCGAGTAAATGTTCGATTATTCCTCTAGTCGCCGATGAAGGTGAGCTCATGTGTTATTATTCGATTAATTGCTGATTGACTTCCGGGTGTATCCGGAAACAAATTAATTAACGCTTTGAAGAACTTTATCCCGCCTCATCCGGAAGACAGGAATAGCCAATTAAGGAGATTCAAAGTCTTCAAATTCAATCAATTGGAGAGATTAATTTTATTACAAACAAATCTCCCACTAACTGAATGACTTGAAGAATATACCCAAGCTTTTCGTTTGCATTACATTAAATAATTATACTAAGTTGCACCCGGGGGTTAACAATGGCACAAGTCCAAAAATGGCATTTTTGAGTTAAGTATGCAGAAATGTTCCTGGATATCGTTTTTATCCTCGAAAAAAACGGCATAATTCTTAAAAATATTATAGTGTCTTTAAAAACGAAAATGTCATTGTTAAATTATAATATTTTACTCAAATTCAAGCGAGAATAGTGGCACAATGATCATTGTGCCATTGTTACTGCGGAATATATTAAACTTAAGAAGGCATAAGTGAGCAAAATTCACGCCGGTTTCGAGTTGTGCCTCTGTTTTTGCGACTTTCTTTGGAATTCTATGGTCTAAATTCATAGTATCAGTTCGCACCCGGGAATAACAACGAAATAAATCAAAAAACCTCTTTTTCAGGGGAGCAGTTTGAATATTCGTTTGAGTATATTAAATCAGTTTATTAACGGATTAAAAAACATTCTGTTACAAAATTTGGGTAACGTTATGAAATTTCATTACATTTATGAGTTCTTAAAAATTCTCCCATTTTAAGGTATTTAAGGCAAATTTAGAATTTGTGCCATTATTATTGCGGAAATATTTTTAAATTTTCAACTTGTGCCAAAAATTATCAATGTTCTACTTGTGCAGTGCACAAAATAATACAAAGCGAAGGCAAACAGATATTGTTAGAAAATTACGACAATTATTTGTTGGAGAAAAATCTTCCTCGTAATGAAAAATTAAGAGATAAGGCAAAGTGCAGTTACTGAAAGTTGCATGACAGCTTGTTTCGACCTACAAGCCATTTTACCAATCCCTCTTGGTGAAGTCAACAGTTTTTACTACAAAAGAAAAATCTCTTCATTTAACTTCACAATTTACGACATGGCCCCTCAGCGTGTTCACTCCTACATATTGCATGAAGGGTTGGCGAAACTTGGAAGCATTAAAATAGGATCGTGTCTTCTCAAATTTCTAAAAAACAATATCGGAAGACACATAATTTTTTATGCAGACAATTGTTTTGGTCAAAATAGAAATAAGTACAAAGTTAGTTTATTTATTTTTTGTGTCACTGAATTAAATATTTCAAGCATTAGCCTCAAGTTTTTAACAGTAGGCCACACTCAAAATGAGGGTGATGCGATGCATTCTGTTATTGAAAAACAGGAAAGAAGGACTTTTAATATTTGCACCAGCTCAATGGATTCCTGTAGTTAAATTGGCAAAAAATTGGCATCCTTATGCGGTTAAAGAAATGACAACTTACTGAAAAATTATTTGAAATGAAAAATCTGTCACGGGTAACAATTTAAATTTTAATGAAAATAATGAAGCAATGCAATGAAGTATGGCAAAATATAGAAGGGTTAAAAGTTAACAAGTTAAGCCCTTTTATTGTATTTTATAAAAATAATTTTGAAAGAGATTATCTTAGAATCAATGATAGGAAAAGACAAAAAAGTAGACAAGATACATTAATTCTGTCCCCGGCAAACCTATTCCCGCCAGCTCTTCCTGGAGCTAAAATAAAAGACTTAATTTCACTTTGCGAGGCACAACTCTCTTTCCGAGCCACTATCATCATTTTTATACAAACTTAATGGTTTCTACTGCTACTGTGTACCCATCATCATTTTAAACAAATTTAAGTGTTTCCACTATTGCTGATGAGGCCTATTAGAATTTTTTTTAAATTTAATTGTTTTTTGTGAACCACCGTGTACTGTGAAACCTACTGTGTAAGAGGTAGAAGTAATGTTTTTTTAATGTTTTATTTGTGGTTATTATTAATAAAACAAAGTTTTAAAATTAAAATTACTTTTATTTTCACAAGATAACGACTGATTCATAATACTGCTATGGGGCATAAGTTCAAAATTTTATAAGATTTCCGCAATAATAATGGCACAAGTTCGAAATTTGCCTTAAATTTGTAAAAAATGGGGGAAATTTTAAAAACTCAGATTTGCAATGAAATTGCATAACGGTTACCCAACTTTTGTAAAAGAAAGTTTTTTCATTTGTTAATAAACTGATTTAATACACTCAAACGAAATATTCAAACTGCTCTCCTGAAAAAAGAGGTTTTTGGAGTTGTGCCATTGTTATCCCCCGAGTGCGAAGTGTTTCTCAAAACAAAAATATTGGTTTTGCAATTGTACATAACACTTTAAAACAATTCTACGAAAATTTTATTCAAAACAATGAATGCTGTATATTTATTTAACTATGTTTAGGTTTGTCTTTATATATATTTTTTAAATATTTTATCTAAGAATGTCCTGGTTTTTGGTTATTGGGTTTTTGTTTATTTGTTTTTTTAATTTTAGCCAAAATATTTACAAACATTTTTTTTTTGAGGTGGGGAAGGAGATGGGGTAGAGGAAGGTGGGGAAGTTGCTGGCTTTTCAGATTTGGTCACCACACACGGCTAAAGCCATTTTAACCAACACTTCAATTCTGAATGGTGATCTTACACCAGAGCGATACTGAGTTTAACTTCCATTCTGGAACGTACCACAAATATACTATTTATATTTTTAGTTAAATAACACAAATTATAATAAAAAATACATACAACAATTATTAAAATACATAAAGGGGTTTTTTTTTCCTAAAATAAAAAAACCTGGCACATTTGGTTAGAGTTTACCTAATGACATGCTTTTGCAAATAAAAGAGTTAGAGTGTGTAATTCGCAAAAGGTAGAAATGAAACTAGAAAGTCACTAGATGTCGCATTCTTTACGTTTGCCTGTTTATTTTAAAGTGGTTTGAAGATTGGATTTTGATTTACAAAAATTAAAAATGTTAATTTTTTTTTTGGATTTCGTAGGATTCGAACCTCCGTTTGCTGGATGTCTTTGGCCGCTGAGATTTGCGACGCACTGTACCGTTGCGCTGTATGACGCTCGCGGCGAGGCGAATCTACCGCATATATATTTATATATATTATATAATTTAGTAATATATTTTAGTGACGCATTTCCGTTTCATCCAAATTTCAAATCACTAACGGGGTTAAAAAAGTTTCACTTAAAAAATTCATCGTCACTATATAAACCTCATTACAAATGTTGGGAAAAAATAAAGATCGATGGTTTTCTAGAGCAAAATTAAACACCTTACAAGCATTATCCTTACAACTAACCAACTGAGAACAACTAATATAATTTAGTTGCACAAGTAGGTTAACACCGTTTTGATAGATGAAAAGTTCAAACAAAACACGACATCTTTAAATCTCCAACCATTTATCATAGGATCCAACATTTCGCCGATCGCTGCGCAGCGCCGTCACGTGGAAACTCCTCTTACTAGTTCTAGCGAGGAACAGAACCAGGTTGATCTGAATTAACGGTGAGATTCCCGGGCGGAAAAGCAACCAAGACTAAAAGACAATGCTGGAAAATTTATGGAGGATATGGGTCGTAGGTTAAGGGGTTTGAAATAACGTAATGTAAAATATTTCGATAATTTATATTACGTATTTGGATGGCCCTCTACACAACGAACCGTAGAAAAGCGCCCTTGAGGTGATTTTCTCACAAAAATAGCGCTTTAAAAATCATCCAACAAATATTAGTTTTATTAATTTTTTTTTGTTTTTGTTTTTTAATAACTCACACGAGTCCCAGTGAGACTATGCCAGATGATATTTTGTGAGGCAGAAGGTGGGGAAGTACCTGGCTATTCAGATCTGATCACCAAACACGGTTAAAGACATTTCAAGCAACGTTTTAATTCTGAATGGTGGTCTTATATTCTGTGTTCTTATTTATTGGACCAAGGCGTTGTAGAGAGTTTCTTCCACTCTGGGACGTGCCGCAAATATACTATATATTATTTTAAATAAATTAATTGTAAAATAACACAAATCAATTCAATCCCGCGACCTTTGGATCGTGAGTCAAGAGCCTTACCCCTCGACCATGGAGACCGTCGTGACCTAAAATTAAATATTTTATTCACTGATAATACTCATTATCAAATTTAATTTTAATATAATATTTTTTTTACATAAACTCCAGTAGGTAAAAATTATTTCCATAAAAGTCATCTTTGGGGATGTAAAATTAGAGTTGCTTTTGAATGACTGTGAACTACACCTAAGTCTGATAAAAAAAATATTTGTATAATTTCATCGATACGCTAAATCCTGTACAGTTACATAATATTTTGGAGTTAGCCAACTCTTAGTCCAACATTTAACTTTTTCCCCAGTTTCATTAGAGGTGCAGATAATTGGGATAAAGTCGTTGCAACTCCGGGAGTTTGTATTCCCGGAACGTACCTACGTGTGAAAAGTCTGGTTCATTTAATGTGAGAGCTTGCCAAATTTTGCTTCGAGTTAGTGAAGCTGTCTCCACTAGTACGTTAACACTAAAAAAATACTTATTTCAAACATGATTTAATGAACAAAATTTTTAACTTGCGCAGACTCATGAAATAACATAAACGAAATAAATTGCATAATAATGAATGAAAAGTTAACTTCACGGTCCACATTCAACAAACTGTAAATAAGGATATGAAAACATTAGGATTTGTTTTAAGAACAATAAAAAACTTTGAATCGTTACTGATATACATATCCCTTGTTAGAAGCCTAATGGAACATAACTCCATAGTCTGGTCGCCCTTCTACAAAATTCATATTCATAATGTTGAAAGAATTCAAAGAAAATTTCAACGTTTCGTAAATTTCAAACATAATATCCCTTTAGATCATATAAATTACGCGTTCGGAGGAGTATGAAATTTCGCACACTCATAGTTTATATGGAGAAGGAGTGCAGAATGCTAATATTATTTTTAAATTATGCATACAAAATACATTAAATCAATAAAAAAACATTACATATCAATTTAATTATGGGCAAATTTCGACTATTGGGCGACCACTAGATACTTGATTAAAATCCGTGATTAAAATTTATACTTGATTAAAATCCTTGTAGACCACCCCTCTTCCCCTCCCCTATATGTATGTATATAAACCGTAGACTTAGACTTGTACCAGTCTGAAGATGGCTCTAACGAGCTGAAAACGGTTACGGTCAATAAAATTAAAGTGGAAAAAAGTTTTATATTTGTTTTTATTATAATAAACCCTCATATTTTTCCTTCCCAGAACTTGCTCTCCTTTTTTTCTCTAAAAAGACCTTCCACAAGGCATCCCCAAAGATGGCATACGCGCTGAGGAAAATTTTTCCTCAGGTCCTCCCACGTGGTGCTTATTTAAAAAAATTAAAAAATTGATGCATTTTTCGAAGAGGAAGAGGACTAAACCAAACAGTTAAATAAGTTAGATTATCACAGAGTTAACCCGGCGAGCGTAAAATTGGGTAAAATATACCCAAAGCAATTTATGTTACTCGATAATTTTAGTTTGCCGAGCCCAATTTTTCCGTAGTCCTCAGAAGCTGCGCGATGGGAGGTAAGGAAGCTACAAGAATTTATCTGGTCATAAGGCTGTTAGACGTCATCAAAGTCGTCGGCAGGTGAGTTTGACCCACCTAGCACTCGGTGTTACTATATTTCACAACTACTGAGATTAGTTTAAAAGAAATAAGTATTCTAATTTGTGTACGTTATGATTAAAACCTAAGAAGATGTTAATTTTTTGTGATTTTATGTAGTTTTATATAAAAATGGACATGTTAGTTAAAATGTTGATTGGAATAAAAATGACCACTAATTTTAATACTTTAATTCTTAATTTTATTAGCAAGTACTAAGAAAACAGAAAAAAATTGTATACGTTCGAATTAAAATCTAAGTAAGAATTTCGGGTGAAAATTACACAACCTCAAGTTCGATTCAATAAATTTTAACCTTACGATTGCCGAGTTAAGCAAGCAAATTGATCGAATGTGGTTGATCTCTACCTCAAAGGTGGCTACCTGATTTACATTAATTGTTGACAAGTTACTGTTACAATTACAGAAACTGGTCACTGTTGAATACCTGACTAGCCCTATGTAGTAAATTGGCTTACATTGTCAGATTACCTCGTGTTTCAATAAGGCCCTGATGTCATTTATCTAGTCACCTGCTTTAACTCTTCTGATTAGTAAAATTATACATTTGATTAAAACATCTGGCAAAAGGGTTAAAATATTAATTTCAACGTAAAACCGTCAACAATCATCAACAATCTTTTATTTTATTTCATTGCTTGGAGGAGGTATCTCTAACCCCAATATGGTCAGCTATTAAGTTAAATAATTATTTATTTAAGTAACCCTTTAGTTGACTCTTTGGATCATATTTTGACAATGTCAAAATATTTCAGTTTTGCAATAAAATCCAAATTAATGGAATATTTCTGAATGTATCCAAAAACTAAAAACTGTTAAAAAAATAAAATGCTGTCAAATTTTATAATTCCAAATAAACATAAATTTTGAAATATGAAAATTTTGCATACGAATACAATAAGGCTTAAAAAATGTCTCGCCTTACGATTTTTCTTCTAAAATTTACTGATTATGGAAAAAATTAAAAACACTTACTAATTTATTAGGCAAATATATTATAAACGTTATCGTTAACTGATTTTTCGTCGCTTCATGTAAAAATGATTAATAAAAAATTCTCAAAGTTTCTTAATTTTTTCAAATAGCTGTCAAAAACTTTGGATTTATAAAGCTGTACAATTATGTAGCAGTTAATTTTTAGATATCAATAAAATGCCTGGTATTTTTTACTTTCAACAGAGTTAAGATCATATTTCTAACCATAACAGTAAGGGAGATACAACGATTTCAATGTGACCTTTATGAGTTGTTCCGAAAACTGAACTAAGAGACCTGACGATGTCAAAATCATGGGAGCATTGTTTCATTTAATCTTTAGATCAGCCAAAGAAAAAAAGCGAGCAAATAAAATTATTTGCGTGCTTTTAAGCTGCTGTGAGCCGTTGAATTCATTCTTTGAGAATACGTTTGTGATTTTAACTCTCCCAGTTTATGCCGGAAAACATGAATACAAAATTATAAAAATGGCCTTGAGTTTACAAAGCAACACTTTTATTTGTGTAATTGCAGTTGACGCTATTTCTGACACAAGAATAATGTTTATAATGTAACTTTTGTGTACTATGATTATATTTTAATATTTTTACATTCACACAAAGTAAACTATTTAATAACGGGGAGAGGAAGTTGAGGAAGACAGGAGAAAGAAGTTTTCTTTCATTTTTTCAACGAAACATTACGATAGGTGTTTAAGATGAAGCTACTTCCGTAAAGGTAAGGGTCTCTTTAGTGTAAATAATTCTTAGTAAAGTTAATCAATTTTTTATAAAAAAAACTCTCTTATATAACTTTTGAAGGTTATTCTCATCAATGTAATAAATTATTGAAGAAGAAAATAACATTAATAATCTAAACGAAAATATAAAAGAGAGCACGACAGAGAAAAACAGAAAAAGATAATGGTCGGAACTGGGACACTAACCCAGCACCTCTCTTCTATCCGGAACGTGCGTTTACCAATTTCGCTATTGCCAGCTACTGTCAAAGCGTCATATTAGATTATATCATATTTCAAAGTTTAGAATTAACAATATTATCTTCAAATCATTTTTTACCATATTATAGGCAACTACCTTTTTTATTGGGAACAATCATTCTAATTGGTTTGTAACCTAGATAGCGTCACGGATAGATGTCGAAATAATAAATAATTCACGTTTCGCAAAGGCGAAATTGGTAAACGCTTGTCCCAGTTCCCAGTGTCCCAGTTGCGACGATTATCTTTTTATGTGTCTTGTTCTCTTTCGTATTTTCGTTTAGATTTTTTTGTTATCTTCTTCTGCAATAATTAATTATTATTTTTTTGTTGACTTACAAACAATAACTTTGTTTGTAACCACGATTTATTTTTATTTTTTTAATACCGACCGGATCGCTAACACGAGCATCTCATGGTATAAATTAAACTGATCAAAAAATACATTGTTTAGGCTTTTGAACACATACAGAAAGAGAAAAAAAACAATATAAAAGAACAGTGAGAAAGTGAAATTAAAATCTAACATAGTAATATAGAGAAAAAGAGACGGATGATATCTAATCTTATATGTACATTGCCAAAACTCCTCGTGAACAGGTAATTAAGGGTCCACTATTCGAATTACGACCGATTTCTTACATATCTCCCAAACATTTGAAGTTTTTAAGCTCTTAAAAAAAAAATGTTATTTTTGAAGATAGTATCTAGATACGTTCCACGCCGAAACGCAAATAATATGAAATTCCCTCGTTAGAAAAAAATCGCAAAGTATGCTCCGAAAATTAATTAAAACAAGTCTATTTCTATTATTTTAAAAGTTGTATTTGTGAAAAAATTCACAATGTTTCTTTAAATGATACCTAAGATACGTTCCACGAGATTTTTTCTCTATTTTAAGCTAGTCATGTTTTATTAAGCTTTTTCGCAATGTTCGCTGCTATTTTACGACTTAAAATATAAGCCCACTCTGTCCAACATTCGTAATTACACATCTCTCCATCTTCTTCTTTTTCAGCCGACTAGCGCCGCCTTAAAGGTTTTACTAGTTTATGGGATATATGTCTAATATAGGGCTATTGGACACATTTAACTGATTATTAAGGATTTGGCTTTTAGTTTGAACAGATTCATTTATTTCAAGTGCTTCTAAATTATTTTGTCTGTTAACATGACCATTTCTGTGTAAAATCTGAACACCGGTGCTTTGATGTTATATTAAAGGTAGGTATTATATTGCGTTTTTGAACTCTTCACTCATTCAGATCCAATTTTGAAAATTTCACTTAAATTCGAAGCAAATTGAAGTTCATTTAATAGACTAAAGCATAGAAAAAAAATTCTGTTTGATTAGGTTTATAAAAATGATTAAAACAAGGATATCACGATTTTTTTATTTATTTTTGGGGTGTTATGCCGTGTTTCGCTACCTCCTTCTTTAGCCAACGTTTCGGACAGCGTTACAGTGTCCATCATCAGGGCAGATGAGCCTGCGTTACAGTGTCCATAAATAAATAACAAAAATACTTTTGGCCGTGAAAACCTAAAAACATACATAAGGATATCACAAGTTTGTTTTCAAATGTTTTAAGTCACATTATCCTAATATTGTTAATTAAATCCCTGTCCAAAACCGGTACCTCCGCCGTTCGTGATTTTTGCCTCGGCTCTGGTTTAATCCGCCATCAAACAGGCCCCGTGGGGTAAATGCCGCAGGATCGGGCCGAAAATATGGCATAAAATAAACAAAACAATGGTCTTTCGGCGTAGTCCCGGCAGGGGTAAATATTGGCCCGTCAAGTTATCGGGTAAACCTAATCGCCTTAATGTAGATTGGGCACAGAGTGAAGATCTAAGCTGGGCACATATTGGCTTAATATTTTGTGTAAATGCGGCTTTATCAAGCCGGTGATATGAGTTACGTTCGTGGCTTTGTGTTCACTTTTTAATTACTTAATTGGGCGCCTTATTGACACATGATTGAAGGGTGAGTTTTATGAGAGAAAGTAAGAAAAGGAAGCATTGCGTGTGTTAGGGTGAACGGTGGTTTTACGGGGTGGTTTGACATCACAAAAGGTGTTAAGCATGGCTATGTAATGTCACCATAGTTATTCAATCTACACATGGATAATTGTATCCAAGAATTGAAGGAGATGGGATTGGGCGCAAAATTGAGTAATCTGAAAGTATGCTGGCTGTTGTATGTTGGTGATGCGGTGCTGATTGTTAACAGTATGAAAGATTTACATTATTTAGTATCTAGGATGAACGAAGTACGTATGAAGAATGAGTTAATGATGAATGTAAGTAAGTCTAAAGTCATGGTGTTTGAAAGAGAATGTACGAAAACGGTGTGTGATGTTGTGAATGATGAATACTTGGAGTAGGTGGTTGAGTTGGTGTATCTGGGTGGTATGTTTAGGAGAGATGGAAAGGCTGATAGAGATATTGAAAGAAGGGTAAATGCCGGTAACTTCATTAATGGAGGACTGAATGCCGTTGGCGCTAATAAAAAAAAACCATCAAAAGAAGCGAAGCTAGCCGTCCATAATGGAGTCCTGGTACCTATCCTGATGTATGGCAGTGAGGCATGGAACTGGCAGAGAAAGGATGAAAGTAAACTGAATGCTGTTGAAATGAGATCCCTGAGGCAAATGTGTGGTAAAACCATGTATGATCGTTTGAGAAATGTTGAGACCCTCAGATGGTTTGGGCATGTAGAGCAAATGGACGAAGATAGTAGTGTAAGAAGAATATATCACGCAAATATAAATGGTAGAAGAAGTCGGAGACGCCCGAGGAAGACATGACACGATCAAGTGAATCAGATACTTGAGTCGGGCCATGTCAAAAGTCAGAATAGTAGAAGAGTATGTATGAGACGATGTATGAATGTGAGAGTGTGCCAGAACCGAGTTGTTTGGCGGTCTGTTCTTTCTGCCTACCCCTGCGGGGAAACGGCGTGATGGTTGGTTAGTTAGTTAAGTTAGAAAAACCTTTGGTAATGTAGGTTATGACTAAGGGTCGATCGCATTTAATTTTCAAACAGAAAAGTGTTCTTATGGTAAGCAGAGTTCCTTCGAGCTAAAGCTGTTGCTGTGGGCACCTCAACAAACTAACCATTAGACTTTTTGACGATCATATTTTGAAATCCAATTATTAAACTTATATTAAATTTGGTAGGCGGGTATGGGTACCGCCAAAGATATTCAAATAAAAGAGATATGTTATGGTGTCGGTGGGATTACTTCCGAATGGTAATAGCTTAAATCCGGAAAGTAGTTGATTTTTTTAGGTGTACCAGGTGCACCAGGAAACACAGTCCCACGCAATAAAAACTGCGGATAGCACATCTCTTATATATCAATATCTTTGGGTACCGCCGCCCTGGGAAGCATTTATCGAACAACCAACACCTCTGCCGTAGGTCATCCCAAGTAGTTCGCTACGCTTGGTGACTAGGCTGGATCGGAAGAGACTTGTTGAGGGTGAACTTTTGATCTCTCCAGCAGGACTCTCTCGGAACATCGCCGTTCGTCCGTCTTTCATTGAAATACTGACCCCCAGACTCCTACCCATCCCTCACAGCCTTTTCCATCCCAGAACCTCCTCTTCTTCCTTTCCTAAAAAAAACCCTCCATACAGCATCCTCAAAGATAACATAGGCATCTCAAAAACTAAATAACTTACTAAACGTCTAAAAAACAACCGCATAAAGGGTACGCCCAAATTAAACATTTTGGATACCATATTATCTTGGTGAAGGGGGAAGGGAAGGGGGGCTGGCTATAGAATTTCCCCAGAATATTGCCATTTTGACGCACTCTAGGCATCTAGAGTTAAACTATCAGCTGCGCTGTTTAATAATTTAACTTAATTCACCTTGTATTATTAAAAAAAACGGATAAGGTGGAATATTGGAATCATACGTACAAATAAGGTACATATTTTTGACACTCATAATACAGACATCAGCTTTAGAATCTTTCCACTCCCAACATCTAATGATTCTCCTGAGGTGAAAATAAAAACCTCCTTCGAAAAATTACCCAAAACTCTATTGCAATGTAATTACGTTGTGAAAGTAACGGCTTAATTTTATGGATCTGCTTTCAACGTGATATTTCTGATAGATCTCTTCTTGGCGATTGGATAACCTACTAAAAAAACTGGTTCATTTTTGTGTGATCCACTTATAGAAATATGTCAGATTCCATTTCTTGAATTCTTCTTTATTTCGTGGTTGCATGACTGCAAATACGTATAACATATTATAACCTAACCCAACCATCTGAACAGAAAATATCAAGAGACCTAGAGATATCATTTAGCAGCACCATACCTCTTGTCATGCTATAGCTTACAGTACAATTATTTTGGTCATGGAGTCGATCCTGGCGATAGTTTTTGCTATAAACAATTTTTTGCATTCCAAGAGGTATATTGTTTATTTTAAAATTTAAATAATTTATTTTGGCTATAATCCGTCCCCCGAGATCTTGCCCACTCTAAAATCAGTAACTATTAAAACTAACAAATACTTACTTCAATGATAAACCTTGCATTTTCATTTACCATTTCTTTTAATGAACTCGTTTCTAATTTAAATCTTTGATTTATTTCGATTGCCATTCAATGGATAACTAGCACCTCTGCCATAGGTCACCCCAAGTGGTTCGCTGCGTTTTGTGACAGAGGAGGTGACGGGGTTCATGGGGTGAGGTTTGTCTAGGTCTTGGCGGCGGATGCTTCTGCCTACCTCCAGTGTGGCGAACGGATCGAGAGAGACTGTTTGAGAGAGACCTTTTGACGTGTCCAGCCGAACATTCACGATCTGACACCTTGCTCCGCAGTTGGAAGAATGGATTATTGTATCGGTCACTCCCGGACACACTGACCCCCAGATTTCTAACTAATCCCCATATCTTTTTCCTATCTAGAAATTCCTCTTCTTAATATCTTTAAAAAAAAAATCTCGATTCAGCGATTAGATGACGTAGTGTGTCCTTTCTAGAGTGGAGCTAATGTTTACAAAAATAATTATCTATTTATAACAGATAATTTTTAGGTTGACAGACTACGCAATCCGATGAAATTGGAATTCCAAGATCGTCAGTTGGTCGTGGAAATTTAACACGGGAAACTAAAGCTGTGTGGCATCTTATATTCCGTGATTACTCTAATACATAACGTAGTTCGTTAGGAAAAAGTGTGGAATTTGCCTGAAAAACCGTCAAGGCAAGCTTAATAAAAGGCTAACCCTTTCAAAAAAATTAGGGCGCCCACAAAAACGTTGATTACATCACCCTTAAAAGTCCCACCGCGGGTATTTGTTGAAAGCATAGAGCAAACTAACTGACGCTAAAATCCTGGAGTTTTTAAGTGACGTATTTTATTAGAGTTTAATAAAAATTTATAATAAGCTTTTAAGTTATGTACAGAAATTGAAAAATGAAATTTTTATTAGAACTAAGACGATCTTTAAACGATTTAAAGTGCTTTCTTTCATTTACATCCTTCTTCTGGGTTAAATAATAGTTTTTTTTTTTAATAAATCTACAACTTTTTTCCAGTACCAATGAAAATTGGCACAATTGGCCTTCAAAATAAGAGAACGGTCACTGAAAACATGAGATTTTATCCTCTTTACCCAACCTTTAAGAGGAATATAAACGCTAGAGAAGAGAATGAAAATAAAGTTAGAACATACAAAACCTTAAAAATAGTCTTAGCCAAAAAGGGGTATTTTTAAAAAATTGTTCCTTTTATTATTTCATAGTTACTTCATGTAAACACATTTTTTTGGTGTTTCACGCTTGTATTTTTTGTTATGTAAATAATAATTTTATTGTAATTCCAATACTAAGAAAAGCTAGTAAAAGCTTCAATTTATCTGTTACATATTTTTTGATTTTTTATAAATAAAAAAATAAAAAATCAAAAAATATTATTCGTAACCCGGGAATGTTTGTCTTTCTTTAAAGAATAACCCAACCCAATTTACGAATAACCCAACAATGTTTGAAAATCTCCTACTACCACCACAGTAAGCCGAAAATGTTGCTTGAGTCGTGATGGAGGACATGGCCAGTCGAGGAATCGAACACGCGACGCCCGGGTGGGACCCAAACGCGATGCCCACTCAACCACTGACCGGTTGATGTTCATATTGTAAAACGATTCGTCGTAAAGATGAATCTAAATAGTACCTTGATAGGATTTCACGTATAGCTTCATCTCAAAGTGGAATTTTGACATCTTCTTGATAAAATCTTGCACACTTCACGTTTAAAATAAGATGAAAATAATAACTGTCTTTTTTAACATTAACTTCACGGAGATACTAACGTCATATTAGGGGATGCTACGTGGAGGGTTTTTTTAAGGAAAGGAAGAAGATGAAGTTCTGGGAAGAAAATAGGTGTGAGGTGTGGGCAGAATTCTGGGGGTCAGTGTGTCCAGAAGTGACGGACGTTTGAATCCATCCCTTCAACTACGGTGCAAGACGATAGGTCGTGGGGGGTCTAGCTGGAGAGGTCAAAAGACCTCTTCAACCAGTCTCTCTTGATCCGGCCCGCCATGTAACAGGTGGGCAGATACATCTGTTGCTAAGATCTTGATAAAACTCACCTCACTCTCCTCAAAACTCACTCCAGAGGGGAGGGGATACCCTCTGGAATCGCACATAGTATCTTCCTCGGAATTCGGTCATCAAGCATTCTTAGTACATGCCCAAGCCACCTCAGTTACGATTTTTCTATGAAAAGTAGCAGTGGTTCAGTGTTTAGATCTTCTCTGATCGTCGAGTTTCTTATATGATCCCATTTCGTAACCCCTGCCACTCCTCTCAAGTACCTCATTTCGGCAGCTTGGACTCTAGAGCGCGTTCGTTCGCTTGGCATCCATATCTGGTGGCCGTAGGTGAGCGTCGGGCGATATACCGTCTTAAATACTGCCATCTTGGTGTTGATACTGAGCTCGGCTTTCCTTATCACTGAGCTATAGAGAGGACGCAACACACCGCTTGCCGCACTAATTCTTCGATCAATTTCTCCGTCTTGCGGTCCATCGCTGGAGAATTCAACCCCGAGGTATTTGAATCTGTCCATCTGTTTCAACAGAGTCCCATTAGCGAGTATGTTGCACTGAGTTTGGTCCCTTCCTATAACCATCACCTCTGTTTTTGAGGTACACGTCTAGCTTTTGTACCATTTTTTTTAATTTTTTTCAATTTGCTTTAAGCAACAACAAGTAGAAAAAGAAACGTTAACTTTTCATGCAATTTAGATCTAATCTTCTAATCAAAATACGACTGCAATTTCCTTTTCGAGATAACGAATCAAATTTACTCCCATGCAAAGTTTTGAGTTTACATTAGAATCAACGTTTGGAAGCTAAAGTAGCACGAAAACCCGAGAAACTAACGTCTTAAATTCAAAAGTTAACGCTCAAAATTAATTGATTGTTGCTTTTGGGTAATAAATTGTTCCGCTTTGGCGGAAAAACCAATAACTAGTGTGGCGCTATATATTTAATTAAACAAAGAAAACACGAAAGTCTTGCGTGTTTTTAGCGTTTCATGGTTACGAAAAAATGTTGTTTTTTTTTTTTTTTTTAACTAACAAGTTGACGAGTTTATACGTTTGCCCTGAAGAAGGAATGGTCGTTCTGAAACCGGTCGTAAAAAAAATATATTGGTTCTAACAAAAAATTATTGTTTAATTTATTTATAATGGATAACCATAAAGTTATAGCCACATTCAAAAGAATAAATTAACGCTTCCACAATGAAATCAATAATCGTTGCAATGTAACTTTTATGTTAACGGGGGAGGGGGGAGGGTAAGGTTTTAAAACTCATTTTTAATTTTTTTTTTCTAAATGTACAACATGTCGAGAGTATTTTGTCAACATTTCAAGTAAATCGAACGAAGATACAGCATTTCAAGCGCCCTTCCCTCTTGCTCTATTCAAGTATATTTCGAGTATAAAAAACATTAAATCGATTTTCTCGCAAATAAATTTTTAAAGTTCGTAAACATCATAACTCAAAATTTACTTGACCGATCTTTTTGAAATTTTGTACCCTATTTATCCACATAAATCAAAAAGTAGTGACGAAGAGTTTTTTTTACCATTTTTTTTCCATTTGATAGTAACAAATTCACCAAAAATTTTAGCAAAAATCGCATTTTTGACTTCAACATGCTACAAAAAAAATTAAAATAAATAAAATGCTTCTTCACTACCTGGAAAAACGAATCACCTTTTAAACCTATTCGATTTTTTTGTTTTAAATGATCCGTTAACAATTTATGATGTTCACCGCATAACACTTTTTTTTCGAGGTGCCTCCGGAGATTCGCTCTCATGGACTTATTTATTAGTATTTTTATTTTTAAAAAATTTCAAAGATACTTCAAATGTTTTTTTTTTTTTTTTTTTTTTTTAAATATGTTTATTCAGTTTTAATTTTACAATATTTTATTTTACAAATCTTACGAAACTGATCAATCAGTTTGATTGTAAGAAATCTCTCATTTTTTTATAATTATTTAATACAGTATACTTTTCAGTTTTACATAGTATATACTAAATATAATACTTAATATTAAAATACTAATTATTACGACAAACTAATTATCTCAATGTTTTAATGTTTATGAATTGCGTTGTAGTAAAAATATCTTACACAGTACAAACATACGGTGAGAAAATAAATAGATAGGAACTATTTTATTTGATTTCATGTTCTTCGGAGGTAGAAAGATTTAACTTTTGTTTTGATTTTTGAATAAGATGTCTCATTTTTGATATTTTCAGGTAATGCGTTAAATATTTCCGGAATTTTATGACTTTTTGTTCTATCTCCGTATACATTTTGAGATTTATTGACAATAAACATTTGTGCTTCTCTATGCCTAGTAGGGTAGTTGTGGTTTACAGGTTTTTTGAATTCTGTATTCCAGAATTCATCTAGTGTTAATTGGTAATTTACCTTACTGTGTATAGAGAGGACATTACACAAGGAGAATATTTTTTTATAATCACCTTCACATAACTGGACCTTTTTTTTTGCCTGATATCAATTTTAGGAAACGGATTTGTAATTGTTCTATTTTATTTAAGTATGTTTTGTACGTTAATCCGTAACTATTTATTCCGTATCCTATAATTGATTCTGCTAATGCGTTGTATATACAGTATAATATATTTTTATTTACAAAATTTTTTAGGTGGTAAAATTTTCCTAATATGGATCTTAATCTATTACACACATTTTCAATATGATTTGACCAGTTAAAGTTAACATCTATTGTAAGACCAAGGTATGTATATTGGTACACTTTTTCTATATTCGGGCAATTACACTGCTGGAATTGGTTTTTTGTGTGCAAACAATCATATGAATGACTTCTTATATGTAATTCCTTTTCCTGACAATTTGCATATGGTGAGTGTATAAGCATATATTTGGTTTTTTTTGCGTTAATAATAATGCCATTGTCGTGGGACCATTTAATTATGTTATTTAGGTCTGTTTGTAAAATTTCCTCAATTTTTAGTGGATCTTTGTCAGCACATATAATGCAAGTATCGTCTGCAAACATGTAGCATTTACAACGTTTTATTACGTTTGGTAGACTGTTTACTTGCATTATATAACATGTAGGCCCCGATATCGACCCTGTTGCTACTCCGGTATTTGTTAACATTTCATCACTAAAAATTCCGTCAATTTTAACTTTAATTTTTCTTTTTTTATTTCTTCAAAATAGGCATATTTACTTTGGGGTGTCATCATTAATTCAATGAAAAACAAATACCTTTGTATAACACCACTATTTTATTATCTATATCAACATGTTTCGATTTTTGTCTTTTGTTATTTATTATTGACTTATTATCCTGACGAAGAAAACATAGTTTTCGAAACATGTTGATATAGTTAATAAAATAGTGGTGTTATACAAAGGTATTTGTTTTTCATTAAATTTAATTTTTCTATTTAATAGATAATTTTTAATAAATTTTTTTAACTTGTATAAAAAAAATAGCCAACACCATTCATATCTCCTAAAAAAATCATGAACGTATGCCTTTTTTCGCCTTTAAAATCTTATCCCCCCCATCAAGCACTCAGCACACAAGATGCTAATGCTAATGTAACCTCATGCATCAACGAATCATTGAATAAAGGTGAAAAATCTGCAGATATGTTTATTGACCTCAGAAAAATGTTGGTAGCATAATCTATGAGATTCTACTGAAAAAAATTAAACAATATATGTATAAAAGAAAACGCGATTAAGTGAATTTCGAGCTACCTAAAAAATCGACCGCAAATCGAAAAAATAAATCAGGTTAATAGCGATTAAGAAATATCAAACTTTGGAATCCCGCAAAGTAAAGTTCTCGGACCAATTCTTTTCATCATATATGTAAATGAATTTTTTTCAACCACTATTTGGCCAAATTACTTCGTATGCCGACAATACGTTACTAGTAATTAGCGAAAAAACTTGGGAAAACGTAACATTTAAAGCCACCGAAAACATAAATATCCTTAAGGATTTCTTCGATTCTAATTTACTGTCGCTAAATAGTGATAAAAAATTTGTATTTCCGTTTGCAATGCACAAAAAAACTTTGAAATTATCATGCATGACAATTTGAAAAACGCATGATAAAAATTATTGTATCGAAAATGCACAATATTTAAAACAACAAACACAATTAAATATCTAGGAATAATTACTAGGAGAAACAAATATGCCATGTTGTAAAAAAATTAGAAAATTGATGTAGATACATATTTTAAAGAATCTGAAATGTTTTGTCTATAAAAATATTATATTTAATATATTATGCCTTGGTTCAATCAATTTTACACCATGCTATTGTTAGTTGGGGATCCGCGCATAAAACAAATCTTTCCTCAACAGAAGTTTTACAGAGGTAAATAATTTAAATCCTATAAAAAAAAACCTTCTGACTACCCGATGGATCGATTATTAAAAGAATTCCAAGAACCTTCATTCAAAGATCTATACACTAAAAATGCAATGATGCAAGTCATGAAAGAAAAAGACAAATATCAATTTCTAACCGGAAACTGTACTAGGGATAATTTTTTTTCTCATGCCAAAAATTAAAGACTTCCTTTGCACAAAATAATTATATTTACAAAGGAAGATTTTTTTTCAATCAAATACCGGAAAAAATTACAAACATAAATGATAAAATCCAATTAATAAACACTGAAAAAATATATATTTAGATAATCTTAAAAAGAAAAGGTTTTCGCTTGATTTAATCTTAAGAATAACTCAAACCTTAATTTTATAAAATAAGTTAAGTCTTAAATCCTTCTTCAAACAAGATAAATTTTGTTTTATTATTAACAACTAATTAGAGTATTCTTGGCACGTTATTTTAATAGTAAAATAGTTTGACAGTAGTAAAATACTTTCAATTATATAACACCTAACAACTTACAACTAATTGTTTTCTACTTCGCATTGTAACTTATTACACACAGCATTTATAATAAATGTAGCTACGTAACCTTAGTATTGTTGATGACAGTTACATATTTATAATGAAACGATGTACACTACACGATTAGCAAAAAGCTAATGCTTCCATAAAAGAAAAAGTAGTATTGAAATGTTTAACATGTACTAAAATAGATAAATAATAAATTTAAAAAATATTAATATATTTTTTTTTTTGAATTTTTTTTTTTCCAAAAATTTTTTTAAACATAACAAATTATTACATTATGCAGAGTTATACAATAATTCATTATTATTCAAATACTCCATTAGTAGAGCTCTAGGAGCTCGTGTTTATGAGAGGAGTATTTAGATGTAAAAAAATAATGGTCTAATGGAATATGCTACACATAATTACATACACAGCCTGAATACGATTCAAAAAGCGATCATAAAGACCATATTGAAAGTACCTAATAGAACGCCTTCAATTGAAATTTTCAATAGCTTTGACGTACCAAATGTGCAACAAATATATTCAAAAATATATTTTTAGCTTATATAGCTTTTCAAAAATACTGAATCCTCTTCTAGACCGTGTATGCATAACACTAGATCAAATAAAAATTATATAAAAAACATTCCAAGTTACAAAAACACATCCAGGCAAAGAAACTACACATACTTTGCAACAAAACTTCAAAACATCTTTCCCCAAGAAATAAAACTCATAAAAAATTCTTATTAATACAAATCAAGAATAAAAATATGTCTGAAAGAGGTCAATGAAAAAACCCTAACGTAGACACTAAAAACGACATAGAGACAAATAAAATATATTTAGATAATTTTAGTCCGCCTCTGCATAGGACCCCCTAATGAGGAGGACTAAGAAATGCAATATTTTTACATTAAATTCATCATTTAATTTTGTATGTACAAATATTTTATATAGTCGCTTGAAAAAAAAATAAATGTAAAAAATGATCAAAGACTTCTGATATCTCTTGACCGAGTAGATTATTGAAATTGTTTATTCCTCTTCGTATATTATCTGAACTTTGGTAACTGGATTTTTTTGTCAAAAGTGAGAGTATCTGTAAGAACAAAGTATGTATAAATAAATAATGTAAGGTATTTTTATTTTTCTGTGAGTCCGAGTTTGAAATCCAACGTCAAATAGCTAAAACACCTAAACTTTGCAAGTGTGATTTTTCTCGCAGCGAGCATTCCTTTGTGGACGATTCGAAGCATGCGAAGCATTTCATTCGCTGGACAGGAAAATTCCGTAAAAGATTTTCCAAAAAGAAAATTCACCCATAACATCTCGCGTTGCTTTTCCACGGTTCTGCAATCCCACTGTATGCTAATGCTGAGAGGGAAAAGTTCATGAAAACTTGCAGGCGTCAGTAAGCAAACACTGGTTAAGCATTTTAAAGGTGGTCTTCTGTTTTTCATAGGTCTTTTTGCTGCCTGAAATGTTGTAGTTGTGTTATCAAAATAATTTTCATTTCCTTCGCGTAAATAGTTATTCACTATCTTGCACATTTTTTTATCATTTGCATTTAACTAAAACAGTATGTTCAAAATTAATAGATGACGTTAGATAATTGGTAGAAAAGATGGCGATCGAATGTTATCTTTTTGACATGCCAGTACCAACTCGTGTGCTAGTTTTAGGTTTTTATTCGAGTTCACTACCCTTGAAACTTCCGATACAATTTTAGCAAAAGTCAGGAAAGTATTTTTATCACACAGAATGAATGTAGTAATCAGTACATCGGAAAGAATTGAAAAAAATATTTTTTATAATTCTCAAGTAGGTTCCTACGATACTAATAAAAATGACTGAAAACAAAAAGGACTTCTAATTGGAAAATACGTTAGGTTAGGTTAGGTTAGAATAGAGGTTTCGAGTTCGAGTCTCAATCATAACCTAATCTGCATATTTATCTATTTAATTTTTCATTGGGGGCTATCGATGTATTTTTTAAATAATTGTTTACATATGTGCCTGTATATCCTTAATTTATTCATCGTAAAACTATCTTGTCTTCATGACAAAAAGCCAGGGAAATCCTGTGGGTCCCAAATTAATTGTTGATAGTCCAGAATTGCTAGTCCATCAGAGCGGACGTCGTCTAGTGAGGCGAGTTACTTACTTGATTTTATATGATAATGTTATATCAATAAACGCCCGGGTTGCCAGCAATTAAAAAAAAATATTAATATTCGTAGAATAAGACAATGTCTACTTTGCTGAAAAATGCTTACGTCAGTAGCCGACTGGTTACCATGTCAGCCTTTCCGAGGCGCAGAGAAATGACAACCCATGTGGAGTGTAATTTTATTGAATTAACATAATGTTTTGAATTGCATGAACTAAATTTACGTCTTGCATGGTAAGAAGAACATCGTCCCAAAGTACAGTTGGTGAGACATCGCCCTCTGTTGAACACGACCGCTACTTCAGAGATCTTTAGAAATTCCTCAATATTGGCAGCCGTCAGCGTCGGTCGTTAACCCAGTGAATTATATAAATCAGCATATAAGTCATCTGGGGCGCATGAACCATACCGGATTATTGACCTCATTTATACAAAATATCTACGAACCTCAAAATAACCACAGTTTAAACATTGGGGGGTCCTATTTACTACCCAAATTAAAAATAATTATCCATGGCTTACACGAGTACTTGAAAGCAACTCTCTTATGTTCAGCGAGGCAAATTTTCATAACATCGTATTAATAATAATACGTTATGAAGTTTTGCTTTTGAAGGAATTATTTTCATAGAAATCTCATACAAGCACTTTTCTTATTATCTTTCTATTCCCTTTGATAAAAAAGCTTTAAAAAAATATTTAAGAATACTTAAATCTCTGAAACAACGTTACCAGATTTTAAAAAATTAATATACGTAGAAACTTTACAAACAAACAAATTCACTACAAAATAAAATGGGCGATATTTTTGGATAATATAATTTTTCTTTGTCCTGTCTTTAGACAAATTTTAACTGATTTTAATTTAAATAATAAGAACAATATGAGTGAAACTCAATCAAAAATCTGAAACACAAAAAACAAAAAAAAATTCGTAAGCTCAATTGGTAGAGTTGCAGGCCCGGAAACCGAAGGTTATTGGTTCGAGTCCCAGAAGTGACCGTATCTTTCTTTGATTTTTCTGTTTCCGATTTTCGAAATTGACTTTCTCTTATATTGTCTTCATTAATTAAATATTACAATTTGAGTAGAATAAAAAAAAAAGTTTTTAATTTTCTCGCCCCCCTCCCTAATTTTAATACCCCCCCCCCCCAAAAAAAAAAAGTTTAAGAAATCATTGTCCCAGTCTGGTTTTGGGGTATAAGTACCGCCGCCTTCAGAACCATGTATTGGTTTACTAACACCTCTGCCATAAGTCGGGGTGCTCGGGTCCTTAGGATGAGATTTGTCCAGGTTTTGGCGGCGGATGCGTCTGTTCTGCACCTGCTGCGAGGCGGGACAGATCAAGAGAGACTGGTTGAGGGAGGCCATATCACCTTTCCAGCCAGATTCTCTCGACCCATCGCCTTGCACTTCAGTTGGAGGGATGGATTCACACGTCCGTCACTCCTGGACACACTGATCTCCAGAATCCTAGTCACTCATACCTTTTCCTTCCCAAAACTTTCTATCCTTCTTTAAAAAGATCCTCCACACAGCATCCCCTAAAATGACATAATTATAATAATAATAATAATAATAATGTCAAAGAATCTTTATATAAAAATGCAAAAATCAGTCATATTAAATACATGTAGGATTACGAAAGATTTTTTAAATATTTATATTGAGGGATCGGTAGGATTTATCGGTTCAGTTAGGAGTTCTTTCGAGCCGAACCCTCTGATATGAAAATATCTGGAGTCGGTGAAGTATTTTCCCACATGGTCTCTGGTAGGTTGACGTGTTGTTCTTGTATAGTTTTGTATTTAGTATACTTATACAATGCAATTACATCGCGTGAATTGACTAGATTAGCATTTGTGGAAAAGTGTGTGGAAGGATTAAGTTTTTCCTGTGAGGAAGATTTAACCCGGACATAAAATCTAGAGAACAATAGTGTTTATTTCAGCTGAACAGAGCGGTGAGTGCAATACTCTGTCAGCCATATAAAAGCATACATTTATAAAATTCCATTAAATAATTACATTAAATGGGATATGCAAGAAAGGATAAAAAAAAAACATAATAAGATGTAATAACATAATAAAATAAAATCTAAAACAAAACATAGGCACTGGGGGAATTTATTTTCCTCAGAACCTTCTGTGTGGAGCTAATGTTAAAAAAAAGTCTGAAGATGGCCTAAATATGCTGAAACCGGTAGCGGTAAAAAAGTGGAAAAAAATTTTGGAGCCATTGTATTACATTAATATTTTAGTAAGGTTTTCAACAAAACAAACATTTTCAAACAATGCAATGTTCTCCTTCTATCTTCGTTTACATACCAGTAATATTCGCGTAGCTACATTTATTTGCCCGCAACTTTATGTACATACTGGTGCATATATGGGTATGTCAGAGATAGGGGTATATTAATATTATTACTTATTCTATCCAAATACCAAGTTTTTCCCAGTTCCCAGTCGACTCTCTGGGTAGCTGATTGTTATAGAGTTGGAACATTCTCGTGGTTCTTGGTATGCTCCCTGACTGGAATAATTTGATGCAGTATAAAGTGGAATATACTCAGACAACAAACTAGTCAAATAATAATATTAAAAAGGAACGAAACCTTTATCCACTGGAGGTTATCCACCACTTACCCGACCTGTAACAGATGGTTACTCCTTCAAGGCTCTCGCAAGGACTCTAATTTTTTAGATTAACGAATTTACATTTAAGTTTGAACAAATCTAGACCTCCAGTGTTCCAGCATACGGTGTTAGGAAGCAGTATTCAAATGCTTACATAATATACAAAATGCTAATAATATAAAGCAAGTCTAATAATATAAAGCAAATTTGAGGGCCGGCGTCCAGCGGTAAGGCTCTTGACTAGCATTCCGAAGGTCGCGGGATCGAATCCCGGCGTGGCAAATAAATTTTATTTTATTAATTTGTGTTATTTCACAATTAGTTTACGAATAATAATATTTTATTTGTGGCGCGTTCCAAAATGGAAGATGCTTTCAGTATATCCCTGGTGCAAGACCACCATTCAGAATTGAAACGTCGCTTGAAATGGCTTTAGCCGTGTTTAGTGACTAGATCTGAATAGCCAGGTACTTCCCCACCTTCCTCTTCCCCAACTCCTTCCCCTCCCCACTACCTTCAGCCTCACAACATACCCCGATTGGGGATGTCATAGTCCCACTGGCTCCAGACGGGAGCAGTCGAAACTCTTGTGCGGTATTCATATAAAAAAAATGTCTGGGATAAATTAAATAAAAAAGCCTATTAAAGATGGACGTAGAAGACAGCTGATTTTTTTAAAACAGTAAAAAAATCTTCCATTTTAAAATTTGGGAAGTGGGATGGGTACCACCACCTGGGAACCATTTATTGGATGACCAATATTCTCGTCACAGATTATCCCAGGAGGTTCACTACATTTGGTGACTTAGTAGGGGTGTCCGGGTTCATAGGATGAGATTTGTCTAGGTCTTGGCGTTTGCGCATCTACTGCATGGCATTAGGAAAAACTGATTGTGGGAGAACTAACCCAGACCTCTCCAGCCGAACTCTCTGGACACATTGCCTTGCCCCACAGTCGGGAGGACGGATTTATACATCCGTCGCTTTTGGATACATAGATCCCCAGATTCTTATCCACAACTCTAAACTTTTTCCTTCCCAGAACTTGATCCTCTTCCTTTCCCTAAAAAGGCCCTCCACTCAGCATCTTTTAGATAACTAAGGCCTTGTGGATTTTTTTTCTCAGGGCCCCTGTGTGGAATTAAGGGGAAAATATTTTTTTTCCTTACTCTTCCAAACCCCATCTAAAAGTTAATAAAAATTAAAAAAACAATCCTAGAATATAAATAGCAAGATTATATGTTATTATTTTAATTTTTTAGTAAATATCATTTCGGGGGGCCAACTGTCGGGTCTCCCCGATGTATAAATCCATTCCTCCAGCTGCGGTGCAAGACAATGTGTCTCCCCAATAAGGGCAATAAATGGCTCTCACAAGAGATCACTTCTTTTTACAAAGCCTATTATGTTGGTCGTAACCCCGAAGTTTTAGGCCATAGTTTTGTTGGTCGTGTTAAAGCATGTTAATAAGATCCGCTTGTTCCATTGACCTAGTATACCCTAGACAACCGTCTCATAGTAAAAATAACCCCAAGTATCAGTAATTTCGCAATACAACTCTCCTTCGAATTCCGCCGTCTTGCATGCGAATTCTCGGCAATATAAAACTGAGCACCGTCTAATTCCATTGTGTGATTTGTCGAACTAACACTTCAAAAGGTGAACACGTGTTGCATGCATGATGTTTCGACAAGCTGTGTTGTATATAAATGGTTTTCAAAGTGGGGATCGCGAGACATTCATAAATTTAATTAGACAAAAATATTTTTTTACTTTATTATGACAAGCGATTCAATTTCGGAGGCGAGTATGGGTACCGCCGCCTCGGGAACCATTTATTGGATAACCAACGCCTCTGCCATAGGTCACCCCAAGTAGTTCGCTACGTTTGGTGACTATGCAGGGGTGCCCGGGTTCATGAATTGAGGTTTGTCCGGGTCTTGGCGGCGGATGCGTCTGATAATTTTTTAATTTTATTTTTCTGATGAACCGTATGGCTCGTTGTCAACCACCAAGCAGCAATTACGTCGAAGTGTCCTGTTGAAAGCGGTGTACACTCTTTAGATTAACCATACTTTAGATTCGTGTACAAAAACTTGTACACAGTCCATGTATATATTGATCATGAGTTTTAAATAAAAAAAAATCCATTCATCGTTTGCTTGAAAATAATTACGAAAAATTGACCCTTTTACCGCCCACGCACCGTGGGCTGCCCAGGTTGGTCGCTTATCATTAACACAGTGATGAGCAACCAGCAGCCCGCAAGCCCTTTTACTGCTTTCCGGACTTTTGACTACAAAAAATATCAAAAAAATCGCGCTAAAAAATATTCAAAGGCTTCTGTTCTGTTTTGCAAAATGTCTTAGCCGAAAACTATAATCTTTCTTAAAAGTTTTGAATCAGCTGCTCAATCATTAAGTTTTTTTTGTGTGTAAGTAATAATTAAAAAAATGACAAAAATTCGTAGTTAGTTAAAGCCCGTTAGTGAGCGCTCAAAAAAAAGAGGAAGGTGAGATATGTAAATACGAATGTTAGAGGGAGCGTGAAAACGATAATATTTAAGCGAAAATTGTGAAAGTGTTTAATAAAACATGACTCGTTTAAACTATTTTAAAATAGAACCAAAATCTCGCGGGAAATGTCATAGCTTTTAAGAAAAAAATGAATTATGATTTTTTTCATATATGTATAACTTGTAATGTAACAAAAATAAAGTGCTTATAATAATTTTCGAAATATACGATTTTCTTCTATCGGAAGAATTTCATTCAATTACCGTTTCGGCGTGGCAAATGTATAGATATTATCGTCAAAAACAACATATATTTTTTTAGAAACTTTAAAACTTAAAGTATTTTAGAGAAATATGTTGTAAAACGGTAGAAATTCGGAATGCTATGGCTTAAGATAGGTTAACTTTCGACCTTAATTGAAGAATAGTGCAGCGGTTTTTTGTTAAGATCTGCGTTTAATGTATTTTAAAGTTTTCCGTTTTATACAAACCAGGTCGCATTTTTAAAAAGTTTAAAAACCACTACCATTTCGTGATGCCAGCCTTTCGTCTATGTGTTAGTATCGGTGTGTGGTGACGTCACAAGCATTTGGGTGATTAAGTGACGTCAGAAACTTTGCTTGCCAAAAAAATAATACGTCAATATTATTACATTTATTAAAACGCTGCCTTAAAGCTATCGGTAAGGCATATTTTTTTTTATGTATTCAGATAGCTGGTTACATTATCGAAAATAAAGTCCGCGGACTGTACCTTGTACAATATTCGGAAGTAGGATATTTTTGTGTTTGAAAAAATTAATTCCGTCAGGACGGCTGGGACAGCAATTAGTTTCAGTGTGGACCGATAAAAGGTAAAACACAAAGCACTATGCGATCCAAATAGTACGAAACAATGCTCGCACTTTTTCATAAATGGGCCTTGAGCCAGTTTTATTGGTTTCTGGCGTCATTTTTAATTTCACAGGGCATGTCTTGATATACTTGGTCGAAGGCTTGTTCATAAATGTTAAAATTTTAATTCTTACTAAATTTTTATTCTTATTAAAGATTTTTACTGGCGGTCGTTAGAATTTTTAATTGTGTTATGCTTTTTGCACGAAAACATTGTAATCATCAATCATCGAAGACAATATTAACGTCTATCAAATGAAAAATAGGAATCAGAAAAGACAGAAAAATATTCAGTCGGTACAGGAATTGAACCCAAAACCTCCTGCTTACCGGGGAAGTGCTCTGACCACTGAGCTGATTCGACCATATCAGCCCATCACTTCTAACTGCTTCATACTTCGACTAAGAGCTAACAATATTATCTTCAGAATGAAACAAGTTCTTTGTTTAAAACCGCTTTATTTTCGACCGGTTTCGGTCGACGAATTATATGCTCTCCTTTTCTTTTGCGTTTACCTCATTATCTTAACTCTGTACTTTAATTTAGTTTATATGTTTATTGTCCTGAAGAAGGTCGAGTTCGACCGAAACCGGTCGACGAATATAAATTTAAATAAAGTGGTTTTAAGCTAAGAACTTGTTTCATTCTGTAAAATGTCAAGCCACAAAGTGTTTGCTTACTTCGATAATTTAATATTATCTTCATTTTCTAAATGCATGTTTGGTTGAATCTTTACGTTTGATTGCAAGGCTGTGGTAAGACCATGTAATGACCAATCTGTGAGAAACGTGGAGATCTGCAAAGAACTGTAATGAGTAAGATTAAGAAAAGGACGCTGAGATGGTTTGGGCATGTAGGGCGAATGAACAATAAAAAGAGTGTAACGACGAATACGTGTAATGACGCACATGTGAATGGTAGAAAAAAGTCGGGGCCACCCGAGGAATACATGGCACGACCAAGTGAATAAGATAATTACTTGAGTCGTATCATGTAAAGAGTCAGAATAATAGAAGAGCATGTATAAAACGATGTATGAATGCGAGTGAGGTAAGCAGTGTGTGCCCAGACCGAGTTGTTTAATTCCGTTCTCACTGCCTACCCCTACGGAGAAACGGCATGATGATTAGTTAGTTAGTTAGTTGGTTACGATTACCCGGTTCTACCTAAACCAAATGCTATATCTAACAATTTGCATGAAGTGCACTCAAAATTGTCAAAGCATGGTCGAAAAATTCCTAAAGCATTTCGTCGGAAATTGGGGAGAGTGAATTGGTTTTTTATGGCGACATCCTCAGAATGGAGAAAAAAAAATTTCGTTTGACATTTCAATTTCCAACTACCAGGAAGGATATCAAGCGCCGGCGTAAAGGAAAATATGGCCGCAGTGGCAACTCAGTGGCACTGGAATAGAAATTCTTACCCATTGGCTATTTTGCTATGAAATTGTTCGGGGTTGCCTGAAGAATGAAAATCAAAACTGTGTTGCTGATAAACTATATTGCATTTTATTGACAAAATGATAAAGGCTCGAGATCCAAAGCCACCACGTGGAGTGGCAGTTAAAATATTATATTTTTTAGCTTCATAAATTTGTCAGTTTTTTACATTTGTACTGCAAAAGTGATAACTGATAACGTATTGACAGCATACCTACTATAACGCATATCGCTCTTCTTTGCCTTTTTATATCCTCAATTTACTTTCAGGTTGTCAGTGATAATATAATATTAATGAATTGCACTCAAAATATAGAAAAACATGCGTTTTTAACTTAGACGTGTGTTTTGGTTTTCATTAACAGCGAATATGTTAGTTGTAAATAATAAAAGTTCAGCGATGTGCGAATCCTGTGCTAATAACACGATGGGAAAAAAGAAATTTATCGAAAACGTTTCATGTGGGCTAATTATTTACTGAAGATTTCAAATGCTCGGTAATAATTAATTCAACATTTTATGCCTCAAAATACAAAAAAAGGAATTTGTACAAAAGATTCTTACCAAAAATGCTGTAATTATTTGGAGGAACAAGCAAGTGAATAGATTACATTGTGTATTCATATGCAAAACTGGGCAACCTTATTTTTTTCTTTCGTTGCTCTCTCCTGTCGGGGGTAGGCTATCATCAGATCATTCTTCACCCTAACATAGCGTTACCAGATTACATGTATGGCACATAATAATATGTAGCTTTGCAGACATTCCCGATAGACTTTATTCAACGATTGTTGACCTTTATTATTTGATACTAGCTTTTCCCCGCGGCTTCGCTCGCATGGTATTACGGGAAATTACTATAGCGGTTGAACTTAATTATCCCCCCTCCTCCCCACCCCCACCCCCTCCCGCATTCCATACATTCATTCCCTTACATTCAGTTTTTAAACATCTCGCCTGCCACCTAAATTTCATAAAGCTATAGCTCAAAGAAAAAAAGAATTATCCAATTTTGTTCATTCGTTCGGAATTTATGCGCTTACAAACGTTTCGGATGTTTATTTAATTAAATATTTGGAAGTTTGTAAATATAATAAAAAAATTACACTTTTTATTATTCAGTCTTTATAATCGTTACGAATTATATTTTTAATGTAGGAACTCTTATCTGACATTTATTCCAGAACAGAAGCTTGTCCAAAAAAACAAAACATATTCTAATATTTGAATTTTCTGGAGCAGTAGCTGACCAGGGAGCTGAGTACCTACCAGCTTAGAGCCCACAAATATATCAACATCGTTTCCATGGAAACGATTTTTTCTGACGTTAGAAATAACTCGCTTTTGTTAGCGACAGAAAACGTTTAACGAATATAATATATTAATATTTATAATTTCATAACGCCAGAGCTTGCCATCATATACAGACTGTAGTCTTCGCATATAATTTAGCTTTCTATTGGTGAATGAATTTTCAAAGTCTTTTTATTGGTTAATGCGTGAAAGCGTCATAAACGAACTCTAGCAGTTTCGCATTTATAATATTATAGTATATAGTATATAGTATAGTATAGTATAGTATATATAGTATATAGTATAGTATGGATTAAACAAATTGAGCTATCATTTCGTTCTCTGGTGACTTTTTTGTTTCAAATCATTGCCCCTTTGTAAAGTTTTAGACTAGTTCACTTATGCCACTTGATATGCACTAATCCTTTGCCTCGGACAGTAAGAAAACTTGTCTTTTAAGGAGCTAGCCTAAAATTTTAGCCAGCGGCGACATTTGGAATTAACTTTTGACTGAAAATATCTCTGACGATAAAAACGTACTAACTAAAGTAACAAACACATAATATGTACACATTTTTTGAATTCAGCGAACACACCTAAATCAAGTTAAATTTTTGTACGATTTCTTTCTAACAAGCCTAACAGTGACAAATTCTTTGTACTCAGTTACCAACAGGGTTCAGAGTGTACATTTTTTACAAATTTTGTACAAAGTTAATTTTTCCTCCTAGAATTCTCGTAACAGTGTACAGAGCACCCAGATACAATGATAATATTTATATAATGTTCGTTTTACACACCATTGTTGACACATACGAACCTTAGTCTTTTTCATATTCTTCCTTACACTTCCATCAGGTTCAGAATATGTTCAAATTTCGTGATTTGTATGAGGATTTCGTGGCCTACTGGTTCCGTGCAGATGCTTGTGGAGTAATCACTTTATTATTTGAGTTTGAACATTGCATGGCCTGTAAATCTGTATAATTCGTCGTAACGTAGAAAGAACGCCGTGTTTATTCCACGAGCATTTCTTTGAAAGTTGTTCTAGAAAACAAATATCCCATCGGCATCGATAAATGCCGATGGGAACGTCTTACCTAAACGCATGTTCAACATTTAATTGAACATCAATATTATCGTTTAATTTACTATTCAAACGATCAATAATCTTGATATGTAAAAATGAATGAAAAATGAATGTTTCTTTGTTTGTCCGGGAAGGTTTCTAAATGTTATGGTGAGCTCTAGCGTTATGAAATTTTTAGCGGTGAAACTTTGGTGAGTTATTATGCGCACACCTGCGAATGCTTCTATTTATAAAGGTGAGCTCTGCCGTTATGTTATTTTTATAAAATATTGCAATCGGTGGCGCGAGTTGTTTTAAAAATGGGTGTATTTTGTATAATTTAGCAGGTAGTGAAGGAGGGAAGAGAGGAAAAGGAAGGTGGTAGGGAACGGAAACGGGGTCGGGGACCAATAGGAAAGGACATGCAGGGACGAATCATTTCTTTGTTTAATTGGCATTACACACACCGGGAACTTGCTTGTATATTATAAAACATTTTCAATAAAAAAAATCAATGGAGTAATGAAAAAATATCCGTGAAAATGAGCATTCAATCAAATTAAAACATTTTTTTATTTACTTTGAAAAGCTTTCAGTAAAAATAAAATATAGCGTGTTCATTTCAATAACGGTTATTTTATGAATACTTTAAACACATTTTTCGCAATTGCGAAATGGAATTTTCGGGGTAACTGAGGCTTTATTGAGGGAACTTCCCCTGGGACAAAATTAGTTAAGGGTTGAATTACATCATAATATTCTATCACTGGCCACTGTGAGGTTTCCTTAGTAATAACTTTCGGAATTCAAAACAACGTTTACTAACTACCAACACGCTTACTAGTCGACCTCTATGGCAGAGCAGTAACTAGTAAAGGGTTCAAATCCCATCTAGGGAATACAATAAAATATTTTATATACACGGCTTTAACTTATACGGAATTTTATAAATTTATTTTTTTACTTCGTTACACAGTTGAAAGAACTTTCAGTATCGCCCTTGGTAACTGTGTTGACAAATTCATCAGTTTTCAAACCTCCGTTGAAGTACCTTACTTACGTACCCTAGACAGAAGACGAAACGGGCCTTATTGTCGCGGACAGTTGAGTCTCTTTCTTTTTTTTTAAGTGAAACTTCCTTAGCTTCGGATGAAACGGAAATGACGCGTAAATATTATGACGTAAATAAATGACCTGCAAAATATTATACTCTTATCAAGGCTCCTATTGGTTGAGATAACGGAAACGACGCGAGGTCTGCGCTCATTGACCTGATCACTGCGCTTTGATTACGGCCTCACTTTTCAAGGCTCCTTGATTCTTCATAGTTTGAGATTGTTTTGGTAAAGTTTCGCTTCTACCGCGTGTTAACTGCACTCGAAATTTATTTTTACATTAACTCTACACAGGAGAACCTGGGGTAAACAATTTCCCTCAGGGCCTCCTGTCTGGAATGAAATGAAATATTTTCAGGTTATTTGTTGCCTGAGAATGTCCATCATCTTTAAAACACAAACAAATAGACAGCCATTGAATATCGAAATGTTAGATGTATCGGTAAAATGAAAGCAGTTACTATGGTGCATTATTTGTGGTGTGTTCAAGAGTGGTAGATATTTACGGCTTTAGCTCTGTTCAGATGCTAGATACTTACTTATCTTTCTATTCCCATCTGATTCTCCTCCAATTACCTTCATCCTCAAAGTATCCTAATTGAGGATGCTGTAGTCCCTCTAAAAGGCTCTTGACTCGCATTCCGAAGGTCACGGGGTAGATTTCAGGCGTGGCAAATAAAGTTTAATTCAAAATAAACATTAAACTTAGTTTTTACCACTTTTATTGTTTAAAAAACCAACATGTTAAAAAACTAACTAGTTAGTAAACCCTGAAGAGGTGAGCTTAGCTCAAGAAACATGTTGGTTTTTTAAACAATAAAAGTGGTAAAAACTAAGTTTATTATTTATTTTGAATTAAAATGGTGCCACAAAATAAGTTTGCTGTTTTTGAAGAAATAAAGTTTATTTGATTAATTTGTGTTATTTCACAATTAATTCATTTAAAATAAAATAAATTATATTTGCGGCACATTCCAGAGTGGAAGATACTCTCAGCATCGCCCTGGTGTAAGACCACCGTTCAGAATTGAGACTTTGCTTGAAATGGCTTTGGCCGTGTTTGGTGATCAGATCTGAATAGCCAGGTACTTCCCACCTTTCTCTTCCCCATCTCCTTCCCCTCCCTACTACCTTCAGCCTCATAACATACCCCAAACGGAAATGCCATAGTCTCACTGGCTTCAGACGGGAGCAGTTGAGACTTTAGTGCGGTATCTATATAAAAAAAAACCTGTGTTTCAAGATTGCCTTTTTTTACACTCCACATAAGGAGGAGAATAATTGAGGCCCTGAGGAGAATAGTTTCCGCCATGGCCTATATCATAAATCATAATATGTTTCAATGACAGGCCCTGAAGAAAATCATTTCAAGTAACGTCTGATTGTAAAAATAACGTCTGATTCTAAAAATAAAAGCAGATAATTGCACTCAAATTATTGTCAGGAGTAACTATTCTTCAAAAACCGATCCAACAATAATATTCTAGTGGATGGCAAATTTGCGGTATCAGAATTCTGCAAGTTCCACTGACAAGTCTAGCAATTCTGTAGCTCCGTCGCATATTTTAGTCTAACTTTGGCCACAGTTCCCTGGACCGGAATGCTAATCATCCCGTCAAAAACACGCCAAATCACAATGATACTGACTGAATAATTCAACCACAGTATCTATGATATACGTTTCTTCTTATTTGATTGATTGAACTGTTGAAGAATAATTTATTCTTGAGAACAATAATCACAGTAAATTTGGGATAACGCGAATTTTGACGAGTGACGAAATGACGAGATTTTGTAATTTTTATTTATTTTTTAGTGGAATAACTTATTAAGACCCAACTCTAGCTCAATTAACTTCAATTTGAAATATAATCTCAAATTAGAATACTTAAACTTCTGTACAATTTTTTTTCATGTTTGATAACCTGGTTCTTAATTGTTATTATGTAAATACGGGTTTTACTTTATATATTTTTTTTAATTTTCCCAAATGTTTGAAACAAAATCTATACGCACCTAGTAAATTCCCACGTGTAACCACAAACTGGCTCTGCCAGAATTATTGGAATGTTGAAATTTTCAATAAAATACAGATTGCATATTATTCATAAATTTAATTTTTTGTATATTTTTATTTAATTGCACCTATTTTTTTTCGTTAATCCGTAAATCCGTTTTTTGTTTTTTCTTGTTTACTGCCTATAAAAAAACTTTTTTTGTTTTTTGATATATCCATCTATAAAGGAAATAATGTACGTGACAAAAAAATTTGTAATAAAATATATGGATCAAAATATTCATAACTCTCAAAAATGTGAAACAGAATAATCAGAAAGAATCGGAAGAATATCATTACATACATTTTCCTAGACGCGACCAAATCGTTGATATTGTCTGAGTTAAACCGAGTTGTTAATATTGTCTTCAATGATTGAGAATTACAATTGGTTTTTCTCAGAAATTTATTCTACTGTAAACAAAAATTAAATCTTAAGTTTCACTAAATACTACAAACAACCATTGATTTATTTATTTATTTATTCAACACATGTTACATATTTATGACACTTATATAAAGAAGAAATATTAAATCACCATACTAGGCGGCTGCCTGTCTCATGGTGATCAATGGAGAAAAATTACGTTGTATGAATATGAAATCTAGTGTGAACATATGGATTTAGTATAAATGACGCTAGAAATTGGAAAGATTATAGTAAAAAGTAGAAATTATAAAAAAAGTAGAAATTATAATAAAAAGTAGAAATTAGAATAAAAAGTAGAAATTATGATAATAAAAAGTAGAAATTATATAAAAATTTAGAAAGTAGAAAGGAGATTAGAAGTAAATTAACATTAGATTATAAAAATGTACTTGTAATGTAATAATGAAATAACTTGTAATGTAATAATGTAGTAACTTTTTACCTTTTTTTAGTGTGGGTGCATGCAAGCACACATATATGGTGCACACATCTATACATGTACATACACACACATACATACATACTCCCATATAACAACATCCTCACACATATAAACAAAATATACACCTTTATCTGAGTACGAGAAACAGGCTACTAACATTATCACAATCACTCATCAAAAAGTCCCCAAGCGCCTTCTTGAAACTGTCGTATTTGGCTATTGACTTTATTTCTATTTTTAAATTATTGAAGATTTTAGGAGGTTTTTGTTGGTGGAATAATATAATTGGATTTGTTGGAGTTTCTTGTATTGTAGGTTGATTCAAAAATATTTTTTTTCGTTTGTTTGAATTTGTAATAGGTGGATATGTTTTTGACGTATAAGGATTTTATATTGAGTACTTTGAAGTCCTTAAATAAGTCCTTCGTGCGGTGAATATAGTGTACTTTGTGAATAGTCCGCATTATCAATTTTTGAGCTTTACTTAATGGATCTAATATTGTTTTAGAGCATCCACCCCAGACTACTATACCATAAGAAATAATAGATTGACATAAGGAAAAGTATACCGTTTTTAGTGTATTTTTATTCAGAATATTTCGTAATGCCCTGAAGATGTAAGCCAGTTTCCGTATACGGTTTGTAACATTTATTACGTGATCTTCCCACCGTAGCTTATTGTCAATTATTACACCCAGATATTTAATGTAATCTACTCGTTCCAGTGGCTTGCATAGACAACAAGAGACATCTCTACAAGAATGTATTATTAGTGTATGGCTGACTCGGAATATTAAGACTTAACGTTAGATATTTCGTTTTTGTTATGTTTAATGTAAGTAGATTATCAGCTAACCACTGTTTAATAATCTTCAATATTAGATCCGCTCTATGGAATGTTTCTTCCCATGTCTTACTTTTAATTACAAGGGCAGTATTATCGGCGAACGTGATAATGTTGCCATCAATAGATAAGATAGATTTAAGTAGATACAACTGCTTAAACCTTACACATATAAATAAAGTAAAACCTATTTGAAAAATTCTTCTGCCTCTTCTCGACATATTTTTGTGTTGATTATTTTTCTATGAATAGGTATAGGTACCCATGGATGAAAGAAGGAAGAGGATATTGTAATAAGGCAAATAGGTACAATACATCAAACAAACTTATCTGGGCACAATTAGGTATGGCTTACTAACCTGGTGTGATTTCACCACTCGACATGAGAAGGCTGTTCGTTCATAAGTTGTAAAGTGCCATTATTAAACTGCGGATAACATGCATTTTCTCCTGACATGCTTTTTAACTCGAGCTTTGCTCCAAAAAAAAGGTGTAAAAAATTTTAACTTATGCATGTTTAAAAAAAAAACTTTATTTGATGTTTAAAATTCAATTCATTTGTACAACTATATTAAAAAAAATAAATAAAAAAGGACCTTTAAATGATAAAATGCAATGGAAAATTTTGTGAAAAAAATTCAGGAAGAATTTCAAATCTAGGGATGGCGTTACTTTTCATGTGAAAGTATTTTTAATGTTGTTTTTGAATTACTTTAGAGCTTCTAATTGCGTAGCATCGGCTTGTCAGATGAAACATTCATTCATTCATGTCATTCAAACATTCATTCATGTCATTCCAAGGGGTCATTAGACCATCCTAAATTCATTGTTTCTTTTAATTTCACAAGATGCCTCTCGTCTGAGGGAGTGTGGCTCTATCTTATCGACTTTCTCTTGGGCATGCTCGGTATGAACCATCTACGAGTCAGAAGGGATGTGCTCATTGTAACACATTTCTTCAGACTGATTCTCAGACTGAAAACTCGACTATCGTGGATAGCATTAGTTTCTATGTTCCCGATGGTTATCTCCGTCACCGACAGCATAGATTGTTTTATTTCCCGGCTTGCAGAGCTAACTTACCAATGGTCATGCCAGTCGAGAGAGCTCTTTTGTTGTTAAATAGAATCATTTAGAATATCGATATGTTTAACATCAATCAAGCACAATTTAGACGGAAAGCTTTGTTGCTGATAGTTTAAATCTGCTAATCTTATCTTAAATATTTTCTCTCTTTTAAATTAGAATTTTGAAATTTTAACTTTTTAGTGTTTTTAAAATAAATAAATTGAATTGTATTGAATCATAATTATATACTAGCAGTTAAAAACTCGCTCCGCATGTTTTTGAGGTTAGGCCCTGCGGGCCGCTTTTGGTTCAGCTTAGCTCAGTTTGAGTGTTGGTGACCGTTTTATAAATTCGATAGGAACTGGTTCCAAAAATAATTGGTTTCTCGGATCTACTGTTATCCAGTGACAGCTAGTCACTGGGAAAAAGTAACCGCGACAGGTTATGACGTCATATGTAATATACATCCACGTAATACTATTATTCACAACTTTTAAGTCAATTACCGTCAATCTTTCTATATCCGGAGAGATATTCGAGATTTATAAATCCGTATTACTTATACCTGCCATATGACACGTTCTCATGCGATCTGCTAATGTAAGTGGCGCCATCCTTTGAAAAATTCTTGAACTCGAGATCTAACGAAAGAAGTTTTTTTAAGAAACTTTAAATACAAAGATGGCTTGGCATAAGACACGGCGTCAGATTTGCATTCTTAGCCGGTTTTTTAAATTTGAACCGTACGGAAGTAACCGTAAAATATTTAAATTGTACCGGCTTGTAAAATATTTTTATACAAATAAGATATTTGTTTATTACCATCGTTACACTTCGCAACCTGTTTAACCCAAAGATAATATATAATTTTTTTAATGAGCTCCAAATAATGCTCATTTAAATAACACTTGGCAAACCTACCACGGATGAATGGGCATGTCTATTTGATATTCTCTCCTTGCATCACAGGTTCTATACTTGAAGTTAGCGATACAAATTTCGTAGGAATTGTTTGTATGACCGCTCCGTCCTTTTCTCCGTAAATATACCTAATCTGTGTTGGTATTACCCTCTGCCAGACGAACACAATCAATCATCACTGTGTACACTGTATACTTATAGCCACGAATATTACAACTTTTGATTGCACTGCAATAACAATTTCATGTCGGGGATGATTAAAAACCCCTGTACAATGAACCGTGTTTTTTGTACAGCGTTATGTAAACATACACCATTTCAAATACTCTGCAAATTCTGTATTGAAGTTCTCACTAATTTTCGTTTTTATATTCTCTAGACTTTATGTCCGGGTTATATCTTCTACACACTTTTCCACAAATGATCTTCTAGTCAATCCACGTGATGTAATTGCATTTTATAAGTATAATAAATACAAAACTGTACAAGAACATCACGTCAACCTACCAAAGACCGTATGGGAAAATACTTCACCGACTCAAGATATTTTCATATCAGAGGGTTCGGTTCGATAGAACTCCTAACTGGACCGATAAATCCTACTGATCCCTCAATATAAATATTTAAAAAATCTTTCGTAATCCTACAAATATTATTGTTATATTATAACTCATTCTTGTTTTGCCAATGATATACCTTAATCACACTTTTCTTATTGGATTAACGTTATTCGAATCCTTGCACATCAATCTTTCTCTTACCAAGGAGCGAATCACATTTATGATAAAAATATTCTGATCAAACCTTCGTACTACAGTACCCCACATCATGAAATTTTGCTTTTGTTTTCAAAATACGCTCATTAAAGAACATATTACATATTGTAGTTCCTAATTTTGTCCTCTGCTTGCAAACTGTACCTTAATGTATCTAATTAAACAATAACAGTGTTAATCTCTAGTGACCTTCCAGGTAAAAATGGTACTGTGAATATTTTCTGCCTGTACAGTACATTTTTACAGCAGTAGCATCGCGTTCACTGTTCAAATTATTGTATATATTAGTTTCGTATCGGTGATCGATGAACGGGGCGATGCAATTTTTAGCCATAAGTTGTTATAGTGATTTGTGTAGTTTGTAGTTAGACGTAAGGTTGTAGAAATGTATATAAGTTTGTACAGCGCCCTTGAGGTGATTTTTCACAAAAACGGCGCTATACAAGTCATCCAAATATTATTATTATTATTGTGAGAGATTGAAATCCGTTTGTTAAGATAGCCTTGCCCTTCGACTCGCATTCCAAAGGTCGCGTATTCAATACCGGGCTTGACCAAATAAATTTTAATTGATTGATTTGTGTTATTTCATAATTAATTCATTATACAGAGTTTATTTGAGTCACTTTCCAAAGTAAAAATTATTCTCAGTTTCGCCTTAAACCACCACTCCGAATTGAAACATGAAATGCTTTTAGCCGTGTTTGTTGACCGGATTTGAAAAGCCAGGTACTTCCCCATCTTATTCTTTCCCATCATTTTCCCTCCCCACCACCTTCAACCGCACAATGCGCGGTAGTGAGAGTATGGCATTAGGGATGCCATAGTCTCATTGGATCCAGACGAGAGCGGTGGGACTCTTGTGCAGTATTCTCATAAAAAAAGTGAAAACTATCAAATGTGCCGCCCGCTTTTGCTCAGAGTCAAGGATTTTTTCAAGTAGTTTGGGGCTCCAGGACAGAGATTTCTGCCAAATTCAACAGTGGGGCACATTTGCGATTTGAACGCGATGATCAACAATGCAACAACTACAATTAATCCGGTGACTATTGGCCCCCTGACGGTTGGTCCGCCGATAGTTGATCCCCCAACAGTTGATCCCCCGACAGTTGATCCGGCGGACAGTTGATCCCTCCGACACGAAGAGGTTATTTTTTCCACGAAGATCCACGAAGAGGTTATTTTTACAAGTAAGCATGCAACGAGGATATACGGCCTTACAGCCAAAGTCGATATACTTATAAATGAAGGCATCTTGAGTGAAAACCACATTGAAACGTTGCTTGAAAAAGCCATTTCACCGTTTTTGGTGACTAGATATGAATAGCTAGTTACTTACTTACCTTTCTATTCCCCATCTCCTTTGCCTCCCCACTACTTACAACTTCACAACATACCCCAATTGAAGATGCCGTAGTCTCACTGGCTTCTCTCTTGTGCGGTATTCATACAAAAAAATATACTTAAACATTATTTTTAATTTTTGTTATTGTTTTTGGGGTGTTATGCCGTGTTTCGCTACCTCCTTCTTTAGCCAACATTTCGGACAGCGTTACAGTGTCCATCATCAGGGCAGATGACCAGGATATTATTTTTAATTTCGATAAAATAAATTCCCCAATGCGCTAAAGAGGTGTTGATTGCTTAAAAGGCGGTCAGAGATTCAAAAAAAATATACGCACGTTAATTGTTAAAAAGAATATTGTTTGCACTGTCACATCATAACAATTAATTTCATGCGCGTCTTTAACACAATACCGAAAAAAATTAAAAGTGTAACTTCCCCGAAGAGATGCTAAACTCCCTCGTAATGTTTCTCTATGGCCTTAGTTTCCGTGGAATAATTCCCCGCATTTCGGTGGAGTAATTTGTCACTGCCGGGAATCTTTCGATTTTTTTCTTGGCGCAATAATTTCGCGCCTTTTTCCCAAATGGCAACAATTTGTCATGCGTTTTCGTTTACCGGATCTTTTGTTATGCCGCTATTATTACTTCCGGCCCCTCCTTGTTGACTTCCGGCGTCGGAGCGGCAAATCAATTCCAGATTTTCAACCATGAAAATATGCTTACAGATATGATTTTAAGCAGGCTCCGTTTTAGGGTCTTTCCGCTAGTTTTTTTATAGTTTTTCTTTGTCATCTCTCCATAAGGTCTCGCCGTAATGTCTTTTCTGAGAGCCAAATGACAAACATGCCTCTTCTCATAAAATCATTTTTTTACCTAACGTTTCACTAGCGCATCGATTTATCCAAGGTGCCAAATATGTTTTCGGAAAAGTCACTCAAGTGTAATGCAAGGAAATATTTATTTTATCCGCGTTTAGGGAACTATTGTGCAGACGTTCTACTCTGCTTTGTTTCCTGTAGTTTTGTCAATTCTTGAAAGCCTAATACAAAACTTGTGCTTTTTTATATCTAGAACGTTTTGTAAAAACACTGCAATGTACTGTTTGATTGCTGGACTTAATTTTAATTCACAAAACTAATTAAAAAGGGTGAATTATATTTTCATCACGAAATTTTATCGGTGTACTTATACTCCTTTATTTTCATAAATTCAACAGTTTACAGGCATACACGAAACCTTAGATCAGGGGGTTATAAGTATATCCGACAAGTAGCTACGGACACAAGATCTGGACAAAAAAGCTTTGTATTCAATGGTACGAAACTCTATATACAACCAAATCCCACGCCGATTTAAAAAATCACAATAACTCGAATAAAAAGCCGTATAAAAACTTTGGGATGTCAGAATTGGAAAGCATACTGAATACGGACCAAATAAAACACAACATTATAATAAACCTATTTGTAATTCTTTCAGTAACTTTTATTTTTCTCGTAAATGACGGGAGATACCAGTTATGATATTATTATTTCTACTTATAACTAAAAAAAAAAGATAATATAAAATTGATTTTCATTATTGTTTTTATCGAAACTAAAAATTTACAAATAAAAGTGCCATGAATAAATTGTTCAAACCAGACAAACTGATTCTCAATTCATCATCACAGAAATCTTAATTTTAATTGTTGTTAACATATGCGTATACGTTTGTGTATGTATGTTATGTTTGTGTGTATGTGTTTATAGGATTAATATGTTTTTATATGCTAATTGTGTATTAATATATTCATGCACGCATATTTATGTACCCGTCTCAGAACAGACATCGTCTAATGAGACGGGTTACAGACTTTTCTTGTATTATATTGTTACTGTAATAAACGCCCGGGTTGCCGGCAATTAATTAATAGATATGTATAATTATATAAATATGTATAATTATAAGGGTCTTGTGGGATTGCACTATCCTCCCCACATCCTGGAATACATTATTATTATTAATTGATTCCCAGTGTAGAAATCACTGCCCAGGGCACATATCGTCTTTTTTGATGTCTGTATCGAGTTACTAATCAAAAACCCAATATCTCACAAATACTTATACACATCTGAAATTCGCAGTATTATTGAGTCCAATATTAAGGATTCACAACATACGGATCGAATTAAATAAAAAAAATTCACCCTTAAAAATCGAAGATTTTTATGGGTTTATTTTCACACCAATTTTCATGTCTTATAAAACTTAAAAAAAAAATTCTACTGAAGATTGAACCTTCCTACCCAGTGAACGGAATTGACCGCCCTACCAACCTGGCCAAATCCTGAGTTGAAAAGACCGATTTTTATTATGTTAAGTGTCTTCGAATTTCAAAGAAACGCGTATACGTGAAATTAAAATACTAACTCCTGCTAATTATCCTGTAGCAACAGATTGTCTATATTGTTATTAACTAAAAGAAACGCTAACAAAATTAATCAATACGATTTCAATAAAAAATACGTGGTTCTTATTTCCGGTAAATATAATGCATTTTTAAAATTGTCACTATGGTTGCATTCCAAGCAGTCGATTGGGGTGCGATTCTATCAACTTACATTCTTTCTATAGACATACATTTACAGACCATCGCAGTGTTTACAGAATCTTGCAATGGTGTCTTCCTCAATTAATTATTCGAGTACCTGCCTAGTTCATTTTAATTCTGCATAATCTGTTTGCCACCAAAGTTACATCACAAAAATTTTAAATTGTCTTAAATAATTTTGGTTACAAAACTCAATTAATCGTCGATGTAATCGAAGAGAAATTATTGACGATGATTGGTTTTTGAGTGGTTACTTTATATTTAGTTAGTTGAGCTTTCCACTTGAGTTTATATTTCAGGTTATTAAATTAATCATTATTTCAAACTAACCACTCAAAATTTACGGATTACCATTACCTAACTAATATCAGCCCACTGAATTTGAAATCAAGCCTTTCATTATTTTCTCTTAACCTGCCTAGTTAATATCAATAAAAATCTCACACATTTATCAATTTATTGAACGTATATTGCGATAATTGTTTATTCGTGAATATGTCAAGTAGGTATGAAAGATGAAATTTTTTAATTAATCATTGTTGGTGACCGACAGTTGATCCGCCGACAATTTTAGTCCTTCGAAATGGTATTTACTATAAATTATAACTTTTTGTACATTACCAATTTCAAACATAAAATTTACTTCAAATATCGTCACCGTAGATGTCAAGGAAGTCAAGTTACAAAACTACAAAGCTGAGAAAACAGCCCTCAAAGATTTTTGGTGACAAAAAAGTCAAATTTTTTGGTATAACTTTTTTGTTTTAGAAGATAGAAGGGTGAAACTTTGAACACAGATATGTTGTGATGTTACTTATGCGAAATGCTATCATTTGTGTTTAATTCGTAAATCAAAAGATCTATGCAACTTTTAGTCATTGACTGTTTTCATCATTTGTGTTAGATCTATTGACAATTTTCAAAATACTCATATTAAATTAAGCGTTTTATGGTTCAAATCTATTGACCACGGCAACTTTGAAAGTTTTAAAACACTTTTGCATACTTAACTCATTTTCGCCTGGCTCCCTCGACATCTATGGTGACGATATACCCTTAATAATTAGTTGGTTTGAATTTCAAACGAATTTATGCAGTGTCGATTTTTTGTCCGTTCGGGGTCAATTGGTTATATTTTGTGTAATTAGGTTTATCGTAATTTCTCTAAACTTGTTGATTGTTGCTTGATTAACTGTCACGGAACCATCATTGTTAAACAGGGTCTTAAATGCCACTGGAGGAATCTCAAAAATTTCGCGATGTTTTGACTTTGACGTGATATTTTCTTGGTTTATATTATGTTATCTTATGTAATATTTACCCAAACACATTCCCTGAACAACAAACTATGCCTAATAACAACTTTACTTGCTTTATCTGCCGAATTCGTATGTTTACGATCTTTCTTTCAAGAATGATGCAACCGAACTGTCAAATGAAATGCTCCGAAAAAAACTTTGCCAGAAATCCATAAAGAATTCAAGGAAATAATTTGGGTTCCATAGATATGTGCAAAGCTTTCTATACCTTAAGAACAAGAATGCCCCAAGCAGAGGGACGTACTTGACTTAATTTAACCAGTTATTCCTGACATTATTTGCAATTAAAAATGTAAATAAAATTTTGATCTCTGATGACCTAAATTTTGTGACTTTTTTGATGATTTTTTTTTGCCGTTAGCTTGATGTATAATTCAAAAGTGTTTTAAATAGTTGTTTTATGTCAAGTTATGTAAAAATGCTATTGTTTCAAAATTATAGTTCAACGCTAATATGAAAATACTCCGGAAACTGATTAGTGAAACTCCCATAATGATGACGTTAGTCATAAGAGTTCCGCCTGAATATCCGATCAATTACCCGCAGCGGACAAGTCAAACATTAAATAATTTTGGTGTTCCGGAAGAAAAACGATGCAAGTCAAAAATGCGATTTGCGAGATAGTTACAAAAACCAACATAAATTTATTTAAATGTCTTTTTTAATCAATTGGTAGAGAGTTGGTAGTTGTGAACTTTTTCATTCCGAGGTGTCAAGAACAATGTCTCTACTCAAAGCGGACAATACAAATGCAAAGAAAAATAACAATTTTAATGTTTTGTTGTCAAAACAAAATTAAAACACATAGATGTAACGTTTTCCACGCGCACAAATTGTCGAAACATGTCTAAAATATATATTGATGTTTATGAATCTTGAAAAAACCTTACAATATAAGATCTAGTTATTCGCAGTTTTTTTGTGGAGGTAAGAAAAAGTAAAAAGGGGGAAATTCTACTGAAATAAATTTTATCACTCTTTCGGGCCGATTAAGTTTTTATTAAAATTTATTACAGTGTAACCATTGAACACAAACAACAAAAACCGACTTGCAAGTACATAAGCACACATTTGACCACTAACAATTACACATCTGCCATGATGATGAACACTGTAACGTTGTCCGAAACCTTGGCCAAAGAAGGAGGTAGCGCAACACGGCGGAACACCCCAAAAACAAATAAGGAAAACAACAACCGCTGATCACGGGTAACGAAAACGATACATGCATATACTTACATGAAAAAAAAAATTGCTGCACATAAAACGGATTTACCGTTCCAATTTAATCGCCGATTTAAAATTTATTAAATCTAATTACAGAATTTTTGATTTGTGACGTTTTTCTTCTGAGGTTGCGAATATCATTATTGACTCGCATCTTCACCGCTCCCACCGTTCCCTTGCACCACTCTCGTTACCGAGTCAGTAAGTAAGTAGATTTGAACAATCTTGCAGAATGTTTGTGCGGAAAGTTAGGCGGCGGTTAGTTAACATTTTGATGGCGGTGGTTCGGTGGAGTGCAGGTCGAAGTAACCCCTTGTTAACTTTAACGGAAGGTGCTCGCTTGCAGCTTGCTCACGTATGTTGTACTTCGGGAGTTGGGACAGGAGCGTAAGTATCATTAATATTATCGTGTCTGCCAATATTCTAACTTATCTTAACCTAACATTACCAAGCCTACCCGTTCCCAATCTTTCCATATAAATCCTTTTGCAAAAGAAATGAGAATTTTAATCAGCTTATCATAATATATTCCTGCTGCGGTACATGTCCTATATAGGCGTCCTAGCTGCACGTGTATTTTAAATTTTTCGACTTCTGTTGGGTTACAGCGGTTAAGACCCTTACCTATGAATTTAACGATAGCGAATTCAAATGTGCATTTTATTTTTTTTGATATTTTTTTTAACTATTTTGCTGTTGTTGATGTATGTTATTTAACTTTACTTTTTATTGTTTTTGGTATTTACTGTATCACTTTATTTTTGGTTGTTGCTGGTATTTGTTACATCACTGCATAATTTCGTTGTTGTTGGTATTTATAATATCATAATATTTTTGTAGTTGTAGGTATTCGTTAGATCACTTTATTTTGGTTTCATGCCAACTGAAAATAAAATTCACTCAACACCTCCTTGAAAAGTCATTAAAAGCTATGAAAAAAATAATTTTAAATTAGCCGATAACCCTTACCTAACGTATCCTATTTAACTCCTTTTTTTATCACTCTAAATGACATCTGAGATAATTCTGAGATAGTTCTGATAGTTCCGGTTTCATTCCGAGTTGTCCGGTCACCCTTTATTTTTAGTTTTGGTGTGGTTGTTGTTGGTATTTGTCTTATCACATTATTTATTTATATTTATTGACGCACTAGTGGGCATTTACACGAATAGACGGAAATTTATATCCACAATATTAATTACATGTGTTATATAATCAATAAAACAGAATAAATAAGAATGCAATCAACTTTTAGGTATACAATATTATAACATAAATTAAAAGAAATGAAATAGTACGAGTTGTACTTACAAAAAAACTAATACAATTCAGCTTAAAATATTTATACATATTATTAATAATAAGACCTGAAATAAAACAAAGTGTAATGTATAAGAGCTAGTTAGTATTAGGGTATAAACAAACAATTATGTCTGTTTATTACTTCAAATAGAACAGAAAAAAAATATAATAAAATAAGTATATATTTTACTGGTAAAGTTTGGATGAGAAAATATTTTGAGAAAGATATTAAAATATGTATTTAGCTAATAAAATGACCATTCCTACTCCAATGTAAACATGTATCCCTTCAAAAAGCTATTAAAAAAATCCCATGCATCATAAATGTAATAACGATTTGACAATAAAATTAGGTCTTTAATAATTCATACCACTTGTAAGGTTTTTCCTAAACAATATTGAAGTGAGCTACAAACCCAAGGTAATTAGCCCACTGGAATAACCAAAATATTTAGAAATTCAACAGTCTAAAACTACTTAGTAACAAATGTAATTAGTATAATTGATTAAAACCCTTAAAACCACCCCGCTTCCCCTCCCTCAAATGTTATGTATATAAACCGTAGATTAAGAATATTTTGTACCAGTCTGAAGATGGCTCTAGCGAGCTGAAACCGGTTACGGTCATTAAACTTAAAGTGGAAAAAAGTTTTATATTTGTTTTTATTATAATATATTATAATGGAATTCCACCATGAATTATCAGTTTCAAAAATAGAAACTTTTATGTCACTTTATTTTTGTTTTTGCTGATATGTGATGTACTACTTTATTTCTGGTTTTCGTTTGTATTTATTTTTCTCACTTTATTTTTTTTAGTAACAGAGAGTATGTTTTATGCACTTTGTATCACCCTGGTAAATGATCACCATTGAGAATCGAAACATTGATGGAAAATAGGTTTAGCCTTGATAACTAGATTTGAAATCCAGGTACTACGCTTTTTTCCCATGTCCCCTTAGCTCCGGGTAGTTGGAACTCGTGTGCAGTTGATATACTTGTAAAAAATATCTTTTTACAATACATTCTTCCACCTCGGCCTAGTGAAGTGGTTCGTACCAAAAATAAATGTAGTTTTACATATCTTGGTTTAAATAATAAAAAATAAACTGTTAAAAAAGTCACAAATAAATTTTTATGAAACAACCTGTTCTAACAAACAACGCCAAAATGTTTTAATTAAGAGACAATAAATATTACAAGTAAGTTATTGATTAAAACTGTCCAAAGAAGCGAAACCAGCCGTCCATAATGGAGTACCGGTACTTAATGTATGGCAGTGAGGTATGAAACTGGCAGAAGAATGATGAAAGTAGACTGAATGCTGTAGAAATGAGAGTCCTAAGGCATATGTGTGGAAGAACCATGTACGATCTGTGAAAAACGTGGAGGCTGATGTAAGCGTAATGAGTAAAATTAAGAAAGGGGCGCTCAGATGGTTTGGGCATGTAGAGCGAATGAACGAGGAAAGGAGTGTAAGCAGAAGATATGACGCAAATGTGAATGGTAGAAGAAGTGGAGGACGCCCGAAGAAGATATGGCACGACCAAGAGAATCAGATACTTGAGTCGGGCCATGTCAAGAGTCAGAATAATAGAAGAGCATGTGTGAGACGGTGTATAATAGAGTTGTTTGGCGGTCCGTCCTCCCTGCCTACCCCTGCGGAAAACGGCGTGATAGTTAGATAGTTTTTGAGATCCCAAACACAAAAATGTCCGCTGTTTTTGTGGTGTCAATAAGATATTTGGAAAATATTAGCGCTGTTAAAAATGTTTAAGGACATTGACAAGCACTGAAATTATGGCAGAACGTAGATCATTCTCATTATCATTGACCTTGTACAAAGTCAGTGTTCATATTGTTATACACATTTAAAAACGTCGCGCCGTAATTTGATAGCCAAAAAAATGTCCCTTATTCGTTTCTCTTTACAAAATTTAACAATAAGGAATAATTTTCTTTTTCATTAATCATTTCCCTAGAGTTTCCCTAATGGCAACGCTTAAGCAAATCGCATTTTCCTAGCACGTCGCTCCCCTAAGCCTACTTTGCCAAGGCCTTTAATTATGTTTGTATATGGGGCCAGGCAATTTGTTTGCCTTGCTGATCTGGAACAATTATTATAATATGACGGTTTATAAGTCACGCCACTGAAAACGTGATTTATTCTGAATTTGCATGAGGGGAAATTTAAAAAAATATATTTTTACATAAAAAATGTACTAACATGGTTTTGTACAAGAAATGAAGTGGTCGATAGCTAGGTTAGTTGTAGGCTTTACTAGCAATTGCAGTGCAAAACTCCAGAGGCTGATTAACAGGGGTTTTTCTTTTTACGAAATAGTTAAAGCATCAATATAATTGTTCTATATATCTTAAAATTTAAAACATATTTTAAAATTCAAAAGTGTAATAATGATCTCTATGCACATATTTAATGTGTCCGACTGTTTTAATATTTCTGGCTTTCACCCTTCAAGGGCATCCTATCATTCCAAAATTATGAAGAGAGGAAAGGTGATTTTATGTATAAATATAATTTTTATGGGAAAATTTTAAAATTATACGGAAGACTGCTGTCGAGTTTAGACCTAGAAGAGCTGGGATAATGAATGGGGGGGAATTTTAGATGAGGTTTGATAAAGAGGATATTTATTTAGAAAAAGACAACCGAAAAATATGTAATCTAAAGTTCCCACTTCTGGGCCACAGAATTTACAATCTAGGGAGTCAAGGATATGAATTTTAAAAAGGTGATTAGATTTATTTTTTTGAAGAGTGGAGGAATTATTGAAACTATGGTTTTATTTATTTAAAATCAACGATATAAATATACCATAAGCACACATGTCACAAAATTATAAGAAACATATTAGAAACAGTAAATAAAGATTATAGCAAATAATTGTGGCGTTTGAAAAAGAAATGACACCAGAAATGCGATAACATACAAAGATCTATAGTCCAAATAAAATTAATATTGATTGAAAAGATTTGATAGTTAAGACCTCATTTACCCACCTTCCGTGCAGTTAAATAGATTTGCCACATCTGCATATCTATTAGTAACTTCATGTAATTCAGGTACAAGCGAGTGTTTCGTTGTTCGGTTATTGTAGCATTTAAACAGGATTTTAGAAAAAGTGGCTCCCGTGGGTATAGTTCTTTAGCTTATTGAGGCTTAGCAGGTTCTTTTGGATTAAAAAGCATACTCTGCTCACATATTGTGAGATCTATCGTTTAGGATGGAAAAATGTCAGAAAGCGGTATACAAGGATAACAATACGATTGGATGGATATTGGATTGTGATCAATAAGCTAGATAATCTAGTACTTTCTAACGTAAATTTAATGACATCATTGGGGATGGTGGGGAGGGGCCTTACGTAAGAGAAGTAAAAGATTGGGTAGGAATTTGGGAGTCAGTTTGTCCAGGAGTGACGTATGAATCCGTCCCTCCCACTGTGGTGCAGAAGTCAAGAAAATCTGGTTGAAGGGATCAAAGGGTCTCCTTCAATCACCCCAACTCGATCTAGCCCGCCACACATTAGATTAGCAGATCTGCCCTCAAGACCTGAACATACCTCTCCCCATGAACCCGGGCATCCCTGCAAAGTTACCAAACTTTGTTGAGTTATGGCAGAGGTGTTCGTTATTCAATTAATATTTACCACCCGCCTCCCAAACTGGTGTAAAAATTGTCCTTTTAATAAACATTGGATTTCATTTATATTTGAAATGAAAGCCAAACAAAAGTACTTAAAAATAAATAATTTAGTTTTTAAAAAAATCTTGTAAAATAGTGTAAAGGCCTGAAGAATAATTTTGCTGACTACTGGTTTTTGAGAGCTACTAATATTTTATTATTCAGAAACCATAAATAGGAAAACAAAGTTGAATCAAAATAATCCAATGAAAAAGGTGCATGTATTTTCTCTTTAAAATAACCATGAAATCCCGAATTTGAATGTTTACAATGGCGTGGTACATTTTGAATACCAATATGTCTATAAAAACTTTTTTATTTCAGATTTCCCCATCCCTGAAATGGTCGAAGCCACCCCACCTGAAAACTTTAAGAAGATTGGGGCAACTCCGGACACTTTTTTCAAAGGTCTCGATCGACCTCTGATCGGAGCACGATTCTTCCGAAATCGGGAAAAGTTATTTCACAAGTTTTATCATACGTAAAGCAAAGTTGAAATACAGCTGGAAGACTGCGATCTTGATTTGGGGCTCTGAAAAGATGGATACTACCGAACAGATTGCGGGAAGGCTATATTAAAATGTTTATTGAGGCATTGTTCATTTAACTGCTCGGATTTCATAGGATTTGCTAATAATTACGAAGGTATTCTTTAATTTATTTTCTTTTCTTTTTATGAAAAACAAATACCTTTGTATTACACCACTATTTTATTAACAATATCAACATGTTTAGAAAACTATGTTTTAATAATAATTATTCAGAATTTGCAAACCACATTTTGGAAACAGGTCATTCTTTTGATATTAATAAAGGTTTAAAAATTTTACACACTAACACAACGGGTAAACAATTAGATAATTTAGAAATTTTAGAAATTAGAAAAAGTGTTAATAGTAAATTAAATATTATAAATAACCAAACGTTTTTTAAAAATAGCCATCTTTTAAATTTATTTTCGTATTAATACTTATACTTATAATAATTTATTTTGTTATTTAGACTTCTTGTTTTCCTTTTAAAAGATTTTTTATTATGTTAATGTAATTTTTTACCCATTCTAAAATAATTTTTATATTTTATTTTATATAATTGTTTTTTATGATATATTTTAGGTCATTAATCACCTCTCTTTTCTAATATTTTGTCTATGTTCTAATTAGTCTATACTTGTTTGTCTTTTGTTATTTATTATTGACTTATTATCCTGACGAAGAAAACATAGTTTTCGAAACATGTTGATATTGTTAATAAAATAGTGGTGTAATACAAAGGTATTTGTTTTTCATAAAATTAATGATGACACCCCAAAGTAAATATGCCTATTTTGAAGAAATATTTTCTTTTCGTTCACTTTCCCATTCAGAAATTAACACCTGTTTATTTTTTGGCATTTTTATCGATCTCGTGTCTTTTTTTTAAGTTAGCTCCAAACAGGAGACCTTGAGGAAAAAAATATGGGAAGAAAAAATGTTAGAGAGGTGAGTATAAATCTGGGGGATTATTGTGTTCAGGAGTGGCGGACTGATGAATCTACGTTAGATCTCCTTCAGCTAGTCTCTCCCGATACTCCCGAACGCATTCACCGCCAGGACCTAAACGTGAAGCCGGGCTCCCCTGCTAAGTCAACAAACGTGGAAAACTATTTAGAGTGACCTAAGGCAGGCGTGTTGGTTATCCAATAAGTAGTTATCGGGTTAATGGTACCCATTGACCTCTTTTAATTTTAAGAATAATTGTCAATATTATTCTTATTTCATATATTTTTTGACTGATTGTTTAATTTTATACAAAAATGTGAGAATTGTCTCGGTAAAACCGAGGTTTTGGGTTCAATCTTGGTATTGCGGTATTTTTTTCTTCATATTTTGATTAGATTAATTATTAAATAATTGAGAATAATAATTAATAATTAATTTTTGTTTTAAATTAATCTCTTTAAAATATTTTGGGTACCTGGATTGGCTTATGAATTGAACTTGGTTTAAGAATACCTTCATATTTTTTCACTCAAATACATACATTGCCTCAATACAGGCTTAGGTCTAGTGAAATGTGAACATAATATATTTTATAAAAAGCAATAAATAAATCAATTTATTCAATGATTAAACATTGCATTGATGTACAAAATCTTCATAAGTTTTCCCAATAAATTGAATATTTATAGTATTAAACAAGAAAAAAAAGTACGCCCCTAGACTTAGGTGATACTTATAAGAATGCAATATCTGCTCTTTCAAAGCTTGCGTTAATTTTTTTTTTTTAAGACAGATCAATTTTTGCAAGTTATGCTTTGAAATATTAAGATGAATTAAATGTTTGTGTCCATCGATCAATATCTTTGGCGTCCATACATACGCAATGAAAGTCATGAAATTCATTTGTCTTAAAAGTCATGAAATTCATTTGTCATGAAGGACGTGAAATTCGTTTGTCTTGAAAGTCATGAAATTCATTTGTCTTAAAAGTATTGAAATTCATTTGTCATGAAAGTCACGGAATTCATCTGTCATAAGTCAAAAAATTCATTTGTGTTTAAAGTCAAAATTCATTTGTTTTGAAAGTCGTGAAGTTCGTTTGTCATGAAAGTCATGAAATTAATTTTTCAAAATCTTGAAATTTATTTGTCTTGAAAATCATAAAATATACTCTCAGTGTCGCTTTGGTAAAACACCACCATTCTGAATCTAAAATGTGTTTCCAGGCTTATCCGTGTTTTGTGACCATTTCTAATATTAAGGTACTTACCACTAGCCTCTTCCCAACCGTTTCGCTTCCCTACTACCTTCATTCTCACAATACACCCCATTTGAAGATGCCTGAGTCCTAATGGCTTCAGAACTATCCACTTATTACAAGAAAAAATTATCAATTTGGGTACACACCTGAAAATATTTTTTATCACACATTTTTATTCTAGTAATAATTAATACAGCTTCATTTTTTTCCGATAGGGGCAACCATTTGTATTGGGTAAACAAAAATTTACACCAGAACTAAATCAATTACAATTTTTTCAAGATTTAAAACTTCCCTGCGACTAAAGTTATTTATATCAATCAACCTTTTGAATTTATTATCTACGTTAATGTAGAAACGATATTTGATGTAGGTACAAAAATTTATGATTAGAATTTTTCAAAGATATTTCATACTAACTAGCATATTTTTTTCAGCATGACTTTACTTGTAAAGTGATTACATTCATAATTAATTGAACTTCTGAGCACAACACGAATAAAAACAATTGTACAGGAGACTGTAAATTTTCAAGCGAATTTCATAATTATTTGTAATTATATTCAACTGGGTAAACTTTCTAGAAAACTTCGAAGAAATAAGGGTGAGTTTGGCAGACTCGGCACTTGTTATGGGGTGAATGGATACGGTTAGATTTAAAATATGGCATGTTTAGATCTTAATAGTTAAACACAATTAAATTATCTAGATAAGATGAATAATGTTTTGAAGTATATCTCAAACATAATTACGCTTACAAGAAAAATATATAAGAGATGATTTCATATCTGATTAAAGCGTAAACAGAAGTGTATTTTATATACACAGATGACAAAGTTAAAAGAAATCACGTTAATTTAATGAATTCGTTTATTGATTCAGACGGAAAAGAGGACAGAATATTAGATGGCAATGGCTTGGTAGAGATATAACAATATATTTTTGAAAAATACTTGTACACTCAGAAGGTGTTTAAAAATCACACGAATCACATACCGGACAACATTTTTTTTATTAAGTATTCAAAGAAATAAATTACTCTACTATTTCATAATTATTATAAATACACGCCGATTTGTTTACAACGATTATTTTATTTTAATTTTTATTATTGCTCTACCGGTTTCAGAAATGAACTTTCTTAGTCAGAAGAATATTAAAACTCACATAAGATTCAAAATACTGACATTTACATTTTTTCTAAGAAAGCCTAAGAAAAACTATTTCTCTCAGGACCGGTCACCTTTGGGGACGCTGTATAGATAGTCTTTTTATGAAAGGAACGAGACAAAGCTCTGGGAAGGAAAAAAGTATCAAGGGTTGGAATCTGGGGGGTCAGTGTGTCCAGGAGTGACATTTAAATCATTCCCCCACATTACAGTGTATGGCAATGTTTCGAGAGAAATTTCTGGAGAGGTCAAAGGATCTCCCTCAACCGGCCAGTCCTGATCCGGCCCGCCACGCAGTTGGTGGGCAAACGCTTCCACCGCTATATAATAATGATAATGATAATAGCGGACATACGTTGATAGATTCATACGTCCGTCACTTCTCAATACACCGGCCGCTAGATTCCTACCCACTTTTTTTCATTTTTCCTTCCCAGAACTTTCTCTCATTTATTTCCTTTAAAATACCTTCTACACGGGATTTCCAAAGATTACAGAGTGGAAAAATATTTTTCTAAGAGCTTCCTGCGTGGAGTAAATGTAAAAATACGATCGGTCAGTGGCCGTGTTAGTATCAATCACCCAAGCGTCACGAGTTCAATTCCTCGGCTGGCTAAGTCCTTCACCACGACACAAGCAAAATTTTCCGTTTACCGTGGTAGGAGTGAGAGATTTTCAAATATTGTCAGTCATAACCCAGAAATACGTGTCTTTAAAAAAAAAAAAAGATTGTGTAAAACAAACATTGTGTTGTAAAAAAATATTTTTGCAACATATTGTTTATTTCTAACCCTTGTTTTCTTTTCTAAAATTGTAAATATTATATACTCAGTGTAAAAGCCCCATGAGAGTATAAAAGATTAAATAAATAGATATTGCAATATAAATTGTAAATACCTGAGTGACTTTAAATAAATAAGTTATTATCATAAAATTTTGATCTCAATTTGCAATGTCAGCAATTTTCACTGTTATTTTTAGTATAGAGCGCGGGTTAAATGTGGGCGGACAAATTTTTTGTAACGGGTGTTTTTTTAGAGGTATACAAATTTAAAATGAAAAAAAATACATTAAAATAATATTTAATATCTATGATATTGGCTTTATTTAATAGATAATTTTATGCCATTATTGTTTAAATATGATTTCGGGCATATGAGCCCCACGGCTAGCTCAAATGAAACGCAATCTGGAAGTCCAATTTTCGACCACTTTATCGAGCAACTGGGGCCATATATCGGCAAAACCACGGGGAATATTGACTTCCAAATGGTCCAACATCTCTGGTTTATTAGCATAGACTAGTGACTTCACATACCCCTAATGAAAGTAATCTAATGGTGTGAGATCACACGATCGTGGAGGCCTAGACCCAGATCTTTCCGCAGAATCTTCCGCAAAGTGGATGGGCACAGCTGCAATTGCTGTGCACGATGGCGAATCGACTCATTCAGATTCTCCTCAACACTACTCTCCACAGCAGCAATAACTTCTTCTTTGTCATCTTTGTGGATGCGTATTATCCACTTCCGAATGACTTGCTCGGAGGATGATTATGGACGTAGTGCACGATAAGTTTGGCAAACCGAACCATGATTTTCAAAATAAATTTGCACAATTTGCAAGCTCACGTTATGACGTTAGTCTTTTTTTTTATGGAAAGAAAGACAAACATTTCCGGGTAACGAATAACCCAATAATGTTTGAAAATATCCAACTACCACCACAGAAAGCCGAAAATGTTGCTTGTGTTGTGATGGAAGACTTAGCCAGCCGAGGAATCGACGCCCGGGTGGGACCCAAATGCGATGCCCACTCAACCACTGACCAGTCTATTCATAATGAAATGGCAAAACGTACTGACTACAAATAAACTGTCATCTGTCAAATTGACAGTCTGTAGAAACAATGCTGCCAGTTTAAAAACCAAACCTCTAAAAAAAACACCCTATACTATGTGAATAAAAGTTGCAAAAACATATTTTTTTATAAATACTATAAATGTGTGTAGTGTAACAACAAGAAAAAACATTTATTGACAGTATCGGTCACAGCAGAGACTGAATCCTTATTCCTTTGAAACGTTGTAGAGTACCTTGTCAGTTTACTCTCTCTCAGTTACCAAGTCACCCGTAAACTATTTCTCAAAGGGTCATAAATGTTAGGATAACTTTCACGTGTACCGTTTCGTCACTTTACATATTCAGGTAGGCACAAGGCACCTTTGAAAACTTATTCGCATCGCACAAGTTTGTCAAGGTCTTGAAACTAATGGTAAGTATTTACAAGAAAAATTGTACTAAGTTAATAAATAGTGCTTTCCTCAATTATGTGCTCATAATATTTGAATAATTATTTAAACATCTCTCGATCTCTTTCTTCTAGTGCCTTCTCTTAACGGTGGTTGGTTATCATCGGGACAAACTGCAAACTTCAGACTGCAGCACGGAACAACTTTGTAGAATCGCATTTATACAGTGCTCTGTTTCGTCTTGTATCAATTTCGTTCTGAATTATCAAGTGATATTTGCTTCTTATTATAGTACTGGCGCACGCCCGTGAAAGATCTTGAAATAGTTAAAGAGGCGCTTTTGCATACTACTATCTCGTCGAAATATGTTCAATGTTCATGCAAACCGCGATACCTTCTGGTCGTTTGGCATTAGAGCTTTGGAAGTTTTGGACTAATTGGAGGTAAAACAGTTGAACCAATTTTTTCACCTAAATGAGATAGTCTGTGTTTTTAAAAAGGCAAATAAAATAATTTTCTTAGCCCTCATACTACATTATTAATATTGGTGCTTTATTGAATTTTTCATATGAACTCTTCAAATTTTGAAAACGAAGCATAAATTCACAGTAAGACTTCAAGAACCAGAGTTACAAAGAGAGCCACAACCGAAATTAGTATTTTTGGAAACAAAGACAGGTGTTGGAGTTTTCTACTTTTTAAAGATGGTACAATTTCGTTTTCAAGGTCTCTTTCGTTTCAACTTAACTTTTAAATTAATAAATGAAACTTTTTTTTGGTTTGAACTTTTTCATTTATATATATATACGCCGACCGGTTTCAGAACAGCCATTTCTTTCTCTGGGAAAAATATGCTGTAAACTCTTTCCGTAGGGCTCTGGAGAAAGACAATCAATCAGAATCAAAACGTTGCTTAATATGGCTTTTGCCGTATTTGTTGACCAGATCTGAATAGCCAGGTACGTTTCACCATCTCCTTCTTCTTCCTTCTACCGTCTGCCTCATTGGCTCCTGACAGTTATGCACACAGGGGTACTAAAGTGGTACTTACACAAAAAAAGAAACGTTCTCAACCCCTCAGGCTAATTTGTTCGCTTTTGGGAACAACTCATTGAGATCTAATAGAAATCGTTGTGTTTCCCTACTTTCAAGGAAAAAAATATGATCAACGGTGTTAGAAAGAGAAAACAATCTCAAAATAATTAAAATTGTACACCTTTTTAAACCGAAGTTTCCGACCGCAATTCGAAAATAAAATGAGAATTAATGAATTTTTTATTCATTATTTTTACCTAAAAGACAAATGAAAAGTGACAATTACTTTTATAACACATATCTATTTTTAAAATTTAATGTTTGATTTCAAAAACTTTGTACAACGAAAGTGAAGTTTTTTTAATTATAAAATTTGAAAGCGTATTTCATCACCTTTCGAAAAAAGATTTTAGTTTTCGGATACGTTCGGATTTTGATTTGGATTTTCATTTCAAAGTGGAATAATGACCATTCAGGAAAAAAAATATTGAGATAGGTAACCAAACAAAGATGGACAAAGCATGGACACATTTTTTTAGAGGTAAACAAGGCTTTCTAATGTAAACAGCATCAACGATGATGATGGTTTTCTATTCTGTTACAGTGGCCTTTATAAATTGTCGTCAAACCTTTTTTTGTAAATCTGAAAATCATGTTTCGTAACATCGTTTAGAAATCAGTAGTTATTATACATTTTTATCGGCAGTCACGACAGACCTATTGGCTGTAGATTTTCTTTACACAATAACCGTTATCAAATACCCATCGATATAATATCAAAAGCAATATGTAAACGGAACATTTTTCAGGCACATTTCAGGGGGATGATTGATGACAAACGTTTAGAGGGGATGGGAAGGGGATGGGGAGGCTGCTTTCCATAATTTTAATACGACGAAACACGCAGTGGGAAATAATTTCTTGTTTGTACCGTGTTAAATGCTCCAAACCAATAAAAACACGGCCACATTGTTTACTGCTTACATTACCTTGTGAATATTTCATAAATAATTATTTTAATAAAGTGAAAACGATTTACAGCTGTTATACTCTAGGGCTTGGTGTTAGCCCATCGTAAAACGATTCCAGGAAAATTAGGATTCAAAATAAAATCAAAACACATTTTAGGATACACACCTTTATAAATTAAAAAAAATATATATATTATTTGATGATCTATATAACAATAATTGATTCTTTGTTTATCCTTTTTGCGTTCCTAAACAATTCAACCGATTGCGATGAAACTTTGGTTGTACTGTACCTTTGAAGGTTTTTATATATGTAGTGGTGTGCTTTGGCAATATAAATCCTATACCATTCATCCGATTGCGTTAAAATTTTGGTGGAATTTTGTGCGCATACCCGCAAAATTTTTTATATATTCTGATGAGCTCTGGCGTTATAAAAATTGTAAAAAATATATAAAAGGTGCGTGCTATTTGTAGTGTATTTGTGAGTGTATTTCATATCGTATAGCGGCCGGGAGAGGAAGGGAAAGAGGGAGGGGGGGAGGACGAATGAGGGGGATTGCGGAAGGGGACGAGGGAAGGGAAAATGCGTTGAAGGTGGAATCGAAAGCGGAGGAAGGAGGGGAACGCTGGAGGGTGTCACTTAACGAGGGGACGCGTGTGGGGGGAAGGCCGGGGAGATAGAACGGGAACACGGGAGAGAAAGGGTCCGCGGGAAGGGAACAGACAGGAACAGAGACGCATGGGAAACGACGCGCAGAAGAGGGGTGGGGGACGAGGGAAGGGCAGATTGCAAAGGAGATATAATAACAGAAGGATAAATCAGGGGTAAATTTGGAAAATTCACTCTTCTCACACTGATAGTTGAATGTGGCCCGCTCACAATTTGGAAAACATTTTGATTTATTCGTTTACGCGCCAAAAGAAAAAACAAAAAAAAATTGTGTACCAAAAGGACTTATAAAATAAACAGAATTAAAACTCAACACCTTATTTGAGTGGCGTTACAACACAAGTCCGGGTTCTCGCAAGTATTATTATAAAATAATCTACAACAAACCAAATTTCGAAAATACATTATTCTTGCAAATTTCCAATACCCACTATTCATCATTATTGTGTGCCAATTAACAAGCAATGAACATCAAAACAATCAATTGATTATGCCAAAGTAAACACTGAATATCGATTTTCTGTAAGCAAAAGCTGATGGGTAATTCTAGTAAAATGATTTAAAATTGAAATATGAAACGCGAAATCGTAATTCATTGAACACAGCAAAACGTTTTTCTAAAAATTTGAATTTGATAGACGATTGTACTGATATTAAAATCTTTTTGTTCGAGTCGACTCTGTTTTCGTTAGTCAATTATCGAATTTGGATTAAATGAAGAGAAAACCATTGTTTTGAATGGTACTTATTTTCTTTCAATCACGTTCCTAAATATTATTATTGTTTCCATACCATAAATGATTATTTTAATCTTTGATTGCGAAATACATTTTCAATGGTTAAGTCTGGGACTTGAAGAGACTTATGTGTTAGGAGAGCGGGAATATCCAGATATGTTGGACACGCTTAATACGCACGCTCGATATGTACCACGTATGCACGCATGATAATCCAAAAATGGCTCTCGGGGCGGTTGAGCTCTTAAGAAAAAGAGGTTAAAATTACCTATTTTCATACGTAAAATTAACCTTGCACCATATTTTAATAACACATAGGGTCACGGGTCTCATTAGCACATTCGTACTTCACAAAATAATTGTTTTCTGTTCAAGTATCGTTTTATGATTCATTCAATTTTTTTGCTTATTTACAGAGATTACGTGTGTGTATTGGTTCCATGATAATTGATCCGGCGACAATTGGCTCCAGGGCAGTTGGCCTGCCGACAGTTGATCTTCCCGATAGTTGATCCCCCGACAGTTGACCTGGCTGACGGTTGACCCGCTGGACAGTTGATCCCTCGGACAGTTGATCTCCTAAAACATTATTTCTTCATGTAAGTATGCAAAGAGGATAAACAGCCGTACAACCAAATCGATACACTTTTATCTGCAAGCTACTTGACTGAATATCAAATATTTTTACTAGCAATAATTCCGACTCCCCGAAGAAGCATGCGGTAATAAGATACGACATATTTATAAGTGCAGTCGGCTTAGCAAAAATCCACTAAAGGTTTCTACTTGCATATAACACAACTTTTTTATCTGAATACCACACAAGAGTCCCAGTTGCTCCCAACCGTCTGCAGCCAGTGAGACTATGGCATTCACAATTTAGGTATGTTTGGCTGAAGAGAAAGGGAAGAAGTTGTAGAAAATGTAACTGGCTAGTCATCAAACACGGCTAAAGCCATTTTAAGAATTAAGAGTTCACCTGTGTTGTGGAGGATACTTTTGAACGGTAATTTAATTGTGTTTAAAGGATAGTTATACAAGTTCAGCAGAAATCACCATCAATAAACCGATTGAGAAAAAAATCGATTTGCAACTTCAGATTTTAAGAAACGTTTCCATTTATTTTTGAAGCAATTCCACAGATATTTTATTACGTCGTAACAGTTAGTACATATTACACATAATTCTAACTCAAATTTGTTGAAAGGCTACCACGCGACTTATAATGACCTTGGCAAGACTTCATCTCCTGCAAATTGTGAGGGAGGAGGGTACTCTATCTTATTTGCCTAGGCTAAGTAGACATCCTGACGGGAAATATCTACTCAGTTTAGCTTACGTAGGAGCCTGTACGACTACGTTTTATAATGAAACTATGCATACGGGGTGTAGCAAACGACTTAGGAAATTCCACTCGTGATAACCGATCGTTGAAAAACATGGTCCTCCCAAACAATACATTCAAAGAGTTTAGTTAATCATCCAAAGGGCAGTCTTTTCAAATGGCTACATTCAAACACTTATTGTGCAGGTTTAAATTTTATGATTTATGTTAGTTTGATCTAAGGTTTATGTTTCGACTTACGGAATTCAATTATAGCGATTGTACGCGTGTGTAGATGGCAGCAGTGGGATTCTATGATTCTAATGTAAAATGAATGATTGTTTGTTCAAAAGATGATTAAGTTTAATTGTAACATTTTATTACACACGCGGCGCTATATCAAAAGTTTGAAACGCGGAATTAAAATGTAGGAACTATGACTTTACAAACTAACAGAAGCTGATGGCAGGCACGGAATGAGCGCCACAGATTTTCGTTCTGCGGCGTGAACGTTTTGAAGTCGTGCGCCGGTGTTGCCATAGATCAAGTGTTTACAGTATTGAAAAAAATCATTATTTAGTACTATTGTTCCTAATCGTGGTTCCTACACAATACTTCGTTTTGTATGAAAGTACTGTTAAACAGAACATGATTTATTTCAACAGACGAAAAAACTTTTTTTAACGAAATCGAAAGTATTTGCTTAACTCCTGCGGTAATCTGAGAGTATGTCGTAAAGTTACCTGAAACGGTCTATCGTATTCATGATGCATTAATAAAAAATTATTTCGTGATGATATTTTGTTTTTCGTTTTGATAGATTCGCTATTTTTGAACGCTTTCCAAAATGAAACACTGTTTTTGAAAGCAGACGAAAGACGCTTCGTATTTTAATATCATAATACAAACGGACATAAAATGCATTTCAAAATGTGTTTATACTTTTTTTTTAATAGAGATTTTTTATCGATTGTTTTGGTTCAAACTGATTGTTTTTTCTTATAAACTGTAAAATTAACAATTCATTCGAAACCAAAAAAGCAAATTTAATTACACAGCCGTATTATAAAGGTAACGCAAAAATATTGTAAAAATTATTGTCGCTTATTTTTTAAAATTTCTTATAAAGTGAATTTAAGAAAATTGGCAAGTGTGAATTGTAGTAGACGCCCGTTAAAGATATGGCTTGATCAAGTGAATCAGAAACTTGAATCGGGCCATGTCAAGAGTCAGAATAATAAAAGAGTATGTATGAGACGATGTATGAATGAGGCAAAGAGTATGTACCAAGACCGAGATTTTTGGCGGTCTGTTCTCTCTGCCTACCTCTGTGGCGAAATGGCGTGATGGTTAGTTAGTTACAAAATTTAATCAAAAATCTATCGAAAACGTGCACGAAATGGCGGTCGATGACTTTTCGGAATATAATTGTTTCAAAGTGTCTATGATACAGCAATAAATGAAAATATCAAGCGTAACACTTTCTAACACTGCTTAAATTATATCTCACGTAATGCAAAATGACATATAACGACTTTTATGAGCCAGTTTCAGTTCGTGCAATAAAGTACACAATAGTACTCTACTGTTCAATGTACCGGGTACTAAAAGAAACACCAAAATACCCAAGAGGTTGTTTTAACTACAAAATGGATGTATCTATCAGTACCCCCGCTCGTAGAGAAACTGTTAAAAAAACAGTTCTCAACGCAATCGCAATCAACAACCTTAACAAAATCGATATTTTTCTGATCTGACGCGTCAAAACTAGACAGTTTGTGAGCCGCTACCATGGCAACCTGTCAACAATGCAACTGAAACGCCACTCCGCGACGACCAGCAGTGCTAGTTTTTCAGTTGCATTGTTTTCAGTTAATTGTTGATAGGTTGCCACGGTAGCGTCAAGTTTTGACATGTCAGATCAGAAAATAACGATTTTGTTAAGGAAGTTGATTGCAATTGCGTTGAGAAGTGGTTTTTTTCAGTTTATCCACCAGCGGAGGCCTAGTACCCAGTTTGCACAACCAGCATATTCTGCTAGTAGTGATGGTAGAAAGAGTTTTCATACATTCGTCATCTGGATATGTTCGACTTTTAATATTTCTCGGAAACGGTAGTTGTGAAACAACGTAAATGAATGTAATCCACTTCACCGTGAATGGACTAGGAAATCAACGCTGATTTAATAAATCTGTAAGAGAAACTGCATAATTCTTCCAAAGTAGGTTCCTCATTGCTGAGGATTGTGACCACCACTCCGATTTCCCTGATCCTGGACAAGGCTTCCCCACTCTTCGCGGTTCTGCGCTGTGTGAAGAGCTGCGGACGCAGACGTACCAGACGCCGGAGATATTCGCCGTTTCTCCTGGCAAACACTTTACCAGTGACTATGAGTTTTTCTCATTTTGGCGTGCAACGTGTCCAAAATATTGTAATACACATTTAAGGCAGATATTAAAGCCCAAACGTCGCCTCAGTTCGTTTTTGTCCAACAGACCATTAGAAAATTTTACAGGAAAAGAAGGTTTTCTTTCATTATTTCAATGAAATATTATGATAGGTGTTTAAGATAAAGACATTTCCGTGAAGTTAAAGGTCTCATTAGTTGAAATATTTCTTATTTTAGTGATGAACCATCGCATTTCATGCTTTTTTTTTTAATTTTAAAGTGAAGATTGAACAAAAACATTAATGGTCTGTTGGACAAATAAGAACTGAGGCAACGCAAAGTGTTTTCCTCGCTCTTCCAGAATGGATGCATTTGTGCGCCTGGTTTTCCATGGATTCCTGAGCATTTTTCTCCTGCACAATATTGAGAGGAGTCTATTTGCTTTTTTCGCTGGCTCTAAGTGTTCACGCTTCTAAAACAAAATTCAGGCGTACTTGTATGGACAAATTTTCTTCAGCACAGAATTTTATATTCCATTTACTTATATGTAAATGGCTGGGGGTTTGCAAAACTTTTCGCCTGCGGCGCCAACTTTTCCTTCTTTGAATGAGAATAGTACATTAATTGGGATTGCATGCAACGGAAATGATATTTGCATTAAACTTTCTGGTTCGCAGTTCCCTCTTCACGTTTCCAGTAGATAGTTTGAACTTAGTTCATAATTGAAGCGGTCAGTGGAGAAGTGGCGTAACCCACAAAAACACCTTTCTACATGGTGTTAGCCATCCTCCTGGGGGGTTAAAAGTTTGTTTCATCAAACAGAAGCTAAAGTGTTTGACTTTAAGAGATTTTGTTTGCGATGTTGTGGATTCGATTTAAGCGAAAGAAAACTTTAATTTTTGTTAGTATTTGTTTATTTATATTTTCTTTACACGGTGAGTAATATTGTTTTTAATTCAAATTTCAATAACCTCACAAAGATATACACATAGTTGAGGTAAATCTTTACATAGTATAAAATGAAGTCTCTCCTGCTGTCTGTAAGCTTAGATCTTAACCACGCAACGGATTCTCGTGCAGTTTTCACGAATTTGTGATTTATAAAAAATGTTTTTAGCTAATAATTTGTCAAGATTTTGTGTAAATTGGTTGGAACATATAAATAAAGGGAGCGGGCTGGCGAGCGGGCGGTGTTAGTTAGATGTAAAGGTTGGATAATGGTGCTGTGTTTCGTTAGCCACAGCAACGTGTGGCCAGGTCTGCTAGTAATTTTATGAAGTAATAAAATTATCACTAAAAAATGGGTACTGAAATAACAACATTAATGTTATTTACAGATAGTGAGTACCTCATAAGCTGAATAGAGCTAATGGGTTAATGTAAGCATGTAAGGTGACCATGTGGTGAAATTTTAATTTGAAATAATATAATAAGCTATTTATTCAAAAGAAACTAAAATGAAAAGAAAAAATATACGTATCTTAATTTTTTTGCTATTAATTAAAAATGAAAAAATATAAAAAATGAACCAACCATGTACTTAAAGGAACATTTTTTTTTAATTTCAAACAAGTAACTTAATTTTTCATAAGGTTGGTATTTACCAGAATATTGATTAATTCAATATGGCAGTATAAAAAATATTAAGCAGCATTAAACGCGTCAACCATCTTTAGCTGGAGCCGGAACGTAACTAACTAATAATTTACAGGTAGCTGAAATGTAAAACTCTCGAGAGATCCGAATTAAACCTTTGGAATTTTTTGTGTTTCTTCGGCGTTACCTACGTAATAAATTTCTACACATTTTGTTTTACATTTTAATGTACATTTATAAACGATACGGAAAGTCTAAGCTGGTAAAGAAAATATTTTAAACCAAAGTAACAAATGTAAAATAAAAACAAACTCCTCTAAAACTAATATCAGAACTTTGCTACGCTCAGTCAACTACTAGAAATTTCCTAAACCTAAAAATGAGTTCGTTCGTTCGTCGTTCGTCGTTCGTGCGTCAGCGATACATCTCTTGCTGTTTGACAGATCGTAAAGTGGTGACAGCTCGCTTGCAGCTTCAGTTGTAATTCTGACAGGACCAAGGGAAGACGTTTATTCACGACGCAGAATTATACCAAGCAAATGGTGGAACTTCGAAATCGTAACATCTTATCTTTACTTATTAAAATATATTTTGGTTTACCATTTAAATAAGTACTCTACTACTTGTTCGTAAAGTCAAACGATCTGGCGCCCTTAGATATGGCGCCGATCTAGTCGATCGCCGATCTGGCGCCCTTAACATGTTCACATAAAAAATTTTGTTGTTTTGACATGTGACATTTAATTTGATTGATGGAAGGTTTCATTGAACATTCATCCAGCCCTGAGATGCTTAAAACGATAATAGAGTCATTAAATCAAATTCATTTAATCTTTCCAAGTAAAACTGAGTCGATTCATAATCGATTTACTTCGATTCTATTTTTTCAACTCGTGTTGCGATTAACTTATTACGAACTATTCGAATTCAAAAAGCCCAAGAGAGCTCGAGAGGCCTGACAAACCTTGTTGAAAGTTAAAACCCGAAGAAGGTGGAAGAGCTTACGGCAGTCCTCGGCCAATCGCCCCTATTCCGTCCCACTCCAATCTTGACCAATGACAATGCAAGTGTAAGTGTTGACTTTTCTGACAACAAATATTAAATATATAGTACCGTATGACGCAAACGAGGAGTTGGAAGTTAAACCTTCAGAAAATTATTTAGATAGCAATCTTCACACATCTTTAATTAACTGTTAAATTAATAATCATATATTTTAATTGGTTACAAAATAAATAAATGTATTTTTAAAAATTATTAAAATTCATTTGCAATTATTGGTTCCTTTAGCATATGAATGCTTCGCATTGACACCTCCTGTATAATCTCTCAGGCATTCTGTACACGTAATGCTGTACTTGGTTGGCATGAGTGAGTAATTAATTTATTTTCAGCACGGGACAAATTACTTCCCCCGCCCTGAAAATAAAGCCCTCGCACTAAAAAACTGACCAAATAAAAGCAACACGATATAATCAAATTGATGAATCGCTATTATTAATTACGTCGCGTAATGAATTTAATTTGCGTCGAGGATTTATATTGAAATCTGATGACCGCAATTTTTTGATGGTTTTTGTTAATTCTTAAAATTTGCCAATAATAATTACAAGCCTTTATGACGTCAAATTCCGGAATGCCATATTTGAGGGGCTAATTCGGAAATTCGGTTTTTGGAACAACTCATAAAGGTCTCGTAGAAATCGTTGTGTTTCCCTTCTCATCAAAGTTAGAAATATGGTATAAACGGTGTTAAAAAGAGAAATCTAAAAGTTAAAAATTATTAAGATGTACACTTTTATAAAACCAAATTTTCCAACGCAATTTTTTAAAAAAATTATGAAACCTTGGGAATTTTTCGTTAATTATTTTTTCACATGAATCGACAAAAAAGTGTGTTGACTATAACGTTTATAATATATTTTCCTTATAAAATACGCTATCAGTAATTTTAGTTGCAAAAAACCTAAGGTAAGCCGTTTTTAAAATTTCCATATTTCAAAAATTATATGTTTATTTCAAATTGTAAAATTTCAAAGCATATTTTATGACCTTTCTTAACCAGATTTTTGTTTTCGGGTGCGTTCAGAAATATGCCATTTATTTGGATCTTATTACAAATAAGAAATATTTTGATCTTCCGACGAAATTGGTCCGAGAGCTGAGGCGTTTACATCATACATTAGCCAAATAGTTTAAAATCAGTTTTAGTCTTTGGAATGGTGGAAGGGAATGAACGCTTCTTTAAAAGCTTATTTTCCCAAATAAATTAATTCACGTACAGATGAATTAACATAGTGGCATTTCTGTGTGATATATATTAAACTCCAACACGTGTTTACAGAGAACTTATAGTAGTAGTGAAAATGCAGTTCCACCGCATCGGGAAACTTAAAATGCGGGGAAGAAAAATTCAGAGTGTATTTGTCGCACATTTACTCCACATAGTATGCCCAATGCTTTCAGGGTCTATTATCATGGGTGTGCTGAGTGAAGGATATTTTAAAGAAAATAAGGAGAGTAAATTCCGGAAAGGAAAAGAATATGTGGGGTGAGTAGATATCTGGGGGTCAGTATGCCCGGAGTTACGGACGTATGGACGTATGAATCCACCCCTTCTACCGCGGTGCAAGGCGATTAGTCAAGAGAGACCGACTGTAGAGTTCAAAGAGTTTCTCTTAATCGGCCTTTCCAGATTCAGTTTTTTTTTCAGAATTTGACAAACATCACCCCGTGAACCCGGGAGTCACCGGTCATAGCGCACCTCTTGGGATATCTTACAGCAGAAGCATTATTTGTTATCCAATGAATGATTCCAAGGGCGGCGGTACCCGTATCAACCTCACAAATTGAGATGTTCTCATTGACAACAACAATCTTCTAGAAAACATTAATTTCCACTGTCCAACACGAAATACAGGGTCACACCAACTATTCCACATCCCGCACTCAAAAACAAATTACACACAACATTCATTTCTCAGAAGGACGTGAACAAAATATAATAACATCTTTTCAGGTACCGATATTTTCCTTTTGTCCACAGGCCAATTTACCAAATGCATAATAGAAAAAATTCAAACAAATTGTTAATTACGAACCCTCTACCCCTGCTGTGTCTTTAAAAATATTAATATTTGAATGATTTATACAGCGCCGTTTTGTAAATATAATAAATCACCTCAAGGCGCTGGTAAATGGTTAATCATGTTTATCCTATGATGTGAAATTGTATTATTTTTATATAGGTTCACGTACTTAATTCTGTGTTTTTTATTCCTTTTTTAAATATTCTTTTTTCTTTTTCTACTACTTTATGTTTTCTTTATTGTTTTAATCTGTGTTTTTTTATGTAATATACTTTGTATTTATGCGGAAATTTCGCTGGTTTATTCAACCTTGTAAAATGTAATTATCTTAATATAATGTGTATAACTGTTTGTTTCCCAAAAAACTAAAATAAAAAAAAAACTTGAATAAAAAAAAAAAAAGTAAAGTTATGGTGAAAAGCCACCATTTATTATCAAAAGTTATTGCTTGAAATGGCTTGTTCCGTGTTTGGTGATCATATCGTTGAAAGTCCCCAGATATTTCCCCTCCTTCCTATTTCCCAACTCCGCCACTTTCCTATTCCCCTCAATCTCATAACATACCCCATTGGGGCTAGGTACAGACCCCTAATGGCACCAGACAGTTGGAACCTTTCGTTGTATTCATTTAAAAAATATATAAAATTGAGTTCTTCAAATAAAACACAAAAATCGTACATTCTCGCAAAACAATGATTGAAAAACCCTAAACGTAGCATCATCCAGATAACAATGGAGAATTCTGAATGCCTATTCAATATTTGTGCTTTTGAGAAAGAATTTTATTTATTTTCCAATGAAACGAGAATTTTTGTTAGCAATCACTCTGATTAAGCAAATCACAAATATTTACTACCCTCTACAAATAAAAATCCTCGAATTCAAAGCCTTTTTTACTGATTAGCTTGCAATATTTATATATATATTTTATTTATGTACGCAGTACACTACATATCAGCATAAAAGCAGATACGTAAAATTACGTCAAAGATGCTGGTCCAAAAATGGTCTTTCATTTTTTCTCAATAATTGTGAAATACGAATAGGTACTTATAAAATAAATAAAAAATTGAAATAAAATTTTAATTTTAAAATAAAATAATAACTTTGTAAAAACCAGTTTTATTTTTATGTACTTAATGCCGACCGGGTTTCGCTACAACCGCAGCTTCTTCAGGGCAGTACAATACTCTACTAAAATTAAGTTAAATGTGTTATAGATAATATACATATGGTTTAAAACAAAATGGGCTGGACTACTTAAGTGAAGGAGTAAGTAAGTTGGGGTGACCTATGGCAGAGGTGTTGGTTATCCAATAAAGATTTCCGGGGCGGCGGTACCCATTCCCGCCTACCAAATTTTAAAGTGGACTGACCAATACTAGGATTCGAGGACTGCTTTAGAATATAATCAATTGTACGCTAGGACCATTCCGTTGAATGATCTAGAGAGAGCTTCTTATATAATAATAGGCTGAGTTGGTCTATGTAATATTAAACACCTTCGCTGGCTATTTATTACGGTAACTCGACAATTGGTCCGGTGACAATCCGGTGCCGAAGGTTGATCCCTCCTACAGTTGATCCCTTAAAAAAATATTTCTTAGTTTGCAAAGTGGATGTACGGCCTTATAACCAAAGTCGATATACTTATATCTGAAGGCATCTTGAATGAAAATGCGATGCAAAAATATTTTTCTAACAATAACAAAATGCGACATACTTATACGTGCAGTCGGCTTCGCAAAAAATATTACTTTTGTATCTAAATATAACACGAGATTCCCAACTGCTCTCAACCGTCTCGAGCCAGTGAGGCTATGGCATCCCCAATTTTGGAATGTTGTGAGACTGAAGGTAGGGGGAGGGTAATGAAATGTGGAAAATGTACCTGGCTATCAAGATCTAGTCACCAAACATGGTTAAAGCTATTTCAACGGAACGTTTTAATTCTGATTAATACTGTAAAATAAAAAAAAAGATCTTAATGAAAGCGCATAATTACACTGCACACATAAGTATGTCGTAGACACATAATCTGTTTAATTTGATAATTGTTGTTAGTAAAAACGACTCAATTATTTATTAACACAAAAAAGATATGACTTGAGAGTGGTTTCATCATTAACATCATAATTTTCACCCTATTTTCCTAGTTGGGTCGGGAATCAGAACAAAATACAATAGACAAAATATTAGTATTATTCTTAATAAAAAGAAATATATTATGGTATAGGTAATATTTCGTCACTAGATTCACACTATCTGCAAACTGAATAAAATGATAAACTCTGCTTTCAGGCATGGGGGAGTCAATATCCGCTGAAGGGAAACGTTTGATGAAAGACTTGATGGCCGGAAGTGGCGGCGAATGAAACTTAATAACGGGATGGCGCCTACATCCGGTAGAGTTTAACTCTTTTGGGTTCTTAAACTATTATTTTTCTAATATTAGAAAACATATATTTTTCTTACAATCTCTTTTCGGAAATTTAAACCATAACGTACCTTTTGATCCATTGGTTCAATTGCCTGGAGTCGGTGGGACTAAGGCATCCCCAAAAATTGTCATAGGTTTTTTTTTACATCAGCTTTTCAATTTTGGAGGCGGGAATGGGTACCGCCACCCCGGGAACCTTTATTAGATTACCAACACCTCTGCAATAGGTAACCCCGAGTGGTTTGCTCTGTTTGGTGATTTAACAGGGGTGCCCGGGTTTATGGAGTAAGGTTTGTCTAGGTCTTGTAAGCGGAACCCCGGATGACAGACTGAGCCACAGATTCCTACATTAAACTCTTTTTCTTCCCAAAAATCTCCTCTCCTCCTTTCCCTTAAAAAAAAATCCTTCATAGAGTATCTTCAGGAAGAAGACAGGCCCTGAGGGAAATTATTTTCTTCAGGGCCTCCTGTGTGGAGATCATCTAAAAAAAAGCTCCACACAGGAGGCTCTGAGAAAAATTATTCCCCTCAGGGTCATCTTTGGGGATGCTGTGTGACCGGTCTTTTAGGAAAGGAAGGAGAGGAGATTCTTGGAAAGAAAAGGTTATTATGGGTGGATAGGAATCTGTGGGTCAGTGTGTCCAGGAGTGACGGACTTATGAATCCATCCCTCTCACAACGGTGCAAAGCCATGTTCTGAGATAGTATGGCTGGAGACGTCAAAGGGACTCCCTCAACCGTTCTCTTCCAATCCGGCCTGCCATGGTGGGCAGGTGCCAAGACTCGAACAAACCTCACCCTAGGTTTTCAGACTGAAAAGAGTGAGAATGGGAAGAGATCGGGAAGGTATATGTTGAGAAGTACCTCCCTGGCTGTTCAGTTCTGATTACCAAATTTTCGATTCTGAATACTGGTTTTGCAGCAGCGATCTGGTTGGCGGAATAACGTACTTATTATTTAGCTAGATAGTAAAAGCATTTTACATAAGGTTCACTTCGTTTTCCAAATCGTCAAAAATAAAAATCAATCCTGAGATGTTGATTTCATCACTGCAGAAGTGAATTAAACGGAATTTACTTTCATAGTGAAAAAAGGAGTCCTAAAAGCAGTTTTGTGTTGACAATTCCAAAACATTGCGAAGAAAACATTTTAAATCAAAGGCCATGAAAGAAACATTACGATTAGAATTAGGTTTGTAAGTTATTATTTATTATCGCTCTTTTATTAATTAGTTTAATAAATTAATTAACACTTCGACAAGCTTCGGGAATCAACTCAAAGGGTATATTTGTTACTAAATCACCTTCCCTGAACATCTTAAACTACGTACAATGCTGTTTGATATCTGAAAGGGTAGGGTCTTCTCTGGGAAAAAGGTTTGTCCGGGTACTTTGTTTCTAATGGGCTGTCGCGTTAAGAAAGGCTCGTGGAAACCATCCCTTTCCGAATATCTTTTCACTGTCTTGCCCCACCCCATCGCCATCTTCCTTCTGCCTTGCCTAGACTCGGAGTTTCCTGAAAAATATTTTTCCAATAATACCACCCCTTGGCGATAAACGGAAATTTGTGCGAGTGCTACGAATTGTCAAATGTCGTATGTCATTATTCAAGGAGATCCTGTTTTATTCAAGTAGTAACTTAAGGATAATACGTTTTTTAGTATTGAGTCTTTCAGCACTATTTTCTCAATTGAAATCAGTAACAAACGTATTTATTTATTTTTAGCATGTGTTGTTTTCTTACAAGTACTACAAATGTATTTTCATTTTATACTTAAATATTGTAATCAATTGTATTTTATTAAGTATATTATAAAAGCCTACTGAGTAACGTCAATTTTTTTTAGTTATAACACCCTAGTGGGCTTAAAAATAACAATTGATTACAGAATCTAAATATAACATGATTTATATTTATATATATATATATTTTTTTTTACATGAGCTCCACAGGAAGCCCTGAGGAAAATAATTTCCCAAAGGGCCTATGTCATCTTTGGGGATGCTGTGTGGAGGGTTTTTTTTAAGGAAAGGAAGGGGAAAGGAGTTAAAGGGGTGGGTAGGAAAAAAAGGGTTTTAAGGGATGCGTAGGAATCCGGGGTTCAGTGTGTCCTGGTCATCCACCTTCGAGACCTAGACAAACTTCACCCCATGAACCCGGTCCTGTGGCAGAAGTGTTGGTTATCCAATAAAGGTTCCCGGGGCGGCGGTACCCATCATCGCCTCCCAAATTGAATATAATAAAATAACATTCGCAATACATATTGCGAATAATAAATGATTAATATTTAATTTTTTATGGCTTATTTTCCTACCTTCAAAATAGAAATTTTAAGTTCAAATTAAAACTTTTCAAAAAAGGAATTTAATAATTATAAGAAATTTTTTTAATATTTTTTGTCATTCAATTAGAGTTGTATTTGTGGGATTTGTTGTTAATTAATATCAAACTTTTTCTTTACTATCTACATTTATTTCGTATTGGTTTTATTTTTTCACTTAATAATTTTAAGAACATTTTGTTTATTTCTCTTTCTTGTTGAAGTTTTTAAGGCTTGTTTTTAAATGTTCTATGAATAAACTTTACGACGTAAATTCAAATAAATTTTTAAAAAATATTTCAAACCGGAGATCTCGAGTACGCCTATCTTTTATATTTGCTTAACGATGCAAAACATCTTCCGCACCGGCCTTCCATTACTAAGCTTGGTGAAACTCTAAAGGACCAGCTATCGATGCAGGGTTAAGTTTGCCTCTCAGACGCTAGGAGTACTGAACAGAACCCGCAGATACTTTTACAGTAAACAACTGCTAATCCTGTACAAATCGCAAGTGCGCCTAGCTGTTGAATTTAGAAGTCACTTCTGGTCTGGAGCACCAAAATACCAAAGGAAAACACTTGACTCTATTCATAAATGAGCGGTCCATCCGTTTAATAGATTCTCCTGTGTTAACAAACCGAATGCAATCTTTAGATCATTGGTGTCGAGTGGGAATGCTCCGATGAAATAGCGTCATTTCTTCGGCACCGGTGCACAGATAGGAAAACTGCCAAAAGCGCGCCCAATAGTTATTTTCATTCGACATTTGTCACATGAGAACTCTCGTTTCCTCCCTCCTACAACATGAATTTCCTTAAGGGGGGGGTAAGGTTTTAGAGGCGAAAAAAGGCATATTTTCATGATTTTTTTTGGAGATATGAATAATGTTTTTTTTTTTTTTTTTTAATTTATTTATTTATTTTATAAATCAACAATCCAGACCCGCTAAGCCAATTGCAATTGGCTTGACAGCAAGTGCTTATAATTACTTACAAATACATTTAAAGTTATAATTTACATCTTTTATCTACAGTTTAAACATTTTTTCATAAATTTTATCATATTTATGAATCAAAATAAATATTCTTTTTCCAATAACCAATTTTTCACCATATATTTAACCTTATTCATAGAATTATGTTGCTTTATATTGTCAGGTAATAAATTAAATATCTTCGGTATGTTGTATTCAAACGTTCTCTGTCCGTACTTATTATTAAATTTCGGAACTATTAACCCGTCGTTACGCGTGAATCTAGTGCTATATTTATGATCTAGTTTCTCTTTTTGCTGCAGGGTATTGGCTTATTTCTTTTAAATACACCTTATAGTATGACATCTGAAATATCATTGAAAAATTTTTTAATTAAAAATATTGTTAAATAAGTCCGTGTGAGCCAATCTCCGGAGGCGCTTCGAAAAAAAGGTGTTTTGCGGTGAACATCATAACTCATTATCAAATCATTTAAAACAAAAAAATTGAAATGAATTTAAAAGGTGATATGTTTTATCAGGTAGTGAAGAAGCTTTTTTTTATTTTTTTTGCAGCATTTTGAGTCAAAAATGCGATTTTCGCTAAAATTTTCGTTGAATTTTTTATTTTAAAATGAAAAAAAGTGGTAATAAAAACTCTCCGTCACTACCTGTTGATTTACATGTTAAAATAGTGTGCAAAATTTCAAGTTTTGTTATACTCGAAATATACTTGAATAGAGCAAGAGGGCCGGTCGCTTGAAATGCTGTATCTTCGTTAGTTTTGCTCCGATTTACTTGAAATTTTGGCAAAATACTTCTGACATATTGTTCATTTAGAAAAAAAAATAATTTGAAAATGACTTTTAAAACCTTACCCCCCCCCCCTTTAAGACTTCCTTTCCACAAAAAGACCCTCCACACAGCATCTCAGAAGATGAAATTATTTTCCTCCAGTGTGGAATTACCTCGAGTGGAGTATGCAAAAAAATATAAACAATGTTTGTATGAAAAATGAAATCTATAAAGTGAACAAGAATCGTTTATGAAATCAGGCAGCGTTGAATATTTGGCAGTTATGAGCTGTTCAGCGTACTAGTAGCTATTATTAGATAGATACACCTAGGTGATTCACTATTTGCTTTGCCAAAAAGTATGTATGCACCATTCTGCACTAAAATTGCTATCTGAAACGTTCATGGGTATTGACCTACTAATGTAATTCGTTGGAAACAGGTTGCTGATATAATATTCTTGCAGAAAATAGAATTTCGTACTAGGAAACCAAGGTAATAATATTGTGTTGATACTTAGTAGCTGAATTGTTTCGAGCGATAAATAATATCAACAAATCACACCACGATTTAAAAAAAAATTGAAAGAATTGAAACTAGAAAATCGCTAGATGTCGTTTTCTTTTCTTTTGCATGTTTATTTTAAAGTGTGTCTATCTCTCTGGCTGCGATTTGTCAGGCGACTTACTCGCTGCGCTGTGAGAGGTTCGCGCTGAGGCGCAAATTTACGGTATTATATTAGAACTGACGACCCGTCAAATACTAATTTTTTGTGATGCACTTCCGTTTCATCCGAATTTTAAATCAGTAACGGGGTTAAAGAAGTTTCACTTAAAAAATTTTTTTTTTTTTTACATTAACTCAACACAGGAGGCCCTGAGGAAAATAATTTCCCTCAGGGCCTATGTCATCTGGGATGCTGTTTGGAGGGTATTTTTAAGGAGAGGAAGGAATGAACATTGGTCTTGAAGAGACCCATGTTGTAAGTGGGAGGAAACACAGATGCCGGCAAATCGTTTCATATATTTAAGTTATTTGGATTATCAATAAAAAAGGGGTCTTTAGGTGTTTAGGAATCTGGGGGTCAATGCTTCCAGTAGTGACGGACGTATAAATCCATCCCTCCCACTGCTGTGCAAGGCGACGGACTCGAGAGAGTCCTGATGGAGAGGCCGAAAAGTCTCCCTCAACTAATCTCTCCCGATAAACGCAGTCGATGGGCAGACGCATCCGCCGCCAAGACCTAGAAAAATCTCACCCCATGAACTTTTAAAATCACCAAACGTAGCAAACTACTTTGTAATCCAATAAATGTTTACCATGTATTGATCGTCACCTATAGGTACATTAATAATCATGCGCTGCGAAGTATGGATCTCCTTTCAGAAATTTTATTTTCAATAATACTTCTCAAGCTTTAGCCTAAGCGACCAGGCGTTGGGTTCATTCTTGCATTACTTTCTACATGATTTCAATACCTTACCTCCCTCTCTTGCATATGAAGCCCTCTTATACATTGCCCTCTATCGGAATACATTCAATTTATAACGAGAAAACGTACTTCGATGAAAATATTTATAGAGCGTTAAATTATTCCAATCATCAAAAAAAAACCTACGAACATTGCAACTTCGATAAGCCAGTCGATATTTTTTTTAATATTTCCTGATTTTAGTTAAAGCGGCGCTTCCCTGCTCAAAAACAAGAAAATGGAGAGATTTGTAATTACGAATGTTATACCGAGCGCGCTATTATTTTAAATGATTAAAAAAATTGTGAAAATGTTTAATAAAACATGACCCGTTTAAAATAAAGCAAAAATCTAGTGGGAGGCATCTTAAGTATCATTTAAAGAAACATTGTGAATTTGTTCACATATATTACTTGTAAAATAATAGAAATAGACTTGTTTTTAATAATTTTCGGAACATACTTTGCGATTTTTTTCTATGGAGGGAATTTCATATAATTTGCGTTTCGGCGTGGAACGTATCTAGATATTATCTTCAAAAATAACATATGTTTTTTTTTTATCTTAAAACCTTCAAATGTTTTAGGGAGATATGTAAAAAATCGGTAGAAATTCGGGTAGCGGCGGCTTAAATACTTATTAAAAAAAATTACAGAACCCACATAATAAAAAAGGTTTAATTTGATCATTAGGTTTTAACCTTTGAGTTTTTAGTGCTGCTCTTCGTTGGAAGCATTTGCTTGTGGTTGGATAATAATGAAAAAAATCACCTCAAGGTGCTTTAGAGCTGAATTTATTTAGCTTATATCTTATTAATTATATTTCTAACTAATATCTTACAGCTAAGTTAAAAATTCTTCAAAATCTCTCAACGAGAAGAGCAAAACAAATTTTGAAAATAACGAAAGTGTTATAGGAGCTAAATTGACTGACATTGAAATGGATGATGACATTGATGCATTGATATTTTTACACAAATCAAATAATTAAAAACCTACTTATAAAATTTACAAGGACACTCACGGATACAAAACAAGATCGTGCAATAAAATCAAACTACAAGAATAAAGCCAATACGCAAAACAGGATTCCAAGGAATGAAATAATATTAACAATAAAATCTACACCAATTGGTGAATTCAAAGCCCATTATAAGAACCACACTAAACAAGAGTAAATATATATATATATATATAGTATGCAGTGGTTTTAATAAATTGGTAATTTGTAAACTAAAATGTACAAATAGTCAAAACTTTGGTATACGGCTTATATTTATGAAGAGAACATTGTTTTGAAATTTTGAAGCTAATAAAGTGATGTAAACAAAGTAATACGACTTTAAATGACTTTCAAAAAAGGACAAAGCCAATGCGCAAAACTATTTATTCTACAAAGAGTTGAAATAATTTAACGAACTGCCAAAAACTTTAGAAACTACACCAAATAATACATAAATTCAAAATATATTGTGGGAATCACATTTATTAAGCAACATATTCAAATGTAAGTAAATAATAAATAATAATTTGTGAACCTAAATCAACGAATAACTTCAAATAAAATGTAAATAATATTTACTTACTTAGAACTAAAGGCCAGGTGTTTTACAAAATTTAAATATTAATAAAAATTTAATTTATTTTTCTAATTCTGTAAAAGTTCTTTCATTACATCAGTATGGGCCAGTAAAAAAAAACTTGAAAATCATCTTTGAAATTTGGTGAATTATTCAAATTCTGTGAAACCACTGGATCTTCGACTCATAGCTAGCATACGTACTTGTCAAATACACATAAATACGTACTTGTCAAATAGTAGAAATTCAATGAACGGTTAGATAACGTAAATAAAATTTTACCGACAGATATCTTACCGATGCTTTCGACCATCACCGTAAACCTACCTCGGACACAAACGGCGATAGATGGTACTCTTCTGATATCCTACTCAACTGCCATCTTTTGGAATATAGCAGAACTTCGTATTACAAACTAAGTCATTGACATCTATTGAAAGAAGCTGAAACTATGTAAATCAATACTAATCGATACTCTTAAACAAACCTTCACCTATCTCAGAGCAGGTCACACCAAGTGAAGCAGGTATTGTAAAATGTGTAGAAAATTAGTTATTGTACCGACTAATATTGTTTTTTTTTGTACGAAGATGTAAAAATTATTATTCAATAAACGCCAAACATCGGCACTGAACTGAACATAATTTCATTCTCAGACTGACTACAAAATAAAATTCGTGAATTCAAGTTAAAAAAATAGTCTGGAAAATAAAAGCTTCGTCCTAACTGTCTAGAAATTTGTGTTTTGTATACACGCAAGGCAAAAGTTTAGATATTCTGATATAGTTTCAATGTCATTGGAATGACTCACAAAGGTGTTTTGGGAATTGAATTAAAATGAAACGTAAAAAGTCTTAACATTCAATTAGAATTCGTTAGAGGTCTCTTGCGACTACAAATTTATATATTTGATAATTTTTACTATCAGTGCCGTGCTGAGATTTTTTGTAAGATTTCGTAATTTTGTAAAGAACTTAAACTTTTGTTATGTTTGAAATTAATTTCGGTCGAATTCCAACACTTTCTAAGTCCTTTGAAAATGCAAGGAAGTACGAACATTTTTTATTGTTTGATTTCTCCAGAAATCAGATCAACTTTTGAAAAGATAAAAAAGCTCATTTAAAAATATTATTCGACATACACACTGCTTCATCAGTTATGCAGGCCGTACAAACAACCGAAAAAAAAATAATTTTGAAGATAGTTACTAAATACAGCATCACAAATCACACTTACAATACTCGTTTTACGTTAAATGAAGGACTAATTGTACCTAAGCATTTAAACAAATATGGAGAAAGAACGCTGGACTATATGATACCCAATTGCTTAAATATGTTACCTGCCGAAATTAAAAATGTACAAATGGTAAAACAAATATTTTGTTGAAAAATTGGCTTGCCGAAAGTAATAATTTGTATTAGACTAACACTAAAATTTTAACTGCGTTTAATTATGTAAAAAAAGTTTATTTATATCTCCAAAGTAAAAGTGCCCATCGAAAAACTGCTAAAAAGTAGTTTATTGGGACTTTTTTTTTTTCTGTATAATATTTTATTTTTTGCTGTCATATTGTATTACTTTGTATTTATAATAATAAATTAAAACTTGAAAAAAAAAACTTTTGAGAAACATTCAACTTAATAAGTCAGGTAAGTATTATGGTGAAAAAAAGCTTTTGGGTCCGAGTGGTTAAATCTTCCACATAATTTAAAAAAAACAGTTACGTAGAAAAATAATAATTCATGTACTCTTTTACGTTAACTCCACACCGGAGGCATTGAGGAAAATAATTGTCGTCTTTGTTTGGAGGATTTTTTTAAGGTTAGGGAGGAAAGGAAGCAAATAAGTATGAGGAGTTGGTTGGAATCTAGTGGTTAGTATATCAAAATTTACTGAGCTATGCACATGTCAAAAAATAAAAAATGCACACGTCTTACAGATTCAAAATAAACGTTACAACATAATTTGTCTAAGTTGTTCCCTATTGACAATAATCACTCTCTTCACAATCTTGCACTCTTCCACTAGAGTTCAACCCATATTTTCAAACCACCTTGAAACCATAATATGTTATTTATAACACATGTTACTAAACTTATTGATTTTAGTAATTATACTTCCCTGAAGAAGCAAATGGTGTAATGAAACCCGATCTGAGTTAAGAATATAAAATAATAAAGTGATTACTAAGTTATTATTGTCTTATTTTAAAATATAATGTGGCATCACAAAGTAACTGCTTCAGAAGGTCAAAAAAATATACCTTATTTATTTACAGAAGAGTGCACGCCATCTTCCTAGAAATAAAGTACTTTGTTGTCACCCTTAAACAAAGTCTGCGGTACTAAATTTATATGTGGCCTGAATATGAAGAACTACTCCATGAAAGGAAAAAAAGATATAAGAGCATCCAGAAGTCCCCCTTTTATTTGCATTAGCGGCAAGAAAACGAATAGAAGAAGGAACAAACGATTGCAAAGGAAAGGTAATGGCGTCCAGAAAGGACACACAAAAGAAAAAGGCGGAAAATCCTTAATCCATGACTTCCTAATATTATTATATTTTTATATCCGAAAAAAATAAGTTGTTAAAATAAGTCCCCAGACGGTGTTTTGTCGTCTGTTCAATAAATGTTGTTGTCTTGGTTCGGTGGGTAATGTTCTTCGATAAAAGCATTTTTATGTAGATTTTTTTACTAGTCACGCTCTTAAAATTTTTAAAGTGAGTTCATCAGGCCTTAAACTGAGACGGCGCGCGTAAAATTTCGGCGAAATCATAAACAAAAGTTTCCAAGAATTCCAAATTGAAAATTATTAGATTGCTGTGCGGATTCACAATATTCTTACCAGAAAGTTCAAATCAGATACATCGTGTCTCTAATGAAAAAATTCGCACAGCAAAGTAATAATTGCATCAATTATTAATAAGAATTTTTTTTAAACTTTATGAAACATTTCATATTTCGTTTAAGTTTAATTAGATGAGGATTCACATTGGTCACATTTTTATGTATTATTCGTTTATTTAAAAAAAAGGAATCATATGAATAGACTTAAGGCGATTAATATTATTTTTAATCATAACTGGCAGAGAAATCGATCGTTCGATGTTTTAGTTGTGAAGTAGTGCCCTTACAGTTTTAAATTAAATGTATAATTATATAAAATGGGTATTAAGGGGAATCTTCTTAAATGGATAATTAGCCACTTCAAAATTACACAATTCACGATTTTTATTAAATCTGGCTGCAATATCACTTTTTTGCCAAGAGTGGTGTCCCACAAGGAAGGAACCTAAGCCTAATTTTGTTTGATATATTTATTAAATACAGTAATAAATTGAATTTTCAATTTATAACTGCCTTTAATAAATATTTTGCAAATTCAATTTATATTTATTTCAAACCATTACATGTTATAAAACTAAAAACCTAATCACATATCAGTACTCACATAACGTTACATTTATGTATTTTTTTACATTAGCTCCACGCAGGAGGCCCTGAGAAAAATAATTCCCCTCGGGACCTATGTCATGTTCGGGGTTGCTATGTGGAGGGTTTTCTTAAAAAAGGAAGGAGAGGAATTTCTGGAAATTAGGAGTGGGTAGGCATCTGGGAGGTCAGTGTGTCCAAGAGTGACGTATATATGAATCCATCTCTTCGGTGAAAGGCAATGTTCCAGGAGAAAATGGCTGGAAAAGTCAAAGGGACTCTCCCAACCAGCTGGTGGGCAGACGCATCTGCCGCCAAGACTTGGATAAAATCTCACCCCATGAACCCGAGCACCCCTGATAAGTTACCAAACGTAGCGAACCACTTGGGGTGACCTGTGGCAAAGTTGTTGGTTATCCAATAAATGGTTACCCATACCCGCCTCCCTTTCATTTTTGGCTTTCGAAATAAGGGGTGTATCGAATAGTAATGATTGAGGTTATAATCGGAATGAAATTTTAACTAATTAATTAATTAATTGCGTATAAATAGTTCAGATAAACTTGCAAAAAAGTGAGATGAATTAAGATTCTGGCTGTAAGTTTAAAAAATAAAATTTTGGTTGTAAATGGTTAAGAAATGGAATGGTTGAATTATTGCAAGGAATTGATGACAGTAGGATTGACATTTTCACTTTTCGTGAAAGCATAGACAAAAAGATGCAAATACAAATTTGAAGTAAAAAAATTAAGATAAAATGCGCGACAGAAATTTAATTGAAAGTAAAAGAATCCATTGGCTCGAATGAATCTAGGCGAATTTAAAAATAAAATGAAAAATGTAGAAAATTAATTTAAATATTTCAAATAGGACGATACAACACTCAACAGCGACCGTTACCTTTTTGTTACCTGTGACTCGTTTTCTTTCACGATTCGTTTAGATTTATTTGTATATCTTCTACTTCAATGATTAACATTGCATTGTTGCAATAAGGAACTCCAGTGAAAAAAATTATGGATTTAAAAAAATATGTTCATATAGACCAATAAACGCTGATTCTGAATATATAAGTTTTATTAAATAATATTAAACGTAGAGTTTTAAAAAAAATATTAAAAAGTCCATTTTAAAACGTGTCATTAAAACACCCTGTCAAGTTGGTATTGCTGGATTTTGGCGGCGTGACGTCACCGCGCCGCGTCACCTGGGTCAAAGTTGTATAGAAATGTAAGACGCAAGCCGTTCGACATTCCGTGTTATTGGTATAAACCTCTATAAAGAGATTTGGACATATAATAGTTTTTGTTTTTATTGAAACATTGTTTAGGCCTTAATAATTCAGTATCAAAAATAAAGTATCTCTATTAGTTTATCTATATGATTTAAAATATTCAAAAACTCTAACTGTACGAAAAACGTTCAATGCTCCAATGCTGAAATTCAAAATGGCGGGAGTCGATCAGCTGATTCCAGTTCCATACAAAATTCATACTTCGGTTGATCATGATGACGTCACACTAGATTCGGTGGTTTTTGGGGGATCTTGAAAATTTAAAACTTTGAAATTTATTTTAACTATTAAAACTAACTATAAAATTAAAAATAAATATGCAGTTATTTAAGTTAGAAGGTCATCATTCATAAAAAAAAATAAAAAAATTGGACTGGAGTTCTCTATTATACATATTCTTACCTCTCAAAAGTAATTTGAATAAAATTAAACAAATTTTCGTTAATATTTTGCGATTTCGCTCAGAATATGGACATTTTTTAAGAAACGCTTATTTTTGTTTAATGATGCAAAACAAATGATTGGTACTTTTGTGTATATTTTAACTAACTAACCATCACGCTGTTTCCCCGCAGGGGTAGGCAGAGAGGACGAACCGCCAAACAACTCGAACTTGGCACATACTCCTTGTTTTGTTCACATTCATACATCGTCTCATACACGTTCTTCTACTATTCTGACTCTTGACATCGCCCGACTCAAGTATTTGATTCACTTCGTCATGCCGTGTCTTCCTCGGGCGTCCCCGACTTTGTCTATTATTCACATTTTCGTTATATATTCTCCTTACACTCCTTTCCTCAATCATTCGCTCTACATGCCCTGACTTTCTTAATCTTATTCATTACGCTTACATCAGCCTTGTATTCTTTGCGAGTCTCCACATTTCTCACACAATCATACATGGTTTTACCACACATACGCCTCAGTGATCTCATTTCTACAGCATTCAATCTACTTTCATCCTTGAGAGTTTTTTCTTGGCGCCAACGGCGTTCAGTCCTCCAGAAGTTATCGGCATTTACCCTTCTTTCAACGTCTCTATCAGTCTTCCCATCTCTCGTAATCATACTTATATTTTAAAATGAATGAAAAATGTTGTACTTAATGTTTTTTTTTATTGTTAGAGTGATAATACGTATCCATATCTTAAAACCTTTGTTTAGGCTCTTGTTTTCAAAAGGTTTTCTTTGTTAAGGCTCTTGTACGCCGATACCCGTAAGATAACTACCATCTACTTTTACGTATTATAAAATAAAATTAATAATGGAAAAAAAAACAAATAGAAGACGAAGTATTTTTAAATAACAGTTTCCTTGTAAATTCAATTGTAAATCTTGTTTCTTTGTCGCCTTTAAAACACTGAAAAGGCATTTAATATTAACACGTTCAACCCCTTCGATAGCCCATAACACAACAAATGTCCGGCACTCGAGAAACACTCGACCTTAACCCCTCAAGGTGCCCGACTACTGTTTCGTAATCCCACCACGCCTCTGCTTGTTCACGCTACAGAACAGGGAGAGAGAAGGGGGGTGGTGCTACGTTCACACAACTTTCTCACACTGGGAAACGTGACTCGAATGGGTAGTTTAATAGCGACTTGGGAATGTTATATTTTTGTGTTGGTTCACAGTTCATACTTAGGTATTGTGATGAATGTTTTATTTGTGTGTGATGTAGAAAAAATATTGTATCTATCTAAAAGGGAAAGGTTTTGCAACTAAACTAGGAACAGTTGTTGAAAAAAGATTTTATCAAAGTTGAACTTATTTCTTTGCCTTGTCGGGGAAATATATCATTACGTCACTTTGGTAAAAGCTGAATTTGTAGACGTTAAATTTATATTTCCATGAGAAGTTCATTCAACGTGTGTTCCATTGATATTCTTCTCAAGCGCGGGGCTCTATCGAAACCAGAGTCAAGTCAGCCTTCAGAAGCTGGGCAAAATAAGGCCAGCAGGTACTTTAATAAAACACTACTGCTGTTCAAATCGCAAGTGCGCCCCACGGTTGAGTTTTGCAGCCATCTCTGGTATGGAGCCCTAAAATATCTGAAAAATACATTTGACTCAGTGCAGAAATGGGCGGTCTACTTGATGAATTCAAAAAGCAATATTTAGAGCACAGGCCTCAGGTAGGTACGCTGACCTTATTCTACCGGTATTACAATGTAATGCTCCGAGGAACTACTAACTTCGATCCCTTTGCTCCCTATATGCGTACATGGTTGACGCTCGCGAACATTGCGAAAGGTTTGCTTCTACGTCTCGTTCTTGAGTTCAACAATTTGGCTGTGAAATGATTTGCCGGCCTCTATGTTTCGTTCCTCTACTTTGGTCTCTCAAAAACTGTTTTAATCGACAATCAATGGTCTCGTCAAATCAATGTGATTTTTTTTTAAATCAAAGGGATTAGCTTATTAGATTCACTCCAGAACATAAATAAATAACTTATGACATAATAAAAAACATAAATAACTTATGTAACTATAATAACGTGTATATGTTAAAGCCTTCAAGGCGTGAATAAATAAATTAATAATTAAATAAATAATTGTCTTTTCTTTTTAAACTATGTGATCTATTATTTTCTAATCCCCCAACTAGATTATAAGGTTATATCACTACCCTTCCCACTTTTCTACCCTCAACTCCTGCGGTGATTATTACCATCTGGTTTTTTATTTACTTTAACCATTTTTATTTTTATATTAAGTGCTCCAAGGGAAAATATCTCATTAGGATTAAAAAATTGAAGCAAGGAAAGGGAAATAAAACAGTAGTTGGGTATCAACCATTTTCTCATGTCGCTTTTTTATACACTAACTTTAGATATGTATTCAAATTGTTCTTAATCATTTGCTGCATCTTTTTCGAGTTACATCCTTTTGAGTTTTTTTTTTTGCCTGCTCCTTAAGTTGTGGGATACATCATTCACGTTAATTTTTATATTTCGTTTTCAAGCTTGTAGTATGTTTTGATTCTCAATTTTTACAAGCGATCTAAATAACCAAACATTCATTTATTATTAAACATGAACATTCGAATATTGTTAAACATAAGCACACGTTTATTAAAATATTTTGTAATCACGCTTGAAGATTGTCTTGACTCTCGATTTTTGAAGCGATTTAAATAACCAAACTTATATCTATTGTCAAACATAAGCATTTGATACTAAATTTGTATTTTAAGATTTTATTTTTCCACCTTTTATGTTTGTATTACTCTAAAAACTGTTCTAGATAAGTAATACCTAGAGTCATTAATCCACATTCTCCCCGCGCCAACAAGAAATTTTAAAATAAGAATTCAATGATGAACCTGGGTTTTATTTTGAGGACGTTGAAAGATTTTGAATAAATTAATTTGTTTAGATGTATATTCACTGGGTTAGCGAGAAGCAACTTACAGTGCAATTCGACAATAAGGGTTCCATGTTATTAAATTCGCGAACTTAAAAAAGGTCATTAAAAAAGTTCAAAGCATAAGGTCGTGAGATTTATTAATTGCTAGCTTTTTACCCGCGGCCTCGCTGGCATGGTATTAGTGGGAAATTATTGTAGCGCTTGCACTTGTCAATTTCCCAGCAAAAATCATCATTAAAAGTAATAAGTAGTATGGAAAGTAAGTTAACGATAATATTTAAAAATATGATCACACAATGTTGGAATATTTGTTAAAAACTAAGTAATTAATTTTCATTTTCCTTTTTACTAGTGGTCCGCATTTTTTGGAAGATCTTCACAGCTCTATTATAGTTACTTATTTTGTTTGCTTATTAACCGTGTCCACTAATTTTGGATAATTTTTGAAATTTCTTACTATAATATGTTATGATGGCATTCCATAGAGATTGCTGAAAAATATCCAGATTTATAAAAAACATATTGATAAATAAGATGCTACTTTTTGACCGCCCATTTAAATGCTTCTAAATTGTTCACCAAAATGCCAAAACAACATTATAAATACATCTGTTCTCAAAAATTGTTTTCTCATTAATTTACCCCATTAAAGATTTTTTTTTACTTAAGCTCCACACAGAAGGCCCTGGAAAATAATTCCCCTCAGGGTTTATGTCATCTTTAGGGACGCTGTGTGGAAGGTCTTTTTAGGAAGGGAAGAAGAGAAATTTCTAGGAAGGAAAATGGTATGAGGGGGGGGGGGGGTAAGAAACTGTGGGTCAGTGTGCCCAGGAGTGACGGACGTATGAATCCATCCCTCCCACTGTGGCGCAAGGCGATGTTCCGAGAGAGTACGATTGGAGAAACCAAAGGGACTCCCTAAACCTTTCTCTGCCAATCCGGCCTGCCATGCAGTTGGAGGGCAGGCGCATCCGCCGTCAAGACCCGAATAAACTTCACCCCATGAACCCGGGCACCCCTGCTAAGTCACCAAAGTAGCGAACCACTTGGGGTGACCTACGGAAGAGGTGTTGTTATCCAATAAATGGGGGCGGCGGTACTCATACCCGCCTTCCAAATTGATTCTTCTTACAAATTGACGCTTCTTTGAAAGTGTTGTGACTTTAAACTTTTCTTTGATTTTTAATTTATAAAGATTACATTCGTGAAACGGATATCACAAATAAATCTACCCAAAAACAGGAGCCGCGGCTTTAAAAAACATCTATCTGAATTTATATTTGATTTTCACGAATGAATATGAGCAATCCTTGGAAGTGATCCGAGGAAGACATCCGATCGAGCTAAGACTCGGCAGATGTAATCGTTGTCGATGATTGCATTATATAAACTGTGCCACTCACGTACACATTCATTTTTCTAAAATTGGATGACATTATGTTAAAAATTTACGGCAGTTAATATAATAAATAAGTGTAGGTACCATCCAGTGAGAATTTGGCTGAGGGGTTAGGGGTGCTTACTCATTTTAGTTAATACCTGTTGAGAAAGATTCAATCCTCAATAGCACCATTTTTTTTAAAGGTTAACAGTAGATACTAGACTGTCCCTAGGGAGGAAGGTTAAATCCTTAATTAAACCATTTTTTCTTCTTTGAAATTTCCAGCAAGTCTAAATGATGGCCTAACTAGGTAGAATATTGAAAATAGATCTATTGCATTAAATTTTTTTGACGTGATAACGTCTTATAAATCGATGAACGCCGGCAGCACGCACGAAAAAGCATGACTTATTGTCACGTTCCGCTTGAGCCGAGCGTGAGAACAAGCGATGGAGAGCATTCTAAGCGCTCGGATTGTGACGCACCTGTCTCTCTTCCACTTCGTCATTATTATATGACGTTTTCACGTAAAATTATCGTCCGTAAACCGACTTTACAGACAACCAAATTTTTTTTGTGTTCTACTGGTTGACTTTTTACGATACCATTCCATAACACTAATTTTCTTCATTAGCCTTGGTAAGGTTGGAATAAATGAATAAATATTATGTATTTTCTATCAATGTGTGTGGGAAAACCGAGCAAAAAATTAATCATAACGATTGAGGTCGAATGTATAAATATCAAGATCACAGCCTTCTAAGAAAAATAAGGTATTTTGTCTACAGGTAAACAAGTGCGATTTTCCTGTATACAGAGTCGTACTTAATTTACTTTGACCAGTGATTCATTCCAGTTACATTACTCCAAAAATGCCGGTAATCACTGTTTAATTAGTAAAGTTGTTATGGTATGTAGTAAGTTAAGTAAGTCCTAAGTAAGAAAGTATTCCATTATACATTCATTGGTACGTCCCTTAACACATTTTTTTTTTATATTAGCCACATACAGGAGGCCCTGAGGAAGCGGACGTACAAATTGATCCCTCCCGCTTCGGTGCAAGATGGATGTGTCGATATAGGAGAGTTTGGCAGACCGGCCGTAGAGGTCAAAGGGTCTCCCTCAACCGGCCACTCCCGATCTGGCCCGCCACGCAGCTGGTGGGTACGCACATCTGCCGTCAAGACCTGAACACACCACCCACGATGAACCCGGGCACCCTTGCTAACTTACCAAATGCGGCATAGGTGACCTTTGGCAGATGTGTTGGTTATCTTATAAATGGGTCCCGGGACGGCTGTAAATTTTTTTTTTATTTATTGTTATCATTACTATTTTGGATTTTTTATATTTTTTACCTACATGTGTACCTACTGTGAATCAAATTGAATAATATGTTTACTTTATATTTATTTTTGTGCGAGTGTTTTAAACAGTCGTTTCCTGCACTATTTACAAGTGTTATTTCGTAAATATTGTTATAATATATATGTAAAAGCCTAAACAGGCGTAAATAAATAAATAAATCATTAGGTTGGCACACACCATACAAGTTTTTCATTTTATTTGGTTTAATTTTTTTTTCCACTTCTTTGTAATAATTGTAATGTCTCATGTAATATGGCAAACTGGGATTGCACCATCCCTGAGTTTTCCTGAATTAAAAAAAAAACTTTAAAAAAAAATACTACTAAAAATTACACCTTCACATATAGGTAAACTTCAAACATAGTGCCTACTTCATGTACTAAAAAAATAAAACACCTACCATTCTGATATCCATCACAAACATTTTTTATACGTGTAATTTACGAGGAGGTTAGTATTCAATAAGTGATATTTAAAAAAAATAAAAAATTATTTTGCGTTTTAAACATGCTGCAATCAATATGGGTAGGTACTATTTCGTAGAATAATCTTAACCGTTCTTGTAGGCATTATTTTATATTTGCAATTATAATGGACTTGTTAGACAGGTTTGTCTACTATAATTGTAGGAAAACCTTGCTATATAAATGAGCAATGTGCAGGAGACATCGAGTTACAATCAATTTTCCAGACTTGCTTTAACAAGTGTAGTCTTCACATTATAATATTACCAATCTTTTAATTCCAGAGCGGCAGTTTTTTTTAAATTTGATTCCGTGTTTTTTATATAAATTTGAGAATGGCGCCGCAGCGACCTGAGTTTGCTTTATTCGTATTATTAATAAGTTTTGCAGATTTTGGACGTAAGCATTTATTTATTTGTTACTTATTAAAGTCTATTTATTTTTAAATCCAAATAAAAGTGGTTTATTCGCATTCTTATTCTAAGGATGACTGTAAATAGATTTCCTCATCTTCATGCTTGTTGATTCAACGTCTTCATGTTGACTAATTGGTAATTTCCACCTCTTAATGTTTGTCGATTGTAGGTTGTACTGGCGTTTATTTGTATTTTTCGTGATTTCGTCACCTTAACGTTTACCAAACTGTTTGGAAGAGCATTATGTAATGTTGAAGCATGGAATTAATGGTACTTCTGGCGTTTACGTATTTAGTGTTGGGATGTTAGTAGATTTTACATTTACTGGGATTCGAATCCGCATGTTTAGCTTAGTAAGCAAAAGTTTTTTTTTTTTTACATTAACTCCACACAGGAGGAAAATAGTTTCCCTCATGGCCCATGCCATCTTTGAAGATGCTGTGTGCAAGGTCTTTTTGAGGAAAGGAAGGAGTGAAAAAACGGAGGAGAACTAGAAACGATCTTTTCTCATGTGACAAATGTCAACCATGTACATATGTTGTGCATTCGTTTGGCGTGTTTCCCGACTTTGCACCGGCGCCGAAGGATCAATGATTCTTGTTCCTCGGAGCATCTTTAATTGAAATAACGGTAGAACAAGGATAGCATTCCCACCCGATGCCTGTGCTCTAAAGATTGCAATCCGTTTGTTAAGATGGGAGAATCTAGCAAACGAGTCGAGGGTGTTTGTCAGGTATTTTGGGGCCCCAGACCAGAGATGGCTGTCAAATTCAACAGTTTGCTAGTTATACAGGTAAATTGGTTTTAATTGGTTTCACAAGTAAATTAAAAAGGATAATTTAATAGTTTTATAAGAAATATAATATTAAATGAAGAAATAATTGGTGTGTTTATTCTGCATGAGTGATTTTTAATATTAGAAAATATAAATAAAATAAACATTCTAACAATAACGTGACGTTGAGAAATGGTTTTGCCTTAAAAATAATTGGTTAGGCCCATACACGCACCTACACTTATACATACCTACATAGCACACATACATACTGTCACTGCTTGGGATTTGGTGGTAATATTGTTGCGAATTCCTTTTTTTCCTACCTATCCATTGCCTACCCGTCAATCCTTATTCAGTAGTCTGTAATAAAACGCCCGCCGCATCAACTAGCCATTTTGTGCTTCGCTCCGCCTTTAACCTAATTCCGCTGTGTTTTATAAAATAAAATAATTCGCGCCTATCACTGTGTGTGCATATTGGATGGAGAAAAGCAGACGAGGGCCAGCCTACAAATTCCTTTTCGGTGAGTCCTTTCCTCTCCGTGCCATTATTTTTACCATATTTTTCAAGCAGTGATAGTAAACACAATCAAGGTCATTTTTAATACACAGACATAACAATTCCACTCTGCACAACTGCATATCTCACCCAATAATTAACTACCATTTGTTTGAATTAGCAATGAAAACATTTATTTTATTTTATTTAATTTTATATGGAATATGTTTATTTCAATCTGTTCTTTGGTCGGGTTGATCTGAAGACATTTTCTTATTATCCTGTTGTAATAATTGAAAGAAACACAATTTTATGCATTATTACATTAATAATTGTTGTACTGCGAAATTATGCATTTCATTTTCGTGTTTGAAATAATATGTTCATAAGCGATGCGTCTGCCCACCAGCAGCATGAAAGGCCGGATCGGTAGAAAATGGTTGAGGGAGTCTCTTTGACTTCTCCAACCGTAATCTCTCGGAAAATCGCCTTGCACAGTAGTGGGAGGGATGGATTCATACGTCCGTCACTCCTGGACACACTAACTCCCAGAAACCTACCCACCTCTAATACCCTTTTCCTTCCCAGAACTTCCTCTCCTTCCTTTCCTAAAGAGAACTTAACATCCCATCCCAAAAGAGGGAAATTATTTTTCTCAGGGCCTACTGTGTGGAGCTAAAGTAAAAAAAATGTATACGTTTACAATATGTATGTACAAATATTTTAGTTTTAAACATAAAACGCTTATTGTTTACTTTTACAACATTTATTGTAGTAAATAAAATCAATGCGATTTTTTTCCCATTCCTTGTAGTTTTCAAAAGGCAAATCTATCACGTTGATTTGCAAATCGCTTGGTTTTCATCAGTATATTAATACGTGAAGCAAAAACTTTGTACCCCCTTTTACGAAAATTGCGCGGACGAAGGAGTATGAAATTTCGCACACTTATAGTTTATATAGAGGAGTGCAGAATGCTAATATTTTTTTAAATTGTGTATAAAAAATACATTAAATCAATAAAAAAAAAAACATTACAATTATGGTCGAATTTCGACCATTGGGCGACCACTAGTTATATTAAATTATCGATATCCACAGCGAAAGAGTTTCCAAAAATCTCCAACTTGGGTGAGATCTTTTTGAAATCAACAAACAGGTTTTCGTAATCAGTTTGACTTTGTATCGCTATCCCTTTGCTTCCTTTCACTCTGATGAAATCGTCACATGTGTTGTGCCAAGAATCTTGCGGGCCGCACCAAGACGCCACGCGGGCCGCAGGTTGCCGACCCATGGTTTACAGAGTAAAACGCGCTGCTTAAATCATTGAGTTTTGAAATGTTTTGTGGGTAGTGGAATGTGTCATTCCACAACCAAATATTTTAGCGTACAACTTTGAAATATGGAGCGCAAACGATATTAAGCGGAAATACAATAACCTCGTGTAACTAGTAAAATAATTGTCTTCTAGACACTTTTACGGACATTTCGAATTGTTTACAGATGTCCAAGTATGTTGCCTCTCTTCTACCACTTCTCCGCCTCCAGCCCCTCCTCCGGCTTCCGATTCCTGCACCGCTGCTGACAACACCCCTGGATTATGCGTGCATCTTAGCAAATGCCAAAGCTTCAAGAGCCTGTTCGGAGGACCAAAGCCCCTGTCTTCGGAGACCATTAGTTTCCTGAGGCGTTCGGTCTGCGGAGATCCTGCGAAGCACAATATATGTTGCAGTACACAGGAGGTAGAGGTAAGAAGAAAGTAAGGTAAAAGAGAGACGTTGAACAACCAATTCTTTCTTAAGCCAGATGGAGGCAAATGAAAGGGCATGGCGGTTGGCAGTATATAACATTTTTGTAACAAGTGTAAGGAAGAGTTTGAGAACTTTTTCTCGGAACTATAATTAATATTAATAATAAGAATTTTCACAAATATATATATTCGTGAAAATTCTTCAAAAACGCTTGTCGCCAAAGTTAGATCCACAATTTATACTGGAATCCTAAAGAGTAAACACGCATTGAAGAGACGTTATTTGTAGGAACAACGAACCGAGCATTCGATAGTAAACAGTGTTTTGTATCTAGTTGGAGTGACCAGTATAAATGAATCACGATGTCACGTGTGACATATGGTAAAAAAAGTCTTTGCTGTCACTTATAAGAAAGAGTAAGAGTATTCTTCGAGAAAATAGATTACTCTCATGCTTAAAATATTATTGGGCGCCAGTTCACTCGAATGAAGAGAGAACCCAAAAAAAGAATTAATAGTGTAAATTCAACTAGATCTCAATTAAAATTTGGTGATGATCCCGCGTCGCATTGACCCAGCTGTCACCACGTCAGTCTGTCTCCGTAAACATTATCCGACCGCACCAGCCTTCACTCCATGAATTTTTGTTCCAAACCTCTACAACCCCAAGAGGTTTGCTACGTTTTGTGACTTAGCAGGGGTGCCCAGGCTCATGAGATGAGGTTTGTCTAGTTCTTGGTGGCGAATGCATTTGTCTATGTACTGCGAGGCGGGCTGGATTGGGAGATAGTGGTTGATGGAGACCAAACTTATACCTCTCCTGCTGGACTCTCTCGACCCTTCACTTTGCACCACAGAGGGAGGGATGGATTTATACCTTAGTTAAAGCAAGGAGTGTGTGCCAAGATCGAGTTGTTTGGCGGTCTGTCCTCTCTGCCTACCCCTGCGGGGAAACGGCGTGATGGTTAGTTAGTTAGTTACTCTTGCACACACTTACCCCCAGATTCTTTCCTACCCCCAAACCATTTTCCTTCCCAGAACGTCCACTCCTTCTTTTCCCTAAAAAGACTCCCCACCCAACATCTTCAAAGATGACTTAGGCTCCGAAAGAATTTATACATGTTCTCCTTGGATGTAGATAATGTAAAAAAATCTTGGCAGGATTGGCCGGACCCGAAATACACAAACAAATTTACAAATAGATGAAATGCAAAATGGTTGAAACAGGAATAGACTACACCCAGTCAATAATATATATTGTATTTGTTTCCATTCTAGGCACAAAATAACCGAATAGTGAACGTTGATCATCTCCTACCTAGTCCAGATAGTTGTGGATTAGACTACGCGCCGATCAGGCAAGTACTTGGAAGTTTCTTCACGACCGAAATAAACGAGTATGCTTGGCTGGCTCTAGTGGAATACAGGAACTCCAGTGGTTCAATCTCCGTTGGGTGCGGAGCATCGCTCATCAGCAAGCGATACCTTATAACAGCTGGACACTGCATGCTTGGCGAGGTGAAAACCGAACTTGGAACTCCGTAAGCATACTGTTTTTCATAAGCGATCTATGTATTGTGTTGAAACCATGTTGAACAAACAAATAACCTATCGTTTTATGCTCCCGCATCCTGAAATTAAATATATCTATCTAAGAGTATCGTTCTTTTATTGCCTATAATATTCTATAATACTTTATTCATATATTTTTATTCTTGCACATAAAGATAAAGATTCTAATCAAATTCTTGTACTGTTACACCGCTCATCATAAAAATTTGCTTTGGCTTTACCCAAACATGTTAAAATACGTTGAAAATATTATATATTATTATTAAATTTAATGTTATTAATTATATACCGACGGATTACATAATGGCTTCTTCAATAGCGTGTGTTCCCAATTATGTCATCTGCATGCAAACTGTATCTAAAATTCTCTAAATAAATAGTGCTAATCTCAGATAAGTATGTATGATTGTGTTTATTTTTTGCGCGTGCACGGTATAAATAAATTTAAAGAAACATGTACATTTTTACGCAGCGTTGTTTTCATTAGTCAAACGTTCAAATGTTCGTTGGTGGATGCAATATTTTAGCCAAAAATTGTTGTAATATTGTACCAGGTAGTTCAAAAAAAATTGTAGGAATGTAATTTTTCACAAATACGGCGCTATACAAATTATCCAACTACTAGCTGGGTTACCCGGCTTCGCTCAGGACATCATTCGAGAGTGTTCCACGTTGAACGTTCCACATTGATGTTCCCAATACCCTATACCCGAACATTTCACAATTTTCCAGAATTTTCCGGGATGTTCTGGAATGTTGGAATGTTTTCAAATACTCTGGATGGGGTGCTTCGCTCAGAGAGTTGATGTGATATTGAACTGACGTTCGAATCCACGACGAATCTTGCTTTATATACCTCTACCAATAAGTAGCCCTCTCAATACAAGAAAAGGCTTCAAATGTTCCAGAACAATGTCTCAGAATATTCCACAACATTTGGGAGTATTTTGGAATGGTCCACAATGATCTGGGTTGTTTGGGATGTTCCCGAACGTTTAAGCTTATTCCATAACATTCCACAACATTCCAGTATGTTCTGGAATGTTGTTATATACTAAAGAATACTATCGAATGTTCTGGACTATTCTGGCGAAACTTTCAGCCCCTATATCGTCAAAAGCACGCCTTTCAGATAAAAACGGGAACCGTCTTCGTGAATGGGGGATAGAGGGCTGCTATACAATATTACTCCCATGACCGGGACACGTCTCTGAGTTTTATCGGCACGCACATTGTACACTTTAAAAAAATATATATACATTGAAGATTAAGATTATCGAACCTTTTAGAATTTTCCAAAACCTTTTAGACTCACTCTTCTTTCATAATTTTCTAGAACATTAGCAAACCATCCAGAACGTTCTCGAAACTTATAGACTCACCGACATACTCCGCCACTCCTATCAAAACTTTCTAGAGTTTTATCGAATTTTCTAAAACTTTCCGGAAGACTGTTCTTGAAATTTCAAGAGGGTGAAACTTCCAGCCCTTATATCTTCAAAACCACGCCCTTTAGATAAAAACGGGACCCCTTATCCTGGAGAGGGGATAGACATCTACCACACCATATAGCTCCCTTAATCGTACCAGGACTCGTTTCCGAGTTTTTGAGGTCCGCACGTTTTTTTTAGACTTTCTTTTATAATATATATTGATTATTATTATACAGACAGTAATTTGACTACGACAACATGGGCATGTGCCAAGCATGGTGGTTGCAAAATCCGCAATTCATGTAACAAACAATTCAAAGAATAAAGAAAACTCTAAAAAAACTCACCGAAGAAATATAGCGTATACGGTAATGTTGTTTAAAATAGCTTGCTTAATTAATAGTCATAAACTCCTTCAAAGCTTATCTCTCCATAATCCAAATCCCAAGAACAGATAGTCGCTTACTTTTCATCCCCTCTTCATAAAACTAATTCAAAACAAACTGAAGGGTATCTATCAGTCATCGTTGCACATCTCGCCTCGGATTCCTGTTCGATATCGATCCCATTAAACGTATCAATCAGTCACTACGTCAGTCCAATGTTGCCATTTGCATGTTTTTTTATCAGGTTTTCATGGTTTTTTGGATCATTTCTACCTCCGTATACAGTTTTTTTCAAGAAACCATTGTTAGCGTCAACGGGCGTGCTGATGCTATCGGCAGGGTTGGAGAAAGCTCCCACATATTTAATACAAATTAGCTGCTGTATCTGCCCCAAATAAAAACTAGCTCAGGATTCGGTGCAAGCAGGATTTCTCGTAACCTCAAGGCTAGTGCTTGTGGTTCGGAACTTCACGCTTCTCCATTCTCCCAGGGCCTCTCTCGTCAAGCAAAACACGGTAGGTTATCACATAAACAGTTTATTCAATTCTAGGAGACACAATAATACATAAAAGGAACGATCCTAGCTGAAAGTTAGTTTGAACGTCCGTCTCTACTCTCTATCACGCGTGGTTAGGGCTAAAACATTTAATTGCACACAAAGGGTAACATGGTAATTGACTCACGTTTGGTTTATGGGCCAACAGCGGCTTTACGCGCTTGTTGGCTCAGTCTCCGCAGCGTCCATGCGTGGACCGGAAGTGCACAAACGGCGAAACTGAACTTGTGTCGCCCATGTTCGCGCGAAACGTGGGCCCTGGAAGCTCGCTTGCTGAAGACTGCCGGGCTGCCGCTCGAGAGTTGGTCTAGCGGCGGCTCGGTTTGTCGCTCGCGGGAGGGGGTAATGCGCGCGCCTCTATATTGGCGCCTTATTCTCCAGTCCGTGGAGAAGTCTATTCTCGAATCCCGCCACGTGACAATTTGTAACGTAACACTTCCCCCCTCGCCGCAATAAAAGCGACGTGGTAATGGAGCTGTAGGACTAATAAATCCTCTTACCTTTTCAGCACTTGTGCCAAAAACATTTAAGAGAAACGAGGAGAGAGAGAGAGAGAGAGATTCCTAGCTGGAGAATAGTTATGAACAGAACACAAAAGAGAAGATACATGGTGTAACAAGGAATTGTCAATAAATGTATATAAAGGCAGTGGCATACATAAATACAGTTGCAAAGAACAAGGATCTGTTGAAGAAAGGTACAAGGGTTATGCAGTGATAGAAAAAAAAACTCTAAAATTGTATCATTGGTCTGTGAGCTAATGTTTGCGAACGTGGTTTGCGTAGGATGTCTGGGGTGGTTGAACGTTTCACTGAAGTTACAAGGTTACTTTGTCACAGTAACCTGGCCCATTTGAGATTACACTCAAGGGACACTAGGGCCTTTAAGAAATTACGAGGAAGAGAACACATGATGAGGCTTCTAGGTGGTGTGGAGAGTTCTACCTGTCACAGAGGTCGAAAGGGTAACTGCTTCCGGATCCTGTGGGTGAGCCAGTACGAAACCATTGAAGTACTGGAGAGTGGAATCGCAATTGGTGGCTGGTACACTGGCTTTTGTATGTAGTGGGATTGTTTTGTGAACAATCGTTGGTATTGTCACTTGCGCAAGGGCACAGGAGCATCAGCACAATGGCAGTAGGCATTTGCATTATGCAGCAGGAACATTTGCATAATGGCAGCAGAAACATTTGCACAAGGGCAACAGGAACATTTGTATTATGCAGCAGGAATATTTGCATAATGGCAGCAGAGCATTTGCATTATGCAGCAGGAACATTTGCATAATGGCAGCAGAGCATTTGCATTATGCAGCAGGAACATTTGCATAATGGCAGCAGAGCATTTGCACAAGGGCAACAGGAACATTTGTATTATGCAGCAGGAATATTTGCATAATGGCAGCAGAGCATTTGCATTATGCAGCAGGAACATTTGCATAATGGCAGCAGGAACATTTGCACAAGGGCAACAGGAACATTTGTATTATGCAGCAGGAATATTTGCATAATGGCAGCAGAGCATTTGCATTATGCAGCAGGAACATTTGCATAATGGCAGCAGGAACAGGAACCAACCTAGAGCTGGCGTGCTCGGGTTTGTTTTGAGTGTCGGTTCTTTGTGGTGATACAATTCGCAACTACACGCACGACTCACACTAGGTTATGTTAGATGCGGTCGGGTGCTTTTGGTACGCAGGGATTGAAGGCAAGGGACCTCCGTGACGGTAGCGAGGGCAGCATGAAGAGGCGCAGATGTAGATAGGGTGCAGAGCTGCTGGTTTTTTTTTTAAAATCCGGCAAAAATTATTATTAGAACAAAATTCTTGAAGTTTACCTGCCTAGTAGACCAATGATGAAAAAAGTTTGGAGAGAAACAAGTGTGCATGTTGAGAAAAAGTTGGATTCGTTTGGCGTGTAGAGAGAGAGACGGAGAGAGAGCTAACTAAATGTGGCTAATTCCTAATACATGTTACAAAGGTACGTATTCAAGGACAGGTTCTGTGTAACCCCTTTTGGTTTTTTTCTTTACCAAATACATTTCCAAGAATACGTGGTTGAGGGATTGTACGTATAACAAAATTCCCCATTCGAAAGAAGTTGGTCTTCCATGACCTATGCTCACGTCTATACGGTAGCATTTTTTCTACTTTCGAAAAACAAAACATTGCGTACAAAATTAGTTATAACAAAGTGGGAAAGGAGTAGGAAGTTGAAAGGATCCGCGTATGAAGATTGTCCCATTTGACAAACGAAACGCCAAGTGCGTAACGCATATATCCCCATTCACGGATAATTTCGAGGAAGGGGGAGGGTGATAATTGGGAACATTTGAACGAAGAAAACTGCTGGGGACTCGGCTATTTCCGAAATTCGACCTCTGGGTGGAGGTGAAACAAGGTCTACAGCAGTCATCCTGGCACATTACAATAATGACAACTGGGAAAGGAGTAGGAAGTTGAAAGGATCCGCGTATGAAGATTGTCCCATTTGACAAACGAAACGCCAAGTGCGTAACGCATATATCCCCACTCACGGATAATTTCGAGGAAGGGGGAGGGGTGATAGTTGGGAACATTTGAACGAAGAAAACTGCTGGGGACTCGGCTATTTCCGAAATTCGACCTCTGGGTGGAGGTGAAACAAGGTCTACAGCAGTCATCCTGGCACATTACAATAATATTTGGTAGTGTTGGACAAAAGAATACACTGACATAAAAGTCTAATCCTCTACGTGTATTGGGCAGAAGATTAGGGGTCGTTTTATTCTCCTACTTGTTTGCGAGAAATGACAGACCCTTGCTCAAATCTCACAAACCTGGGGATTTTCTTTGTTCGTCTCCCAGACAACGAGTTAGGTGTTTTTGTGTCCATCAACTTAACTCCCACGACACGATGCCCCATAATCATGAGTGAAGCGTATGATTAGTCCTTTTGAGATAGTAGATAGTTCCTGGGTTCTTGTGACAGGAAGTCCACGGGCATATTAATGATTACAAAAAAGGGGTGTGGACTACATTGAGTAGTTCACACATAAAGGTTTGATATTATTTCGTTCGCACGATTCATGGTGAGTATTATAACGTCTTCACGTATAGCGTACAAGATTGCAAAATCAAAAGATTTGCAAGTAAGTTTTATAACGTCTTCACGGATAACAATGAACGAATTACAACTGGGTTGCCCAGTATTGAAGGGAGGTGCAAAAGACTAGGTATTTATGACATTTCTGACAAAAACCCACAGAGTAATTATAACGGGCTCCCCGTATCGCATTTAGTAGATATTCTGAGATTCCCATCTATGACGGCAGATTTTATAAGGTTCCCACCTATGATGGCAACAAAGGTTAACGTTCATATAAAGGTACCTATTCAATACAGACGGCGAGACATACTGATGTACTTAGTACAACAATACCGTGGCATAATAAATCCATATTAGCGTACGTTAAAGACTTGCACAAAGGCAAAAACATATTTGAAGATCTGGCCAAGATTTTATACTTCAACAATTAAGGGACAAAAAAAAATTTCTGGCGTGCTGATGGAATGTGAATTTCATCTAAGCTTACCGCAAAAGAGATCCTTTGTGGTACAACCCTTTTGGTTACGCACAGAGTATCGTATCGTGATGGTACAACTTTTGTTGTACTTACACGTACGATGGTAGCAACAATACAAGACATGCGCTTATCGTTGTTTGACAAGGCAAATTATTTACATTGGTCCGATTTGAGTGTTTAAGACCTTCTAGGTTTTACTTACTTAAACAGACTGCGATGGACACACCTTGGTGTTATGAAAATTATAATAATGGGATGGGTTGTTCACAGGGTGGTTCACTTGGAGACCTGGCTTCTTGTTGTGACCTCGTACTTTGCACGTGATAAGTCACAACAAGGCAACCCCAAAATTTCAGTTTGAGCAGTTGAGACCCAGGGTGACTCAATGTTGCTGAAATGTTGTAAAAAAAAATTTATCGTTAATGAAGAGGCACGTTGAAAGTTGTCCCTTTTATAACGATACTTTCCAGACTCCACATTCAGTTCTGGGGAGAGCTAGAGCAATTAGGGTTATTTATTGAGCGCCATTCTATTTTCTTAAAAAACAGAAAAAAAAACTTAGAACGGGTAGCAAACATCTGATACCGCCGTGGGTTTACACAGGTTTGCTTACCTAATTTAACTACATATGACATAAGGGTTAGATGCACTTTGGCGAGGACCCGATATTTAATGTACAAAAAAGATTTTCTAACATTTAGAAAGGGGTGACGAGGTATGACATGATGATGTGAAAATGTGATGCTGCTAGTTGTGACGATGCACAAAACCTTGGGCACGTAGTCTCTGACTACTTGCAGTAAGCCACAGGGAATTCCTTTCTCCGAAGTGATCAATTTCAGGTAGAGGTGTGCATGCTTAGAAAAAAAACGATGTTTCCAAGGTTTGACACCTGGGGCAGCAATTAGAGGCGAATGACTGATGATGACGAGATATTTATACAAACAAAAATAAAATAAAATGAAACGAAACCACAAGGGAGAATTATATTTCTTCCATGACTTTGGCTACAGTTGACAACACTGTGCCAGAGCTAGAAAGGTTTCGTTTGAGTGTCCCAATGAGTGACAATCGTTTACGAGAGGCCGCTCATTAGTGACGAAACAAAAGGGTTGACTTCCATAGTGATCCATGTCACGGTGTAGACGAATGGTTGCTAGGAGTCAAGGAATAACCGTTGGGGTTATACGGGCGTGGCAATGGAGTTTGTTTCCATGTTCCCACTTTTTACAATGTCCTTTATGTGGTAGTTACCTATGTGTTTACCAGAGATGTCGGACAATCGGTAAACCAGGTCTGAGATTTTCTTTAGGACTTTCGTCTTTACAAAACGGGGTGCCAATTTGGCAGAGAAGTACAGCGCACCTTGTGACAGAGTGTTGTTTCTCCTCCAGACGATGTCTTCTTCCTTGAATGTGATGTGCTTCCTGATGTACTTTTTGTTGTAGAAAGAAGCATATTGAATAAGGCATTTTTTGGATTTATTCCTGGGAGAAATCTTTCTACTTCTCAGGGCCTGTAGTAGTTCTTCCTTTTTTGACGTAGAAATGTGGGGGATTATACCCAGCGTGACTTGAGGGACTTCCATAGTGTATAGGGTCGTGTCAGGGTGACCTTACGTTGGGAGAAAAACGAGAACTCGACTCTTTATCCGTAATTGGAAAGAAATTTTTGCCAGGGATTGACCACTGGGGACGTATATATATATTTTTTTTTTTTTTTTTTTACAAAATGCTTCTGCGAAAAAACGCGTATTTGTAAGTGTTTGGGTTATTTGAAAATTTGGGCAGAGGTTTGCCTCTGGCCACGTGCTTTTTAGGAAAAATCCAAGCGTTTTGGAAAAAAATTTCGAAAATTAAAAAAAATCGAAAAAAGGAAAAAATCGGGAAAATTTTCAGAGTCCGAAACTGGAGAAAATTTGGGCAGCGATTTTCCTCTGTCACTGCGTTTTTAAGAAAAACTCCAAGCGTTTTGGGAAAAAAAAAATTTCGAAAATTTAAAAAAAAATCGAAAAAAGGAAAAAATCGGAAAAATTTTCAGAGTCCGAAACTGGAGAAAATTTGGGCAGCGATTTTCCTCTGTCCATGCGTTTTTAAGAAAAACTCCAAGCGTTTTGGAAAAAAAATATTTCGAAAATTAAAAAAATCGAAAAAAGGAAAAATCGAAAAAAATTTTCAGAGTCCGAAACTGGAGAAAATTTGGGCAGCGATTTTCCTCTGGCACTGCGTTTTTTAGAAAAACTCCAAGCGTTTTGGAAAAAAAATATTTCGAAAATTAAAAGATCGAAAAAAGGAAAAATCGAAAAAATTTTCAGAGTCCGAAACTGGAGAAAATTTGGGCAGCGATTTTCCTCTGGCACTGCGTTTTTTAGAAAAACTCCAAGCGTTTTGGAAAAAAAAAAAAATTTCGAAAATTAAAAAATCGAAAAAAGGAAAAATCGAAAAAATTTTCAGAGTCCGAAACTGGAGAAAATTTGGGCAGCGATTTTCCTCTGGCACTGCGTTTTTTAGAAAAACTCCAAGCGTTTTGGAAAAAAAAAAAATTTCGAAAATTAAAAAATCGAAAAAAGGAAAAATCGAAAAAAATTTTCACAAGTTTTCGTGGAAGTAATTTGTTTGAGAATTCAACAATATCTTGGGGGCATGGTTTCATTACGCGGCTTCCTATAGCCTGATTTTAAACAGCACCAATTTTTGGTATTTACACGCGAATTCCCTTCGTCTTTTCGACAAGATATTACCTTCTTTGTCAATTGACAAGGTATTATAGTGTCAGATGTCAAGGAATCCACGTCAACGCGAATTTAGTATTTTTTGCATTATTCGAATGTGATTCGGCATGACCCGGTATCATCAGACGACAGAGTCAAAAATACTTAATTGTCAAATGACAGAAAGAATTTAAATCCACTTGTTCCCTAGGTGTCAGCAAGTGTCCGTTTAAGAGACGTACCAGCGTGCTGCAATATAGTATATTATTAAAAATATTTAGCACTTTCGAGACCAAGCGGATGATTTGTTTATCATGTACATGATTTTAATTGTTGAATAAATTCTTCTTTAATTTGTGTTTATTTCCACTATTCACTTGTATTGAAAATAGCAATTTTAATCGGCCGACACTTTGTAATCACTGTATTATTCGCAGCGACAACTTCCTAGGTTGGGCACCTTGCGTTGGAATACCGGTAATATTTTGTCGAGTGACGAGTCACAAATGATAAAATCGCGCCCGTAATAATTTAAATTGTGATTCGAAATTACGTTCGCGCCGAGATTCCTGTTGGAAGTGCTAGACAATTGGGAATAAACAATACATCATAATAACATTTCAGAGTTTACAATTGTTGCTTGGGAACGAGGCCGTGGTGGAACAGAAAAAAATTTAAATGGCCCCACGTTTAGCGCCAGTGTTAGCGTCAACGGGCGTGCTGATGCTATCGGCAGGGTTGGAGAAAGCTCCCACATATTTAATACAAATTAGCTGCTGTATCTGCCCCAAATAAAAACTAGCTCAGGATTCGGTGCAAGCAGGATTTCTCGTAACCTCAAGGCTAGTGCTTGTGGTTCGGAACTTCACGCTTCTCCATTCTCCCAGGGCCTCTCTCGTCAAGCAAAACACGGTAGGTTATCACATAAACAGTTTATTCAATTCTAGGAGACACAATAATACATAAAAGGAACGATCCTAGCTGAAAGTTAGTTTGAACGTCCGTCTCTACTCTCTATCACGCGTGGTTAGGGCTAAAACATTTAATTGCACACAAAGGGTAACATGGTAATTGACTCACGTTTGGTTTATGGGCCAACAGCGGCTTTACGCGCTTGTTGGCTCAGTCTCCGCAGCGTCCATGCGTGGACCGGAAGTGCACAAACGGCGAAACTGAACTTGTGTCGCCCATGTTCGCGCGAAACGTGGGCCCTGGAAGCTCGCTTGCTGAAGACTGCCGGGCTGCCGCTCGAGAGTTGGTCTAGCGGCGGCTCGGTTTGTCGCTCGCGGGAGGGGGTAATGCGCGCGCCTCTATATTGGCGCCTTATTCTCCAGTCCGTGGAGAAGTCTATTCTCGAATCCCGCCACGTGACAATTTGTAACGTAACACCATGTCGACAAAGATATGGTTTTTTACCGGTAAACAAAAGTGTGTATTGAGTGGGCGCGTTTTTTTACAATGATTGGCATTGGGAAATCCTGTAAACAGGATTGTTGTTATTGAACTTCAGCACGAGTTCACTATGTCTCTGTATCTAATTTAATTGATGGTGATAAAAATAAAATTATACGTGCGTCATATACGTATCTTTAATTAGGTACCATCACTATAAGTAGAAAAAATATAATAAAGGGGCTGCGTTCCTTTTGTGTATTGTGATCCCTGGTGAGGATCCAGCCTGCTGAAGATATCCCATGGTCTGGAAGGTAGCTGCATCTCCGGATGATGACCCATGTGTCTGCCCATGGACGGAAGTCACCCCAACGACGTTCTGGCCAGCATAGGAATCTGTTGACGGCGCGGATGGTCGACTAGTAGCCATTAATCTTCTTTCGCGGCAGTGATGCTCAGAGATTCTAGGCATTATGATGGTTGCTGTGTCTGATTCAGTTTTTGAAAAAGTGATGTAATATGATGACAATATATTATTTTATTGATTTAATTGTGGTATTGCTTATGTTGTTTGGGCATTTGGAAACATCTCTATCAGGTTATGAATTCGACTTGAGATTTCAAGTTCTGTTATTTCTTTGAATGTTAATAGCTCAGAGGCTGTGTCATTAGACTCTGAAAGGCCCGTACGAAGTTAATTCTAGTAATACTAAAACTGGGTTTATTTTCTATAAGGGTTGCAGGTAAAATTTTATAAGACCCGTCGCGCAATGATAATAAATTGTGTAATTAAAACACCTGTTTTTTTTTCAATTTTTCAATGTTTTGCCGGTTTTTAATTCCACTTTTTGCAATGTTAAAAAATGTTCTCGTAAAGTTTAGTGTCCATACTCCAGCAACCACCGTTATCATTTTTACGTAAAATGTATTCATGAAAACTTTTTGTTTTTAAACGTTTTTAAATTTCTTACTTTACAGGATCAACGTAATTTTAGGCGAATACGACAAAAAAATTGGTATCGATTGTGTTCGATATGGTGACATGAGTAACTGTAACGATGGAGCCGTAGTCATAGCGATCGAAGAGAGCATTACCCATCCGGAATATCGGCCTTCTCAAGGAATTCACAATGACCTCGCCATCATTCGTCTTGCCAAGGACGCTCCATTCTCAGGTATAATATGACGAATTATTTGTAAATATATTTAAATGGTGAAAAGTGTATCCTTATGGATAGCTTACAGCTACATTACTATGGCATTTTGAACGCCATTGTTGGCTACTGGAGGGCGCTGAGGCTTTTGTTTGCTAATCAAACATTTGTTAGCTATCGCAACTTTTTTTTACGTTAGTTCCACACACACAGGAGGCCCTGTGGCAGAGGCGTAGCGGGGGGGGGTGGAAAAATTTCCCAAAAAATAATGTAACTTTCCCAAAAAGTAATGTATCTTGAAAGAAACTTATATTTTTTTGTCGCACCTACGATTCAGACGGATTGAAATGGGTACGGATTTTTTCATTATTTTTTCTGGGACAAAACCGAGGGATCCCATTTCTTAAAATGAGTTTATAATAATGTAATCTTAATCACTCTAGCGACTGGCAACACTGACTGTAGTGAATTGCAAGAATTCCCCAAATTTTGTTTTTGCTTGGAATGTCTATGATCTGTGACTTATATTCAGTGAGAATGATTTAGAGAGGTCCGTGGCGACGCTTCGACAATTCTTAGAAAGTTTCATGGATCATCATGTGTTCCAGTAGATCATCAAACCATCATCATCATCCGTATGCTCCAAGTGCAAAAATTGGAGGAAAACCATTTTCTTGTTCTGGGTGTAGTATCATTTAAAGCTGAGGACTAGCGTGCAGATTGACTATTAGGTTAAAACCAGTTTCATGTTCCGAATAATCTGTCAAAATTCCAGTAGCAGATTAATCTGCTGACGCATTTTGAAGAAAACCTTTCTAATACTTCGAGTGGAGTTAAAAATATGGTTTCAAACCATTCTTCGAAATTCGTCATTCGTAGGAAATCCATGCATATTATGAGAGTAATACAAATTAAAACTGGAGACTCGCAAGCAGATTCACCCTTTTATATTCACCCTAAACTAACACGCAGGTATCTTAAGGACGAACTTATAACTGCAATAAGAAAGAGGAAAGGGATGCTTGCTTCTGAATTACAACTTCCTGGAACCAGTAAAATATACATTAATGACCATCTAACCCCAAAAAACCAATCTCTGCTGAAACAATGTCGTGATATAAGAATGACTGGTAAAATTCGCTATTGTTGGGTAAGGAATTGTAAAATTTTCACTCGTATAAGTGATTCAACCCCCATAACACTAATTACTGAACAAGAGGATGTCAACAAGCTTTTAACATTGAAGTCGACACAAAATGAACCTACGAATATGAAATCACTAATATTACTTAATTACTTCCCTCATACAAGCTACTTAAAAGTTAACTTCTTGGAAAGTTGGAATTACCTTAATTATATGCACTCCATTGTAGTAATAAATGAATCATTAGATTGTTTCAAATATTACAAAACACTGTCGCAAACTTTTCAACATAATTATTCTGTAAAACAACAACAAAATATGACTTACACGATTTGTCACTATTCTCACGAACTACATATAATCTGTTAATTACAAAAAACTATCGCAATCTATTACAAATAATTGTATTACAATACCATACTTTCATGTAACTGTTATATGCTCGGTATTTTGTTTACAATAACCTAACCTAGTTCTGTCAACAATGTCATCTGTTACCACAGACAAAATCATGTACCACAAACAAACCAAAAATTATGATGTTCATAATTGCCCCTTTCAAAGCATAATTATTTATTTTTCAATAATTGAATTCCACATCAATTGTACAAAAAGACGTATTTAATAATGTTTAATACACTTTGAATATTTCCTACCTATTATTTTTTTTTCTGTAATATTAAAAATATGGGTTACATAAATATATACATATATATTTAAAAAAATATTTTATTAAAGGTCGTTCGTCATGTATACCTTATCGGAAAAGAGGAGCTCTTGTGCCTGATAAGAGAGCCACGATTCTTATTGAGGTTGTAAGTTATAATATGTTTTGTGTAAAATATTTACTTTTTACTGTAAGTTTTATTTAAAAAAATTGGTTTCCATTTCTCATTGGTTTGTAAAATTCTTGATATTCTTTGTAGTTTTTCTTTACACATTTTTAAGTTCATTTTTTCTTTACACATTTTCTTTACACATAATAGAAGCTTGCTTGAATATGTCATCGACACTTGGTACTGGAAAAAATTTAAAAAATGGTTCTGTTGGGAAGGTGGATTTTTTTTATTTAATATTACCTAAATGATGATTCTTTGCAAAACTTTTACTGAGTTTAGATTGTTTTTGTAAGATCCTCCCCAACCTATAATTCCATAGATAAGTAAAGAATGAACAAGTGCATAGTACACATTTTTGATTATTGTTACATTTAAAATATTTCTATCTAACAAATAAATATATATATACATTTCCTTATTCTCTTCACCAGCTCTGAAATGTGGCTATTCCACGTCAGGTCTTGATCAATGATCACACCGAGATATTTAATTTCGGAAGAAGAGTTACTTACAGGATTATGTTGTTTACAAAGTACATTTTCACATTTTTCATCGTGGATCACAATATTAACTTTATGATCAGGTATTTTCTGTAAGGAAAATAAGTGGTTTTTTATTGCATTAAGTGTGAGTAAGCTATTATCAAACCATGATTTTAAGATATTAATAATATTGAAAAAAAAAAAAAAAATCTTCATTTGCCAATTTGTTTACTAGTTTATTAAGTATTTCAAATTTTCTATTTAAGTTTCTATTTAAGTTATGTATAAAAATATGTTTTTCATTTGTCAGTGTATATGCAAATGTGATCACTGCAGACACATTAGTCTAGGGATACTTATAATTGTATTTTAATTTGTTTTACATAAACCAAAATAATGTTGTATAAATATCCTGTTTGTGTCTCAAACAAATAAATAAATAAATAAATAAATATTAAAGCAGTTTTGCGATCAAAATGTAAAATTCCAGTTGCGAATTCATCCGGTGCCACATTTCGAAGGATAACATTCTCTCATTCGAAGTGCAGTTATGAAATTCTAGTTGCAGACATTGTATATGCTGCTAAAATCAAAGAAAATCCATTTTCATGTTTTGAGTGTAGTTTTGATTCGCCGCATACAGATTTAATTTTAACCAGTTTTGTATTCAAAATGTAAAATTACAGTTTTGCATTCATCTGCTGATATATTTCGACGGAAAATATTCTCTTATTCGAAGTGCAGTTATAAAATTCTAGTTGCAGACTATGTACATGCTGCCAGAATTAAAAAAAAAAAACATTTTTATGTTCTGAGGGTAGTTTAAATTCCCCCAAACAGATTTAATTTATTCCAGTTTTGTGGTTAAAATGTAACGATTAATTAAATAACGAGTTGCAGATTCATCGTTTACCAAGTGAAGCTTAATATTTGAATTGCATAGCAAATGCTGCAAAATTATGAAAAATGGACTGTTCCGTTTGTATTTATTATTAAGAAACTCTTATATACGACCAATCTTAAGTTAAGAGCTGTCTTGTGTTCTAAACACAGTGTAAAAATTCGAGGTGCAAAATTCTATTACGTGGATATCATTCACGATTTCCGAGAGAAGTTATAAATTTGTAGTAGAACTTATAAACATGATTTTCATTGGAAGAATACTCGTCACATGTGATTATAAAAATCGGCATGAAATGAGGTCGTAATAAAAAAATTGTTATTCATTTACCCCCCCCCCCGGCGCTTGAAATTATCAGGTTGGAAGTACCCAAATAAACGGGGGGGGGCGGCAAAATTTTTCTCGGCCCCGGGCGGCTGACACCCACGCTACGCCACTGCCCTGAGAAAATAATTTCCATCAGGGCCTATGTCATCTTAAGCTATGCTGTGTGGAGGTTTTTTTAAGAAACGGAAGGAGAGGAAGTTCTGGGAAGGAAAAGATATGAGGGATGCGAAGGAATCTGGGGTTCAGTATATCCAGGCGTAACGGAAGTATGAATCAATCTCTCCAACCGCGGTGCAAGGTGATGGGTCTTCTACATTACATACTACTTACATTATTACACAGGTGGGGACTGCCACACCCCCGGGAGCGCCTTGCCTGGCCAAAAGGCAGAGATTTCTTTATAAATCAACAGTAAAATGGGTTCGGTGGCTTGCCATCAGTTGGAAAAACGGGAGTTTATTTGCCACAAATGAATGCATGCCAATCGTAGATAAACAGTCAGCGTGTATTATTTGAAAAGGAGCAGTACATTACACGTAAATGTCCCTGAATCTATTAGGGATTCCGTACTCTCTCTGCGTACCGTAGACTGAAATATTATTGACTAATGAGAATTACGGATAATACATAATACATACAATACGGATTCCGGCGGAACCGCTCGTGCGGTGATCTTCTCGCGTATGTGACACATGTTTGGGGGCGGTGCCTGGAACGTGCAACGGTTTGGTGAGACCCAAACCGTTGCACTGGATATTTCCAAGGCCTTTGACCGGGTTTGGCACCGAGGGCTTGTCAACAAACTGCCTTCTTACGGACTTCCCGCTTCCTTGTGTACGTGGATTGCCGACTTTTTGAGGGAGAGGTCGATTCAGGCGGTTGCTGATGGTTTCACCTCTTCCTCGCATTCGATAAATGCTGGCGTCCCACAGAGATCGGTTCTGTCTCCGACTTTGTTTCTGTTGCACATCAATGACCTCTTGACATGTGCACCGATTCATTGTTACGCGGATGACAGTACAGTCCATGATAGCTTTTTGTTTGACAAGCCCCCAAAGGGCTCACAAATCCCAATGGCTCGGAGGGCTTTGAAACAAAGAATGGACGGTTACCTCGAGAGTGTTTTCTCTTGGGGTAAGAATAACCTCGTCGAATTTAATGTTTCAAAGACCCAATCATGTCTGATTACGTCTAAAAGGGATCGGAATGATAATCTAGTCTCCTTCAACGGAAGCAATCTCCCGAACAGGCCTTCCATTGATATGCTTGGTGTAACTCTAAGTGACCAGCTCAGGTACGGGGGCTCCATCGAGGCCAGAGTAAAGTTAGCCTCTCAGAAACTGAGCGTACTGTACAGGGCCCGCAGATACTTTAATAGTACACAACTGCTAACCCTGTACAAATCGCAAGTGCGCCCCACGGTTGAATTTGGCAGCCACCTCTGGTCTGGAGTCCCAAAATACCTGAAAAAAACCCTCGACTCTGTGCAGAAACGGGCGGTCCGTTTGATAGATTCTCCTAACTTAACAAATGGACTGCAATCTTTAGAGCACAGGCGTCAGGTGGGAATGCTGTCCTTGTTCTACCGGTATTACAATGGAAGATGCTCCGAGGAACTAGCGTCACTGATCCCCCCGGCACCGGTGCATAGTCGGGAAACACGCCAAACACGCGCTCAACATTTGTACACGGTTGACATTAGTCACATGAGAACGGGTCGTTTCTACGACTCGTTCTTGAGTTCAACAGCCCGGCTGTGGAACGATTTGCCGGCTTCTGTGTTTCCTTCCTCCTACAATATGGGTCTCTTCAAGACCCATGTTCACTCCTTCCTCTCCTCAACAGCACCCTCCACACAGCATCTCCAAAGATGACATAGGCCCTGAGGGAAATTATTTCCCTCAGGGCCTCCTGTGTGGAGTTAATATAAAAAAAAAAAAAAAAATTATACACTTTGACTCACAGATGTCCAACCAGGGAGGGAAAGAAGGCATCAGGTCTGAGTTGTACAGCATATGGTATTCTATCATACGGTAATCAGATCCCACACTTCACATGTGTTAAAATACAGCCTGCCCAAAATGACAATGCACATATGAAGGCATAAACTTCTTCTTAGGCTGGGCGCATACATCCGATTTCGCTTTCCGGTTGTCTGATCAGACAATCGGATCGGATTAACACCGCACATATTCGATTCGAAAACTGAGTAGGTAATACGACCGGGGCCACGCCCTTTTTCAGACCGAATTGGACGGCCGGCACGGAAGGGTGTGGCCTATTTTTATTACCGATCAGGTTTTAGAATCGGATGTGTGTGGGCTTTCATAAGAAATGTATGGCGCGAAGGCCTTCACGCCGGCCGTCTAATCCGGCCGTCCAAAGGGCGTGTCCCCGGTCGTATTATCTATCCGATTTTCGAATCGGATGTGTGCGCTGTTAATCCGATCCGACTGTCTGATTAGACAACCGGAAAGCAAAATCGGATGTATGCGCCCAGCCTTACATGAGACGTGGGGCGAGAATAAACTTGTTGGGCGTTTGCTGACATTTGCCGGCGACGCACAGTGAGGCAAGAATGCCGAAAAACGCCCTTTATTCACAGGTATTAGTATATTTGCGGCACGTTCCAGAGTGGAAGATACTATCAGTATCGCCCTGGTGTAAGACCACCATTCAGAATTGAAACCTTGCTTGAAATGGCTTTAGCCGTGTTTAGTGACCAGATCTGAATAGCCAGGTACTTCCCCACCTTCCTATTCCCTATCTCCTTCCCCTTCCCACTACCTTCAGCCTCACAACATACCCGATTGGGGATGCCATAGTCTCACTGGCTCCAGACGGGAGCAGTTGGGACTCTTGTGCGGTATTACTGTAAAAAAAAGGGACGTTTTAAGGTAAAAATTTTAATGTGGAATGGAAGGTTATAAAAAAATTAACATTTTATGTACATAATATGTATAAAATATATTACCTATATATTATTTATATGCAGTTTAGTAAAATAAATATCAAAAATATTTTTAATTTTCTTTATCTGACATGTTTAAGTAGTCATCACTATCATCATCACCATCATCATTTCTTATATCAAGATTATCATCATCATCATCATTATCATCACTACCATCATCATCAGCCTAAGTACTTGGATAAATTCCACTTATCGGCTGAAATATAACGTAATTATTGTAATGGTCTCATATAAATTGTTGTGTCTGCATTCATACTATCATAGTTAGAAGTTTTATCTAAACGGTATTGGAATGAAAAAACAACACGCTTCATATTAAAATCTAAAAATTAACCACAAAAGAATTAAAATGTACCCATATATGAAACCAAAGTTTGCGAATGCAATTTGAAAAAAATTATTTAACTTTGTGAATTTTTTATGATTATTTTTTACATAAAACGACAAAAAGTGAGGTAATTTCAACATTTATAATACGTTTGTCTAACAAAAATGTTTTTATTTAGTTTTTTAAGTAATTTTAGATGGAAAAAACGTAAGGTGAGAAATTATTACGACTTTTTTAAGCTTGAATTAAAAAAAAATTATGTGTTTAAAGTTCTATCTGTCTTTCTAAAAATAAAATTAGGAGGCGTATTTTATCACCTTTCAGAAACAGTTTTTTGTTTTTGGATATATTCCGAAACGTTCCATTTATATCGATTTTACCGTGAATCGGAAAATTATTTGACCTTCTGACAAGATAAACCCGAGGTTTGAGGGGTTATTTAATGTAAAAGTGCACAAAAGTGGTAGAATTTTAATTTTTAAAAATTTAATTAATAATTTACCAAAATGGATTAAAATGTACGCATCTATAGAAACAAAGTTTCCGAATGCAATTTGAGAAAACTTTAATAAACTTCATGAATTATTTATTAATTATTTTTACATTAAATAAAAAATAATAAAGGTTATGATCACCCTAATAATACATTTTTTTAATAAAATATGTGTGTATTTAGTTTTTTTTTTTTTAATATCAGTAATTTTTGTCAGTAAAAAAAAGAGTGAGCAATTTTTAAAACTTTTTATGTTTGCGTTAAAAAAAATTATATGTGTAATTCTACTAATAAATTTTTTAAGAATAGTTTATCACCTTTTAAAAACAGTTTTTTTTGTTTTCAGGTACAATTAGAAATATTCCATTTAAAATTAAAATGTACACGTATATGAAAAGGTTTCCGAATGCAATTAGAGAAAAATTTATTAAAATTTACGAATTTTTTTATTAATTATTTTTACATGAAACGATATAAAAGTGAGATAACAGTAACTTTTAAAGTACATTTGTCATATAAAATATTTATGTGTTTCTAGTTTTTTTTTGTTAACACTAATTTTGGTCAGAAAAAACCTTAGGTGAGCCATTTTTAAAACTTTTTTATGTTTGCTTTAAAAATTTTATATTTTTAGGTTGAACGTACTATTTTAATAATAAAATTTGATAGCGAATTATATCACCCTTTAAAAACAGTTTTTTGTTTTCGGATATATTCAGAAATAGTTAATTTATTTGTAATTTATCGCAAAGCGAAGAATTGTGATAAAATACACCCGAGACTTGTGGGGTTAATTACTTAAAAAGTGCAAAAAAATGGCAAAAGTTGAGAAGTGATTCGTAAATAAAAATAATTTTTGATATAAAATATGTTAAAACAATAGCCTGGAGGTGCCCGGAGCTAAGTATATCTCTTAATAAATTTGAAATTTAAAAAAATCACGATCACATTTTTGTATTTAATGTATATACACTTTTACTCATCAATACAACCAATTATTTAAAAAATATAATATGAAAAAATAATTTAAGTACCTAAACATGATGGTTTCATAATCACTTTTGGGGTTTGTATTAGGTATCTTACGAAATAAATATGTAAAGTTGAGTGATAGGCGGAAACAATAACGGGGGTTCTTGACTTCACGACCGATAGCTATGTTCTCAGGGCGATTACAGGTACAAAGGTTAGGTCAATTGCGTTTACCTGTTGTTTAATTATGCAGCAACAAAAGGAGTATCTGACAACATATAAAGCGACTTTGTAAAATTGAATTATTATTATTTTTTTGTATGAAAATGAGGGATTTGGCCCCACTGTGCGATGCCTGGGAGAGGACGGTTGTGCTTGGAGCTGTACCGTTTGAACATTCCCGCGTAATTTGATCTTTTAATCTTTTTACAAAAAAAGGTACAACCTCTTTCTTGAATCACTATCTCATTGCTAAAGATCTTGACCCTTGTTCTGATTTCCCTTATGAATCAGTCTCCTCCATCCCTCGTGGTCTTACGTTGCAAAAGGATATGGGATGGGGAGCCACGGACAACGACATTCTACACACCGTGACACTTGAACAGTCCGGCCTTTCGATGATATTTCTCTGCTTCTTGTCTTCTCTATTTCTCTGCTTCTTTTTTCGATGATATTTCTCTGATTCTTGTCATCTCTGTTTCTCTGCTTCTTCTTTCGATAATATTTCTCTGCTTGTTGTCTTCCTCTTTACCAGAAACAAAGAGCTCCCCCAGGTTTGAGTTTCTTAGTTTGACAAGCAAAGCGTTCAAAGTATCAAAATATATCATAAATTAATGGATTAATAAGAGTCGGTGGTTGTGTTCGTTTTGCACAGTTTTCAGAAAATACTCGACATCTGGATATTTTATTTATTTATGAACGCCCTTTTTGGGGTCTTTTCTAAATGGATAATAACAAAAATACAGTATTTATGGTACATAATTGAATTGCCTCACTAACAATATTTTATATTTGTTTAAAGATAAATTGAAGATGTCCACTGACTTGGTTTAATTATTTTCCTCCATCAGTATTCTGGGCAAAGAAGAATACATATGGTTGTAAGTCCCAAAATTTTTGCACTGAAATATATCCTGACTTTTGGTATTACGTTGTGGTATCCGGAAGCTTATCAGTTCAAGCAATACAGGACTATCAACTAAATCAATTAAAATTTTATATAAAAATACCAAGTCAGTGAAAATTCTTCTGCCTGACAATTTGAGCATATTCATATCATTTTACCACAGCAATGTCGTTTAACAACTTCAATAATCGATCATTACCAAAGTACGTATCTTCGTTTAGGTTATCATGTATTGCAATCCATAATATCATTATAATATTGGATAATTTTGTATCGTAACGTAATTCGACATCATTTGACATCAAATTTTATTTTAAAAAAATAATTCACACATCAAATATAAAATATGCTGGAGTTATGCGTAAAAGGTAAATATTTAGAGCATGCGGCGGCCTTTACGGCCCACTTTAATATATTATTTCTGAGCCGGCACTGCCATTCTTCATTGTTTCCTGATCTCTCCATCGCTATGAACAACACCTTTCATTCAGTGTCACGGCAATGCATTACAAGTGGAGGACTCTCAGTAATGCCTTGGTGTAAGAATTGAAACGAACCATAATTTAGAATTGAATAATAGCTTGAAATGAAGCTAAGACGTGTTTTGTGACCAGATCCGAATAGTAAGCCATCACCACTTTCAGCCTCTTATCATGCCGTAATTGGGGATTCTATAGTCTCACTGGCTCCAGACGGGAACAGTTGGGAATTTAATATTAAAAGAAATACCTTCCTTCATATAGGTAAATAGTATCAGTAATTCCTATACCTATACATCTTACTATAAGCTATTCGAAAAAAAATAATATTGAAAAACTTTCCTCTCCGTAGCTACAATAATTTTGAAACAGTTTTTTTTCTTCTTTATTAATATTCTTTACTCACCATAATTAAAAGTTGCTTTCTTACAGATTTCATCAGACCCATCTGCCTACCCAATTCTGACATTTCATCCGAATCTGACATCCACACATATGTTGCTGGTTGGGGAAACAGTGATGTGAAAGAGCACAATTGGATAAGTTTGATGTCCCTGACTAGCTGTCAGGATGCTTACGTGAATTCCACTACTCCAGGACCTCTCTGGGACAAGCAGATATGCGCAGGAGATGAGGTCGCGAACTCGTGCCCAGCAGATTCTGGAGGACCCTTCATGGACCGTTCGGTTTCAAATTCCAATGTTCGTTGGATTTTGTATGGAGTGCTCAGCTTTAGACCAACGCCGTGTGACACGCCCGCTATCTTCACGAAGGTGTTCCCTTATTTGAATTGGATCAAGACGCAAATCAGAGAATAAAATATCACTCTTCCAATTTTTAGGGAATTACGTAAATAAATGTACGAACGCAATTACGGATAATGGTTATTACGCACAAATGTCTTTTGAAATTGTTCATATCAGTTTAATAATGTCAGGTGTCTTTCATTCACCGGAAATGCAAAATATTATTTTTTTAGTTTTTCATTAAAATTTTAAAAGATTGTTCAATCCATTATAATTGTATATATTTACTACCGAGTACCCGGCAAGTGTTGCAATGTCTCCCAGAGAAAGAAAGTGTTTGTGTTTTAATTGGGTTCTTTGAAGTACTTTTAGATTCGCAATATTTTTTTCGTTTTTCTAAACTAGACTTCGATACACATTCAATATGTAAATAGAGATATGAAAACATTGAGATTTGTATTAAAAACAATTTACAACTGTGAACCTTGAAGAGTTAATGATTCAAATATATGCTATTCAAATATATACGTTTCCAATAAGTCCAATAGAACATAACACCGTAGTCTGGTCAGTTGAAAGAAATCAAAGAAAATTTCAACGTTTCGTAAATGTTAAACTTAACATTTCTTTAAAGCACATAAATTAACCGTCGTTAATTTATATTTTAAATATTCCACCTATAGAAAACAGGCGAAAAAAAACAACCCAACCTTTTTATTAAAATTATTAAGCTCGATTGATTGTTGTGAACTCCAGCAATCAATAAATCTAAATGCACCTTTACGAACAACCAGACAATTATTAATATTTTATATACAAATTTATTATTTTTTTATCGTAATATAAAAAAAAATGTTATTTTTATTAAAACACAAATATCTTTGTACACATCACTTTTATTTAATATACACTCAACATGTTTCGTGAACAATGCTCACATCCTCAGGAGTTAAAGTATACTCTAGCGTATTTATTTAGTATATTTAGCGTTAAATGAGAAAAAAATATGGGTTACATGCGTGCATAAATTTTTTACAAAATATTATATTAAAAATCATTTTTGGTCATGTATACCTTGTCAGAAAAGAGGAGCTCTTGTGCCTGATAAGGGAGCCACGATTCTTACTTAGGTTGAAAGTTTTTTTTGAAAAAATGTTTTATTTTATTTATTTGTTTTGATTGGTTGATGATACAGCGCAATTCAGAACGGAGGTTATTATAGTTTTTTATGGCTTGGAAAATATAATGATTTTGCATTTTAGTTGTTTTAAAATTAGGTGTAATAAATTGGTTTCCATTTCCCAAACTTTCCCAAGTTTGTAAACTTCTTGATATTCTTTGATATTTTTTTCTTTACACATATTTTATAATGGAAGATTGCTTGAATATGTCATCGACATTTGGTACCGGAAACAATCTAAAAGACAGTTTTTATAATATACTAAAATAACGAAAATTTAAAAAGTGATTATGTTGAGAAGGTATATAGTTTCCTTTTTTTCTTATATTTAAAAAAAAAAATATTTAATTTATAAAACAAACTGTTTTTTATAAATTTATTAATAATATTATTGAATATATAAAAAAAATTAAAACAATTAAATGGAGTTCTACAAATTAAACTTGATAACAATAAATATATAGTTTGCTTCCGTTTACACAGCTTGGTAACAAATACTTAAATAATATGGATGAATTTGACAACATTTTGAAATTATTCTTAATTCTGGAAAAACTCAATTTAGGAATAAAATAACTTTGACTAGAGATTGCACTATTTAAATTAAAATAGACTAACGGAGTTGCATCTCACGACGCGCGGAGTATCAGGCACTTTGCCTCTGTTGGTTCCACTGACTTTTAAATGACGTGCTAGGATTTTTGTATGTACCTCTATCTTCAAAAAAGCCTTATCGTATTTTATTGATCTGGGATAGTAACCTTTATCAACTCGTAATTACGTATTCCTTGTTTGTCATAATGCCATGTCGTGATGATGATTAAACGATCCGAACTTAGTAAATATCTATAAGATTGCCTTATAAATTCCTTTGTTCTTGCTCTCAGAATTATAATTCATATGAAACAGTTTTCGTGTCCCGTTTTCTTTCTACTTGGAATGTGTCCGTCCGTGACATATCAGATCCAAATCTCAAATTAACGTAGGCGTTTGCGAAGTGTAGATCTCTCTCTCTCTCTCTGCCTTAATCACGGGATTTTTGTTATTATTTTTTTCTCTGAAGTATCTTCGTTTTTCCTCGACCATATAGCCATTGTATTTCAAGACTGTATTTACGCTTTTTTGTCGTTTACTTAGTCTTCCTTTATTTTCACCTAAATTTTCACAATTTTGTCTGTTTTTCGAAATTTTTCTCATATATCTCCGTCAATCTTTTTTCAGAGTATAATTTAGCACTATGGTTAGGCAAAGCTCGATCTGAGATTGTATCTTCTCCCCAATGTTTTCAAAACATCTCTAGTTGTACAATTTCGTTTTTTCTATTCATTCATGTCATCCCATCTAGATATTTTCCAAATTCATGAGTTGATTCTCCCAGCTTTTCTTAATTTTTCATATAATTTTCCGTGTTTTGTTCGCCCAATATCCAATACTATCCTGAGATTCCTGTCAATCTGATTTTCTCCTCCTGGACACTCCCTATTTGACGTTTTACTCTACCCTAAAAATCCATTTATCTCGTCTAATGATTGTTTTAGATTTTTAAGCTTAACATCTTGATAAAATGTTATGTGTTTTATCTTATATAAATATTCCATAAGCCCTGTATTAATCTTAATCGATTTTAAATCCATTATCGGACCTTTAATTATTAAAACCCATGACAAATTTTCTGTGTTCATCAATAGAATCGAGCGCCGGCTCGACAACCTTTTTTTTCGTACTCTCAAGCAGGTATCGCTTCCAACTTCACGATATTTTCCTAGACTCAAATTGCGTAGAACAATCCCTTTTATCGATCTTAATTTTTCCGTAATGTGCTCAATATGGTCACTTGGCCTTGAAACGACGATTATTAGATGGGGCGATAATGAGAGTGCCATGAAGTGACAAATGTAAAGATAAGATATATTAGTATTTAAAATGTAGTGTAACATATGGTGTGTGAGGCAATATTATTTAAAACCCAGAGCATGAGACAGGAACCCATTTGCAATGAAAGTCAAATTATACAAACACATAATTTATTTTACAAGAATGATCAATCATGAGTAGTCTTATAAAAAATTGCAATCTCTAAGGCGTGCATTAGACTCGAAGAGCCAAAATGATTTTAAATAAAAGTGATTAGTCACAATCTATGGAAAAGAAAAAATACATGAGGTCAAATGAAAAATACCCGAGCGCCATCTTGTTTAGAAGAAACAAGAAAACATTTACTTGAATAAAAATAACCATAACGCAAAATAATCTAAATAGAAATTAAACATTACGTGGAGATTTTGAATCACTGCGTCGTAGTAAAGATTCCGTGGTCCCGGCATTCCAATCCGTTTCTTCCCGCTTGGCAAGTGTGTTGCTATTCCAGGTTCCGCTTCCAAACTCTAACTCGCTTCGCGAGCCCGCGTTGCAGGAGCTCACTCTGAGGTCACATGGTCTACCGTAGTGATGTGTAAACGGTAGGAGTTAGGGATGTTACATCCAAACCGCTACAGCCTTAGACGCATGAAATGTCAATCTCTTTACTCTCTAAACGCTTCTGAAGCGTCATTTCCGTTCTTCCTTATAACTGCTACTGAAACACAATACTTCAATTTTATTAGATTTTTATTTTGAAATTAGTTTTTTCAACATCCTTGTTCTCTACGAATCCGATGATTGTAGTTTCCCTGCGTTCACGACCTTTTTTGTCTTTGATTGTACGTTTCCCTAGAATCTACCTCTGCTAGTCACCATGCGTAATCGGTCTATGTCTGGGGTTCCCCCGAATAACATCTTTAACGTTTTCCGCGTTTCCTTCCCAATCTCTAAATATATTTGTCCCTTTATGTAAATTTACATCGTATTACTAATGATTAGTGCATTTGATATTGATTTTTTATCCGTCTGCTTTTACTCTGAATCATTTTAAATAATACAATATTCTTTTTGAAACTGTGAGTATTCGTCTAGCATGATAAATGTAAATTGTTCAGTTAAAGAAATCTTTTGAAATAATTAAATCTACCAGTTAAGCATTAAGTTTTGCATTTGGGCGTAAGTGATTTACGTTCACGGCTTTAAAGTCTAGTCTCTTCCACACAATGTGCCTATCTCAAACCTAGACTCTAAATTCGATCAAACCTCCCCCAGACAAAATATGAACATATGATACAGTCCCTGTTACACGATATGAACATTCAAATATATTATTAGCCTATCGCTGAGAGGCGATAAAAATCATTTTCCAGAGGCGATTTTTCTAAATTTTCGTAAATGTGAAATGTCAATTTTAAGGATGACTTCGATATATGTTATTTACATACTAAGCTCAATAACTTAGAGTTCTCTCATTTATGTATATATTGTCCATCGATATAATCAAACACAGCTGGTATACATTATTTAAATTAATTTATTTTCAATTTGGGAGGCGGGAATGGGTACCGCCGCCCCGGGAACCTTTATTGGATAACCAACACCTCTGCCATAGGTCACCCCAAGTGGTTCGCTACGTTTGGTGATTTAGCAGGGGTGCCCGGGTTCATGGGGTGAGGTTTGTCTAGGTCTTGGAAGTGGATGACCAGGACGCACTGAACCCCAGACTCCTACCCACCTTTTAAACCCTTTTCCTTCCCAGAACTCTCCTCCCCTTTCTTTCCTAAAAAAAAATCCTCCACACAGCGTCCCCAAAGATGACATAGGCCCTGAGGGAAATTATTTTCCTCAGGGCCTCCTGTGTGGAGCTCATGTAAAAAAAAAAAAAATAATAACTAGCAGAAACCCGATTAAAACAGTTCTAATTTCATTTTTTTGATAAGCAACACCTCTTCTTTAGGTCACCCCAAGTGGTTCTCTACGTTTAATGATTTGATGATTTGCTATGTGAATGCGTCTGCCCAGATGCGTGGGATGGGGAATGGGAGAGACTGGTTGAGGAAGACTTTTTGATCTCTCCAGTAGGACTCTCTCGGAACATCGCCTTACAGAAGTGGGAGGGATAGATTCGTACGTCTGACACTCCTTGACATACTGACCCCTAGATTCCTACCCACCCCTCATACCATTTTCAATCCCAGAACTTCCACTCCTTTCCTTTCTCAAATGACCCCCCCACATAGTATCCCCAAAGATGACAAAGGCCATGAGGGTATTTTTTTTCTCAGGGCCTCTTGTGTGAAGCTTATGTAAAAAAACTGAAAGTTTTTAAAAAATGTAAACCTATTTGAATAAAGATCTTTGACTCTGAAAAAAAAATTATATATCGATTGTAATCAAACTTGAAATATTACGACGTCTATTTGATGAAAATAAAAAATGTACAACACGCGTTGTATTTATACTAATCTAAAAAAATCACTGCTTGTGAAAAGGATAGTTCTTTAAAGAATATATGTAAAATAAACGACCCTCTGAAGTAATTTTCTGGAGTTACTTTAGTGAAACTATGCAACTCAGTAAAGTTTCTTCACTCTATGGTTTCATCTAAGCATCTGTCAAGGATTTGCATAAAAGAAATAGTTAGGAAAGAGAATTTTTAAATCATGAAATAGAACCAACGTTATAGCTTGTGTGATTTGATAAGTAGTTACAATTTTGAAAATTAAAAGTTCACTGAAATCATGCATTGTGCAGGAATATTTATTTTTATAATGTGGATGCATACGTCCATGACTCCTGCACACACTTACCCCCAGAGTCCTACCCACCTATTAAACCCCTATCCTTCCTAAAAAGTCCTCTCCTTCATTTTCTTAAAAATAGCGTCTACACAACATTCTCGAAGGAGAATTATTTTCCTCCCCCTGTGCGGATGTCAGGTATTCGAAACCCCTGCCATAGATCACAGAATTGGTTAGCTTTGCAAAACCATCAAAATCAAAATTCACTGGCATGTGCGTACGAAGCACAGAACACAGCGTTTTGCGAAAAATCAGATAAAAAAATATTTTTTTTTAGTTAACAGTTCAGTTCTTAATTGTCCAAACGACCATAAGAATTTTACAGGAGGAGAAGGATTTCTTTCATTATTTCAATGAAATATTTTGATTGGCGTTCAAGATAAACCTATTTTCGTAAAGGTAAAGGCCTCACTAGTTTAAATAATTCTTAGTGAAGTGATGAACTATCATTAATTATACTTTAATTTTCATTTTCAAGTGGAGATTGAAAAAAAACCAAAATGGTCGTTTGAACAATTGAGAACTAAGGCGACAAACTGTTACCTAAGATTCTCAATGTGTATTGTTCAAACTAGATAAACAAAAAATATGTCGTTACGTATTAAAATTTTGCCATCATCCTTTTTAATTATTTTATTATTAAATATGTCCGAACTGGAACCCAATGTTGACATATTATTTTAATATTTTGTTTAAAGAATAAATGTAAAAAAAGTTAAGATTAGGTAAAATAAGAGAAGTCTTCGATCAAAGCTTGATACGTCAATGAAATCACTTGTTCAATATAAAGCTTGTAACGTTACAATTCTGCCGTATTGATTTGACCTCGATCCAGTAAATCAGATTGACCCAAAAGAGATCAGTCACCTAATTATCTGCCCTCCCCGGAGCCAGCTTCGTTATTTTGTACCAATCCAAAAAGACCATCCATCTCAATAAACGAAAATTAAGCCGGTAATTCTAATCATTGCACGTTAGGGTGCGTTTTAAGCAGCGAATTTCGGAAAATAATATTGTTTTGGTCTATTTTCCAAACGACTGAATTTGGAAAAAAAATCACGAGGCTGTGATCCGGCAAATCAATTTTTGAAGTTGCTTTACGCAGTTTGACTTGGGGAGTAAGCTGGTGAATGCGTGACGAGAGCGTTACGAAAAGTGTCGGGCAAGGCGAACGGAAGTTAAGAGGGAGATATATGTTAGGGAAGATAGAAAGAGAGAGAGTTACGTTTCGTGTGTTACTGTAGGGGCAACAGAAAGAAAGGTGCAAGCACACAATTTCTTTCTCTCGTAGCCAGTTACGTTTCGAATATCTAAGACACAGTGCAGGCCTATTGTTTGTATCACACTGAAGGAGCAAGAAAGAGCAGTGCGCGCGCACATTTTCTTTCTCTCTTCCTCTCACACACACACACTTGTATTTTAAAACCATCGGTTCTTACAGATGTCAGAAGGATAACCTAAAAACTTAATGACGATGATAATAATTCCTAAATATAATATTTTTTCCATCTTCGTGTAGACCGGGCCTCTTCCCGCATTAATAAATCCCTTCTTTCAGCCTTTACTTTAACCCACCCCACAATGCTGCCTAACCGGGTGGTGACGTATTTCTATATTGTGGGGACAGAGGAGTTCTTTTGAAGGTTTTTACAAAGCATAAGTAGGCTAATCTTCCAGTGAATTATTTTAACAAATCAATAGAAGACTAATTTTCATAATACACGACTAACTGCAAACGATGGATTTGTAATTCCCAGATATCTTAATAAATACGGTCAAAAAACTTTAGAATACCTTGTTCCAATAATAATTTACAACACTTTACCCAATTCAAAAAAACTCTTAAGTGATTTTTTGAAGGAAATGTATGCTAAAAATTGGTTAAGTTAAAGAACTTTTTTGTACTAATCTCTGTTTTTCTAATTTTCACTCCAATATTTTTCCAATATATATTTTTTTCTTTGTTCTTTATTTTTTATAAATGTTGTTAATAATTTTATTTTTCCAAAACATTATGTTTACATATGTGTACGAATATATAAAAAAATAATTTATGTATTTTTGCAACTGTTTCAATTATAAAACATAACTGTTTAAAAGAACCCGTTGACAAACTGACATCAATCAATTAAACGAGACTAAAAATAAAAAAAAATGTTAAAAATAAATAAAAATACGATATAAAATTCAAATATATGCAAAAAGCATAAAATTTACAAAATAAAAATAAATGTACAAAAAAAATAATAACACTAATTTTCATTCTAACTCACTTAAATGAACTCGGAATAGTTTAAAGAGTTTCATTTTCAAAGTTGGATTTGATTGTGCGAAGAATTCAGAGAAACGATGGGATGATGAAATAATGTTTAATGAGAAAAAAATTTTAATTTAAATTTTCAAAATTGGAGCTGATGTATGAAGAACTTAAACAAGCGATAAAGTATTATAATTTTTATTCCATATTTGAAATTATATGCTTTAATCTTGTCAATAAAGTCAGGTTTCGTGATTTTTAACTGGTGTGCTTTTCTGCTCACATGCAGTTAGCAATCCTACAATAAATTATATTATCCGTAGTGTTCCGATTACTATTTCCGAGTGTCCTCGAATGCTAGCTTACAATTTAACTCCGTCGGTCGCACAGACGTCCCCTCAGAGGAAACCAGCTGGACAAAAAGGTTTTATTAATGAAGACAATATTAGCGAAACTCAATCAAAAATTTGAAACAGGAATATCAGAAAAATAAGCAGTCACATCTGGGACTCGAACCCAGGACCTATGACTTGCCGGGTCAGTGCAGTCACCCGATTCGGTCATATTTATCTGTATCATTCTTCGACCAAGAACCACCAACATTATGTTCATTTTCTTAAAACAAATTTTTATTGGCTGCTACTTTTTTGTATGATTGGTAGAGCACTGACCCAGCAAGTCATAGCAAGGTTCCGAAGTGTCTGTATCTTTTTTGATTTTTCTGTTTCAGATTTTCGACTGAGTTTGCTAATATTGTCTTCATTAGTTAAATATTACAATTTTAAGTATTACCTACTCATTAAGTTAAAAACGTTAATAAATATATATCCTAGACTCGCAGAAAAGTCAATAGATGTCGCATATTAAAAAAAATGGATTAATTTATCCAAGACACAACCAAGATAGCATTTAGTTCTGGTTGAATCATGCAATCATTCATAAAGATAGCAGCCAAAAAAATATGCAAGAAATTAAAAAATTGAAAAAATGTTAATATTGATACAGCTTAATGTGATCAAATTGGATAGGGACACATTAGCTCAGTTGCTAGAGCACTAGCCTGTGCTGCAACATGGAGATGTGTTTATGAACAAAGTAAGCCTCAATTTCACAAGCCGCGAGGAAAATTAACTAAAGAAGAACATCGCTTCATTTCTATTAACAGTTCTCTAAAATTGAATTCAAGTTAGACGTTATTAATTTTTTCGATAGGATACATATCAAAAAAAGTTCAGGCATCTCGAAACAAAGTTTATAAAAAAATCAAGGAATTACATGCTCGAAAAAAATCGCCTGTTAACAAAACATAACCATACCAGTAACACAACATATACCTTACCAGTAACATAAATACTTATTTTATTTTATTTTTGCTGTTCTATTTGCAATAATAAACACATATAATTGTTTGTTTTTACCCTAATACTAACTAGCTCTTATACATTACACTTTGTTTTATTTCAGATATTATTATTAACAATACGTTTAAATATTTTAAGCTGCATTGCATTAGTTTTTTTGTAAGTACAACTTGTACTATTTCATTTCTTTTTATTTTTGTTATAATATTCTTTACCTGAAGAGTTGATTGCATTCTTATTTATTCTGTTTTATTGATTATGTAACACATGTAATTAATATTGTGAATATAAATTTCCTTCTTTTCATGTAAAAGCCCACTACGGCTACTAATTTACATAAATAAATAAACATACACCATATATAAGTTCGGATTCAGAATAACTACAAAATCAAGAAAACATCCCGATGTCTTATCCAATGATGCCATACATTTATTGTCAATTCTAGCAGTGAAAGATAAGATACTGCAGAAGTCAATTGACAGTGCTACTATAGGAACATTATCAAGAGTGACGAAAGTGATTCGGTCAGTAGTTCATAAATAAATATCATTCGGATTTATACCTTTATTTTGTTAAAAATTGAAACATTGTACTACATGCATTTTATTATTTTTTTTATTTTGCTTTGAAAATTCTGTAACAATTGTTTCAATAAATGCATACTTTTTTATTACATTGTGACCTCTTTGCACGTCATGATGTCATGAAAAAATATTTTCGTCCAGCTAGGTTGGGATTTGGGACCACTGTGCGTTGCCAGAGCAATTTTGTAAGGAGTACCGGTCAGTTTCTTTGACTGTCGTAGATATTGACCGTTGCAATAAAACAAGTAATTGTATTCGAAGTTCGTGTATCCTTGAGATTACCTTAATTTTCACAAAGGAAACAATTTTTCACAGGTCTGCAGACAGAACACTCTCTAGTGATAATTTTATCCATGCTTTTTGTAGTACTTAGCCTTCTTTTTCAAAGAATTTAAACCAATCTATTCTAAAATTAGTTTTTACGCAGAATTATTCAAATTCTCTATTTTTTTTGTCCAAACTGTTTAGAAATATGTTAAATAGATATCTATTCACTCACTTTACAAAAATACAATGTTTTTTTGAGAACTTGCAAGGCAACCTGTAAGACAATTTTGAAAAATAAATCATTTTATAATATTTATAAAGAAAGTTACAAAAAAAAATTTCAAAAAAGTGCCATTTGAAACAACCTTTTACATGTGTTTGAATAGTCACATGAGAAATTTCACGAAAGAGGGAAATTTGGAGTACTTAGTAATCAGATAATCAGAATTGAAACGTTTCTTGTTAAATTCGTATGTTAAAGCCAGGTCATAAATTTCGTTGATTTTCTTTGAGATCGGGTTCCGGGAAGAAGTTGGGGACTTTTCCTGGAACTGTTCTTCGTTGCCGTAATTTCCGGCCTCGCAGACGTGAGGCATATTTGTTTTAGCCAACACACGTGTAATAATCTGTTTTAGTCAGGGCTTAGGACTAAAGAGAAGACGTTTTAGGAGATAACAATTCTTCATGGAGATTTAAATCTAGGCGGATTTTTGTTAATTTGATTTGAGATTTTCACGGCCAATAGTATTATCGTGATTTGTATTGTAGTCTTTAGCTTCATTAAAATCTATCATTAAAAAAAGTGCAAGTGTTTTGTTGACCCCAGAGATTTTATTTAATGAGTTGTGAGACACTTGAGTAACGCTAAACTGGCGCAGCCGGCAGGATTGATTCTGGATCCTGACGCTAGGCTTGCAGTCAAATTTATCTACATCTTCATCTCTGCATTATCAACATCTAGCTCTACTGTTACCAGTTATCGTAAAGAAATAAATTCAACTACCATCTAGAATATCACAGTGATGAGTATGTGCTTGTGTATGCGGTAATGCAACACGGTATTTTATCTAAATATATAAGCACACACTTCATCACAATTGTCAGTGACACATCTAACCAGATGGTTAACATTTTAATGCTATCAAAAACGATGGTTAAAGAATACCTAACACAAAGTACCCAAATGGTGGATGATATTATAGTTTCACCCCCTCCATGCTATTGTGCAGTGCAGTAATATATAAATAAATAAAGCCTGTTTCACTGAGCACCAAAAACAACGAAAATAATAGAAAGTTTTTCGTCTCAGTAATTATAATATATTTGTGAACCCAGCAAAAGTCCCAATTAGTGTCATCCGACTGGAGCTACGGAGACTATAGCTTCCCTAATAGGATTATGTGTGAGGCTGGAGGTACTAGGAAGGTACTAGTGCATTTTTGATTTGGTCGCTAAACAAAAGTTTTCGGAACGCGGCTAAAGCCATATAAAGCAATATTTTTTAATTTCTGAATTGTGATATTTCACCGCAACGTTACTGGGAGTATTTTCCACGGTGTGGTTAATAAATATTATGTATATTTTGGTAGTTTAAAAAAATTGACGATATTCTTTGAATGTGAAAATAGAAAAAAAATAGATAGATTCTATTTTGATCGAGACTCAATATAAGATTTGTAAAAAGAAAAGAAAATTTAAATCAAAACGAAACCAACGACCCAAAATAAAAAGAAGTGAAGGTCGCTACTGCGGATATAATCAGGAACTTAGCTTAACGTTACAAAATTCTTCTTCCGACACGACGTGTTGGTCGATTTCATTTATTTTAATTTGATTTTTGAGAAAAAAAAACACGTCAAAAAGAAAGAACGTTAATGAATTTGGTTTTACAGATTGTCAAACAAGAGTATAAAACATAGGAGGGCACCACTGTTGTTCAAATGGCAATACTAAAAATAAAACTGATGGCGGAAAAGTAAAGCTGTGTAACCTACATTTTTGTAAAAAATTAAAAAGGCATGAAAGATATGAAAAATATTTTTTCGTTGCAATGAAGATAACAACTGATCTCAAAATTAGAATTGCGTTTAGGTAATTTTTGCAATTTCTTAGAATAACGATTTTGAAATGAAATATAAAGCTCAGTTTAGAAATTGCTCACATTTATTAATACTAGCTTAGAGTCCGATTCGAGCCGCGGTCAACAGTGGTTGTGTGTACCTAACCTATTGCTTAGTGCCGTTCGCCCGTTCCTGTGCCTCATACAGATAAGAAATTATTGTTACATTTTATTTAATTCTGTTTATCGTATACTTATTTGTTTGTATTCCTACTTACGGCTAATCCGTTTTTGTTTGTACAGTCAATGAAATAGACTGCGTATTATTTTTTCAGTTTAATTTTTAAAAGTTAAGTTTTTTTTATATAATGGAGGAAGACGAAGATAGACCTCCCGACCCAGGATCGATATTAGATTTTTCTGATTCGGAATCTAATGCTAGCCAGGCTTCTATTACGCTTCCATCTCGTAAACGACGACCATCGCATAGCCTTTACATGCCATCGAAAGTTAAATCTATACCGCCGATTCAACAAACCTCGACCTCTAACAACCTTATCACCAATAGTAACACACAGACAAGTACTTTAGCTAGCGATAATACAAAAAGTACTGACTTACTTTATCCTGCTTCCGCTTCCGGACCTTTTATCGTAATTGTTCAGAGAACTGAACAAGGAAAACTTATTCATCCTTTAGATTTCGGAAAATTCTTATTTGACTCAAAAAATAATAACCTTGGTATTGCTAACGGTTCAATTAAACCGGAAGGGCGATATAAATTATCCATCGAGTTTAATACTGCCGCTTCCGCAAATGGATTTGTAAAAAAAATTGACTCGCTTTCAAACCATAAATATAAATCGTTCATCCCGTCATTTAACCTTACGAGAATGGGTCTTGTTCGAGGAATTCCCACGGAGATCCCAGAGGCTGAAATTGTTGATGCTTTGAATAATTCCCACGGAACCCCAAAAGTAATAAAAGCACGTCGACTGAACTACAAGGATTCTACTGATGGAAACACGATCTGGAAACCTTCCCAATCTGTTGTTGTTACATTTGAGGGACAATCCCTTCCGTCTCGTGTGTTTATTTATTATACCTCGCTTCCCGTCGAAGTTTATAAATTTCCAACTGTTCAATGCTTCAATTGCTGCCGGTTTGGACATACAAAATCCGTATGCCGCTCCCCTCCACGTTGTTACTTTTGCGGAGAAGGTCACCCATTTGATCAATGTCCAAAATCTTCCAATGATCCCATTTGCATTAACTGTTCGGGTGCACATACCGCGGTCAGTCTAGCCTGTCCGGAATTGACAAGACAGAGGAACATAAAACATAAAATGGCTACCGACAACATTTCGTACTTCCAGGCCTCAAAGTTATTCTCTCCTGCGAAAAAATCATTCGCAGAGATGACATCGTCCTCAGCTCCTTTCCAATCAACCACCTTTTTAAATTCAACGTCATCTTCTCACAGAGAAACCATTCTTAAGCCAGTCAAACCCAACCCAAAATATACTCCTTACCTTGATAAAAAACAATTGAATAATATTTTGACCAGCCCGAATGGGAATGCCAAATCTCGGACCCCCAATGGGTGTGCCATCAATGGTAATACATCCCCTCCTGCTCTCCCCGAAATATTGAATAATAATTCTTTTATACAAACTTTAATTACCCTTTTAATTTCTATCCTTACAAACAACAATACTGTACCGTCCAACGCTGCCGATTACATTAAATCTTTATTATCTTGCCTCCCCAATGACTTCGAAACTGAACAAAATTCTTCAGTGGAACAGTAGAAGCCTCTTCGCTAACAAATCTGACCTAATTCAATTACTCAACGAACACGACGTTTCAGTGGCCGCCATTTCTGAAACGTGGTTAAAACCCTCCTTTCACTTAAGAATTCCGGGTTATTATTGTCTCAGACACGACAGACCGGATGGTAAAGGCGGCACGGCTCTGATAATCCATAATTCTATCCCGTTTAAACAAATTAATATACATACTCCCTCCGACGATATCCAGATAATAGCAGCTGTCTTATCTGATATCACAATATTATCAATATATATTCCTCCCTCTACAACTTTTATTGAAAATGAATGGGCACCAATCTTAACCCAGATTTGTTCCCCTTTTATGATCCTTGGAGATTTTAATGCTCATTCCCCTTCTTGGGGTAGCAAAATAACAAATCGTTCTGGCCGCAATCTTTTAGATTTTATTGATACCCATAACCTATGTTTTTTAAATGACGGATCTCCAACCAGATTCACCCCCCCTCATCAACGGAAAAGTGCTGTTGATTTATCTCTTTGTTCATATTCGTTAGCATCTAAATGCTCTTGGGACATCCTAAACGATCCCCTCTTTAGTGATCATTTCCCAATTATAATCCGATTCCACCATCAATCTAACACTTATCCAGTTAAAAATAATCTCAAATTTAAAATAAATGATGCGAATTGGAGCACTTTCTCTTCTGAACTAGATAACCTTATTAATTTAAAAAAAAAATCGTCCCCGGGAGACATCAGATTGCAATGTGAGACGTTTCCCTCTATGGTTATAAATGCAGCAGAAAAATCCATCCCGAAACGCAATGCGAACATCAAAATAAAACACTCTACTCCGTGGTGGGACGAGGAATGCACTCGCTCCGTCAACTCTCGTAAAAAAGCAATTTCCTCTTTTCATAAGTGTATGTCACTAGAAAATTTTTTATCAGTTAAAAAAGCCCAGGCAAAAACCAAACGAATTTTGAAAAATAAAAAACGCGCTGGATGGCGGAAGTTCTGTGAGAACCTGTCTCCGGAAACTCCCCAATCTTCAGTTTGGTCTAGCTTAAAAAAATTCGGATCCTCGTATTCCCAGCCGAGAATCAAACATTTATCAGAAGAAATTCTTATAGGATTTGCGGATAAAATAGCCCCCCCATCAGTGGCCGGATGTGAAGAAATGCCTTCTATTAAGCCATATCCATCTCATTCTAACTGGCTAGATGCTCCTTTCTCCATTGATGAAATGAAACGAGTAATAAGAACCCTTTCTGACTCTGCTCCGGGTCCCGATGGAATACTTAATAGTTTTATTAAATCATTTTCTGATATGGCGGTTGAATATTTCTTATCTCTTATTAATAATATGTTTGAAACAGGACTAATTCCGGATGATTGGAAAACTCAAAAAATCATTCCCATTTTCAAACCTGGGAAAAATCCATCTGAAATTTCGTCTTATCGGCCTATTGCTCTTTCATCATGTTTGATGAAAGTAGCGGAGCGTTTGATGAAGAACAGATTAGAGTGGTTTGTTGAAAGTCAAGATATTATCTCACCAAATCAGTATGGTTTTCGGAAAAAGAAATCGACAATGGATAATTTAAGTTTGTTCACAACTGATATCCGAGTTTCCCAATCCCTAAATTCTTATACATTGGCTACATTCCTTGACCTTTCATCAGCTTACGATGATGTTTTACTGAATGTTTTGAAAGAAAAGCTAATTAAAAAACAAATCCCCCCGAAATTAGTCCAATTAATTATTAATTTGCTCTCAGATAGGTCCATTATTATTGAGTCTTCCTCTAAATGCTTAAGGCGCAAACTATGGAGAGGTTTGCCCCAGGGTTCTGTTATTAGTCCTCTGTTGTTTAATATTTATATAAGCGACCTAGACTCAGTAATTCCTTTCTCTATCAAGCGACTTTGCGGATGATATCCTTATATATTTGTTACATAAAAATATTATTCTTGCAGCTAAGGAAATGAATTTGGCTTTACAATATATTAAAAGCTGGTTGTCAATAAATGGGATGAATCTGGCGGCATCTAAATCAAGGGTCGTGGCTTTCACGCGCAAAAGAAAAATTCCCCAATTCTCAATCTCTTTTGATAATGTGCCTCTACAAACCGCTACTCAAATCAAATTCCTTGGTCTTCTTTTGAACCATAAACTTTCCTGGCTTCCACACATTCAGATAATTTCTACAAAGTGTGAAAAGGGACTTAATATGATGCGAGCAGTTTCCAGAGTATGGTGGGGATCTCATCCTACCACTCTTAAATTAATGTATAATTCCCTAGTTCGGAGCCACTTGGATTATGGCTCATTCCTTTTTGACCTACTCCCTAAATATCTAGATAAAAAAATGGAAAGAATTCAATCAAAAGCCCTCTGAATGATTATTGGAGCTATGAAGTCTTCTCCAATTAATGCGCTTCAGGTGGAATGTTTGGAGCCTCCATTATATTTCAGAAGGCAATTCCTTGCCAATAAATATATTTTCAAGGCTTTATCGTTATCTCATCATCCTATTAAACAAAGTCTTAATAGGTTAAGTGTTAATTTGAATTCTTACAAAAGACTGAGAGAAAAACAATGTTTTCCTCTCTTAATTAAAAGTTTTCATCTCTATAATTCTCTATCATCTTCCCTCCAATATCTTCAAGAAGTTCCCAATCTTCCTATATACAATATTCCATTTAAGGCAATCACTTTTATGCCGAACATACAAACATCAGTCTTTCAGAAGAATATTTTATCCTCCCCAAATAAATTTCAAAATGTGGATGATTGTTTTAAAAGCATTGTGGCTTCAAAATTCCCTGGATTTTCCATCCTTTTCACGGATGGTTCCAAATTTGAAAATAAAAGATGTGGAGCATCGATATATAGTCCAGAATTCAACATCAATCTCACTTATAAATTACCGAAAGAAGCTTCCATATTTACAGCCGAATGTTTTGCAATTGAACAAGCGCTAAATCAAATCCAGGTTCTCAACATTCATCGAGCCTTACTATGTACTGATTCACTAAGTGCTCTAACTAAAATTAGGTCAAATATTTTACGTTATCCGGAAGACAATATTATATGTAAAATAAAAAATCTTCTCAATTCTCTTAGTGAATCTGGGTTTGAGACGATATTGGCCTGGGTCCCTGCCCATTTGGGTATCGAGGGTAATGAGATGGCCGATTTTCTCGCCAAATCTGGTTCAGATTCCGGAACTATCCCACTAAATTTTAGAATTCCTATCTCCGATGTCTTTCCGATTCTTAAATCCAATATGACTCGTGCCTGGGAAGAAAATTGGGCAGTCTCCAAAATAAGAACTGGATCTTTCTATGCGGGAATTCAAAACCATATCCCTGCTAAGCCATGGTTTCACGGTAAAAAACTTTCAAAACGATTCATTTCATGTATCTCGAGAATGAGAATTGGTCACTGTTCAATTGCATCTCACTTGTCTAGAATTAGAGTTTTAGATGATCCGGTCTGCCAGTGCGGTGTGGAAGAGGAAACCCTCGACCACGTTTTCTTTAACTGTAAAAACCATTCATCTTTCAAGAACATATACCGCCGGCTTATTAAAATCACACACCAGTCCCCCCTTAACATTTCATACCTTTTATCTCTTAACAATTCTCGTGTTCATACAGCTTTATGTTAGTTTATTAACCTGAATGAATTCAATATTTAACTTGTTTTAGTGATCTAAATGAGTCCAATATTTAATTTGTTTTATTATTTTCCCATTAGATTTACCGAAATTTCTTAACTATTACCGGCACAAAGCACTCTTTTCAGGGTGAATTGCCTAAAACCAAAAAAAAAAAAAAAAAATACTAGCTTAAATACCTAGTGTTTCCCGTGTTGTTGTTAGATCATGTCTCTAATTTTTTACCTGAAAATATATTTAACTCATTCAGATCTAAAAGTAATGTAACTAAACTCACCATTCGTGATGCTTCCTTTCTACCTACTGTTAAATTAAATGAAAGCAAATCATAATTAAAACAATTTTATGTCATTAAGTAGGTACCTTAACAACAGTGCTTCTTTGATTCAATTTTTTTTCTTTAAGAACAAAAATAATGCTTTTTAAAATGTGATTTACAGTGTCTTACATATTCAGTGTCATTGCGCTTTTAATGAATATTTGAGAGTTCAATTGGTGTTGCCAGCCTTCCAAGTTTTTACACTCAAATTAAGAACAAAAAATACATACTAACAAAATTCCTATTACAAAAAATTCTAATATATACTGCTATAAACATTACGATACGAAAACACCTATCTAAACTAACGCAAGTCCTTCCTTCGAATTCACTGATTCACCTGTCCAATTTCACGCCGTCAGACCAGTGTCTGATTTCCTGCTTCCTTTAGCTAAGATCCAACATGGCGGCGGTTCCGGCTACTGAGCGTAACATTTGATTCTTTCATGTTAAATATATCTGTTCTTTTCCCTCCAACCAATCTCTCCATGGTCTGATTCTGCTTTGTATTACGATCTCAAGTCGAATTTAAAAATAGTTGTTGGATATGCAATCGTTTCTGAATCGTGACTTGAGGAAAGATTTTGAAGGTGTGCATTTCATGTATTGTACAGTTATGATTATTCTTGATCGCCGCAATGAAAAAAGTGAACAATAAAATTACTCTGATAATTTTATCTTTTGATATTATCTTTGTATAATATTTCTTTAATTATATGTATCTAGTTGTTATCGCTGAAAAATCACGATATACTTGCCAATCACGATATGGCTTGCCAGTATGAAACTGGAGAAATTTGGGTTCCACAATACCAAAAAATATTATTGGTCTGTTTTCAAACAAATCTACAGCACATTTTATTTTCAAAACAGGGAAAAGTCAATGTTTACGTGAGATTTTCGGAAATCATCCCCCACCCCCATTTTTATTTTTTTTTTTATCAAGTTCTCCATAAAACAGTTATTCACCAGAATATTATGGGGAAGATTACAAAGTTTAAAGAAAAAATGTATGATGGCAGTTTCATTATCTTGTGACGTATGTCAGAAGATAATTACTGAATTCTCTGTAGGTGACATTGAAGATGTCGATGTTCAATACAGATTCAGTTAGCAGTTGAATTGGCGTTTAATGGCGCATTTTGATAGGAAGAAGTTCTCGCTTTCGGAGCATAAAAAAGTGCGTGGGATCTCCCACGAGTGTACGCGTTGGGTACATATAAGTTAATCTTCTTTAACATGGGCGGATTCAGTATAATGCCGGAGATTAGCTTAAAAAAGTGCTTACACAAATATTTTTCGGCGAGCTTCTAATGTGTTAAGATCGAGCAATCCTGATAAAAACAACGATGGATACAGGAATGGGTAGTATGTATGTTCCCTATATACAGGTAACGCATACCTCTTTTTTGAACCTTTTTTCATCCCTTGAGACTAAATTTTGATTCTTCTTGATGAAATTTTGCACACTTTACGTTTAAAATAAGAGGAGTGTAATTACTGTCGACAATTTGTTAAAAAAAACTCCGTGTAAAGTCAGAGCAATACTAAAATTCCAGTAATTCATTATTACTAGGAGGCGGAAAGCGGAGGCAAAACGAAAATTCTAGAGCCGCTTATTATTAAAGGCAAAACAATTAAACTATCGTTATTTGACCAGTCTAATTTGTTTTATGGGGCCAACAGCCTTAGCAATAAAAGATAAAATATCATTTGGTTTTGGCTTTTTTCAGCATATCGTTCCCCATACATTCCCAATGTTTTTGCCTCCGCCAGCCGCCTACTAATTATTACGTTTCCCACAACAATAGAATTAAATAGACCTTGAAAATGTTGCCAGATTTGTAATGTTATCATTTATTCAACACACGGCTACTAACGCCAATGGCACAGAATTAAAAATCGGGAAATGAAAAAAGTCAGAGACTTCTGTTATTGTTGTGCAGTACATTATTGGGTTGCTGGGACCGTAAATCTGGGAGTTATGGGACTAGGATGCTGGTGGACCACAGATTTGTGGAACTTTGGTCACCCTGGCCGAGGGAGGATTTAAAATTGAACATTTTTATTTTTTCACATGTGAAAGTTTTATGTGTTTGGTTTATATAAAAGATATAAAGAAAGAAACGGTTAATCAGATGGTGGCAGAATTGTTAAATACGTCGGGATACCATCTCGGCGGGCGTAGTAAGCTCAATTTCTCGGCCAAGTCCTTCATCGTTGCACAAGCAGCATTTTCAAATACTGTGAGGTTATTTGAAATCCGGTTAGTTTTTTTTTTTTTACATTAACTCCACACAGGAGTCCCTGAGGAAAATAATTTTCCTCAGGGCCTATGTCATCTGTGATGCTGTGTGGTGGGTCTTTTTAAGGAGAGGAAAGAATGAACATTGGTCTTGAAGAGACCCGTGTTGTAGGAGGGAGGTAAAACAGAGGCTGGCAAATCGTTCCACAGCCGAGCTTTTGAACTCAAGAACGAGTCGAAAAAATGACCCGTTCTCATGTGACAAATGTCAACCGTGTGCATATGTTGGGAGCGCGTTTGGCGTGTCTCCCGACTATGCACCGGTGCCGAAGGGATCAATGACGCTAGTTCCTCAGAGCATCTTCCATTGAAATACCAGTAGAACATGTATAGCATTCCCACCCGACGCCTGTCCTCTAAAGATTGCAATCCGTTCGTTAAGGTGGGAGAATCTATCAAACGGACCGCCCGTTTCTGCACAGAGTCGGGAGTATTTTTCAAGTATTTTGGAGCTTCAGACCAGAGGCGGCAGCCAAATTCAACCGTGGGACGCACGGTTACAGGGTTAGCAGTTGTGTACTATTAAAGTATCTGCGGGCCCTGTACATTACGCCCAGTTTTTGAGAGGCTAACCTTACTCTGGCTTCGATGGAGCCCCATACCTGAGCTGGTCACTTATAGTTGCACCAAGCATATCAATGGAGGGTCTGTTCGGAAGATTGTTTATGGTTTCAAAGGTTATGGTTGCAGAGGTTATGGTTGCAGAGGTTATGGTTGCAGAGGTTATGGTTGCAGAGGTTATGGTTGCAGAGGTTATGGTTGCAAAGCGCCTGAATACGGGGATCTCGTAACTGTATAATATTTTAATTGAATAATTTTAGGCAGTTTTTCCTTTCCTATTAGTGATATTTCACCGCGGAAATTTTAAAAGTATATTCTACTAAAAAATTCACTGAATAAACCTAACCTTACCATCGCCAACTTTAAAACATTCCTTAAAATATTGTAAATGATTTACGACCACCCGCTTCGGGCAGTTTGAGCTCTTGGGCGGTATCATGTTTATTCTATCTTTATTCGTGTATACAGAAAGAAAAGATTTTTTCTAAGTGTGGCTTTGTTTTTTTAAACAAATGTATTGTTTGATTCCGAATTGATGAAATTTTGCACAGTTTGCCTTCAAAATAAGACTAACATTTTATTTCAAAACTGACAGTATACAAGAGATTTAACGAAACTACCCCCAATCTCCCTTTTCCATGCCTTAAAACAGAATTTTTGATGCTTATTGATAAATTTTTGCACTTTTGGATTTAGAAATCACTCTTTTTTTTAGATAAATGTAGGTAAAACCCGGGATTAAGTTAATATAAGTTTTTGTTGTCTATAGGTTTATCATGTACTTCCCACGTCCTTTAATAGATGTCGTTAGTACAGTTAGAAATACGAAGTTTTGCTATATCCTAACAGATGGAAGTTAAGTGTGATATAAGAAGAGTACCATCTATCGTAGTTCGTATCTTATGTAGGCATTTGAGAGTTGGCGAGTGTTTTCAGTCCGGCGGTCGCCAGCCTCAAAACTACTTAGGGTCTACATACTCAAGTAAAGACGCCGTCCAGTTTTATATTAATTTCAATTTTTACGGTAACATAATAAATAAACTAAAAATCACACAAACCTCTAACTTTTTTTTTAAATTTTTTTAATTTCTTTTATATAATTTATAATATTATTATTCAATTTATAAAAACAGTTTATTTATAAACAAGTTCTGCTAGGTAATTATTTTTACACGTGACAGCTGTTTCGCCTTCTGAAGGCATTATCAAACTGTGGTCTTGCCACATACAGACGAGGTATTTATGTTATTTCTAGATAGGATTTTGATGACTAATTTTAATTATGAGTAAACTGACTAAAATTATTAATGCTTATTGCCCTTTTAAAAGATACCCAATTATTTATATTGTTTAAATTCGACTGAAGGTCGTTAAGTGCACTAATCGTTATTCCTAATATGAATCATTTCCAAATGATGTCTCATGGTTTTATTTTCTGTATAATTAAGTTTAAGGTCGTTAATACTCTAAAAATTATTCCTAATGTGAATTATTCCCAAATGATGACTCGTGGTTTTATTTTCTAGTAAAATTATTATTATTATTGTTTTAAAATTGGTTTGAACATATCTAACAACGGTGAGTGAATTATATTGGTCTGTTCATTTATTAAAATAGCTTTAGGATTATTAAAGTGCTTGTTAATTTCTAGTTGTTCTAAAAGATTTAGTTTATGTCCTTTATTTTGTATATGTAAAGGAGTTTGCTTATTATCGCCGCTAAGCTTAGCTTAGCGGCGATAATAAGCCGAAAGTAAGGCAAAAAATAAGGCGAAAAAAAACCTCTAACTTATTTGAAAGTTACGCAATACTATTAATCAATGAAGATAAGAGATAAAAAAAGGATTAAGAAATATATGGGAATTTTTAGCATTACTTTATTACAAAACAAATCTCTTCCAGCATTTCTTATTATATTTCGTAACTTGGTTTCCCTTCAGAAGTTCTATTTTTTTCACCATACATAATAATTCTCTTCGTCTATTTTTATAAAGACATGTTTCTTTTTACTAAATTTAATCACTGCGAAAATTTTATCTTGAAGCATAATATCATTTTTAGAAGGTAATTATTTTTCTTTCCGCTCTTTCAGTAATACCTAATTGGAACTAAGTTAGTTTAGAAGAAATATGTCCGTGCATTATTTCTCGTTTCGTCAGATAGCGGTAGTTTTTCTTCACTAGTTCCGAAACACGGTTGCCTTTTCGTTCGGAATATTCTTGGCTTTCTTCCTTTTTTCTTTCTAGAAATGGGAAAAATAATCAATTTAGATCTACGAACAAGATGTGACTTTTAGTTGGATGACCTCGGAAAACAAAAGTTAAGTGGTGAGAATTCTTCATCGCATTAGGAAATTACATAACACATTTGTTTGAATTGCTTCAGAGGTGAATGGTTAAAAAAACACCTTTTTTCTTGGCAGTTAGAATTTGAAGAATAGTTTAAATTTAATTTACTTTATTTATATTAATTATTTACACTCTAGAATAATCACCAATTTACAGTTTATGCAGAATTTCTTATTTTAAATATTTCGGGACTTAATTACACAATTTAAAGTTATTTAAAAAACATTATATTTATCTATTATCTTCAAAATTTCAATCCATAATACCATTCTTTTTTTCGTGTTTTGAAGTACTAGAATATTTGTTCTGCCTTATGGTATCTTGAACAAGTTATGACAACGGCTATGTTTTAAAGAGGATGGTGATTTTTTGGAAGTTTCTGAAAAATAAGGACAATTGATTATTATGATTATTATATGTAAGTGTGTGTGTGTGTGTGCGTATATATGTGTATCTATGTGCGTATATATGTGTATGTATGTGGTGTGTATATGTATGTTTATGTATATGTATGTATGTATGTATGTATGTATGTACATGTATATGCATGCGTATGTGTATGTGCACATGTAAATTCTTTTCTACGCTAAAAGTATCTTTTTGTGTAAAATATATACTCTATAGAATGCTTTCTTAGTATTGTGAAGCGTATTTTATCCCATTTTGTTATGTTTAATTAGTGATAGTATCAACCATATTCAATGTACCTAATTGTATTTGTGAGTGCCTTGAAATGAATCATTGTCAATAAACCTAATTAAAAAAAATTAAAAAATTATTATCACAAACCTTGACACTTCTCATCATTATTCCTTATCGAAGAGGAAAATGCTTTCAACTTTGAAACGAATGAACCTGGACTTTTATTCAATAAATGAGTTTAACTACAATATTTTTTAAATTAATTAATATGGTTGGTAGATACTGAGGGCAAGTTATATCGTAGATTTTGACAAGTCATCAAAAACAAAGTTAATTTTCGAGTTCTGTAAAAGTTCAACTAAAGTCCTGTTATATTTTCTATTGCGGACAGTTGTTTCACTTAGCTGAAGAAATCAAAGAACTTGACAATTAACTCTTAAATTTGACGAATTGTTAAAATTCTAAGAAACTTTTTTAAGTAAGATCACAAAAATACTGCTTAAATTGTCGTTATTCGTGTAAACAAAACTTTACTACACTGAAGAATATTGCGTTCGTCTGAAACCAGTTTATAATTGATGTATAAAAAAAAAGAAAACAATGGTTAATTATATCATTGAAGAAGAAGATAACACTTTTAAATCTAAATGAAAATATGAAAGAAAACAAGACACAGAAAAACAGAAAAAGACAATGGTCGCAACTGGGACTCGAACCCAGACCTCTCGTCTAACCGGGACGGCGCATTTTCCAATTTCGCTATTGCCACCTTCTGTCAAACCGTCATATTTGTCAATCTCATATTTCAAATATTTAGAATCATTAATATTATCTTCAACTAGTTAATATATTACGTTGATGGGAATAACCTTCAAAAGTTATAAAAAGAGAGTTTTTCTCGTAAAAAATTCAATGGTTAATTGATTTTTGTGATTTATTTTTGGGGTTTTATTCCTTATTGCGCTACCTCCTTCTTTAACCGGCGACGTCTTGGACGGCGTTACTGTGTCCATCGTCAGGGCAGATATGTAATTGAAGATTCTCATACTTCAGCTCAATCATAATACCCCAAAAATAAATCACGATATACTTTTAGCCGTGAGAGTCCCGAATCATAAGGGTTTAATGGTTAATAATTTCAATATTCCTGTGGTGAAAAACCATCATTAAGTTAATTAATCCTTAATCACAAATTGAAATGTTACTTAAAGTGTTTTTAAAAGTGTCAAAGACCGGAATCAATTATGCAAGCTATTGGCGGTACTTCTCAGTTTTTTACCCTCTCTACGTACCCCTTACAACATACGAAGACAATGGGACTCTACATTTCTTTATGTACGGGATGTTAAAACTCAACTTTTGGCAGTAAAATTCTTTTAAATCCACTGGAGCGATTGTGGTCGAAAAATGGACCATTTCTATTCTTCTGCGATTGATAGCGGTCCGAAATTGAACCACATATTCCTACCATTCGTAAAACATTGACTGTAATTATTTAAAACATTTCCATAGCCAGCCATTCATTTTAAAACAAAGCTCTTGTAATGTTTTATCTATTATGACCATGGGTGTCGCAAATCCGAACTACGTAGACTATTTTAGAACGATTTTAAAAATAACATCTTTAAAATAATTATTTTACGCAGAACTTCTGATCAGCTGTTTACGGTTTAAATTAAGTCCCTTTTCCATATCTTTCATTATCAAGTATACCACAGACAACATGTTGACCCGAACAAATACCTCTCACGGAGTTTCAAAGTAACAAACACGCAGGTTCGCGCGGTTATAAACTTTACGATTTTTATATATTTTTTTTATAATTCTACAAATATCAAATAAACGATAAAATAAAAGTAAATTCATTGGTTATTTAGCACCATAATAAGTTTTTTGTTTCCGTGTTAAAATTCAAAGGTATGATTTCTTTAATGTTGGCGAAAAATTAAAGAAATGATCTTCTGGAAATCTCGAGCAATCGAGGCAAATTTATTTAATATCAACAGTGATGGGGGTTGCAAATGTAAAACAATACAATGTCCAGTGTGTTAAATATAATGTCCTCCTCGTGCAAAGTCATATCTTTTCCAAAAATTAACTTTCTAATGAAAGTTAGTGCCAGGTACGTATGTTTTCTGTATCTATTTGAAAAAAAAAGAATTAGGTGGAGCCTAAGAATCCGTAATAAATTGTTCAGCGCCCTTAAGATGATTTTTCGCAAAAACGGCAATCTACAAATAATCCAATTATTTTTATTATTAAAAGAAACAGACACTGGATAGAATTTAACCATCGATTCTTGAGCTTTTCATCTGCAGCAAAGTATTGAAAACGTATTGGTCTCCTGTGGAATTTTTCGTTGAGAAGTGTGAAAAAGTTGTAATACGTAATGTAATTTGTGCAGAGTAAAACGTATTGTAGGTTATTATGCCTAATTATTCGAAAATAATTATTAAATTGCAAGAAATTTATTGAAGGTACTTGAAATCGCATTATCTAGAGGGCTAAATGATTTTCTCGGCGTATCGCAATTTGTGAGATCTAATTCAAGTGACAAAGGAACCTAGCACATGTAATCATCAACATGTTAATTTGAATATTGCCTATTACAAAATTTGCATTAGAGGGTGTTAATATTATCATTTCAAAATGATGTTTCGACACAACTAATATTGTTTTCGCATGATTACTACTGAATAATCGCTCAACAATTATTTTTAGGATCGTGCATTTCCAACAATTCAGGAAATGAATTGTAAGCGATTTAATAATCCAATTCATTACAAGAAAACTGAAACTCCGCACATTCATGTATGTGAATTTAACAAGAACCTGTTGTATAGTATCTACAATACACAAATTACTTCATTTGTGACATCATTAACCTGAATAATATGAATATTTCAGAGAGGAATTCTTTGTGGGTAATAAATAATTGTTGAATTCTGCGCGGATAGTGGAATGCTATATGAGTACAGGTTTTGCTATATTTGAATACCAGAGTGGAAGTCAAAGAAGTTAATTTTTGACCATATTAAAGTATTTAATGTTAACGTACCGGCCGTGACTGTTTATTGTCAATGGATTCTTGATTATAGAATCTCAATTTTCCCAACGAATCACGAGTCTATCATTTCGACTTGATTCATATGTAACTTCTTCTTCTTCTTATTCAATGGCGCTACAGCCCATTTCGAGCCTTGTCCTCCTTCAGGATAAGCCTCCACCGCGCTCTGTCCTCGGTCGTCGTCTTCCAATCTGCAACGTAGAGTAGTCCCCTTGTATCCTTCCTGATATCATCCTCCCATCTCAGCCTAGGTCTGCCCGCCTTTTGTTTACTTCTCGAATGTATAAAGATCTCTAACCTTATTGTAAAGATACATATAATCTTATAGATAGAGTTTAGAAATGACTTTTCATAACAAGTTTATGAAATATAAAAGCAATTGAATATAACGAACTAACATCAGGGAGCCAAGTCTCTATCTTTCCGTTTCACAAACCAGCACGTTTGTGATTTAACCTTCACTAGCGGGTACTGTAAACTAAGTGGACAAGATCTATAATTACTGAAATATCTTTGTTAACATACTAAACATAGAGTTCATATTTTAGGTATTCCTCCGCAATACATTTTTCTATTGGATTAAACAATTACAACATATATTTACTGAGTGTACTGCACGGGAGCGCGAGGAAGTTTTTAGCACGATGGGAGGAGGGTATACATGCGTTTGTGACGTAGCTAAACATGTCGTACGGACTTTGTGAAAGATAGAAACTAGGCCCCCTGATCTGGTAAATATAAGGTTACAAAAAGAGAATGAGTGATTTTGCGCTACTATAAATGTAGAATTTTCTGTTGCCGTATTTCTTAAACACTGTAGAAGTTAAGTTAATAACGTTATTATCCCAAAGTGTTTTAATGCTCTTAGAATATTTCTGATTTTCGAAACCAGACGGTACCTTGAGACCCTCCATGGAGGGACGACCCTATTTACTATCGACATCTGTCGGTCAACTTCATATCCTATCTGATCTTTTACATTAGAGCCCCATATAATTTGGAACTTGAACTATCACAAAACTTTCTTGAACATATAATTAATAATATTCGCTTTTCAGGAGCACAGTTCTGAGTGTGCGATTCACACGCGGTAAAAGTGAAACAGAAAAAAGTGTAGAAAGTCGCTTGATGTCACTCTCTTTTCTTTTGCCTGTTTATTTGAAAGTGGTTTGAAGATTAGATATTAATTTCAGAAAAATAAAAAAATGTATTTTTTTTGGATTTCGTAGGATTTGAACTCCGTTCGCTGGATGTCTGTTTCTCTGGGCCGTTTGGATTTGTCGGGCGCCTTGGCTACTACGGAAGGTTCAAGCCGAGACGCAAATTTAGCGCATTATATTAGAACCGAAGACCCATCAAATAATAAATTTTAGAGACGCACTTCCGTTTCACCCGAATTTCAAATCACTAATGAGGCTACAGAAGTTTCACTTCAAATAAGTTCTTATATGAGTTGGTGATATAAGTCTTTTTAGTTAGTTCCCAATACAAAGAGTCGAAAAACTCGTAGTACAAGCAGGAAACTGGTGAATCAACATCACATTTAGATTCGACTTGACAGGTAAGTGCACTATATTCAGATTCAAGTCATCGTTTTTCAAATCTTGAAATTTATGTGATCTGTGCACCTACGTAAATTATTATGTATATTCAGCAAATAGCAGGAAGACGGCATTAGGGCGTTGGGGCCGCCCGCAGAGCTATCTATCTATCCCTTCGTCGCGGCGACCGCACACCGCACGTCTCACGGCCCGCACGGCGCTGTAGGCCAACCGCACTGACCGCCGAGTCACATGAAACGCGGTCGGCCCTGACAGCGCCCCACAATATTAATGTTCAAGGGCGCGGAAGATTTGCTTATAGAGAAGAAGATATGTATTTAATACAAACGTTCAAGATTGTATTGGAACGTCGTAAATTTTTGTTATGTAATTATGAAACTTAGATTTAGTTCAGCCTTGAAATGGATCGGACGCCATAGTCCCATTGGTTTCGGGGAGTCGGGACTCTTTTCCGGTGATAAAATAATTTTTAATATGAGTAGATAGGTAACGCACAAGAGTCCCACCTGCTTCCAACAGTCGAGGCAGTCAGAATATGGGGTATGTTGGGAGGCTGAAGGTAGTGGGCAGGGGAGGGAGACGGGAGAGAGGAAGATGGGAAAATACCTAACTGATCAATTCTGCACACCAAAAATGGCTAAAGCAAGATTTTGAGTCTGAATGGTGGTCTTTAATCAGGGCGTTAATGGCAATATCTATCAGTTTGGAACGTGTTGCAAACATACTAAATATTATTTTAAAATTATAAATTAAAAAGAAACACAATTTATCAAATAAAATTGGATTAGAGCCGCGACCTCCGGATACCACCGGTTTCGTCTAGTTTTTAAAAATTATTTATTTATTTATTAGTTTAATTTTAGTAAATTGTACATTTAAGTTTACCATTTCCTAAATAATTATATCATATCATATTTCAAACTATATTTTTTCTTGTTTGATGTATCTCCTGCAATATATTTTGAACTTTCCAATTGGTGCGGCCTTTAAAGTTTCTGGTAGAGTGATGTATAACTTCATCCCTTTATATAGTAAACTGTTCTGCGTATTCATTTTGTCCTTTTTTTGTAGTCTGATTTCCTTGCAAGCCCTTGTGTTGTGTCTGTGAATGTCCTTGTTGTATATTATTTTCTTTGAGAAGTATTTTGGTAACATGTTGTTCACTATTTTATGGATAAATATCATCGTGTGCAGGGTCAACAACTGTTTCACGGTTAGCCAATTTAGTTCCTTTAACATTTTATTAACTTTTGAGAATCTATTTTGCCGAAGTATTATTCTCATTGCCATGTTTTGGAGAATTTGAAAATTATGACGTATATCTTTAATTTTTTCTTATCGATATATTTATGTAGGTACCTATTTTTATTAGTTTGTCTGTTTTCTAATTTTTTTTACCTGTATCTACATTATTTAGGAATAAATCATTGATCTTTTTTTTACAATTGGAGCTATTAGAGGCCCTGAGAAAAAAATCGCTTAAGGCCTGCGTCATTATTGGGGATGCCATGTAGAGGGTCTTTTTAAGGAAAGGAAAGAGAGAAAGTTGTGGGAAGGAAAAAGTTATGAGGGATCGGTGGGAATCTAAGTATCAATGTGTCCAGGAGTGAGCGAGACGATGGATTGAGAGAGTCTAGCTGTAGAGGTCTAGATTATATCTGCGTCAAGCAGTCTCTCCCGATCCGAACCGCCACGCAGTATGTGAGGAATTGCATTCGCCACCAAGACCTAGACAAACCTCACTCCTCAAACCCACTAGAAACCGGGCAGCCCTGCTAAATCACCAAACATAGCAAACCCTCGGGGTGACCTATGGCAGGAAAGGAAAGAGAGTAAGTTCTGCGAAGGAAAAAGGTATGAGGGGTGGGTAGGAATCTGGAAATCAATGCGTCCAGTAGTGAGCAAGATAGTGGGTCGAGAGAGTCCGGCTGTAGAGATCTAGATAATATCTGACTTAACTCAAAGAACTCAGGCACGTAGCAAACCACTCGGGGTGACCTATGGTAGGGGTGTTGGTTATCCAATAAATGGTTCCTGGGGCTAATTGACCTGTAAATCAGGAAGTATTTTATTATTAAAGTACCGACGGATGAACTGTCATCGCAAAGCTTTTAAATCCCTTTGATTGTATTAATATTTTGTGAGAGAATTATCTGGGTTTTAGGAAATTATACATTCACAAAGCAAAACATAATATGAAACACTATTCAACTCTCTCAATATAAATGCTAAAATCATTAACGCGTTAATTAATAATTTCAACATTTGTTCAAAGAACAAAATAAATATTAAAAAAAAACTCATTGAAATTCCGCCGGAAACAAAACACAGAGATAACGGAAAAAATACCTTTGAAATAGTTATAAAAATCACATTTCATAAAATGAGTATTGTCAATCACATAAGATAAAAAAAGCTCTTTTAACCCACCACCTGGCTTCTTATTACATCTTCTGGCAGTCTTATATTTCGATTTTTAATTTCCATAACAAACAAATTTCGCTCACTGTGATAGTAGCATGAGATTTTAAAATACCTTCAGGTCATTTTTAATCCAGGAAGATTTGCATTTCTTAAACAAAAATTCTAATAAAATTTGTCACAAATTCTTTCACTCACCGGTAATCCTACTTTCAACACCTCCCTAAACAAGTATTTGAAATGTTTCACCCATTCGTGCAATTTTATCTTTGGACATCTGCTTAGTAATTAGTAATTGTATTTAATGCTTTCTGTAGTATCTGGTTTTGCACGAGATTCAGAATTAGAAAAATTCGATCCAACTTACGATGTAAAAACATAATTTTTGACATATTATACAAATGTAAACAGCCCAAGCTTTGCGTTTTCATGACGATACCTACCATTTTAATACCCACATGGAAATAAATACGGAAATACGGGTGCTTAGTAAAAAGCTGACATTTTGTTTTTTTAACATGTTTAAGTGGGAGTTTGATACGCAGAGTTATCGTGAATTTTAAACTTCAAACAAAACTGCTTTCACATCTTTGTGATTCCAAGAAGGGGAAACCAAAAAGGATAGAAAGGATTTCAACAACGACCTAAAAATTCTGTTAAAGTTTTGTATTGTGATGACCATCCAATAATACCGCAACTTTTTAAAGCTATTAGAACTATGGCACCGCCAATATTTTGATATTGAAACGGAGGATGGAAAAGAGAAAGAAAAGTACAAAGTTTGATAAATGTGCCTGGTATTTACAATTAATCTCTAACATCCTTGCTAATAAAAACAAAAAGTTCCCAATCGTTAAACGGTATTTAAGTTACACTTTGAATAAATAATTAACAATAATATAACATAAAAGGTTAACTGTATAAAACTCGATTTTCAATATTCTTACTAATAAAGTTATTAGCTGTTCTACGAAAGAGCTGGCAATGTCGCATTTTGGTAGACTGACGTATTAGATTTCCGCCTTGAAAAAATGAGATGATATCAGAGATATTATTTTTTAATTGACTGTTACCGCGTGAATTTAATAAGAATTACATAAAAGTTATGTATATCAATAACATAAATGCCTTATGTGTGTGTTGGTAATATGAATCCAAGAAATCAGCGTTTATATTCGCAAAGCCTCTACTTTGTGAATCCTCCCAGAAACTGGGCGTACTGTACAGGACCCGCAGATACTTTAATATTACATAACTGCTAACCCTGTTCAAATCGCAAAATGCGCCCCACAGTTGAATTTGGTAGCCACCTCTGGTCTGGAGCTCCAAAATACCTAAAAAACTTGACCAGGCAGAAACGGGCGGTCCGTTTGATAGATTCTCCTAACTTAACAATTGGATTGCAATATTTAGAGCACAGACGTCAGGTGGGAATGCTGTCCGTGATTTACCGGTATTACAATGGAAGATGCTCCGAGGAACCAGCGTCATTGATCCCCTCGGCACCAGAGCATAGTCGAGAAATACGCCAAACGCGCGCTCAACATTTGTTTACGGTTGACATTAGTCACAATAGAACGGGTCGTTTCTACGAAGAAAAAAATATGGTTTGTTTCTCCACCATTTTCATGTTTGAACTTAAAATATTCTTACTGCACCCAATGCACTCCCATCAGCACGCGATCAACGCCGAACTGAAATCTCTCATACCGCGTCGTTCGACCGACGGCGTAGCGCTGACGAGCTGGAACGACGGTCCCGTACGCAGCACGTAGCGACTCGCGCGCCACTAATCATCAACATTGCTCTTAATTAGTCGTACTATTTCCAACCTTACCCGTAGGCGCTTTACGCTATGTAGTAATAGTAAGGCATTACGTACTAGCGCAACGTAATCTCATACAAAATTTAATTTAACGCAGCTTTATTCAACATTGAACTAGAACTAATCTCACTTCAGGAGTCTATCAAAAAGTAAATTCATCTGCTTAACACCGTTAGGAAAATCCAACATGTAGAATATGTAATGCTTTTATCAAACGTATGCCTTGTGGTTATTTCTAGAGGAGCTCACCTGATAGTAGACAGTTTATAGTAGATCTAATATCAATACTGGTTCATCAATGATTCCCTCTAGCACAATCAGAATCAAGCCAGAGTTAATGATCTCGTGAATAAATAATTACAATAATTGTGCGATGAGGTACGGTGTTGATTAAAGGTTTGCTCGTGTATCGTTGCCGTAGAACAAAATATCACTAACATTTTTGATTAAAAAAATGTTGCACATTAAAGTTAAAAAAAAATGGAATTCCGTTCTGTCAAAATGATTTTTTTTAATGACACCTCATAAGAACTACATATGATACCGCTGTCGTTGGAGGGGAAAAAATTTGGTCAAAAATCGTGAAGCGTAGAAGAAACGATCTGTTCTCGTGAATCTGACATCTTTTACCGTAAAAAGGTGTTTAATTTGAAGTTTAAATACACCTGTACGTAAGGTATTATTAATGCTTTATACCAGCTCCTTCAAACAGGAAAATTCCTGCAAAAAGGAAAAATCTAAACATACTATCCTATAATCGATGTATATACATACAATAGGTAGGTAATATATGTACCTACAAGAGGTAGTGTTAACAACAGCACCGAACCCGACATTTATTTAATTTTCTAATTTATTTATTTATTTTATTTATTAGCAAAAACCAATATATTGTAAAAACCGTTATACAAGATACATAATCATTACATTTACAGTTAAAACATTTATTTAATAAGTGCTATTTCACGCTTAAAATCATTGCAGGAAATGTGGAAAATATCCACATTTCCTGCAAGGCAGTTAATTAACCTAGTAAGTCTTCCCAGGGGCATCACCAATGGTAAGTTAGTTCTGAACCTCGGAAGAATCAAAAGCCTGTGATGGCGACCTCGCGTGAAATTATCCGAGACATAGAATCCTATTTCAGCCAGAATATCTGGTACCGATATAAAACCATTTAGAAGCTTATATGCCATCAGCAGTAATGCGACATCTCTTCTGGAACTAAGGCTGCAGATACCCAGCATTCCCGAGATAAATGCCGTTGGAAACAGCCATGGGTAAAAACCGAACTCTCTCATATAGAGGTATCGTAATTTTTTTTTGTATTTTCTCAACCATTAGTACATAGACGATGTCCTCATGTCTCCATGAGGACATGAGGAATGACATTATTCCTAAAATATATATGCTATCTTTATATGTACAATCTAGATAGTGGACAAATATATCAGTGGGTAGGTAGATTTAAGGAAATAACGAACATAATAACACAACCCTATACACACACCTAGCTTTATTATGCAGGTATATTTTATGTGCAGTATATATAAAGAAATAACCAACATAATACAACAATCCCATACACACACACCTAGCTGTATTATGCAGGTATATTTTATATGCAGGTACTAGAATTAACGAACATAAAAACACATGCCCTTTGCCCAATGCACACAAAACTTGCTTTATAATGCAGATATATTTTATAACAGCATGTAAAGGTATTAACATTTATACATTATGAACATTTTTACATATATATAATTTTTTTTGTGAATGCCGCACAAGAGTCTCAACTGCTCCCGCCTAGAGCCAGTGATACTATGGCATCCTCAATTGGGGTATATTGTGTGGCTGAAGGTAGTGGGGAGGGGATTGAGATGGGGAAGATGGGAAAGTACCTGGCTGATCACTAAACACGGCTGAAGCCATTTCAAACAACGTTTTAATTCTCAATTGTGGTTTTAAACCAGGGCGATACTGAGAGTATCTTGCTCTCCGGAACGTGCTGCATATATACTATATGTTATTTTAAATGAATTAATTGTGAAGTAACACAAATAAATCAAATAAAATTTATTTGCCACACCGGGATTCGAACCCGCGACCTTTGGATTGCGAGTCAAGAGCCTTACCGCTAGACCAAGCCGGTCGTCTGTAAATGATATAATTTTATTTTATTAAACGTACAGAAAAAAAAATTGCAAAAATTTATTTTGCCCAACGCTTATAACATAGGTACGTAGAACTGCAAGTAGATATGTAATTGGAACATATTAAGTCACACGTGACGTCAGATAATCCTCCCAGCATAATATGATGTGCGCCTGTTAGCCAGACACTTCGCGACCCACATCCCTCCAGGGCTGTCTCAACTCGACAACGTGAGATATCTTAATTAGATTTGACAAGTTGATTCGTGTAATTGCCTCTGACTCTGACTACGGCTTTGAACTCAGTATAATAGTCGTGTTATTAACTTTACGCGTTACGAAAATGAACTAAGTTCCAGAAAGCTTTCAACGAATATAGGAGCAGGCGAGCTTCTAACCAAAGGGTTTGAATTTAACTATTGTTTGACTTTTGCTAAAAGTGGATAGATTTTGTAAATTTGCGTACATAATTTTTTTTTTTAATATTTGTCTCAAAGTCTTTCCTATTTTTTTAAAATTATTCCTGCTTTTTTTACCAATGACTCAAACAGTAAAACATGAAATAGAAAAAATTACAGAAAAATACAACTTATAAAAAAATTATAGTATTGAAACTGTAGAGAATGAATTTATTTCTTATATGTCGTTTTACAAACTGGGGGGAAGGTATGTAGAGAATGCTAACAATTTCACTTTTTAGCCACAAATTATTTTTTTATAATGGTATCACTGAGCACATCGCAGCGCCCGGCGACAGTCACCGTTTGGTATTTATTCATTCATTCATTCGTTTTCTCGTGTTCCGACGGGCCACTTGCTAGAATTCTAGTCATCCATCTTCCTAAAAACCTTCTGATACGTTTGAGTTACTTAAATTGTAAATCTTCAGCTAATAAACTTAAAGTCTGTAATCATAACCTGTTTTAATTTTATCACTCACCGACACAACTTTAGCTCCATTACCCATAGGTAATTGGTAAGTATATCAAGGCAAAAAAAAACCATGTCTTCTAGTAATATGGTGCTACCAATTGAGCTACTGGGACCTAATCATATTCTGTTATTTTTATTATATATTTCATTATTAGAATTATTATCAATATTATCTATATCAGACGTGCTATCGGGGAAACGAAAACGAGGACGTCCGGCCATCTTCATCTTTCATTTTCCTTATAATAATTACAATAATAATCTATCTTAAGTTTTAACTTCCATATTTTTATGTAATTCTGTTTATCCGCGGATGTGACATTAATAAACGATTAAAGTTTGTCAATATCCGCGGAACCCTCATTTTAATTGTTAAAAATTATTTAAGTTTGCTAACAATCTGTCTTTTGGAAATGAATTTGTAAAGACCTTTAAAATAAAAAAAAATGCCACTGGCAGCTAGCAGGCTTGGGACCCGGGCAGATCTATACATACCGACGGTGAAAGCGACTTGACCATTCAGAGGCTGCGGTCTACTGGCCTAACAGTTCTTGCCTTGGCCGCGGTCAGGTACTCCTGGGTCTGCCTGCCGCCTGCTGCCTGCCGGTCGCTTCTCTACTGCTGACTTGTTTCATTTCACAACCGTTCTTTTCAGAACGTTCAAAACATTTTACAAACTGGGGCGCAAGGTGTCGAGAACCAACCGCCCTTATTAAGGCGGAACTTTTCATTAGTCGGTAAATTCAAGGTTGTGTTTTTCCCAGCCTCCTATTACAGTCTATGTACCTTCGACGGCCTGTCAGGTACAATTATCCTTCCTCCCTGTCGGCCCCAGTACAGCTTAGTTTAATAGAGAATAGTACTCCTTTCAGGAAACAAAAATATAATTTTTTGCTCAATTCTTTTATTAATGTGATTTAAAAATTCTGAAGAAAATTTTTCACCCCACCCCCTTCCTTTTATCCCTTGCCACTCCTAACAGGATCAAACCACCCTCCCTTAGGTAAAACCCATGTGAATGCTATAGTTTATTTGTTTGCTGCCATGTTAGGAATGGTTGCAAAGTTCTTATAAATGATAGAGTCTCGGATATTTATATTCATAGGTACGATTTTGTTTTATACTAGAACAGGTCGCTATACATATGCCTTTTTATTATCGCTAATGAATGAGGTCGTTTATATATTTTTTCATTTGATAAAAATCTGTTTTATTTGAATAGTTAAGATTTAATTATCGCATTTTCAAAAATCATCCAGTTTCGTGGTGAGAGACGACAACCACATTCTTGACAAACAGTTGCAATTTTAAAAATGGCCTGTAATGTAATTCTCTGTTAAAAATATTATATTAAAGATAGTCATTTTATCGTATTTCCAAACAAACACTTCCGTATATAGAAAATATTAGAAACATAGGTTCTAGAGTTCAGTAAACCGGTATTACAGACAAAAGCACAATCAAAATTAGTAATTTTATACATGGAAATCTCTTCATAATTGACTATCTCGGCAAATAAAAAATGGAAATAAATTAAGAATAATATTGTTAATTCTAAAATTGAAATAACATGAGATCGATAAGTTGACCGAGTGTAATTATTCAGGTCTCTGTAGCTCAAGTGATTGATTTAAATAATTAATTTGAAAGTTCTTAAGCTGATGGTTCAACTCTTCCAGTACTACCGTCTACCTCAACCGGTTTCTCCCGATCCGGTCCGCCACATAGAAATTGTCGTAAAAAGTCAAACCTCAACCTATCCACCCTTGCTAATTCACCAAACGTAGCCAATCAATTAGGGTGACCTATGACAGGGGTGTTGGCTATCCAACAATTGGTTACCGGGGCGGGCGGCGGTACCAAAACAAAATTGTAAATTCCATCATTATTTAATCGTTCAAAGCACATCAATAATTAATTCACATTTTAAAATTCCTCTATTTTCAAATTAAATTATATTTATTTCTAATTAAAGTATATATAGCAATAAAGCAGACAAAACAAGAACAACGAATTCAATCATTTACAGATTGATATCAAACACGAGAATTCAATTGAAACGGGCATAGCGAGGTTGTTGCAATGGAAAAGCGTAAATGCAGGAAGCAAATGCAATAACGGACTCCCAAATTGGATTTCTTTAGTCGAAGAAGAATTTTTGTTGGAAGACGGATCTAAGAGCTGGGCAATACGACTGCCTTGTATTTCACAAATTGTAATATAACAAGGGACCAGTTCGAAGCTAATAATGTTATATTTCGTTTGACCATACTGCTGAGATCTATGAATTTCAATATGATGATTTATTTATTTATAAAATACTAGCTAGTACCCGGCATGCGTTGCTATTCCATTTAATAAAGACATTGTTTCTCCCTGCGTGTTTGCCTCCCTTTCCTCTGCCACGTACCCTTCTCCTCTCGCGTCCCCTCTAACCTGCCTCCACCATCCCTCTCCCCACTCCACTCCCCCCTTCCTTCGTCCCGCGAACCCCCCTTCCGAGTTCCCCTTTCCGCTTCCAGGTTCCCCTCCCCCTCCCGGATTCCGTTCCCCCCCTCCCGCGAATCTCCTATCCGAGTTCCCCTCCCACATTCCATACATTCAGTCCCGGTACATTTATTTTTCAAACAGCTTGCTTGCTACCTATTGCAAATTTCATTATGGCAGAGCTCACTAGTATTTTTATGTAAAAAAAAGATTTATCCAATTTGGTGCAGTCGTTCGGAAGTAATGCGAGATAGATATTAACTACTTAAAATTGGCTGCAAATATATCAACATCGTTTCCACGGCAACGATTTGTTTTGCTTTTCTTCTGACTTTAGCAATAACTCGCTTTTGTTAGGGACAGAAAACGTATAATAAATATCATTTATTAATATTTATTTTTTCATAACGCCAAAGTTTACCATTATATTTAGCCTTTATTACTTGCATATAACGAAGCTTTCTATTGGTGAAAGAATTTTTAAAATCAGTTTATTCGTTTATGCGTGAAAGCATAACAAACAAACACACGCAGTTTCACTTTAATAATATTAGTTTAGATAATTAAATGTCAATTCTAGGTCCATTTTAGCTTTTGAACAAATTGTGATCAGCAAAGAGGATACTACTACCACGTCGTTAAGTTTGCCAGATTATTACAATTCGATAGAGAGCTGAAAGCACCTAGAATCGGCGTTTTCAAATGTCAACAAAAAAAACAAAAAGGCGCTAAATGGCCATTTGAAGTTTTGCGTAACGACTGGGCCTAAATCTACCTTTCAGGTGGACAGGTTATTCTAAAAATAATTTCAAGCTTTCAGTTTGCCAGGATTCACTCAGTAAAAAAATAAATTACTCACATCGAACGAAGAAACAAGAATATTTTCTCGCTCACACCTAAACGACATCCTGGTCTACGGATGGCGGACATTGTAGATCTGCATTGGCTACGCTGCCCACAGTTCACCAATTAGTGGCTCGCCTCTCCACATCCTATGTTACCACGGCCGGCCCTATATAAGCAGTCGAACGAGCAGAGATCCAGAGCCGATCGTAGGTTCAAGACCTGATCCTGGTAGCGAAATGTATCATTCCTTTTCAGTGAGGTCATAAAAAAGGTCTTGGTTCAATTATTAAAGTTATGTACAATAGAACTAAAACATTCTCGACTGAGTTACTTTTCAAAGATTCTAAAATATTCAACATCCGTAAATTATTTATATTGCAGACTATGAAATATGTATTTAAAAACAAAAATTGTTTCGAAAAAAATGAAAATAGAATTAGCAAAAGGACTAATAATATCTTTTACACCCCTCAAATCAATTCCAAATTAATGCAAACACATAGCAGCTTTATTGGTCCTCGGACATTTAATCTTATACCAAAACACATTCAAACGACAGATAAAATATCACTCTACATAAAAGAATTAAAATTATGGCTTTATGGTGCAGATGTTAAAACACTTTTGCTATAAATTCTATGTTAACCTTAATACATCACTTTTCATTTTAATTCTAACTCATATTACTATTTTATAACTTATAAAAATAACTATTGTTAATTGTACTTTCTGATGTATGCATTTTTGTTTATATTACCCACGCACAGGCAGTGCCTTTGTGGGTTCCCATCACCTACTTTTTACTTTACGTAGATTTAATTATTCCTAACTTTTGATTTATTTGTTTCTTATATGTGTATTTTGAAATGTTTATAATAATGGGAAAAAATAAAGATTAAAAAAAAAAAAAAATACGACACTGATGGCTAGGTGATTTGTCCCTTTCAGTGAGGTTAAAGAGTACCTGGTGGAATTCTTTACCTTTTGTGTAGAGTTCAGAGCACCGTGGCATCTTTCTCAGAGTGTAGTTATATATGTTTATACAGGGTGTGGCAGCATAACTTCATTTTTTAAAATGCCCGCCATTCAGTCAGTATTTATTAAAAAAAATATTTATCAAAAAATAAAGTAAATATTTATAACAGTTTTTATCACGGCCCCAAGTTGGGCGCCAATGTAAAACTTTAGATATAAGTTTCACTTTAGATATGAGTTCGATAGAAGACTTCTTTGTAGGCAAAGTAACATAAAAATGATAAACAGTGATATATAGGATGCGGCAGCATAACTTCCTTTTTTAAAATGCGCACCATTCAGTCGGTTGATGTTGCAGCGAGCGCTAGTGATCTCGTTCGAGAGGCAGAACTATAAAGTTTTGTCTCGATCCAGTTTGGTCGCCATCATGCGTTGGAACAGTGAGGAGCATGCGTTTGCCGTTGAGGCCTACTTTTCGAACGGATGTTCTGTGATCGCAACCCTGCATACCTGCGCGACGTGAACTGTGTCGGGACAAAATTTTATGGTTCCTCCTCTCGAACGAGATCACTAACGCACCGCTGCGACATTTTAAAAAAGGAAGTTTTTTTTCAATTCAATTCAATTCATTTTATTCTTTTAAAAACATTACAAAATTTTACATTTAATTCGTTTTTAAAATACATTTGTAACAGTGGTAGATACAAACTATACAAGCATTAATAGAGCTTGCCTTTTAAAGGCAGCTTCACTAACGCTAAATATGTCGATATCCGAATTAATTCTGTTTAACAGTGAAATTGCTCTCCCGACCGGCATGACCATTGGCAAGTCAGTCCTGCAGGCCAGAAGATAGAACAGTCTATGCTGTCGGTGGCGAAGATACCCATCGGGAACATAGAAATGAATGCTCTCCATGATAGCTGAGTTTTCAAACCATCCGCGGATCAATCTGAAGAAATGCGTAGCAATGTGTACATCCTTTCTGACCCGTAGATGGTTCATTCCGAGCATACCCAAAAGAAAGTCGGTAGGATAGAGCCACGGTTGCTGCCGCAACCTATATATCACTGTTATCATTTTAGTGTTACTTTGCCTACAAAGAAGTCTTCTATCGAACTCATATCTAAAGTGAAACTTATATCTAAAATTTTACATTGGCGCCCAACTTGGGGCCGTGATAAAAACTGTTATAGAAATATTTTTTACAGCAATTGAATTTCTACGAAATCATAGAACTTTAACCTACCTCTTGATATAATAAATAAGTTTTTATACTTGCCAGGAATCATTAAAAGAAGTTTTACTCATATCTTATAATATTGTTTTATTGAGAAAATATCTACGTCATCCCAATCATCTCGCTTCAGAAAATCGTTCAGTTTCATTGAATAATTATTAATCATTAATAACGCCACGTTCGTTCTTTCGACACATTGAGTAATTCACAATTCACCTTACCTGCACGTGTAAACTTTCAGGCAGTGGCGTTTCTTTACAAGGGACAATGGAGACCATTCCAGATGTTCCCGAAACCTTTTAAAAGAAGAAAAAAAAATCGATGCTTTGTCTTCACCCAAATTAATGATTTTTTTAGTATTTAAAGCAATCAATATTTACAGAAGTATAGAAAAAAAAATGTTTAGGATTATTTTCACGTTCGAATTTTGGTGAGATACTAAGGCGACAGGTGACCGTTCCGTGCCAATATTGATCCCTAAAGCTATTTATGTATCGTCAGTTTCTTCCTTGTGAGTCATAAAAAAGTTAGAGTGTTTTTACTAACCACGGTAGTATTCCTTCGAGACTGTGGAAACCTAAGGATATTTTTTTCGCCATTGGAAACAGCTCAAATAATAGGTCTCGAGGAAATAGTTGTGTCTCCCTGAAGATAATAGTTTCCCTCAAGGCATATGTCATCTTTGGGGGTCTTTTAAAGGAAAGAAAGGAGGGGAAGTTCTGAGAAGGTAAAAGGTCTTGGGTACCGCCACCCCAGTAAAAGGTAATGGGTACCGCCGCCCCGGGAACCTTTATTGGATAATCAACACCTCTGCCATAGGTTACTCCAAGTAATTCACTACGTTTGATGATTTAGCAGGGGTGCCCGGGTTCATGGGGCGAGGTTTGTCTAGGTCTTCGAGGTGGATGACCAGGACACACTGAACCCCAGATTCCTACCCACCCCTTAACCTCCCAGAACTCTCCTTCCCTTCCTCTCCTTAAAAAAACCCTCCACACAGCATCCCCAAAGATGACATAGGCCCTGAGAGAAATTATTTTCGTTGAGGCCTCCTGTGTGGAACTCATGTAAAAAAAAAAGGTATGAGAGTTGGGTAGGAATCAAGCCGCCGTCAACACCTAGACAAACCGCACCCCATGAACCCGTGCACCCCTGTTAAGTTACCAAACGCAGCGAACCACTTAGGGTTAACCAAACACTCACATTCAGTCGTATTGGTATAGACATGACGATAGACCTATCGCAGTGGTATTGGTTATCTAATGAATCATTCCGAGGTCACTACCACCTCCCAAATTGAAGATGTTAGAAATATGATCTGAGCGGTATTTGAAAGAAAAAACACCACGCTTTATTCTAGAATAAACTATTATTATTATTAGCTATATTCAAATCTGAAAGTTAACAACAGAAAAAAATAGAGCATGTAATTCACACGTGCCGCTTGGATTTGTCCGGCACCTTAACCGTTACGCTACGGAGGGTCGAGCCGAGGTGCAAATTTAGCGCATTATATTAGAACCGACGACCAAAAATATTATGGCGAAAAGCCATATAAACAACAAAAACTAATTTTATCGTTTGGCAACACCACGACCTACCAATAGGCCGGGTGGACAAAAATCTGCCAGTTCATTCTGACGTCCTTTCGGGTGTTATAAATCTCCCCTAGTGTAACGCGATTTTCCGTAATTTGTGTAAAATTACTGTAAATAAAAAGTGACCGAGTTAAATCGAGTTTTTATTCATACACACATCTCCATACACACGATTGCAGTTCGACAATTGAAAAGGATTAGCTGCCGATCTGAGGAGGTCAACTTATAGGTCACCATAATAAACAATTCCTTTTCTAAAATATAATAAATTTTAGTGACGTATTTCCGTTTCATCCGAAATTCTAATCACTAACGACGCTAAATAAGTTTCACTTCAAAACATTGTGCAGCCTTATGGAACTAAAGTTTCCGACTGCAATTTGAGAGAAATTTATGAAACTTCATGATATTTTTATTAATTATTTTTTTATGTATAATAGAAATTTTACACATTCTTCAGGTAGGGAGATTTTAGTACACCTATACAGGATCGTTCCTAGCAGAGAAGAAGTGCTCGATACGCCACTGCTTTTAAGGAAATAATATGTAATATGGGTCCCAGCGCGCCGTAATGATAGGGCCGGTCGTTTACGTTGAGCCAACTGGCAGGAATATTCATGAATGGTATTAATTGGTTAAGCTGACGGTTACGTTACAGGTAATATTGTTAACTTAATCCGGCAGGTGATAGCTATGGACCCCAGGTAGGTTTAACTAAGTGTTGGGAGGTTTGAAACGAGGAACTAAAGTGATCTCTTTATGTGTTGCCCTTTTGAAATAAGTTCATGTTAACAAGTGAAATGGTTTATAGGATTGCTGCCTATAGCAAATTAGCTTTCGTATTAAAATATTAAATTTAATAAAGTAATAATATTATTCAAAATTGAGATATTGCGTGAAGCAATTTCGTTTATTGACTAGTGGAATTATTGGTAATGTTAACGACTGTGTGGATTTTTTTAGTTTTATTTTTTTAAATTAAATTTCAAAATTATAATAATGTAACACGCGGGGAAATTTTACAGGACAATAACTATTGATTATTCCCGAGAATTTATTAATTTATATTTATTAACGCCCTAATGGGCTTTTACATGAATGGGCGGAAATTTATATACACAATATTAATTACATGTGTTACATAATCAAGAAAACAGAATAAATAAGAATGCAAACAACTCGTTAGGTATAGAATATTAAAACATAAATTAAAAGAAATGAAATAGTACGAGTAATTTAACGACAAACTTTATAAGAACATTGATAATAAAAACTAAATTAATTCAATACTTTTTTAAAATTACCTATTCTGTTTGATTTTATTTAATACTATCTGGTTTCCGGCATGCGTTGCAATGCAAAGAAATAAATTGTTTCTCTCTGCATTTTCTTTCCCATTCCCGTTCCCGTCCCGCGATCACTTCCCCCGCATTCCCCTTCTACCTTCTACACCTTCCCCTCTCTACTCATCTATCCCGCTAACCCCGCCTCCTTCATTACCCTTCCCTTCATGCCTTTCCTTCCTGCCGATAAAATAAATAAAACACACTCATTTTCATGTATATAAATTTCATAACGCCAGAGCTTGCGCACAACAATTCACCAAAGTTTTATCACAATCGGATGAACTGTATGGCAGCGCAAAACATACAAACAAACAAAAATTAATTTTTATATATAAGTTTTATCAACGCCCCATTTATAATATTTTTTGTTTCACCAAACCAAAACACTTATTTTGCCCAACATTATTATACACACCAAGGAAAATACTTCTAATAACCTACCAGTAGAAATCAGAAACAAAATCCAAATGTTGAACTCTTTTAAAAAGCATTTTAGAGAAATAATCAACAGGAAGATTGCTTCCCCTATTTCCACATACATGTCACAGTAAAAATTATATTTGTGTTTTTTCTTATGGAAAACATGGAAATTTTAGTTAAAGGGTCTTTATTGCGATGTGATTGTACTAAACTGTACCTATTTTATATGTGAAACACGCGACTGTAATCATATATATATAAAATGTTAACTCTTCTTCCATCCACAAGCGAATGCTTTTAATGGAAAATCAGAAATACTTTAATACCTATTAGATAAGATAAATAAATAATAAAAATAAAAAAATTTACGCACGAATAAAAAACACGCCACAAACCTTTTGATTTATTCGTGTACGCACCAAACGGAAGGAAAAACAAAAAATATTATGTTTATAAAAGCACATCAATAAACAGAATTAAAACACAAACACTTTCTTTCTTTGAGTGCCATTGCAGCGCACTCCGGGTTTGATTTATAATCTGTGTTCTAACGTAAGTCGTTCATATCAAATTAAAATGTCATCGCAATGAAATACCCATGCTTTTGTTATTGCATATCAAATCGGAAAAATCAAAAATTTTATTAGCCAATAAAATCTAATAATATTATTTTTTTATTAAACTTTTATGAGTAAAACCTCAAATTGTAATATTTAATTCAATGAAGACACTATGAGCAAAACTCGATCGAAAATCTGAAAACAGAAAAATCTCGAGTCCCAGAGGTGCCAATGTCTTTTTCTGATTTTTCTGTTTCCAGATTTTCGATTGAGTTTCGCTCATAGTATCTTCATTAAATTAAATCTTATAATAGTTCAATTAAATAAAATAGCTCATATCCGAAGGTGATATTTGATTTACCTTTTTTTAATCAATCAAAAATCAAATTTTGTATGAAAAAGGTCGCGCAGCCATTCCTCCATCTTCACTTGCTTTGGCATGAGATTCAATGCAAAGAAAATTCCCCATTGAATGTCAGTCACAAGCGTGTTTTTACTGGCTGAATTATTCACCTGTTCCTTCAACACGTGCCACGTTCCTATTAAAGAGCATTCGTTCATAATGTAGAACAACCGCAGTGTTCTGAGAATGTCATTTAATTATACCGTCTAATTTAATAAGTTCCCTACCACTTCACAGGCAGTTGGCAGTTGCGCCGGAGAGAATATTATCGAATTCCTTCGCCCACCGTAATAATAGTTGCCTTAAAACCGAAGAATTTCCCGTGAAACAAATATCGATAGCCTTCCTAAAAGCATAATTAAAATATGGCCTTAAAAACAACATGGCTTATATTGAATTCGCTTTTCATAAAACCGGTACCTACATGTTTTAAGGGGTGAAAACACTTAAAGCTTTAATACATTCTAAAAATTAAGGACAAAGTTTCAGGAACTGTAATATATTTAAAAAAAAAATTTAATGGCATAATATTATTATTAATTACGTAATTTTATTATCCGACGTTAATATAAGACTCTAGCTTGTTAAAAAAATTTCAATTTACCTTTCAAAAAATATGTTTTTTGGGATTGTTAAAAATAATAACCAGTACCGACTAACCTAAATAAGTGGTCTCATTTGAATATCCTTGGAAATGTTCGTGGAAATTGTTGAAAAGGAAAACATTACAATAATAAGAAAGCATTGTAGTTCTCCTCATCCTAGTGAAAGAAAATAAAAATACCCTTGTAAAGTTGCTACCAACCTGTTTTTGACGAGATTTCAATACTTTTCAAAAAATAATACTTATTGAAAAATATTAAAAGTATGTAAGTTTTGAGTCTTGCCTTATTTTGATAGTCACAAATAAGAGGCGGAATGCGGAGGCAAAAACATTGGGAATATATGGCGAGTGACATGCTGATATAAGCCAAAACCAAATGATCTTTCATCTTTTATAGCCAAGCCTGTTGGTCCCAAAAAACAACTTAAACCGGTCAAATAACGATATTTTAATTGTTTTGCCTTTAATAAATAGCGGCTCTAGAATGTTCGTTTTGCCTCCGCATTCCGCCTCCTAGTCATAAGGATATTTTATAACTCCGTAGCATATGAAGGAAATTACGTTACTATATGAACAAGTTTCAAAATTATTTATTGTAGTTCCTTTCAATACTCCTTCCCATGGATTCATTGATTCCATCAGCACTGTTGGACAGTCGGGAAATAAGTCGAACGCACGCCCAACGTTTGTTTTACATTTGGCATTTGCCACATGAGAACAGGTCGTTTCTATGACTAGTTATTGAGTTTAACAGCTCGGCTGATAAAAACATAAGCGCCCTTGAGGCGATTTTTCACAAAAACGGCGTTTTATAAATCAGCCAAATATTATTATTGATGACACGGGCCCTGGGGGAAATATTTTCTTCAGGGCCTTCTAAGGGCAGCTAATTTAATTGAATACATTTTATTTCCCTCGGCTACAGCTTGTACTCTGGAACTTTTCCCTCGTTCATAATCCTGATTTGTAGTTGATCTTGAAAAAGGGGTGGGGCGATACACTAATTCCTATATTTATGATTTTTTTTACTTTTTTTACTGCACAACTTCATTATTTCTTTATTGAAAAAATGGTTCCACGACAGTTGATCCCCACAATTAGACCTCCTTGTACTTTTATATATTATGCAGTCGGTTTAGAGAAAATACGGACCAAAAGGGTGTACAGAGAAGATACACTACCGAATAATAAACGTATAAATAATGATTTCTTCAAAATTCGCAAATTCACTTTGTGGCGTCATTATTAATTTAATGAAAACAAATAACTTTGTGTACATCGCTATTTAATTAACAATATCGACATGTTTCGAGAACTATGTTTTATTTCATCGTTTTATTTTATTGTTGATTTTGTTAATTAAATAGTGGTGTACACAAAGTTATTTGTTTTCATTAAAGTATGAAAAATGCATTCAAATTAATCAAGAAAAAACTACTTGTCTATATTCTGTATATCTATACTAATACACTAATACTAATATACTAATAATATTATAAATGCGAAACTGCTAGAGTTCGTTTACGACGCTTTCACGCATTAACCAATTAAAAGTCACTCACCAATAGAAAGCTAAATTATATGCGAAGACAATATATAGTCTGTATATGATGGCAAGCTCTGGTGTTATGAAATTATAAATATTTATATATTATATTTGTTTTCTGTCGCTAACAAAAGCGAGTTATTTCTAACGTCAGAAAAAAATCGTTTCCATGGAAACGATGTTGATATATTTGTGGGCTCTAAGCTGGTAGGTACTCAGCCCCCTGGTCAGCTACTGCTCCAGAAAATTCAAATATTAGAATATGTTTTGTTTTTTTTGGACAAGCTTCTGTTTTGGAATAAATGTCAGATAAGAGTACCTACATTAAAAATATAATTCGTAACGATTATAAAGACTGAATAATAAATAGTGTTATTTTTTTATTATATTAACAATCTTTCAAATATTTAATTAACGAAATTCCGAACGAATGAACAAAATTGGATAAATAAAAAATTGTATATTCTTTTTTTCTTTGAGCTATAGCTTTATGAAATTTAGGTGGCAGGCGAGACGTTTGAAAACTGAATGTTAGGGAATGAATGTATGGAATGCTGGAGGGGGTGGGGGTGGGGAGAAGGGGGGATAACTGATAAGTTCAACCGCTACAGTAATTTCCCGTAACACCATGCGAGCGAAGGCGCGGGGAAAAGCTATTATCAGAATATAAGAACAAAAATTCGATACATGTAAATAAATTTGTTCGATTTTCATAATTTATTATTGCGCGTATTTTGAAGTCTTTTATGAAATTTACGTTTGAAACTAGTAAATAAAAGCACAAAAAATCTATAATTTTATAATAAATATCATTTTGGGGGCCATCTGTCTGGGGATCAACTAACTGGTCACAAAAAAAGACAATTTCAAATTAATTTTGTATCCCGATTCACCATCTTTGCTTAAATCTCTTCTTGGAAATTCTGACTTTCTGCAGTCTTGAGCTGGAACGGCATATTGTTTTTTGCCTTGTAGGATGTCATCAAATTCAGTGGAATTTCTATTGGGTTGGCGGGAGCTGTGGAGGGTGGTGATAAAAGACAATGTATAAGGAGGTTAAACCGAGGGTAGGTTTGGACTTACAAATATGCACTAGATGGTGTTTTATATAAAAGAATAAGAGATTTAATCAATATATATGTATTTAACTTTTTGCATAAAAAGCAAAACAGTTTTTCGCAACATCTTTTTTTAACTAGACCGTTAACCAATATCATTGAAATTAAGTCAATTAGTAATATATTTATTTTTTAAGGATTACGAATATTTCCCATGAGCCCTTTGGTCGTAGGCCCATTGTGCTTTTTCCCATTTTACCTCGATCCCTTAACAATAACCCAGTCGCTTTAATAAAGTTCACCAGAGTTGACTTCTGGTTCTACAGTGTGTCACCCCAGGTATTTGAGCCTAGTTCCCACCAGGGCGGGACACTGGCACCATAAGTGAATTGAAGTCTCTTCATCCTATTCACATATTCTGCATATATTGGTATTATCTACTCCCAATAGCTGCATGAGTCTTCTGATATGGCATTTAGTAATTAAATACAATACAGACATTAACATAAATCTAAACTGACTGTTTTTTTTTCATTAGCTTCCCACGGAGGCCCTACGGAAAGCAAATCCCCTAAGGGGATGCTTTTTTAAGAAAGGAAGTGAAGGAAGTTCTGGCAAGGATAAAGATATGAGAGGTGGTAGGACTGGGTAACAATGTGATGCATAAATCCGTCCCTCCCACTGAGGTGCAAAGCGATGTCGAGGTCGAGAGAGTCTCTCACGATCCGGCCCGCCATGCACATTATTACGTCATTCGCCGCCAGGACCAAAATACGTAAAACAAAGGTAATGGGAACCCAAAGGCACTGACTGGGTGTAGACTGGGTAGGTAATTATCCAAGAATATTTTGTATTGAAAATATTTATATTGAAAAATATTTACTCTTACTTACCTGACGCTTAATTTCGATAGAATTATTTTAAAAATTCCAAAAAATTCTTATACATCGTTTAAAGAATTTACTAATAAGACGTGTTTATTAAAAAGTGTGCCTCAATGTGCAGAAACTTAAATTGAAATTCGCCTTTATGAAACACCCCGTAGGCCGGGATGTCTGATAGGAATTTTTAATAAAACTTTCACCAGCTAGGCCCATTTGTCGGCATTAAGAGCATTCTTGCTTAGAATTGGAGAAAGTCATATATTTATCACAACGCATATTGTTTCCGTCGCCTACTGACTGATGTAAGCGGAATCTAAATTTGTTAATATAATGCTGAATAAATTTTATAAATGGCGAAACGGAAATATATTTATTTATTTTTCAGGAATTTAAATGAATTTTATTATCATGTTTATGTATTTCAGTCATCCCGCCAATATTGAAACCCCCCATTTCAATTACTTTTACGTAAGACATCACCAATTCATTTCATCTCTTAAATTCCCAAACACCTAATGTCGTAGTGCCATTTGTTCCACCCTACCCCCTAAGCCGATGCTCCTAAATTATATGCGGCGAGAAGGGTGACTGGCGGGGAGAGAAACGGTAGATGAATTTAACAAGGTCAATTATGCTGATTTCGCTGTTTGATGCGATCGTAATATTTTCAAATTAATTATTAAGTAACTGAGTTATGAATTAATTGAAATTAAATTTGTCTCGTTAATAATTCTCCAATTATTTCGTGACGATATTTTTTATTTAAGTCATTGAAGTTGGAGAGAAATTAAAAAATATATTCGTAGATATTTTTCAAAATAAAGTAATTTATTTTGAAGATCTTTAATAAGATTTTAATGTTTCACTCAAATGCTGTAAAATTTATTTAATGGGTCACGCATTTGACTTGAATTTGATGATTCTAGAGTTTGTGTAGGTTACGTTAGCCTACTTGTATACGCCCGTATTTTTCACCGGACAACGGATCGTTTTTTTTGCTGGACTTGCAGTGTTGTATGGCTTATGATGAACATGTGGTCCGTATACTGGTCCGTATCCAGTGCATGTACAAACATTCATTATAAGCCATACAACACTGCGAGTCCGGCAAAAAAAAACGATTCGTTGTCCGGTGAAAAATATATACAAGCGCGCTTAGTGCTCTAAATTAAATGTCTTATTGATATTTAAGACGTGAAAGAGTATTTTTTATGCCTACACATATTGTGGTTTTATATTTATTTTTTTTAACTTTATGAGTAAACATTAAAATTAATATTTAATTAAATGAAAAAAATATTAGCGAAACTCAATTGAAAATCTGGAAAAAAAGCAATCAGAAAAAAGATATTGACACCTCTGGACAATAGCTTTTTCTGATTTTTCTGTTTCCAGATTTGCGATTGAGTTTTGCTAATGTTGCTTTCATTTAAAAAAATATTTTTTCTTCTTAATGTGATGGGATTCTCATGGGAAGGAGTCTGTCGAGGTCTTGGCGGCGGATATTTTTTCCCACCAACTGCGTGGCTGGCGGGATCGGGAAATTCTGGCTTGCTGACCTTTCGATCTCTCCAGCGAATCTCAGAGAATCGCCTTGTACCGCAGTGGAAGGAATGGATTCGTACGTCTGTAACTCCTGCACACTCTGACCCACAGATTTCTACCCACCCCTGATACCAGACCTACCTCTCTTTCCTTTCCTAAAAAGACCAACTACAAAACATCCCCAAAGATGACACAAGCCCTGACGGGAATAAATTTCCTCAGGGTCTTCTGGGTTAAGCTAATGTAAAAAATAAATTACAGAAAACGATTCGTGTGAGGTGTTTCTTCAGTCTGAGATTCTGCAGTCACTATTTATAATTCAATTATTGCTCCACACTTTAACTACTGCCCAACTATCCTTTTCCTGTGTAACGAACGAGAACAAAATAAGTTTCAAATTCTCCAAAACAGGGCAATGAGAATAATACTTCAGCGAAATAGATTCTCAAAAGTAAATAAAATGTTAAAGGAACTAAATTGGCTAACCGTGAAACAAATGTTGACCCTGCACACGATGATATTTATCCATAAAATAGTGAACAACATGTTACCAAAATACTTCTCAAACAAAATTATATTCAACAAGGACATTCACAGACACAACACAAGGACTTGCAAGAAAATCAGACTACAAAAAAAGGACAAAACGAATACGCAGAACAGTTTATTATACAAAGGGATGAAGTTGTTACTCTACCAGAAACTTTAAAGGCCGCACAAATTGGAAAGTTCAAAGTGTATTGTAGGAGATACATCAAACAAGGAAAAAAAATAGTTTGAAATATGATACGATATAATTAATTAGGAAATTGTAAACTTAAATGTACAATTTACTAAAATAAAACAAATAAATAAAATAAAAAATGAGGTACTACCGTTAACAAGAAAGTGTACCTCATTGGAAGTACTTCACCGAAAACCTTATACTTTTTTATAATTACCCTACAAAATTTACAGATAAATCATTCGAATTATTTCTTGCGTTTGAGTGCTCCTTTTAATTATAATAAATAACACAAAAATTTCTGATAAACTGAAAAAAGTTTTAGCCTTACCCAATGCACATTGAATAGCAGTTCCACGAGCTCCTGTTCGATACAGAATTATTGAATTAAGATAGCTTTGGTGCTGGTTAACAGAAGTGTATGGGATAATAAATTTTGGTTATCTCTGCCCTGACTTGTTACTACTGACATTATTTTATTTGGTTAATCGAGGACTACAATGTGTAAGTAAATTCTATGTTGTAGCATTAGTGAGGCCTATTGGTGTAAAATAAATTAATATTTTGAATTAGAATAATACGAAGAACAACAAACTTCGTTCGAATTTTGTGTTTTGAAGGTTTATTTATTTTGTTTTGTTAACTTCGTTTGAACCGACTATTGAGAGCTCTTATTTATACTCTTGGGGTATAGAGGTATACATGGTGTCCACAAACTAATGGTTCAAACGGGAAACTGCTGAATCTTTATCACATAAATGTATCAATAAACGTTAATCATCATTTCATTAGAAGACAGAAGTTAAAGTAAGAAAATAATTTTTTTATAAGTGAAATTCTTTTTTATAACTTTTGAAGGTTATTCCCATCAATGTAATATATCATTAAAAAAGAAGATAACAATAAAAATCTAAGCGAAAATATGACAGAGAACAAGACACATGCATATGGAAATAAACGAGCTGAAGATAATATTGTTAATTCTCAAATTTGAAATTCATAATTGACAAATACCATGGTTCGACAGAAAGTGACAATGGCGGAATTTGTAAAGGAGAGGAGAGGTTCTGGGTTCGAGTTCCAGTTGCGACCATTGTCTTTATATATTTTTCTGTGTCTTACAAATACACAAAACTCCAAATTCGACTGTTCCGAAAACTTGTAACACGTAAACCTACGCAAGCTCACAACACCTTTATCTATTCCCCTAAGCAGCTTTTAAACACAACGGAAACCAATACTTGACATATTTTACGATATTTTGGTAAATTTTTTAACCATACTAAATACTTTGGTTTTTGTTTTTGGGGTGTAATGCCGTGTTGCACTACCTCCTTCTTTAGCCAACATTTCGGACAGCGTTACAGTGTTCATCATCAGGGCAGATGTGTGCAGATGATGACACTGTAACGCTTGCTGACAAGCTACTTGCAGTAGCTTAGCGGGTAAAAATACCATTTGTATGTAATTCTTACACAATAATTTTTATACCCCAAAAACAAATAACGAAAATACTTTTGGCCGTGAAAATCTAAAAACTTATCAAAATTAAATACTTATTAAAACACTATTCTTAAACATGTCGCTGTATTTTTATTTATTTTCAAAACTTAGGCAATATTTATTCGCACATAGTCGTATGGAATGTGTCGCTGGTAAAATTTAAACACGAAATAATTAAATCATTTATACATAATTCAAGTACTCACTAAGGAAGTTCTTTTGTAAATTTGTGAAATAATTTTACCTAATATATTTATAATATATCTCTAATATATCTCTAATATAATACAATACAAGTATCGCATTAATGCATCTTAGTTATTAATTGCATGATTTGAAGTAATTTTTTAAACCATCACAATTATTTAAAAAAAATCAAAACTTTTTTCTTTTCATCATTGTTACCAACTAACAAATATTGGTACTTTTTACGATAGTGGCAATTCTTATTATTTTGTTCACAGATTTTCTTAATTTTATTGTTTTATTGGAAATAAGGTTTGTTTCCTAACTTGTAATATATTTTACTTATTATTTACGTACTATTAAACATTTTCAACGTACCCCTTAAGTTAAGTTATTTGCAAATATATCATATTTAAATATATTTTTTCATTGTTGCAATATTGTAATGTTTAAATATACGAGCTTACTTGAGCTTTTTTCTTGTGGTTGCTATACCTTACCTAAGTTATTATGTAAAAGCCGAATGGCGTTAATTATATAAATAAATATAAACTAATTATTTCTCTTGTTAAAGAGCAATAAATGTAAAAGCCTTGATTACAAATAAATAAACAAAATAAATTTTAAAAATTTAATTTTAGAGCTTTTTACAATATTTTTAGTTTTTGTGAAAATCTGTTAGTTATTCATAAATCTCTCAAACCATTTTACGTTGATTGTGTTATGAATTCCGAGAAAAAAAATCTGAAAAACTACTCTAAACGCGGTAAACTTAATCATTAAAACTTTCGTTAAGAGTGAAAAACATATAATTCAAGCTGAAAAGGTGTTTGCCGTGTTCAAAATGCTTTATTTACTCGGCGTATTACGGTTTGAAAACAGGTGCCTGAAATTCAAAAAGCTCCATCGTTAAATTGTTTGAAATTTGCTCCGTCAATATTATTCTTAACATCTTTTAGCTTCAGATCGTTAGGCTTCAACTCCAGACCTTTGATATGTTTAAATATGCTTTATTTATCGAACTTTAGGTAACCATCCATAAAATAATTAATTATTCTTGTTTTGAAGGCAAACGGAGGTTTCATAAAATGTTTATTTTTCGTCCTAATTAATTTTAATGGAAATATTATATTAACGTTTTAATGAATTTTTAAATGTAATTTGATTTGTTTGGACTTAATCTTGACCGTGTTTTTATTTTTTTAATGGACTAATGGAATATTATGTAAATACTCTCGGTTCAGCCCTGGGAAAGACTGCTATTTAGATTCGAAACGTTTCATGGCAACCCCACACGGACACCTTAGAGCGGAGGTTTCCAAACTTTTTTTCTCGTTTTTCAAAATTTTACTGGTCACGGTGGACCCCCTGCTGGTACATTTTTTTTTTTTTACAAGAGCTCCACACAGGAGGCCCTGAGGGAAATTATTTTCCTCAGGGCCTATGTCATCTTTGGGGATGCTGTGTGGAGGGTTTTTTAATGAAAGGAAGGGAAGGAGAGTTCTGGGAAGGAAAAGGGTTTAAGGGGTGGGTAGGAATCCGGGGTTCAGTGTGTCCTGGTCATCTGCGTCCAAGACCTAGAAAAACCTCACCCCATGAGCCCGGGCACCCCTGCTAAATCACCAAACGTAGCGAACCACTTAGGGTGACCTGTGACAGAGGTGTTGGTTATCCAATAAAGGTTCCCGGGGCGGCGGTACCCATTCCCGCCTCCCAAATTGACATGTCTGCCATATTCCCAAAACTCGTACAGTACACCCATATCCCATTACGTACCTTCTCCCTTGCCTAGCTGGGCGTTTAAAGATATCATGCATCGGTACAAAAACGTGCGATGTACGCCAGTTGCTCAATTATGAAGGGGGCGTAATGGGATATGAGACAGGGGGTGGGATGGGATATGGATATGGGGTACGGGATGGGTCTCAATTGATACCAGTTTGTGGACCCCCACTTACAACTTGTGAACCCCCATTCTTTATCGCGCCTACGTGGACCCCCGTCTGGATGGACCCCTAGGGGCTACCTGGACCACTTTGGGAATCACTGCTTTAGAGCGACCGAGTCCCGCGCCACTTCAGGCCGCCGCGCAGAAAAGTCTCACAACGAACTGCGCTGTAAACCGTTATCTTACTTTCAGTCTTTACTTTTCTGCGTGTCGGTTAGAAGTGACGCGCTACGAAGTGTCCATGTGGGGGGTGCTATTATCCGTGTTAAATAAACAATTCTGAATAGCCAGATACACCTCTACTTTCCTCTTGCCCATCTATTTTCCTTCCCTACTTTTATTAATGACAATTTACAACCGTGATTGCGGATGCCGTAGTTCCACTGGATTCTAGTCACTAGTTGGGGTATTTGTGAAGTGTTCATATATGTAGCGAGTAGCTTCCATGAAATATAATAATTTGTACACTGGCTACATTACTTGTCATCTAAACGTTAGCAACACTCGCAGCTAACTTCACGCCTATCAGCCGTTTACTTCACGCCAATCGTCACACGCTGGTCCACATATCTCTTCTGTCTAATTATAAATTTTCTGTAATGCTGTAACATATTCCTAAATATAAATGTGTCGTTAATAAAATTACCATCTACATTCTTTCTGAGATCATTTATATGACTCCAAGGAACTAGCGTCATTTGGCACCGGTACACGTTTGGAAAACACGCCGAACACTTGCACATTTGTACACAATTGCCAGTTGCCATTTGAACATTTATACACAGTTGTCATACACAGAACGGATTGATTCAGGGACTAGTTTTTTTAATTCAATAGCTCGGATGAGGCTTGATTAATTTTTGGCCAATGTGTTTCATCCCTCCTACAACAAAATTTCTCTGTTTCCTCAAACCTTGACCCTCTCCCCCAATATCCCCAAAGTTAACAATAATATCTCATCAATTATAATATTTAGTTTTACTTCGTGATGTAAACACACTCTCGTATATTAGGTAAGTAGGTTTTTTTTTGTATTTCTTGGGCATTAACTATGTAACAATTTCTAGACATTTTGTTTTTTGAAGAGTTTTATTAAATGTACATTTGTTACTTAAATTTAATTTAAACTATGGCCTGAGCTTAGGCCAAAGCTTCAATAAAGAAATAAACAAAGTTTAAACATTGCAATATAAATTCATACTTTATTCTGTGCGCCTTAGAAACGATCGAAATAAATAAAAATAAAATGTTATTAAAATTAATTTTGTGAATAAAATAATAGCGCCTTGCAAATCTCTCTTATTAAACATGTTTCCGTATAATATTGACTCCTCCTACCGCTTTCCCCCTCCCCCAAAATCATCCCTCCCACTACTCCCACCTAATTAATCTTTTGTACTAGCATTTAATTTTTAAGTTATTTTTAATCCAGCTCGTGAATGATACGGTTGTATCGAAACCGGTCGCGGAAAAATTAAATTTAAGTAACAAATGTACATTTAATAAAACTCTTCAAAAAACAAAAGGTAAGTAGGGACCTACTCAAACATATAAATTTAATTATTTTGTATAGGCGAGCTTATTTACAGACAGCATTTTCTAGCAACAGACCAACCAAGAGAGTATGTAATTTATTTATAATTATTACACGTTGTATTGAAGGCTGCACATTTTGAAACAATTTTTACATTTGTCGTATAAATTTAAAATAGGGCAGCTTATAATAACAGTTCTTATGTAAATGGTGATAATTGTTACAATCGCGCATACTTGCCGCTTGATTTCATTTGTGCAAGAAAAAACCAAAGCCTAAAAGTGTGTGTTTTTTTTTAAGTACGGGCACACATATTTTAATGCTGTATGATCATTTTCTAAATAACTTAATTTTCCACATTATACAATGAAACTATAACCGAAAAGAGATTTGTCAATAGGAAATTTTCAACATTAAAGCAGTTTTTATTTGCCTGATTCTATTTTTTTTCTGGGCTTATACACGTAAATAGATTTATCAAAGAAATTTCGATTCTTTTAAAGAGACAAGATATTTTTTAATCGCAATTTCTAGGCGATCAAATTTTCAAACCAAAAAAACATAATTTTGCAAAAATTCTTAATGTTTCGCCTTAAATTGGATGGATAACTTTACATGTTTTATAAAATATCACCATTCGGGGAAAAATAGATTAGAAAGTTTGTTCCGAAATCGTGCTTCGCAATAATAAAAACTACTTGCAGTAAAATGATTTATTTCATCTTGAAATTCTCGACCAATGAAACTTTAACCTTTCATTTCTATTTAGGATAGTTTTAAAACTTTGATGGTTTTCTGTAATCAAAACAATTGAAATGAATGTGATTATTTATTCAGTTGAGTTTAAATTCTCAAATATTTATTCAAAATTTAAGCAGATAGTTAATCAGATTATTAATTCAATACAAATACTATTTTATCAACCTCCAAACCAAATTTTACACTAAACTTTTAGTTTTTACATTCTTGTTGGACCAATTTAAAATTCAATGGTTATTCATGAATTAAAGTAATCAACGACGTTATTTAATATATTCATTTTTTAATAATTAGAATAAAATAATTTACTTTGAATACGATTCTATTGTACATATTTTAAATAAATAAAATCAACCGGTTTCGGTTCAACCTGAACTTTCATCAGTATTATTATAAAAATCTTTTAAATTATTTACAGAGTTAATGTATTTATGAAAATTAAAGCAACGTTTGTAGATTTTAATCGAAATATGATACAGTTAAATATGACCAAAGTGTACACTGTGTACAGGGTCGAATAAGCTCAAGTAAGAGCAGAGCCCCACCAAGGCTAAGGTCCAGGGTTCACTTCCTAGATGCAACCGTATTTTTTCTGATTTTTCTGTTTCAAATTTTTGTTTGAGAGCCGCTTATATTGTCTTCACTTATTAAATATTTCAAAAAGGTTTTACTCATTTAGCTTTTCCAAATCTATGGGTAATAAATTAACATAGTTAAAAAAGATCGGTCTGAAGTAAAGAAAAAATTGCGCGGTCCAGTAAAAACACATTAAAGAAGAAAGAAAGATGGCACCAATGAAACAAATTTAAATGAAATATTTTTTTCAAAGAGTATACATATCATGAAAATTCATCAAAGAGCGCGCTGATTGGTGGTATTTGCAAGACAAAAAGGTACAACAGACAAAACAATATCAAAGTGTAATTGGTTGGAGTTATTGGATTAGTGTACCTAGTCAATCTGACGGTTTCCGGACAACTCAACAATACGCAACTTCAACATGCCTTTAAAAAAAATCATTCAAAGTGATGAATATATATTTTTTATTGAATAAAAAGATAACACTTTAAATCTAAATGAAAATATGAAAGAAAACAAGTCACAGAAAAATAGAAAAAGACAATGGTCGCAACTGGGACTCGAACCCAGACCTCTCGTCTAACCGGGACGTGAGGTCTGGGTTCTCTTCTTATTCAATGATATATTACGTTGATGGGAATAATCTTCAAAAAGTTATAAAAAGAGAGTTTTTCTCATAAAAAAAAAAAATTATATATTTTTTAACTTGGTTTAATAGGTTACGTTATGGGCTATTTTCAATTTTTTCATTCTTTCAATGACTTTTTAGAGGTGTTGGGATGCCACCTTATTGAGTTGTCATGGTACCCTTCAGACATAATAAAGCTGGTCACAAACGAGAGATCAAACCTCATTTTAGGTCAAACCACTCGTACGTGACTTTTAATTGTTAGGGGGTGAGCTATGAAACATATATGACTCTTCGAGATAAAAACGGATTATCAGTATTTTAAATCCTTGGGGAAAAATTACTTACTTGCTGTTTTAATTCTCAAGAACAATCAATACAAACTACAAGTGGATGACGGTGTGTTTTAATCCCAAAATCTAAGGTCAACAAAACCAAAACAATATATAAAAAGACTTCTCCTGTCTTTTGGCTGTCCCCAAAGGGATGTTGGGGTGGTGTAAGGGTGCCGCCGCACAACCTCCGGATAGAGCCTGATTTGTATTTACCGGTTGTTCGTCAGCACTCCTTAACTCAGACGGGGTGAGAAGGCTTCATGGAACATGGCCGCAATTTATTTCCAGCGATCGATCGAAGGTGCTACGTACTTAAGATGTGACAATATGTATTTTCGGTTAATGGACTCCGGAACATGGTGATTTTATGACCAATGAGCATGAAATAATACACAATAACGCACAGGCTTCTAAACTCTCATATGTGGGACTATGACATCCCCGATTGAGATATATTGCGAGGGTGAAAAGAGTGGAAGAGAGTGAGATGTGACAATATGAATTGTCGGTTAATGGACTCTGGAACATGGTGATTTTATGACCAATGAGCATGAAATAATACTCAATAACGCACAGGCTTCTAAACTTTCATGTGGGACTATGACATCCCCGATTGAGATATATTGCGAGGGTGAAAGGAGTGGAAGAGAGTGAGATGTGACAATATGAATGGTCGGTTAATGGACTCTGGAACATGGTGATTTTATGACCAATGAGCATGAAATAATACTCAATAACGCACAGGCTTCTAAACTTTCATGTGGGACTATGACATCCCCGATTGAGATATATTGCGAGGGTGAAAGGAGTGGAAGAGAGTGAGATGTGACAATATGAATTGTCGGTTAATGGACTCTGGAACATGGTGATTTTATGACCAATGAGCATGAAATAATACTCAATAACGCACAGGCTTCTAAACTTTCATGTGGGACTATGACATCCCCGATTGAGATATATTGCGAGGGTGAAAGGAGTGGAAGAGAGTGAGATGTGACAATATGAATTGTCGGTTAATGGACTCTAGAACATGGTGATTTTATGACCAATGAGCATGAAATAATACTCAATAACGCACAGGCTTCTAAACGTTCATGTGGGACTATGACATCCCCGATTGAGATATATTGCGAGGGTGAAAGGAGTGGAAGAGAGTGAGATGTGACAATATGAATTGTCGGTTAATGGACTCTGGAACATGGTGATTTTATGACCAATGAGCATGAAATTATACTCAATAACGCACAGGCTTCTAAACTTTCATGTGGGACTATGACATCCCCGATTGAGATATATTGCGAGGGTGAAAGGAGTGGAAGAGAAGGATATAAAAGAAGAAAATTTTGAAGTTCCCTAATTGGCAATTCACATGTTTTACTCTTATTGCCTGATTAAGGCCATTTTAAGCAAGTTTCTATCCCGAATGGTGGTCTTTCACGACTAAACTGTTTGTTAGCTACACACAAAGAGTCCCAACTGCTCCCTTATTGGAATCAATGGGACTACGGCAGAGCTAATTTTGATGGGTTATCACAACGGTTTCAAACTTTTTTTAAGGCGCGGCCCCCTTTTGGTTATAAAAAAAATCACCACCTCTCAATTCCTTAGCCTATTTTATGTGCGAAATCCGTTCTTTTGGGCCCAAGAGTCAATTAATCTATTTCAGTATGCGAGCCGTGGGTGGTAGACGTGGTTGACGCCTACAACTTGACGTGGTAAACTTTATGGACGATGGTTTAGCAAACATGCACATCTCCGAGGCCTAAACAATGAATGCTTAAGATGTTTTTCATTCTGAAATATTAAAGAACATGTACAATGTACACAGTACTTGCTAATTTGGCGGCTGGTTTTAAATAGACTGACAAAAGTTTTTGGCCAAAAATGCTCTTGATTAATTATCGTTTGGGGAGTCAAAATTTATTAAAGAAAATTTTTTCGGTTACATAATTAAGGAAAATTTTAAAATGCAACAAACGTAGATCTACCAATGTACTTCAACTTAGGCCGAAAATTAATCTTTAAAAAATGCACGAAATTCTGTCTCTTTTGAAAGCAGAAAAACTTATTACTTTTAGCAGCTGAATAAAAATTCTGAAGAAAAAGTAAAGTTTTCCGGTAAACACTTTTTCAAAACAGACCAGAATTTTTTTTTCTAAATTAATTGGCCTAAAAGCCTCACAAAATTTAAAAGAAGAGCAAGGCTACTTTTTACATGAGATTAAAAAAATACCCGTTTTCCCACTCTGTAAAGAAGAACTTTGAGCCTTTTTGATGAAATTTTGAACAATTAAGGTTTAAAATAAGAGAAAAATTACTCTGTTTATATCTGATTTCGAAAAACCATGCGCAAAGCCCGGGAAACGCCGGGGATCTCAACTAATATTATTAAAGATTTGAATTATTTCTGAATGACTCATAAATAGTAAATCAATTTTATTTACGCACGACTGGTTTCGAATCCTAACCACTCGACTGAGAAGGAGGTTGCCAAATAACGTTTGCAATAAAATTAACTTTGGCCTTTTTTAAAAAAAAATCTGGTTACTATAATAAAACGAATAATCAGTTAATCACAAGCACAACAATTTTGAACCATTAAATTAGGTAATAGTATCTGGTTAATACTACTTTAAAAAAATACTTTAGTTGTTTTAAATATCAACACGTTTTGTAAGCGAAGCTTTTTTCATCAGAGTTTACTTAAAACTAATTACAACAATAGACATAAATACTTCAATGGACGGGCGGGTATGGGAGTAGTAGCTATTTATTTACAATGACAACAAATTTAATAATGGGTTTTTGGTTCATTTCTGACATCCAAATTAATCTTTACATTATTTCTAATTTCCGAAATTTTGAGTTTGTTTTAATGGATAACACTAACCTTACAGTGTAGCAACTCTTATTCCATAATTGATAAATATTTTGTTTTATCCGACCCGAAAATATATTCAACCCCTTACAGTGTAACAACTCTTATTCCATCTATACATGTACAAATGAAAGTCTGTTTCTGTCTATGTATGTATGCTATACGTTGCTATACCATTCATCAGATTGCGATGAAACTTTGAGGATTTGATGGGCGCATGCACGCAATTCTTACCATATACAATAGTGAGTTCTGGCATCATGAAATTATGCGTTTCTAACAGTTCATCCGATTGCGATGAAACCTTTGGGGATTTGATGTGGATGATTTTAAATATCAAAATACCTTCTTTCCGTCCTCACAAAGGTTACTGGATTATTACAACCACATGACAATACATCTGAAAACTTTTTTTAATTATTACAAAAACTCATACAAAACTGACAATTTGAGAATGACATTTTGCAAACCATCAATTGTTAGATTAAAATTCAATTTTCAAAAATGTTTTTATAAATGAATTTATTTTCACCTATGAAACTAACCAAAATCGAATACTTTGAAGCTCTTGAAGAAAATTTATATTTATTTTAAAAAGGTACCTGAGTTAGGTACCAAATTTATTTATTTATTTATTCACATTTGGTTTTACAGATGTTCGCACTTACGTGAGAACAATCCAGTTATAAAAACTCAGTTAATACACAATAAAATCAAATTTGATTGATTGTTTTCATATTTTACAAAAATGTATGTTTTTTATAGAAAATTTGTAAAAAAAATGCAATATGTGGCACGCGAGCTGTTTGAAAAACTGAATGTACCGGGAATGAATATATAAAGCGGGAGAGTGGAGAGGGTGGCACGGAGGGGGGGGGAGGGTTGGCGCGAGAGAGGAGAGGGAAGGCGGATAAGGCGGAGTGGGATCGCATGAGGGGGAGAGGAAGAGGAGGTGGAAAGGAAACGAGACGAATGGGAAAGGACACCCTGGGAGAAAAAATTTCGTTATTAGGTGGCATAGCAACGCATGCCGGGAACTCGCAAGTTAATAATAAATATTTTGTTTTATCCGAAACTAAAATACATTAAACTTATTCTCGATTATTTTCTTGAGACTGGTCGCTTTTTCTGTATATTCAAATATATATTAAAAAACATCCATTAAAGTCTGAAAACATACATATAAAAAAACCGAAAAGTCTTATTTCTGAACCGTATGTCACGGAACATGCATGTACGAATGTTTAATCGTATGTAATAGATTTTTTACTACGTCTGTGGAAAACATTGTCTGTTTTACGACCCTACATTCCACATAATACCAGATCGCATCTACCAGCCCGCCAAAGCACTTAAAACTTTAATCATAAAATGTAGTTCGCATATTAAACACTTCACGGAATGGCCTTTTTATGCCAATTTACAGATGTAGTGGTTGCGCCCGAGTGTGCCGAACATAAATTATTTCTCAGAACTACCCCTGCGCAGATAACGGGAATAATCCTCCATAAATTACATTCACCATACACAAAAATTAAAGCGGGCATAATGTCTCGCGAATAACAAGGATGATAAATGACAACGTTTTCGGTAATATTTTATTTTAGTTTATCACACGTGACATAGCTTGCAACTTACAAAATTTAATTTTAGCTACAAGTTCTATCATTATCATTAAAAAAAAATACAAATGTGCTTTAGACCACACGACTGAAGTAAAACTTTTATGAGAGGAAGAGAAAGAAAATGTGCGCGTGCACTGCTCTCTCTTGCTCCTACAGTGTGATAAAGACAATAGGCCTGCGCTGTGTCTTAGATATATAATAATAATAATAATAATAAGGTCTTTATTCCAGGATGTGGGGAGGGGAGTGCAATCCCACACATCCCATATAGGGTATAATTACATATGTTATTATGACTAAATAAAAAGATAAAAGTTAACAAAATAAATAAAAAATAAAAAAAGAGAAGCATCATTAGATACACTATTCACAAAAAATATAGTAAAGTCTTTAATCAGGTTCTTGTAGTTCCATCGGATCTCAGATTGTAGGAGCCAGTGTTTTTCTCCAATATTCATCTATGCTCGATCCTGGAATCAGACGGGCTTCCATGATGAGGATATTACTGGAGTGGCTTATCCTTCCCCGCAGTCCTGCAATCCTTGTTCTTAATAGAGCTTCGAATCCTGGAACTCTTCCTTCTGTGAACATTGAAGAGGCACTACAGTACCTGGGAAGTCCGAACATTAGACGGTATGCATTAAACGTAACTGGCTATGAGAGAAAGAGAGAAAGAAAATGTGTGCTCGCACCTCTCTCTCTTGTCCCTACAGTAATATACGAAACGTAACTCTCTTTCTTTCTATCTTCACTAAGTTATATCTCCTTTTCAACTTCCTCGCCCGACACTTTTCGTAATGCTCTCGTCACGCATTCACCAACTTACACCTCTAGCCTAGCGTGCGTAAAGAAGTTTTACTTTAAAAGAAAGACCTGGATACCTGGATTGAGGATTGAGATTCCTGGATTGAGACTTGGATTCCTGGAAAATTCCTGGATTGAGAATAACTTGACAATATTTTAAAATCTCGTACTATCACTATGGGGAACTTAGCCAGCAAAGGAATCGTCTGTGGAACACGTCAGGTTTGGGTGGGACCCAAACGCTATGGCAACTCAGCTACTGACCTACTCAGTTACCGTAGTTAATTTATTTTTTTAACATTAGATCCAACACCTCTGCCATTGGTCACCCCAAGTGGTTCACTACGTTTGTGACTTAACAGGGATGCCCGGGTTCAAGGAGTGAGGTTTGCACTGGTTTTGGCGGCCGATGAGTCAGCCCACCTGCCGTGTGGTGGACAGGGTCGAAAGAAATTGGTTGAGGGAGGTCTTTTATCCTCTCCAGTCGGAATCTCTCGACCCATCGTCCTGCACCGCGGTTGGAGGGATGAATATGAACATACGTCTGTCACTCCTGGACACGCTAACCCCTAGATTCCTACCTACCCGTCAAAACTTGTCCATTCTCAGAACATTCTCTCCTGTCTTCCCTTAAAAACTACTTTCCACACAGCATCCTCTAAGATGACAGACCCTGTCACAGCCGATGCCGCAACACGAGAGTGTGTAAACTGTAAATCCTTTTTGATGACGAATAGACCATGGATTGTAGAATGTTCTGAAGTATGATCGAAGGAGAATAGGTTTTGAAAGGAAGTCTCTTACCTTTTGACGGCTTCCTATGGCAATTCAGGGTCGATCCTGGCTTCCCAAATATATTTGCACAACACCAGGTTTCAAGCAACGACACTTTTATTTAATAAAAATGAAATTTTCTATTATTTGCGATATTTCGAAAGCGCGAGTTGTGAGCCATGTCACTATCAAATTGCAACTGCACAAGTAGGTAATGCAAACTTGGGTGGCAATATTGTTTAAATTTTCCACATGTAGGTAAGAACATCTTCTTCTTTTCCTGGTAGAGACTTTGAGGAAAGGAGGAAGAGAAAGGAATACATGATTGGAGGACTTGGGGAATATGTATTAAGTTTTTTTAAAAAACTGTTTCAGAACCAAACAGACCCTGAGGGAAATTATTTTCTTCAGGGCCTCCTGTGTGGAGCTAATGTAAAAAAAAGATCCACACAGGAAATCAGGGCCTTATTATATCTATCATGTTACGTCCTTTTTAAACTCGTTATATTGTGTACCCATGATGTTTCTTTGTAGTGTCTTATTTATGGTATGTATATTTATTCATCACCTATACAGTGTGTAGGTACGAGTATGTCTATGGATGTGGGATGTGGTGATTTTAAAGAGACACAAAATTCATCTCAGAAAAATATACGTAGATAATGGATCTTTATTGACGGTTACCATCAAAATATTATGGCCTACAGGCACAAAAGCGAGAAATCCCATCCTAACAAAAATGGCTTGAAAATTATGTTGATAATACTGAGTTCCTATCTTCAGAACTCTCATAAAACTATTTATCTATGTATCTTCTAAATATCCAGATACATACTTTAATTAGATTTTCTATGGGTGACTTTGTTTTATAAACGAATCTATGATCTTATTTCGAGATTGATAAAATTTTACGTATTTGACATTCGAAATTAATACACTAAAATACTTGAATGCTTCAAAATAAATACACTTAAAATTAGTAGGCAATATTCATGATTATAAATTGACTTAATATTACTGCCTCAACACAGCCTAGTGAGGCGGGTTGGGAGAAACCTAAATTTAAAATTATAAATTTCTATTCTTCAGGTACCTACTTACTGTTCATATGATTAATCTTTTCTATTAATTGTTAATTTTCGTACTTATGTAACTTATGAATTACTGTAACATGTACTTTTTTTTAGTTATAAATCTTTCGTTAAAGATAAATTATTATTATTATTATTATTATTATTAATTCACGGCCATCTTGAAACTACAAAGCCTTAGCAATATTGAAATAAATGTTTCCAATTTCCATTGTGTTAGACGCCATAACATGTTTCACCTGAATACAATTTAAAATAATATCGCCTATTTTAGCCATCTGACACAAATTTTGACTACATAATATAAAAAGTATATAAAAAAGTGCGCTGAAGTAGATATTTTCGATCTATATGGATTCAGAAAAAACGTTGAGTTAAATATATTAATAAATATAAATAAAAATATGTTGTGCCTAATATATTAAGTGTCATTTAAGTCTCTAATTGTGTTTCTCGTATCTCTTGTCCCTTGTGTCTCTTGTGCCTCTTTTGTTTGTTGTGCCTTCTGTTTCCGTTGTATCTCTTGTGTCTCTTGTGTATCTTGTGTCTCTTGTGTCTCTTGTGTCTCTTGTGTCTCTTGTGTCTCTTGTGTCTCTTGTGTCTCTTGTGTGTCTTGTGTCTCTTGTGTCTCTTGTGTCTCTTGTGTCTCTTACGTCTCCTGTGTTACTCGTGTATCTTACCTCTCTATGTTTTATTATTTGTCATTTAATAGAACTTTTATTATCGTCATAAATTTTTTTTATTGTTTTCATATTTAATCTTTATTTTCAAGATTGTCAAGAAAAATTTTCTAGATTTACAAATGTTTTATTTGTCTGATTAGATTTATTTTATTGTTTGTAGCTTTTTGTCAATTAACTGAGTTTTTCAAAACTGGATTGTTTTTAAGTGAGTGAGAACATCTGTAAGAACCCAATATAAATAATTGACGAGAGTAAGATATGAGATTGATATAAGATTTCGAAAACCTACTACCCATCCCTGAAAACCGAATTTTGATACTTCTTAATTAAATTTTTCGATCCTCACCTTCAAAATAAGAACTGTCTATATATGATTTCAAAAAACTCCACGTAAAGCCTGTGCAACGCCGGGAACTTGAAATAGTGAGTTATAAACACCGTTTTTTTTTTAAATGCCTTGTGACAACCTAACATTTCCACCGCCATGTTCTAAGAAAACACTTAGTGAAATTAGGCCACTCCCAGAGCCACCAAAGCCAGCTGGTTGTCTTGCATAAAGTTATATTAACTAAGTAGTTAATGTGGCAGAGTCCTTGTTTATCTAAACATTCTAAAGCTCTCAAAACTATACTGCAATATCCTTAGCGTGAAACTCGGCTTCCGATAATCTCTTAAAGCTATAACAAACATTAAATAATTAAGAATACAGATAAAATTATTGGTTTGTGTAAAGTGCTGAAATATTGAAATGGTGAGATGTTTTTTTTTCCTGATCTCACTATCAGTATCATCTGAAAAAGAAACCTTTTATAATATTAGGCATTATCCGAACTAAACAGTTACCAACCTAATTTACTGGGATTTTATTTAAGTTTATACACCTATTTGTAACACCTCTTTTGAAAAGTCAAAATTAAATAGGTTAGGTTAGGTTTGTTTAGGTTAGGTTATGGGCTATAGATAAAAAAATATTTCATAACTTTCAAAGGGTTGCTGACGTGCCACTTTGTTGAGTTGTCGTACTTACACCTTAACAAAAACTTACTATTCAGATTTTAAAAAAAAATACGATCCTTTTTTTTTCGATCCTTTTCTTCGGCCATTTTTTAAGGTATGTGCGTTATATTTTAAGGGGGTTTTCTAATCTAGAAGCATAAATTGTAGGTATTTTTTCAGGTGCAATACAAGAAAAAACCAATTATATTTTTACAAGCAATTATTTTACCAAATATTGATAAAATATTAAAGAACACACACAAAAATGAAACGAAAAATTACAAATTCTAAAAGTTACGGGCTGTTGAACGATGGTTGACACGATTGCAACCCTCCTAATAATTCAAAAAAAAATCTTAATCGAACTAAAAAAGTAAAAAAATATTTTTACATATTTTTTTGTCTTTCCAAATTTTTTAAAAACAGTAAAAAATGTAATTTTGCAATAATTTTAGTAAGCGCAATATAATAATGTATAGAGAAAATGGAAAGTAAATTGGTTCAGTAGAACTCGAGATATCGTGTCAATCGTCTCGAAAAAAGTAGTTTTGAGAAACAGGCATTTAAAGTTTTGCTCTATTTAGATTTTACTTAAGTTCCATCTAAACCGATCGAACTTAAATGGCTCTAACTTGTAAAATCATTCAAATTTTGAAAAATCCTTTTAAAGAGATATTCATGAATATTTAAATTATCGAAATAAGAAGAATTTTTATATTGCTTTTATTTCTTGACTGGATTATCCCCTTAAACACTTTTTGGAACCATTCTTACTATCCGTGGGGCCTTACTAATAAGCGTGTTTTAAAATTGAAAAAATCAACCATTAAAATATAAATATAATGTAACTGGTTGTTTATCAGTTGCGTAAAATTAAATACACGTTTATTTGTAAAAGGGAGTGAAAATTCTTGATCAACAAAATCTTAACTTTCTCATTATTTTTAGATTCTGTCATTTGAAGCTGCTAAGTCTTGTTTACCTCCAATTCCCACTTTCTGTATTTCCCAATAATAAGTTTGGCATTAACGGAGCTTTCATTATAGCTAACAATGAGCCCTCCACTCGTCGACAGCGGTGGCGGGTGGTTGCTTGTCGGCGAAAGACTCATTGTATTTTTAGTTGACAGTATTGGCACAGTCACACCAATATCCGATAACGAGCTGCCAATACGACAGGGTTTCTAAATAACAAAATTCTGACAAGTCGTGTGTTTTAGAACTTAAAATGTGAAATGAAATCATCGTCTTACTCGATATTTATGGATGGGACTAAATTAGAAAAGTAAAAAACCTATTAAGGTAGAGTTTCACCGTTATAAGATCCTCGGGTATAAATGATTCATGTTGACCTTAAAACATTTGTTTTTTGCTCAAACCATATTTTTTAATGCCCAAAAACACAAAATTTTTAGAAATATTTCAATTTTCTCGCTTACAAAATTAAAAATCGCGCGTCGTATTTGCACGAGGCAAGTAAGCGAAAAAGTGTTTTTTTTTATTTATTTTGTGCATAATTTTATAAGAATGAAAAAAAAGTTAGAACATTAAGGGGTATTTAAAAAAAATCTTGTATTACTTCATAGTTAAGTCATGAAAAAACATTTTTTTTAATGGTTTACGCTAATTTTTTTTGTAATGTAAATAATAAATTTATTGTAATTCCAATTTTTGTAATGTAAATAATAAATTTATTGTAATCCAACGTAGAAAAGCTAGTAGAAGCTTCAATTTATCCATAGCATATTTTTTGATGTTCATACTGTAAACCGATTCGTCGTAAAGATGAATCTAAATAGTTTCTAAATAGGATTTCACGTATAGCTTCGTCTTAAGTGGTCAGCATGCTTTTTCACGCGAAGTTGTTTGAGGTAAATAATATTTTTTCATCACATTCGTCGGGACAGAATTTACCAAATTATTAATAGACAATACATTCATTTAAAATAACTACACTTTCACATGACAAATAAAACGAGGGCCGGCGTAGTCCAGCGGTAAGGATCTTGACTAGCATTCCGAAGGTCGCGGGATCGAATTCCGGCGTGGCAAAAAAATTTTATTTGATTAATTTGTGTTATTTCACAATTTATTCATATATAGTATATTTGCGGCACGTTCCAGAGTGGAAGATACTCTCAATATCGCCCTGGTGTAAGACCACCATTCAGAATTGAAACGTTACTTGAAATGGCTTTAGCCGTGTTTAGTGACCAGATCTGAATAGTCAGGTACTTCCCACCTTCCTCTACGACATCTCCTTCCCCTCCCCACTACCTTCAGCCTCACAACATACCCCAATCGGGGATGCCATAGTCTCACTGGTTACAGACGGGAGCAGTTGGGACTATTGTGCGGAATTCATACAAAAAATAATTAAATTAAAAAAATCGTAATGTATTAAATGAAAAACACATTGTACAAATATGTCAACTTACAAATTAATTTTCATTAGAATAGTCATCTTGAAAATTAAAAATAGTCCATGATCTTCTACTCTGTCCAAACAGTTCAATTTGCCTTATTTATTTTCCTCGATTTCCGCTTGCCATGATAAAAATTAACGAAAAATTATAACTTTGCGAACTTTCTGTAGTTCTGATTAAAATGTGCCCGTTTCGTCACGTGCACTGCCTCAATACTACTAACCGCTGTCGTTCAGCCAATGATGTTCGTCGAACGAATACGAACGCACTGTCGCGTGGTTTCAAGACGCGGTCTTCGTAAAAGTATTAGTAAGGGGTCTTATAATGGTGAAACTACCTTACACATCATCAATGGTCTAATGACACGGGCGGTCTACGATAAATTATTTTCACAATTTATAACGTAATAAGTCAAAATACATCCCCGAACGAGGTTAACCGTCAAGCACCGTTGTTGCTCTTTTATAAGTTTTGGTCACCATTTCAACATTTTCTAGTCACGGTTGCATTTTCCCCAAGGGGAATCAAAATTTGACTGAAGAGCATTTCTCGTGAAAATCATTCTTTATGAAATCAGAGAACGCATTAAAAGTCTTGAATACATACATAAGTGAAACCGAACGCGGCCTCCCGGAACATTATTTGCTGGGATGATGCCAAAAGGGTTCACGGAACACACAACCAGCTAGATTTTTTCCCTCTTGCATTAAAGTGATGTTCTCAAACATAAAAATAAGTAGGTTTTCTGTCAAAAATAATTTTAATGCCAATTTTTATTTTATTTTATTACCGCATTTTTACACAGGACTGAACTGACCTGACAAAAATCTTTTGTATTTATTTAGCTGTAAATTTATGATTTCTACTGACTCTGCATAATAGTTATTTCTCTTCATTAGTTGTTGCGCTACTTTCTTCTTTCTTCTTTCTCCTCTTCCTTTCTCTTCCTCCTAATGTTACCGACAACGTTACAGTGTCCATCGTCTAGGCAGATACGCAGATTGTGTTGAAGTGTCTGTTCGTGTACGCCGAAGTGATACCATGTTGCAAACGTCAATCCTCAAAACTTCCATACCAGACGCACTTTCCCTAACGAGAGTTTTATGCTGTAACCAAATTGTTTTTTAAACCACATACTCAATAATTTGGGTAGTCCTGGGAAAATTATTCGGTTATCAATTTGCATTTAAAAAACGCATATCGCATTATTACTTTTATTAATATTAAATAATTTCTATCAAATTCCGGCGAAGTATCTGTCTTGCCCGCCTCTTGTCTCTGTTAGATCGCCTGGCGTAACCGCGTTCCTATCCCCTCCACCCTGTACAACAAACTAGTCACGAATGCGTACGCTGTAACCGCCAATCGCCGGTCGAGATTCGGAAACAAGGAGTCATGGTGGAATCGGCCCGCCTTCTGTTTTCCATGGAAAAATACGCGTTATGGTCTAAATTCACTAGAATATTAATTATGACTATATTTATCAAACGATTTCGATAATGACTACTGAAATATTATTAACTCTAATTATCACCAAAACAAAATACAAAAAAATATGTTATTAACACCCTTTACAAAGCATAACAAATTGGGGGACTCGAGTGACCCCCCTTCGGATCGTGTGTGATTTTTTTTCTTTCCGGGACGAAAAGGTTAATGTGGTTGGTTTTTGTGGATTTCAATTGGTTCTCTAAGTAGGCGCATTCGGCGCGCCTTTCCAGCACAATAGCTTAATCATCTTTAAAAAATTAAATCCGGATTTGTTTTTTTAAATCTTGCAAGCCCCTGCACCAGAGAACGGAATTTGACAACACCAAATCCACCATTAAACCTGGTTGTGTCGTTCTGTCGGTATGTCGGTGTGTTTGTGAGTCGGTGTACTACTGTGCCGCTGTGACGCAGTTCACCTTCAGTCAATATCGCTAACTGGATATTATATTCCTGCACTGGAAGCATTTCCTTAAATTGAATCCTGAGTGATTTTCATTCAGGCGATGAAATCTGTTCGAATGGCGGATGATATTTGAAGGGGCTCATAAATAACAAAAAAATCATACATCACTGTATATTTGGATGGTATCAAAAGAAACATTAATTTTTTTGTTTGTCCCTTATGCGTTTTTTAGCCATTCATCCGATTGCGATGAAACTTTGATGATTTAATTTGCTCATGCCCGAATGTTTTTATACATAATTGTGTGCTCTGGCGTTATGAAATTATTTCCTGTACTATTCATCCGGTTGAACTGAAACTTTGGTGATTTGTTGTGCGCATACCTGCAAAGGTTTTCATATGTACTAGTGAGCTCTGGCGTTATGAAACTTGTATTAAAAAATTACAACAGGTGCTACGCAAATTGTTTGAAAAATGATTGTCTTTCATGTTGTTTGGCCGCAAGGAGGGAAGGAGGGAAGAATTATGGAAGGGGGAGGCGAACGAAGGAGGTGGGGAGTTTTGAGAGGGGGTCAAGAGAGGGGGTAGGCGGGGAAGGGAAAGCGGGAGGGGAAGATGATGCAGGAGGGGTTATGAAGGGCGGAAGGAGAACGGGGACGAATGGAAAAGGACATGCAAGGAGAAACAATTGCTTTTTTCAAGTGGAATTGCAACGCATGCCGAAAACTCGTTATTAATACAAAATTTGTAAAATGATTGCATTTTATTAGTAGTTTTTCGTTTTAATTCTATTTTTCGTCAACGGAACTAAAACAGTCGTATTATCAGAAGATCTTCCCAATAAGAAGATAATAAATACCCAAACTTATCTTGTCAAGAGTCAAAATATTAGAAGAGTATGTTTAAAACCATGTATGAGGCAAAGAGTGTGTGCCAAGACCGAGTTGTATGGCGGTTCGTCTTCTCTGCCTACCCCTGTGGGGCGTGATGGTTAGTTAGTTTACCTATCTTCGATGTTTTTTCAAGTTTTTACAAGTGGAAAAATAGCATCGCAAGACAAGGCTTTAACTTTGTTTTATTACCAGATGTGAAAAGGCATGTATGTAAGTGAAAGTGGGCTGGAACGACGTTCTATGGGACTTCACCTCACAAGATCTGCACGTCTGATCTGCACGTCGAAATACAGTACACTGTATTTCGACATCTAGTTGAACTAAGTTATTTAAAAAATATATACTTCACAAGAGTTTAAACTGCTCCCAACCCCTTGGAGCCAGTGGGACAATGGCATCCCTAACTGAAGTAGGTTGTGAGCCTAAAGGTAGTGGGAAGGGAAGGAGATAGGAAAGAGGAAACTGGGAGATACTTCTCTATTCAATTCTGTTTCAAGCGACGTTTTAATTCTGAATATTGAACGTACACCAGGGCGATACTGAGAGTATTTTCCGCTCTGAATCGCAAATATACTACACATCATTTTAACACAAATTAATCAAATAAAATATATTTCTTTAAAATTCTCAAATTCACTTTGTGACGTCATTATTAATTTAATGTAAACAAATAACTTTGTGTACACCACTATTGAATTAACAATATCAACACGTTTCAAAAACTATGTTTTCATCGTCAGGATAATAAGTTAATAAAAAATAACAAAAGACAAACAAGTATAGACAAATTAGAACATAGACAAAATATTAAAAAGGAGAGGTGATTAATTACTTAAAATATCATAACAAACAATTATATAAAATAAAATATAAAAATTATTTTAGGATGTTCAAAAATTTCATTACCGTAATAAAAAATCTTTTAAAAAATTCAATTAAATCTTTTAAATCTTATTATCCTGACGAAGAAAACATAGTTTTCGAAACATGTTGAGATTGTTAATTAAATAGTGGTGTACACAAAGTTATTTGTTTTCATTAAATTAAAATAAAATATACTTGCGCACGCCGGGGTTTGAATCCGCGACCCCCGGATTGCGAGTCGAAAGCCAATGATGATGAGGGCTTAGGAAGAGGATGTAAGAGAAATTATTTAATAGGGATAAAAGACGGATACCATCAGATCGTTTAAATGCGTTTTATTTATTTTTATTTATTTAAGATTGGATCGGTAAAACAATCCGTTTTCGTACTGATGATCATGACAACTGGATTTCTGCTCTTTTCCGCCAAGTATCTCACATCCGGCACTTTCTATTGTCTTTCCCGTCCGCTATTTTCAAACATTTATCAATTGTGGAACTCTCGAATGGTATTCAGACAAATGACAAATGTTTTTCGAAAATTGACATTACTCTAAGGAGTTTTCCTATTTCTATCCATTACGAAATTCCTCTTCTCGGGTCAGACCAGTTAAAAAACTCTAAAGTTGTAAATAACGAAACAAATAGACAGCCCAATCAGTCAATATTGATTAAAGTAAATAATCTGTTTCAACCTTTTCACCTGCCAAGCTAACCCTATTTTACAGGTGATGAAAAATGTGGCGGAACCTTTTCCATTTTATGTTTGAAAGGAGCACTCTAGTTCGGAGGGGAGCCTAAAACTACCTGAAAGCCTTCGAACTGCCGAAACCAGTCTAAGGGCGGGGATAGGGGGTTGGTAAAGTCATTAGGTCTATATGTCTCCCGTGTCTTTGGGGATGAAACGTTAATAGAATGGTTGGTTAGTTGGTTAGAATGCCTTTACGCTGGTTACTTTAATCAAGTTAACAGTTTGAGTTTAGAGACGAAAATTTTGCGCTTCTCCTTCGTAATAAAAAATTGACAACGAATATCATGTATTTTCTGCGTTATTTTTATCCCAATCTAAAAAAAAACATGTAAAAACATTAAAACCACAGAAATATTGAAAAAAGATACTCTCATAAAAATTCACATAATTTGTGTACTTAATAGTCTAAACTAATATTATAAAGAGGAAAGATTTGATTGTTTGTTTGTTTGTTTGCATTGAATAGGCTCCGAAACTACTGAACCGATTTTAAAAATTCTTTCACCAATAGAAAGCTACATTATCAGCAAGTAACATGGGCTATATATAATGTTAAGTTCTGGCGTTATGAAATTTGTATAAATGAAAGTGTGTGTATTTCATATATTTTTGCAGGAGGGAGGAAAGGTAGGGGGAAGGTGAGGTTCGTGGAGAGGGAAGAGACGAGGGAGGGGGAAGGTAGAAGCGAACGGGGACACACGGGAAAGGCTAAGAAGGGAGAGAAAATTTATTTCTTTGAATGGCATAGCAACGCATGCCAGGAACCAGCTAGTATTTTAATATATTCAAATCACAATATTAAAAAATGTTAAATGAATGTTAGGTAAATAAATTTTAAACTAAGTACCCACGCACTGGTCGTAATTGTGTGGGATTATTTTACAATACTTATACCCAAATTGTTTTAATGATTTGAAGTATTTTGCAATAAATTGTATATTTTACACCACATTTATATTTTTAATTATATTTGTGATAATAAAATTTGACTTAGATATGCTACATACATTCAATAATATTAATATTTGATTATAATTTTTAGGTAATGCTATGTAATAATTGAAACGCACGACAACAGTTTCGCATTCCAAAGGCATTATCAAACAATAAATGAAATAATAATAGGTATTATTGAAAATTGCGCAGGGTGTTAAGGTGCACACTTGACTTATTTTAACCAGTGATTCCGACATTAGTTGAAGTAAAAAATATTAACAAAATTTTGATCTTCGATGACATTTTAGATTTTTTTTTCGACAAAACGTTTAAAAAAAATCAGTAGGCATTGGACAGTTAGGATCAAGGCGAGACGTTGGGCGGTTACTCGGCTGAGCAAACAGTAATGAAATTACGTGTGGAACAATTTTTTTTATTGGTTTTGAAGAAAAAAATATTCCAAAATATAAAAATATATAAAAAAATACGTATAAATGTCGCCAAAGATCAAAAATTTCACTTTTTTTTTATTTTGAATAACGTCAAGAATCACTAATTAAAGTATGTCAAGTACGTCACTATTAGAATATCCTGTATTAAAGAAAAATGTTCAATAAAAATGGAGCTGTACAAATTTAACTTCACAACAATAATTAAACGATTTAAAAATATTTCTTCTATCTGTTTAAAAATCTATCTGTTCTACGTTGTAAGTATATTTATCATAAATTAATGTAAGTAACATAACATTACAGAGAAATGAATTCTGTTTGGATTAAAGATTTATGACGATGTAGGACTTCTCATTCTTCTTTAGGTCTCCTCTTTTTCGAAGGATGGCTGCTACAGGCTGCAGTCGTAATAACTCTGTGGAACTAAACTAGTACCAGCATCTAAGATTACGAAGCCGTGAAGTCTTACGTTTCCCACTCCTAAATCATTCAAATTTTAGTCAATTCTGTAATAAACGTTGAGTGGTAGTTCACGAAGCGTAAACTTAGTATCTATAAATCATTTATCGGAAGTGCTTTAACTTCTAAATTATTCAGAATACAATAAAGACATTAAATCAACAGATAACTACAGAACTAACTTCGACACTTAGAAAAATACCCAATCAAATTTACTAGCCGGAATCAGAATCCAACGAACCCTGAAATTATTAGGTACTTCAAAATAACTGTAGAGAAACCAATAAAAGCGTTTTGTGGGCATGTCCTTGTGCCCGAATGCGGCTCAATTTTTCCATACTACCAATGAAATTCATTAAACATTTTCTCAAATTGGAATTTCGTTCTCGAACAGATAATTAAATTCCATTGGCCTGCCTGGGGCCTAGGAGTTTCGTAAAAAGGTTTTATGTAAACCGGCGACTTCATTTATCGTGATTAATTTTCAAGTCACTATGCCGTGTTGGTCTTTGTCCTTGGTTAACCAACGTTTTGGTCAGCGTCATATTTGTAAATTGTGAAGTTTCTGGTTATGTACGTAGAAGTGTATCGTTTTACAAGCCTTAAACCTGTAAAGTGCCGTTCGCAACACGCCGAGTATTTTAGTCGAGTGAAGAGTATAGTAGTAACTAAACGCGCCCGAACACCACAATTTTAGTAGAGTGGATTAGACAGCTCTTTAGTAAATTCAATCCATTTCGTTCTATTTTTTCGGCGAGGAGTGATCCCCACCACGCGTTCCTGTGCACTAACATGCGCAAACCCGTTTTTTTAGCATAGTTCATTTGTAGACACGCGGAAATGTGGTGGTGATAGAGCGAATATGCAATTCATGCTGCTATTAATCTCTTTTCGTGTCCACAGTTTATTTATTTTCATCTTACCAATTTATTCTTCCACCTCTTCTACGCATTACAATATGCGTAATTAGCGTATTTATTTTGTTGTGTAGCAGACCGTCATCTTGCAACGGGCGGCGGGCAATAATGATGAAAGTAGTGCGAACGATTTTCGGCTAGTTAAGTAGCATGCATACTCGCTGCTGAACTTACTACTTGTTCAAAGCAAACAAGCCATTACAGCTGTTATGTAAGTATAATAATTACACGTTATAATTACATTAATGGTGTTTTTCGGCGTTTAGTTTCAGCGTAGCTGTCAAGTACCGGATACCAAAAATACCAAGCTTTGCCCCGTCGCGATAGACCCTATTAATTTTAATGAGTTTCTTGTTTTCAATCGCCTCCGTAATTAGGCATATTCGATGAGGTATGGGTTTTTCCAGGACTTCAGACCCATATCTAAAGCTTTGACTTGTTTCTTTTGCTTTGGACTGAACTAGGTAAGGAAGGGAAGGATATGGGAAAGAGAGGGTTGGAAAGTTCATGGTATTCAAATCTGCTTACTAAACATAACTATAGTCGTTTCTAGAAGAGTATATTCTTCTTAAATCGGTTCCTCGTTGCTGAGAAAAATGATGATGACTACTACTCCGATTTACATGGTAGACAAGACTCTCCCACTTTTCTCGGTCCTGCTTTGCGTGGAGAGCCGCGGACACCGACGTACTGGACGCCGGTGCACTTGGTCACTCCAGCACCTTAGTGACATTTCTCTGCTTCATCTGCCTTCCACTTTGCCAGTGACTATGAGTTACACCATTTTTGAGTCCTCAGTTTAACCAAAGTATCTTAAAATACGTTTTAGACATAGATAGTTGAGAGCCTATTGTGGATGCCGCGTTCTTCCAAAATGGTCACATTAGTGCGTCTGGTCGTCCACGTAACTCTAAGCGTCTACTACGTAAAACAACATATCTATGGATAATAATTCCTAATAAGACAGGCACAGTATATCACCCATTGTAATTATCGTTGTAAAATAAAAAAAAATATTTACTTTATACAAATTTTTTTAAAATAACTAAGCAGTTAATCGCCGCTTATTGTAATATTTTTGACTTTAGTTAATTATTTTTCTGTGTCAACTGAACTTATTTGTCTAACCTTGTATGAATTCATTTATATTTTATTTTGTATCCTGATTGAGAAATTATCGTTTTTTAGTAGGTTCAAAAGTTTTACTTACTTACACTTCTTACTTTTTACTTACTACTTATTACCTTGATTCGTGCATATTTTCTGTACCATTAACTTTTTACTATTAACTTATACTATTAAATTCTACTTTATTGTACTATTTATATGTTAATTTAATTCGGTTAACATGACATGTAATGTTATTAATTATGAATGTTAATTTGTTATGTTTTTAATCGAAGAGCATTTTATATTCTTTAATTACGTAAATTAAAATAATTTGTTTCTTTTTTAAAAAATCTTTCTTTTATTTATTATTTATAACCTTTTTTGCCTGCGGCTTCGCTCGCATGTTATTAAGGGTAAATTACTGTAGCGCTTGCACTTACCAATTATCCCCCCCTCCCCCCTCCCGCATTCCATACATTCATTCTCGGTACATTCAGTTTTCAAAAAGCTCGCGTGCCACCTAAATTTCATAATGCCAGAGCTCACCAGCAGTAAAAAAAAATAATTATCCAATTTGGTTCGGAAGTTACGCGCGCAAGAACCAACATTTCGAAGATTCATTTTTATTTACATGAATAGATAGATATTAACTACGACGCCTGAAATAAATAAAAAAATATCAAAATCGTTTCCACGGCAACGATTTGTTTCCTGACGTTAGCAATAACTCGCTTTATTAGCGACAGAAAACGTGTAAGAAATAAAATAAATTAATATTTATAATTTCATAACGCCAGAGCTTACCATCATATACAGCCCATGTTCTTTGCATATAATTTAGCTACCTATTGGTGAAAGAATTTTAAAAATCGTTTTATTGTTTTATGCGTGAAAGCGTAACAAACAAACACACGCAATTTCACATTTATAATATTAGTATAGATTGGTATTGTGTTATATCGTAGAATTCCGTTTAAAACATAAAAGTGATGCAAATTTATTACCTACCTACTGACGTAATGAAATTCTGCATCGGGATCGAGAGACGCCGGTTTAGGGATCCTTTTAGATCCTTTGATCATTTAGATCCTTTGATCTCCAGCTGGTCTCTCTCTACTCATTATCTTGCACCGCAGTGGGAGGGATGGATTGGTCCTGGACACACTGCCCCTTAGATTACTACCCATTCCTTATATCTTTTCCTTCCCAGAACTTATTCTTCTTTATTTCATTAAAAACCATCCAGACAGCATTTCAAAAGTTAACTAAGGCCCTGAATTTTTTTCTCATAGAGTTTGGTCTCGTTTTAATAAAAGTAAAAAAGGTCAAAAATTTAACCTCCATCATTAATAATAAATAATATTACGATACAGATGCTGAAACCTTGTTACTCGGTCAATTTTACTGCAAAGTGGCTTGGAAATTTCAGGTTTCAAGGATATATTATTTTATAAGGATAGAAATTATGATGGTACCAATTATTATTCCAGTATTGGGAGGCGACAGACCGGGAGATATATTGAGTCCTGTGATAGTACTAATTAGGATACTTGGGCGATGTGAAGGTCTATTTGATTAAATTTAAGGTTGGTTCAAACTAATTGTGTGAGGCAGACGCCATTAAGAAGCATTATTAGAATATTGTTATGCAAAATCTTGCCACCATCTGGCGGTATAATTAGATATTAGAATATTAAAAAGGGGTAGTATAAAAAGCTAATAAATACTTTATGACTGGAATTCCTTTAAAAAAATTTTACTAGGTAATGTTAGTTTTTATTTAATTCAGACGTGTAATTATTTATTTGATGAGCTTATGTTCTAGACTTTCTAGAGCAGTGGTTCTTAACCTGTGTTCGATCGAACCCCAGGAGTTCGGAGAGTCAGTCTCAGGGGTTTGGCGGAACAAGACCCAACCCGAAAAAAAATTACAAAGAATATTGTCACTATCCCATATCCCATTCCGCCTCATTCTATCCCATTGCGCCCCCCCCCCCCCCCTGTGGTAAATATAGTCGTGACAATAGCCCATCCTATCCCATTACGCCCCTCCCCCCCCCCCTTGTGGTAATCCGTCGCCACTGATGACACGCCCCGCTTTCCAATTAAGAAGGGTTCGGTGAATGCATATGAAACTGTTAGGAGGTTCGGTACCTCCAAAAAGGTTAAGAACCACTGTTCTAGAGTGATTAATACTGTCAAAATCGCTCTGATAAAAATGATTGTTCGGAATCAAAGCGTTGTTTGAATTGGTATAATTTTATTTAATGACAATACCTGAAAAGCTCATGTTTTCCTTTCGCTTTACCATAGTTTCTCTCTAACTAATGAGCGCTTTTATTATTACGGTACGGTACACGTTCACGGTACCGTGACGGCAAAAAAGTCAACAAACATACCTTCCGTATCACTATAATGCTGCAGCCCTTTCTTACACATTAAGTAATGGTGAGACAAAAGATGGGACACACAAAATATGTGTGACTGTTTTCTCCATATTATTCGTTTTTTCTTTGGAGAACACAGATATATTTTATTACGGATCAGCTACGCGACGGGAATTGTCTTTAATTTTCTTTATACATGTGAGGGAGATAAATGATAATGAATGTACAATTCCTTTGGATGGGTGCTATTATACGTTAACTGTGTGTCTCATTTTTTACTGTTGTTATTTAGTGTGTAAGAAAGAGCTGCAGCATTATATATTGAAGAACAAAAGCAAAACCATCAGCGCATTGACATATGATGTCTTGAATTTTCGGAATTCACTGACACTTCAATTTTAACCTTGTAACTATATTCCATACTTTCAAAATTATCTTCGCGGCCAGTAGTATTGCAGAGGTCGACGGAGCGTCACAGTGCGGTGAGTGAGATAGATGCAAGAAAATTATAACCCTATTCCATTGGAGGACCTACGTACGTTGTGTACCTCAACTTAGGAAAGAGCAGCAGCTATTGTGATAAGGAACGTGATTATTGCCTTTTTTATGCCGTCACGGTACCGTATCATGTATTGTCACGGTAATGCTGAAAGCGCTCACTGATTTAGGCCTTACAACCTACCATATTTGTAAATGTTACTGTCCGACTATATTCACATAAAAAAAATTAAACAAATATCCGTAATGCTCTTCATTCATTGGGATTAATCGAAGTTTGTTCAGGAATCTTCAAAAAAGTCCGTTTATTTAAGATATCGCGGGGTTTACAATGAATGTTAACTGAATCAAACGTCCATTCAAATGGGAACTCTGTGTAATTCTGAAACACGGGAACTCGGCACTGAAGGTGCCCAGCTGTTGATCGAATATTATTGACTACTTTCGAAACCGTTCGGGTATTAGACACAAACGGCAACCGTCGACTTTCTCCTAGTACTACTTAAATGACTACTGAAATTTTGATTGTAATACGTATAGACGTAAATTTGTTACCGAGATTTGTAGAGCTCATGATCTTACATCGAGCTGCTTACTTATCTCAAAAGCGATTTTTTTAGGAATATCTTCTGTTGCTTTGGTGTAGCGATAGGTCAAAATAATTTGACCTCTTGAATGTTGGATGGTATTTCGAAAAACCGTTAGAAAATTACCTCGATGAATTCTGGTCGAATATCGATATAATTTATTTGTTTTTGCGTTAGTTTATGCTTATTAAATAATATTTATTATTATTAACGTATAGCGCAAGATGATATCGTAAGAACTTTTTCCAGAATAGCTAGCAAACTAAAAAAAAAATATTTAAAGATCTCCCATTTCGGGAATAATTGTCAAAAATATAATCGTAAAAATTAAAACTGATTTTATTATTTTTTACACATATCTGAATACTTCATCAATATTAAAATCACAAAACAAAGGAGTTTTCAAAGAAATGATGACCTTTATACCCATTTGAAAACATAAACGCAACTTTGGCAGCTGTCAAAAGCCATACGCAAATTTCATAGAAAATTATTTTAAAATAATTCAGAGAAGCTGCAATAATCAAATAGTACTTAGATTTAGGTACTAGATTAACATTAATTTAGTAATAAGTTTCTAGGTCACTTAAAATGAATTTATCGAAATATAATTATGACTTTCTGAGAAGACAATTTGCAAAGGGTTAATTTAATGGCAATTAGCCATCAACGATTTTCTACGAATAGCTTATCCCGCTACTCATCAAGGGCAATTAGAAGAGTTACTCGACGCTTCCAAGAGTCAATATAACCGATGACTTTAATGTTTCCTTTAGATCCTGGCAGAAGTGACCATGGGTTAAATTTCAAAAGCGGAAAATTTTATTTTTTCATTCCTAAAAATGGTTTGATTGTACCTCGTTGCAGAGTGTAAGATAGATCCAAAAAACATACGCTACCCATGTGAGTGTACGATTTCGAATGCCACTTAAGTAATTAACAACAATTTTTAAATAAAACATACCATTTACATAGCCCTGGAAAACTTTAAATTGGGGAAGGTTTTCTAAATTACGTGCTGGCATCTCTACTGATGAAAACGCACACATACATTAATCTTGTCCAGTATGACGAAAGTATCGGATCAAAAAAAACCTCCGAAAAGGTCAGCTGCCTGCAGTTCATCTTCTAATCGGCCTCATCTCCTTATTTCAAATTATCTACAAAGTTTTTATCAGGTTTTCTCAATTAAGTCCTGTGGGTCATACGATGAAACTTAAGGATCATGTATTTCACGTTCCAATTAGTTATCAATGATTTACACAAGCTTAAAAATACATGTTCCCTAAATAACTACCGTGAAAATGTTCACAATTATTATACGAGAAGTTGCCACGGATAGAATTACTACGCTTGGAGAAAAATACACCGTCTTAAATTACACCTACTGGAAACCTAATCTAACTGAACCTAACCTAAATTTAGAACTTTCGTTTAAATTTTAAATCCATTTAGCACTCACTTAAGCAAACTTTCATGAGAGTTGCAAACAGCCTCATAATGTACACTTTCCCCTTAGTGTTTGGTTTTTTGGTAGCTTAATACCAAACCAATTAGGAACGTTTTTTAATTTGTATTATAGAATTATAGATGCCAGTACTTATTTTTGAATATTTCATATGCATTATTCTCTTCCAACAAAAAAAAATTAATGGAGCTTTTTTCATAACTTTATAAAAGTAAAATATTCACAGCGTCTTTTGTATTACGTCGTGTTGAGAACAACCATTTTTTGTGTGGTACAATTTTTGTCCATTAGTTTGAGATTCTCATTGTTGTCGGTGGTGATTTGTTAATTTAAAAACAGTACAATAAATCGATGGATATTCAAAAACTACTTTTTCTTTGCCCCAGTCCTAAATTTTTGCAGAAAGTGTGTATCAATTCTCTCATTTCCCGTGAACGTTATTGAACATACGTTATAAAATAAATAAATGATGTTTTCTGTCTCCATTATATTATTATTCGAAGAATCAGCCCCTTCCCGTCTCCCGTTCCTACAATCTCACAATGTTTCACAAATTTGTTATGCCATAATCTCGCTGGCTCCCGGCGGTAGCGCAAATTCTTGTTTAGTAAAATAAAAAGAAGATCTTAACATTTCCTTCTTCGATGTATTTGTGCAAGATTTTCATGCAAGTGTTTTATTTGTGTAAGTTTTGACGCAACTTATCAGACAATACATTGCGAGTTTATTTAGTTCATTCACCTATTTCAAACTTGTACAAACTTATTGAAAATTCACAAACTTGTGTAATCATATACGTTCTTTGACCTTATAAAAACAAATTTGGTGAACAAAACCGCTTAAGGAAAATAACAAAGTTAAAGCGTGCAAGACTGAGCAGGTGTATGATTTCAAATAGAGTGACTTTGGCTATTAAGGAGAACAAATGGGTAGTTTGAATGTTGTTCTGGTTTTTGGCACAATTTTATCGCTGTAAATGTCGATGTTAACTACAGAAAAACTATTAAAACTATCTGTTGGAAGATTTACTGAACTTTTTTGTGGATGGAAGAGGATTTCGTGATATAGAAGGTATTGTTTTCGGGAAGTTGTAAATAACTCAATGTTTTTTTGGAAATGGATACCCATTAAAAATAAGTTTTAAAAAAAGTTATTAGTTGCTTATTGGTTCATCGTTCTATTGGAGATTAAAAAAAACTAGTAACGGGCTGATAAAAAATATAGGAATAAATTATTTGTTAAAAACTGAGTAAGTCTTTTTTTAACCATCCGTATACCAGGGGGGGGTGACAAACCCTTGTTCTTCAAAAATCGCAATAATTTCAAAACTGTGATAGTGTCAAAGTTTTAATTCTCAGTAGCTGGAATTGCAACGTTGCCGCTCGGATCAGTAATGTTATGTGGCGACCGCTAAGTGACTCACTTATACGCCCCTAAAAGGCGTATGGGTAACACATACCCCATCTCGCACGGCGCGTTAATAAATATATATATATACCTTTCCTTTGTTTAGTTTATTAGAAAATATTTTGTTTTTTTTTGTTAAATTAAAACGATTGTGATAATCAAAAGTGCAATTTAAAATTAGTACATACAAAAATATTGTTAAGTTACAAAAATTACAGAAGCTGTGTTTTTTTGTTATTTTATAATAAAACTTATGTGTAGTTTTTCTTAAACCTTATTATTACTATGTGTTTATGAATACCAAATGCTTAATTTCGCCGAAAAAAATAAATATCGTAATTTTATTACTTTTATATTTTGGGGTACGTCATACCCCCCTAGTATGGGACAGAATTTTTATTATAGAAATTCAAAATTATAATTTGAAATCCAGAAACAAGTTGGTGCCAGTTATTCGTAACTAGCTGAAGTACCCAGCATTGCCCGGGCCTTTCGAAGAGTTTCTCAAAATTTCATGTAAACAATGATCCTTCTCTTATTTTAAAGGTCAACTGTGAAAAGTATATTATCAATCTCGAAAAAAAAACTGCTCGGTATACGCCACACGACCGTCCGCCCGTCCGTCCACGCAGACCACAGACACTCCCATATATAAATAGATCATAAATAGGTACCTTTCAATCTTTTCTTACGGTAGGTAAGTGCTTTTCAAATTTCCAATAATATTGCCTTATCATATTGATCACCTAGGTATCAGTTTGTGGCATTCCATTATAATTAAATGTCGCAATATCACAATATTTAAACCACCATATTTTGATCGCTGACCGGTTTCGGTTGGTTATCTAATATTTATTTATTAACGCCATGTGGTTTTTACACAACATAGCATACGACATAAGCCATAACACGAAAAATAAGAAAATCGAACGTAATAAAGAGCCATGAGCGTGTAAAACAGCAAAGGACGTATGTAGTATAGAACATGTTATAAATAAAAAAAAAAACAAAATTAAACGCTGTATGAGTAAAACAATATTGGAATGCATAAGAAATAAACCTAATTAAAATATCGTATTGGAATTGGGATATTTTTTTTTTGAGGAATATAAAGACAGATATCAATAATTGACTCACTCCAGTAAAATACTCATCTTTCATGAGTACCTACCGCACTTTCAGTTTGATTTAACCTCTAGTAAAAGATTATCGATACATTTATCATTAAAGTCGGAAAATATTTAGATTCCGAGAAGGCACGTACGAAAATCGTTTATCGAACGAATTATCTCCGATTCCACGAACGTGATTGGAAATAAATATTTAAAGAAAACTTGTATGAAAAGTTGCCTCTCGTATGCGTCGTTAATACGCACAAGCCATTTGTGTGGATTTTCCTGATATTCTTTTCAATAAATGGAACGCGGAAATGTTCGCGTAATTTAATATTTATACAGAATTGAAAGTCTATTGAACTTTCAGGCAAAGTAATGTGTAATTTAATAACCCGGTGAACGGGTAACTTAACTGGTGAATTGAAAAATTTCTAGGCTGTGGAAGAGCAATACAATAATAAAATATTTATTTGTCAGTAGATTTTTTAAATTAGTTTGTTACAAATTCAAATATCACATTTGGTTTGACAACATTGACGAAAAAGGTCTATGCAGCTGGTTTTCATCGGTACCTTTAATTCATTATGCACTAGCTTTTACTCGTGCTTTCGCTCGCATGATTTTTGGGGGAAATTACTGTAGCAATTAGCAATACATAATGTTCTTTCCCGTGCGTCCCCGTTCCCTTTCACCTTCCCCGCCTTCCCCTTCCTTTTTCTCTTCCCTCTCCGTAAACCCCACCTTCTCCCTGCCTTTCCTCCCTTCCGCTAAAATATATGAAATACACACATTTTCATTTATACAAACTTCATAACGCCAGAGTTCACCATTATATACAGCCTATGTTACTTGCTGATAATGTAGCTTTCTATTGGTGAAAGAATTTAAAAAATCGGTTTAGGCGTGAAAGCATAACAAACAAACACATTCGCATTTATAATATTAGAATAGATTACATTATAAATATACAGGATTTTAAGGTACGTACTTTTTTAACAAGTGATTCCTGACATTATTTGAAGTGAAAAATGATAATGTAATTTGGTGTCTGGTGTCCCAATAAGTTTTTCAACTTAAAACATTAAAAAAAATCAGTAGGTATTTGATTGTTAGGGGTAGAGTGAACAATTAGGCTATTTATTATTCGGCTAAGTGACCAGTGATGAAATATGGAAGATTTTTTTTTTTTGCTCGGTTTTGAAAAAAAAAACACAAAGTTAGTAGAGACAAATTCCGTGAACTTTTTTATTCCAAATAATGTCCGGAATCACTGGTTAAAGTAAGTAAGACGGAACTTTTAACGCCCTGTGTATTATAAATTATAAGGTTATGAAATTCAAAGTAAATGAAAGTAGGTATTCTTTTCATTAGGTATTTTAAGGAAGGAGAGAAAGTTACGAGTTAAGAAAAAAGGTATGAGGGGTGGGTAGGACACTAGGGGTTGATGAATCTATCCGTCCCGCTGTGTGTTGGGCAATATTCCGAGAGAGTCCTGCTGGAGGTCAAAAGGTCCCTCAACCAGTCTCCACCGTCCGACCTGCGACGCAGTTATTTGATGTCCATATTTGAATAGACAGTGGTATTTCTTTCTAGTTTTGTCGAAAAATAACTGTGACTATCCTCAAATACAACAGTTTGATGTCTGCGGAGAACAGGTAAATGGTCTCTCTGACGTGTATCGTGTATAATATACTCACTAGACCACTACAGCCTGTCAAACAGGTTTCGAAGGTTTCTGCCAGATAGGCAGAAACCTTCGAATTCATCAATATCACGTTGTTTATTGGTATTTCCAGTTCAACCTGGATCAATTGAATTGTTGATAATTTTATGTACTTTTAGCTGTCCGGTTCTTTGGTTTTGGGCGCCGAGGTCTGAACTTTTGATTAAATTTACGAATTTTGTAAAGATATAATTTTATACGAACTTTTAATTTTTTATTCTAATACCAAAATTATTACAGAACAAAGATGGGTTTAAAATTATTAAAAATAACCCCTCTTTATTTACCTACCGAAGCGTATCTATGCTTAAATATAGCGTAAAAAAAAGTTTCCGCCAATTTTTTCGCATTGAAAACAATTATCATCAATTTTAATTAACATAATATGAATCAAATTTAAAAATATTATTATTAAGTTCTACAATTTTTTTTAGTTCTTTATAATCATCAAGGTCATTTTCAAATGTTTGAAAACAACATTAAAAGCTGAAACAGATATCACAATATTAAAAAAAAAAATATATATATTTTTTAATTTGATTAGGATTACATTCAAAGAAATATATTAAATGAACTTCTACGAATTAAACATAAAAACAATAAAAAATCATCTTCAAATAGAATTGAGCATATTGTCTTATTTAGTAACTGTGACACCATTTATTTCTTCCAATCAAAATGGTCCATTTTTTTGTGTTGTTGTCCTTTTTATAGAAAGCTAAAAAAAATCTAAAAATTTTTAAAATTTATTCACTTTCCATACATAATTTTTTTAAAACGTATAATTAAGGAACTACTTGTTTTATGTTTTGACCGCTGAGAAAAATAAAGGTATGTAAGATAATAAGTTATTATTATGAATGTAAAAAAAAAAATTACACTGGTGAACTCCCAGTATGGAAGCTTCGACCAAGTAGGCCAATGCATGGAAGACATCCGTTTGTAATTAAAAAAAAAGTATATATATATTTATTTAAAGATTACTGCGGATCGCGGTGATGCACTACAATTATTGTGGACCACAGTGTGCATTTTTTTAGACAAAAAATATTCCAACAAAAAATCGTCGAGATGTTAACTGGAACAAAAACAAAAAATTGTCGAGATTTTAACTGGAACAAAAACAAAAAATTGTCGAGATGTTAACTGACTTGATGTGATTTTTCTCCTTTCTTCAAGTTCTTGAGAGTGTTACTATTTTAGCAGAAAAGTCACTAAACAACAAAGTGCTTAAAAAAAGTAGGCCTCACTATTGGGCCACCGTTAAATTATTACTGGGAGGCTGAATTAATAAATTTGCATTATAAGCCTGTAAATAAATCACGAAACACGCCCACAACACACTTCTTGTTAATTTGTTTATTCTGCGTTATTTATGAACCAATCGAAATATTAAAATAAAACTTCGCAAATATCATTATTAATCAAACAAAATCCTTAATTGAATAGGTACTTAGATAAAGGCGGTTCATTTTATCAGTGATTGAAATCAATTAGTAATTTTACAATCAATAATAATTATTATCAGACTTAAGTAAACAAATTAATTGATCAAGTTCTAATGATTCCAATTGTCGTATCTGAATAATTGATTTGATTATTTCAAAGAAGTCACATAAAGCACAGTAGGCCTCTTGCATGCATTTAATAATGTCTTGGAAAAAATCGTGTGGATAGACGATACGAGATTAAGAAACGGTTTAAAAAATATGTTTTGTGCATTAACTCTACACAGAAGACCTCCAAGAAAAATAATATCCTTCAAGGCCTAGGACATCTTTGGAAATAATGTGTGTAGGGTCGTACTGAGGAGAAGAAGTAGTGAATGTGTCCTTTATCATTCCACAGCTGAGCTGTTGAACTCAAAAACAAGTCATGGAAGCAACTCGTTATCATCTGACAAATATTGGGCTATTATAATGTATAGTTATTTTAAAAATATTTTTTTTTCTGTTTGTGACGTCATTACATCTAATGATCGAACTCCAATTATTGTATTTATTTTTTATGAAATTCCTTGCAAATCGACTTTTTTAAGTTGCTCAGCAACACCCCCGTCAGGATTTTGATTTTAACATTTAACAGTTTAACTTGTGTTTGCAACCAGCCAACAATCTTTAAAACAATATTTTGGATTACACCATATAAATTATCATTCTTACGCTACCCACAATACATTATGCTCAAATTCCGCATAAATTTCTGAACCTCCAAAACGAAACGAAATTATGTATAAATCAGCATTCAATTTAATCGGTTAAAAATTTTGGAAATTTCCCAAATGAGAATTCCTCACGAATGGGCACCGTGTTCTAATGGAGCTGGCTTAAAAAAAAGATTTTAGGCTATTTAATTATTTTTATCACTCCCCTAAATTATGTTTGGTCTTTTTGGCTTATATCATTCCCATTTCGCCGATTGAAAATTTAAAAAAAATGTCATGGTTTCAAAAATGCAAAAAAAAAAACAACGAATATTTTAGAATTTTTGACCGAACCGTAAAAAAAATGTATGCAAGTGGCCAATTCATTTATCGGTTCTTAAGAATCACGCCAATTTGTAAGGCAAATAAAACTTGGCAATTACGCACTTTGAAGGCTATCGAATTTAATGGCCTAAGAGAAAAATAATAAAAATGTTAAGAATCCTGGAAAACTATTGCAAGATCGGGAAACGCAGAGACGTGTTTGTTTTTTGCCTTTCCCGATTTCCATTTTTTCGCCCATCCTTTCCCATGCGTCCGTTCCCGTTCCCGCCCCCGTTCCCCTCCGTTCACTCCACTCCCGCGTTCCCTTCCACCTTCCCCGCCTTACCTCCTCCCGCGTTCCTCTTCAATCCTCAGCGTTACTCTTCTACCCCCCTACCTCCTACATTCCCCTCCTTTCTCACAAATTACTCACCCCCTTCTCTCCTTCACATTAACACACACTTTTTTCAAACAACTCACCTGCCACCTATTGTATATTTTTATACAAAATTTCAGAAAGCCTGAGCTTACAATTAAACATAAAAAATCTTCGCGGGCATGCGCACAACAAACCACCAAAGTTTCATTACAATCGGATGAATGGTATAGGAATTCACACGGGACAAACAAAGAAAAATAATTTAATGAAGACAAATAACTTTGTGTACACCACTATTTAATTAACAATATCTACATATTTCAAAAAATTATTATCCTGACGAAGAAAACATAGTTTTTGAAACATGTTGATATTGTTAATTAAATAGTGGTGTCCACAAAGTTATTTGTTTTCATTAAATTGATAATAACGCCACAAAGTAAATTTGTGAATTTTGAAGAATGAAAAATAAATTTAAACACTCGTATAAAGATAAATTATCATTGCGGATAGCCTTTTCTGGGGTGGATAGGCATCTGAAATGAAAAGTTAAATACAAGAGAAAGCACCCTTGACATGAAATTATTGTATAATTTAATTTACTCCTGATGTAAGATGAAAAAATACTACGTTGCGGGATTCCGTATTTGAAAGTCTGGTTGCAGTGGAATTGAAATCGGATTTCGATTCCGACGACAGGATTTACGAAAAATGGGTAGATAAGGGGTCCTGCTTTGTTAACAGCGATAAACTGTCTCATTCTCATAAGAAGGTTGCTACACTTTTATGCTAACCTGACCTACTTTACTTTATTTTACCTCGTTACAAAAGTTCTTCCGGTCGGAAGCTTACGTTTTTTCATTATATTAAATAACTTCACACAGGAAGCTCTGAGATAAATAATTTCCTTCAGGTCTTTCTCATCTTTGGTGATCCTATGTGGAGGGTATTTGTTAAGGAAAGGAAGTATAAGAAGATCTGGAAACAAAAAATACAAGGGGTGGGTAGGAATTTGGGGGTCAGTGTGTCCAGGAATGACTGACATTTGATTTTTTCCCTCTCAGTGAGTTGCAAGGCGATGGATAGAGAGAATTCTACGGAAGAGGTAAAAAATAAAGGTTAAAAGGTCTCCTTCAAGTTGAAGGCCTTAACCAATCTCTCATAATTATTATTCGACGAAATAGATTCTCAAAAGTAAATAAAATGTTAAAGGAACTAAATTGGCTAACCGTGAAACAGATGTTGACCCTGCACACGATGATATTTATCCATAAAATAGTGAACCAAACCAAAATACTTGTTACCAAAATACTTCTCAAACAAAATTATATACAACAAGGATATTCACAGACGTAATACAAGGACTTATATTGCAAGGAAATCAGACTACAAAAAAAGGACAAAACGAATAGGCAGAACAGTTTACTATACAAAGGAATGAAGTTATACAACACTCTACCAGAAACTTTAAAGGCCGCACCAATTGGAAATTTCAAAATTTATTGTAGGAGATACATAGAACAAGAAAAAATATAGTTTGAAATATGAAGTGATATAATTAATTAGGAAATTGTAAACTTAAATGTACAATTTACTAAAATAAAACAAATAAGTAAATAAATAATTCAGCCCGCATCTCAGTAGGTGGGCAGACACATCCACTGTCGAGACCTAGACAATCCTAATGAAACCGGGAACCCCTGCTAAGTCACCAAACTTAGCGAACCACTTGGGTTGACCTATGGCAGATACATGTTATCTTGAGAAATATTTTTTTAAAATAAAAACATATAATAATTTTGATTAAATAAGTTGATATGTTTCAACAGAGAAACTAAAGATTTCTTAATTATTACTTTTGCCACCAAACTGGACTTATCTGAGTGAAGGACAAACTTATTTAGGGGTAACTAATGTATGTTTGCTCAGGTCGGCAAAGGTTGATGCCTCAAACAGATTTGTTAAACCCTCTTGTGAGGACGGAGTAAAGTTTGGCGATAGGGCAATAAATGCGCTGGATTCAATTTTTTGTAATAACCTGCCATTCTATAATTTGTAACGGAAACTTCATAGATTTAGAAGCTTTAAAAAAATAATTATGCATTTCTAGAAAAACTTAACACAATGGTTCAGTGGGAAGCGGGTATGGGTACCATCGCTCCAGGGACCAATTATTGGACAACCAACACCTGTGCCATAGGTTACTCCTAGTGGTTTGCTACGTTTGGTGATTTAGCAGGAATGCCCTAGTTCATAGGTTGGGGTTTTTCCAGGACTTGGCAAAAGACTGGATGATTAGGTCTTTTGACCTCTCCAGCCAGAAAGCCTGGACGTATCGCGTTGTACCGCAGCTGGAGGAACGCTGATACGATCGTCACTTCTGGGCACCTTGACTCCTAGATTCCTACCCACATCTCATACCAATAACTTCCTTTCCTTTCTTTCCTTAAAAAAACCTTCCACACAGCATTCCCTAAGATGACAAAGGCCCCAAGTTAAAAAAAAGTGAAAATTATTCCTTAAATAACCCCAGTAACATATCGGTATTAGCGGTAATGCTTTTGACTGTTGAGCTTTGAGCTTCAAACTTAAGCTTCAGGCTTTGAGCTTGAAAATCAAAAGTAATCAGTAATTTTTCTTTTATTTTGAACGTCAAATATACAAAAAATATCAATATCTGCTGGAATGAGAAAAGGCGCTGGTTTTTGTTTCAAAATCTAGTAAAAACAGTGATCTTTCCCTTATTTTGAAGGCTCAGATATGCAAAGTTTCATCACCGCCCACCCGTCCGCCCGCCACAACTTTTTATATTAGAAGAAGATAACGCAGTTAATGCACTTTAATATGAAACAAATAAAAATTTTCGCTACGTTTGGTGATTTAGCAGGGGTGCCCGGGTTCATGGGGTGAGGTTTGTCAAGGTCTTGGAGGTGGATGACCAGGACACACTGAACCCCAGATTCCTACCCACCCCTTAAATCCTTTTCCTTCCCAGAAGTCTCTTCCCCTTCCTTTCCTTTAAAAAAACCCTCCACACAGCATCCCCAAAGATGACATGGGCCTGTGGGAGATTATTTTTCTCAGGGCCTCCTGTGTGGAGCTCATGTAAAAAAAATCTTTTCTAAAGCTGTTTATAAGTGTTTAACGACAATTTATTAAAATTATTATCCATTCTCGATTTAGCATTCGTGTCTTGGCTTTTCTGGAATAGGATGGTATTCTTATAAGACAGCTGTGAAAGGATTTTCTAATATCGGTTATCGGCTCAATGCAAAGCTTATTTGAAACGAAATGAACGTTTACTAGTATCTTGCATTCGATAAAATGGGATACAAAGCCAAACTGCGAGTTAGGGTTATTTTATACCTATTTCTAGTCTAATAAGATTATTCGTAATGCAAAGTCAATAGGCATTTCAAACATCAGAATTGGCATACCTTCAATTAAAGACTTGAGCGTGACATTTGTCCCGTCACTTAGCTACAATAAATATTTACGTATTATTAAAAGTGCACCACAAATACTAGGTTTAACTCGAAGATAAACATTGTAAATTTTTCTTGTATTTCCAAGATCGAAACAATTTCTTTCGCTTCAGCAATTGGTTTTATTACCATTTTTTTTGTTATATGCGATTCTACTTGCAAAAACAAATAAATTAGTTGTTCCCCCGCGTTTCTTCTTTCGAGAACTATTTTGTTTCTAAATTTCCCCACTCCTCTATTCTTAAACACCACCTTCCACCACCCGTTCATTAGGGACTCTTACGATTCTTAAACTGCATTATTAAATATAAGTTGGGAATAATCACAGTTGTTTTTTTTATGTGAATTCCTCACAAAAATCTCAGCTGCTCCCGTCTGGAGCCAGTGAGACTAAGGCGTCCCAAATTGGAGTATGTTGTCAGGCTGTGCGTTGATGAAACTTTGCATATCTGAGCCTTCAAAATAAGGGAAAGATCACGGTTTTTACTAGATATAATATATATGAAATAAAAACCAGCGCTTTTTCTCATTCCAGCAGAATTTTGATATTTTTTGTATACTTGACGTTCAAAATAAAAGGGAAATTACTGATTACTTTTGATTTTCAAGCTCAAAGCTTGAAGCCTAAGTTTGAAGCTCAAAGCTCAACAGTCAAAACTCAAAGTTCAAAGCAAGCTGGGCTTTTACTTGAAATTATTACCAAGTGTTTGTAGCATTCGTTAGAAAATAACACATAAAAAAACATGTACATTTAAAAATTTTGTGCAAGTTTTCAAAACTCTATTGCAATGTTTAAAAATATTTTAATAATATAGGCCAGAAATAGTAAGTAAAATAAAGTATAACAAAAAAATATTATGTGTGTCTACACGTTTACAATATTAATAACTTGTGGTACAAACCCATAAAACCCAATAATTAAGAATGTAATTGACTCGTTAAGTACAACGTATTTTAGCAGAGATTAAAAAATAAAGTAATAAATTTAGAAAAAAAATTAAAACAAAAAAAAAATTTACAGAGTTTAATTAATAAGATCTAATATAAAACAAAGAATAGTAGGATGACCATTAGTAAGTATAGTGCGAATGTCCCGTTGACCGCACGATATACAGAAAACTGTACGCGATAGTGCGATTTACCGGGATGAATGCTCCCTTTAGTGCAAGTCTTCAGAAAGTCACAAGCTAGAGTTTAAATCTTATTGTTCCATTTCACAGCTAAGCAACTGAAATAAAAACACCTTAAAAAAGCGTTAGTTTCGAGCAAAAATGGTTTATTCATCGCAGCAAAAGAATCATTGCCTCAATAATACCCTTCGAGACATAAACTTCAATCCTCTCTCCCTGTAAACAATGAAAAAATCGCGTCGATCACTCCGATAGGTCCATTTAGTTCTAGTCGGACTCACCTTGCCGACGTCGCAAGGAATCTTCACCCTGCCCAGTCACAAATAACTAAGTGCCAAAATAAATAAGGGGGTAATTGTCCCGAGCAAGTCTGCGCGGCCTCGCCGTGACCTTGTTAGGGGAGGGTAAATGAAGTTTTATCGCACAGTAAAGAACATTTTAGTGAAAAGGCAGTCTCACTTATACTGATACTGGGGGAGTAGATGCTGGTGGTCAGTTTTATTTTAAGAAAATTTGGACAGGTACAATATTCGCTATCGGCAATATTATGTGAAATTTATGAAAGTGTTATTAATAAAATTATATGATTTGCATTTTTTACAAGAAAAACTCTCTTTTTGTAACTTTTGAAGGTTATTCCCATCAATGTTATATATCATTGAAGAAGAAGATAACAATAATAATAACAAGATAAAGAAAAATAGAAAAATATAATGGTCGCAACTGGACTCGAACTTACAACATCTCGTCTAACCGGGACGTGCGCATTTACCAATTCCGCCATTGCTACTTTCTCATATTAAAATTTTTTAGAATTAACATTATTATCTTCAACTATTTTTTTTTTTCATATTATAGGCAACTACTCTTTTTATTGAAAACAATCATTTTAAAATTGGTTTGTAATCTAGATAGCGTCTCGGATAAATATATCCGATTTTATTTATATGGAACGACTGACCTTTTTAAAAAAGTCAATAGTAAAGGAATTGGTAAACGCACAAGTCTCGGTTAGTCGAGAGGTTATGAGTTCGAGTCCCAGTTGTGACCATTATCTTTTTCTATTTTTCTGGGTCTTGTTCTCCTTCATATTGTCTTTTAGATTGTTATTGTTTTCTTCATCTTCAATAAAATATTATATGACTTTGTAATATTATGCTTATTTGGAGTAAGAGCAGATTTCATATTGCTTTATTAATATTAGATGACACGGATAATGGGAAGAAAGCAATGTAGGTCCATTCTCAGTAATTCTTTAGTTTTAATCTCAAACTCTAACTGATCGGATATCGTCATATATGTTGGTATATACCATTTTAAACTTGAATGGTGAACACAAACGAAACTATTGCTTTGGGTTTAGTTATCAATATAATTGTTTTCTAAAAATGAGTGAAGATGGCTCGGATATGTGAAAAAAATAAAGAAGGCGACTACAATTTCACAAATTTGTGAAATTTTGTGATTGCAATCATTTGTAGTACATTAATAAAGGGAGTGACGTTGAAAGGTAACCAAATAAATTGAATGATGCTAAAATTCCCCATCAAAAGAAAAACCAAAGGGAATCAATAAAAAAATTGCTACCAAAAAATTATCTTTATTTTTTTATCAGATATCATATGGACCTTCTCTGATTTTTTTAAATATTTATAAATCTCAAGTTAATTACCTTTTTTTAATCCGAAGAGTATAAATTGGTATTTTTCTTTTTTCTGTTGAATGAACACAAATGTTACGTGAAACTTATGTTTTTAGGTTTTCACGGCCAAAAGTATTTTTGGGGTGTTTTGCCGTGTTTTGCTCCCTCCTTCTTTAGCCAACGTTTCAGATAGCGTTACAGTATCCATCATCAGCTCATCTGCCCTTATGATGGACACCTTATGAGTTCGTCTTATTTTAATGATTCCAATAAAATTATTTATTTTATTTGTAAACTTTGAAATCCAAATTGTCCAAACAATGACGTTTAATTTAAGTTACGGTAGGACTCAATCAGTAAAAACACTCCGGTTAAATATAGATATGCCTCCGATTTTATTTATCATGCACATGACGTTGCACTTTTTACACTTCTTCCCTGCGGAGTCTCAGTTCTTAGGTTGTGAAGAAACTGCTCGGCTTGCTTGCTGATTAGTAAATGAGAAAGTGTTAAAGAATCCGATTGCAAATACATAGAAGGAAAAACTCACATTAATGAAAACAAAACCATGCAGCTGTCAAATCAAAATGACATTTTTGGTTCGGCCGGGGATAAATCTGTTCGACCATACGATGATCAGTTCATGAAATTGATGCTAGGGGTTTAGCTAAGTGCCGAACCGGATTTATACATTTTATTTCATAGGGGGCAATGGGAGCTAATTATTGATTTAAAAAAATTGCATTATACAAATCCCATGGTTTCCTCCCGACAAGCTTCATTAAAGAAGACTTTACATTACAGATTTCATTGTGAGTACTTTTCTTTTTGTATGTTATAATGTTGCGGTAAAATTTCGCCGCATCACGGGGTTCACATCATCTTCACCGATGTTTTCTTTAGCCATAGTGAAAACGTCTCGGTTGACCACAAATTTAGTGCAAAGGTTATGGTTGACCGCACGCTAAATGCGATAATGAGGATGTAAAACGCTAGCTGTAGAGCTATATGTCCCGGTTGACGGTACGCTGCTATGCAAATGTCTCTAATGACCGTACCCGATGGCGTGGTAAAAGGGCTTTCAAAACAGAACTGAAAATCACCATAAAGGATTTTCTGAACAATGATTTGTTCATAAAAATGTTTTGATTTGAATTTTATGAAAAACCTATCAATAATTTTGAACGGAACGCTATAATATCTTCTGCAGTTAAATAATAAAGTAAGGACTTGGCAGACTCACTCCTGCGCACGGGTAGAAAAATGATTCACAGTGGGAAGGAAGAATTCTAACAACTTAATTTCGTTTTAACAATAGACCTCTTTTTTATTTGGTTTATCTGATTTTTTCCACAATAGGACATTCCGCAACGGCTTACAGATTACAAGGGTTCAACTGTCAATTAATTATGATTTGGTAAATGTAATAGTTCAAATCCAGATAGAGCAGACCAAAGATATTGAAAAATAAGAGATGAGCTCTCCGCAGTTTTTACTAGATGGGACTGTGTTTCCTGGTGTCGCCGATATTGCTAAACAAAATTACAATGCATCTTCAAAAAATCAACTAAATGAACGGTTTTTTTTCCGTTTTAAAACTGTATTGTTAACCAATACTGCGCAGAAGGTGTGGACTTTTAAAAAAATAACTACTTTCCGTATTCAAATTATTCCCATTCGGAAGTAATCCCACCGACATTCGGGCGGACACTACAGCATATCACTTGAATTTAAATATCTTTGGAGCAGACGCAATATAAACATATTTGACGCAATTTGGCCATTCTTTCGCAACTACTATGACGCATTCGTTATAAAAATATCAGTTATGGATGTGGGTGCCGCCGCCCCGGGAACCATTTAATGAATAACCAACCTCTGTCTTAGGTCACCCTGAGTAGTTCGCTACGTTTGGTGACTGGAGGTTGGTCCAGGAATTGGTGTCGGATGCATCCGTCCACCTACTGCGTGGCGGGCTAGATCAACAGATTGAGGGATGTCTCTCCAGACGGACTCTTTCAACCCATAACCTAACTCTGCAGTTGTAGGGATGGATTCATTTGTCCCTCTTCACTCTCGGACAGACTGACCCCCCGATTTTTATCTACCTCTTGTATCTTTTCCTTCTCAGAACTTCTTTTCCTTCCTTTCTATAAAAAAACCTTCTTTACAGCGTCCTCTAAGATGATGTAGGTCCTGGGAGAAATTAATTTCCTAGGGGCCTCCTGTGTGGAGCTAATGTAAAAAAAATATTACAAGATAAGGGAAATGAAAATTTCCATCATAACGTTTTTTCAAAATCAAGATTATAACCAACTTTTGCGTAGGTATCTCAGTGATGTAATTAATGGTTTAATTCCTCGACTAGAATCCAGAAAATGCGAGTTGACAAATTTAGAATATTTTGCGCAGATTTTACAATAAAATGTGACGCAATGAAAATGAATATTTTATTTATTTATGAATATTGCCATAACTTTGACGGCCTCCATGGTCCCGAGGCAAGACTCTCGACTCACAATCCGAAGGTCGCGGGTTCGAACCCGGCGTGCGCAAATAAATTTTATTTGATTAATTTGTGTTATTTCACAATTTATTCATTTAAAATAATATATAGTATATTTGCGGCACGTTCCAGAGTGGAAGATACTATCAGTATCGCCCTGGTGTAAGACCACCATTCAGAATTGAAACGTTGCTTGAAATGGCTTTAGCCGTGTTTAGTGACCAGATCTGAATAGCCAGGTACTTCCCCACCTTCCTCTTCCCTATCTCCTTCCCCTCCCTACTACCTTCAGCCTCACAACATACCCCGATTGGGGATGCCATACTCGCACTGGCTCCAGACGGGAGCAGTTGGGACTCTTGTGCGGTATTAACTGTAAAAAAAAAAAAAAAACTTTTCGGTTATTCATTATATAAAAATGAAACAACGTGAATTTGTAAGATCCACTTTATTTTATATAGACCCACCGGTTTTGGAATAACCGTTCGTTCCCCAGGGCGACATTCCCCAAGTAATGAGATGGGGTGGAAGCGTGATTAAAAAAAATGTGTTGTTGGAAAACCGAAACCGGTTGGCGCGTAAAACATATAGTTGAAGCACTATAAAGTTTTTTTATTTTTTCATTTACGAATATTTTTTTGTGCCCAGAGAACAAAAAAATTCACCAAAGCCTGTCATCTTTCGGCAAGCTGTGTAAAGGGTCTTATCAAGAAAGGAAGGAGAGAAAGTACTGGGAAGAAAAAGGCATTAGCGGTAGGTAGGAATCTGGGGGACAACGTCTCCACGATTGTCGGTCGTATGAATCCAACCTTCCCACTTCGGTGGAAGGCGAAGTTCCGAAAGAGTCGTGTTGGAGAGGTCAAAAGGTCTCCCTCAACCAGTCTCTCCCGATGAGCCACGCAGTTGCAGACCCATCGCCGCCAAGATCCGGACAAACCGCACCCCTTGAATCCGGGCACCCCTGCCAAGTCACCAAACGTAGTGAATTCGGGATGAACTAGCGGCATTGACCATCCAATAAAACATTCCCCGGGTGGCGGTACCCGTACCCGCCTCCCAAACCAAAAACTTAAGGAACTAACCATCTACTTATTCGGAGTAGTAAATAAACCAGAAATTAAAGTATTGCGCCATTTTCTGCGAAGTTTGAATTTAATATGTAATGTATATGTACAAAGATATATTTAAATACTCTCTTAAAATTATAATAGAGTGAATATCACATGAATATCAACATTGAATATCAACAATGTATGGAGAGATGAACCTTCGTGTACTAGCGCCCAACAGCATCACACACGGTGTGCACACACTCGCGCACGGTGTCTCAGACCAAGATTTGATCTCGTCTCTATTATTTTAAATATATATTGTTTCAGCATTATAGGTATTTATTATATAGAAAAGGGTTTAATTAAATTAAAAAAAAATATTAGAACTTTTACTTTATTTTGTAGAAACAGACTTTTGATTCAGCTTCTTAAAAATATCACATTTTATTTTAACTTTAATAACAAAAATAAATTTTTTTTATGTGTTAATTTAAAAAAAATGTCTGAAATCTAATAAATGAAAGTATCAAGAATAAAACAAAATAAGAATTAATCATTGTTAGGATTTTTGGGTAGTAATTGTTACTTACCTAAAATAGTAACCTAAATAGGACCGATAACATTAAAAGTGTCATACATCCACTCGGCACCAACGCGCGCGTTGCACTAAACAATACCTAACAACAAACTAAAAAGCTACTAAAAACCTCAAAGTCCCAGTGGTAATAATTTTTGTGAAAACAACGAATTATTTATTTGCCGGTCTGAGAGACCTGCGTGCGAGTATAGAAAGGTTAAATAGCACAATTTTATTGTTCAATAAATTTTCAACAAGAATATTATTCATACTCATAAAAATTGCGCTGGTGAAATAACTGAACAGTAAAAGTCTTTAATTGATTCGTCCCAACTCATTTTATTCAGACCTTACTAAAAATAAACAAAAAACACATTTCCATGAAAAAAGTTAGATTTTCTGCTTGGTCAGTATGTTTTGCTCAATAAACCAAGTCACAGAACAGCCATAAAAAAGATAAATAAAACCTAATGGCGCGTAATAACATCAGTTAATATTGGTTCATTTTAATGTTAATTCATTCCGGTCAGTTGGCTACGTAGCTACTCATTTCCCCAAGGATAATATTGTTAGGGTCGAAGGCAATCAATTAAACCTACGGATTTTTCTACTTACTGTATAATAAATATCTTGTTTACGTTTTCTTTAGCCATTTGTATACGCCTCAAGAAACTTGACACAATAAATAGTAAACTCTTGAAATAATATGTGTTTCCTTCTCACTTCACATTACTGATTCTATGTCCTTGTCAGGATTACAGAGTAGAATTAGTTTAGAAGAATATAAAAAATTATTTAATTATTTATTTATTGTTGTTATACGCCCATAGGGGCTTTTACATAGATTATAAAATAATATTTAAGATATCAAGGTTTATATATACATAGAATTTATATCAAAAATTATAAAAGTGAAAACATTTTAAAAATATACAAATAGTTTTTGAAGAATATAGCGTAAAACCGTGAAATATTTTAAACAATATAACATTTGACGATAACATATAATAAAATATAATATAAAACATGACAATAACACGTCCAATCGTTAAATATATTATACCCACGTTACAATAATTTGTAGGATTCCACAAAGTGTTGGTTTAAATTGCATTTTATATTAAAAAGGGAATCAGCGAATATATCTACAATATCACCAAACTTGTTGCCTAAATCATGCATCCTATTGGTAAGTGAGTGTGATTGATAGTTGGTTGTGTATGTGTTGCAAAAGAATGTAGTATTTTGTCTAATATTCCTTGTCGGTACATGGAGTTTAATAGTAGTAACAATGGCAGAGCTGTCAATTAGGTTGTTCATGACTCTGTATAATAAAATTAGGTCTGAAATGATTCTTCTGTCAGACAGCGTAATTAAATTAAGTCGATTTATTAAACTTAAATAATAAATGTTTTCTATTGGAATTTTGAACTTGAAATTTAAGTACCTAAGAAATTTGTGTTGCACCCGTTCTATCTTGTTAGAGTGTAATTTATAGAAAGGGAACCAAATAGGTGAATTATATTCCACTTGATTTCTAACTAATGAAATATAGTGTTAGTATTTAGTGTAAATAGAGTGTTTTTATGCAAAAATGATTCTAATACAAGATTTTTACGTGTTTGGACGGTATGGAAGCAGTGATCCGACGATTGATTCATTATGAAGAAATTATAATTCAAAAAATTTTATTAGAACAATTCTGACTGAAGGTTATTCCCATCAATAAATAAATCATTGAAGAAGAAAAATAAACAAATCAAAACGAAAGTATGAAAGAGGACAAAACACAGAAAAAATGACGGTCGCAACTGGAACACCAACCCAGAACCTCTCGTCTCGTCCAAACGACCATTAGAAAATTTTACACAAGGAAAAGGTTTTTTTTCATTATTTCAATGAAACATTATGAAAAGTGTTTAAAATAAACCTATTTTAGTAAAGGTACAGGTCTTCTTAGTTTAAATGTTTCTAGTATTGGTATATTTGCGACACGTTCCAGAGTGGAAGATACTATCAGTATCGCCCTGGTGTAAGACCGCCATTCAGAATTGAAACGTTGCTTGAAAATGGCTTTAGCCGTGTTTAGTGACCAGATCTGAATAGCCAGGTACTTCTCCACCTTCCTCTTCCCTATCTACTTCCCCTCCCCACTACCTTCAGCCCCACAACATACCCCGATTGGGGATGCCATAGTCTCACTGGCTCCAGAAGGGAGCAGTTGGGACTCTTGTGCGGTATTAACTGTAAAAAAAAAAATGTTTGTTAAGTGATCGACTATCATTTTTTATATTTTATTTTAAATTTTAAAGTGGAGATTGAACAAAAGCTTAAATGGAAGTTTGGCCAATTAAGAACTAAGGCGACAAACTGCCTATTCGAATAACGTAATAATAAAAAGATAACGTCATAGTTGCGACCGTTATTTTTTTATGTTTCTCTATATTGTACTATTTTACATTTTGGTTTAGGTCAATAGTGTTATCTTCTTCTTCAATTATAATTTTTTGTCCTTAATTTACCAATATCAAACTTAAATCGATTTCAAAAATAATTTTATGGTAGGTTGGAATGGTATAAAGCGCTTTTATTTAGATTGCCGACTTTTTGTACGTATGCGCTGGTGTATAAAAAATGAAGCAGTTTTTTCCTTGATGTATTTGAATGAAAATGTGTTTTATACATTTTTTTTTAAACTCCACAAAGGAGGCCCTGAGGAAAATAATATGCTCTAGGGACTATGACATCTTGGGGGATGTTGTGTTGAGGGTCTTTTTAGCTGAATTTCTGGGTAGGATAAAAGGTACGTGGGGTGGGTAGGAACTGGAATCAATATGTCCAGGAGTGGTTTCATCTCAAAATTTTAGAACACAACTTTGCAAAATAATTAAATTACTGCAATCTGAATTATTTAAAGTTAACCATCAAATTCTACGAATTAAACACAGTAACAATAAATACTAATTGAACTGACGTCCAAAGAACTTTGTATATTGTTCATTAATATTTCAAATGAGTTCTTCGTTGATAAGAAGAAAGATTCTAAGAAACAGCATTTATTTGTACGTCGAGAGAGTCTAATAAAAAATGCCACTGTACAAATTTGTACAGAGTTTTATCGCTTACTATAAATGTCCTTTTAATCTCCTGACTGATGGGGATGGGTTCGTCTAATGAAATTTTTGTTTTGTTGTTTCCTTCAGGACCTCGAGGGCCTCGGCCGTCACCTACCCTTATTAATAATGGGGAATAAAAAATAAAAGGCAGAAAACACTGGAGAGATGAATCTTTAGAAGTGTGCCGGTCTATTTTTTTTTAGGTATTTTTAAAGGTGATTTAATTATCACTCTTCTTGTTAGAAGCCTTGCTGCTTTTGGTTGGAAGAATAATAATAATAATAATTGGATGATTTATATAGCGCCGTTTTTGTGAAAAATCACCTCAAGGGCGCTATAATGTACTCTATTGCAGTTATTCCTTTGCCATGGGTCACCCCAAGTGCTTTCGTACATTTGGCGACTTAGCAGGAGTGCCCGGGTTCATAGAGTGCAGTTGCCTAGGTCTTGGCGACTGTGTGCTCACGTACCGTTTAACCTCCCCAGCAGGACTCGCTCTTCCCATTGCCTTGTACCGCAGTAGGAAGGATGGATTCATACGTCCGCTCCTTGACTCACTGAACCCTTGATTTATTCCACCCACCCATCATTCCTTTTTTCTTCCTAGTACTTCCTCTCTTTCATTTCCTTCAAAAATTCCCTAAAAACAGCATTCCCAAAGTGGACATGGATGGTTTTTCACCAGGGTGACAATGAACGCATCTGCATTTTGCTACTAAACCACATATATACAAAGCATTTATATATTTTTTTTTAATTTGTAGAGATATTATGTTAACAAGTGTTTAACATTAAAAAAAAAAACATGATTAACACTTGATAATTAATTAATGGAGTTATGCATTCACTTAAATTATCGCATTTTAAAACATGGCGCGAAATTTGCGTAATAAAAAAACACCGAAATGTTGGCTGTCTTTGATACTGATACTATCTAGACTAACTAACTAACTAACCATCATGCCGTCTCCCCGCAGGGGTAGGCAGAGAGGACAGACCGCCAAACAACTCGATCTTGGCACACACTCCTTGCTTCGTTCACATTCATACATCGTCTCATACATGCTCTTCTATTATTCTGACTCTTGACATCGCCCGACTCAAGTATCTGATTCACTTGGTCGTGCCATGTCTTCCCCGGGCGTCCCCGACTTCGTCTACCATTCACATTTGCGTCATATATTCTCCTTTTTACTTGAATGGAATTTACTTGTAGACTGGCTTAAGACTGACTGGCTGGCTGGGGATTTCTGATACTTTTGCTGATTGCAAAAGCATTAATTGCAAAATTTTGAGCATTGCTGATTAGTTGAGTAGCTTCTCGATCATCGGGCAATTTAGATATTGCGATCGTGGAAGAAAATTCCCGAATGTTCAGCGCAGTACTTTTAAGCATTTCAAGCTAGTCTAAACTTTACCAGTGGGTGGTTTAATAATGTACATCTGGTGTCAAGCAGGGCCAGGTACTAAAGTACACGGCGCTTCGATTGTACGTACGTAGATAGATAGGTACGTCTGTCTGGCCGCGCTTGTAAACTTTGACCGTATAAAGCGATCGCTTCAAATTAATAAATCGTGAAAATAATAAAATTTACTCACTTACAAGAATCGTAACACTCAACCACGAAAGCCATTACAACGTGTTTCAATTTCACTACACATTTCCAATGGTACGATTCTGATTATCTTTTATTTTATACTCACTGGTACCTGGCATGCGTTGCAATGCAAATAAATAAATTGTTTCTCCCGCATTTCCTTTCCCATGCGTCCCCGTTCCCCTCCCGCGTCCCCTTTCCCGCGTTCCTATTCCACCTTCCACGCTTTCCCCTCCATCTCCAAAGCACATCTCCGTGTAAATATCTTTTATGTTTGGAGACAATAGTTATCAAATAAATTGATAGAGATCGCACTTCTAGAGAATACATGTTCAGTGGGAGGATATTATACTATTCCGCCTTTCCAAGAAGAAAAACCTAATATAAATTTGTCCCCGTTGTGAATATTTCATTTGATAAGCCCACGCAGTAGACTAAATAAAGCTTGGATGTTTATACATTATAATGTAATTATTTTGTATTATCTAGTACTGGCCATGAAAAGTCGGAAGAGAAAATAAGCAAAATTATATGAACTTAGATAAAAGTGTGGTGCGGTTCTCAAATTTAAAAAAAATATTCATTACCTTCTCATACTTGTTCTCAACAACTCTAATCACGGAATCTGACAGTAGTGGAAAATGACTTAATTAAAAAAACCGCCATAATCTTATTTATGTACCCGTACTTATATTATAATGTATGATGTCCGGAAACCATAAATAAACCATTAATTAAATTGAAAATATCATTTTTTTGTATAGAGAAAGTATGTCCAGTATTTAAAAATAGACTTTCCGATATTTGACGACTTTCTTTGGTGTGAATATTTGTCGTCACAAATAACTGACGAGGATAAAGGAACTAAAAAAAGCGCAACCATAGACAATATAATTATCTTTCGAAGCCTAGCTAATTCATTGGACTAAGATATTATTTTTAAAAAACTAAATGTTTGAAAGGTCAAAATATTTAATCAACACCGAGTCTGCCGTCTTGTGGACAAAGCCTGTCGTAAAAATAAGTAAAATTACTTGAAATTTCCATTTCTTTATAAAATGAAGAACATTTTCTAATGTGATTGTGCTTTCCTACAACAGTATAGATTTTCGACATTTCTCTGCTTAAAAGAGAAAAATGAATAACTCAGTTACATGTCAAGTATTTTTATTTCAGCAGGACAGTTTGCATAATATTGTAATCATGAGTTAGTACGAGGTATCATTGGGAATTGGTCTTGACGACGGTAGGATCCTGACGGGACATGGATAAACGTATTGAAAGAGAAAACATATTCAATTCTGAGGTGAAGTTAAATTAAGGTAGTTTGTTACAAAATACAAACTAGGAACAAACAACGTGTCACGGCCGATGCCACGACACGAGAAGGTGTAAATCCTTTTGTTGATGAATAAAGACCATGGATTGTGTTTTGAAATTTGATCGTAGGAAAATAGGCTATGAGAGGAAGTCTCTTACCTTTGACGGCTTCTTATGGCGGTTCAGGATCGATCCTGGCTTCCCAATTTATCGCCACAACACCAGGTTTTAAGCAACGACACTTTGAGTTGATAAAAAATGAAATTTTGCTATTATTTGCGATATTTCGAACGAGCGAGTTGTGACCCATGTCACTATCAAATTCCAACTACTCTTCAATTTTTCACATGTAGGTAGGAACATCTTCTTCTTTTCCTGGTAGAGACTGTGAGGAAAGGAGGAAGAGAAAGGAATACATGATTGAAGGACTTGGGGAATATGGAATAAGTTTTTTTTTTTAAACTGTTTCAGAACCAAACACAACGAGAGATTCGACCCTGTATTTTGTTTATAATCGCTGGTCTTGTTTTATGCTTGAGAGAAACCCGAATATTTTCCGATGTCAAGAATTAAGCTTTGGCAACGCGTAATTTCTTAACGAATCAAACGGCTTTTTTTGTTTCGATTAGAAAATGAGAGCCACAACATGATGAATGTCTCGCTAAATATTAAATAAACAAGATACTTGTATTTAAAACCGGCAATTCTTCGCGACCACAATATTGACAATTTCAATGGCGGAATTGTAAAATGTTGGTGCCATTTACCATGGATATACCACTCATCTGTCAACAGTTTTTCTATAGACATTCAGAGATTTCTATTAGTGGATGTAGTTGATGAACATTTTACGTCAAAAAACAATTTTTGGTGTCTTTTTTTGGGTTACAAATCGTAAATAATTAATAATTAAAATAAATAAAATATAATAAAATGAAAAAAAAAATTAATAACAAAAGCATTAAAATCAAAAACATAAGTAAAATGTGAATACATATTTAGAAACCTTACATAAGTAAATATTCAAAATAATAAAAATAGTAGGAAGTGTATACGTCTATATGAGTCCAGATAAATAAAAGTATTAGAATAAACATTTATTTATTATTTTCAGAATGAAACATATTTTTTTACGCTATTTAGCTAGACGCTTCTTAATATTATGTTTTATAATTTTTTCTCCTCAGTTGCTTTTAGGCGCTGTGCTAGGCGGTTGAGTCTTTTATTATTACCATGGTCCACGATTACGGTACCGTGACGGCATAAAAAAGGGAATAAACATACCTTATCACAATAATAATGCAGCTCTTTCAAAAGATGAGATACAAAATGCTTTTTTATTATTAATTTTTATTTTACCGACTGTATAAAATAATTGTACAACACATAATGGTGAGTTTAATTAAGTAAAGATATTGTTTTTCTTAGTCCTCCTCACTAGGGGGTCCTATGCCGAGGTTGACAAAAGTTATTTACATGAATTTTATTTGTCTTCATGCGGTTTTAGTGTCTTCCTATGCGTTTCTAGTGTCTTCATTAGGGTTTTTTCATTGACCTCTTTCAAACATATTTTAATTCTTAATTTATATCCATTAAAATTTTTTATTAGTTGTTTGTCTTGAGGAAGGGTGTTATGGAGTTTTGTTGCAAAGTACGTATAGTTTCTTTGTCTCAATATGATTTTATAACTTGGAATATTTTTAATGTAATTTCTATTCGATCTAGTGTTGTGCATACACGGTCTAATAGAGGATTCAGTATTTTTGAATAGCTTCAATAATATATTTTCGGCATATATTTGTTGTACATTTGATACGTCAAAGCTATTGAAAATTTCAATTGAAGGCGTTCTTATGGGATTTTATGATTCCTTTTTGAATTTTATTCAGGTTGTGCTTATGTGAAGTCGATCCCCATCCTATGATTCCGTATTCAATTTGAGAATGACATAATACGTAGTAGATTTTTTTCATATCCTTTTTATTTAACACATTTCTTATATTCTTAAAGAAATAAATATGGGTTGTGAGTTTCTCCGTTTTGGTGTGTTAGTTTGGTGTGTAGGTCCCATCCAAGATTTTCGTCAATTATTACTCCGAGATATTTTATATTTTTTCTATAACTGGGCAGTGACACTTGTTAGCGTCAGCGTGCGTGCTGATGCTATCGGCAGGGTTGGAGAAAGCTCCCACATATTTAATACAAATTAGTTGCTGTATCTGCCCCAAATAAAAACTAGCTCAGGTTCGGTGCAAGCAGGGTTTCTTTTAACCTCAAGGCTAGTGCTCGTGGTTCGGAACTTCACGCTTCTCCATCCCCCCAGGGCCTCTCTCGACAAGCAAAACACGGTAGGTTATCACATAAATAGTTTATTCAATTCTAGGAGACACAATAATACATAAGAGGAACGATCCTAGCTGAAAGTTAGTTTGAACGTCAGTCTCTGCTCTCTACACGCGTGGTTAGGGCTAAAACATTATTTGCACACAAAGGGTAACATGGTAATTGACTCACGTTTGGTTTATGGGCCAACAGCGGCTTTACGCGCTTGTTCTCCCGGTCTCAGCAGCGTCCAAGCGGACACCGGAAATGCACAACCGGCGAAACTGAACTTGTGTCGCACATGTTCGCGCGGGACGTGGGCCCGGGAAGCTCGCTTGCTGAAGACCGGCCGCTTGCCGCTCGAGATGGTCTAGCGACAGCTCGGTTTGTCGCTCGCGGGAGGGGGTAGTGCGCGCGCCTCTATATTGGCGGTCTATTTGTAACGTAACACTTCCCCCCTCGCCGCAATAAAAGCGACGTGGCAATGGAGCTGTAGGACTAATAAATCCTCTTACCCTTTCAGCACTTGTGCCAAAAACATTTAAGAGAAACGAGGAGAGAGAGAGAGAGAAATTCCTAGCTGGAGAATAGTTATGAACAGAACACAAAAGAGATGATACATGGTGTAACAAGGAATTGTCAATAAATGTATATAAAGGCAGTGGCATACATAAATACAGTTGCAAAGAACAAGGATCTGTTGAAGAAAGGTACAAGGGTTATGCAGTGATAGAAAAAAAAACTCTAAAATTGTATCATTGGTCTGTGAGCTAATGTTTGCGAACGTGGTTTGCGTAGGATGTCTGGGGTGGTTGAACGTTTCACTGAAGTTACAAGGTTACTTTGTCACAGTAACCTGGCCCATTTGAGATTACACTCAAGGGACACTAGGGCCTTTAAGAAAATACGAGGAAGAGAACACATGATGAGGCTTCTAGGTGGTGTGGAGAGTTCTACCTGTCACAGAGGTCGAAAGGGTAACTGCTTCCGGATCCTGTGGGTGAGCCAGTACGAAACCATTGAAGTACTGGAGAGTGGAATCGTAATTGGTGGTTGGTACACTGGTTTTTGTATGTAGTGGGATTGTTTTGTGAACAATCGTTGGTATTGTTATTTGCGCAAGGGCACAGGAGCATCAGCACAATGGCAGTAGGGCATTTGCATTATGCAGCAGGAACATTTGCATAATGGCAGCAGAAACATTTGCACAAGGGCAACAGGAACATTTGTATTATGCAGCAGGAATATTTGCATAATGGCAGCAGAGCATTTGCATTATGCAGCAGGAACATTTGCATAATGGCAGCAGGAACATTTGCACAAGGGCAACAGGAACATTTGTATTATGCAGCAGGAATATTTGCATAATGGCAGCAGAGCATTTGCATTATGCAGCAGGAACATTTGTATTATGCAGCAGGAATATTTGCATAATGGCAGCAGAGCATTTGCATTATGCAGCAGGAACATTTGCATAATGGCAGCAGGAACATTTGCACAAGGGCAACAGGAACATTTGTATTATGCAGCAGGAATATTTGCATAATGGCAGCAGAGCATTTGCATTATGCAGCAGGAACATTTGTATTATGCAGCAGGAATATTTGCATAATGGCAGCAGAGCATTTGCATTATGCAGCAGGAACATTTGCATAATGGCAGCAGGAACATTTGCACAAGGGCAACAGGAACATGAACCAACCTAGAGCTGGCGTGCTCGGGTTTGTTTTGAGTGTCGGTTCTTTGTGGTGATACAATTCGCAACTACACGCACGACTCACACTAGGTTATGTTAGATGCGGTCGGGTGCTTTTGGTACGCAGGGATTGAAGGCAAGGGACCTCCGTGACGGTAGCGAGGGCAGCATGAAGAGGCGCAGATGTAGATAGGGTGCAGAGCTGCTGGTTTTTTTTTTTTTTAAATCCGGCAAAAATTATTATTAGAACAAAATTCTTGAAGTTTACCTGCCTAGTAGACCAATGATGAAAAAAGTTTGGAGAGAAACAAGTGTGCATGTTGAGAAAAAGTTGGATTTGTTTGGCGTGTAGAGAGAGAGACGGAGAGAGAGCTAACTAAATGTGGCTAATTCCTAATACATGTTACAAAGGTACGTATTCAAGGACAGGTTCTGTGTAACCCCTTTTGGTTTTTTTTCTTTACCAAATACATTTCCAAGAATACGTGGTTGAGGGATTGTACGTATAACAAAATTCCCCATTCGAAAGAAGTTGGTCTTCCATGACCTATGCTCACGTCTATACGGTAGCATTTTTTCTACTTTCGAAAAACAAAACATTGCGTACAAGATTAGTTATAACAAAGTGGGAAAGGAGTAGGAAGTTGAAAGGATCCGCGTATGAAGATTGTCCCATTTGACAAACGAAACGCCAAGTGCGTAACGCATATATCCCCATTCACGGATAATTTCGAGGAAGGGGGAGGGTGATAATTGGGAACATTTGAACGAAGAAAACTGCTGGGGACTCGGCTATTTCCGAAATTCGACCTCTGGGTGGAGGTGAAACAAGGTCTACAGCAGTCATCCTGGCACATTACAATAATGACAACTGGGAAAGGAGTAGGAAGTTGAAAGGATCCGCGTATGAAGATTGTCCCATTTGACAAACGAAACGCCAAGTGCGTAACGCATATATCCCCATTCACGGATAATTTCGAGGAAGGGGAGGGGTGATAGTTGGGAACATTTGAACGAAGAAAACTGCTGGGGACTCGGCTATTTCCGAAATTCGACCTCTGGGTGGAGGTGAAACAAGGTCTACAGCAGTCATCCTGGCACATTACAATAATATTTGGTAGTGTTGGACAAAAGAATACACTGACATAAAAGTCTAATCCTCTACGTGTATTGGGCAGAAGATTAGGGGTCGTTTTATTCTCCTACTTGTTTGCGAGAAATGACAGACCCTTGCTCAAATCTCACAAACCTGGGGATTTTCTTTGTTCGTCTCCCAGACAACGAGTTAGGTATTTTTGTGTCCATCAACTTAACTCCCACGACACGATGCCCCATAATCATGAGTGAAGCGTATGATTAGTCCTTTTGAGATAGTAGGTAGTTCCTGGGTTCTTGTGACAGGAAGTCCACGGGCATATTAATGATTACAAAAAAGGGGTGTGGACTACATTGAGTAGTTCACACATAAAGGTTTGATATTATTTCGTTCGCACGATTCATGGTGAGTATTATAACGTCTTCACGTATAGCGTACAAGATTGCAAAATCAAAAGATTTGCAAGTAAGTTTTATAACGTCTTCACGGATAACAATGAACGAATTACAACTGGGTTGCCCAGTATTGAAGGGAGGTGCAAAAGACTAGGTATTTATGACATTTCTGACAAAAACCCACAGAGTAATTATAACGGGCTCCCCGTATCGCATTTAGTAGATATTCTGAGATTCCCATCTATGACGGCAGATTTTATAAGGTTCCCACCTATGATGGCAACAAAGGTTAACGTTCATATAAAGGTACCTATTCAATACAGACGGCGAGACATACTGATGTACTTAGTACAACAATACCGTAGCATAATAAATCCATATTAGCGTACGTTAAAGACTTGCACAAAGGCAAAAACATATTTGAAGATCTGGCCAAGATTTTATACTTCAACAATTAAGGGACAAAAAATTTTGGCGTGCTGATGGAATGTGAATTTCATCTAAGCTTACCGCAAAAGAGATCCTTTGTGGTACAACCCTTTTGGTTACGCACAGAGTATCGTATCGTGATGGTACAACTTTTGTTGTACTTACACGTACGATGGTAGCAACAATACAAGACATGCGCTTATCGTTGTTTGACAAGGAAAATTATTTACATTGGTCCGATTTGAGTGTTTAAGACCTTCTAGGTTTTACTTACTTAAACAGACTGCGATGGACACACCTTGGTGTTATGAAAATTATAATAATGGGATGGGTTGTTCACAGGGTGGTTCACTTGGAGACCTGGCTTCTTGTTGTGACCTCGTACTTTGCACGTGATAAGTCACAACAAGGCAACCCCAAAATTTCAGTTTGAGCAGTTGAGACCCAGGGTGACTCAATGTTGCTGAAATGTTGTAAAAAAATTTATCGTTAATGAAGAGGCACGTTGAAAGTTGTCCCTTTTATAACGATACTTTCCAGACTCCACATCCAGTTCTGGGGAGAGCTAGAGCAATTTGGGTTATTTATTGAGCGCCATTCTATTTTCTTAAAAAACAGAAAAAAACTTAGAACGGGTAGCAAACATCTGATACCGCCGTGGGTTTACACAGGTTTGCTTACCTAATTTAACTACATATGACATAAGGGTTAGATGCACTTTGGCAAGGACCCGATATTTAATGTACAAAAAAGATTTTTCTAACATTTAGAAAGGGGTGACGAGGTATGACATGATGATGTGAAAATATGATGCTGCGAGTTGTGACGATGCACAAAACCTTGGGCACGTAGTCTCTGACTACTTGCAGTAAGCCACAGGGAATTCCTTTCTCCGAAGTGATCAATTTCAGGTAGAGGTGTGCATGCTTAGAAAAAACGATGTTTCCAAGGTTTGACACCTGGGGCAGCAATTAGAGGCGAATGACTGATGATGACGAGATATTTATACAAACAAAAATAAAATAAAATGAAACGAAACCACAAGGGAGAATTATAATTTCTTCCATGACTTTGGCTACAGTTGACACCACTGTGCCAGAGCTAGAAAGGTTTCGTTTGAGTGTCCCAATGAGTGACAATCGTTTACGAGAGGCCGCTCATTAGTGACGAAACAAAAGGGTTGACTTCCATAGTGATCCATGTCACGGTGTAGACGAATGGTTGCTAGGAGTCACGGAATAACCGTTGGGGTTATACGGGCGTGGCAATGGAGTTTGTTTCCATGTTCCCACTTTTTACAATGTCCTTTATGTGGTAGTTACCTATGTGTTTACCAGAGATGTCGGACAATCGGTAAACCAGGTCTGAGATTTTCTTTAGGACTTTCGTCTTTACAAAACGGGGTGCCAATTTGGCAGAGAAGTACAGCGCACCTTGTGACAGAGTGTTGTTTCTCCTCCAGACGATGTCTTCTTCCTTGAATGTGACGTGCTTCCTGATGTACTTTTTGTTGTAGAAAGAAGCATATTGAATAAGGCATTTTTTGGATTTATTCCTGGGAGAAATCTTTCTACTTCTCAGGGCCTGTAGTAGTTCTTCCTTTTTTGACGTAGAAATGTGGGGGATTATACCCAGCGTGACTTGAGGGACTTCCATAGTGTATAGGGTCGTGTCAGGGTGACCTTACGTTGGGAGAAAAACGAGAACTCGACTCTTTATCCGTAATTGGAAAGAAATTTTTGCCAGGGATTGACCACTGGGGACGTATATATATTTTTTTTTTACAAAATGCTTCTGCGAAAAAACGCGTATTTGTAAGTGTTTGGGTTATTTGAAAATTTGGGCAGAGGTTTGCCTCTGGCCACGTGCTTTTTAGGAAAAAATCCAAGCGTTTTGGAAAAAAAAATTTCGAAAATTAAAAAATCGAAAAAAGGAAAAATCGAAAAAAGGAAAAATCGAAAAAAAATTTTCAGAGTCCGAAACTGGAGAAAATTTGGGCAGCGATTTTCCTCTGGCCATGCGTTTTTAAGAAAAAATCCAAGCGTTTTGGAAAAAAAAAATATTTCGAAAATTAAAAAATCGAAAAAAGGAAAAATCGAAAAAATTTTCAGAGTCCGAAACTGGAGAAAATTTGAGCAGCGATTTTCCTCTGGCCATGCGTTTTTAAGAAAAACTCCAAGCGTTTTGGAAAAAAAAAATTTCGAAAATTAAAAAAATCGAAAAAAGGAAAAAAATCGGAAAAATTTTCAGAGTCCGAAACTGGAGAAAATTTGAGCAGCGATTTTCCTCTGGCCATGCGTTTTTAAGAAAAACTCCAAGCGTTTTGGAAAAAAAAAAATTTCGAAAATTAAAAAAATCGAAAAAAGGAAAAAATCGGAAAAATTTTCAGAGTCCGAAACTGGAGAAAATTTGAGCAGCGATTTTCCTCTGGCCATGCGTTTTTAAGAAAAACTCCAAGCGTTTTGGAAAAAAAAATTTCGAAAATTAAAAAAATCGAAAAAAGGAAAAAAATCGGAAAAATTTTCAGAGTCCGAAACTGGAGAAAATTTGAGCAGCGATTTTCCTCTGGCCATGCGTTTTTAAGAAAAACTCCAAGCGTTTTGGAAAAAAAAATTTCGAAAATTAAAAAAAATCGAAAAAAGGAAAAATCGAAAAAATTTTCACAAGTTTTCGTGGAAGTAATTTGTTTGAGAATTCAACAATATCTTGGGGGCATGGTTTCATTACGCGGCTTCCTATAGCCTGATTTTATACAGCACCAATTTTTGGTATTTACACGCGAATTCCCTTCGTCTTTTCGACAAGATATTACCTTCTTTGTCAATTGACAAGGTATTATAGTGTCAGATGTCAAGGAATCCACGTCAACGCGAATTTAGTATTTTTTGCATTATTCGAATGTGATTCGGCATGACCCGGTTTCAGCAGACGACAGAGTCAAAAATACTTAATTGTCAAATGACAGAAAGAATTTAAATCCACTTGTTCCCTAGGTGTCAGCAAGTGTCCGTTTAAGAGACGTACCAGCGTGCTGCAATATAGTATATTATTAAAAATATTTAGCACTTTCGAGACCAAGCGGATGATTTGTTTATCATGTACATGATTTTAATTGTTGAATAAATTCTTCTTTAATTTGTGTTTATTTCCACTATTCACTTGTATTGAAAATAGCAATTTTAATCGGCCGACACTTTGTAATCACTGTATTATTCGCAGCGACAACTTCCTAGGTTGGGCACCTTGCGTTGGAATACCGGTAATATTTTGTCGAGTGACGAGTCACAAATGATAAAATCGCGCCCGTAATAATTTAAATTGTGATTCGAAATTACGTTCGCGCCGAGATTCCTGTTGGAAGTGCTAGACAATTGGGAATAAACAATACATCATAATAACATTTCAGAGTTTACAATTGTTGCTTGGGAACGAGGCCGTGGTGGAACAGAAAAAAATTTAAATGGCCCCACGTTTAGCGCCAGTGTTAGCGTCAGCGTGCGTGCTGATGCTATCGGCAGGGTTGGAGAAAGCTCCCACATATTTAATACAAATTAGTTGCTGTATCTGCCCCAAATAAAAACTAGCTCAGGTTCGGTGCAATGCAGGGTTTCTCTTAACCTCAAGGCTAGTGCTTGTGGTTCGGAACTTCACGCTTCTCCATCCCCCCAGGGCCTCTCTCGACAAGCAAAACACGGTAGGTTATCACATAAATAGTTTATTCAATTCTAGGAGACACAATAATACATAAGAGGAACGATCCTAGCTGAAAGTTAGTTTGAACGTCAGTCTCTGCTCTCTACACGCGTGGTTAGGGCTAAAACATTATTTGCACACAAAGGGTAACATGGTAATTGACTCACGTTTGGTTTATGGGCCAACAGCGGCTTTACGCGCTTGTTCTCCCGGTCTCAGCAGCGTCCAAGCGGACACCGGAAATGCACAACCGGCGAAACTGAACTTGTGTCGCACATGTTCGCGCGGGACGTGGGCCCGGGAAGCTCGCTTGCTGAAGACCGGCCGCTTGCCGCTCGAGATGGTCTAGCGACAGCTCGGTTTGTCGCTCGCGGGAGGGGGTAGTGCGCGCGCCTCTATATTGGCGGTCTATTTGTAACGTAACACACTGAACATTATTTCTATGGAATTCGTGTAATTTCATTTCTAGTGATTTTACTGGTTGGCTTCTTGAGTTCATTAAAAATGTTATATATTTAGTTTTGCTTATATTAAGGCTAAGCGAGTTGATCTAAATCAAATTTTGAAGTGCACTAAGTCCTTGTTCAGCCAAATTAAACGTGTCCGTCCAATTTTCTTCTTGAAATAGTAATACAGTAGATATCATCAGCAAAACTGATTATGTTTCCTTTAATGGCAAGGTTACATGAATAGTTTATACAAATAATGAATATAATTGTCCCCAGTACACTTCCTTGAGGGACGCCATAGTTTACAGGTCATAAGGTAATAAAGGTAAGGTTCTTGACTTGCTCTACATGACTTCAATAAGTTCATTTTTGTTTCGGCCATACGGTATGTTAGTACGTCTGTTTCTTCCAAAAGAAAATAGTAATAATTTTCTTGCATCTCCCTCACACAACGCATTGAAAGAATGGAATAAAGTTACAAGGATAATATTGAAGTGTGCGTTAATTCCTAAAATTCAAAAACGTCAATTATCAATGCGCTGATGGTTTTGTTTTTGTTCTTAAACATGTAATGCTGCAGTCCTTTCTTACACACTAAATAACAACATACGAAAATGAGGCAAATGGTGAACATATATCTGCATCCCACTCCCTCCCCAAAGCAAACATACAATCATCATCACGCATCTTCCTCACACATCAAAATGAGCCGTAAAAAGATAGCCTGTTTCCTCCAAAGGAAAAATGGAAAACTTTGCTGGAAGAGCCGTGTGTATATTGTGTGCCTTATTTTGTCTCACCATTATTTAATGTCTAAGAAAGAGCTGCAGCATTAAAACGATAAGGAACTTATGTGTATTGTCTTGTCTTCATAGTACCGTAATGGTGGATCGATACGGTAATAATAAAAGCGCCCATTTGGTTAAACAAACATTCAGATCCTGCGTAGAAAACTTTCACAATGGTATGCGCTGCAAACCGTTGCCTTACGTTAGCGAACTTCACTTTTCTGCGCAAATTCTAGTTATTTCAATGCACACTCTTCGGACAAGCATTGACCCGGTTACAAAAAAATTTTTACCCTTTACTTGCCGAAAAATACGAGGAGTACGTCTTCAGTTTCCGTTTGTAACTAGTTTCCGGACACTGTTTACATTCGTTATTTTTATTGCAAACAATAAAAAAACTTTAGTATGTTTAGTAGCCAGTACATATCACTCACGTTTAGCAGATTTTTATTTAATTTTTGTACGCGAATTTTATCTTGATTTTCCCACAATATTTCATACCTTTAGTCACATTCCGCGCGCCTCGCGTATCGGATGACGGTACAGCTTGGATGGTTGATTTAGTATGCAAAGCCTTTGATAAAGCTGAATTATGAAACCTCATACGGAGTAGGACCCAGCTAATAATTATAAAGTCACGTACATGTAGCTTACGTTATCCGCCGATGGCTCGGTGGTTTACTAGGCGGAATTTAGGTTGACTTTTTACGCGCTCTAATTTATATTAATTGCTGTTGTAATTCGGATGAAATTCAGTTCATTTAAACCATAGATTCTCAACATTTTTTTCCCACCGCCCCCTTTGAGAATATTTTTTTGTAGCGCCCCCCAACTGCTGTTACATACCATCTGTCGTCTGAAACAGCTATTGTCACGTTTATACTTGCCACAATGTGGGGGGAGGGGAATAAAATGATCAATCAGTGCCTTTAAATAGGTTGGAGATATATAACAGATAATAATGTCAATTCTTGCAGGATTGCAAAAATCCCGTTATTTATTAAAAAAAACTTGTTATAATTTAATAGCTACAAACAATTCTTTTATTAACTTCACTTGTATTAATATATATATATGACTTTCACGAAATCGGAAAATTTAACTTTTTTAATTCCAATAAAAAAATTCATATTATTCAATTTAATGTAGATCTGAATGTAATAGAATTTTCGATTCAATTTTAATCCACTTCCCGAACTATCAAAATAGGTACATTTTTGCACATGTGATAAAAATTATTACAATACACACAATAACAAAAATTAACCAATAATAAAGTTTACTTTGCTTTATTAGTACGTGATTAGGGTATTTTGTTTATCTATTAAGGCCATAATTTTTACCTGCCAACGCCCCCTTGGGCCATCTCAACGCTCCCCAATTATCTTTTGGTCTTCTACCGCCCCCTGAAAGTCTCAAACGCCCAAAAAGGGGCGTTATCGCCCACGTTGATAACCACTGGTTTAAACAATAGTAACTGATTTATTTTTGGAGTATTATGCCGTGTTGCGCTATTTTCTTTTTTAAATAACGTTTCGGACAGCATTACAGTGATTAACATCAGGGCAAAGGTGTAAGTAGTAGTATTAGTATTAAAAGTTTGCTCTGATGATGGGTACCGTAACGCAGTTCAAACCGTTGGCGTTAGCTAAAAAAGGAAGTTGGGCAAAACGGCAAAATACCCCAAAAATAAATCAAAATGTCTAATTATTTTGGTCATGAAAATTTCAAATCATATTCAAAATTCTTAATCAATTTAGTAATATTTATCACATAAAGCATTTATTATTTATATTCATAATAATATTGTGGATCAGTAATAACGAAAAAATAATGCTAATTTCACTACAGAGAACCTATGCAGAAGGATAGTTGGTATTATTCTAACATTTTTTAAGATATGTTGATATAGCCTGAATGTAACTATTTTCCGTGAAATTGAATACGTCTACTACTTATTTTCAAACATTTCCAACTGCATGCAATCTAGGTACAAGCGAGTGTCTAAATGACTCGGTCCTGATATTGCAAATTAAAATAATTTTTGATTTAGTTTGTGAGTATTTTCCTGCACTGAAGAAGTTACGGTTGTAGCAAAACCCGGTCGGCATAAAGTATAAAAAATAAAAATGGAGCTTACAAAGTTATTGTTTTATTTTAAATATATTTAAATCGTCGGTGTAAAGCAACACTTCAACAAGAAAGTAGTGTAAGAAGAATATATGACGCAAATGTGAATGGTAGAAGAAGTCGGGGACGCCCAAGGAAGACATGGAACGATCAAGTGAATCAGATACTTGAGTCGGGCCATGTCAAAAGCCAGAATAATAGAAGAGTATGTATGAGACGATGTATGAATGTGAGTGAAGCAAAGAGTGTGTGCCAGGACCGAGTTGTTTGGCGGTCCGTCCTCTCTGCCTACCCCTGCGGGGAACGGCGTGATGGTTAGTTAGTTAGTAAGAAAAGTATTGGGCCTAAATTTGAGCCTTGGGGTACACCAGTAGTAGCCATTAATAATAATATATTTGATAGGCGTAACCTTAAGCTTCACAATTCGTGCAATTATGTGTATAAATTATCACCTAATTAAATAACTAAATTTAATAATGTATGAAATCGTTAATCTATATAATGTATAAAGAAGAGTGTGTGGCGGTGTGGCATTGTTTTTAATGGTAACCGGACAACTCGGAATGAAATCAACTCAGAACCATCTTAGATAAGTAATTTAAAGTGATAAAAAAATACATTAAAAAATTGTTAAATAGGTAACGTAAGGTTATCGGCTTATTAAAAAAATATTTTTTTTATAGCTTTTAATGATGATTCAGGGAGGTGTAGAGTCGACTTTATTCTCAGTTGGCATGGAACCGTTTTTTATATACATCATTCCAAGATTGACGAAATTTTATACACTTGACCTTCAAAACCAGAGAAAGGTCACTCTACGTAGGTATATCATATTTCTAAAAACGACCCCCACTACTTTTACCATCCCCAAAAGCTGAATGACGAAAGGTCGTGATGACATTTTGTACACTTGAAGCTCGAAATAAGAGAAAAAAATACTGTCTTTTACTTATTACAATTTTTCTTGTTTATTTAAATAAGTTCTAGAGAAGAAGATACTCTCAGTATCCTGATAACAGACCACCAATCAGAATAAAAACGTTCTTTGAAATAGCTTTAGTCGTGTTTGGTAATCAGGTCTGAATAAATATGAAATTCTTAGCCTTCCTCTCACTTTAGAGGAAGCCATAGACCCGCTGGCTCTAGAAGGTTGGGAGCAGTTGGTACTCTTATATTACACTATGCAGTGCCGGCCTATGAAGTTACATATTCGTTGACAGAAGTATTTTGAAGTTGAAAATCCAGAATCAATTTCAACGTGAGTAAAATTAAAATGACCTTACTTCGGGCACACCAAAATGAACACAAGGAATTTATCGGCATATAGTTTTTTTCTGTGTAGACGTGGGACTGTGAAACGTATTAATTAATGCCTCCTTGTTTGGACGATAATAAAAAAAAACAATGAGATCATCTTCGTGGATTTCGTGAAATGAATTTTTAAACCAACAGTTACGAAATAACGCACGTGCCTTTGCAATAAAAATAAAGCCTTTTATTTAAACTGTTCGTTTGCCTGTCTTATCCGGGAAACTGGAGACACTGATTAAACATTGTTCTCTCCGTGTTCCCTAAACCTATAGCCCTTAAGGACCTCCCATAAAGACAGAAGATACTCTAGCCTGGTAGTGTATTTTAATGTACCTAGTAAGGTAGGTAGCTAGGTATTGTATTCCTTCTGGGGGTAGGTACTGTTGTTTTGAGCTCTTGAAACATGTTTCAGTAATTTAGTGACACGAATGGTTGGAACACGCGTAGTACCGTATCATGGTTGCCAAAAAAGTTCCGACGTCTTTGGAGGTAATTTTGTAAGTATGTGTTAAGACTATTTTCGGTGCAATAAATTATAAGAACATTCAGCTTTATACTATTTGAATCTTGGTATTCATTAAAAAAAAAAGAAATAAATCATGTTCGTAAATTTTCATATATGTATTATATTTTATGAAATTATAACTTTCTTGTTATTGGGATTTGGGATTAGGGATTTTGATTTTTCGCTTGAAAAGTGGACGCACTAGGAATTTACTTTTGCAATCAATTTCAACCAGTATATTTTGTCCGGAAATTTTTTGGAAGATCGAATACAACTGACTTGATTTGAATAAGTGGATGGTGAGTGCAAAGGACCCACATAAGCGCTTTTATAGTCAGTTTATGTCTGGTGGCGTTGAAGGTCGAGGTTTCACAATAATAGCATTTTCGGGCACCTGTAAAAATAAACGGCAATGTCCGTCATTTACCTATATTTATTGACGGATCTAATATGGTCAGCATTTCAGCAAATGCTTTCCGTTGGAAGCCTCTGGTCTAGTCTAAAGTTAGAAGTAAGATTGAATAAATATATTACATATTTGTATAGCGCGCTTTCACAAAAAATGACGCTGTACAAATCATTAAAATATATTTTTTTTTCATTTCATCTTTGACACCTTAGGTTTTGAAAGAAGTCCATAATTTTTATTAAAAAAGTAATTAACAAAGTGATTTGCTTTCATTTAACACGATGAAATGATTATTTGTTTTTAAAATGTGATTTTTCACGCTCCCAAATTAATTTCAAGCATTTTTTTGGCTGGAATGGTAACAATAATGCAAGCTAGAATTTTTCCACACCATCATACATAAATAGCAGATAATTGATAATACGAATTACAAATTATTAGTGTTCAGTATTCCGTTCAAAAGCAATTATGTGTTTTTGGCAACCCTATGCAGAAGTAATGCCAAACTTGTAGAAAGACAAAACATTGCGCTCTGATTTACGACTATCTGTTAGTAGGTACATTTGCTTATTTCCAAAGATTTAAAATATATTTGGAATGTGTTACATAACGTTTTATGTAGAAAGTAAGGAATATAGTAGAACATTAGTCTAGTATCACTTATAATGTACATACATCGCCATCGTAAGCCATTTTGCGAAAAGTATTTGGCAAAGTCTCTTCGTTATTACTATGCTCCTTGCAGTCAGCTACTAACCTTTTTCTATCTTGTACTATTTTGTACGTGATTATTGTAAAAAAATCCTTGTCCATGAATCATTGCGTCTGTTGTATCCCCATTCGGAGTACTGTTGAAAGGGTGTAGAAAGGAGGTGGGGAAGACAATCGGAAAGCCAAATCGAATGTATGCGCCCAGTCAGTTGTGAACGCATCGTCACCGAAGCCATATAAAATTATAATGTTTCTATAACGTTTTCAAAATAAAACAATGCTAACATTTACTTACATACCTACTATTAACCAATTTACATGCCGTTACGTATCATTGCATGCAACCGGTCAGTGGTTGAGTGGGCATAGCGTTTGGGATCCATCCCGTGTTCGATTCCTCGGCTGGCTAAGTCCTCCATCACAACACATCATAATTTTCGGCTTTCTGTGGTGCTAGGAGATTTTCAAACATTTATTATTTTTTTATTTATTTAATATAGATATATAAGTATACAGAGGTGTTATATAAATTACATATTGGTACAGAAATTATTTAGAATTGCAATCTCACCAAAGAAGAAGCTAGTTCTTGTGCTTGATGAGCGAGTTACACTAATTATAACAGAAATAGAATAACATTATGCAATAGGTAAGTATATAATGGGAACAATTGAAACTTCTGGATCATCTACATGTGAAGGTGTACATACATAGGATATGGTTACATACTAAAATATTGTGCACTTTAGAGAAATTCGAAAAATCTAAATAAAATAGAAATTAATATAGATTGATAATAAATAGAAAGAAAGAGAAAAACAGGTAATTATTTAATTAATTATTCCTGATGAAGTGTAGCTTCAGTTTGAGTTTCAGTTTATTGATTTTTTTATTTCAATCGGAAGGATGTTGAAATACTTTATTTCTAAATAGATATAATTATTTTGCATTAGTTTGGTATTAAATTTTGGTATTTTGATGTTGTCTTGAAATCTTTTTGATTGGTGGGTTTCAAATTTTTTGATGATGTTATCTTTGTAAATTTGGATAATTGCATTTTTCTTGAAGATATTATAAACTCGAGGCACCGTGAAATTGGTTGATTGTTGGGTTATTCGTAACCCGGGAATGTTTGTCTTTCTTTAAAAAAAACGTTTTTTTTTTATTTCTGAAACGTAAACCAGTCTAATAATCTGTAGTGTTTGTTTGAGAATAGAAATAATAAAAAAAAAAAATTAAGAAAATGAATTTTAATGGCGTCGGATAGTAAAGTAATAAAAAAAAAAAATTAAGAAAATGAATTTTAATGGCGTCGGATAGTAAAGTTAAAGTTCTTCAATCATTTACATCCTCTGCATTTCTATGATCGAAGATTATTTCGCGCTTGAGATTGTAGAGGGATTATTTGCAAAACAACTTGTGTGTAATTAATTAGGTACCTACTTGCATGTAAATGTGTTTTCGTTGCGCTGTAGTTAATAAATTGCGTCAGAAAAAAACTTCGTAAAATTTATAGATTTCCACGGAGAAGATTAAAAATTAATAAATAATAATTAACTACGAACAAAATCGTAATTAATTATATATAAACACGCCATCAGAATTTTCAATGCTTAAAAACCACATGCTTCAAATATCAAAAAAAAAAAATTTTAATGTTTATATAACATTTTATTTAACTATAATTTTTAAAAGTAAAATGATTGCGCCGTTGACACTACAAATATTTTAACTTATCGCCAATATTGCAATGTACTGCAAGAGTACCTGTAGCCTAAATATAAAAGAATTATTTTATCTTATAAAAAAATTACAAAAAAGTCTTCAAAAATAAAAAAAAAACGCGGACTTTTTCGAATCAAATTATTTGGTCAATTGAACAAATCGCCTGAATCCAATCCAAAATCCTTAACTCGCGTATTTAAGAACCTTTATTTTATAATTACAGACGAATCACGGCAGAAAATGAATACTGTTGAGCATTCTGAAATTTTGGCTAATTGAATAAATTCAATTCAATTTGGGAGTTGGAAATGGATAACGCCACCTCGGATCCATTTATTGGAGAATCAACACCTCTGCCATAGGTCACCCCAAGCGGTTTCATGGAGTAAGTTTTGTCTAGGTCTTTGAGGCGGATGCGTGTGCCCGTCTTCTGCGTGGCGGGCCGGATCAAAAGAGACTTGTTGAGAGAGACCTTTTTGCTCTTGACCCATTGCCTTGCACCGCGGTTGAGGGCATGGATTTATACGTTCGTAATTCCTTGCCACCCCCGGATTTCTCCAGCCCCCTTACCTCTCATACCTGTTTTTCCCTCCTAAATCCTCCAAAAAACATCCCCTAAGATGACATAGATTCGGGGAAAATTATTTTATTTAGAGCCTCTTGTTCGGAGCTAATGTAAAATAAGAAGCACAACACGGCACAACATCCCAAAAATAAATGACGATATAAATTTTCTCCGTGAAAATCTCGAGTCATGATAGATATTATAATAACTATACTATTATACTACTAAATAAACGTGATATATAGGTACTATATATTCTACAAGTTACAGATACTATCTCTATGAGGGTCGCAGGATCGAATCCCGGGGTGCGCAAATATATTTAATTTGATTAATTGTGTTATTCCATAGTAAATTTATTTCAAAATAATAATTTATTTAGTGCGAGTATATTTGCGGCACATTCCAGAGTGGAAACTAATCTCGCCTCGGTGTAAGACCACCATTCAGAATTAAAAGGTTTCTTGGCATGTCTTTAGTCATATTTAGTGACCAGTTCTGAATAGCCAGGTTTTTTCCCACTACCATCAGCCTCCCAACGTACCCTAATTGGGATGCCATAGTCTCAATGGCTCCAGACGGAAACAGATGGGACACTTGTGCGGTATACACATTAAAAAATATATATGTATGTAAACTCCGAGCGAATTCTTAAAGCGTGTTGAAAATCTAAATTCTACGCAAAATTTTATATGTACCTTTATTTTGACCATGAACTTTCCTAACTGCCGAAAGTTTATTGAATTCGGTAAGTATATCTGGGTCGGCACTTATTTTATGAAATATTATCCCAAGGTATTTTTCAAATAAATTAAATTACCTATTCAAATTCATTAATTTCATCAATGAAACGAAGAACCACTTTATTGATGATTTATTGAGAGAAGGAATTCTTAAGTACCTTAATACCATTGACATAGTAAATACTGGCTGAGCCTACGGAAAGGAAACTTGAATGAGTCTAGCGACATTGATGCTTTGAAAAGAAATGTTTAACCTATTAATAAATTAATTTGGTGTATCTTTTGAAATTAGTTGACGCTTTTCAATTAGGCAGCTATTTATTAAGAACTCACAAAAACAGGTTGAAATGATCTTTTCCATTGATAACATCCTAACTACCCATTGATGTTTGTGGTACCAAATGAATGAAATCTGAATGAATGAATGAAATGAAAAATTATTTATTAATTTATTTAGACCCCATTAAATGGCTTTTACATTCAAGTGTTACATGATACAGTTGTACACAGGGGGTAACAGTATTTTAATAATAACGAAAATATAATGGTTATACAATATTTTAATAATATACATACTAGGTTTATATAAGAACTAATATAAAACAATATGATGTACGTGTGATAAAGGCTAGTAAATAAGTATGTGATACAATTATGTGTTACAACCAAAAAATAAAAATGTGAAAACTTAAGGAAGAGAATAGAACATGTTAAAATAACAAAATTTTATATTTAGCAAGTAGAATCGAAGAATCGAGCAGTCAAATAAGTATACCTATTCATATATTCACATTTATTTGCAAATCTAGGAATTGGTTTTAAATAGAGCAATTGTGTATAGAGTTTTTTGTTACCTTAAAAGTTAACATTGCTTGAAATGACTGGGCACGCGTAGTTGGCAAATTAGCTCTGTTATTTTAGGGCTGTCGGGAGATTAATTAATAATTATGAATTTTTTTTTTTTTTTGTTTTAATAAAATAGAATTATAAGCTATGACTCCTCTGTCTGATGGTTAACCCTAGATTACTATTCTACGTCGCAGAGGCGCCCGCGTTTTTTATTTATTGCTCTCTCTTTTTATCCTTTGCGCGTATTGCATTTCAAGGACATCCCAGTCATCGGAAGCACGTGTCGCAGGACGGTTGTCGCGTTACGATAAGTCTGCTAGTTTTTTTGATATGGACCTCCAAAGGGCCAAATGGCGCTCTAAAGACGTTTGAGTAGCTTGTATGTAAGTTTTGCGCTCTTAATCAAATTGTTAAGCAAAATATTTTTTTGTTACTTTGTTACTTTTTTTTAGTTAATTACTTCATAATTGACTATTTTTTGTAGTGGAGTAGTAGTAGAAGTTTTAAAAAAAATGTATATTTTAAGTGGTTTAATTTAAAAGAGAAGACTGTTTAATTGCCTAAGTTTCATTTGAGATTAAAGATTTTATAATAAAAAATATATAAATATAATATAAAATTGTGTTTTTTTTTTATCATATACAAAATAATAGAAAACATTCAAAGCATATCAATCATACTTATAGTTTTTGAATAAAATCATTAGTCAATATGATGCGCCTCGCAGGCGTATGAGCAGTTTCTTTGAACGTAGCAACAAGAGTAGTAGTCTAGGGTTAAGATGTCTGATTTAAGTAGTTTACAATCTGTAGTAAAATATGAGGTGTGTTATTATAGCCTTCTTACAACTTTATTCCGTGCAGTTGAACACATCTACTTCTTAAAAATGAATGAAATCTAAGGCCAGTAAAATATCGCAGCAAAATGTATTTATTTCTATGCTCAAACTTACAGAAAGTAATAAGATGATCAGTGCAAGTAATGCAAAAATATATTATGTTCCTTATTTAAAACACGGTAGTAGAGTGTTAATAATCAGTAAATGTATGTAAATGGTTAAAAAGAATTGTTTTGTAAACACCTCATAATGAGCACTTGTGCTGACTGTTTTAAATAAAGTGTCATTGTAAATTATGTAGGTCATAGCAGATAAGGGTCAGCCTTATAGGAGATACTAGCAGCATAGATAATTAAATGTTTTAAATAAAGTGTCATTGTAAATTATGTAGGTCATAGCAGATAAGGGTCAGCCTTATAGGAGATACTAGCAGCATAGATAATTAAATGTTTTAAATAAAGTGTCATTGTAAATTATGTAGGTCATAGCAGATAAGAGTCAGCCTTATAGGAGATACTAGCAGCATAGATAATTAAATTCAGATGGTCTATTTAGACGGTAGCCGATGGTTTTACCTCTTCTTCACACTCGATAAATGCTGGCGTCCCACAGCAATCGGTTCTGTCTTCGACTTTGTTTCTGTTGCACATCAATGACCCTTTGTCGTATGCACCAATTCATTGTTACGCGGATGACAGCACAGTCGATGATTGCTTTTTGTTTGACAAACCCCCAAAGGACTCACAATTTCGAACGGCTCGGAGGGCTTTGAAGCAAAGAATGGACGGTTACCTCGAGTGTTTTCTCATCGGGTAAAAATAATCTAATCGTTTAATTTAATTTTTCAAAGACTCAATCATGTCAAATTATGTCTAAAAGGGATCGAAATGAAATTCTAGTCTCCTTTAACGCAAGCAATCTTTCCAACAGGCCCTCCATTGATATGCTTGGTGTAATTCTGAGTGACCAGCTCAGATATGGGGGCTCCATCAAAGCCAGAGTTAAGTTAGCCTCTCAAAAACTGGGCGTACTGTACGGGAATGCAGATACTTTAACAGTACACAACTGCTAACCCTGTACAAATCACAAGTGCGCCCCTCGGTTGAATTTGGCAGCCACCTCTGGTCTGGGGATAGATTCTCCTAACTTAACAAACGGATTGCAATCTTTAGAGAACAGGCGTCGGGTGGGAATGCTATCCTTGTTCTACCGCTATTTCAATGGAAGATGCTCCAAGGAACTAGGTTCATTGACCCCTTCGGCTGCGGTGTATAGTCGGGAAACACGAGAAACGCGGGCCCAACATATGTACACGGTTGACAATTGTCACATGAGAATGGGTCGCCTCTTCGACTCGTTCTTATGTTCAAAAGCTCAGCTGTGGAACGATTCGCCGGCCTCTGTGTTTCCTCCTTCCTACAACGTGGGTCTCTTCAAGACCAATGTTCATTCCTTCCTATCCTCAAAAAGACCCTCCATACAGCAACTCAGATTTAAAGGATGTAAAATAATCAGTTACTTTATGAACATGACTGCCTTCTTTTTCAATCAGATATTAACTCATTCAATGACTAGTGTAAAATCAGTCGCTTGAAACTAAATGTCGATAAGTGCAAAATTATGTCCTTCTTTAGAGCTAAAAATCCGATTGTTTTCGAATACAAACTAGAAAATAAATGCTTAACAACTGTTCAATCTATTAAAGACCTTGGCGTCACTCTTGATAGCAAGCTTTCTTTTCGGGAACATATAAATGTGATTGTTAACAAATCTCTCAAACTACTTGATTTCATCACTAGAATCACTTCTGACTTCAAAAACATAAATACCCTAAGAACTCTTTACTGCTCCTTGGTTCGCCCCCATTTTTTTTTTTTTTTTAAAGAAAGACAAACATTCCCGGGTTACGAATAACCCAAAAATGTTTGAAAATCTCCTACTACCACCACAGAAAGCCGAAAACATTGCTTGTGTTGTGATGGAGGACTTAGCCAGCCGAGGAATCGAACACGGGACGCCCGGGTGGGACCCAAACGCGATGTCCACTCAACCACTGACCATCTTGAGAATGCTTGTGTTATATGGTCTCCTTTTTTTGCTATCTATATTCGTCATATTGGGTCCGTTCAACATCGGTTCCTAAAAAGAATTGCTAGGAGATAAGGATTAGAACGAGCAATTACTCATATAATGAAATCGATCAAACTCTAAACCTTGCTCCTTTAGAAAGATCTTCGGGAAAAATCTGATCTCATTTGTTTCTTCAAAATTATCAACTATATTATTGACTCACCTACATTATGACCACTCATCTCATTCAATATAACTTCTCGTAGACTCGGAAATAAAGAACTGCTCTTCCTCAATCAACACTCGACTAATTATGGTTATAATTCACCACTATCCAGAATGTGTAGAATGGTCAACATATTTCAAGACCTTGATTTTTTTGTCATAAGCCTAAATGATTTTTGTCGCTCACTAAACAATTGAAGATATTTTATATTACTCTGTTTTTAGCAAAGTCTTGACTTAATTTGACACTTCTATTTCACTTCTATTTTATTATGTTTTATCTGTTTGTCTTTGCTTTCTTATACCATCCTTTATTCTTGTAATGTACATTTCCAAAATTTCGTGTTACTTGGTTGTAAATTGAACGTTAGTCCGTTAATAAATAATAAATAAAAACATAGTTAAGTTGTAACATTTTGTGAACACCTCACTAGGAAAGCCTGTGCTGAGGTGTTCGCATGTTTTCGATAAATTCTTGTTGGATGTGCCATTATGTTTTAGGGTTAACATTAGTAGCAGATACATAAGATCAACATGCTTGGAAAACTAGCAGTATTGATCCCCTGGGCAACTATGAAAAAAACTACAGCTAACAGATGTTTTCGGCGAGACGAGACGTTTCTCAGAAACACTATTTTGTAAATTAATATGCGGAACGAGATGTCGGAATTTATGTTTCCTCTTCAATTTTTTGGTGCTTGTTTTAACCAATCTCTTCCCGCGGCCCTTTCCATAACCTTCTTCACGAAGTAGCTCAATAATGTATTGGCTACTTCGTGACCCACACAGGGCCGCTTAATAATTTTGATTATCTAGCGTTATTTTGTTATTTTAGTATGTTTTTGGGACAAAACAAATTATCATCATATGAAAAAATTGTTTAAAAAAATATTGCCCGGTTCAACTTGGTACAGTCGTTTTTAATACTTGTATAAAAAAACCATACATAAAAAAATTTAGGTTCCGTACGTTTGTGTTCGCAAGTCTCAGAAAGTAATCAATAGATTGACTCAACTCTTCTACAGAACATTGCATTTTAGCAGGAGAGTATTTCCATACATAACGGTAGGCTCCGGCATTATGAAATTTGTATATATCTATCTGTATATCAAAAATCGCCTTGGTGCTGAAAAAAATTAAAGGTTTTAAAGTAAACCCTGAATACATCACAAAACTAAAGTTAATTTGACGCATTAATATCCATTAAATACAGAAAACGAAAAATTTTGCACACACTTGGATACATTAGGATACATTTAAAAAAGTCTCAATGAATTCTAAATTTAAAGAAAAAATACATTTTAAAAAATCGTTACTTCAATATTTTTTATCACACTAAAACACAAGTTAAATAGTTATGATAATTATTTCTTCAAATTATTTGGAAAATTAATTTGTAATGATTGTAACTTTTTTTTTATATTGGGAAGACTTCTAGAAATTTTATCATTAGAGTTAAGGAACATCTAAGATGTTTAAATAATAATAATTATTCGGAATTTGCAAACCACATTTTGGAAACAGGTCATTCTTTTGATATTAATAAAGGTTTAAAAAATTTTACACACTTAGGACGGGTTGTTTCAAAAAATTTGATGGATTCATCAAATATTTGATGTTAATTTTCACGTTCTGTATAAGTTCTATTCAAGTTCTGTGATTATTTCAGTATTGTGAAGCAGCTTTCCTATAACGATATAATAACAGAACTTGAATAGAACCTACACAGAACGTGAAAATCAACTTCAAATATTTGATGAATCCATCAAATTTTTTGAAACAACCCATCCTAACACAACGGGTACACAATTAGATAATTTAGAAATTTTTGAAATTAGAAAAAGTGTTAATAGTAAATTAAATATTCTAAATAACCAAACGTTTTTTTTTAAATAACCATCTTTTAAATTTATTTTCGAATTAATACTTATATTTTTAATAATTTATTTTGTTATTTAGACTTCCTGTTTTGTTTTTAAAAGATTTTTTTTTATATTAATGTAATTTTTTACCCATCCTAAAATAATTTTTATATTTTATTTTAAAATATTTGTTTTTTTTTTAAATTCTAAAAATATTTGTTTTTTTTTTTTAATTCTAAAAAGATTTGTCATTTAGGTATCCAATTAAAATAAAATGAAATCCAGAAAGAAACCTTGCGTTTTATAATAAAGTTACGCTAGATACCTCAAATTATTAACTGTGGGCCGGCCAAAATTTTACTCGCGCCAGGCGTGATTTGGCTAAAGGCCGGCCCTGTCCAAACTTCCAAGATGCAAATAACTCGCTTTGGTATTTTTTTATCAAGTGTTTGAAAGGATATTATAATGTTCGTATAATTGGGAAATTAAATTCAAGATTTCTTAGCACAGGTAAAATATTAGGTAGGAAAATCCTAAATAGCAAAATCAACATTCAAATGAAATTCGAATGCGAATAAACTAAAATGGAATAAGGTTCTTTGGAACCAGATTGAAGCCTTTTGGAAAATTGCCATAAAACATTGAAACTATCTCTTCTGCGGATAAAATCAGTTTTGAAATCATTACTTATTATAACACCTATTTATTTATCCATTTTCGGGAAATCAACAGTTTAAATTTTATGGATTTGTAGGTGAATAGTATTTAACCAAAATAAAACTGATCATGGACTTTCCCCTTGTTACTTCAGGTCAATGCGTTAAAAAATGTATTCGTGTAACAAAATCCATATAACACAAAAAAAAAATTGCTCCATTCAAGAGAACAAATATATTTTATGAATCTTATTCTGGTGGTAATTGAAAATTACTTAATACAAAATTTAATAACCTGTTTAAAGATAAATTTTTCTTAGCTCGCTTAAACCATTCATCCGATTGCGATGAAACTTTGGTGGTTTGATCTGCGCATGCCCGCAAAGGTTTTTATATATTTAATAGTGAGCTCTGGCGTTTTGAAATTATTTCCCATAGTATTCATCTGATTGCAATGAAACTTTGGTGAGTTGTTGTGTACACGTCCGCGAAGGTTTCAATATACATTGGTGAGCTCTGTCGTTATAAAATTTGTGTTTAATTTTTGCAATAGCTGGTGCGCGAGTTTTATTAAAAATGAGTGTATTGAGTGAAGGCGGGAGGAGGAGGGGAATCTCGAAGGGGTGGAAGGGTAGAAGGGGGGTTGAGGGAGGGGAAGGCGAGGAATGTGCAAAGTAAGTGCAAGGGGGGTTTCGCAGGACGGCTGGAAGTGGAAGGGTGAAGGGGAAAAAGGCAAAAAAGGGGAAACGCGGAAGGGGAAAAGGAGGCGGAAGCGGAATGGGGACGAGTAGGCAAGGACATGCAGGGAGAAACAATATCTTTATTTAAGTGACATTGCTACGTTTGCCAGGAACTCGCAAGAATATTATGAAAATAAGATCAGGTCCAACACTAATTCAGTTCAATACAGAATCATACAAAATAACTCACGTCAACAATAATTCAGATTTTTCTTTTCTAGTTTACATACCTATAATTTTCATATTATTTAGTAACCAAAAGAAGTTAATAATCATACAAAAAACAAATTAAATTTATAACAGAACTCTGCGTATAATAGAACAACAGACGTGATTTAGATAAGTTTTTTTTTACACATCAGCCCTGATGATGGACACTACAACGCTGTCCGAAACGTTGGCTAAAGAAGGAGGTAGCGCAACACGGCATAACACCCCAAAAACAAATAACGAAAATACGTGATTTAGTTTAAGTCTGTACTTAACTCGCCCATTTGGCATTTAATCTGTCTGTAAATTTGTTCTCATGTTCCGGTTTAGGTTTCAAGATAGTGGCCGTTATACAGTGCAGTAAAGATTATTCAGCAGGTATTTATATAAATCTTATGATTTCCGAACTAATTTTGGTTAAGATTTAAAGTGAGAGAAAATTAGATAAAACTAAGGTACTTTTTTTAGAGCGAGGTTTACGTTTACAGATATACGAACTAGTTACAAGTTTTTTTTTACACTAACTGGAATTCACATAAAAAAAAGAAAAGTCAATAGATGTGCACATTAAAACAAAGATTTTTTTTACAGTAACTGCACACTGGAGGCCCTGAGGAAAATAATTTCCACACTGAGGAAAATAATTTCGCTCAGGGCCTGTGTCATTCGAGATACTTTGAGGAGAGAAAGGAGTTGACATTGGTCTTGAAGTGACCCACGTTGTAAGAAAAAGGAAACACAGTGGCCGGCAAATCTTTCCACAGCCGAGCTATTTGACTATGCACCGGTGCCAAGAGGGTTAATGACGCTGGTTCCTCGGATCATCTTCCATTCAAATACCGGTTTAACAAGGTAAAGCGTTTTTTTTTTTAATATTTAGCACCAGTGTGGCAACTGCCTAGAGCCAGTGGGACAATTATTACATTCTCAATGTGTATGTGTTTTGAAGCTAAAAGGAGTGGAAAGTGAAAGGAAATTGGAAGAGGATGGTTGGGAAGCATACGAATAGTTAGCTTTGATCACTAAAACCGGATAAAGTCACCTCAAGCAACGTTCGGATCCAATCCCCGACCTACAAGAGGCTAGTATTTCCAGCAAGTTATCAATAGTGACCTAGCAAGCAAAAAATTGTAATAATTAAGTAAAAATATAAATGATTTATTTAAGGATTAGACTCGATTCTATGGTTTAAAACATCTCAAGACGTGCAGCAAGCTAGAAGAGCCTTCTTTCGATTAGATTGATAAAAAATGCATTCATTTGTGTAAATTCTACGATTGCAAATGTCAGTAAAATTCTACACTTGAATGGCACTAGTCAGATTATTTCTCATTGTCACCAAAACTATCATCTCGAGTACCGGCATTGTACAGAGAAGCGATTTGTTGTTGAATCGATTCAGGGGACCGTAGTTACAACAATGTAACATTATTTTTACAAAAATGTTACATTATTTGAATTCCTCTTAATGAACGACAAGAAATGTTGCTTTTGCAATAATGGAGGATTAACCTTGCAAATTTTTTAACCCACGGTGGGGGTGAGAACTCGAAGCATTGAAACGCTTGTTTTACAGGCTTTCACTCTAAGACCCAATTGTTTTGCAGAAATTCACATATGATAAATTCATCTAATGGTCATTCAGATTTTTTGCAGTTGTCATGTTAACCACTGGAGCGACAGCGCAATTTAAAACTTTTTTCTCCGATTGCTCGACATTTTTTGGTGATCATTTTGAATATTTTCTGCCCAAATTAAAAAAAAAAAACATACCTTTGAATTTCAAAAAGGAGACATAAAAACTGATTATAGTTCTATACAGCCAATGAATTCATCTATCTTTTGTCGATTATCACACATTCGTAGGATTTATAAAAAAAAAAATTATTAAATCGTTAACTTCTATTTAATTACTTACAAATAAAGGAAAATATGCCAAAATTGGCAGCAAAGCAATCCGAGGTATTTTAAATAGTGCCATATTGTGGCAAAAAGCGCTTCAGTGGTTAAATTTCCGAATATAAGTCCATTTCAGCTTTTGAACAAATCGTGATCAGCAGAAGAGAACAACTTTCATGTTGTTGAGCTTCTCAGCTTGTTACAATTTGATAGGAAACTGAAACGCGCCTAGAACACTCAAACGTCAAAATAAACAAAATGGCTCAGAATGGCCATTTGATAATAATGTTACATTTGAATTTCTGCGATACAGCTAGAATTTCTGGCCTTAATAATAAAAATTATTTATTTTATTTTATATTTTATTTTTGGGGTATTACGCATTGTTGCGTTACCTCCTTCAAGCCAACGTTGTGGACAGAATTACAGTGTAAATCATCATAGCAGATGTTTAATATAAAGGTTGGCTAAAGAAGAAAGTTGCGCAACGCGGAACGATACGTCAAAAATATATCACTTTAATACTTTTGGTCGTGAAAATCTCAATTATTTCCGGCCCCAGTAAATTTCAACTTTGCAAGAGCATTTCAACTTTGCATTTTGGCTTCGAAAGATAATCTAAATAGTGACCCAACAATTTTTCAATTTTTTTATTATTTAAGAAAATGATTGCTTTTATCGATTCGTCGTAAACGCTATCAAAAAATTCACAGCGATTCTGTAAAACTCATTTAGATAAAACACAATCCCATTTCACCAGTTGAAGGGGTAAATAATTCGCGCCAGTAATTAATATGATTTAAATGCCACGTGCCTCTCATCGCCATCATTAATTTCCCAGCGGCCATTTTTCCGGTTCCGGAAATAACCGGAAGACCACATGACAGGTAAAACGGCCTGTCACTTCCCTAATTTATGAGTGACGTCACGGGGCCCGATGAAAGTGTGAAAAATCACACTGCGCGCTGTAAATCGCATTAAAAAATCGCCGAACCACAAAGCGGCGTGAAGGGTCGAAGCGCGGCCAAACGGCAGGGGATAGGTAGGTAGTAGGTACCTACTTGATGAATTATTCCTGGAGCCTTTTCACCCCTTCATACCCGCACATCGAGATCGCGTTTTTATTTTTTTTGCGGATTTTTTTAAATGATTTTTCTGGGTAAAGAAATGTGTACATTTCAACGGACTTTTGTTATCAGAGTGTAGCGTAAGCGACAACCGGAATTTTGTCCTTTGAAGAGATTTAAAAAACAAATTAAGGTTATAAACATCTCAAATAAAATTTTTAATATTTTACCTACATTATATGAATACCTTAATTGGGGTGACATTTGAATCACGGGGTGATTTTAATCAACGCAGTTACTAGCACAACACTCGCTTTCACTCAAAAACTACTAGCGTTTTAAATGGTTTTTTTGGCATCGTGGATACAGTGAATTTTCGGAAATAATTATCAAATAAGTAGGTTTTCTAGTCATATTCAAACATTTTAATGCTTCAGATATTTTCGGAAAGGGAAAAATACATAAATATACATTTAAAGCGCCATATCTTCTCCCGAAAAGCAGAAGATGGAAAGATACGTAATTACGAATGTTGGAGAGAGCGCGTTAATATTTAAAACTATAAAATTGAAGCGAAAATTGTGAAAATATTTAAGAAAACACGACTCATTTAGAATAGAGCAAAAATCTCGTGGGGTTGCTTAAAGCAACATTCAAAGAAAAACTGTGAATTTGTTCATACATATCTTATTAAATAATAAAGACCGACGTGAAAATAAAAATTTTCGGATCATACTTTGCGATTTTTTTCAATCGAGGGAGTTTCATATAATTTGCGTTTCGGCGTAGGTATTGTATAGATATTATCTTCAAAAATAACATATATTTTTTTAAGAGCTTAAAAACTTCAAATGTTCAAGGTAGATATGCAAGTAATCGTTAGAAATTCGGGTAGCGGCGGCTTAACGAGTTCCTCAACGATTATACTAGTTCCATTGATATTACTTATAAGTAAATATATTACACATAAAGTACAGCGATGTCATAATGTATTAAACTTCTAAAAAATGGTATATTAAAGTCACCACACTCTGAAAGGCGACATTGAATGACATGTTTTGTACTCACCAAACACATGTATACTTTTCTGGACATATATTTCATACATGTGCAATATATATGAAATATATGTCCATAGTTATGAGACTTAGTTGAAAATTTATGAAAGTTATTCCATTTTACGGTAAAGTGTATTTTTGGGAAAAATTCATTATTCATTCTTTTTTTTTAGACTGATGAAAAGTAAGACACAGTTCGGAGTAAGTTTCCAGAACGCATCAGAAATAAAAATAATAAAAAATATTTTTGATTTCATCTCATGCTTACAGAGGTGGTGAGTTAGTTGTAACACATTTTCTGTAGATAATTAACATTATTTATTTGAATTAACATACTCAAAAAAATATTATCGTTTCGATTTCGTCTTCGATAAACTCTTTAGGTTCGTAAGTAAAAATCTAGCAATACAATCACAATAATTCTATTCATAATATTATAAATGCAAAAGTGAGTGTAAATGTTTGTTACGCTTTCACGCCTAAGCAATTTAACCGATTTTAAAAATTCGTTCACCAATATAAAGTTAAATTATTAGCGAGTAACATAAGCTGTATATAATGGTAAGTCTGGCTTTATTAAATTTGTATAAATAGAAATGTGTGTATTTCATATATTTTAGGGGCAGGGAAGAAAGGCAGGGGGAAGGTGAGGTTCGCGGAGGAGAAGAGATGAGGGAAGGGAAAGGTGGTGAAGGTGAAAAGAAACGGTGACGCACGGAAAAGGACATGCAGGGAGAATCAATTTATTTCTTTGAATGGCATTTCGCATGTAGCTAAACCATTCGAATGAGTGAGTGAGTGAGTGAATGAGGGAATGCATGAATGAATGAATGAATGAATGAATGAACCAGTGGTATTTCCACCTAATAGCATGCAAGCGAAGCCGCGTAAAAGCAAGTATTACATAAACGTGCAGATGTGATGATCCCGGAACTTCTCCCTTTTATCTCTCTATTCCCAGTATTATTCCACTCACCACTCCTTTCAACCCCACAAAATATTCTAATTGGAGACGACATAATCTCACAGGCTCTAGAAAGCTTCGATTTTTATGCTTTATTCTCCAAAAAACATGAATTGACCGACCAACGTTTGAGTACTGAATCTCGATTAATAAAAAAAATCATATATCGATTATATTTGCTGTGCCTAAAAAGTCACTGTTTTGGACTGAGTCATTTCACAGCTGGAATTTATTACAACAACATCAATGAAATAATCATTTACTTATCAAATCACTGATTTGTGAAAATATTTAGCCCATAAATATTAAAAAAATACACAAAATGGAGGAAATTTTTTTAAACTTGTTAAAACTTTTAATTGGTTAAAAATGTATTTAAAAAATCCACAAAATATCATGAAACGAAGCCAGACGATGACCCTACAAAATTTGCTGAAAATTTAATCGATCGGATTAAAATTCAACGACCGTTACGAATCTCGTGCGTGTAACGGAGATTGATATGAAATTTGAATTTCGGCTTGAAAATGCCGAATTAATTTTTAACTAAATGCTTCGAAAAACCGGGAAAAATACCAAAATTTGATACTCGAGTACCTACTTGCCAACGAAATTATAAAACGGTGTTGCAAAGAACGTTTAAATATGTTTTAATTTTCAATCGTTTTTTTTTTAATTTTCTCATTTTATTTATTTATTAACGCCCAATTAGAGACCTTTACACATGAATAATAAGAAATGTAGGGTATTTTTTGTTCATAATTGAATTGTTTCAGTAACAATATTTTAAATTTGTTTAATGATAAATTGAAGATGTCCACTGACTTGGCATAATATTTCCCTCCATAAGTATTCCGGGCAAAGAGGAATACATGTGGTAGTTAGTTCCAGAATTTCTGCGCTGAAATAAATCCTGGCTTCTGGTAATACGTTGTGGTATCTAGAAGATTATCAGTCCAAGTAATACCGGACTATCAACTAAATCATTTAGAATTTTATATAAAAATACCAAGTCAGTGAAAATTCTTCTCTCTGACAATTTGAGCATATTCATATCATTTAACAGAGTGTTATAGTTCACCATAATTGCTAGAATACCCATTTTAAAATTTTGAAAACGTTAGAATTTGTTTTGTGTACATGAGTATTAAATTGTGGATTCCAGATGGGAGAATTGTACTCTAGCTGACTTCTTACAAAAGCAAAATATAAAAGTTTGATACACTTTATATTGTTAATATTTCTAGTTAGCCTTGTAATAAATCCTAACATTTTTAAGCTCTTATTACAGATTTCTGTTATGTGGTTAACAAATGAAAGATTCAATTGAAAAGTGATGCCTAGGTCTTTAATTTGTATTAATGTCTCAAGAGCATTGTTATTAACGTTGTAATTAAAGATCACTTGATCTATTCTTGATATCTTTGTTTTTTTTTGTACTTGTATACCGAATAAGAGTGTCAATTGCGCCCAACCGTCTGGGGCCAATGATACCATGGCATACAGTGGCATGGAGGATGTGAGACTGAGGGTGGTGAGGAAGGGAAAGAGATGCGGGAGAGGAAATATGTGTTATAATAAAAAGTGTCTGATGTAGGTAGGTACCTAAAAGCTAATACATTGGTTTGAAATTCGGATAAAACGGAAATGACGCGCTACCGCGAGCTCATTGGCCGCTTTGATTACGATCGCACTTTTCATGGCTCCTATTGGTTGAGATATGAAACGGAAATGACGCATTACAGTACAGTAAACGTTAAATTGCGCTCATTGGCCGCTTTGAGTATGACCTCACTTTTCAAGGCTCCTATTGGTTGAGAATGTGCGGGCAAAGGTTTCACTTCAACTGCAGACGATTTTTTTTAACACCAAGTCCACTCGGGAGCCCCTAAGGAAAAAAAATCTCTAAAGCCTATGTCATCTTTGGGGACGGTGTTCTTACGGAAAAGAAGGAGAGAATGTTCTGGGAAAGAAAAAAGGATGAGGGTTGACGAACTAAATAAATGAGTCCCTCCTAATGCGGTGCAAAGCAATGCGTCAAGAGGGTCCAGCTATCAAATCCGACCCGCCACGCAGTTGGTGGGCAAAATCATCCACCGCCAAGACCTAGATAAACCTCACCCTGTGAACCTGGAAACCCCTGCTAAATCATCGAACATAGCGAACTACTTGGGGTGACCTGTGACAGAGTTGTTGTATCCAAAAAATATTTCCCGGAACGGCGCTACAAAGTAACAAAATAAAAAATTTATTTGAAATAATTATTTTATTTTATAACTTCATATTAGCATTTGTATTGCACAGTGCACAGATTCATTCATAGAGGTCACTCTCAGCGCAAAGGTTCGGGTTCCGGCTAATGGGCACTTGGGAGATCGCTACACCGCCTGTTGACCAAACGACGTACTTCAAAAGCTTACAATTCAATGTAGGTAACTATTTCGGCTGTTGTTCAGTGTTTCGGCGGCTTCGCTGTTCGCGTTTATCCTCACATTTCTGCACGTTTCTGAATACGATGGCTATCAAAAACAGATTTTAGCCTTTTATGCCCAGATTTTGAGTTGATTTTATAAATCATTGAAATCAATTGTTGAAAATTACAAATGATCTGTATAAATTGTAAGATATATACTACGCTTTCTGGGATAGGATCTGGTGATACATGAAACATCTCGTTAAAACGCAAAAAATAATTAAAAAAACAAAAGTACAATTTTAATTATTTTATTTTATGTATTCTATAATATTATTAATCAATTTATAAAAATAGCTTATCTATAAGCAAGTTCTGCTTAGTAATTATTATAACGCGTGAAAGCTGTTTCGCCTTTAGATTTTTTTTTTAAATCTTTAGCCTTATAAATAAACTTTATTTATAAATTGAATAAATATATTAACGAATACATATAAAGAAGTTTTTTTACGATGTTATAAAACTCTTCTCAAAAAACACAAACTCAAATTTACAGGAAAAAAATGTACCTTACTGACCAACACACCTTCATTTATACGACGTAGTGTAAAGCGTAGGTTCTCAACCTTATTCTGCCCACCGCCCACTATGAGAATTTTTTTTTTCTAGAGCCCCCTATTTTTTTTTTACTTATGTGAGGCGAGGGGGGGGGGGCTCAATTGTCACGGGAATTCGATTAAAAATATGTTTAATTATTTGTTATAACTTTTTGTTAAACTAGTTAAAAAATCAATTCTTTTGAATTTTAGGTATCGGGGTCCTACCTCCTTCCTTTTTTTAGCCATGATATGGTGTAAATTCTTAATAATAATAATACACTTAAGATAAAAATATAATATAATAAAAAATAAAATATTTCATATCATCCAAATAAATGTATATATCTGAATGCAATGGAATCTTTCAGTTCAATTTTCATCAACTTCCCCAACTTCCCGAATTTTTAAATAAATGAAGACATTATGAGCGAAACTCAATCGAACATCTGGAAACAGAAAAATCAGACAAAGATATTCACACCTCTGGGACTCGAACCCAGGACCTCCCTACTTTCCGGGTCGGGCGCTCTTATCCACTGAGCTAAGGTGTCGATATCTAATTCGGTCACCTTTAACTGTACCATACTTCGACTAAGAACCACCCATATTATCTTCATTTTTCTTAACGCATATTTTTATTGGCTGCCATCTTTATGAATGATTGCAAGATTCAACTCAACTGGAAAGGCTGATAGAGTTATTGAAAGAAAGGTAAATGCCGGTAACTCCGTTAATGGAGGACTGAATTTCGTTGGCGCTAATTAAAAAACTGTCGAAAAAAGCGAAGCAAGCAGTCCATAATGGAATCATGGTACCTAACCTGATGTATGGTAGTGAGGCATGGAACTGGCAGAGAAAGAATGAAAGCAAACTAAATTCTGTTAAAATGAGATCCCTCAGGCGTAGGTAAAACCATTTATGATCGTGTGAGAAATGTGGATATCCGCAAAAAATGCAAGGTTAATGTTTGCATAATAAGTAAGATTAAGAGAGGGACTCTCAGATGGTTTGGGCATGTAGAGTGAATGAACGAAGAAGGTAGTGTAAGAAGAATATATGACGCAAATGTGAATGGTAGAAGAAATCGGGGATGCCTGAGGAAGACATGGCACGATCAAGTGAATCAGATAATTGAGTCGGGCCATGTCAAAAGTCAGAATAATAGTAGAGTATGTAGGAGACGATGTATGAGTGTGAGCGAGGCAAAGAGTATGTGCCAAGACCGAGTTGTTTGGCGGTCCATCCTCTCTGCCTACCCCTGCAGAGACACGACGTGATGGTTAGTTTGCTAGTTAGTTAAGTGATTTATATAAAATTCCCACAGGCGTAAATAAATAAATGTAACATAAATTACAAGGAGTTATTTGATTCCGTAACTTAATTAAGTTAACTGAATTAATATCTACCGAGACACTTTTTGATAGATAAGTTCAAAAAATGCTTCAAAAGGAAAATTAATTGCACGTTAGAATGCGCCAAATAAAGGAACGACCCTTAAGCGAGCTTAACGATCTGCATCGTCCTTCAACATTTTCAACGTTGCACAACGAAAATTCAGCAAATATCTTCTGATGTAAAAAAATCGTAAAACATCCCCCATTCCTTTTTAAAATCACACCTACCTCAAATTTTAATCTTCTTCGTGATATTTTGGTCTACAACTGTTTTACAAAAAAGCTGAAGTAAAAATAAAAAAATAATTAATTAAGGAAATGGTTATTAGATACTGATGATTTAATTGATTCCCCTCTGAAGCCTTAATTTTCCTAATTGGAATTCATATTCTAAGGAAATGAAAAATCGTGATAATTTTTTTATTACCTTTTGTATATTACCCTATGTTGATTATATTCATTTGTCCATATTACATTAATTTAAACTTGTGTTTTAAGAAAGGCTTATGCTTAAGGCTTTTACATATTAATATTTTTATACTTTTCTGTAATTTAATCTACTTGACTGTTAATCTATCATCTATATTATACATACATACTTTTTACCACTGTACCATGTTATTTCTAAAAATGTTGTCATTATCTGCCGACAAATTATTACCTGCTGACAAACTATATAAGTAGTTTAACAGGTACAAATGTTAATAAAAAAACTATTAAACGCTATTATTTATTTAATTTTTTTTTTTTTATGAGAAAAACTCTCTTTTTATAACTTTTGAAGGTTATTCCCATCAACGTAATATATCATTGAAGAAGAAGATAACACTTATAATCTAAATGAAAATATGAAAGAAAACAAGACAATTATATTAATACTAGCTTTTCCCCGCGGCTTCGCTCGCATAGTATTACGGGAAATTACTGTAGCGGTTGAACTTATCAATTATCCCCCCTCCTCTCCACCCCACCCCCTCCCGCATTCCATACATTCATTCCCTTCCATTCAGTTTTCAAACTTCTAGCCTGCCACCTAAATTTCACAAAGAAAAAAAGAATTATCCAATTTTGTTCATTCGTTCGGAATTTATGCGCTTACAAACATTTCTGATGTTTATTTTTATTTAAATATTTGGAAGTTCGTTAATATAATAAAAAAAATACTCTATTTATCATTCAGTCTTTATAATCGTTACGAATTATAATTTTAATATAGGAACTCAAATCTGACATTTAATCCAGGCTTGTCCAAAAAAAAAAAGAATTCTAATATTTGAATTTTCTGCAGTAGTAGCTGACCAGTTGACTGAGTACCTACCAGCATAGAGCCCAAAAATATATCAACATTGTTTCCATGGAAAAGATTTTTTTCTGACGTTAGCAAAAACACGCTTTTGTTAGCGACAGAAAACGTATAACAAATATAATATATTTATATTTATAATTTCATACGCCAGAGCTTACCATCACATACAACCTGTAGTCTGCGCATATAATTTAGCTTTATAGTGGTGAAAGAATTATTAAAGTCTTTATATTGTGTTATGCGTGAAAAGGTCATAAACGAACTCGAGCAGTTTCGCATTTATAATATTAGTATGGATTTTCGTTTTATAGATTTTAATACGGAAAAAAGAACTAGTTGAAGATAAAATTGTTGAATCTAAATATTTGAAATATGAGATTGACAAATATGACGGTTTGACAGAAGGTGGCAATAGCGAAATTGGATAACGCGCACGTCCCGGTTAGACGAGAGGTCTGGGTTCGAGTCCCAGTTGCGACCATTGTCTTTTTCTGTTTTTCTGTGTCTTGTTTTCTTTCATATTTTCATTTAGATTATAAGTGTTATCTTCTTCTTCAATGAGCTATTATTTATCTTTGAAAATGCTTTCAAAATTTATTTGTTTATTTAATAATTTATTTCTATTCTTGAACATACACTTCACAAATTATTACATAGTTAAAAGTATAGTACTAAGAAGAAAAAGTTCATGATCCGTAGCTGTATGTAAATTGGTGAGTATTAGTAATTTTCTGTATGTAAATTGGTTAGTATTAATAACACCTCCCTAGGCGAACCTGTGCTGAAGTGTTCCCATGTTTGGGATTAAGTGCTTTGAAAGAAGCTTTCTTTTAATTTCTTAAGCGATTCAATTTTTGTGTTGGTTTCGCTAGTCTGCATTATTAGCAATAATATTTTAATTAATACATTGCACATTGCAAAAAAAATCGTCATAGCACTTTATCCCCCCATACTGTATTGAAACCAAAGGTATTGAAATATAAAGAAATATGCTATGATGTCCACCCAACTGTCACCGGAACTACTACCTAATGGAAATAGTTTGAATACGAAATGTAGTTGATTTTTCGAAGTTGTGCGTAGTTTTGGTTAACAATATAGTTATGGAAATAATTCGTTCATTTGGTTGATTTTTTTAACGTGACCAACATATTGGTTAAAAATATTGACGACACCAAGAAGCACAGCCCCACCCAGTAAAAATTGCCGATGGCTCAACTTTTTATACTTCAATATCTTTGGTTAAAACAATTAAATTAATCACCGTTTCTTGGTAAATTCACAACGTAAAAAATTGCGTTTGAAATTTGAACTGAAAATTATAGAAAAAAGTGATATTTTCAATTTCATAACAATCAAAAACACAATCGGTTAGTTTGGCATGTCAACTCACAAATTGAATAGAATAATTGAAATCGGTCCGGAAATTATGGTACCTGTTTTATATTGTTCATTTATCCGATTGATATTACTTTTCCTGATATTCATGACTGATTCAACACTTCCATCATTCGAATCAGTGAATGTGATTGCTTTTCAGAAACGAAAATAATTTTGACTAATTGGATTTTATTAAATTTTCAACTGGCCCGGTTTGATTGTATCTTTGAATATAAATATTTATGGCACCTTTACACTATTTATAAGCCCATAGAGATTTCATTGGATTTTGAAAACTTACAGATATTTACACACTTTAAGTTCGTGTTGGAAGACTAATTTGTCGTTTTTTTATTTAAGAAATTAGCCCAAATAATTTATTAAAGGAGTATTCTAGTCTAGAAAAAAAAGATAAAAAACCTATTTTTCTTTATTTTTCGATAGTTAAAAGGATTTTTCGAAATTCGAATTATTTTAAAAGTAATAGCCATTTTAGTGTCGTGACAATAGACGAAATCTAACTAGAATCAAAATAGAACAAAACTTTAAACGCCTTTTTCTCGAAACTGCATTTTTAGAAACGTTTTAACAAAACTTCAAGTTTTAATAAACCAATTTTCTTGAAATTTGGCATGATTTTTTTTTAAATCCCATTATAGAAAAAAACCAAGTAAAAACCAATCAATAATCAAAATCTTTTATTTTTACTATTTTTAAAAATTCGGAAAACTAAATAAAAAATAACTCAAAAACATCAAAATTTTTGTGTGGCTGCCATTTTGCAAGATAATTTTTTTTTTCACTTTTCTTGGTTCTATCCGTAATGATATTTGTATTGATAGAGAATCTACATTTTTTTAATTTTTCAAATGGTTAGAAGGTTTGAAATCGTGACAAGATTGACACGTTCTTATTTCCCACTCTGCTTCAACAGCGTTGACTTGGTGAATCATAAATATATATATTTTTTTAATTTTTTTTTGTGAATTCTGAAAATATAAATTAATAAATTATAAAAAAATGTATAAAAAATATTATTTTTTTTTTATCGACCGTCAAAAATCGCCCGAAACTCGGGCTAGAGTTGAGAGAGACTAGACTTGAGAACCCCCTTAAAATTCTGATTTTAATAGTTGAAAAGTAATTGATTTGTTATTTTTTTCTAAATATAACATTTAGTTACAAATGATAATAGTGAAAATTTTATCTAAATCTTAAAAACATTGGCATCTTTTGGAGTCTACATTTCACAATTATAAAAAACTTGTACACTATGGCGTATTAGATATTTTCGAAAACTTTTGATTTAGAGAAAGATCAATCAATTTTCTGAGATATTTTACCCTTATGAATACTATTACCAGTTAATCTTTTAAGGTTAAGCTTAAATAATTCATAATCTGCTCGTTCATAGATGATGTTAAAATTATTTTAGGAAAAAAACCCTTTTGCTCGTTATGCTGTCTAATTTTAAAGTGAATTTTTAGTTAATGCCCGAAAATCCGCAAACTGAATGTGAATAAATAGTTTTTTTCATTTAAAAATCCAATTTTTTGAAGAAATTTTATATTTGAATGCCTTTCTTGGTTGAGTTTGAGTTTTCATATGAAAAAAAGTATTTATTCATATTCATATTATTGCATATTAATGGGGACAAACAAACAAATATTTTTAATATTTTGTAGCATAACTTGCGAAATGGGTTTTTTCCTAAAATTATTCAATTACCACCAATAAAAACACCACAAACGTGCAGATTTTGAGTTTTTTTTAGTTTACACGAAAACAATTACGATGAAGGAGTTATTGTGTGCGTTTTTCTATGCTGATAAAACAACTAATTTTCAGTTGTCAATTTAAAATCTATTTCATAAATCAGGATGTCATTTTAACACGTTCTCCTGCCATTTTAAACCAGTTTCCATGTGTAATTGTCCACTTAGTGGCTTTAGCTAGAAAAGCTTTTGATTTTAGTCTTTGTAAAATAAAAAAAAAAAAACCATCGCCGTGAGTGACTTTACTTTTAATTAAGTTAAAACCATTTAAATTTACCAACGTAGAATTTGCAGTTTATATCAAATGTTGAAATGGTGTTCTGATGAGAGCCTTTTACATTCCATACCAGTGTCGCACCCAGGGGGGCCCAGGCAGCTCCCCCTCCAAAAAATAAAAATATATAGAGGTTTTTATAAAAAGTAGTGCAACATTTTGCTGCATTTCAGCAGCCGTTTGCAGTGATTTTTAATTACTTCAACTGGTAGTGCCTGAAGCAATGTAGATTATGGGGGTTATTGGGTAATTTTGAGCGATTTTTTCCCAAAATTATTAAAACCTGCATATCGCGGCAGGAAATTACAGAAAAGTACTACGCCTTACAAGGATCAAGAAATTTTGTTCTTATTTTATGTTTATCACCGCTATAGGACTGCTGCACCTCCCGGCGGAGTAAAAAAACTTTGGATACGTACTGTCCCTTGCAAAAAGATAAAATTAGCTTCTTCTACGCAAATGTTTTCAATTTGGGGGGCGGTTGTGGATACTGCCGCCCCGGAGAACATTTATTGGATAACCAACACCCTGTCTTAGGTCACCCCAAACGATGCGCTACTTTTGGTTACTTAGCAGGGGCACCCGAAGATTTGTCTAGGTCTTGGTGGCAAAAACGTTTGTCTATATATTGCGTGGCGGGCCGGATCAGGAGCCATTAGTTGAGGGAGACCTAACCTAGACCTCTCCAGCCAAACTCTCACCGCTCATTGACCCGGAGATTCCTACCCACCCGTCACACATTTTCTTTCCCAGAACTTTCTTACCGTTGAAATACCCTCCACACAGCATCTCCAAAGATTACAAAGGCCTTGAAGAATTATTTTTCTCAGGAAATCTTAGTAAAAAAATTATTTTTAAAATGTCAAGTTTGTTATTCAAAATCAAATTATGTTTAAAACGTAAAGACATCTTCAAAAATCTGTGTTATGTGTTTTAGACTATTATTGAACCCAGTTTTCTTAAATAATAATTGTGCGTAGCGTATTTTTAATCTTTCATTACGCCCCTCCCCCCTCCTCCTCCCTCTCCAAGACAAATCATGGATGCGCCACTGTTTCACCACTATCTGTTTTGCTTCCCTACTCGTTTTCATGAAGGAAAGTTCGCATTTCACTGAAACGTTCAGCATTTTAAATGATGAAAAATTCTTTCAGTTTGCCAAGTACTTGACCCCTGGCTGAAAGCGAGCAGTCTTCACCAAAGGCAGTTTCAGGACTTTCAGCCAAAGAGATCAGTGGCGGTGCGTTATAGCGGTGTATTCTGAAGAAAAGAGTGACGTCAAAGTGTAATTTTGTATCGAAATGCACACAACTTAATATCCTTAAAAACTTCGGTTCTGAAAAACTCAAAATAATATCTGATAAATTAAAATGCCGATAAAATACAATAACAATCACTACAGAACCACCTATTTTATAATTATTAAAAAAATGCAACGATAACATTTAAGGGAACAGATGCGCGGACCGTTTCATACAAATCTTAATTATGGATTTCAGGCCGAAATATTCAACCAAACTGAAAAATTATTTTTGTAATCTAAAGATATATCAAATGTCTAGTACAAATATGGAATATCCTATTTATCAGATACGTTTTTAGATTTTCACGGCCAAAAGTATTTTCGTTAATTGTTTTTGGGTTACTACGCCGTGTGGCGCTACCTACTTCTTTAGCCAACGTCTCGGACAGCGTTACAGTGTCCATCGTAATTTTATTTTATATTTCTGTGATAAATATAGTAAAAATATTTTTTTATTGTTTTTCATTTACTCACAAATTTTTGCCCAATTTTCTTCTAAAATCATGAACCACAAAAATCTTTAATGGCCTATGTATTATAATTTAAAGCAAAAATAAATAAAATAGCTCAAATGCGTACTAGATATTTGATAAACCTTTTAATTACTAAAATAATTTTTCAATTTGATTGGGTATTTTGATCTCAAATCCAAATTTAAGATTTGTATGAAACGGGTCGAAAAGGGCCGCACAAACGTTCGACTTAAGAATATAATTATTCTGCTTGGTTGGGTATTTTGGAATCAAATCCGGCCGGCCTGTTTATACAAAATTAAAGTTTGTATGAAACGGGTCGAAACTGACCGCGCAGTTGTTCCTTTTAATATTGTGGACTTAATGGTAACTAGAAAGTTGATCCGACAATTGGCTACCCAAAACGATATTTACTATAAAATTAGATTTTTTTGTGCATGATTTACCAATTTCAAACTCGACTAAATTTGACTTCAAAAATACAATTAATAATAAGTTGATATGAATAACAAACGAATTTATATGCAGTGTCGATTTTTTATACTTATGCACTGGTGTATACAGTATATAGACAAGAAGAATTTTCCTTGATGCATTTGAATGAAAATATGTTTTATACTTTGTTATTCGACGGTACATCCTCTCTACACATCCCTTCGGGGTCACGTAGTAGTATTTTGTGTGATTAGGTTTACCGTATTTCTCCTAAACTGACGACATATTGTATATAAGTATGCCGGGGTCCAGCTGTCGGCGGATCATTTGTCACGGTACTGGACTTAATTTATCAGCATGGTAAACAAAAAAAGAGCATTTAATTACACTACCTCATATGGTTGCGCAAATCAATTCCTTTCGGTCGCAGGCGGGTGCGGTGCGAATCTAAAACAACAATTACTGAAAAACTACTCAAAGGAAAGGAAAGGATAGGTATAGCCAAGACTTACCGAGTTTTCTTTCGAATGGACATTTGCCGCTGGTTCTGTGGTCCTTTTAACAATTCTCCTTTTGTCTTTATAATAGTTCACTTATAACAGTAGTAAACACGGTTACTTCTGCAGCCGCGGCGGGTATAATAATAAGTTCCCAAATTTAATTTATTGCGTTAATTCCAATCAAGTAAGATGCACAAATTTTACCGAACACTCGAATCGGGTGCGTTTTCAACAACAAAAGACAAGAATGCGGAAATCGAACGTTTTATTTTGTTTTGTCTTGGCGTGGGATGGGTAGGTACTTGGTGGAAAAGTAGAAAGGTAGGTACTTGGTGAAGAAATAAGCAGTTTTCCAGTACTAAATCTTAAACAAAAAAAGAACACTGATTGGCGCAAACATCATGCATTAACTTGCTTTTCAATTGATGTAAGCACAGTAATTAATAATTAAAACATTTTGCATGAAGTCTACGTGTATATTGCGAACCGCCCCTGCAAAGGACATTTTCCTGAATGGGCAGAATTTATAACCGAACAGATTTTTTCCAGTTAAATATTTACTGTGGGGCAGACGGAAGACTTTAATAAATACTTTGGTCTCCAAGGGAGAGTGGAGTGTTAGGGCTGGTACGGGGTGAAGGGCGAATGATGGTGTAAGGGTTGAAGCTCAAAGCCTCCCCTGGGTCTGTCTCCTAAGTAATACGTCCTTATGGCGGGGAGAAATACTTCAATTGTTACTACCTTTTGAGAACTTAGTAAATAAGTGTAATTAAAATTTATTAACGATGCTATATATATATATATTTTTTAAATGAGCTCCACACAGGAGGCCCTGAGGAAAATGATTTCCTACAGGGTCTATTTGGGGATGCTGTGTGGAGGGTTTTTTTTAAGGATAGGAAGGGGAAAGGAGTTTAAGGGGTGGGTAGGAAGGAAATGGGTTTAAGGGGTGGGTAGGAATTTGGAGTTCAGTGTATCCTGGTCATCCACCTTCGAGACCTAGACAAACTTCACCCCATGAACCCGGGCACCCCTGCTAAATCACCAAACGTAGCGAACCACTTGGGGTGACCTATGGCAGAGGTGTTGGTTATCCAATAAAGGTTACCGGGGCGGCGGTACCCATTCCCGCCTCCCAAATATATGCTTTTTGTTAGCAATTTTTAATAGTTTCAGGAGAACAATATATAACATTTGGTATTTGTGAGATACGTGTGTATATTTCGAATACATACTTACCAGAATATAATATAATCAAACAAATATTTAACTTATTTCTACTTAATTGATTTGTCAGCTTAACCGGTTTCAGCCTATTGAGGCCATCTTCAGACTGACTTTCGATTTTTGATACACTGGCATACGTAGCTCCGGGCCAAAAAGGCCCCCCTATCTTTCTTCATGAGTTTTCAAAATGGTTTTTGGTAAAATAGAAACAAGCTAAGTTGCGTTAAAAAATCTTCAGACTTGTAAAACTGTTGTTTTTCAATTTACGGTTTAACAGGCATAATATGGGGGAGAGAGAGGGGGTTGGTCTACAAGTATTTTATTCGGTTAATGTGGATTTTCAAAATTTGTTGCTTTGTCGTCTTTGACCATTGGATTTATGGTTATTTGGTTGGGTTTATTGATTACCATTTTATTGTTTGGGGACTACCTTACTTTTGTAAATGAATCATTAACAATATGTTTGAGATTGGAGCAGGAATAATACCTATTACATAAAATGAATGAACTCTTATATAAACAACATACATATTTTTTTGTACTTCCAGAACATGTGATAAAATTACAATGGATATTTGAGCGGAGATTAAGCTTTTAAATCCTAATTGTTTATTTATTAAAAAGTTAGGTTTTTTTAAATATTTTATTAAAATTAAATTTGATGGTTTTATTATTAAGTTCTGCAAGTATTTAATTATGTATTTTAGTAACAGCTATTTCGGTTTAAAAGACCATTTTCAAACTGTGGCTAAATCCACTGTTAGGCAATTTATTTATAGGATTTTAAATGTTAATTTTCGAAGGTGTCTACATTGATTTATTACCGGTTAAACCAATTTGCTGATACACTAATTGAGATTGTATTATGTAGGGTTCTGAATTTCGGAATCTGTTTCCCCAACTCAGTGTTAACTTAATTGTTTTATAATTGTTCAGTAAAAATTAGAAATCAACAAAAGAAAGAATGCCCAATGTAACGCTAATTAATAAAGTAAGGAATATTATTTATTCCCCACTACTTAGTATATTTACAAAACTAAAAAAAATAATGCGCTTGAATGAGTTATAGTAATTAAGTCAATATAATAAAAAAATTGTAGAAAAACAGTTTCTCATGTAGTAGTAGTTAAAATAAAAGCCTGATTTCCTTTTAAACCTGTGTAAGATATAATCAGTCATATATTGTTAACATACAGTCAATGTGACCCTTGAGCTTGCTATGCAGAGCAAAGTTTTACAAAATTTGGCACAATTTCACATAGGTAAAGCTGATTTTTAAATCCCACATTCGTGTCACGATATTGCGTACCCCCATCTATGTGTCCCAAGGAGTATACAACCACAGGTTGAGAACCACTGGGATTCAAATGAGATGCAAAACATCTCTTCTAAAAAAGTAAAACTTCTAAGTTATCTTTGCAATTAATTGACGCAAACGGTACACTGAACCTTCTAAATAATTCCAATAAATGGTTTAAAATATCTTTTCCAACTGGCCACATTTTGGCCAGCAAACGCCCGAGGTTATTTGCGAATTGTGGCTAAAATGTGGCCAATTTATAAATTATGGCTAAAATGTGGCAAGCATTTTTTGCCAAATGTGGCCAAAAATGCTCTAGTGGTTAAATATTCTTCAATTATAGATACATACTCAGTTTTCTATGAACAAATACAATTATTAACTGATGTGGAATAACATATAATAAGTATTTTACTTTCACACTCCCCGATTAGTTATCGAAGTTCTTAAAAGCTCGACGACGGAGTCAATATGTATTTTCTTTCAATAACTGAGATAATAATTACAATGAATTTTTTTTCAAGCGACAATAATAATACAATTACAAAGAAGACGCTTTTATAGATAATTGCTAAAAAAATAATTGGTAATTTATTTGATCATTCAATTAATTAGTGAATAAATTAGTTGCTTTCGAGACAAAGCCATCATAATTATTTCACAGGCAAAGTGGTTTATTAATAAAGTCCAACAGAAACAGAATTAAAATCTGCTGGAAATTATAACATCAGATTTTTATCAATGTTGAAAAATTAATACGTTGTTTGTTTCATTTACCGAATACTCAATAATTTAAGAGACATAACGCTGTCTCAAATATCCCAAAAAAAATTTAATTGAAAAAAAATCTCATTTATATTTCGATATTTTATATTTGATATCACATAATTAAACCTTGGTAACAATATTCAAATTTTAATATGAAATCAAACCAATCAATTGAAATTAATATTGCTAAGGTTTCCGTAATACTTTTATATTGATTGGTATTTTTTATATTAATTCACACAAAAGGCCCTGAGAAAAATAATTATTTCCCTCAGGAGATGTCTATATCGTCTTTCGGGATGATGTGTAGAGGGTTTTTTTGAGAAAAGGAAGGAGTGATCATAATCCTGAATAACTTGTCGTGAAAACGAGACGATTTCATACGACATAGATGTGGATAGGATCAACGACGCTATTTCCTCGGAGCATTGAAATACCGGTAGAACAAAGACAGCATTCCCTCCTGACTCTTATTATTTGACTTTGTGAAATCCGTTTGTTAAGATATGTGTGGTAAATAAGATTCATATAGGAAAATCTATCAAACGAACGGACTGCCCGTTTTCGAGCATGGTTTTATTCAAGTATTTTGGGGCTTCAGACCAGAGGAGGCTGCCAAATTTGACCAGAAGAGGCTGCCAAAAACTTGAAATTTGTACAGGGTTAGCCGATATTTCCTGTTATTAAAATATATACGCATTCGGACAGGAGTAATTTTTATTATTCTTAGAATTTCAAAATTCCTGTATGTTCATTGATTGACCCTGATGAGAGAAAATTTTTTTTTTTTTAATTATTGGAAAAATGTTTAATTGTTGTAATACATTGTCATATTGTAATATATATTGTTGTAATACAAATTGTTGTAATACAAATTGTTGTAATACACTATTATTATTCTTTCGTATGGTGGGGGTGTCAGAGGGGGACATCTAGATCTGCGAGCCAGTCTAGGGCCTCAGGCGTTGCCCTGTGGACCTCATCAATCCCGCCGGGGAATGAATGGAGCGGGCATTCGTTTACCACATGTTCGGTGGTCTGCACCTCACCGCATTTACATATCTCCGACTTTTAAAGGCCCCATTTATACTTTAAATGGGCACAACGGCTATGGGAGCCCTTATCCTTTTGATGGCGGACCAGAGTTTGCGAAGCAATGAGAACCCAGGCTGTCTCTTAGATTGCCACTATTATTATAAAAACGGTTCTTCTATTTACCAGCAAAAAAACATGCTACAGCCTCATTGACGGTAGAAAAATAAAAACCAAAAAAATGAAAATTAATATTTTTGTATGATTTTTTTACAACATTTTAGGCCGTGAAATTGAGAGATAGGCTTTGTGACATATTATTATGTGTGCAGCCTTCATCAAATTTAAATAAGCATAGAATGATGATGTACATAAAATTCACTTATGCTCGGCCTTAAAAAATGGGTATTCTCAGAACTACTTTACGCACTCCCTTAGGCTCGTGGTAAGTGCTTTCTACGCCTCTTCCTCTTTGTCTTCCTGCCTACAGATTTAGAGTACTACAGGTTTACCTCGTGCGCGCGTGACAGACGTATTGAACCAATTTTTCAGGAAGCGTTTCAATGAAAAACTTTATTTTTTAGGAGATTACACAATTTTCCTAATTTGCAAAGAAAGCTGACAGAAAAAGGAATTTAATATTAGACAGCGTTTAGCATTTCAAATCAAGTAAAATATAGCCATAATTATGATTTGAGGTTCTCTCAGTCATAAGTATTATCGTATTATATCGTGTTGCGTTACCTCCCAAATTTCTTGGAAGACCCAAAACGCATTGAGCACGCCTACTTATGCGAGCAATTGAAATTAACAAAAATCCCACTAACTTTAATAAAGATGACGCCACGACGGGGCTTAGTTTAATCGTTCTTGGAATTCGGTAATTGACAGCTACACCAATATAAGAGTGTAAAAATGCGATGGTCGCTATATCCAAAGCAGTTTTTTTAATTTTCAGGAGAAATATCACTTCATGTGACGTCACGTCTACGCACGGGAGTTAGGTAGTATGAAAGTGTTAATTGGTAAGAATATTATAACGAATTGGTGGGAATTCTTCGTGAGTGGATGTACGAATTTACACTTCTGACATTTGTCGATGTTTGGCAGTGCATTGCACAAATGCACTTAGGCAGGAGCCGCCTCTGATGAAAAGTAGTAACATCCAAAAGGTAGCAGCGAACATTTCAAGGGTTCCGCTGTAGGTAGGTAAAGACCCCTTCATAAAACATGCGCGTGCACCGGTAACAGAGTAATACGTTCTTTTTTTCAACAATCAAAATGCCCTCCAAAAGGCAAATGCAGGGAAATGGCCCCACATTTTCCACCGGCCAATATTATACCAGTAGCAAAGTCAAATCCAACATGGTAGAACAACAATAAGTTGCAGGCCTCAATGCCTGAAACGACTGGATGATTACAATACTACACTGCCACTTTATTTTAATATATATCACGCGACTTATCACGAGTTACTACCAACTCTTCAAAAACTCCGACAAACTCTATCCGTAAGTTTACGTATTCCGCCATCTTGCTTTTTTTCCAGTTCGCCCAATTTGCCCATAAATTATTGCAGTTTCAACCACTTGCAAATAATACACACATTAGTGTTTAATTGTACTTACTTGTAAGTAAAAGTAATAACTGATTATTTATGAATTGCACAAACACTAAATGCTGAAAACTAAAATAACTAATTATACTGAAATATGAGCGCTAAGAGGAATGGAGTGCGCATCATGGTATCGCATCCCCTCACATGAGCATACACTTCACCCCAATCTTCAATTACATCACCTCTGCTCTGATGATAGACACTAAAACACTGGCTGGAGAAGGAATTAGTGCAGCATGGTAAAATATCTCAAAAACTAGTCACAATCTTAGCCATGGTTATTTCAAACAAACTTTTGTATATGAATGCTTGTCTTTCAGCCAAGCGCACGGTGGTTCCTTTAGAACAATCTAGCTAGACAAAAAATTTCGACGAAGTTTTTATTTATGTACAAAAACATACTCACAGCATAGAAAACAGTCCATAGCATTATGTTCGCATCGATAAAAAAATTAAAACAATACGCGCTACACGTGACAACGATGTAAACACGACACTTTGAATGTGCCAGGTGGTTTTCCTGCGGCCCATCTCTTTCAGGTGTACGCGCTGTTTGGTCGTTAGTTGAAATCTATTAAAAAAGGTGTTATTTGAAATCGTAGAGAAATTACGTCAAGATAAAAATTAAAGTCCACAGTGTGCTCTATTTAAGTATTAAATATTTTACCTCTTCCGAATTACTTTTATTAGTCATTAAAAAATCGTGAAACCATTATCAATATTTACAATTATTTTCCAAAGTTTGATTAAACTTTCAAAATCGTGTACCAATTTGTACCTCCAAACTAAACAATTTTCATATAAAACCATTTTTTATCTATATCATCTTATAGAATTTGTCTGCTCTTACGTGCTCTTTTGACTTTTACAGAGCCTCTACCCTTGATCTATATTTTTGATATTTTGATTTTTTTGAAAATGGAAAAGAAAAATATCGCTTCATTTCTATTAATATTTCATTGGAAAAGGTCGAAGATATACTGTAAAATTTATGTAAAAAAAAATGAAATGGCTTAATACAGTTTTTTTTCTTCCGGTAGTTAGTGTAATAATGGACTACGTAGTGAGCGAGAAAAATAATTTGGTTTTAGCTCGTTAACAAGTAAAATAAGAAAAATTAAATGTCCTCTGAATTCTCGAAGTGTAAAAGAACTATTTCATGCTGCTTAAGTCAGCTTGAGGTCTGATTGAGAACGGGAAGCTGTAATATCCGAAATAACCACAATATCGAAAACATCCCAATGTCTTATCTCGTGACGACTTAAAATTATTGTCGATTTTGGAAGTACCAACGTAGAAACTGCAGAGGTCTGATGACAGTGTCACTTAGGAATATTATCAATTTACAAAAGTGATGAAAGTGACTCGACCATAAACAAATGTCATTCGGTTTTATTCTTATATTATGTAAAAATAATATTTTTCTTTATTACTTAAAATAAACAGATTGTTATCACTTATTTTAATCATTGTACTACACGCAATTTATTGGTATCTTATTTTACTTTGAAAATTCTGTAACAGTGGTTGAAATAAATGTATATTTTTTTTAATAATTTTTTTTATCATATTGTGACTCTTTTGCATCACATTCCGTGGAAAAATATTTTTGTCTAGCTAGAATGGGATTTGGGACCACTGTGGAGCGGTGTCTACTTCACTAGAGAATTCAAAATTAGGCCCCTTTTTATTGCCTAAAATGTTTCCTGTGTTCATGTTTGTATAAGACATACATTAAGACTTCATAGCAAGCATTCAAAAAGAAGACGACTATGGTTAAAAAGGGATATATTATGCAAATATGAATATTAGAGGTATGGCGCTAATATAAGAAAAAAAACATGAAAATTGTGAGAAAAATGTGAATATATTTCATAAAATACGAGTCGTTCTAAAAAGAGCAAAAATCTCTCGACAAATGCCTAAGCTGAGTTTAAAGACGAACTGCGATTTTTTCATGCCTTTAACTTGTTAAAAAAAAGTTTTAATAAATTTTGGAGAATACCTGGCGATGTTTTTCTGTCGAGAAAATTTCATTTAATTACTGTTTCGGCGCTACTAAACGTGTTTATATTATCTTTAAAAATATCATATATTTTTTAAGATTTTAAAAGTTTAATATTATTACCCGATGGAATTTCGGAATGAGGAAGCTTAATGACATTTTTCTTAGTTTTATAGTTTAAGTATTAATATGCTCAAATTTCCGCAGCTTTTGATTCCAAAACAATGTAAATTGCCCTATTTCGGTGGCCAACATTTTTTACTTACAGCTTATTTCTTCAGAGTACGTCAAGGTTCTGAAAAACCGCTCCCCGCTTCAACTTTTTGATTGAAATGCTTAAAGAACTCCTATAAAATATTCCCTGTTAGAGGCTCTAGATCCCCAATTTATAAAATGATCTACGCGATTGCAGTGAAGGTTTTCTGAACAAGACTCGAGAGCCACTCAAGTTGACACTGAGGATCAAAGGCCGTTACATTTTTTTCATTATTCTAAGACAGCTTAACGCGCCTAGCCAACAATCTTCTACTTCATTTGTAGTAGTATTTTTAGAATAGTGGGCAGAATGAAATAAAATAAATCTTACACGTATGAGTACGAGTGAAGAAATTTATAATATATTAATCACTCCTTAGAATAGAAACTGTCACAGCTGCCCGTACACCATTATTAGCGTAAGATCCCGTACGGGTTCCCGCAGAAGGATTGACCCTGTCTAATTTACCTGGACCGTGACGTATGGATCGCTCTTGCGTGGTGCCGCACGCCGTAGCTCACCGCGTTTAGCTGACCACTGCCATGCCACCTAACTGGCTCTAAGAAGGACCGATGGAGATTGAATCCATTTAGTTAGAACATTACTTCAGTTTGTACATTGTCGGATACTGTGGGGAAATTACTCTACTTGCTTTTGATTTGTTTGCTACCAGGCCAATTATAATGCATATTCACTACGGGACTGACCTGTGATGTTAAGCTAATACTGCCCCATGATAGAGCTTTAAGTGGTTTCTAAGGCCCCGTAACCACTCTCGAAGAAGAAAATGGAGAGATATGTAATTACGAATGTTGGAGAGAGCGCGCTAATATTTAAATCGATAAAATTGAAGCGAAAATTACGAAAAAGCTTAATAAAACTTGACTCGTTTATAATAGAGCAAAAATCTCGTGGAACGTATCTTAAGTATCATTTAAAGAAACAACGTGAATTTTATCACAAATATAACTTATAAAATAATAGAAATAGACTTGTTTTAAATAATTTTCGGAGCATACTTTGCGATTTTTTTCTATCGAGGGAATTTCATATAATTTGCGTTTAAAAATAACATATATTTTTTTAAGAGCTTAAAAACTTCAAATGTTTAAGGGAGATATGTAAGAAATCGGTCGAAATTCGAATAGCGGCGGCTTAAAACAGTTCATATTCTACACATTCAGAGGTGGCACGAGTTAAATTATTTTGAAAAAAAACACTTTATATTGGATTTAACCACCTCTTAAATACCGTAAGCCTTTCTTGAAAGATTTGAATTTATGGACAAAAATTTATTCAAATTGCGTATGTATGGGCACTAATAATCATTTAATTTTAATGTTTTAAAGCAAAACATACAAAAGGTGTTTTTTCGTAAAATAATTAAGCTATTAAAAAAAATTAAATACATATTAAACTTTCTATTACAACACATAAATACTTGTCACACATAAACATAAATAAATATGTAAACACCTCAGCACAGGTTCTCCTAGTGAGGTGTTCACGAAACATACAACAATACCTATCCACAGTTTCACCTTCACAAACCTACCTTACACCCAACATAATAAAATTGCAAAATATTAATGTTTTCAAAATTGATCTTTTATGTAAAAATGTTAATTAATAGGTAAATACTGTAAAACATAGAAATAAATAAATAAATAAATTGCCCTTTGTGTAAGGGTAGATTTTGAATTCTTTTAAGTGTCACCCTAAACTGCCATAGCTATCTTATTATTACTTTTAAAATTAGCAAATAAATTTTAAACTCAACTTGTTTGTGTAACTTTAGATCTGGTGATAATGAGAAGAAATCATTTCAAATTGTTATTGAGTTTTGTTGTGTGTAATTAAAAGCGCTGGTGCAGGGATATTTGGGGTATTGAGCAGTTCATATTAATTAAATGTTGCTACGTATTATCAAAAAAATTTGTCTCTTGACGTTTACGATAAAGGAGGTAAACAATCAATTCTTTTACAAAGACGTTGAGTGGGACCCCTCCAATGCACTGACGGTTCAAATATTGTCTGTTAACAAAAGAAAAAAAAGGAGGAAAGAAAATCCAAAAGAAGAAGTGAGCGCAACATTGAGTAACACCCCAAAATCAAATATCGAAAATAAACCTCGCGTCTAAAAAAGCATGTCTCTAATTTCGTCTTAAAATAAATCAAAAACCTAATTTCTCCAAGAAAACCTCACTACCTCAATGAAAAAATTATTTCGAAATGTTATTCAAGCAGATTGATACCAAACTTATTGATTATTCCGATTTGAGAGGTTGCATTAAGATCTACGCTTATGCAAATTTTGGGGGGATATAAAAGTAGTATACGATATGACTGCCAACTTGAACTGGAAACGGAACACACACAAATTTATAGACAGATAAAATGTCAAATTGTTGAGTTAAAACAGGGCAGTCAATTAAATGAAATATAAGTCAGAATAATATAACATTATGTATCAGCCGATATAAGAATGTTGAGAGGAGACCGGGCCGCATTTGGTCATTTTAATAAAATACCAGTTGTTAAAAGATCCGGCGACCGGGTTTTCTTTTAACGAAGCAAGACATAGTCGAGTGGCGATTAAGATCTTCTCTGTTAACCGAAGGCGAGTAAGTTTGTTTGTTATGTTAAGAATTAAAATAATATATTGCATATTTGCGGCACGCCACAAAGTGGAAGATACTTTCAGTATTGCCCTGGTGTAAGACCAACATTTAGAATTTAAATGATGCTTGATTTGGCCTTAACCGTGTTTAGTGACTTGATCTGAGTTTCCAGCAGTACAATATATAACTCATTGCCAATTATTTGGCCATGTTCAAATCTCTTCATTTTGTTCTTATTTTCTGCGTTGGCTCGGATATCTAACAACCTTATCCAATCCAACAAATAAAAGACCACTTTAAAAACAATACACGACCTCCTTACAAAGTACAAAAGTATTCGAGTATTTTCCAGAATTTCGAATTTCTCCGTCCGAGTTTCTGGTCTGGTCATTTTTCATTGTAACGATTTCGAACCCCTAAGGGCCGAACCTCTTCCGGTGGCTCATCGCCGTTATAACGGCGAGTTGAGGGTGCATACTAACGGAAAATTCGTTACCAGACGATACGGCGTTCGGTACAAAGGCTAACGTCGAATTTAATCGGCGCGGTTCTGTTACAGACTCAAAGGAAAACATTTCAGAGTTTGGTATTCAATTAATTATGACCAATTTGGTGGAAAGTAAAAATTAGATGGTTCCATTATCTAGTACCGTTCTCTACAAGTGTTGTAATAAGTACTTGTACATTGAGATATTTGATCTTGTTACGTTTGAGAGATTTTGAAATTCGATTGTATTTCTGTTTTGCTTTAGATAAGACCAGATGTTTTGACGATTTCAAATGAATCAATCGATTTCCTGCAGATGCAGACCTGAAAAATTCCCTCTCAGATATTGTTTTTTAACAGTTTATTTGAAATGTGTGTTTCTAAACAATGAAAGGTAACAACCTCACAGTGATTAAACACATAAAGATAATGAACCCATATACGCTACTTGTATATTAATATCAGCGTTAATCGCTGGCTTAATGAGAGATATTAAAGTAACCCTCCAAATGTTTTTCTGCTCTCTGAAATAGGGGTAAATATTTTTCTTTTACATTAACCCCACTGTAAAAGAATTTATATAAAGGCTTTTGTCAATTTTTGGGGATTTTATGAAGAGGGACTTTCTAAGGAAAGGAAGGAGAGGGAATTTCTGGGGATGAACAAGCTACAAGGGATAGGTAGGAATCTATGGGTCAGTGTGTCTAGTGATGGACTCCCGCCGCTTCTCCCGATCCGGCTCGCCACGCCCGCTAAACTGGTGGGCAGGCCGGTCCGCAGCTTAGACCTGAACATAACTCACCCAAAGAAATCTGCTAATTACCAAAATAGCGCTCCACTTAGAGCGCTATTTTGGTGATTAGCAGGAACTCAGGGCGACCCATGGCAAAAATGTTTATTATCGTAAAAATGGTTCACGGGGCGGCAGTACAAATTGTTAATAATATTTTTAACTAATGAACCGCTGCAAGAAATCAAAATTTTCGCAGAATAGCTAATCACTGTTTGAATGTTTTTTCAGTGGAATGTAATTTCATATTTTAATAAATCATCTAATAAAATTCCCTGGTGTTATTCATGTAATTTTATTGAACATATACGAGAATTGAAAACATCTTACTTCCCCCAGCCTCACAACAAGCCTCAATTAGGGATGACATAGACATAGTTGGGTTAGGTTAGGTTAGGTTGGGTTAGGTATAACATAAAAAAGCATCAAGAGGTTTCGGACAAATCTAAAGAGTTGTAAAGCATTTTCCTGTCTTAATTATTAATTACTATGTGCTATTTCACCATAAATTAGGTACATTCCAAGGCTCATAACTCTGTCTGCTCGCGAGATGGCGTCTTATGTTAGATGGCTCCGTTTAATTTAGGTTAACCTCCCAACCACCGGTTCATCCGGGTTTATCTTGTATTCCCAAATGGACCGGGAGATAAATGATTTCCAGACACGAATGTGAGACTAACACACACGTGATGGTGCCACGTACCCCGTACGTGGTACTACGGGGTACTTACTTATCTGATTTGAGAAGAAGAACGTTGTATGTAGATGTAAAAAAATATATAAAAATTATGTTTATCTTGCAACTTGTTTAACATACTTTCATTTATAACTATTGAAAATAATATCAGAGTGTGCAATTACACGCGGTAGTCGTGAAATCTTCAGAAAACGTAGACAAGAGGTGAGACTACGAAGCACTTCTTTAATCAATGTGAAAGATGATTTTTGACATATTTTTGTAGTCGAATCCCAGTGCACCTTTTCCTTTGGTCATTTTATTAGTATTTGTGTTTTATTCTTCGGAGTCGCTAGATGTCGTTTTATTTTGTGTTCTCTTTGTCAGTTCATTTTGGAGGGGTTTGTATATACTGGAGGATTGGATATTGATCTGACAAAAATGAAAATGTTAATTTTTATTTTGGATTTAATAGAATTCAATCCTTGGTCCTCTGAATGTCTGGCCGATAAGATTCTTCAGGCGTTTTATACCACTGGATGGTGGATTTATCATATTAATAAATACATAATATGTAATATATTTGCAGCACTTTCCAGAATGGAAGATACACTCAGTATAGCTCTAGTGTAAGACCACCATTCAGAATTGAAACGTTGCATGAAATGGCCTTAGCCATGTTTAGTGACCAGATCTCAAAAACAAAGTTCTTTCCTTCCCATTACCTTCAGCGTCACAACATACCCCAATTGCGGATTCCATGGTCTCACTGAATCCAGATGCGAGGGGCTCGTGAGTTATTCACGTAAAAATATTCAAAAATAAATCACGATGTGACCTTAAAATATATCAAACATCAAACTTTCTTGAAATTTCACGATGCCAGAGCTAACCCTTTGAAAAATTTCTGATTTCTTTCGGCATGTTTCGACGTACAGCGTTGTTACATAAATCTAGGTGGTGTAACAACAAATAAAATATTGTAGTAATTATGAACTTTTGAAAAGTTTTAGTTGGAATACAGAATTGAATCCAGAAAAAAAGTAATAACTAACTTTGTATACGTACATACTCGTAGACTGTTGGATTTACCTGAATTTCTTCGTACAATATTTTGAAAAACTACGCAAATTTTTGTAACATTTGAAATTGAACCCCAAATATCAAAGAATAAATTCATAAAGTGGAATTAACACTTCCGTACCGGACCAGGGGAACGCACTTACACTAACGAGAGTTTTACGCTGTATCTAAGTTGTTTTTTAAACCACATACTCAATAATTTGAGTAATCCTAGAAAAAATATTTAGTTATCGATCTGCATTAAAAAAATTAATATCGCATTACTACTTTTCTTAATATTAATTCATTTATATCAAATTCCGGTCGAGAATCTGTCCAGCCCGCCCCCCTACCCCTCCGTTCGGGCGTTACCCCGTATCCATCCGCTGGAAGTATCGGGACGATTCTAAGCGATGGCAAGTAATTTCTGAGTTGTTAGTGGAAAGGACTAGATCCCGTTTGTTTACACTGCGCATCTAGTTTGCTCTTTTTACAATGCTATAATGTTCGCTTGCCGGTCAAAGATCATTCGGTCTGGATCGTTTCCGCTACGCGCCAATCGCCAGTCAACATTCTGAAACAAAGCGTTATGGTGGCTATCGGCCCGCCTTCTCTGTTTTCTATGGAGAAATACGCGTTATGGTCTAAATTCGTTAGAATATTAATTATGACTTTATTTATGAAACGATTTAGAGAATGACTATTGAAATAAGATGAATATGCTTCTTTCTAATTATTACCAAAAACAAATTTCCAAAAATTGTGTCATTAACACCCTTTAATAAGCAAAACAAATTGGGGTCCCCGAGTGACCCCCCTTCGGATGAAGTGTGATTTTTTTCTTTCCGGGACGAAAAGGTTAAACAAAGTTACATCATTGTTTTTAATTTAATTATGTATTCCCACAAAGTGTTTGCTACATGTGAAAATTTAATAAATTTATCTTTTAAAAATTAATTTTCATTTTTTGTTTATTTCGTTTTACTCAAAATACATATTTTTATGTAATGTTTCTTTACAATGCAGGAACGATTATTTACAATTCAATATTTAACCTCACTATTTATTTAATATATTTTTTTTAATTTGTAACGTAAACGCCTTTCGACTTTAACATATTTATACAACGTAGAATAAGGCAGAAACCATAACATGAAAAATTAAATTTACGTAAGATTTAAAAATCCATGAGCGTGGATAACAGCAAAGGAATGTAAATAGAAGATAAGAACATTTGTAAATAACAACGCAAAATGAAATCCTGTTTAAGTAGTACAATATTGGAATCCCTTAGAAACATACGTACTTAATACATATTCTATTTAAATAAAAACATATGTAAGTAACTTTAGATGATGATGAGGTAAACAGTAAGTGCATAAGGGTGGGCATACAATGAGTATTTCAAGTTGAAAGGATATCCATATGAGTATTGTGTACAAGACAACAGCTGAAATAGCAAAGAACAGAAAATAGAAGTAGAGAACATAAATAAGTAGATAACAAAGCAAGCAATGTGATCATGTAAATTACCCAATATTTCAACGATTAATTTATTAACCATTTAAAATAATACAAGATTATATATGTAGGTATTGAAAGAACAAAATAGTTTTATTAATATTTATTAGAAATAATGGGTACTCACTAAGCCGAAAGAAGCTAATTGATAAATTTTTGCACGTTTTCTTACAATGTTGAAAATATGTTATTGCTGACAGTCTAACCCTTGAATTCATACTACAAACCATTTCACTAAGCTACTAACTTGAGGCAAATTAAATGTGAAGGTTTTCGTTAAATCGATCAATAATTTAATTTTTCTGTAATGAATATGTTCTTGCTATATGAAAATATGTTATTGTTGACAGTTGAACTCTTGACATCATACTACAAACCATTTCACTAAGCACAACTTGAGGTAAATAAAAACGTGAATGTATTCGTTCAATCAAAAAACAATTTTAGTTTGTTTTAACGAACTTGCCTTAGTTCGTCTCTAAGCTTTACCACGTCTACTTCTGAAAAAGTGAGTGGAATGGGAACTAGTTTTAGGGTCTAACGAAATATTTTAAGCTATTTAATTTATCGGAAAACGTTGGAATAATTTTATTTCAAACTGGGTCTTAATTTATGTTGCCCTCTCCAGTTCGAGGATTATAATATTTGATTCTAGCTTCTATTTTACAAAGTAATGCGCGTTTTCATTTCGCGACAGAATATCCCCGACAAAATATCCCCGACAAAACATCCTACGGATAAAACATCCTCCAACAAAATATCTACTAGAACCTAACTTTGCAGGATATCTGTAATATTTTTGTCCCATTTTATTATTTTTGAACAAAAATTTATCATCTTTACAGGATGTTTGTATTATTTTTTAACAGAAATTTATTATCTTTACAGGATGTTTGTATTATTTTTTAACAGAAATTTATCATCTCTACAGGATGTTTGTATTATTTTTTAACAGAAATTTATCATCTTTACAGGATGTTTGTATTATTTTTTAACAGAAATTTATCATCTTTACAGGATGTTTGTATTATTTTTTAACAGAAATTTATCATCTTTACAGGATGTTTGTATTATTTTTTAACAGAAATTTATCATCTTTACAGGATGTTTGTATTATTTTTTAACAGAAATTTATCATCTTTACAGGATGTTTGTATTATTTTTTAACAGAAATTTATCATCTTTACAGGATGTTTGTATTATTTTTTAACAGAAATTTATCATCTTTACAGGATGTTTGTATTATTTTTTAACAGAAATTTATCATCTTTACAGGATGTTTGTATTATTTTTTAACAGAAATTTATCATCTTTACAGGATGTTTGTATTATTTTTGAACAGAAATTTATCGTCGTTACTATTTGCATATTACTAACTTACGTTACTTTTCTATGTCTGTATTATTTTTGAAAAGAAATTTATCGTCGTTACAGGATGTCTGTATTATTTTTGAACAATAATTTATTGTTTTTTCAGGACGTCTGTATTATTTTTAACAATAATTTATCGTCTTTACAAGAAGTCTGTATAATTTTTGTTCCATTCTTTAGTTAGTGTAGGTTGGGTTAGATTAGGTAAGAATTAGGTTAAGTTAGGTAAGGTTTTAGTAGATATTTTGTTGGAGGATGTTTTATCCGTAGGATATTTTGTCGGAGATATTTTGTCGCGGGATGAAAACGCACGGAACCATTTTACAATAATATTATTTGTATGTGCTCACACCGAGCTTAGGAATATTCTTTTTAAGCGGTTGGCCACTTGACTAGTTGTTTACTACACGATCAAATGTTATTGTTGATGTTGTTGAGGCACCGATTTGAAAGCATGCCATTTTAATAAAGTACCGGAGCAGAGAGAGTATGGTTTAATGATTTGTTCGTTTCTCCGCTGAGCAGTCGAAAGAATAGTTTTATATTTCCCTTCTTCTACCATATGGGTATCTTCAAGACCGCAGTTCACTCCTTCACCTCCTTACAAAGTATCGCCAAAAATGACACAGGTATCTGAGAAAAATCTCGGAGCCTCCAGTGCAAAAGTTACATAAAAAATTTCCGTAATCTCTGAAAATAAAAGCAATAAAAAAACTACAAATTATTATCATTATTTTTAAATATTTATATTGAGGGATCTGTAGGATTTATTGGTCCAGTTAGGAGTTCTATTGAGCCGTACCCTCTGATATGAAAATATCTGGAGTCTTTTCTGGAATTATTTTGTCTCTAGTAGGTTGACATGTTGTTCTTGAATTGTTTTGTATTTATTATACTTATACAGTGCAAATGCACAGCGTGGATTGACTAGATGATCATTTGTGGAAAAGTGTGTGGAAGGGTTAGGTTTTCCTGTGGGGAAGATTTAACCCGGACATAAAGTCTAGAGAACGATTAAATTGGAAATGCGTGACATTCGTCAAAAAACACTTGCGTTTGAGTTGTATAATTTACAGTCTTCATGGTCGAGGACTAAGGCTCTCGACTAGCAATTCAAAGATCGTGAGTTCGAAATCTAGCATGAGCAAATAAATTTTACTTGATTGAATTGTGTTTTTTGAAAACTACATCATCTAAATTAATTAACCCCTACAATTCATTATATCTAATAAAAAAAAGTTTTATTGTTATTGTTTTTTGATAACAATTTTTTTTCTAAATTGTATTCCTTTGTCAAAAAATGTTTGCATATTAATTTCATAAGTCTTTGATCATTGTATACATACTTCTTCGAACATTATTTTTTTTTTCATGTAAATAAATACTCCTCCCATAAACACGAGCTCATAGAGCTCAACCTATGGAGTAGTAGAATCATAAAATGAATTATTATGTAAACCAAAGTAATATTTTGTAAAGTGTATGTTCAAGAATAGAAATAAAATAAATAAATAAAAAATAATATAAATTAAGCATTGATGGCATGTTCCAGATTGGAAGATATTCGCGCCATGGTGTAAGATCACCATTCAGAATTGAATCTTTACTTGAAATGGCGTAAGCCATGTTTGGTAATCAGATCTGAACAGCATATTACTTCCCCACTTTCCGCTTACACGTTTTCTCCCTCTCCACATTACATTCAGCCTCACAAAGTGCCCCATTTGGAATTCCCATAGTCTGGCTGGATCCAGACGGGAAGAGAAAAATAAATCTTTGTGTAGCCAAATTACCTTATTCAGCGTTTTGTCAATTGTTTATTTTTGAATCTTTATTTAAATTACAACATTTTTTTCATATATCTGGTAGGATAAATAAAATAAAAAAATAATATAAAATCGAATATATGATCGTATATGAAATGTTTTTCTTAATGATATTTAGCACAAGCAATTCTGACCAAATCTTTCATAAAGTTCCTTATTTTACAAGAGTAAAAATCGCTTTAAAATAAAATAAAATAATCAATTTGAGTGGTTCAATGCCAACTCATAATCAATTCAACGCAACACCTCTTTGAAAAGTCATTAAAAGCTTTGAAAAAGAAATATTGAAAGCCCCATAACCTAACCTAACGTAACCTATTTAACCAATTTTTTTCATCACTTTTAATGACTTTTTAAAAGAGGTGTTTAGTTTAGTTCATATTGATCACCGATTTTAGTACGGACGACACGGTTGTCCCAAACGCAGTTGACGAAAAAAAAATGAAACCATCATCAATAGTTGTCTAGTGTTGTTAGATATTTTAACTTAATTAATATAGTTCCCTATTAACAACACGCCCTCTAGACATCGCTGTAGACACGCAATTAAGCTGGTATATATGTAACAACACTAGGTCTCTGCAAGTGCTGTCACAACGTTTACGCTTAGATAATCTGAACTGTGTTATGGTAATCGGAACTGTTATTTGAGCTGCGATCCGTTATTATAATTGGCTGGGAGTAGTATTGCCATGCAAATGCTTTCTAGTAATCAATACTAATATTACACACGATGTTCTGAATTATTAAGTAGGTAACAACAACAAATGAACAATTAAGTAGATAAAAAGTAGCAGAAGTATTGACATAGTCTCACTGGCTCCAGACGGTTGGGAGCAGTTGGGACTCTTGTTTTATAGTCGGATAAAAAAAGTTATATTACATGATTTTTTTTTTTAATCTTGCTGGTTTTTTGTTTTTTTTTTTAAATAGCTTTAGCCGTGTTTGGTGACTAGATCTGAATAGCCAGGTACATTTTTCACATCTCCATTCCTTTCCACTACCTCCAGCATCACACCATACCAAAATTGGGGATGCCTTAGTCTCACTGGCTCGAGACGGTTGGGAGCAGTTGGGACTCTTGTGTTATAGTCAGATAAAAAGTTATATTATATGCAAGTAGGAAGTTTTAGCGGTTTCTTGCTAAGCCCGTATAAGTGTGTCGTATTTCGTTATTGCTTCATGCTAAATTGAAGAAAAAATCTTCTTAAGAATCAACTGTCGGTCGGACCAACTGTCGGCCTCACAACTGTCGGCCGGACGAGCTGTCGGCCGGACCAACTGTCGCCGGACCAACCATTGCTGGATCAATTATTGCTGGACCAATTGTCGGGTCACCATATTATTTATGTAGATATTCAAATCAAAAGTGTTTTTTCTTGATCGAATTTGCCTTTATATGTAACAAAAGTTTTTTTGAACGAAAATAAATCTTAGGCGCCATCCATAAATTACGTCACACCTCAATGGGGGGAGGGGGTTGAGAAGTGTGACAAGGGGTATAGGGGGGTCAAAAAATCATGAAATTCTAGGGGCTAGGGAGTCTCACAAGTGTGTCAGGGGGGGGGGGGTCAAAAAGTCATGAAATTTGTGTGACGTAATTTATGAATGGCCCCTTATCTATGAAAAAACGCATAAACACAAAAAAAACTCGGCTGACCAGATTCTCCCCTTAAATCATGAACTCAAAAGTTTGTTGAGGAAAAAAAAATATTGCAAAATTATGACTAGAAACGTTTGTTAATATTAAGAAAAACTATAAATAAAGATATCTATGCAAACAATATCACATATTTAAAAAAAAAAAAAAACAAATTATCAAACTCCTATCGTGACAATTCGTGGAGAACAGTTATGTAGCTGCTTTATTTTCATACCCTTTTTTTCTTTTTTCCTTTTTATTTTTCTCTGCAGGGTATTATATCTGACACCACTTTGTTTTATATTTCATTTTGATTATCATTATGTCTATTATCACTAAAAGCATTTCCGTCTAGTATAAACTTAACATTAATTTATCAATTGTAGTGTTAATATCTATGTAATGTACCAACGGCAATTCTATTATTGTAACAATTGTTAAAACTCTGTAAATGTTTCAAACAATAAATAAATAAAGCCGTATTTTATTCATCATTCCGTTAAAACAATGGAAATTTATATGAGCAAACCCCGGCAGCATTACAGTTCTGGTCTGACGCAATAAATGTGAAACCATCAAAAAGCGTACGCCGCGTTGCATAATCCGGGAAAAATAATATTTATAACAAACCAGAATAAACAGAATTATTATTATTTTGTTCAGGACGCAAGTAACTAGTCATTAATTCTGAAAGGAAAGTATTCACATGAAAATTCCGCGAGAATATATTACGGCAGGAGAGGTTTTACACCACGTAAAATAATAGTTTTCCCAGTAAAAACCGGGGAGCTTCACATTTCAAATGAGGCATTAACTCTCTTCTGTGGAATGGTAGCATTTTTATAAGCTTTTTGTGGTAATTTAATACGTAAAAGCTCGCTGTGTGAAACTTGGGTCTCAAACACAAACCTTGGGTATGTTAATTTCGGTAAAGAGATGTCGTGTTATGCTTTTGACGAAATACTGAAAAGGATCTGTTTCTTTTAATATTTTCACGGCGGATTATTCACCCATTTACAGTACAAAATTTCTTATTGTCAAATTATTAACACATGGAAAGTAGATGGTTAATAATAATAATCTTTGTTGACTTGTACAGCGCCGTTTTTGTGAAAAATAACGTCATGGGCGTTGTACAAACTTATAATACATTTCTACAATCGTCCTTTAACTACAAACAAGACTGTGGCTAAAAATTGCATCCACCGGTTCATCGATCACCGATACGAAACTATATGTACGAGTACAATGATTTGATCAATGAACGCGATGCTGCTGTAAAAATGTACTGTACAGGCAGAAAATATATACAGAACCATACTTACCAGGGAAGTCACTAGAGATTAACACTGTTATTATTTATTTAATGAAATTTAGGTACAGTTCAATTTAGGTAGTTATTAAATGAAGACTACATATATCCAAACCGATTTTCAATATATTGTAATAACTTTTAAAGCTTTTTTAATTTTCATTTCATACGCTTGTGTTGAGTGAAACTTTTTTTTTTTATATGAACTCCACACAGGAGGCCCTGAGGAAAATAATTTCCCTCAGGGCCTATGTCATCTTTGGGGATGCTGTGTGGAGGGTTTTTAAAGGAAAGGAAGGGAAGGAGAGTTCTGGGAAGGAAAAGGGTTTAAGGGGTGGGTAGGAATCTGAGGTTCAGTGTGTCCTGGTCATCCGCCTCCAAGACCTAGACAAACCTCACCCCATGAACCCGGGCTCCCCTGCTTAATCACCAAACGTAGCGAACCACTTGGGGTGACCTATGGCAGAGGTGTTGGTTATCCAATAAAAGTTCCCGGGGCGGCGGTACCCATTCCCGCCTCCCAAAGTAAAACAACTTGTTGGTATTAAAAAAATTAATAAGTAAATCATGGTTGCAAACAAAATATTTGTTTTATTTCTTTGAATATGTCAAACCACAAAATGACCGCTTTATATCAAAATAAAAATTTATTTCATAAGAAACATTTGAAGGTTAATGTAATATTACGTCATATTACGCGTTTTGACCAAATTTAATTTACGAACGTATTTTTTCTGTTAATCACTGGAGAACTATGCAATATCATCAATTTCAGCCTTGAGCGCTAGGAAATTTTTAAGCGTTCGGTTTGGATAATTTCCGTCCTCATTCAAAAAATTCTACCTCCGATTTTTAAAATTCAGACATATAAACTGCTAACAGTGTTATTTTAATTTTATTTTATTTGGATATTTTATAACGTACCTATAGTAAAATATGTGTCATGGAGGGAAACAATTCAGTGGACATCTTCAATTTATCTTTAAACAAATATAAAATATTGTTATTGAGGCAGTTCAAATATGTACAATAAACATGTATTTTTCTAAGATTTCCAGAATGATTTTTTTTGATTTTTTGAGGCATTCAATGGCGCTCTAATATTTCCATTTTTGAGAATGATAAATATTAGAGCGCCATTGAATGCTTTTATACTTGACATGAATACATACAATCAGAAATAATAAAAATATTTAAAAAAAACTTTTCAATAAATAAACGCTTGAATAAATTCTAATTAATAATTTTTATTAAATTGCTGCATGTCGTACCTATTTGGAAAATATTACATATAATAACCTTTTTGTATTATGTATGATCAATTAAATAATCAAAGATCAAATGTAAAAACGTAAATGTAACGTGTTACATAAACTATTAAAACTACTAAGCAAGCCTTGTGATTATCTGAAGATCACAATACGAGGGAACTTATTTTTTTTTTTAATTTCTCAGAGGGCGCTTCAGTGTACAGCTTATGTAAATATTTTGCAAACACCGGAAACGTGTTTTAATTTAGAAATTTCATAGAAATCAATGTTGGTAAAATAACACTTTGAAACATCGTTTTGATGGTTTCTCCAGAGTTATTATCTCGGAACGTAAAGAGATGGGGTGAGTTAATGTGACAAAAATGTGTTTATTTATCTTTGAATTGGACACTCGAGTTGGATAAGGGTTGCAAATTAAAGGGAGCCTTATTAAATAGGCCTGTCTATCGGTGATTCAAGTTTAGTAGGGGACGACCGTCTGGAATTTTTCATTGGCCAAGCGAATTTTATGAGACCACTAGAATTTTATGTGAGCACTCTCATGGATAATTTTTGATAGAAGAGTGCCTTTTTATCCACAATTTTAGAAATAAATAAAATTTTACGAATTCAACGTAATGTTGTTGGGCCAACAATAACTTTTCTCTATATAATTTTTTTAAATAATTTTTCTCAATAGGCGGTTGTTAAATTATGCTATATCGCTAAATAATTTTTCCTATTCTACGGAATTTTCTACACTCTTTAGCCCCATATTTTTTTTTCGTAGGATCCAAAATTTTTCCTCTATTTTTCACTGTGAACAAGGTGGTAATAATGTTACCTTCTTTTCTGAAATATTTCCGAAAACTCAAAAAACAAATGACCTATATTTATTTCCAAAACTTTACATTGTTTTTTTGACTAAAACAGTCGGTTTTAATTCATTGTTCGTGCAATCGAAAATCAAACTATCTGCATTTCTCATGTTTCTAAGATATCAAGAAATGTTAAGGGTCTCAATATTCTCACACAGTTATCAAAATATCAAATAAAAAGCTAATAAAAATATAGTAGAAACGTATTATTTCAGTGCGGTCACAAGCAGGTCAAATTTTTTAAATTTGATTTCATTGACAATGAATAACTTCATGCAAGAATAACAACATGAATAATGAACATCACACACAACAGAAATAAGAACGTTTAATGGTACCAATCCTGTTCAAGACCTTTCCACCATAAACGTTGGTGTCTTATTATGTAGATGTAGGCCCTAAAAGGCTTTGAGAAATAAAAATATTTTTATGTTTTTTTACTAAGGCTGAGCTGTTTTACAGAAAATCAATTGCAACATGGTCACCAAAATGTCATTATTGCCAAATAGTGTCATTTTAATTTTTTCATTTGAAAGATTCGTTCCGAGCATTCGTTCCGAGCAAGAGAAAGTCAGTAGGATACCACAGCAGTAGTTATTTTTCCTCAGGTAGAGAAATCTCAGAAATTTCTTTCGAATCATCTCCAACATGGGGGAATACTTCACCTGGTGTGAGCTCCAAACCACCTATCTAGTCCAAAGCCTACTATTTATTTATTTATTTTCGGGAAATTGACAGTTTACATTTTTTTAGTGTGTACATGTTTGTATAGCCAAAATAAAACCAATTATGGATTTCTTCCTTGCGACTTTACTTCTGATTAAACAGCATAATAAAAAAATAGAAATAATAAAATTTATAATGAAGGAATATGAAACTAAAAATTGTATAAAACAAACCAAAAATTGAAAACCAAAAATTGAAACCAAAAAAATTAAGAAATACTCTTTTATGTACCCCTTATATTTGGTAAGTTCGGAATTGAAAATGTCCAATTTGGATAATGTGCTATTGTAACTATTGCATAGTCTGTTCAGACAAGAATTCTGCTTAGAGTTCGTCTTGCATCGATCTACCCCAAACAGAAGAGTAGAGCGGGTTGAGCGAGCAGGTACATTGAATTAATAACTATTAACCAATGCATTGTTTTGTACTGTGAGAATCTGGGTCTGAAATTCCTCTCAGTGCGTAGGACAAAATCTAGCATTCTCAGTGAAGTACTGCATGTCATTATGATCTGAGCAATAATATGAGAAGATATATGCACATTGCACCTCTGTTATCAGTGTCCTCCGTCTTGCCTCGCACACTTCCTGCAGAGTGCAGTGTTCCCTCCGCTGCGCATTAAATGCATGATTTGTGCCCATTATTCCTCGCTCAAACAACTGGTGGACTGGAAAATTGCCTGCGTCTGTATACTTTTGTACAGTGACGGAAGTTGTGAGTTGTAAAATGTGAAAAACTACACTTCTTTCGGTTGCCAGACGGCGGAAAATGTCAACATTTTTCATTCGTGGCTTTTATTAAAATTAAAGAATATAAGGAAAAATTTATCTATGAACTATAAATAGATAACTAAAGCGTTAAGTGATCATCTGTCAGTACTTTATGACAGAACAGTGTGTTTCTAAAACAACATTATTACTTTGTAATCCCTGAGACGTTTATGTGATAAAACCATATAGTTCCGAATGAAAGATATAGAATTTCACAAAAAACGCAAGGCTGACTATAACGTAATGAATAAGATTATGAAAGGGATACTTAGATGGTTTGTGCACGTACAAAGATTTGAGATTTTCACGGCCAAAAATAGTATCGTGATTGATTTTTAGGTTATTGTGACGTATTACGCTTTCTCCTTCTTTATCCAACGTTTCGGGCAACGTTCAGAACTGACCTGATTATAAATATTTTCCCTGATGATGGGCGCTGGAAAGTTGACGTAAATTTTGGATTATTATGCCGTGTTGCATTTCCTTCTCCTTTAGCCAACGAAACGTTGAAAAGAAAACGCTGAAAAAAAACAAAACGAAATGAAACGTTCTAGCCAACGAAATACGGTATAATATTCCAAAATCAATCACGATTTAGATATTACACCATAAGTGAACCAAATACTTGGGTGTTGTATTTTCATGAATCAGAATAACATAAGCGTATGTACGACGTATGCATGGTGTATAAATGTAAATGAAGCAAGGAGTGTGCCAAGATCGAGATGTTTGGCGGTCACAGCGTGATGGTTAGTTGACTTTTGACTTTTGATTGATTTGTTTACAGAGTTCCTAAACATGAGTTTACTGACTCTAGCATAATTATATATTGATTATCTATAGATACTTTACTTTTATTTATTATTAAGGTTGGATTGAGTGAGAGTTAAAACTATACTGCGGCTGTATGCAGGTTTTTTTTTTTTTTTATTCCTTCCTGAGGACAATCTTTGGTTTTTTATATTTAAAGTTATCATTTTCGCTGTATTTGGCAAGAGTATTTATGGTAGGATTAGTGTGGCCCCGTAGGCCGGCGTAAAATTTAGTTGCTTGTGAGAAAATGAAGTCCCTTATCAACGGAATGTTGGAGTCATTATGGAGAGAGCAAATTCTACTCCATTTTGGTGCATTTAACGCAAGTCTAATGGCTTTGTTTTGAAAGATTTGAATTTTATTTAAGAGGCTGGGCGCAGCGTGCCCCCAAACGGGGCATGCATAGGTGAAACCTGGCCTTATGGTTGTTTTGTACAGTAATAATTTGTTGTCCGTTGATAAGCGACTTTTTTCGGATCGGATAAAGTGATGCTAAACTTTTATTTGCTGCTTTAATTTTTCCAGTTATGTGTTTCTTCCAGGTGAGCTTGGAGTCGAGCGTTACACCTAGGTACTTAATTGACTTTTCCCATGGAACATTTTCCCCAAACAGTTTAATGAATGGAGGCCGTTTCGGCCGTGTCTTTGAGAAAACGGTCGCGGCACTTTTAGTTGGATTTATTGATATTCTCCACTTTTTACACCACTTTTCAGTTAAAGTGGTTTGTCTCTGAACACGCTTTGTGGCGATGCTCTCGACGTTAGAGCTAGAAATGATGTTAGTGTCATCCGCAAATTGAGTGATTTTAACATTATGATCCACGGGCTTAGGAATGTCGCTACAATAGATGTTATATAAGGATGGAGAGGGTTGGCTGCCTTGTGGAATCCCAGCTGATATGGGGCGGGTTGTGGAGAATACGTTGTCTATTTTAACTTTGAAGAATCTATCTCTTAGGTAGCTGGCTATTAGTTGCGTAAGTCTTAATGGATAACCAAGAGAGTTCATTTTATATAAGAGGCCGTTATGCCAGACTTTATCGAAAGCTTTACTTACGTCGAGTGAAAGAATAACTGTTTTTTTCTTGATGTTGAATCCCTCCGTGATGTGTTCTACAACACGCAGGAGTTGGTGAGAGGTGGAATGACCTGCTCTAAAACCATGTTGGAAGTCTGGCAAGAATTTACTGTCCTGAGTGAAAGAATTTAATCGTGCTAGTATTATTTTTTCCAGGATTTTACCTAGGCATGGGAGGAGGCTAATTGGCCGATGATTCTCCGTTAATAATGGGTCCTTGCCTGGTTTGGGGATTAAAATTACGTCAGCTTCTTTAAAATCCTTAGGAAAGCAACGTAGTCGAAGTGACGCGTTGCAGATGGCTGTCATAGCACAGATGCCTTTGGTTGACAGATGTTTTAAGATTTTGTTTGAAATGCCGTCAGGACCAGCGGCTTTTTTCTTTTTTAATTTCTTAATTATGTTAATTATTTCTTTAGGAGTTGCGCACCTGATTGGGGGATCTTCAGGGTCTAGACTTAAGATTGATTTTACTTTTGAATCCACCTTTGCTACGAAGGCAGGGTCGTCGTGGTCGGTGTTTGGTGTGAATTGACTTTCAAGGCTATCTGCAAAGGCTTCAGCCTTGTCTGCAGTGGAGTATACTTTTCCGTTGAGGCCTTGAATCGGAGAAATTTTTGTTTTTGGGCGTCTGAGTGCTTTGGAGAGCTTCCAGTAAGCTGCTCTATCGTCTTCTAGGGTTGAGATGAACTCGTGCCAACGCTCGTTGTGAAATTCGCTGAGGGCGTCACGCACTTCTCTGTTTAGTCGATTAAGGTGTTGTTTAACTATCGGATTGCAAGATCTTTGCCACTCTTTTCTAACAAGATTTTTTTCCCTAATAAGATCTTTGATCTCTTCGGGAATTCCGTGACGTGTTGTGACGTCGGGAATTTTATTGGACGCCTCGTTGGTGCAAGATTTTATTGACTGAATAAAGTTGGAGGTGGCAGCGTTTAGAGTAGCTTCGTCAGGAATTGATGTGGGTATTACTATGTTTTTATTTAGCAGCTCGGTTAATTTTTTCCATTTGATTTTAGTGCGCGGAGGATTATCGGGGACCAGAGGGTTGGAGCCTCCTGTTAGGGTTAAAAGAACTGGATCGTGGTCTGAAGTAAGTTCGTTGAGTACTCTGAGGGAGTGTAAGTGGCTAGTATTTTTAAGTAAAACGATGTCTATCACGTCCGGATTACCGTTATGATGATGAATCGTTGGTCTATCTGGGGCATCGACTACGATAGGGTTGGTACTCGCGTACTTTGCAAGTATGTTTCCTTTTGTGTTACTTTGTTTGGAATGCCACGATTCGTGTTTGGCGTTCATGTCCCCAGCTATTATAGTGGGAACATTTTCGGACAAGAGGCTATCTAGTTCGGCTGGAATTATTTGACGGTTAGGGGGTACGTAGGCTGAAATGAATTTTAGTGGTCCGGAAGAGGTATTTATTATTACCGATGTGGATTCAATGTTATTACTAGAGAAAGAATGCGCTAGACGGTGATCAATGTTATTCTTAACCAAGATGGCGGTTCCGCCTCCTTTTTTGGCTAGTCTGTCGTCACGATAGGTTATATAATTTGGTATTCTGAAGTTCCTAGATGGCTTAAGCCAGGTCTCGTTTATGAGGAACACTTCGATACTGTAATCTTGTAGGAATTCAATTATTTCTTCCTTGTGCGTTAGGACAGAGCCATTGGCGTTCCAATAGGCCGTCTGTAGGTTGTTTAGTTTTACATTTTGTCTAGCCATCGTGAGATCTTAATTGTGCCCGGATGTTTTCTAGCTCTTTGGTGGCGTTTTGGATAAGAAGTGTGAGCTCTGTGACTTTCTCGTCTAGAACTTTCTTATGGACGGGATCCATGGGAGGGTTGGAATCGGGGATGCGCTGAGATGCATTGGCGGGTTCGGGCTGACGCTCCAGCCTGTATTGTTGGCTAGGGCCCGGGTTTGTAGGAGCCCGTTTATTCCTCTGGGAGGGACGGGGATTGTAATAGTGTGGCTCAGGCCACTTGCGGTGGGGGGCGGGAGGTGGAGCTGTTTTGGAGGGAACGGAGGGGGTGGGGAGAGGGAGAAATTCCGCTAGAGAGGCTGCGGGAGAAGGCTGATTAATTGGGATTTGTGAGCTATGATCAGGTTGCCTTCGCGGTCGACTACGATGGTCGTTGTTATTGTTGGGTTGACTACGATTATAGTTAAATTTATTATTATTGTAGTTTTTGTAGTAATTCCTACTTTTGTTGTAATTTAAGTTTTTTTGGGGCCTCGCAGGGCACCCTCCGTAGTTGGCTGTATGCGCCCCTTCGCATAAGGCACACTTAGCCGGAGTGATGGTTAGTTAGTCAATTACTGTGTATTTTAATGTTTATGTCAATACCACTCAAGACCTAACTGCCCAAGACAGTAGGACTACGGCATCACCGTGAGGCTGAAAAGACTGAGAAAAAGATGAAGATATTGAAGAGGAAGGTAAAGAAGTACCTGACTTGTCTGAACTAGTCACCAAACATGCCCAATGAGAGTGAAACGAGAGTATGTATCAATCTTATAACGCCAAATTGTATTATTATTAATCTTACATTCATAAGGCAACACTGTGTAATGCATAGAGAACTTAAAGGATAAGTTTTTGAAATTACCGAGAGAAAATAAATTGACTTATTTTGTCTTTCAACTGGAGCTGGCGTTAATACAATCTTTTTGAAAGCGTTCAACGGTAGACGGTAGGTATTGATACCATCTTTTGAAATATATTTTGGCTTTCGACTGTAGATGGCGTTAGGATCATCTGGTTGAAAAATACGCTTATGATATTTAAAAAATACAATCATTAGTGCATGGCCTGTTCTGTTTTGTAGTCGCCTAACGGCGTCAGCTCTCCTAAAGCGTATATAAATTGCAGCATGTCGATTGCGCTGAGTGCATTTATTAGTAGAAAAAATAATATCAAATACTTAACCGCTGAAATATATGGTAAAATCCGTTTACGATTTTGTCCTCTGTTGAACTATTTTCAGCCATAGAATCTAATCCAAACTCCATCCCCGTCTCCTTGAATTTAATGGCTTCATCGATGATCCTGGAAAATTCCTCCAGATAAAAGACAGCCACCAGTTTTCATGGATTGAATTTTATAAATCAGCGAATTGGTGGACATTGGCTTTTGAATTTGACGAATTCAGAATAACTGTTTTGCAATTCTTCTCTCAAATTTTGCAACCGTTCATGTGCACCGACCTCCTTATGAATATTTTTCTTAAACTTTAAAATGTGTATTGTAGTTATCTAGAATCTTTCGCATTTTTCTAGAAAAGTATAAATACATTTATAAAGCACGCAAGCCTGAGGAGAACAATTGTTCCATCTACAAAGCAGCATTGGACAAATTCCACTAATTTTACGTTCTTTTGTAGCACGATTGCGACTGTTCTCTTTAATAAGGTTACTGCCAGTGCCTGGCAAGCGCCAAGCCACTGAACAGATAAAAACTAGAAATACGATCAATTCCGTTTTGAAAAAAAACCGATTACAAAAAATTACAAAAGAACTTTCAACACCAAAACCTTAGTCAGACCATTTAAAATGTTTATGGTAGTCCCGGACAGAGCTCATATGTACCTAAGTCATCATGAAGTATTCCATTGAGAAGTCTGAATATCTTGTTTACTGTAATATTGATTGGTGACCATTCTTCTATAATTAACGGGTCCTTTGCAAATGTTATGTTTTATAAGTAAATATATAATTTATGTTTTATATGTAAATATATAAAAATAAAATTGTGACCAAATAAAATAAAAATTGTCACAAATATTAAAAAAAAGAGTGTGTTATTCACACGCGGTAGAAGTGAAACTAGAAAGTCGCTAGATGTCGCTTTCTTTTCTTTTGCCTGTACATTTTAAAGAGATTTGAAGACTGGATATTGAGCTACAAAAACAAAAATGTTTATTTTTTTGGATTTCGTAGGATTCGAACCTCCGGATTTCCTGGCCACTGAGATTTGTGACGCACTATATCGCTGCGCTATGGGGCGCTCGCGGTGAGGCGCGAATTTACCGCATTATATTAGAACTGACGGCCCGTCATATAATATATTTTAGTGACGCATTTCCGTTTCATCCAAAATTCAAATAACTAGCTGGGCTAAAGAAGTTACACTTCAAAAATATTTCGTTAAAATAGCTTTAGAATATAAGGAACTCAAAACATCATACCTTATCCGGTGTGAATGTTATTACCATGTGTGCCTTTACGAACCAAAGCAATTAATTCATTAGTTTAATTTTACAAATGACAGTTCCATAAAAGTTCTCAAATCGAAACTTTCTTTAGAAAACATCGGAAATTCGAGTTTATTCTGCCTTTTTCGTTTTCATACTAGACGTGTGAGTGTGAGAAGAAAGATTTTTGAGAAAGTATTTTAAGACGGTCATCAACCAAGTGCACACGATATCTCTGTAGTATTTTTATAATTATCAGCTTATATAATACAAAAATTCTAAATTAGAAAATATTTTTCACTTTCAGCGGAGTTTCAGAATTCAGCAACCTGAAGCCGCCCATAATACACTTCCGTCTCTTTATATCGTCAGTGTTTCAAACCTATTATCAATTCGTTGCATTGAAAAACAAGTCGAATTGCTCTAGATTTCTGATTACAAAATTACTAACCCACACATTCATCCATGCCTGTGTTCAATTTAAGTAGGTACTGGAACGTATTCAAGGGAAAAAATGATATTTTATGCCGTTGAATACACAAAAGAAAATGGTACTTTGTTGTTTATTCAGCTGTCGCGCGTTAAATATAACTAGGCTCTCCAGTTTGATAATAAGCAAATATACGAGCTTGCAGATAAAGAAAGGTAATTATTTTTTAATAATATTTATTGATAATAATGTTATTTACAAACTCATTATGTATATTAATATAACCTACCTATTCTTATATTTAAGATCACGTTCAACTTCAACTAAACATGAAGTAACATCAACTCAACAACCTACCATCAACTAACATGAAGTTGAGTTCTACAAACAAGAAGTTGAGTTATTCAACAACAAAAAGACGAGGTCAACAAACATGACGAAAATTATAAGAAGAAGAAGAGGTCTGCAAACAATCAAAAGACGAATTCAACAAACAAGAAGTGAAGTCAACAAACATGAAGATGAGGATATCAGCAATTAAGAAAATGAGGACTTCAAACATCAAGATGAGGAAAAAACTAACAAAAATATGGCCTACAAGCAAATGAAAAAATCAACAACAAGATGATGAGGTCCTTAAATCCGAGAAAAGAGGACTACAAATGAGCCCTTGCCTGGAAAAATTGAAAAACGAAACCATTTAACATTTAATTTTTAAAATTAGTATTATTTTTTTTTTTTTAATTAATAGAAACATTTATTATGGTTACAATTTTACAACATAATATAACGTGAATATTTCAGTCACTCTCCTAATAAAGCAGCTACTTGTGTTTAGGAGAACTTTCAAAATTTTACTGGTTTCGGTGGACCCCCTGCTGCAACATTTCAACCATATTCCCAAAACTCGACACGCTTTGTACTGAATATTGAATATAATGCCGGAGTTGTGGTCTGTCACAACGGGGGGAGAGGGTTTAATGTGATATTAGACGGGGGGTGGGATGGGATATGGGCACGTGATGGGTCTCAATACAACCATTTTTCACCGAAATACTAGTGTACTAATAAATAATATTTCCGCAAACCAAACTATACAACGTACTTCCACAAACAAAACTTTTAAATGCTGCCACTAAAGTGCTGGACTAGAATACAATTTAATACCATGATTTCTGATTTAAAAGAAACATAATAATATGTCCAGCATTGTTCCATCAGTAATTCACCATTGATGATTTTATTGGATACAACATTATTCCGGGTAAGGGCTCAAATATACATATGAGGACGCAAACTATTAGTCAACAAATCAATAAAAAGAAAATGAGATCAACAATCATTAGAAAAACAACAAACAAAGCTTTCAACCAAAATACCAGTCCTACAGGATCATTGTCAACTCACGTTATTAGTTTTAGTGGTTTTCTCTTAAAACACGCACCTTTGAACTTTAAAACAATTTAATTAAGATAAAGGTAAACAGCTGACGTATCATCCTTAGATGTAGGGCCCTTATCGAGTGGCCGAGTGCTACTGAAAAAAACCCGAATGGATAACGAGTCGGGTATTTACGAATAAGCGGCCTGTGACCTTTAAAGTAGCACACGACAGAGACGTTTAAGCCTCCTTGGGTCCTTGACTAGGCATAGGGAAGAAATTTATGACGAATACATAAAACAAGAGAAATTTAGGCACTTACAACAACCGTTAAATATTTAAAACAAAAGTTAAATAGAAGTAATATTTTTCGTTAGATACATTTCTTGCCATTTATATATAAATAAATCTCTACTTTTTTGGTTTTTTTGATTATGGTAGTTAATACCTACGCTGGGAAAAGCGAAGTATTTCTTAACCAAGAAAATTTTAGTTAATGGTTTGAAATACAAACATGTAAATTTGAGTCTTCATTGTTCAATTTAATTAATCTGTGGAAATTACTCTAAGAGTATTTAAGAATTTCAACATTTTAATTTTGTTTAAAGATAAAGTCGGTCCCTTTTATAAAACTCATTTAAGCTGAGACTGGAACGCATTCATTTACTCCAGATTTAAATTATTACGCTTAGAGATTAAGATTTAAAATTGAAACAACTCCCGCACCTAGTTCACTCAGTAAATCCTTTTAAATCTGTAACAAAAACTAAAGTTGTCAAGCAGAATCAGGTTAGCGATACATAATAAAGTTTTTGTACCAATTGGGAACCTTGTGCAGTTTTCACGTATTTATTAATTTTTAATTATTTTATTTAAAAAAAAAACCTGCACCTAAATTTTCATTAAAATTATTAAAGTCAATGGTTAAATATTTACTTAAAACTTTTTGAACCGGTATTTCAATGGAAGATGCTCCGAGGAACTAGCGTCATTGAATCTTTTGGTCTCGGTGCACAGTCGGGAAACACTCCAAATGAAAACGGTCCGTTTCTACGGTTCCATGCCAACTGAGAATAAAATCAACTCAACACCTCATTGAAAAGTCATTAAAAGCTATGAAACAAATAATTTTAAATTAGCCGATAACCCTTACCTAACTTAACCTATTGAACCAATTTTTCATTTATATTTTATAACTCTAAATTACTTATCTGAGATGGTTCTGAGTTGGTTTCATTCGGAGTTGTTCGTCACCCGTTTCTACAACTCCGTCTTGAGTTCAGCTGTGAAACAATTTACCGGCCTCTGTGTTTCTTTCCTCATACAATACAGGTCTTTTCAAGCCCGATGTTCACTCCTACCTTTCCTCAAAAAGTTTCCCCACAAAGCATTCCCAAAGATGACGTAGGCCCTCAGGCGAATCATTTTCCTCAAGACCTCCTGTATGGAGTTAAAGTGGAAAAAGAAATTACAATTCGTGAGCATATTATACTTCATTTCAAAATGTCATTTTATCTCTTAAAACACATTCTTACTTTTCATAACAATTACTTTTTCATTCTTAATTAATTAATAATGGTTCTTAGGCTAAATTACTTAAAAATATTCTATTGACACGTAATTGGTACTATGACCATGTAATAATTTAATTTATTACACCTTATAACTTTTATTGTAATGTGCCTACCACGTTTGTCTTAAAAACAAATCAATAAATGGGTTTGGTCAATGTAGCCTAAACTATCAAATTGTGGCTAAGCCATATTGAGATGAATTATTATCGAATTAAAATGATTTTACTGATCCCTTTTTTAACATTAGCTCCGTACAGGACGCCTTGAGAAAAAATCTCTCAGGGAGAGTCATCTTTGTCATGACACCTTAAGGATAGGAAGAAGAGGAATTTCCGGGAAAGAAATATGGCATGGGGTGGGTGGGTGGGATTTTGAGGGTCAATGTGACCAGGAGTGACGGACGTATGATTCCGTTCCTCCACGGTGCAAGGCAATGTCAAAAGGTCTCCCTCAAAAGTCGTCGACCAGGCCCACCACGCAATAGGTGGGCACACGCATCCGCCGCCATGCCACCGGGGTTTTGTTATTCAATGAATGTTTCCTAGAGCGGCGGTAACCATACCCGCCTCCCCAGCGTATTTATATGCATATAAATGACGTGTCATTACAAAAATGCGAATTGGGTATAAAATCATATTAACAAGAAATATCAATGTAGCACAACTACAGTTTGATTGTGGCCATCAACGCCGAAACAGCTGTCACAATAATACAAAAATACGAGTGCATTTCGCACACGGTAGAAGCGAAACTTTACCAAAACAATCTCAAGCCTTGAAAAGTGAGCTCATAATCAAAGCAGCCAATGAGCACAGCCCTAGGACCTAGCGTCATTTCCGTTTTATATCCCAACCAATAGGAGCCTTTAAAAGTGACATCATAATCAAATCGGCCAATGAACGCAGAGTGACGCAGGTGCTAATGCGTAATTTCCGTTTCATCCTAATTCCGAATCACTAACGCCGCTAAGGAAATTTGACTTCAAAACTAAATAATCTGTCGAATTTGATAAAACTAACACAAAATGTGATTGCGATACAAATTAAGACCTTGTCGATGTAGTATTGTAACCTAACATCTTTCAACAAATAGGTTTCATCCTGAAAAGTTAATACATTGAGAACAAAGAAAACCCAAGATAAAAACTGAGATCTTCGACGTGAAATTCACTCAAATGTAAAAGCAGCATATTTATTCGGCGTTGAACCTCGAACGGAATAAGTTCGCGAGAACCATCCATCTTGGTTTGATGTTTGCGTTACTTTCCATGTGGAAATTTTAGGAAACGTTGGAACGTGTGAAATACGGCTGCTCGTTGGAACTACGTGAGGAACTGTGAAACTGTGAAATTGTACAACTGAACGCCACGAGAAATTGTTTTCTGAACAAATCTGTAATAGAAGGAAATTTCGATACTAAATTATTCGCTTGCATATTATTTTCGGATCCACAGAATAAAAAGATTTCTTGAGATAATAATTTTCTCGAATGTCTTAACTTTTAAGCATACTTCTATTTTCTGAAGCGGAAAACTTTGCAAATTACGTGTCCTGGCATCTGGAGCCAGTGGGATTATGGCATCCCCGAATGGGTTTATTGTGAGGGTAAGAGTATTGAGAAATGGAAGGAGATCTGGAAGATGAAAATGGAAAAAGTACCTGTTTATTTAGTTCTTGTCACCAAACAATGTTAAATCATTTCGATCAAGGTTTCTAGTCTGAATTTTCGCATTACACCAGGGCGATACTGAAAGCATCAACATACGGCAACATTATTTTTGTTTATATTACTTAATACATGTATTAACATGTTATTAGTTTTGTAGGTAAAATGATTTGCGAATTAAGCAATTTATTTTAAACACAATCCAACGAAACACAACGCCATTACCCAACCTTTATAAGCAACACCATCTGTTATTTTGCATACATGTCAAATCCACACCGCCCGCTTGCCAGCCAGCTGCCCGCTGCCAGAATTGAATCTTTGAATTTCTTGGCTTTTATCTACTATAATAATATACATATAAACCTTCCTCTTAAATCACTCCATCTATTAGTGAAAACCGCATAAAAATCCGTTGCGTAGTTTAAAAGATCTAAGCGTACAAACAGCGGGAGCGACTTCATTTTATATTATGTAAAGATTGGATGACTTTAAAAAATGAAATAGATACTTAATTATCGTGATTTATTTAAGGTCTTTTTGCCATGTTGGGTACCCTCCCTCGTTATCCAATGTTTTGGACGCCGTTACATTATCCGTCATCAGGCTGATGGACATTTGGATAGAAACAATTGCATGAATAATAAAATGTTTTTCTAGACCTACCTCTACAAAAATCTGTTAAAATACTATTCGGTCCGAATACCGCGCTTATTTTTCGATTCTTTTATACAAAGTTTTTCCATTTTCCTCTAAGAAAACAGACAAAAAGTCAATAACGAATCCAAAACCAAGTGAAATAGTTAATAAATACTCCAGAATGAGTCCTTCAGTATGAAATTTCTCACAATTTTTTTTTTTTACAGTTAATACCGCACAAGAGTCCCAACTGCTCCAGTCTGGAGCCAGTGAGACTATGGCATCCCCAATCGGGGTATGTTGTGAGGCTGAATATAGTGGGGAGGGGAAGGAGATAGGGGAGAGGAAGGTGGGGAAGTACCTGACTATTCAGATCTGGTCACTAAACACGGCTAAAGCCATTTCAAGCAACATTTCAATTCTGAATGGTGGTCGTACCAGGGCGATACTGATAGTATCTTCCACTCTCGAACGTGCCGCAAATATACTATTTATTATTTTTTAAATGAATAAATTGTGAAATAACACAAATTAATCAAATAAAATTTATTTGCGCACGCCGGGTTCGAACCCGCGACCTTCGGATTGTGAGTCGAGAGTCTTGCCTCGGGACCACGGAGGCCGTCGAAACAATTTTTTTTGTTTTTTTGTTTTTTTTTTTTTTTTTATTTATTTATTTTTATTATGAATCACAAATAGATACATGTATTTTAAAATGATTCTATATAATAATTAGTTACATAATATATATATTTGATGTACCCCCATAAATAAGCAGGGCTTGTGTTTATGGGGGGGGGGGGTGTTATCATAATAGTTTTATTTGGAATAACCATTGACCTAGATATACTTGGTCGAAGGGTATAACTCATTTCATATTTTCATATTTTCACCATAATTTTTAAGGTTTGTTTTAAATTCTTTTATGTTAGTGTACATGTTTCTAATTTTTTCTGGATATTTTCTGGAATTGGAAATAATATCAAAAAACATTTAAATTAGCGTGGTTATTACGGGGCTTGTCAAAACAATCATTTTTCTTTCACCTGCTTTTATTGGACTAAGCCGAAATTCTTTCAGTAGATATAATAATATCAATATCCGCCTTTTGGACTTCACGCACTACGCATTGTTATTGTCCAATTACGAACATAGCGTGACAGAGAAGTTAATTACTTTACTTGCTCATTTTTCGATTAACCCAGTAGATCGTTTGCGGTCCTGAATACACAATACCGTTGTGAATTGGGCTTTATGAAAAATCTCTCTGCTGATCAATTTATTGAAAAAATATTCAGTATTATATTGTAAAACTGTTTACATGCTAGTGACATAGTCTATTCAAGCTGGTTTGAAAACTGATAAACAAAAAACTAATTTGAAACCTTTTTATATTTGTATTACATTTTATTTCCTGAAAAAAAAAAATACGTGTACTTAAGAATGGTCACCTAAATATTTAAATGTCTTGTAGCACTTCGTTGAGAATGCTGGGTTTTGTTCCACGAACTGCAAGGAATTTTAGAGATTCCCAGGATCTCATAATTTTATTCATTCCCCAGTAAGGTCATTTCCTTGAAATTGGATCGGTAATTTGAGTCCACACCAAGTGAAATATTGCCTCAAGATGGGGAGGGTTTAGAAGAAATTTCTGAGATTTATCCTCATAAGGGAATATGACCTCTCAGACACTGGGCGCATAAACTTTAATAGTTTACAACTGCTAACCCTGCATCACTCGCAAGTGTCCCCTACGGTTGAATTTGGCAGCCACCTCTGGTCTGGAGCCCCAAAATACTTTAAAAAAACCCTTGACTATGTGCAGAAACGGGCAGTCCGTTTGATAGATTTTCCTAACTTAACAAACGGATTGCAATCTTTTGAGTACAGGCGTCAGGTGGAAATGCTATCCTTGTTCTACCGGCATTACAATTGAAGATGCTCCGAGGAACTAGCGTCATTGATTCCCTCGGCACCGGTGCGTAGTCGGAAAACACGCCAAACACGCGCCCAACATTTGTACACAATTGACATTAGCCACATGAGAACGGATCGTTTCTACGACTCGTTCTTGAGTTCGACAGCCCGACTGTAGAACGATTTGCCGGCCTCTGTATCTCTTCCCTTCTACAACATGGTTCTCTTCAGGACCTATGTTCACTCCTTCCTCTCCTCAGAAATACTCTCCATACAGCATCTCCAAAGATGACATAGGTCCTGAGGGAAATTATTTTCCTCAGGGCCTCCTGTGTGGAGTTAATGTAAAAAAATGATCACTATTCGTGGCTTTATACTACTGACTTTCTTTTGAGTATGCTCGGAATGAACTCTCACCAGTATAGTGATGTACTTTTTAACAATTTTGATCATTTAGTATACAAGAAACTTTTTTTTAAAATAAATATAATTAAAACATTTTTTTTTAAATATTTTTTGCCTTATATCCATTCTTACCATAATATCGTAAATGTATGGTGTTTAAATGTAAGTTATCATGTAGTTGTATTAACAGTATGCAAACTTGTAATTCAAAAATTCATACAAACTCTTCACGAAGATAATTAATTTGATATTAAAAGGTCAGATTACGACATTCATCCATTTTATCTATTTACGGAAAGTTAAAGGACACATCTGACAAACTGTTACCAGCGATTCCTTAGCTTGTTTGATGCAAAAAAATTAAATAGCATTTTGGTCATCGTAGACGTTTTGTTCTTTATTTTAATCAAATATCTAAACTTTCATTTGAATCTTCAGTCAAGACTTCGTAATTATGAATCTTCAGGACTGTCAGCGTGGATAATGGGTATTTTTGGTACAAATTCTGGAATACCAATGCTTCTTTGAACCTGAAATCAATTCAATCGACACTTACACAAACATGGTTCCAGCTATTTTAGAATTTACGACCAAAACGAGGCGTTCGATACTTACACCAACGGCTGGAATGCAAACTTTAGAATGTAGATGTTTAGTGCGAATGCTGTGATTATTAAACAGGACTTTAAATGTATCATCCGCCTTTTCATGGGCCATTTTTTTTAAACACCACGTGAAGGTCAATTAAGCAAGTGAGGGAAGAATTTTTTTTTTTTACATTAACTCCACAAAGGAGGCCCTGAGGAAAATAATTTCCCTCAGGGCCTATGTCATCTGGGATGCTGTGTGGAGGGTCTTTTTGAGGAGAGAAAGGAATGAACATTGGTCTCCTACATGTTGTTGGAGGGAGGAAACACAGATGCCGGCAAATTGTTCCATAGTCGAGCTGTTGAACTTGAGTCGAAAAAACGACCCGTTCTCATGTGACAAATGTCAACCGTGTACTTATGTTGGGCGCATGTTTGGCGTGTCTCCCAACTATGCACCGGTGCCGAGAGATCAATGACGCTAATTTCTCAGAGCATCTACCATTGAAATTCCGGTAGAACATGGATAGCATTCCCACCTGACGCTTGTGCTCTAAAGATTGCAATCCGTTCGTTAAGATGGGAGAATCTATCAAACGGACCGCCCGTTTCTGCACATAGTCGAGGGTATTTTTCAAGTATTTTGGAGCTCCAGACCAGAGGTGGCTGCCAAATTCAACCGAAATTAGAAAAATTTGAAAGCTTTTTTTGTCCCCTTTCAAAAACAGTTTTTAGTTTTCGGATTCGTTCAGAAATATTCCTTTAACCCGGCGTTATTGTGGTGGAAAAAGTTATACTAACGTTGAGGTGGGTCATTATGACCCTGTAAAAATTGTTACCATTTTGCCTTGTATAAAATAATTTTTAATTTTTAAAATTTGATATTTATAATACGTAACTGTATATATAATCAGTCGCAGCAATAAAACACATTGGTAATAAATTAAATTGTCAAAGGCAAAGTCAGCTGTTTATGAAATGGAAACGCTGCTGTGATATAGTAAGAGGAAAATATCCACACCAGTGCCATCAGATGTCCATAAAACATTTAAATGCTGTCTTCGAGTAATTCAATAAAAGCTTTGATTTCTCTCAAGGTGACTTTTTACATAAGTAAAACTAAATAAAACATAAAGAAAAGATATTGCACAAAGCAGCAACGTCGCCGTTGAGCTGGGTCATAATTTACCCGGTCGCAGGTTTACACACACGTTGCTCCTTGTGCGGGCAATGAACGATTAAATGAGGTACACGAAAGGGAGGGGTGATACTTAGCTGCAGCTACTGAGACAGACGGTTGTGTGCGGCAACTATATCTAAGAAATTTTTCGTATACAAAACGTGTAGGGTCATATTGACCCTGCCTCAATGACGCCGGGTTAACTATGATTTTATTGCAAAAATATTTTGACCATCTAAGAAAAAAGACTTGAACTTGAATTGTGAGACAATGGAGTTACCCATTGCAATTTCACAATTTCTGAAGAAACAATGGTTTACTGTTCACACAATTACTAGTTTATTATTTCTTATATGTGTAGTGAAGGTATCATATTTTTTCTTTGCTGATCTGCACGTATTACATTAAAGATTATTTCTTAGAAACCTATCTTTAAAATGCAGACGATGTATTCACTTTGAAAGGAATCGTACGTTCGGATACAAGTACAGTGCACGAACTCGCGAATATAACTCTATAAGGCGGACTACCGTACGATAGTTTCTAAAAGGAATTGTAGATAAGATAAAATGCAAAGAGTGAAACATACGGTTCTACAGATCTTTTCTCCTGGAAAGATTCTGAATTCCTATAAACGTACTCACTTCGACGGATTGTGCATGTGCATGAAGCATGGTGCTCTAAAAGTCATAATCTTTGAAACCTTTTCTTCATCTTTGGTATGGTGGGGGGGCAAAGGGGGATTGTAGGACTGCGAACCAGTACAAGCTACTGTGAAGATCATCAATCTTGCTGGAAATTAATGTAGTAGGAATTCATTGACTTCAGGTGTTCGCTGACTCTTTAAGGCTCCACCTATGCATCATATGGGTATAGCAGCTGTGGAAGTGTCTTTTCTTTTAGAAGTGAAACTTCTTTAGTGATGTGATGCCGTTAGTAACTTGAAATTCGTGTGAAACGGAAATGCGTCACAACTCAGTTCTACACAAATACGCGGTACCAATATAACGCCATAAATTCGTGCCTCGGCGCGTGCCTTCCATAGCGTAGTTGGCAAGGTGCTTGATAAGTCTCAGCGGCCATAAAAACAGACGTCAGACGGACGGGGGTTCGAATCCTACGAAATCCAAAAAAAACATTTTTATTTTGTGAAATCAATATCCAATCTTCAAACCACTTTAAAAAAACAAGCAAAAGAAAAGAAAGCGACATCTAGCAACTTTCTAGTTTCAACGCGTGTGAATTATACACTCTAATTTTTTTTTTACATTAACCTCGCACAGTAGGCCATGTGGAGAATAATTTTCAAATAAATAAATAATTGGATTAGAATTTGAGAATGAATTTGAAGATGCTGCATGGAGGGTCTTTATGAGGAGAGGGAGGAGTGAAAATGGTCTTGATGACACCCTTGTTGAAAAAGGAAGGAAACACAGAGGCTGCAAATCATTCCACAGCCGAACTCAAGAATGAGTCTTAGAAACGACCATTCTCCTCTGTCAACCGTATTGGGCGTTTGACGTGTTTCCCAACTCTGCACCAACTGAATGACTGTAACTTTGATATTGCACTGGCTCCAGAGACAGGAGCAGTTGGGACTCTTGTGAAGTATTCACATAAAAAAGAGTGGAAGACAGAATAAGCAAAGAAAGGTAAATGCCCTAGAGTTACCAAGTATCACTGGCATCCAATCAACACAGAACCGCGAGGAGTGGATGAGCCTTGACTACTATGGAAATTGGAGGAGGGGTCACGATCCTCAGCACTGAGGAACTGACTTTAGAAGAAGTTTATTATAACTCGATTTTTGGTAGGGTCACGATATACAGGGTGCGGCAGCACAACTTCATTTTTTTATAATGCGCGCCATTCAGTCGGTTGATGTCATAACGGAGCGCTAGTGATCTTGTTCGAGAGGCGGAGCTATAAAGTTTTGTCCCGACACAATTGAGTCGCCACCATGCGTTGGAACCTGATTTGATCTTCAAAACTAAGTAAAACAAAACTTTAAATATATGCCTACATTATAAAAACAAATAAAATATTTCTGATTCATGCAATGAATTTTATTAAGTTTTGAAAAATAAAATTATGCTGCCGCATCCGGTATTATAAGACCTATCGATATAATATAGTTTAATAGATTTTTTTATAAATAAGACGTCCGACGTAGGTATTTGCAAGTAAAATAACACCAGGTTGACTAAAATCATAGCAGGTATTCCATCTTTGTTGTGAACTAATATGAATGCGAGTGAATAAAATGGAGAATATTGTGTTAGCAAATTTGGTACAAGGAAATCACGCAATTGTTTTGAGTCGTACCATCTTTGGACTCGTTCGGGTGAAAATATTGAAACGATGAATAATAATGGCACAGGTTTATAACAAAGCCCATTAATACCTTCGCTCATTTAGCCCGTCTTCCGGTATACTCAGATCAAACAATAGGTACAAATAGCATAAAGCCTGTTTTACATATTGTATTATGCAGACAGAAACAGGTATGTATTTTACTACCAACGTTTTGCCAGTGTTGTACTGTCCTCAGTAATAACTCTTATTGACTGGGTATTAAAAATATTATACACAGCAAAATATTATATCTAAAACAATCGGTGGAGGATAGGAATTTCCAGATAAGGAACTCCAGAGAAAAGTATTATTGCTTAAAAAAAGTTCTTACATGTCAACAAATGCTGATTCTGAATAAATTGGTCTTATTACACGTATGTAGAATTTATAAATTGACCTTAAAAATGATTAAAACACCATCAAAAGGTGTTGTTTTATTCGTTTAAAACAAGGGTTTAAAATCATGTTTAAATGTGGGTGTGGGTGGTGCAAATGAATCTTGTGAAGCTGATGTCACCAGTCGGGAATAAACGTCAACATTTGATTAAGGGACCTCATGTTTTGTTCTGATGGTTTTGATTTTATTGCTGTTATTTCAGAGTTGATAAGTTTTACATTTATGTACAATTTTATCGATTGTGATAGGCTTTTTATTTATTAAGTAAATTTGGAGTTTAGTTTTTTAGAATCATAACACAATAGTATGGATATGGTAATCTGCTTACAAACATTATGTATACATGTTATAATCATTTATTTATTTATTGTTTGAAGCATTTACAGAGTGTTAGCAATTATTAAAATAAAAGAATTGCCATTGGTGTATTACATGGATATTAACACTCCAATTAGAAATGTTCACAGCATGAGAAAATAATGTTAAGTTTAGACTAGACGGATCAAGAGTGATTATAGTGTGACTGCATTTAAGTGAACATTATTAATGGAGATAATCCTCACGTCTTTTAACATTTTAATTTAATTTAACATTTTCCAACATTTAAATACGTATCGTTTTGAATGCACCGTGTGTTAAAATCTTTTTGCAGCATAGCATAGTCAAAATCAGTGGAAATTTTGCGGTAAATCTTGAAGTCATCAGCAAATAGAACAAAATCACAGCGTAACATGGGGCCAAGGTCATTAATGAAGATTTTAAAAAGTAGTAGACCAAGATTGGACCCTTGGGGTACACCCGACGTTACAATTATGGGAAGTGATTTGTGTCCATTTATAAACACTAACTGTTTTCGGTTTTCCAAGTAAGATTTAAACCATCTAAACAGATCACCGTGATAATCTATTTGATCAAGCTTCTGTAGTAAAATAGGGTGGTTGACTTTGTCAAATGCCTTTTGAAAATCTGTGTAAATGGCATCCACTTGAGTTCTTTCATTAAAAACATTTCAAATGTAATCACAAAAGTCAAGAAAATTTAAATTTATGGATCTGTTGGGAACAAATCCATGTTGATTGAAACATAAATGTGGTTTAAAGTGTGAAAATACAGAAAAATAAATTATAGATTCAAAGGCTTTTGCAAAACATGATAAAACGCTGATTGGTCGATAATTTTTCACAAAAGATTGATGTGGAAAAATACATGCATTTTTCCACAGATCTGGAAAAGTGCCTGTGAATAATGATTTATTAAATATTATATGAAGTGGCTTAATCAACGCACTGGAACAACATCTTACAAACAAAGGAGGTATTTTATCTGGTCCTGGGCCTTTGCACGTATCGATTTTTTCTAAACAAGATTTGATGGTTTCCATGCTAATATTGATTTTGCCAAGATCAAATTGGTTATTTAGAGTAACATTTGGCATGGCAATATGTAACAAAGTATTAGATTGAGTATTTAAACAGATGCAAAATAATTAGAGAAAAGATTGGCAATCTGTTTCCATTGTTGATTATTAGGTGAGGAGAGGATGGGACTGCCATGGACGGAGGCCGAACAAACTGCACAAGGCAGGGACGTATGGAGGAGCCTTGTCGATGCAGTGGGTCCCCGACCCAAATAAGATAAAGGGAAGAAGAGGATGATGATGATGATTATAATAATTCTAACAGAATAGGTATCACAAAAGAAAAAAATGCAAAGGAAATATTCTAGAAAGTGAACCAAGTAATTTCAAAATGAAAAATTCATTTGACTCAAAGTGTAATCAAACTATAAATGGAATAAACGTTAAATTTGTATCAAACATTTATTAGACCACCTAAATTAAACTGTAGCATTAAAATACAAATGACCTAAGCGATGAAGGAGCATTTTTCAAATGTTTGGTTTGATGGCGTCACACCATTTGTAAAACTTACCATTACAATAAAAAATATACTGGTATTTAAGTTAGAAGGTCATCATTGATTAAAAAAATTAAAAGAGACCGGAGTTGCTCATTAAACCACAGATTTATTTAAAAATTATTTCTTAGAACGATTTTTTTATTTTTAAATCGTACAGGCCGTTAATCATTAGAAATTCTATTTGCGGATGTGACTGTCTTTAACACCGGTTCAATGAAATTTAGAACTTGGATTCGCTTTGAATTGTAAGGGATTTTTGTGATTTGAAATGATTATGGGAACAACAAACAAAGTCTTTACCAACACATTAATTTAAATTAATAAAATAATAATTCCTTTTCTGAAATATGAGCTTCATACTTTTTTTTTCAATAATAGTAAGTTTCCAACATTCTTGACAAAGCTTTTTTGTCGGAAAAAAACAATGAGAGACTTTTTTTTCAATTTTGAGTTTACTATGGAATCAGTTAACGTATGTGACAGTACGCCACTGTATGTTCCACGGTTCCTCGTTCAGCAACTCATCGTTATACTAGTAGGTACGTTCCATAGTAAAGATTTCGAAACGTATCCATTGAACTCTCTAAATACAGTGGAGCTTAAAATAAATACACACAGCAGAAAAGAGACTTCAATTATTCAGAAGGTGGTGTAAAGGTGCCGATTCTAGTCTAACAGATTTTTTTTGTATAGTAGAGATAATTTTTTAAACTCTCCACTTTGGCACTAACTTTAATTACTTCATTTTGGGAAGCGGAAACGGGTGCCGCCGCCCCAGGAATCATTTATTGGGGTACCTGGGTTCACGCGGTGAAAGGGCCGAATCGGAAGAGAGTGATTGAGAAAGTCCTAACCTAATCATTTCCAGCAAGATTCTCTCAAACCATCGCCTTGAGCCGCAGTGGGAGGGATGGATCCATATGTCCGTCATTTTTGGACACATTGCCCCCTAGATTTCAACTACTATTTTTCCTTCCTAGAACTTCCTTTCCTACATTTCTCAAATAAGACCCCCTACACAACAATAATACTCAATACAAATGACACTCTAAAAACACCCCGGCACACAAAAATGAGATAGGCTCTGATAATTTTAAAAAAAATCTTTGTTTTAAGTTGGTTTTTTCCTCCTGAAAAAAGTTTTCTACTTTATAATTCTAGGTTTTTTTGTCTCTATAAACAAATGCGGTGAAACTTGTAAAGATAGGCCATAGCCGACCCCTACCTATTCTTTAAACAACACAAACAGACAACATATGTTTAGATAGCCAGGGCAGCTTGATTGCAGATTGCATCAAAAGGAAAACATTAAATTTTGTAGGGTATTTTAGAAAAAAACTTTCTAACTCTAAAAGAGAAGACCCCCTATTCTATTATAGCCAAGTAATATTTTTAAAAGAACGCCATTCTCTTTATATAAAGAACAGGTAGCATTAAATTCACACCCTGCGCCAGTCAGCACAGGGCAGAGGGTGGAATCCTCCGCTCTTGGCCAGTTTCACCGGGAATTGGTTTCGGATCTGTGCATTGTGTTTGTTCTACCGGTGGCGGTGGCTGGGTTGTTAGGTGGGTGAGGTAGGTTCCGGCGCCGGTTGTTTAGCACCTTCCTTTCCAAACCGTTTCGCGTTCCATGGTAAATGAAACAAATTGTCTATGAATGATTTGTAACGACCCTCCCCGGTGTTCACGTTTTGGAAATTTGCAGAGTGTCTGGAAATTGTTATGCGAATAAAAAATTGTGGATATCTTTGATTATGCATTCAAATGCATTTGAAACATTCGTTTTTCTACATTATCTTTCTGGAGGCACATTTATCATATTTGGCGATGCTGTGTGATAAATGACTTAAAAATAAGAGGTGTTATTGGCCAAGCTGGATGAGGCTCTTCTCCCGGTTGGACGAGAGTTCCTGGGTTTGAGTCCCATTTGCGACCGTTATGTTTTTATTTTTCTATTTTCTGTAACTTGTTCTTTTTATATTTTCATTTTGATTTACTTATATTATCTTCTTGTTCAATGACTTAAATCGCTTTGTCTTTATTTAGAATAAAAACTTTTTTAAGAACGAGCGAGTGCAAAGGACGGCCTGTAGGCCAGCCTTATCTCTCTTATACTCTGAAAATCTCTCTTTAGATAGAAACCGCACTGCTTACCAACACACGAATGGGAAAAATACTTTTAAATACTACTTTAAAATATTTTACTATTTTTTATTAATTTATTAAATATGATGGTTTAATTACGGGTAATTATACATAAAATAAAGTTTCCATAAAAATACAATAAATTATTTGTGTAACATCTTTTTTTACTGCAAACCTCAAGTTAAAAGGGCGGAGAAACGTATGTAAACGACAATTTTAAAATAAAAATTAGAAAATGTAGGGGAACTAGAGATATTTTTAAAGTATATATTGAATTAATATTTATAATAAATAACAGATAAGAAAAAGAAAAAAAATAGAAGAAGAAATAAAGAAGAGAAAAAGGATATCTGTTATTATAATTGAGATGAATCATGAAGTATGATTGATTTAGATGTAATGATTGTGATAAGCTATTTATACAGGGTTTTTATTGTACTTTGATTTTTTTATAATTTGTTTCCAATCTTATTTGAACGAGTAATTGGTTAAACCATTTCACTCCAACATGTTTGAAGAATTTTTGGGCCGAGTTGGTGTTACAGCGCGGGACAGTCATAAAACCAAGAATATTAGGTCTATTGCTGTGTCTCATAGTTGAAACAATCTCTGAAAAATCGTAATTTTTTTGTCAATAATGAAACTCCATCAACTCCTTGAAAAACTATAACTAGAGCCATCTAAGCTACGTAGCTCGAACGATCACGGAAGGGACAGATAGGAAGTTTTGGGAAGGAAAAATAAAATGTTGTAGGAATCTGGTGGTCAGTGTGTCCAAAATTGACGGACGTGTGTGTCCATTCTTTCCACTGCGGTGGGAGGGTGGTCGACACAGTCCATCTGGAGAGGTCAAATAAATGGTCACCTTCAACTGGCTTTTCCCTCTTCTTACATAGTTGGCAGGATATTCGTATAGCAAAATCCCAGTTATTGCCCTTATAGGTTATCGAGCACACAGAAAATGCAAAATTGATTTTGTGGCCACTAAGAAGTAATGGTGAGGGATATAAGAACTTTCGATAGAAGATAAGTATCAAACATAATATTATTATTTCGTAATCCAATACCTTTGGCGTTATCATAGCGTTGGTTTTGGCGTTATCATGATCCATTTTAATTTTAATACAGACTATTCGTTTTCAACAACCGTTTTCAATTATCTTTGTACCAGGATTTTACAACTCTTTGAGGTATTTCGTTATAAGCATTACAATTGGACTACAATATATCTGTAGCATCCCACCTGATTTACTTACTGCACAAGTATATTTTTCTAAGCAATAAAACACAAGTTAAAAGAATGGAAATAATTCAGAACAGAGGCATGTGGTCCATGTTGTGCTGTAGCAGATACATTTACTAGGATAAAAACATGCAACACCAACTCAATATTTTAAGTGTACGGCAATAATTAGTCTCTAATACCCTAGTTTTTGTATAATTTAAAAAAATTCAATGTTACCAGATTACATGTTGAATTTTAGTACAGTTTATTGCTATCCTTCGAGAAGCTGCCACAGTTTTAGGATCCAGAGACAAATTTACAAGAAAACAAAATAATATTTTTATTATCACACTATAACACTTTTATTATAACACTACTACACTTCATATACACTTACTATTACACTTAATATTACACTATACACTCACTATTGCACTGTGTATGTTCATTTTGTGCACAGCTGTTTAGACAATTTTTAATCATGTTTTTGCTTTATATGCCCATTGTTTGTTCTTTTTAGGTACAATAATAAAATATATTAAACTATATTACCCACGCACAGGCTGCGCCTTAGTGGGTTCCCATTATTTTTATTATTTCATGATATTGTATACATCTAATTTAAAATTTGGGAAAAATAAAGGAAATAAAAAAATATATATATTAATTATAAAGGTTTGAAAATGTCAAATGAATGAATGAATAAATTCCTTTTAATATTAAGGGGAAGACATGCGAGTTAAAGTAAAGACGTACAAAAAGGATTAATCATGTGTTTTTGGTTTTTAATTTTAAAACTTAGAAATATTATTAATAATTCAATTAAATTCTGCTGCTAAAATACATCTTCACCTTGGAAATGATCGAACAAACACACACATCTATAGGATTTAGCCTGCGAGAGAATGAGATAAAATAATCGGTCTTATCTTTGTGCGGCGCTTTGTAGCCTTTCCATTCAGGCCAACGATGCATGAGTTTTTCTATGTATTTTTATAATCATAAATAATTATTTGATCTATTCAAAATTTTTCTATTTTTTACAAATTTTGCCAATGTGCGTTTAGGGTTATAACTTGGGAGTTACGGGTTTGGTGCCCCCCAAGTTTAATTGGTTGTCAAGTCTTCTTAAGGCAAGTATTCTATAATCCCTTCTAAAATGCCGCGCCTCTTCAGATTTTGAATCAAGGACTAGTATATTGCCTTAAGCAAGCTAAAAGTCTTGCAGTTTTTCGTGGATTATGTCTCAGTATTATGTAGTTCATATTTTTGTACATAATTAATGAAAAATATCAACGATTTTTTTTTAAAGCTAAATTAAAAATACAAAAAAGCAATAAGTATGAGGTTTGTTATTTTTGTCAAGATGATTATATTTTTAAGTATGTTCTTCTGCCAGCGTATATGTATGATTCAGGAATGTTGAATCTGTCATAGACATTTGGAACGTGCCGAGGAGGTGTGCAATCTTGAGGAGTAAAAATGACAACACGTCCGTTTGACGAAAAATTCGTTCATAAAGTTATTAGTTGGTGTGTGATTATAAATGAAATAATTAAGTGGGGGGTGCACGAATTCACTTTGCCATAACAGAGCATAAAAAGTGTGTGGGTTCTTCCACGAGTATATGCGTTAGGGACATATAAGTAAATCTCTTTTAACTAGGCCTTCTAAGGCGTTTATAAATTAATAATTAATCGTTTTGTGCCATTGTGGCATAAAATTAGCGGTAAGGAAAGCTAATTTCTTTTACATTGAGTAGATGTGAAATTATTCAATGTGTGGTTAAATAATCAGAATTACGCTCCATAGGATGAAAAAATAATTTCTTATCTAGAAGCGATTATTTTTATCGCAACAAATTCACACCGTGAAGTTGATCATTTGGAGATGATAAAAACCCATACAATAAACTTGAAAACAAATTATTTTTAATCACCATCGTAACAAGATTTTCTGCATTTTACATCGCAATGAATGCATATTTTTTACAGGTACTGCATAGTAACAATAAAACCCACTACAAGCTGCAGACAGCAGTTCTCTCTCTGAAAACAAAAAATAAACATGTCTTTCTCGATGGAAAAGAAAGCTCATGAAATATATTTTATTCCCTTTGGTAAATAACGACAGCAACACTTCTGCGCTGCAAAGCGGCAATAAAACAACAATCTGGTGGCGAATCCTTCATGAAGTGCACGCCAGCTAGAAATATAGCAGCTCTATAGGTTTCTCACTCCTGGGACACAGGATGGTGAAACGCAAAGAATGGCACGGTACAAAGTTCATCAGTGACGCGCGTATAATCCATATTGTTACTACCTAACTAACCATCACGCCAGGCAGAGAGATTGGATCGACAAACCACTCGGTCTTGGCACACATTCCTTGCTTCACAGCAACACGACCGACCACTGGGTAGGCAAGCTTAAATGCTGCCAAGACAAGTTAGTAGGGAAAGAAGTAAGGGGCGTTACTTCGATTCGCGGAGCTATATCATTTGCCACACAATGCAAGTTTATCAGTCCATTTTATTAGTTCATGTCGATCATGAAAGGGACATTCGTTATCCAGTCCAAAATACTTCGTAAAATGAACTGTTAAAAAATAAAAGGCACTAGTGCTGCGGAATGGTCAGGATACAATAAATTTCAGTCCTTCGTCGGCAGCAAAACGAGTCAGGCGTAGTTGGAAGACGAAACGGGACATTTTGAATTTGTAGTTTTCTTTGAAGTTAAAACAAGACTGATAAAGTCTCAGATTATATCTTTATTAATCCATTCAGACCAACAAAGGGTAGAAAGCAAAATTCTTGCGATCTTTCGGGTGTGAAACAATACATCAACTTTTTTAATAAATGTATTCCTAATCCAGTTTTTGGAACCATTAATTTTGCTTTCGGCTGAATTTTTAACATTCACACGCCCTGTCTAGAGTTTGTTGGTCAAAGTTCAAATAGCTTTATTTTTATAAATACAGTTAAGTGTAGAGTTTTCCCATCTTTAAGATGCTTTTTTCTATGGCCCGTTGACCTAACGGAATAACGGCGGCGTTTAACGGATATTTTCACGCGTGCTAACGACCGAACGTACCTCGTTAAGTCACATGACCAGAATGGAAGATGAATCATTATTATCATAACGACCGGTGTTTGGGGCATTTCATATTTTACTGCCGCTGTTACATTTGATCGTTGTGAATAATAATTACCAGAACAATCAATGTCAGAGATTTACTTAAATTTACAATGTTGCCGGGGAACTGTTAAACCTTATTTATACATTTATTTGTTCAAGGGTAATTTTAGTATTTAATGAGTCTGTTAAAAGACTTTATTAGAAATAAATCGGTAGAAGCATCGTGTGCGGGTCTGCGAGTCCAAAGGAAATTAAAAAAATTACCATACTTTTCGATCCTTTGGGACAAAACAGTCATGTGTGCCATGCGCCTGGAACTGTGACATTGAGGTTCAAAGCTTGAAGAAAAGATTAAAATATTAAAAATGTATGAAAAGGTGATTTTTGTGTAATATTTAAAAAAAAAAAGTGGCATTTAGTCAAACAACTAAATAAAAAAATATATAACCTCGTTGCTTTGAAAATCAGCTAAACTCAAAACAAAAGGGTTTTCTCTGATTATTAATTAATTAAAGCTGTTTTGGAGGTGGAGGAAAACAACAATTTTATTCTTGAAATAATGTGATTGTCCACAATAAATATCAAGGAAAAATGTAACTCAATTTTTTTTTTAATATTAGATTTACACAGGAGGGCCTGAGGAAAATAATTTCCCTCGGGGCCTATGTCATCTAAGGGGGTGCTGCGTAAAAAAAAAGACGACTTATTTGTTAGATATTTATTGAAGACTTGTTAGGTTAAGTTTCAATGACGCGACAGACCTGCCAACCTTATCAGAATGTAACAGCTGGCGTTGTGACAACTAATACCAACAAGACGGAAACTTATCTTATAAAAGGATTTTAAATTGTTAGGTGAGGTTAGGTTAGGATTGGAATAAAATTGAATTATTATTTTTTTTACATTAGCTCAACTCAGGAGGTTCTGAGGAAAATGATTAATCTTTGGGGATGCTGTGTGGAGGGTATTTTAAGTAAAGGATATGTTGGCAAAGAATATGGTTTGAGAGGTGGGTAGGAATCTGCGGATCAGTGTTTTCAGGCGTGATGGACGTATTAATGGATGGGAATGGCCCTCCCACTGCCGGTGGAAAGATCAAAAGGTTTCCCAACACCAAACGCATCCTCCGCCAAGACCTAAGCAAACCTCACCCCCATGAACCCGAGAACCTGTGCTATGACACCAAGGTGAGGGTTTTGGTTTTCCAATAAATGGCTCTCGGGGCGGCAATACCCATATCTATTCCAAGTTTAAGTGTAAACCTTGGAAATATTTCATAGAACACTTTTATAGATTTAAGTGAATTCACTTCATCAGAACTATTTTTGTTAGTAATATTGTAATGTATTACTCTTTTGTACTACGGTCTTAAATTTGAATTTTCTTAACACTGCTATATATTTATACAGACTGTTTATAATGCTAATAAATTAAATTAAATCAAATTCCCGCCTCCCTGTTAAACAAAGGGAGTGTATTTTATTAGTTCCTAAATTTTGTTTATTTATTTTTTTAAGTAAATGAATTTAATCTAATAAATTTGAAAACAGTTGAGTTGTAACTTTTTTCCATAGGCTCGAAAAATAAAGAAGATTTTGAGTGCAATTCGTTTGGCATTAAAACAATGTAGATATTGTTTTTAATTAACGACTTCGGTTTTTGGGTCAAATTCATATCATAACATAGAAATGAACTTTTATAAAGTGTCGCGGTAGTTTCTGGATCATTCTTATCCAGTAAACCCACACTCTTACATACATATTTAACTTTTATTTTTACGAAAGCTTTTGCCCCAGTATCTGAGTTTAGCTACCATAATAAAATAAAAATAAAACCTGGGTAAGGTTTGCGATACAAATCGCTGAGTCAGCTTAACTTCTTCCATACTAGCTGATAACCATAGACAAGACAAAAGATAGAAAGAAATGAAACCAAATCGGGTCAACCGATTCAAACCCGTTGCCAATGTAAGTGAAATGAATTGGAAAGAAAAGTAATGAAAAATTAAATGTACAGCATTATGTGTGTAGTTTTAAAATACTTCAACAGATGTCGTTAGTACATGTATTTATATGTAGTTTTGAGGTGTCTCAATAGATGTCAGTTAGGTAGTAGGTACCTTAGAATATAGAGTGGTTACTATCGCCGTTCATGTCTAATATACGAACGGAGCCTCTGACATAGGTCACTCCAAGTGGTTCGGTGATTTAGCAGGTGTACTCGAGTTTATGGGGTGAGGTTTGTCTGGGTCTTGGCGGTGGATGCGTCTGCCAGCCAGCTGCATGGCAGGCCGGATCGGGAGAGAATTTTTAAGGGAGTCATACTCTCTCGGAACGTCCGTGACTCCTGGACACACTGACCCCCAGATTACTACCCATCCGTAATACCCCTTTAATTGGGGATGTCATAGTATCATTGGCTCGAGACGGGGGCAGATAGAACTCTTGTGAGATATTCATTAAAAAAATCCTCTTAGAGGAAACCCAGCATCAGAAACTTACCCGAAAAGGAAAACTTTAAAAATCACTGAATTTGTCGTATTTTTCAATGCCGCACAAAAAATGCCCGGCGCCAGTGGAAATATGTATTTATTTACGTTTCTATTCCAGCTAGCGCAATCCTAATGCAATTATGAAATCTCAATTGGAGTGCTCTGTGAGATTGTTTGGAGACGAGTAAGAGGAAGGTTGGAAAGAACCTGACTCTTTACTTCTGGATTTTCACTAGGGTGATTCTGAGACTATCGACCACTCTCCTACCCTCATTTACCAGGTTTGTGGTATAACCACCCCTTATCTGCCGGAGGTACGTCCTCTCATAGCCTGGAACATCACCTTTGAGGAAGGCTGTATATACCTCCATAAATGTCTCCGCTCTTTTATAGGAAAATCGATAGGCCCGGATGTGTAAAGAAACCGTAAGAGAATTTGTAGATTCCGCAAACTCACAGAGTTAGGATTATCTCGAGAATACATGCCTTTGTCAGCCACATTTTCTTCAGGTAGAAAAAATAATAAATAAGACGCTTACTATTTTTATTACAAATTATTGCAAAATATGAGTTGTTGCACAATATTGAACACCATTAATATTTAAATTTCATTAAAAAACCATTTGAAATTTTATTCGGTTTAAATTTTATTCCCAGTGACCCGAATTCCGTTATTGAAATCAAACGTTTATTTCATACTAGTGGTCAAAATTCGACCATTATAAATTTTTTTTGATTTAATGTATTTTTATGCATAATTTAAAAAAAAACATTAGCATCCTTCTTTGTATAAACTATAAGTGTGCGAAATTTGATACTCCTCCTTCACACAAAGTTTTTGCTTCACGTATTAATATATAGAAAGAAAAGAATAGATATTAAGTACTTTAATTTATCTAAATTTCAGAAAAAAAGCCTATATTTATTTATTTTCGATGACAACATCTTCAAAAACAGAATGATTTTTTTTTTATGAAAACGGATTTCAAAACAATTATGCAGTGTAAACATAAAGATTTTTTTTTAATAAAAACAATTTTGGGGTGTAAACATACTACTTTTTTTCAACAAAAATACCCTCCACACAGCATTCCCAAAGACGACACATGCCTTGAGAGGAATTATTTTTTTCAGAACCTCCGGCTTTGAGCTAATATAAAAAAGTTGGAAAACTGGGAAGTGACAGAGTCTACTTTTCATCCCAGAAAAACATTCGATTCCCGTGGGAAAATTATTATTACAGTTGTATCTCCCTAATGCTGAAGTAAATATCCAAAAAGTCAGTATTAAGGTAATTACGTAGTGCAAGAAAAAACTAAATATTTTTAATCTCTCGCCGACTAAGTACCTCTTCATGTCATTTCTTAGAAAATAAATCTTTTCAATTCCGCTCAGCAATCTGTTGAATCTTTTATCAGCAAATATTACCAGCAAAAATCATTTCGTGAATTTTCTTCATTTCCGATGGCTTGCACTAATTTAATTTTTGATTTATTGTCTGTCGTATCTACAATCAGCTTCTTGAAGAAAGTTACTGGTTTTCTGCCCAAGGAGATCAAAAACATCTCGAATGGCAACGTTCAGTTTTAAAAAGCTGCCAATTAGTTTTGAATCAAACAAAAAAGATAAAACGATCGGAGTTGTAATCAGTAATAGTTTTCAGGTGGAAGGCCAGAGAACTAAGAATCATTCTGCGAAAATGATATCCGCCGTCTAAAAGACATTGCAAAAACCACCAACATCAGAATGTTAGGGAATACAAAATAAGGCATTCATTATGCTGCCTTTCTCATTGATTAGAAACCAATTGAAGTTACCAGCCGGTTTCATAAGATTCGAATCATTTTTTTAAAACTGTGCATTAAACTAAAGCACTACACTACGGTTCGTGCGCGGTAAAGGGTATATTTTTCGTAATTATTTTTAATCAAGCCATTTATAAAATTAATTTATCAACACTCGAAGTCAATATACATACAGAAGACTGTATACAAATTTTTGTACTCGAATCTAAATTATAATTTATAGCCGCTTCCAACAGGACACTCTGACGAAATTGCTGCTCGGCGGTTGACAGCGATTAAGCCATACGGTTCATCAGAAAAATAAAATAAAAATATATTTAGAAACTAGACACATAGGCGAACGAAAAATTTTGTGCCTTGAATCTTTACTTTCAGAATTCAAATCTCTCAGTAACATGAAAAAATACTAATTGATCACAAATAAATAGGCATTTTGAATTATTTTACTTCCAAAATAAACTAACTGCTATTTGCGGTGCATTCGGATAAGTACTTACCAGATTAGTGCACATTATAAATACAATGAGGCATGAAACACAATCTCTGAGGTACTTATTTAATACTCGTACGTAATTACAAACTAACAAATAGAAGAAAAAAATCAAACCTTCAGCTAACTAAAGTAGACAAGAGTAGGAAGACTACAAAGCACTTTTTTATAAATGTGAAGGATGATTTCTTCCTTATATTTATCGTCTTATTGTAGTGAACTTTTTCCTGTACATTTGGTCATCTTATGATTGTGTTTTCTTCTTCAGAGTCACTAGATGTCTCATTTTTAGCCGTTCATTTTGAAGTGGTTTGATGATTGGATATTGACTTTAAGGGGGTATTCTAGTCTAGAAAAAAAAAAAAATTTTTTTCTTCATATTCCAAAGTTTAAATATTCAAAAATATCTCCTTTAAAGGATTTTTCGAAATACGCATTATTTTAAAAGTTATAACCATTTTAATATCGCGGTTTAGACGGAATCTAACCAAAATCTAAATAGAACAACATTTTAAACGCATTTTTCTCCGAACCACTTTTTTCGGGACGGTTGACACGATATTTCAAGTTTTACTTAACCAATTTACTTGAAATTTGCTGTGAGCATTCTGTATACATTCTTCTATGGCGGGAACTAGAACTATAACAAAATTTCTATTATAATTTAAAAATTTCGAAAGTCAAAAAAACTGCTACAAAAACGTGTTTTTTTATTTCAAACAGCCGCCATTTTGCGAAAATTTATTTCCTTACTTTTCCTTAGTTCGGGCTATAGTCGCATTGGTTTGAACTAAGAATTCATTTTTTTTATATTTTTTTAGATAACTGGGAGGGTTGCAATCGTGTCAACCAGGGCGCGCCATTTTTTTGACACCCGCCACTTCAACACCCTGTAACTTTTTGAGTTTTTAATTTTTTCGTTTGATTCTTTTTTTAATGGATTTTTTAATGTTAAATAAATATTTGCTAAAATAAAAGTTGGTAAGAATATTATTGTTTATTTTTTTTTAATGCACCTGAAAAAAACACCTATAATTCGTGCTTCTAGACTAGAATACCCCCTTAAAAAATAAAAAAAAATAAAATATTTTTAAATGGGAGAATTCATAATAGTCGAATTTCGAGTGTAACAGATAAGGTTACAGTTTTATTTAGACAGTTAAGTTCATTAGGGTTTAAAAAATGAAAATTCATAAAAAATTCATTTAAAAAATTCAGAAAAATTTGATAAAATTAGTGTTCCAATCCAAAACATAACGTTACGAAAATGTGTAAATGTGTAAGTAAATTAAAACAGAAATAAAATAAAACACATCTCATCTACACAAATTCAGGGGCTATTCATTATTTTATGCTCTATATATTATAAATCTAACGGTGATTAAATCCCTTTCCGAAATATCCTAAAAGCGATAAAAAATAACACATCACAAAAAAAAAATCCCACACCGACTAACCCGAAACCCGTAGCCATCGAACGAGTTCACTCATCGATCATGCGAGTTAAATCGTTCGGTCGACCAAATCGGTGTTTTTTCATTATTTATATTGCTGACACAACCTTCCCTCGAAAGTTAAATGTATCAGCAAAACACTGTTTTGTTGAAAACGGGAATACAGGTTGATATTTAAAAAAATTTATTTATGGAATATTCTTAAATGACGTATAAAATCAAGGACAGTGATGTCTTGTGAAAAAGTCTGAAGTTTTCAGTGGTCTGAATTAATTCTTTTTGTTGAGTCGTGGTGTGTTGTGGAAAAACCCAGATTCACTCCTGTGACAAAAAATTTTAATTTGACTTTTATTAGAACAACTTTTTTTTTCTAACATTTGAAAGTTATTTCCATCAATGTTATAAATCAAGAAGAAGAAGATAACACTAATAATCCAAACGAAAATAGGAAAACTAACAAGACACAGAAAAACAAAGAGATATTCATATAAATTCTTCTTCGAGAATTTATAATTTGATTTTTTCTGGTACTTCATCTAAAGATCACAAAGGACCTGAGAGATTTTTTTACTGTGTAAAGGTGTAAAGGTTGTTTAAAAATAGGAAAATGTAAAGATAAATGCGTTTAAAATTTTACGCAACTGATAAACAACCATTATTTAAGGGAAAAAAAAATTAAATTAATTTACTCTTTTTTTTTATTAATGGCTGTTTATTAGGTGTGATTTGGAGTTTTAATAATACTTCGTGTAGATTACGAGTCTTATTTATTATCTATCGTATTTACAATGAATATCTAAACGCTTTGTGATAATCTGCAGCTGGAAAACCGCTCACTGAAGGTGTCCACCTGTAGATCGGATACGATCGGCTAACAGACGTTTGACTCTATTCTGTAATATTGCTAAAAACGTCCAATGAGACACCAAAACTAAATATGACCACATATACTAACTACATCTGTTGAGATACATTGAAACTACTATTCACATACACTGCAATTAGTAATGCCAATTTAATATAATTAGACATTATGACGTCTGTATGAAAATTTTATATAAATTGGTTAGAGGTTATAGAGATTTTGAGTTACCTAAATACATTATTGTATGAAGTCATGATCCGTGAAAGAGAGATAGCTGTGAGGTTATACATATATTTCGTTTTTTTTTAATACGCGAGAAGACTCAACCTTTTTCACTTAATTCTGTCTGTGAAATCATTTGAAATCCCTGTGGAATTTATATACCTACATGAGTAAGTGAAATTCATTTAAATGCAAAGTTTTCAAAGTATTTTTTTTATGTGTCTGGTGTACACAAATTCTTGCATTGTTCGTGATTGTACTTATTAACGAAATTGTTAATATCGGATAAGAAATACACCGAACCGTGTGATAATGAAAAAAATTGATATAAAATGTTTAGAACAGTGTTTAAACAATTAACTTTTGACGACCTCTGTGGTCAAGAGGTAGGGCTCTCGACTAGCAATCCGAAGGTCACGGGATCTAATTCAGACGTGCGCATTAATTTTTTTTTTGTTTGATTTGTGTTATTTTACTTTATATTCATTAAAATAATTTATAGTAGGTATATTTGTGGCACGAACCACGGTATAATAATTCTGATGTAAGATAACCATTCAGAATAGAAACCTTCCTTGAAATAGCTTTAGCCGTGTTTGGTGACGGGATCTGAATAGCGAGGTACTTCCTCACTTCTGTTTTCCACGTCTGCGTCCCCTTTCCATTACTTTAATCCAACAACTTACCACGATTGGGAATGCCATAGTCTCACCGGTTAGTTGGCAAGGTAAATTTGAAATGGCAAACAAAATACTTCCTTTTAATGCACCATAACAAAACGAGTAAATTTCTCAAAACTACTTCAAGAATCGTTCTGCCAAAGATCACCATGATTGCGCGTCAAAACGTTGTTGCTTGAAATGATATAAGTCGTGTGCAAATGGTTTTGGTGAAGCCTTGCCTTTCTTCAGCCTCACAACATATCCCAGTTTGGAATGTAATAGTATCATTGGCTCCATGCTGTTGGGACTTAAGTATCTTCAGTATTCACATACAAAATTGTATTATGTTTACAATGGCTCCAAAAGAATCAAAATCAATTTATATCCAAAAACAGATTTTATTTCAGAAAAAAATACTTTACTAGAGTTCCAACGTTTTGAAATACGAAACCCACAGACCGACCAACCATTTGTTGTTAATAGCTGTTTGCTTCACGCACTAAGGATTTTTTCAGAATTATCACATCAATCGTCAAAATCGGTTGAAAGAAACGTACCAGGCGGTATCTGCGGACTGTGCAAATTATATACATTATACGTACAGTTGTAACGGTCGTTAGGCGATAACGACCAGCCGCCCGCGCCGCCCCACAGCCGCTCGGCTCATATTTCACTCATAGTCTCTCGTTACCAGCCGCAGCCGTTATGATATACCGCCCGCGCCCGTCACTAAAGTGCTGAAAACTCACTGAAACGCCAGAAGTGCGTAAGGCACGGATTTATCTTAAACTAGATGAGTTCTCCGGCATGGGTAATGATCGCAAATTATTTTAAACGAGCGTAAATCTAGTAGGCGAGTATAGAAACATCCGCCTCTGGAACCATTCTTTGGATAACTAACACCTCTGCGTAGCCACTCCAAGCAGTTCGCTACGTTTACTGAGTTAGCACGAGCGTCCGGACGAGTTAATAAGGTGAGGTTTTTCAAGGTTTTAGCAACGGTTGCATCTACCGTGTGACGGACCAGATCGGGAGAGGCTGGTTGAAGCAAGCTGTTTGGCTAGCTGGACTCTCGATCCATCTTCTTGCTCCATAGCGAGAGGGATTGATTCTTACATCCACATTAGACACACTGACCGCCCGACTCCCACCCACCCACCCCTCGTACATTTTCCTTCGCAGAACTTCTTCTCCTTTCTTTCCCTAAAGCCTCGATAACTTAGAGCGAGTTTACAAGCTACTAGCCGGTAAGTTTAAAAGCGGGTAAATCGGCGAGTGAGATTATCATGATGAGATACAATACTGTCTACTCGCTCAGTAGCGACAGTAGCAGCTAAAATAACGACGCGCGAACCAATTTGGTCGTCATTGGCTAGCCATTAGCGAGAATTACGGTTCCCGCGCGAACTAAATCTGACAGTTACGAAATCAGCTGTTGGTAGACCGCCATCTTGAGCGAGTAGCGAGTACCGAGTAAAGTTGACCATCTTTCAACTTTTTTCGTAGATTGTCCACAATCTGCTAGTTAGCAAGTAATACGATGACCCCGAGCGAGTTTACTAATAGATGGAATTTCCCAGATAGTAGCTTGTAAACTCGCTCAATGTCATCGAGGCTTAAAAGACACTACGCAGCATTCCAAAGATGACATAGGCCCTGAGGAATTTTTTACATCAGGGCTTACGTCTGGAGTTAACGTAAACAAAAGATACCAAAATGATTTTCCAAGTAAATGAACGCGATTAATGAATATTGGGAGTGCACCAGAAACTTTTTTAATGTAAGAAACGTTCATTTATATATCGTTCGAAAGGACATTAGTCATCCGAACCACAGATTTGAGCTAAATATTGCAATACAATATAATTTCATTCGATTTGATCTTTCTTTTAATGAATCTTCCTAGTTAATATCATATCAGAGGCGCAAAATGAAGTGATACTTAATACCTAAGTCCTTCCGTCAATATCGGGTGGCTGCTGTTCATTTGATTGGAAACGGAAACATCCAAAACTTTACCATTATGCTGATGAAATTAGAAGATAATTATGATTTTCATCAAATTATGAAGAACAAAACAAAACAAGTTTTAGCTAAAATTATAAAACTGATATTCATTATGGTGATCTAAAATTAAGTGAATTAATGAAGTAGAGAATGTTTACAATAACGTATGGTGAGGAAAATAAACTTATTATCATATCGTTTCTCCGCAGGGGTAACCAGATTTGATGTACCAATATACCCCGATACAGAGGAACCCTAGTGGGGTTAATAATTGCATACTAAAAAATGTATTTAAATCTATCTATACTAATATTAGAATTTTTAAAATCAGTTAAGTGGCTTAGGAGTGAAAGCGTATCAAACGAACACACTCGCTTTCGCATTTATAATTATTATAACGTGAAAGAGAATGTGTTTGTTTGTTACGCTTTCACGCCTAAACCACTGAAACGATTTTAAAAATACTTTCACCAATAGAAAGTTACATTATCAGCTAGTAACATAGGCTGTATATAATGGAAAGTTCTGGCCTTATTAAATTTGTATTAATGAAAATGTGTGTAATTCATATATTTTAGCGGCAGGAAGGAAAGGCAGGGGGAAGCTGGGGTTCGCGGATAGTGAGTGAGTGATTGAGAGAATGAATGAGTGAGTGAGTGAGTGAGTGAGTGAGTGAGTGAATTAATCTATAACTCCACCTAATATTTATTTTTTAGAGCTAGTAAATAAATAAAAATAAAATAAATATAGATACAGTCCTAGCGCACACTCGGTCCTTCATTTAAATTTACAGAACTCTTAATGTTCATATTTCTCTGGTATTTTGAATCTTCAAATGATCTGATTGTATTTAAATAATTAACGCCGCTTCTTTGCAGGGGTAGGCAGAGAGGACGGACCGCCAAACAGCTCGGTCTTGGCACACTTTTGCCTCTTTGACTGCTAGCTTCGCTTCTTTGGACAGTTTTTTGTTAGCGCCAACCTGCAGTTACATGCATTTACTCTTCTTTCAATATCTCAATCAGCCTTTCCATCTTTCATAAACGTTATTCGCAAATAGACAAACTCATCCACCTGCTCCAAGTGTTCATAATTCAAAGCTACATTTATTTATTTATTTAAGGAACATAGACAGTATTAGTAAACATAAGAGGATGATAAAAAAACAGACCAATTGTTAATGTTCACAGATAGGTATTTAGAAACAAGACTAACTAAATGTAAACTAGAATATTTAAGAAAAATGAAGAAAAAAAAACAGAACTAGGCAGCAATTAAAAAAAATAATAATAGTATAATTCTGAATTCAACATATGATAAACCAATACACATTAATAAAATAAGTGTGATCATAACTGAAGTAGACTGCAAAATAGGTATTTGGTTTGGGAAGGGTGAGGGGAGGAGAAGGATAAGGAAAAGTTAAGGGAAAGTTGCCACGCAAGTAATATAAAAATATTAGATACAATTAATTTAATAGTCATGAATATGTGTTTTTCGCACCTAGAATGTTGTACAGTGAAGTTCTGTACCGACAGTAACTAGCAGTAAATACGTCAACACGTGCGAAACAACGTGTGAAACATATTTGCAAATTTGTTGTTTCACACTGTTTTCGTACTCTCTTCTTCAAACTGGACTTTAGACTTAGATAGTTACATTCATCATTAATTCATTATTCTTACATATGTACTTTGTTTATCCTAGACACTAACTAGACACTCTTGTATTTTATAAGGTTCTTGATCTTACAAAGCCTTCCTCGGGCGTTCCCAACAATTAATACCTTTTATTTCAAACACCTTTTTTTGTCCATCCGCTCTACATGGCCCAATCGTACATGACACCCCTCCTTTGTTTTCAATACTCTTACATCAGCCTTGCATTCTGTATGGATTTTCACTTTGTACCGTCATTGATTTACCATTCTTGCGCCTCATAGATCCCCAACGCATTCAGCCCCTCCTCCCTGTGGCATTTCCATGCCTCATTGCCATGCATCTGGTTTGTGTAGAAAATAAACAATAAATAATTGCTAAATGCCAAAGTATTGGAACACTTTAGACTTCCCATAATTGACATTCGTTTTTTAAAAATTGTCAAGGTTCCATTTCGTATTTCTGCCACATTTTCCAACAAATTCCATGTCCAATAAAAAAAAAACAATTTTTTTCAGTCATCAGTTCAAAATCAGTTTTTTAACTATTTACATTCTCTTTAGTGTAATGGTATAAGGCGCTTGGCGAATCTTTGTAGACATTCAGCCGACCAGGGGTCGAATCCCAAGAAATATTCTTTTGGGTAGTGAAATAGTTTCAGTTTTCCGCCGGTGATATTCACGCACACACAATTTCAGAGAAATGTGTGTGTGTGTGTGAGTATCATCAAAAGCTGGTAAAATGCATTGTTATCGACAACGAGTCTATTTGCCTAATTTCAGCTCAAACAGATGTCGGAAGGCTTGTTAATTTCCACTTCTAAGATTATCATAAAGTCTTTTTTTTTGTTATTTATTTTTGAGGTGTTATGCCATGTTGCGCTACCTTCTTCTTTAGCCAACGTTTCGGACAGCGTTACAGCTCATCTGCCCTGGTGATGGACACTGTAACGCTGTCTGAATCGTTGGCTAAAGAAGGAGGTAGCGCAACACGGCATAACACCCTAAAAATAAACAACAAAAATACTTTTGGCCGTGAAAACCTAAAAACATATCATAAAGTCATATAAAAAAATAATACCGTAATGTTCTTAAAAAAATTCCAGTTCTGGGTACCGCTCCCTCGCCCCGGGAATTATTGGAAATTTGACATCTCCACAGTCACTCCCAAGAGTTCGCTACATTTTTTTTGTTTTATATGAATACCGCACAAGAGTCCCAACTGCTCCCATCTGGAGCCAGTGAGACTATGGCATCCCCAATTGGGGTATGTTGTGAGGCTGAAGGTAGTAGAGAGGGGATGGAGATGGGTAAGAGGAAGGTGAGGAAGTACCTGGCTAATCAGATCTGGTTACTAAATACGGCTAAAGCCATTTCAAGCTACGTTTCAATTCTGAATGGTGGCCTTGCACCAGGGCTATATTGAGAATATCTTCCACTCTGGAACGTGCAGCAAATATACTATATATTATTTTAAATGAATAAATTGTGAAATTACTCAATTAATCAAATAAAAATTAATTACCACGCCGGGATTTGATCCCGCGACCTTCGGATTTCGAGTCAAGAATCTTACCGTTAGACCACGCGGGCCGTTTTTTGGAGACTTACCAGGGGTTCTCGGATTAATGGTGTGATATCTGTATATGCTTTAAAACTTATGTACACTTTAATATTTGGTAGGCGGGAATGGGTACCGCCGCCCCGGGAACCTTTATTGGATAACCAACACCTCTGCCATAGGTCACCCCAAGTGGTTCGTTACGTTTGGTGATTTAGCAGGGGTGCCCGGGTTTATGGGGTGAAATTGGTCTAGGACTTGGAGGTGGATGACCAGGAAAGACTGAAATCCAGATTCCTACCACCCCTTAAACCCTTTTCCTTCCCAGAACTCTCCTCTCCATCATTTCCTTAAAAAAAAACCCTCCACACAGCATCCCCAAAGATGACGTAGGCCCTGAGGGAAATTATTTTCCTCCGTGCCTCTGTGTGGAGTTCATGTAAAAAAAAATGTTTAAAAATTTCAGGACGAAGTAATAGTAACTAACATTCAAATAAAATGGCGTCGAAATAAAATATTTTTTAATTTAAATTGTCGTTTTTCTTTTTAACTTTCAGTTTTTTCAAAGCATGAACATTGAATGATATCAACTAATTTATTAGATGTAAACTACATACAACAACCTAACAAATAATAATTGATATACATACAGACTTTAATTTCATGCTAGCTTTTATGTCCTTATTTTATTGCGTTCCTGAGAAGTAATAAACGGTTTTTTAGCAAACGAATTTATTTATTGACTTCATCTGTACAACTTATGAGCATTTTTATTCGTGCTTTTTACGATTGTTATTTTTATTATGTAGAAGCGAATCGTGTTTTTTTTTGACAATATTCCTGAAAAGGATGAAGAAAACAAATTTTTAAAAATGTGTTTTCAATGCTCGAATATGACGGAAAAATAAATTTATTTTTTATTTAATTTTGTGTGATTTACCGCACAAGAGTCCAAATTGCACCCGTCTAAAGCCAGTGGGACCTGTCTATTAAGATCTTGTCACTAAACACGACTAATGACACTTCAAGCAATAGTTCTGAATGGTGGTCTTACTCCAGGACAAAATTGAGAGTAACTTCCACTCTAGAACGTGTCGCAAATATACCTCATATTATTTTTAATTTTGAAATAACACAAATCAAACCCTCGATCACGAGGGCCATCTACTACAGTACTAAAAAAAATATGTGAACATTATGAAAAAAAGTAAAATTGAGCAAGGATAGTCAAGTTAGTGCTTAAAAACATAATATTTTGGTTATTAGGTACTCACTACAAACCAACATATTATTTTTGAATATGCCAAAACTTTAAAAACGTTTGAGTTCTTCAAGTAGATCTTGTGGTATTGTAAGTATTTATAAAATTTTATTTTGGATTTAATATGCGGAAATGTATTAACATGTCTCAAATTTTGTTTTGCTTCGACCATTTCGCGTTCCATCCGGCATTCTATTTGTTCATTGCGTTCTGGTTCCGGTTTAAGATGGCGGCTTTGTTGGTTACAACATTTTATTCTGCCAGTGTTCGTATGATCGTGGTTCCTAAAATTGTAGTTACCGGCCTAAATAAAGTTTGTAAACAGAATAGTCATCGAGATGGTAACATTTCTTTGGACAAATTGTAGAATTTTTTATTTGAAGTAAAAAATGTTTTATAATTAAATTAAAGACATGGAATAATATTACTTTGTATAAACCACTTATTTTATCCTGACAAAGAAACCATTGGTTTTGAAACACTGAGTGGTGTATACAAAGTGATTTGTTTTCATTTAATTAAAACGACGCCACAAAGTGAATTTGCGATAACCAAAAAACTTCTGAATCTACTTAAAGATCTTATGATTTCTTAGGAAATCTGGTTACGATTTATTAAGAAAGAGAAAATTAGAATCGTGCTATTTTGAACTTAGTTTGTGTGTTAACAACTTTTTTTACGGAGTTTTCATCTGGATTATGTTCAAAAAGCTGTCTTCATGAAAATTATTTCTTAGACTTACAAATCTGGAGGTCACGGGTTTCAATTTTATTTTCAAATATTATATCAATATAATTGTGTTAAATACAATTAATTATTTCATACAAAAACATATATTTACGGTGCGTTGAAAATAATGTTATTATCACTCTGATGAATAAACTCTATTCAAAATCGAAACGTTGGTTGAGTCGTGTTTGGTAACCAGATATGAAAAGCCAGATACTTTTCCTTTTACAATTTACTTCCTCTTTTCCATATAATTTACTTCCCTGCTGCCTTCAGCCTCACAACATACCCCAAGGAGGGATGCTAGTTCCACTAGCTCAAGACATTGTAATAGCGTGCTAGGCGCCGGTGTAACAGCAAAAGGCACCAGTGTAAAGCTGGAGCGCCAGGCGCCAGTAAAATGGCGTGCTAGAAGCCAGTGTCAGGTACCAAAGGCAGAGGCGTCAGTGTAATGCTAAATGCACCAGTGTTGAGGTGTCTGTGTTAAGCTGCGGCGCACAAAGCGTCAGCTGAGGAGCTCAAGACGCCATTGTAATGGAGCGGCCGACGCCAGCGTGAAGACTGGGCGGTACCCAACATTGACGATTGGCAACCATTATTGATTGCAAGCTCAGCGGATCATTTTACTCAAGGGGTATGTTGATCGCGATCTTAAGGCACATAGCTCATAGTCAGTTTTATCCACAGAAGAATACAATTGATCATAGTTTATTCTGATATCAAAACACAGTTATCCTTAACTAACATGGGGCCTCTCTCTGTCCCAAAGGCAAACACAAAAATTTAGAGAGTGACGCAAACAATTGGCGAGGAATAAGGCGCTTACTGCAGAGGTGGTGGATATTTGGCGGGCTGCCTTCATGGATAGTTCTCCAAGAATTCACAAACAAAAAACCTTCGATTTTCTGAGTGAGAATTGATAAATGATTTATTATTTCATGTTTATGGTGTATCAGCAACATATTCCATACACATATGTGCGCAAATACATATTACCCAAGTTTTGAAATCTGTATAGTGGTACATTGAATTGGGCCCTTGTCGTAGTATTACCACAATAAAACGGTTGTGCTGACCTTGTGTTTCTGGCAGGCACATTAAAATTAATGAGTGCCAAGAATTCAGGGCTGTCAATTGTATTATGCAAGATTTAAAATAAAAATAATGGACCAGAAACAGTTATTCCGTCACTTAAATTAAATATATAAGATAATCGTAGTAGATGTGTAGTTTGATTGTTCTTTCAGTATTTTTAGTTTACAATTTAAAAAGCTTGGGAATTTTTTTTTTTTTTTTCTTTTTTTTCCCTTTATTTTCCCAAATTTTACAATGATGTATACAATATTATGACATAAAAAGAACAATGAGAACCCACTAAGGCGCAGCCTGTGCGTGGGTAATATAGTTCAAAATATTTTATTATTGTACCTTGAAGGAACAAACAATGGGCATATAAAGCAAAAACATGATTAAAATTTGTTTAAATAGCTATGCACAAAATGAGCATACAAACAGTGCAACAATAAGTGTATAGTATAATATTGAGTATAATAGTAATTGCATATTAAGTGAAGTAGTGTAATAATAGTGGAATAGTGGAACAATAAGTGCATAGTGTAATAATAAGTGTACTGTTTGTGAAAAAAACATAAAGTCATACAAGTTAAACAAACAACGTTTCAATATCTACATTGTCAAGCCATGACTTCAATTGACTTGTGTATTGAGGAAGTTTAGTTATCATTTCAATATTTTTCGGTAGAAGATTGAATGTACGAGGTCCAATGAAACTGCTGTGAGTTTGCATTTGTTTGGTATTCGTTTGGGGGGTAAAAAAACAGTATTTTTTCTAATGTTGATTCTATTTTCATTTTTTTCGAATTTGTTTTTGTTTTTAAAGATATATTTCACAGTTTGCATTATAAATAGTTTATGGAGACTGAATAGTTTAGCTTCTTTGTATAATGCATCTGTCAAAAATGTTCTGTTTCTATTGACATAACTTTAATAATATAATTTTGAGTTATTTGTAAAGGTTTTATAAATACATCAAGCGCAACACCCCATCCTATTATTCCGTACATGAGTGAAGATTGCACCAGAGAAAAATAAATCATTTTTAATTTGTCAATATTAAGTACTTCTTAAACTCTGTAAAATATGTACGTAAGGTATCTTAATTTAGTAACGGTATTATTAATTTGTGATTGCCAATTTAAATTTGTATCAATTATAAAGACCAAAAATATTGGATTTTTTCAACTTTTCCAAGTTCAAAGCAAGAAGAGCATGTTACTTAATTACAATTAGCATTATGTATTCTAGTTTTAAGGTTATTGGGGGGTTTGTTTTTACTGTTTTTATAAAAAGTTAGGTAAAAAGTTTTATTGTAGTTTAAGAAGAGTCTTTTACTTTTTAGCCATGATGAGACATATGCAATACATTTTGTTGCATTCAAAAAAGTTTCAAGCCAGGATTTTCCATTTACTATTATTGCTGTATCATCAGCGTAAGATAAAATTTCACCAGGGATTACAACATTACATAAATCATTTATATATATTAGAAACAGAATTGGGCCGAGAACAGTTCCCTGTGGTACTCCGTTTTTTATCCTTGTTTCTGTACTATAAAAATTCCCTACTTTTGTTTTTTGTTTTCTGTCTTTGAGGTAGTTAGTGAGAATTTTTAGTGTATCTTTTTTAAAACCTATGTGATTAATTTTTTTATAAGTAGATTGTGATTTACCGTGTCAAAAGCTTTTCTCGTCTAAAAATATAGCTAAACTTTTTTTATTTTGATCAACAGATGTGTATAACTTTTTTATTATTTTTGTACCTTTCTATACAGTTTAATTGTACATAATTTATCTCGTAATTACTGTTCCGCTATTACGTATTTGATATTTTTTGTCAATGCATGTATATGTATAGGAGTAAATTAATTTAAATAAATAAATATGTACCAAATATGTATAATAAAGATTGCTAATTATAAACATAAATAATGACAATCTTATCGTATTTCTCTTTATAATTAAAATAACTATCTCACATTAATTTACGTGACCATACATTCTATTTTACCTGCTTTGTGTCTTATCTAGTGTTATCTGTATTTTGTTTCTTATATCTTATGTTATCTTTATTTTTTTTCTTATATTATGTTTATACTTTATACCCTTGACTCTGTGCAGAAACGGGCGGTCCGTTTGATAGATTCTCCTAATTTAACTAACGGATTGCAATCTTTAGAGCACAGGCGCCAGGTGGGAATGCTGTCCTTGTTCTACCGGTATTACAATGGAAGATGCTCCGAGGAACTAGCGTCATTGATCCCCTCGGCACCGGTGCATAGTCGGGAAACACGCCAAACGCGCGCTCAACATTTGTACACGGTTGACATTAGTCACATGAGAACGGGTCGTTTCTACGACTCGTTCTTGAGTTCAACAGTTCGGCTGTGGAACGATTTGCCGGCCTCTGTGTTTCCTCCCTCCTACAATATGGGTCTCTTCAAGACCCATGTTCACTCCTTCCTCTCCTCAAAAACACCCTCCACACAGCATCCTCAAAGATGACATAGGCCCTGAGGAAAATAATTTCCCACAGAGTGTTTGTCATTTTTGGAGATGCTGCGTAGATGCTTTTTTGAGGAAAGAAAGGGGTAAAATCGCAGTAAAGACATGTACAAATAAAACAATAACCTCAATACTATAATACTTAATACCCTATTCCTTCACCAATTTCTAGAATTCATCGCCCTGCGAATAAACATCGCCAATTTATAGATGATATATTTAGTGTTGACGATTTGGCAAGTTTCTAGAGGCAACTTATTTCGATTGTGTTCGTTGTTAATTAACTTATATTATTTTTTTTATAAAACCTTGTCTCATTCAAAACCTTTTGATTAAATCGTATCCTTATTTTTTGATTAATTTGTTGTAACAAGCATAAATAATTGTATGCCTATAACTAGAACTAGCTTTTAAACATTACAGTTTGTTTTATGTCAGGTCTTATCTAATATGTATATTATTTTCTTGCCAACACTATAGATATACTTGTCGTGTTATAATCAAATACTGTCCTCATTTGTAAAATTTTCATTTAAGAGCCCACCTAAATGGGCGTTAGTAAGTAAAAAATTAAAAAGTAAAAATAAAAACACGAATCTTGAAGAGATCAATGTAGGAGGGAGGAAGCTCAGAGGCCGACTAACTGAAGTCAGATTTTTGATAGTACCTTGGGATCCCAGACCGTAGCTGGCTGTCAAATTTAACAGGGACGCTCTTGAAATTCGGACAGGGTTGAAATATGATTCAGCAGGTAATTTAGATGGTCAACATTTGTTAACTATCTGCAGTATCTGCTGGCCCTATACAGTGCGCCCAGCTTCTGAGAGGCTAATTTGACTCCCAGCATACACAATTATTAATGTAGTCCTTCCTTTACTTATGCTTTTCCTACTAGAAAGCATGTATTTATAAGATGAACTCCATGGCAAATTTCCGTCCATTCAGTCCATTTTCAATAATTTTTTTAGACATGTCAGTACCGGCCGGTCGAAGGCTCTTGGCTGACATTCCGAAGATCGTGGAATCGAAACCTGACATAGGCAAATAAATGTGATTTTATTAATTTGTTTTATTTCAGAATCAATTAATTAAAAATAATGTATAGTATATTTGTGGCACGTTCCAGAGTGGAAGATACTCGTAGTATCGCCCTGGTGTAAGACCACCATTCGGAATTGAAACGTTGCTTGAAATGGCTTTCGCCGTGTTTGGTGACCAAGATCTTAATAACCAGGTAATTCCCCATCTTCATCTGCCCGATTCTCTTCCCCTACAACTATCTCCAACTATTCCCTCACAACATGCCCCAATCGGGAATGCCATGGCTCCAGACAGGAGCAGCTGGGATTCACATAAAAAAAAAAAAAAAGTACCGCACTAGAATCGCACCTGTTCTGAACTGTCTGGAAACAGTGAGATTATGGCATCCCCAGTTGGGGCACATTGTGAAATTGGAGTTAGAGGAAAGTGGAAAAAGATGAGGTAGAAGAACGCATTGAAATACCTGGATATTCAGATTTGGCCACAAAATAATGTCATTTCAAACAACGTTCTATAGTGGGGCTTTAACGATTGCTAATCGTTATATCTTCCTATGGTTGCGGATTGTTTCAATAAGAACACTCGTTTTGTACATGATTTAGCCTTTATTTGATTCAATAAAGTTACAAGAATCCACCAAAATATTACCAGAAGGGTTAACAAAAAGTGGTGGCCGGCTAGGAGATCTATTGGAAACGGAATGTTCTGGAAACCTAGCTTCTGATAGCTGTCAGCCCATCAATATACCAAACCACCCACTGTCAGCCCCAAGGTACAGTGCGCATTCTATTGCGCCGATGTTGTAAGAGTAAAAATGTTTACAGCGCTAAAAATATAATTAGAGAGAAGTACCTACAGCTTCAATTTTGAATGGTGGTCTTTCACTAGGGCGACACTGAGGTATCTTTCGCATTAGTATTATTTTTTAATAGTATTATTTATTAAATTTTGATTTAGCCTTTATTTGATTCAATAAAGTTAAAAGAATCCACCAAAATATTACCAGAAGGGTTAACAAAAAGTGATGGCCGGCTAGGAGATCTATTGGAAACGGAATGTTCTGGAAACCTAGCTTCTGATAGCTGTCAGCCCATCAATATACCAAACCACCCACTGTCAGCCCGGGTCACTGGGTCTTCGGGCGTCTAATCCCCCCACTTCCCAATTGCTTCTCGTCGAGGCACCACCGGGAAGTCGGCTTAAGGGCGCGGAATCCGAAACTTGTATCCGGCCTGCCCGATCTCCGACACACTCAACAGGACTGCCAGGCGATCTGTGATGGCCGCCTCCGTTTTCTGGATCTATCATCCATCTTTTTTTTTTTGGTTTTTTTATTTATTTTATTTTATGTCTTGTGCTAATATGTGCATAAAGGTCAGGCAGGGTAGGCATAATGCCTACTTTTGTTTTTATTTTTTCCTTACCCAAAAGAGGTTCAGGTAATATTTTATACTTTTCTTTGATACTAACATTGTTCATATCAAGCACTTGCATACTGCTGCCTAACAACGTATGCGGGCACAATGGAGGTCTAGTTTCGTTTATTAAATGTAGATTCGTTTTTATAAAAAAAATTAGAGTCCTTGCAAGAGCCTTGAAGGGGTAACCATCTGTTACCTATACCAGGGCGGGTAAGTGGTGGGTCCTCCAATGTGTCAGCCCCAAGGTACAGTGCGCATTCTATTGCGCCGATGTTGTAAGAGTAAAAATGTTTACAGCGCTAAAAATATAATTAGAGAGAAGTACCTACAGCTTCAATTTTGAATGGTGGTCTTTCACTAGGGCGACACTGAGGTATCTTTCGCATTAGTATTATTTTTTAATTAATAAGATATGTAACAATAACAAAAAACAAAAACATAATCAAGAACCTACACCCCTTGACTACGAAAGCAGTCAAATTAAATAACTCAAAATGAAAAAAAAAACCTTAATTATAACACGCTTAAAATAAAGCACTTGTAATATGTGACTTGAATTATTTAATCCGCTGTTTAAATTGAAAAACGCTGTTTTATGTTAATTCATAAGTGCGTATTATTATAGATTAAGCGTGCTGGAACAAATACCTAATTTACTCGCTGAGCGTTACAAACAAACCACTGTTAGTAAATGCTTAAGTTCACCAAATAATTCCAGCCAACAAAAAGCAATCGTTTCTATTGTAATAATTTCGTTGGTTTAAGCCTTAATAACGGAACTTATTTATAGACAGTCGTAAATGTGTCTGCCGTTTTAGGATATATTATGTGGATAGCCGCTTAATGGTATTTATTTGAATGAACTAAATGTTTTTTATTCGATCGACAAAATTCGAAAGCATGTCTTGAATGAATAATGCAGCTAATATTTGGAAAATGCGTATAAAGTCAAATGGTTGTTAAATGTTTTATTGTATTTGATAAGCACGACACATCCGACATTACTTTAAACAAAATTTTGATTTGTACGCGAAAAGACTTGATAATTTAAAGGTTCTCTAAAATACGTATTTTGAATATTTTAATTATATTGTTTTTATTAATCACCAGTGAGTTCCCAGAATGCGTTGCTATGCGACTTAAAAACAAAATTGTTTCTCCCTGCGTGTCCTTTCCCATTCGTCCCGTTCCCCTTCTACCTCCCCTCCCCCTCACGCATTCCCACTCCGCCTTCTCCGCCTTCCCTCTCCCCTCTCCCGCCAAACCCCCTCCCGCGATCCTCTCCCCTCTCCCGCTTTCAATGTATTCAGTCTCGGTACATCCAGATTTTCAAGCAGCTCACGTGCCACCTATTGCAACTTTTTTTACAAATTTTCTATCAAATTTGGTACCTAGCATAGGTACCTATTTAAAATAAACGTAAATTTTGATAAGCTTCAAAGTATTCAATTTTGTTTAGTATCGTAGGCGTAGGAAAAAAAATCATTAATTAAAACATTTTCGAAAATTGAATTTCAATTTAACAATCGTTTGCAAAATGTCATTCTCAAATCCTGACAGTTTTGAAAGAGTTTTTGTAATGATAAAAAAAACTTTTCAGATGTATATGTGGTTGTAATAATTTGCGAGGACGGAAAGAATGTATTTTGATACGACAAATCATCCACATCAAACCCCCAAAGTTTCATTGGAATCGGATGTACTGTTAGAAACGCATAATTTCATGATGCCAGAACTCACTTTTGTACATAGTAAGATTTGCGGGCATGCGCACATCAAATCCCCAAAGTTTCATCGCATGAAAGTTTCATCGGATGAATGGTTTACCAACGCATAGCTTACATACATACATATTTTATCATATTATTTAACATATATTTTAATTTTTATATTTACAAAATAACAAGATATAAGACGAACATTTAAAACAAACGAGTGTACTTTAGACCACGCGACTGAAGTAAAACTTCTTTATGCTTTGTTTGCCTCGCCCGATCACACTTTTCGTAACGCTCTCGTCACGCATTCACCAGCTTACTCACCAAGTCAAGCGATGCTTCGTTCGCCTCGCCCGATTACTCTTTTCGGTCACGCATTCGCCAGCTTACTCCCCAAGTCAAGCGTGCGTAAAGAAGTTTTTCTTCAAAAACACAATTTATGGTTCTAAAACATTATTTTGAAATACAACAAAAATATTAACAATTAATAAAACTGTCAAATTTTTTGACGTTCAACCGAAAATTTAACATTCAATTATAATAAATCGTAATATTTATTGGTTCTTAACAAACGCCTTACATAAAAGCTAGAAAAATCTGTGCCCATGAAGTTGATTAAAGTGAAAATAAAAGAGTGTCCTTTGGTAAAGTTGCTTAACTTTTATTGTGGCTTCATAAACAATTTAAAACTAATTAAAAGGTTAAAGGGTGAGGAAGACGAATATATGATAAGGATAGGAAATGCTGCCGATATATTTCATACTCACGTATTAATTTATATTGTACGCTTTTCTTCTGTTTGATATTTATGGAGGTTGTTGTTAAGTTGTCTAAATTGTGAAGTTAGTAATATACTGCGCACAAATAGGGCAAATCGGGAATTTTTTCTAAGTTCTTTTCGTCAGTTCTGCAAGTACGCAGATGAAATAAATAATAAATTACACATTCAAAACGAATTTATAAAATACCTTACCTTAAAATGCAACAATAACTTTGAATGCACATTTCAAACTTTAATTTTAAATAATAACTTCGACTGTACCGAACTTCTTTCCCTAATTAATTTTAACGTACCCGTAAGACGTACATGCCATAAAGAACTATTCCACACGCTTAATTACAAAACAAATGCATTAACTATTTTGCCAATTAACCACGATCTTCAAACGTTCAATAATATTTCCCTAAACTCTAAAATTGACACTTTCTCCGATTCGCTGTCCAAATTTAAAAAGAGCATAATGTCAATAATATAAACAGTTCAACGCGCATCCATATCCCTTCACATATCACTATTTCTCACATTTTCGCACATACACATACACTCACCTACCCACTAGGAACATCACCCGGTAATTACTAAATATACATACCACAAATAAGACACAACAAAAAAAAACACATCGTAAGTATCCAGTATCCACCATGAAATAATATTTAATATCTGTAAATTTTCTAATCACTGTAATAAATGTTCTGTTTGTTTCTATGTACAGTATTGTGCGAATTAATGGAATCATTGTCAATTATTATGTTAAATATCTCCCCTTATGGCTTCAATGACTGCTTTTACTTGTTTTGGTGCGGACTCTGCTAGTTTTTGACAATTTTCAAAGATCCTCTCATCCCAAAATCAAACCTGAAAATGCGTTTCTGCCAAATTGTTCTTGTAGTGAAGTCGATTTTGCATACTCCAGCTTTGCAAATGGCTCTTAAATTCTCCGTATGGTTCATATCTGGTGTATTCCCGGGCCAATCTAAAACATTTATCTCCTTATCTTTGAAACATTTCATAATTTACTTCGACTTGTGGCATGTTGACCAAACTGAAGAACAACCAAATTTTTCAATAAATAAATGTTTTTCATACATGGGGGTTGGATCTTTCATGCCAAACGAAGGCATGATAAACAACCAAAAAAAAATAGACGTTGAAATAGCATTTGAACAAAGAACTTGAAAAGTGCCAATACCAAGGTGGAGCAATTCTCCAACAAGATTCTACTCCCTGCCACAAGTCGAAGGAAATTATGAAATATTTCCTGGTTAAGAAAATAATTTTTTTAGATTGGCCCGGGAATACACCAGATATGAACCCTATTGAGAATTTAAGGGCCATTTGCCAAGCTAGAGTATGCAAAATCGACTGCACTACAAGAACAAAGATGGCAGAAACGCTCTTTTAGGTTTGATTTCGGGATGAGAGGTTCTCTGAAAATTTTCAAAAACTAGCGGAGTCCATGTCAAAACGAGTAAAAGCAGTTATTTAAGCCATAAGGAAAGATATTTTCTATTAATTTGCATAATGGTTGTTGTATAATTATGTAAAAATATTATTTTACAAGCCAAAAACGGTTTTACCATAATAATTGACAATGATTCCATTAATTCGCACAATACTGTAAATAAATAATGTAAGAAATACAAATAAACAACAAAAAAAACGAACATTTTCCACTATTGCACATACGTGAAGATATTAGGGTTATGATTTTCAATGTGTATTCTATTGTAGATTACATATAATTTGTAACTTGATGTAAAAATTGGTAGAAAAGGGAGAATTTCAAAAAACTGCGTGTTTCATCAGCATTTTTGCGCTTAAATAAGCTTAGACCGCAAGACACTAAAAATGTGCCGCGTTGGATATAAAACTAAGCCAAAAAGCCGTAAAATTGTTTTCACTTAAGTACTATTTTTGTCAAAGCCAAACCCAAAATTTGGAATCACACCCTTCCTTAGGCCTAAACATACGGCCTTATTACTAAATAGGTAGGGAAAGGGCTGATCTCGTAAAATCGACAGATGCGCATGAAATATATTGAAGTTTACGACCCAATACACGGAGCAAAAGCACAAAGATATCTCTGCCTTTGTTTGGCCGTAGAACGTAAATAAATCCCAATAATATGTACGTATCCACGTTTAACAGGAGGCATGCTCTTATTTTACTGTATACAGTACGCATTCAAATTAGTGTTTTGGAAGAAGTATGATTGTTTATTGCAAATATTCAATCTTTATCAATTTTTCAGCACCGTTATGATTTGAAACTCGATAAAACGAAAAATTGTGACACTAAAAAAAGACAAACTACATCTACAGAAATTATCCTGTGAGAGTTGTTTTAGTTTTCTGAAGGTTTCACTTCTACCGCGTATGAATTGCGCAGTCTGATTTGTTTTTTTTAAGAAATAATAATAATAATAACAAGAAATGAAACAAATCGCTTTGTACACACCATGTATTTAACCAAATTTTGTAACGGATAGATAACATTAGTTTCTTCCAACTCCGATATCGATCATAATATAAATAGCAAATTAACGACACTACATCCCGCACGAGAATCACTTGTCATTGTGGTCTGTTGGCACACAACGTCAGCACAAAGGAATCAGGCCCATAGAGAGGAAGCTGCTGTTAGAATTATCACACCATGGCGCTCCGGAATCGTAATAATTTCTTTATTTTAGTATATTTCTAAATGATTACCAATTTAATAACTAGATAATTCCACATTTGTTTAACCTAAGATTAAATTGAAGATTTGGATTCAGAAAAGCTTTTTGTATCGATAATACACAAGTGTGCTTCACTGCGCCAAATTTTCACATTAAAAAATAATATCGTTTGCTCTCAAAACGAGAAGAAACCGAATTAAATAATTTCATGACCTAACGATAACCACGCTGCGATATTGTGTACATTTATCTTGACCTGTCCAATAAAGGTCATAATGGGATACAGCTTAACCAGCCAGTCGACCTTATTACTTGATTCAGCACAGGTGTGTCTTCGGAACTAAGGCCGTCGTCCTATGGGTCGGTAAGAAATCGACAAAAACCGAATGCAATAAGGGTGCGGTAGACCGAGAGCCCACCGATCCGTATATTTGTATCGGAGCCCGCAAACGGGTCGTGGACGAGGGGATACGACGGGAAGTACTTCTCGTGTACAGCTAGCGGAACGTGGTTTCAGTCGAAGCTCGATATTTATCAATGAACTATCACATAATAATTTTCAACATTTATTTCAGTTAATCAAATATCACAAAAAATGACACAACCCCGTTGATGATATTCTTGATACACAGTCATTTGTTACAGATTACGTGTTCACTGCACACACGCCATTTGGCTGTCTTTCAGTCTTTGGCAAATTACAATTTATATTAGCTCTGAAAAATAACCTGCTTTACATTAGCTCTACACAGGAGTTCCTGAGGAAAATAATTTTCCTCAGGGCCTATGTCATCTTTGGGGATGCTGTGTGGAGGGTTTTTTTATTTTAAGGAAAAGGAAGAGAGGAGAGTTCTGGGAAGGAAAAGGGTTTAAGGGGTGGGTAGGAACCCGGGGTTCAGCGTGTCCTGGTCATCCACCTCCAAGACCTAGACAAACCTCACCCCATGAACCCGGGCACCCCTCCTATAAATCACCAAAGTAGGGAACCACTTGTGGTGACCTATGGCAGAGATGTTGGTAATCCAATAAAGGTTCCCGGGGCGGCGGTACCCATACCCGCCTCCCGAATTGAACCTACGCCGCCTGAGCGCCCGCAAAACCAAAATATGCTGTCTCTTTTCACCCAGGACGATTATGCACTATGTTTCTCAGGCTGAATTTTTAGTGACAAATTATGATTGTTTTTATGTTGTTATAATAATAATAACTATAGTGTTGTTATTACTATTTAGGCTTTTTTAAGTGAAACTTCTTTGGCCCCGTCGTGATATGAAACTCGGATGAAACGTAAATGACGCATTACAGTACCTACGAAGCGTCAAACTTCGCTCATTGACCGCTTTGATTAATCTAACTTTTCAAGGCTCCTATTGGTTGAGATTTGAAACGGAAATGACGCATTACAGTACCTATGAAGCGTCAAACAGCGCTCATTGGTCGCTTTGATTATGATCTCACTTTTCAAAGCTCCCATTGGTTGATATTGGTTTGGTGAAGTTTTGCTTCTACCGCATGTGAATTAAACTCGATTTTTTTAACATTAGATTAGGCCCCTAGGAAAATGATTCCCCTCAGGGCCTATGTCATCTTTGAGGATGCTATGTGGTGGGTCTTTTTCTGGAAGGAGAGTAAGTTCTGGAAAGGAAAAAGGTGTGAGAGGTGAGTGAGAATCTCATCTTTGGGGAAGCTATGTAGAAGGTCTTCTTCGGGAAGGAGAGGAAGTTCTGGAAAGGAAAAAGGTGTGAGAGGTGAATAGGAATCTGGAATTCAGTTTATCCAAGAGTAACGGACGTACGAATCCATTCCTCCCACTACGGTGCAAGGCAATGTTCAGAGAGAGTACGGCTGAAGAAGTCAAATGGTCTCCCTCAACCATTCTCTTCCGACACGGCCTGCCATGTATCTGGTAAGCCACGCATCTGCCACCAAGTCCCGGACAAACCTCACCCCGTGAATTCGGGCACCGCTGCTAAGCCACCAAACGAAGCGAACCACTTAGGGTGACCTATGGCAGAGGTGTTGGTTTTCCAATAAATGGTTAATGGGGCGGCGGTACCCTCACCCACCTCCCAAATTACTAACGCTTACCACAATTTTATTGTAGTTAAGTACGTTATAAAAATACTTTAGTTATTATTGTTTCTTAAGCATACATTTCTTAAAATATTAGATATTTAATTTTTTTTTGTAAAATCTTAAAAAATCAGTAATATGCCCAGAAAATTGTGAAGAATTAAAAATAAATAAAGTTAACTGTATCCAAAAAAAAAAACGTGAACCTCTGAAGCGTATGGTTATTGAATGTGGCTTGTAATATGGTTACTTACCAGGGTAGTACATTTTAATTACTGTAATAAAGCGTTCGTCAATTCGACGAATGAAAAGACATATTATTTAATTCAGCGTAAAGGTGGCATATTCGAAAACAGAAATTTGCTATACCGAAAATTCACTGGGCTTCAAAATGATTACTTACATTTACTGCGGTCTTAAGGGATGCAAGAAATGAACCCTTCGGTTTATGACGATTTCTTACCGACCCATAGTGCGAGGGCCTTAGACAGTGGAGGTTGTTTTCCGATATGTTCTGCAGTTTGCACGTGTCCACATTCACACAATTCTGAATTTGTTCATTAAATACGCTCTGGATTGCGCAATATTAGCGAGAACACGGAGATATTAATTATAATAAAGCGAAGGAAGTGCCATCGTACACTTAGCAATATTCAGTTGCGCTTTGATATATATCTTTGTATCTAATAGCGTTCCGTGAAAATTACGTTTTACCGACCTCGTTTAGCCCGTTGTTAATACCTTTGATCAAAACTACTTGAAATTTGTTATGAGATGAAGTTACACGTAGCTTAATTTACGTTTATTGTTAAGTTTACAACGGATATTTAACTGGACCAGACGTCCTTACTTCAAGGGGCTTTATGTTACTCTATACCCCTCAATCAAATGCCTCCGGCTATCGTAACAGTTCATACATTAAAAACGAACGACAATAGATGATACTCTTCTAAAACGATATTTAACTGACGTCTGTTGAGATGCCATAAAACAACATCCAACAACGTACAACTAACTACACAAAACACATTGAAACTGTAATACTAACTTACACACCACATGATATTATGAATTATACATCAGATTGTACATAAAATATATATCCCTCATGATGTATTCAAGTTTGATGAAAATGTACAATTTTAGACTGAAAAGTCAAATTTCATCTCCAGATGAAATTTAAAGGTCAAACAAAAGGTTAGTCCTCAGAATTTTCGTTATCGTTTCAAGTACAATCCTTCAAATGGACTTAAAATAAAGTTCTTCGTATAACTCTAACCTTTTGCCATTGAAATCATGACAATCCACTTATTAAATGAAATAATAAATTAATCTTCTCGAGATTTATCCTTTCTTCAACAATGAGAAGTTCTTTACAATTGTGCCACTTACCTAAAGAGTGAAATGAAACAAATTACCTACCTATTAATTGGAAAATTACTTGGAATATTCATTCTTATATTTTTTTGCGAATATATTATTTTGCAGATATTAATCGATAACGTATACCTACACGTGCATGAATGCAATATTTCGTATAAAACGTAGACAACACATAATTGTACATAAAATATCGAGCCTTGACATATTTATATCAGAAATAAAAACCTTGGAACCTTTTATATGCTTTTGTCATTGAGGTATTGGAGAGATACAGTACGAAAATCTGAATTTTATATTAAAAAGAGACGATTTGGAATATTAAGGTGAAAGTACTCGTATCCACGAAATCATTATTTATTTATTTATTTATCTATATAAAATACGATTATAAATCGATTTTAGAAGCCTGTCTCACCTGGAAAATCTTGTGTCGCGACAGAAGTAGATGGTAGATACATAAATATAAACAAAAGAAAAATACCATTTGGGAGGTGGATACCATTTAGTTGATGGCCAACACCAAGAGGTTGTTAGCAGGGATTTAAGGGGTGAGGATTGTCTGGGTCTTGGCGGCGGATGTGTCTGCCCAAAATGGTTGAGGGAGATCTTTTGACCTCTCCAGCCCGATTCTCTCGACCCGTCGCCTCGCACCGCAGTTGGGGATGGATTCATAGGTCGGTCACTATTAAACACACTGACTCGCCGAATCTTACCCACCTCTCATACCTTTATCCTTCCCAAATCTTCCTCTTTCGTTTAATAAAAATACTCTCCACAGCATCTATGTCATAAGCTCTAAGAAGAATTATTATTCTCAGTGACTCCAGTACATAGCTAATATAAGAATAATAATAATAAAAAAAATTTACGTGAACTCCACACAGGAGGCCCTGAGGAAAACAATTTCCCTCAGGGCCTATGTCATCTTTGAGGATGCTGTGTGGAGGGTTTTTTTAAGGAAAGGAAGGAGGGGAGAGTTCTGGGAAGGAAAAGGTTTTAAAGGGTGGATAGGAATCTGAGGTTCAGTGTGTTCTGGTCATCCGCCTCCAAGACCTAAACAAACCTCACCCCATGAACCCGGGCACCCCTGCTGAATCACCAAACGTAGCGAACCACTTGTGGTGACCTAAGGCAGAGGTCATTAATGGCATAATACTTAAATACTAAGATTTAATACACAAAAATAATAGTTTAAGCGATTTTTGATTTCTCTCAAATTCACAAATTGACTTATAAATCAGATAATGATTTTCTGCAGCCATTTAAATTTAACAAAAAATATAATGATTTTTCCTATAAAATATATCTTTTGATGTTTTATGTTTTCACTAAATTCAACAAGTAAGTAGTGTAAAATGAATAAATACAGTTGAGTGTAATAATGAATGTATTTCATAAAAAAATATATTGTGAGCGCGACAGATAGCAGCCTGGCGACAGGTTTATATTTCTGGATACCCAGGGAGGAATTTAGCAATAAAATATATGCTTGGAAGCATTTTTCAAATCCTTTTCATTCACAAGCCTTAAATCCCGAAAACGTACAACTGAGCAATGTCACAAAACGACCGCTTCTGCAGCTTTTGTATCGGGGTTTTGTGTTTCTTATTGTGTACATTTCCCAGTACCCAGAACCGGGTGACACAAAACATTTTTGCGCATTGTTTTACCCTGCCACAAATCCCCCCCTGTAACACTTTCCAAACTCAGTTTCCCCCCTCACCACTTCTTGCCACACTCACCCCGATGGCAATAAGCTCGTATTATGAAAATTTCGCCACCGACAGAAACAAAGACGCTAAAATTCGAAAAAAAATTTACAACTTTCAGTAGCTGGTATTAGATTTATGCTTCTTTGAAAGAAAGCTCTTCTCAACCCTAAATTGGTTTTGTAAATAATAAGACTGCTTTTCACGGAGAAGAACACATATCCAAAAGTTGTATGTCAACAATTATTTTATTATGATAATTAAAAGTGGTACCTACCTACCTATGAGGTATCGATGGTATCCCCAACAAAGAAGGAAGTGGAGAGGGTAAGGAGATGTGGAAGAGGAAAGTGAGAAAGTGCCTGGCTATTTCCCACTTTTCCACCTTTTTCTTTCTCTTCTCCTTTCCCTCCCCACTACTTCAGCGTCACAACGGTGACCGGACAACTCGGAATGAAACCAACCCAGAACCATCCCAGATAAGTCATTTAGAGTGATAAAAAAAATATTTAAAAAATGATTAAATAGGTTACGTTAGGTAAGGGTTATCGGCTGATTTAAAATTATTTTTTTCATAGCTTTTAATGACTTTTCTAGGATGTGTTGAGTTGATTTATTCTCATTTGGCTTGGAACACCTCACAACATATCCCGATCGGGGATGCCATAGTCTCACTGGCTCCAAATGGGAACAATTGAGACTTTGTGCGGTATTCATATAAAAAAATCAAATCTAGTCACCAAAAACGGCTAAAGCCATTTCAAGCAACATTCAAATCTGAATAATGGGTTTACACCAGGGCGATGCTGAGGGGTTTTTCACTCTGGAACATGTCGCAAAAAAAACAATATTCATTATTATGACATCAAGATGTTTTTTTTTAAGCGATTAAATTGTGAAATAACACAAATCAATCAAAAATTTACTTACGCAGACAGGAAATTTGTACCCGACTTCCAGATCGTTGATCGAGAGCCTTAATCCTCCACCACGGAGGCCGTCAAGAATTGGGTTTTTTTTTTAAATATTTTATTGTGATTTTTTTTAATTCTTGAGTTGAATTTTAAAGACAATGGGTGTTTTGTGGCGGATTAACCTTTCTACCTACCCAGCGGGGAAATAACGTAGTGGTCAGTTGGTTAAAGTTAACATTAAAATTACGGCCATACCGTTACGGGCATCACTTACATTCATTTTTACGTGTGGCATCACCGTCACCTCTCCGAAAAATATGTCGGCACCGCTCCGAGAATGACCGTGCAAATTATTCCGTTTCTAGCACTCGATCCAACCGCCCGTTCGCGTTTTGTACCTCTCTACCCGTTTCATACGTGAACACTAATTGTGTAAATTATTAAAATCTGAAATAAATGTTAAATCACTCAAATAAGAGTACAGTGTTATCAATCATCATCAGTATAATCATTGAACACAGGATCGCGGCCTGAAAGTACCGCGACCCCCAGGAGCCTGACTATTCCACATGGTTGAGTATTAATATACACTCGTCTGATGAGAGGACGGAGCACAGGTCAAACATCCTCCACCAGCTCCTCAGCCTCTGGAACCAATTCTTTCAACCTTGGTAATCCCGACCCTCAAAAACTACTTTCAACACAACGGGAACATTTTCAACATAATGATAACAAACAATACGTTTTGATGTAATCAATATAAAATTAAGATCTTCAATCAATACAAGTAAAAATTTTACTCGAACTAATATTTATTTCTATTTTTAACTTTTTCTTGTGTCTCTTTTCTTTGTTTAAAACTCACATTTCTTTAAAAAAAAAGTTTTTAAAGATAATGCACACAAAAAATTTTTTCAGCAAATTTATCCTTTTATTTGGAAAGAAAATAGCGTTAACGTATCATAAACAAATATATATACAATATGTTTTGTACCAGATATTCTCGAAAAAACTACACGTTTTTGTGTTGATTTATTAAACATTCCGTGTTAGGAGATACGATGCGCGACGTCTCAAAGTAGAAACAAAGGCAATTGGAGCTGCAAAATGCATTGAAATCCGCCCGCCGAGATTTGAATAAATTCCTTGTCACATTGGGGACACTGGGGTTAGCGAAAATACCGCCGCTCCCTGGCGGTAAACGATGGAACTAAAGGCCACAGAATTACTTACTTATTGAGGATGAAGATTATGTATGAGAAAAAAATGTGTGTTCTCTTAGGACGGTTTGTTTCACAAAATGTGATCAATTTATTAAATTTGAAAGTTAACGTTCAAGTTCTTTTAAAGTTCTGTAAGTATCCAAGTACTGTGAAACAACCGACCCATGATGAACTTTAATTTTAACTTATTTGTTGAATTGTTCAAATTCTGTAAAACAAACATAACGCTCCCCTTTACTTCAAGTAAAGGAGACCATTGTTTTGTGAGGTTAAAACTACCAATTTTAAATTATATTTTAACCGTGAAAAAAAAAGGTTCTCAAAATTAACAAAAAAATAAAATCAATTAAATTAAATCTACAGTGTTCTTTTCAAAATACTTTGTTGTAAAATAAGCTTGTGGAATCAAAAACAAACTCGGAGAATGGTATGACTCCATCCCCGCGACGGTACCTGTGCAAATGCAATATATGCAAATGTGAGATAATGTTGTACTTTGAATCTAACATATTGAATGGAAGCGAAAAATGCAAAATTCATCATTTTACTAAATAATGAAAGTGTACACGTCTTCTATAAGGCTTTGTTTTAATTCTGGTTTACTGTTTATGTAGGTTGTTTTATGAAAAAATACTATATATTATGTAAAATGAAAATATTTAGAATCAGAAATTACCACCACTATCGAACAATACTGCTTTATCAGTTTCTTCGTTATTTCTCTTAATTATCGTAGGGTTTCATGTAAATCTATTGCAGAACCCTCCGTTCTTGAAGGAAAATATAATTGAAAATAGCGCAATATCTTTTTGGTAGTCACCATATTGTAATGTGATGGTTTTTGGAACTTACACCTCTACCATAGGTCAGCGAAAGGGTTCGCTATGATGGCTTGGCAAAGGCGCCCGGGCTTACGGGGTGAGAATTGTCAAGGTCTTAATGGCAGATATGTCTGCCCTCCCTACTGTGTTGTGAAACTGGTTGAAGGAGACCTTTCGACTTCTCCAGCAAGAGCCTGGGTACATCGCCTGGCACCGCAGCGACAGGAATGGATTCATACGTCCGTCACTCCTGGGAACACTGACCCATAAATTCCTATCCATCCGTCATATTCCTTTCTTCCCAGAACTTCCTATCTTTTATTTTATAAAACTTCCCTCCACACAGCATCCCCAAAGATGACAAAGGCCTTGAGGAGAATTGTTTTTCTCACAGCCTTCTGTGTGAAGCCAATGTAAAAAGATAAAAGATCGTTGATAATTATTTTTTATGAAATGTGTTTCTCTTGGAATAAGACCAAAAACTTTTGAAATCTTTCATCCCAAAAGAGTAGCCAATATGAACGAGAAAGTCTTGAAGTGGAAGAGATTTGTGTTTATATGAGAGAATAAGGAAGACAGTTTAAAAAGGAAAGGAAGACAGTGCGATTTCCGTTATACTTAAGTGCTATTATAAACTACCGACTTATAATTCTACGGATTAAAAAATAGTTTCCGGATAATAACTTCATTCGTAATTGGAACTTTAGACGTTTATAAAGTCGTGAAATAGGCTCCCACTAAAGATAGTTCTTAGCCACCGTTCGTAGAAAATGCATTTAACAAGGTTAGCCCATCGAGGGGTTAGAGCGGAGATTGGCTAAAAATTCGTGACGTAGCTAAAAGTCCATGTCCCACTGGGAGATTCGAATTAACTGCAAAACAAAGGGCAGTGTTTTACTTCAAGCTACGTCACGCGTTTGAAATTTCGAAAGCGGCCCGACGAGTTTTTTTTTCGAAAAGTCTATATGCTAACCTTCCATAGCCCCGCCACATTACATTTACATACTGTCAGTTAGGAAGGTACTTTCCATCATTAAATACATATTTTTAAATGGTGACCAAAGCCTCAATTACATAGAGTGAGATTACAAGCTACTAGCCGACAAGTTTAAAAGCGGGTGAATCGGCGAGGGAGATTGTCATGATGACACACAAAACTGTCTACTCGCTTATTAGCGACAGTAGCAGCTAAAATAATAATTCCCACGCCAAGCAATTCTGTCCACATTTTGTAGAAAACTTGAATTCGCAGCTAGCGCCACACGCTAGCTAGTAGCGAGAATAACGACTCCCGTGCGAACTAATTCTGACGGTTACGAAATCAGCTGTTGGTGGGCCGATCTTTAGGCAAACGCTAGCGAGTAGCGAGTAAAGTTGACCACCTTTCTACTTTTTTCGTATATTGTCCACAATCTGCTAGTTAGCTAGTAATACGATTACACTGATCGAGTTTACTCTGATAGTGAATTTCCCAGCTAGTAGCTTGTAAACTCGCTCGATGTCATCAAGGCTTTAGTAGAAGGCTTGATTGGTTGTTTTACCCTGGAAGTATGATAAAAAGGTAGACTAATTAATTCTTTGTCCTTTTTACCACCATCGACTTATTTTTAAAGTAAAGTTCAATCACATTTAATAATATTGATATCGCTTAGTTCTGCAAGTCAAATATTTATAATATTTCTTCACCTGTTAAGTTATTGAAAGAAAAAAATCTAGACTTATTATACCAACAAAGCAAGGTCTTCTTCACTTGAGTTGAAAAGTCTACATATTTAGGACAATGGTAAATAATATCCAAAATTTATAGATGTTGATTGAGGAAGAGCGTTCCATTATTTTTGGGTCTACGAAAGGGACGTAATATTATTATTGAAATATTATACGTTTTCTCATTAATAAGAAATGAAAATGTCTGATTTCCTTCAATGCAGTTTTTTTTAATGTTTATATTGAATAATCATGTAAGTTTGTGTATTTGGGAAGTATGTTAACGAGAGATGGAAAGGCTAAAAGAGATACTGAAAGAAGGGTAAATGCAGGTAACTCCATTAATGGAGGGCTGAACGCCGTTGGCGCCAACAAAAACTAGCCGTCCATAATGGAGTACTGGTACCTTGATGTATGGCGGTGAGCATGGAATTGGCAGAGGAAGGATGAAAGTAGACAAATTGCTGTAGAAATGAGATCCCTGAGGCGATTGTGTGGTAAAACAGCGCACGATCGTGTGAGGCAAAGCTGATGTAAGCGTAATGAGTAAAATTAAGAAAAGGACTCTCAAATGGTTTGGGCATGTAGAGCAAATGAACGAGAAAATGAGTGTAAGGAGAATATATGACGCAAATGTGAACGGTAGAAGCCGAGGACCCCCAAGAAAGAAATGACACGACCAAGTGAATCAGATACTTGAGTCGGGTGATTTAAACAGCCAGAATAATAGAAGAGGATGTACGAGACGATGTACAAATGCAAACGAGTCAAGGAGGCGATCCGTCCTCTCCGCCTACCCCTACGGGGAAATGGCACGATGGTTAGTTAATAAGTTAAATAGTTAATCACAGAAGCAAGGTTACAGCGTCTTTCTTCTTCCAATATATAAAATTCTAATTAAAGTTGCGGACGTCGTAGTGGATGGCGTGGCGTGTGGTATGGATTTGATTTGTATACAAATCTGCAGTTTTATTCTGATAAACTTGACCTTCGAAACAATAGAAAGGTCACTGTTTACATGAAATTTTGTAAAACCACCCCATCCCCCTTTTCTAAAGCTTAAAGCAGTATTTTGATACTTTATGATGAAATTCGGTCCGGTTTAAAAAAGTCTGGTCTACACCGGAGATATCAACCATATATTATCTAACAATATTTCTACATAAAAAAGTATTCCAGTGTCGCTTTGTTTTTTATACAAATCAACAGTTTTATTAGGAGTTTCATGAAATGTTGCAAACTCGATTTTCAAAACAAAATAAAGATAATTGTGGATAGATATTTTCAAAATAATCCCATCCACTTTTAATACTCCTTAAAGGAAAATGATGCACGGGCAACTCCGGGTGGTTCAGCTAGTTCTAAATATTTTTGAAATAAAATCCACCGAAAATAATGGACACAATAACAAGCGAAGTCGTTTTATCTTTCTTTATAAAGTTGAATCGGTTACAGAAATTAAAAAACTTTTTTATGGCATGAAGTTGATACATTGTTTCCAAATGGCGATGTTGGCCATTATTTTTTACATCTGTTTGAAAATAATAAACTACGGTCAAAATTACAATATTAATTTCAGAGAAGACTTTGTCAGTCTCTATTGGCATGAAAGATGCTCCTGTGATGATTAAAATCAAACGGCCATTCACATTCACCCTATGTATTACGGTGCCGTCAGATCATGATAGTTTCTCAAGAGAAAACACTTGAGGGTTGAAAGATGTTACAACTAGGCCAGTTGGAGAAATAACAGTCTTGTGGTTTAGTTAAAATTTTTAGTTTCGGGTGTCAAGTGTACTTCTGCTTCTACAGGGACTAGTATCTTTGTTAATTATCAATGTTATGAATTTGAAACACAATTCTTCTTCATCTTGAGTCATTTCCTCATGGCTGAGGATCGTGACCCCCACTCCAATTTCCACGGTGGACAAAACTCGTATATTCTTTGAAGTTCTCCGTTGCGGGTAGAGCTACGAACGCCAACGCACAGCTGGGAGTTTTGAGAATTTGGCGCGACACAGCTCTCGATGTTCAATCATTTCGTGATTCATTATTTTTTTAAGTGCTAATATGAAACGCTAGTTGAATTTTGTTTAGTGTAAGTCTTATTAATTGAATTTTTGTTAATGCTTTCGGGTACAAAAAAGATAAAGCATTAATTTCCTTTCGAAATTTGGGTGCAGTTTTGTGAAATTTGTTATTCCAATTTTTTAGAAAAAGTAAGAATTAAAAAATTTGGAAAAAATAATTATTGAATCAAGATAAAAGTATTATATACTTTAAAAAAAAATATTACTTGAAAAGAAAAACGTACCTAGAGGAGTGTTTTATTTGTGTTTTTTCACATTAAGCAGTAGCTGGGGTGGCTTGGCGTTTAAGTCCCTTCCAGACGTCGCGCGTTTGATTCCTCGGTTGGCTAAATCCTCCATCGCAACACAAGCAACATTTTTAGCTAACTGAGGTGGTAGTAAGAGATTCCATATACTGTCAGGTTATTATTTGAAACCCGGGAATGTTTGTCTGTATTAAAAAAAAAAACTAAGCAGTTTTCACACGTCTTCAATACACCAAAAAACCGCAGTGGGAATGCTCACCCCGTTTATCTCTATTTTGCGACTAATTGTAAAGAAATGAAGTTTCTTTTTTATGTAAATACCTCACGAGAGTCCCAGCTCCTCCTGTCTGTAGATAGTGAGACTGGCATCGGCATTGTCTGCAGATAGTGAGACTGGAAGAGGAACCTGGTTATTACCGTCTGGTCACCAAATACAGCTTAAGCCATTTCAAGCAACGTTTCAATTCTGAATGGTGGTCTTACACCAGGGCGATACTGAGAGTATCTTTCACAATGGAACGTGCCGCAAATACAGTACCTATTATTTCTAAATTGATAAATAATTGTGAAATAACCCAAATTAATCAATTAAGATTTATTTGCGCACGCCGGGATTCGATCCCACGACTTTCGGATTGCAGGTCAAGAGCCTTACTCCTTACGACTGCGCTGGCCGTCAAGTCGGATGTTATTTTAAATGAAATTCTTAAAATTCAGTGATTAACTGAAAATTTATTGGTTAAAAAAATGCAGTGGAGGAACATACCGATCAGGATGCAACGTCGCGCCAGCATTCAAACTTCTGCCACTGTTTGACCATTCGGACACCTGTGTTACCTACTCGATCACTCCAACGCATTGGTGATCTTTCTCTGCTCCTCTTGCCTTCCTCTTTGCCATTGACCATGCGTTGCTACAAGTTTGAATTCTCGAGTTAAGCAAGCAGCATGTCCATTGTCCATTTCTTTGTCCAAAAAATCTTTTGGACAAAGAAATATGAAATTCAATGCTACAAAACTATACAACGCTCTACCAACTCAAACAAAAAAATAACAGAAATAAATAAATTTAAAACAAAAATAAAAATATGGTTGAGAGAATAAAGTGAAAATGAACTATCAAACATACTGAAGACCATGTAAAGACAACTGGATACTAAATACAAATGTGGAAAAACTACAGGCCGCCTCAGAACAGGAAACCCTAGTGAGGAGGACTGTGTAAAAAAAAAACTTTATAATACCTTAATATAATACAATTTATAAATACATTATGTACAAATTTTGCTATAGATACTAAAAAAATAAAAAAATAAAAAAAGTATTTAAGAATTCGCTATAGGCAGACAGACGATGGACTATTTTGTGGATGCACAGCCCTTCCAGAATGTTTATTTTTTATTTATTATGTGCATATATAATAAATAAATAAATAAATATATATAAAAATGTTTACATATTTTTTTGTCCTTGCCTGTCGCTCTAGGAAATCCTGTGTCGAGACAGACTAGTTTACAAATATTTTATAAGTTTTAATTAAAGTACATTTTTAAATTAAGCAAAATATTTGACAAAATTTTTCAGGTTGGTGTGTAGTGGTAACAATAATGAGATAGAGGATTATATTTGGGTAAGGTGACTAATTATTGCACAACCTTTTTTGATGATCCATTTTTTGATCAGAATTTTGTATTTGTTCATATTATTCGAATGTCTTGTTTTTTCGGGTATGTTACTGTTTATTTTAGACGCAATGTATTTGAAATTTCTTTGACCAAATGTTGTGTTTGTTTTAGGTGTTTGTATGAGTTATTTGGTTTTGTGCCGCGTGTTTACAATATTTTGGGTATTTTCATAAAATGTATGTTTTATTTTTAAACAGATGAGTTAAGATAGTTTTTGTATAAATTTGTCTAATATCTGATACATGGAATTTGTTGAATATATCTACAGTACTGTGTTATTATGGGAACTTTAAGAATAACTTTCATAATTATTTTTTGCACTTTCGATAATGAATCTAAAATGAATACTATTGCAACTGGCGGTCCATAGATTCAGAGTATTTTTCTCCAGCGCCACATTTTAACGGCTTCTATCCACTTCTTTTCACTTTTTCTAAATGTCCATGTTTCCACACCGAACATTACATGGGGAAAAATTGTAACGTATCGTGGTAGTCTATGATTTAGTTACTTCTCTACAATATGAGTCTGTGGGCTCTTCGGGTAACAAGGTCTCGTTGTTGAGTTGTGCCGAAAGTGAACGAAGTTTCCAGTACGTACCATATTACAGTATTCTCTGGAGAGAATAAAAGAGAGACACTTTAAACTTCTAACTCGGTGCCCGGATGAGTCTCATATTGGTCTCTTCTTGTTTCAGTCTCCTTTTTCACTTTAAATGAATTAATTCACCGTTTCCAAGTCTGTGAGATAATTTGTTTTTATATTAGAGTTTCTCCTCTCAATTAATTTTAGTTTGTTTTGGATTTGTTCGGTTAAATTACAGCTTCCTTTCTTCTGAATCAAACAAACTCAGAAGGCCATCATTATGAAATCAAGTCATCATTAAGATGACTTGATTCATTTCAAGTATTAAAAAAATGTTTATCAATACTGCCAATACTTTATTTCAACCATGTCTTAAATATTTTTGCTGAAACTACTCATTCGGCAAGAAGTAATAATGCCCTCCATTATTATTGAAGCCATCGCTGCGGAGCTATCAGCATTATTTAAAACATGGATATTAAAAATACATGCCTTGTTTTATATTCCGCTGTATCCAAAGGTACTTGCAAGTCAACAAGGAATATTATAATATTGTGGCGGGATTTGGAAAGGGTGGATGGTATTACTTGTGTATTCGATACTAGACAGTTTTCTGCTAGGAAGAAAAAAAACGCTTACCTCATTCCCTTATCAGTACGTGCCTCTAACAATATTTGATTATTTCTTTCTCTAGATTAAATTCGTAAAAAATACTTGATTATTTGTTTATTTCTAATAATTTCCGTAAAGTTGAAGGCTTTCATTGCGAAAATGACATGTGGACGGAATTATACATGATCGCAATTACACATGGAATGAAATGGACATCTTTATAATTTACACCTACTAGAATTACACGCGTTAAAAATCCGTACCTAACTAAGCCAAATTTTTTTATTTTTTATTTCTTCGCTTTAGAGCACATGCGTCAGGTAGGAATGCTATCTTTGTTCTACCTGTATTACAATGGGAGATGCTCTGAAGCGTCAATGATTCCTTCTGCACCGGTGAATACTCGGAAATACGTCAAATGCGCGCCCAACATTGGTATACGGTTGATATTTATCACACGAGAGCGGGTAATTTCTGCGCCTTATTCTTGTTCAAAAACTCCGCTGTGGAACGATTCATGTTTTCTCTCTCCTACAACGTCTCTTCAAGACCCTTGTTTACTCTCTCATCAATTCTAGCATCCCTAAAGTTGAAATAGGCTCTGAAAGAAATTATTTTTCAGTGTGGAGTCAATGTAAAAAAAAAATTAGCACACATTTAAAAATTAAGCCATTTTATAAAAAAAAAAATTAACATCAATGTGTAATTCTATAAGTGCACAATTTCAGTAGGTGTAATTCTCTCTAATGTTTAATTTCGATGAATAAAAAACTTTTCAGCTGTAAAATTATGTGGTTAAATTTTTATACATAAACAGATTATTTTTAGAATGAACTAAAATAAAAAATTAAACAAAAAATATTGTATAATACATTATACTATTAATTTGAAGGTGTCAAGTAGTTTCTGAGAGTATTTTTTTTTTCAATATGATTACAAGGTGTACCGCTATTTAGGTAAATAATTGTCATATACTATTGTCTACGACCAAGGAGGTAGTATTTGTATTCCGAAACAAAATAAGCCGTTCCTCATTCCAATCTCCTTTCTTTGCGATGTCCCTTCGCCCTCATAACAAATTAAAATTAGGGATGCCATAATCCTACCGGCTTAGTGGAATTTCCAATCTTGTGCATTATTGTAGTGTCCCGTTTTAGCGAAAACCACGACATTTTAGCTCAACGATATTTTTCCGAAGGTATTCCAATCATTTTGAAATGTCTCTGAAAACGCTGAACGATACATTTCAATTTTTTATGAAAATACGAGTATTTGATGGAAAGAGCTCCCCGCATTAAATTTTATCGACTTTTCCCTTGTACGATCGGTTTATAATCCACTACTATAAAAGCGTAAAAAATATTTTATTGTTTCCGACCGAAGTCGATTGTATTTACGACAGTGAATTTTTATTGATGGCATTTCGTTTCGAATAACGGATAGAAAATTAACTGTTAAAATTTGACATCGCCTACCTTCTTACTTACAATAAAAATATAAAAAATAAAATAATTTACTTTTATTGAACACTAGCTGGTTCCCGGCATGCGTTGCTATGCCATTCAATAAAATAAATTGACTCTCCCTTCTTATCCCTTCCCGTGCGTCCCCGTTCCCTTCCACCTTCCCCGCCTTCCCCCTCCCTCATCTATTCCCTCTCCATGAACCCCACCTTCCCCCTACCTTTCCTCCCTCCTGCAAAAATATATGAAATGCACATATTTTCATTTATACAAATTTCATAACGCCAGAGCTTACCATTATATTCAGCTTTTGTTACTCGTTGTTAATGTAGCTTTCTATTTGTGAAAGAATTTTTTAAATCAGTTAAGTAGTTTCGGAGCCTATTCAATGCAAACAAACAATCAAATCTTTCCTCTATATAATATTAATTAATATAAGTATAGATTTCTGCATTCTAATCTTGGAATATCTTTGAGTTAATTGTCCAAAAACGTTTTGACTCTGATTCCAAATATTATATTTCTTTGTAGATTATCAAATTCTTTCATATTTCCAGTTTAGGAGGCAGGTACGGGTACCGCCAACCAGGTAACCATTTAATGGATAACCATCACCTCTGCCATAGGTCACCCTAGATACTTCGCTTTGTTTGGTGACTAAACAAGGGTGTCTGGGTTCTTGGGCTGAGTTAGTCAGTATCTTGGTGGCGTATGCGTTTGCCTACCTACTACAATCAGAAGAGACTACTTGAGGAAAACCTAACCTAGACTTCTCCAGCCGCTCTTTTTCAACCCATCGCCTTAAACCGCAATGGGAGGGATGGAGGATTCATACGTCCGTCACTCCTGGATACACTGAACGCCAGATTCCTACCAACGCCTCAAATCTTTTTTCCTTCCCAGAACTTCCTCTCCTTCTTTTGTCTAAAAAGACTCTTCAACCAGAATCCGTAAGAATGACCCTGAGAGATTTTTTTTCTTCTGTGTGGAGCTATTATAAAACAGGTAACTAAATAAAATGCTGAGGACATATAAAAGCCAAACATAGGAAAGCGAATAGTTGAAGTAATAAACTAAACAATGAGTTGAGAAAAAAAATTACAACGGCTTTATCGACGACTTTCGGAGGCCGAAATGTTGAAAATAAATACGATTACGCAATAAATCCATGATGAAAGACAGGGCTTAATGTAATTGAGAGACATTGTATTCCGATGTGCATCAACAAATCACAGTAAAATATGCAAAACTAACACAACTGGACTGTCATTAGTAAAATCTGATAAATTATGATCTGACGAATGGTACCGTACCTTTGAATGTGGATAAAGCGAGGAGTGTCCGTCTACAAAGGGCACAGATAGTTGACAGCCCAATTGCGTACGCCTGCTCTCTGGCCGCTTCGGTCACCCGATTCAAGGCGTTCGGTACGGGCCTTTTCTCGCAAAAGCAGGCCAAGTAGCTTCCTGCTCAAATTTTCACTGCGCCATTTGGGTTGTGCAGATCGATGCGCGTAATTTGTTACCCGAAACGTATAGTTTACTGTCGAAAAGACTCTTCCCACAGTGCCACATTGGTCGTCGACACTTTTAAAACGGCCCAGGAGCTTACCGCTCAATTCAGTACTGAACCAATCCAGCCGCCCGACTCAGGGCGTTCAGTTTTTCATTTAATTTAAATTAGAAAAACCAATAGAGCCTAAAAGGGTCCTCGGATTTTATCGTTTAATTTTTTCAGTCAGCCCTTTGGATTGTGTAGGTCGAGACGCGTAATTTGATATCCATCTCGGGTACTGTAGGGTGTAATTTAAAAAAAAAAAAAATTTGGATTTTGGAAATTTTTGAATTTTCAAAAAAAAATTTTTTGGATTTTGTAAATTTTTGAATTTTCAAAAAAAAAATTTTTTGAGTTTTGGAAATTTTTTAGTTTTGGAAAAAAAATTTTTGTTTTCTGGAAATTTTTTGTTTTTGAAAAAAAAATTTTTTGGATTCTGAAAATTTTTTAATTTTGGAAAAAAAAAATTTGGATTCTGGAAATTTTTTAATTTTGAAAAAAAACTTTTATGGTTTCTGGAAATTTTTGAATTTTTAAAAAAAAAAATTTTTGGTTTCTGGGAATTTTTTAAATTTGGAAAAAAAAATTTTCGGATTCTGGAAATTTTTTAATTTTGAAAAAAAAATTTTTTGGTTTCCGGAAATTTTTGAATTTTGAAAAAAAAAATTTTCGGTTTCTTGAAATTTTTTAATTGTGAAAAAAAAATATTTTTTGGTTTCTGGAAATTTTTTAATTTTGGAAAAAAAATTATTGGATTCTGGAAATTTTTTAATTTTGGAAAAAAAAAATTGTTGGATCTCGGAAATTTTTGAACTTATAACTGAAAGTAATTTTTCAAAAAACGGCGCTATAAAAATGTATTATTCAGAAATTTTAGAGACTTAAACTAAACCCAACTGGGGATGCCGTAGTCTCACTGACTCCAGACGGCAGTAGTTGAGACTCTTGTGCGGTATTCACATTGAAATTTAATTTAAAATGTATGAACCCGTACAGTATTCAAAAGGTACCTACAACATTTGGCAAAAAAAAATTGGACCATCTTTATTTAAATTTACTCATTTCATTAAAAATGTTCAGAATAAATAGTATCCGAGTAGGACGTTGTCAAAAAAAAATTCGAGTGCAGCTTACCGTAGTTTTTCAAAAAACGGCGCTATAAAAATTTATTATTCAGAATTTTTCAGAAACTAAAACTAAACCCATCTGGGGACGCCGTAGTCGCACTGACTCCGGACGGCAGTAATTGGGACTCTTGTGCGGTTTTCACATTGAAATTTAATGTAAAATGTACGAACGATTAGTTCCCCTACTATTCAAAAGGTACCTACACCATTTCGCAAAAAAAAAATGGACCATCTTTATTTAAATTTACTCATTTTATTAGAAATGTTCAGAATATATTGTGTCCGAGTACGTTGTCAAAAAAAATTCGAGTGCAGTTTACACGCGGTAGAAGTGAAACTTTTCCAAAACAATCTCAACTAATACTTGAAAAGTGAGGTCTAAGTAGCCCAGTAAATAAATGTACCCTCTGTAATATTTTACTTCTGCGTATTATGAGCTCCTGGTAGATTTTCAATATTGTACGTCACCCTTTTTGTCATTTTTTACAAAAACGGTCCTATAAAAATATAATTATCAAAATTATTGTGTACCTATTTTTATGAGGTGTTGCTCATCCAACGAATGGTGTCCTGAGCGGCAGTGCCAATGCCCGCCTCTAACGTTGAATAATTATCATAAAGAAGCAAAATACAAAAAAAAGCGTTATGTAACTTTAATATTTAAAAAAAATAAATCCCTTAAATATCTAGGCTAAAGACGAAGGCAGCGCAACACGGCATAACAGCTCAAAAAATAATTACAAAATAAATTATCCTTTCAACTTCAAATAATTTCATTACAAATTTCCAAGTAAAAAACATATGCAATCCCCATTTGATGATTCCCAGTTGTTATGTGCAGGTACCTACCTACTCAGATTCTCAGTTGGTACACCTGCACATGCGTAAAAAAAAACACGCCATTAAAATGTATATTCAGAATTTTATTATCAAATAATCATTTCAATGAAAAAGAGTTCGCAAAGTATTTATATTTATAAATAATACGAATCCTAATGCATCGGAGCCCATCTATCAGGTACCTACTTAGTTCGTCATTCGCAGACGTACAATATTCTGCAATTATATTTTCATCGCTGGCAAGACCGAAACGAAATAATGTCTTCACCACCTCGAGCACGGCCTGAAAATCGAGTTGTTTTTAACGTTTTCCATACAAACAACGCTGTCCTGGCCTGAATGAAAACTTTAGTTGGCGAAGGCAAAGCTCTCCGCCATTTGTAAAATTTCAGAATCGAGTGTTCCAAGGTGTGAGAAAATTTACCCAACCTGAATTTATTTGTAAGAAAATTAGGTGTTCTACTGGCCAGCTAAATTATGCACCCTCGAGAAAAATGCGAGTTTTGCGAAACGTCAGAAAATATCATTTTTCCGCGTGCTATTGTGTAACATTTTGAATGGTGACCGACATATTTGTCGATTTTAAAAGCTTCCTTAATTTCTATTCCTCCTATTTATTGAAAAACATCTCCACCAGAATGCGTTTTTTCGACGATATCTCGAACCGCGTGTCGTACCTTTAAAGTGTCATTTTTTAGCAGAATCGCCTTTAAAATAATATGAGTAAATTTCCAGCAAATTCGTTTTGTATGAGAAAAGTGCTTAATTTTTCTCCGACTTTTTCGAAATGCGAACCTGTCGGCGGGAAATATAACCGGGCCGATTTCTTCGTCGATGAGAGATTCTGTCGGAGGTTCCAGTTATCGCCGCTGATTTTGCATCAGTTTTTACCGTTAATTTTTCGCGTTTCGGTTTCGTGAGTTTTTTTTAGCTTCCTGTCTAGCGATTGTGGTCTCTGCGGTCGGTCAAACTCGAAGAGCGGAGAGGTCATTTTGGCGTGGGAGGCCCTGGACTGAATCGCATTTCAAGCGAAAGCGATCCTTAGGGTGGGCGAACTTAAGGGGCGGCAAGGTCGTTTTTTGACTGTATGACCCATGTGAGTTTTTCGAAAAACTGTGTATTAATATATACTAGCTTTGCCTGTTGCAGAGGCAACCAAGGGGTTAAACACTACGCGATTTGACGTGTGAACGCGGATGAAGCGAAGAGTGTGTGTTAAATAAAATAGGTAGAGAAAAAAACGTCATTTGAATGTGGATAAAGCGAGGAGTGTCCGTCTACAAAGGGCACAGATAGTTGACAGCCCAATTGCGTACGCCTGCTCTCTGGCCGCTTCGGTCACCCGGTTCAAGGCGTTCGGTACGGGCCTTTTCTCGCAAAAGCAGGCCAAGTAGCTTCCTGCTCAAATTTTCACTGCGCCATTTGGGTTGTGCAGATCGATGCGCGTAATTTGTTACCCGAAACGTATAGTTTACTGTCGAAAAGACTCTTCCCACAGTGCCACATTGGTCGTCGACACTTTTAAAACGGCCCAGGAGCTTACCGCTCAATTCAGTACTGAACCAATCCAGCCGCCCGACTCAGGGCGTTCAGTTTTTCATTTAATTTAAATTAGAAAAACCAATAGAGCCTAAAAGGGTCCTCGGATTTTATCGTTTAATTTTTTCAGTCAGCCCTTTGGATTGTGTAGGTCGAGACGCGTAATTTGATATCCATCTCGGGTACTGTAGGGTGTAATTTAAAAAAAAAAAAAATTTGGATTTTGGAAATTTTTGAATTTTCAAAAAAAAATTTTTTGGATTTTGTAAATTTTTGAATTTTCAAAAAAAAAATTTTTTGAGTTTTGGAAATTTTTTAGTTTTGGAAAAAAAATTTTTGTTTTCTGGAAATTTTTTGTTTTTGAAAAAAAAATTTTTTGGATTCTGAAAATTTTTTAATTTTGGAAAAAAAAAATTTGGATTCTGGAAATTTTTTAATTTTGAAAAAAAACTTTTATGGTTTCTGGAAATTTTTGAATTTTTAAAAAAAAAAATTTTTGGTTTCTGGGAATTTTTTAAATTTGGAAAAAAAAATTTTCGGATTCTGGAAATTTTTTAATTTTGAAAAAAAAATTTTTTGGTTTCCGGAAATTTTTGAATTTTGAAAAAAAAAATTTTCGGTTTCTTGAAATTTTTTAATTGTGAAAAAAAAATATTTTTTGGTTTCTGGAAATTTTTTAATTTTGGAAAAAAAATTATTGGATTCTGGAAATTTTTTAATTTTGGAAAAAAAAAATTGTTGGATCTCGGAAATTTTTGAACTTATAACTGAAAGTAATTTTTCAAAAAACGGCGCTATAAAAATGTATTATTCAGAAATTTTAGAGACTTAAACTAAACCCAACTGGGGATGCCGTAGTCTCACTGACTCCAGACGGCAGTAGTTGAGACTCTTGTGCGGTATTCACATTGAAATTTAATTTAAAATGTATGAACCCGTACAGTATTCAAAAGGTACCTACAACATTTGGCAAAAAAAAATTGGACCATCTTTATTTAAATTTACTCATTTCATTAAAAATGTTCAGAATAAATAGTATCCGAGTAGGACGTTGTCAAAAAAAAATTCGAGTGCAGCTTACCGTAGTTTTTCAAAAAACGGCGCTATAAAAATTTATTATTCAGAATTTTTCAGAAACTAAAACTAAACCCATCTGGGGACGCCGTAGTCGCACTGACTCCGGACGGCAGTAATTGGGACTCTTGTGCGGTTTTCACATTGAAATTTAATGTAAAATGTACGAACGATTAGTTCCCCTACTATTCAAAAGGTACCTACACCATTTCGCAAAAAAAAAATGGACCATCTTTATTTAAATTTACTCATTTTATTAGAAATGTTCAGAATATATTGTGTCCGAGTACGTTGTCAAAAAAAATTCGAGTGCAGTTTACACGCGGTAGAAGTGAAACTTTTCCAAAACAATCTCAACTAATACTTGAAAAGTGAGGTCTAAGTAGCCCAGTAAATAAATGTACCCTCTGTAATATTTTACTTCTGCGTATTATGAGCTCCTGGTAGATTTTCAATATTGTACGTCACCCTTTTTGTCATTTTTTACAAAAACGGTCCTATAAAAATATAATTATCAAAATTATTGTGTACCTATTTTTATGAGGTGTTGCTCATCCAACGAATGGTGTCCTGAGCGGCAGTGCCAATGCCCGCCTCTAACGTTGAATAATTATCATAAAGAAGCAAAATACAAAAAAAGCGTTATGTAACTTTAATATTTAAAAAAAATAAATCCCTTAAATATCTAGGCTAAAGACGAAGGCAGCGCAACACGGCATAACAGCTCAAAAAATAATTACAAAATAAATTATCCTTTCAACTTCAAATAATTTCATTACAAATTTCCAAGTAAAAAACATATGCAATCCCCATTTGATGATTCCCAGTTGTTATGTGCAGGTACCTACCTACTCAGATTCTCAGTTGGTACACCTGCACATGCGTAAAAAAAAACACGCCATTAAAATGTATATTCAGAATTTTATTATCAAATAATCATTTCAATGAAAAAGAGTTCGCAAAGTATTTATATTTATAAATAATACGAATCCTAATGCATCGGAGCCCATCTATCAGGTACCTACTTAGTTCGTCATTCGCAGACGTACAATATTCTGCAATTATATTTTCATCGCTGGCAAGACCGAAACGAAATAATGTCTTCACCACCTCGAGCACGGCCTGAAAATCGAGTTGTTTTTAACGTTTTCCATACAAACAACGCTGTCCTGGCCTGAATGAAAACTTTAGTTGGCGAAGGCAAAGCTCTCCGCCATTTGTAAAATTTCAGAATCGAGTGTTCCAAGGTGTGAGAAAATTTACCCAACCTGAATTTATTTGTAAGAAAATTAGGTGTTCTACTGGCCAGCTAAATTATGCACCCTCGAGAAAAATGCGAGTTTTGCGAAACGTCAGAAAATATCATTTTTCCGCGTGCTATTGTGTAACATTTTGAATGGTGACCGACATATTTGTCGATTTTAAAAGCTTCCTTAATTTCTATTCCTCCTATTTATTGAAAAACATCTCCACCAGAATGCGTTTTTTCGACGATATCTCGAACCGCGTGTCGTACCTTTAAAGTGTCATTTTTTAGCAGAATCGCCTTTAAAATAATATGAGTAAATTTCCAGCAAATTCGTTTTGTATGAGAAAAGTGCTTAATTTTTCTCCGACTTTTTCGAAATGCGAACCTGTCGGCGGGAAATATAACCGGGCCGATTTCTTCGTCGATGAGAGATTCTGTCGGAGGTTCCAGTTATCGCCGCTGATTTTGCATCAGTTTTTACCGTTAATTTTTCGCGTTTCGGTTTCGTGAGTTTTTTTTAGCTTCCTGTCTAGCGATTGTGGTCTCTGCGGTCGGTCAAACTCGAAGAGCGGAGAGGTCATTTTGGCGTGGGAGGCCCTGGACTGAATCGCATTTCAAGCGAAAGCGATCCTTAGGGTGGGCGAACTTAAGGGGCGGCAAGGTCGTTTTTTGACTGTATGACCCATGTGAGTTTTTCGAAAAACTGTGTATTAATATATACTAGCTTTGCCTGTTGCAGAGGCAACCAAGGGGTTAAACACTACGCGATTTGACGTGTGAACGCGGATGAAGCGAAGAGTGTGTGTTAAATAAAATAGGTAGAGAAAAAAACGTCATTTGAATGTGGATAAAGCGAGGAGTGTCCGTCTACAAAGGGCACAGATAGTTGACAGCCCAATTGCGTACGCCTGCTCTCTGGCCGCTTCGGTCACCCGGTTCAAGGCGTTCGGTACGGGCCTTTTCTCGCAAAAGCAGGCCAAGTAGCTTCCTGCTCAAATTTTCACTGCGCCATTTGGGTTGTGCAGATCGATGCGCGTAATTTGTTACCCGAAACGTATAGTTTACTGTCGAAAAGACTCTTCCCACAGTGCCACATTGGTCGTCGACACTTTTAAAACGGCCCAGGAGCTTACCGCTCAATTCAGTACTGAACCAATCCAGCCGCCCGACTCAGGGCGTTCAGTTTTTCATTTAATTTAAATTAGAAAAACCAATAGAGCCTAAAAGGGTCCTCGGATTTTATCGTTTAATTTTTTCAGTCAGCCCTTTGGATTGTGTAGGTCGAGACGCGTAATTTGATATCCATCTCGGGTACTGTAGGGTGTAATTTAAAAAAAAAAAAAATTTGGATTTTGGAAATTTTTGAATTTTCAAAAAAAAATTTTTTGGATTTTGTAAATTTTTGAATTTTCAAAAAAAAAATTTTTTGAGTTTTGGAAATTTTTTAGTTTTGGAAAAAAAATTTTTGTTTTCTGGAAATTTTTTGTTTTTGAAAAAAAAATTTTTTGGATTCTGAAAATTTTTTAATTTTGGAAAAAAAAAATTTGGATTCTGGAAATTTTTTAATTTTGAAAAAAAACTTTTTTGGTTTCTGGAAATTTTTGAATTTTTAAAAAAAAAAATTTTTGGTTTCTGGGAATTTTTTAAATTTGGAAAAAAAAATTTTCGGATTCTGGAAATTTTTTAATTTAAAAAAAAAAATTTTTTGGTTTCCGGAAATTTTTGAATTTTGAAAAAAAAAATTTTCGGTTTCTTGAAATTTTTTAATTGTGAAAAAAAAATATTTTTTGGTTTCTGGAAATTTTTTAATTTTGGAAAAAAAATTATTGGATTCTGGAAATTTTTTAATTTTGGAAAAAAAAAAATTGTTGGATCTCGGAAATTTTTGAACTTATAACTGAAAGTAATTTTTCAAAAAACGGCGCTATAAAAATGTATTATTCAGAAATTTTAGAGACTTAAACTAAACCCAACTGGGGATGCCGTAGTCTCACTGACTCCAGACGGCAGTAGTTGAGACTCTTGTGCGGTATTCACATTGAAATTTAATTTAAAATGTATGAACCCGTACAGTATTCAAAAGGTACCTACAACATTTGGCAAAAAAAAATTGGACCATCTTTATTTAAATTTACTCATTTCATTAAAAATGTTCAGAATAAATAGTATCCGAGTAGGACGTTGTCAAAAAAAAATTCGAGTGCAGCTTACCGTAGTTTTTCAAAAAACGGCGCTATAAAAATTTATTATTCAGAATTTTTCAGAAACTAAAACTAAACCCATCTGGGGACGCCGTAGTCGCACTGACTCCGGACGGCAGTAATTGGGACTCTTGTGCGGTTTTCACATTGAAATTAAATGTAAAATGTACGAACGATTAGTTCCCCTACTATTCAAAAGGTACCTACACCATTTCGCAAAAAAAAAATGGACCATCTTTATTTAAATTTACTCATTTTATTAGAAATGTTCAGAATATATTGTGTCCGAGTACGTTGTCAAAAAAAATTCGAGTGCAGTTTACACGCGGTAGAAGTGAAACTTTTCCAAAACAATCTCAACTAATACTTGAAAAGTGAGGTCTAAGTAGCCCAGTAAATAAATGTACCCTCTGTAATATTTTACTTCTGCGTATTATGAGCTCCTGGTAGATTTTCAATATTGTACGTCACCCTTTTTGTCATTTTTTACAAAAACGGTCCTATAAAAATATAATTATCAAAATTATTGTGTACCTATTTTTATGAGGTGTTGCTCATCCAACGAATGGTGTCCTGAGCGGCAGTGCCAATGCCCGCCTCTAACGTTGAATAATTATCATAAAGAAGCAAAATACAAAAAAAAGCGTTATGTAACTTTAATATTTAAAAAAAATAAATCCCTTAAATATCTAGGCTAAAGACGAAGGCAGCGCAACACGGCATAACAGCTCAAAAAATAATTACAAAATAAATTATCCTTTCAACTTCAAATAATTTCATTACAAATTTCCAAGTAAAAAACATATGCAATCCCCATTTGATGATTCCCAGTTGTTATGTGCAGGTACCTACCTACTCAGATTCTCAGTTGGTACACCTGCACATGCGTAAAAAAAAACACGCCATTAAAATGTATATTCAGAATTTTATTATCAAATAATCATTTCAATGAAAAAGAGTTCGCAAAGTATTTATATTTATAAATAATACGAATCCTAATGCATCGGAGCCCATCTATCAGGTACCTACTTAGTTCGTCATTCGCAGACGTACAATATTCTGCAATTATATTTTCATCGCTGGCAAGACCGAAACGAAATAATGTCTTCACCACCTCGAGCACGGCCTGAAAATCGAGTTGTTTTTAACGTTTTCCATACAAACAACGCTGTCCTGGCCTGAATGAAAACTTTAGTTGGCGAAGGCAAAGCTCTCCGCCATTTGTAAAATTTCAGAATCGAGTGTTCCAAGGTGTGAGAAAATTTACCCAACCTGAATTTATTTGTAAGAAAATTAGGTGTTCTACTGGCCAGCTAAATTATGCACCCTCGAGAAAAATGCGAGTTTTGCGAAACGTCAGAAAATATCATTTTTCCGCGTGCTATTGTGTAACATTTTGAATGGTGACCGACATATTTGTCGATTTTAAAAGCTTCCTTAATTTCTATTCCTCCTATTTATTGAAAAACATCTCCACCAGAATGCGTTTTTTCGACGATATCTCGAACCGCGTGTCGTACCTTTAAAGTGTCATTTTTTAGCAGAATCGCCTTTAAAATAATATGAGTAAATTTCCAGCAAATTCGTTTTGTATGAGAAAAGTGCTTAATTTTTCTCCGACTTTTTCGAAATGCGAACCTGTCGGCGGGAAATATAACCGGGCCGATTTCTTCGTCGATGAGAGATTCTGTCGGAGGTTCCAGTTATCGCCGCTGATTTTGCATCAGTTTTTACCGTTAATTTTTCGCGTTTCGGTTTCGTGAGTTTTTTTTAGCTTCCTGTCTAGCGATTGTGGTCTCTGCGGTCGGTCAAACTCGAAGAGCGGAGAGGTCATTTTGGCGTGGGAGGCCCTGGACTGAATCGCATTTCAAGCGAAAGCGATCCTTAGGGTGGGCGAACTTAAGGGGCGGCAAGGTCGTTTTTTGACTGTATGACCCATGTGAGTTTTTCGAAAAACTGTGTATTAATATATACTAGCTTTGCCTGTTGCAGAGGCAACCAAGGGGTTAAACACTACGCGATTTGACGTGTGAACGCGGATGAAGCGAAGAGTGTGTGTTAAATAAAATAGGTAGAGAAAAAAACGTCATTTGAATGTGGATAAAGCGAGGAGTGTCCGTCTACAAAGGGCACAGATAGTTGACAGCCCAATTGCGTACGCCTGCTCTCTGGCCGCTTCGGTCACCCGGTTCAAGGCGTTCGGTACGGGCCTTTTCTCGCAAAAGCAGGCCAAGTAGCTTCCTGCTCAAATTTTCACTGCGCCATTTGGGTTGTGCAGATCGATGCGCGTAATTTGTTACCCGAAACGTATAGTTTACTGTCGAAAAGACTCTTCCCACAGTGCCACATTGGTCGTCGACACTTTTAAAACGGCCCAGGAGCTTACCGCTCAATTCAGTACTGAACCAATCCAGCCGCCCGACTCAGGGCGTTCAGTTTTTCATTTAATTTAAATTAGAAAAACCAATAGAGCCTAAAAGGGTCCTCGGATTTTATCGTTTAATTTTTTCAGTCAGCCCTTTGGATTGTGTAGGTCGAGACGCGTAATTTGATATCCATCTCGGGTACTGTAGGGTGTAATTTAAAAAAAAAAAAAATTTGGATTTTGGAAATTTTTGAATTTTCAAAAAAAAATTTTTTGGATTTTGTAAATTTTTGAATTTTCAAAAAAAAAATTTTTTGAGTTTTGGAAATTTTTTAGTTTTGGAAAAAAAATTTTTGTTTTCTGGAAATTTTTTGTTTTTGAAAAAAAAATTTTTTGGATTCTGAAAATTTTTTAATTTTGGAAAAAAAAAATTTGGATTCTGGAAATTTTTTAATTTTGAAAAAAAACTTTTTTGGTTTCTGGAAATTTTTGAATTTTTAAAAAAAAAAATTTTTGGTTTCTGGGAATTTTTTAAATTTGGAAAAAAAAATTTTCGGATTCTGGAAATTTTTTAATTTAAAAAAAAAAATTTTTTGGTTTCCGGAAATTTTTGAATTTTGAAAAAAAAAATTTTCGGTTTCTTGAAATTTTTTAATTGTGAAAAAAAAATATTTTTTGGTTTCTGGAAATTTTTTAATTTTGGAAAAAAAATTATTGGATTCTGGAAATTTTTTAATTTTGGAAAAAAAAAAATTGTTGGATCTCGGAAATTTTTGAACTTATAACTGAAAGTAATTTTTCAAAAAACGGCGCTATAAAAATGTATTATTCAGAAATTTTAGAGACTTAAACTAAACCCAACTGGGGATGCCGTAGTCTCACTGACTCCAGACGGCAGTAGTTGAGACTCTTGTGCGGTATTCACATTGAAATTTAATTTAAAATGTATGAACCCGTACAGTATTCAAAAGGTACCTACAACATTTGGCAAAAAAAAATTGGACCATCTTTATTTAAATTTACTCATTTCATTAAAAATGTTCAGAATAAATAGTATCCGAGTAGGACGTTGTCAAAAAAAAATTCGAGTGCAGCTTACCGTAGTTTTTCAAAAAACGGCGCTATAAAAATTTATTATTCAGAATTTTTCAGAAACTAAAACTAAACCCATCTGGGGACGCCGTAGTCGCACTGACTCCGGACGGCAGTAATTGGGACTCTTGTGCGGTTTTCACATTGAAATTAAATGTAAAATGTACGAACGATTAGTTCCCCTACTATTCAAAAGGTACCTACACCATTTCGCAAAAAAAAAATGGACCATCTTTATTTAAATTTACTCATTTTATTAGAAATGTTCAGAATATATTGTGTCCGAGTACGTTGTCAAAAAAAATTCGAGTGCAGTTTACACGCGGTAGAAGTGAAACTTTTCCAAAACAATCTCAACTAATACTTGAAAAGTGAGGTCTAAGTAGCCCAGTAAATAAATGTACCCTCTGTAATATTTTACTTCTGCGTATTATGAGCTCCTGGTAGATTTTCAATATTGTACGTCACCCTTTTTGTCATTTTTTACAAAAACGGTCCTATAAAAATATAATTATCAAAATTATTGTGTACCTATTTTTATGAGGTGTTGCTCATCCAACGAATGGTGTCCTGAGCGGCAGTGCCAATGCCCGCCTCTAACGTTGAATAATTATCATAAAGAAGCAAAATACAAAAAAAAGCGTTATGTAACTTTAATATTTAAAAAAAATAAATCCCTTAAATATCTAGGCTAAAGACGAAGGCAGCGCAACACGGCATAACAGCTCAAAAAATAATTACAAAATAAATTATCCTTTCAACTTCAAATAATTTCATTACAAATTTCCAAGTAAAAAACATATGCAATCCCCATTTGATGATTCCCAGTTGTTATGTGCAGGTACCTACCTACTCAGATTCTCAGTTGGTACACCTGCACATGCGTAAAAAAAAACACGCCATTAAAATGTATATTCAGAATTTTATTATCAAATAATCATTTCAATGAAAAAGAGTTCGCAAAGTATTTATATTTATAAATAATACGAATCCTAATGCATCGGAGCCCATCTATCAGGTACCTACTTAGTTCGTCATTCGCAGACGTACAATATTCTGCAATTATATTTTCATCGCTGGCAAGACCGAAACGAAATAATGTCTTCACCACCTCGAGCACGGCCTGAAAATCGAGTTGTTTTTAACGTTTTCCATACAAACAACGCTGTCCTGGCCTGAATGAAAACTTTAGTTGGCGAAGGCAAAGCTCTCCGCCATTTGTAAAATTTCAGAATCGAGTGTTCCAAGGTGTGAGAAAATTTACCCAACCTGAATTTATTTGTAAGAAAATTAGGTGTTCTACTGGCCAGCTAAATTATGCACCCTCGAGAAAAATGCGAGTTTTGCGAAACGTCAGAAAATATCATTTTTCCGCGTGCTATTGTGTAACATTTTGAATGGTGACCGACATATTTGTCGATTTTAAAAGCTTCCTTAATTTCTATTCCTCCTATTTATTGAAAAACATCTCCACCAGAATGCGTTTTTTCGACGATATCTCGAACCGCGTGTCGTACCTTTAAAGTGTCATTTTTTAGCAGAATCGCCTTTAAAATAATATGAGTAAATTTCCAGCAAATTCGTTTTGTATGAGAAAAGTGCTTAATTTTTCTCCGACTTTTTCGAAATGCGAACCTGTCGGCGGGAAATATAACCGGGCCGATTTCTTCGTCGATGAGAGATTCTGTCGGAGGTTCCAGTTATCGCCGCTGATTTTGCATCAGTTTTTACCGTTAATTTTTCGCGTTTCGGTTTCGTGAGTTTTTTTTAGCTTCCTGTCTAGCGATTGTGGTCTCTGCGGTCGGTCAAACTCGAAGAGCGGAGAGGTCATTTTGGCGTGGGAGGCCCTGGACTGAATCGCATTTCAAGCGAAAGCGATCCTTAGGGTGGGCGAACTTAAGGGGCGGCAAGGTCGTTTTTTGACTGTATGACCCATGTGAGTTTTTCGAAAAACTGTGTATTAATATATACTAGCTTTGCCTGTTGCAGAGGCAACCAAGGGGTTAAACACTACGCGATTTGACGTGTGAACGCGGATGAAGCGAAGAGTGTGTGTTAAATAAAATAGGTAGAGAAAAAAACGTCATTTGAATGTGGATAAAGCGAGGAGTGTCCGTCTACAAAGGGCACAGATAGTTGACAGCCCAATTGCGTACGCCTGCTCTCTGGCCGCTTCGGTCACCCGGTTCAAGGCGTTCGGTACGGGCCTTTTCTCGCAAAAGCAGGCCAAGTAGCTTCCTGCTCAAATTTTCACTGCGCCATTTGGGCTGTGCAGATCGAAATTGGAAATTTTTTAAATTCGGAAAAAAAAAATTTCGGATTCTGGAAATTTTTTAATTTTGAAAAAAAAATTTTTTGGTTTCCGGAAATTTTTGAATTTTGAAAAAAAAAATTTCGGTTTCTTGAAATTTTTTAATTGTGAAAAAAAAATTTTTTGGTTTCTGGAAATTTTTTAATTTTGGAAAAAAAAATTATTGGATTCTGGAAATTTTTTAATTTTGGAAAAAAAAAATTGTTGGATCTCGGAAATTTTTGAACTTATAACTGAAAGTAATTTTTCAAAAAACGGCGCTATAAAAATGTATTATTCAGAAATTTTAGAGACTTAAACTAAACCCAACTGGGGATGCCGTAGTCTCACTGACTCCAGACGGCAGTAGATGGGACTCTTGTGCGGTATTCACATTGAAATTTAATTTAAAATGTATGAACCCGTACAGTATTCAAAAGGTACCTACAACATTTGGCAAAAAAAAATTGGACGATCTTTATTTAAATTTACTCATTTCATTAAAAATGTTCAGAATAAATAGTATCCGAGTAGGACGTTGTCAAAAAAAAATTCGAGTGCAGCTTACCGTAGTTTTTCAAAACACGGCGCTATAAAAATTTATTATTCAGAATTTTTCAGAAACTAAAACTAAACCCAACTGGGGACGCCGTAGTCGCACTGACTCCGGACGGCAGTAATTGGGACTCTTGTGCGGTTTTCACATTGAAATTAAATGTAAAATGTACGAACGATTAGTTCCCGTACAGTATTCAAAAGGTACCTACACCATTTCGCAAAAAAAAAATGGACCATCTTTATTTAAATTTACTCATTTTATTAGAAATGTTCAGAATATATAGTGTCCGAGTACGTTGTCAAAAAAAATTCGAGTGCAGTTTACACGCGGTAGAAGTGAAACTTTTCCAAAACAATCTCAACTAATACTTGAAAAGTGAGGTCTGAGTAGCCCAGTAAATAAATGTACCCTCTGTAATATTTTACTCCTGCGTATTATGAGCTCCTGGTAGATTTTCAATATTGTACGTCACCCTTTTTGTCATTTTTTACAAAAACGGTCCTATAAAAATATAATTATCAAAATTATTGTGTACCTATTTTTATGAGGTGTTGCTCATCCAACGAATGGCTCCCTGAGCGGCAGTGCCAATGCCCGCCTCTAACGTTGAATAATTATCATAAAGAAGCAAAATACAAAAATAAGCGTTATGTAACTTTAATATTTAAAAAAAATAAATCCCTTAAATATCTAGGCTAAAGACGAAGGTAGCGCAACACGGCATAACAGCCCAAAAAATTATTACAAAAGAAATTATCCTTTCAACTTCAAATAATTTCATTACAAATTTCCAAAAAAAAAACATATGCAATTCTTATTTGATGATTCCGAATTGTTATGTGCAGGTACCTACCTACTCAAAATAGGCATTCCAAAACCGAGCGTCTAGCAACACTCGATACGGAGATCTTTTTTCGTGAATTGAGCAAATTTCTTTCGATACAGACGAACCTGCCGATTTGAACGGATTGAAATAGAACTACAGGCGTGTTCGACAGACATTTGATTTTGTATTGCGTGAACGATCCGTACTTATATTCCGCACCGCTAGATGTCTCTGGATTGAAATCTTTAGTTGGCGGAGAGCTTTGCCCTACCGCCATTTGTAAAATTTCAGAATCCAGTGTTCCAAGGTGTGAGAAAATTTACTCAACCTGAATTTATTTGTAAGAAAATTAGGTGTTCTACTGGCCAGTAAAATTATGCACCCTCGAGAAAAATGCGAGTTTTGCGAAACGTCATAAAATATCATTTTTCCGCGCGCTATCGTGTAACATTTTGAATGGTGACCGACATATTTGTCGATTTTAAAAGCTTCCTTAACTTTTATTCTTCGTATTTATCGAAAAACATCTTCGCCAGAATGCGCCTTTTCGACGATATCTCGAACCGCGTGTCGTACCTATAAAATGTCATTTTTTAGCAGCATCGCCATTAAAATATTATGAAAAAATTTCTAGCAAATTCGTTTTGTATGAGAATAGTGCTTAATTTTTCTCCGACTTTTTCGAAATGCGAACCTGTCGGCGGGAAATATAACCGGGCCGATTTCTTCGTCGATGAGAGATTCAGTCGGAGGTTCCAGTTATCGCCGCTGATTTTGCATCAGTTTTTACCGTTGACTTTTGGTGTTTCGGTTTCATGGTTTTTTTTTAGCTTCCTGTCTAGCGATTGTGGTCTCTGCGGTCGGTCAAACTCGAAGAGCGGAGAGGTCATTTTGGCGTGGGAGGCCCTGCACTGAATCGCATTTCAAGCGAAAGCGATCCTTAGGGTGGGCGAACTTAAGGGGCGGCAAGGTCGTCTTTTGACTGTATGACCCATGTGAGTTTTTCGAAAAACTGTGCAATACTATATTAACTAGCTTTGCCTGTTGCAGAGGCAACCAAGGGGTTAAACACTACGCGATTTGACGTGTGAACGCGGATGAAGCGAAGAGTGTGTGTTAAATAAAATAGGTAGAGAAAAAAACGTCATTTGAATGTGGATAAAGCGAGGAGTGTCCGTCTACAAAGGGCACAGATAGTTGACAGCCCAATTGCGTACGCCTGCTCTCTGGCCGCTTCGGTCACCCGGTTCAAGGCGTTCGGTACGGGCCTTTTCTCGCAAAAGCAGGCCAAGTAGCTTCCTGCTCAAATTTTCACTGCGCTATTTGGGCTGTGCAGATCGATACGCGTAATTTGTTACCCGAAACGTATAGTTTACTGTCGAAAAGACTCTTCCCACAGTGCCACATTGGTCGTCGACACTTTTAAAACGGCCCAGGAGCTTACCGCTCAATTCAGTACTGAACCAATCCAGCCGCCCGACTCAGGGCGTTCAGTTTTTCATTTAATTTAAATTTGAAAAACCAATAGAGCCTAAAAGGGTCCTCGGATTTTATCGTTCAATTTTTTCAGTCAGCCCTTTGGATTGTGTAGGTCGAGACGCGTAATTTGATATCCTTCTCGGGTACTGTAGGGTGTAATTTAAAAAAAAAAAATTTTGGATTTTGGAAATTTTTGAATTTTAAATAAAAAAAATTTTGGATTTTGTAAATCTTTGAATTTTCAAAAAAAAATTTTTTGAGTTTTGGAAATTTTTTAATTTTGGAAAAAAAAAACTTTTTTGGATTCTGAAAATTTTTTAATTTTGGAAAAAAAAAATTTGGATTCTGGAAATTTTTTAATTTTGAAAAAAAACTTTTTTGGATTCTGGAAATTTTTTAATTTTGGAAAAAAAAAATTTGGATTCTGGAAATTTTTTAATTTTGAAAAAAAACTTTTTCGGATTCTGGAAATTTTTTAATTTTGAAAAAAAAATTTTTTGGTTTCCGGAAATTTTTGAATTTTGAAAAAAAAAATTTTCGGTTTCTTGAAATTTTTTAATTGTGAAAAAAAAATTTTTTGGTTTCTGGAAATTTTTTAATTTTGGAAAAAAAAATTATTGGATTCTGGAAATTTTGTAATTTTGGAAAAAAAAAATTGTTGGATCTCGGAAATTTTTGAACTGAAAGTAATTTTTCAAAAAACGGCGCTATAAAAATGTATTATTCAGAAATTTTAGAGACTTAAACTAAACCCAACTGGGGATGCCGTAGTCTCACTGACTCCAGACGGCAGTAGTTGAGACTCTTGTGCGGTATTCACATTGAAATTTAATTTAAAATGTATGAACCCGTACAGTATTCAAAAGGTACCTACAACATTTGGCAAAAAAAAATTGGACGATCTTTATTTAAATTTACTCATTTCATTAAAAATGTTCAGAATAAATAGTATCCGAGTAGGACGTTGTCAAAAAAAAATTCGAGTGCAGCTTACCGTAGTTTTTCAAAAAACGGCGCTATAAAAATTTATTATTCAGAATTTTTCAGAAACTAAAACTAAACCCAACTGGGGACGCCGTAGTCGCACTGACTCCGGACGGCAGTAATTGGGACTCTTGTGCGGTTTTCACATTGAAATTAAATGTAAAATGTACGAACGATTAGTTCCCGTACAGTATTCAAAAGGTACCTACACCATTTCGCAAAAAAAAAATGGACCATCTTTATTTAAATTTACTCATTTTATTAGAAATGTTCAGAATATATAGTGTCCGAGTACGTTGTCAAAAAAAATTCGAGTGCAGTTTACACGCGGTAGAAGTGAAACTTTTCCAAAACAATCTCAACTAATGCTTGAAAAGTGAGGTCTGAGTAGCCCAGTAAATAAATGTACCCTCTGTAATATTTTACTCCTGCGTATTATGAGCTCCTGGTAGATTTTCAATATTGTACGTCACCCTTTTTGTCATTTTTTACAAAAACGGTCCTATAAAAATATAATTATCAAAATTATTGTGTACCTATTTTTATGAGGTGTTGCTCATCCAACGAATGGCTCCCTGAGCGGCAGTGCCAATGCCCGCCTCTAACGTTGAATAATTATCATAAAGAAGCAAAATACAAAAATAAGCGTTATGTAACTTTAATATTTAAAAAAAATAAATCCCTTAAATATCTAGGCTAAAGACGAAGGTAGCGCAACACGGCATAACAGCCCAAAAAATTATTACAAAAGAAATTATCCTTTCAACTTCAAATAATTTCATTACAAATTTCCAAAAAAAAAACATATGCAATTCTTATTTGATGATTCCGAATTGTTATGTGCAGGTACCTACCTACTCAAAATAGGCATTCCAAAACCGAGCGCCTAGCAACACTCGATACGGAGATCTTTTTTCGTGAATTGAGCAAATTTCTTTCGATACAGACGAACCTGCCGATTTGAACGGATTGAAATAGAACTACAGGCGTGTTCGACAGACATTTGATTTTGTATTGCGTGAACGATCCGTACTTATATTCCGCACCGCTAGATGTCTCTGGATTGAAATCTTTAGTTGGCGGAGAGCTTTGCCCTACCGCCATTTGTAAAATTTCAGAATCCAGTGTTCCAAGGTGTGAGAAAATTTACTCAACCTGAATTTATTTGTAAGAAAATTAGGTGTTCTACTGGCCAGTAAAATTATGCACCCTCGAGAAAAATGCGAGTTTTGCGAAACGTCAGAAAATATCATTTTTCCGCGCGCTATTGTGTAACATTTTGAATGGTGACCGACATATTTGTCGATTTTAAAAGCTTCCTTAATTTCTATTCCTCCTATTTATTGAAAAACATCTCCACCAGAATGTGTTTTTTCGACGATATCTCGAACCGCGTGTCGTACCTTTAAAGTGTCATTTTTTAGCAGAATCGCCTTTAAAATAATATGAGTAAATTTCCAGCAAATTCGTTTTGTATGAGAATAGTGCTTAATTTTTCTCCGACTTTTTCGAAATGCGAACCTGTCGGCGGGAAATATAACCGGGCCGATTTCTTCGTCGATGAGAGATTCAGTCGGAGGTTCCAGTTATCGCCGCTGATTTTGCATCAGTTTTTACCGTTGACTTTTGGTGTTTCGGTTTCATGGTTTTTTTTTAGCTTCCTGTCTAGCGATTATGGTCTCTGCGGTCGGTCAAACTCGAAGAGCGGAGAGGTCATTTTGGCGTGGGAGGCCCTGCACTGAATCGCATTTCAAGCGAAAGCGATCCTTAGGGTGGGCGAACTTAAGGGGCGGCAAGGTCGTCTTTTGCCTGTATGACCCATGTGAGTTTTTCGAAAAACTGTGCAATACTATATTAACTAGCTTTGCCTGTTGCAGAGGCAACCAAGGGGTTAAACACTACGCGATTTGACGTGTGAACGCGGATGAAGCGAGGAGTGTGTGTTAAATAAAATAGGTGAAGAAAAAAACGATGTTTGTAATTTGTTACCCGTAACGTATAATTTACTGTTGCAAAGACTCCTACCATTGTGCCACTTTGGTCGTCGACACTTTTAAAACGTCCCAGGAGCTTACCGCTCAATTCAGTACTGAACCAATCCAGCCGCCCGACTCAGGGCGTTCAGTTTTTCATTTAATTTAAATTAGAAAAACCAATAGAGCCTAAAAGGGTCCTCGGATTTTATCGTTCAATTTTTTCAGTCAGCCCTTCGGATTGTGTAGGTCGAGACGCGTAATTTGATATCCATCTCGGGTACTGTAGGGTGTAATTTAAAAAAAAAAAATTTTGGATTTTGAAAAAAAATTTTTTAGACTTTGGAAATTTTTGAATTTTCAAAAAAAAATTTTTGGATTTTGTAAATTTTTGAATTTTCAAAAAAAAATTTTGAGTTTTGGAAATTTTTTAATTTTGAAAAAAAAACTTTTTTGGTTTCTGGGAATTTTTGAATTTTGAAAAAAAAAATTTTTGTTTTCTGGAAATTTTTTAAATTTGGAAAAAAAAAATTTCGGATTCTGGAAATTTTTTAATTTAAAAAAAAAAATTTTTTGTTTCCGGAAATTTTTGAATTTTGAAAAAAAAAATTTTCGGTTTCTGGAAATTTTTTAATTTTGAAAAAAAAAATTTTTGGTTTCTGAAAATTTTTTAATTTTGGAAAAAAAAATTATTTGATTCTGGAAATTTTTTAATTTTGGAAAAAAAAATTGTCGGATCTCGGAAATTTTTTAACTTATAACTGAAAGTAATTTTTCAAAAAACGGCGCTATAAAAATGTATTATTCAGAAATTTTAAAGACTTAAACTAAACCCAACTGGGGATGCCGTAGTCTCACTGATTCCAGACGGCAGTAGTTGACTCTAGTGCGGTATTCACATTGAAATTTTATTTAAAATGTATGAACCCGTACAGTATTCAAAAGGTACCTACACCATTTGGCAAAAAAAAATTGGACCATCTTTATTTAAATTTACTCATTTTATTAGAAATGTTCAGAATAAATAGTATCCGAGTAGGACGTTGTCAAAAAAAAATTCGAGTGCAGCTTACCGTAGTTTTTCAAAAAACGGCGCTATAAAAATGTATTATTCAGAATTTTTCAGAAACTAAAACTAAACCCAACTGGGGACGCCGTAGTCGCACTGACTCCGGACGGCAGTAATTGGGACTCTTGTGCGGTTTTCACATTGAAATTTAATGTAAAATGTACGAACGATTAGTTCCCGTACAGTGTTCAAAAGGTACATACACCATTTCGCAAAAAAAAAATTGGACCATCTTTATTTAAATTTACTCATTTTATTAGAAATGTTCAGAATGCTCATCCGACGACTGGTTCCCGGGGCGGCAGTGCCAATGCCCGCCTCTAACGTTAAATAATTATCGTAAAGAAGCAAAATACAAAAGAAAGCGTTATGTAACTTTAATATTAAATAAAATAGATCCCTTAAATATCTAGGCTAAAGACGAAGGTAGCGCAATACGGCATAACAGCTCAAAAAATTATTACAAAAGAAATTATCCTTTCAACTTCAAATAATTTCATTACAAATTTCCAAAAAAAATATATATATATTTCCCATATTATGATGCCGAGTTGTTATGTGCAGGTACCTACCTACTCAGATTCTCAGTTGGTACACCTGCACATACGTAAAAAAAAACACGCCATTAAAATGTATATTCAGAATTTTTTATCAAATAATCATTTCAATGAAAAAGAGTTCGCAAAGTATTTATATTTATAAATAATACGAATCCTAATGCATCGGAGCCCATCTATCGGGTACTTACTTAGTTCGTCATTCGCAGACGTACAATAGTCTGCAATTATATTTTCTTCGCTGGCAAGACCGAAACGAAATAATGTAGTCACCACCTCGAGCACGGCCTGAAAATCGAGTGGTTTTTTAACGTTTTCCATACAAACAACGCTGTCCTGGCCCGATTGAAAAGTTTAGTTGGCGGAGAGCTCGGCTATCCGCCATTTGTAAAATTTCAGAATCCAGTGTGCCCAGGTGTGAGAAAATTTACCCAACCTGAATTTATTTGTAAGAAAATTAGGTGTTCTACTGGCCAGACAAATTATGCACCCTCGAGAAAAATGCGAGTTTTGCGAAACGTCAGAAAATATCATTTTTCCGCGCGCTATTGTGTAACATTTTGAATGGTGACCGACATATTTGTCGATTTTAAAAGCTTCCTTAATTTCTATTCCTCCTATTTATTGAAAAACATCTCCACCAGAACGCGCTTTTTCGACGATATCTCGTACCGCGTGTCGTACCTATAAAATGTCATTTTTTAGCAGCATCGCCATTAAAATATTATGAAAAAATTTCTAGCAAATTCGTTTTGTATGAAAATAGTGCTTAATTTTTCTCCGACTTTTTCGAAATGCGAACCTGTCGGCGGGAAATATAACCGGGCCGATTTCTTCGTCGATGAGAGATTCAGTCGGAGGTTCCAGTTATCGCCGCTGATTTTGCATCAGTTTTTACCGTTGACTTTTGGTGTTTCGGTTTCATGGTTTTTTTTTAGCTTCCTGTCTAGCGATTATGGTCTCTGCGGTCGGTCAAACTCGAAGAGCGGAGAGGTCATTTTGGCGTGGGAGGCCCTGCACTGAATCGCATTTCAAGCGAAAGCGATCCTTAGGGTGGGCGAACTTAAGGGGCGGCAAGGTCGTCTTTTGCCTGTATGACCCATGTGAGTTTTTCGAAAAACTGTGCAATACTATATTAACTAGCTTTGCCTGTTGCAGAGGCAACCAAGGGGTTAAACACTACGCGATTTGACGTGTGAACGCGGATGAAGCGAAGAGTGTGTGTTAAATAAAATAGGTAAAGAAAAAAACGTCATTTGAATGTGGATAAAGCGAGGAGTGTCCGTCTACAAAGGGCACAGATAGTTGACAGCCCAATTGCGTACGCCTGCTCTCTGGCCGCTTCGGTCACCCGGTTCAAGGCGTTCGGTACGGGCCTTTTCTCGCAAAAGCAGGCCAAGTAGCTTCCTGCTCAAATATTCACTGCGCCATTTGGGCTGTGCAGATCGATACGCGTAATTTGTTACCCGAAACGTATAGTTTACTGTCGAAAAGACTCTTCCCACAGTGCCACATTGGTCGTCGACACTTTTAAAACGGCCCAGGAGCTTACCGCTCAATTCAGTACTGAACCAATCCAGCCGCCCGACTCAGGGCGTTCAGTTTTTCATTTAATTTAAATTAGAAAAACCAATAGAGCCTAAAAGGGTCCTCGGATTTTATCGTTCAATTTTTTCAGTCAGCCCTTTGGATTGTGTAGGTCAAAAAACGGCGCTATAAAAATGTATTATTCAGAATTTTTCAGAAACTAAAACTAAACCCAACTGGGGACGCCGTAGTCGCACTGACTCCGGACGGCAGTAATTGGGACTCTTGTGCGGTTTTCACATTGAAATTAAATGTAAAATGTACGAATGATTAGTTCCCGTACAGTATTCAAAAGGTACCTACACCATTTCGCAAAAAAAAAATGGACCATCTTTATTTAAATTTACTCATTTTATTAGAAATGTTCAGAATATATAGTGTCCGAGTACGTTGTCAAAAAAAATTCGAGTGCAGTTTACACGCGGTAGAAGTGAAACTTTTCCAAAACAATCTCAACTAATACTTGAAAAGTGAGGTCTGAGTAGCCCAGTAAATAAATGTACCCTCTGTAATATTTTACTCCTGCGTATTATGAGCTCCTGGTAGATTTTCAATATTGTACGTCACCCTTTTTGTCATTTTTTACAAAAACGGTCCTATAAAAATATAATTATCAAAATTATTGTGTACCTATTTTTATGAGGTGTTGCTCATCCAACGAACGGCTCCCTGAGCGGCAGTGCCAATGCCCGCCTCTAACGTTGAATAATTATCATAAAGAAGCAAAATACACAAAAAGCGTTATGTAACTTTAATATTTAAAAAAAATAAATCCCTTAAATATCTAGGCTAAAGACGAAGGCAGCGCAACACGGCATAACAGCCCAAAAAATAATTACAAAAGAAATTATCCTTTCAACTTCAAATAATTTCATTACAAATTTCTAAATAAAAAACCTATGCAATTCCCATACGATTATTCCGAGTGGTTATGTGCAGGTACCTACCTACTCAAAATAGGCATTCCAAAACCGAGCGCCTAGCAACACTCGATACGGAGATCTTTTTTCGTGAATTGAGCAAATTTCTTTCGATACAGACGAACCTGCCGATTTGAACGGATTGAAATAGAACTACAGGCGTGTTCGACAGACATTTGATTTTGTATTGCGTGAACGATCCGTACTTATATTCCGCACCGCTAGATGTCTCTGGATTGAAATCTTTAGTTGGCGGAGAGCTTTGCCCTACCGCCATTTGTAAAATTTCAGAATCCAGTGTTACCAGGTGTGAGAAAATTTACCCAACCTGAATTTATTTGTAAGAAAATTAGGTGTTCTACTGGCCAGATAAATTATGCACCCTCGAGAAAAATGCGAGTTTTGCGAAACGTCAGAAAATATCATTTTTCCGCGCGCTATTGTGTAACATTTTGAATGGTGACCGACATATTTGTTGATTTTAAAAGCTTCCTTAACTTCTATTCTTCGTATTTATTGAAAAACATTTCCGCCATAATGCGACTTTTCGACGATAACTCGTACCGCGTGTCGTACCTGTAAAATGTCATTTTTTAGCAGCATCGCCATTAAAATATTATAAAAAAATTTCTAGCAAATTCGTTTTGTATGAAAATAGTGCTTAATTTTTCTCCGACTTTTTCGAAATGCGAACCTGTCGGCGGGAAATATAACCGGGCCGATTTCTTCGTCGATGAGAGATTCAGTCGGAGGTTCCAGTTATCGCCGCTGATTTTGCATCAGTTTTTACCGTTGACTTTTGGTGTTTCGGTTTCATGGTTTTTTTTTAGCTTCCTGTCTAGCGATTATGGTCTCTGCGGTCGGTCAAACTCGAAGAGCGGAGAGGTCATTTTGGCGTGGGAGGCCCTGCACTGAATCGCATTTCAAGCGAAAGCGATCCTTAGGGTGGGCGAACTTAAGGGGCGGCAAGGTCGTCTTTTGCCTGTATGACCCATGTGAGTTTTTCGAAAAACTGTGCAATACTATATTAACTAGCTTTGCCTGTTGCAGAGGCAACCAAGGGGTTAAACACTACGCGATTTGACGTGTGAACGCGGATGAAGCGAAGAGTGTGTGTTAAATAAAACAGGTAAAGAAAAAAACGATGTTTGTAATTTGTTACCCGTAACGTATAATTTACTGTTGCAAAGACTCCTACCATTGTGCCACTTTGGTCGCCGACACTTTTAAAACGTCCCAGGAGCTTACCGCTCAATTCAGTACTGAACCAATCCAGCCGCCCGACTCAGGGCGTTCAGTATTTCATTTAATTTAAATTAGAAAAACCAATAGAGCCTAAAAGGGTCTTCGGAGTTTATCGTTCAATTTTTTCCGTCAGCCCTTCGGTTTGTGTAGGTCGAGACGCGTAATTTGATATCCATCTCGGGTACTGTAGGGTGTAATTTAAAAAAAAAAAATTGGATTTTGAAAAAAAAATTTTGGACTTTGGAAATTTTTTAATTTTCAAAAAAAAAATTTTTGGATTTTGTAAATTTTTGAATTTTCAAAAAAAAAATTTTTGAGTTTTGGAAATTTTTTAATTTTGGAAAAAAAAAATTTGGATTTTGGAAATTATTGAATTTTGAAAAAAAAAATTTTTAAGTTTTGGATATTTTTTTAATTTTGGAAATAAAAAATTTTTTGTCTTGGAAATTTTTGAACTGAAAGTAATTTTTCAAAAAACGGCGCTATAAAAATGTATTAATCAGAAATTTTAGAGACAAACTAAACCCAACTGGGGATACCGTAGTCTCACTGACTCCAGACGGCAGTAGTTGAGACTCTTGTGCGGTATTCACATTGAAAAAAAAATTTTTGGATTTTGTAAATTTTTGAATTTTCAAAAAAAAAATTTTTGAGTTTTGGAAATTTTTTAATTTTGGAAAAAAAAAATTTGGATTTTGGAAATTATTGAATTTTGAAAAAAAAAATTTTTAAGTTTTGGATATTTTTTTAATTTTGGAAATAAAAAATTTTTTGTCTTGGAAATTTTTGAACTGAAAGTAATTTTTCAAAAAACGGCGCTATAAAAATGTATTAATCAGAAATTTTAGAGACAAACTAAACCCAACTGGGGATACCGTAGTCTCACTGACTCCAGACGGCAGTAGTTGAGACTCTTGTGCGGTATTCACATTGAAATTTAATTTAAAATGTATGAACCCGTACAGTATTCAAAAGGTACCCACACCATTTGGCAAAAAAAAATTGGACCATCTTTATTTAAATTTACTCATTTTATTAGAAATGTTCAGAATATATAGTGTCCGAGTACGTTGTCAAAAAAAATTCGAGTGCAGTTTACACGCGGTAGAAGTGAAACTTTTCCATTTTGGAAAAAAAAATTATTGGATTCTGGAAATTTTTTAATTTTGGAAAAAAAAAATTGTTGGATCTCGGAAATTTTTGAACTTATAACTGAAAGTAATTTTTCAAAAAACGGCGCTATAAAAATGTATTATTCAGAAATTTTAGAGACTTAAACTAAACCCAACTGGGGATGCCGTAGTCTCACTGACTCCAGACGGCAGTAGTTGGGACTCTTGTGCGGTATTCACATTGAAATTTAATTTAAAATGTATGAACCCGTACAGTATTCAAAAGGTACCTACACCATTTGGCAAAAAAAATTGGACCATCTTTATTTAAATTTACTCATTTTATTAGAAATGTTCAGAATATATAGTGTCCGAGTACGTTGTCAAAAAAAATTCGAGTGCAGTTTACACGCGGTAGAAGTGAAACTTTTCCATTTTGGAAAAAAAAATTATTGGATTCTGGAAATTTTTTAATTTTGGAAAAAAAAAATTGTTGGATCTCGGAAATTTTTGAACTTATAACTGAAAGTAATTTTTCAAAAAACGGCGCTATAAAAATGTATTATTCAGAAATTTTAGAGACTTAAACTAAACCCAACTGGGGATGCCGTAGTCTCACTGACTCCAGACGGCAGTAGTTGAGACTCTTGTGCGGTATTCACATTGAAATTTAATTTAAAATGTATGAACCCGTACAGTATTCAAAAGGTACCCACACCATTTGGCAAAAAAAAATTGGACCATCTTTATTTAAATTTACTCATTTTATTAGAAATGTTCAGAATAAATATTATCCGAGTAGGACGTTGTCAAAAAAAAATTCGAGTGCAGCTTACTGTAGTTTTTCAAAAAACGGCGCTATAAAAATGTATTATTCAGAATTTTTCAGAAACTAAAACTAAACCCAACTGGGGACGCCGTAGTCGCACTGACTCCGGACGGCAGTAATTGGGACTCTTGTGCGGTTTTCACATTGAAATTTAATGTAAAATGTACGAACGATTAGTTCCCGTACAGTATTCAAAAGGTACCTACACCATTTCGCAAAAAAAAATTGGACCATCTTTATTTAAATTTACTCATTTTTTTAGAAATGTTCAGAATATATACTATCCGAGTAGGTACCTACGTACGTTGTCAAAAAAAATTCGAGTGCAGTTTACATGCGGTAGAAGTGAAACTTTTCCAAAACAATCTCAACTAATACTTGAAAAGTGAGGTCTAAGTTGTCCAGTAAATAAATGTATTCTCTGTTAAATTTTACTCTTGCGTGTTATGTGCTCCTGGTAGATTTTCAATATTGTACCTCACCTTTTTGTCATTTTTCACAAAAACGGCCCTTTAAAAATATAATTTTCAAAATTATTGTATACCCATTTTTATGAGGTGTTGCTCATCCAACGAATGGTTCCCGGGGCGGCAGTGCCAATGCCCGCCTCTAACGTTGAATAATTATCATAAATAAGCTAAATACAAAAAAAGCGTTATGTTACTATAATATTTTAAAAAAATAAATCCCTTAAATATCTAGGCTAAAGACGAAGGTAGCGCAACACGGCATAACAGCCCAAAAAATAATTACAAAAGAAATTATCCTTTCAACTTCAAATAATTTCATTACAAATTTCCAAAAGAAAAAACATATGCAATACCCATTTGATGATTCCGAGTTGTTATGTGCAGGTACCTACCTACTCAGATTCTCAGTTGGTACACCTGCACATACGTAAAAAAAAACACGCCATTAAAATGTATATTCAGAATTTTTTATCAAATAATCATTTCAATGAAAAAGAGTTCGCAAAGTATTTATATTTATAAATAATACGAATCCTAATGCATCGGAGCCCATCTATCAGGTACCTACTTAGTTCGTCATTCGCAGACGTACAATATTCTGACATTGTGAACCCGTACATAAATTAAAAAACTACTTTCCTAAAATGGGCATTCCAAAACCGAGCGTCTAGCAACACTCGATACGGAGATCTTTTTTCGTGAATTGAGCAAATTTCTTTCGATACAGACGAACCTGCCGATTTGAACGGATTGAAATAGAACTACAGGCGTGTTCGACAGACATTTGATTTTGTTTTGTGTGAACGATCCGTACTTGTATTCCGCACCGCTAGATGTCTCTGGATTGAAATCTTTAGTTGGCGGAGAGTGTTGCCTTCCGCCATTTGTAAAATTTCAGAATCCAGTGTTACCAGGTGTGAGAAAATTTACCCAACCTGAATTTATTTGTAAGAAAATTAGGTGTTCTACTGGCCAGATAAATTATGCACCCTCGAGAAAAATGCGAGTTTTGCGAAACGTCAGAAAATATCATTTTTCCGCGCGCTATTGTGTAACATTTTGAATGGTGACCGACATATTTGTCGATTTTAAAAGCTTCCTTAATTTCTATTCCTCCTATTTATTAAAAAACATCTCCACCAGAACGCGCTTTTTCGACGATATCTCGTACCGCGTGTCGTACCTATAAAATGTCATTTTTTAGCAGCATCGCCATTAAAATAAAAGAATAAATTTCTAGCAAATTCGTTTCGCGTAAAGGAAATAGTGATTAAGATTTCTTATCTTTTTTGCAAATGCGAACCTGTCGGCGGGAAATATAACCAGGCCGATTTCTTCGTCGATGAGAGATTCAGCCGGAGGTTCCAGTTATCGCCGCTGATTTTGTATCAGTTTTTTCCGTTGACTTTTGGCGTTTCTAAAATAAGAATTTCGTGTGAGTTTCCTGTCTTGCGATAGTGGTCTCTGAGGTCGGTCAAACTCGAAGAGCGGAGAGGTCATTTTGGCGTGGGAGGCCTGCACTGAAAAAAAAAGCCCTGTGTTTCGAGCGAAACTGAACCTCGAAACGGGTAAAACTTAAGGGGCGGCAAGGTCGTCTTTTGCCTAAATGACGAAAAAAAAGTGAGTTTTCGAAAACTGTGCATTAATATATATATAATTATCACGTTCTTGGAAAACTTCCGCGTCAAAACTACAAATGATGAAAATACGCGTGTGATAAAATACGCACAAATTCTGTACATTACGAAAACGAGACAACAACAAGGTTGAACATTAAGGTAATACTTTTTCTCGTTAATGTCGTAACAAAGTAGGCTTTATTGGTAAAGTATCCGAAGAAAGAAATTAAAGTTTTGCCGTTTAAGGGCGTGTAAGAACAACCCCTGGCTGTTTCCGAAATAGAATCTCCGAGGAAAACTTCACAATATTTCATGAGACTTTGAAAAATGAAAGAATGTTTAGGGTTGGTAAACTTAATCCTTTGGTATTTTGTGTTTTGTCAGGAGTTTTGAGCTATTAAACGAAATAGACAAAAATAACTTAAAATTCGTTGCTCCAGCAGATTTTTTTAATTTATTTAAACTAGTTATTTTCTTCAATCTAATTAGCTTTGTGGCTTCATTTTAATTAAATGAAAACAAATCGCATTGCACGCACTAACTTTCGATAAAATTGATCGAGGCCTTTAATTAATTTCTCACTCCTCTTTGCACATGTTTGTTTTTGTCATTTTCATTAATTTTAATTTTATTCCGACGAAGGAACCATTGATTTCGAAACATGTTGATAATTTTGATGAAGTAAGTGGTGTACACAAAATGATTTGTTTTGATTTAATCTAATTATAGTTACAAACAGTAAAAAATCATAAGAAAATTATTAACAAGAGAAAAAATGATTAAATCATGTAATCCGAATAAGATGATAGCACCGAACTTTAAAATATATAATATATATACATTACATTTTTATGCGCATTCCGCATAAGATTCCTATTGCCCCCAACCGTCTGGAGTTAGTGGAACCGTGGCACTCCCAATTGAGGTAGGTATTGTGAGGCTGAAGGTAGTGAGCAGGTAAAAGAGGGTTTACTAAGGTGGGAATATTTCTGGCTATTCAGATCTGGTCACCGAACAAGATTAAAGTCATTTCAAGCAACGCTTCAATTCTGAATGGTTTGACTTGTTCCAGAGTATTTAGCTACCCTTCTGCAACAGGGGTCTTTGCTTTGATATCTCTGTTGTACTTGCTGTAATCATTATTTAACCTATGTATTATGTGTGTTCCTTATCATCATTGAATGAAGATGTACAGCACGAGATTACCGAAACTATTGGCTACTTCAAAACGTGCCAAGAAAGGCACTTTTTTTTAAGATATTCACTGGAAACTTACTAATTTCCAAAGCACTGTCAATCATTTTTAAACTTAACTACAGCGTAAAAACATGATTTTACGGAATACTTGACTTACTTTAACAAGTGATTTCTGACTTTATATGGAGAAAAAATGGTAATGAACTTTGGTTTCCGGTGACTTTTTTGATATCTTTTTAAAATTGTTTTTTCTTTAAAAAACCACTACAAAAAATTCTTCTACATGTTGTAACTCCCGAGCAACCAACACACTCCTCACCCTGCTATCTACTGATTTTCAAAATATTTTTAGTCAAAAAAAAATTGTTTATGTATGTGTATTAAAAATGTCAAAGTTGACCAAAATTTCGACCAACATTTTTTTTAACTCCTAATAATATCAGGATTCATGAGTAAAATAATTCCAGTACGTTACTTCATACCCTGTATTTGCATAAGAAATCAAAAAGATAGTTATTAGTTATTATGTTGTTTTAATCAGAATAATAAATATTGCAGATTTCTTAAAAAAAATCTTTACGTAGGTACTCTATTTATTTTTATTTCACTTTATTCTCATTTCTTAGTATCACAGTTTTTTTAATTATTTTTTCCCTTAAAACTTCTAAAAAATTTATTTATAGAAATTGTTAAGGTACTATTTCTAATTTTTCCATGTAACACAAATTAATTTTCTTAAAATTTATGTAAAACAATGAATAAAAGCAATTTTATTTGCTGCTAATGCAGATCTTTAACAAATACGCAGGCAAATTCTCTATTTTTACATTGTCTTTTAATTGCTGTTCATATGTGTATTTTCTCCCAAAAAAAAAACAAAAATAAAACGAACTGCTCTGCATTTCCTCAAAGAATCATTACTGAACTGTAAGTCAGATAGTCAAATAAGGTTTTATTGTGGTCTCGCGTGACTATTAACGGTTATAAAGCAATACTAATCCTTGTACACAAGTTTTGGTTACAAAGAAAAATCCTTTAGATAAAAGCTAAGCTTTTAAGTAATGGCTTTTGAGCTCAACGAAGTTATTTGATTTCATCCCTTTGCGAAGATTCGAGTTAACACCTTTAGAAAGGCTTAGTTGGATCGGCTGATAAATAATATGAATCCCCATCTCTAGGGAAACTGGTAGGGAAGAGGTTTTTTAGAATTTGTAGGCTCGACAAAAAAGTAATAATGTAATAAGTGTTAGATTAGTGTTAAAAACACCTTCCACACAGCATCTACAAAGATGACATAGGCCCTGAGGGAAATTATTTTCCTCAGAGCCTCCTGTGTGGAGTTAATGTAAAAAAAAAAAAAAAAAATTGAAATATTCCTGCTTAAAGTTCAAATTATTTTTAGAAAGGTATATCAAATAAAAAACGTTCCTTGTTTAAAAACACTTTATTTAATTTATACACGTTGACCGGTTTTGACGAGGACAATAAACATATGAACTTAATGAAAATACAAAAGAAGGTTGTATGGTAAACAAAAGAAAAAGCACATGAAAGGGAAAAAGCATCAGATTCTGGCTGGTACTGGGGTTGGAAAAGAGATAGGGGAAGGGTGGGGGATACATAGGGAGAAGAAAAACATCTCTAAAATTAAACTTTCGGTTAATTTTATCAATTTTTTCTTAACCCATATGTCGCTGACGTTGTGAAAACGCAACAGTTTGGTTGCTGGGTCATATTTTGAAAACTTTATAAGGAATCACCATAATTCTTACATGTACTTATAGAGAAGGTTTGACTTTATAGTTTGATTTTAAAAAATAGAAAAATATTTGCTTCTGTTCCAAATTGACTCTCCCCAAAGTCAAACAAAATACAACACTCAGGTAAGCAATTTTTTAATAATTATTATTGTTAACATACGACCAAAATTTTTAATATATTTATACCTTTTTTAAAACACAATTGACCCGTTTTTAATAATATGCACACCTTAAAAAAATTAAAAACTCCAACAGTACTCATTTTACATAGTTTATTTAAGTGATGCGTTAACGCAACGTCAGCGAAATACGGGGGTAAAAACTTTTGCATTATTTTATTCACTATTACCGGCACCAATCGCTTTTGCCGCATTTTTCTTCTGTATAAAATGAATCCAAAGGACTTTTTTACCGCACAAGAGACTGCCGGCCTTATTGCTGAGAATTGGAATGTCGACGATGAAGACGGCGAAGAAGATATTCCAGATGTGATTATTTTACCCTCTGAAGTCGCCGAAGTAGTAACTTCGGTGACTTCAGGAGGTCCAACATCGGTAGATGAAGAGAATTTTGAGAACAATGATTTACATGAAGACATTGCATTTAGCCATATATTCGGGGATACGGCAGGAACTTTGGAAGTCCACTCCAAGAGGCTCGTGAGTGAATCTTCAACTACTCCATCCCAACCCCCAATAAATCGAAACCTAGTTAGTAGCGAGTGTAACGTATTATTCACGGACTATTCCTAATTATTCGAGAGTGAGTATAACGTATTTATTTTTCGTATTGGTATGATAAGAGAAAATCGACTACGGCAGGAACTTTGGAAGTCCACTCCGAGAGGCTAATGAGTGACAACAACTCCATCCTAACCTCAACCATCAACATATTCGTCGTCAGTGCCAAGGAAAATACGTTGAAAGAAATCAAAACTAAGTTATTCACGAGTGCCAAATAACGTACTTGTTTTTCGTACTGGTATGATAAGATAAAATTAACTAAAGAACATAGGTACATTAAAATCGACAAAACAAATTAATAAATTTCAAAGAGGGGAATATGATTAGAGATTCGAAAAAAACAATGAGACACTGGTTGTTCGATGGAGAGATAGTACTGTAGTAACAGTGACATATAATGTTGATAACGTAGAGCCAATTAAAAACGTAACAAGGTATTTAAATATTAAAAAATCGATATATAAATGTCACTCAACCCAGTATGATCGTTTTAGATCAGGAGTTGATTAAGTGGATAATTTCGTTTCGAACTATGTAACAAAGGTTCGTGGTGAGCCATATTCTCCAACTTCCGTGATTTGGCACTACGTAATGCATGGAAATTATATCAAATGCTTCATCCAGAAGAAAATATGAGCCTTTTGAAATTTAGAAGAAGTGTGGCCACCGCCCTCATGAAATCATCAAGAGTACATTCTTCTTTTATTGGCAAACCAAATAGATTTGCAACAGCATCAATGTGAACTGTAACGGGGAGTAGTCATTTTTTTAAATAAAGGAGAAAATGGAAAGAGATGTCCTATATGTCATTCACAAACATATTATATGTGTCCAGAGTGTAATGTGGCATTGCACCGTAAATGTAACGAAATTGACCATACCTGAAAATAATGTTTATTGTAATATGCTAATTTCGTATAATGTCTTTTGGAATGGTGCACTATCCTACTTATTCATTCATCTTTAATTTTAGTTAATGTTAGTAGTATGATTTATAAATTAATCGAAATAAATCCACTTTCAAATAGTCTTGTTTTTGTTTCAAACATTTACTTTTAACCCCCCTATTTCACTGACGTTGCGAAAACGCAACGTTTTATTTTTTGTTAGTATGAGTTTTTTAATTTTTTTTATTTTTTATTTTCTTAATTGGGTGTTTATATACAACATATCCAAATTTCATAAAAATCTGACCACGGGAAGTGATAGCGGCGAAATATGGGTTAATTTCGCAATTATTGTTATTTAAATTTGACATTTTTAATGCTTTTATATTATTAAGGGGTATTCCTACTCAACTTTGAGGTACTACTTGAATTTTTGAATTTCTTATAAACGTTTGGTTAATATCAAATATTCGGTAGTTTCTGAAAAAACTGTACGTTAAACATCTGATGTGTTATTTTACTCCAACTTTAATATTTACTTTAGATTACCAAAGTGCAATAAAATAAAAAAGTTAAACAACTAAAGTATTTCATTTGTATACTGTCAAGTTTAATGTGCTTTATTCGATAAATGAGAATATAATTTATTTATTTGTAATAATGTAAACTTTTAAATGCAAAAAAGCAATGTTTTAGTTCTTTCTAAAACTATTTATATCATATGTCTGATCATTAAAGTATAAAAGAGTTTTATGAGGACGTGTCATTTGGTGAATGATGTTTATGCTTATGATGTTTTGTGACAAATAAAGCACTGCGTGACTCGAATGGTTTACGCAGTTAAACACTTGTCGTCACGTTTGAGGAAGTTGATTCAATGATACTTATATACGGACAAAACGCAATTAAATATCCAGGCCTTCCTAATTTAAATCTGACAAAAATTGCTGTTTCTGTCTTTGTTTTACCGGAATTTTGATGGAAGACGCTCCTAAAAACTTGCATTGTTGATCCTCACGGTAACGGTGCACAGTCAGGAAATACATTAAGCATGCACCCAATATTCGATTGGCTTTTACATCATGAAAACGGGTCGATTATACGACTTGTGCGTGTATTCAACAGCTCAGCTGCGGAATGATATTCGGGCGTCCTTTTGCCTTCATCTACACATGGTCTCTTCAAGACCTATGTTCCTACTGTTACTATATCGTCGATGAAATGAGCATAGATTATTGAATTTTCGGAGAAGCTTTTACTATTAAACTCAATTGTTTTATTGTCAACGGAAATTACGATACGCACAAGCATTTTTATACAATATCTAATATTATTATGTTTAATAAAAATCCTAGGAAGAGTTTTTTTTTTGCTGCCAGAACATCGCGTTTTTGTTGTTGTTAATATCAAACCTAATTATTGATTAATTAATCTAAAACAGCTTTCTATTTAGCCTATTCCTAAACGGCTTGACTTGACTACATCATTTTGATGTAGAAAACGCCACTGGCTGGTAAGACGGCTGTTCCCATACACAAACAACATATTATTTAGGTGCCAGGCAGAGTGAGGCACACACAAACCGTAAGAGGCTGGAGGTCTCAATCCACGGAGGTGCCAAATGTCGGGAGAACGTCGTCTCAGTTGCCCGCTTTAGAGCTGTTCTGAATAATCCAGTGGCTCCTTCCTTACGAAGTAGCCGGATCTGTCCCAGAGAGTGTAGGGTATCCGTGGTCCAGGGTGAAACGATGGTCAGTAAAAAAAAATAGGCGAATGGGTGCAGGGTTACAGCGAGGTCAGGCGGACAAGCGGAGGGAGTCGTTGACAAGACGATTTGGAACTGACTAATTTGGGTTTTTTCGCCCTTTTTATACGCTGTGTAACAACGGCAGCGTTTACCTTTGCCATTGCCACCGGACTGGATTCCTAGAATCGAATGAAAGCTCGATGACAGCAAAAATTCTTTCTTTGACTCACTTACCCCCACTCCGAAGAATTGTTTATTTAGACATACAATTATTACGAGCACTTTACATAGAATTCATACATTTTTGGGAGACCCATGGCTACGTTCAGCCCTGCCCAGGGTTGACATCTTTTTTCTGTGACCACATCACAAATCATTCTACACGTTCAGTATAACTTTAATATTTTTTATTTGTACATTTTAGTTATGTTCTTAAAATCTTGTTGAATTTATTAATTGGTGTGATTTTTAGAGTTTCCGGCGACAAATAATAATATTTCACCCCTTGGAAGAATAAACTGCTTTGTTAATCGGCCTTGTTATTTATTTGGTAGATCTGATTTCATGATTGTCCTTACGAATGTGAAAGTCCTTGATTTACGTTTTCGTTGTATATAATTTTATTTGAAAGTATTTGCAAATGAAAACATTATTTCCACATTTTTATTACGATGATCATAATCAGAAAAATAAACATTTAATCTTCCACACATTCTAAGCGGTGTCCACAGTTTGTAAAAATACTCCAATCCAAGTAGTAGGTTCTTATTTTCTTTTCATTATCAATTGCTTATATATGCAAAACACTTAAATTTACCCAATCAAATCTATACATCGTAAAATATAATGTGGTGACAAAATTTGTTACGTCTAACGTCAATACCAGAAACTAAATTGCGTCGACGCTATTACGAATAATTTTCCATTGGTTTTGTATCTGAAATTCGACAGATATTTTAGCTTCTGTATGGCGTCTACTCGAGTGGTGCTAAGTGCCGACTGCCAAGCTATGCTTACCTTCGCGCTATGCAACCCAAGAAGCCTTCTTTAATTCCCTGCCGCGAGACGCCCCAGGCGCGAAGTCGAGTAAAGGGCGTTTTACACGAAGCATTTTTTCATCCAGTTTCCACATGGATCATCTTTTCGTGCGGATTCGGGATAAAAAGCGACCTGTTCTATTTTGGTACTGATTTTCGTTTTGATTTTATATGTATTGTATTAATAAAATGGAAACGGTTTACTTAGATCCCATGAGTACTCAGGCCATGGGCTCGTTAATCTGTCTCCCATTTTACCTCATTATTCAATAACACGGTCCCTTTGAAAAAGTTAATCAGGGTTTTCACTGAATATTCGAATAGTCTCCTGGTTCCACAATATGCCTTCCCTCGCTAAGCCTCATTCTTATCTGGGCGGGACATTGGCACAGGAGAATAATATTGGAGTCTCTTCGTCCTCTTCAAGTTTTGTATATATACTCCCAAACAGCTGCATGACGTATTTTCTGAGGTAACAGTATCCCATTAGTAGTCCTATCAATTCCCTCAGTGAGTTTCTGTTTTTATTCAGTAATTTTTACGGCTTACAATGGCAGACATTATTTTACCTCTGAAATCAATTATGATGCGACATTATTATTTGATGAAAATGTTGTATTTTAATATGTAAAATGATAATAACAAGACAATAACATGTGTTTATTACTGATTTTTAACGTATGTTATTACCGTCCCAACTTATTATTTCACCTTCGTTTTTAATTTTTCAAAGAAAATTTCTTCTGAAAGGTTTTCACTTTGTGATGGCATTATTTATATTATTAAAACACAAATAACTTTGTATACATCACTTCATTTTTACAAGAGAAATAGTATACTGTTGAAATGAACATTGTTAATGTATATGAATTAAAGTGTGTATAAACCAAGTGATATATACAAGACAATATGTAGCGTGTGTATTAAATAAAGTGATGTATACAAATTTATTTGTATTTTGATAATTATTATTTCAACTCTAATGGCAACTATCTGTATGAAATCGATTAAAAAATACATTTTAACACCACATATAATATTATGGTAGGCAATTCATCGGTTACAAGAGGGAAATTTTATGTCATTTCCTTCCAGACGACATTAAAAACGAAATAATGTGGGTAGATTAAAAAAAAAAAAATTTGATTTTTTATCAACAAAATAATGAAAATAAATAATATTGTAATGTACCTAGTGTGTTTAATGTAATCTAATGTAAAATGTTTATTGTGAAAATGTACTTTTCTTTTTTCTAAAATAAAAAACTTTTTAAAAACAGTAAATCGTTATTTCGTAGTTCTCTTTATTTCTCTATTGCAAGGTATTTATCTATATTCATTATTGGTAACCATATTGTATTGATAGAAATTTTATTGGTGCTCTTTTTTATTGGCCTTACTGAGGGGTAGTATAAGCCAATAGTTAAGTCAATATTAGTATTAAGCCAATCTGTTATTTAAAAAGCAGATTTGAGATCTTTTTTCAGCTATCAGAAAACAGAAACAGTCAACCTACCTAAATTAAAGCGGTTTCAATTCTATGCTGTATTTAAAATTCCATTATTAAAATGGTACTTGACATTTAGCTACCACCTTGAATTATTCAACTTGTCAAAAAATAAGTTTAAAACAATGATCGTGTAAAGCAAGTTTTTTTCATATGGTTTCCGATATTAGATTATTAGAGGAGATCGGTATGAAAAAAGCCTTCGTGTAAAACGCCCGTGGGACAGGATGATTGGAGGGGTGTAGGCGCGACGGGAATTTTCCTTTGCGATAGCATTTAGTTAAATGGCACGCAAAAATTAAATTATCCCCATTATGCCCGCCAGATGGTTTTTTCCTTGTTTAATATCTTAGGGATATTTTCTTATCTCCTCAGTCTCTCTCAAAATAATACCCTCCGGAGAGAGATTCAAAATCGTAATAGGCAGTATCTTAAAGAAATAACTTATTAAATAACGAGAATCTTAACGAAATTATTTTCCTTATTCCTAAATTAACGCGAGTGAATGGACAGTTTGCATAGTGAATTTAAAGATAAAAAAAATAAATTTTCATGGAGCCTGGTTCATTTTATTAAGTACGTAATATAAAGTAAAATAACGTCTCTGTTTTTGTCCATTTTGTGATTTGAATATAAATTTTATAACTCTCAGTATTGAAACATATTTTACTACAAAATGAACCAATTTTATTTCTGTAATAGAGTGAAAATTGGTATTTTGGTCATATAATGTTAGATTTTATGATTAAGTCGATCAATAGATCGCTAACTATTAAATAAATGGTAATTTTTATTTTATTTTATTTATTGAATTTGCATGCTTTTTACAATAAGTATACATTTTTTTTATATAAAGGAATATGAAATTAGGCTTTCATTAAAATGCTTTTATGTTTCGTGAGGTAATTCATGCTTAATTATACGAAATCAGTTAATTAAGTAATAATAATAATAAAATATTGCAATATAATAAAATAAGTAGCAAAAACCCAAGATTAATCAAAAATAGATTCCAAGATTGAAAAGAAATAATAATAATAAGAGATATGAACTCTTTCAGTAGTTTCAGTTGTTTTTTCAATTTAAGATTGATTTCATGATTATTATCGATATTTTTTAAATTTAACGGGGAATTGTTGAAATAAGCTATACCTAGATAGAGATAGGTATTTTGAAACCGTTTGGTATAAAATTTTGGGATTTTAATATTATTCTGAAATCATACTGCCACAATATAGTTGGTGGGCAGACTCATCCGCCACAAAGATCCTGACAAAATTACCTCATGAACTCGGGCATCCCTGCTAAGTCACCAAAAGAAGCAAACAAGGACATTCATAGACATATACCAAGGACCTGCAAGAAAATCAGGCTACAAAAAAATAATAAAGCGAACACGCAGAACAGTTAACTAAACAAAGGGATGAAGTTATACAACATTTTACCAGAAAATTTAAAGTCCGCACCAATTTGAAAGTTCAAGATGTATTGTAGGAGCCACATAAAACAAGAAAAAATATAGTTTGCAATATGATATAATATTATTTATTAGCAAATTATGAACTTAAATGTACAGTTAACTGAAATAAAATTAATAAATAAAATAAAACAACATAGCGCAAACTATGGCGGAGGTGTTAGTTATCCAATAAGTGGTTCCCGGGGCGGCGCGGCAGTATGGTCATACCCGCCTTCCAAATTGTTAATGCATTGATAGTTAATTTGGATATTTTGTGGTAGAAAATCACATAATAAATTTTTTACATAATATAGAAAGATCTTATCAAAATAAGGTAACTGAACTATTTAATAATGCAGAGTTTCAAACAGGTGCGGCGCGCCGATTGGATTTGAGGAATTGTTCAAATTTGAATACAATTTCACGTCCTTTGTTATTAACTAACACCCAAATTTACGCAGTAGACTATAAACTAACCGATACTGTGTTTAAACTAGTGCAGTGGATACCTTGATTGAATTTACCTATCAAGGTTGGTTGAATTGCCTAGTACACATATTGTTATCGAATGTTCGTAGCCTGTATCATACTGTAACAATTTCTTTATATATATTTATGTACGCCCTTAGAGCTTTATTTATAATGCAAGCGTATACATGTTGATAAAAGGCATACTTGACTTACTCTAACTCATACTTGACATTATTTTGAGTAAAGACTGTAAGTAAACGAAATTTTGGTCTCCGGTGACTTTTTTAGATGTTTTTTTTAATATATATTTTTTTTATTTTACTTTCATCAAATCCAAATTTTTTTTTCTTCCATAATATGTCATTACTGGTCTCTCAGCGAACTAACCGGCCAACCTCTCACCCTGACCTTAACCATCCAATTCTTGGATATAATATTATATTTTTTGTTTTAAGTTGAAAAAAAAAAGATTTTTTTTAATTTTGGGAGGCAGTGTGGGTACCACCGCTCTGGGAAACATTAATAAGATAACCAACCCCACTGTGATAGTCGTAATTCATTTAAGATTCTATTTTACCGGCATTTTTTGAAACACCTCAAAACTAAAAACCTGTCTATACTAACGACATGTGTTGTAGAATGGTGAAACAGTATAACCCTTATTTTGATGGCCTTTAAGGTCGAGGAGTAAGGCCCCTGACTCGCAATCCGAAGATCACGGGATCGAATACCGGCGAGCTTAAATTTTATTTGATTAATTTGTGTTATTGTTTAATTAACTAATTAATAATAATAAGTAGTATACAAGCGGTGTGTTCTATCGGTGTGGAAGATACTTGCAGTATTGCCCTGGTATAAGACCACCATTCAGAATTGAAACGTTGCTTCAAATAGCTTTAGCTGTTTTTGGTAACCAATCTAAATAGCCAGGTACTTTCCCACCTTCCTCTGCCACATATCCTTCCCACCTTATTACCTTCAGCCTCAAAACATACCTCTATTTTGGGATTCCATAGTCTCACTGGCTCCACACGGGAGCAATTGCGACTCTTCTGCGGTATTCACACAATTCTTTTTTTTTTTTCCACAGTTACGACATTATGCCCGAAGTAACAAAAAAGGCTTATCCCTATCCTCAAACTTTGTAAACTCACTTCTTAGACAAAATAAAGGAAATTGCCATCAACAAAATATACATAATGACTATCAGTTTTATTACCCATTAATATAGGAAGCTATTACGTACATCTACCCCAGAACTAGACTTCCAAACAACCTCAATATATACCACCACACAAAAAAAAACAAGACAAATAAAATTCTGCTTTGAAAATGACACGTCTTTTTTATCAGGTCTCCGTAATTTAGGTTTTATACTGTTCGAATTTAGATGTTCATATTCAAGCTCTGCGATAAGGGAAGAGCATAGATAAAATGCAATTAGAATTCACAGCGCCTCTAGCGGCGAGGTTGAGAAGCGCAATCTGCCAGCGAGTGCATGGCGTCGTATCTCTAGAAACTTGTTTGGAATTTTTAATAAGAGCACAGCAGCGTTTTTTCATAGATAAAGTAGCTTACAGAATGTATTGTGGGAAGCCCGAGGGTGAGAGTGGTTTATCGGTGTCCCGATAGATGTCGCCAGATTAGCTAAGTGAATTTTGATGAACGGTTTACATTGGCTTCTATGGGGGTTTACGGGAAAAATCAGGTACCGATTTTTTGCGCGTGTGGGAAACTGGGGTATAGTTATTATGTAACAAGGGTGTTTTGTGGACGTAAAAAAGGAAATGCTTAACCTTTTGCACGGAGCTGGATCAAGAGAGAGAGATTTTTTATGCTGTTATTTTGCAGGAAACAAGCAAGCATGAAAACCCGCCATTCAAAATCGAAATGTTGCTTGGAGTGATTTAAGCCATGTTATGTGACTGATTTGATTGGTAGGTATTTCTAAGCCTTTCTCTTCTACTCTCCCTTCAGTCTCACGACATATTATGTATAGTTCCACTTGCTCCGGTTGGAACTCTTTGCAGTAAGTTGTGTTTGACGGCCTCCACGGTTGAGGGGTAGTGCTCTCATCTTTTTTTTTTTTTTTACAGTTAATACCGCACAAGAGTCCCAACTGCTCCCGTCTGAAGCCAGTGAGACTATGGCACCCCCAATCGGGATATGTTGTGAGGCTGAAGGTAGTGGGGAGGGGAAGGAGATAGGGAAGAGGAAGGTGGGGAAGTACCTGGCTATTCAGATCTGGTCACTAAACACGGCTAAAGCCATTTCAAGCAACGTTTTAATTCTGAATGGTGGTCTTACACTAGGGCGATACTGATAGTATCTGCCACTCTGGAACGTGCCGCAAATATACTATATATTATTTTTAAATGAATAAATTGTGAACACGAATTAATCAAATAAAATCTATTTGCGCACGCCGGGTTCGAACCCGCGACCTTCGGATTGTGAGTCGAGAGTTTTGCCTCGGGACCACGGAGGCCGTCGATCATCTATCAAACCTAAGGTTGTGAATAAGGTTGGATTGTTTTTACCCAATTTACAATTTATTTATTTAAAACTAGCTGGTCCCCGGCATGCGTTGCAATGCCATTCAAAGAAATAAATTGACTCTCCCTGCATGACCTTTCCCGTGCATCCCCCATTCCTTTCCACCGTCCCCGCCTTCCTCGTTCCCCTCCCCCTACCTTTTACTCCCTGCCGCTAAAATATATGAAATACACACATTTTCATTTATACAAATTTCATAACGCTAGAACTGACCATTATACATAGCCTATACATTATTCTGATGTATGAGCTATATTATTGTAAAGTTTCAATAAAATTCATAAAGTAGTTTTTGCGTGAAAGAATAAAAAACACACATACATCCATACAAACTTTCGCTTTTATAATATAAGTAAAATAACGAGTAGTTTCTTTGTGGCACGTTGAGTGGAAAATACTCTCAGTATCGCCCTGGTGTAAGACCACCATTCAGAATTGAAAGATTGCTTGAAACGGCCTTAGCCGTATCTGAATAGTTACCTTATTTTTCTCCATCTCCTTTTCCTTCTCATGACCTTTTTACTGACAACATAACTCAATCGGAAATGCCATAGACCACCATGAGTCTCACTAGTGATTGGGAGCAGTTGCGACTCTTGTGCGGTTTCATATAATATATATTTTTTTAATTTTTTTTTTTTACATGAGTTCCACACAGGAAGCCCCGAGGAAAATAATTTCCCTCAGGGCCTATGTCATCTTTGGGGATGCTGTGTGGAAGGTTTTTTTTAAGGAAAGGGAGGAGAGTTCTGGTAAGAAAAAGGGTTTAAGGGGTGGGTAGGAACCTGGGGTTCAGTGTGTTCTGGTCATCCGCTTCCAAGACCTAGACAAACCTCACCCCATGAACCCGGGCACCCCTGCTAAATCACCAAACGTAGCGAACTCCTTGGGGTGACCTATGGCAGAGGTGTTGGCTATCCAATAAAGGTTCCCGGGGCGGCGGTACCCATTCCCGCCTCCCAAATTATCATATTTAACAAAATTTGGCTGCTTTTACAGGAAGCGTCGGAACTCATGTAGCACATATCTTGAAAAAAAAGTGTTTGATTTATTGTAATAGTATTTTTTTCAATCAGGGAAAAATCAACACTAGTTTTATCGCTATTTGCATATTTGAAGACTTTTTAATTAATCGAACGCTTGAATTTGCAATGAACGAACTATTAAATTTTCCCTGGATTCAGCAATTAATTGTTCGTGCAAATTAAAACTTTTATTAGATTCCGAGCTTTGTTGGATTGCATCAAAGTGCATACGAATTCTGTAGTTAATTTAATGCTCCTATAAAAAGGATAGTAATTATTTTACGAACGCACAAGGAAGAATCAAAGTATTCAGAAAACTCGTGTTATTAATTGCGCTGTCAGTATTAAAGATTATCTTCAGCCGTTGATTATCAAACGATAATTTCCAAAAGTTTTAGAATCTTTAGCAATAAAGCGCATCGGAGCGGGGATCACTTTCCAATATATATTTTTTTAAAGTTATGAATTCTGTGATAGTAATAACTCTGCACAGGAAGCTCTGAAGAACATAATTTCGCTCGGGGCCTATGCTTTCTTTGGGCATGCTATGTGGTGTGTCTTTTTTTGATAGGAAATGAGGAAGAGGAAGTTCTGGGAATGAAAAAGATGTGCGGCATTGGGTATGAATATGGGGGGGTCACAATGTCAAGAAATGGACGAATGAATCCAGCCCTCTCACTGCGATGCAAGGCGATGGGTGAGGAGAGTCCCGGTGGAGAGGTCAAAAGTCAAACAGTCCCTCTTGATTCGGCCCCTTGCGTAGTATCTACGCGCCATCTACAAGATCTAGACAAAATTCACCCCAAAAACCCGGGAATCACTGCTAAGTCCCAAACGTAGCCAACTATTGGGATGACCAGTTGTTTATTCAATTCCCTCTTCTAAAATTTACATTACAAGATATCTTATTTAAACGTTCTTAACATTTGTGAAAAATACATCTACTGTTTTAGAAATTTCATTCAATAGAACAATTTCCCTTTGCTGTGCTAGAACATATTTTCTGCCATGTGGTATCGTGAACAAGTCGTGGCGACGTTTTGGCTTAATTTCGCCCTTTTTTCTTAATATGTTTGATAAATGTTTAATTTCTAGTTGACGTACTTCAAAAATTTTCTTTGATTAACTTGATAATAGCTTCTTACTTCTGATTATTTATTGTTAGAAATCGGAACTGACCTTCGAAAAAAAAAACAAAGTAATTAATTTTGTGTCAAACAGAAAACACCCAAAATTACTGACTATTTCGCTAAACATAGTTGGCCAAAATAGAATTTGGAGATTTAAGATCCTTGAACAGTTGAGAAAGCACAACAACTTCCTAAAGGATTCCACCGGCAGACAGGGACTAACGGGGAGATTTTTCATTCGTTTGAGCATGACTTATCAAATCAGTTTACTTCATTATCTTCTTCTAAAATCTGCTGTTTGGATTCTTTAGCAGGGGAGTTCAACACGTAATTTAATACATTTTAATGGTTCTTTATTTATTTATTCAGATTAACATACAACGATGTAAAGAAACATAAAGAGTACAAGCGTAATAAACGTAGGTTGGAGATAATAGAATTATGTCTGTTGAATTGAACGTATGTCTATGATGAATGTACGACGAGAGCGAAGGATATTAAAGGCATGTTTGCGTGAATGTCACTTTATTCCATCTTTGACTGTAGTAGTACTTTAATTTATAATAATCTAGGTTCTTACTATTGGATTCCATATTATTTCGTACCTTTATAATAACCAAACTTTTTGATTATTATTATTTTTTTTTAAAATTAACTCCACACAGGAGGCCTTGAGGAAAACAATTTCCGTCAGGGCCTGTGTCATCTGAGATGCTGTGTGGTGGGTCTTTTTGAGGAGAGGAAGAAATGAACATTGGTCTTGAAGAGATCCATGTTGTAGGAAGGAGAAAACACAGGCCGAAAATTCGTTCCACAGCCGAGCAGTTGGACACAAGAACGAGTCGAAGAAGCGACCCGTTGTCATGTGACAGATGTCAACCATGTACATATGTTGGGCACGCATTTGGCGTGTTTCTCGACTATGCACCGGTGCCAAAGGGAATGATGCTAGTTCCTTGGAGCATCTTTCATTGAAATACCGGTAGAACAAGGATAGCATTCCCACCCGACCAACGTCTGTACTCTAAAGATTGCAATCCGTCTGTTAAGATGGGAGAATCTATCAAACAGGCCGCCCGTTTCTGCACAGAGTCGAGGGTATTTTACAGGTATTTTGTGGATCCAGACCAGAGGTGGCTGCCAAATTCAATCGTGGGGCGCCCTTGTGATTTGTACAGGGTTAGCAGTAGTGTACTATTATAGTATCTGCGGGCCCTGTACAGTACGCCCAGTTTTTGAGTGGCTAACTTTACTCCGGCTTTGATGGAGCCCCCATATCTGAGCTGGTCACTTAGTCACTTAGAATTACACCAAGCATAACAATGGAAGGCCTGTTCGGAAGATTGCTTCCGTTGAAGGAGACTAGATTTTCATTTCGATTCCTTTTAGACGTAATCAGACCTGATTGGGTCTTTGAAACATTGAATTTAACTAGATTATTTTTACCTCAAGAGAAAACACTCTCGAGGCAACCGTCCATTCTTCTGCTTCAAAACCCTCCAAGCCGTTAGAGTTCGTAAGCCCTTTGAGGGCTTGTCAAACAAAAAACTATAATGGACTGTACTGTCATCCGCGCAATAATGAATTGGTGCACATGACAAAAGGTCGTTGATGTGTAACAAAAGCAAAGTCGGAGACAGAACCGATCCTTGTGGGACGCCAGCATTTATCGAGTGGAGATTATAATGTAGACTAAAGTTTTCAGATCGAACCAGCAAAATAAAACACTCCTTTTTTTAATTATTTAAATAGAAGGGTCTTCCTTTTTTCCACCAATTTAAAAAAATTTCCATCAAAGGCCCAAAAAAGACATCACTTAACGGATATAATACATTGTACTTGCGTATGGTAAAAGGTTTGTGTAGCCTTCCAAGAATGTACATACATATTCTTTGAATGGCTATTATTTTTATAAGCGGTGATGTTTTTTGTCCGACAAGTATGTATTTTGACGTGTCTCGTACTTTTGAAACGTTTGATGAACGACGTAATTTTTCAAAATACCTAACATTCGATATGTAAGTTTCTTCTTTTTAGGCAAATACTTACTTATAAATTATTCAGCTTCACTTTTAGGACTTTCGCTCAATAAAACCAGTTGTCAACCTCCTAGAATCTCCTCAATTAACCTCCTGAACAAAATCGATATTTTTCTGATCTGACACATCGCAGAATACTCGAAAACTTGTCAGTTTGTGAGCCGCTACCATGGCAACCTATCAACACGGCAACCTAAACGCGACTGCCGCGGCGTCCAGCAGTGCTGCTATAATTGAAGCTTGGACTGCCAGAAGGCCAACGTATTAATGAGAAGCCGGTAGAAATGATTCTCTCCATCTATTAATCTGTGTTTTTTTTTTTTTACATGAGCTCCACAAAGGAAGCCCTGAGGAAAATAATTTCTCTCAGGGCCTATGTCATCTTTGGGGATGCTGTGTGGAGGGTTTTTTTTAGAAAAGGAAAGAGAGGAGAGTTCTGGGAAGGAAAAGGGTTTAAGGGGTGGGTAGGAATCTGGGGTTCAGTGTGTCCTGGTCATCCGCCTCCAAGACCTAGACAAACCTCACCCCACACATGAACCCGGGCACCCCTGCTAAATCACCAAACGTAGCGAACCACTTGGGGTGACCTATGGCAGAGGTGTTGGTTATCCAATAAATATTACCGAAGATTCTACATTAACGCTACAAGTGCAATCTATGATGAACACCTCTAATTACAATCGAAGATATCACAGATTTCATATTTACTATTAATAAATTTCAATCGCAAAGTTATAAACATAACAAAATTATTATGAAGTTGGCAAATCCTGTCCTAGAGGAAGGGAACGGTTTAGTTTTGAACTGGATACATTTTAATTATAAATTCTTCATGCGCAGATAAGTCTTATTCCGCGTTTATTCAATGTTTATGAGTTTGTTTAATTAGAACAGCAACTTTCCCATTGTTTCACACTTTTATTACTGCTTTCTGGCTACTTTTAGTTGAGATCAAAAATGCCAATCTCGAATTGTGATTACCCCACCTAACGAAAAAAAGTACGAACTTCGCGCAGTAAATGGATTAGTACATAACAAAGAATAAGAGTTAATGTGGGGTAAAAGCGTAGTATAATTGGAGTTAAACTTATTCTACAAGCAAAAAACTTTTCTTTTCTTCATAACGTGGTTAAGGCGTTATATTATACGCTAATGAGTGGGGGATGTGTTTTGTTAAAATTTAGCAGAAATTTGGAAGAAACATAACTGCAAAATAAATATATCGTACTAAATCATCCATTTTTTATCATGATCTCAACAATATTTTTTACTGAGGTTAATTTTAAATTGGTTTGTATAAAAGATCGTGTGTCAATACACTTTTTGACGTGATAACGTCTTATAGATCGATGAACGCCGGCCGCATTCACGAAAAAGCATGACTCATTTTCATGCTGTCACGTTGTCACGTTCCGCGTGAGCCGGGCGTACAAGCGAGGGCGCGGAACAAGCGTTCGGCCTAAGAATTCAACGAGAACGCGGAACAAGCGATAGAGCTAAGCTAAGCGTTCGGCTCGTGACGTTATCGCGTAAAATTATCGTCCGTAAACCGACTTTACAGACAACCAATTTTTTTGTGTTATATATCTCCAGACAGGAGGCCCTGATGAAAAAAACCCTCGAGGCCTATTTCATATTTGGGGTTGCTGCGTCGAGCGTTTTTTGAGGGAAAGGAATTAGAGGAAATTCAGGGAAGGAAAATTAAGAATTATGTGTCCAGGACATATTTTTTTTTTTTTTTTTACAGTCAATACCGCACAAGAGTCCCAACTGCTCCCGCCTGGAGCCAGTGAGACTATGGCACCCCCAATCGGGGTATGTTGTGAGGCTGAAGATAGTGGGGAGGGGAAGGAGATAGGGAAGAGGAAGGTGGGGAAGTACCTGGCTATTCAGATCTGGTCACTAAACACGGCTAAAGCCATTTCAAGCAACGTTTCAATTCTGAATGGTGGTCTTACACCAGGGCGATACTGAGAGTATCTTTCACTCTGGAACGTGCCGCAAATATACTATTTATTATTTTAAATGAATAAATTGTGAAATAACACAAATTAATCAAATAAAATTTATTTGCGCACGCCGGGTTCGAACCCGCGACCTTCGGATTGTGAGTCGAGAGTCTTGCCTCGGGACCACGGAGGCCGTCATGAATCCACTCCTCCCACTGCGATGCAAGGCGATGGGTCGAGAGAGTCCGGCTGGGGAGTTCAAAAGGTCTCCTTCAACCAGTCTCTCTCGATCCGACTCGCCTCGCAGTAGGTGCACAAACGCACCTGACTTTATTGGAGAAAAATTGATTTTAACTCCAGGAAAAAAAAGCTTAAAGCAGTGATCACATTGCATAATTAAACACACTCTAAATTGAGAGAGACACCACAAAAACTTTAAATACAAACTTAAATTGAGTTTACATTTAAAGTTTAATTTATGTGAAGAGTTACGCATTATGACACGCGTTTTAAATGACCAAAAGTCACTTCAGTTGAGAATATTTTATTTGGCAAACACAGTTTTGAATGTTAATTTTGTTATTGTATTCAAGTGATTACATCAATCCGTAAAGTTTTCATTGTGAGGGAGGTTAACCCATATAAATAAATAAATACTTAACTTTGTGTACCACGGAGTGAAAATAACGCTCTGGTGATTTTGTTATACCGAGGTTCAGCTATTGAAGATTTTAATTTTAGCGATTTTTTGATTTTGAGTTTGATTGCTGTCAGCGGTCTGTTTAATGAAAAAAAGTTTTTTTGCTTTAAGAAAAAAAATTACAAACGTATTCATGAATTATTAGTATTTGTGAAACCAGAGCGCGTGCCGTCTGTTGTCTTTTTAAGGTTACATTACACTAGACTTACAATTTGGTAGGCGGAAATGGGTACCGCCGCCCCGGGAACCTTTATTGGATAACCAACACCTCTGCCATAGGTCACCCCAAGTGGTTCGCTACGTTTGGTGATTAAGCAGGGGTGCCCGGGTTCAAGGGGTAAGGTTTGTCTAGGTCTTGGAGGCGGATGACCAGGATACACTGAACCCCAGATTTCTACCCACCCTTTAAACCCTTTTCCTTCCCAGAACTCTCTTCCCCTTCCTTTCCTTAAAAAAACCCTCCACACAGCATCCCCAAAGATGATATAGGCCCTGAGGGAAATTATTCTCCTCAGGGCCTACTGTGTGGAGCTCATGTAAATAAAAAAAGACTCCTTCTTTTTGGAATACTAGACATTATATTGTGTACCTAGGTTTACAGGGGTCTGGTTCATGTTAAGAAAAAGGTCGTAAAAGAAGAGAGAAATTTCCGAAAAAAACCAAAAAGCCTTAAAGTCAAACCTCAAGGGTGATTAATGAATTATCTCCCGGTGAAAGGCAGTACTAAACTTAAATAATGATCACCTTCAAAGGGTCAACTAAATATAGATTCCAGATATCAGACATTCGATAGAAATTTTTCTTAAATAAAATAAATTATATTATTCAAAACAAGTCATCCAATGTCGCTTTGCGAGTATTAGTACTTTGCTACTGAAAACCCCACCACTTCCCCAGCGTTACGAGTGGATTGATTTCTCAAATAGCCAATTTCGCACGTAAATTTATCCCAACTTCTATTATTACGGGATGGAATAAAATGTTTCAATGCAAGCAATTCCGGACTATCAAAATAATGCATTATTCAGAATTTTACGTGGAAATATCAAATCAGTGAAAACAATCCTATTTTTTTACATGAGCTCCACCCAGGAGGCCCTGAGGAAAATAATTTCCCTCAGGGCCTATGTCATCTTTGGGGATGCTGTGTGGAGGGTTTTTTAAGGAAAAGGAGGAAGGGAGAGTTCTGGGAAGGAAAATGGTTTAAGGGGTGACAAGGGCTCCAAGACCTAGACAAACCTCACCCCATGAACCCGGGCACTCCTGCTAAATCACCAAACGTGGCAAACCACCTGGGGCGACCTATGGCAGAGGTGTTGGTTATCCAATAAAAGTTCCCGGGGCGGCAGTACCCCTTCCCGCCTCCCAAATTCAGACTTCTAATATTAAGTATCGTTGGTTTAATCTTTAACCCTAAGGTCGCCATCATCGCACAACCCTTATTATATACCATTATTTTAGCTTAAAAATGGGAAAAGGTAGAATAGGGAGCAGGGAGTTCTGAACAATAAGTAGAGAGTAAGAGGCAGGGAGTTATTTTTATTTTATTTCATGTGTCTTTGATGAACTCCGGTTTTTTTATAAAAATTCCTTCACAAAATGAACATTTTCATTTTCCATACAAATTTAAAATACTAATAATGAGTTAGGAAAGAAATTGGTTATGAATAAAGTTAAAGCAGTTTATTATTGGACTTCAAGTATTTCGTATCGAGTACAATTCAGTTTTAAATATTCTTTAACCACCCACGACATAACTTCTCGTAATGAATTTAACCTTTTGGTAGCGTGTTAGGAATCTTTTGAGAAATCGCGCTCAACCTTCAGACTGACCTAGTGGGTTAAAATCTAACAAAAGTCATCGATCATGAGTCGGGCATCCATCATGTCATCATATTTTTTATACTGAAGTAGGTGAAGATTTGAGGTGCTGTGAAACTTAATTTATTTCACGGCCTTTACATTCTTCAACATTTAATAATATATAAAAGAACTGAAATTTTCATAAGTTATTGAAAACAACTGAAAACTAGGTGAATATTGTATATATATAGTGCTACACAAATAAGTTGGCGGTAGCGTAAATATGAACTAATATATCTTTATACCTTAGTCTGGCAACCTAGACTAATCGTTAAGTGATGCACGATAGCCCCCTTCTTTTTTTTAACTTCGCACAAAAGATCTTTGTGATCACTGAAGATGATAAGGAGTGAACATGGGCCTTGAAGAGTCTTGTAGGTCCAGGTTTTAGTAGGAAGGGACGCAGAGTCTGGCAAATCATTCCACAAGCTGTTGAACTCAAATCTTGAAAGCGCCCGTCCTCATGTGACAGATGTCAACCGTGTATATTTGTTGATGGCGCGTTTGGCGTATTTCCTGACTACGCAACAATGCCAAAGTGATCAATAACGCCAGTTCATCGGAGCATTTTCTATTGTAATACCGGTAGAACAAGGATAACTATGACTGATGCCTGTGCTCTGAGTGGTAGCTGCCAAATTCAACAGTGGGGCGCAGTTGTGCTCTTTTTTCAATCTACATATAAATGTATAACATGCACGTGTTTATATTTAGGGTCTTATATTTTTCAAATGGTAAAAATATTTCCGCTTTACATTAAATTGCAAATAAATGCAATAGTTTGGAACACATCGTACAACAAAAGTGATAAATTTAAAAATTTTATTATTCAAAATAAACATAAAAATTTTAAAAAATATATAAAAATTTTGCATGCAAACATAAAACAGTTTTAAAAATAGCTCTTTCGTCACCTAACTTTCATGAGAAAATAATTAATAAGAAATTCAATAATTTTCAGTTTTGTTTTTTCAAAATGAGATTCAAAACATCAAGGTGTACATTTTACTTTTTTGTTTTTTTTTTAGATTTGAATATAAAACCGACAAAATATGCCTGTCTAACACCATTTAGAAAATATATCTCATTATAATAGTTAGGCCTCGATGACATAGAGCGAGTTTACAAGCTACTTTCCGGGAAATTCACTATCTGTTAGTAAACTCGCTCAGCGTCATCGTATTTCTCGAGTAGATTGTGGACAATCTACGAAAAACATAGAAAGGTGGTCAACTTTACTCACTACTCGCTAGTGTTTGTCTAAAGATGGCGGCCTACCAACAGCTGATTTCGTCTGTCAGAATTAGTTTGGGTGGGAGCCGTTATTGGCTAGCGCATGGCGCTAGCAGCCAGCTCAAGTTTTTTACAAAATGTCGATAAAATTGGTTCGCGTGAGAGTCGTTAGTTTAGCTGCTACTGTCGCTACTGAGCGAGTAGACGGTTTTGTGTGTCATCATGATAATCTCACTCGCCGATTCACCCGCTTTTAAACTTACCGGCTGGTAGCTTGTAAACTCGCTCTATGTAATCAAGGCCAGCAATTTATATGAAATCTATATGAGCTGGGACAAATATGGTTTCCTGTGATTACAGGGGTTAATACCTAGACAGACCACCTGCTCTGGGAAGGTTTCGAAATAATTTTACACTTTATGTGAGTTGGGTAAACATGGAATAAGACACAATTTTCTTTGAATTTGATAATTTGCAAGTATTACAAATCAGGTAGATGCTCTTCCAACCACTCCGACACATCCTTAGGAGCAGGTTCAACCTTGACTTTGTCAATATCATCCGACACACACGTGTTGGAAGGGGGGTCGCGTTTCTCTCCAGAGGGGCACACCACCGGGGGGGCAACCTCACGGGGAAATATCCTGTATTTATCGCCTGGAAAAAATAATTTTAAAAATCTAAAAATATTCTTTCTTCTTCGTTAAATAGTCTTTTTTTGAGATTGGCCTAAATTAATTCAAGAAGTATTTACAAAATAATGTTTTCATGATGCTTGTACTCTTTCGAACTTCAATTAGGGAGGCGGGTGTGGGTACCGCCATCCCGGAGAACCATTTTTTTGATAACCAACGCCCCTGTCATAGGTCACCCCAAGTGACTCGCTACTTTTGTTGAAATAGCAGAGATGCCTGGGTTCGTGAAGTGAGGTTTGTCCAGATCTTGAGGGCGAATGCGTTTGCCCATCTATTGCGTGGCGGGTTGGATCGGGAGAGACTGGTTGAGGGACCTAACCTAGACCTCTCCATTTGGACTCTCTCGACCCATCGCCTTGTACCGCGGTGGGAGGGATGGATTCGTACGTCTATCAGTCGTAGACACAGGTTTCTACCTACCTCTCAAACTTTTTTCCTTCCTCTCTCCTCCCTTCCCCTAAAATACCCTCCACATAGACGATTTTTTTCTACATGAGCTCCACTTAGGAGGCCCTGAGGAAAATTATTTCCCACAGGACCTATGTCATCTTTGGGGATGCTGTGTGGAGGGTTTTTTTTAAGAAAAGGAAGGGGAAGAGAGTTTTGGTAAGGAAAAGGGTTTAAGGGGTGGGTAAGAATATGGGGTTCAGTGTGTCCTGGTCATCCACCTCCAAGACCTAGGCACCCCTGCTAAATCACCAAACGTAGCGAACCACTTGGGGTGACCTATGGTAGAGGTGGTATCCAATAAAGGTTCCCGGGACGGGGGTACCCATTCCCGCCTCCCATGTTGTACATAGGCCCTTAGGTAATTTGTGTTGCACAGAGGCTCTCGTAAGGAGCTAATTAATGTACATATAAAAAACAAAAGGTTATTTTATTCTTTTTATAATTCGAAAAGTGTGATCTTTACCTATAAAAAAGATAATACCAAATAACATATGACTTATCGATTCCTAAGCTTCAGACAGGTCAATGAAATTTTTATTCTATTCAAGGAATAATTTTACCTATCACCACCAACACAAAGAACCTATGTGATCTTTCTTATTAAGTTCAATCAGAGAATTCATTGTTGCCTAAATTATTTTTCTATACTGTGCTTCTATCAACATCCTTAATATTCTTATGTATCGAAAAAAGAGACACTTACCCACGGGAGAAGGTTGCAATGATGCAGGACTCGCCAAATGACTGTACCTCAATACAACCAACGCAACTAAAAACAACAAATTGGCCATTGTGATCCTTGAATAATTCACTGCAGATATGCTTTCCGATTTACCTAATACTTAGAAAAAAAAAATCTTTTATGAATGATAATGTTACGTGTTCCCGTATTTATACCAATTTATTGCTCCATGACAACTAATGTTAAAAATTATGAATTTCTTAGCTCATTACACTATGGTGAACCGATTAGTTACGATAGTATGTAAGTTTTATTGGCGTACATAGAGAATCTAGTAGTAAAAATCTCTGAAATCCTGAGCAATGCTAAGTGAATATTTGCCAAAACTTTTGATTTAAATAATGTTTATATTTACATATATAAAAAATGTACGTATATCTTTATACACATTTTTTTCTGTATTGAAGCAATGAGGAATATTTATCTATTTATCTATTTTTTATTCATTTATCTATCTTAAAAATGGTACATATCTTCCACTAAAAGCATTAGCTTGTGGATGGAAGAATGGTTTACATTTTATATATACATTTTAACAGTCACGTTTTTCACATATTGATTATTCATGATAATGCAACTCATTTTTTTTAATAATTTTTTCTATATACATAGAAAAATTCATTAAACATAGATTTTTTCTATATACATAGATAAATAGTACCTAAACAGGTACTATTTATCGCTCTGTTAATTTTGCTAAATTCTTTAAAAACAGGGAGGGATATAGGGTCAACGTATGAGGGATAGGTCTCCGGTGTCGGTAGAGTCAAATGGAAGATGTTGTGAGTCGAGTCTTTACTCTAGCTACGTAGCGATGATCGATGTACCATGGAAAAACAGAGGTGCAAACGGATGTGATGTTGATGATGCACGTTGATGTTGAGTTATAAAGGTCATGAAGCTGCGGCGGTAAAGACCACGGGTCTTCAGGTTGCCAGCGCGTTGCTCGACACCGTGTGTGTGGATGACGCCTGAGTTGCTCGATGCCATAAGGGCGGTGATGATGGCTGTGACTCCGGTAAGCTGGAGCCGCTTGTGGCGCAAGAAGAACCTTGTGAGGTGGAGAAGTTAGTTTCAGTGGCAGCAAAGTGCGACGGGACCGAGTTGCTTCCTAGACAGAAGGCGCGGCGGACCTTGTAGTCACGGGCGGTTACATTTTTTTAGAGCGATGAACTGCGAGATGATGATGGTTAGTGCCTTGAACGTGCACGGAGAGTCCGAAAACGATGCCGTAGTTCTCTGCATTCCTGGATGCTTACTGAAATTGCATGATCACACGATGAACTTTTTGAGTTGGGTCTACACTTGAAACTGGCTGGCTGGTTATTGACTGACTGGATTTCACGGGACCATAGACGCTATATATAGCCAACTTGTTCAGTAGCCACTGTAAAGAAAAGCAAAATACACATGAGATCTTTAGCAAAAGTTCGGCGCGTTTCTGTGAACTGTAATTTGCAGCTCTAGACCTTTACGGTAGTTGGCGAAACTATTACTACGGGCCAGCAGAAGCACTTAACGGTGCCTTGCACGGCATAGGTAGGTAGATGGCCTCAAATCCAAAATTATGGTTTATATGAAAAAGATCACACAGCCTCTTAAGTAAGGTGATTATGTGTTGTTTTTAAATTCCAACACGTTTCTAAAAATAAATACATCCATCTTTAATGTTTTAATTTATGTAGGCTAGGATGGGGACAAGGGGTGGTAAGCAAATTCAGAAAAGAATTGTATTACCTTCTGAAATTATGGAAAATATCAATATTAACCGATTCTGGCTTCATGATTGCTGATAGGTACCTTTCCAATTTGATGTCGAGATTGGCTCGCGCTTTAGAAATGCAATGTGCAACTTTTGGGGACGATTGACAATTTTTGGTCTTTTAGAATTTTCATCCCAAACCAGTTGATACATTTTTTGTACTGATTGCATGTCACGACTAACCAAGACAGAGGACCAACAGTACTGTACTGGCAAAACCAGTAATAACAGTCACCATAATATCCTAGAGATTAGTTTGCGAGGTCACTTATAAATGGTACTAGATAGTAATTCATTAGATGAACCATAAATGGTAGCTAGCTGTGGATGATGCAGACATCGACAGTACAATAAATACGGTTGTAAACTGGGGCCAAGATCAAGGTTCGTAAAAAATGTATTTAACAAGGTTAGCTCATCAAAAGGGTAGGGCGGTGATTGGTTAGAAAAGAAGTCCATTTTCCAAAAGGAGATTTGAATTTACTTCAATACAAATGGCGTCAAGTGATTCTGAATGCATTTGTAATGGTTTATTTAAAATACGTTTTGATTATATATTAATGTTAATGTTCGAAATAAAAGAGAAAGATCCCAGAAAACTTTGCATTGTTATTTATGCATTGTTGATGTAGAATCGAGGTTTTTAGCACCTTGTGTATTTTTTAACATTAATTCCACACAAGAGTGGAGGGTCTTTTTTAGGAGAAGAAGGAAAGAACATTTTTCTTGAAGAGGCCCATTTTGTGGGAGGGAGGAAACAGGTAGTCAAATTGTTCCGCAGCTGAGCTTTTGAACTCAAAAACGGTCGAAGAAGCGACCCGTACATATTGCCTTTGAAAACAGTAAAATTTTCAAATTGTCTCATTTAGCAAATTTTCATGACAAGGATATGACTAGGAAAATGTTGAAAATAATTGTATTCATACAAAGTTGCACAGGATGGTAGATACTCTCTGTATAACCTTGGTGAAAGTCGTGAACGACCATCATTCGATTGCAAATGGTGGCGTTTGCCTGAAATGGCTTTAATACATTTTCTACAAACCTTGGGTTCAGTTTATAAATAAACCATTCAGATTGTTAACTTGCTACGTCAAGATACGCCAACAAAGTGATTATTTGACGTCACATGGTATCGACGAAAATAGAAGAAACTTAAAATTAATAATAAAAAATCCAAAAAAAGACCATAAACACTTTAATGCTGCTTTGGAGCCTACCCAATTCATTAGCCCATAGGTCCAGTTATATTAATTAATAAAAATAATAACTAGAGATATTTCCTATTCTTGGTAGGATTCGAAATAATATATGCATCAATTTGAATTTGGATAAAATTGAAAATGAATCCTTTTTTCCTTTGCATGTATGTTAATTAATTTGCAATATCACTATTTTCTTCTTAAGTGAGTGTAATACTGATGGTTGACAGTTCGTAGTTTCTTACTTTTGGTTCAAAGTAGGTACGTGTTTTTGGTACATTGTGGTAATAATCGCTGGGTCTGTGAAATCATTTCTGCGATTTAATGGGTTCGATTTTACTAGAAAATGACTTGGCCCTTTGTATCAACCAACCACCCATCTGAAGGAGCAACTGTAATCTTGACATCGTCAATACCATCCGGCACACACGTGTTGGAAGGGGGGTCGCGTTTCTCTCCAGAGGGGCACACCACCGGGGGGGCAACTTCACGGGGAAGTATCCTGTACTTGTCACCTGGAAAAAATAATTAAAAAAATCTGAAAAACATACTTTTTTCTTCGTTCAGCCTTTTTTCGAGATGAAAAACAATGTAAATGTTACGAGTAGAATACATAAATTGTGACGTTAAATATTTTATGCTTCTATTTATTTTAAATGTTGTCTCCACTGACAGTGAACTTGAACATTTTCTTGAACATTACTACAAACGTTTTTTGTTTTCTGTTTGTTGAAACATGGTTGAAGATTGGGGTGAAGTGGGCGTGGCCACACACATTTAGACTAGTGGTCTGTGGTGAGGACGTGTCTACGCCTACTCACTAAACACTTGACGTTTGACATTTACGTAAATGTTTTGAAGTTCGATTGAAATGAGTTATTGTGAGGAAAAGAAGCTACACTAGGGAGAAAAACAGATTTCATAGATATTTATTTATCAGGAAAGATTACTGGCTAATCGAATAGTATTAATACGGTAACGTCCGCGTGGTTGAAATTTAGAACCCAGTTTTGAGTGCATGTTGACGCCACGTCGTACGCGTCGCGCCACAAATAACATCTGTGTACGTAAAATTCCAAACAAAGCAACTGTTGTAATTCGGTTTTGAATTTAAGAATTCATCAAAAGATATCTCCACTTTCGTCAGCAAGTCGGACGGGAACGTGTCCCTCCTAGATATAATTGTCCCGAATTTCCCCTCTCCCAGAATAATCATCCGTTACGACAGTATTAATTTAAAAATTTAAAATCATAATTATTAGGCTCGCGCAGTTGACATAACCTCAAAAATTTGTTCGATTTATTCTCAGTGACTAACGTAAAAAAATGAACTTATCCCCCCCGCCTGCCTTCACCGCTTCATCCAGTTTGAGAAAATTTTCTACCGGCCGTGGAAAGCATGACCATCGCATCTTCGAACTAGAATTGTTCAAAGCCACGCCCCCATCAAAAGTTTGCAGTGACGTTCAAGCGAATGTTCAAACAAATGTTCATGGCGGAGGTCGTTGAAGACCTGGCTTTACAGTTACTTTTCACAATCGTAATAAAAACTTTTCCTCATACATAAGGGGCCTTAACAATAAACGTGTTTAATCATTAATGTGTGGTTAATGGTTGTCTATCAGCTGTATAAAATTTGAAAAACATTTATAAGTTTGAGGCAATATGTATAAAAAAATATTTTTATTATGAATAAAAATAAAAATTTAAAAAATGTACTGTTATCATGACATATCTACTGGACGATCTATATAGATATATTTTTACAATTAATAGCTATACACAGGAGGCCCAGAGGAAAATAATTTCCCTTGGATCCCATGTCATATTCGAGGATGCTCTGTGAGAAATTCTTCTCCTTCCTTTCCATTTAACAGAAATGAAGGAAGAGACGTTTGAGGAAAAAAAGGTATGAGAGGTAGTAATTTGGAGGTTTATGAGTCCAAGAGTGACGTATAAATTCATCCTTCCCACTGCGGTGCAAGGCGACGGGTCGAGAGAGTTCTACTGGAGAGGCCAAAAGGTCTCCCTCAACCAGTTTCTCCCGATCCGGCTCGCCACGCAGTAAATGGGCAAACACATCCACCGCCAAGACTATGACATCTCAGCCCGTGAACCGGTTTTGGTTATCCATGGCAGAGGTTTTGGTTATACAATAAATGATAACCATACCATACGATTATGGTCGAAAAATGAACCATTTTTTATTTTTCTGCGATTAATAGCGGTCCAAAATTCGACCACATTTTCATACCATTCGTTAAATATTTTTCTAATTATTTAAAACATTTCCATGGCCAGTAATTTTTTTAGACGAAGCTATTAAATGCTGTATCTCTTACGACCATAATGTTTTGACAGTTCGATCCATAGACAATTTTATTGGACCAGCTATATAAAAACGGTGACGTTCCAACGGAGGAGAGGAGTTCAACGCACCTTCGAATTAACATCGTGGTGCCTACCGAGTGTAGTAAAAAATACTGTCAATAAATATATCAAATGTTATTATGAAATATTCTTCAACTAACAGTATCAAGTGTGTCTAGCCTGTTTTAAAATCTGTGTACCTACTTTTCATTGAACTTCCCTTTAAATTCGTGCTCTTGTGTAAAAATAATTTTCCAATAATTTTCCGCGTCACCTGGGTCAAAGTTGTATAGAAATCAATAGAAATGAAGACGCAAGCCGTTTGGCATTCCGTGTTATTGGTTTATAGAGAATTGGACATATAATAGTTTTTGTTTTTATTGAAACATTATTTAAGCCTAAATAATTCAGTATCAAAAATAAAGTAGCTCTATTAGTTTATTTTAACTATTAAAACTAACTTTAAAAATAATAATAAATATGCAGTTATTTAAGTTAGAAGGTCATTATTCTTAAAAAAAAATAAAAAAATTGGACTGGAATTCTCTATTACACATCTGCCCTGATGATGGACACTGTAACGCTGTCTTTTGTATAATGTTGTCTTTCTCGAAATCAGTTTCGATTAATAACTCATTGGAAATAATGTATTATGAATATATTATGTTATGTAAATAACAAAAATAAATTAAACCTGTACAAATAAATCTGTGTAAATAAATCAATCGATGGTAATTAAATAAAGCTGTAATAATTTAATTCAATGCAAATACATTGTGTCGCTGATATTTGTGTTGTTTTGATTGTTTGTGAATCCTATACGTCATCAATAATGAAACAATATATCTATATTTATAAACATAGATTAAATAAAGCAGTGTGGTATTCACAAATGTGAAAAAAATCTAATGTCAACAATTTTTTTAATATATTCAACAATGTGAAAGAAATCTTATATCAGAAATTATAATTATAAACTAATGTGAAAATAATCTGTTTTCACCAATTTTTATATGTTTACCAATGTGAAAAAAATTCGAAGTCACCAATTTTTTAATATATTTACCAATGTGAAAGTTTTTTTACTTTATTGTACGTGAGAAGATACAGAATATGGTGTAGATAAGTATTAAATTTATATTTATTTGTCCTGCTTACTAGGGGGTCCCGTGCTGAGGCAGAATAAAGTTATTTACATAGGAACCATCGACTCCTAAGCTCCAGACAAGCCAATGTAATTGATGTTCTATTCGTGGAAGAATTGGACCAATCATTAAATTATATATGATTGCTCACGTTGAGTTCAATTATTAGGGTGAATTGCCGAAATTTTTTTCTGCGGTATGCTTTCTGTCAACGTTTTTATTATTGTAAAAGAGATACATACCTACGGAAGAAGGTTGCAATGATGCAGGACTCGCCAAATGACTGCATCCCAATATAGTCAACGCAACTAAGCATAGCAAATTGGCCATTATGAATCTTGAAGATGTTTATCTTGAATCTCTGCACGAATACCGATTTATCTGATTTTTGGAAATAAGTTATCACTTGTATGAAGGATAAAATTTACTTATTTATACTGTTTTAAAACGATTGATTGTGACAACTAATAATTTTAAAAAATAATCGATGATTTAGTTGATTACACTCCGCTAAACCGATTAGTTACGACAATATGTTTTTATTGGCATACTTAAAAACACTGTGTCGAAAATGAATTCTGAATTCGACGCCGTAAGTTAGAAGCCCTAAGCGGCTTTTACTTAAAGAGCGATACTGAGAGTATTTAAGCATTCTGGAACTAAGAAGAGAACAAATAACTAATATACTAGCTGAAGTCCCCGGCGTTGCCCGGGCGTTTAGCAAACAGTTTTTCGAAATCAGATTTAAATTAAATACCCGTGACCTTTCCAGGTACCTAGTTTACGAACATCAATTTTTTTTTTTTATATTATCACCACAAAGGAGGCTCAGAGGAAAATAATTATCCTCAAGGCCTTAGGGATGTTATGTGGAGGGTTTTTTTAGGAAAGGAAGTTCTGGGAAGGAAAAAGGTACAAAGGGTGGGTAAGAATCTGGGGGTCAGTGTGTCTTAGAGTGACAGACGTATGAATCCATCCTTCCCACTGCGGTGCAAGGCGATGTTCCGAGAGAGTGCGGCTGGAGAAGACATAGAGATTCCCTCAACTATTCATCATCTCACGGCTGAGGGCCGCAGTACCCACACCCGCCTCCCAAATTGCAATCTTGGAATAAAATGATAGATTTGTATAAAAATCTAATCCACGCTGCCCGTTGTCACAGAAACTTTCCTTTATGTAAATGGACTAACTTAATTCTAGCTTAACAGAATTATTTGAAATTTCGTAAAAAAATGCCTTTTTTATATTTCAGTTTGTGAGGCGGGAATGGGTACCGCCGCCCCGGGAACCTTTATTGGAAAACAAAATTGGATAACCAACTTTATTGGATAACAAATCTCTGCCATAGGTCACCTCAAGTGGTTCGCTACGTTTGGTGATTTAGCAGGGGTGCCCGGGTTCATGGGGTGAGGTTTGTTTGGAGGTGGATGACCAGGACACACTGAACCCCAGATTCCTATCCACCCCTTAAACACTTTTCCTTCCCATAACTCTCTTCCCCTTCCTTTTCTTAAAAAACCCTCCACTTAGCATCTCCAAAGATGACATAGGCCATTTGGGAAATTATTTTCCTCAGGGCCTCCTGTGTGGAGCTTATGTAAAAAAAATGCAAAATAACGTTTCGGTGATTCATTCCAATATTGTAGTTGTAAGATTTCTTGAAAGTTTTTTGTTTGTTTGTGGACAAAATTATTTATTCGCATTCAAATTGCGTACGTACAGTCACGGATAATTAATTCGTCTTAATATTTTACAGCATACTTTGTTTTTTCCTAAAATAGAGCGAGCAGATGACGATTTTTAACTCACACATAATTGCCAACGTTGCCTCTTAAATCATGAGAAATTGAATTTTTAAAGGTCTGTATTTTTAAACAAATGGCTCGTATCCCATACCGGATATTTGCTTATCCTTTTTGAAAAAAAATGTTGTTTGGTTGGGTTTTTGTACTCAAATCCAAATTTAAGTTTTGTCTTCAAAAGGCAACGCAGCCGTTCTTCTCAAATGTGAAATTATATTATTAAAACATATTTCAGGGTAAACGTAAAAAGATAAACCTAATATGACTCCAAAGATTCCGGCACTAGAATGAATTTCCATATTTGAAGATGTGTTATCGTTTTCAGCCAAATACATAACTTACACTTGACCTTATCCTATTTTGAATTAATTGAATTGCCAACTTTACTGACCTCTCTTTAGATAGGTAAGACCTCTCTTTTCTTAAGGGAAGGGGGGGGGGGGGTAAGGTTTTAAACTCATTTTTAATTTTTTTTTCTAAATGTAAAACATGTTCACAAAAACTTCAGGCAAAAAAAAAAATAAATAAAAAAAACCTTTCGTCACTACCTGTAAAAATATATCACATTTAAAATTCATTTCAATTTTTTTTTATTCAAATGATTCGTTAACAAGTTATGATGCTCACTGCATCACACCTTTTTTCGAGGCGCCTCCGGAGATTCGCTCTCACGGACTTTATTATTAGTATTTTTAATTAAAAAATTTTTCAAAGATATTTCAGATGTCATATTATAACGTGTATATAAAAGAAATAAGCCGACATTATTCATATCTCCAAAAAAATCATGATAATATGGCTTTTTTTCGCCTTTTAAACCTTACCCCTCCCTCCCTTAAAACTTCATATACCTAAACTAATGACAGCTGTTGAGAGTTTAAAACTACATTCACTGATACTACCTACATTTTCTCTCGGTTTTGGGAAAATCGTGTTTAATTCATAAAATTTTAACTATTTTTTTTTTTTTTCAATTATTTCTGGCTTTCACCCATCAAGGGTGTTCTAGGCCATCATTTCAAATTGTAGAAAAAGGAAAGGTAAATTTATATATAAATGAAGAAGTAAATTTATATTATTTAAATGTGCAAATTTCAGAATTATATGGAAGATTGGAGTCGAGTTTAGACTTAGGAGAGATGAGATGTTGAATGGAGGGGAAGTAATTTTAGATAACGCTTGATAAAAGAGAGGATATTTATTTAGAGAGGGACAACCAAAAAATATGGTATCTAAAGTTCCCACATCAAGACCACAGAAGGTTTGAAAATTAAAATAACTTTTTTGTTAAAAGAATATGTGGCTTGGAATATTTAAATTTATACATACTAGTGCGCAAATACATCGATGTCAACTTATAAAGCAATTCACTTACCACAACGAAAGTAAATGTTTTCAGTATGTATATTTAATAACACCTACACACACCTCACTACAATTTACACCTCTGCCCTGATATTGGACACTATAAACGCTTTCCGAAATGTTGGCTGAAGTAGGAAGAAGTGCAACACGACACATTAATTTTTTGAATTGCCTAAAACAAAAAAAAAACCCAAAAATTAATTACGATAACTGTTTCGTGACGCTGATTTGGTTTTCTGCGAGTTTGTGTTCCGTTTCAGCCAATAGGATCGGCAGGATTCAGAGTTTTTGAATTCCGCACTTTATGTTGTACCTACCCGATGCATCGCTGCATTACGGTCGGTAATAATCGCTAGTCAGTTAGCAACCATCGTAGCGTGATATTTCGCTCTACATTGAAATGTCAATCAATCGGAAGTGTAATATGAAGCATAACCCCTATTGTTGTGTATCGTATGCTTTGTGTGACCTTCTTTTGTGAAACGACTCAAGACAAGTGTTATCGAGGGTTAAGAATAACCCAAACCACAATATCGCGCGCTTATGGTTATATCTGGGACAGTTACAAGTGTTTGTATCACCGAACAGAAATCAAACAAGAAGACACAATAGCAGTGAGTACAACTTAATTGTGTATACCGTATCTTGTTTGGTGATCGGGCACGACTCGTATGGAGGTCCATAAGCGTTTAATTGCAAGAGTGACCAAGTGTCATTTTGACCCCGTGATTCGTCACGATTCATTGGTGCCGAACCAGCAGGGAGATCCCTTTAGATAGGTATCTCTTTAATTAAAATCGTTATATATGCGTACGTAGAATGCTATGAACCGTCAATTTAAATGTTACAACTTATCGACAACGTGAATATTAAACTAGTTAATTATTTGCGACCTACCGTACATTTAAAATCCTAACGTATTCGTTTTAGTTTTTCATTACGTTCTGCGTACCATAATCAATCTATTTCATTACATTTATACATCGTATACGTTGTTACAATGGAGAAAAAAATATCGGTGTTGCGGCGTTTGCGTGAAATGGCAAATAAGAGAATAAACAAGATGTTACAAATCGCTGAAACCGTTTCGCAAGAAACGACCAACCCTAACGAAATCGGAACAACGGTTATGCAAAATGCAACCAACCATAAATTATTTTTTGCGTATTTTTCGAAGTTGGAACATATCGTTAGTGATTTTCAAAATGCTCATTCTGACATTTTAGCCTCAGATGAGGCAAACACGGAAATGGAGAATCAAGTTCGCGAAATTTTTGATAACGTGCATTTCCGAATCGTCGCAATTCACAAGGAATTAACGAATAAATCTTCACAATCGGAACCCGTAAAAACTATCGTATCGAACCAAAACGTTTCAACATTTCATGATCAAGCTTTCACAACACAAACAACGTCATCGCTTCTTTGTGACACGAAGAAGGCAAAACCTGAAACCAAAACCAAAGGGTCCTTGACTGCGTTCACTTACTCAAAGTGCTCGTTTTGCGAGGGAACTCATTCGATCTCTAAGTGCACATCATTTGCACTCAAATCGGTTCAGGACCGCGCTCAATTTGCCAAGGCACAACGTTGGTGCTTGAATTGTCTTACGCCGTCTCATTCGCTCACAAATTGCAAATCTGTGTTTGATTGTCAGAAATGTCATCGTAAACATCACACTCTACTTCACATGGAAGACAACATTCCTACTGAAGAGGAGTACCAACGACCCACCACGTTAACGGTTCAAGGAGCTTCTAGTTCTGATCCTCCAGCTCTTTTCCTCGATAATTTCGGTGACAGCTCCGTCGTACGTTTGCCAACTGCTCATATTAGTAATCGTGATCCATCCGGCAGATTTCAAGCATTTCGTGCGTTGACCGATTCAGACAATCAAGCACATATCGCAACCGATCGCACTGCCAAGCGTCCAGTCAGCTCTCAGAGAATTCGTGGCTTAGGCCAATCTTCTACAATCGAGTCAGATGTCCCCAATTTAGATGTCAAGGATATGAGACAAATTATCGTCTACACGAAGTTACTTCCATCGCCAATGTTTCAATTCGACCAGTTATCCTGTCATCAATTCCGAGACATACCTCATGCCGACCCTGACTATCACAAACTGACAACTGACACTGGACCGACTGACTTACTTCAAGATGTTGAGATCTTGCCATTGCTTTTGAGACCCCAATTAGCGGGTAATCTTCACCAGCTTTCAGCTGTCAGTTCACAATTCGGTTGGCTTCCTCTGGGTTTGGTTGGTTTTGCTACCGATCGTCAAACAAACTCCTTCATCGTAACCAACCATTACCGCCTCCCCAGAGAAGTCAAGAGACTGAGGGAGTTGGACACATTTCCTCAGTCTTCACAGCTCACCCTTAAAGAACAACTTGATGACCAGGTGTACCACACTGATCACTCACGTGACCCTTCGGAGCAACTCATCGTAGCCTTACCTTATGGAAAAAAGGACAAGGATATCGCTTTCCCAGGTTCACGCGAAGCTTCTTCGCGCAACTTCCTATCACTCGACCGTAAACACACAGCAATGCTCAGTTTACGTGAATCGTACTCCGCTTTCATGACTGACTACTTGCACAGTGGTCACATGACACGTGTTCCTGGGAAAGATTTACTCAAGGAAATGCATTGCATACTTCGTCATTGCATTCTTCGTCCGGGCACCGTTACCACTAAGTTACGAGTGGTCTTCGATGCCTCAGTGACGGAGGTGAATGAATCATCGTCAAAGGATGCCTTACTTATCGTTCTCAAGCTTCCAACGAACATTTCTGAACTTCTGCAAAACTTTCGTTCACCATCTGTGGTGTCCATTGCTGACGTACGGCAAATGCATCGCCAAACATTTCTTCAAGAGCCAAATCGCGCTATTCAAAGAATATTTTGGCGACACCAATCGTCTGAACCCACCCCGGATTACCCATTACACCTTGTAACTTATGGTTTCTCTGCCTATATTCTGTCTTATCGTATTGTCAAACCGTTGACAGAAAAGGAGAGTAACGAATTAACGCTCACACGCCACGCGCTCACTTCGGATACGAACATCGACTCTATCGTCACCGGCTGTTCCGGTCTGGAACAAGCTCAACAAACGCAATCCGAAGTCATCGAATTTACCAAACGAGGTCAACTTAAACTGCAGAAGTGGCATTATAACAAACCGAAATTTTGCGCCTTTCTACCGCCGGACTACTATCTCGCTGATGTAAGCTTTAAGAATGTTGATCATTCTCCCACTCTCAGGGTATTGGGATGGAAGTGGAGGCCACCAGACACTCCACCCGGTGAAATTCGTTACGGGAATCGTTATACCGAACAATTATCGCTTTTGACAGTTATCGCATCTAACCGTTCGCTACAAACATCATCGTTTGATAATCCTTCGGATATCGCTTCATATGGCCACTCTCCGGCTGATCTAAACCGTAACGTAATATGGTGGGCGGAGCCCTCCGGGCTAGCCCAGCCAAACAACTCTTGGCCTATCTTAGATGGCCGTGTTATCAACTGAACTCCACTCTGAGGAACGAGCTCAATCGTCATTATTCCAGTATAATGAAATTCTGCTGGATTTTTTATTAAATAAATCATATCGTTTTCGGAAACTCCAACGTCTTATCGGTTACTGTTATATTTTTGTAGTAAACTTTCGTAACAAAGCCTATCGTCTTTTGGATTTTCCACTCAACCATATCGAATTTCGTGTTCTATCTTTAACCAAACATTGCGCATCACTCTCTACGGATGATATGGTTAAAATCGAAATTAAAATTCTTGCACTTATCGCTACGTTCCGTACTTTGAATGGATCTTCTCTTACAAGACCATTCACCAAATCGTGTCCATTGCCTAGTCAATGTGACTAATCATCATCGCATCACGGTTTGTTGTATTCTTTGTTTACGTCTTAGTTAAACTTATCACTTAGTTTCGTATCGTTTAGTTTATCGTTAAGTTTATCTATGTCTAGTTATCGTCTAAATATAGTTAAAAGTTTTTCGCTTCGTCTTCTCTTCGTATCGTAACGTTTCATAGCATTTCACGCTTCGCTCAACGGTCAACTTTTCTTTAAAATACGATTGCTGTATTTTGGTGGGCGGAATGTTTCGTGACGCTGATTTGGTTTTCTGCGAGTTTGTGTTCCGTTTCAGCCAATAGGATCGGCAGGATTCAGAGTTTTTGAATTCCGCACTTTATGTTGTACCTACCCGATGCATCGCTGCATTACGGTCGGTAATAATCGCTAGTCAGTTAGCAACCATCGTAGCGTGATATTTCGCTCTACATTGAAATGTCAATCAATCGGAAGTGTAATATGAAGCATAACCCCTATTGTTGTGTATCGTATGCTTTGTGTGACCTTCTTTTGTGAAACGACTCAAGACAAGTGTTATCGAGGGTTAAGAATAACCCAAACCACAATATCGCGCGCTTATGGTTATATCTGGGACAGTTACAAGTGTTTGTATCACCGAACAGAAATCAAACAAGAAGACACAATAGCAGTGAGTACAACTTAATTGTGTATACCGTATCTTGTTTGGTGATCGGGCACGACTCGTATGGAGGTCCATAAGCGTTTAATTGCAAGAGTGACCAAGTGTCATTTTGACCCCGTGATTCGTCACGATTCAATAACAAATTACAGTATTTATTTCTCAAACTTTTGCGAATTAATATATACGGTCGTCGACCTAACTCTTTCTATAGATACCGCCACGTCTTTGTTTTGTGACGCACGCTCAGTATGAAATATTTGACTCGCAAATAATGATATGAGGAGAGAACACATTTCCCGCTCGCTGTCAGCGTTCTTCTGTGTTTTCTTTTGATAAAAATATGCTATTTTAATAAATAATATGGTAAAGTAAATGTACGCAGTAACTACAACATTACAAACGAGTACTGTATATTCTGGCAAGAACAAAGAGCTATTGGGGTTTAAGTTTTAAAAGGAAAATATATTTTAGAAACTAAATTCATGTTAGATACTGTTGATAAGTTTTGGAAGTGCCGTCAGTCGTTAAAATAAAAGTTATGCCACCAATAATCATTTACGGCGAGTATGGGTACCGCCACCCACGAAACCATTAATTTGGTATCCAAGTCACCCCAAGTAGTTTGCTACGTTTGGTGACTTAGCAGGGGTTCGGGTTCATGGGGTGAGGTTTGACACGTGGTGGGCAGGATCGAAAGATACTGATTAAGGGAGGTTAACACATTTGAGGTGAATGGACGTGTGTTTTCGTTAGAACTGCCCTAGAGTTGCGTATGACAACATTGTGCATTGCAGAAAGAGCTGTGACGTTGATGGTGCCAGTGACTGAAGGTTACGTGACACTACATTTGCGCAATTTAATCAACTTTTTGGTGTCCGGAAATTATTTGGGAACTAGTAGAACTATGTAGTTGCGAAATTTTAATTCGACTTTATGTGCACAGATGTCAATACTTGGTTGTGTATAAATAATAATACACAGATGTCAATACAGTCAGTGGTTGAGTGGGCATCGCGTTTGGGTCCCACCCGGGCGTCCCATGTTCGATTCCTTGGCTGACTAAGTCCTTCATCACAACACAAGCAACATTTTCGGCTTTCTGTGGTGGTAGTAGGAGATTTTCAAACATTGTTGGGTTATTCGTAACCCGGGAATGTTTGTCTTTCTTCAGAAAAAATAAAAAAACTACCGTACTGCGTACTTGCGTACCGCCTCGTCATACTAATTATTTAAATGCGAATATATGATTGTTGATGTTGACAATTTTGCTCGATTCTACATGCTAACAAACCACTTGCTCAGATATTTGTATTCTGTTTAAATAAACGGTTCTCCTTTAAAATAACATTTTTATTTTATTAATTTAAGAAATATACTTAACTTCAAAATTCTTAAAAATATATACTACGCTCTGGCCCATTCAAAAAATGCAATACGGTATCGTTGCATGGGGAGGAGTTTACAAAACCTCAATTTTGCCACTGGAAATTACTCAAAGATTAATAATCAAAATTATTACTAAGAAACCATCGGATTATTCAACCTCTCAACTTTTTCAAGACTTTCAAGTCCCTCCTCTAAAAACTATATACATAAAAAATACGCTACTCCAAATTCACTAAGATAATTCTAAGAAGTCACACCACGCTATGGTACGCGTGGAAAGCAATAGGCAAAACATGGTGGGTCGCTTATGTACGCCATTGATGCTTGCCAGTTTTGCTCAGCACTACTACGCGTACAATGGAGTGGTGTGGTTTAATAAACTGGAAAGAGAGCTGAGATTGGAACCGAACTATAATAAATTTAAAAATAAATTGAATAGTAACGTCTTAAATAGTTTAGACACCTAAAATCATATTAAAAATAAATTAACAACCCTAAATAAACAATTAAAAAAAAAAAATTATTTTATATATCTCTATATATTTTTTTTGTTTAGGTATCTGATTTATGTATGTACTTATATGTATAAATCGTAATTTTTAATTCTTTATTTTTTCCCTTACACACGAGTGGTCACACTCTCATAAAGGTTATATATTATATACAAATAAAAAAATAACACTTACTTTCTCAATGATCACACCTTGTTATCTGTTATTGAAATAAAAGACTTTGGAATTACCTTTGACACTAAATTAACATTTATTAAATATATTAATAAAATAACCAGTAAAGCAACGCAAATGTTGGGGTTTATCTTACGGATTTTGAATAATTTAAAAAATTTAAAAACTGTCAAATTACTCTACACTTCTCTTGTTAGAAGCCAACTAGAATTTAACTCCACCACTTGGAATCCGTATTACAGCGTACATGAAAATTCCCTTGAGCGTGTCCAACATAAATTCTTACGTCACATAAATTTTAAATTTATGTGACGTAAGAATTGGGAATATTAATTGAAAACATTAACAACTTATCTCTGTTGTTACTACTGGAACTCGATACATTAAAAGAAAGAAGAATTTATTCTGATTTTATTTATTTAAAATTGTTAATAATTTGTTGAACTCCCCTGAACTTTTGTTGATTTGTTTTCATGTACCGAGTAGATCAGTTCGTCACAAATACCTAATCATTGTAATAACATAGGATCTAATGCTGAATTATATTCAATAATAAATTGCCTACAAATGCTTGGTAATAAATATGTTGTTGATGATGTGATAAATATTGAAAGATTATCAACATACAAACATTATTTAATTAAAGCTGTTTGTCAGCGCTTCTCAGTTTGATTATAATCAAATATACTTTGAATGTTTATATTCTTCATCAATGTTTACTTCTTTTTTAAATTTATTATTGTTTTGGATTTGGATTTCTAAATTTATTTTAGTTACTTACTTAACTTAGTTTTTTTTTTAGTTCAAATATCTTGTAGGTATATATGTATATGAGGTTTTCTTTTTCTACTTTATGCTGTCACTTCAATATGTACTTTTTAATTTTTTGGCATACGAATATTTTTTCTTAACTTTGCATATTCTGTATCCATTTCCATTTTTTGTAATTTCTCTGTAAAAGCCGTTAATCGGTGTTAATTCATAATAAATAAATAAATAACATTCTCAACCTTAAGAGGACTTTTTTTGATGTAACACATTAAATAATAGTATCCTAGACCTTAATACTAGCTGTTATCATACTTACATCGTACTTTGTTTTATGTCAGGTATTATATTATAAACCTAGTAATTATTATATCATTACACAAGTCCATACTTCTTTGTGTTTCTTTTCAATATTATCTCATTGTACTTTTAATAATAACCGTATCACTTCAGCGATATTATTTTTGTTTAATCATACGTACGTACTTTTTTATTTTGTTCTTGACTGATCCATGCTTTAGGTGGGCAAAGGCATCCCACGCCAGGAACTAGACAAACCTCAACCCATAAACCCGGTCACCAAACGTAGCGAACCACTTCTATGGCGGGGATGTTAGTTATCCAATAAATGGTTCCCGTGCGGCGGTAAACATATACGCCTCCCAAATCGTAAATAGATATAGCGTATAAATACACCGCACGCATAAGTTTGTCCTATTTTGCTATTCGTCAGTATCCATTCAGAATTGAAACGTTCCTTGAAATGGCTTTAGCCGTGTTTGGTCACTAGATCTGAATAGCAAGATACATTTTCCACATATCCTTCACCTCCCCACTATCTTTAGTCTCTCAACATTAAAATTGGGAATGCCATAGTCTCACTGGCTTCAAAAGGTTAACCCTAGACTACTACTCTTGTTGCGATATACAAAGAAACTACTCATACGCTCGCGAGGCGCATCATATTGCCTAATGATTTTATTCAAAAACTATAAGTATGATTGACGTGTATTGATTGTTTCTATAATTTTGTATATAACTTAAAGAAAATAACACAATTTTATATTATATTTATATATTTTTTATTATAAAATCTTTAATCTCAAATTAAACTTAGGCAATTAAACAGTCTTCTCTAAAATAAACCACTTAAAGTATATATTTTTTTAAAAACTTCTGCCACTACTACACTACAAAAAATAGTCAATTATGAAGTAATTAACAAGAAAATATTTTGCTTAACAATTTGATTAAGAGCACCAAACTTACATACAAGCTACTCATACGTCTTTGGAGCGCCATTTGGCCCTTTGAAGGGTAATATAAAAAAAACTAGCAAACTTACCGTAACGCAACAACCATCCTGCGATACGTGCTGCCGATGACTGAGATGTCTTTGAATTTCAATGCGATACGCGCAAAGGATAAAAAGAGAGAGCAATATATAAAAAAACGCGGGCGCCTCTGCGGCGCAGAGTAGTAATCCAGGGTTAAGAGCAGTTAGGACTCTTGGTGTTGCTGTCGGATAAAAAATGTTATATCACATGATTTTTTAGAATTTTTACGCATAATGTTGTTTAAACCCTTAAGCAATTTGATCGATATATTCAATATCTATAAGTTTAAATTTGAAAACGTATTTTGAAACATTTCTGTACTGTTTTCAAATACTAGACACAAAACATCAAAAACAATGCTGCTTTATTAAATTATTCTCTAGTTCATGAAAAAGAAGAAACAATTTTCTTAAGGAATTTTCGTTTACTGTCTATTTTCTTTAGTATTTGCATACAAACGACAAGACAATATGTAAATGCATTGTATTACATTATTTTACGATACGTTAAAAAATACGATAACTTCAATTTTGGTTTAGATATTTGTATATTTAAATTTTCACAACTTATATGACACTACGTTTTATTTTGCAAGTTGTTTTTACCATATATTTTGAAATTGCTAGTTTGGTGCAGTTTTTATGGTTTCTGGCAGCATATTATTATAATATTTCAACATACAGAATAAATGATAGTTGTGCGAATTGGCTTCGTCGTTTTTTTGAGAGTCTGATTTCATTGCACGTTCATTTTTAAAGTTTGAATATAATTAGAAAAGTATTTTTAAGAGTAATTTTTTTTTTTTTTTAAATATTTTTTTTATAAAATATCACTGCTATCAATGTTAGCCAATTTAGCTCCAATATTATTTCATTTGGTAGTTATTATTTTGTATTTTTGCTCTACACTATTAGGTGTAAGAAGACTGATGTGAATTATATAGCTGTTAGAACCTCGTTTTTTTTAAAATAATAAACATAACAAAACCCGCCACTGTAAAAAATACTTTGAATGTGAGGTTCAAAACCCAGGTAAAATTGGGCAAAATAAAAATTGTTTTACCCACGATTATGAACAGTCCTTTTATAGGCAAAATCAGAACTTTGGCGTAGGTATGGTAACTAATTAACAAACTTTACGCCGTTTTCATGTAGAAATAGACAGAGAAGATAGACGACCACATAAATTGGCGGAGGTATCGTACAAACGTTTAAAGTGAATTTAAGTACTTGGAAAAAAGAGATACAGAAAAATAATAATAATAAGTAATTCATACCAAATATGAAACAGTTTTAATAATAATTAATACCCTTGGATCTGCGTGGTTGAATTTCAGAACCCCACTTCGATAGAATATCTGACGCCACGCCCTACTCGCCGCGCCACAAATAACACCTATTTTCGTGAAATTTGAAGCAAAGCTACCGTTGTAATTCGGTTTTTAATTCAAGAATCTGTCACATGATGTCGCTACTTCCGTCAGCAGCTCGCATGTGGAAAATTCTCCCCTAGGTATATGTACTACGGATTTATAAAATTTCCGGATATGGAAAAGTTGACAGCGTACATAGGTGTATCGTGCGGCTATTTATTACATACGACGTCATTGCCTCTCTCAGTTACTTTGTACCGGTAACTATCACTCGATGATAGTGGATCCGAGGAACAGGCTATTTTTGAAACCATTTCCAATTGGAATAAAATGAAACACTAACTGGGCGAAGCCCAACCAAAAGACGCCCGCAGAGCCTGCAGCAAAACTTGCGGCGCGGGTTTTTAACCGCTAGTTTTATTTTAATGTTGTTGAAGATACATAATCGTAATTTGGAAGGCGGATATGGGTCGCCAGTGTCGCAACCTCGGGAAACATTTAATGAAAAACCAACACCCTTGCCATAGGTCACCCTAAGTTGTTCGCTACGTTTGGTGACTTAGAAGGTGCCCGCATTCATGGGTGAGATTTGTCTAGGTCTTCCAATTTATTGTGGTTAACCTGCAACCTTTATTTAATTACTCGGTATAATATAAACAAGTACCTATGCAGGAAGTTAGCAGCTATTCGCAGCCATGTACAAGTAGATACCTAATGAAATACAAGATTCTAGTAAAGTTGCCTCGTCTGCAATAAATTAACTGCTACGCGAAGACAACGTCAGAGAAATAATCAACTTCCAGAAACGCAAGGAATCTCTTGAAGATTGTTTGAGATGAATTAAATTAACAGTGTTGTAAAGAAATAAATTTAGCCTTACTTATAAAAAACACCTCACTACCGTTAAACGGTAATTTTATGTTTGAAGCTTAAAATACTGCATTTTTTAAATACTAGTCTATTTTAGGTATAAAAATCTAGAAGGTAATTTTATTTAATTTCTAAAATGGTATTTGTTTTAACGAGATCTTAAAAATTAAGAAATATGTGGTATATTGCATTTTAAATACCTTCGGAAAAATTCCGAAATTCTTTGAAAAATTATAAATAAAACTAGTATGTACAGTAGTGTGGGTCACGACTGTATGGGAAAAAAAAATCTTGTTTTGATTTGTCTAATAGTGATACAAGGGTGTTAAATGGAGATATAAAATCACGTTATTTTTAAAAAAATATTTGGATATCATCTTCTTCCTTCGGATTGACTTTGAAATTTCCCATTATAGAGAAAACCCCAACCTTGTTAAATTTTAAAAAAATGTTATATAAACCGTTAAATATGAACATGTTTTTAATAAAACACGAAGTAGAGGGAATATGTAAATTTGTTTATCAAAAAATAAATTTGAATATAATTCATATTATCTCAAGGCAGTGTATTCAAATACCAGCAAAACCCAATTTACTCTCAAATTTCGGCATTATTTTGTGTAACTCAATTTTGGGACTTTTTTAAAATGATTTCGTCAAAATTTACTACATTTGCTATGGAAGATTACAAACAATATGGTTTGGTAAAAAAAAATTTAAAAAAAAAAATTTTTCAAAAACAAATTACAATTTTCAAAACTTTGAAGTGAATCAGGAGGAAGAAGATCGTATCAGAAAATAAATTGAAAAATTTTAAATACTTTGTTTTGAACCCATTTGGCATCCTTTTATTGCTATTAGAATTTAAAGATAACATTTTTTGTTAAATGACCCACCTTAATGTACAGTCTCTTGTTCTCCTTTATGTAGTACTGGGACCTTTATGTAGTATTCTCTAGTACTGCAGGATGCTCATGGAGACTTCGGTTCATTGAAACACAGTGACTGTATATTGACGTATCGTATTGTATAATTCCCTAACTAACGTCTTTCTACATAATGTCCTTTCCAACTGGAAGCTAGGTTTTGTCTGCGGAACTCTGGTATCTTGCACACCTACCTTCGGCACATCTCGGAAACGAGACTGCGTGACCCGAAGAGCCCTAAATTAATGTAATGTAAGAACTAATTATGACACATTACAGATGGTAAGTTGAATATTGTATTTTTCAAAACAGATTGCATAATTCTCTTACTCAATATCAACATTGTCAGTTTACGCGACTCCTCACGAAAGAAACATTCCTGAACCACATTTTTACATGAGCTCCACACAGAAGGCCCTGAGGAAATTAATTTCCCTCAGGGCCTATGTCATCTTTGGGGATGCTGTGTGGAGGGTTTTTTTTAAGGAAAAGGGGGAAAGGAGAGTTCTAGGAAGGAAAGGGTTTAAGGGGTGGGTAGTAATCTGGGGTTCAGTGAGTCCTGGTTATCCGTCTCCAAGACCTAGACAAACCTCACCCCATGAACCCGGGCACCCCTGCTAAATCACCAAACGTAGCGAATCACTTGGGGTGACATATGGCGGAGGTGTTGGTTATCCAATAAAGGTTCCCGGGGCGGCGGTACCCATTCCCGCCTCCCAAATTGGACATATTGTAATGAAAGTGATTTTCAAATTTGCACGTATTCAACAGGATTCAAAATAAGTTCATAATCCTACAATAAAATATAATTAAACGATGGGCTTAAATCCGACGCCACATCCTATAAATTGGACTCCCCGAAGGACTTGTTTTATTCATGTCGTCCAGTCTAGTAGCGTGTCCAACTGATCCCTCTGTAAAGGTCATATAAATAAATAAATCATGAATCAGAAGAAAAAATCATGAACTAGGGCAGCTTATAAACAAGCAACGACGAAAGGTAAATTTGACGTGGGATTCTCACATCAACCCAATTTTGTGTGTATAAAATTTAAATTATTTTTTCAGGGTCGTACTTTTTTCAAGCGGAGGTATGTTTTTTTATTGATAAAATTTATATTTATTTATTGCATCGCTTTTCTATGATGGATTATGAAAATATCTTTTCTAATACTCTGTGTCGGGACAAAATTTTATAGTTCTGCCTCTCAAACGAGATCACTAGCGCTCCGCTATAAAATCAACCGACTAAATGTCGCGGATTTTAAAAACGGAAGTTATGCTACCGCACCCTGTTTATAAAAATCAATATTTTTTTGCTTATATTTTTTGCGCTGCCATACCATTCATCCGATTGCGATGAAACTTTGGTAATTTGTTTTATAAACTTTTTATACAAATAATGGTAAGCTCTAGCATTATGAAATTTGTTTAAAAAATTTACTACACGTGGTGCGCGAATGTTTTCAAATTGTGTGTGATTCAAATATTTTAACGGCAGGGAAGGAATGCAGGAGAAGGAGAGAAACGGAGAAGGTGGGGTTCGCGGAAAAGATGACGAGAGAAGGCGGAGAAGGTGAAATAGGAACGCTGGAGGAGAATGGGACGCGAGAGGGGAACGGGGACGCATGGGAAAGGACATGCAGGGAGAAATAATTTATTTATTTGAATGGTATTGCAATACTTGCCAGGCACCAGCTAGTAAATTACAAAAAAAAACACCGTAAAAAAAATTATAATGAATTCAAATAAAGGTAGGCAAGTATTTTCTTATTGCTGTTAGATTTCTTAATCAAATTTTTGAGTAATTAAATTATTATTTTGATACCATTTTTCAATAGAATAATATTTGTAGGTTCATGACCTTTGGTGGGATCGAGAAGGTTCTCTGTGTTTGGCCTGATAAAACACCCCCAGATCCCTCGAGGGTTGTTTGTAGGACTTCGGGTACTTGAACGGGATTAAATTGGATTTAAAGCGGGGGAGTTCCATCAGAGTACAATCATCATAATTACGGAAACAAATTAAATGTATCCTTTTTATTGTAATCAATTCTGCTTAATTCGCTTAATTTTGTGTTCTCGATTTACCAAAACACAATAATTAATGAATTTTTAAATAAAATATTAATAAAAAAAAATATTTATTTACATTGCTTACAAATATTAACTCGTTCAGCCAATTCATTAATTGTCTGCAAATAATACGGGAAGCAGTTCTCTTTTAATTTATCTACGCATTTAAAAATATCCTTTTTCTTTTTTTTACAATGCTTGACATAATAGTACAAACTTAAATATGATAAAACAAGTTAAAATAAACAAGGTAATGGTCAAACATTGTAAAACATAGTACAGCATGATAAAACATAATAAAACAGGTGTTATGGTTACAAGTTAAAACAAAGTAAAACATTGTAACACTTGGAAAACAGTAATGAAGCAATGATTGTCTGGAATATAATTATTGTCCTTTCCCGAAATTCCTACCTACCTCCCTCTACCTACACATGCAAATCAGTGCAGTGGCAACCTTCGAACAGCAGTCAGTGTATTCCTATTTTCCCACCTACTATGAAAGTTCCTAACTATTCTTCATTCTTAATAATTGTAAAACAATTTAAAATAATCAAAACTCGATGAACACAGAAAAACATCATAAAACATGATAAACTAAGTTAAAACATCACTTTAAAACTTTGTAAATCATTGTAAACGATGAAAAAACATCGTAAAAATATGAAAAACTTTGTAAATATTGTTTAATTTTGGAGGCGGGAATGGGTACCACCATCCTGGGAACCATTTGTTGGATAACCAGCAACTCTGACCTACGTTTGGGGACTATTTAATCTCTCCAGCTGGACTCTCTCGACCCATCGTTTTGCACGGAAGTGAGAGGGATGGATTCGTACGTTTCTTACTCCTAGAAACACTGAACCCCAGATTACTATCCACTCCTCATACCTTTTACCTTCCCAGGACTTTGTCTCTTTCTTTTCCTTAAAAAAAACCGTCCACACATCAAAACAGGGAAACATTATAAAACACAACAAAACATGATAAAATTTTTGAAAACATGGCATGGTTAAACAAATAAAGTGCCTATCGTGAAACGAATTTATTGGCTCTAATTCAAAGGATACGGAGACAACGGAACTAGTGTACTAGGAACTATTACAAATAAAGGTATTTGTTATAAAAAAAAATATTTATGATGGTATTTGTTTTAAGTTCGGTAACAAATAAAGGTATTTGTTATAAAAAAAAATATTTATGATGGTATTTGTTTTAAGTTCGGTAACAAAGTTTCAAGATTCATACAATATATTATTTGTGGTGGTCAGAATTATTTCCGCCACCAAAGAATGTACGAAACAGCAAAGAAAAACAATGGTCTCGCTCCACTCTAACGCAAGGGAACATACCAGACGGGCCACTTACCTACGTAGGTAGGTATTGCGCGGTGTCTGGTACTGTCTTGTACGTTGGTCGCTACCTGCTTATTATTATTCCGACACCTACTAGTAAGGTCTCGAGTCATAACTTTTGCCCACTAGCCCAACGGCCAGAACGTTCGAGAGCCTTCCTAACCTTGCTCCCATTCGCATTACCCGACGTTCTTGAAAGCTGCTGAATCATTCCTCCTACATAAACGCAACGGGCTCGACGCAGTCTAGTCAGTACTAACCAATCAGTGAACTTATAGTAGATTCCATTATTTACAATTCAGTGTATTTTTAAGCGCTCTTGTTTAAATCGTTTTTTAATTTCTGTTAAAAATTAACAATTCCGTAATTTACCATCAAGTGTGTACCTTTTTTCAAAACAAACAAGGTATGGTTAACACCATACCGATAAATATTTCACGAATAAACCTTGACCTAGAAGAACTTTGCCTGTAATATTTTGTCTTTGCCGTAATCTTTTGTCTTGTCATCACTGAATTTATTTAGATATTTCTGAACCAAACTACAGACATCTTTTTCGTTGAATGTTTCCTTATAGTACACCTCGTTTGAATTTTTCAAAGTTCTGGTTTTTTAATTCCCAAAAATCTTTGAAGGTAGTCAGTTTTCTGTAGGCTTAATCAAAGGATTTTTTTTCTTAATTGGTTACCACTCAAATCAAGATGAAAAGCATTTGTATTAATTGGAAGGTATGTGTGAGTATTATCAGTGCATACTAATTTATTATATTGATTTTAATTAAAACTGATGTAGCCAACGCACGCATATCGAATGTTATGTTTAGGTGTGTTCAATAAATAAATTTTACATATTTGAATGTGTGTGCGATTTCACCCAAAGTAATGAAAAGTGATTTTTTGTATTATACATCCCGCACAATTGTCCCAAGCGTCTAAAATCAGTGAGACTATAGTTTTCCCGATCGCCGTAGGTTTTAAGGCTAAAAGTGATACGTATAGAGGGGAAAAAGATTAAAAGAGAAAGTTTGGGAATAACCTGGCCATTAAATTATGATCACCAAACATGGCAAATAACATTTCGTTTCTAAATTGTGCTCTTTCATAAAGGCTACATGCTGAAAGTATCCAACTCTTGCCTTCTTCTGTCACACGGACACGCCCACAATACACGTGTCCCGGTTTCTCTCTTCAGTGCTATAAACTTATTATATATCAAGGTAGAGGTGTGAATATTGAAAGGGTTATAAGTACATAAATGTGTAAATATTTTACTAAATAAAAATGAAATAAATAAATAAAAAATAAAAGTACACATCAAAAGGTTTTCAGATATCCGGTTGGCGCACGCATTTTAAGAAGCCACGTGCGGATATAAAGATAGTGCTATTTCCGGTACTATGTGGTTACGGGGTTTCCACCCTCCCAGCGCACAGTGGTCAACATGTGATTTTCTTCTGGAAATAGTTTTTAACGCCGTATTGATAGTTTTCAAACATATTTATTCTCATTTTATATTTAACCGATCGTCTTATTTCGGAGTTTCCTTACTTCCTTACTTACTTTTAGTTACTCCACACAGGAGGTCATGAGGAAAAAAAATTTTCTTAGGGACTATATCATCTTTGCTGTTTAGAGGATCTTTTTGAGGAGAGGAAGGAGTAAGCATAGGTCTTAAAGAGACCATGTTGTAGGAGGGAGGAAACACAGAGTCCAGCAAATCGTTCCACAGCCGAGCTGTTGAACTCAATAACGAGTCATGAAGACCCGTAGAAATACGTTGGGCGGGCGTTTGGCGTATTCCCAATCAATGACGCTAGTTCATCAGAGCATCTTCTATTGAAATTCCGGTAGAACAAGGAGAGCATTCCCACCCGACACATGTGCTTAAAAGATTGCAATCCGTTCGTTAAGATGGTAGATCAACCAAATGGATCTCCCGTTTCTGCACAGAGTCGTTTAGAGGATTTTTTTCAGGTGTTTTGGGGCTCCAGACCGGAAGTGGCTGCCAAATTCTATCGTGGAGCGGACTTGAGATTTGTACAGGGTTATCGCTTGTCTATTATAAACTGCCGGTCCTAAACAGTACGCCAAGATTTTTGAGAGGCTAACTTAAGCCGCCGTATCGGAGCTCGAAAAGAAGAAGATGAAGAGATATGTAATTACGAATGTTGGAGAGAGCGCGCTAATATTTCAAACGATATAATTGAAGCGAAAATTGTGAAAATGTTTAATTAAACACGACTCGTTTAGAATAGAGCAAAACCCTTGTGGGGGTTGTCTAAAACAACGTTCAAAGAAACACTGTGCATTTTTTCATACATATAACTTGGTAAATAATAGAGACAGGCTTGAAAATAAAAAAAATTCTACCGAGGAAATTTCATATAATTTGCTTTTCGGCCTAAGGATTATGTAGATATTATCTACAAAAATAACATATATTTTTTTAAGAGCTTAAAACTTCAAATGTTCAAGAGAGAAATGCAAGAAATCGGTAGAAATTCTGGTAGCGGCGGCTTAACTCTGGCTTCGATGGAGCCCCGGTTAGTAGGACAACTTGATCACTGTGCGGCACGGTAGTTTTAAAGTTTTATAGCTATTTTTTCTAGCACAATTCTAAATCTTTTGTAACTGATTTGAAAGGCAAAAGGGGGAAGAGGGGAAGTCACGTAACTTGTTTATTGTTCCATCTGCTTGAGTTGTTACATGCTTTCTAGGTCAGTTTCAGTGAAGTTAATCACTGTACGTCACCGTAAGTTACGGTAGATGCTTTGTTGACATGGATTTGTTTGATCAGATTTAAAGTACGTTGTTAAAATACCTCGTAGAAAATAATTTAAGTTTGGTACGTATATAGATATCAACTAGTGTCAACCACATTCCCTGCAAAATGCTTGTCTAATTGGAGCACAAAGAAGCTGGAACGGACACCTTCCAATGAAAAGTAACGAAAAGATTGATTGTCTCCACCTTTTAATTTTTCTACCGAGAATTTTTCATTTATTTTATTATATTTAGTCCGTACTCTGATGTAGGCGTGTATATTATCCCAAGCTAAGCGGCCATTATACCCTTAAAAATAATGATATTTTCAAACTATTTACTTGATCGCAAACAATCCACCAAAATTGGTGTAAATATTAGTCAACCAGCATCAGTGAGACATGGGGTTCCACAAAGAACGGTTATCGGACCGTTATTGTTCCTAATCTATATTAATGATCTATGCAATATTAGCATTCCGGGAAAACTATTCTCGTACGTGGACGATACTGCAATCACAGTTCACGGTAAATCCTGGGATGATGTCTCTAAAAATGCAAATAAGTGCACATCCATTGTCAAAGAATGGCAATCAAAACCTCCTAACTCTGAACTGGGAAAAAACGCTCTAAATTCCATTTTATAATACCAAAAAGGCGGCACCCTTAACTCACTTAAATATAAGGTTTCACAAAAATACTTGCAATCTCTAGCTGTACAGAAATGAATACGGGAAATTAAGTTAAATACTTAGGAATTATAATAGACAGCCAACTCAAATGGACAGATCACATACAAAAGCTTGTTAATAAACTTAGGTATTAAACTTATATTTTTAAACGTTTAAAATACATAGTTGACATTAAAATAATAAAATTGGTGTATCATGCATTGGTGCAATCATCAGTATCTTATGGAATAATTGGATGGGGGGGTGTGTATAATACACACATTAAGCCACTAGAAATAACTCAAAAATTAATACTAAAAATAATGTTGCATAAAGATATAAACTACCCCTCCGTGCAATTGTTCCATGAGGCTGAATTGTTAGATATAAGAAAAATTTACTGTAAACAATGGTTTAAATATATATTTACACAAAATGTTATTTTTACAAAAAATGAAAAGCGTTTTAGTAATAGGTTTGAAGTTCCACGGTGTAACACTAGGCTTGCGCAAAGACATGCATATTTTATTACACCAAAAATATATAATGCTTTCTATAAGGCTACAAAAATTGATTGTAAAAATATATCCACCTACAGCAAGTATAAAAATGTATTAAAGTCTTGGATAAATACCATCGACACAAACATTTACTTGCTGTAACATCTGACCTGCTGTAACTTAACAAAAATTTTATTAATCTTTATGAACATGTCTTATGAATATGTATTTCAGTAAACACTGAATCTATTTTTTTATGTATTTAATTTAATTTATTTTTTTAAACTTCTACAAGATATTGTATGTTTATGAGTAATAATTATCTGTCTTAAAAACACTCAAGTATACCCACGAAATGGCGATGCCTATGTGGGATTTTTTTGGTTAATCTGCTAATCTATTTATGTTAATCTCTACTTTTATAAAAATGTTAATATAAAAAGTTTGTAATACAAAATTTTACCAGCCAACAAAAAAAAAATTTACTTCGCGGCCCGAATATACCAAAAATGGTAATCCTGAATTGCCTAATAACGACGCACCAACCTGAAAGCGATTTCTTCCAGCAAAAAGGCTTCTTAAAACTTCCAATTGGTTTTCACACATCAAAGGGCACCTCACACGATTACAATTATATTTCTTGATGGATAAATTATCGTCGCGTCATAATAACTCTAAGTCGACCCGATTCACAATGGAGATCGCAGGCAGTTTTAATTCATGTCACAATGAAGACCGCAGGCAGTTTTAATTCATGACACAATGTAGATCGCAGGCAGTTTTAATTCATGCCACAATGAAAATCGTAGAGAGTTTCAATTCAGGTTAAAATAAAGATTGCAGGCAGTTTTAATTCATGTCACAATAACAAAATGTTTGAAATTTTAAATGTTTTTCTAGTGGAGATAAGCTATGATAAGATATCCTCTATGGTGCCTTTCAACAAGTTAATTTAGTGCAGTTTAAAATACACGGAGGCAAGACAACCGTCTTTGAGATATAAAATAATATTAATTTCTTCTACAATCTTTGCAAATTCACTTCGTGGCATCCTTTTTTAATAAATGAAATCAATACTCTTTTTAACAATCACATCACTTATCAATTTGTAAAACATTTAACACCACCACTTTCACCACGCAAAATTTTCTACATGTTCCAGAACCAAAGGTTTCTTCGTCAGGATAAGATTGGAATTAAATCTTATCAAACCTGACGATGAAACCCTTGATTTTGAAACATGTAGATAATTTTGATTAAAAAAGTGGCATTTTACAAAGTGTTTTGTTTTCATTTCACACTAATTTAATTAGATCATTTCGAGACAAAAAAAGAAGTACATATTTTGGTGGTTAACCACAGGGAGAGGGAAAAATATTTTCTGATTGTTTACAAATAGGAAAATATGATAATTACTGGCTGGTTCCCGGCGTGAGTTTCAATGCCATATTCAAAGAAATAAATTGTGTCTCCCTGCATGTCCTTTTCCGTGCGTCCTCGTTACCCTCCCGCGTTCCCTTCCCCTCCTGCGTTCCCTTTCCACCTTCTCCGCCTTTTCCCCCCCCTTTCCCGCTTCCCCGTCCAGCCAACCCCCCTTCCGCTTTCCATGTATTCATTCCCAATACATTTACTTTTCAAACAGCTCGCGGTCCATCTATTACAATTTTCATAATTCAAATTTTCATTTTTTACAAATATTCTTTTGTCATGGGGTTGTAATAATCCATGAATCTTCATGGGGGTTTAAAGCAGGTACTTTGAAAGTTTCAAACATTTCCTATGCTTAATATAGCAATACACAACACCCTTATCTCCAAACATATTTTGATTTTTATATACATAGATTTTCAAATTACTTATTCCATACTTCAAAAGTTCCCACCAATATCAGCCACATGGTATAGTGGGAGGCAGCCAGTAGAGTACCTACGTATAAATTCAGTATAAAATATCAATCCCTCCAATTAAAAGTAATCAGCTTTAAGCTAACAAAACCACCGGATAATTTATGATTAAACTGTCAATTGACGCTTTTGGAAAATAGTTAACATAACAGAGGCGTTCAAAAAGATTTTGTTGAGCTACGCATGCCATATTTCTGTTCGGTTATTATTAATTATTACTATACAATTATATTTTCAATATTTTACATCAATATTTTTATATCAATATTTTACCTTGCATTATGTTAATATTAATTGAGGTAAAATTAATCACAATTTTTGTTACTAGTCCAGGTAAATTCGATTTTTTTCCATGGCTCTACACAAGAGGCCCTGAGTGGAATTATACCCCTCAGGGCTTATGTCATCTTAGGGAATGCCAAGTGTGGAGTATTTTTAGGAAAAGAAGAAGATGAAGTTCAGGGAAGAAAATTCTAGGGTCCTTGTCCAAGAGTGATGGACGTTTGAATCCATCCCTTCCACCGAGGTGCAAGGCAATGTTCCGAGAGAGTTCTGCTGGAGAGGTCAAAAGGTATCCATCAACCAATCTCTCCTGATCCGGACTGCCACGCAGTTGGTGTGCATTTGCATCATCTTTGTGTACGTGGATCGCCGATTTTTTGAGGGAGAGGTCAATTCAGACGGTTGCTGATGGTTCCACTTCTTCCTCGCATCCAATAAATGCTGGCGTCCTGCAGGGATCGGTTCTGTCTCCGACTTTGTTTTTGTTGCACATTAACGACCTTTTTTCATGTGCACCAATTCATTGTTACGCGGATGACAGTACAGTCCATGATGGCTTTTTGTTTGACAAGGCCCCAAAGGGCACACAAACTCCAACGGCTCGAGGGCTTTGCAGAAAAGAATGGACGGTTACCTAGAGAGTGTTTTCTCTTGGGGTAAGAATAACCTCGTCGAATTCATTCTGTTCCGTAGAATCTCTGCTAGCTACCTGGTCAAAAACATACGCACCGGCACCCACGGCATCACGAAACTAACGTATTAATAATATTATTGAGTTTTTGATATAATCTGATTACAACTGTTTTATTTAGATAAATTATCTTATATGTAGGTACTAACAAGAACAACTCTATGTAAAAATCTTTTTATTTGCAATAACAATATCAGGACCAAGTCATTTAGATTGCTTATACCTAGATTGCATGCAGATTGAAATACTTTCTCTGAATTAGTAGGTGTGTTCAACTGCACAGAATATAAGTTAATCTTTGTTACAGGCAGGCTGTAATAACATCTTTCAATAATATTATTCAATGTTTGTTTAATACCTACCATCTTTTCATGGGCTCTATACAATTAAATTGGCATATTTTACCTCATATTATTACCGTTCCACAAAATTATCACGTGTATCATATATTTGTAAAAACCCGTATAGGCAATAATTTAGATTGTGAAATTGCTGAAAAACCCGTGTAGGCAATAAATTAGAATGCGAACAGCTTAAAAACCCGTATAGGAAATAATTTAGATTGTAAAATGCTGAAAAACCCGTACAGGCAGTAATTTAGGTTGTAAAATGCTGAAAAACCCGTATAGGAAATAATTTAGATTGTGAAATGCTGAAAAACCTGTAAAGGCAATAATTTAGATTGCGAAATGCTGAAAACCCGTACTGACAATAATTTAGATTGAAAAATGCTGAAAAGCCCGTAAAGGTAATAATTTAGATTTTGAAATGCTGAGATCGCTTGTTCTGGGGCACCTGGATCCTAGTTTTAGTGAGAAATCAAGAAAAACTGATGCTGTTCTTGTGTGGCGACATTGGTTTCCATTCGAACCTAAACGGAAGGCCTTTTTTGTGTATATTATCATTCAGTGCCCTCAATCATACGTATCACACAATAATGCTGAGAAAATAATTAATCGAAATTTCTCTAAAAAACGAACGCTCCACGCCTCTGCTGCATGGACCACATAATTATCTGTATTAGCGCCGCCAAGTGAACCACTTATAAATAAACCAGCCATTCCGGATATCAAATCACTCGTATTCATTAATTTAATTTTGTTTAATTATCACACAATAGGCCACGGATAGGCGATAAATCACGCACTGCCGCAGCTGTATTCACCGCAAATAACTTTATTTCCAGCAAATTAACGATAAATTCATACAGTAGTTAGTAGTAAATATAACTTTGGCAAAATACACCGCTCCACAGATGAGCTAAATAAACGGTAGTTAATTACTGCGGTTCATAAATAATTATCCATAGTTTCCATAGGTAAATTAAATTAAATTTTGACAAAAAAAGGTGTGAAGAGAATGGTCTACCGATTGTGTGGTGATTTTTTCAATCAATTTGTTTTATCTTTATCTTTTTAAGCTGAAGGTAGTGGGGAAAGAAAGGAGATGGGGAAAATAAAGGTGAGAAAGTACTACTGGCTATTCAGATCTGGTCACCAAATACAGTTTAAGCTATTTCAAGCAACGTTTCGATTCTGAATAGTGGTCTTATACCAGGACGATACTAAGAGTATCTTTCACTCTTATCTAGGTATTGAGGCAGGAGGTGAACCATGTGGAATAGGCAAAACTCTACGCAGTTATTGAAAACCTACCATTAAACACGACGGCCGGCGTAGTCCAGCGGTAAATAAATTTTATTTGATTAATTTGTGTTATATCACAATTTAATTATTTAAAATAATATATAGTTATTTGCGGAACTTTTCAGAGTGGAAGACACTCTCAGTATCGCTTTGGTGTACGACCACCATTCAGAATTGAAACGTTGTTTTAAATGGCTTTAGCCGTGTTTGTTGACCAGATCTGAATAGCCAGGTACATCTCACCTTCCTCCTCCCCATCTTTTTCCCCTCCCCACTACCTTCAGCCTCACAACATACCCCAATTGGGAATGCTACAGTCTCACTGGCTATAGACGGGAGCAGTTGGGACTCTTGTGCGGTATTCATATAAAAAAGCAGCTTGAAAAGCAAAATAGGATCATACTTATTTTTTTCAAAAAAATTGTTCTTGCCTGGTCAAAATAGGAATAAAATCCATTTGATCTATTATCAACAATATCCTTAAGCATAAACATTATTTTTCATCCAAATTAAACACATGTCCAACGGTTTCAGAGTGCCCTTCCTCCACCAGGATAATATAAAAATTAACATTAGATACAAAATACTGACATGTTTTATTCATTTTGTATTTAGATGTTGGAGTGGGAGGTCAACAAAGGGGTAGGAGTAATTAAGGGATTTACGGGTGGAACAGAGCAGCTTTCTGGAAATATGTTAAGAATTACTTAATTTTGGATTTGATGCCGAACTGAATAATTATTTTTATATCAAAAAGCGCAGTAAGTACATCTGGCATAGCCACGTGTTATTTTATTTTTATGTTTTTCAAAATAATAAAATTAAAATACTTAATATTAAAACGTGAGCGATTAACCCTCCGTGTACCAGGTGAGGTGTGACATACCCCAGTTCTTCAAAAATCGCAATAATTTAAAATATATGTTAGTTCCGAAGTTCGAATACACAGTAGCTAGAATTGGGACGTTTCCTCTCCGATCAGAGTTGGTAAGTCAGTCCGGCGGTGACCGCCAAGTGAGTTACACGCCCCTAAAGTGCATATGGGTATCACACACCCCATCTCGTACGGCGCATTGATAAAAGACTTAAATCTTTTTTATGTTTAATTATTAAAAAATATATCATATTTTATTAAATTAAAACAAATGTGATAAGTTAAAGTGCCATTTAAAATTAATTCATACGAAGGTGTGTGGTTTGATATAAAACTACATGGGTCGTGCAAAAAGGTGCGATTAAATATTCGCGCTGTCTTCCGGGTGAATTAAAAGCAATGGTTTATCCTGTACAGCAAAGGGCATACTTCGCTCATACTGAAAATTTACTCTTGTCAATAATAACCTATGAATCACCTACCATCAAAGAACTTGGAATAAGGCGTTTATCGAAAGCCAGAGAGTTATTCCGGACAGAAAATCGAACATTTAAAGTACCCTCATTGAATTTTGATGCACAATCCTACTTTGATTTGATATCTTGGCAAGATACACCAATCATGAATCCTCCCATTTGGGAAAATGTAACGGAAGAAGAATTAGAAGAACTTAACCTAACTTCAGAAGTCAGCTCCATTTACAAAGAAGCTTTATCCCATATTTTAATAATACTTTTAGTTACATACAAAACAATATCACGAAACAGAGGGTCCTTGGTCGACTAAGGAACGGCCAATATGGCGCGCTGCTCAAGCGAGGGCGGGTTTGGGGACTGCGGGCGAACGTGGTTTAGTGCCATACTACTACAAAAATAATAAATGGTGGTTTTATACATCAAAGCTATAGACTTTATTTAATAAGAGCTCATAAATGAATATCTTTAAACTATTTCAGAATATTTTTTGCAAAGGCTGAAAAAATGGAAATATTTCGATATTTTCTCAAACTCCAAAGAACTTGCGGAGCTTTAGGATATTTTTTGATTTTTTTAAAACTAAATTATTTTGCTGTTTTAGATGCAAACACAACTTTTTATTATTAGCGCTCAAGGAAATAAGACCTTTTTTTTCGCCATACAGTTGCGGCCCTCACTACTACATATTTATGATGTAAAAATTCAAAACTTGCTGTTCATTTTTTTTTTCATTTAATAATTTTTGTGCTGTTGAAAATGTCATGGTTGTTACGAAACTAGAAGGTTTTTTTCTGAATAATTTATGATGTACATCGCAGTTTTTATTATTTTATAAATAATCCCTCGTACGGAATAATTTGTGTTTAACAAAATTGTCAATGTGGAGACATTTATGGAATAATGTTGGTAGGTATACTATTGTAAAGGGAGACACCATACTAATTAAAAAATATATATTTAGGCCTGTCTAAAATAAATATATGTTTGCAGTCTGTTAAAGCAATTGCTTTGTGGAAGAGGGTTTTATTTTTATTTTTTTCTAGCTGGTACCCGGCATGCGTAGCAATGCGATTCAAAGAAATAAAATGATTCTCCCTGCTTGTCCTTTCCCGTGCGTCCCCGTTCACCTCCAGAGTCCCTTTCCCCTCCCGCGTTCAACTTCCCCGCCATCTCCCTCCCTCGTCACCCCCCCATGAACCCCACCTCCCCCTTCCCCCCCTGCCGCTAAAATATATGAAATACAGACATTTTCATTTATACAAGTTTCATAACGCCAGAGCTTACCAAAATATATAGCCTCTAACCTTCGCGGACGTGCGCACAACAAATCGCCAATCACCATTGCAATCAGATGAACGGTACGGCAGCGCATAAAATACGAACAAACAAACAAACAAATATTGATTTTTATATAAATAAATTTTCGGAGCGCAGTTAAAATATTAAATCACATTAATATTATATGAAGGAGGATGGTTTAATTCATTCTAAAGTCGGTTCCTCATTGCTGAGGACCCTAACTCAAATTTTCATGGTGGACAAGGCTCCTCTACTACTCCTTACGGTTTTGCACTGCGTGGAGAGCTGCGCACACGTCCTACCAGACGCTAATGAAAATTGGTCATTCCAGTGCATCGAGACCTTCCACTGCTTCTTCTTCACTTTGCCAGTGACTATGATATTTTCCAACTTGGAGTCCTCAGTCTAGCGAGCAATTTATGCAAAGTATCTGATACGTTGTAGGCAGATAGTTGAAAGCATATTATTTTTTATTTATTTATTTCTATTCTTGTACATACACTTTACAAATAATTACATGGTTTACATAGATAATAGGTTATTAATAAGAAAAAAAACATGTTAAAGATCCGAAATTATGGATGCTGATCTCTTCCGGGTTGGACACATTTTCTCCATCACCACATTTTGAGGGCGTTTATAAAATTTTGATTGAAAATTTAACAAACCTGCCAACGACCTACGGTAAAAACTTATTGTACTAAAAACAAAAAAATTTTCACAAAATTTAAAAAATAGTTTTACTAGATAAAAAAAGAACAGTCTTTTGAAATCAATTTATAATTTTTTGTGGAAAAGAGATTTAAAAATGACATATTTCCGGTTTTGTCTGGTTATTCCCTCTTAGGAAATTTCTATTGAAAACGGTCATTTTATGTTGATTCTTCATTCATCTTATTCGCGATATCTTATTGACTTCTTAATTTTGACATCTAATACATAACATTTGAGGCGTGTTGAAACAAAGACGGCAATCTTCACCATTGGTCGAAAATTAGTAAGATATGGTAATGTATGAAGAAACAAGACAGCTTGGACCAAATGAACAAATGTCAGTATCCCATACATTTTAAAATAAATGTAATTCGTTCTGCAACTAAAACGGCTACCATCATTACGATAACGCAGAGTATGGAACCAAAACGGCAGTATTCCTTTGGGTCAATCAGAGAGACAGAACAAAAGCGGCAATCTTCATCTATTAATAGAAGAAAACTAAATAATTTTCCATTTAATGGCAAAAAATAAACACAAAGTGTAACTAATGGAAACAAACAAAAATTATACTTAATTGTTTGTAGTACGGCAAAAGATTTAAAAAAACATTTTTTGAGATTTAGATTGCCGTCTTTGTTTCATCGCACCCCATTTAATGTTGATTCTTCATTATATACGAAATTGTTAGTGAAAACGTACATCTTTGTTGTATCTTCATTAATCTTACTGACTTCTTATTTATAACATCTAATTGATTCATTTTATTCATGACAACTTGTGTTGATTCTTCATTCATTAAGAAATCACCATGTTGATTCTTGATTCATCTTGTCATCTTACATGAAATTGACATCAGCGCCAAGAAGCTAACGGAGACGGAAAAATAGAAATGGTTCATTAAAAAAAGGCCTTCTAATTATATAGCCGGCTATTTACGCATCGAAACAGGTTTTTAGAATAATGGTTAAAGTCGATATAATGACAATATCTCTAACGAAGATCGTCTGATTTATTCATATTGTTATTTGCTGTTGAACTCAAATACCGATATGACATGTTTGAATTTCTTCAAGGCACTATTTAGCTAACTAACTAACTAATTAACCATCACGCCCTGCGGAGGTAGGCAGAGAGGACAGACCGCCAACAACTCGGTCTTGGCACATACTTCTTGCCTCGTTCGCATTCATACATCGTCTCATACGTGCTCTTCTATTATTCTGACTCTTCACATGGCCCGACTCAAGTATCTGATTCACTTGGTCGTGCAATGTCTTTCTCAGGCATCCCCAAATTCTTCTACCTTTCACATTTCTTTTTAATTCTACTAATAATTTTTAATACAATGTTAAATAACTTATATAATTATAATAACTTATGTAACTATAATACATGTAAAAGCCTTAAGGCGTGAATAAATAAATAAATAAATAAACATTTGTGTGATATAGTCTTTTTACACTCCTTTCCCCATTCCTTCGCTCTACATGCCCAAACCTTCGATGCGTTCCTTTCTGAATCTTACTCATTAAGTTTACATCAGCCTTGCATTCTTTGCCAATCTACACGGTTCTCACACGATCGTACATGGTTTCACCACACATGCCTTTTGGATCTCATTTCTACAGCATTCTACTTTTATCCTTCCTCTGCCAGATCCATGCTTTACTGCCATTCATCAGGGTAGGCACCAGTAATCCATTATGGACGGAAGCTTCGAGTCTTTTGACAGTTTTTTGTTGGCGCCAACGGCGTTCAGTCCTCCATTAATAGAGTTACCTGCATTCACCCTTCTTTCAATATCTCTATCAGCCTTTCCATCTTTCTTAAAAATACTTCCCAAATATACAAGCTCATGCATCTGCTTCAAGTATTCATCATTCACAATTATATAGCACATTGTTTTCATATACTCTCTTTCAAATACCATGACTTAAGACTTACCTACATTCATCATTTACTCATTCTTCATACGTACTTCGTTCATCCTAATGAAAGACTGTAGATCTTCCATACTGTTAGAAATCAGCACCGCATCATCAGCATACAACAGGCAACATACTTTCAGTTATTATGGAAAAAATGTTTCGTGGAAAAATGTTGTGCGTTAAATTTTCATATATTAATTTTGGACAATGTCTTTCCAGTATTTTAGAATAAATTCCTATTTGTGTGCACTTTTCGCCATTTTAAATTTGGACTCTTAAGAATTGTAGGAGTATTTTCTGAATTTTATATGTAAAACGCAATGAACCATAACTGGTTTAATTTAAATTTTTTCTCAAAACAAGACTACTTTTGGAACCAACGCTATTCCGAGCAAGGACTTAAGTATTAATAGGACCAAAATTTCCTTTTCTGAATCTATAATTCGTGAAAGTCGCAGTACAACTTTTAGCTCTATTTAACGGCTGTTAAAAGCCCATCATTTCGGGAAAAGGCCTCTCTTTGAATGAAGCAATTCACGAATGCAAAAGAATTCGCCCCCCATTGAACGAACCGTGAGTCCTGACTACGTCATTTACATACGACATAAGATGGCGCTATAAAATTAACCCATTCAGGGCGGCAGACGGTTAAACACGCCAAGTGCTGAATTTAATTGTTTTCTTTAGCGTGTTAATCCGCGCCTTCTTATATAATATTAATTTCTGGTACCCGTTCCACTGAAGGGTCGAACTGATAAAAGTGTGTTGTAAGCTTATTCGTGTGCCCAAAGTAAGCTCATTTTTCCTTACTGTTGGTGAAATTGATCGAAATGTTTTAAAAACCTAATTCCTTTTTTTATTTGGTTCACACGCATCAGTCCGCAACCAGTTCGAGTGCGGCATTTTTCAAGGTTGAAAAAAGAGTGAAAAATGAAGATTGGAAAGTAACATAACTATTCCGATCTAGTCATCAAACAATGCAAAAGCCATGTCAAGTGACAGAAAATGAATACAATCGGCTTGTCTAGAACCAAGGAGCCAAGGGGGCTTGTGGAGTGTTGCCAGGCTGAAATAAGCGAGGAGGAGGAGAAAGAAAAGAGGAAGTTTGGAAGGGTTGGTTCTTAAATATTCATACCTTTTTTATATATTAATACCGCACAAGAGTCTCAACTGCTTCCATCTGGAGCCAGTGAGTTTATGGCATCCCCAATTGGGGTATGTTGTGAGGCTGAAAGAAGTGGGAAGATGAGATGGGTAGAAGAAGCTGGAGAAGAACCTGGCTATTCAGATCTGGTCACCAAACACGGCTTAAGCCATTTCAAGTGACGTTCCAATACTGAATGGTGTTTTTACACCAGGGCGATACTGAGAGTATTTTCCGCCCTGAATATCTAGATTTGCAATACAGCTAAGGCCAATGCGATTAAAAAAATAATCTATTTCATCACAAAATTTGTACATTTCATCTATTTCAAAGTTAATTCATTTAGTTCTGTGAAAGTTTTATTCAAGTTCTGTTATTATTTTAGTTTTATGAAATAACTGGCAAAACTTGAATACAACCTTTTCAAATCTTGATAATGAACTTTGAAATTCCATCCCGTCCTAACGGGTCTTTTGCGAACTGTAAATAAAAGAAATTATACCAAATTGATATAGCCAGGTTGTTGAGGGGTAAATCATCAGTTCCATCAGTATTGCCCTTGTAGAAAATCACAATTCAGAAATGACTAGTCGGGTTTGGTGACCAGATCTAAATAGCCAGGAACTTCCTTCTTCCATCTGCTTCCACTCTCGAATACCTTCGGCCACACTATATCTGTGTACCTCAACTGGTGATGTCATAATGGCAATGACCTCACATGATTGGGACCAGTTGGCACTCTTGTGCGGCATTCACATTAAAAAAGAAAACGCGTCTAGGACTTATGCAATCAGTGGCGTACCAAGTCAACGGTTAGACTTTACACGGGTGGTTAACATCGTCAAGTAAATTAATTTTGATTGTTGAACACTCATGAAACGTAATGTTATTGTGTGTAATATTTAAGGCGCGGTTAACGTCCCGAACTCAACGATGACATATTTTAATTAAAGTGTGTTCATTAATTTATTATAATGAAGATAATTTGTTTCGCGTTGTATTCATAATCAGATTTGAAACGGAGGCTGCGTTTTAGTGGTTTAACTGATAATTTTAATTGTCTTGAAGTACTCTATTAATTTCTACATGTAAATTAGTTTACGGTTTAACAATTTTGTCTGTTTGAGGTTTGGCGCGTTCACGATGCTATCCGTATTAAGTAAAATTTTAATTATTTTTAAATTTTTCACTTCCTTTTTTTCTGACCGAATCACTTTTAGACAACCACGTCCATTTATTTTGTAGTATGGGCGGATAAAAAATATTTTCATGTAAACGTTAGTAATAGATAGTTAGGTACATATACGAAGGAGAACCCAAAAGTAACGAGACTTCTTTCATAACTTAATTATTTTTCAAAATTTTTACACCAAAATTTGGTCGCCTTCAAAGTACTTAAGTTATTTTATGGTATGTACTTGTCCAAACTTTTTTTCCACTGTTCAAAACAATTTTGAAACTCACTAGTCTTACAGCATCGCGGATTCGCACACTGACTGAGAAAGAGTTTCCGTACAACAGCAAACCACACAAAAACCGTCTTTCTTTCCCTTCCATTTCTCCCCTCTACCGTCCGAGTCTCGTTACTTTTGGGTCTTTAGAGCTTAAGATCCAATTATTTCTACTAATAATAATATTTTCCTGTAATTATGTATCCTTTTTTGTTGCTTTTATAAAAACTAGCTGTATAATTTTAATTAATACTAAATAAAAATAACCTACATAAAAGCAACTACGCTTTTTACCAATCACGCATAGAATATGGGATTATTGAATGGGGATCTGCCTCAAACATCCACATGAAGCAGCTCGTTAAAACTCAAAAAACAATAACAAAAATAATCCTGAAGGTACCTATATTAATTCCATCAAAAGAAATTTTTAAAAAATTCAATGTGTTCAGCATTATAAAACTGTAATAAAAAAATGCACTACTTCAATTTAAAGAAAAAAAGAGTACTTTGATGACCAATACACCTATACTACAAGGACAAAATCCTGAAATATACTAAATATTCCAAAATTATTTACATCTTTTGGTCAGATAAATCATCATTTCCATGCTACAAAATTATATAATGCCCTTCTAATTGAAATTAAAAACACAATGGAAATACAAAACATAAAAAAGATATCAAATTATGGCTAACTAAACACGAAGACGAGGAAACCATTAAAATTATAAAGTAATAGATAAAAACATAAACACTTTTTATTTGTCTATTTCTATTTTGTGGAAACAAAAAACCAGATGAGGAGGAAATCATGACCAACACTCATACAACAGTTTGCAGTCCGCCTCGGAACAGGAATATCTAGTGAGGAGGAGTGAGAATAAACTACTTCACTTCATATTTTTACTTTACCTTGTATTGTATTTTTACTTTACATGATATTGTCGTTAAATAAAAAAAAATATATATTTACCTGTTTAAGCCGTCCAAAAACTCATTTATTTATTTCCAACCACTATCATTAAATTTCCTACCCATCCCTAACTCTTATCAATAATATTTTGAGATACTTTGACAATCAAAAATAATTAATAATATTTATTTTTGGCTTAGTAATAATAAGTAATAATTTAATTTAGTCTTAGCTTACAGTTTTTTACAATTGCACAACACTACATTACTTAACTTTTAAATCATGCTGAGAATTCTAAAGGATCATTTCCATGTTTTTTTTTGTTTTCAAAAAAATTCAATTAGCACACTATAGGTAGGTTACCTCTTTCTACCTAAACTGTTGCCTACTAGTAGGCGAACTATTTTTGAAATAAATTGTAAACTGAAAATACACATGTTTATACTTACTATGCAATAATATGCATCATTTTCATGAAATCAGTCAGGTCAGCATAGAAAATGCAGAAAGAACCATCATCTCTGCCAAACCCTGCGGAGAACGAAGTCGTAGTTAGAATAAATATAGTTATAACAGGCACCCTATAAACACAGAATTGTTGAACCCTTTTCGAATATAGTGGAAAGCAACCAACAAACCCGACCAGATTCCATTCAGATAACTGTTTCACTAAACATGTAAAATATATTGATCGTTTCTGTTTAATAAATATTGCATTATTCTACTTGTCATTCTTCCTGCAGAGATTGTTCAGGGTCAGGTTTGGACCAATTTCCCGACAGGAAACTGAGGAAACCATAAACAGGACAACGCGACAGCAAAACCTATTTTACGTTGACCCTTGTCATACCGACGTCTAAAGGAGGTCAACTTTTTCCCGACTCCCGAACATGTACAAAACCGGATTCTTTAGACATAACAGTCGGCAGTTGGGAATAAAATCCGATGCTCTGCGTAACCTTTCGTATCGAGTAAAAATCTATCGTCAAGCGTGTCACAGTGTGGAATAAAAATAATATTTTTCAAAATTCTTTTGCGTTGATATACGTAACAATATTATTGTGTTGAATTTGATACTAGTCAGCGTCAATTAATAAGAGTGTTGTGCAGGACGAAATCTATTTTATTTTAAAACAATTAACAAATTTTTAAATCAAGAAAAAATTCTTCAAAGAAAAAGATTTCTCAGAAACGCGATTTTACTTATTAATTAGTCAATTGAATACATTATGTATTATGACCGGTCAGTGGCTGCATTGGTAACACATTTTTGTCTCATCCAGGGATCATGAGTTAAGTTTTTAGGCTTGCTAATTCCTCCATCACGACACAAGCAGAATTTACCACCTAATGTTTAGTGGGAGGTTTAAAAAAAAATCTGGTTATTATTCGGGTCAGGTCAGGTTATTCGTAACTCGGAACGTTTTTCTTTAAATAAATAATCTAGACTAACAGTTGAAAACCCGCTCCGCACGTTTTTGTTGCTAAGCTCTGCGGGCGGCTTTTAGTTCGGCTTCGCCCAGTTTGAGTGTTGGTGACCATTTTATAAATCCGATATGAACTGGTTCCGAAAATTGCCAGCTCCTCGGATCCACTGTGATCCAGTGTCAGCTAGTCACCGAGACAAAGTAACCGTGACAAAGTAACCGAGACACGCAATCGCGTAATCTGAAATATATAGCATATAGCCGCGTGATAATATTACTCACAACTCGCCAAGTATCATTTTTCCATATCCGGAAAGATACATTAATTCTATGAATCCGTAGTATATATACCGAGGGGGGAAATTTCCACATGCGAGCTGCTACCGAAAGCAGCGACATCTTTTGACGGATTTTTGAATTAAAAACCGTATTACAACGGTTGCTTTGCCCCCAATTTCACGAACACAGATGTTATTTGTGGCGCGGCGCGTAAGGCGTGGCGTCAGATATGCAATCGAAGTGGTGTTCTGAAATTCAACCACGCAGACCCAAGGGTATTAATACTGTTTGATAATAATAATTGTATTTAGATGAGCTTTCTTAGATTTTAAGAATTATAAATAAAAAAGAAAAAAAAAAGTCTGTTCGTGTTTATGTTATTGTGTTCATAATGCACAGTACTTAAACTCATAATGGCATCACCCCTTAATGCCTCCTTGGGACGTGCTGATGTTATCAAATAACAAAATACCTCCAAAGCTTTCAACATTGCTTTAAAATTTAAATTTCCTCTTTGCGAAATTCCTCTCGTTTCAATTACACGTGAAATTCATTCGGCATTTTCCGTAATTGTCCGCCGAATCTCGTGCAATTAAACGGGCTCTAATTACCACTAGTTTTGGAAACAAAGGATCGTGATGTGCCCCATTTACATTATTTAATCGAATACCCGTGTTCGTCTCGGGGGGAACGGATGTTTGCCGGCCAAGCCGCATTTGCATCGGAATGTGTGCGTGGGTGTGTGTGCAGACTAGTGTGGGGTGTATGCGGGAAGGTTGGTCCGCGAGGGTGGTGTTCGTGTGGAGCTCCACGGGATGTAGTGACGTGAGCTGGGAGGAGTATGAACTCCATAGGGAGTGAATTATGAACTCTGAAGGTTGTTGGATCCTGCATGGTGTGAATTTCACGTGTTCCCGGTATTTTGTTTTTTTTTTTTAATACCGTATGAGTCTCAACCGTCTAGAACCAGTTAAACTACGGCAATAATAGTTGAACTGGTTAACTGCTTGGTTAAGTTCAGATGTGGGGGCAGAATTAAGTTATCCTCTCAAAAACTGGGCGAACTGTACAGGGCGCGCAAATGCTTTTATAGAACACAACTGCAAACCCTGTACAAATCGCAAGTGCACCCCACGGTTGAATTTGGAAGCCACTTCTGGTCTGAAGCCCAACTTTGTTCAAAAACGAGCGGTTCGTTTGATAGATTCTCCTTACGTAACAAACAAACTGCAATCTTTAGAAAACAGGCGTCGGTTGGGAATGCTATCCTTGTTCTACCGGTATTTCAATGGAAGATGCTCTGAGGAACTAGCGTCATTGATCCTTTTGGCACCGGTGCATAGTAGGAAAACACGCTAAACGCGTGCCCAACATACGTACACGGTTGAAATTTGTCACATGTCGCTTCTTCGACTCGTTTTTGTGTTCAACAGCTCGGCTGTGAAATGGTTTACCAGCCTTTGTGTTTGGATCTTCCTACAACATGGGTTTCTTCAAGACTAATGTTCATTCCTTCTTCTCCTCAAAAAATTCCTCCAAACGGCATCCCAGATGACGTAGACCTTGAGGGAAATTTGTTTCTTCAGGGCTTCCCGTGTGGAGTTTATATAAAAAATAAAAATAAACCATGGAAAACAATGAAAGATAAAGATAAGAATAAGCAACGATAGGACGATATAGATAAAGGACGATAAAGATAAGAAATGGCTGGCTATTCAACTCTGGTCACCAACTACGGTTGCAACATGACAAACTGGGATTGCACTGTCCAGTATACAACTAGTCCTGCTAGATTAAAAACCTAAATAAAATAAAATATACACTATTCAAGCAACTTTTCGAATATGAATAGTTGTAGGTATGTTTTTAGGTTTTCACGGCCAAAAAGTATTTTTGTTATTGTTTTTGGGGTGTTATGCCGGGGTGTTATGCGTTTACGGCATAATACCCCAAAAACAATAAAAAAAAAATTTAAAAAAAATTGAATAGTGGTACTTCACCAGGATAATCCTGAAAGTATCTCCTACTGTTGTATGTAGATTCTGAACCGTTACTGTAATCCCATTGTGTAATTCTAATATCCTATGTCTCAGTGCGGGTTTTTAAGCATCTGGGGACTTGTATCTGTCTGTGTTGTAGATCAAATGACCACTCCTAGATCGTAGTTCCAAGGGCCGAAAATTCGGCGTAATCCTTACGTGCTACAGAGATTCCCAACCCGTATACCGCAGATGAATGGGTAAGGTTGTCCTGTGTCGATTTAAATTTTAGATTCCATTCTGAGTTCGTCAATAAAAACAATTTTTTCACCCTTTTTAACCCAAAATTATTCATTATTTTTCTTCTTGAGCTTTTTATTACACTTTAACTCGACACAAAAGGCCCTGAGGAAAACAATTTCTGCGAAAATAATAAGATGCTCTATGGAGGGTCTTTTTGAGAAGAGGCAGGAATGAACATTGCTCTTGAAGAGACCCATGTTGTAGGAAAGAAGAAACACAGAGGCCGGCAAATCGTTTGACAGTCGAACTGTTGAACTCAAGATTGAGTCGAAGAAGTGACCTGTTTTCATGTGACAAATGTCAATATTTCCCTGGATTGGGCACGCATTTGGCGTATTTCCCGTCTAAACACGCCAAACGCGTGCCCAACAAATGTACATGGTTGACATTTGTCACATGAGAACGGGTTGCTTCTTCAACTCGTTCTTGAGTTTCACAGCTTGGCTGTGAAACGTTTTGCCGGCCTCTGTGTTTCTTCCCTCCTACAACATGTGTCTCTTCAAGACCAATGTTTATTCATTTCTTTCCATCTGAGATGACATAGGCCCCGAGGGAAATAATTTTCCTCAGGGCCTCCTGTGTAGAGTTAATGTTTAAAAAAAACCGTTCTAGCTTGCCTTTCTCGTCCCATCGTCTTGCACCGTAGTGGGAGGGATGGATTTTTATTTCCGTCACTCTTGGATACAAACCTTTTTCTTTCCCACAACATCCTCTATTTCCTTAACTTAAAAAGACTCTCCACATACCTGTGGTCCATGTGTCCTGATGGAATTTTTTTGCCTCCTGTATGGGGTTAATGTAAAAAAATCTAGCAAGCGTTTACTTTTGTTATATATTAAATTTTGTTAAAAATTAAGGTTTTCTTCCACATAAAAAGAACGTCAACATGGTTTTCCGAGCGAATACAAAAAGCCGACATGAAACATGCAAAAAAAATTACCAAAGTAGAACTTTTTAAATTTACTTTGACCTAGGCAACATGCTATGTTTTATATCATTAAAATAATACCCCGACCTTTGCTGCAGTCCCTGTGGTTAGTTAGGCAAAAGCTTTGAAGTATTTCGCTTCAAGTACTCGGTGCATTCGTTACTGCAAAGGTCCAACCGCCACAATTAAACGCATCCAGAATGAGCTACAAATGCAAGAGCAAATTAGTTCCACGTTTAAATGATGCACTTTGAACAAAGTTCGTTCCGCATGTAATAATTAGATACCCCAAAATGTAACCACACCTCTCAGTTATAAAATTAAAGAGAAACAAACTCTGCAATTTGAATTATTTTGAAATGTAATTTTAATGGTATGAAAATTAAATATGGGCATTCAATTTGTTAAAACACTGCATTCGAACTTCAGGGGGAAATGTTATGTTCCGTAATTTCACCCAACTATGGTCAAATATATTCAACTAATTTGTCTTTTTACTATAATTAACACTTTTCATAGCGATAAAGGGGGAAAGCATGAGGTTGTTGAGATCCAGTGATGAAAGTACTTGTTAGGCCGTCCGCACACGTCCAATCCGACTGTCGAATTGGTTATAAAATAGGCCACGCCCATCCACGTCGGTCGTCAGATCCGACTTAAGAGTCATTAAGAGGAATATAAACGCTAGAAATATTTCGATTCCCATGCCATACAAAATTTAAAATCGTGCGTCATATTTGCACGAGGCAAGCGAAAATGTGGTTTTTATTTATTTTTTGCATAATTTTATAAGAATGAAAAAAAGTTAGAACATACAAAACTTCAAAAATAGTCTAAGCCGTAAAGGAGTATTTTTTAAAAATTGTTTCTTATATTACTTCATAGTTGAGTCATGAAAAAACATTTTTTTTGTGGTTTACGCTCATATTTTTTGTTAGGAAAAAAATAATTTTATTGTAATTCCAGTACAAAGAAAAGCTAGTGAAAGCTTCAATTTATCCGTAGCATATTTTTTGATGTAAAGATGAATATAAATAGTATCTACATAGGATTTCACGTATAGCTTCACCTTAACCAGCGGCCGAGAATTTAAATTTCTTCGAACGATAATCTTGCGATTGTACCCTTGCAATGGTACAGGGCGGTTCCGATTAGAAAGATTAATTATTCTCCATACCAGCATTTTAGCATAATGCCTCAATATCTATTTTATTTCATTCAAAATTTTCTTTGATAAATACCCACATTCAAAAATGCTCAAACTCGTGATAATAAAACAATTAAAATTATGTGCTTTATATAATTATTGTTTGATCATAAGTATTTATATTTTTTCAATAATGTCTAAGCAAAATAAAATGTTAATTTTTTTTAAATATATTAGTTTGTAAGACCGTAAATAAATAGACAAACTGAAGTATTTTCGTCACAAAACAAGGGCGCGGATCTTTTTTTTATGATTTTATTTGAACTTAAATTAAAATTCTGAAATGTAGGTTTCCCAAATTATTTATTTATTTATTTTACTGCATGATTACATGATTTGAAATGTTTGTTGTATAACACAAAATTTTGTTAAAATTTATTAAATCTGCCAACGATCTACGGTAAAATCTTTATGTGCTAAAAATAAACATATTTTCTCAAAATTTAACAAATAGTTTCACTAGATAAAAAAATAGTTTTTTAAAATCAATTTATAATTTTTTGTGGAAAAGAGTCAAGACGTCTAAAAGTTGATTTAAAAATGACATATTTTCGGTTTTGTCTGGTTATTCCCTCTTAATAGCGGTACATAATTTGTGTCATTTTCTTATAACTATTTATCTCTTTATAGAAATTGAATGATTATATCACATCAGATGTCAGATTTTTGTTATGAATGCATTTACAAGGTTGGTGAAAAGCGGTGTTTCTAATATATAGAATGTCATGTATCGCGTGACCTGGCCGTCATTCCAGCAGAAATAATAGTGACTCTGCTCAATAACCAATTATGAAAAACTTGACCTGATATCACGTTAATTATTCCATAATCAATTGCTCAATGGGCCACTCAACGTTCTAACAAACGCAGCAAAATGGAGCAATCCATCTCAGATAAAACTAGATGGTATTATGAGATATTTCTCACATATCTCGTTTAAGTCTGAACTCGACTGCAATCTTTCAAATAATAATGATCAAATTTGTTTATCGAAATAAAATAAATACATACATTTTCCGTCCCTCTCTCCAAAATTTGAAATGAAACTGAAAGCCAGAAACATTGAAAGAAATAGTTTATACACAAAAACACTTACGTATGCATATTTTTTACTATTCGTATAAACATAATTTTTACAATCATAGGTAGTCATTCTAAGCTGTCACATAACAGATTGTCCACAGGTTCAAGCAAATCATTAAAAATATATATTTAATACCTAGCCTGTAACTTTCTATTTTTATTTACAACTGGTTTTTAAGCGGTACACTCATCTTATCTTATAAGAATAGGAACATTAACTGAATTACATGAATAGGGAAATTTAACTTTATGACATGAAATCGAAGCAAAACGCCGTCTACTGGATGGATACCCAACCTAGATAACTAAGTGTTATATCGAAAATCAACTCGCATCGCACATTTAGAAACTTATGGAACTTACCAATAATTACAAAGTATTGTTCTATATCAAACACTTATTTCACAATAATAAATATTGAGGTCAATAATCTAGATAAAACTATTTTATCTTTTAAGTTCGACGAAATTTCATACAGTAAGTCAAATTTCATCAAAGTCGGTAAAGTAGTTTCAGAGTTTATCTCGAACAAACATCGTGAAGCGAGACAATATATAAAGACAATATTCCTCCCTTCCCTAAACCAAAAAATATTCCTCCAGCCTCCCTAAAGGTGGCTGAAGGAACTAAATACCTTGGACACATAATCACCGCTATTTTATCTGATGGACGACAACGACATCGATAGGCAAAGACGAGCTCTCAGCGTAAAAGAAAATATGCTTAGTAGAAGATTCTGCCTTTGTAGTTTCGCTGTAAAAGGGACGCTCTTCTTTTCTTTCTGCGCAACGCTGTTTACATGCGAACGTTGGGCAATCTACAAAAAGAGAGGTATAGAAAGACTTTGGATTCAGTACAATAATGCCTCCCGTATAATATTTGGTCTCCACAGACATTGCAGCGCTTCTCGGATGTTCACGGAGAGGCGAGTTCCCGGCCATGCAGCCCTTATTAGATCCAAGGCGGGAATTAGGGAAAGGATAAGCAGCTCTGGAAATGGAAGCTCATCATGGAAGCCATCCTCATCATCCAGCTCATCATGGAAGTCCGCCTCAGTCCATCCTCCAGAAATGATTCACACTGGAGAAAAATACTAGCTTCTGATGTAGTCACAGTACGTTAAAGGCTAAATATTATTATTTTCTTTTTTTACTATTACTCTTACCTTATTATCTCTTTTCATGTACGGTTATATTCCCCTGCTTCATCTTTTTTTTCAAATATTTTGTGTATGACACCTTTATGGAGTGTGTGGGACTGCACTAACCTCCCTGCACACCGGAATAAACATTTTATTATTTTTTATTATAGAAAATAGTACAATTAACTTTATTATAAGTTCATTCAGACCAATATTTTATTTGTTAATATAAATTGAACACACTTTATATGAAACCTTTTTTCCAATAGAACATTATTTCTGGAAAATATTGTTACAAACAAACAAAATCTATCAAATCTTCCTACATTTCACCATGCAAATATTTTTAGAAATCGTCACTCACCATTTTGTATCTTCATTTGGATCATTTTTACTATTTTCATATTTTTCTGTTCCATTTCAATCTGCTACACGACGACATGTCGGTTTGAATAAGTAATATAGAATTTTGTTCTGTTTGAATTTTTTTATAAATTTTAGTTTTAGTTGCTAGCGGCACAAAAGACTGAGCTTTGTGAAAAAATCATTTTCCAAGAAATTTTGCAAAATTACTTCACCAAAATTTTAAATCAACAAAATTGTATTATATTTCAGGGATACGACTGACTGATTAGTCTCACCCGCAGGACACGAAATTAACACCAACAGCTCACTGATTCGTTCATTGGCTTAATGAGAACAATAAAAAAAAAATATATTTTTGTTAATAATAACGATTTCACATGGATAGTTTCAATTAGAAAAGAAGTAATATTTTGGAACGGTGCTAAATCGTCAAAAAATGGCAACACCTTGAAAATAATCATAGACCACATAAAAATATCTGTCATTTTACTTTGCCGTTTCCGTCAACAAATCACCAAACACAAAAGCGAAATTCACAATACCAAAACAGTTTACATGAACACAATCAGTATGAACTCAATCAGTAATAAACACATATTATAATTCAAACTCCGCTTGTTGTTTTTGTAAACAATAAAAGCAGTTTAAACTAAGTTTCTTTCTTTTTTAGCATAAAGTCTTTTTGAATTTATGCTAAAAATTAGAATCTAGACATCCCCAGTTAGATTAGGTATCATGTGAGGCCTAAAATGATTGGGAAAGGAAGGAGTTGTGAAAGAAGACGGTTGGCCATTCGTATTTGGTCTTTTCCAACGTTTCTGCTCGATATGGTTGTATTTCACTAGAACAATAATAAGAACTTCTACCGTCGTGTACGTATATTAAAAAAAACTGAAACTCTTCATATTACTTTCCAAAGACCAAACTAAAACTTTGTTCAACTTCTTTTGCCAATGTGTCGTATGCTAAAATAGCCATACAAAAGTTTACAAAATTCCTCGAACCTCATATTTTCATTTGACTTTCTTGGCTCGCTTTACTCTGTCTTCTCTTGTTGTCTTTTGTTGTTGTTTTAAATACCTACCTATAGTTATATTTATAGAAAATTTAATAAATATTTATTATTTATTTACATGAATATGCGCCTATCCGCGCTTTTCCAAGCATGTGTAATATACATAACAATTTTGTGGAAAACTGACCATGAAGTAAACATGCAAATAAAATTATCTATAAATATATAAAAATCAAAATATGGTTGCTTGGGGTTATAAACATAGGTACGTATATGAGTCTAAAGTTGTCCAGGTATTGCTATGTTAAAAATACGAAATGTTTGAAACTTTCAAAATACTTTCTTTAAACCCTCGGAAGGTTTCTGGATTATGACAACCATATAACAATACATCTAGAAAGTTTTTAATCATTGAAAAAACTCTTGCGAAATTGTAAAACATGTCAAAATATGAGAATAACATTTTGCAAAACAATGATCGTTACAACAAAATTCAATTTTCGAAACTCTTTGAATTAATGACTTTATTTGAAGTACTTGCCTTTTACTTTGAATTGAATCAAGAATTAAAGATATTTTAAATAGGTACCTACGTTATTAAACAAATTTTATTGATTTTTCTTTGAATATATTAATATAATAATTCTAATTTGGGAGGCGGGAATGGGTACCACCGCCCCGGGAATCTCTATTGGATAATCAACACCTCTGCCATAGGTCACCTCAAGTGGTTCGCTACGTTTGATGATTTAGCAGGGGTGCCCGGGTTCATGGGGTGAAGTTTGTCTAGGTCTTGGAGGCGGATAACCAGGATACACTGAACCCCAGATTCCTACCCACCCCTTAAACCCTTTTCCTTCCCAGAACTCTCCTTTACCCCTTTTCCTTCAAAAACCCTCCACACAGCATCCCCAAGGATGACATAGGCCCTGAGGGAAATTATATTCCTCAGGGCCTCTTGTGTGGAGCTCATGTAAAAAAAAATATATATATACAAAAATGAATGTATGTAATAAGTATCCGAAAAATTTGAATAAAAAAATTGTAATATGTAGCACGCGAGCTGTTTGAAAACTGAATGTCCTGGGACTAAACATATGAAACGCGGGAGAGGGGTTGGCGGGATGGGAGCTGGAGAAGGAGAAGAAGGGGAACTAAGACGCACGGGAAAGGTCATGTAGGGAGAAACAATTTATTTTTTTGAATATGGCATTTCAACGCATCCCGGGAAGCAGCTAGTAATAATCATACATATAATATAGAACCCTTGCAGAAGTTTGGTAGGTATTATATTAACATTTGTTATTAATGCAACTGAATGGAATCTAGGTACAAGTGGGTATCTAAGCGACTCCGCCCTAACATTTTTGTAATTAAAAGGAAATCAAGGCTGTCTCACCATCAACAATTTTTAAAATAAAAGTCAATTAGGAAATAAGTCTATTTGAGAGTTTTAAGAGGAACGTATGCGTGGCCCATTTCGGCGCGTTTCATACAAATCTTAAATTTGGATTTGAGATCAAAATACTCAACCGAACTGAAAAATTATTTTTGTAATCAAAAGGTATATCAAATATCTAGTACAAATGTGAGCTACTTTATTTATTTTTGCTGTAAGTTATAAGATATAGGCCATTAAAGACTTGTGTTTCATGATTTTAGAGGCAAATTGGGCAATTATTTGTGAGTAAATCCAAATTTAAGATTTGTATGAAACGCGCCGAAATGGGCCGCGCATACGTTCCTCTTAATAAATTTAATTATTTCATCGTGTGCCTACATTTATTTGTAAACATAAATTCTGAATATATATATATTTTTTTAAGAATTTATTATATATTTGGCATTACCTCTAAAAGTCGTGGCCATACATAATATTTAAGCTCAAATCTCAGGTTTCACGAAGCTTTCAGATGATTAATATTCACATGAAAAGCCTTTCGAGCAGGATGTGTTGCTTGTCATCATTCTTAATTAGACACTTCGTGGAAAAGTCAACAGTTCTGCGTTAAGCTGGTACCTGAAAGCCGGTGTTGATTTTCCTTGAAAATAACAAAATACGTGCAATATTTGGTGACAGCTATCTACGTACGATATACAGATTGAAGTACAAAATTCCTCTTAATCAGTGTCTGGAGAATTACTTGGACATTTTAATTTTTAAATATTGTTAATGGAATTACAAAATTGGTGTCTACTAATCTTTTTTGGAAACTGATTACAAAATTTCCAAATTAAAATATTTTTGAAATGGTTTAAACGAAGATCTTAAAACCTTTCCCGGTGAGACACTATATTTCCTACCAAACACCCTTTCTCATTCAAATATCCTATATTTATATTATGTAATTCTAGCTGAAGTCCACGGTGATGCCTGGACTTAACACAGATTTTTTCGAAATCAGTAATAGACCCGTCTCTTGTTTTGAAGGTCAAATGTGCAAAATTTATCAACCTTGAAATAAAACTATAGATTAATACAAAAATCAAACTCTAGCCATCGGCCAGGTTTCCGCCACAGACATTTTTCTCTGAATCGATTTCAATATCCAAAACTCAAAGATATTTAGGCAATAAAAAAAGTATATCTTGTTCGTGAATTTAACCCTTATTTTGGTGAAACAAGGATTCTATCAAAACCGCTCGGCAGTTGAAACATCAAAAATTATCAAAACTGGTCATCAATGGCCAGTTTTGATAGTCAAAAATAAAAATCACACTGTTCAATGTAAATGCGTTATTTTCCTAAATTATTATTACCATTGTTTCATATAATCACGTATTGAATTTATTAAGTGTAATATACTATCCCTTTGTTAATAATACGATATCTTGTGTAAATAAAGGAAATCTTTTTTTTTTTACGTGAGCTCTACACAGGAGGCCCTGGGGAAAATAATTTCCCTCAGGGTCTTTGTTATCTTTGGAGATGCTGTGTGGAGATTTTTTAAAGGAAAGTATGTGATTTTTTTAAGGAAAGGAAGGAGAGGAGAGTTCTGGGAAGGAAAAGGGTTTCAGAGGTGGGTAGGAATCTGGAATTCAGTGTGTCCTGGTCATCCGCTTCCAATATCTAGACAAACCTCACCCCGTGAACTCGGGCATCCCTGCTAAATCACCAAACGTAGCTAACCACTTGGGGTTACCTATAGCAGAGGTGTTACATCAGAATAAGCAACCTTTTCAACACATTTTTTTTCTTACTTTTCTCGTGCACTTTTTTTCGTTTTATATAATTTTCTTATGAATGTAATTATTTTTTAATTATACATTTTAATACTTTATTATCTTACTAGAAAAAAAGTGACAAAGATAATATCCGTAATTGTTTTCAGTTTGGCTGTACAAACAGATAAAATGTAAACTGACAATTTACTGAAAATTAATTTATTATTACTCGTATACGTTAGCAAATTAATTTATTAATTATTTCGTGAAAATTTCAAGGTCAATTGTACCAAAAAGATATTGAATACATTATCTTGTGTTATTTTAGGACTACCCCAACCCTTCCTTCAGACACGACCCTTCCTTACAAAATAAACCCTTGAAAGGCACTTAACGATCAAGAGTAACTAACGCTATCCAATCCATACTCGTTAATTCAATTATTAATGAAAAGGGATGACGATGACCCATTTAAATTATGTACTCGATATATTCAATTCTATACACTCCATTCATCCGCACTGATTAATTACATATGATATCAAGCTCAATTGAGAAACTGAACTTCAACGGTCAGCTTGCTGGAGGTAATAATATTTCTAGGGGGTGAGGGTGGAAAACTTCACCCTTTTCATCCCTTGACAGGATGATGGATGACCGCAGAATCTCACTAGATGATAATATTATAATATTCATGTATTTCTACTACATAGGATCACGTTTCAAATAAAAAGCAGGGTTTGGTATTTGCGTGGGAAAAGCTTTCGTTTTGTAAGTTTTCTTATTCAATCGCGTTGTAAAAAGTGTTAGTTGGTCTTGAATTAAAGCTGTTATTCTAAGATTTGAATGAAATTTATAATAAGACGAGTTGGAGAACTGTTGTGTTCACACAACAGTTCCACAACTCGTCTTGGAAGGAGATTACTTCTTCGGGAAAGAATAGAATTCATTATGCCAGGTATTTAATTAATACTTCGCGTATTACAAGTTGTGACTGCGAGTAGTCGGCCCAACTGGAAGCTGGCTGAATGAGATTTGATTCCCACCGGGTTTTGTGGAAGCTATTGCACCTCGGCTTCCGTCTCTCTGGAGCACTAACCTCTAACTAATCTAGCCGCCATCTTGCGGACTTTTTGGCAAGTTCTCGGCACTGCCATCTACGAGTGAATCTGGTTTGCTCTAACATATTGTTATCAATAATTTGCATTTGATAGGTCAAATTCAAACGCCGATTCAAGGTATGTTTCAGCTTTCTATCAAGTTACGATTAGCTGACAAGCATAACGATACGACAGTCGTATTTTCTATTGATCACAAATTATTTAAAAACTGATCAGAACCTTGAATCAGCGGTTGACGGGGACCTTTAAGATATACGCAATATACCTTTATATACGCAATATGGACATGTTGAAATGAAATGATGATATTTCTCATTTTTATTTCTTGTTATTTTTTGTTGTGATACACAAAATAATTGTTTGTTATTTTTAAGTTTAAAACTACTATCATGTAATGATATTATTTTTCTTACTTTTGTACTCTATTATATGTTTATTTATAAAAGGCAGTATAGCCGTTTATGTATTTAAAATAAAATAAAAAAATGCTCTGATTAACCATATGATAACGATATTGAATTGAAGTTTCTGTGATATACCTCAAACTACACATACATTGAATGTTTATGAAACCAGAAAGGTTCTGTTGAGCAGTAGCAAGGGCGGCTGGTTACCGATCGCCAAATAACTTATCTGTAGAAAAAATATTATAACTTGCAGGATTTACAAAAATTTATAAAGTTTACAAAATCCATTGCAGTTTATTAGGTTATCGGTGTTGATGAATTTACTGCTTTCTCAGATGTAAGGAATTGTAGGATACGGCGGGATCCGGGAGGAAATTGTGTTTTTTTTTATGTGAGAGTACATGAGTCCCCACTGTTCTTAACCGTTTAATCGGGTTATATTATGCGGCTGAAAATGATTGGGTAGGGAAAAAAGATGGGAAGAGGAAGGTGTAAGTTCAGTTAAAGCCTTTCCAAGCATCATTCCATTTCTGAATGGTGGTCTTTCACCAGGGCGGTCCTAATAGTATCTTCAGAAAAATTACGTAATTTTTTTTAAAAGTCTTCGTATTTCTAGTCAATAGCTTTACCCGTGTGTTTCTTAGATCAGGACGATCAAGAAAGATTTAAATAATGTTGGCGATGACGATTATAGGTTTTTTTTTAAAGAAAATAGGAAGCGCGAAAGTTAAGACATTTCAGAACAAACATCAATTAGTAACTTTTATTTCTAAATAGTGAAATGCGTTTGACATATGAGAAACGAAAAATACGAAATTAATTTTCCGAAAATTCGGAGGAATTTGATTAAAGTCGTGATACCAGAAAAAAACAGAAAAATCCGTACAACTTTTAAATCGACATGTTGTGCACCGTGCACGTTTACAATGTCACTGTTTTATTACGGTTTGCAATATGCAGGATTAAAATTGTTGTAATATATTGGAGAGAGCACAAAAAAATTTGGAAAACGTTTTATTTTTTTAAAATTCATGTTAAACAATCGTTTCAGTGAAAAATAAACATGAGAAACGCCCATCGCTATCGGTATGATAATAAATATATATTATTGCTTCCGAAATGAATTCGTTTATGTTTATTCCCCATGATGAATTATTATTATTCAAAGGTAATAAAAATAAATAGCGTTGCCTATTCTCTATTCAATCAAATCTGGTGCATACCAAAAGGGTATCATCACATGCAAAGGGAATATAAAAACCCTTCGAATAACACAAATCGATCCCTAGACGCAAATTTCTCGTTGTTAAACTTGTCAGAGTTGATGGTTTGTGATATAGGGTGTTCATTTATCTCGACAATGCCATCATTTTATTAGGATTTTGGGATGTTTTATACATTTTTGTTGTGCGTTTGTCAAATAGTTTTTAAAAGCAAAATTCTTGACTTTTAAATGAAATGCATGCAGATCACGAGGGTTTTGAATCAGTCTGGTGAAAAGATAATATTAGACTATTTTATTTTAAAATTAGTATAAATTATTTGTCTAACTACTTAACAACCATAGATGTATTAACAAAAAACTTACTCAAAGAACTGGTTACACCTCTGGAGACATGTGCATAGTGCGGCTTTATTCAAAATTTTGAAAATCATCACAATTTTACCGTTTTTTGATAAAATGCCAATAAATTTAAACGAGATGTGAAACACAAAATGACCCAGAAAATATAAGCAGTGGTCGAACCCAAGATCTCTGTATTTACAAGGCCAAACTTCTAACCACTAATTAATTGAGACCTGATTATTTTTTCGTAATTTAAGTCAATATCAAATCTCATCATCATCTTCTTTTCCATATTCTATTATGGTCGGGGACCCACTGCAACGACAAGGCGCCTCCATACGCCCCTGTCTTGCGCTGAATATTCGGCCTCCGTCCGTGGCAGTTCCATCCTCTCCTCGCACAGTTTCTGTAGTTGCCTCGCCCAACTGTGTCTGGGCCAGCCCACTGGATGTCCACCCTCTGGAATCGCACTCAATATTTTCGTAGGAATTAGACATTCTTAGTACGTGCCCAAGCCACCTCACTGCGATTTTTCTACGAGGAGTAACAGCGGTTCAATGTTTAGATCATCTCGGATAGTCGAGTTTTTTTTACATGATCCCATTTAGCAACCCCTGTTACTCTTTTCAGGTACCTCATTTCGGCAGCTTGTACTCTAGAGCGTGTTTGTTCGTTTAGCATCCATATCTGGTAAGCGTCGGGCGGTATATCGTTTTGAACACAGACATCTTTGTCTTGATACTCAGCTCGGCTTTTCCTATCACTGAGCTGTAGAGAGGACGCAACACACTGCTCAATATCAAGCCTCAATTTACAAATTACCAATATTCCTCAACAAATTTCTATAGTTTTGGCTGCTATCTTTAGTTGAGGATAACATTAGTTAATCTTAAATTGAGTTAAGATCGACAAAAATCACAGACAATAATCAGACAGTAGCACAGTGGTTAAAAGCGTTTTCCCGGTAAGACAGATTTCCTGGGTTCAATCCCCAGTTGCGACCGTTACCGTTTGTGTTTTCTCTGTCCTATTCTTTCTGTTTCTTTTATATGTATTAGTAACATGTTTTTTTCCAATGATTAAATATTAAGTAAAATTGTTGTTTTAACATTCAAAAGTTTCATTAATTAATTCGAATAAATTTTTCTGTCCTACCGCTCCATTTTTCTGTTGAACAGCCTCCGTGGTCGACGAGTAACTAGTAATCTGAAGGTCGTGATTTCAAATCCTGACGTGCGCATATAAATTTCATTTTATTAATATGTGTTATTTTACAATTAATTAATTAAATTTGTGTGCAGTATATTTGCGGCACGTTCCAGAATGGAAGGTACTCTGTACCGCCCCGGTGTAAGACAACTATTCCGAAAATAAACCTGGCTTGAAATGGCTTTAGCCGTGATTGGTGACCAGATCTGATTAGCTAAGTACCTACCTTCCTTCCTCTTCCATATCTTTTCCCTTCCCTTTGTCGTCGTCTCACTTGCTCCAGACGGGAGCAGTTAAGACTCTCGTGCGGTATTCAGAAAAAAAAAATCGTATTTATGTAATCAATGGTTGATTTCAATGTGACAATAACACTTTGCGGCAAACATATATAAAATACATTGAAAATTTGTCAAAAAAAAAACGAAAAAAATCATACAATCGTATCTACCCCCAGAAATATTTTCTGAAGCATTTTACAACTTTGCTGACATCCTCTGGGTCTTCGGGCGTCTAATCCCCCCAGTTCCCAATTACTTCTCGTCGAGGCACCACTGGGAAGTCGGCTTAAGGGCGCGGAATGCGAACCTTGTATCCGGCCTGCCCGATCTCCGACACACTCAACAGGACTGCCATGCGATCTGTGATGGCCGCCTCCGTTTTCTGTATCTATCATCCATCTTTCTTTTTTTTTTTGGTTATTTTTATTTTATTTTATGTCTTGTGCTAATATGTGCATAAAGGTCAGGCAGGGTAGGCATAATGTCTACTTTTGTTTTTATTTTTCCTTACCCAAAAGAGGTTCAGGTAATATTTTATACTTTTCTTTGATACTAACATTGTTCATAGCAAGCACTTGCATACTGCTGCCTAACAACGTATGCGGGCACAATGGAGGTCTAGTTTCGTTTATTAAATGTAGATTCGTTTTTATAAAAAAAAAATAGAGTCCTTGCAAGAGCCTTGAAGGGGTAACCATCTGTTACCTATACCAGGGCGGGTAAGTGGGTGGGTCCTCTTACTCCAAATGGGAGCAGTGAAGACTCTCGTGCGGTATTCAGATTTAAAAAAAAACGATTTTATGTAATCAATGGTTGATTTCAATGTGACAATAACACTTTGTGGCAAACATATATAAAATACATTGAAAAGTTGTTAAAAAAAAACGAAAAAAATCACACAATCGTATCTACCCCCAGAAATATTTTCTGAAGCATTTTACAACTTCAAGCTTTCTTACTCAAATTGAAAAAAAAAATCCTCACAATAATGAGTAAAAGACAAGGAGAAAAAATTATGAGTAAATCTTCAAACTGCGATCTTCCGAAGAGACTACGGCCGTTATTATAAGTTATTTGCGCGGACGATCCGTGAAATATCATTTATGGTATCGTTAGAAGGGGAGAATTTTTCTTTAACGAGCTCTTTAATGATCCCGGTTCCCATAATCAGAATCTTTATAATGATAGATAGGCAATCAAGGAGGCTTATTGACACGCCTACCGACTCCATTGAAAAAAATTAGGATTTTTTAAATTACGAAAATGTAGACCAGACGTCGAAAATTATACACGTACATCTTCTGCTTTTCGGGTCGGTGACCCATTGCATCGACAAGGCGTCTCCAGGGAGTCAAGCAGGATCAAATTGATAAATTATAATATCCGATCGATAGACTTAACCGGCGGTTTTTTATTTTTTTTTTAACGGCAATATCATGTAAAGTAAAAATACAAAGTATAGTAGTTTGTTCTCAGTCCTCCTCACCAGGTACTCCTGTTCCGAGGCGGACTGTAGGTTGTTGTATGGTGTTGATCATGATTTCCTCCTCATCTAGTTTGTTTCCACAAAATAGAAATAGATAAGGTATGTTTTTAGGTTTTCACGGCCAAAAAGTATTTTTGTTATTGTTTTTGGGGTGTTATGCCGTGTTTCGCTACCTCCTTCTTTAGCCAACGTTTCGGACAGCGTTACAGTGTCCATCATCAGGGCAGATGAGCTCTGCCTGATGATGGATGGCTCATCTGCCCTGATGATGGACACTGTAACGCTGTCCGAAACGTTGGCTAAAGAAGGAGGTAGCAGAACACGGCATAACACCCCAAAAACAATAACAAAAATAGAAATAGATAAAATCAAATGTATTTATGCTTTGTATCTGTAAGTTTCGTTGGTGTTACTTTATAATTTTAATGATTCCCTCATCTTCGTGTTTAGTTAGCCATAATTTGATGTCTTTTTTAAACTTTTGTATGGTGTTTTTAATTTTAATTGGAAGAGCATTATATAATTTTGTGGCATGGAAACTATGGTTTTTCTGACCAAAAGATGTATTTAATTTTGGAATGGTTATGAGATTTGAGGATTTTTTCCTTGCAGTGTAGTTGTGTTAGTTATCAAGGTACTCATTTTTCCTTTAAATTTAAATTGTGCATTTTTTAGTTTAGTTTTATAATGCTGAACACATTTAATTTAAAAAAATTTCTTTTGATGGAATTCTTATGGGTACTTTCAGAATTATTTTTACTGTTGCTTTTTGTGTTTTAACTAGCTACTTCATGCGGATGTTTGAGGCAGATCCCCATCCAATAATCCCATATTCCATACGTGCAAAGAGCATTGTCGACCTAATATAGATAATTTTTATTTAGTATGAAATCGTTATATATAAATCGCCTTTTGGCGCCAACACTGTCTAGCAGAATCTGGCGTAAATTGTTTGTAGATCGATATTTTTAGACTCCAAAATACGAATAAAAGACAATTTTGAATACAAATTCTTACTTCTTCAATCTTCGCAAATGCAATCTTAACGAGTTCTTTTAACGTTTACTTTTTTTTTAAATTGAAGCAGGTTCATAAAATATACAAATTATTTATACATACATAAAACATAAACATACCTATAAAAAAATCAAGAACAGAAGAAATTAAAGAAAGAATGAAAAAATAATATTGGAAAAACATTCAAATGAAAACCAGAAAAACACCGATTAGAACAAAAAGATATTTCGATTAACCATTTTTTTAGCGTACCTTCTGAAAATCAATTCACAGCTTTTTATTGATTTGGGTAACATGTTGTAAATTATTGGAATAAGGTATTCTTAAGTTCTTAGACAGTATTTATTTAGGTATCAGGGATTCACAAGTCCATCATTTACAGTCAGTCGGTCTTGCATTATGAACATGTTCAGTACTATCTTATTCAGAACAACACAATTTTATCGTATTCATAATAAAATTGTGTTGTTAAGTTCATACATTAATGATTTTGGTACATCATGTCTTTGTTTGTATTCAGCTTTGTTTTGTTTAGTTTAGTTTAATAATATGGACTGTTTCTTGGTAAAAGTTTTCAAGCCACATTTTTTGAGAATCTTACTTTTCATTGATCTCATATAAAATAGTCGTCGAAGTATAACGTGGTAAATTGATTTTGCTAATTCACACTTATTTAATACCAAAAATCAATTTTTTCAAAGTTAATTCGAAAAAAATATTGATGAAATTCTCAAACCTCAAATCTTTCATAATTATAAATAGAATTGCATTAGTTTACAAAAACATTTTGAAAAACAAATAACCACTTTCCAGTTTTGAATTCGACCCTTTGGAATAACAAGAATCCACTATCGGGGTAATGTCATGCGATAATCATCTCTAAAGTATCTTACTTTAGATCTCATTATCGCATGATGTTACCGCGACAGATGGAACTTTGTTATTTCAAAGGGTTTAATTAGTTTGACGTATTTGTAAATATTCATTTTAACCGTCTCTTGTAAAGCTTTTATTTTATGATAAGATTATTAATGTATACAGAGTACATACAAACAGAGTTCTAAACACAGATTTTTTTGTAAAACTGCCCTTGGGTTAAAATAACACGCCTTGCAAAATCAAAAGTTACAAATTACGTCAACATTAATTTAATTCCGGGGATTTTATATCACGTTTCACCACCACACGGTCACAACTCACCATTGTTTACCAAACACTTTTATCAAAATAAAATAAATATAAATTTCACCGAAGTGTGGGCAGTAGATTCTCCAAATGTGTGAGACCCACCTTAAATCTTTTATTTTTATTTTATCTGTAATCTCAGTTCTTACCAAACCCCACGTCAGTTCTAAGATATAACTTCAAGTTTAAAGACTTTGCTACGTAGATGTTAGGAGTTACCTTATCTTGCTTGTCGCAGTTTCTTTTTGATATCTTTTCCCCTAGGAGATAAATCTGGATAGAAAATCGAAGACTTTTGTGAAACTCATTGTTTTTATGGAGAAGGATCCAGCTATTACTACAGATGCCTGTTCAATAAATAACTACAATTGCTAACAACCGAACTAAATATTCTTTCTTTGGCAGGCCAGATCGGGAGAGACTGATTGAGGGAGACCATGTGACCATGTGACCTCAAGCAGAACTCTTTTGGAACATTACCTCGCACCGCAGTGGTTTCGATGGATTCATACGTCCATCACTCATAAACCTACTTACACCTTGATTCCTACGTACCCTTCATATACTTCTTCTCAGAACTTCCTCTCCCATATAGCATCCCCAAAGATGACAAAGGCCATGAGGGAAAATGTTTTTCTCAGGGCCTCCTGTGCGGAGCTATTGAAAAAAAATTATAAGATAAAATTGGGCAGTTATTTTAAGACTTTAAATTATTGACTGGAGTAACAGAAATCAGATTGAGTTCAATATATCTAAATGTTTAGTTTTGTCATTCACTAGGGCGTATCATACCTGGTATTACCGGTATATGATGGACGCCCGAAGTCTTAAACGTGTATCCACCATAAAAGATCTTGAAATCATGTTTGATAGTAGGCTGACATTTCATACTCATATTCAAATGGCTTGTAGCACTTCATTGATAATGCTGAGCTTTGTTCTGTGTACTGCAAGGAATTTTAGAGACTCCCGGGTTCTCATAATTGTATTCAATTTATTAGTAAAGAGTAGACTTGAAAGTGGGTCGGTAATTTGGAGTCCACACCAAGTAAAATATTCCCTTATGTTGGAGAGAGTTCAGAAAAAATTTCTGAAATTTCTGTAAATTAGGGAGGATGGCTGTTATCCGTGGCTCTATCCTACCGACTTTCTTTTGGATATGCTTGGAATGAACTATCTACGGGTCAGAAGGAATGTACTCATTGCTACGCATTTCTTCAGATTGATCCGCGGATGGTTTGAAAACTCAGCTATCATGGAGAGCATTCATTTTTATGTTTCCGATGATCTTCGCCACCTACAGCATAGTCTGTTTTATCTTCCGGCCTGCAGGACTTACTTGCCAATGGTCATGCCGGTAGGGAGAGCAATTTTGCTGTGTAACAGAATTAATTCGGATATCGATATATTTAGCGTTAGTGAAGCTGCCTTTAAAAGTCAAGCTCTATTAATGTTTGTATAGTTTGTATACCTACGTGTTTAAAGTAATACTCTTACAAATGTATTTTAAAAAAGCATTAACATGTTGAATTTTGTAATGTTTTTGAAATAAAATTGAATTGAATTGAAAAGACTTACCTACTTATAAACTACGCCCTTCATATTTTGAAATTGTATCCAAACTTGTCAAGCGTTAAAAAAAAGAAAGAATCAATATTTTTTACCTATCTTCAACACCCTTGGAGAAATAAAAGTTTACCAATTTACAAGTAAAAATCTCTTTAAAATGATACTAATGTCATATCCTGTATGCTCAATAATCTCCGCGTTGAACGATCAGCGATTACATGGCGGTTTTTGAGAGGACGAAAACATCTTCATTGTTCTTTTACCTTCGCCCTTTGTGCGGCGGGGGCGGTAATTAATATCTGCTCGGAGAGGGTCTCTCGGACCTTCCCCTGCTCTTCTCCTTCCCATCCCCATGCATCTCTTTCCCTTTCAATCCCTAGCCATCCTACACACAACACAGGAGCCGAGTCTTCGGGACGGGTGAAGATTAAATGAAGCGATTAGTTGAGACCATCTTTTACTACAATACACACCTAGGTGTTGTACATTTAGTCGTGCCAATTTTGGGCTGTTATAAATAACAAACTGGTGATATAATGATTCTTTGTCACGATTACGATAAATCAATCTTTAATGTTCTAATCAATAAACTTTTAATCGGTAACCGAACAACCAATCGATCGTAGCATCTTTTCGGACATCAAGGTCGAGCATCGAAGAACACTAGAGAAAGATATTGGCCCCCACAGTTCTCGATCCGATGGACTAATAAGCAAACATTAAATTATTGAATTGTTGATACTATTTTTTAATTAATTTAATATTTTACACGTACATTTATTCTCTCATGATAATTCTTATTTCTATGTTTTCCCTTTGTTTCTTTGGTTCATTTTTGTTTTATTATTATTCTCATGTGTAAGTATTTTCTTTGAATGTCTGCATGTAACTATGTACGTTAATTGTCCATAAGATGTACCTACATCTGAAATAAAGACCATTTTCATTATTATTACTTAATTTTTAAGATTTCCATTGATTACTTATTAATTTGGCTATGGTGATTTTAACGATTTTATAAAATTTGTGCCAAAAAAATTAAGTTATTCAACTGTTATCCTTTGATTTACGTCTTTTATCTTCACGATGTCATACCAGAATTGGGGATGCCATAGTCCTACTGCCTCCAGGCGGTTGGGAGCTCTAGGGACTCTCATGCGGTATAATTCAAATTATATATTTAAATACAAAAAAAACATTCACTATCTTGTTTACTACGCTATTTCCAAATCAAGGCAAAACCTTTAATTACACCCTTTTATTCAAAAAAGCAAAAGTTCAATTCGAAAAAAGTGTGCTGCTGAAATTGAGCAAAGGAGCGCAATTATATTGCACTAAAATGATAAGAGTTTCGTTTAGGGGAGAAAAAAAATTTTGTGTTGCTCTGTTTAAATACCTATTAGTAGATATATAATAGATTTATTTGTCAAAGCGTCAATCTATACTACCGTGAAGAAAAATTATCTCTTTTATCGCCTTTATTTCTTCTACTTCAAAACTTTGCAATCTAACCTGGAACAAGTAATCGAACCACTTTCTTCGGCCTTGCTCTTTTATTCAGATCTCATAAATAAGTTAATTAGTTGAGGGAATTGAGCGTCAAACGAAAGGCAAGAAAAATCTTCAAACAGGTACTATTAATACCTTTGTAGGAGGGTTGGAAAGTCTTACTTCTAAATCAAAACACGATAGTTGTACTTAACATGGTCGCAAGTGCGACCCACTATTAAATTTTGCTGTGATCTATAGTTTAGAGCCCCACAATGCCTGACTCTGTGCAGAAACGGACGATCCAATTTTTTGATCGAGTCCACACGCATTGCAATTTGTAGAGCACAGGCGTAAGGTGGCTATGCGGTCCTTGTTCCACCAGTTTTTCAATGGATGCTCTGAGGAATTAGGACGTCGGTGATCCCTTCATCATGGGTGCGTAGTTGGGAAATTTACGCGCCCAACATTTTTAAAGCATAGACATTTGCCACGGAACGGGTTGTTTCTGCAATTTGGTCTTCAGTTCCACAGCTGTGCTATGGAACGATTTGCCGCTTTGTTTGGCCTCTGTTCTTCTTTCCTCTTATGACATGGGTCTCTTCAAGACCCCTGTTTCAATCCTTCCTCTTCTCAAAAAGACTTTTCACACAGCGTTCCCAAAGACAACATATTGTGGCGATTGGACTTCCTCGTGAGTAACTAAACTTACATTTCACTTACAATACGGACAAAGATGGAAAATTTAAATTGACAAAATAATTAAAACAAAATATTATTCGTAATACTTCATTAATGAACACAGTGTTTAAATACCATAGTTAAGCAAAAGCTCAGTTTTTTTAACGATGCTTGATGATTAATCGAAAAAAAAATTGAAAACGTAATGTAATTCAATGGTGTTATATTTGGTGATCACCATTGGAACTTATATGGGAAATTAATTATTCTACCATCTTCTTGTATAGTATGTAGTTCAAATAAAAATAAATCAAATAGTGTGAATATTTTTGCTAATTATAATTGTACTTATAATAAACGAACTGAGCCAATCCTTAGATTGTCCTGATTTAAAGTAATGCGGGAAGGACAATAAACCTCCCTAGGTGAAACACCTTGCAATTATATCCTGCAGAACCAACCTGCCACTAGCCTCTGATGGAGAGTGATATATATTGTTGCTGAATAGATTTATTCTGATCGCTGGTATTTCGAATCAGTGGGACCAAATTTTTAACACGGAAATCATTTTCAGATTTTTTTTAAAAACCCACAACCATCAAACAAACCAAATACTTGGATCAACAAAATCATGTAAAAAGTCAGAATAACAGAATACTACAATGAGGCGGTGCATGAATGTGATTGAAGAAAGGAGTGTGTGCCAAGAGAGGGTTGGTTGGTGGTTATTGTTAGTTTATTTTCCTCACCGCAACACGTCATCTCTTCAACATCAACGTTTTTAATAACAGTCACGATATCAGAAGCCGTAACAGCGCATATGAAACATCCAATAAAGTACATGCTGTAATCCATCCAGTGTATATTAAATAAAATAAAGCGATATCCGATGAAGATAGAAGGCGAACTCAGCTTGAAAAATTGGCGCGAAAATTGGAGCGGATTTTGGGAAGAAGGCAAACAATTTCCATTTAATATTCATCTAGAGGTCTGCCGTTTCATTAATGGTGATAAACTAAAGGCAAAAAAACATATTTTCATTAAGTGAAGTTATGTTTAAGCATCTTTTTTTTATTTAGGAGTCTTACTTTGTTTTTAGCAGTGAATTTCATAGATGATTTCTCTTTACATTAGCTCCATACAAGAGGTCCATCCGGAGAATTTTTTTTCCTATAGGACCTGTATCATCTTTGAGGATGCTGTGTGGAGGGTCTTTTTAGGGAAAAGAAGGGGTGGGGGCTCAATGTGTCCAGGAATAGTGGACTTGCAAATCCATCTCATCCTCTGCGGTGCAAGCTAAGGTGGTCCAGGCCCCTATAGTAAAAAAAATTTATTCAAATATAGGTGTTGGCACCTCCTTGATTTGTTACACCTACCATTCCTATTATGTGTAAAAAATTTCAGCCCCCTATCTTATATACAAGGGGATGCTCATCGAATTTGAAGTTTCTGACAAAAAGTTCAGGATTTTAAGTAAAACACGTAATTTAAGGTTTATTAATATTACAAGTATTTTAATCAAATAAGTACCCAAAGTGTTTAAATGTGAACAAAATATGGTAAGAAAGCAATAATTAACATAATATTGGTCACATTCTTTCAAAACCATGTTTGTTAACTCCTTTTTGGATGTTTCAGTAGAAACGATTTTTCTGTTTTGTTCAACGATGTGAAGTAAAAATTGCTTTTCTTCCTCATTCTTAGTGAGTATCGTGTTGTAATCTTCAAATAGTTTAACACTTCTCTCCGCTGTATCATTAACAACACGTAAATTTTTGACACAGCTTTGCCTTGAAGGTAATCAACATTGTCATTCCAAGTATCAGGGGGTAATTGCAAGAAAGGGTGCTTGATATCAAGAACTAAGAGCGTTTTCAACGTTCTTTGCGTTGCAAAAGCTTCTAATGTAACCTCTGAGGCAAGCTTAGCAGAATCACCTCGTACTGAACGATTATCGCCATCAGAATTTATTTTTTGAACAATGGCCTGTTTCAGTATCAGACAGCTTGTCAAAAAACAAGGCAAATGCAACTAGCTCATCTGACAAATACCACAAGTGACGCTCTAAGACACCCCTAGCTGCTATACTGATTTTGGAAACAATGGCTTCATACAATTTTAAGTTCTTCTAAAGTAATAAGCCATTTACTGGTGCATCTGCTGCCAAAGGCTCTTCGATCCAGGTAGTTTGTTCAAAACAATCCCTACCGAAAATTACGAGAGTCTTTAGTTAAATGACCCAGAGGTTAAAGACGCCCATTATCTCAGTGAATAAAAAATGACAGTGAATAAATATCCCCAATTTAAATCATTTGCATTAGTCCACACAGTTCAACAACATATTTCACGCTATAATAATAATGAGTGCCTCGTGGCGCCCCGGATCCTGCGAGCGGCCGTACTCGTTGGCCGTTAGCCGTTAGAGCCCGTTCAACGTGGCTAACGACTAACGACCTAACGAGATCTGGTAACGTATTCCGCGCCGTTCCTTGTGAAATTTCAACGATTGTTATTACTAGAAAGGGAAAGGTCACTGCTCCTATTCTGAATGCAAATACTATTTATTTTTTAATTCCGGCGTTTACATGCATTTAATCAAGATTTTGTCAAACAATATTTATTTATTTAACCCGGCGAGAGTGTGGCAGGGCGTGTCATACCTACCATGTTACCATTTGTGTGTATAGAAAGTAAAAAAAAGATGTATAAACTTGTGAAAATCCATTAACAAACTTTTTTATTAGTATTTAAAAATACATGCCACAGCACGGGCATGTGCCTAGCATGGTGGTCAAAAATCATAAAATTCATGTAACAAACATTTTAATGAATAAAGAAAGGGACCCTCAGATTGTTTGGGCATGTAGAGCGAATGAACGAAGAAAGTAGTGTAAGAAAAATATATGATGCAAATGTGAATGGTAAAAGAAGTCGGGGACGCCCGAGGAAGACATGGCACGATCAAGTGAATCAGATACTTGAGTCGGGCCATGTCAAAAGTCAGAATAATAGAAGAGTATGTATGAGACGATGTATGAATGTGAGTGAAGCAAAGAGTGTGTGCCAGGACCGAGTTGTTTGGCGGTCCGTCCTCTCTGCCTACCCCTGCGGGGAAACGGCGTGATGGTTAGTTAGTTAGTTAGTTAGTTAGTTAAGAAAACTTTAAAAAAATATATATTTTTATTTTTTTTTTGGTAGAAAGCGGTCACTTTGTTTGAATTAACTGAGTAAAACGATAACTTTGTTTATAACCACGGTTTCGCTTAAAACAATGATCAGTTTAATTTTATACCCAGAAGCTTGTGTTATGCTAAACCCGTCGGTATTAAGAAATTAAATAAATAAATCATGGATATAAACAAGTTTATTGTTTTAATTTAATGAAAATAAATAGCTTTGTGTACACCACTATATAATTAACATTATCGACATGTTTCAAAAACTACGTTTTCTTCGTCGGGATAATAAGTTACATGTAAATTTAAGGGTGTAATGTTTTTATCTGCCTTGCAAATTATTTTGTGCATTTCTGAACTATTAGCTATCCTATGAAAAAAAAGTTCTTAGCATTTCTACTTGATTGTGTTTCAAAGAAGTTATTTTGACTATACCTCTACCTCCAACAATTCTAAGTAAATAATTCGTTCTATAGCTGAATTTGGATGATGGCAATTAAACTTTGTTAACGTAGTTCTAATCAATAGTTCTAATCTATCTAAATCTGAATTGGACCATTTAATCATGCCAAATGAGTACGTTAATAAAGGTATTGCCCAAGTATTTATTACATTTACTAAATTTTTAGCAGACAGATTGCATTTTAAAAATTTTCTGATCTTAGTTTGAAATTTAATCTTTGTATTTGCGAAGTTTGAAGAATTTGTTGTTTTACTTCAGTTTTTATTAAAATTATTTTAATATAAGACAAGGACACATATTAAAAGAATATTGAGGTGTGCGAATGAAATATAATGGACCGAGCGGCGTTTTGGTATTTAAAAGTTGCGGCGAATGCTGCTTTCTTTAAAACTAAACTTGCTTACCCTAAATTAAATAGGTCTCGGAAGACAATTTACCTTTTTTTTTATGTTAACTCCACACAGGAGGCCCTGAGGGAAATAATTTCCCTCAGGGCCTATGTCATCTTTAAATGTATGATTTTATTGATTAATATTATGACGCATGTTTATAAAGAAATTTCTAATTGTCGGCTTGCTTCAGACCCATTTTATTACTGTGTTATTTTTTGAATTATTTTGAAATTCGACCATTTGGAGGGCTTTGAAGCAAAGAATGGATGGTTACCTCGAGAGTGTTTTCTCTTGGGGTAAGAATAACCTCGTCGAATTCAATGTTTCAAAGACCCAATCATGTCTGATTACGTCTAAAAGGGATCGAAATGAAAATCTAGTCTCCTTCAACGGAAGCAATCTTCCGAACAGACCTTCCATTGATATGCTTGGTGTAACTATAAGTGACCAGCTCAGGTATGGGGGCTCCATCGAAGCCAGAGTAAAGTTAGCTTCTCAAAAACTGGGCTTACTGTACAGGGCCCGCAGATACTTTAATAGTACACAACTGCTTACCCTGTACAAATCGCAAGTGCGCCTACCCACGGTTGAATTTGGCAGCCACCTCTGGTCTGGAGCTCCAAAATACTTGAAAAATACCCTCGACTCTGTGCAGAAACGGGCGGTCCGTTTGATAGATTCTCCCATCTTAACGAACGGGTTGCAATCTTTAGAGCACAGGCGTCGGGTGGGAATGCTATCCATGTTCTACCGGTATTTCAATGGAAGATGCTCTGAGGAACTAGCGTCATTGATCCCTTCGGCACCGGTGCATAGTCGGGAGACACGCCAAACGCGCGCCCAACATATGTACACGGTTGACATTTGTCACATGAGAACGGGTCGATTTTTCGACTCGTTCTTGAGTTCAACAGCTCGGCTATGGAACGATTTGCCGGCATCTGTATTTCCTCCCTCCTACAACATGGGTCTCTTCAAGACCAATGTTCATTCCTTCCTCTCCTCAAAAAGACCCTCCACATAGCATCCCAGATGACATAGGCCCTGAGGGGAATTATTTTCCTCAAGGCCTCCTGTGTGGAGTTAATGTAAAAAAAAAAAAAATAACTCCTTAGAACCCAGAGCTTGAATAGATTCAACAGTATTGATGATGTTTACACTCTTACTTACCAACAAATCCTTTATTGTTCCATTGAACCTACGGTGTTCACGTGGTCAAAATTACCAAGTAAAAAGGAAAAGTAGAATGAAAGACTTTCATTGAAAAATAAACACACTTTTGGAAAACGTGAACATTTTACAAATGACTTGCAAAGTAATTTTTGCCCATTAAATTTCAAATTCACGACGCGTAAACATTAGTTAAAAGAAACACGATGAATATTCTTAGTTTAACCTTCTTGAACACTGTTAGGTCACCGGGTAAAATTCTCATTAACCTTTCAATTTCAAAATTTTGACACTTCTAGGTTTAGTTTCTTGAATGAAGCCTACTTTATTATAATGCGGTTAGTTTTGTTTTGAAGTGATGTAATTATTTTAGTCGTAAAAATAGATATATCCCAACTTAATATTGTTTTGGACTAGATACTTAAGTGTTGCTTACTTAAATACGTCTTCGATAATCTTAATAAGTCTTCGAAAAAAAATGTTTTTATTTTACTCAAAATTTTAATAAAAACCCCTATTTTTACTAAAAATGGGCCTTATATGGTTAATGTAAAATAATTCAACAAAATTTTGTAAAAAAGATACGTTATTTTCTTGTTTAATATAACAAGGTTTTTTTTACATCAACTCCACACAGAAGGCCCTGGGGAAAATTATTTCCCTCATCTTTGAAGATGCTGGGTGGAGGAGTGGCTCAAAGGTAACCTTTTGTATATCCATATTTTAGGCATTTTGACATTTTGGTACATTTCGAATCAGAATTTTCAAGTTTTTACGGTGGCGAACCACGATTAGTCTATTTATTAACCGAAAAGTAAATTGCCGTTTGTATAGCATCGCATGTCCACTTTCGGTGTGGAGGTAGAGAAATGCAAGTACCAATTTCCAAAATAAGGAAAACAATTTCAGAATAGAATAAAAGAAATGGAATAGATTTCACAATAGAATAAGGATTCGATGACTCTCTTTAAATGGGTGCCAAAATATTTTAGCTTTTACCAACGTATTTCTGTCTCTGCAGTAGTAATACGATTTTATGTACTTTGTAGTTAGGTAGATACTTGCATTCAGCACCTTTGTTTTTAATGCATAAAGCTTTAGTAATCTTTGGCCATGAACCTACATATTTCGGTTGGACTTAATTAATTGCATGTCCCGTAAACAACCTTTATGCTAAAAACTAAAAAGAGTGATGATTCTTTGTTTACATAGATGAGCAATGGCGTTATGAAATTCGTTTAAAAAAACAGAGTACTTATATGGTTTAGCGAGCGGGAGGGAAGGAAGGAGTGGAGGGGATTCTGGGAGAGGAGGAGAACGAAGAAGGGGGTTCACGGGAGGTGACAAAGGAGGGGGGAAAGCGGGGAAGTCGGAAGGGCAACGCGGAAAGGAAAAGAGACGCGGGATGAATTTTGTGAAAATATTCATCATAGTACTCTATTTAAAACAGAACTTATTTGAAATGGAGTAAAAATCTAGTAGAAAATTTCTTGATAAAGTAGCAATTAAAGAAACACTTCGATTTTTACATAAATTTAACTTGTAAAATAACAGAAAAAAACGTGTTTCGAATAATTTTCAGAGCAAACCTTGCAATTTTTTTTATATCGAGGAAATTACAGTTTTGCATTATGTAAAGGTACGTATTATTTTCAAGAATAACAAATATTTTTAAGAGCTTTAAAATTTAAAGTGTTCAAAGAAAGTCAGTCATAAATTGCTAGAAATTCGGGATGCCGAGTCTTAAGCGCCGATCCTAGGAGCGTTTCAACTTTTTATCAAAATAATGAGCTGATAAGCTTAACAGCATGGCAGTTGTCCTCTTCTGTTGATAACAATTTTTTCAAAAGCTGAAACGGACTAAGAATCGATATTTAACGGGGACCTCCCAACTGTAAAAAAAAAATGGCGATGAATGGCAAATTGATGGCAACATAACTAACTAACTAACCATCACGCCGTTACACCGCAGGGGTAGGCAGAGAGGACGGACCGCCAAAAAACTCGATCTTGGCACACACTCCTTGCTTCGTTCACATTCATACATCGTCTCATACATGCTCTTCTATTATTCTGACTCTTAACATCGCCCGACTCAAGTATCTGATTCACTTGGTCGTACCATGTCTTCCTCGGGCGTCCCCGACTTTGTCTACCATTCACATTTGCGTCATATATTCTCCTTACACTCCTTTCCTCATTCATTCGCTCTAATGCCCAAACCATCTGAGCGTCCCTTTCTTAATCTTATTCATCACGCTTACATCAGCCTTGCATTCTTTGCGGATCTCCACATTTCTCACACGATCATACATGGTTTTACCACACATACGTCTCAGGGATCTCATTTCTACAGCATTCAGTCTACTTTCATCCTTTCTCTGCCAGTTTTATGCCTCACTGCCACACATCAGGGTAGGTACCAGCACTCCATTATGGACGGCTAGCTTCGCTTCTTTTGACAGTTTTTTGTTACCGCCAACGGCGTTCAGTCCTCCATTAATATTAATGATGGCAACATTACATATAAATTTATATGAAATAACTCAACCTGAGTCAATTTAGTGGAAAATATTGAACTTTTGTCAAATTTAAATTATTTACTTTCGCGGATCGCCGTGTGAAATATAAAATCTCGAATAATGCTGTATTTCAATAAATAGGTATGCTTACATACTGGGTTCTTTAATAATTTATTTTTAATGTACGGAAATACTTACATTTAAGTTATTATCTTTTCTCGGAAATCAACAATTTCATTACCTTTGAGGGATAAAAAGCTCACCTTGAAAGGGAAAAGTAGGGCGGTGAAATGAAATATAGTGTTGTATTGCCAGTCACGCTACATAATAATATAAAGCTATCGGTTGCTCGGTGCCACTTCATAGATGCCTGGATGCAAGGAGAAGAGTGGATGCCGGTAGATTAAATGCTAATAAAAAAAAATGGGGGTACCTGTAAAGAGTGAAAAGATCAATGAGGTGGTTATCAAAAACAAAATTTTTTGTTTTGTACAAGTTTTACATTAAATTAATATCCTGGAATATGAATAATACGCCAAAATCCAGTAAAATATTGGCATTGTTGGAGTTAGGGTTGCGTGTTGTGTTCCGTTCAGACAATGGCGGCAAATAATGGAATTTATATCATAATCCTACTTGGTGGCGGTGATAGGTTTGTAACTGTTGATACACATCTATTTGCCGTTTTAAGTGTCAGCAAAAAATAGTAAGGTCGTATGTAATTCATCTCATAAATATTTTAAATAATTAAATTGCATGACAGAAAATCAAGACGCTAGGAGGCTCTAGTGTTGCATATTGTCTTTAGAGTATAAGGGATTGAATTGGAGAAAGTCGTTTTGCAAATCATCGATTGTTCATTCAAAATTCAATTTTCGAATAATTTATGAACCAATTTATGAACCAATTTTTGAACTTATTGCTAATATGAACTAACTCTAATTTAAAAAATAATTTATGAACTTATTTGAAGTACTCATCCATGATCCTAATCAAATTCGAATACTTTAATTTAATAAAAAATTAAATGTATTTTAAACAGGTACCTATGTTAGGTATCAAATTCAATTGGTTGTTCTTATAATTTACAAATAGGGATGCTTATAATAAAAGATATTTGAAAATTACAATAGGTGGCACGCGAGCTGTTTGAAAACTGAATGTACCAGGGAATATATGGAACGCGGAAAAGGGGAGGGGAACGCATGAGGGAGTTTGCGGGGTAGGGGAGCGGGAAAGGCGGAAGGGGGACAGGACGGATGGGAAAGGACACGCAGGGAGAAACAATGTCTTAATTAAGTGGCATTGCAACCATGCCACTTAGTAAAGAATATACATTTAAAGTATTTACCGATTTTTTGGCAAGCATTCCTGCACAGTTCCTTCAAAACACACACAAAAATCTCACGCTCAACTGATAGAGTGATCATTTTTAGCTGCTGATAATATATATGAACTGTTTCTGCACATTAAGATATTTTGGGGTATGGATTTTGCTTCAGCTCGTTTGCAAATGATGAAAATTTAAAGTGGTGGCTACTCTCTTACAGGCTTCCAAATTATGAAGCTATCGTTCTCCACACCGAATCTATGGTGTCAAAGGCTTCCAAGGTACTAGGCTTTGTACTTAGAACCTGCAAAGATTTAAAAAAATAAATACAATGAAAACACTTTACTTTGCATATGTACGCAGTCCTTTGGAGTACGCCTCTCAAATCTGGAATCCAAAGTATATTTCTCACTTAAAAAGGATTGAAAAAGTGCAAAACCGATTTCTACGATACCTTGATTTTTGGAGCTATCGTCCTCATCTGAGCCACAAAGAGTCAGCTGCGTTCTTCAAGATGTCATCATTGGAAAGTCGAAAAAACTCGGCAGACGTATTATTTTTACAAAAAAAGCTACCTCTTAGATAGATTGCCCGGAGTTACTAGAAAGGATTCAATTAATCCCATCAGACAAATCAGACAAAACCACACATTAAACATTCCTCAATGCAACACTAACTCTAAACAAAATACATTCATTCACCGCGCTTCACATACCTTTAACAATTTATACAGTGAAGTTGACATATTTAACGCAGCACCTAACATTTTCAAACCTAAAATGAATAAATAACATTTACACACACACACCACTTTGTACACAGAATAGATCCATCCCTTTTCCCTCCCTCCCACCATCCTATCCCCAGATGCTTTTTAACTCTGGTCTTTATGTTATTTTTCTTTCTTTTCTTTATTTTCAATAAATAATTTAATACACTTAAGTGAAAACCTGTTATTGGTTAAGTAATTTATACATGTTTTATCTTTCATTGTAACTATTATAACTGTTGGTGTTCCAATAAAATAAAAAAATAAAATAAAATAAAAATAAAATAAAGCTAAATGTGATAGATAAGAGAAACGGATTAAAATACCGAGAAGTAGATTTTGAAATAAGTGACCACCTTGGTTTTATAACTCTTCGGTAAGAGGTAATGTTGACAAGAAGAATGTAAATTCAAGGTATTCTAAGAAAAGCACATTTTTAACTTGGTGGAGAAACACATCATTAAGTAGGATGACGATGAAAAAAAATATTGATTTTCATGTCTTCAAGGTCTTCCATGGTGTTTTTGAAGGCTTTTAGCAGATCGTGTAAGAATTTTTAAAAATCATGTAAATTCTATCCAGATTGATCATTAAATTAACCTTTTAAATTTTTCAAAAAACATAAGGCACAGATTCCACGATTATGTCAAAAATAATGTTTTTCGTTAAAACGCATGGTGGTCATATTGTCCATTTTGTTTTGAAATAAACTATAAATAACGAAGCATCACACCGTTTTCTCACGGGGTCCACGAACCGCCAAACAACTCGGTCTTGGCACACACTACTTGCTACATTCACATTCATACATGGTCTCAAACATTTCTTTATTTTATTCTGACTCTTGACTTTGGCATACTTAAGTTTTTGGTTCACTTTATCGTACTATATCTTCTTCGGATGTCCCCGGCTTCTGCTACAATTCATATTCTAATTACCACCGTAATTCTCTTTAAAGTCCTTTCTCCGTTCATTTGCTCTACATGATCAAACTATTCAAGCGTACTTTTTTTAATCTCCACATTAAAAAAGAAAAAACAATTACCTTAATCTTGCATTATATGCAAATCTCCACATTTCTCACATGATCATTAATGGTCTTATCACACGACGCCTCATGGATCTCATTTTTACAGGATTCAGTCTTCTTTCATCCTTCCCTCAGATCATAGGCATCGATTCCTCACTGCCATACATCATGGTGGTAAGTACCGACACAGGAACGCTAGGGCCATTTCTTCGGACAATTTGTTTTGGTTTGCGTTTTTGAATTAGTTTTAGATTATTATTTTATATTAAATTGTAGCTTCCGGACCCAGAGGTCACAGAATCAAAACTCTATCGGGGAAAAAAATGACTGACGTTAGGGTGAAAAATTATTAAAAGAAATTAATATAATGGTTCCCTCTGGTTACTTAAGATGTTTACTTTATAAGTACATTTATATAATGTATTATATTGTTACAGATCCAATAGATTATTTTATTGACTAAATCTGAGGAGCCAGTTACCTTCTACCATCAGCATACCGTGTGATATTTTGGTAATTTGTGCATCATATGTTTTAAAATCACATAATTAATATATTGCCGTTATACCTCATATCTAATAAAATTTAAAAGGTACCTAACTACCTATTTTTTAAAGTGAGAATTCTTTTAAAAAAAAATTCAATTCACATTGTCTAACAACTATATCTCAGTTGTAGCTATTCATTTCTGAACTTCTGATGGATTTGGGGTCATCAGTATTTCACGTTCATGTTGGTCATATTTAATAAACTTTGTTAACATGTTTGACATCTTCAATTTCTTCACATACCTTGCACATTGGAAAATTAGTGAGGCTTATCAAATACAGAGAGTGGTATTGTGAAACCCTTCAGAAGCTAAGGGGGAAAGAGTCACTGGAATAACTTGAAAAGGCCGTACACGTTACTTGAAATTAAATTGTTAAAATTGATTATTCATTCTCTATAAAGCCAGCTTCCACAACGCTTGAAAGAATTTACAAAGAAACAAATGTGTTTGTACATAATCTGATTAGATTTCGATTTAAGTTAACCCGCGAGAAGGCGCGCTATGAGCATTTTGTTTACGCAAAAAAATATTGTGATATTTTTATATGTAAGCGATAACATAGCTCCTTGAGGTGTTATGTGCCTTCCTAACTAGTCACACCCTCTCCCGGTTTAGTGAGGCCACTACTGCATGGTAAAGTTCTTGTGAGAGCCATGCAAAATCACGCGGTATTTTGCTCACCGCGCGCTTATTATCTGACACTCTAACATGCCCTAAAACCGCCGTCAATAATTGAGCCCTTAATCGGTATAATATTGTATCTAACAAAACTATCAATTTTGAGTCAAAACACAATAATTTGCATTTTTTAATGTAAAGATTATGGTAAAGAAAACTTTTTTAGGTTTTTGGCAGCATTTTAAAGTTTGGTTTGTGGAAAAACGTTGTACAATGCAATTTATCGAAATCATGGAGCATGGAAATTGATGGAGAAAACGAACGTTTTATGGCTTCAACTAGAAGGTCTTCAAAGCCAAGAATCTGAAGAATGCAGGAAAATAGAAGTTGTCCAGAAAAAATATTATTAAGATTTTTTATTAATAAGCCTGCATTTTAGACGTTGAAGAGTTTTGTGAGTTGAATGTTGATTTTAAGACAGTATCTTGAACTTAAATTATTTCACTTAATCATAATTATAAGCTTTTTGCTTATGGAGCTCAAATACATCAATGACATGTGCACATTTATTTTAGAAGATGTTGCTTTTCGTAAGGTAAGAGATTAAAAAAAAGTTTTTTGGAATAACTTTGTGTGTGAAATTTTTGAATACAATATTATACCACAAATTCAATATAAATTTTATTAATAAACTCTAAGGTAATTGCCTTTCTAGACATTTTTATTTAAATGAGCTCTTAAGAATTGTACGAAAATGATTTATTTATTTTAAATATTTAATGTTATGTAACATAACTGGTTTCGTTTTTCATTTATTTGTTAAATATTGTTGGAATAACATTTTTCCGGCAAGGGCACAATTACTCTGCACCGAGCACGTAGCATTCATGCTTCATACGTGTTAAGAGAAGCACGATCTACCAACTATTTTTTCTTCACCATTTTTCTTACTAGAAAGATGTTCTTTTACTTATGTTCATCAATCTCTTAAGTTCATACATACTGTATTTAGACCATAAACGACATTTAAAATAGCGTGAGCATTTTACCGGCGCGTGCTATTTCGTGTAATTTTTGAAGGCCGGCTTCCTCACGGGTTAATCCTCAATCGAATTCTTATTTTCTTTGGTGTTAATATAGCGGTCCCCGAAGTGAAACCTTGAGATAAAGTAAAGCAGTAATTGCGGTTTACAGGGCAAGCACAGTACAACTTTCAAGGCTATATTTCATTCTCGGAATCGATTAGGGTGGATTAGGAACGGAAGGTCTTTTTATTAAAAAAAATTAATTCTTAGAATGAATTAGCGTTGCGAAAGGCCAGAGGAAATTTTGGTTTTGATAATCGAGATATCTTGTACAACCATATCAGCTTTTAAAGTGACGATAAATACATTTTCAGTCGAAACTGAGCAAACAATTGCTGAAAAAAAGATGATAACCTTTTGACTAAGCGTTTGCTAATTCATATAGCCGGAAATGATTACGATAAACATAATAAAAACTTATCCTCCATTGCAGAACTAACAATAATATCTAAATCATTACGTGGGACGAGAATGATTTTCAATTTATTCCTGCTAAAATAGTAAATTACTTACACGATTTAGATTAAAACACACAAAAATATCAACATTTTTAAAATTGTTTTATTTGTTTTCTTTCATTTTTTAAATTAAAAGAATCAATTTATCCGTGAAAAATGAAGATGTTTTCAAATAAGGCTTTTATATTTTTTTTATATAATTCTTCCACGAAACTTAATCAATTTACGCGTGATAAAAACAGATTTTTATTGGGTAATGCGAAAATCATACCACGACAAAATATCCCCGACAAAATATCCTCCGATAAAATCTTCTCCGACAAAACATCCCCCAACAAAATAACTTCTTAAACTTAACTTAACTTTACTTTGCAAAAAAAATGGGACAAAAATAATACAGATATCCTGTAAAGACATCATTTAAAAATAGTAAAATGGAACAAAAATAATGCAGAAAACAATAATTTATTGTCTTTACGAGATGTCTGTATTATTTTTATCCCATTTTTTTGTTAGTTTCGGTTAGATTAGGTTATGTTTTAGTAGACATTTTGTTGGGGAATGTTTTGTACGTAAGATATTTTGTCGCGGAATAAAAAGTCACCGAACTTTTTTGTTGAAATTTTCACTGCTCTCTTTTATATATTTGAATACAAACATGATATTTTAAAAAAGTATTTAAAACTGTTTTTTTTACTATTATTTTAAATCCTTCAAATACACATAATCAATTATTTATTCTTGTCTTTAACTAAACAGATGAACTCCTAGTGTGAAGGACAATGTACATGTACAATATCTTACAATAACAAAAAACCCGATGGAGACAGATAAGATTGCAATGAACAAAAAGTAACAAATCGCACATTCCATTGAAAAGTTACGCAAGTCAAAAAAGTTAATTTAACAGAAAAAAGTTAATTTAAAGAAAACAACAATTTATGATTGATAAAATAAGCGGTCCCGTCAAAAGGAAACACTAGCAACATATCGCGGACAGAGTGATCTCACTTGAAAACGGTTTTCGCGGGGCAAAGATAATCACTAATACTATTCAGAAATAAGAAAAAAAAATTATAATACAGAAAATTTTGACTAGCAACCCTTTTCTATGGAATATGCTATATTATACGACAGACCCTGTACAACGAATTGACTTTCGATTATTTATAGAAACCGCAATTTGCGAATTGAGAGTAAAATATTCAAATCGTTCAGAGCTGAGGTTAAATGAGAATTAAATTAGTCATGGTCTAGTCATTTCGTACTCTCTGAATGAACCTAATCATTTTTTTTCTTCCGTTTTCAAAGTACTAACTGCAGAACATGTTGGTGAAACCATATTTGCGCGTAATTTCTACACCCAGCTCGAATTGACATTAAACGAAAGTAAAGTATGAAATTTCTCCCTGTTGAGGCTTTTTCCCCTTCCAACCAACCGATGCAAAAATACATCCGCAGGAAACCTCAAAGAAAGTGGTCGCGGATGAGAAATGCTGTGAAGGTGGATCTTGTACTCAACTTTCTTCTTAGGTTTTTGCTGTAAATCATGCTTTGCAATCACGAGGGATTGAAGTTTATTTCTTAACGTTTATTGTGAGTGCTTGAAATATTACTCTGGTAAAATTATTCACGTTCAATCAATGAACACAAATTTGCTTCAAATTTTGGTATCATTTCAAAATTGAAACTGCATGTGTAAATAATAAGTCAGGCAAGCGATAAAGTAAGCATTCCCAACTATAATATGATATTTTATTTGAAATATATTTTAAGTAGCTGGTATCTGGCATGCGTTGCTATGCCATTTAATAGATAAATTATTTCTCCCTAGTGTCCTTTTCCATTCGTCCCGTTACCACTCCGCCTCCCCCACCTTCCCTCTTCCCACTCCTCTCCCCCTTCCTCGTCCCGCGAAACCCCCTCCCAAGTTCCCCTCCCCCCTCCCAGGTTCTCCTTCCCCCTCACTGGTTACTCTCTCCCCCCTGCCTTGAACCCCCTACCCGAGTTCCCCTCCCCCCTCCCGCTTTCTATACATTCATTCCCGGTACATTCAGTTTTCAAACAACTCGCGTGACACCTTTTGCAAATTTCATAATGCTAGAGCTCACCAGCAATTTTATACAAAAAAACGAACATTAAAAAAAAGGATTATCCAATTTATTACAGTCGTTTGGAAGTTATGCGCTTTCATAGATTCCGGTGATTCATTTTTAGAGAAAGATATTAACTACATAACTAATAATATTAATTAAATTTCCCCCAAATATATCAACATCTTTTCCACGGCGACGATTTGTTTTGCTTTTCTTCTGACGTTAGCAATAACTCGCTTAAGTTATGGACAGAAAACGTATAATAAATATAATATATTAATATTTATTTTTTCATAACGCCAGAGCTTATCATTATATTATACAGCTTATATTATTTGCATATAATGTAGCTTTCTATTGGTGAAAGGATTTTTAAAATCGGTTTATTGGTTTATGCGTGAAAGCGTAACAAACAAACACCCGCAGTTTCGCATTAATAATATTAGTATAGAAGTATAGATTATTGCCTTTTTCAAAATTGGAGTTTTAATATTCAGTTATTTTTCATAAGACACTTATTATCATTATCATTAATGTTATGAACGCCGTGAAATGTATGTTTTATTTTAAAAAACATTATATTTTACAAACAAGTTTTATCACTCGGTTTTACCGGAAATCAATATGTGCTATTTTTTCTAAATCGTTCTTTCTAAAGCGTTAAAAAACTGAAAATTTGTGCGATAAAGTGACATGTTTTCATTTTTTTTTAAAGAAACAGGTCCAATCCGGGGATAATAACAGTGAATTTTAATAAATAGTTTTTCGAATAATAATTTTAATGCATCTTTGAATAAATTATTCCATCATTGACGACTATCAAACCAAAATTTGAAACAGAAAAATCAGAAAACGATTCGAAATTGAAAATCTAGGAATTGAAATCAGGACCTGAGCCTTAGCCTTTCCGTATTTTTGATTTACTACTGAGCTTGTTAGAGCCTGTCTCCCTTGGTCATAATTTACTATAACATACATCAACTAAGAACTACCAATATTATTTGCGTATTTTTATTGGCTGCTATATGCGATTGCTAGATCCATCATGTACTAAATATTTTGTAAACAATGATTGTCGTCAATGATTAAATATTATTAAAATTTTAATGTTTCACTCATTAAGTTATTCAAAAAAAAAACATTACTCAATAACTTTTTTAGTACGTAATAGGTTACAGGTTATATGTTTTCACTAAATTCAGTAGATTTAAGGCATGTAGAACTTTTGTTGATTTTGCACTAACAGGAAAATATAAAAAAGGAAATTTTATTATATTAAACAAATTTACTCATTAAGGACACGCGGCTAAAAAGTTTATAATCATTTTGGGCAACCGTCACATCTACGGTGTTACAAATCAGTGGTCTGCATGACTAAGTTTAAACAAAATTAATTATTACATTACACGTGCGAACCAGACCATGCTTGAATTTAATATGGAACAATTGAAACTCAAAACGTCAATCTGTTAAAAGTTTGAGCGTGTTGAAAGCTTATTGAGATAGAAAATGTACACAGTGTGTTAAAAAATTATAAAAACTTTTTAATACGGAATAAAAAATATTCATTGCTTAGGTTTTTTACCTTTTTTGTTTGTTATCAGATATCGGCCTAGTAGCATCTAGAAGTTTTTTTCCGGGATAGATTTTCTTAATTATTTTCCTGTGAAAAATCACTTGGTAATTTGACTTTTTGACACAACAGTCCCAATTTTGAAACTGACACTAAAAATTTTCCGTTAAAATATTAAATTAATATAGAAAATTTACTTCGGGTAACTTTTAATATTTAAAATGATCCTTAATTCCAAACAAATCCGAGTTCATTGAACCAGAGTACAACAACATTGTGTTACCTAGTTACTACCAGCCTAAAGAAAATTTAAAAAAATAATTTTTATAGTGATAGTGACGTTTCTTTGTACAGATTGTAACTACAATTTCTTTTTGAAAAAATTAAGTTATATTAAAAATAACATTGTTTACCTTAAGTAGGTAAGTATTTTAAAACCTTCACACAAATCTGATGACTTAAGAGGAAATTTTGGTTGAGGTATTTTTTTTTTTACATTAATTCTATACAGGCTCTGAGGAAAGTAATTTCCCTCAGAGCCTATGTCATCTTTGAAGATTGTATAGAGAGTCTTTTTGAGGAGAAGAAGGAGTGAACACAGGGGCCGGGTAGTCTTGTGAGAAAGAGTCGTAGAAACAACCCGTTCTCATGTGACAAATGTCAACCGTGTACACATGTTGGGCGCATGTTTGGCGTGTTTCCTGACTGTGCACTGATACCAAGAGGATCAATGACGCTGGTTTTCGGAGCATCTTCCGTTGTAATACCGGTAGAACAAGGACAGCATTCCCACCTGACGCCTGTGCTCTAAAGTTTGCAATCCGTTTTTCAAGTTAGGAGAATCAAACGGATCGCCGCGCCGGTTTCTGCACGTAGTCGAGGGTTTTTTTAAGTATTTTGGGGTGCTAGAGCAGAGGTGGCTGCAAAATTCAACCGTGGGGCGCACTTGCAATTTGTACAGGTTTAGCTGTTGTGTAGTAAAGTATCTGCGGACCCTGTACAGTACGCCCCGTTTCTGAGGTGCTAACTTAATTCTGGTTTCGATGGAGCCCACGTACCTGAGCTGGCCATTTAGAGTTACATCAAGCATATCAATGGAAGATTGCTTTCGTTGATAGAGACTACATTATATAATAAGATACCAAGAGCAAATTAGATATACAAGTAATTTTTTGGACGTGAAATAACTGTTCATAAAATACTATTTAAATACTAGTTAAACTTCATGCATTTTGTTATCAGCCATCTTGATGTTGCCATTTAAAACCTTTTAAACAATCGCAACGTTCCCATTTTTTTATTACAATATTATGCCTGCCTGTAAAATTGGTAACTACCTACATGTTTGTACATAATATTATATACTTCGGTTAACAAGTTTGAAAATTGAAACCGACAGATACTTACTCAAATGAACGCATCATTTTACTCTTTGATATTTGATTTACAAAGCTTAATTATCTTCCCAACGCCAACAAAAACTCCTCAACCAACAATTATTTTTAATTGCAACAACAATATGACGACTGAATCATTAAGATACTCGCTCATATCTAGATTGAATGCAGTTGGAAATGCTTACTCAAAAGTAGTGAATGTGTTTAACTGCACGGAATATTGTTACAAACAGGTTTATAATAATAAAACCCAAATCAATAGAACAATCTTAGCGTAATACCTACCTACTGTTCTTTTACATGGGTTCCCTATAATTTAGCTAGCTGGGGTATCCGGTTTCGCTCAGGGAGTTGATATGAGATTGAACTTCGATGTTTGAACCCACATCGGATCTTGCTTTATAAACCCCTACCAATGGGTAGCCCCATCCATACAAAAAGGTCTTGAATGGTCCAAAATATTCCAGAATATTCCACAACTTTCGAAAGTGTTCTGGAATGTTCCACAATGATCTGGGATGTTCCGGGATGTTCCCGAACATTCCATTTTTGGATTTTGGATTTTCTCTCGAATACTCTCGACTGTTCTAGAAATTTCTGAGAGCGAAACTTCTAGCCCTTATATCTTCAAAAGCACGCCTTTCAGGTGAAAAATGGAAACCTTTTTCATGGATAGGAATTAGAGGGCTACCACACTAAATAACTTCTTTGATCATATCGGGACTCGTTTCTGAGTTTTAGCGACACGCACATTTATTTTATAATATACCACCAGACCCGGCAACAAGTCGCTGTGGCTAACGAAACACAACGCACCCAAACTTTTTGACCAACGCCATCTGTTAATTTGCATACATATCAAATCCACACCGCTCGCTTGTCAGCCCGTTGCCCACTGCCTACTGAATTGAATCTTTGAATTTCTCAGCTTTTATCTACTATAATATGCATGTATTTTGCATATAAACCTTCCTCTTAAATTACTCTATCTATTGGTGAAAACCGCATGAAAATCCGTTGCATAGTTTAAAAGATCTAAGCGTACATACAACGGGAGCGACTTCATTTTATACTAAGTAAAGATATTGATTATTAGCAAAATTTATTTCATGGTTGCTGTTCCGCAAAATTATTTTATTATGTCATATTTTGTAAATACCAGTATAGAGGTGTAAATTAAAATAAATAAAATAATTGCTTTAAATAAGGAGATATATTAAACGGATAGATAATAATCATGTAATGTAAAACTTAGAGTAGAAAAACAGTTTTAAGTAATATTATAAGAAAATGTTATGCCCCTTTTATAAATTTCCATTACTTTCTGTAATGATGTTCTCAAGGAGAAAGTTATTTTGACGAAAGGCAAGATTTTTTCTCAATCTCGGAGACTTGCTTCAATCATGAGATTCTGGCGCCTTTGTTGTTCCTTTCTGACGAGGTTTTGTGGTTTAAAAAAAAAATCTTAACTTACACAACAGCCACTCACAGCTCTTGCAAAGGGCTTGTATGAAGCAAATATTTATGCATAATACGCGGTCATTAAATTTATGGGAGTGAAAAAATAACAACAAAAAAAATGATGATTGATCTATTAAGAGAACTTCTTGTTTGAACTTTTTAGTTGTCTTTGGTATTTAAATTTATTGGCAATTTAATGTAATTATTGATTACTTGTATGGATATTGTAAATTAACTTAGACAAAATCTTCAAAAACTTGTATAAAATAACCAAGATTATTTTTTAATCGAAAATTTTTGTGACATTGCAAAAGTTGTTAAAAATGTAGGTTATTAGAATTAATATAAATAAGAAACAACTGAAGTTTTCTATGTAACAATTATTGCAGTTTAATAATGTCAAAAAATTTCCCTTAGGGTCTTAAAATAATAATAATTGGATAATTTGTAGATCGCAATTTTTGTGAAAATTAAACCCAATAGCACTGAACAATTTACTATGAATTAGGCTCTATCTAATTTTATTTTATTATTTTCAAAAAGTTACAGATATACACTTACCATGCAGGTCACTTCCGATGAACACACTTTATTAGAAAGTTTATGCTTGGAGACAATACGACTTTGCACGTGGAGGACATTATATTTAAAACACTGGATATTGTACGATTTTACATTTGGGTAGCAAATGTCATCACTGTTTGTTTTACGTTTATAAGAAAATTAATGCCGTAATAAATTGAGTTAATATTTATTTTGAAAGACAGAGAATTTAGGACTCTTTAGGACTTGAGATTTCCATGAAATGACATTAACAAAAGTTTAAAATAAGAAAGAAAGGTTTTATTAACTCGTGGATACGACTGTCTGAAAAGGTGAGTCTCATGTTTAGCTCTGAATTCCGCAGAGTCTGTGACCGTTCTTAATTCATGTGGCAGTCCATTCCAGGCTTTAGGTCCTGACACTCCGAAGCACGCACACCGAACTTGGTATTTGGTGTGCGCTTTGGTTCCTGCAACCTAGCGATAGCTGACTATGCTGCTGACCTGAGAGTTGATCGAGAATCGGAATTTTTCGGAATACACTTTTCCGATAAGCAAATCGGAGCCATTCCTTTAAGGGACTTAAAAACCACCCAGCAGAGCTAAAACTGGATTCTTTCAGGACATTTGATTGAGCCAGTGAAGATTTTTGAAATGATCACAAATATGGGAATATTTAGATACGATTTGAGAGACTAGCATTATATTCCGTTGCAGTAATCTAGATGTGAAACAACATACGAATAAACTTGTAATTTATTTGCCTCTATTGGCACATTTGTTCGTACTGCTTTAATTTGCCTTAATTGAAAGAACACCACACTTACAATTCTGTTCCCTTGAGTTTTAAGGGAAAAAACAGCGTAAAAATTGACACCCAGTAGTTTTATGCATGTCTTTGGAGTGATGTCACTTCTTGAAATGGTTATTGGGGAAGTATCAATGTCATCTTTGGGGATGCTGTATGGAGAGTATTTTTAGGGAGAGGAAGTTCTAAAAAGAGAGAGTCCGGCTGGAGAGTACAAATGTTCTCCCTCAACCAGTCTCTCCCTTGCGGGCCGTCCACGCAGCAGGTGGACAAACGCATCCACCGTCAAGACCCAGAAAATAATATGAAAGCGGGCACGCCTGCTGAGTCACCGAACGTAGCAAATCACTTGTGGTGTCCTATGGCAGTCGTGTTGGTTATTTAATAAATGGTTCGCGGGCAGCAATAACCACACCCGCTTCCCAAATTAAATGCCAATTTTTTTTTGTATTTTCGGCATTTAATAAATAATGATGGAGGCTTAAAATCGGGATATAATCTAACACTTTACACACACCTAGTTGTCTTGTTTTAAAAAAAATCTTTGAATGATCATCTATGTACCTTTAAAATTATGTTGAAACTTAAATTTTTTATTTTGAATTAGTTATTTCTTGACTTTAAAAAAATTAAAGTTTTTTCAGTACACTCGGGAACTAGTTCAACATCATAAATTGAGTTGTGAGGAGGTATTCTCTGAAGCTATTTACGTAAGTGATTTTAAATTATGACTTGTAGATGGACTTACAAAACTGAAAGAAATTAAATCAGAACAAGTTTATTTGAAAATAAATAACTGCAACAAGTTTGGAACCAATTAACCTAGTTAACTAGAGTTGCAGCAAGATGGTGCAGATTGAATGTTGTTTTGTTAATATTTTTTCTGATGTTCTTCTGGTTTTATATTTTTATTTGCATTTCGTTTGCGTAATTGAGCAAATCACTAAAAGTGTTGTGATTATAAACAACGGCGATGTACTACTTTATTTTTTCACAATATAAGGAACTTATATAAGCATGTGATCTTTTAAATTTACGTGTCGCGAAAAAAGATTGTTGCATTGGATACAACAAAAAGGCTTTTCAAGCGAACAACTGATCGCGGATTGTGGTCGCAAAGTCAAACAGTCATATAGATCATAAATCCTGATTGAATACCTGTACTATCCCTTGAGTAAACTAACTAGAATGATCCCCTCGGCATCAGTGCATAGCCGGGAAACACGTAAAATGCACACGGTTGACATTTGTCACACGAGAAAAAGTCGCTTTCTGGGTTCAACAGCTCGGTTGTGGAATGATTTGCCGTCCTCTATGTTTCCTCCTTCCTACAACATGGGTCTCTCGAAATCAATGTTCATTCCTTTCTCTACTCTAAAGACTCTCCACACAGCATCTCAGATAACGGGATGAAAGACCGGATCCACAGTCGACGATTCACGATCCATGACCCACGATTCACGATCGGTGATCCATAATTCACGATCCAAGTGCCAGGCACATGACCGCACGTGGAATTCATTTTCGCAACCAATTCCAACCAGTATATTTTTTCCTCACATTTCTCGAAAGATCAAATTCAACAGACTTGATTTTAACAAGTGGCGGGTGGGGGCAAAGGATACACAGATGCGCGTACTATCAGTTTATACATTCAATGTAACGGATTCACAAAAATAGCATTTTTGGACACCGAATTGTAGGTAAAAAAATGTTTTGCCTACCAAACGATTTATATTAGACGAATAGTTTCATTTCAAAATTAATAGAATATTTAGTTTTAACCACGTTCATTGTTTGAAAAAACAAACATGTTTCGTAAGCGTTTAAAATAAACCTGAAGAAGTATCATTCATTCATTACAAAACAAAAGTTGGTTTTTTAAACCATGAACGTGGTTAACCAAGTTTTTGGTTTAATCTATAAATTTTAAATGGTGCCACAAAATAAGTTTGCTGTGTTTGAAGAAGATGTAAATAACTTTAAAATGTTTAGGGACTCTATCGGCTATATTTTTAAGCGCCTTGTATAGGCACTAGTAGTTAAGATATTGTTTTATTAGTGAGTTCGCTGAATACAGGAATACTATTTGTTTGTTAAATTTGACGACTAATTGGGGATAGGTTGACCAAATTAATTGGTGATTAAGGACGCTGGTTTACAGCTCGCTTGAGATATAATAGCTTAAGTCCACACCCCCTTGTGCACAATTAGAGTATTGCGAAACTAATTCCAGTGGGTTAATCATAATGGCTTAAGTGTTGAATTAAAAAAAATATATGTATAATTTTATTTGAATAACTTTCATAGATAATGTACCCATCGATGTAATATATCATTGAAGTAGATAACACTAATAAACCTAAACGAAACATGAAACAGAAAAATTAAAAGATAACGGTCGCAAATGGGAATAAAACTCAGGATCTCTTGTCTTATTTTTTAGACCATCTCATATCTCATATCGCCGTTTTTTCATGACTAAACTATGAAGTAATATAAGATTTTTTTTAAATATACCCCTTTATTATGGCTAAGACTATTTTTGAGTTTTTGTACGTTTTAACTTTTTTTCATTCTTATATAATTATGCACAAAATAAGTAAAAACCACTTTTTCGCTTACTTGCCTCGTGCAAATATGACGCGCGATTTTAAATTTTGTACGCATGAGAATCGAAATATTTCTAGCGTTTATATTTCTCTTAAAGTTAATATGCTGTGCACTGGCGTCGAGGATATTTAATTATTTAGTTGATGAATAATATTATATTGGCTCGTACTACGTTTCTACGCCTTTTCTTACTAAATCTCACAAAAATAAGTTCTAAGTTAAAGAGCACTAAATTCAATCATCCTAGAATTTCGAGGATAATACTTCGTAATTACGAGGAACAAACTTCTAACAAATTTACCAAAGCGTTTTTCTTAAGAAGCTTATGTAATATATTAGAGCCTGCTATTTGCAAACATTATAAAGGCTCCCATACACGGCACACAACTTATTAACCGACTTGTTTATCGACATATATTTCACCGTGAAGCCCTCCCCAAATAATACTAAACCCTAAACCCAATTAACACAGCAAGGAAACGTTTTCGCAAGGGGCGGAGGATGCTTCAAAATATTTGCTTAGGAAAAGACGCCATATTTACCATTTGCTCATTCAAGGACGGCCGACCATCTCATTAGGTCCCCAATGCTATTGTTTTTTAGGAAACCGATGTTTATACCTTCTTTAAAAGGCGAAAGAATATAATTGAATTGAAAGTAAAATTTTTGATTGCTTCTAATATTTCAATTAATTCCATAACCAAAATTATGATTTGTTCCAATAGAATATTTAAATGCGTGCGAACTTTTTTAAATGGTCCACAAAACTTGCTTGGTTCGTGAAATTTAGCTCTACAAACGATGTCCTAAAGATCAGTATTTCGAAGATTGAAGGAATTTCTTTGAGCCTATTTTCTTCCTTTTTAAGCCATGGTTTCGGAAAATTTCATCATGATAATTGTTATTTGTCTACATACAAAAATTATCGTTTGTCTCTCATATTATTTATATTTTTAGAAATTTGTGAATCGAAATTTGTAAATTATCAATTAAATGTAATTTTTATACCTACCACCTAATTTTTGCTGTATGGGTTATTGTTTTTATTATAAACTGTTGATGTTTTAAAGCGCCTGCTCTCAACACAGCTTTCCCTAGTGAGACAGTCATAGGACAGTCACAAATTACAAGTAAAGAATAAATAAAGATCAATTTTTAATATCCTTCTTTTTTTTAAGACCCTCCGCAAAGCATCCCCAAAGATGACACTGGAGGAGGCCCGAGGAAATTATTTTTCTCAGAGCCTCTTGTGTGGCGGTTACGTAAAAAATAAATCAGATACACGATCTGGTGCTCTCATTATAAACTTCGTTCTCACTAAGACAATGTCCAATAAAATTGGAACAAGCAAAACTGAAAAAACGTACAAATAGTTAGTTAGTTTAAAATACTAAATCTACCTAAAAAAAGTACATTACAATGTTATTGAGTCAGAATTAATATCTTTAATAAATGTTTACGCGAGAACTAGATCATAAAGAAAATATGAAACGTTGAATTAGATTAGATAAATTCAATAGCAATTAAGCATTCTGCAACCTTCTTTCTCGCATGTGTCGTCCGTGTAATTGAATTAGTATGCTTAATTGAATTGATATATTATCCAATACATTCATAAAACTCAAAGAAATCTATAAGTGATCTGTTTTATCCTTGATTTTGCACTTGTTACCACTATCTTACAGGTTTTCTCCACATCACAATATGATTAATATTTTTTGTGCCAACGCAATGCGATTAGACATTTTGTAGACGGATTGATGACATTACTTTTCTTCAATTTATTTCTGTCAATATATATTGTTTGTTATCACAGTGTTATACTTTCCTAATGATTATTCAACAAAATAATTGGTGCTTCTATAAACCGGCTTCCTTTTTAAACATGTTCCGTAAGTAAATATGACCATAAAAATAACCCTGATCTGGGTACCAGGATATAAAGGTATTGAGGGCAACGAGCGGGCTGACGAACTAGCAAGGAGAGGAGCGAAAGCACCACTTGTGGGATCCGAGCCGGCTGTGGGAGTAGCAGCTTGCCACATAAAACTACATATTGATAGGTGGGTCGAATCCCAGCACTGCAAAGAATGGGAGAGGGCACCTGGAATGAGACAATCTAAAGTACTCATAAAAAGACCAGACCTTAGATGAACCAGGAAACTACTCAAAATGGACAGAAACTCACTGAAGGAACTGGTAGGACTACTAACGGGACACTGCCATCTCAGGAAGCACATGCAGATATTGGGAATGGAAAACACCAATAGATGCAAGAAATGTGAATAGGATGAATAGACTCCAATTCACTTATGGTGCCAATATCCTGTCCTCGTGGTAACTAGACTCAAATACCTGGGGAGACATACAGTAGAACCAGAAGACATAGCCACATATCCAGTGACAACCCTGGTGAACTTTATTAAAAGGACTGGGTTGTTATTAAAGGATTGAGGTAAAATGGGAGATAGCACAATGGGACTATGGCCTAATTGCTCACGGGAATTACTTGTAAACCGTCTCCGCCTTTAAAAAAAAGTAAATATGATGTTTCCAATTGATAGACTTACAATGGGTAGTTTCTAAAAACAAAAACAAATCATAAAATATTTTAAGTTAATTTTCTCATTTTGTGCAAGTTCTATTCAAGTTTTGTTATTATATCATTATAGGCCAGTTGCCTCCATAAGTCTTAAATAATCACAGAACTTGAAAAAATTTTTCACAGAATGTGATAATTAATTTTTAAAATTTGATGAATTGTTCACATTTTTTGCAACAAACGACCTTCTTATTTGCGCGGTTATTCCCCGACTACGCAACCTAGTTGAATTATAATGCTTAATTGGGATATAACAGAATAATTTGAATTTCTTTTGCGGCACGGTAGACATTCTCAATTTTTAGTAAAACCCTGGAGAAAAACCACGGATTCTTCATTTCCCCACAGCTCCTTCCATCAACACTTCTTTCAGTTTCACAACGTACCTCATATGGGGTTGTCATAGTCCCTCTGGCTCTGGACAGTTGTGAACCTTGCACGTCATTCACACAAAATAAAATTAAATAATCTATGTATCATTTACATCTTCCTGGAAATATTCTAATAAACGCTTGTTTTATCTCTCGGTTACAAATAATAAGTACAAAAATAAACGTTTTGAAATACACTTCGCTTTCTTCAAGAATTTTTCAAGACGCTGAAACGTTTTCAGTATTTTTTCAGGAATTCTTAAAAACCGAAAGTCCGTCATTATCCCTTGTTGATTTGTGGTCCCCAAAGGATCTGAGTGTAATTAATGGGCGGGAAGCAGGGGAGGTCAAGGGGCTAATCCTGTGCGGAGGTTGTCTTGATTGGACGACCCATGACCCGGGGGTTTTATCGCCCTGCGGTGATTATTATAGTCGTGTCCATATTTTTGTCAAGTGTCGCTCGGGACGGGTATTTTGGACAAGTGTTTGGAGTTTTTTGGGATTATTATTTCGAAGGGTGTTTTCGAGAAAAACTCTGTGTTTTTTGGAGTTTTTTTTTTCAGGATCGTGATGATCATTATTATTAGCCGTTCTTTTGCCACTTCTGGATGTAAGCCTGAGGGAAAACGCTTATCTTTTGGCGGTAGCCGTTCTATGGTCGAGCAGAAAAGACCATCGACTGTGAATCAAGCATTACATGTTTGCAAATACATTTTTATCAATTTAGTATTCATTATTTCATATTTATTTAATAGTGAAGTAAAAATACTGATTCTATTTGCGGTACATTTTTTTAAATTTGAATATAAATAGCTCCAACTGCTCTCAACTGCCTCTGGAGCTGTTGAGACTACAACATCTTCAATTGAGGCATGTTGAATCTAAAGCTGAAGATAGTTAGGAGGGAAAGGAGGGGAGAAGTGCTTGGCTATTCAGATATAGCCACCAAACAGGGCTAAAGCCATTTCAAGAATTGGTTCTTTTTTTAATAGTAGTCATACCCGGATGTTTTTGAGAGTATCTTCCATTCTGGAACATGTAGCAAGTATTTCATATGTTCTTGTTTAAATTATTGAATTGTAAAACAATACGAATCAGTTAAATTAAATTTACTAATGCAAGCCGATATTTGAACCCGCGACATCCGTATAGCTAGTCGAGAGCCTTACACCTTGACCATGGAGATTGTAGACACTGTAGACAGGTACTTTCAGATAGATAATCAGTAAAGATAAGTACTCTCCTTCTTACAACACGGGTCTCTTCAAGACCATACTGGAAGACCTAGGTCCAAGACCTGGAAATTCAAAAATTACGGATACAAAATAATTGTTGATAATTTTATGAGCTTTCATTTATTCTCAAAAAAATTTGCCCTACGATGCACCGTTTTCGAGATATAAGCGGAAACCTGAAAATTGAGACCTTGCCCAGGTCCCTGCTCCCGTCCTTCTTTAAGTGAAATAATGAGTTTGAAATAATATAAATAAGCAAACAATCATTTAATCCAGAGAAAGTTGGCTTTATAACTTCTTAACTGGTACGTGTGCAGTTCAGTTGAATGTTTGTTACAGGCCGCACACCGCATAAAGAAGGTTTCTCTGATAAGATTTTTTTACATTAGCTCCAGGCAGGAGGCCCTGAGAAAAATAATTTCCCTCAGGGCCTATGTCATTTTTGGGATGCTGTGTGAAAGGTTCTTTTTAAGGAAAGGAAGGATATGAAGTTCTGGGAAGAAAAAAGGTAAGAGGGGTGGGTAGAAATCTAGGGTTCAGTGTCCAGGTTATCCACCGCCAGATCCAGACAAACCACACCCTATGAACCCGGGAACCCCTTCTAAGTCACCAAACATAGCAAACCACTTGAGATGACCTGCTGCAGAGGTGTTCGTTATCCAATAAATGGTTCCCGATGCGGCAGCGGTACCCATTTCCGCCTCCCAAAATGTAAATGATTCCAAAATATAACTAAATGTTCAATGGGAGGCGGGTATGGGTACCGCCACCCAAGGAAGCATTTTTTGAATAACCAACACCTCTTCCATAGATCGCTCTAAGTGTTTCGCCTAATTTGGTGGCTTAGCAAGGATGCTCTGGTTCATTGAGTGAGGTTTGTCCGTCTTGGCGGTGGATGCGCCTGCCCACCAGTTGCGTGACATTTTTATACCTCTAGCCGGACTCTCTTAACCCATCGCCTTGAACCGCAGTGGGAGGAATGGATTCATATGTTTGTCACTCCCAGAGACACTAACCCCCAGATTCTGACCCCTCTTATACTTTTCCATCCAATAATTTCATCTCCTTCATTTTTTCAAAAAATCTTCCACACAGCATATCAAAGGGAACATAGAAAAATTAATCAAAATCCACTAAAAAAAATTAAAAGTGCAATATTGGTGTTAATAAAATAATTTCATGTGAAAGTTAGCTCTCGCCATCACGAACAGTAGTAAAATATTTTTTAACCTCCCGAAATTACCACATTTATTATCACACTGGCAATCTTAAGACTTTATCCACCTAAAATAATATTATAAAATTTAATACGCCTCGTAAAAATATTATTTGAACAAAAGCCATCGTTTACGTTACTTACACGATAAAAACTCTAACCTCCTAACTTTTTCGAGTAAAAGCAAAATCGTCTTATCGGATTTTAAATCGCAGTCAAATTTTTGGGGAGGTTTTATGCGTAAAAATATTTATTGGTGTAAGAACGTATATTTTCCAATTTCCTGTGATAGTTGAGGCAGTTGGAAAAAATGTTAAAAGATTTTACGGAACGATATTTATGAGGGATGTTCTTGAATGCAGAGTATAATGTTGAGATGGTTGTTGAAAAATGACATTTATTATTTCATTTTTACATTTATTTATATATTTTTTGAAACATTACAGAGTGTTAACAATTATAACAATAATAGAATTGGCGTTGGGATGTACATAGATATTAACACTCCAATTAAAAATGTTCACAGCATGATTAATCATTGTTTAGTTGTTACTAGACGGAAACGCTTGTAGTGATAACAGAAATAATGAAAATGAAAACGCTAGTTTCAAATATAATACGTAATATGCAGAGAAAGAGAAAACAAGAAATATATGACACAAAAGTCTTACCACAGAAACGCTGGGTCCATGACAAAACTAATTTTAATAGAGTTGTGAGGCTAAAAATTGCATCCCACGCTAAAATCAAGATACTTTACAATCAAGACATTTACAAACACAAAACTCGAAATAATTATAAAATTCGCGTAATTTAAATACATAAACTTCTAACCACAAAATATTAGATAAAATCTCTGAACTCTAAACTATATTGCCGACACGATAGGTGTAAAAACATTCATCATAATGAAAAAAATTAAAGTATTTCTGTGAAAGATTTTTTTATTGTACTGTAAAAAACAAAATGCGTCATTTTCTTTTCATGTTTCGTCTTCTTTCTATCCTTTTCTGTATCTTGTATATTTATTTTTACTTTTATTTTACATTAGCTCCATACAGAAGGCCCTAGAAAAGTAATTCTCCTCAGGGCCTACGTAATCTTTGGAGATCCTGTGTGAAGGATGTACCTATGTATCGGAACTATGTGTCCGACAAAACTTAAGCGATAGACAGCTTACTCTAAGGTCAACACATCTAGATTTTATTAATCGTAATCAAACTTCAAGGTCAAATCGATCCGTTTACTATGATCGTTCTTTTCATGTAACTAGCCCGCTCATTTGGAAGAAACTTCCCTCAGCTCTTACTAATATCCAGAATTTGGCTGAATTTAAACGAGGTTTAAAAACAAAATTATTTGAAAAATCATATCATTCAAGGATCCTAACATCTTTTCAATATACGTAATAAGCCATGTTCTCAAGTTTCCGGTAATTGTTTGGTTTTGATTTAGGTTTCCTCCCTATTGTAGTTGTATGTTTATTGTCCGAATTTAATGTCAGAATGTTTCTCATTTCTGAACGCAAACTGCCTCCTGTTAGTATATTATATTTTAGTTTTAAAGTTCTTGTTTTGTTCTGTGCTACAAAAGCACCGTTATTGTCTATTAGTTTTATCCTGTACAGCACTGTTATTGTTATTTTTTGTTCTCTTATGATTGCTTTGTAAGTCTTGTATATGTATATCATTTATTTCATATTATTTTATCAATATTTTGTAATCCCCTCGTAAAGAGCACTGCAGGATTATTTTTAAGTTTTTTGTAGTTAAGCGCACTTGAGGTAAAATGACCAAAACTGCACTACACAAATATAAACATATTATTATTATTACTATAGGAAAGGAAAAAGAGGAAGTGCTGGAGGAGGAATAGCTAAGAGGGATTGGTAGAAATCTGGAAGTCAGTGTATCCAGGAGTGACAGATGTGTGAATCCACATCTCCCGCTGCGGAGGGATGAATTCACAATTCCCATTCTCAGCAAGTCTCTCCCGATTCTGTCTGCGCCACCTTGGCGAAACTCCGGTATAAATTTTTGGTTTAGGGTTGGGTAGGAATCTGGGAGTCAGTGTGTCCAGGAGTGACGGACGTGTGAATCCATATCTCCCTCTGCAGAGGGATGGATTCACAATTCCCATTTTCAGAGATATTCCTGCTGAAGAGGTCAAAAGGTCTCCTTCAGCAAGTCTCTCCCGATTCGGTCTGCGCATCCCTGGCGAAACTGAAAGTAGCTTCAACTCCGGTATAGAATTTTTGTCATATCTGTTTTCAAATTAAGCCACGAAATTTCAATTTTTTTAGATGTAATCGAACATGATTGAGTCTTTGAAATATTTAATTCATCTTCGTAGGTTATTTTTACCCCAAGAGGAAACCGTCCATTTTCTGCTTCAAAGCCCTTCGAGCTGTTGGATTTCTAAATGGTTTGTACATCGAAGAAAATAAATGCATTCCATTGTCTATCCACTGATGGATAAAGGCCACACCAGGTGTTTTCATTTCATAAGCAGCAGTTGTGTAATAGTGTGTGAATAATGTTCCAATCGTGTCGAAAAACTCCACATTTATAGTTGAGTGTCATTTTATTCTATACCTCTATTTCTTTCGCTCATCTAAAATTTTGTCATTTGATTTCTTTTAGCGCCATTTGTATCGATTATAATATGTAATTTTGTAGTTTTGGAATATTTGTGACCATCCATTTTTCCATTTGTGTCCATGAAGACTGACACATCCTAATTAATGAGCTTTCGTAATATTATTATAAATATTGACATTTCAATATAAATTGCTCCTTTTCACGATCACAAACAATATTTCATCAATAAGGAATTAAGTGGTCGTATCATGTTGTCCGTACCTTCAACCTGATAGGTTATCTAAGAAACAATAACAACCCCCAAATTCCACGAAGGTTCACGCCCAAGAATCTGATATTATACTCATACTTTAGTTACTACTTACGCCATATTACACGTGATAAAATAACGTTTGATACTCCCTTATGAATTAATTAACTATCGTTTTCAATTTTCATCACCTTGCCCTTGTTGGGGATCGAATATCACACGGACTTAGAAGTAACCCAGGAACGTGAAAGTTCATCTCAGAGTTGATTGTTATGTGTTTGTATTAAGGGATTATTAATTTGGATATTAGGTGATTAGATTTAAGCTGACTTTTGATCAAAAGTGTTAGGTGGCATTAAATGTACATATTAAAATTCATTATATTCTAGGAAAGACACTGCAATTTTAGCATACTGTAAAATATGAAAAAAAATAAAATATATCAATGATTAAATTAAAATCGATAGTCTCTTCATGTTCACAATAAAAACAAAATTTAATACTTATGAATACAAAGATTATCTAGGTACTTACCTTTTTATCCTCTCTCTCTTTTGTATTAATATTATCTTGTACTTTTTGTACCATAATTTGTACTATTTTTTACTTTTTTACTATCACATTATACACTTGTTGAACTCATCTGTATAACTTTTCAAGATATTGCAATTCATGTATTTTTTATTTATTTTTTTCTATGTGTAGGTACTATTTATCGCTGCGTTAATTTTGCTGAATTCTTGAAAAACTTGCTTTCGAACAATTTATTCACGATCAAGTTAATAATAAAATCAACATAGTAAATACCTACACGTTCCTCAAAAACTACTTTTAAAGTACCTTAAGCACTCTTCTGTTTTACCATTATTACACTATGTAAACTTATTAACTCCTTTGTACAATTTTAATGATAACGAAACTACATACCTATTTACATATTAAACCTGTTTGTATCCATGTATAATGTTATATACTTAATGCTTACAATTATACTCCTGAATAACATGTGTAACTTTAATAATGTGATTCTATAAAAGCCTTCAAGGCGTGTATGAATAAATAAAAATAAAAATAAATACTGAACAAATATAAAGATAATCGATTGCATTTTTTTTTTCACTGGGAAAAGAGAGACGAGAGAAAACCCTATCTTCAAATAACGATTCGCTCATTTATCCAATGGTCACTCGGAACAGTTACACTCGATGGTACATATAAAAAAGTATCATTTGCTAGTTTCAAATAAATAATTTTCTGATGTGATCACCATCGAGATGCTATTTCAAATGATTAATGTGGGTACTTCTAAATTATTGCACTGATAATATTTTGAACTGGCATCGATTTAGTCGTTTTCTTCTTTCTTCTGATTCCCAAGTAAGGCTTTGTAAGGAAGGAAAGGAAGAAAAACCAGGAATAGAATAGCAGTTTCAATACTAGACGGACACCATATATTATCTTGGGGAAAAGATGCAGTTTTTGATAGATGGTGAAAAAGTTTTTACGGTGATATTCAAACGTTTTATTAAAGATTGATTTAAACAAAACCTTTGTTTTAGCCACCACATTTGTGACATTATGTTGGCCAATTTGATAAGAAACATTTGTCAAAAATCAAACCAAAAAGATATTGGTAGAAAAGTGTTATAGGTAAGTGCAATTATTGTATGTTTCAGCAGTTAGTAAGATAAAAATAATGTGTAGAAAAGCTGTTTGTCTGCACAATGTCTAATGTCAAACACAATGTCTGCCTGAAGATACGGGAGCAGTTGGGACTCTTGTGATTTGTTTGTTTCAATTCTTTTTTTTTTTTTTTGCTGTATTTTCAATGCGGTTTAGTTGAATTGCATTGATTGTATCCATTGATGTGCCTGGGATTAATTGATGTAATATTTCTATAATTATTTTGCTACGTAATTTTAATGCACTAATGTAATATATTAAAAATTATTTTATGTAAAATAAATTAAATAGGTACAGCAAATAGCAATAATGTGAAATAAGAATTCCGTATCTAAAGGTATCGTTGTTGCACGAGCCTAAAATTTCCTACCGTCCATACCTGGTTTGACAAACAATGATTCGCGTGCCAAAAGTTCCCCATTGCTATCAAAAGGTGTATCAGATTTTCCACAGCCTGTTTTACATCCAAACGGCTTCTTTAGAATTGAAAAGATTTTCCTCTGCGTATATATTGGATAAGGTATCCTTAAAATTTGGATAAGAATCTGGGACTTAGCAGGTATTCTGAATGTTTCGTATCTGTCTGCGTAGGGGTGGGAAACACCAGCATTTAATGTGGCCTTAACACCTTATAAGGGATGGAAAGACTGAGATAATAAATAAATTGGGGAAAATATGGCCGCATGAAATTAAATTATGCTCAACATTAAATCCCTTATCTTTAAATAATAAAATGATTAAGCCGCAAGCACATTTTAGTCAGCTTCATGGAAATACGAATAATAAACTTTTAATAATCATATTTCTGGTTTGTGTGTTCGAAATGGTTTGTGTATTTAAAACAAATTAATAATTTTTTACTCTTTGGCTTTAACTAGGTATATTAGGTAATATATTATGTATATAAAGAAGAGGAGCGTATTTATGATTTGATGAAATCGTTGATAAAAAATAAATATTTATGTAGTTTGAAAGACCGCTTGTTAACCTTTACGTAACTAATATCGTAAATTTGACTAACGTTACTGGTTTTGTGGGGGCCGCGCGGCCCCCAATTGAAATTAGCTTCTAGGAAGTAAATGTCTGCAATTTTATTCAAGTATTATTTAAAAACGATAAATAACCAGCTTGCTTTATAAAATCAATAAGTTTTTATTAATATTATCTTTTTTTTTAGGTTTTCACGGCCAAAAAGTATTTTTGTTATGATTTTTGGGGTATTATGCCGTGTTTCGCTACCTCCTTCTTTAGCCAACGTTTCGGACAGCGTTACAGTGTCCATCATCAGGGCAGATGAGTAACGCTGTCCGAAACGTTGGCTAAAGAAGGAGGTAGCGAAACACGGCATAACACCCCAAAAATCATAACAAAAATAATCTTTTTTACTTATAAACTACAAGAGACCACAAAAATTGGACAACTTTTTGTTATTTTTTTTCCAACGTTATAAAAATAAAAAAAAATATTTATATATTTTGAAAGTTTTTAGCTAACATATATATAATTAACTTAAAAAGAAACTGAAATATACCTCTTATTAACGTTTTAGAAAAAAATCAACACAAAATTAACTGGTATAGTGGGGGCCGCGCAGTCCCCAAAATGTACGTACCTCCGCTCTGGTAAAAGCTTTAGCGCCAAACGTCCGGCACCCGCCGCGAATCAAGACGTAAAGAGATTACCCAAAATGGTGGCCGCCTACGATAAATAGTTTTTGAGAAATTCAAATAAATATCGTGCGTGGGGGCCGCGCGATCCCCACGATAACGGTTAAGGGTTTTAGAGGTGTTTTTTATTTTTATAATCGAATCACGTTCGTTTACTTAAATCTAATCTTACGTATTCCATAAAAGCTTGTTATTTAAATGTTGTCTTTTAAAAGTTGCAATGGGTTTATTAAATCGTAATATCGATTGACAAAGAAATTGACTATTTTATCGAATTGAAAGATAACACAAAAAAATATTGACACTTGATTAATTATTTGGATGATATGCCATGTTGCGGTACCTCCTTCTAAAGCTTAACCTCTAAAATTAATAATAAATAAATATTAAAAATAAAATTATCGCTTTTATCATCACATAAATAAAAATAAGGGTGGAGTAAAGTTATTCATAAAAACAAGTCGCCTCAATGTGGCATAAAAAAAACTGATAATTGATTTGAACGGCGAAACAGCTGTCACAATACTAAAAACTTAATAACAACTTAATTAAAATTAAAAAAATGAATTTTTGGAGTTCTACAAATTAAAAACAATGACAATACATATATAAATCATTTACTCTTTGTTTTCCAAAATTTTCACTAAATTTTTAACTTACATTTTTTGTGGTTGGCAAACTAAAATTCCATGACAGTTGATCCATTTTACTGATAATACGGTGTACCTAACAACACAAAATATAGCTTAGCGTCCCCGAGGAGTGTGCGGGGAGGATGTATCGCTGAGTAAAATAGCTAATTTGGGAGGCGGGAATGGGTACCGCCGCCCCAGAAACCTGTATTGGATAACCAACACCTCTGCCATAGGTCACCCTAAGTGGTTCGCTACGTTTGGTGAGTTAGTTAGTAGGAGTGCCCGGGTTCATGGGTTGAGGTTTGTCTAGGTTTTGGAGGCGGATCACCAGGACACATTGAACCCCAGATTCCTACCCACCCCTTGAACCCTTTTCCTTCCAATAACTCTCCTCCCTTTTCTCTCCTTAAAAAAACCCTCCACACAGCATCCCCAAAGATGACATAGGCCCTGAGGGAAATTATTTTCCTTTGGGCCTCCTATGTGGAACTCATGTAAAAAAAAAAACTTGAAACATGTTTTTTCTTTCAAATGCATCATGGGTATGTCTATTCACTGTTCGTATCAGCGTAAGAGGACAAAAAACAGACACTGTAAATAAATTGGTTTGAAATCCATAAAAAAATATTATTATGAATTATTACATTAGGTATTTTTGGTCGATTTTCTGCTTGAAAGTGATGAATAATGAACAGAATAAAACAAATTTTGTAATAATTTTGTAAAACTTATAAATTTGGGGTCCAACTGTGGGGGAGCCATAGTCGGGTCAACGTCTACAACTGATTTTTTTTTTACATAAGCTCCACACATCTGAATAGCCAGAGACTTTCCCACCTTCCTCTTCTCTATCTCCTTCCCCTCCCCACTACCTTCAGCCTCACAACATACCCCAATTGGGGATGCCATAGTCTTACTGGCTCCAGACGGGAGCAGTTGCGACTCTTGTGCGGTATTCATAAAAAAAAAACAGGAGGCCCTGAGGAAAATAATTTCCTTGAGGGCCTATGTTATCTTTGGGAAAGCTGTGTGGAGAGTCTTTTGGCGAAAGGAAGTTTTGGAAAGGAAAAGGGAAATGCGGGTGGGTAGGAATTTGGGGGTCAGTGTGTCCAAGAGTGATGGACGTATGAATCCATTCCCCCCACTGCGGTGAATGGTAATGTTCCGAGAGAGTACGGCTGCAGAAATCAAAGTGACCCCTTCAATCACTCTCTCCCGATCCGACCTGCCATGCGGCTGGAAGGCAGAGGCATCCGCCACCAAGACCCGGACAAATCTCACCCCTTGAACCCGGGCACCCCTACTGAGTCGCCAAACGTTGCATATCGTCGGGGTGACCTACGGCAGAGGTGTTAGTTATCCAATAAATTGTGAACATGCCTTGGTGTGTATCATTGATTTTTTTTAATACTGACTAGATCTACGACTGCAATAGTTTTTTTAAGTCATGATTCAAAATAATGTGTTAAATTAAATTTATTAGAATATCTTTTTTAATGTTATACCATCAATTTTAATATTAATCATTGAAAACGAAGATTATACTAACAAATTAAGCGTTAGGATAATCAAACTTACCAAAGGTGGTTCGCTACGTTTGGTGACATAGAAGGGGTGCCCACTGTGTGCGGCGGGGCGTTACGGGAGAGACTGATTGAAGGAGACCTAACCCAGAACTCTCCCGCCGAACTCTCTCGACCCAACGCAGTTGGAGTGATGGATTCATACGTTTGTTACTCCTGGAAAATTTGAAAATTTGATTTTTTTTTCCATTTTCCTTTCCAAAAATTCCTCTTCTTCATTTCTCTATAAAGTCCCTCCACACAACTTTCACAAAGATGACTTAGTTCCTGAGGGAATTTTCGAAGTGAATAATTCTTTAAAACCGTTGTGATTGAAAACCCAACGAAACGAAAAAGCAACACCCAAAAGAGGGTAAACATTTATAGGATTTAGCCTGCAAGTGAATGAGATGGACTAATCGGTCTCCTCCTAGTGCGGTGTTTTGTAGCCTCCCTACTCTTGTCCAATTTAGTTTTCTGAAGGTTTCACTTATTCGCATATGAATTGCACACAGTTCTACGTATGCATTTACACGCGTATACAGATATATAGATTTTAATATTTGCCTATTTTGAAGAAATAATTAAGTATTATATTTAGATATTATATTTACTATGTAAAACTGAAAAGTATACTGTATTAAATAATTAGAAAAAAATGAGAGATTTCTGATCAGTTTCGTAAGATTTGTAAAATAAAATATTGTAAAATTAAAACTGAAGATATGTAAAAGGAAAAATAGCAAATAAACTTCTCTCAAAAATTAAAACAAATGAACTTACAAATTTTTCCACATACGTGAAATTCACCCATTTCCGCAGTACTTACCCCATCCTACCGCTAAACCGAGGGTTGTCATTTAGATAAGTGAAATTTAAATATTTTAAGGTACTTACTTTAATGTGGGGTTCCCATTGTAACCTGAAAGTATCGCCCCGGCAATCTGGCTAATGGATACCGTGGGAGGTGGGTAGTAACTTGCTATTTTTGATTCTACAAATGAGACTTTTAATAAATTAAAACATGCCGCGATAAATTTGCATCATTGAAAATTAATATTTTAATCATAAATTTATCAAAGATCTATGGATAAGTCACTAATATTATTGTTATCAAGTGAAATCGGTTAAAAAATGAAGTTTTTAATGATCTTAACATTTTTAAAACTGTAAGCTCGGTTTTAACCGTACTTTGTTAATATTACTATTATTTACAGTTACCATGCGTGTACAGGTTGTTAAGGAACCTACATAACTGACTTTTTGATTCCTTTTCAGTTAAAAAATGTTGATGCTTTTTTTTCAACTTTAATTTTGAAAAAGAATTAATTTTGAACAAGTATTGTCGGGTGAGAGAATGAACGGCTATTCGGCTTTGTGACCAGTAATAAAAAGTGGAAGAAAACATATTTTCGGTTTTGACGAACAAAAAATTGAAAGAAAAAAAACATTAAAAAAAACATGAGACCAAAATTTTGTTAACATTTTGAACAATGAACAGTACAAATTTGAACATTACAAGCAATGGAGAAATCGCTGGTCAAAGAATGTCAGGTACATCTCTTGACAGCCTGTATTTACCTATTTTTTACTTTCTCACAGCAATGCATTTAGCTGGTCACATTTTAGTCATTATTTCTATAGTGAAGGCTCTAAGAAAAAAAATTCCCTCAGGGCCTTTGTCGTCTTTGGGAATGTTGTGTAGGGGGTCTTTTTAGTGAATGGAAGGAGAGGAAGTTCTAGAAATAAAATAGGTGTGAGGGGTGGTTAGGAATCTGTGGGTGAAAGATGAAGTAATTTTTTTCATTTCAAAAAACTTAGTTTATTCTAACAATCTACATGATTCGTAAACAATGTTCACTTTTTAAGGATTAAAGATACAAAAAATTTAAAATTATATACGAATCACCTTTGGAAAAGGGTAGTAGAGGAAGGGAAAGGTGTAAGAGTGAGGGAATTTTTTTAGAATAAGAAATAACTATGTCATTAGAAGGGGTAAACCGGTTTTATTGCTTGAGTCGAGACATCGACCTCTGGGCTAGAATTAAAAAGCTTATCATTTTAGCATGTCTTCAGTTTGTCTTGATTTTGAGTATGTGACATGCCACGATTTTGTACAAATGACTGTGCAGATATCCGAGGTAATGTCGATTGCGTAAAAAAACTCTTTGTATTTCAGATATATCTTCCACAAAGAAGCGGACATAAATAAACATGTTGTATTAATAAATAATAACCCCATGACTGCACTAAACACAGCATAAATCACTAAAAAACGTCACGAAACATATCGAAACACACGTCATTGGTATCGGAAAAGTATTCGATCAAAGACTTCTAGCGATATTTCATCGTTGCTAACCCCATCCTAAATAGAACACGGGTATAATGAAATGTGATGCGTGTAGTTCAGTGTGTGTGCTACAGGGTGTTCTGTGTTCAGCCTGTGTTGTTGATTCACTGGGTGTTCGCGGGATGGCTTTAATGTAGTTATGTCGAGCTATGGGTGATGGAAGACGTGACGACGAGATCACAGGGTGTTCAAAAGTGATTTCAGCTAGATTGATGATGAGTAGTCTATTGTAATATAAATAAAAAATGTGTTTTTCTTGATGAGTTATGAATTGTTTGGACGTTCGTTAAACGGAATGCGTGTTTTTTTTGTTTTTCACTTTTATTACAGGTTCTATAAAATATTAGAATATTTTGTTTTTATCATGAGCTCTAACGGTCGCTGAAGAAAAAACTCCTTACGACCTATGTTATCGCAAATAAATATTGTATTGTATTTAAAATTGTTTTGTAAACTTTGATACAACCTTGAACACCACGTTATACGCCCCGGATGCCACCTATGCTAGCTACGTCACTAAATGCACGTGTCGAGTAACACCTTCGAGGCGTTATGTGTATGCCTAATAACAGCGGTTATTCATTTGGTAACATGTTCAACTATCGATAATCAAATAAAACAGCATCAAATCAACACTAATGGAACAGCTATCTGAGGGTGGAGAAATAACAATAATTATATGTGTGTGTGGTCGCACGGGTGCTTTGTATATCGCTTGATTGGGCGAATTATTCAAATACGTCCTATCGCTTCGGATTTCCGATAAATAATAAATAGATTTGAATAATATATATATATATAAGATAACCAACACGCCTGCCATAGGTCATCCCAAGTGGTTCGTTACGTTTGGTGACTTAGCGGGGGTGCCCGGTTTCATGGGGTGAGGTTGGTCTGTCTTGATGGCACCTGCGCTACCCATTAATCTTTCCGTCTTTGGTCTCTGGTCTCTTTCAATTTCAATCTGGTCTCTTTCAACCCATCGTCTTGCATCACATCACATCTTGTAGTGAGAGGGGTAGATTTATCTGTTACTTCTGTTACTGTCTTGTTACTCCTGGACATATTGACTCCTAGATTCCTGTCAAACCCTCGTACCTTTTTCTTTCCCTTTTAATCTCCTTCCTCCCTAATCTCCTTCTTTTCCTAAAAAACCATCCACACACTTTCCCCAAAGCTGACATAGACCTTGAGGCTAAATACTTTTCTCAGGTTCTCCAGGGTGGGGCTAATGTTAAAAAAATCTTGAAGAACAGGATCAATTTGGATATCAACATCAATTAAGCTGTATTCAAAGGCAAGCTCTGTTACTAATAGTATACACCCACTGTTTATATTTTTGCAATTCTTCTTTATAAATATATTTAAAAACTCACTAAAATGAACAGTTTAAACTAGTTTAGATTTTTTTTTTAATTACCGTATTTTATTTTTAAATTACAAAAATACGTGTTAAATATAAATACCTAGTAGATTTAGATTATTTTCGTAGTTCTCTTTAGGAGATCATGTTCTGAGGGGAACCATGTTTTGGATAAGTTACGGTACAACTTTATGGTTTGGTTAAGGTTTTTTCAGACTCTTCTAAGACAATTTTTTTTTAATATGCTAGATTCGTTTTCCGATAGTTCTTAAAGCAAGATTTTATGCTTTTAAAATAGTTAATTTTGTTGTAATGTTTTTAGTACTGCATGGGATTTTGTCACACAACTTTTCTGAAAGTAAAAAATGTTGATATATATTTATATTGAATGTTCACAGTCTGTTAGTACCGCCCTGTGTATGGCTGGACAGACGTTGATAAATGATCCGGATCAATCCCGTTCTCCGCCTTTTAACTTAACGACTTTAAAATTGTTTGCTTTCCTTACCTTAACTCTGCGGCGCTCCAGTGTCTAATCTAGGCGGTCGCGCCTTTGCCAAACTTACTCCGCCTTCATAGGGGATAATGTAACATTATTATCTATAATTATTTAATGATTATCAAGTAATAGTGTGTCTAATTTTAAAGTGAAACTTCTGTTGTGATTTGAAAATCGATGACACTAAGCACCGTTGCGATTTGAAAATCGATGACACTAAAAAGAGACAAACACATACATCTATCTATAGGATTTAGCTTGCTTGAGAAAATGAGATAGAATCAAAGGTTATCGCATCAGTCGCTTTGATTATGAGCTTTCTTTTCAATGCTCCTATTGGTTGGGATTTGGTGTAAGTTATTGTGAAGGTATCATTTCAACCGCGTGTGAACTGCACTCGATTTTTTTTTAATTAACCTTTAAAAGACCCTGAAAATAATTCCCTTCGGATAGGCTCTGACATAATTTTAGGAAAAGAAGGGGATGTAAAAGTTATGAGGATGGGTAGGAATCTTCGGGTCAGTGTTTTCAGGAGTGACGGGCATACGTATCCATCACAGGCATTACAGTGCTAGGCGATGTTTCGAGAGCCTTGCTGGATATGTCAAAAGCCTACCTTTACCAGGCTCTCCCGAACTGGCCTGCCACGCTGCTGGTGGGCAATGAAAGTTCCTTTCCTTACTGAAATGTCTTCGAAATTGCGAGTTACGGAGTTTCTAAACAAATAAAAATCTAAATCAGTCATGAAATTATTTAATACCGAAAAATATTAAATTCTCTGGCTTGCCATTGAAGTGGGATCATGTATGATCTCATAGTGCTTTCACACAAACGAAGTTTTGATTTCCGTAAAATTTGACAGTTTACACCCGCGCTGTGAAAACGGGTTCCCTACAGAGCGTCGGACAATCCCAATGCCATTGAAATGATATTGTCAATCGAAATATACCAGTAGAAAATATTACAAGTATTTTGAATCATCTGGTAAGACCATTCAGAATTGAAAAGTTGCTTGAAATGGCTTAGACCGAGCTTGGTGACTAGATCTGAAAAGCCAATTACTACCTTCAGCCTTACAGTATTCTCCGATTGGGGATACCGTAGGTGCACAAGTGAAGGAATATTTCTATCGCATTTAACTTTGTTATTCATTGTACTTTTGCAAACTCAATTGTATCACTTCAGTTATATTTATACTTTCTTGAAAATATTTTGCTCTTACTTCATTTTTTTTTTTTTTTTATTTATTTTATATTTATTACGCCCTATTGGGCTTTTACAAGAAAAGAAGCAAATATATAATTAACAATTTTAATAACATGTATTACATAATCAATAAAACAGAATAAATATGAATGCAATCGACTCGTTAGGTAAAGAATATTACAACATAAAAAAGAAATGAAATGAAATAGTACAAGTTGTACTTACGAAAAACTAAAACAATTCAGCTTTAAATATTTATACATATTATTAATTATAAGACCTGACATAGAACAAAGTGTAAAGAGAACCGCAAAAATATTATAAAGTAAGCATACATTTTACTGGTGAGGTTTAGATGAGAAAATATTTTATGAGAAAAACAAAAAAATAATAAAAGTTAATTATTAGCAGATAGAATCGAGATTAATTGATTTTTGAAACATTCAAAACTGTCAATACTAAATATATCTATAGATTCGCAGTATTTATTCGCAAGGTTATGGATTCTTGGAATAGGTGAGTATATAGAGTAATTAGTGTTGAGTTTATTGTTGCATTTAAAAATATCTTTACTACGAGTTTGTCTAGCGGGTATGCTAATGCAAATTAGTTCCAACAAATTAGGGCTGTCAATTAAAGATTTTATAATTTTGTATAAAAATAATAAATCAATTAACACTCTTCTATCTGATAATTTAAGAAGTCTGGTTTCAGCGCGTAAGTAATTATAATTTATAAATTCGATTGGAATTTTCATTTTAAAATTGATGTACCGAAGAAATTTGTTTTGTACCTTTTCTAATGATTGAGAATGAACATTGTAGTATGGTGACCATACAGAAGAATTGTATTCTAATCTGCTTCGTACTAGTGAGCAATACAGGTGTTTTAATGTTAACATACTTATAACTAATACAATACGGATATTCCTAAGCAATACAGATATTTTCAGATACAATTCATATATTTTACATGTACATTTGAACATTGTAAGGAAGTCCTTTTGGGCATATAAATAAACAAATAAAATATCTCTCCTACAGCTCACACCAATACACCAATAAACAGCCAATTAACATTTGTTTTCATTAATTACAATAAACAGATTTGATGCAAACCTCATCAATCAATCTCGAAATTATTGTAAGACTTATGATTTCCCCAAAACCAACCATCACTAAAGCATTTACGTATGAAAATTATTTTTACATAATAGTGTACATAAATATTCCACTAATCGTTGAAATGGTTCGAAATATTATTGAGAAACGAAATTTTTGAAGCATCGAACGTGCAAAATAGTGTTGTTGTTGTTGTGTTTTTTTTTTTTTAAATTGGACTTCTCGTTTTCTCCAGCAAAAACCACATATTATCGTGTTTAAATGCGGCCAAAAATGATGTTGCGGTAAGACATTGCATTATCGGATCTCTGAAATGTTCCGTGTTGGCTTATTTGAAAATGTAAGTAATAAAATTAGAAAAAAGGTGCATTCATTGCGCGAGTAAATATCTAAAAAAAACCGCTTCAAAGACTAAAGAATATTTCAAGCCAAAAACTTTAATTATCAATTTAATTAAAGTTATTAGCCATAATATAACATGTATTTGTAAACGTTAACATAAGTGCGTAAGTCATATAGCAGTTGTTTGTATTAACCCCACAGGCCTCGAACCTATTTCGTCGGATGGTCAAAATATTTCCACTTTGCATTAAAATATTTTAATGGAATATTTATGAACGCATCCGAAAATATATTTATTATTATAAACTAGCTGGTCCCCGGCATGCATTGCAATGCTATTCAAAGAAATAAATTGATTCTCCCTGCATGTCCTTTCCCGTGCGTCCCCGTTCCCTTCCATCATCCCCACCTAAACCCTCCCTCACCTCTTTTTTCTCCGCGAACCCCACCTCCCCCTTTCTTTGCTTCCTACCTTTCCTCCCTGCCGCTAAAATATATGAAATACACACATTTTCATTAATTCAAATTTCATAACTCCAGAGCTCACCATAATATATAGCCTATATGTTATTCTAATGTACGAGCTATATTTTTGTAAAGTTTCATTCAAATCCATTTAGTAGTTTTTGCGTGAAAGAGTAACAAACACACATAAATCCAAACAAACTTTCGCGTTTATAATATTAGTAAGATAAATTTATTAATTTTAAAATATTAAAATTTTGAATGCAAACCTAAAGAAGCTTTAAAAATGGCTATCCTTACGTTTTTTTTTACATAAATAGCTGATAAAGAAAAAAAAATAAAAACAACACATTCATTTCATAAGTCAAATGTTTTATGAACATTATCGTCAACTCAACTTTACTGTCGTTTCATTTAAAAATAATTAATAAAAAATTAATTATTATTTTTGTTAATTGCGGTCGGAAACTTTGGTTTCATAAAGTGCTACCTAATGAAACGGTTTCGAACAAAAATTCGAACCGCGTAAGTATAAATAATAACAAAATAACTCATAAATTAATAAACGCAATCACGTTTTTCCACAACTGGTACAATCTCGTGTTTGCAGTCCATTGATGTTCGATTTGAAAAAAATCACCTCTCCAAAGGGGATTGGAAAATTATAGGTATATCAAATACAGGGATATGAATAAATCAAACGACCTTTTTTGATATTCCGATTCCCGTGGAATGTACTCATACTTTAGTAAATGATTCCACGCTACTATTAAAAGCTTTTAATCTCTCGGTGGACCAGGTAATTTACTGATTAAACTGTTTCAGGTAAAGCAGATTGGATAATTAATAAATAACAAAAATTAAGTGTACTTTACACGTCACATTGTTGTACCGCATATTGGATGAGATATATCAATGCCATTGACTTGATTTCTAATCAATTTAACTTTGTTTGATCATATTTTTAGAACACGTGTTGCGATTTAAATTCAAAGGTCCAGGAGAGCCCAAGAGCTCATATGGGACCGACCTTGTTGACAGCAAAAACCAAAAAGACAGCAGGAGATCTCAAGAACGCTTCACTTCCTCCTCAAAATCTTCACTAACAAATATGAAATATTCAGAAACAGACTCAAATCATGGCTGAAAGCTTGGGTTTAAATAAATTATTTTTGCAACAAAATTTAGTTTTGTGGTAATCATTTTGATTTTATTATAACGCGTGAAATTCTTTCTAACACCGTTTATATCATATTTCTAACCATCATGGTAAGGGAGACACAACGATTTTTATGAGACCAGTATGAGATATTCCGAAAATGGAACAAATTAGCCAAAGAGATTAAGACCCACTTGTCAATATTTTCATAAATATATAATAGTTATCTAGACTAGTTATAAGATTTGGCTGTCAGTCAAAAGTTTTAAGTCTGAGAAGTTTTATAAATCTTGGTTTAATTTATTTAATAAAACTCCTGATGATAAGTTAAAGATTAAATAAATTAAGTTATTGCGCCGTTTCATGGGGGTGATTTTCTCGTAATATTACACGACACTTACTGTTACACATTACTTGACACGACTTAAGCGTTCTTGTGACTCACTTAATCATATCCTCCAGGGACATCACCTACATATTCTACCATCGACCAGCGTATCATATTATATCGTCTTACTACTCTTTTCCCAACCACTGGTTTACACGATTAAACACTCCAAGCTCTCAAAAAAGACCGAAAAATCCACAATTTTTTGCATTATAAAAAAGTAAGTAGGTACCTACATCAGCGCTTGAAAATTTATTACTTTCTCTTCTATCGTCACCGTCTTTGCCTAGAAAAGACATCTATTTAAATGGTGAAAAATGATTCAGACGCGTCCCAAACAGACGAGGGTAGCCAAGCTTAGTTACTTAGTAATTTGGCAAAATTTCAAATTCTTCGAGAAGGTCACCTTAAAAGAGGGGGTTCTAGGCACGGTAAAGATTTTCCCATAATTACACACTCCTAGGTAAATGCTTCGTAAAATTTTACTATCGTATAGCGTTCTGTGAAAAAAGGTAAAAAAATTAACGCTAAGTTTGTCTAATGCCAAACATGAAAAAAATATAAGTAGAGAAATATTTTATTCACCTAAAAAATTAATAATCAATATATAATCATGTACGTAAAAACGTACGACGTTATAAAATCAAATTCCATTCCAAGATTCAAGTTTTATTCCATGATGAATGAAATTTTGCACGTCTGACCTTTAAAACTAAAGGAAAGTAACTGTATACTAAAGATTTCGAAAAACCACCTCACCCTCTTTTCCCACCCTTTTAGCGAAATATTGATACTTCTCGATCAAATTTTAAACACCTGATGTTGCCCCTTTTTCCATCCCTTAAAGCGAAATATTGATGAAGTTTTGCATTAAGCCCGGTCAACGTCGGGAACTTCAGCTAGTGTGCCATAAACCTCTTACGACCTTACATATATTTTTTAATTTTTTTGAAGTGAAAAAATGATGGGAAGATGAATTTTCGGAAGCAATTAATTATCTCTTGAAACTTTACCAAATCAATTATGCAACAAAATTTTGTTTCCATTTATTTAAACATAACTTCATTCTCAGTAGTCTACATCACAAAGAAGATACCTTTTGAAAGTATATATGTATAACTCTGTAATTTTTTGGATGACATATTATACATTTTTGATCATGTTTCCAACTTAATTACTACAAAACAACTAAATATTTCCGTTGGGGGAGATGGTTAAGAATGCATTTAATTTCATTTTGAATACAACCATTAGTGTCCCGAAACTGAGCTACTGTACAGATTGGCGGCTAAGTGCTGCAGAGTCAAGCGAAGCCCTAAGTAACACACCCGAAGGACCAGTCGATTAAATATACATACATTCGCAAAACCTTATGGATAATTCAGTCGTTTGTTGAAATCTGGCTTTCTGGAACAAAGATAAACCCAGATTGGAGATAAAAAAAACAAGGACTCACCGATAGCAGTTGGGCCAAAGGTCTCCAGGTTCTGGTAATCCACTTCACAATATTACACATTTAAATTCGAAATCGTATGGTTTCTTCTACATAGACGTTATGTTATATCTGCCCTCTCTGAAGTATTAATTTAAATTAAAGCTCCAATAAGTACGTTGTCACCTTTCAAAGTTTGGTACTTTACTTGCAACAATTGCATTGTTCATTGACATTTAAGGATGGGAAAATTAGGAAGGCGGGATAATTTCACGATTTTTGACCTTTGCTCTCCACCGAATGCATACCTAACAAATCCCATATATAATGCGTGAACAACCATTATTATATACAATCTTTATATAATAAATATTTTTTATGTATGACTTTTTAAAGTTATTCCAATAAAAATTTTTTAATTAGTAAGTTTTTAGAAATTAAGTAAATTTAAAAATCATTGATAAAATGACATATTTTTGTGTTTTGCTTAGTATTTTATTTAGAATAATTTACCGATGTAAAAGTTTGACAGCTGTGTCAAAGAGGTCGACACAAAAAAATGATTATATTTACGACTTTTTATATATGTCACCCACAAAAAACAAGTAATTCCCATAACATCTCCCCTTTTTTTCTGTCAGGCCTTAAATACTTTTTTTCCGTTGACGTTTTAGTAATCTTGCCGACTGAGATAAAACGCAGAACTTTTCGTGGGTATTTTTAGCACCTCATTACGCGCGTTTGCTTTCCGCCACCGGAATGAACGAATTCAAAAAGGGACATCGCCGAGATCAAAGCAGCCGACGCAACGTACAAAGCTAAAAAGTTCAAAATCGAAGCTTTTCGTTTGGTTTACTTAATACATTTCATAGGGATAGTCATTTTATACATAATTTTGAAGTTAATGTTGTTATTAAGTTTACGAAGACATTTTTATGTATGTTTTTCTCATTTTTTGGTATTGTCACCTACCTACCTTTCAGAACCTTTATACTCTACAAAGATTCTTGAAAAGTGTTAAAATTTGGAAGAAATGGAGAAAATGCTAGTGTTAAAAATATCTGAGGAGCGTTTCTGGTTTAACTTAAGCTTAAGGAATTGTCCTTAACCTTTAAATTAACGGCCTTTTCGCTATCACCCAAGAGAACTGGAATTGCAGTTAACGAGATATTCCTTAATTTAAAGATTAATAATAATAAATTCTGCTGTCATTCGAGAGCAAAGTGAAAGTCATTGATAATTTAAAAGTTAAAGACAACCTTCCATCTCTCCTTCTCATCTCCCCCCTCGTCGGTCGGTTCTGGTCGATACAAGTACAATAAATAAAAGCTGCGTTTAAAATCGAATTGAAGATTTTACTCAACATAAAAGCACGCCATAGTGTTGTGAAGTTTGTTTAAACTTTGTGACGATACACCCTGCCTACGCGCACCAAATCGTGATGAATCTACCCTGGCTACGCTGTATCAAATATGTTGAGATTCTACCCCTATGTACGATCACGGCACCGAATGCGCTGTGTCGCGCCTACCCTCGTAGCTTCAATTTTCGTAGCTTTCTATCATGATGTACCTAGCCTATTATTTAGGGTACTTCTAGCCTATCCATAGGTCTTTCGCACTTTTGTGAAGACCTCTTTCCCCAACCTATTTTTCAAACTTCTACATTACTCTGAGCTAATCTAACCCTATTGTTCGCAATTCCTGTGATAATTTCACACAGTAATCAAGATTTTTGAATTTTTGTTTACATTATCTCCGTATCCTGCGTTGTGTAATTTTTTGTTTTAGGATTTACACCCATACGCGTAATAAAACGCATACAAATGTAAAGAGTATAATGTATGGTTTTGTGGTAACTTCGGTTCTTTTAGAGTAAGAGTGAAAGAATTCTATATTAATTGTTTTAAATATCTTCTAACGCGTTTGATAAACTAATCCCGTCTTAGATTCTGCCTGTACCTGATATTCATTTTGTTTATTTCCTTCCTAAAACAGCTATATTTAAAATACAAATAAAAGAGAATAACAGTTAACAATTTATAACATACATTTCATGAAAAAGTATTTACTGTACCTGCGTGATATGACCTAATTCTAGGTCTCAGTTTTTCACCTGAAGTCTGCAAATCTCCACCTAGCATGAGTTTTATTTTCATGGTTAGTAAACACTAGATTGTTTGGGGAAGGGATGTGTGTAGGGATTGGGTCAAGGATAAAAAAAAAATAGTTTTCTGTAAAGGTTGGCTCCTCCACTAACCAAATAGATTCTGGTGACCGACTTCCGAAAAGGCCTTTGTCAATGCACGGCTACACATACCTAAAGACCGGATTTTACCCTCTTCTGCGGGATTCCTTGCTTCGATAGGAGCTTTACGTACCAGAGATAAGTACCAGGTCTTCCATCGTATCCCAGAACTATCCCAACCTCCTCACCTCCAGGTAGTTTAACTCGACTGATTCTAGAAGGGGTATTTCATTGCATCCCTTATCACGACTCTACTCGCGTTGAATGTGGTGTGCGACTGTTTTTGTCGTATCCATCTCCCACGTGATCCGACAGAATCGCACTCCTGCCACCTCTTAGACCTGCTGCGATTGCGCCAAGGGAGCGTTCCAGTTGGCTCGCATCAAATCGAAGGTCGACAAGACTATGATATACAAATAACCTAGTCTTAAGCGCCGCGCCAGCGTATTCCTCGCATACGTCTCCTTCTACCTCCGCATGCCCACCTTCTTGGCAATACCGTCACAGGGCTTAAGTTTCCCTCGGAAAAGCTGTGGAATTTTCCGAGCGACCCATAATTGCATACAATAATCCCGAAGTCTACTGCGTGGGTAAAATTTTTGGATTTGGACTGTATGTCTTCATTCACTACCAGTGCTTTTTAATGTGGTCACTGAGTCCACGTGTTTAGGTATGAAAGGATAGGGGATACCTATCCTATTAGGTAGGTATAAATGGAAAAGTGAGTTTTTGGTTCGGCTTTATTTTTATTGAGGAAGCCCTCCTCGTGAAGTAGTAGGCATTCACCTAGATAACTAGAAAGGCAACGTTATTTACAAAGTTCTAATTTTCAATTTCGATAAATTTAATTTTTAAATTTTAAACTTTCAGACCACAATTGATAAACTTGTCCCTGGATTTTTTTATGCTTGTAGAATATTGCTTTAAAACTGCACATATTAATTTTCACATATCAACTGAAAGTTTTTTGTCGCAAACTATAACTAATAAACTCGTCCCAAACACGCTGCCCCCCCCCCAACTCGTTCTAAATAAACAAGATAAAAGAATGTCAATGTTTTGTTTATAATAAACCATGTGTTTGCTGGATGTCCTACTACCCTAGAATACGTGATTTTTCTAAAAGATTCTTAGATACTTCGATTAAGGAACAAGTTATTTAAGTTCAAATATGAAAGTTAAATAGTTCTGTGTATATACTCGTCGTTGCAAATTCGAAGGCCGTAGTTAACAAACTAAGTCAAGTTTGACTGATGGGATTGACCTAATTTCTTGATCATGCTGTTATTAAAATTGTTAGTTACCGACATGCTCTGTTCGCAAATTTTATAAATAAGTGTGACTGCTTGCTCTGCATTATCTCAAAAAACCTGTAAATAGTTTAGTGAAAAAAAACTTACCAAGATTCTGCAAACTTCCCTTTGGTGTTTAAAAATTTTAATCGCATTCTTTGATATAAGATCTTTTTTTGATTAAAAAAAAATAATCGATACTATAAAAAAATCTTTTACTTGTATATTTTAGACTATGTCTAAAACCTTCTCCCTGCTAGAATTGGATTAAAAAAAACGATTCTATTTAAACTTTCACTTGGGTATTATTAGATTATGTTAAAACCTCTGATTTTCTCCTAGCATTGATTTATTATCATCACTCATAATCAACTCGGTATTTAATTTGTAATGAAAATTTGACCATCTTATTAAATCACTATCGCTTTCGAGCAATTCGTTATTATTATTTATTTATTTCACTGACGTTATTTTATTTGTTTTAAAACCAAAGTTTTAATTGTTTAATATTTCGTTAATACTCTATAATTTATTTCAGCCGGACTTCTTAGTCGTAATCAAAACTTTATTTTAGATATAAAATTCTAAATTTTATTATTATTATTTTCCTTTGTAAACTCATAGTGAAATTAAATTATTTTTCAATTATATGCCGCTTATCTATCTCATGATTATTATTCTCTCACAAATGTAAATTAAATTGTAGTAAATCGGATTTCTAAAGTTTTAATTATGTTATTATTATTCCGAAATCCTATTTATATTTTAAGACACAAATTTTTTATAAGTGTTTAAAGACCACTCTTCAATTATCTTTAATTCGTACAGAAACATCGAATATAAATTCACTGGATTTTACACTTTGATTTAAGTTAAAAAAAGGCAACGAATTGTTCACGATCAACCGTCCCCGCCGCTAATTCTTCCCTCACTAATGTAAATTAAATTGTAATAAATCGGATTTTTTTAATTATGAATTTTTTTTATTTCTCAAAGTTGAAAGAAAAACACTGAATCTATGAGAGAAACTCTTGAATAAATTTTCTAAGTCCGAGACCAAGAGTTCGCGATTCAATTCCGCGTCCGACCGTCCCGTCCATTGTACACTCACTGACGACAAGGGCCGGATTCCCCTTTGTTCAAACTTGTTAAACGCCTTCTTATGTTTAAAATATTTTGAAATAAATCTTCATTAATTGAATTCTGTTTATATTAGAATTTTTACGTACTTGGTTGTAATTCAATTTTAATGGCCGCACTGTCAAATATAATCGGTTTTCTCTAAAGTAAACTTCTATGTCTGATGTGTTAAACCAAACATGTACTTACGCCTTAATTTTTTTTGTTTTGATTACACTAACGGCGCCCAAAGAGACTCTCCGTTTCCAAGACCCTCTGTTTCCAATGTCACTTATATAAACACTCCTCAGGGCCAATAAACATTCATTTCTTTGTCTTTGATTCTGTTTAAAATAAAGTTCGTTCAACTTTAATTCCTGTGGGAACGAAATGAAGGTCACCCATCGTGATAAAAGTCCACGTGTCTCTTGTTTTGATTATTAGCCGTTACTGGATGTACCTATAATTTACACGATATTAGAAAAAAACTTTGCAGGCCCTCTTGAACGTGAAAATGTTCTTTCCTCCCATAGCGTAGGTGTAGGTAGGCATTACGGTTCATCACAGCCCCCCTATAGTTTTAAGTCCAGAGATATACACGCCTCCTAGTGTTTATCGATGGAATTAAAACTAAACATAGGTGATTTTATTTTTTTCGATAATTTTTATTTTATTCCTTTTTTTTCGAAAATGTTTTGCGCCCCTGACTTCGTTATTCAATACCGCAGAATTATGTTTGGTTTTGGCGTATATCATTTCTACTTTATTCTAATCTTTTTAACTTGAGTTGACTTGCTCATGTCAAAGGTTTTTTTTATTTTTTTTCTCTACTCGTTGTCCTACCCCCCTAAGATTCTTTCTTCTGTTCCCTCCCCCCTATGATCCTTACTCCCATAACCACCCCCCTAAGACTCTACTTTCATAACTTCCCCCTCCATAAGATTCTTCTTTCGTAACCCCCCCCCTATGATCCTTACTCCCATAACCACCCCCCTGAGACTCTACTTTCATAACTTCCCCCTCCATAAGATTCTTCTTTCGTAACGCCCCCCCCCCTAAGATTTTGCTTCCGTATCCTCTCCGGTATCTGAAATATTTATTATGGAAAACACATTGCAAATGGCTTTTAAAGGATACTTTTCCGTTTCATATTCAAATTCAAAATCAACCATTAAAGTTAAAAGTAAACCCCCCCCCCATGAATCATAATTTCGAATCGCAATTTGATAAAATTGTTTAGACTTTAGGAATTGCATTTTTTTTCTCTTCAGTTTATTTCCCCTACAAGAAACGGTAAAATGGAGTGATGATACCGTTCATAATACATCCATTTATCAAACAATACGTGTTTAAATTTTGTTGTCATCAGCAATTTTTAATTTAATAAGACATAATTATTTAGATAACGAAAGGTGAACCGTTTTTTTTTCTCCTCCATTATCTACTCTTTATTGCAAACCGAAATTGAAAGGATAGTTTTAAATTTTTTCAGCCCGCATCAGTTTATCGATGTATTTAATATTGATTTTTAAACGTTCAGTCCGTCCCTGCATAATGTTAATACGGATAAAGGATTCACTTTTGTTATTATTTTATTATTACGCGTGATGTAATACTTTATTTTATTCGTCTTTTGTTCTGTATTTTTATGTTGACTTTTATTTTTATGTCGCCGTGTTTATGTAAGATTCATCCAAATTATTTATTCCTTAGACATAAATAAACAATAATATACCCGATCGAACTCAATACGCCGTTGTTATGAATTAATGTAAACACGAATCAAATGTTTATTTTTAAAATTCTTCCTCGAGACTTACCCAAACTAATCTCTCTCAAATTAATGAATTCATAACAATGTTTTGTCTATTCCGTAATAAAAATGTTCACACTTTACAATAATTCTCTTGCGACAGTGTTTATTTACGCTCAATGGTCCAATAATGTTTTGTTTACATTGAGAAGATAAAAACACTGTTTTTATCTCGTCAAAACTTTATCTAAGATAATTTTTCTTTCACGTTTCTGATTTATTGATTAACCACTTCAAACATTTATTTAAAGTTCACTGAAGAAATGTGTTGTTTATATTACCGCAATAACACGGATCTTTTGTTTATAATAATGCGCGGCCCTTCAAAATATGAGTCAAGCTAGTCTATGTTATGATTAAGATAACAAAATTTCAATCCTTCGGTTTAAGGCCCGTTTTTCATTATTCGTTTAGATTTTTTTCTTGTATTTGAACTTTTATTATTTGTTTTTATATTAAAATTATATTTTTTTTCCAAACTATTTTAATTAAAAAATGCGAGTTTTCGATTTATTTTTCCGACTTGTTATATTTATTATGAAGTTGCTTTAATGGCTTATTAATCACTTATTTTTAATTTTATCATTATCATTATTATTATTTTTCTATTTTTTTTAATTCTTTCAGCTTTTAAATCTTACTCTCCTGGTCACAAGCGCCAAATGTGACGATACACCCTGCCTACGCGCACCAAATCGTGATGAATCTACCCTGGCTACGCTGTATCAAATATGTTGAGATTCTACCCCTATGTACGATCACGGCACCGAATGCGCTGTGTCGCGCCTACCCTCGTAGCTTCAATTTTCGTAGCTTTCTATCATGATGTACCTAGCCTATTATTTAGGGTACTTCTAGCCTATCCATAGGTCTTTCGCACTTTTGTGAAGACCTCTTTCCCCAACCTATTTTTCAAACTTCTACATTACTCTGAGCTAATCTAACCCTATTGTTCGCAATTCCTGTGATAATTTCACACAGTAATCAAGATTTTTGAATTTTTGTTTACATTATCTCCGTATCCTGCGTTGTGTAATTTTTTGTTTTAGGATTTACACCCATACGCGTAATAAAACGCATACAAATGTAAAGAGTATAATGTATGGTTTTGTGGTAACTTCGGTTCTTTTAGAGTAAGAGTGAAAGAATTCTATATTAATTGTTTTAAATATCTTCTAACGCGTTTGATAAACTAATCCCGTCTTAGATTCTGCCTGTACCTGATATTCATTTTGTTTATTTCCTTCCTAAAACAGCTATATTTAAAATACAAATAAAAGAGAATAACAGTTAACAATTTATAACATACATTTCATGAAAAAGTATTTACTGTACCTGCGTGATATGACCTAATTCTAGGTCTCAGTTTTTCACCTGAAGTCTGCAAATCTCCACCTAGCATGAGTTTTATTTTCATGGTTAGTAAACACTAGATTGTTTGGGGAAGGGATGTGTGTAGGGATTGGGTCAAGGATAAAAAAAAAATAGTTTTCTGTAAAGGTTGGCTCCTCCACTAACCAAATAGATTCTGGTGACCGACTTCCGAAAAGGCCTTTGTCAATGCACGGCTACACATACCTAAAGACCGGATTTTACCCTCTTCTGCGGGATTCCTTGCTTCGATAGGAGCTTTACGTACCAGAGATAAGTACCAGGTCTTCCATCGTATCCCAGAACTATCCCAACCTCCTCACCTCCAGGTAGTTTAACTCGACTGATTCTAGAAGGGGTATTTCATTGCATCCCTTATCACGACTCTACTCGCGTTGAATGTGGTGTGCGACTGTTTTTGTCGTATCCATCTCCCACGTGATCCGACAGAATCGCACTCCTGCCACCTCTTAGACCTGCTGCGATTGCGCCAAGGGAGCGTTCCAGTTGGCTCGCATCAAATCGAAGGTCGACAAGACTATGATATACAAATAACCTAGTCTTAAGCGCCGCGCCAGCGTATTCCTCGCATACGTCTCCTTCTACCTCCGCATGCCCACCTTCTTGGCAATACCGTCACAGGGCTTAAGTTTCCCTCGGAAAAGCTGTGGAATTTTCCGAGCGACCCATAATTGCATACAATAATCCCGAAGTCTACTGCGTGGGTAAAATTTTTGGATTTGGACTGTATGTCTTCATTCACTACCAGTGCTTTTTAATGTGGTCACTGAGTCCACGTGTTTAGGTATGAAAGGATAGGGGATACCTATCCTATTAGGTAGGTATAAATGGAAAAGTGAGTTTTTGGTTCGGCTTTATTTTTATTGAGGAAGCCCTCCTCGTGAAGTAGTAGGCATTCACCTAGATAACTAGAAAGGCAACGTTATTTACAAAGTTCTAATTTTCAATTTCGATAAATTTAATTTTTAAATTTTAAACTTTCAGACCACAATTGATAAACTTGTCCCTGGATTTTTTTATGCTTGTAGAATATTGCTTTAAAACTGCACATATTAATTTTCACATATCAACTGAAAGTTTTTTGTCGCAAACTATAACTAATAAACTCGTCCCAAACACGCTGCCCCCCCCCCAACTCGTTCTAAATAAACAAGATAAAAGAATGTCAATGTTTTGTTTATAATAAACCATGTGTTTGCTGGATGTCCTACTACCCTAGAATACGTGATTTTTCTAAAAGATTCTTAGATACTTCGATTAAGGAACAAGTTATTTAAGTTCAAATATGAAAGTTAAATAGTTCTGTGTATATACTCGTCGTTGCAAATTCGAAGGCCGTAGTTAACAAACTAAGTCAAGTTTGACTGATGGGATTGACCTAATTTCTTGATCATGCTGTTATTAAAATTGTTAGTTACCGACATGCTCTGTTCGCAAATTTTATAAATAAGTGTGACTGCTTGCTCTGCATTATCTCAAAAAACCTGTAAATAGTTTAGTGAAAAAAAACTTACCAAGATTCTGCAAACTTCCCTTTGGTGTTTAAAAATTTTAATCGCATTCTTTGATATAAGATCTTTTTTTGATTAAAAAAAAATAATCGATACTATAAAAAAATCTTTTACTTGTATATTTTAGACTATGTCTAAAACCTTCTCCCTGCTAGAATTGGATTAAAAAAAACGATTCTATTTAAACTTTCACTTGGGTATTATTAGATTATGTTAAAACCTCTGATTTTCTCCTAGCATTGATTTATTATCATCACTCATAATCAACTCGGTATTTAATTTGTAATGAAAATTTGACCATCTTATTAAATCACTATCGCTTTCGAGCAATTCGTTATTATTATTTATTTATTTCACTGACGTTATTTTATTTGTTTTAAAACCAAAGTTTTAATTGTTTAATATTTCGTTAATACTCTATAATTTATTTCAGCCGGACTTCTTAGTCGTAATCAAAACTTTATTTTAGATATAAAATTCTAAATTTTATTATTATTATTTTCCTTTGTAAACTCATAGTGAAATTAAATTATTTTTCAATTATATGCCGCTTATCTATCTCATGATTATTATTCTCTCACAAATGTAAATTAAATTGTAGTAAATCGGATTTCTAAAGTTTTAATTATGTTATTATTATTCCGAAATCCTATTTATATTTTAAGACACAAATTTTTTATAAGTGTTTAAAGACCACTCTTCAATTATCTTTAATTCGTACAGAAACATCGAATATAAATTCACTGGATTTTACACTTTGATTTAAGTTAAAAAAAGGCAACGAATTGTTCACGATCAACCGTCCCCGCCGCTAATTCTTCCCTCACTAATGTAAATTAAATTGTAATAAATCGGATTTTTTTAATTATGAATTTTTTTTATTTCTCAAAGTTGAAAGAAAAACACTGAATCTATGAGAGAAACTCTTGAATAAATTTTCTAAGTCCGAGACCAAGAGTTCGCGATTCAATTCCGCGTCCGACCGTCCCGTCCATTGTACACTCACTGACGACAAGGGCCGGATTCCCCTTTGTTCAAACTTGTTAAACGCCTTCTTATGTTTAAAATATTTTGAAATAAATCTTCATTAATTGAATTCTGTTTATATTAGAATTTTTACGTACTTGGTTGTAATTCAATTTTAATGGCCGCACTGTCAAATATAATCGGTTTTCTCTAAAGTAAACTTCTATGTCTGATGTGTTAAACCAAACATGTACTTACGCCTTAATTTTTTTTGTTTTGATTACACTAACGGCGCCCAAAGAGACTCTCCGTTTCCAAGACCCTCTGTTTCCAATGTCACTTATATAAACACTCCTCAGGGCCAATAAACATTCATTTCTTTGTCTTTGATTCTGTTTAAAATAAAGTTCGTTCAACTTTAATTCCTGTGGGAACGAAATGAAGGTCACCCATCGTGATAAAAGTCCACGTGTCTCTTGTTTTGATTATTAGCCGTTACTGGATGTACCTATAATTTACACGATATTAGAAAAAAACTTTGCAGGCCCTCTTGAACGTGAAAATGTTCTTTCCTCCCATAGCGTAGGTGTAGGTAGGCATTACGGTTCATCACAGCCCCCCTATAGTTTTAAGTCCAGAGATATACACGCCTCCTAGTGTTTATCGATGGAATTAAAACTAAACATAGGTGATTTTATTTTTTTCGATAATTTTTATTTTATTCCTTTTTTTTCGAAAATGTTTTGCGCCCCTGACTTCGTTATTCAATACCGCAGAATTATGTTTGGTTTTGGCGTATATCATTTCTACTTTATTCTAATCTTTTTAACTTGAGTTGACTTGCTCATGTCAAAGGTTTTTTTTATTTTTTTTCTCTACTCGTTGTCCTACCCCCCTAAGATTCTTTCTTCTGTTCCCTCCCCCCTATGATCCTTACTCCCATAACCACCCCCCTAAGACTCTACTTTCATAACTTCCCCCTCCATAAGATTCTTCTTTCGTAACCCCCCCCCTATGATCCTTACTCCCATAACCACCCCCCTGAGACTCTACTTTCATAACTTCCCCCTCCATAAGATTCTTCTTTCGTAACGCCCCCCCCCCTAAGATTTTGCTTCCGTATCCTCTCCGGTATCTGAAATATTTATTATGGAAAACACATTGCAAATGGCTTTTAAAGGATACTTTTCCGTTTCATATTCAAATTCAAAATCAACCATTAAAGTTAAAAGTAAACCCCCCCCCCATGAATCATAATTTCGAATCGCAATTTGATAAAATTGTTTAGACTTTAGGAATTGCATTTTTTTTCTCTTCAGTTTATTTCCCCTACAAGAAACGGTAAAATGGAGTGATGATACCGTTCATAATACATCCATTTATCAAACAATACGTGTTTAAATTTTGTTGTCATCAGCAATTTTTAATTTAATAAGACATAATTATTTAGATAACGAAAGGTGAACCGTTTTTTTTTCTCCTCCATTATCTACTCTTTATTGCAAACCGAAATTGAAAGGATAGTTTTAAATTTTTTCAGCCCGCATCAGTTTATCGATGTATTTAATATTGATTTTTAAACGTTCAGTCCGTCCCTGCATAATGTTAATACGGATAAAGGATTCACTTTTGTTATTATTTTATTATTACGCGTGATGTAATACTTTATTTTATTCGTCTTTTGTTCTGTATTTTTATGTTGACTTTTATTTTTATGTCGCCGTGTTTATGTAAGATTCATCCAAATTATTTATTCCTTAGACATAAATAAACAATAATATACCCGATCGAACTCAATACGCCGTTGTTATGAATTAATGTAAACACGAATCAAATGTTTATTTTTAAAATTCTTCCTCGAGACTTACCCAAACTAATCTCTCTCAAATTAATGAATTCATAACAATGTTTTGTCTATTCCGTAATAAAAATGTTCACACTTTACAATAATTCTCTTGCGACAGTGTTTATTTACGCTCAATGGTCCAATAATGTTTTGTTTACATTGAGAAGATAAAAACACTGTTTTTATCTCGTCAAAACTTTATCTAAGATAATTTTTCTTTCACGTTTCTGATTTATTGATTAACCACTTCAAACATTTATTTAAAGTTCACTGAAGAAATGTGTTGTTTATATTACCGCAATAACACGGATCTTTTGTTTATAATAATGCGCGGCCCTTCAAAATATGAGTCAAGCTAGTCTATGTTATGATTAAGATAACAAAATTTCAATCCTTCGGTTTAAGGCCCGTTTTTCATTATTCGTTTAGATTTTTTTCTTGTATTTGAACTTTTATTATTTGTTTTTATATTAAAATTATATTTTTTTTCCAAACTATTTTAATTAAAAAATGCGAGTTTTCGATTTATTTTTCCGACTTGTTATATTTATTATGAAGTTGCTTTAATGGCTTATTAATCACTTATTTTTAATTTTATCATTATCATTATTATTATTTTTCTATTTTTTTTAATTCTTTCAGCTTTTAAATCTTACTCTCCTGGTCACAAGCGCCAAATGTGACGATACACCCTGCCTACGCGCACCAAATCGTGATGAATCTACCCTGGCTACGCTGTATCAAATATGTTGAGATTCTACCCCTATGTACGATCACGGCACCGAATGCGCTGTGTCGCGCCTACCCTCGTAGCTTCAATTTTCGTAGCTTTCTATCATGATGTACCTAGCCTATTATTTAGGGTACTTCTAGCCTATCCATAGGTCTTTCGCACTTTTGTGAAGACCTCTTTCCCCAACCTATTTTTCAAACTTCTACATTACTCTGAGCTAATCTAACCCTATTGTTCGCAATCCCTGTGATAATTTCACACAGTAATCAAGATTTTTGAATTTTTGTTTACATTATCTCCGTATCCTGCGTTGTGTAATTTTTTGTTTTAGGATTTACACCCATACGCGTAATAAAACGCATACAAATGTAAAGAGTATAATGTATGGTTTTGTGGTAACTTCGGTTCTTTTAGAGTAAGAGTGAAAGAATTCTATATTAATTGTTTTAAATATCTTCTAACGCGTTTGATAAACTAATCCCGTCTTAGATTCTGCCTGTACCTGATATTCATTTTGTTTATTTCCTTCCTAAAACAGCTATATTTAAAATACAAATAAAAGAGAATAACAGTTAACAATTTATAACATACATTTCATGAAAAAGTATTTACTGTACCTGCGTGATATGACCTAATTCTAGGTCTCAGTTTTTCACCTGAAGTCTGCAAATCTCCACCTAGCATGAGTTTTATTTTCATGGTTAGTAAACACTAGATTGTTTGGGGAAGGGATGTGTGTAGGGATTGGGTCAAGGATAAAAAAAAAATAGTTTTCTGTAAAGGTTGGCTCCTCCACTAACCAAATAGATTCTGGTGACCGACTTCCGAAAAGGCCTTTGTCAATGCACGGCTACACATACCTAAAGACCGGATTTTACCCTCTTCTGCGGGATTCCTTGCTTCGATAGGAGCTTTACGTACCAGAGATAAGTACCAGGTCTTCCATCGTATCCCAGAACTATCCCAACCTCCTCACCTCCAGGTAGTTTAACTCGACTGATTCTAGAAGGGGTATTTCATTGCATCCCTTATCACGACTCTACTCGCGTTGAATGTGGTGTGCGACTGTTTTTGTCGTATCCATCTCCCACGTGATCCGACAGAATCGCACTCCTGCCACCTCTTAGACCTGCTGCGATTGCGCCAAGGGAGCGTTCCAGTTGGCTCGCATCAAATCGAAGGTCGACAAGACTATGATATACAAATAACCTAGTCTTAAGCGCCGCGCCAGCGTATTCCTCGCATACGTCTCCTTCTACCTCCGCATGCCCACCTTCTTGGCAATACCGTCACAGGGCTTAAGTTTCCCTCGGAAAAGCTGTGGAATTTTCCGAGCGACCCATAATTGCATACAATAATCCCGAAGTCTACTGCGTGGGTAAAATTTTTGGATTTGGACTGTATGTCTTCATTCACTACCAGTGCTTTTTAATGTGGTCACTGAGTCCACGTGTTTAGGTATGAAAGGATAGGGGATACCTATCCTATTAGGTAGGTATAAATGGAAAAGTGAGTTTTTGGTTCGGCTTTATTTTTATTGAGGAAGCCCTCCTCGTGAAGTAGTAGGCATTCACCTAGATAACTAGAAAGGCAACGTTATTTACAAAGTTCTAATTTTCAATTTCGATAAATTTAATTTTTAAATTTTAAACTTTCAGACCACAATTGATAAACTTGTCCCTGGATTTTTTTATGCTTGTAGAATATTGCTTTAAAACTGCACATATTAATTTTCACATATCAACTGAAAGTTTTTTGTCGCAAACTATAACTAATAAACTCGTCCCAAACACGCTGCCCCCCCCCCAACTCGTTCTAAATAAACAAGATAAAAGAATGTCAATGTTTTGTTTATAATAAACCATGTGTTTGCTGGATGTCCTACTACCCTAGAATACGTGATTTTTCTAAAAGATTCTTAGATACTTCGATTAAGGAACAAGTTATTTAAGTTCAAATATGAAAGTTAAATAGTTCTGTGTATATACTCGTCGTTGCAAATTCGAAGGCCGTAGTTAACAAACTAAGTCAAGTTTGACTGATGGGATTGACCTAATTTCTTGATCATGCTGTTATTAAAATTGTTAGTTACCGACATGCTCTGTTCGCAAATTTTATAAATAAGTGTGACTGCTTGCTCTGCATTATCTCAAAAAACCTGTAAATAGTTTAGTGAAAAAAAACTTACCAAGATTCTGCAAACTTCCCTTTGGTGTTTAAAAATTTTAATCGCATTCTTTGATATAAGATCTTTTTTTGATTAAAAAAAAATAATCGATACTATAAAAAAATCTTTTACTTGTATATTTTAGACTATGTCTAAAACCTTCTCCCTGCTAGAATTGGATTAAAAAAAACGATTCTATTTAAACTTTCACTTGGGTATTATTAGATTATGTTAAAACCTCTGATTTTCTCCTAGCATTGATTTATTATCATCACTCATAATCAACTCGGTATTTAATTTGTAATGAAAATTTGACCATCTTATTAAATCACTATCGCTTTCGAGCAATTCGTTATTATTATTTATTTATTTCACTGACGTTATTTTATTTGTTTTAAAACCAAAGTTTTAATTGTTTAATATTTCGTTAATACTCTATAATTTATTTCAGCCGGACTTCTTAGTCGTAATCAAAACTTTATTTTAGATATAAAATTCTAAATTTTATTATTATTATTTTCCTTTGTAAACTCATAGTGAAATTAAATTATTTTTCAATTATATGCCGCTTATCTATCTCATGATTATTATTCTCTCACAAATGTAAATTAAATTGTAGTAAATCGGATTTCTAAAGTTTTAATTATGTTATTATTATTCCGAAATCCTATTTATATTTTAAGACACAAATTTTTTATAAGTGTTTAAAGACCACTCTTCAATTATCTTTAATTCGTACAGAAACATCGAATATAAATTCACTGGATTTTACACTTTGATTTAAGTTAAAAAAAGGCAACGAATTGTTCACGATCAACCGTCCCCGCCGCTAATTCTTCCCTCACTAATGTAAATTAAATTGTAATAAATCGGATTTTTTTAATTATGAATTTTTTTTATTTCTCAAAGTTGAAAGAAAAACACTGAATCTATGAGAGAAACTCTTGAATAAATTTTCTAAGTCCGAGACCAAGAGTTCGCGATTCAATTCCGCGTCCGACCGTCCCGTCCATTGTACACTCACTGACGACAAGGGCCGGATTCCCCTTTGTTCAAACTTGTTAAACGCCTTCTTATGTTTAAAATATTTTGAAATAAATCTTCATTAATTGAATTCTGTTTATATTAGAATTTTTACGTACTTGGTTGTAATTCAATTTTAATGGCCGCACTGTCAAATATAATCGGTTTTCTCTAAAGTAAACTTCTATGTCTGATGTGTTAAACCAAACATGTACTTACGCCTTAATTTTTTTTGTTTTGATTACACTAACGGCGCCCAAAGAGACTCTCCGTTTCCAAGACCCTCTGTTTCCAATGTCACTTATATAAACACTCCTCAGGGCCAATAAACATTCATTTCTTTGTCTTTGATTCTGTTTAAAATAAAGTTCGTTCAACTTTAATTCCTGTGGGAACGAAATGAAGGTCACCCATCGTGATAAAAGTCCACGTGTCTCTTGTTTTGATTATTAGCCGTTACTGGATGTACCTATAATTTACACGATATTAGAAAAAAACTTTGCAGGCCCTCTTGAACGTGAAAATGTTCTTTCCTCCCATAGCGTAGGTGTAGGTAGGCATTACGGTTCATCACAACTTTTGATAGTGACGGTTATATGAAATGAAACTTAAAACTATACTGCGGCTTAAGGCAGGAATTATTATGCCGGAGGATCACTTTAGGTCCTTTGTATGTGGTAATTTCATTTTCACTAAGTTGAGCGAGAGAGCTAATAGTTGGATTTTCGTGTCTGGCTGGGCAGCATAGATTTTTTCCGATTGTGAAGCAATTAACTTTTTTATCAGAGGTATGTTTGTGTCTTTGTAGAGAGTTGCATCCCTGGTCCACTTCGGTGGAAATGCTAATCAAATGGCTTTGTTTTGCAGGGTTTATAGTTTATACAAGTGAGTTTCAGCTGCATGACCCCTAACGGGAGTAGCGTATGTAAAGTCCAACTTTATATTTGTCTTGTATATGAGTAATTTATTGTTTGATGATGATCGACTTGAAATCTAGGGTTAATCTGAGGTTTTTAATATATTTTTCCCATGGAACCTCTTCTCCAAACAATATAATATATTACAAACAAATTTGAGTAATCTTTTTGAATGGTGTTCTATCAACAAACTAGCATTGAATATAAAGAAAGGCCAGTTCATTCATCTTACAGAATAAATAATCCAATATTTTTTCAATACACATTAAATAACAAAAATTTGAATTGCGTTAGTGAGATTATTGACCTAGGTATAATGTTCGATAGCAAACTAACCTTTGTGTATCTTTTTTTTTTTTTGTATTTAACGACAATATCAAGTAAGGTAAAGAATACAATATGAGGTAAATTAAAAACAAATAGTGAAGTATTTTGTTCTCAGTCCTCCTCATTAGGTTTTCCTGTTCCGAAGCGGACTGAAGGTTGTTTGTATGGGTGTTGGTCATAAATTCCTCCTCATCTAATTTGTTCGTTTCCACAAAATAGAAATAGACAAGCTAAAAAGTGCTTATGTTTTTTATCTGTAAGTTGCGTTGGTGTTATTTTATAATTTTTATGATTTCCTCATCTTCGTGTTTAGTTAGCCATAATTTGATATCTTTTTTGAACTTTAGTGTCTCCATGGTGTTTTTAATTTCGATTGGAAGGGCATTGTATAATTTTGTAGCATGGAAATGATGATTTTTCTGACCAAAAGTTGTATTTAATTTTGGAATGTTTAGTAGATTTGATGATTTTGTCCTTTTAGTATAGGTGTGTTGGTCATCAAGGTACTCTTTTTTTTCTTTAAATTTAAGTAGTGCATTTTTTGCGTACAGTTTTATAATGCTGAACACATTGAATTTTTTAAAAATTTCTTTTGATGGAGTTAAAAAAGGTACCTTCAGGATTATTTTTATAATTGCTTTTTGAGTTTTGACGAGCTGCTTCATGTGAATGTTTGAGGCAGATCCCCATCCAATAATCCCATATTCTAAGCGTGATTGACAAAGAGCGTAGTAGACTTTATATAGATCATTTTTATTTAGTATATTGCGTATGTTTCTAAAGTAGTACATGAGCTTTGTTAATTTCTTTGTAATGCTATTTATGTGAGAGTCCCATCGAAGATTTTCATCGATTTCAATGCCGAGATATTTTATATTTCTAGAGTGTGTTATGGTGGGGCAGTGACATGATTGCGTTAGGTTTCTTCCTTGACAATCGTGTAATTTGAGAGCATAATTCTCAGCTGGTTGACCTCTGGCCGTTATAAAAAACGTTAAATATTTAGTTTTGTTAACATTGAGTGTAAGTGAGTTTTGTTTCAGCCATTTTTGCAGAAGTACAAGCCCGTGTTTAGCTTCTTTGTAAGTGGTTACCCAATCACTTCCATTAAATAAAATTACAGTGTCGTCGGCAAAACTAATAATTTTTCCTTTGGTGTTTATGTTGCATATATCATTTATATATATCAAAAATAATAGAGGTCCTAAGACACTTCCTTGCGGCACACCATATTTGATTGGGAGAGGCTTACTTTTACGCTTTTCAATTTTAACACACTGTGAACGTTCTGACATGTAACTTATTATCAGATTTAAAGTTGTGTTTGACATCCCAATTATTTTAAGTTTCTTGAAAAGGATTTTATGGTCTACCGTATCAAAGGCCTTTTGCAGGTCTATAAAGATTGCCAAGGTTTTATTTCCCCCATCTAAGCTTTTCGTGATCGTATTAATGATATCGTCTATGGCATCGGCAGTACTCAAGTTTTGTCTAAAACCATACTGGTATTTCGAGAATAGGTACATCATAAGTTGTTTTTTTAGTACTTTTTCCAATATTTTAGACAGGGTACTTAGAAGGCTTATCGGTCGATAGTTATTGATATCATTTTTACATCCTTGTTTATGTATGGGTATGACAATAGCTTCTTTAAGAGACGTAGGAAATATGCTTTTAGTTATAGACAGATTGATAAGGTGGGTCAGTGGGAAGGTAATTTCTTCACTAAGATATTTTATTGCATTAGTTGAGATTACTTCATCCCCTGATGATACATTTGGTTTTAAGGAAGTAATTATGTTTTTGATTTCGTCAACGGTTATTTGTTTGAAATTAAGTTCCCTTTCCACATTACAAGCTTCATTTGGTTCGTTTGCATCATGAACACATTTTGTAATTTGTTTTGCTAAATTTGATCCAATGTTTGTAAAAAAATGATTAACGTGATTAAGAATTTTGTCAGGGTTTTCGGCATATAGAGTGGGAACCTTGTTTATGTTCAATTCATCGATTTTTGATGTATTACTGGTGGATTTAGAATTGGTCACTTCATTTATAATTTGCCACAATTTTCTGGGATCATCGTTACATGCTTCTATTTAATTTTTATAGTAGGATTTTTTTTGTGGTGTTTATGATGTTTTTGCAAATATTTCTATATCTTTTATAGTATCGTAGCTTGTGTATATCATAGGAATTTTCTTTAAGTTTTTTATGTAATTCGTCTCTTTTACGGATACAGTTTATAATATTCTGTGAGATCCAAGGCTTAATGTGTATATTCTTATGTGAAATTTTCTTCACAGTTTTTTTGGTATTGGATACTATGTTGTGTTGGATTATATTAATGAAGCTATTCCATGCCTCATTTGTGTTGTCAATATTTTGTATTTTTTTTCCAATCAGTACATTGCAAGTTTTGCTTAACGGCATTCCAGTTTGTTTCACATTTTTCTATTATCATCGGTCTATTTTGAGTTTTCCTTTCTTTGTTTTGTTTAATAGCTAGGATTGTTGTAAAATGGTCAGTTATTGTTGATTCGTATATGATAGATTGCGTATGTTTTTTAGTTTTACTCATAATATGGTCAATGCAGGTTTTGGAATTGTTAACTTTTCAAGTGGGTTCATTTATAAGGCTTTTAAGACCGTGTGAGGCTAACGTCTGCAGATATTCATTTTTTTGGGGATGACCGTTTTCCAGAATATTGATGTGTAGATCTCCAATAAGAAAAACATTTAATAATATTACAATTATTATAAACATTTATAATATCAATTAATAATATTATCTATCAATAAGGCCCTAAAGACTCTTGGTTTTGTTTTGAGAACTGCAAAAGACTTTAATAATTTAGGCACATTTAACATGTTACATAAAACCCTAGTACGATGCCAACTAGAGTATAACTCTACGTTATGGTCTCCCTTTTACAATATTCATTCCGACAACATTGAAAAGATTCGACATAAGTTCTTAAGATATATAAACTTTACATTGCATATTCCGGTACAAAATATTGATTACAATTACCTATTGGATAAAATGTCCATATTAAAACTTTCAGGGAGAAGAATAAACACAGACTTAATACTATTACACAAAATACTGCATTACAAAATTGACTGTCCTGAATTGCTTCAATTAATCAACATCCATATTCCCAAAAGATCTGGCCGACATTTATTACGATTTTATTTTAACAACACCAGAACATTTTCTTACCAAAATTCCCCAGTCCCGAGACTTCACAGCCTTGGAAATAAATATTCTGATCTAGGAGATATATTTCACCTTACAATTAACCAATATAAATATTGTTTATTCATTTTCTTTTATCTAGAAAGGCACAAATAGACGTGTATAACTTCTGCAATTTTTTGTTTATTTCATTATCTATTTATGTAAGTCTTAATATTATTTCTTCAAATGTGTGTTATTTTTATTGTGTAAACATATGCTTTTGTTGTTTATGTTATTTTTTTTTCTCATTATATTATATTTTCTTTATTGTTTTAATTTTCATGTACTTAAAATAAATGTGTACTCAACTTATAAACTAGAATGTAAAAGCCCATTAGGGCGTGTAATAAATAAATAAAATAAATAAATAAAAATAATGTTTGGGGCTGTTTAGGTAGTCTTTGTGAAAAAAACTGGAGAAGCGCTTTGATGGGATTAATTGTAATTTTCTATTTTTTACGATAAACTTTGAGATTCAAAATCTAAATAGGGTGAAAAAACCCTATTAAATTAATTTTGCTTTACACCAACACTTGCCTCGACCTCACTTTTACCTGCATCCATTAGCTTCGTTTTTTTATTGACCGTCGCTTAACCCTGGATAGTGGATACCAAACATTTTCTGGACCAGACCGGCTACGTTAGAAGAAAGGAGCCGTTGGATCACTTCAAAACAACTCTTAATCAGACAACCGAGACGATTTTCTATCGAAATTTGGTGCCTCCGTGGATTGGGACCTCCAGCCTCTTACTGTTCTTGTGTGCCTCACCCTGTGTGGCACACTCACGTTTGTCTTTTTTCTATTATCTTTTCAATTTTCTTCTCTCCATTTATTCTGTTTTGTTGTTAGTTGTATTTTTTAACCTATTTTCTGCTTGCGTAAATCTTTAACCTAAATTTTTATACTTTATAAATTCTAATTAATTTAGTCACCCTAAAATAGGCATCCACCTAGTATGCCGATTTGATGTAACAATCTTTTGTAATGTCTTAAATTACACGTATTTTATAAATACCCTCTTACGATGAATCGAAGTACTAACCCTTGTCAAAATTACAAAAAAAAACATTTTTCATTCCTCGTCAACCAGTAAAAAATAATTAAAATTTCCACTAATTATGATATAAAGCATTAATTATCTTTTTTTACTTGCCGAATATGTCCTAAATCAATCAAATTATTTTTCAAGACCATGAAAAAAAGATTTATTTGCGAAAATCAAACATTGCGTTTTATTTTTAATGGTTTCAGTTTATTATGAGATCGTTAAAACACCGCACTTGATAAAAATAAAAATAAAACTCATTTAGATTAGCACCAAGATTTTTTTTAAATCAAACGTGATATCTGAAAAGTGAAGCTTAATATGAAGCGATTTAGTAAGCAGATAATGAATTTTTAAATTACGCCCTCAAATACGAATGACTTCATAAATTCCTAATATTTACTTTGACACTTAAAAAAATCTACCACGATTTAATCAACTGTGCAAAGCGGCCGAGCCTTGTAGTTAAATGGAGTGATTAAAAACTCACCCTTTGCCAAATTTCAGCCCTTAAATTCTTTTGTGAAAGGGGGTTGATTTTTCGCAGTCTTAAATAATAATATCTTCTGTAGAACGGCCAGAATTGTTCTGGAAGTCATCTCCGTCTTACTGCCGTTAGAGGAGTAACAATAATTAAGAGCAGACGTTCGAAATACTAGGAAGTTTTTAGGGGTGGGTTCTTAATGCACTTTCTCCCCTTATTGGGGTTTAAAGGGGTGTTAAACTGGATAACTTGAATCAAATAAATTTAAAATTTTACGAAAGTCAAGCTGACTGTACAAGGTTGTTCAAGAATACTTTTGGCAGTAAATGTGCAAGTTACGGGTGAGGCGTAGGCTTATTCTGTATGGGGTTGCATGGCATAAGAGCTTGAGTACCTATTTTGTGAAAAGGAGAGTTCAAAGCAGAGGCTGGATCGATCGATAATTAACAAGACGCAGTTCACTTGTGGCCCAATCAATATTTTAATAAAAGTACCCGATCACTCATTAATGGTTCGTGAGCGCGTTACGATGATCGGGTTTTGATGATCGATTCAGAACTATTTCAAACTGCTGGAGTCAATGGGATTACGGAATCCCCAATTGGGGTTTGTTGTGAGGCTAAGGGGAATATGACGAATAGAAAGAAAAATTGTGAAGCTCCCGGCTATTCACAATATCTGGTCACCTAAAAACATTTCAATGAACTTTTCTTTTGTAAGCAGGTTGTTATCTCTGATGAACAAAGTATCTAACTATTCGTCGAAAGAAGTGAATTGCTCCCGAAAGACTCTGGACTAAGAGCCGAAAAATGGCTTGACTGGTCCCGTGGAAATATTTACTTGAGGATTATATCAAAACTGACTCATCCGTACTCATCATTATTATTTAAAATCATCAACGGATATTTAGATAGCCCTGAACTAGTGAATATGATGAATTATCAAGTACCCAATAATTACAACACTTGACTCCATGCTCCATAATATAGTTGCTTCTCGCACTAATTTTACGTTCAAATCTTGTCTTCAGAGATTACTTCGTGTGGGGAATGAAACTTGCTCTGTTGACATATTTTTTTATAAAAATATCGCTTTCTTTAAAAAACGTACATGTTTGTAAATATATTGCAACAATCCTTGAATATCAAATAGTTAATAAAAACAAATTCACTAAACACTGTTCTGTTACTTCTTTAATTTGTAATTTTTGTGTACCTTTTATTTTTTGCTGTATTATGATGGTTTTGTTGTATGTTTGCTGAATTTTTTGCTGTATGTTGCTGCTACTGATGCTCCTGTACAACTTACTCCTGTATAACTTACCAATATTACATGTAAAAACCATCAAGGCGTTAATAAATAAATAAATAGAAACGTGGTTATAATGATGACCCTTCTTCTTTGGCGTATCATACTTTCGACGTATAATTTTTCTAATAAAATTTCTTGCACCGCAAAATAATAATTTGAAAATTTGCAAATTCACTTTGTGGCGTCGTTATTAATTTAATGAAAGCAAATAACTTTGTGTACACCACTATTTAATTAACTATATCAACATGTTTCTTTTGTTAATTTTATTAACTTATTATCTTGACGAAGAAAACATAGTTTTTGAAACATGTTTATATTGTTAATTAAATAGTAGTGTACACAAAGTTATTTGTTTTCATTGAATTAATAATTTGAACGCTGGGCAATATTTAAGCACCCCTGTTTGTTGGTCGCTGGGGAGGTTTGCTCGGGCACAATTAATTTCGCCTTTTATAATTTCGCGACACTTCAAACACCTAAGAGGGGTTTAATGATGACTTTTTTCGTAAAAATTATTATCACCAGTTTTAAAGCGCCTTTTGAGCTGAATATCCCATAAATATAATAATTTCTATTTTCAGAACTCAAATTCAATGTAATGTAAAAACGTTTTAAGTGCTTATCTCGACATAAAAATAAGTTGAGTGACAGAATATAATCTGATCTAATTATTAAATATTGACGAATGAATATAATTGTACGTATTACTATTATTTTTTTACATTTTTTATATGTAAGTATCGAAGATGTGGGTATTTTTATAATAAACTGCTCTCTCGGAAGATCATTTTCGATTGTAGTTACGACAAACAGTCCCGCCACAGAAGGGTGTGGAGGGCCTGTTTGGGGATAGGAAAGAGTGAACATGGGTGTTAAAGAGTCACATGTTATAAGAGGGAGGAAACACAGACGAAGGCAAATCGCTCCACAGCCGAGTTGTAGAAAAGGTCCGTGATCATGTGACAGATGTCAACCAAAATGTTGGGCATACCTTCGGCAAGTTTACCCTATTTCCCTAAATCCTCGGAGAATATTGCTTTGAAATACCGGTAGAATAAAGAGAGCATTGTTTTTAATGGGTCTCTTGTCTAGCTTCGTCTTGATTTTCTTTATTATTTATTTTAAGGTACCAAAGAAAAAGTACAAAATGATCTTATGTATTTTTTGTGTTATTTGTAGATGGTGTTAAACCACATGATTTTAAGTATTTGCAAAATTTTTTTTTATACAGAGTTTGAAAGACGTTACGGAAATCACTTAACGATTTTTTTTTTAGCCCAGTGAAACCGCACAAGAGTGAGCAACCGCTACCAACCGTCTGGGGCAAGTGAGACTATGGCATCCTCAATTGGGGTATGTTGTGAGGCCGAAGGGAGTGGAGAGAAAAATGAGACGGGAAACAGGAAAATGGTCACCAAACATGACCAAAGCCATTTTTTAGCATTAGTCTCACACAATAATTAACCGCCTTTGTCACATTTGGGGATGCTGTGTGGCGGGTATTTTTAAGAGAAAGAGACAAAGTTCTGGGAAGGAAAAAAGTATGAGGCATGGGTATTGTGTTCAGGAGCGACGAAAGTATAAATCTATCTCTCAAGAGAGACCGGTTAAAGAGGTCAGCGGGTCTCTTCAAACCGACATCTCCCAATCCGGCCTTCCACGCAACTGGTGGAAAAGCGCATCCGCCGCCAAGACCTGAGCACACCTAACTCGATGAACCAGGTCACTTTTGTTAATTCACCAAACATGTCGAACCACTTGGGGTGACCCGTGGTAGAGGTGTTGGTTATCCAATATATGGTTCCCGGGGCGGCTGTTCCCATACATACCTGCCTTCTAATTTCAGGCAACAAGCAACGTTTCATTTTGAATGGTGGTAAAGAGAGTATTTTCCACTCTGGAATGTGTCACAAATATACTCTACATTATTTTAAATGAGTAAATAGTGAACTTGAACTTAAATAGTGAAATATATAAATGTTGAATAATGAACGAATCAATCAAACCAAATATATTAACAAAAATAGATAAAAAACCAATGTGTTAAACGAATCAACCCTATTCTTTCTGGTTTAAGGACAATTTCCCAATGTTTGGGTTCAAATTGCAGCTTTTATCATTCGAAACTGACGGGTTTCTTCGAGGATCAGGAAATGCCTTACTAAAAGACATCCAGCCCTTCGTTGGGCCCATGTTTTGATCATAATAAACGGCAATTTGCGGAGCCCCAGCAACATATAAATTCTACATTTTATTGACATTCCCGATCAAATTTCCGGAATTCATTCAACAAATAACTACACATATACAGTAATAAAACTTTCTCATTCAAACTTTATTGAATTGTTTTCCTCCCTTTCGCACAGTTTTCAGCTTTTTAAGCTGTCGGGTCTAAACGATGTTTTTGCGAAGGGATGAAAGAGATAGAGTACGTTGTAATTAAAATGTTAAACTCACTAACTTATAAAAAAATAATTTTTTATTTTTTATTCATTTATTATAAAACAAAGTAATACAATATGACAGCAAACATAAAAATATTGTACAAAAAAAAGAAAAGTCCCAATTAACTACTTTTTAGTAGTTTGTCGATGGGTACTTTTATTTTGAAGATATAAATAAACTTATTTTACTTTATTATGCAGTAAGATTTTTTGTGTTAGTCTAATACAAATTATTTCTTTCGGCGAGCCAATTTTTCAATATAATATTTGTTTATCATTTGTACATTTTTTTAATTTCTTCAAGTAATATATTTAAGCAATTAGGTATCATGTAGTCCAGCGTACTTTGTCCATATTAGGTACAATTAGTCCCTAATTTAACGAAAAACTAGTATTGTAAGTGTGGTCCAGTTTATTTATGTACATAAGGCTATTCATATGCTAAAATATAATTTTATACCACAGAATTGCTCTTACTGAGAGAATTTTGAGATTCTGGTAAAAGTACGGCACATTATGCCTTTGTTCATATAAATTTTTATGATCTAATAATTTAACCAATGAGTTTTGAACTGATTGAAAACGATTTACATTTAATTTAAATGAAAATCCCCAAACTGTAATTCCATACCTTATAATAGATTCAACTAATGATAAATAAATTATTTGAAGTGTGCAACTTGAAACGTAAATATCTAACATCACATCTGTTATACACAAAGGGTTATTCTTTCAGTAAGTTAACTGCATAATTTTCTTATCTAATTGAACGCCGTTGTGGGTTTATAATTAATTATATGGATACTTGCATAATAAATTCCCAAGATATTATCATATATCTTTTAATTTCAATTAAGGAGGCGAGCATGGGTACCGCCGCCCCGGGAACCATTTATTGGTTAATCAGCACCTCTGCCATAGGTCACTTTAAAAATATTCGATATGTTTAGTAGTGACTAACCTGGTGGTGATGTAGTTTTATTGACTGACGCTATATTCAGAGAAGTTGTAGCCAGTTATAGATAAACTAATAGTTGTTAAATCTTATTCAAACATTTTAGAGGTTGAATAATAATTGCTATCGTTTATTTTATGAAGATATTTTCACAAAGAGAAATAAAAACACATTTTATAAAACATTGTTTGTTTGAATGTAGTTATATTATAGATACCCACTTTTGATTATATATTTCTCGCGTTTTGGAAAAACTTTGTCCAAAAAAAATGTTCGAGTGATAGCCAGAATTAAGCAAATGTCATTGAAGATCAAAGTCACTCCTTGTTTCAAAAGTAACCCCATTTTACGGTTTTGATAAATTTATATATAAAAAAAACTTTAAAAAAAGAAAGGAATTATTTACATTCTCTTCCTGTACAATATATCTAAACAAGCGAAAATTTAAACATAAATTTATCGCAATACCAGTTTAATTAAATTTTTTAAGACAATATTGCCTCCAATGAAACACACAAAATTAACTTCAGTTTAAATGCCCGCGTTATTATTTTTTGATGACATCTAAATTAGTTATGTTTACGTTTCATGCAAAAACAGTAATATTAGTAATTAATTTTGCTTTACTTTTTCAAATCTTCCCTTAGCTAGACACCCAATCTTTCTATCAATTTTTATACTAAATTAAAATACAAAACAAAAAAAAATTGTCCAAACAATTGTCATTCGCATTTGTTTTTTCGATTTGTTTTTGAAACCAAAAAATATTATCCCTTATCAACTTCTTCTTTTTTTGAAATTTGAAACGACCATGGTTTGCATAATTTCTGTTACATGGCAATATATTATGCAAGAAATTACAACTAGGGGAAAGGATCAATCAATATTGACTTTATAATATTTTCGTTATCGTAGCAAAAAAAAAATATTAAAAAATCTGTTAGAAAAAGGAGATTAAAAAATAGTCAAGGTACTCAATGGCGTAAATTACGAAGCTCCTCAAGGATTCATACTGCGGCCACTCTTATTCCAACTAAGTAAAATTTATGATTTCACCGTCAATTAAACCCGAATGGCGGAATCTTCATATACGCAGATGACACTGCAATATTTTTCATTGGCAAGAACTGAGAAAGTATATCAGAAAACTTTAAACTGTATCTTATTATATTAAACAACTGGCTATTTAAAAAGAAATTAACAATTAATTTAAAAAACAAAAAAACTGAGCTTGGGCTCACCAAAAAGAAGAAGAAAGAAATCTTCACATTTAAAAAGTCAAAAACACTGGGGGTTTACAAACTAATAAACCTATATTCTTGTTTTTTCGTTATTTGTTTTTGGGGTGTAATGCCGTGTTGCGCTACCTCCTTCTTTAGCCAACGTTTCGGACAGCGTTACAATGTCCATCATCAGGGCAGATGTGTAACTGTATACTTGTTAGTTAGTTAGTTGATGATGGACACTGTAACGCTGTCCGAAACGTTGGCTAAAGAAGGAGGTAGCGCAACACGGCATAACACCCGAAATAATTTTGGCCGTGAAAATCTAAAAACTTATCTGTATTCTTGTTGTTTAAGCAGCGTTTAAAAACACTAAATAAATACCTTATCATCCCACTAGCTGGTGTATTTGGTAGAACAGCTCATCTTCTACTATCACATATTTAGGAACTTGTACGTTAGCTGAATATAAATAAATATTTTAAAATAATAACAAAAAATTACAAATTGTACTCTTAAACACAACGCCCATAAAAAAACTTTATACAAGTTCCCACAATAAGACTAGAGGATTTGGGTTCAAGTACGTTATATTTTTATTTTCGGTTTTTTTAAACATAGAGACCGGCAAACCTTTCAACAGAATTCAAGAACGAGTCGAAGAAGCGACGCGTTTTTGTTTTCATTGATGTATTTTTAATCTTTTTTAATTTCTCATCTCCGCGAGTGTTAAATTGAATAAGATTTAACAACTATTAGTTTATCTATAACTGGCTACGACTTCTCTGAATATAGCGTCAGTCAAAAAAACTACATCACCACCAGTTTGGGTGGCGCTTTGAGACTGACAAGGGAAGAAGCCGCAATAATGCTGATCTGGGAATGTTCCGAATAAGAAAAGAGAGAGGAAAGATAAATGCCAGTCTCTCATTAATAATCACTGAACAATTGTTTTTAAATTCAGTAAAATTCCCATAATTTTATCACATTGTTACCTCTGTACCATGCACCTCGTACGCCCCTTAATTTAAAACACTGGTTTGAGGTATATTTATTTTGGGGATAAGATATTTTTCGGTTCAATAATCCGACCCAACTAAAGAATAAATCCAAAAAATTTCCGCTGGAAAAGCTTGAGCCGAAATAAGACGGGCTTTTCCACAAAAAATCTGGAACGTTATATTTTATTATATTCGCCGGCCTTCAAAAATGGTGACTGAATCGTCCTTCTGATTTTTTGACACGCGAAAACATTCGTTAAAGTAACACACGTTGATGAAAGGTGGTAGGAAAATTTCAAGGCTTGATTGAAAGTATGCCACGTGGAAGTTTGTGGAAATAGTGTAGGGATATGGCGGGAGGCTGGATCTGGTGTTCAGGACGTGACAGGAGATGGAATAATAAATGAACGCGTATGAAAAGATTTATTGTTATAGAGGAAGCGAGGAGTGTGTGACAGAAGAGAATTTTGTAGTGTTTGTTCATAAAATTTTGGAAAAATTTGTCTATCTTCAGCATCTTTGTACAATTATTTATATGTTTTTTATTAGATTACTTACAACTAGGTAGATGTACTATAATTTTGGTATTTATTAACACAAAATGCGCAAAAAATTTTTATTTGAAATTCTGATAAAAAATGCGTATGAAAAAATTATCTTAGAAAATCTTTCAAGAAATATCTTATTAGGGTTAATTGGGGTCAGGTGGTCGTAGTATTCTTATTAAAAATATCAATTATTTCGTATTGAATTATTTATGTATTTTGAACAAGTTAAACATTTTAATGAAACTTATAAATATAATAAAACTGTAAAACGACGATAACTTGTAAAATTGTTAAGGAAGGCCGAAAAGGTAGCTTTACATTTTTACATTCCTTACAAGGTATCAATAAAATAATGGCGTGGAACTCGGTGGAACTTTTTTCTTAACTCTACTTGAAGAAAACTTTTTTTTTTTCATAAAAATTAGTATTTTGCAAAACATAATCAAATCTTTATTGTGTTAAGACTTTCATATTTAAAATTATTTAAAATTTAAAAAATACCTGAGGCTTTATTATCCATGTTGAAAACTTTTTGATTATTAAACAGGGAAAACAGGTTAAATAAATAAATAAAATTTTGGGGCTCCATATTAGAGGTGGCTGTCACACAAAACATAGGGGTGCACTTGCAATCTGTACAGGTTCAGAATTTGTGTAAATTATCAGCGGGCCCGGTACGTTGAATAGTGTGATGGTCTCGCCTTGAACTAAGGAAATAATTCTTTTTATACCTAAGGGATGCAGTAAAGATATCGCGAACCATTCTGAGGTCTGGCAGAGGAAAGGGGGAGAGGCGAGGACAGTTTTTGTTATGGGGTTAATTACAATTGATTAATTGCACAGCATCTCGTCGCATGTACCTGAAAAGTTTGCGCAATGGGGAAGTGAAGACGGGCAGAACAAATGTAGGCGCCGGGGCGCGAAAGCAAACCGAGATGCAAGCTACGATCCACTACGCGCTACAAACTACTACGTGGACGTAGAAGAAGAAAAAAAAATAGTAGAGGTGTAGCAGAATCTACACAACATCTTCTTTTATATTATTAGTAGTAGTGGGAAAACATTACAATAGGGCTTATAGAAAGTCTAGCTAAGAGGCTTATTTAACTCTGGCTTCAATGGAGCCCCCGTACACGAGCTGGTCACATAGAGTATCACTAAGTTTATCAATAGAAGGCCTATTGAGAAGATAGCTCCCATTGAAGGATGCTAGTTTGTCATTTCGTTCCCTATGTGACCAATGTTGGTTTGTTAACACCGCAAACTATGCAAATGCATTTCCCGATAATATAAAAACGCAGGCTGAAACTACGATTAGCTATCCAAACAAAGTGGAATAATTCCGTCTGATGGACAATTGTTTCCCAAACAAATTTTCAAACATTTAATTAACTGTAACACATTTTGCTTTTCGGTCGTTGTTGATTAATCACCTGAGCCGACCCCTGAACCGGCCGAACCGTTCAAACCGGTTGAAAATAGGGCAACTATAATTCCGGTTCGTTTGCCGGTCAGTTTGTTGATTAAGGTTACCAAAAATATCAACATGGCGTACGTTTCAATTAGCTCAAAAAGCTTTTCTAATTAATTTATTAACATGGAAGCTTTGTGAATGTGACGTTTCGGGGGACGAGAATGCCAACATCGCTCAAAATATCCCAAATGACTAACAATTATTTTTTTTTAATTACGTTGTCAGTTGTCAACTGTGGTAATAAGTTAGAGCTATTTTGGTAATAACATTAAATTTTTGTCCTCGGGGGCAAATCGGGTAAAGCTTTTAATCAGAGGTAATTAAAAAAATGAGGACGGCGAAATATTAATTTGTAGTTCAGATTTTACAAATTTAAAACAAAATCCATCTTAATTTGAATTTTGGTTCCAAACTTCGATTAAAATATCTGAATTATTAGGTGGAATTATTAATTCTTAAAATTTTTACTTCATTTGTTATAAAGGACTTATGGCGCATTCTCAACTGATCTTTTCTATGAGGCACTGCGGTCAATATAAACCCGGCGAGAGTGTGGTGAAAAAATGTAACAAGAAGTATGTGGCAGGGTATGACATACCCGTTTACAAATTTGACTATAAAACTTGATTCTTAAGAAAAAGCATCATAATAAACCTGAATTTTGGGACTAACTACGATATGTATTCCTCTTTTAACCAGAATACTAAAGGAAGGAAACAATTAAACCAAGTCCGTGGGCTTCTTCAGTTTATCTTTAAACAAATATAAAATAATGTTACTGAAGCAGTTGAGTTATGTACAATAATATTGTATTTCTTACTATTCTTATGTAAAAGCCCCGAAAAAGGGCGTTTATCAATAAATACATAAAAAAAATTATTATAGCAAGACTATATGAAAACATATCGGAAATAAAACATTTGCGCCATTTTGACAATTTTTATGTTTTACTTAAGTGGAAACAAGTCATTATGAATTTTTTACAAAAATTTTCACACTCAAAAAAATAAAAAAAACTACAAAGGAACTAAAGAAAACATGTTTATGAAAAAAAAATTAATATGTTATAGAACATGAAGCAAGTAACTATACAAACTAACAAAAAATAATAAAAAATATTAGCAACATCTTAGCAACTGAAGTTCAAATCAGTGCAGTATTTTCTAATACTTCTTCCAGCTTTGACCGAAGTCGGGTTTCTTCACTATCAACGTCCATTTTCTATTAAAATCTGCAATGCAACAAAGAAATTAAGTAAAATAGCAGAAAAATTAATGTAAGTTTTTGTCACGAAATATATGCACTAGCTATGTGGCAGGGTATCACATACCCGAACGCAGTTTGCAAGCATATAACTCGAGCGCAGGCTGCCGCGACACTGTGATCATGCAACTATCTCCTCCCACACCCCTTTTACTCCCCTTTTACTACTCAAAGCAACAACTTGTTAACAAACCAAAAATACTCGCAAATAAGTAACATGATGGGTATGACATACCCTGCCACACTCTCACCGGGTTAAGAACGAAAGTTGAGGTTCATTTTCAGTCGACAGACAACCTGCTCTCAGGGATCTTTGTCATATATTCTAACTAACGTAGATTCTATGAAGTAGATCACAGACTATCTATAGCTAGCAACAAACGTTGTTTAAATCTTTATTCAAGAGAAAACGCTGACGCATACAGTAATATACCAACTATATTATACAAAAATAATAATAATAATATACACTACGGACGTTTTTTCAATATAACAATTCTTCACAGATTTACATGAGCTGTGTATAATACACTTTTAAGATTATTTTGAGCTATTTTATGATTTTTTACAATTATTATTAACATTTTTTCAATTATTATTATCATTATTCATCGTTGTCGTGATCCGATACAGGCGACTGTGTGCATGAGATTTTCTTAAGCAAGAAAGAGACAAAGTTATGCAACCGCACCGTGCTCTAATTAAGTACCTAATTCAAGTCAGTGCTTTGTCTAAATATCATTAGGTCATCAAACAAGCTTGCTAAGTATTAAGATTTAAAAAAATTAAATTAAAAAATTTCAAGATTTACGTAGTAGGTACGTTAAACTACACAAAACATTCAAAATATTCGTATTTTCTAGCAAAATCATCCCCTGCTACTATAGAAGAGTGAAATTATAAAATGAAAGAGCATTATTAAATTCATGTTTTATAATATATTATGTTAACTGTTTAAAAATATTGCATGCCAGTGTCACCATACACGTTTAACAAATTCGATTTTGATTCAAAATTTACGTTTAATGTACACATCAGTGATATCACGAGTAAATCTTTGAAAATGATGGGATTCATACATAGAATATCTAAACCATTCGAAAATCCCCAATACATTATAACCTTATAAAACTTGTTCACTTGTTGGACAGAAGCAAATTGGAATATGGGTGTGTTATCTGGAATTCACACTATTTAAAATGTTCAAAAATCATTGAATCTGTACAAAAAAAAATCCTTAGACTGGTATCATTTAAACCTAATTAAATGCCTCACTCCTATCTAACGAGGAACGACTTCAACAATTTAATTTTACAACCCTGGAAAAAAAGACAATTTGATGACTTAATACGTTTGTACAAAATTATTCACGATAAGCTTCAAACCACTCATTGTTTGAGCAATATTCATATTAAAGTTCCCAATAGACGTAATTTAAGGAGTCATAAAATATTCCATCTTGAATTATTTAACAACAATATTGCATACTTCAATCCTCTCTCTCGAATGTGTCGTCTATATAATACCATTGACTGTGACCATATAGATATCTATGCAAACAATTTCACATATTTCAAAAAACAAATTATCCTACTCCTACCATGACACTTCGTGGAGAACAGAGTAGCTGCTTTATTGTCGTACCCTTTCCTTCTTTTCTTCTTTTTTTTTTCTCTGGATGGTATTATATTTGACACTACTATGTTTTATATTTCATTTTGATTATCATTATTTCTGTTATCACTACAAGCATTTCCATCTAGTATAAACTTAACATTAATTTTTCATGCTGTGAAGATTTCTAGTTGGATTAATTGGATTAACATTTCTAGTTGGATTAATATCTATGTAATATACCAATGGCAATTCTATTATTGTAATAATTGTTAACACTCTGTAAATGTTTCAAACAATAAATCAAAAAAAAAATTATTGCGTGTTTGCAGATAGTGTTTGAAAGCCCAATAAATTTAATCTTAAACACCAAACAAAAGTTTCCAGCTGTATTTGGTAATGGTTAATAACTTGCAAAACCTGCAAAGAAGCAAAACTTTAATATTCATAAATCATGGCATTTACGAAATTTGGGGTTTCATTTATATCGATATTATTAAGTATTTTTTATTGTGAATAACTGCTATCAATCGTCTGAAGCCAGTGATTCATCATCCCCAATTGCGGTGTGCAGTGAGATAATGGGGACGGGAAGGAGATGGGGAATAGGCAGGTGGGAAAGTACCTGGTTATTCAGATTTGGTCCCAATCACAGCTTAAGTCATTTCAAGCAACGTCTCGATTCTGAATCAAATCTACATCAGAGCCATACTGAGAGTGTCTTCGAACGTGCAGCAAAATTTTTATTTTTAAAGAATAAATTTAGAAGTAATGTAAATTAATCAAATAAAATTTTCTTTGGTTGTTAAGCGAAAAAATATTATTCAGGGGTGAAAATGTAATATTTTCTAAATTATTCAAACGACCCATATTTCCACCCCCGAGAAACCGAAATGTAAACATTTTTAAACTTTTTATTTAATCTGATTTTTTTGTGAAAATTCTCGTGAAATTTCTTGTTCAATGTTTTGATTAAATTGTTTAATTAAAAATATAATTCTGGTTGACAGATCTCTTTTCACTGTTTACTGTCCAAAAGACAAATTATTATTGTACCATTAAGATTTTAAACGTAACTACAGAAAAGCTTGTTTGAAAAGCTATTGTACATTAGCGCATTGGAGGATTGTTGATGTTAAAAGTGTGGAGAAGTCGGAGCAATCATGAAATCAAATAATTTAATTAATAAACTAGTTTTCTAATTAGTGACCTTTATGGACGACAATTTACATGACGTACAACACCAAGTCGTTGTTTTTGTGTTTTGTTCAATGCATCTATTTTGTCTCTAAAACAGACTGTCAACTAGCTTACGAAAATGAATCACAATTTGAACCCATCGGAACATGGAGAGAATCATGGTTATTGGAAGAGTGAAAGGCAGGAAAAATAGAGCAGTATCACTGTATGTGATGTTATTACTTTCCCTGGTAATGGCAATATGCTACCTCTCCAAAAATTAGTGTTTAGACTAATTATTTTTAATTTTATTGGACCTTTTGTTACTTTCTTCGCAGGCTAAGGGTGATAACAAATTTAAATGTGTTGTAAGGTTTTACTGACCTTTCAAATATTATATTGTTAAAAAATCTAATTAATTATTGTTGTTAATTATATGTGTAATTATATATTGTTGCCATGAATTATAAAATTCATGACAACAATATATATGTTTTAGAAATTTAAAAATGAATTCGCAATCAAACTTTACACCAAATTTGTAACGGCGTTGTAAGGTCAAAACAGTGTATTTGTGGGGTTGTTCTGTCGTTAAATGAGTATATGAGTAGGTTGATATGTTACCTGTTCGAGGAATATTATGTTTTAAAATTGAATGTCAAAACCTATTGTCGGCTTCAATATACAAAGAAAAAATAGATCATGCACGTAACAACAGATTAGTAAAAATGAGGGTTTGTCTGTTCCGAAAATTATAAATAAATACGGGCAACGGACATTCACTTATCTTATCCCTACCATATTTAATAAGATGCCAATGAACATAAAAATTGAATCAAATGCACCACCGATCACAAAAAAAAGTTAAAAAATGGATTATCGATCACTACTTTTTAAATTGATATTATTTGTAATCTTATGTATAAATACGACTGTGAGTGATTTACCCATGTTAAATCTCTGCCTGTTTATTTTATGCCTTTGTTCTGTAGTGACTTAAAAGTTATTTTTCTGTATCTATTTTGTATATTGTGGTTTTTTGTTATATTTGTGCCTTAGTTTTATATTAATAGTTTTATAAATTGATCTGCTGACAAACTGCTTTGTTTGTTTAAAAAATTGCTTTTGTTTAATTTAATGAAATCAAATAACTTTGTGTACACAACTATTTAATTAACAATATCAACATGTTTCGAAAACTATGTTTTCTTCGTCAGGATAATAAGTTAATAAAAAATAACAATGTTATATTTGTGTCATAGTTTTATATTAATTTTGTTTTTAATTAATCTGCTGACAAACTGCCTTGTTTGTTTAAAAAATTAAAGAATGACTTTTGTTTAATTTAACGAAAACAAATAACTTTGTGTACACCACTATTTAATAAACAATATCAACATGTTTCGAAAACTACGTACGTTTTCTTTGTCAGGATAATAAGTTAATAAAAAACAACAATTTTATTATCTTTTTATCCTGACTAAGAAAACGTAGTTTTCGAAACATGTTGATATTGTTAATTAAATAGTGGTGTACACAAAGTTATTTATTTTCATTAAATTAATAATGACGCCACAAAGTGAATTTGAGAATTTTGAAGAAATAATTACTTTTGTATTTACGAAGTGGTATTACTTTTGTACTTACAACGTTGTGCCATCCTCAATTCCTTGGAGAGTAGCCTCATTAAAATACATTTGCTTAATGAAGTACCATGATTAAAAAAAATTATTGGGCGCTATAAAGTCAAAAAGCTGTATCTGCAGATACCGTATTTTGCCATAACACGTGCGTTAACAAACTATGACTTTCCGGAGACCATGTAGGTATATAGTACAACAAAATTAATGTAACCTCATTAAAATACATAAGTAACTTCATGAAGTACCATGATGAAAAAAATTATTGGGCGCTATAAAGTTAAAAGGCTGTATCTGCAGATACCGAATTTTGCCATAACACGTACTTTAACAAACTATGACTTTCCGGATACCATGTAGGTATATAGTACAACAAAGATTAATGTAATATCATTGACAATGTAGAGTTTCCAATACACAACCAATTTTTTGTAGAAAATTTCAACAGGTTCTCTAGACTTTTCTCCTTGGGGTAAATTGTTCAATTCGGAATTCACAGTTGTCGGAACAGTTGACAGCTTGCGAAGTCGGGCGGGCCGGGCGAGGGGCTTCCACCCGAGGCGGCGATCAACTTAGCTTCCTTTAAAAATAAATTCCAGATATAATTACACAGGATACCGACTGAAGTCATTAATCTTGCACTTTCTTGGATAAAGTGTTGAAAGGTGCGGTGGGCTAACGATGCCCGAGCTTAAAAAAAAATAGTCGTCTTTTCGTTATCACCCTTTACCCAGAAAAAATATTGCTTCCAAACCTGCAATACAAATTTTTTTGACTTCGTATGGTCATAAATCATGTTTTTTGGAATTAAAATACTTAAATCATTATTTTTTTAAAGTCTTTTAATTTCGAAAATTATACTATTATTTTGAAACATGAAATAAGTGGATCTCTCATCCTCTCCCATCAAAAAGAACTATGTGAAACTAAACGTAGTGTGTAAAGGGACGTAGTTAAAAATTAGGAAATATTTTGATCTAATTCTTTTGGGTGAAAGCCTTTTAAAGTAAAATAATGTTTTTGGGTTTAGGTTTTGTTGTAATATATTTTTATAAAACGGAAACGACACTAAAAAGAATAAACACATTCATCTTTAGGATTTAACCTGCAAAAAAATGAGAAAGAATAAAACCTTACCACATTGGCCGCTTTGATTATGAGCTCACTTTTCAAGGCTCCTATTGGTTGTATTAACTGCCCTCGATTTTTTAATTTTATTTGTTGGGTGCTCCATAGCCTCCGCACTTTTGTCTACTTTAGTTTTCTGAAGGTTTCACTTCTACCATGTGAAATCACACGCGCAATTATTTTTCTTAATTCATAAAATAACTTTTCATACAGGTTTTTGACTACCACATAGTACATGTCCGAATTATGGTGGTTGATACATAATATATGTTATGATTTCTCACCAGGGTGCTGTTAAAAGTAAAGTATTCTTTAACGATGCTGTATTATTAATTTCATTTAATCCACCATTTGGATGACAAGATTACCTATAATGGATGCCACGTACAAAAATCACAACGAATTCATAAACATACGATTAAAGCAATATTAAACGGTTTTCGATGATTGATTATTACTTATTATCTCTACCCTGGAATTAGATACAGAGGCCAATTAAATGGAAATGTGATGTATTTTTTTTAAACGTTGTTTGGTTCTGAAACAGTTTTAAAAAAAAAACTTAATCCATATTCCCCAAGTCCTTCAATCATGTATTCCTTTCTCTTCCTCCTTTCCTCAAAGTCTCTACCAGGAAAAGAAGAAGATGTTCCTACCTACATGTGAAAAATTGAACAATATTGCCACCCAAGTTTACATTACCCACTTGGGCAGTTGGAATTGGATAGTGACATTGGTCACAACTCGCTCGTTCGAAATATCGCAAATAATTGCAAAATTTCATTTTTTATCAAATCAAAGTGTTGCTTAAAGCCTGGTGTTGTGCCAATATATTGGGAAGCCAGGATCGATCTTGAACCGCCATAAGAAGCCGTTAAAGGTAAGAGACTTCCTCTCATAACCTATTTCCTACGATCAAATTTCAAAACACAATCCATGGTTTTTTTGTTATTGGTTTTGGGGTGTTATGCCGTGTTTCGCTAACTCCTTCTTTAGCCAACGTTTTGGACAGCGTTACAGTGTCCATCATCAGGGCAGATGGCAGGGCTCATCTGCCCTGATGATGGACACTGTAACGCTGTCCGAAACGTTGGCTAAAGAAGGAGTTAGCGAAACACGGCATAACACCCCAAAAACAATAACAAAAATACTTTTTGGCCGTGAAAACCTAAAAACACAATCCATGGTCTTTATTCATCAACAAAAGGATTTACAGTGCACACATTCTCGTGTCGTGGCATCGGCGGTGACATTTTTGGTCCTTTGAGCCGGATAAATTTCGTTTTTTGTCGTTCTTTGTTAGACATTGTGTTTTGAAGTACAGATCATTCCATTTGTTGACCTTTTTCCGGTTTTAAAAAACTCTTTAAGAACCAAACAAACGTAATAATGGTAAAAACAGTAACAGCAAACAGAAGTGGGTGGTAGTAAAAATGAAGGTCGCCAGAGGAAGATTAACGCATGCACCAGAATTAAAAACTAAATATCTTAAGTGTGTGGCAACGATTAGTCTACAATACCCTTGTATTTAATTATTAGTTGACCATTCAATAATATTTTTCCACCGAAAATATGTATATTTTGATGATATAAATCGGTAAACTCTTGAAGAATTATTAGAATGAAGATCAAGAAGTAGATACTATTTAAACTGATACCTGTGTGCAGATTTTATATCTACATATTTTTTTTTCCAATTTTCCACCATCTTTCTAATAACTTGTTTTGCTTAATAATAAAACTTATAAAGCTCCATCCAGTTTTTTGTTCCACCTCAAAACTTAACTCCAAACCATTCATAACCTCAAGCAACGCCGGGTATAAGTCAGCTAGTTTAAAAATAAAGCTCTTAGAAATAATAATGTGTCTTAAATAAATTTTAAATTCAAATTAAATATTCACTTCGTCGAAGAATACAGATCTTTTTTTATAAACAAGTAGTCAACGTCGTATTATGTATTCAAAATTTATTAATACATGAATGACCTTTACAACATCTGTCAAGAATTATTCTAATTTGATAAATTATAAAATTAGTCATTTAAAAGCTTTAGAATATTAATTGTGTAAGTTATCCGAAAATGTTAAAGGTTCAATCTGTGAAGCACTTTTCTCAGCTCAAAAACTCAAGAATTCAATAAAACAACGACGGCATTAAAATGACATCAACTTATCCTTGACTTTCTTGATGTGTATATAATTGACTCAATCAATTCCGTCACCCCACTGCCTCCGTAACGGTAAGGATTCGACAAAAACTGAAAACCTTGCGCAGAAATGAAAAATTCACTACGAATTGCAGTGCAGCAATTACGGGACTACCTAGTAGTCTGCATTTTAATAAAATAAATTTTCTTGACTATTTAATTTAATTTATTTTTTAACCTCTCCACGAGTATGGGCGAAATGGTTCGGCGAAGCGAAAAAATGCCTAAAAAAGTATGGGCGAAACGTTTCGTCCGCAGCTGTTATTCAAATACCGTCATATTTAATTAAACTATCTGCATTGTAGTAGCTTCTGTTGATATCTGCACGTAGTTTGTTGAAGTTTTGGAAGACACACCTATAATACCAACTTCACAGTTTTAGTTTGAAAATTCTTTTTTCGTCAATCAGGTCGTCAGAAGAAGGAATCAGTTTTTTGGTAAGGACATGTTTTTTTTCGATGGTTTATTTTCGTGGATTGATGTTGACGACGTTTTAATTCAAAATATAGTATTGTTTTAAGTTAATCTATGATAATTTATAAAAAAAAAATATTTAAAAAACGAACCAAAAAAACTCACTCCCACGTCAGTTTTGTTCGCCAAAACTCACTCGGGAAGAAGTTAATGTAATTTACTTCACGTATGGAGGTTTTTTTTTGTGGAAAGGAAGGAATGAACCTGGGTCCAGAGACCCGTGTTGGAGGAGAGACGAAACACAGAGGCCAGCTGTTGAACCCAAGAACGAGTCGTAGAAACAACCCGTCAACCAAGTACAGACGTTGGGCGTGTGATGTGAGTTTCCTGATTGTGTACAGCTTTCTCGTACCTCTCATACCTCCGATAAAGATTGCAATATCTTTGTTAAGATGGGAGAATCTATCAAACGAACCGCCCGTTTCTGCACAGAGGCAAGGGTTTTTTTAGGAATTTTAGGGCTCCTGACCAGATGTGACTGCCAAATTCAATCACAGAGTGCACTAACGGTTTGTAAGGGCCCTGCTTTTGAGGTGCTAAATTATCTCTAGCTTCAATGGAGCCCCCATACTGAGCTGGTCACAAGCGAAGGTCTGTTGTGAAGATTACTTCCATTGAAGGAGACTAGTTTAACTGTGTTCCAAACAAACTTGTAATTAACTACTTCTTCCATCGCTAAATCTATATTGTTTGTTTTTTATGTGAGTTTATTACAGGTACGAGTAATTTGCCCTATTTTTTTCCTAGATATCCATTAAGAAAAGTCCAGTGGGCGAATAAATATTTATTTAAATATGTAAAGCAATAACAGTGCTTTGAATTACAAAAAATGTTTTTAATTTATGGTTTAAATTAAAATATAAGTTTGAATTTTATTTTTACTTATTTTATCATGAAATTACGTTTTAATTATTTTATTAAGAATATTCTGCCTAAAAACACCATTTGCATAAGCCTTAGAAACATTGCTCCGACCATCTGTTTAAGAACTTTATATGTAGATTTATTCAGTAGTGTAAAATAGGTATGTATTAAGTTTTTAATTTAGTTATCCCTCATCAGTATTCTCCCGAGCTTTAAGTAAACTATTTATTTACCAAATAAACTCCAGTTAAGTAGGGTAAAACCATTTAGCAAATATTGTTGGATATAGTTTAGGGACTTTAAAATGTTTGCGGAATTTTTGTTTTATCGTTCTGAGCAGTTGAGCTAAAAGTAATTATATTTTATGTATTCTAGGAATAATTTTACGTATTCATTTATGATAATTTATCAAAAAAACCTAGGGTACAAAAACAAGAATATTCATATCTGCAGAGGGTTATTTTATTTCTATATTTTTTGGTTCTGGAGTACAGTATCAGTTAAACTTCGACACTCCTACTTTAGAATATTGTGAGGCAGAAATAAGTTGTAAGGCGTGTAGAGAAAGGAAAGGGGAAGGTTTTTAGTACTTGACTCAACTTAGTATACCTTTCTTCCACATTTATTTGTAATTATTTTTGACTTTACCACAAAAGTCTAAAAACCTAAGTCTTATTAATAAGATTTTTTGCATATGCATGTATAATAAACAAATTTATTTATTTTTAGCCCACTGGTAGGCTAAATAAATAACATAACTTAAAACTATGTTTAAGCAAAAAATACAAATGTTTAAATATTACACAAAAAATCTAAAGACAGATTTACCGATAAACATAAAATTAACCAAAAAACTAAGAGTCCAATACCAGGGGGCTAAAATATTTAAAAAAAAAATGCATAGATTCAAAATATCAAAAAAATATATTAGAACACAAATTAATGACAATATGTTAAGTAACTAATAAAAATGTAAAAAATCCAAAACAGTTGTAATAATATTTTGCCTAGTACAAGTGTATTAAAGTTAAAAGTGTAAAAAGTACACAACATATAACCGGGCAACCTTAGGAAATTTATTAATTGCCGCGCACAGAGTACACAAAATATAACTTGACAAAGAGTTAACAAAGTAACCTTAGTTTAATAAAGAAACATTTTAATACTCTTCCTTTCACCAATAGCGAAAAAGTTTGTGAACTCTCAACATGTTTCTGTTTTGCAAAAATAACTTTACAATTTCAGCTTTTACCAAAATACAATATCGTAATGTTCTATTTTCCGCTCTAACATGAATAGTATATTGATAGAAAACAACTAACAACAAACTGACAAGCAGAGCGGAGCGACCCTTTTTTCTGACGTTTGCGATTTAACGTGGCAAAAAGTTTTCGTTTGTTTTTTAATACAAACGTTTTTCAATGTGGTTCGGAATAACTTTTATGCTTTTTTTGCAAAGGTGATGAAATCTAACACCGCAATACTTTCAAACTCGAGATGTGTTGACATAACTATATATGCTTCCCTTTTTAGGTTCCGTGACAGATGATCCCCGACAATTGCCTCCCATTTAATTTCGGCAGGTAACTAGGTATCACGTAGTAATTAGGTATTATGTAGCCCAGGGTTTTTTGTCCTTATTTGTTTAAATGCTTAGGTACGATCAGTCCTTTATTTAACGTAAAACGAGTATTGTAAGTATGGTTCAGTCTATTTATTCATATGCTGAAATATAATTTCATACCACAGAAATGCTCTCACTTAGAGAATTTTCTAATTCTGGTAAAAGTATGGAGCTTTGTGCCTTTGTAACTTTTATGAGCTAATAATTTTACCAATGAATTTTGAACTGATAGAACACGATTTACATTTGTTTTATAGGAAAGTCCCCAAGCTGTAATTTCGTACATTATAATAGATTCAACTTATGATAAATAAATTATTTGAAGTGTTCATTTGTGCATATTGGAACCTTAAATTTAAGTTTATATAATCTATTAAAAACAGATATAAGTCGTTCACAGACTTTACTTATTCGAAAATCCCGTTTGATAAAACAGTCAATAAATAACTCCTAAATAAACGTTTTGATTCTTGCCTAAGAAACCGGAGGTTACGGGTTCGAATCTCAACGCGCGTGCGCGAGTAAATTTGAAGGGAATTGCAATTTTTTTAAAACGTGGTACTTATTCACTTATAAGTTGTAATTATTAGTGTTCAAACTTTTGCGTGTAGCACAGTCTGTGAAAAAACTACAGAAGTAATATTTTTACACAGCAGATAAAGAAGGGATTGGAGATACCAAAAAGACGACGGGAGTAAAAGTAGTTTGTGCGCGTTGTTATTGCACTTCGGTTTAGGTCCACATTAAAAATATTAAATATATTAGTAAAGTCTATAAGTGAAACGTTCCAGAATGGTAGGAAATTTCAGTATGGATGGTGATGGTCTTACTTACTTAATATGCAAAATGTTTTATTTTAAATAATACATTGTGAAATTACACAGACTAATCAATCAATCAATATTTTTTGAGGAACGCTGAAGAAACGCATTTAGGTACACATGAACATAAACTAAAATGTAATGACTCCCATTTTATAACGGGTAAACAGAATAGAATTAGAAAAGTATCTTACTAATAAGAATCTTTCCGATTTATTAAATCATATCATTGCATCTAATCATGATTTTGAAAAATATTTTCCAAATTAATAATGAAGGAAAACGCTTACATAACTTAAAAGTCTTTGAAATAAATAAATCCCTTAAGAATAATGAGTCCATTATAAATAAACAAAAACATTATCGAAGAGTCCATCTTTGACATGTTCCCTTTCACCGTCGGTTTTCGCCTCCTTATCTTCACCTCAGTAATATATTATCTTCACCTTTTGTTCTGTATTGTCAAGTTAGTACATTTTGCCCTGAGGAAGTAACGGTTGTTCCGCAACCGTTTGCGGTGTTCAAAAAATATAGTGGTTCAAAGAAACATTATTAAATATATTTATAATGGATAACCTAAAGTTATAGCTGCATATATTCAAAAGTATAAATTTATCTAATAAAATTTACTAATACAAGTGACCTGCGGATTTGCAGCAAAGAATCGGAACCGGAGGAGGCCGTCAAAGATTTTTTCGCGGTTTTTTCAGTTATCATTTTAGATCGAAGAAATAAATAAAATATCTCTTGTAACAGAAATTTAATAAATCAAAATATCTACGTATTAATATCGCCGTCGATATTGGCGACTATAATTTGTGCAGACATCCAAACGAGTGTAAGTTATAGGATGTTATATAAGGTAGCTGGATTTATTAGCAGATGGGAGCTATAAATCAAAAAGGATCCGGTAATCTGATCAGATGCCCTGGGAGCCTCTAAACCTTCTCTCATTTCCTCGCAGGAAATGAAGAGTAATGTACACACAATCTAATAAGAACTGATAAGGAATAAAACTGTAACAACCAAATAAACACGTGTTTTATTAAACGGGAATCACGTTACAACGTTTTGTTTATCTGGCAGCTGCATATTTCAAAAACATCATTTTTAAAACGAAATTTTTAACAAAATGTCTAAAACGTTTTAAGACGAGTAAGTTATGTAAAATCGTGTATTTGTAATTTGAAAATTAAATAACATAAAAATATTTTAGATTCTTTTATTAAATTCAGCGAGTTGAACACATGTTTTCCTATAAAATTATCGAGTACCATTTTAATAAGTATTTTAATAAGATCAGAAAAAATAAAGTTTTATGGCCTTCGCTCACAGAGAAACTGAAATGAAACCAGTTGTCAACGCAATTCGAAATTTGTGAGCGCTACCATGGCAACCTGTTGACAAGGCTACTGAAAAGCAACTGCCACACAAGCAAAAGTGCTGGAGCATTGACAAATGGTTTCATTTCAGTTTCTCCGTGAGCGAAGGCCTTTAGGCCTATGGAAACTTCTTTAAACTTAAAAATGTTCTACACACGCACCCCTTATCGGTTATTGTTTTAGTGTTTAGTGTGAAAAATTAAATTCTTTGGAAAAGGATCGAATATTATTAAATATTTTTGCACAGCGTTCTCAAAATTAAGGATAACACGCTTTTTGGAAATGTCTTTTTCTTGAATAAATCAAAACAAGCGGCTAGTGTTACACGAGATTTTAAACCTAGACGCCAACAACGTCATTATTATTGCCTACATAATTATGCTTATTTATAAAGCGCCATTTTTATGAAAAATCATCTCAAGGGCGCTGTACATATAAACAAATGATAAAATAAAATTAACACGATAGACTTATAACTAAGATTAAAATTTAAGCTAGTGACTTACATCTTTGACTTATATAACTAGTGACTTACGACGAATACTTATTATTACTGACTGAAAACTGTGACATACATGTATATTTGCAACTGTGATTTAAAATAAGAGATTTACAACTTATTAGGTATTTACATATTAAATAAACATTTTCGGTCTTGCCGGATAACATTAGAACATTAAAAAAAAGTATTAAACAAACTATAATATATAGGTTTAGGTACAAACAGCTAACAAAGAGGTAAGTTATTGCTGCGAGTCGAAACAATTTGAGTATTTTAATATTCATTAACAACAAAAATATTGGTTACACGAATTCGGAACGATTGATCTTTCGAAGCTTAAGCCGCCGCTACCCGAATTTCTATCGATTTCTTGCATATCTCCTTTAAACCTTTGAAATTTTTAAGCTCTTAAAAAAATATAGGTTATTTTTGAAGATAATACCTAGATGAGTTCTACGCCAAAATGCAAATTATATGAAATTCCCTTGATAAAAAAAAATCGCAAAGTATGCTCCGAAAATTATTGAAAACACATCTGTTTCTTTTATTTTACAAGTTGTAATTGTGAAAAAATTCACAACGTTTTTTTATATGATACTTAAGGCGCCTTTCACGAGATTTTTGCTCTATTTTAAACGAGTCATGTTTTATTAAATATTTTGACAATTTTCGCTTCATTTTTATCATTTAAAATATTAGCGCGCTCTGTTCAACATTTGTAATTACATATCTCTCCATCTTCTTCGTTTTTAGAGAGGAAGCGGTACCTTAAATTCTGATCAATTTACTGACATTTGGTTAAAATAGTAAAGTTTATTATTAACGTGTCAAAGCAACAAATTTAATCCCTTTAAAACCTTTCAAAATGTAACGTTCTTTCAAACGATTGAGCGATTAGAACTTATTTTTATATTGATTAAACTAAACGCCTATATTCTGATATGTTCTGACTTTCTTCAATTGGTTTTCCGGGAATCTGTAGCGAACGAAATCTAAAGTTGATCGAAAATGTTATCAAATTTCGCAGAAAAGTTGTTTCATGTACATAAGTTGTTTTTTATTTCACCGAATGACATCTGTCTACATCGGTCGCAATCTTCAATTTAGTTATTTTACTGGTCGTCTTAATGATTCGTTTAGTAAGATATTTTACTCAGTTTCTCAAATTTTTCATTTAAACATTTGAAAAGAAACCGAATTCAAAGGAATTTTTTCTTTTTTTTTAGATTAAGGTTTCCGAATTCATTGGGTTTATGGTGCAAATTTTTCGCTGTTTCGAACTTATGCACTATTGGGAGGTGGGTATGGGCACCACCGCATTGAAAACCACATATTGGAAAATCAACACCTTCGCCATTGGTCTTTCCAAGTGGTTCTCTACGTTAGGCGACTTAGCTGGAATGCCCGAGTTCATCGGGTGAGGTGTGTTCGTATCTGGGTGGCAGATACGCCTGCCGAACTGGCGGGCTGGATCAGAAAAGGACAAATTGGAGAGATATCACCTGCTGGTCTCTCTCTGGATAAATTTATACGTCCGTCACTCCTGGTTACCCTGATTCCCTGATTCCTATTCACCCCTCATATTTTTCTCCTTCCCAGAACTTCCTCTCCTTATTTTTTTTAATACCTCAACAAAGCATCCCCAAAAATGGCATCAGTTTTGAGTAAATATAATACAAATAACGTACTGATTTCTATGTTTGCTTTTCTCCATAACTTTTTATCATTTCGTTGTCTTTATTATTTGGTTTCTTTTGTTTGACCAAGGAAAATATTTGATTAAATAAGTTAATACATTTTTCTTCCGACAATTTCTCAAGACATATATGAACTGCGTATTATGACATGTTTTTTAATTAAAAATCAAGACAAAATTCCACATAACAAATACATTTCTGTGTCTACGATTATAATACTAAAACTTCATTTGCTTTTTTGCATTAAATTTACTCACGAAGCCCTAAAAAAAATATTTTCCCTCGTGTCTTTATCATCTTTTGAGCGTAGAGGATCTTTCGAGGAGAGGAAGAAATAAACATTTTGTAGGAAGGAGGAAACACAAAGGCCGGCAAATTGTTCCACAGCCGATTTGCAGAACTCAAGAACGAATCGTAGAAAACGACCGGTTCTTTCGTAACAAGTCAATGAGCTAATGTCAACTGGAAATTTCTTTTATTAAAAGACAAATACCTTTGTACACATCACTTTATTTGAAACCCACTCTACATGTTTCATGAACAATGATCACCTCATCAGGAGTTAAAGTATACTCCCGATGAGGTTAACATTGTTCATAAAACATGTTGAGTGTACGAGTGTACATAAAACATGTAGAGAGGTACGTCGTATATCAAATAAAGTGATGTGTACAAAGTTATTTGTCTTTTAATAAAATAAATAATGCCATCACAAAGTGAAAACCTTACAAAAGAAGTTTTCTAGGAAAAATTGAAATTTCTTATCTCAATAGTATCACCTCGAGAGTTGGATACTTTCTCAGATGCTGGGTATTTTCCACAGCAAACATGAAAGTAGTTATTGTGGTTCGAAACCATTGACCCTTTATAAACATCAATTACGTACAACTGTTGATTTTGGCAGTTACTTCACAGTTATGTGAAGTTAACTTTTGGCAATCGTACATAAAGATAGTAGCTAACAAATATATATTTAAAAAAAATATAGATAAAGTTGGTAGTTCTTAGTCGAAGAATGATACAGTTAAATATGACCAAAGAGGAGAGAGTCGAATTAGCTCAATGGTTAGAGCAGGGCCCTGGCAATGCTAAGGTCTAGGGTTCAATTTCAATATGCGACTGTATCTTTTTCTGAATTAAAATCTACTTATTAGCAAATATTATATTTAATGATTAAGGATTACATGATATTTTTCAATGGTGTTCTTCATTATGTATGTTACGAGGTTGATGTGCGGTAAAGCCATGTATAATCGTGTGAGAAATGTTGAAATCCACAAAAAAATTTAGACTGATGTAAGGCTACTGTAATGAGTAAGTTGAAAGGACAATCAGATCATTTGGGCTCGTAGAGCAAATGAACGAAGAAAGGAGTATAAGGAGAATATATGACGCAAATGAGATGTTAAAAGAAGTCGAGGATGCCCAAGAAAAACATGGCATAATCAAGTGAATGAAATACTTTAGCTGGGCCATGTCAAGAGTCAAAATAATAGGAGAGTATAAATGAGACGATATATGAATGTGAATGAGGCAAGATCTAGTTGTTTAACGTGCTGAGACCTGATTGTTTAGCGGTCCGTCATCTCTGCCTAAACATGCGGAGAAATAATATAATTTTCTTTTGGCCATTCTTGGTGAGATCTTGATGTTCCAGACAACTCAACAAAGTGGCATTTAAACACCCTTTTGAAACGCCCATAAACCAACGCAACAACTTATTTAACCTTGTTTTTTTTTTAATCACATTTAACGACTTTTCAAAGAAGTGATGAAGTACCAGTTTGTTGAATTGTATTACCATTTTTTTATCACCTTTTGCTGCATTCATTTTGTTGCTTCTACGTGAAGAAGCGTTGCATGTCTACTGTGCACTCTCGGAATTTTCAAACCAGTAATTCCTAAAGTGGTCTATATTGACCCCCCAAGGGTAAATTTTAACGTGCAGTTGTTCCACTTGTCAATAAACAAAAAATGGGGGTGCATGAGATGTAAAAATAGGGGCGACAAGGATGGATCTATATTATATCTATGGGGACACCACATTATCAATCCATATGGCAACATGGAAGAAACGGAAGTCATGTTACAAGAAGAGTTGATGCGATTAAACACAAACGAAGAATTTAAGGATCGGCTTAGAAAGAGATATCAGCAATTCTGGATTCAGAGAGACGTACCTGTTACGTATCCTGTATTATGGACCATCGTGAGAAAGTTTATGATTGCTTTTTCATGTTCATACCTCAAAAGGGAACTTTAATCGCAGTTGCCAATCTTTTTTTAAAAAAAGAAATGTATTGGAAATCACTCGCCGAAGAGATTTTAAGTTAAACTTAAGTAAATTGAAGACAAAGATGAAATTTTTGTATCAAAGAATCAGGCTCATCCCATCTTTGTGTATTTAATTAAATTTAATATAGATATATATTTTATGTTTTACTTAATAAACTTTAAAATCACACATATTTTTTTAATTTTCCACTCTAAAGTTTATTTTTTCAAAGTGTCCGCTTCAACAACATATTTGTTTTGGTGAATTTGTAAAAAATCAATATTCGATTTAAACCAAAGTCAGACAAACACTTTATTTTATTATGTATCTATCTGATATGTAGAAACAGAGTTTGAAATAAATATTAAAAGTATTATTTAGAAAATAGGCATTCTTGGCCAAGAGGCTTTTGGGTTATTGGCTCAAACGAGAGGCAGTTCTCTGTTTTATCGGCCCACAAAAACTTATTTCAATCTGACGTACATACTCCTACGCGACTCTGACTGAATGCGTATTAAGAACTACGAGTACTTAAGAACAAGCCCTTCTAAAGAAAGAGGAACTGAATCGAAAGAAAGTGCCTCTTCTTGGCATTAAGCCAGAAGAAAAAAGATCTGCTTTCTGTGACACCGTATTATTTGAAACAGGAAAATGCTTTTTCTGATGTTTTCAACGGCTGGGAACAATAAAGGATATTTTTTTCCCGTTGAAAAGCACATTTTTTTAAATTTTGTATTTTTTTATTATTTTTTCGTAGTAAAGAAATATGAATATTACGCTTTCTAACTAACTTGTTAGTAAGTCAAAGCTATGGAATATTAATACTTATAGCACTCTTAATTGCGCAGCCCCACGAACTTATCATTGGATAACCCACACCTCTGCCGTTGGTCACCACAAGCGGTTCGTTTGTTGATTTGTCAGGGGTGGCGGAGGAGTCGCCTACCTCCTGCATGGCAGGCTGGAGCGGGAGACACCGATTGACCTTTTGATTTCTCCAGCAGAACTCTCTCAAAACATCGCCTTGCATCGCAGTAAGAGAGATGGGTTCATACGATCGTCACTTCTGGGCACACTGTCCCCAGAATCCTACCCGCCCCTAACACCTAATTCCTTTTTAAAAATTCGCCTCCTGTTTTTTTTACCTCCGAATTACATCCCAAAGCATCCTCAAAGATGACACAGGCCCTGGGAAACTTTTTCTCAGGGTTTTTTGTGTAGAGCTGATTATTTTAAAAAAATCAGTTTATTTTTACACTTAAAAATATTTACACTATGATTTTGTTCAATCATCTTAATATAGAAGTGTTTTTTTTTAATTTATTAATACACTTCACCATTATCATCGATTACTTCCCATCCTATAACAAAATGTTTATATGTTTATGGAGGTTTAAACGTATGTTTATTATTTATTTTCCCCTATTATATATCAACATGAAAACAGGCCTATTCACATACATACACCACATAAAGCAGGACATCATATACTGATTTTAAATAAGGTTTTTCTAGGGTTTCCTTATTTCCAAAAGGCAAACACGGAGGAATTCTAAACAAAAAAACATGGCCGACTTTTTCACACTCCCAGCATAACACAAACTGGTATGTACACGACCGAAATAGACTGTCACTGTTTGATGCTTGATGGTTGCTGGCTGGAGATGAAAACATGCAATTTTAGTATGGTTTTTAGTAGGGTATTTTCCCTACCGAAAAAATATAAGGCCCCTTAGTCTTTAGTAACCAGGTAACCTTTTGAACACTCACATGATGTAAAAATTTGACGCCATTCTATTTGTATAAAAAACCGTCAAATTCAGTCATTTAAATGATTTTAAAAAAATTGCAAATAAAAATCTAGAAAATGAAAAAAATAAAAATCTTCGATTACACATCTGCCCTGATGACGGACACTGTAATGCTGTCCAAAACGTTGGCTAAAAAAGTAGGTAGCACAACATGGCATAATAATCAAAAAATAATCACGATAAGCATTGATAATATCGAAAAGGTCTGTAAATGTATTTGCAATTTGGGAAAATTGCTAACGGTGAATGATAAGTATAGTTAGTGCAGTATCACAGTGGAAAATATAGTGGATTTAACAGATTCACGAATATTTATTAAACTTAATATTTGAGGGTAGTCTATGTGATGTTTTGTTATTACTATCACATGCTATAAACTTTTTAGTGAACTGCCAATTTTCTTCATAATCTTAAAAAATAATAGATTTTTATGATGCGTTCATGGATGTTGTACTTTTTGTTTGTTTTGCAAATTTAAGTACATGGAACGAATTATTATAACTTCAATGCTTATAATTAATCAATTGTTGGGTGAAGAATTTACAACACGTAATACGATAATAAAATGAGATCAAAGCTTCGATAAAGCCGGCGATGTTCTTATCTAAAATCACCGCCTTACTACTGAATTCTTCGCGTTAAGCCCACATTTTTTTCTGTTTTTTATTCCAAAAGAGTTGATTATCAATCTTTTATCATCCATATTTTGCACACCAACCGTCTACTTCCGTCCCCAAAACGTGGCGTGTTGCTTTTCTATGGAGCCTTACAGACCTGCCCTTTCCAAAATCGTCCCTTATTCCACGCCGCTGCACTCGTGACACACGCCCGTGGCTCCGAGGAAATAATAAATAGAGGAATTGTTAAGCGCTATTTTATAGCATAATCAGGGATGGAGTTGACTGCGAACAACGGGCGGATGTGCCTGAGGGTCTGGTGACACGTTTGAAATTATTGTTTTTACAATCGTTGAATATTACCACTACTTTTACCACCATTATTATGTATCTACTCTTAGTAAAAAAATAATGTCTTGTTTTATAAAAAAAAATAAACTGCAGGAAACCACGCACTGCTTGCGGTTGCTTTTTTCCTTTCCCATAATTCGAGCCTCGGCTCGCCCTTATTTTCGCAAATGTCAACGCAGCATAAATATTCATAAAACCGTAACGTAGTAAACAAATTAACAGAAAGATCAAATGACTCGTTTAATTTCTAAATCCGTTATACCAATTTTCACTGATTCAAAGAAAACCGCAAACTAGCGTAAATAAATAATTGCATTTTAATTTTTTATATGATGAATTGGAGTTCGAGATAATTCGAAACTGTTCATTTTTCAATGTATGTCTGGCAATATTTAAGTAATTTTGATAAATAAAATGTGTAGAATGGTCAACTCACGTCAAGACCGTGATTTTTTTGGCTTAAGCCTAAATGATTTTTATAGCTCACTAAACAATTGAAGATATTTTATATTACTCTATTTTTAGGAAAGTTTTGACTTGACTTGACACTTCTATTTCATTTATATTTTCTTATGTTTTATCTGTTTGTCTTTGCTTTCATATACCATCCTTTATGCTTGTAATGTACATTTCCAAAATTTTGTGTTACTTGGCTGTAAATTGGACGTTAACCCGTTAATAAATAAATAAATAAATTAATATAGAGCCTTTTGAAACTCAACTGACCTGGCGCGCGAGTTTCTAAACCCGCCATCTTTGCAAAATAACTAATCGTGATTGGTTGCATTCCGATATAGCGCGTTTTGATAGTAAGTTCTTGAATGATAATGCGGGTCTTTTTTTTCACTTGCAGTTCTCACAGTGTTTTTGGTCGTAATAAGGGAGGTTTTGAAACTCAATTTTAGGTTCATCTTGATCCTCGCAGAAATATGAAGAAGATGTCATACTGAGATCAATTTGGCAAAAATCGGATATAGCGGGTGTTGAAATTATAGGACTCAAATAACAAATGATTTATTTGGTTACTCGGTCAATTAATTACGAACCAAATGTTGATACTTATGTATGTTGTTTTCTTGTTGTTATATGTTACTCTATTACTTATTATATATACATTTATTTTTATTTTTTATTAAATTATAAAATAAAAGTAAATATACACAATAATAATATGCAAAAAAACATTCATTAACCGTTTTCATAATCCAGTTAGACAGTATTTTTAGGAACTTCAAACATATTTGGAATTATTACAACCTACTGCTTATAAATAGTATATGTGGTTACAAAAATAATAAAAATTCTAGTTTCTAATTATTAATTAGTTAATTATTTAACAAAACGACAGCTGCACATTACCATTATGAAGTCTTTTAACAATTTACCTGATGTAATAAAAAGCGAGAAAAAACGATTTTAAATTTAAAAAAACGTATGTTACCGAAAAACAACAAAATGACTTATTCTATCGATGATTTTCAAATATATTCTGTTGCTCTTATTATATGTATTTTTACTTAATATTGCACAATAAGTAAAAATACATATAATAAGAGCAACAGAATATATTTGAAAATCATCGATAGAATAAGTCATTTTGTTGTTTTTCGGTAACATACGTTTTTTTAAAATTTAAAATCGTTTTTTCTCGCTTTTTATTACATCAGGTAAATTGTTAAAAGACTTCATAATGGTAATGTGCAGCTGTCGTTTTGTTTCTAGGTACATATGTGTTCCTAGATTTTCTAGGTCTAGGTATAAAGTGGTGAGAATATTAATCCAATCCGGCCCTGGACACGAGGAAGATGCAGGCAGAAGGGCAGGGGTTCGGATCAGGAAAGGGAGGTTCTACGCAGGCTCCACCGCTACATAAAGCCCACCGATACGGAAGTCATAATTCACCAGTAGGCATTATACTTAACCATCGGCCGGTTAACGGAACAAGTCTTCCGCCTTCCGCTAGATTCTTCAAACTTTTCAATTTCCGGCTCGCACTTTTTTCACGCGAACAATCAACTCAAATGGATAAATGCCGCCATTTAGAAACCCGTTTGGCAAAAGCTTAATAACCTGTGAACAAAATAACACCAACACTGACGGGTTTATTTTTTGTAACTAATTGTTTTGTATATCTTCATCATTTTTTTCGATGAGTTTACTGCCTGGTGGTGTTATTTTAGTAATGATAGTAAGGTTTTGATATAAAGTTTTTAAAAAACTTGAGACGGTGGATAGGAAAAACCCGCTATTAAATAATAATCGTAACGTAAGAGTTATTTTTTTATTACTCTTGGTAGGTCTTGTTTATGGATTATTACGGCTTTACTGAAAAAGAGCCAATGTTCCAAAAATTAAACAGGAGAATCACTATTGCAAACCTATTATCAATGCAAGTATTGCATGTACTACTTGATTGGTTGGTATGTGAAAAAAATTGCAAGTTATACGAAATTTTGCGATGTTTTCACAATTTTTGCAATTAGTAGGAAGTGTAGATTATTTATTCATCAATAAGTGTCGAAAATTTTTAACATCAACTTACTAATCATAACGTTGTTTTACCGTAGGAGTAGGTTTCGTACAAATCGCTCGTCTATTTACATCGTCTCATTCGTACTCTTCTGTTATTCTGACTCTTGGATGGCTAGATTGAAGTATTTGGTTCACAAGATGTGTTCAAATATTTCGTGTATTGTGAATGTTTAGTATGTTGACATTTTGTAACACTCCACAAATTTTTATCATGGAATCAGGTTCCGGTTTAAGTCCATGCTCGAGTCAACACTCGACAAGCAAAATGGAGAAAGAAATTGACCCCAATCATCTTTAATCCAATGGATCAAAAAATTATATATAGGGGAGACCTATACAAAACCGTATACCGGGGTAAAACCGTATACCGAGGTAAAACCATATTACGCTAAAAAAGCTTTATTACTTTAAATATTCCCGCCCCGCAATCCGCCCCGTGTATGACTCCGAAACCAACGCAAGTCAGCAAAAACTTGTTGGTACAAACATGTCTGCTCGCTGGCAAGATACCACAAATCTTAAGTTTTTCGGTGTCCTGACGTAATTTTTTCGGGTGTTGAATTGATTAATAGTGAAGTTATTATAATTAACAGATAAGTGAAATTTCAAATGCATAAATATGTATATTTTACCTTTTTTTACCTTTAACTTTTGGGTGATTTTCGTAATTTTTTTTACATCTCTGTAAGAATGTCTGTATTTTTTTTTCGGGGCACAACCGTATGGGATAAAACCGGCCAGTATAAGTTGACCTAGAATATTTTTATAACAGATATTTTTTATTTGTTTACACGTGTTACAAACAAGCCGTTTAATTAATTAAGCAAAGAGAAACTACCAGACAAGACTGGGATGTAGAATAAATGATGTTGGCAATTTTGAGTATAGTTGAAGGAGCAATGGGATACTTAAAAGCAGCAGAAAATAACGGAGTACCTAAATTCACATTAAAAGACCGTGTCAATAAATTCAAAAACAATCAAGATTTGGCTTTATCTACAACAAAAAGGCCTTAGCCGTTTTAAGCCAGCATTTTACACAATATAAACTCGGTATACGTTTTTACCCACCCCGTGAGGAAAAATCGGAAATGTAAGAGATCTTGTATTTTTTTTCATTGACCAAGATTTTCTCAGAAATTTCTTTCGTGTGTTGTTCCTAAGTAAATCTTTTAATTAAAATAATTATTGCCAACCGTATTTTATTTTAATTAACTTAACTACAGAGCTTCTTCCTTAGGTATACAGGTCTATATGTGATATAAAATAATACATATTTTATTTGCGCCACGTTCCAGAGTGGAAAATGCTAACAGTATCGCCCTGGTACGAGATACTCATTCAGAAATCAAACGTTTCTTGAAATAACTTTAGTAGTGATTAGTAACCAGCTCTGAATAGCCAGGAACTTTCCAAACTTCCTCTTCCCCATCTCCTTCCCTTTCCCACTAACTTCAGGCAACATCCCTAGTTGGGGATGCTTTAGTCTCACTGGATTCAGACGGGATTTTTGTGAGGTATTCACAAAAAATAAATGTATTGAAGATCGATCTAGCTGTGCCTTTCTATTGCAGGGAGACATCGCTTTGCAAGTTGGTGACTCTTTTTATGTACGTTTAGGCAATAAATTATTACAATTTTTAAGATAATTACCTACAACGCGGATAAAATTTCTTTCACTACTTTTTCAATGCTCTCTGCACATTTACTTCAAAACTGTGGATTGACTATTTTGCATCCCGATGGCATAAGCAAGAAGTCACCTGCAATAACGCGAACCGCCAACTTTTACACCTGCCAAGATTCTGCAGTGCTACGTAAATAGTCCCGGAGGAACGAGTGTACTTTCAAAGCACTTCTTCACCACCGCATGGGAAAATTATGGTGCAGATTGCCCCAATCAAAAAATGCGATCATCACTGTCATGATTGCCTGGTTGGAGACGGGAGACGGTGAAATTCCCCCTATTAACGGCTGTTTTAATTCATTTTAGTGTTAAAGGGGGTATTCTAGTCTAGAGGCATGAATTGTAGATGTTTTTTCAGGTGCAACAAAAAAAAACCAATAATATTTTTACGAACTTCTATATTATTAAATATCAATTAAACATTAAAGAATCCATAAAAAAAGAGTCGAACTAAAAAATTAAAAACTCAGAAAGTTACAGGGTGTTGAAGTGGGGGGTCTCAAAAAAATGGCGCGCCCTGGTTGACACAATAGCAACCCTCCCAGTAATCTAAAAAACAAAAAATTAATTCTCAATCCAAACAAATGCGGCTATGGCCCGAACTAAGGAAAAGTAAAAAAATTTTTTTTTTCGCAAAATGGCGACTGTCTGAAATAAAAAAGACATTTTGTACCAGTTTTTTTGACTTTCCAAATTTTTCAAAAATATTAAAAATTGAAATTTTGTTATAGTTCTGGTTCCCGCCATAGGGGAATGTATTGAGAAGGCTCACACCAATTTTCAAGTAAATTGGTTTCGTAGAACTTGAGATATCGTGTCAACCACCTCGAAAAACGTGGTTTGGAGAAAAATGGGTTTAAAATTTTGTTCTATTTAGATTTTGCTTAGATTCCGTCTAAGCCGCGACATTAAAATGGTTACAACTTTTAAAATAATGCGAATTTCGAAAAATCCTTTTAAAAGGATGTTTTTGAATATTTGAACTATGGAAATATGAAGATAAGAAAAATGTTTTTTTTTATTCTAGACTAGAATACCCTCTTAATATTTTTTTCAGTTTAATTTCTCATGTTTTTTATGCTTATTTTTTTTATTTTATGTATGTGCAGTAATTTGCTTTTTATCTAATCTTATTATTTGTGTTTATTTTGTAATTTCAAAATATGTGATATATTGCATACATTCTGGAATAAACTTTATTATTAAGGAAAACCGGCTTAGTTTGGGGTTATCCAAAGGGCCAGGAAAATAAAAAAAAATCAACCATTAATAATTACAGAATATTGTATGTTGTGCAAAGCTCATATTATTCGTAGACTTGTTGCCTAGAGGCAGTTTCTGCCTGCCAAACAAGTTTGGAAATGTATTCTCAATGCTATCAGTTCTATATTTTTTATTTTACTTATTTGAGTACCTAAGGTAAGAGTTGTAACTAGAGATGCCACGAACATTCGTTATTTGGCCTATTCGTCTTAATTTTTAACTATTTGGCCGAAAACATTTAAAAAAATTTAAAATTTGGCCAAAAACCACGAAAATCATGAAAAAACGCATATTAAGTGACATACTCACAAAAACTTTTATTTTAACAAAAAACTTAAAATCTATCAGCCGTAAGTTATGATAAATAAAAAAAATTGTTTCAGCATTTTTCAGTGCTTTTCATCATAAATTATACCTGCTTCCGAATATAGCTGCACACTATATACTCCGTTACCGGGAGATGATAAATAAATGTTAGCAAATTCTGCTAAGCTTGCATACAATTTTGCGTTTGCTGAGCTAAAGCTCTGCTGTCCGATGTAGGTGAACAGTTTTTAAGTAAAAATCAATTTCGTTATGGAAATGTAATTTATTTTTGATTTGACGTTAAAACTGTCTGCGAAATGTACTAAGTGTCACCGAATATTCGGCCGCCGAATATTTCGGTAATCAGCAAAATCACTATTCGTGGCATTTCTAGTTAAAACACCCTTTTGTTGAGCGCTGAAATTGCTCTAAATACTCAGTTTTTTAATAATTAACAAGTTTTTAACATAAATTAGTGAAATCATGCGTTTCTGATGATTAATGTTTACGTAACCATTAAACAAAACCATTTAAATCGATTTATTTGTAGAAAGTTCAGTGAAGCCCACTACCTCAAGTATGAAATCTCTCTGCACATACTTCGACGGACGTAAATAAACTTAGATTGTCTAAGTACAATAAAGACAAGAGTACCTACACGAAACCGAAGTTATTCATTCCCCTCGCGCCACAGTTCCACAAACGCCGCTCTCTGAATATGATATTTCTGCCACCGACAACAAGGTGATGAATAGTGCTAACCCTGGTATTGTTCGCGGCTCAAGTCAAATTCCTAGTCCCCAACTGCGGGTTGCGTTCGCTTTTGGCCCAGCCCTGACTCGCATAATGTCTACGAATGCACTGAAGAAATAAAACCGTAGAGTTAAATTGTAGGCGTGACCGTGTTCCTGAATTAAACGAATACTAGCTTTTTTCTGATAAAATTCTTTCTGGATTCATAAGTTTCTTTAGGTCATCCGCCATAGCTTTTGTTGGACGATAGACGTGCTTTAAGCTTTTTAAGGGTTCTGACGTATAAGACAGAATTTATTGTGCATCCCTGCTCCAAAAAATCAACCATATTCAAACCCTCTGCATCCTTAACACTGTCGCCATAACTTTCCCTGCCGATCGCACAGTTTTGAATTTTTTTCATCCTCGGTGAGTTTGTGTGATGCCATGCTTTTGACTACCTCTTTGATTTAGGTTCCATGAAACCCATGTTTCGTCTCCGGTCACAATTTTTGTGCAGTTGCATCACCGTACGCATTTTTCAGTCTTTCATGAATGTAAATAGGCGTTTCAGCTTCGGCATTCAAGAATTCAGTTAGAACGCTGAATAATACAAACATTGATATCGGCCATTTTGCAAACTATTGTAGTGCTGCTACCTGTTCATGCAGAAAGTTACTATTGCAGAGGATTGTGGATGAAGGTTTGAAGATAAGTGCCAAATTCAATATTTTCATTTAACTAACTTTATGTAATTAAAAAAAAAAAAAATAGGATGCATCACTTTTTGACTGACCCTAGGTGTTTAAAATAAAGCTATTCCAATTTTTAAGCTATTTCCGCAAAGGTAAATGTCTCATAAGCTTAAATATTTTTAGTAAAAAGATTAACTATCATTATTAATACATTTTTTTTAATTTTAAAGCTAAGATCGAACAAAAAATAAAATGATCGTTTGGATAATTAAGAAGTAAGGCGACGAACAGTAAACCACGAGATCTGAACTGCCAAATACTTCACGAATTACCTCTCATCCACGTTCTTCCCTTCCTGACTCCTTCTAGCCTCACAATATAATCCAATAATTAGGAATGTACGTCTCGCTGAATCCAGGCAGTTGGAAGTATTTGTGACTCTTGTGCGGTGTTAACATAAAAAAATATTAAGTTGGTGGAAAATTTTGTGTAACAATTCTGCTTTGTTTGCGTATGTTCTGTTTTTTTTTAGGAGCTTTGCCTAAACGACTTGCGAAACACTAAAATACAAGCATATTATTGTTGAACCAGCAAAGTAAAACGTAGAACGTTCCTAATAATAATATGTATACGCCTGAAGATCGTAAAACATCCCAAAATGAGTTGGAGAAAATAAGAGAAAGCCATAAATCACCCCTCAAATGAGCTTTTACGAGGATTTTATATGCATGGGCAATAATTGAGCTCGTTTTGCGGATTTTACATGAATTGTAAGCCATTAAAAATTCTGTCAAAATAAAGCAAGATATTATGAAATTGTTATATATTTTGAAATTTAATAAATTTCGTTTTAAAACAAAATGTTGAAAAACGATAGTTTTATTTAAAAAAAATTGAATAATTTATCAAATATTTAAAGTTATTTTTCACATTCTGTGAAAGTTCCATTAAGTTCTTTGTTTATTTCAGTTTTTTAAAGCAACTGGCCTTTATAGACATTAAAACAGAACTTGATTAAAACTTTCACAGAACGTGAAAATTAGCTTCAAATATTAGAAGAACATTTCATCCTAAGAGTTATATTGTCAAATTATTTTTTTTTTTTTAGAAAGACAAACATTCCCGGCTTACCAATAACCTAACAATGTTTGAAAATCTCCTACAACCATCACACTAAGCGGAAAATGTTGCTTGTGTCGTGATGGAGGACTTAGTCAGCTGAGGAATCGAACACATGACGCCCGAGTAGGATCCAAACGCGATGCCCACTCAGCCACTGACCGGTCAGTTTGAGGCTTGATTATCAGTAAATATTAGGTATATTAATGTAAAAATACAACTTGGAAGGCGGGTAGGGGTGCGGTTTGCTACGTTTGGTGACTTGGCTCACGTGAGAAGTTTGTTCAGGATTTGGTGGCGGATGCGTCTGCCCACCTAATAAGTGGGATACCTAATATGGGCTGGATTGAGAAACTGATTGAAAGAAGCCTTTGACCTCTGCATCCTTCCTTTTTCGTCTCATCTGCTTGCAACGCAGTGGGAGGTATGGATTCATTCGTCAGTCACTCCTAGCCATACTGACCCCCAGATTCCTACCCACCCCTCAAACAATTTTCCTTTCCTCTTCTTCTTTACCCTAAAAATACCCTCCAAAAAGTATCCCGAAAGATAACATAGGCCCTGAGGGAAATTGTTTTCCTCAGTGCCTCCTGTGTGGAGCTAATGTAAAAAAAAAAATATTCAGCAAAATAAAAAGGCATCTCGTTATAATAATAATTAACCAGGAAAAAATCTTTAATCTTTTCAATTATCCTTTTGATTAAAATATCCATTGAATATAATTTTGAATAGCGCCAATAAGGTTCGCTTATTTGATAACGAAGTCAAATTACCGTTAATCTTTGATACCCGAGCATTGATTTAATCGATATTGCCTTCAAATATGTATATCTCTTCTAAACTTTTTCTGCAGCATTTTACAGGAGCCATAATGGTTTATAGAATTAAATTAAATTGAATAATTTTTTTTTCCTTAACGTGGCAATAAAGTTAGTAGAATAATCGAGCCCATTATATTACAATATTTATTGTAATAACTTTAGAAGATTATATCAGAGAATGTATCGGAAGCATCTCCCATCCTTTTCCTATTTTCCTCTTCCTCTCCTCTTCACCAAAATTAAAACCTTTACTCAGCTTTTAATACAAAGGAAGACGATAAAACATAATTTTTTAAAAAACATTATTAGTGTAACCTAGAATTAAAAATGCCACATTCCTTCCCATATCTTCCTTCCACACAGCATCCCAAAATATGACATAGTCCCTGAGAGAAATCATTTTCCTAAAGGCCTCCTGTGTAGATTAATGTTTAAAAAATACCTTAGGAGAAACATCAGTATGTGTTTTAATATATTTGTAGAATCATTTCGGATTTAACCTGTTTGTATAATATCGTAAATTCATTAAATGTAATCTCTTTTCATACTCCAGGTAGGTCAGTTACAAGACAGTACCTACCATATAATTGTAACAATTCTTCATCAACGTCCCAATATTACACTCCTTTGCATAAATATATCAAACCACCCACCTCCTATGCGACGGATTCAACAGCTAGGAAACAAATACTCCGATGTTGTTGATATATTAAGTACATCAATTTTAATATGTAAGCATACCTTATTGAAGTTTTTTTATCAAATAGGGGAATATCTTGATAAAGCTTTTTAGATTCAACAACACTTTAACAGTATTTTGTCGGCTGAAAGAAAAAAAAAACTGTTGTGGATCAAATTTAATAGATAATTTTTTTTTTTTGTGCAAGTTTAAACAGTCGTTTCCTGCACTATTTACGAGTATAATTTCATAAAATTGTTATATATATGTAAAAGCCAAAATAGGCGTAATTAAATAAATAAATAAATATTTGCCCAAAGATTCTTCCAATGCAGCAATAATATTTAGAAAGAAATTATTCAAGGTATTATGAAACATGGTGTCACTATTGAAACATCTCGATGAAACGACTCCTGATCCAATGCAATAAGGCTTTCAGAATTAAATTTGGATATAGAAGGTACAACAGCGCATTGGCAGCGCATGTTTACGGAAAAAAGGATTGACTGGATTCACCGGCCCGATGAGACGCCGAGTCCTTGGTGCCCGAATGAGGGGAATGCGGTGGTGACTGCAGCCTTCAACAATTTCTGCAAGCAAATTGATTACGTATTTATTATTGCGCTTTTTCGCTTATTTTTTTTTTCTATTTTTGTTTATTTTCTAAAATTTAGTGTGTTCTCATATTACCATATAAATACTTATAACTAAATAATAATTGCTTAACAACTGTTCAATCTATTAAAGACCTTGGCTTCACTCTCGATAGCAAGCTTTCTTTTCGGGAACATATAAATGTGATTGTTAAAAATCTCTCAAACTACTTGGTTTCATCACTAGAATCACTTCTGACTTCAAAAACATAAATACCCTAAGAACTCTTTACTGCTCCTTGGTCCGCCCCCAACTTGAATATGCTTGTGTTATATGGTCTCCTTTTTATGCTATCCATATTCGTCATATTGAGTCCGTTCAACATCGGTTCCTAAAAGGAATTGCTAGGAGGCTAGGATTAGAACGAGGCAATTACTCATATAATGAAATCGAACAAACTCTAAACCTTGCTCCTTTAGAAGACCGTCGGGAAAAATCTGATCTCATTTGTTTCTTCAAAATCATCAACTATATTATTGACTCACCTACATTACTACAACTCATCTCATTCAATATACCCTCTCGTAGACTCAGAAATAAAGAACTGCTCTTCCTCAATCAACACTCGACTAATTATGGTTATAATTCTCCACTATCCAGAATGTGTAGAATGTTCAACTCACGTCAAGACCTTGATTTTTTTGGCATAAGCCTAAATGATTTTTGTCGCTCACTAAACAATTGAAGATATTTTATATTAATCTATTTTTAGCAAAGTCTTGACTTGACTTGACACTTCTATTTTCTTATGTTTTATCTGTTTGTCTTTGCTTTCATATACCATCCTTTATTCTTGTAATGTACATTTCCAAAATTTCGTGTTACTTGATTGTAAATTGGACGTTAGTCCGTTAATAAATAAATAAATAACTACACAAGACGTTCAGGATTGCACCATCCTTTCCACATCCACGAAAAAACATTATAAGAATTATTATTACCAACTAGAAAATTAGCAACGATCCAACAATGTTTGGACATAAACACATTAAGAGTAGTTTTGTTTAATAACCCTCCTTACACGCACACTTACTATTAGGTATTCAATTTAATTTAACCGTGGGCTAAAACTAATCGAAATGATTTGGCTTATTGGTCTACCATATTAGTACATAATATTTATTATATCAGTAGGTGAGTATCTAAAAAATTATTGTGACGAAATTTGATTCGTCACAATAATTGATTAGTCTCGCTGGCAAAGATAAAGAAAGTGTTGACATATATGTGGGTCGCAAGGACCAAGACGGAAGAAGTGAGAAGTGCGGGGAAGGGCCACGGTCCCTACGAGTGCATAGGGCACGCCGTTACAAAGGGCAGTCAAGACTGAGACCAGGGAGAGGGAGGAACGCGAGAAGAGTAAGGAAGAGGTCCCTCGGAAATTGAGAAGACAAGAGATAAAAAAAAGAGTTGATATCGCGAGTTAACGTGTGTAATGACAATTGCGTAAAAGACAATATTAGAAGAACGTGTTATAAAGTGTGCAAATAAAATAGTGCAAAACGACTATCACCGCATGCCACCCGCCGCACACTGCCTGCTGCCCACTGCCCATCCCACAGCTCCGCTGCCGCATCCTGACACTGTGCCTGGAAAGGCTCCCCCAGATTGCCAACGAGATTAAACGTCGCAAAGTTGGTTATCCCCGAACCATATGACAATCAGTTGAGGTTAGATATAAGTAGACCTAAGTATAATTAAGATTATGTTTACTTATTAAATACCAAAGCCAAACCTTATTAAATTCTGTTGCATTTAAAATCTTTATAACTATAACCATCCCCCTTTGTTCCGACCCAAGCGACCCGAACCGGAGAGAAGGCAGAGTGGAGAAAGTACAGTAGAGAGGTATGTAATAAAAATGCATTTATTTAAATATTCAATGATTATTTCTGAGCTAGTTACCGGAGCAAAACGTTATGTTACATTATCTACAATATATTCAACAATCTTTTTTGCTTGTAATAAAAAAATTATGCGTAATAAAAATAAATATAATAAAATACTTATTCTTTTCAGATAAAATTATGATTTAACACTTCACCTTGTGTAGTTTGAAGTGATATTCCTGCACGTGAAATATTTGCAGTCATAAAGTTGTCAGTACTCTCTTGCGCGATAATACCGTGTATTGAGAATATCGAGATAATATCTACTTTACGAGGGCATAAATCTCAAAATGCCTTGTATCTCTGCTCTGTCCCGTGTTATGGCAATATGCCATATTTATAGATACAGAGTTTTGGCTATAAAGCGCTCAATTAATTCCATTCGTCGAGTTGCATCGTAAGAATTTACTTGTATTTGTTTATTCTGGTTCCTTCTATAAATATGACGATGGCACAATGCTGTAACCGCCTAAAACAATATTTGTATAATGGCAAAACATTACAACTCAAAATACAGCATTCTGTCAGGATTCTCTTACAAACACCCAATTTCGCCACTAAAATGCCGTTGCCTTACGGGAGGCATGATGTAGTTACAGCGTATTAGTCTCACGTACTCTCGCACGTGCAACGTGCGCGTCGCGTTACGTGTCAATATGCTGTATCTCCACAAATCTAATCTTGAGATAAATGACTATTTTTTTTTATGACAAATTTTTATTTTCCTCACAAACCAATAGCAAGCAGTAACATTTTAAAATTTGGTGAAAATCTTGTTTGCAAATTTATTGAAATGTTTAATAAAAAAGAAAAACAAGCAAATTTCACAATACCTGATATATATATATTGTGAAATAATATGTATATTTTTTTCAATAGCGTTGTAAATCAAGGATCAATCTAATCTTTCCTCAAATTTGAAATAGTTACCAGTTTGAGTTTGCGAGGAAAGTAACAAAATGTTTTTAAAAATTTAAAGTAATTTATCTCAAAACTATCTTTTTGGAGATACAGCATATTACCACTATACGTGAGCCGCTGTGGCAGCTATTGAAGACTTTGCGATAACATTTGAGCCGGATAAAACTGTTATTATAAGCAGAGATGAACTATGTGCAGCGCATTGCAGTAAAATAACCTTGCTTTATACAACACCTGTGATGTAAGTAAACAATATTATGGTTCAAAAGTTGTGGTTTTGGTAGACGTACACAGCTTTCTAAAACTATAAAATAATGCATTCATATTTTGCAATGTTGTTTGTCATAAAGTTAATAAGCAGTCTAAGCACGCTTTCTAAGGCTATAATAAAATCCAAAGGGGATAACTTCATTTATTGAGGTTAGAATGTAAAGTATATAATTGAATGTGTTTCTGTCTTGTATTAATACTGAACTAGCAGTTAAAAACCCGCTCCTCAGGTTTTTGCTGCTAGGCTTTAGGCTTTTGAATTGGTTTCGCCCAATTTAATTGTTGGTGACCATTTAATAAATCCGATAGGAACTGTTGCAAGAAAAAAACGGTTACTTGGATCCAGTGACAAACCGTATCTGTCACCGGGACAAAGTAACCGCGACAGGCAATGATATCATGTGTTGTAGAAATCACACCGTGGTTTTATTATTCACAACTCTCAGTTACGATAATAATCGTACCACCCATCTCTCCTTATCCAGGGTGATTCATGAATCTAATAGTACTCATGCCTGCCAGACGACGTTCCTCATGCTAGCTGTTGACGCAAGTGAAGCCATCTTTTGGCATTGCTTTAATTTGGTTCTATTACAAAAGAAGATTAGAAACAAACTCCACGTACGAAAACGGTTTTGCGTAAGGCGCGGCGTAACAGTTGTACTCATAGCCGGATTTTTAAATTTCAATTATGTTAGCGTAATTATAACATCAGATTATATTCGAAGGCTATTTCTAGGAACCTATTGTAAATTGATGTTGAATTGTATACATAACACCTTGATTATAATACAGTTGATAATACTTGCGCAGAAATGAACTGCCCTGAACGTAGATAGGAGAAGGCTAAAACTATTGCAAACCTCCCTGTTCCTCATTGCCAAGGAGCCTGACCCAGACTTTAATTTCCATAGAATAGAATCATCGCAGAACTTTAACATAAAATTTTGAGTTTGATAAATTGATCAAATTTTTTGAAACAACCGACCATTCAGCACTATTATATTACGCATCATCGTCATCATCATCATCATCATCATCATATCCAAATTACAAATGACTAAGAAGGAACCATGTAGTCAAAAAAACTTGTCTAAATTTCAAACAAATCATATAATTTCCATATTCAATTTTTTTTTTTGTTTCGTTTTACAATATAGTGATATATTGTTGCCTGTATGTGTGTGTGTGTGTTTGTTACGCTTTGACGCATAAACCAAAAAACCGATTTTAAAAATTCTTTCGCCACATTATACGCGGGTAATATAGGCTGTGTATAATGGCAAGTTTTGGTGTGATGTAATTATGAATATTAATACATTGTATTTATTATACGTTTTCTGTCGCTTACAAAAGCAAGTTATTGCTAACGTCAGATAAGAAATCGTTGCCGTGGAAACGACGATGATGTGTTGGCGGGAAATCGTAGTTAATATCTATCTATCTATATGAATAAAAATGACTCTCCGAAACGTTTGTACGCGCATAACTTCCGAACGACTGCACCAAATTGGATATTTTTTTTTACTACTGGTGAGGTCTGGCATTATTAAAATTTAGGAGGCACGCGAGCTATTTGAAAACTGAATGTACCGGGAATGAATGTATGGGATGCGGGAAGGAGGAGGGAGGGCTTTGTGTAGGGGGGGGGGGGAGGAATGAAGGGGGGATGGAGGAAGGGAGGGGGGGATAATTTTAATAATAAGATAGATAATAAAGTGCAAGCGCTACAGTAATTTCCCCCTAATACCATGCGAGCGAAGCCGCGGGTAAAAGCTAATATTATATAGTTTGAAATAGTATTTTTTTACGTTTCTATCTGTACGCTAATTTATTCGAATTACGATTATAGACAGAACAACAACCAAAATTAGTTTTTTAATAATTTCACATCCGAAACGTTTATTTCCGGAATTTTAATGTTTAATTCTGTTTTACAAGCCAAGCTCAGTACCTTCCGAAATTAAGTGAATACACATTTATACATGTGTCTAATTCGTTGAACCACATTCTGCTCCCATGTTTCACCAGATCTTCTATTCGGGGGTCGTTAGACAAGTAGGTTCTAGTTTCCCCGTTAGGGGCTCGGCCAGCCACTCGCACCCCTAGCGAATAAATCTACCATGTTTAGGGACTTACGGCAGGACGACATGCGCCTTGTCGAGACTGTGGGAGTTAGGGAGGCTGTATATCTGTACTCACCCTAACGTACATTACTGACCTGTTTGGTAGGGTGGACTGGTAAATCTGTTTTATAGAATTTTTGTTACGTTTTAGGTCTCAAAAATTGCAGATTAAAACCCTGATTTCTTAAAACATCTTACAATGTATTCCGTGATACATCTGTTCTTCCAAGACAGAATAAAGGTAAGGATGTCCTACGTACGCAACGAAATCAAAGTACGAATACATGTGGACAACTTACTATCCGTATATCTTCTATGCTTTAAACACACTTTTCACATGCCACTTATAACGCCAATCTGCGCTGTCCAGATTGGCGTGAAATGTGTTAAAGAAAGATGGTGGTGTTTTTTTTGACGTTTGACGCTTATCGACATTTATTGCTCATTTTGTTGTTAAAATGAGAGATTAAGAACGAATAGATTTAGTATTTTGCTTTCCGGGACATTATACCTTTTGCGCTACCGGAACTCCTATCCAAACCATAGTTTTAAAATTGCATAATTTTAACTATCTCGAAACAAATTTTTAGGTATTTTTGAACAAAGATATAACATAAATATGTTTTTTCTCTGTTTTATTGAAAATATTAGAAAGGTTTTATCAAGGTATAATGATGGGTACAAAATTGACTGCATGGAACTAAATGTTGATAAATGCAAAATTTTTTCCTTTTATAGAACCAAAAAACCTATTCAGTTTGATTATAAAGTAAATAATATTTCTCTACTGTCACACCTATCAAAGACCAGTCACTCCAGACTGCAAACGTTCTTAGCATCGTAAACAAATCACTTGAACTACTCGGCTTCATTCATGAAATTACTGCTGACTTTAAACATATAAGAAGCACACTTAAAACTCTTTACTGTTCGCCGGTTCGCCCTCACCTTGAATATGCGAGTGTCATTTGGTCTTCTTTCTATGATGTCTACATTTGTCATATCAAATCCGTACAACATCGCTTCCTACGAGGAATTGCTTGGAGATTAGGACTATTAGAATATGTTTTATTTTTTTTGGACAAGCTTCTGTTTTGGAATAAACGTCAGTTCCTTAAAAATGTAATTCGTAACGATTAACTGAATAATAAATAGTGTAATTTTTTATTATATTAACAAACTTCCAAATATTTAATTAAAAATAAACATCCGAAATGTTTGTAAGCGCATAAATTCCGAACGAATGAACAAAATTGGATAATTCTTTTTTTCTTTGAGCTATATATAGCTTTATGAAATTTAGGTGGCAGGCGAGATGTTTGAAAACTGAATGTAAGGGAATGAATGCATGGAATGCGGTAGGGGGTGGGGGTGGGGAGGAGGGGGGATAATTGATAAGTTCAACCGCTACAGTAATTTCCCGTAATACCATGCGAGCGAAGCCGCGGGGAAAAGCTAGTAAATAAATAAATATGTAAATTACTTCAATTGTTCCAAATTCAAACCTCGGTAGACGACCAAAAACACTTTTAGGTCTTTTCCGCATCCCCTTACACCCCCTCCCGCATTCCCTTTCACCTTCCCCGCGTTCCCCTTCCAGATTCCCCTCCACCACCCGCCTTCCCGTTGAACTATATGTAATACACATATGTTTTCAAACTATTCGCCACACACCACATAATATAATTTTTAAAACAAATAAGAATGCCAGCAAAAACATCACCATTATACCTTTACAGGCGTGCGCACAACATCTAACCAAAGTTCCATCGAAATCGCAGGAAATAACAAGAAATAAACAATGAAACGTTCATTTTAATGTAAGCACGTAGAGTTTTTGACCCCTTCTGAGGAATCTCAAAATAAGACATATCCTTTCAGTCTCAGCAGTGAATTTTGAAGATTTTTGATCCACCCTACTGTACGTACGTAGATACCCTTCTGAACACTACTGTACCGAACACAGGACTAAGGAGAAACAATTGTACTGTTATCAGGAGATAAGTGTACCACCCTATTATCAGCTTGTTAAGGCTTACAGGGCTGAGTTATTTAAACGCTAAATAAATGGCGGTGGAAGGGATTCTGTGCAGAAGGGAACACAGTTCTGTTTTGCGTTGAATCGCTGAATAAATACTAAATACAACTGGTTTTGTTAGCATCCACTTTTCGGGAATAGAAAACTAGTTTTCCATTGCCTTAATTGAAGTTTAATTAAAAGCCCAGCTGAAGAAATAAGGAGCCCAGTTATGATGTTTGTCATCAAACATCTACATTTATTTCATTTTTTGTGTTTATATTTTCAATTACCGATAGCGTCAATCCCCAATAGCGACGACGGAGCTTAGTTTAATATTTCGAGGTATTCGGTAATTGACTACACCAAAGCTTAACTCAGAAAACCATTTCGAATTATAATCTACCTAATACCAGCTCGTAGAGGAGGGAGCTGACAATAGGGTACCGCATCCACGTGCATAAAATTACATTTCACCACCATCAATTATACATCTGCCCCGATGATGGGCACTGTAATGTTGCCTAAAGAATAAAGCCAAATATTAATCAAGTTTTGACGTAATCAAAAGACCAAAATGGATTCTTATATCTTTATTAATAATATTATTATTCAATTTATTAAAAACAGTTTATAAATTAACAAATTCTACAATGTAATTATTATAACGCGTGACAGCTGTTTCGCCTTCTGAAGGCATTATCAAGCTGTGGTCATGCCACTTTTTTTTAATAAACTCCACACAGGAGACAATTTCCCTCAGAGCCCATGTAAATCTTTGGGGATGCTGTTGGGAGGGTTGTTTTTTAAGGAAAGCAAGGGGAGGAGAGTTCTGGGAAGGAAAGAGGTTTAAGGGGTGGTTAGGAATCTGGGGTTCAGTGTATCCTGGTAATCCGCCTAGACAAACTCACCCTATGAACGGGTACCCGTGCTAAATCACCAAACGTAGCGAACCACTAGGGGCGACCAATAGCAGAGGTATATATCCTTACAGAGGATGTATTTATATTATTTCTACAAAGGTATTTACGATGACTAATTTCTTATTTTTTTGTAAACTGACTGAAATCATTAATGGTTATTATCCTATTTAAAGTTTCCTCAATTACTTTATTGCTTAAATTCGAATGAAGGTCATTATATAGTTATTCTAATCATAATGTGATTTATTCCCAAATGATGACTCATGGTTATAATTTAGTGGTAGGAGAGATGCTTATCTAGGATTGTTAAGTTCATTAATTTTGGATGTTCGTTACAAATTCCGAAAAACCTTACTTTACAATAAAGAAATTACTTACAAATTAGCAATATTCAAATCACGGAAAAGCAAAAAGGTACTGGGTAATTATTTATCAAGGTATTTATAAATATTATTGATTTATATTATTGTGAATGTGTTCTTAATCTATCTGAAATTGTTTTGTTTGATATGTCCGATTTTTTGATTTGCGAATTTAAGTTAAATTTATTTGATCAGACCTTCACATTCGTAATTATTTTACAAGTTTGTAGGTAAATCTAAAAACCAGTCAGTTGTGCAAAAAGGGGTCTTCAAAGATTGGGGCTGTGAAAGAATAAAAAAAGGAAGAGTGAAAAAAAAAAATAACAAATGCCAAAAAACGAAAAAACAATTAAAATTTCCTTCATGAACTTGGGCGAAAAATTGACATATTAACGACGTAGCCCAAAAAAAAATTATATGCAAAATAGAGGGTGGTAAACAGCAGATATTATTTTTCCTGACCAAGGCACCAAATTGAAGTGTTAATCGAAAACAATTTAATAAAATTTTCAAATTAATAATTTCATACCTTCTACTACATTCTGACTTATCATTTCCTGGATCAGAATCTCTCTCTCTCTCTGCGCGCTGCTCGGTTGCAGTGTTAGTTAATTGAGAAGAGATGTTTGTTAGCTTGTGGGCTCAAGGTAAGTAAGGGGGAGGGACTACACTCAACCACACGCCAAACAAACCTTTACATGGGACAGGGATGGGAAAATCATCTACGCTCTCAAAAGATAAAAATAATCAGAGTGTGCGAATCATACTCGGCAGAAGTGTAATTAGAAAGTCGCTAGATGTCGCTTTCTTTTTTTTGCCTATTTATTTTAAGATGGTTGAAAATTGGATGTTAATTTTAAAAAATTTAAATGTTTTTTTTTTTTTTTTTGGATTTCCTAAGATTCGAACTCCGTTCGCTGGATTTCTCTCTGACTGCTTAGATTTGTCAAGAGCCTTGGCCGCTGCGCTACGGGAGGTTCGAGCCGAGGTTCGAATTGTGCGCATTGTATTAGAGCCGAGGACCCATCAAATAATAACTTTTAGTGACGCACTTCCGTTTCACATGAACTTTAAATCACTAACGAAGTTTCACTTCAATAACATGTGATTTTTTCCACTTCGACACTAAACTTCATAATGAGATAATAGACTTTTGGGGACTGTCTTTGTGTGTCGTAATAATTTTCATAATCAAGTTTTAATTAGTAAGTAAAATTACATAAATTATTTTGCAAATCGTGTAATAATGATGACGTATTTGGGTTATAACTTTGTTCGTTTCGTTATTTGGATATCTTGGACTCGTCACGACAGAACTTCCTTTGGATGATTGATCTTTCATTTTTGGCAGTCATTATTTGAATAATTAAGTGGTAGTTCAATTTTTATAATTATGAAGTGATTTTTGGTAGGAAGATAACTTGTTATTTATTTGTAAAAATCGTTTTAGTCTAATAAAACACCGATTCTTAATTGTATTAAATAAATTGGATAAAAAATCGATTCACAGTTAAACATAATTTAAACTATCCATACGCATTGAAGAAACTAATTATGATTATTTTATAAAATTATTTGAGATAACCATTTAACCTTGCAGAAAAACAATGGGCAATCTGATACTTTTATACAAACTAGTTAAGGGCTCAATGAATTCACCTGAATTTTTGGTACTCGGAATAACATTCCTAGTACCAAAATGTATCACGAGGCTTCCAGAATTGTTCTTTGTTTAATTGTCGAAAACAAATTCATTCATTCCCCAGTCCAAAGCTTACATTGGCTTGGAAATAAAGTCTGTTTCATTGATATTTTCATTTATTTGATAACAAAACTTAAATCAGAAAAGTCTAACATTTTGTTTTCATATTATTGGAATAAATATTACATTCTATAACTTTTTTTATGTTGATATTTACTACACACTTGCGCTATTTTTAAATATTGATTTTTGCTATATCTTCTAGCTAAGTATTAATACTAGGTTCAAATATTATATCATTCTTGTTATTTACATACTAACTATCTCCATTATATATAAAAATTATAATTTAAGAACCCACATATTATTATTTTTTATGATAAACATATTACAAGATCTGCAGATCAAAAACTGATTTTTCCAGTCTCTCTCATTGTTTAACGATACACTTTTTATCTACCATTTTTACTTCTGTGTGCCATGTGTAATACCTTTTTATGTTATCTTTGTCATATAAACATACCTGTTTGCACTAAAAAAAATGTAAAAATATATAAAAGCCCACGTGGCGTTTATGATTAAAAAAAATAAATCATTCTATGATAGTGAAACTATATACTTGTACTGTACTTACTTTAACATTTCATACTTATTTTATTTTGTTATTTACTTTAAGTACACTTATTACCATACTCATTTGATCGCCGATCTATTATAATCTTACACAATATTAATACATCATCGAAATCGAGTCAGAATTTTGTAAAAACTAGGGCGTAAATAAATAAATAAAACAGCCAAGATAAGTTCAATAAATCATTAATTCTTAGATCAATAAAATGAAAATAACAAATTTAATCAAAAATTGACATAGTTTGCTCAATAAGCTTCGATTCTAAATTCAATAAAACGCATTACTTTCTTAGCCACACCAAACATCAATCTACTATTCATTAATTCCCATACCCTTCTCGTCCCATCCCGTACAATATTTAACCACATGTCTCAATGACAGCAAGATCAACCCTTGGTTGGGTATGTTTGTAGTTTTAGGTTCCTCACCCTAAAACCTCGAAGGGGAATTATACGTTCATGGCGCGGCGTGGACTTATCTGTTTTGAAAAGATTAAATTTTTAATTTATAAATAAAATTGTCTGTAGTTTCTATGTCTAATTTTGAACATGGTATAAGAAAATAGTTACAAAAGAAGCATTGGTATTGGTTATAAAATGATTACACATATTGCAAGTTAGATCAGGGGCAAAAAGGCTTAGCGATATATCTTTTAGATTTTGCTGAAGCCTGTGATTCAATCTAGTTTGAACACTTCTAATGAAGAATTGTATTTTATGTTTAAAAAGACAAATGACATGTTTACCAAATAAAATAGTTTGTAATAGAATCGTAACTGACCATGATCTCTGATGAACACATCATATATAACAAATCACGGACTCCTCAAAATAACACACATTTTCATAAACATACATAAATAAAAACAATAAAAATACATTTCGCACTTTTTCAATCCATAACAGAAAATGGGACCATTGTTTGTGGAGGAGCAACAAACTGGGCTATCGGTCATAAGGGAATCGCATAAAAACCACGTTAAATGTAGTACGTAATAACATAGAACTGACAGATACCTAATGTTCAACACGTTTTACGTACAAGATATACATCGATTATACATAAATATACTACTTAACTACATTATTGACCATAAAAAGAAATTTCAATAAACACAAACCAACATTAAGAAACCAGTTAGACAAGCGTACAAAAGAACCCAAAAACTCCTACGATAAACACAAGCTTTGGCCAAATATACCACAAATACCAGGCAATGAACATATTTTACAATCATTCAATTGACAAAAAAATAAGGGAAACAAAAATACGTCAGACACAATATTAAGATATGGATTAAAGAATAACAAACGCAAAATTACAAAAAATTGGAACAAAATAAATATTCGTAATACATTTTTAGGTATACCATAACAACAAGCACTTCATTATATATATATACAACCGTACATTCATTTATTATTTGCATAGAAATTCTAACCTGCTTTATGTGAGTATGTACCGCACAACAGTTCCAACTGCTTTGGAGTAAGTCAGACTATGGCATCCCCAATTGGTGTAGGTTGTAGGATGCAAAGTAGTATGTACGGGGAGAAGACACGGAAGAGGCTGCTAGTGAAGTACCTTGTTATTATGGCTAATATTAAGCCACCAAACACGGCTTAAGACGACAATATACCCTAAAATATATTCAGAATCTTAATGACATAAGTAAAAGAGTCGTGTACACAAATTGCGACTCGCTACCCGTATATTGGACGGACCTACTGTCGAATTTGCTCTATCAAAGAAAAGAAGAAGAAGAAAAATAATGTGGGAATCTTAACGACGTAAGTGAAGAAAGCGTGTAAGCAAATATACGACGAACGCACGGTCGAATTCTATGGAGATTCGACCTTTCCGCCACGTTCATTTTAATGAATACTGAAGAACGTGTTACAAATATTTTAGATGTTTCTTTATGAATCCCTCCCGAAAACATTAATTCATTGTCTAGAAAAATAAAATCTGGTGCTCGCCGCTAACTTTGTAGTTGAAAAACTTGTTATAAAGATTTAAAATAGTTGTACGTGAAATATATTAATGATAAGGTATTGTTTTTATTAATTTTAAATATAAAAAACTTACATCCCCAGGGGTCTATTGGAATAAAAAAGTTATTTTAGTTACGAATTCGCTGGAAATTATTAAAATGTGAGTTGTGAGCAAACTAAAATTATTCGGGTTGTGTACTGCCTTAAGCCATTTCAAGCAACGTTTCGATTCTGAATAACGTTCTTTCACCAGGTCGAAACCGAAACCATGAAATTCATCGTGGAGATCAAATACCACCCTGGATTGGTGATTCAATCTATAAATTTTATTTTGCTTACAGATGTCTTCCAATTTGAAAAAGGATCTGTTCGATAATTAATAAAAGTTAGCACCAATAATCCAAATTGTATTATTTTACAATCTGAAATTTACAGTTACTTGATTTGAGTCAATTTCATAACAACAAAAATACATAATATAACGAACCTTCTTCGATGAAATTTGGGCGAGCGAAGTAAATGGATTTAATTAATATTACAAAGCAAAGGAGACTTAAACTCCTCGCCTTCAAAGGAAAGTCTATTCCTTCAATAATATCTTTTAATTGTATTTCAATAATATAATACAACAACTTGCTAAACTGAATGTAATAATTACGAATGCTTTTCTCGAGGAATGGAAATGAAATAATTGAGACTAAATTAAACATTGGCGATGGAGGAGTTCTCAATACAATATAATAATGTTTGTATCTAGCGTAAAGCGGTTCCTAGACGTTCAATATTATGGTCAATATATTGCACAATAATGCATATTGCACAATAACATTGACCCTGTAGTTTAGGAGGCTTCTAGACCCTACAATAACATTTTACAATATATTTTATTGTAAAATAAGATTGAAAGGCGCTTAGAATCCAAACGATCAATTTATATTGAACAATCAACGAACTGGGCAATATTTTAATGTTCAGTCGGAGAATGCCCGTGGAAACATCTTTTTAGATCTTTCATAACTTTTCATTGAAATAATGAAAGACAACCTTCTCCTCCTGTAAAATTTTCTAATGGTCTGTTGGGCAAATACGAACTAAAGCGACGTCTTGACGAAACGAGAAAGCGACCCTAAAAAGAGACAAAAACATACATCTGTAGGATTTAGCCTGTGAGAGAATAAAATAAACTAATTGGCCTCCTCTTTGTGCGACGCTTTGTAGCCTCCCAATTTTTTTTTATATGAGCTCCACACAGGTGGTCCTGAGGAACATAATTTCCCTTAGGGCCTATGTCATCTTTGGGGATGCTGTGTGGAGGGTTTTCTAAGGAAAGGAAGGAGAGGAGAGTTCTGGAAAGTAAAAGGGTTTAAGGGGTGGGTCGGAATCTGGGGTTCAGTGTGTCTTGGTCATTCGCCTCCAAGACCCAGACATACCTCACCCCATGAACCCGGGCACCCCTGCTAAATCACCAAACGTAGCGAACCACTTGGGGTGACCTATGGCAGAGGTGTTGGTTATCCAATAAAGGTTCCCGGGGCGGCGGCACCCATTTCCGCCTCCCAAATTGAACTATTGTTTACTTCAGTTCTTTGAAGGTTTCACTTTTAGCACGTGTGAACTGCACACATTTTTTTTTGTTTTTAAGGTCATTGTCTTACAAGACGATCTTCAAAATCGTATGTTGTGATGGCGATTAAAATCTTAAAAATATATTACGATGACTATCGTATAGCGTTAAACAAATCATTTGAAATTATTTAATTTTTCTGAACTACAAAATGTTTTGTTAAGTGCTGAAGATTAAAGTGCCGGAACTTTGGTGATCTGAAAATCGCTTCTGAAACTTTTTAGCATTTGCTGGGCATTGTGACCCTGACAGACGCACATCCGCCGGATGAACTTGCTCTCTAAACAACTTTTCGCGCCAATTGTGAATAAAGAATGCGGTACACGCTTCACTCAACTTAAAGACGACCTTTTTTATTCCATTATACTAAATGTGTTGCAAATTTAAAAGAATTCTTTCAACGTTTCCTTAAGAAGACTTGTTTTTGAGTACCTAAGCGAATTTCACCCAAGAACGCTATACCAAAAAATATAAAATCCTAATTTTTTTGAAAAGTCACAACTTTTTCTAGTTTTTCGTAGAAATAAATGTGAATGTAATTTTTTCAGAAAAAAACAGCATTTTACCTGTACGTGTACCACCTTCGTTTAAATAATAACCCTCTGGTATAAAGTGGCAATATGTTGAGCTGGTTGTTAAGCTATATTAATTAGAGAAAAAAACGTATAAAACTTTCAAAATTAATACTCGTATCTGTTTGTGGCGATCAGCGGAGTACCTCAGGGATCTCACCTGGGACCAATACTATTCTTTTATACATTATTAATAAAATTTTAGATATATTTGATAATGGTTACTTTCTTCGTTGTTTAAAAATAATATACATTAAATTATTTATTCTAACTGCACTAAGCAAGGGGATAAATAATAATACCAAATTATAGCCACGTCGAATTCAATAAAGTCCGCGATAACCCATACCTAAAATATTTCAAACTGCCTCAATTTTGTGTTTTAAAAATGATCTAAAAGCTAGTGAAGCCGTTGCTGCGAACTTGCTTGAAAATAAATTAACTCCACGCAGACTAACAAAAGTAAAAACCAGTGCTTCTTGCATCAAAGATTCAAGATCTTTTGACTGTGATATAATGCACTCTCTTTTTGATAAATGTCTTCGTAAACGAATATCTTTGGTTTCGGTGTCATTTTTAAAACCCACACACCTTGTTTATATATGCTTGGTCGAATGTTCTGACAGAACGTCTCGTGGTTTAAGAGTGTGGGCAACTATTCGCTATGTCACGCTGCCTAGGCTCACACACGGATCACCACTGCGGTATACAATTTATTTTTGCTTTTTATAACGCCGTTTCTGTAAAATGTTTCTAACAAGATTTAAACATGTTGTTAAATCATGCTATTAATAAATGAAATAATAAAACTTCTCGATTACATGTTATTTATATTTTTTATTAAAAATCACAGTTATGAATTCATAATACATATCTCTACAATTTATATTACACAATTATTTACACCATCAATTAGGGTAGTTTTGATTAAAAAAACACATCATTATAGTATAATCTACATAGGTACTCTCTAATAAAAAAACAATGTGAAATTGTTTATAATAATTCATTCACCTTATTTATGATGCATATGCATGGACATTTATTTTCTACGGAGTATAAAATTCACGGTAATTACCACTCATATTCATTCAGTATTACTTTAACTCTTTCTAATTATGTACACGAAGAATGTCTTATAAATGTAACATTTTGAATTTTAGTAATTTCAGTTTTTTTATTATTTATATTTACAATTGTTTTCAAAATAAAATGAATAATACATGATTATGAAAATAATATTTTAGAACAAGACGGCTCAAAATCTTATTTCAGCTAGTTTATTTATATAATTTAGTAAAATATTTCAATAATTGATATGCTAATCTTATTCATAAAATTAATTTTATCTTCATTGTAAACAAGAGAATTTCATATTAACGTTTTTCGGTTGAATTTATAAGAGATGATGATTAAGTGAGAAAAAATCTAATATTGGTTTCGGCACCAATAAAATTTCGATAAAAAACAACTTTGTATCCAAAATAAAGCAATAACTTGGTAAAAACCACTTTTATTTTTAAATGCTTATTTTTTAAATACTGTTTCAGTATAATACTTTTTTTATTTTTTTAATTTAATGAAAACAAATAACTTTGTGTACACCACTATTTAATTAACAATATCAACATGTTTCAAAAACTATGTTTTCTTCTTCTGGATAATAATTTAATTAAAAAAAAAAAACAAAAGACATACAAGTATAGAAAAAAAACAAAATACAACAACATAGACAAAATATTAGAAAGGAAAGGTGATTAATTACTTAAAATATCATAAAAAACAATTATATAAAATAAAATATAAAAATTATTTTAGGATGGGTAAAAAATTACATTGTTACACATTATTATATTACACAAAATAAATTATTATAAATATAAGCATTTAAACTTATATTTTTTAATAATTTATTTTGTTATTTAGACTTCCTGTTTTGTTTTAAAAGATTTTTTTATTATGTAAATGTAATTTTTTATTATATAAATGAAGTTCTAAAAGACATGTTTTTCGATTTTGTGACGTACAAACTTCGTAAAAAATATTTCTAATCAAATAACGACATCATAAAATCAAATAACGACACCTGTTCGATGTTAAAGTTGAGAAGGCAGTACACCATACAGTAACACCATTGACAAAGTAAACCATTGACAAATATCATAAAATATTTATTTAAACTTTGTGCTAACTTAATTATTTTGGTTCGAAACTAAAATTGGTACGGTAGGGGCATCTGCATTAAGGTGAACGGCTGCGTGGCCTTTTTTATGCAAAACTTAAATTTGATTTTCCTTTGGACGTAGTATTCCTTAACTGAAATTTAAAAAAAAACTTATTTTATGCTTTATATTGGAAAGCAACGGCTGCGTGGCCTTTTTCATACAAAACTTAAATTTGAATTCGAGGCCGCACACGGCATGGTGATGTTTTTTTTTCAATTTTATATAAAGAATTATATTTCATCCAGAAGAACGTCACTTTCTCAATGACAGTTCTTTAAACAATCTTTCTTCAAACAGGTAGATATCAAAATATTAAAAAAATGCAAATAATGAAGTCAAAATAAGCACGACGATTTCCTTAACAAAAATACATCCTTTTAGATATGTTACTAAAATTATCGGCCACTAAAATTATCTTGAAAATGAAATGAAATCTACATTTGAAGTGCAAACGTCACTCAGTCAATTAATGGATAACCTATAAAAAGACGATTTTGGGTGGTTAATAATTAGAAATCCGAAAAATATATGTTAAATTAATGTTACTTGTCATGACTACTTTGCAGAGCCAAACTTATGTAAGAAAGATTTAAACTTATGTGAAAATACTTTGAACTCATCAGGTCAAAAACAATCAGGATGGATTACGTTTGTCAGACACATACGTATACTTTTACGATTGCAAATCTACATGTGTTATTTTCAGTCGTTGCCGGGTGTGTTATTACCAATGAAAGAGACACGGGCTTAAGCAAAAAGCTTTTTTAAATCTGAAAGTCCGTTTCAGGTTTATTCAGGCGGGCATGAGCGCGGATCATTGAACTCCTGATTTTGACATTTCCAGGGGTAATCCATTAAGCTCTATAGCGCTTTTTATGCTTCCTGAGTGTCAAAAAACAATTTACGAATTTAATGGGCAATACCCAAAGTAAACACCAAATTTTCTGTCACACAAATAAAATCGTTCTGAATTGTGAAAGTGTACCAGTGAAAGTGAAACAAACAAATTTAAATTATTTAATGAGTGCCACTATAATATATTGATTTCGAAAATTAAATATATTTTTCATAGAATTCTTAATAACTGACCGTTCCATTGAATCTTCCTTAGGATGGATTGCTTCACAGAATTTAAAGAATTTATCAAATTTTAAAGTTGATTTCCAAGATCTCTCAAAGTTCTACTCAAGTATTATTATTATTTAAGTTTTGTGGATCAACTGGACAATAATGCTATAATCACAGAACTGAAAAATAATCTTTGCAGAATTTGAAAATTTACTTCGAAATTCGACTTATTTAGGTCTGTCAGACAACATTTATGTCTTCGTTAATTTTGTTATTTTTTTTTTTGATTTCGGGAATCTAATTATTTATTCAATCTTCTATGAAACTTTCTTTGCCAGTTTATTACTTTACTGGTACGTCAAGATTAACTCCATTGTGGACCACTGGACTTTGTTATTTTGACTAGTTTTTACAGGATATACATCGCTGATGACACTTACGATCAAACTTTATACGAAAAAATTAAAAAATTAAAAATTAAAAAGATTTACAGTATATAGGTAATTAAAATTCTCTCATTAATCCTTCTTCCAACGTCCTTATCAGCCTCCCTGTCTCTCGTGAACAAACTTCCGAAGTTAACAAACTAAATCACTTGCTCAAAAACCTACCGTTCACTATTTTACTATATAAATCATATATTTCAAATTAAAAATAATTTAAAATAGCATTACTTTGGACTGACTTAGGCCCAGTTGTCTCGCAAAAATTTACATGTGACAAAGTCAACAAATGGCCATTAGAAAAGACTTTTTGTGGTGAAAATAGTTTTTAACATTATCATACACCCAGTAAGTTTAAAAATCCTTTAAATTTTGATTTGATGCCGAAATTGAATTTTGTGAGAAGGAATTGTTGTAACTCCTATTGTACCGGACACGATAATATTTTGCTTCTTTAAACATTTCAAATTTTGCATTTAGTTGTGAAAACCTTAGCTTTTCTTAAGAATCCAACTTGCCAATTTTGTTTTTTCTACTTGTTTTAAGAATATTTATTGTATTCTGCTAGATGTGCACAGAATATAGAAAAACATAAGAAATGTTTGTGGACATTTTATTTGTCCAATAGAGCCATACATTTCCAATTGAAATACGAAACCCGAATGGGATGATTTTCGATGTCAGACGAATGCAAGTCAGACATAGCGCTAGGCCAATGGGTTAAATTAAATGAAACATTTGTTTGCATTCAAATACGTATGGAAAAAAACTTCTAATTTTCATTTGTTTGCATTCAAATTCGTATGGAAAAAAACTTCTAATTTTCATTTGCTTGCATTCAAATTCGTATGGAAAAAAACTTCTAATTTTTCTTTATTTTATGTAGGTGTAGGAATTTTTTTCTATTTTTATTTCTTTAAAATCAACATCCGATTGAACAAAAGCTTCCAGCCGGTGAAAAGAAAGCATTTCCTAGTTTTCCTAAAAATATTGACGAGGAAAATACAAGCACGCAAATCTGAACCCATTTTATTTCAACGAACATCAGTAGCAGACTACCACGTGGGACAGCTCGTTCTTCAACCACTTGTTATTTTGCGCTGCCAGAAACTGAAATTAATCTGACTACTGGATAACACCTGCCTTCTGGCAGGTAATAAACTAAGTTCCTTTGACAGGGCGTACCAAGTGTGATTTAATATGCAGAGAAAAGCTGCACTTGAGTCGAGAAAGCCACCTGGGTCACGGGATTTGGCTCAGATACCAGATACCTGAACCCGAAAGACGAGTGCGCAGCCTTTTTTACACAAAACCTCAATAAATATTATGGTAATACCTTTTGATGAAAAATATAAATTTTCAATTTGGTTGGTTATTTTGCCCTCAAATACAAATTAATTATAAGTTTTTGAAAGTAAAAAGAGTCAGAATTATTCGTAATAATAATGTTTCTGTTTTATACTGGATAAGGGGCAATAACTGATACTATATCATCCATATCATCCATATATATCATCTATATCATCCATACCCATCGATCTTATAAATTATTTTTTACTTATTTCAATTTTCAAAAACATTACCAAAACTGAAAAAAAATCGCATTTGACAATTTCTACGGGAGAGCAAAAACGTTGATAAGACATACTGTTGTGGTAAGTGAAAACACAGAAATAATCAAGATTAGCAAAATTTAAAGTATGTGGAAGTTATTAGAAATAATTTATCGAAAGAACATAGTATTTTATGTACAGACACATTGACTGCGTTGAAAGTTCCGAGTTTTACTTACATTAACAACATTGCTGTTTTTTTACTACCATCTTGAAATAATTTTTCCCGCGATACTGTCTCTTGTCCTGTGGGGGCGTCCTGCGTAACCCCGCTGGAATAAATTAATTTCTTTTTTTTACGTTGTAACCATTTATAATATAATAAAAATAAAATAAAAATTCCTTTGCCCCCAGACAAAATTGAACTTGCGGATTTGTTCAGACAGTTATTTTTTACTTTTCCATTGACTTGCCATAATATATAACCATTTCGAATTGAACCTTCTAATTCTAAATTAACTCAAAAGTAAAAATTTGTAAAATGTTGAAGTATGATTGTTTATCTCTGAGCCACAGAAATATTTATTTTTCAAAGTCGTTTCACAGAAAAATTGACTTGACTGTCATAATGTATCTTCATTTAAATTTCTTTAGATCGAGATTATTAAAAACAGCATTGTACGATGACATTACATATTTTTCAATTTAAAAAATTCGTACCAGAAACATTATTTACAAAATGATTACTGAAAATTGCCGTGAATCCTGGCAAGTCAGATTGGTGATTTTATGATTAGTTGACGTCAAGAAATCAAAATTTTCTTTTAAAAAATATTGATTGTGGTTGAATTATTTGTTTTTTTTTTAGATTCATTAGAACATTCATAATTTTTTAATTCTGCTTCTCTTTAAAATTTTATTCATGCAAATATTTTGTAACATTATTCATTTTTAACGTTGAAAAATGATAATATTGTCATTTTGTTTTTAAACAACATCTGCAAATCATCGACAAATTAAATATTGCGGTAACAAAATTATCGAAAAACATTCTTGAATGTATGTAAATCACATGAAAGTTTTTAGTTACCAATTGAAAATCAAAGAGCTTTTCAAATTAAGAAAATATTTACAGATAGATAGATATTTTGTAACATAAATAATTTTTAACGTTGATAATATTTTTATTCTACATTTTTAAACAACGCCCGCAAATCGTCGACAAATTAAAAACTGCGGTAACAAAATTATTGAAAAACATTGTTGAATTTCTGTAAATTACATGAAAGTTTTTGGTAACATATTGAAAATCAAAGAGCTTTTCAAATTTAAGAAATAATTTCAGATTGAGCCCTAATAGGTCTTTCGAACATTCGCAAAATATAATTAAAATGGCATGAAATGCCAATATAAAAATTATCCTGTTTAGAGAGTTAACGGACGAATGTGACTTAACCAGTGATTCCTAATTATTTGGAAAAAAAATTTATGAAATTTTGATCACCAGTTTTTATTAATTTTTTTTTTCAAAACTTAAAAAAACTGCAGTGGTCACTCAGCTGAGTAACCGCCCAACCCCTTACCTCGACCCTAACTATCTAACCAATGATTTTTTTTTAAATTTTAAGTTGAAAAAAAAAATGTCACAAGAAACTAAAATTTCATCCACATTTTTTATTCCAAATGAAAACAGGAATCATTGGTAAGTCAAGTACGTCCCTCAATGCCCTCTACAATTAAAACATTTGGATGGCTTTCTGAAATATTTTTTTTTTTTAATTTTAAAGATCCTAGAGTTTACGTATTTACAATCTTAAATTACACACACACACACAGTACTTGCTAATATGTTTTATTACTTACTAACAGTGTATTTAAAATAAAGATTTTCTTAGATTGCGTAAATATTCTTAAATAAGCCAAGCACATATTATTATCAATAAGAGTAATATATTTAGTTCCCTAACAATGCATTATAAAACCACTCACCTAATATAAAATCACAATAGTCCTTTTTTTCATTAAATTCGAAAAGTCAACAATAAAACCATTATTTTATAATATAATATATACAATTTCAATATTACAGTACTTCCCACTTCACTTCGGTAATAAAGATAAACAACTACAGGCAAACCGTTGATTAATCCGTTGTTACCTCCTTAACTTTACAACATACTACATCGCATCCCTAGAGAAAAAAACCCCAAATACGTCATTTTGAAATTACGATCATGTGAAGTTTTAATGGAATTCTTAACTCAAAGCTCGACTCGAATCAAAATGAAATGTTTAGATGTATTATTAGTATTTTCTTTTTTTTTATATTGAACACTCTATTTTATTTTGGTCGGAATTATTTTATTTTGGTGAAAGTATTTATGAGACGATAAATATACAAAGTGTCACTTCGGGAGGCGATTCTACGTGATGTACAAGTAAAAGAGATAAATAACTTCTTCCGAAATTCTAACGTTTCAAAGGTCAGTGGCAGAGTTGAGATCGCGTTTGGGTCCCACTCTGGCGTTGCGTGTTCGATCCCTCGGTTGGCTCCTCCATCATGACACAAGCAACATTGTCCACTTACTGTGGTGGAAGAAGAAGATTTTCAAATATTGCCAGTTTATTCGTAACATGAGAATGTTTGTCTATCTTTTAAAAATAAAATAATATAAAGGTAGTTCTTGTATATGGAAAAAATAACATTTAAGTTATTTTTTCCATATACGAGAAAAAAAGATGTATATCTTTTTTACTTCAATCATCACATAGAATCACCTCCCAAAGTTTGTGCACTTTACCCGCGGACACCGTGTATGATTGTGAATAAATACAGGAATGTGTGCCCCGACATAATTGTGTGGCGGTCTGTCTCCTCTGCTTATCTCTGCGCTGAATTGGCGTGATGATTAAGTTTGACTATATTAATTATTTTTAAAATAGTGAAAAAGCATAAAATATTGATAATTTTGGAATTTTTGGAGACTTTTGCATCATCATCGTAAAAGTCTGCTATTTGACTTATCAAAAACATTTTTTTAACTAGAATTGAGATATAAAATAGAAAAAGGTAACATCGGAGCACTCAACAGAAGTACCATGCTCAATAGATACATTGTATCTTTGAGATTGACGCATTTTACATCATTTAGTATACATTTTTGAGAGTCTTACAATTTCTTTTCATTACAGTAATCCAATTTTTACTGAGAAAATAAAATTTCATTAAATAAAATACAATAATAATCAATGATCAATCCACACTCGTAATAATAATTAATTATAAATTTGTTCTTTTTCGAAAAGTTTTAAGAGTGTACCTTAAGTAGGGCCTTGAGGTCAACTCAATTTCCGACTTATCTGACGAAGACTCGAGACGGCACTCAGCAATGGGCTTAGCAAGTAGTATAGACTGGATGCAGATGAGATCAGACACAGGATGCTACAGGATAATGCAATCCCGTTTCTATCTCCGGAACTCTGCATCGCGGCCGGATTTTCTCCTGAAACAATATTACAAAGTTAATTTCGCAGACGAATCAAGTTTTTCATTTACTGTTTTGAAGGAATACTTTTAAATTGATCTTATTTCTTGGAATCGAAAGACTGCTTTCAATTTAAATTTCAATAAGATATGGCATTTTCAGCAAATAAATTTTTATATTCGTGCTTGTTAATTTTAAATCTTTAATATTTGTTAGGATGCTACATAAATACATTAAAAAGGTACACAAGAAAAATTATTCGTCATTCAAAATTTAGACAAAATCCTTCATATAATTTTTAATTTATAAAAATAACAAAATTTTCTTTCTATCAAATGGGATGACTATATATGTATACAGCCAATTGTAAAAGATACAGAGCGTGTGCTACATGGGCTTCATCCTTTATATCCTGTTATTATATGAATTATCTTTATTAGAAATTTTAGCTATTTAGAATTAACCAACTAACCCTATTAAATTATCATAGAAATAATTTGTAAAATGAATTGTTTGACGGTATAAAAATGTACGGTATATTATAGATTTAACTCGTCTCCGTAATCCGGTGTGGAACTGGTTCCAATAAATCTGTTGTCCGAAACGTTGGCTAAAGAAGGAGGTAGCGCAACACGGCATAACACCCCAAAAACAAATAACGAAAATAAATATATGTATTGTAATTGGTTTTAAGAACCAAATTTTTTCCTTTAAATCAGTAATATTTATGTATTTCAAATTAAAAAAAAAAAATTATCATATATTGCATCTTTACTAAAAATAGTAATTTTACTGTCCAGTCTTCGCCACATACTTGTTTTCGTATTGTTTGCATTACATTCATAAAACTTAAAAAAAAAAATAATTCCCGCAAGAGTAAAATAGGTCACGTTTCATGTTTCACCAACAGGTACCTTGTAACTCAACTGGTATGAGAACCAAAAGCATGCACTCCGCCGCGTTATGCGGAAACCGTCAACCATACAATATTAAACAAAGCACAACATAAAATGTATTAAAGTGCACTAAAAACGTCACAAAAATTTCCGCTTCGAACTTTTCAAAACTGAAAATTCTCCTGAAAATCTCTTGAATTTTCTCTTCAAAACTGAAATATCTTAGTGAAAATCTCCTGAAAACTGAAAAATGTCTCCTCGCTGCATTTGCGAAACGAGGCTAGTCGGTTGTACTGAATGCCAAGTTGTCATATGCCCCCACTTCACCGGTTGTAGATAGTAACCAATTTTTTATTATAATATAATGTAAAATGTATTCTAAATATGAAAATAAATTCATTTGTGTTCATCACTATTTAATAAAAATAATCCACATATTTCAAAACCAATGGTGCTTACGTAAAGCGCGTATTTAAAATAAACAAATATGCTAATTGACAAACAAGTAAAGACAAAAAATTACCTGTAAACAAAAAAATTATAACGGGTGGGATTTAACGAACCCAGTATTAAGTAATCACCTTATGAAGTAAGCATTGCTTTCGAAACACGTGGCAATAAAGGTTGTTAAAACAAAGTTTTCTATTAATTTTGAATTAAAATGGTGCCATACAATCCATACTAATATTATAAATGCGAAACTGCTCGAGTTTGTTTGCTACGCTTTCACGCATTAACCAATAAAAAGACTTAAAAATTCTTTCACCAATAGAAAGCTTATTTACATGCAAAGACTATAGGCTGTATATGATGGTAAGCTCTGGCGTTATGAAATTATAAATATTAATAAAGTATATTTGTTATACGTTTTCTGTCTAACAAAAGTTTTTGCTAACGTCAGAAAAAAAATCGTTTCCATGGAAACGATGTTGATATATTTGTGGGCTCTATGCTGGTAGGTACTCAGCCCCTTACCTACTGTTCGGCTACTGCTCCAGAAAATTCAAATATTAGAATATGTTTTGTTTTTTTGACGTGATAACGTCTTATAAATCGATGAACGCCGGCTGCGTGCACGAAAAAGCATGACTCATTGTAACGTTCCGCCTGAGCCGTGCGTACAAGCCAGAACGCGGAACAAGCGTTTGGCTTACGACTTTGCAGTCAATTTTTGGACAAGCTTATGTTTTTGAATAAATGTCAGATGAGAGTTCCTACATTTAAAATATAATTCGTAACGATTATAAAGACTGAATAATAAATAAGTTGGGTAATTTTTTATAATATTTACAAACTTCCAAATATTTAAATAAAAATAAACATCCGAACTGTTTGTAAGCGCATAAATTCCGAACAAATGAACAAAATTGGATAATTATTTTTTTCTTTGAGCTATAGCATTATGAAATTTAGGTGGCAGGCGAGATGTTTGAAAACTGAATGTATGGAATGCGGGAGGGGGTGGAGGTGGGAGGAGGGGGGAAAATTGATAAGTAAAAGCGCTACAGAAATTTCAGGTAATACCATGCGAGCGAAGCCGCGGGGAAAAGCTAGTATTAAATAAATCATAAAAATAAGGGGAACCCACTAAGGCGCAGCCTGTGCGAGGTGAAATACATTATATTATTGTACCTAGAAAGAAACAAACAGTGGGCATATAAAGCTAAAACAAGATTACAATTTGTCTAAACAATCTGTTTAAAAATTGTATGAAAGTGTGTAGTTATTTATAAGTAAATATTGTAAAAATATTTGTATAGTTTGTGAGAAGCAAAAAATGATATAAATTAAATAAATATTCCAACAATATTCTACATTCCAACCCAACCTTTATTTCTTTATTTAAGGAACATTAACAGTCTTAGTAATACAATAAACATAAGAGGATGATATAAAAACAGACCAATTATTAATGTTCACAGATAATAACTGAATATAAACTAGAATATTTAAAAAAATAATAAGGGTACACATGTTAATTCAACAAATGGTAAACTAATACAACATTAAAATAAGTGTGATTATAACTGAAATAGACTGCAAAATAGGGATTTGGGTTGGGAAGGGTAAGGGGAGGAGAGGGATAAGGGAAAGTTGCCACGCATGTAATATAAAAATATTAGATACAATTAATTCATGTGTTATTCGCACCTAGAATGTTATACAGTGAAGTTCTGTAGCGACAGTAACTAGCAGTAAATACGTCAGCACGTGTGTCTAAATTTGTAAATTTGTTGTTATAGTAGTTACATGTCCTTTGTATAAATTCATTTTGATTGGAATTGGTGTTGCATCTATCAATATAGAAAAGGGTATTTTGTCTACTATATCGAATGGACGTGTGGAAATTTATTTTGTTTAGCAAATCCGGGCAGTCAACTTTTGAGTTAATAATTTTGTACAGGAGCATCTGATCAGCGACAAGCCTCCTGTTGAGTAGTTTTGTGATTCGAAAATGTTTCTCGATTTCGTCGTAAGAGTTGTATATGTTGAATGATTTAAAATTGAGGAATTTGAGAAATCGCTCCTGAACTCTTTCTAACCTGTTAACATAAACAATATAGCGCGGGTTCCAAACCTGTGAACAGTATTCCAGGTGAGGACGAACATGTGAATTGTAGAGAATCAGATAAGTCTAAGGATGGGTTGTTTCAAAAAATTTGACGAATTCGTCAAATATTTGACGTTAATTTTCACGTTCTGTGTAAGTTCTATTCAAGTTCTGAGATGATTTCAGTTTTGTGAAGCAGCTGGCCTATGATGATGAAAAAACAGAACTCGAAAAGAACTTACACAGAACCTGAAAATCAACTTCAAATATTTGATGAACTCATCAAATTTTTTGAAACAACCCGTCCTTAGTGTTTTTGAAAAATTTGCATGTTCTCAGTACGAAACCCAGACTTTTTGGTGCTTTAGTGACAATGTTATCAAAGTGCTTTTCAAATGTAAGTTTAGAGTCCAAAATAACACCAAGGCTACGTATATAATCTTTATTTGTTAACTGCGATCCGGAAATGGTGTAATCATGCAGTATTTTCACACGGTTACGTGTGAACGTAACTTTGCAACATTTAGAAATATTAATAAAAAGTTTATTTCAAAGACAGTAATCCGTCAGTCGGTCAAGATCTGCCTGTAAACGCGTAGAACAGTCCGGGGAGCTTATAGGAAGGTATATTTTCATGTCGCCAGCAAATAGTAAAATTTGAGAGTTGTGGAAACATGTTGTAATATCATTTATACAGATAGAGAAAAGCAAAGGACCCAAAATGGCCCCCTGAGGCACACCGGAAGTGATGATTTTCCAAATGAAAGAAAATCCACCCACCGTCACAGCCTGGGACCTATTTGTCACGTGTGAAGATAACCAACGAAGGAGATCTCCATGAATACCATGATTAGCAAGTTTTCTAAGCAGGACGCTGTGATTGATCTTGTCAAAGGCTTTGCTATAGTCGGTGTAGATTGTATCAACTTGCACACGTTTATCCATGGAGGCAGACAAGAAATTTATAAATATCATAAGATTTGTAGCAACAGAGCGACCTGCAAAGAATCCATGCTGAAATTCATTGATCGAATTCTTTATCACAGGGAATAACTGGTCATAGACTATGTTTTCGAACACCTTTGAAAAAATGCAGAGCTTGGAAATGGGTCTATAATTATCTGCTTCACACTTAGGATGGGTTGTTTCAAAAAATTTGACGAAGTCGTCAAATATTTGACGTTAATTTTCACGTTTTGTGTAAGTTCTATTCAAGTTCTGTGATGATTTCAGGTTTGTGAAGCAGCTGGCTTGATAAAAAACAGAACTCGAAAAGAACTTACACAGAACCTGAAAATCAACTTCAAATATTTGATGATCTCATCAAATATTTTGAAACAACCCGTCCTTAGTTCCCAATTTATGAATTGGTGTGATGTAGGCTCTTTTCCATGTATCAGGAAATGTACCAGTCTTGAGCGATATATTAAACAGTATTGATAGAGGAAGTGACAAATGATTTGCGCACTCGGTAATGAACAATGGTGGGATACCATCTGGCCCAGCTCCCTTGCTGGAATCGAGCCGTTTTAAATATTTACATACAAGGTCAGCATCGATAAAAATTGATCCCATCGCACAAACCTCCTCTACAGAGTCATCGCAGGAAGTCCCCAGAGGGTCAGGCGGTTCGTAGACAGAATGAAAATAATCAGCAAATAAATCACAGACTGCCTGGCCACCTTCGACTTTTAAATCCTTAAGATTTAAAACGCTAGGAATAGATGCTGATAGTTTTTTTGATTTAACATATGACCACAATGCCTTGGGATCTTTGGCGATATTCTCTTCAACATTATTAATAAAGTCTTCATGACACTTCTTTGCCATTTTTTTCTGTCTGGTGCGTAGCCTTGAAAAAGTAATGTTATCAGAAGGGTTCTTATAAGTAGTATAAAGTCTGTGAAATTTCTGCTTTTCACGAATAAGTTTAATTAATGACGAGCTTAAAAACTTAACCCTTCATATATTTTTCCTTCGCAGATGTCATCTCCTTCCATTCCCTAAAAACCCTCCACAGAGCCTTACGAAGACAGATGAAAGATGACAAATGACATAGATCCTGAGGATTTTTTTTCCTCAGAGTCTCCTGTGTGGAGCTTACGTAATTTTTTTTTTTTAAATTGCCCTTCGAAATGGCTTACTAAAACTGTGCCCAGACTTGAAAAAAACAGAAGCCCGAAGTGGCTGAATTGTTTTCAACATACACATTCTTGGATCCATATTATCCCCAAGTATTAATGACCCCTAACGACCGTTACGTGCATACTCGTCCTTAAGCCAAATTGAAATTCAATTAAATTTAGCGGCTACTTCTCTCGCTAAACTGGTTGTTAATAAGGGCAGCAGTTTAGATAACATTGCATCGTTATTATTTTCATTATTGAATATTTATTTATTTATTGATTTTCGGGAATTCAACAGCTCACAATTTCAGTTTGTTCGTTTATGTGTTACCTATAAAGCCAAAATAAAACCAATTATGGGTATCCTTCTTGTCACTATATCTATTATAAGACAATGTACTTTATATAGGTATTAACATTTAAAATACAAAACAAATAATGACGGCCAAATTCGGTTGGTTTAAGACGTTCAGAAGGCAGAGATGCTGAATTCAATTCCGTGCTACGACCCAGATCCTTTTCTTATTTTGTGTCTTTTTCTGTTTCATGCTTCATTCTTTCTTCGATTCATCAAAAAGTTATTCGAATATTATTTTAAATAAATATTAAATTTTTTATAAGAACACTCTTTTTTTAACATTTGAAGGTTATTCCCAACATATCTTTTTTTAACATTTGAAGGTTATTCCCAATAATGTATTATATCATTGAAGAAGAAGATAACACTAATCATCTAAACGAAAATATGAAAGGGAGCAAGTCACGAAAAACTTGAAAAGGATAATGGTCGTAACTGGGACTCGAACCCAGAACCTCTCATCGAACCGAGATTTACACTTTTACCAATTCAGCCATTGCCTCCTTCCATCAATTATATTAGTCGAAGATAATATGAATATATATATATATATATTATATATACTGGTGAACTCTGACATTATGAAATCTGTATGAAAAAATTGCAATAAGTGGCACACGATCTGTTTGAAAACAGAAAGAATGTTGAATGCGGGAGGGGGGATGGGATTCCGGAGGGTCGTAGGGAACTCGGGTGGGGGGAAGGGAACTCGGGTGGGGGAGGGGAACTCGTGAGGAAGGTTCGCGGGAGGAGTGGGGAGAGGAAAAGCGGGGAAGGCGGAGTGGTGACGCGAGAGGGGAAGGGGACGTGGGAGAGGAAGGTTACGTGGGTGAGGAAGGTGAGGCAGAAAGGGAACGGGACGAATGGGAAAGGACACGCAGGGAGAAACAATTTCTTAATTAAGTGGCATAGCAACGCATACCGGTAACTCGCTAGTATTGTATAAATGAAGATTTAAAAATTTCTTCAAACTTTGCCAATGCTTTGTGGCGTCATTTTTAATAAAACAGCTTTGTGAAATCACCAATACAAAATCAATACTATCTACATGTGTCGGAAACTACATTTTCTTCATCAGAATAAGATTAATACGATATCAATCTTATCATGACGAAGAAAACGTAGTTTTCGAAACATGTTGATAATATTAATTATATAGTGGTGATTTTACAAATTTATTTGTTTAAATTTAATTTAATGAAGAATTTTACTTTTTTTAACCAGTTTATAAGAAGAATTAAGCTGAAAGACGCTATCTTATACTAAACCAGTCATTTCAATCTGTTGCTAGTTCATTGACCTTAATCTCTAATATTTGCCTTTTCCAGGACGCCTTACCTTTGAATTTTTCCTTAGCTTTTTTTTAAAATTAGTCGTTCTTTCAGTATCCGGAAGAAATCTCTAACTCACTTACTTTATTATAGAGCAAAAACTCTCGTATCAAGCGCATTACGAACAGTAGATCTAATAAAATCAGTAATGTGGCCATAATTTCTTACATGCAGACCGATAAACTAAAAACAGAACCAATAAGTCTCATCACTTTTTTAAAGATTTCTTGGTACTGAAATTATTTTTTTTAAAGTATGACCGAAAGACATTTTTGACATTGTGCCGTAAATTTTAATGAACTAATGCTTTACAATTGTCACAAAACTTTTGCAATTCACCACGATTAAAGGGGTTAACTTAAACAAAAGAAATAATTAATTATAATAATTGTCGAAATAATTTCAAACCGTAATAACTTTGTACCACTATTAAAGCGGGTAACTTTGCCCCAGGCGGGGTGGGGTGGACTGAAAGGCTTAAGTTTGGGAACTGTGCGGCAATTCCTGTCCAATTTCGCCACACTTCTGGACACTTTTATCCCAATTGACACAAGTCACCTCGCTCCACGCTAGAGGGAGCATGGTTGCTAGTAGGCTGTCATTTCGCGGTGGAATATACTTGATTTACTATGAATGTTCGGGTTCAAGTTTGCTCGGGTGAAATGACCCAGCAATGTTGTACTTATAATATTATACATTAGATATGTGTGTCCCTTGCTTCGGTGCTTTCGGTTTTTTGCTTGTCCCTTGCTTTCGTGTTGTTTTGGAAAGGTTGATCTAACTTTATTCAAAATAAGCTTAATATCCAGATTATTTGTAAATGGTCTATAGTTAATCAAGTAGAAAAATTGTTACATTAATATTATTAATTTTATTTTTTTAATCGAAGCGCCAAAACAGATGACTGACCAAAAATACAAACAAACAAACACAAAAATGACTGACCAAAATATATAATTTGACTGACCAAAATTATAACCGTTTTGGATTTACTACTTGGACTCGTCTGCGAATAAACGACCGCTTTTATAAATCATCATAAAACTATTAGCTAAAAACCCGCTCCGCAGGTTTTGCTACTAGGCCCTGGTTCGGGCCAAGGGCGGCGTTTGGTTCGGCTTCGTCCAATTAGTGTTGGTGACAATTTTATAAATCCAATAGGAACTGGTTCTAAAAGTAGCCCGTTCCTCGTATCCACTATCATCCAGTGATAGCTAGTCACCGGGACAGGTTAACCGGGACGGGCAATGACGTCATATGTAATATATAGTCGCTTGATACTATTATTCATAACCTAGTGTGACCGTCAATCTTTCTACATCCGGAGAGATACTACAAATTCACAAATTCGTAGCACTTATACCTGCCTGGGGCACGTCCTTACGCGACCTGCTAACGGAAGTGGCGACATCTTTTGGCAAATTCTAGAATTCAAAACTGAATTTTAATTGCAGTTTTGTTTAAAATTTCGTGTAAACAGATGTTATTTGTGGCGCGGCGCGTACGGCGTGGCATCAAACATGCACCGAAGCTGGGGTCTGAAATTCAACCACGCTACTTTACTAATACTGTTCGATTTTAATATTATTTGGTCTAACAAAGTGTAGATATAACCTATTTCCTAAATGCATTAAACAGTAAGAATTATTTGTACTTATGACTGACTTACCGATAAGGGTTTTTTGTAGTTAACTTAGTAACGCTCAATAGATTATAATGGTACAATCGTACTTTTTTGTGGAAACATGGTTATATTATTATATTTCAATTTTTAATCCTGCGGGGCAGGGAGGATAATACAATCCCAGTCTGCCGTATTGCTTGAAATATAAACAAATATTACAATACAAAATAGAAAAACATGTATAAAAATAAAAATATATAAGCCATTATAAAACTGCCATAGTTTGATAATGACTTTAGAGAACGGAACGTTTTTTGTACAATATCAAAAGAACTTAGAAAACTTTTTGTTGAAATACTAATTATAATTTATTTTTGTCATCAAATAATGAAGCATATTTTTTTAAAATATGGCTCCTCCAGTTTTTTACAATAATTATTACATTTGTAAAACTTGAGCCATCTTATATCTTTGTTTTTTCTATTATTGTGAATAACGCAAAAGCATCCCAACTGCTCCCAACGGCCTGAGGCCATTGAGAATATGGCATCCATTAATGGGGTATCTTGTAAGGCTGATGGTAAAGCGGTGGGGAGGTGAAATAGAAGGGGAATAGGAAGGTGGGGAAGTACCGGGCTATTCAGATCGGTCACCAAACAAGGCTAAAGCCATTTCAAGCAACGTTTCTGATTATTGGTCTTATACCAGGGCGGTACTAAGAGCATCTTTTACACTGGAACTTGCCGCAAATATATCTCATATTATTTTAAATGATCACATTATGAAATGACACAAATCAATAAAATTGAATTTAATTGCGCACGCCGGGATTTGAATCAGCGAACTTTGGATTGCTAGTCAAGAGCCTTTTCCCTCGACCACAGATGCCGTTTTTGCAGGGAACACGATGAAATTAGGCAGGCGTTAAATATATTTCAAATATTGCCATAATTACGGACAAAATAAATTGATTAAATCACGCCTGGCTATTCGAATTACAGAGGTCAAAAACCTAACCAAACCTAACGTTATTTTTTCCAATATGAAATTTATTTACACACAAACTCTTTAAAAAGCTTTATAGATTTTTTGACACGTGTAATTCTAAAAGGTGTAATTCTCTTCACTGTAATATTTGTACGTTAAATTCACGCCTGTGTAATTCCGTCCTTACTCAAGTTTGCGAGAGCAGAATTGTCAGTATATATTTATTAATCTTAAACTCTGCACTCCACCCAATGAAAAGTTCGGAAACTCTCAATGAGCGCTGTGTACTGAACATGGATTTCCCCATTAAAAATAATTTTTGATAAATACAGCTTGATAATAATATTTGCGTCGCATTCGTTCCCAGGGAAGTTTTAATGGAGAAACTCCGAGGACTTTTAATAGTTGAAAAGTACTGGGAAAGGACGTAGTTAGCTAGCCTTAAGCCAGGAGTTATGATCATAGAAATTTAGGGGACGAATGACAAAAAAAACACTTTCTATTAAAAAGCATTTTTAAAATAAAAAAACCCCCATTTTATTCAAACCCTTATATCCAAACGTTATTCGGATTAACTTGATCTTTTTTATATCAAAGTCACATAGTAGGCCCTGGGAAAAATAATTCCCCTCAGGAGCCGTGTCATCTTTTGGGATGCAATGTGGAGGAAAGCAATGTTGAGAAAAGAAGATAAAGTTCTTGGATGGAAAACGGTATGAGGGGTGGGTAAAAATCTAGGAGTCAATATAGCCAGGAGTGACGAACATATAAATCTATCCCTCCCACTGCAGTGTAAGGTGATGTTCCGAAAAAAAATTCTGCTGGAGAGGTCAATATGTCTCATTAAACCAGTCTTTCCCGTTCTGGTTTGCCGCGCAGGGGGTAGGCAGAAGCATCCGGCGCCAAGATCCGACAAACCTCATCCCATCCGGAATCCGGGAACTCCTACTAAGTCACCAAGCACAGGGAATTACTGGGGTGATCTACGGCAGAGGTGTTGGGTTTCCAATAGGCTACCCATACCCGCCTCTAAAATTGAAAAACGTTTAACAGATTTCAACCATAGTTCTCTAAGCGAACGGTTTTGGGTTCCGCTTGAAATCTCTGAGAGAAACATAATAAATATTATTTCATATTATCAAATAATTTTTTTGTTAACAACCGTGAAATTTTTTTTTTCTTTCGATATCGACCTTCAGTCAATAATTTGACCGGTCAGTGGTTGAGTGGGCATCGCGTTTAGGTCCCACCCGGGCGTCCCGTGTTCGACTCCTCGGATGGCTAAGTCCTCCATCGCAACACAAGCAACATTTTAGGCTTTCTGTGGTGGTAGTAGGAGATTTCAAACATTGTTGGGTTATTCGTAACGCGGGAATGGTTTTTTTCTTTTTAAAAAACAAAAATAAAAAACATAAAACCTAATAATATTTTTGAAATTTGTTTATCATTCATGAAATTTTTTGTTATTTAACTTTTCATGAAAAAAGATTTTTTTTATCTGTTTTTAATAAATAAGTAAAAAAATTGATTTTATTTAATTTATAATTTAAATACAGATATTTCAGTTCAATTTTGTGGTATTGTCAGTTTCCGTTGCAATGTTTTTAAAACTTTTATTAAACTTGCAAAATTTAATTTTAATTAGTGACATCGATTTACAAGTTTTAAAACGTTTTTTCCTAAAACCGTTATTTTTACCTTAACAAGATAAGACGATAAGTGCTAGGTAAACTCCCGGCGTTGCCCGAACTTTACGCAGTGCTTTTCGAAATAAGATAAAGACAATCATGTTCGTCTTGTTTTTAACGACAAGTGTGAAATTTTTTTTTTTCAAGAAATATTACATTCCTGGTTATAAATAACCAGTCAATATTCGCAAATGTCCCACTTCTCTCACAATAAGCTGAAACACTGCTTGTGTCGTGATAAAGCCTAGGTGAGAACCAAGCGCAATGGCAAATCAGCCATTGACCAGTCAAAATTCTGCTTCGAGGGGTGGGAAAGGATAACGGAGGTAGCTTTTTCAAATCTCACATAGATAGTCACCTTCATCTTGTTTTGAAAGTTTTGTGGAAATAGAACTATAGATAAAGCTTTAAAAACAAAGCCACAGACACTTTCCACCTTTTGAAGCAGACCTTTAATACTTGATATTCCAAACAAGAATAAAATTATTATAAAATATTCGTTTAGCCCGGGCAATGCCGGGGACCTTAGTCCGTGTCAAATAAAAAAGCTAAGTTTACCACTGAATGCTACAGAGCAAAACATCTAATTCTTATTATATATTTCTCTTCTTGCCTATGGTGTAAAGAGTGAACGACAAAGTTAGGAACCACATAAACAGTTGAGTTAATTTCCGCGGCCGGAACTTTTTTCAATCTCCGGCCGTTTACGGTGGCATTTATACAAAATAAATGCTTCGGCCTTCTGGTTTCAGCCACAGCACAAGCAGAGCATAAAAAGTTTATTTGATTGAACGACGCCTTTGATAAAACGACTCGGTTGTAAGATGGCATTCGCTTTATATGAATTTCACAAGTCAGAAAGTTGTCACTTAGTATCCACTGAAGAGTTTTTGGCAAAATTTTGGCCAATTTGCAAACACCCGCAAGCGGTTACTGGCCAAAATGTGGTCAATTTGCAAACACCTGCGAGCGGTAACTGGCCAAAATGTGGTCAATTTGCAAATACCCGCTAACGGTTACTGGCCAAAATGTGGTCAATTTGCAAACACCCGCGAACGGTTACTGGCCAAAATGTAGTAAATTTGAAAAGATATTTTAAAACATCTCTTTGGATGTTCTTAAAACGATCCCGCGTGTTGTGATCTTTAGACAATCATAAGACTAACTTAGTAGTTCTAAATTGTATAGTTTAAAAAGATACGTCTCACAAATCTTCTTAATTATTAGTTGTTGATATTCCGTGAACCGAAATTATTAAAATATTTTTTTCTTACAAATCATTGATCATGCATTTACATATTTAACAATATATATACGAATTAAAATTTATATCTGTGATTATCAATGAGGCAACAGACAAACCGAAAGCATAATAATTTTCTAGCCCTCAAGGCTCAAGTGATCATATTTCTGATCACCGCAGTGGTTTTATACAACATCTTTTTACCTAATGTGTACCCTTTTTAAAGTGTAACTGTTCCACATAAATTCTAGGTGAAAGAGATGAGTGTGAAAGAGATGTGTGGAATACGAATGAAGCGTAGTTTAAATCTTAAAACAGAGATAAATAAATGCGTTCTTCCCCACTTTGGAGAATGAGTCGATGGCAAGTATGTAACTTTAATTATTCTAGCCTCGTACTAGATGTAGCAGCCAACATCACGTACATGAAGGATTTTAACCAGTAATTCCTGAGTACATTTGGTATAAAAAACATAGATGTCGTTTCATCAATAATTCGCTTACAAGTCGCCAATGATCACATTCGTGATGGATTACGTGATTCGCACTCTATCTTTGTTGCTACCGTGCTACTGGAATGAGACGGAGTGTGTATCACGTGACCCAATAGGCTGAGCAACAGTAAAAAGGTGTGATGGAAAGATAAATATTAGGTTTTTAAGTGAAATATATCATCGCACTGTAAAATGACATCTTAATTTTTACTTCAAATATGCCCAGGAATAGATGATTAAAATCCTTTAGATACGAACTGTTACACCTGTATATGTATGTAAGTTAGTAGCATGCTAGAAATTCTTGAATTTGGTTTGAAGTTTGGCCAAAGTGGTTTGAAAAGAATTCACTAAGCAGTAACACCAGCAATTCTTTCATCGTATTTCGTGTACTTGGCTGTTAAATTTTTTCACAGTTAATGAATTAATCTTACATTCATTCATAGAATCTTTCACGAATATATACGAAGTCTAACGTCCTGTATCATTTCTTGCAGTTTCATTGGTGGTAAATATTGCTAGTATTCCAGGTGACCACTGTTCGAATGGCTCTGATTAGGGTGATTGAATACTATTCAAAATAATTTTAACGCGAATAAAATGGCGTTAGCTTTAGCATTAACGTTTTGTGGCTACATCTAAATAATCAGGTACTTCTCAAACTATCTCCCACTGTTCACCACTCTCTTCAACCTCACCGCGTAACCCATTAAAAAATTCATAGTCCCATTCACTCCGTAAACTTAGGACTATGGTGCGGTATATCTTTAAAGATCAGAAAAACGTAAAATGAATTAAAAAAGGTTTAAATAAACGTAACTTAATTATAAATTAATCACGACGAAATAATCTTCGATGGTCAAAAATTCACTTTTTGGGTCATTTTTTTACCAAAAATAAATTGCATCCACATTTCCATCCACATACATATGCACTATTCAATAAAAAATACACAATTTCACTCAGAAAATTTGTTTTTTTTGGAATGCTGTATGGAGGATATTTTTAGGGAAAGGCGGTTCTGGAAAGGAAAAAGGTTAGAGGAGTATGTAGGAATCGGGGGCTCAGTTAGTCCAGGAGTGACTGACATATAAATCCTTCCCTCCCACTGGGGTGCAAGGCGATGGGTCGAAAGAGTCCCGACTGGAGAGGTCAAATGGTCTCCCTCAACAAGTCTCTTCTAATTAGGCCCGCCATGCACTAAATAGGCAGACGCGTCCACCGCCAAGACGTAGAAAAGCCTCACCCCATGAGCCCGGCCACCCATCCTAAGTAAACAAATACAACAAAGCACTTGGGGTGACCTATTGAAGAGGTGTTGGTTATACAATAAATGGTTCCTCGGGAGACGGTACCCATACCCGCCTCCCTAACAGCTAATGTTTCGAAACCAATGTTCTGACAAACAAAGCAAAAACAAATAAGTACTTAATATAGTACTATATGAGGCTTCACTGAGTGGTTGGCAAAGAGACAAGGAAGCTAAGTATGTTTTTTGGTCAGACCGAATGCCATTCACATTTTTTGTTGATACTTGCCAATTGATTTGAGATTAATTATATTTTTTATGTTTTCTATTTTATACAGGTGCTTGCAGATTTTTGACACGATAAAATGCTGCCTCGTGGAGCCTCATGAATGAGTTTTTCTTTTACCTTTGACATTCATATTGGTGTTAGTAACCCATTTTTTGCATTTTGTTTTTCCTGTTTAGCACTTGTATACGGCTTACTAACAACGTATGCAGGGACTCTGGAGGTCTAAGTCGTTCAAAATAAATATTCAGGGCGGGTATAACCTCCAAAGCACTTGGGTACTTATTTGTCTATTATTATACCTACATATTAATTTTTAATATATTTTTATTCTGATGACTCATGTTGGTTTTTCCTGTTGGTTTCGAAACACGACAATTATTTTGATTAAACAGTGGCGAATGCAAAGTACATAATTTTAATTTCATCAAAATATTATTTCGTTATTAAATATTTTCAGTGTTCGATACCAGATGCCGTAGAAATAAAAATAATAGTAATAATTTGTATCTCTCGACGCCTTTTATTTCCATGGTTCAATTTCAAAGGCATAACTTTGCCGTAGCTTAACGACCATAAGCGTTGAACGAGCGGGTTCACAGCTCGGGGAAGGGCGTTTGAGATGTTATAAAGGTCTCGTAATTTGAATCGTCTGGGGAACATCTCGTTAAAATAAAATAAAAAAGCTTTCATCTTGGCTGTGCGATTCAATTTCATTTCAACGTGTTTTAATTCAGTTAACCCTCCGGGAACCAAATTTGTACCCGTGGTGAGGACAATATAAATCTCACACTTTTTTTTCATTAACTCTCACCGGAGGCTATGAGGAAAATAATTTCTCTCAGGGCTTATTTTATCTTTGAAAATAATGTGTGTAACCAACCTAACATGAGAAATGATTTCGATCGATGGGAAAGAAATAAGAAAAAGTAAAATTCCAGGGATTAAAAACACATCCATCAAATAAAAAAACGTAAAAATAAAACAAAAAGAAATACTTATACATATAGGCTGACTTGACTCTGGCTTTAATGGATCCTCCGTGCCTGTGCTGGTCACTTAAAGTTGCACCACGCATATCAATTGGCATATCAATCCCTTTTAGTCGTAATCAGACATGATTGGGTTTTTGAAACATTAAAATAGACTATGTTGTTCATACCCCAAGGGGAAACTTCCTCGAGGTAACCATCCAGTCTCTACCATAGTCTTCCGAGTTGTTGGAATTTGAACGGGTCGTTCCTACGACTCGTTTTTGAGTTCAACAGCTTGGCTGTGGAACGATTTGCCGGCCTATATGTTTCTTCCCTCCTTCAACATGGGTCTTGAAGAGAAGTCCATGTTCAGTCCTTCTACCTCTCAAAATGACCTCAACACAGCATCTTCCAGGATGACAAAGGCCTTGAAGGTATTATTTTTCTCAGGGCCTCCTGCGTAGAGTTAATGTAAAAAAAGGAAGCGTCTGTCTTCTAATGTATACATTTTAGAAATTTATGTGTTCTGGCGGGCTATTTATGTTTTTACTAACCGAAATCCCCGGAGTTGCCCTGGCTGAACACGAAGATTTTAAATAGACTTAGATAGTGATTTTCCTTTTATTTTGAATGTCAAATATTCAAAATTTCATCGAGAACTGTCAAAATTCTGCCTAAAGAGGTGTGGTAAGAGGATTGGGAGATTTTTAGAAATCTCGTGACCTTTCTTTTGTTTTGAAGATCTAGTGTGCAAAATTTTTTCGATCTCGGAAAAAATTACTGAAGATTTGAACAAAAATCCAACCCACGCCACCAGCTGCAGATTTTCTTTTTTACATAAATAGATAAATTAAAATAAAATCTAGAAAATTTCTCGGAAAAGCTTTAAGAGATAAAATATTTTGGCCAGTATGTTGAGCACTGGGCAATATTTTAAAAATTTGAATATTACTAAATGTGTACTTATGAATAGACCGGCAAATACAATCGTGTCCTTAAAATAAAAATAAAATTCCATTTTTATTGCGCATTTCGTAAAGCGGGCTTCCCAGAAAACCAAAATCTTTTCGGAAATCGTTTATTTTATATTCTTTTCAAAAATAAATTACTAAACCCTTTACATATGTCGTATTCGGTTGAAATGGTTACCTATTCAAAGGTCCTTTTTTTAAGTAGTTTCAAAATATCCGCTAGATGGAAAACGGTTCTTCTGACAACGGTTTATCTATGAACCAGGGTTGCCAATTCGTGGAGAATTCCCCAAATTGCGGGTGATTTCTGAGAATTTATACTGATTTATTATTTTGTGGGGAGAACCTTTATGTGGGGATAATGAGGGTATTCTACAGTATTGTGACAACTGAAGCAACGAATACCGATTAAAAGAGCATTTCCTGACTATCCAACCATATTGAAAAACAATATTTACATTCACAAGTTCGTTCACTTTCACAGCAATTTTTTATACAAATTACTAAATTTTAGGCCTTAATGAAAAATAATACATGAAAATGACTTAGTAAATAAATAGAATAAACGCTAATTTCAAAAAAAAAATGTTTCTTTTAGGAGGTAGAGGAACGTGTAGGGAATTTGAACATTTATTGTGGGTATTTTAGAACATATGCAATGGCAACCCTTCTATGAATATTTTACCGAAGCTGGAATATTTTTAAGAAATTAACATAGTCTGAAATATACCAGAACTGACGTATACAAATTTTAAATAAATAACTACATTTTTCTGATTGCTATTATTTCATCCAAATTATTTGCTTTGTTCAGGAAAATTTTTAAGGACTTTTCACCAATTTTGTATCATTGATTAATGGTAGCAGGTACGGTTCCATCAAACAAAGTAATGGCTCACGCTGTTAGACTTGCATGACAAAATAATACAGAAGTAACTGAAATAATTATTTTAGATAAATATATTTTGCTGCAAAACAAGTCGGAACAAAATATTGAAAAGAAACAATCTCAATGATATTTTTTTGTAAATTCCAAGTTACAATTTTCTCTGCGATTTACACCTGCGTCCTGAAATTTTCATTTCATAATATTTTACTTATTTTTTAAATTAGGATTTCAACAACGAGAAGATAAGAAGATAAAACATCAAGTTACTCTGTCCCTAAGATGAAATTTATATTCCATAAAGGACAAGTGGTTAGTATTCATTTAAGGTAGTTGCATACTTCCAACATTTTATGAAATTAGTCCATTACTTCGCTTTCTAGTCTTTTTCGTTTGGAAACACATGTCACCCCTATTATTACACAATAGAACACAACAAAAAGTTGACAGCATTAAACCACTAGAGCGCTTTTTGCTACAATATGGCACTATTTAAAATACCTTGAATTGCTTTGCTGCTAATTTTGGCAAATTTCTTCTTATTTGTAAACAACTAAGTAGAAATTGACGATTTTATAATTTTTTTTTTCATAAATCCTACGAGTATGCGATAATCGTCAAAAGATAGGTGAATTCATTGGCTTTATAGACTTAAAATCAATTTGTATGTCTTCATATAAAAATTTTGAGGTAAAATTTTTTTTAATGTGGACGGAAAATATTCAAAATGATTACCAAAAAATTTCGAGCATTTGGAGAAAAAAGTTTTAAAATGCGCTGTCGCTCCAGTGGTTGATATTGTGACAAAAACTTTAAATTGTTTCAAACGCTTAGTGACCGGTACCGTGATGGCACAAAAAATCTAAAATAAGATACAGCTCTTTCTTACACGTTAAATAATGGTGAAACAAAAGATGAGACATACAATGCATGTGTGTCTATTTCCTCCAACGTCTATTTCCTCCACGTGTGTCTATTTTCCTTTGGAGGAAACAGATATATCTTACTAAGGCTCAGCTACGGCGACGGGAACGGCGTTTCATTTTCTTAATACATGTGAGGGAAATGTATGATAATGATTGTATGTTTCCATAAGGTGGTGCAGACGTACGTTCACATTGTTTTTTTAGTGTGTAAAAAAAACAATGTGAACGTACGTCTGAACGTAAACGTTTAAGAACAAAAGCAAAACCATTGCGCATTGTTGTTTGACGTTTTTAAATTTTTGGAATACACTGACACTTCAATAATATCCTTGTTTAGTCCATACTTTCAAAATTATCGTCACGGATCTCCGTAGACCTCTACTACTGTAAATATCAGTGGGGTGTGTGAGAGAAATACAAGAAAATGATTACTTTTTCCTTTGGAGGAAACAGACCTACGTACACTGTGTATCTCATGTTTTGAAAGAACTGTAGCATTCTTGCGATTAGGAACGTATATGTATTGCCTTTTTGTGCCGTCACGGTACCGTAATTGTTGATCATCACGGTAATAACAAAAGCGTTCAATTGGAGCGTCTTTCTTAATGCGGTAACTTGCGGCAAAAATCGTGCAAAAATAACACACTAGTTTCGAAAAATTTTAAAATTCAAATGTCTTAGAAATTATGAGTAGGTATGAAAATTAGAAGCATACAAAATAAGAGAAACTTAAAAAAAATAGACCGGCTTACATAGTATTGAAGTCAACAACGTTTCTTTAATTTTTAGGTATATAATAATAATGACTAAACAAATTAATATTTAATCTTTTTCCTTTTTATTGTAAGCATAGATAATAATGACCTCAGTGAAATCCCCCTTGCTGAAGATATCATTTACGTTTTTAAATTTTCAGTTACTAAAATTAATGGCTCTAATAATTTAATACAAGGAGGAGACAATACAAATACATTTAAATGAAAATATTAAATAGAACAAAGACACAATAAAACAGCAACGTAAAAAGGTGACCAAAAGTTAAAAGATAACAAAGTTCTAAAGGTGTTTATTTGTGTGCGACACGTATTGACCTTTTTCAAAGTTGTAAATGAATATAATCTTTTAAACTTATAAAATAGGAGTAATTCTGGTAAAAATTGTAATTTAATGGGTACGATTGTACTAACGTTATTGCTGCGTTAAGAAAAAAATATTTTTTACAGTGAAATGTTTCAATTGTATTTAAGTTCATAAACTATCATGGCTCTTGTGAAAATTTTCAGACGGTCGTAAGGGAGAAATAAATGTTTGAAAGCAATATCGATTAAATCAATCCTCGGGTATCGGGGGTTAACGGTAATTTAACCTCGTTTTTGAATAAACGAACCTTATTGGCGCTATTCAAAAATTATATTCATTGGATTTTTTAATCAAAATATGAAAATATTTAAGATTTTTCATTTAGCAAATTATTATTAAAACGAGATACTTTCTTATTTGGCTGAATCAAAGTATTTCACTTATTAAATTAGCTCCACATAAGAGGCCCTGAGAAAAACAATTTCCTTCGGGCCTATCATGCATTTTTGGGGATGCTGTATGGATTTTAGGGAAAAGAAGAAGAGGAAATTTTGTGAAGGAAACAGGTATGAGAGGAGTAGGAATCTGGGGTCAATGTGTTCAAGAGACTTGTGAATTCTACCCTCCCACTGCGGTGCAAGCCAATGAGAAGGAGTACGGTTGAATAGACCTAAGTTTGGTCTCGCTCAGGCAGACTCTCCCGATCCGGTCCGCTACGCAGTAGGTGGCCGGATCGGCCCGCTACGCACAGTAGCCACCAAGACCTAGACAAAACTCACACAAAGAACCCAGACACTCCTGTTAAATCATAAGTGCCTTATATCGCTCCAAGTGGCAAACCACTTGGAGTGATAAGTTAATGGCAGGGGTTTTGGTTATCCAACAAAGGGTTCCGGAGGCGGCGGTACCCATACTAACCTTACTTAGAAATGCTTTGAATTTGCCGTCAAAAAGTGGTGAATTAAAAACACACGGATATATATGTACAATTCGTTATTTAAGGACTAACTAATGACAGCATTTATGAACACTCCCCTTCCATACACAAGCAAATGCTTCTAAGGGAAAAATCTCAGATGTAAGATTATCATTACGTATCATATAGGTATCATCAAGTATTGTGAAAAAAATACACACATAGTGCAGTTCACACGCGGTAGAAGCAAAACTTTACCAAAACAATCTCAAACCTTGAAAAGTGAGGTCATAATCAAAGCAGCCAATGAGCGCAGACCTAGGACTTGGCGTCATTTCCGTTTTATATCTCAACCAATGAGCCTTTAAAAGTGATATCATAATCAAATCGGCCATTGAGTGCAGTGTGATGCTTCGCAGTTGCTAATGCGTAATGTCCGTTTCATGCAAATTCAGAATTACTAACGCCGCTAAAGAAGTTTCACTTCAAAAAAGAAATTGTTTTGAACTCACAACTCACTTAACACAGCTTTAAACATGTAAAAAAGTTGAGTGTTGATTGATAATTAAAAATGAAGATAAGGAAATCAATGACGACTTTCGTGGTTGTGGAGTAAGGCTATTAACCTAAACTACGAATCCGTAGTAATGGATTTAAATCCCGGCGTGCGCAATAAAATTTTATGAATAAAATTGTGTTGTTTTTCACTTACAGTAGTTTAAATTAATAAACAGTTTATTTGCGGCACCTTTCGAAATTGTAGTAACTCTCAGTATTGCCTTGGTGAAAAACTTTCAATTGAAACTCAGAATTGAAAACTTTGCTCGAAATGGCATCAGTTGTATTTGATGACCAGATCTGAATAGAATTACTTTTTGCATTCCTATTCCCCATATCCTTTCCCTCCTCATAACATTTCTCATTTGGGTTGCCATAGTCTCCAGACGGTTAAGACCAGTTGCAGCAATGCTATTGTGCAGTTTTTACATTTAAAATTAATGATATAATAAGCCTTAGGGGGGCAATGCGTGTAAAAAAAAAATTAAATATCGTTTTTTTTTGTATAAAATGTTCTCAAAAATATGCTTGTAAATTTTTAAAATGAAATTTGCATTATTTACCGATTAAAAACTCATTTAAGCGCTCCGCCTCAAAGACAAAGTCGATGACCAAAGAGTGAGTCGAGAAAATCGCCACAGCTCTTTGACGACCAAAAAAGCTTGTCAAGCATGTCAAGACGAACTTAAAAAGATAAACGAGTACGACGAACGCACCAAAAGATTACTATATAGCCCTGAAATTGCTGACTAGTTGGTAAGTCGTTTTAATCAGTGTGTGTCAAAACTTTACATGTGTTTCTCTCCAAAACTTTTTTTAAATTGGCGGGCAAGATAACTCAAAAAGTTCTCAACCGATTTTTATGAAATTTTTCACACGCTCTCTCGATAGTATCAGCTTTTAGTTGAATCTCAAATTTGCCAAAAAAATTACCATTTTTTACCCAAAAACCTTAAAAAAAGGGTGAAAAATCAATTTTTTTTATTTTGAGGCTTGCCAATTTACGATTTTTTTGTTTTTTTGTTGGTTCAACTAAAAGATAAATGTTTTATAACACGCTCAAATCAAAATTTTTGATTTCAAATAGCTGTAACAGAAGCTGAAAATCCCGCCGATTGATGCCTTTCGCCGCGAGGGTCTCAGGAGATTAGTTACCACGGCGGCCATATTGAAAATTAAAAAAAACTGATTTATGTATTTTAATATATAATTAATAAACATACTGAATTTAAGAACGATTCACTCATTTCTTCCCTTTTAAATAAGCATCTGAAAAGCAGTCAAAATTCAGGCGGTTACATGTATCGCCCCCCTTAATTGGTTAGTCCATAAAATAATAGAGTAATAGTTTATGTACGGTTATATAAATAATTTCTTGAAGTTCTTAAGTTCCAGCCCCTGTAAGATGATTTGCTTCAGGTACTAAATATTTAATATTTGTTGTCAGAAGAGGGCAACACTGACGTGCATTGTTGTCTTTGATCAAGATTTCAGTGGGAGGGGGTAGAAGCGATCAGCCGAGGGGTGCCGGAGGCTTTCCCGGCTTCTTCTGGTTTCAACGAACTTTCAACGATATCAGTCACAGCCCTCCCGGGCCTTTTGATTTCAAATCATTATGTTATTCGCAACACGTGTTTAAAAAATAGAATAACGCAAATTGATTAGAAATCAGCTCAGTGATGTATAAACATATTTTGATAGGTGGGTGAGAACTTACCATTGAAAATATGGACGTATATGGAGGCGGGATGCGCGTTGTTCGGTGTGCACGAGTAATTCCCCGCATGTGTGGCGCTGGTTATAGGGATGGTAAGGGAACTGGTGCGCGTTGTCAAGTCCGTGCTGACATTGACGCCGAGATCCATGTCGAAGTTTACCATGCGGCTGTTGTGGTACCTGCGGAAGGAAAAACTTTAAAATTAATTTTATATTTCAATTTGTGCTACTGAATCCCATCGTAATGAGCGTAATAAAATAATTAAACCAACTTACAACCTTATTCTATTTGTTTTTTTTACCTGAACGAACTGGTCTCAAACAATAACGCTCGTAAGATGTAATAAAAATGTAACTATACACAGTGTACGGAAACTCGTAATTTAAGCAAAAAACTGGTGAATTTACAGCGTATAGATTTACTGACATTTTTGATCTGAGAATTATAATTTTTATTTTTTTATTTTCTTCGGTTACTAAAGAATTAAAGGATTTTTGGAGCCATTTTGAGGATTTTTTTTAAACGTTCATACATTTTAAAATGCATTATAGATCTGATTTTATGTGTGAATGTTGTCTTGGTGAAGACGACCCCAATCAAATATTTTTCAGTTGCCCTATAAATAATTCATACAAAAATTTCATCCCTCACCTAATCAATTCATGCATATTGCCCCCCCTACAACATTGCCTGCCTGTTATTTTTTGTGAACAAATGCGCATATAAAGTATTTGCTAATTTTCTGAAAATTAACAACATCAATTTGTAACTGAAAGTTTAGTTTCATGTACTTATTTATTTATTTTATAATATAATATGTTGATTTATGTTATTTGAACAAATAATATCAACATATTTATTAATTTCCTGTTCCTTCCACTTTTACTTCCACAATGTAATTAAAATCATCTCATATTTTAAAAATTTTGCATATTATTATTATTTGTATAGTATTACGTATTTTTTTTTTTTTTTTTTATTAATCTATAAACATAGGGTTTTACATAGGGTTTAATTGATGCCTGTCTCACTAGGATTTACCTGTGTTGAGACAGGCTTAGAGGTACATATTTAAAATTACAAGAATATTTTAAGTAACATACAAATTCAATTGAATACTATAAAAATGGAAAGGTGATTGGAAGTGTGGGTTCACTTTAAAGAGAGTTATGTAAATGTAGGAAGAGATGATGTACAGTAAATGATGATGTATAGTAAATCCTGTCAAATCTTTTTATGGGATTGATTAATTAATTTGACTTGATTCTATTTTTAAGTTATTTTACATGGATTAGGTCGTATGCAAATTGTTTACTGTCTATTAATGATTTACTTTACAGATGTTTGCAGTGGTGTGGCGTCCAATACTAACAATCCATTTCTTTACGTCTTGTTTGAATTTTGTCAAGGATTCAGTATGTCTGATTGTAGCTGGTAGTGTATTGTATAGTTTGCAAGCTATGTATTTGAAGTGTCTTTGTCCAAAGGTAGTTTTGGAAAAAGGAGTTTGGAGAAGTTCTTTGTTTTTGGCTCGGGTATTGTGCGTTGTTTGTGTTGTTTTGTATGACGTTTTGTTGTTTTTGTGTAAATTAACTAATATGGATCTTGCGTAGAGTTGTTTAATGTCCATAACGTTTAAAGTATTGAAGATCGTATCAGTGCTGGTAGTAAGAGGCAGTTTAAGAATAATTTTTATGATAAGTTTTTGTGCTTTAATGATGGGGTCGAGGGCACTGGAATAAGCATTACCCCAATCCGTATTCGATGTGAGATTGGCATTTATTATATAATGTAAGTAGATAGGTTCATGTTATTAAAACCAAATTTGTAAATATTTACCCAAAATAATACTCACAAAATCATTCACTTAACACTGGCCAGAACACTCCTTTCGGGTGAAAGGCCATGAAAAAAAACCCTCTAGCCACATTTTTTTTTCAAATTTGACCTGAAAAATTGCTACGTCGGTTTCGATTTACTCTTAATTATTGCTTATAAATTTGAAGAATTAGCCCTAGAAAGATAATCTACATCTTTGCGACGTAAGCGACACAATAATTGCTGTATTTTTTATTTCGCAACATAGCGCGCTGTCTATTTCAGTTAGCTCAGCCGCCGAGCAGGGCTTGTAAGGGGCAAGGGCTGATTAGCATTCAATCTTTCAAAGCATATAAAGAAAATGCGACTTAGACATAAAATGAAAAATTATTTTTTTCTAAAAAAGACTTAATAGTTTGAAGTTTATTTTTTACCGGTTTACAGCATTTTTTTACAACTACAATATTTTTTTAGTTTTATTTGAAGTACAACACTTTTAAACTACAGTAAGTCTATAAGAAGTATCAGGTCAAAATAAGATTATCTTTTTAGGGTTAAATGAAATTCATATACTCGTATAAATTCACTTTCCTCCACTCTATAATTTAAAGTGATGGCTTAAAATGGAGAAAGCCGATTTTTTTTAAAGTACCTACGTTAGAAAAGTATTTATTTATTTTTTGTCCCTACTTTTATTTATTAAACAGTGTTTATTTTTTCTTTCTATTATTCAATTATTGTTATTGTATTTCCAGTGAACTAAGTAGTCGTACAATGCAATGTGCACATAATAACATGCTTCTCTCATTTTACTATTACGTGATCGTTTACATAAACCCAAACTTTGCAGGTTTGCACTTAAGTTTGTATTTGGTTTATAATATTAGCACCTAAGGTGCGAAGTACTGCCAAGTGATAGTTTCGATACGGTCAACCACAGTTAATAGTCCCTTTGCAGCGGTTGGGTTATATTACGGGAGCGCTGCCACTGCACTGGGAAAATGTTCATTGTGCACAGAAGCGTGCATTACAAACATGTCCATAAGTACTGCTTACCCTACCATACTCACATAAAATTATTATTGTATAATAATAATATTGAAAATTTATTAAAAAAAAACTTAAAAATAATTATATTAATTTTTCTTTATTTATTGCTTTGATGGTTACATAATTTGTGGAATTTCGACCACCAAATATGGTAAACCTACTTATACCAAATTTAACTAAGTGTCCGCGAAAGGATGTGACGGGAGGATGCACCACCGAATAATAAGTTAAGACATATCTGCATTCGAAAGCATTAAAGAAAAACTACTTGTCCGTATACTGTAAACAACAGCGTATAAGTACAGTTTATTAACACTGAAAAAAAATTCGTTTGACGTTCGTGAGAACTTATGAGTCATTGTTTTTGTAATCAATTTTATATAGGTTTGAAATTGGTTAATGAAGCACAAAATATTATATTTTTATAATAATTCTTACTTTGAGGAGTAACTACTGTAGGGGTCACCATCTATTTTAAAATTTATTCAAGGGTCCTTACCAAAATATGTATGAAGGAGTTTCCGTTGCTTTGAGAACAACGCATTGCAGTCGTAACGTGGAGCCTGGTTTCAGATACTTCTCCGATGGACCGGAAATTTGAGCTCTGGCCTCTAAAACAAAAATAAAAACATCTTTTAACGAAACTTTAAAACAATAACACTTTCTTCAATATGAAGCAAAAAATCTGCTACTGCCGTTTTTCACACAGAATTTTTATTTTATTTTAGCTCCAAATAGAAAGCGCGGAGAAAAATAAGTCTCTTTATATATTAATCTCTCCGCGAGTGAGATTTGGCGAACAAAACTATACATATGTGAAGAATGAGTTTTTTTGGACATGTTTTTAATATATTTTTGATAAATTATCATAGATTAATTAAAAATAATTTAATTTTTTTAATTAAAACAATCCACGAAAATAAACCAACATCGAAAAAAATCATGTCAATACAAAAAAAACTGCTTCTTTCCTCTAATGACCGTTAAATGACGCAAACATATTTTTTAAACTAAATATGTGACGTTGGTATTGTAGGCATGTCTTCCAAAACTTCAACAAACTACGCGCAGATGTCAATAGAAACCACTTCAAGTCAAATAGTTTCATTAAATATGACGGTATTTGAATAAAAGCAGCGGACGAAACGTTTCGTCCATACTCTTCGGAGCATTTTTTCGCTTCGCCGAACCGTTGTGTCCATACTCGCGGAGAGGTTGAGGAAAGGGAGTTCTAGGAAGGAAGAAGTTATGAGCAGTGGGTAGGTATCAGGAAGTCAGTTTTTCCAGAAGTGATGAACGTATGAATCCATCTCTCCAACTGCAGTGCAAGATGATGCAACCAGTTTCACGGCCAGCGATTCGGCCCCCCAAGGTCGGCAGATGCATCCACCTAGACAAACATCCCATGAACCCTGGAGCCCCTAAGTCACCAAACGTAGCGAATCACTCGTGGTGACTTATGGCAAAGGTGTTGGTTATCCATTAGCGCATCCCAAATTGAATATCAAATTAATTTCAAAATTTCACTTGCCTGATTTCATCTGACCAAATTTTGCTTGTTTTCAAAGTCAGCGCAAGTATTTACAGAACACCATTTAATTTCAGTTTAGAGCTAAATAGCTTCAAAATATCAATTTACCATTATTTGCAAAATATTAATTTCATGTAATTACGAAAATCGAAACCACTAATTGCATACTTGGGTTTCGGTTAAAACTAATCGTATGGTAGGTAATAAATGTTATGAGTTTGTCTCTTGACTGAAATAATGACAGTTTTGTTTGAAATTAATATTTCAAATTATGCTTGATCCATAGAGACTGCTTGCTACGTGTTGGTGAATATATTGAATGCCAAACAAAGTGCGGTTCAAGGTTTCAAAGGTTAAAGTTTTTAACGGTAAAAAAATTTGACGAAATTTTGAAGTGAATTGAAGATAATATAAGATATAGAATAATAAATTATTAGACAAATTGAAAATTAACACTTGTAATATTATTTTTTTTAATGCCTGGTGAATTTGTTGTTATTGTATTTAACTTTGAAATCTTTTTTATTCCTTTTTTAATTATATAACCACTGGAGCGACAGCGCAATTTAAAACTTTTTACTTCGATTACTCGACATTTTTTGGTGATCATTTTGAATATTTTCCGCCCAAATTAAAAAAAAAACGTACCTCCGAATTTTAATACGGAGACATATAAACTGATTAAAGATCTATGTAGCTAATAAATTTACCTATCTTTTGTCGATTACCACATATTCGTAAGACTTATAAAAAAAAAATTATAAAATCGTAAACGTCTACTTTATTACTTGTAAATAAGGGAAAATTTCCCAAAATTGGCATCAAAGCAATCCGAGATATTTAAAATAGTGCCATATTGTGGCAAAAAGCGCTTCAGTGGTGAAAGTACTTAAATCAAATTTCAATCCGCTTAATCACAGAAGACCAAATGTATCCCAGCTCATATAAATCGTTGTTTTTCCCTTACTGTCATGGTGAAAATGTTGTTAGAAAGAGAAAACTCTACGCTTTTTATTCAAATCACAACCGTAGAAAAATTTAAATGTGCACTTCTATGCAACTAAAGCTTCCAATAGCAATTAAACAAAAAAAACTAATAACGTTTACAACGCTGTAACATCTGACCTGATGTAACTTAACAAATTAATAATCTTTATCTACTTTTGAAATGTAATTCACTAAACACTGATTTTATTTTTCATTTAATTAATTTAATCCAAAAAGATAATGAGGATGAATTTAAAGATTGAGTATAAATTTAACTGTTTTAAAAATACACAAGTATACCCATGAACTGGTGATACTTTATGTGGGATATTTGTTGGTTAATCTGTTAATTGTAGTATTTTCTTTTTAACTGTTAATACAGAGTGCGGCAGCATAACTTCCTTGATGTCTTCAACCAGTCGGTTGATGTCGTAACGGAGCGCTAGTAGTTTTTTCGAAAGGCGGAACTATAAAATGTTGTCCTGACACAGTTTAGTCGCCATCATGCGTTGGAACAGTGAAGAGCGTGCGTTTGCCGTTGAGGCCTACTTTGAGTCATGATGTCAAACGCAAGAAATCGGTTTACTCAGTGTATGGAGAATGGGGGACGTAATCGACTTGATTTGAGCTTCAAAAACTAAGAAAAAAATGTTAAGTGTGTGCATACATTATAAATTATAAATACAAAATTTTGATTCATATAATTTTATTTTAAGTTTTGTTAAGTTTGGAAAAAAGTAAGTCATGCTACTGAACCATATATAAAAAAGCTTGTTTTGTTTAAATTATACCAATGTATGAACCAAAAATATTATTAAAAAATAAGAAAAAAAACATATCCTAATGTCTGTGTTTTTGTTTTTTTTTTTCGTTTTCAGTAATTTTAGTTTGAAAAAAGTAAATCATGCTACTGCACCATGTATAAAAAAGGTTGTTTTGTTTAAATTATACCATTGTATGTACCAAAAATGTTATTAAAAAAGAAGAAAAAAACATTTCCCAATATGTCGTTTGTGTTATGTTTTCGTTTTTTTTCCGTTTTCAGTAATTTTAGATCGAAAAAACGTAAATTGAGCCATTTTAAAACTTTTTTTTGCTTCTGGTAAAAATATCAAAGTTTCAAAAATCATATTTTTACATCTAGCACTAACATTATTTGTTAACTTGTTTCATCACCTTTCAAAACAAATATTGGTTTTCGATATGTTCAGAAATATTCCATTTATTTAGATTTTATTGGAAAGCGGAAATATTTTGACCCTCTGATAAAGTACGCCCGATTTCGGAGGGGTTGACTAGCTTTTAGTTCTTTGTTAGTTACTAACTAACTAACCATTACGCCGTTTCCCCGCAGAGGTAAACAAAAACTCGATCTTTGCATTCACATTCACAAATTCTCTTCTGTTATTCTGACACTTGACATGGCTGGACTCAAGTATCTGATTTACTTGATCGTGGTTAGTATTTTAGTTTTTGTTATTATTGAAAGCAGTGTTGGTTGATTTCGGTGTATTTTGTAACCAGCTAGACGAGACATTTTATTTGATTTAAAAAATATAATATTCTCACTGACGCAAGTTTTTGTTGAAACAAGTGTCAGTGTGATGTTTTTGCTTAATATTTATGAATTTTAAGTTCAAAACATATTACAGTATAAGGTGGACTATTTTATAGTCAAAAACATTAATTTAATAATTACTGTTTTGTAATTAAATAAGTTAACATCTTTTCGCGAGTTCGTCATTCGAAATCAAACGTCCTCCGTGGTTGAGGGGTTATGCTCTCTCCTCGCAATCCAAAGGTCACGAGTTCAAATCCTAGCGTGCGCTAATAAATTTTATTTGATGAATTTGTGATATTTCACAATTTATAAATTAAAAATAATACATAGCATATTTGCGGCGGTAGTGCCAGGCACTAATAATATGGCCCAGGCTTAAGACTACCATTCAGGTTTGAAACTTTAAACGTTGCTTTTTTATTTATTATTTTTGGAAATAGCTTAAGCCGTGTTTGGTTGGCTAAGCTAAGCTGAATAGCTAAATCCTTTCCCACTTCCCTCTTCCCTCTGCCATAGTCTCACTGGCTCCAGACGGGAGCAGCTGAGACTCGTGTGCGGTATTCTCAAAAAAAGAAACATATTTGATAAAAGTGTAACAAAAAATAACCAAATAACCCAATTGAAAATGTATCTGAACTTTCGACATTTGATCAAGATAATAGTTTTTTTTTTAAGAATTATCAATATTTTGAACTAGTGACATATTATTTAAGTAAGTTATTATTTTACTTCTAAGGATCTAAATCTCCAGATTTTTCCAGAAAGTTTAAAAAAACGTGAGCATTCTTTTCGTAGGAGAAAAATACGATTACTTTTAGAAATCCATCCGACGTATTTTAAATGAAACTCAACGACGTTTAACGATAGAAATACTAAGAAATTTAATAAACTGAGAGTTATTTTCTAAGAAAATAATATCCATTTATCCTTCGATAATTTTCTAATATTAACTCGATACGGGCACTCTTCCTTCTGAGACTGGCAAAGCAAAATTCATTGTCCCAAAATAATATTATGTGTATCAAGAAAAATAAGGATAAAAAGGCTAGATTCAATTCCTTTCATTCAATTCATCAAATTAGTTATTGTAAGGGGTGAGTTTTCATCCCTAATTGGCTGCGGCTATTAGGGAATAATAGTTGATTATTTTTAAAAATAATAATAACATAATATTCATATAGCGCAGTTTTGTGTTATTTCACTTCAAGTGCGCTTAAAAGTGCTGTTAAGGATATAATTCCCCTGGAAGTGTAACAAATAATGCCACCTTACTTGAGCTACCATACCAAAAAGACCATCCACACTTCATCAATAAAGGTGACAGATCCTGAAGGAAATAATTTCTCTCTTGTTTGTTGTTGTAAAAAATATGGAAAGTCAATTTCAATTTTACTCAGTTATGTAAAGGTCGTGCTTCGGTTTTCTACCAGTTTTGGTACTAAATAACACAATTATTAATCAAAACCATTCATTTCTATCTTTCTGCGATTTTATTCTAAGATTTTTTTTTCAGTTATTGATATCAAAATCATGGATATTCCTTAATTAAAATTGCGAAACAGGGTTTTTTGTGCTAAAAAAAAATTTCAGAGCGGTTCGGTTACAATTTTTTCTTTTAAACATACTTTTATGTAAGAAAGAATAAAACCACGTAATTAAATCTATTTAATAAAATTCTAAAACCCTTACATCACATTTAAATACAAGTAAAATGTTTTAACAACAATATTATAAATAACTTCTTTCGTATGTTGGGGGGGGGGGGTCAGAGGGGGACATCTAGGTTTGCGAGCCAGTCTAGGGCCTCAGGAGTTGCGCGCCGGGAATGAATGGAGCGGGCATTCGTTGACCACATGATTATAAATAACAAAAAAATAACACTACCAGCTACTTTTTCAGTTGTCTAGTTTAATAATCTCGAATCAAAAAAGCAAATACCGGTAAAGTAGGACGCGCGGAGTTTCGATCTCAAAACAATTCAATTTACTCCTGACATATGCCATTTTCAGGCGCTAGACCTCCTGAAAGCAAGTTTATGTATTTTTATTTCCATAATATGAAAGCATGAAATTAAAAAAATAGGAAATACTAAAACGCTGTGATCAGCTGACGAGCATTGTAACATGACATTTTTACAACGTAGCTGAAATCGTTTCGACCATAAATATGAATAGCACCGAGGCCCGGTTCAATTGATAAAAAATTCAAAATGGTGCCTTTCAACCCGTTGATTTTCGCCAAATGCTACCCAACCTGTGTTTTCAGAAATATCTTTACACCAGATTTATTTGATTAAAAAATATTCACATACATATTTTTTTAATTTTTGGATTTATTTGTAAGGTATACGGCAAAATATTAATAATCTATATCGATTATTGTATCCAAAGTGCTAATAATGATACTTAGGATCAATCGACTAGGCGTGATCTTTAATTAAAATAATTCTATTTAATTTCGGAAGCTTTCTAATGCTGCCATAATATACATTTATAATAATTGTAATTTAAAAAAAAAAAACGGTAAAAAATATGTAATTTTTAGGAAAACAAACTTCCTCTGCTATTTGGAGAGTTTTTAGAAAATGAATGATAGGAGGTACTGGGAAGGAAAAAGTTATGATGAGTGAGTACGATTCTGTGGTTCAGTGTTTCCAGGAGTGACATGCCTACATATAAATCTCTCTCACTGCATTGCAAGGCGATGGGTTGAGAGAGTCGAGCTGAAGAGGTCAAAGAGTCCTCTTCAACCTGCCTGTCCCAATCCAGCCCCCTATCATTTAGTGCGCAGACCCATCCGCAGTACACCCGAATGTCCCTGCTAAACATAGCGAACCCTTGAGGTGACCTATGCCAGGTGTGTTGGTTTTCCTATGAATAGTTCCCAGGGCCGTGCACTGTCGCCCCAAAAGCTAAACCAACTGCATTTAAGGATAAAATTGCATATTTTCGACTTCTACTACTTTTTTGATAGTCACCCCAAGTCCCGCTCGGTGTGCCAGAAGTTTATGATTGTACCCTTCTCCAGGTAACTGAGCATCCGCCCCCGTTAGTCGCGTTGCAAACATCTTATCGTGGGCGTCTACAGTCAAAGCCAATTGCTTGTGAATTATGGACACGTACTTTGTATTTGTACTTTTAGGGGTATGTATTTTAAATTTATAATGAATTCAATCGTAACTTTTAATTATTTTAGACGCTACTTCTTGACGAAAACAGTATTGTTTTGTTTTCAGTTATTAAAGTAAATAACACGTTTTTTGGACCGGGATTTGCACGCGTTGCCCATATTGATTATTTTTTCTTTACATCAAACACAAACATATGTGTTAGGTTGAAAAAAATTAGGACCATCTACGTCCATCACTATATCTGTTATGATTTTTTTAGTGCTCGCAGGCGGTTTTCCACGGAGTGAGCTATTTTTCGTTTGGCGCGCTGAACTGACATTAAACTAATATTATAAACATATTTTAGTGTAGTCTAAGCTAGTCCTCAATCTGATTATTTAAAAAAAAATGCAGTGCCTTGGTAAAACAATTGGCCTAGAATTGCCATAAATATAAATTAACTAATAAAAACTACTTTTGTTTTTCCACACCCAGAGTCATTTTCAAACTAATACTTTAAGAGTGAATATAATAAATAAACCTTGAAACTGTTAATTTCATGTTAATATTAATACATTTTTTTATTGTATTACCTACCTCATATTATTTGATTTTCTATAAAATTGATATTTGTGCTAAATAATCCTGCTATATACCTTGCAACATTTAATTCAACAATTTTGTGCAACAACATATCTCAAGAAGAATAAAATTATCAACAACCGTCAAAACGGATACCGGCGGAACCGCTTTTGCAGTGATTGACTCGCGTCAATGATTGTCTTTGTCATCTTGTACGACTTTTTAAGGGCCAAGACGATTCAGGCGGTTGACGGTTGCTAACGGTTTCACCTCTTCCATGCATTTGATAAATGCTGGTAATTCAGGGATCAGTTCAGTTTGCTGACTTTGTTTTGAGTGTGAATGATCTTTTGACATGTGAACCAATTTAATTACCTGGAACTTTGTCAGGTCCTGCGGATTTGCGGGAATCGAGACTCTTTAGCTTGGATATAATATCATCTATGGTTAGAGTACAATCAGATATATCAAGAGTTTCTACTAAATTAGAGCAAGAGATATTGCTATCTACATGTGCATTAACATATACACTTCTAAAAAAATCGGCGAACAGATTAACAGTTTCCTGAAGATTTTGGGATAGTTTAGAATCGAATGACATAATACTAGGTATACAAGTACCGTTTTCTTTTTGGGATTTAACATATTTCCAAAAGAAATTTGAGTCGTTCATGATAGAGCCTTCAACATCACGTATGTAAGTTTTGTAACATTCTGCAGAGAGCTTATTGCAGTCTCCCCTCAATTTTTGAATTACGGAATAATCGATAGCCAGGTGACTTTGTTTGAATTTCTTATGAGATATTTTTTTGAGGTATATTAAGTCTATCAGGTCTTTTGAGAACCATTTTGGGTATTGAGTTTCCCTGTAAGCCGTAAAAGGTACAAATTTTTCAATTGCAGAATTAATAATGGAGTAAAAAAAGTTAAGGTGTGCATTGATATCAGCCTCGCTATCCAAGAATGACCAGTCAATCTGTTTGAGATAGTTGGAAATTTGTACATAGTCTGCTATTACCGACAATACAGAAGAGACAATTTTTTTTTTTTGACAAGCTCCTAAAGGGCGCCCAAACTCTAACGGCTCAGAAACGGGCTGCTTGATATATTCTCATATCATAACAAACGGATAGCAATCTTTAGAGCTCAGGCGGCGGGAATGCTGACTTCGTTCTACCCGTACTTTAGAGCACGGGTCGGCAACCTGCGGCCCGCGGGCCGCACGCGGCGCGCGAGGCGTCTTGGTGCGGCCCGCGAGATTCTCGCCGCAACGTGACGGACGATATCATACACAACGGAATGAAAGGGAATGAGAAAGGGAGCAAAGGGATAGCGAACTGGGAGCGATTAGCAAATCAACGTGATCGGTTTGCAAAGTGATACCATACTTAAAATGGCTTTTAGAGGAAAACTTACTTGGTGGATCACTACGGGGGTTTGGCTACTGAAGACTACGAGGAGTTATTGCTATGTTTGGTTGCACATAAATTTGTCAGCGAGCTTTTTCAATTCTGAATTATCGAGAGAGAAAAACAGAGTTTTCGGTTATCGGGTTCGCATTTAGACGCAAAACTACCGTCTCTACTTCAAAAATGCAAGCTTTTATAAAAAAAACTTGCAAGTCAAATACAACCATCTAATTGATTTTATTAAGTGCAATAAATGTTATAAAAATATACAATTAGCGTTTTATTTTTAAAACTACAATATTTGTACAAATATTGTAGGTTTTTTTTTAGCTCCATACAGAAGACCCTGAGGAAAACGATTTCCTCAGGGCCTATGTCATCTTAGGTGATGCCGTGTGAGGGTCATTTTAAGGAAAGAAATGATTGGAAGTTCTGGGAAGGAAAAAGTGGGTAGGAATTTGGGTGTCAGTGTCCAGGAGTGATGCATGAATGAATCAATCTTTCCAAATGCAGTGCATAGCGATGAGTCGAGAGAGTCCGGCTGGAAAGTCAAAAGGCCTCCCTCAACCAGTCTTCAGATCCGGCCCGCCACACAGCAGATGAGCAGATGCATCCGCCGCCAAGACCTGGACATACCTCACCCCATGAACCCGGGCACCCCTACTAAGTCACCAAATATCACCTTTACTTAATGACATGTGGCCTAAGTGCGGCCCGCACTAATCCTCACATATAATTTTTGGCCCTTTTACAACAAAAGGTTGCCGACTCATTATTTAGAGGAAAATGCTCCGAGGAACGAGCATCATTGATTTCTTCGCCACATGTGCAAAATCGGGAAACAAGCCAATTGAGCGCCCAACCCCTGTACACGGTTGACATCATTTGTCACATGAAAACGGATCGTTTCTACAACGATTTGCCGGCCTCTGGGTTCCTCCCTCCTACAATACGAGTTTCTTCAAAACCCAGCTTCACTTCTTCCTTTCCATAAAAACTTCCACATAGTGTTCCTAAAAATGACATACGTCATGGGTGAAATATTTTTCCTACGGGCCACCTGTGTGGAGATATTCTAAAAAAAATAATAAAAAAATACAATTTGATCGTTCATTGGGACCACTGTACGGCGGCGGTTTCCTTACCCGCCTCCGAAAATGTAATGTATTTACCGAATAATAATAATGTTTAAGGACTGCAGCACCATGTAGGCATTGTTTACGTCTCAAGAAATATTAGCATTGTTGGCTTGCATTATGAAGTTGTTTGTTTTTATTATCCTTGTTCTGTTTTTTATTCTTCGGTTGGGGAATGCCTTGTGAAGACGCTAGTTATTTTTTTGGCAAAAGAATTTGGCTTTGCTAGAACAAACACAAGACTGCATAATATAATATGCCAAACAGAGAAATATTGAATGTGCTTTCTTCATATAGAAGAAGCCTTGGTTGATTATAAAAAAATATCCCTTTGCGCAGTACTAACAACATAAGTAATGAGGTAGGTTGTCTCCGGTTTGTCTCCAGTTTGATTATAAATGGTTTTTTCAGGAACCTTGGACTAACAGCAGGTACAATAATATAAGAAGATATATTTTAGAATGTCAACATCTAAATAATAAAACATCTATTGAGAATTTGGAATTACCGGTACACGGCAATGATTTTTCATAAAACATAAATATAATTCATACTCGTACTTGCACTATAATATCAATGCAATAGAAATCATAGGTACATTGTAAAATTTATTATATTGTTTTTTTACTGCTCCTAAGAGCATTTCTTACTTTTTTATAAAGCAGTGAAAACTTCTTTAGGACCTCTGTGATTTTAAATTCGATGAAACAAAAAAGCCACACTAAAAGAGACAAATACATACATCTACAGGATTAAGCCTGAAGATAGAGAAAGCCTAGATAAAGAAATATACTAATCGGTTTCCTCTTTGTGAGGTGGTTTGTAGCCTCCCCACTCTTGTCTACTTTAATTTTCTGAAAGTTTCGCTTCTACCGCGCGTGAACTGCACACACATTTTATATTTGAAACTTTTGTGCTTTTTAGTATTTTTTAAGATATCTTATACATTTTATTTTATTTCAAAAATTTTTATTTTTATTTTCACATTTTAGTTTAATTTATTACATGTTGCTGACGACAGAGCGAGATTAACGACAACACAAAAAAGACTACAAAAGTGGATCAATCGATTCAACAAAGAGTGCACGGTGGCGGGAATGAAGATGCGTATCTCAAAAACAGAGGTGAAGGTTATAGGAAGAGACCAAAATCAGTGCAACACACTCGCTAATGGAACTCAGGTGGACAGATTCAAATACCTCAGGGTTGATATCTCCAGCAATGGACGACAAGACGGAGAAATTTATCGAAGAATTAGTGCGGAAAACGATGTCAGTGATAAGGAAAGCCGAGCTCAGTATCAAGACAAAGATGGCAGTGTTCAAAACGGTATATTTCCGATGCTTTCTTACAGCCACCATATACGGATGCTAAGCAAATTAACACGCTCTAGAGTAAAAGCTGCCGAAATGAGGTACTTGAGAGGAGTGGCAGGGGTTACGAAATGGGATCATATAAGAAACTCGACGATCTACAAATTGAACCACTGCTACTCTTCAAAGAAAAATCGCAACTGAGTTGGCTTGGGCATGTACTAAGAATACCTGATGAACGAATTAAGAGGAAGATACTAAGTGCGATTTCAGAGGGTAGACTTCCAGTGGGCGGCCCCAGACACAGCTGGGTGAGGCAACTCCAGAAACTGTGTGAGAAGAGGATGGGACCGAAGGATGGGAACGCAAACATAATCTTTTCTAGTTATTAAAATAAATGGTTTATATGTTTCATTAAAAAAAATAAATGAGATCATAAAACGGAAAACTTTAAATAATTTATTTAAAACTACTAGCAGATTAAATATCCTCTCCGCGAAATGGTTAACATTAGTCCAAATGAACAAAATGTCTGCCCAAATGGACGAAATGTTTGTGCAAATGGACACAATGGATTTGCAATCGTAAAAAATAACTCTTTAAATAAACTAAATGAATATCCAAATGAACACAACAATTGTTTACCTGGGAAAAACTAATTTCCAAGCAACAAAAAGGTTGCCCAAATGGACAAAATGGATGTCCGAATGGATAAAATTGTAACGTGCATTTCTCGGCAGAGCAACAGAATCTCCCTCAAGCTTGTGGGAAGGGAAATACAGTTTTTTTTATCTTCGGGTATTTTGTGATAAATAAAAGAAATAGCAAATTTAGCAAATAACAATATCACCTATATTTTGAAGGTATGGGTATACATAGGTGCCCTCCAAGGGACTCCAAATATTATCGTGACAGAACATACCTGTTGGACCAATTCTAATTTACTACTATATCCCGGAAGCACTTTAATAGATATCACTTTGCGCGCCGATGGGCTGCAAGCCGTAAACTCGAGAAAATACGAAGAAAAGTAAGAAGACTCTAGGAGATACTTCTGCAAACCAGGCCCCTTCCCTTTGTCAGGCAGCAGGTTCCACGCCCTCGATCAGGTCCTCGGCTGAGCGCACCAAGGTACCCTGAGATTTGTCAAGTTCCAGAAGGTGCCTTCATCCATTATGTCCGCCGGGAATTCGTCAAAACAGAAATACGGGTAGCAGCGGCCAAGCAAGGCCATCAAGGTGCTTTCCCGCAAATAACGTCGCCATCCGAGACAGGATTAAAAAGATATACTCCGACAAAGTCATGGTTTTTCCACGTGAAGGTCACAAAAACCGGCGACCGATAAAGCCCGATTCACTACAATGGTCGTGTTTTGTATTCGATCAAACATCAGGATCCGGCTCGCGGTTTGAAATAACTTTATCAAAAAGGGTTTATCCCATATTAAAAAATCCACAAAACTCTATCTTAAGTGACTGGTCGAATTGACTCCCGCTCCCCAGGTGAAGCAAATTCAAAAAGTGCCGCCGGAAATAGATGGCGCTAGACGCTAGCGGTTTAATCTTTACGGCGATCATAATTAAACGACAGCGGCCAGGTGAGTTTAAGATTAAATAGGTCAAGACAATATTTATTTAATCAAAATAAATATTATCGTGACAATTCCCCCCTTCCCGCGAAAATGTTTGCCCTCAAACAAGAAAACCACGCCCGTAAAACTGAACAAACTAACTAACTAAAGATAGGTCCAACAGGTATTTAAAAAAAATTAAATTAATATTTAGTTACCAAGAAACATAAACTTAAAACTAAGTCACTTAAGTTTACAGACATGAACAATGCAATAACAACAAAAAAAAATAGCACGAGAATAGGTGGTCCACAAGCACCTACAGCATTGATGACACTGGGTGCTGCTGGAACTGGCTGTCGCCCGAACCCTTCCATTCTCGTGTCATCTTTAACAAGAGAAATACCTTAAAAGAGAAGAAAATTAGCATAAATAGAGAACAGCATAAAAACAAATAGGTATGTACGAGGCATCACTTTTCCTTCAGCAGGAAATTTTGCCATTAAAAAGGCTTCACTTTAGGGTGGTCAACCATCCCTCACTTCACTGAATTTAGGCTATTTATTAATAGCAAAAAGGTAACTATTCTATATACCTAGGTCCAACAGGTCGCATCGAAAAATGTATATATAATACCTATGTATTATTGACTTAGTTAGAACGAGTTATAAAAACTGTCTACTAAAAGTATAAGTGGTTAGAATAGGGATTACACATCAATTACCTATCTATCAAAGTTATTTTTCAGATTAGGATTTACAATTACGAAAGAAAAAACCTATCTATCAAAGTGGTTAAAGTAGGGTTTACATATACAAAAAACCTATTTTCCAAAAAAATTTAGATCAGGATATTCAAAAATAGAAAAATAAACCTGTCTACAAAGGTGGTGATAAAGGATATCGTTAGGAACACAAAGAAAAGCAAAACAGAGTCTAGAATGTTAGGCTTAAAGCTTAGGAATTACAAAATTATCAAAATACCTAGCTATAACATAGTGAACCAACAAATGTAAACTTGAACCAATGCAAAAAGAATAATAAAAAAAATTATTTACAATTTACACTGCTCGGGGAAATATTGTTGTACATAAACAAGCAATACTTATCATGTTCTTTGGTGATCGATCTTATCTTAAAGATAGACGACACTATTAAGGGGAAGTACAATCAAAATCATTTGATTGACCCTAGGAATACACTTGCAAAGTAAAACACTGGTATTAGCAGTAAGTCACAATTTCAAGGAATATACTTAAAACTAAAATGTATACATATTATAAGCTCTCTCATGATGGGGTAGAGTTCAAATTTTCATTTTGAAAATTCTTAATAAGAAATATGCCGAAGCATTACTTTCTTTTGATTTTATACATAAAAAAAAATAGTCTTATATTATTTTAAAACTAAACTTAAAATTAGCAAGTACAAACAACAATATTAACAAGAACAAATTTCGTGCATTGGAAAGTTTCTCAAACTTTCCCATACACCAAAATTTGAGAATAGTCTTCTTCAAATTCTTTGGAAAGGTAAGGGAGCTTGGGAGCTTTAAAACAAAAGAAAAAAACAAAAATGATACAATTCCAAAGTACTTGAGGAAGGTCACTGGCTTAACTCTAAGGCAAATGACAATAACAATATTCATAATACTATCGAGATGTGACGAATCGTGTGTTATAATATAATATAATAGTTGTAAAAAACAAAGACGAAAGTCTGCAGTATAGAATACTCTCTTAATTTTAAAAGAAATGTAGCTAACTATAAAGTTTTCTAAAAGTTAAGGTCAATAGACACAATACAAATTAAACATAAAATTTTGGGCGCCACTGATCAGAGGATCAGATTCTAGCTAAACGAGGGTAAATAATGTATTTATCGTCAAAAAACTAGAACGTAGTGCTCATTCTGAGCACATGCCTCAAAGGTACCAAACTTCAAGACACGTGAGCAGAATAATCACACAAAGAAACAAATGAAATGACGTGAAGGGTCGGTAATCCTGCACATCACCACATTGGTTTCCTGTTTTAAAATAAAATTAAAAAATTATAATATCAATTAGTCCAAGCGAACAATATCTTTGACATGAAAATTTCCCACAACTTTCCCTTGCATATCCGCCAAGGTGTAGACTAAATCTGAGATTTTACCTTTAATGATATTGCGAACAAATCTAGGCGCCAGTTTATGAGAAAAATAATCTGGACCACTAGATTGGACGAAATTTTTCCTCCAGACGACATCACCAACTTCATATATCACCGACTTACGGCGCAAGTTATAGTGATGAGCATTCTTTTTAAAAGCTTGCAACAGCGCATTCGAAACTTGATCGTAAATAAAAGCTAATTCTTCCAATTTCTTAGCAAATTCGCCTCTAGATTTTTCTAAGGTAGAGTCCGCGACACTAGAAGAAACATTAATGTTGTGAAATTTACCGTCAATGATTTGTTCTCTTCCATGCATAAGGAAGAAAGGCGTGAAACCTGTAGCAAAATTAACCGTATTATTTAGAGCTGATTGAAGCTGTGGCAGAAATCTAGACCAATTACGTTGGTCAGATTCGGTCAAAATAGATAACGCAGTTCCAATAGTTTGGTTATAACGTTCAACGACATTATTTTGCGGGGTGTAATAAGCGTTGTAATAAGGCATAGGAACATTATAATTAATTAATAATTGTTTGAATTCTTTAGAAACAAATTGTTTACCATTGTCACACACAAAGGTTTGTGGAACGCCGTGTACAAGAAAAATAAATTGTTCAACGTTTTTAACGATGCTTTTGGTGGTTGCATTTCTAAGGGGAAAAATCCAAGTATATTTGGAAAAAACGTCAACAACCGATAGAATGTACATAAATCCAGCGTAACTGCGTGGAAGAGGTCCTACAAGGTCAATAGACAACATTTGCATCGGTCTGTTGACTAATTTTGGATTGGTAGAAATTCCAGCCGGCGCCGATGTATTTACTTTATGTGCTTTGCACGTCTTACATTTATTAACAAATTTCTTTACATCGCTATACATACCAGGCCAAAAATAATGGAGTTGAATTTTTTTGTATGTTCTAAAAACCCCTGGATGACAAGAAACATTCGACTCGTGTTCCTTAGACAAGATAGCGTTCCGGTCCTCAAAAGGAACAACCAACTTCCAAGCCGTATCCTCCTGCAGAGCGAAACGAGACTTAGAATGACGTAATAAATAGTTATCTTTAATAAGAAAATTATTAAAACGCTGAGGATTGGTTTTACAATCTGAAAATAATTTATTGTACCACACATCAGAGCTAGGGGGAACAGTATCCAGGGCGGAAACGGCTAAATCGTTTTTACGCGAAAGGGCATCAGGTACAGTATTTAACTTACCTTTTCTGTGAACTACATCAAACGAATATTGGGAGAGACGGGTGGACCAACGTGCAAGTCTACCTGAGGGATTCGATAACGATACTAGCCATTGTAGGCTGGAATGGTCTGTTATCACTGTGAAGTGAACTCCTTCTATGTAGGGCCTAAAGTGATTGACCGAATCTAAAACCGCAAGGAGTTCGCGCTCCGTTACGCCATAGTTACGCTCGTGTTTATTAAGACACCTAGAAAAATATGAAACAGGGTGTTCCTCTCCATCGAAATTTTGTGTCAAAACCCCTCCTATCCCAACGTTACTTGCGTCACAGTGGATAGTAAATGGTAACGAAAAATCAGGACAGTTTATTACTGGAGCCGAAGTTAGGGCCTTTTTTAATTTTTTAAAGGAGTCTTCCGCCTCCGAAGACCAGGTAAAGTTACTCACCCCATTCCGTGACCCAGTTAGTTTTGTCAGAGGTGCCGCTATAGTCGAAAATTTTTTAATGAACCGTCTATAATACCCACAAAGACCAATAAAAGCTTTCAATTGTTTAGAATTTATAGGAGTAGGATAGGTTCTAATTGATTCTAGTTTTACCGGATCCGTGCGGAGACCCTTTTCATCAACTATATAACCAAGATACTTTAGTTCGTCTTTGCAAAACTCACATTTTTTAAGATTAACTGTCAGACCGGCCTCTTTTAATCGATTAAAGACCTTAGTCAATAATTCTAAGTGTGACTCAAAATCCTCCGATATTATAATCAGGTCGTCCAAGTAACAAAAAACGTTTTCGTTAAATTCGGGGCCAAAAAGAACATCTGCAAGACGCTGTAATTCACTCGGAGCGTTCTTCAATCCAAATGGCATCCTAACAAACTCATAAAGGCCACGCCCTGGTACAACGAAAGCCGTTTTAGCGCAAGAGTCTTTGTGTAAAGGAATTTGCCAAAAGGATTTCGAGAGGTCTATAGAGGATATGAATCGTGCACCCCGAAGATTATCTAATATACATGAAATATAGGGCAATGGGTACGAATCTGTCCTGGTGACACTGTTGAGTTTCCTTGAGTCCAAGCAAAACCTGGGAGAACCGTCCTTTTTTGGTACTAACAAAACTGGGTTTGACCAAGCCGAACGAGAGCGGCGGACTACACCTAAGTCTAACATTTCTTTAAGTTGGGCTTCTAATTGATCCTGACGAGTTTTTGACAAAGGATAATAACGCTGCTTAATAGGATCCCCTGTTGTATTAATTTTGTGCTGTACTAGGTGCGTGCGACCTAGACCACATTTTTCGAACGAAATAGATTTAAATTTGTCTATAACAGTGTTTAATTTACGATTATCTTGGGGAGACAGTAGGGAAGCTGACGTGATTTTACAAATCTTACCCACAATATTTTTAAAAACATGACTATCGTTTACTTTTGGAAACAATTGAGGAGCTACGTCGAATTGCTTCCAAAAGTCAACACCTAAAACAATGACAGAAGAAAGAGATGGAATTATGAAAAACTTAATATACTTCTTAATATTATTATATGAAACAAGTATTTGCATAGTACCTATAACATCCTGACGTTTGCCATCCGCGGTGGTAACGTAGGAGTCTAATCTTTCTAACTTAAATCCTAAACTAATAAAAAATTTGAAGAGTGAGCCCCCAAAACAACTGACAGAGGCTCCACTGTCCAAAAGACCTGAAAAAACTAAATTTTTAATTTGAATATTAGCATGAGGTCTAACATCTTGTCCGGAACCAGTCACCGGCACGCTTGCGTCCAAGTCATGCCTAATGAAGTGGTTACCCGGGCCAGAAACTGAGAGCGGTCTCCCGGCATCCTTGCATGCAGAATGCAGAGGACCACACTCTAGTTTTTTGAATTTGGACGAGTGGTGCCAGTTTGACGTTTGTCAGAATCCCGGTTAGATTCCGACTTCCACTTCCTACAATAAGGCTTAATGTGCCCTTGCATATTGCAAAATGTGCACCGAAGTTTACTTTTATTAAAAGTAGTTGATTGTGTAGAAGAAGCAGACGAAGAAGAAGTAGAACAATGTTTTGAAGAAGACGTGGCTGGATGAGAAGTTTTAAAGGTAGGCATTTTTTAAAAATAAACCTCCTTGGTATCCGATGAGTCCGACAAAGTTAAATTTCTCTCAAAACGATTACAAACTTTAATTAAAGATTCTATTTTCTTGTCGTCAAAATAAGCTATTACAATAGCATACTTAGGAAGTAAGCTATTACACACCAAATCTACTATCTGCTCTTCCGGAAGAGGTACGTTGAGTTTCATGTTGGCTAATTGCACGTCCTCAACGTAGTCTACCATTCTCTGATTGTACCTCTGCTTCATCATGAGGAGGGCTTTGAGAGCCTCTGTTTGACTGATATTTTTGTCGAAACGCAACAAAAGTAAATTCTTTAATTCCGGCCACGTTAACGATTCTTTATAAATAGTACGGAACCACGATAGAGCCCTTCCCTCTAAAAGGTCAGGAAAAGACGTAACGACTGCAGGAAACTCCATATGACGGCTTCTCGTTAATTCTTCAACACGAAGTAAAAAATCTTTAATATCTGATGACCCATTAAATTTAACCCCCCAATTATGGATGGAATGGCTTTGGCTAACATTTGAATAATAATTATTCACAATATTCGTCGTACTTGTAGTGGGTTTGTTTGTACCCTCAACTTCAGATTCAGCTGTCGCATCAGAACATTCTCTAAATTTTTTATTATACTCTCGCGCTTGTTCTCTCATAGCGGCTACAGTTGACTCCGGGACGATATGTACGTTTTCCAAAAGTAATGTCAACTCATCTTTAGTTGATCCATTAATGTTAGGAATCGCCATCTTGTATTTTTTTTTAAAAAAGAAAAAAATTAATAAAGAAAATATATTAATTTAAAGTAAATTAATATTACTATTGCAATTACCAAACACCCTGTAATTTATTGAAAACCAAATTCAATTATTTAATTTAAAACTAATTAAATTTTAAGTTGCTTGCCGAAGACAATGACAGAATTGTAATATGTAAACAAACCGTCTGTATTGTGACAAATATGAAACAGGTTTCCAATAATAATAATCGGACCCATGTCCCTGTATACTGCAGGATAGATTTATATTTTGACAATAAGTCGGAATAATAATTATTAAAACAATAATTTAATACAGACTGCAATGGGATTACGGTTAACTGTACGCTAGATACGAACTTACTAAAGTATTCTATTTGCTTCAATTAGCATTTACTTGATAAATATAGCCGAACGGATCATTAGTTGATAGATAACAAACAAAAAGATTTGACATTTGACAGTCCGTAAGTACTACTTGAGTCAAAACAACTGCTAATATCACGGAGTGAAAATTAGGTACACTGACGAAGTCAAAAATAAATTAATTGCCACCAAAACCGGAAATACCTATTTAAAATATACGTACACTGCCAAAGTCAAATAAGAAATAATTAATTCGGCCGTCAATAATGGCTGCAACCGGAAATTAGTCAAATTCAGTCAATTATTAACACGATGCGTCACAACTCTATAATATTGATATTATCAAAAATAATCTGAAAATACCAGAAAAAAAAACTGTATTTCATAGGAGCACCTTTAAAAGGTTGGAGCGCCAAATGTAACGTGCATTTCTCGGCAGAGCAACAGAATCTCCCTCAAGCTTGTGGGAAGGGAAATACAGTTTTTTTTATCTTCGGGTATTTTGTGATAAATAAAAGAAATAGCAAATTTAGCAAATAACAATATCACCTATATTTTGAAGGTATGGGTATACATAGGTGCCTTCCAAGGGACTCCAAATATTATCGTGACAGAACATACCTGTTGGACCAATTCTAATTTACTACTATATCCCGGAAGCACTTTAATAGATATCACTTTGCGCGCCGATGGGCTGCAAGCCGTAAACTCGAGAAAATACGAAGAAAAGTAAGAAGACTCTAGGAGACACTTCTGCAAACCAGGCCCCTTCCCTTTGTCAGGCAGCAGGTTCCACGCCCTCGATCAGGTCCTCGGCTGAGCGCACCAAGGTACCCTGAGATTTGTCAAGTTCCAGAAGGTGCCTTCATCCATTATGTCCGCCGGGAATTCGTCAAAACAGAAATACGGGTAGCAGCGGCCAAGCAAGGCCATCAAGGTGCTTTCCCGCAAATAACGTCGCCATCCGAGACAGGATTAAAAAGATATACTCCGACAAAGTCATGGTTTTTCCACGTGAAGGTCACAAAAACCGGCGACCGATAAAGCCCGATTCACTACAATGGTCGTGTTTTGTATTCGATCAAACATCAGGATCCGGCTCGCGGTTTGAAATAACTTTATCAAAAAGGGTTTATCCCATATTAAAAAATCCACAAAACTCTATCTTAAGTGACTGGTCGAATTGACTCCCGCTCCCCAGGTGAAGCAAATTCAAAAAGTGCCGCCGGAAATAGATGGCGCTAGACGCTAGCGGTTTAATCTTTACGGCGATCATAATTAAACGACAGCGGCCAGGTGAGTTTAAGATTAAATAGGTCAAGACAATATTTATTTAATCAAAATAAATATTATCGTGACAAAATGACTGTCCAAATAGACAAATAAGAATGTTTAAATGGACAAAATATTTATCTCCAAGAACAAAATGAATGTCAAATGGACATAACGACTGCCCAAATGGAAAAAAATGTACAAACGAGCAAAATATATGCCAAAATGGTTGAAAAGAATGTCCAAATGGACAAAATAACTATAGAAATGCACAAAATTACTTTCAATTGTGTAAGATGAGTGTAAAAATAAATCTAAATTTTTATATCTGAATGGAAAAAAAAGTTACTGTCCAATTTGACATGAACCTACAATGACCATAATTAACAATAATGTACTTAGGAAACATGAATTAATAGACCAACTTTTAAATTTGTACGAAAATAACCTAAAAAATATGAAAATTGTATGGCAGACGTTGGCGTAATCATTTACAAACAAATTGATATATCGACTGTTCAAAGTGTCGCAGCGCCCTTAAAATATTTTTTCTCTAAAACGGCGTCACAAAATTTATCAAATTTTATTATTATTTCAGAAAAGATAACGATAAAAATAATGATGAAATCCAACTCCAAAGCAAAGTCGGATAACAAAGTATTAATTAAAAAATAAATAAAAACGATATTCAGTGTTGTCTGTACGGCAAGACTATTTCGTTTAAATCTTTAATCTGAGATCTTTAATCTTTTATCTGAAATGGAAACCATTCAATTAACTTACCGATTCTATTCCTCTACAAACCTAACAGAAACGAATAGGTGGTACTCCTGAAAAGTAGGTACTAGGTACCCATTGTTCACTGAAGAGTTAACTGGTAGAAGTGCGATTTATTTTATACTAGTTGGGGTACTCGGCTCCGCTCAGGGAGTTGATATAAGATTGAACTGACGAGATAACAATGAGAAGCCCCACCAAAACAAAAAAGCTTCGAGTGGTTCACAATGTTCCAGAACATTTCACAACATTTTAGAGTATTCTAGAATGTTCCACGATGATCTGGGATGTTCCGGAATGTTCCTAAAATCTCGAACATTTCACAATATTCCAAAATGTACTGGGATGTTCTGGAATGTTGTGGAATGTCCTTGAATACTCTCGAACGTTCTACATAGTTCAAGAAATTTCTAGAAAGCCAAAGGTTCAGCCCTTATATCTTCAAACGCACGCCCTTCAGGTAAAAACAGAAATCTTCTCCAAGAATGAGGGATAAAGGGCTACCACACCCTATAACACCGTTGATCGTACTGGGACTCGTTTCTGAATTTAACGTCACGCACACCGTAGTACACTTTTTTTATAATATGTGTGATTGATTGATTCGAATAATAAGTGATAATGTACAAAGTTAATGATTGATTAGAATAAAACCAAAAAGAAAAGACAAAGAATAAATAATAATACCACCGGTCGAAATTTTCGCACAAAAGGTTGGGAAAATGAGGTTGGTTCTTTGGAATGGAATGTGGAAAATTTCGGGGTTTCTTAGTAGACGGTGATTGATACTGATTTTGATTGTGGCCAAGAAGGAAAATGCTCTTGGAAGTTTATAATTTCAAAAAGATTTTTATGTTACTCGTGCCAGAGTGTTCTTCAAATTTAAATAATATTCTTGATGTTTCTTATAGTCGGTAAACAATGTGGAAAATCTGACCATCGTGATCTATACAGACATGAAAAAAATTGCATTATCACGTAGGTAACGCAATTTATTATTTTGGTCACTTTTGGAAACCGGAAAAGGCTACAAGTTAAAGAGAGACATGCGATGCTTTCTAAAAAAAGGTAAATGTACAATGTGAAAGACGAGCTTAGTTGAAACCCTACAACAATAATTGACTGCCAAACTTTTTGTTAATAAACTAATAAACGGTTTGATATATGTATGGGTTTAAGTTAGTTGGAGAATGGGTGCGTGATTTGGAACTGTACTTCTGCGTAATGAATAAAATGAACTTGTCGTTTTCAAAATCGGAACTGATAAATATAAATCGTAAAAATCAGACAATTGATAAAATAGATACCAAAAATATTTAATTGATGTACCTACAGTGTATTTCTTTTCTTTGATTTGAAATTTCTTGATTTGAATTTTTGAATGGCGTGATCCTAAAGGCAAATGTATATACCTAATGCCAGCTTCACAATTCCTACGATAATTATAAAATAACTTGATTTTTAGGTCTGCACTAGTGACATAATTATAATAAGTAAAAATATTAGCTAAGTGCTCAATTAAATGAAATTAGTATTAAGAAGATTTTTTTTTGTGATTACCGAACAAGAGTCCCAATTCCTCTCAACCATCTGCCAGTGAGACTTTGGCATCCCCAATTGGTTTATGTTGTGAGGCTGAAGGTATCTGGGAGAGGTCGAATATGGGATAGAAATGGTGAGAATGTACCTGGCTACGCCAGTCTCATTCAAACACGACTAAAACCATTTCAAGCAACATCTCAATCATTATTAATAGTGGTCTTTTACCAGGATGTTACTGAGAGCATCTTCCACTAAAAAATATGATAAAAGAGAAGCCAATGAAATAGAATATCTTTTCGAGAAAGATTTGGGCAATATTTCACAATTAATTAGAAAAATTTGATTAAATGAAGACATTATGAGCGAAACTCAATCGAAAATCTGGAAACAGAAAAATCAGAAAAAGATATGGCACCTCTGGGACTCGAGTCCCAGTTTGAGGTTTTACTCATAAAAGTTAAAATAATAAATAATAAGAAAAATTTGGGCTCACTTCGTTCACACAGAATCATCCTCAACACATTTCTATTAATTTATTTCTTCAGTAGCTAGGTATTGTTTAGTATGGTCAGTCCGACAAAGGGAGACAGCTTACCGACAACATTGAGCTGTATAAAAATGCTGGTGGGGGGATGCGATGAAACCTGGCACTCATACAGTCCGGCATCTCTCTTCTGGACGAACTTTATCTGCAGGGTCCAGTCCTGGGAACAGAGAAAAACAACGGTTAGAACAATGAGATATGTGAGACGTGTGCTGGATGGCTGAAACGAGTGCTTCACCCTTTGCTTGGGAAAAGACAATTATCTATGGTGGTTCTGATAGGTACCTATTTTCTATAATTTGTCACGTACCTATATGAATTTGGATTGTTTGTGTATTTCCTCATTGTAATCAATTATTCGACATGTTCATATATGAATGAAAATAATTACATGAATTATACTACAAAATGCTAAACACTATTTTACTTTTATTATTTTCGTTGTCAGAAACGTGGGAGAAATTTTAGAAATTAGAAGTTTTATTTATAACCAAATATTATCTTGAATTTGCTTATTAGTTTGAGCCTTGCAATCATACATAAAAATAGCTGCAAATAAAATATGCGTTAAGAAAATGAAAATAATATGGGTGTTTTCGTTATTTGTTTTTGGGGTGTTATGCCGTGTTGTGCTACCTCCTTCTTCAGCCAACACCCCAAAAACAAATAACAAAAATACTTTTGGCCGTGAAAATCTAAAAACTTACGTAATACGGGTGGTTTTTAGTCGAAGTATAATTCAGTTAAAAATGACTGAATTGGATTTCGACATCTTGGCACAAGGGTTAGCGCGTTTGCCCGGAATGCGAAAGTCTGGAGTTCGTGTCCCAGAGGTGCCAATATCTTTTTTTGGTATATCTGTTTCCAAATTTCCGATTGAGTTTCGCTTATATTGTTTTCATTTTATTAAATATTACAATTTAAGGTTTTACTCATAAAGTTAAAAAATAAAAATATATTTTTAAATAGCCTTCTTTTAAATTTAGTTTCATATTAATTCTTATATTTATAATAATTTATTTTGTTTTATAGACTTCCTATTCTTTTGTCTCTTTTAAAGGTTTTTATTATATAAATGCAATCTTTACACATTCTAAAATTATTTTCTTTTTTCATTTCATACAAGTATTTTATTTTATTTTTATTTTTATCAATTTGTAATTAATCATCTCTCCTTTAAATATTATGTCTAAAGATTTTATTTGTCTACATTTGTTTGCCATTTGTTATTTTTATTATTATTGTTATCCCGACAAAGAAAGCAAAATTTTCGAAACATGTTGATTATATGGATTAAATTGCGATGTTTACACAAAGTCATTTGTTTTCATTTGATTAAAAATGACGCCACAAAGTGTTTTTGCAAAGTTTGAAAAGGTAATTTAAATTAAATTCTTACATATTTTAAAGAAAGTTGTAAGTATCTACAAACGTGACTTAAGGAGTGTCCTTTAGGTTCTAGGCGGATAAATCAATAAGACGAACCAAAAAAATATCTTCTCTCCTCCCAACGGCCCTCTCTGATTCTAGTCACGTTCCGCGTCAGACCTCATCCGTCCCCAACTCAATTATACAGGTCATTTTATTTTCGAATTTAAAAACTTTCTTTTCTAATTTGTCTATTATGGGAATGCAATTTAGTGAAGTTTTATCTACTCTGTTGCATTATTATGTTAAATTTGTCTGATGGCTTATTTGTTTTGGTATCCATTTAATAATATTTGTTCGATTATTTTTTTTTTCAGTCAAGCCTGCTAACCATCTTTTGTAGTTCGTAAGCAGATACATAAAAACAACATTTAATGAAATAGCATGGGCAATTAATAGAACAATACAAGAAAAAATAAATAAATAGCAATATAGCATAAGCGTTATATAGCAAACAGGTATAAATGAATAGTCACATTAATAATCGATGGTCGCCGTGGTCGAAGGTAAGGCTCTTGACTCACAATCAGAAGGTCGCGGGATCAAACCCCGGCGCGTGGCGTGTGTAAATAAATTTTATTGGTTAATTTGTATATCATCACAATTAATAAATTAAAAATAATAAACAATATATTCAAGTTACGTTCCAGAGTGGAAGTTACTATCATTATCGCCCTGGTATATGACAACCATTTAGAATTGAAACGTTGCTTAAATGGATTTAACCGTGTTTTTTTAACAAATAAATTTTATTGATTAATTTGTGTTACATCACAATTAATTAATTAAAATTAATATACAATATATTTGCCTTATCTTCCAGAGTGAAAGTTACTCTCATTATCGCACTGGTGTGAAACCACCATTCAGAATGAAACGTTGTTTAAATTGCTTTAGAATTGCGTGTTTTGGTGACCAGAATTGAATAGCCAGGTTTCCTACCTTCCCCTTCCCTTTTTCATTCCCCTCTGCACTATCAATTCAATTTATTCATTTCAAAAACATTAAAAAAATTAAAATTTCAAATCGTTTTTAAAGTAGAGAAAATATTAAAATTAAAGCATATTTAAGCAATTTAAATAATTTAAACATCAATGAAGCATAATCAGACTAACAGCAATAAAGCTTGCTTTCTTAATTGTGCTTCATTGATGTTAAACATGTCAATATTCAAAGTGATTTTATTTAACAACAAGAGCCTTCAGCCTCACACAGACAATATATCCGAAATGGGATGCCATAACCTCAATGGTTCCAGACGGGAGCAGCTGGGACTCTTGTGAGGTTTTCACGTAAAAAAAATATATACAGGCACCACAACTATGAAATAATTTTAATTAATTATAATAAGGTATGTTTTTAAATTTTCACGGCCAAGGTATTTTCGTTATTCATTTGCCCTGATGATGGACACTATAACGCTGTCCGAAACGTTGATTAAAGAAGAAGGTAGAGCAACACGGTATAGTACCCAAAAAAAATTACGAAAATAGTATAATTAGTGTCATAATGTACCGTGTTTGTCTTAATAAATAAACAAATATATTAAATATAACGACATAACCACCATATTCAATAGAGTTATGATTCTATTATTTGCAGATGACCTTAAAATTTACAAAACAATAACTAATCCGAATGACTGTTGTATATTACAATCAAATCTCGTGAGGCTACAAGAGTGGTGCACCCTAAATAAACTGTTTCTCAATATTGAAAAATGTCAAACAATTACTTTTGCCCGAATAAAAAATCCCATTAAATATAATTATAGCATCAACAATATTTTTCTTAAAAGAGTAGAACAAATTAAAGACCTCGGTATTATTTTTGACAATAAATTAACTTTTGTTCCTCATATAAATGAAATAACCAATAAGGCCATGAAATGTCTGGGGTTTATTTTGAGAACGGTTAAAGAATTTCAATCAATTAATTCCTTTAAATTGTTATACACTGGGTTGGTGAGAAGCAACTTAGAATATAATTCTACTATCTGGGCTCCATTATATAAAACCCACCAACAAAAAATTGAAAGAGTTCAGCATAAGTTTTTAAGATTTATTAACTACAAACTGGGTAAACCGATTGAAGAACTTAATTATATGTACCTAATGGAATTACTTAACATAACCGATTTGACTTCAAGGCGCATAAAAACTGATTTAGTTTGTCTTTTCAACATATCGAATGGCAGACTGGACGCCCTCGATTTGACAAATTTTATTAATTTGCGAGTACCTACTCGCGAAACTCGGTCGAACGCATTGTATTCTGTTGCCATCTCCGCTAATAATTATTGTATAAACTCTCCTTTCCAAAGACTCCATTTACTCGGTAATAAATATACCTCAATCGACATTTATCGTCACCAATCTGTGTCTAAATTCAAAATCAGTATATTAGAACATTTAAAATAAAGCCATAAATATCAATCAATTGCACCTTTATCAAATTATTAATTATCGCAAAACATCTACTATATGTGAATAACAAAGGTAACTAAATAAGAACACAATTAACAACAATCCTCTCGTATTTATTGTTAAAATATAATAACTAACTCACATTTGACTTATATTTCTATTTAAATCTTGGTGCCTTAGCAATAATAATATATTATTGATTAAATTAAAATCGATGGTCTCTTCATGATCACAATAAAAACAAAATTTAATACTTATGTATACAAAGATTACCTAAGTACTTACATTTTTGTCCTCTCTCTCTTTTGAACTAATATTATCTTGTACTTTTTGTATCATTATTTGTACTATTTTTTACTTTTTAACTATTACATTATAAACTTGTTGAACTCATCTGTATAACTTTTCAAGATATTGCAACTAATGTTTTTTTGTTGTTCAAAATTCGCAAATTCACTTTGTGTATTTATTTCATTAAATGTATTTTTTCTATATGTAGGTACTATATATCGCAGTGTTAATTTTGCTGAATTCTTGAAAAACTTGCTTTCGAACAGTTTATTCATGATCAAGTTAATAATAAAATCAACATAGTAAATACCTACACGTTCCTCAATAACTACTTTTAAAGTACCTTAAGCACTCTTCTGTTTTACCATTATAACACTATGTAAACTTATTAACACCTACAATTTTCATGATAACGAAACTACATACCTTTGTACATATTAAACATGCTTGTATTTTTAATGTAAAGTCTATAATGTTATATACTTCATGCTTACAATTATACTCCTGAATAACATGTGTAACTTTAATAATGTGATACTGTAAAAGCCATCAAGGCGTGTATGAATAAATAAATAAAAATAAATAAAATAATGTGCTAGAAATTTTAACTCCCAAAAGCATTTTACTAATCCACAAAGTGAATAACCACATCGTTATTAAAGTTGTATAAACAGCAAACTTTTTAAAATATGTGAGCCACACTTGGCCATTATCCAAAACTTATGTTGGTAAACTAATTTTAATTTCACACAAAACGCTCAGAAATTGTCCATCTAATTCATTTTCAAACCCGCATCAAGTACAAGCTCTAAATCTCGCGAATTTTCAAACTCATTTGCAACACTCTCTGTAATGCAGCACAAATAAAACACTAACATAATATTATAACGTTACAAAAGTTGCACTTTATGTGTTACCGGAATGCTGGCAGGCGGGCAGGAGCGGACCAATTAGGTTTATTTTTAGCCATTGTTAATTTTTTAATTTTTATTTTGAAGTGAAATCTTCTTTAGTAACGTTGTGTTATGAAACTCGATACAACGAAAAATAGCGACACTTAAAAGAAACAAACACTGTAGGATTTAGCCAGCGAGAGAATGAGATACTATAATCGGTGTCCTCTTTGTGCGGTGCTTCGTAGCCTATTCACTCTTGTCTAATTTTGTTTTCTATAGGTTTAACTTCTACCGCGTGTGATTTGCATACTCTGTTTGTTTTTTTTTTTATTTGAAACATAAAATGGTAATTTGTGAAACATGCTTGTAAGTAATACCAAAATTATTAATATTCAAATATACATTTTCCGCTTACCGCGTAGGAGATTTTTAAATATTGTCAGGTTATTCGTAACTCGGTAAAGTTTGATTTTCTTTAAAAAAAATAATAAAATTTAAAAAAAAAACAGAGTGTGCAATTCACAAGCGGTAGAAGTAAAACCTTCGGAAAATCAAAGTGGAGGAGCTACGAAGAACCGCACAAAGAGGAGACTGATTATACTATCTCATTCTCTCGCAGGCTAAATCCTGTAAATGTGTCATTGTATAAGATGTACGTCTCTTTTTAGTGTCGCTATTTACGTTTCATCGAGTTTCAAATCACAACAGTTCTAAAGAAGTTTTCACTTCAAAAATAAACACATGGTGCTGCAGTGCAACTAATTTGCACATGGTGCTGCAACTGAACTACAACCGAACTACAACAAAGCTTTTCCTAGAACATTTTCATAGAATCATTTGCTTAAATACATACACAAGACATTTCAATAGCAAAAGAGATCTGTTCATTTAAAATCCTGTATTTTTTCTGTCAATAATTTCCTAACCCGTGGAAGTGGTAATCTTCTCGAGTCGACTATCAACGGACTGCTAACATGAGCCCTTCCCGATTGAGCTAGCTGAGAAGATATTGGAGTATATATACGTTAATCATTGTTCATCTATTTATTTTTCATCCTGATTTGTGACTACGCGGTTCGAAACGTATCATTGTATAAGCATTAGTGTAACCAGAGTATATTATTGTCTTTTTTCTACCGTCCTATCTTCTCTGTCTTATCCTTGGGAGGATGGACCTCATTCATATATTTCATTCATGCATCGATCGTCTCAATGGTGACCGGACAACTCAACAAAGTGGCACTTCATCACTCAATTGAAAAGTTTAATATGTTACGTTATGAGTTTATCTTCATCTCTTTTAATGATAAAGGGAAATGCCACTTTGATGCGTTGTCGTGGAATCCGTCACAACATATCTTTTGTCATTCTAACTTGTAAACTGACTCAAGTATTTTAGTCATTTGGTCTTGCCATGTCCTCCATTCATTTTAGCGACACAGATTCCTGGAAGTCCTCCTGGCAGTTCATCCGTTCCACATATTTAGTTGTGAGGCGGATTAAGGTGAAGAGTATAAGTAGCCATTTGTAAATGGGGATTATGAAGAAGCCCAGATTATATGATAGACGCCAAGCAGATGCCGGTAGCTCCTTCCACAAACGCGCCGTTCTCACGAACCAACATCACCTACCGGTGTTCCTCAGGGAACCGTCGAGTATTGGCTAAGCCATGAAAGTATAGCGCGCATACAGCGTGGCCTTTCGCAGGCATTAATCATTTCACAAAGAATGTCATAACTGGTCCGCCTCTGCCATTGGAAGCACACAGAACACACGCTGTTCACAAACTTTCTCCTACTTTATCTAAGGGTCCCTCTGCCGAACATTAGCAACACTTTTGCGACCAGCCAGTATTTAGTTAAACACTGTTTGAGTGTGCACTTTACCGGCAACCTAAAAGTCGTGCTAGATTATTTCTCAAACATATATATTTAAGGGTTTGAGGTATTTAATATGATTTATGATCTTCCTACACACAACATTTTATTAACGTCCAAACCATGTGTTGTTTTGAAGCAACAATTACACTAGTAAATTAAAACACCACATTTCTGACCATGCTCCAATTTCTGACATATGTAACACAAATTACGATTTTTACCAACTGAAGTAACATTCCTACGTATATTGATATTAGCGCATCGAGAAATTTGTTCCCCTCTCCCTCTAACCAATGTCTAGTCAAGGAACTATTTGACACCCATTTTTACCAAAATATTATTTAGTATATGATTTTGCTGATTTTGTGAAGTCGCACATTTTTTCACCTTTTTCGGCGAGTAAACCAAATTTTACAAAATGTGATGACACAGTTCACCAATGTTTTATGTATTATTTTTATATGGTTTTCAATAGAATATTGACTATATTTATACATTTAAAACGGAAATAATATATTTCAATAGATTTATAATAGTTTTTGAGCGGTCAGAAATAGGTACCTGTTTTAATAGAGTGACCATATTTCTGACATGTATGTCAGAAAATGATACGCCTCTAAAAAATCATGTTCATATTTCTGACCGGTATGTCAGAAATTGATACTTATCATAATTTTGGGGTTTTTAATACTGACATGAGAAGAACAGCTGCGCGCGACCTCTTTTACAATAAATTATATTTAGGATTTGAAGCCAAAATACCCAAATACCTAGAAATATCTCTTGCCGATATTGTAATTTAAGTTTTTTGTTGTTGTATTTTTTGATATAAAATACAGGCGATTTAAGAAATACTTTTCTAATGATTTTAGATGGATTTTTTGCAGGTTTATGAGTTCAAGGGAGTACAAGGAATTATTTGATATTTGGAAAAGTATGACCGCAACTATAGACAGCTTTTCGGGGAATTTAGATATCTCGAATATATCATCGGAAATGAATTCTGATAGTATGAAGGGTATAGACCCTCAGTGGATTGCTGACATGAATGACGAAACTATTTTGAATATCCCTTTTGTTTTTGAAGACAGTGAAAATAATATGGAAATACTACACGAGAAACAAAAATCATCGAAAATGAATCTTGTCAGAAGGATGATAAAGAAAATACCCTCACTCCATTTTTTCTGGCCTGTTATTGATCAACCTTCTATTTGGCGGTGACTCGGTGAGTGGGTTGCTCGACGCTCGTTGCGGAGAAGACCTGATCGTCCTAGGATCGTCCTGATAGTCTATACTTAGTCATACTAACATTTATTGTATCTTTTATTTCCCGCTAAGCACTTGCATTCTGCTTACTGCTTACTTACAATGCATACGGGAACACTGGAGGTCTATATTCGTTCAAAATTAAATGTTGATTCGTTCATTCAAAAAAATTAGTCCTTACGAGAGCCTTGAAGGAGTAACCATCTGCCACTTACACCAGGACGAATAAGGGTGGACCAATGTATCCAATCTTTTCTCCTCTCCCCTTAAGGTACATGGGTTCGCTGCTTGCGCCACAGAATAGCCGGGACGAGTCAGCGCTACCAAAGATCGGAGAACACTCTCATCCAGGCCGTGGCACAGTGGCATAGCGCGCCCTTACACCAAACATGAACAAATTACTTAAAGCCTCTGTAGTATACAAATACTTAATATGTTTACCATTATGTTTTATTTTAGATTTTATTTTATTATGCTATTACATCTTATTATGTTTTTTTTATCCTATCTTGCATATCCCATTTAATGTAATTATTTAATGGAATTTTATAAATGTATGCTTTTATATGGCTGACAGAGTATTGCACTCACCGCTCTGTTTGGCTGAAATAAACACTATTATTATTATACTGATTATTATAAAAAAAGTATTTGGATACGTTTTGACGAACTTTTGCACACATGACGTACATGCATACATAAAATAAGAGAAAAAATACTGTCTTTAACTGATTTTGAAAAACTTCGAAGTTATTGAAGCCTCTCACAAAAATGAGCATTCAATCAAAAATGTTTTTCGAACACTTTCCATTTTTTTAGATCAGCTTAATCGATCAACTTCATATCGTTAATAATCAGATTTGTTACATTAGGGCTGATTTAAATCTAAGGACCATTCTTGAAAATCCGGTGCATCCATAAAAGTTCACTGTTTGGTGTGCGTTTTTTTGCTGACGGGCTCGCAGGTCCATTTTTCTTCAAAAATGACGCCGGGAATTCTGTAACGGTGAATGGTGAGTGTTACCGGATCATCATAAAGAACTTTTTACAGCCTGAATTGGATGCTGTTGATATAAAAAAAAAATTGTGGTTTTAAAAGGATGGCGCCACATGCCATACAGCTTTTGCAACAATGGCTTTATTGATTGTGAATGGTCGTATTATCTCTAGAAACAGTAAAGTCTCTTGGCCACAACAACATGCAATTTGACACCATTGGAATTCTTTCTTTGGAGTTATCTCAAGAGTTAAGATAAAACCAACAAGCCTACAACAATTCAACAGCTGATGAATATGATAAAAATAGCGTATTGGCGCAATTGAGGAGCAATTATGCAGAGATATTATCAAAAATGTTGACTATCGAGTGGTGGTGTGCAGCCAAAACTTTTGTAACATTTGGATGATGTTATCATTTACACATAATTGCCATATGCTAAGTAACACGATCAATAAAGAAACAAAAAATAGCAAGTAACATTGTTTTATTTACTGTTAACATCAATCCTTATTGAATCATGCTTTACGCTTGTAAAAAAGTTTCGTTGTGTGGCTTTTTTGGACCACGTATCAAAAGGATTTTGAATTTTTACAACTAACCGTGTTAATTATTAGGTACTTTAACATTTTCCTTTCATCTGTTGTGGTAAGAAAGTATCATTTTATAGCATCGTTCCGCTTTTCTATACTCATTCAAGCCGAACTGTTAGAATTACTTTGAGGTAGCCTTTTACGACGTTTTAGTGTCTGTGAGAGTCCTTAAATACTGCTCATAATACTTTATTTATGAAATGGCTATTTCATGACCTGACATTGGCAGGCAAGCATAAAAATGTATTAAATAGTCTCGTGTATCACCATTTGTTGGATGTTCCAAACACCATTAAACTTATACAAGAGCAATAAAGGTCAATTGATTTGATTCCCTCACACGCACGAAAATTCACAATTTAAATGAATATAATAAGCAGTAACTAAAAAAATGCAAATTTTTCCGTACAACCTGCCCAGTACAGAGCGTGCAATAATCCTCGTCCATTCAAAACAACTATCGTAATTTGCGCTAAATTTTAATTGTTCCAGATTGAATTTCAAAAGTACTCCCGCTAAAAGTGCTAAAAGCATGAATAATGCCGGTTCGTTACTCTGCCGGAAGCAAAAACCGTGTAATTCAATTTAAAGCGGATACTGCTCGCAGTTTGTAACCTGCTGGTGTACGAACCTACCTACTAACTAACTACTGACTGTATGTTGTTGGTGAATCTGCCTTGCTTAGTTCGTAGATGCCATTACGTTAATCACTGGTTTGTAGAGGGGACATTTTGTGCAGTTTCATAAATCTGATTTATTCATTTTGTTAATGGGTTTTGTGGAAAATGTGTCACAGTACATTATTGTTTATTAGATTTTATGATTTACGCTTACACGATAATCGCAAATCAACATAATACGTAGATGCACAATACATTTCTCTAAATTTTAATAATTTTCGGTATGTGTGTTTTACGACAATTAACGACATTTTAAAAGCAATAAAAAATATAAACAAATTCACTGGCTAAATAAAGGATGGGAAGTGGAATAAACACGTTAAAGAAAAGATGGATTTTGGCTTTAAGATTTCTGATGAAGGTCTGATTTATTTATTTTAAATATTCTTTTAAAATTTCTTTTATAAAATTATGTAAAAATCTCTAGTACAAAATAATCCATTAGTAAGTGAAAGAGTCGTGAAAAAAAAATCTGTAATTAATCTCTTTATGGTATTCTGAGAAAATCTAGATTATTTATTTAAGGAACATAAACAGATTTATTCATATACTATTCAGAAGAAAATGACTGATTCATATACTATTCAGAAGAAAATGATAACCGTCCAATTTTTCAAGTTTGTAGATAGGCTTTAAGAAATACAAAATTAAGTACTTATTGAATGTAAACTAAGATTGAAAAAAGCAGAACTAATTAGCTAATGTTAAAAAAATTAACAATGGTGTTCCAATAAATGGTAGGAGATGGCGAAGAGGAAGAACCTGACTATTTAGATCTGTATCAAACACGGTTAAAGTCATTTCAAGCAACTTTTCAATTTTGAATGGTGGTCTTATACCAGGACGATACTGAGAGTATATTTCATTCTGGAAAATGCCACAAATACATCTTTTAGTATTTTTAAAGATTATTTATTTTTATTTTTTATTTATTCAAACGCTCTTAGGGCTTTTACGTAGAGCAGTTGACAAAATACAGGAAATAACACAAACTCGAGAAACAAAATATAGGTTACATAAAATATGAGAGTTGACACGAAGTAGGTAACATAGAATGTAAGGTAAAAATGGAGATAAAAATAGTTTATGAATTAGGTAGAAATAGTTGGCACATACGTAGTTTGAAGTTTGCCAAATACAAATTGTTGTCAAATACATCTATGTTGTTTAATATATGTCACCAAGACTATGTAAACCTTGTATTGGAGAATACAAACTTTAGTTGGAATGAGATGAACGTATATAAAATGTTAATATTTGTCTAGTCGTTCGCGTATGTACATGAAGACTTATTAATTGCAGGAGTTCACAACAATCGAATAAAGAGTTTAATAATTTCGATAAAGGTGAGGTCGTTTATTTTTCGTCTGTTTTCTAAAGTTTGAATATTTAAAATATTCACAAAGAACGGGTTATTTACATGCTCTAAAGAGATATTATGTTTAAAATTTACGAAACATACAAATTTTCTTTGAATTATTTCAACATTATGAATATAAATTTTGTAGAAGGGGACCAGACTATGTAGTTATGTTCCATTAGGCTTCTTACAAGGAATATTTATAACAGTTTAATGATTTGTATCGATTCAAAGTTTTTAATTGTTTTTAATAAAAATCCTAACTTATATAACCTTACCCTTATTTACAGTTTGTTGTATATGGACCGTGAAATCTAGTTTCTTATCCATTTTTACGTAAAAATTCGCATTTCATTTACTCTTTCTAAATTTATTTAATTTATTCATTAAATTGTGAAATACCACACTTCGATCAAATACTTTTTTCTTTTTTTATTTGAACACGCGCCTTCAAATCGCTATTCGAGAGTTTTACCCCACGATCACGGAGGTTGAGGGATGAGGGGACGACGCCGCGAAAAAAATATGAAAATAATCTGAACAAATAATTTATTTATCATGAATTTGTTTTATTTGGATAATATAATGTGATACAATGATTTTTTAAAATTTCTTATATGATTTTAAATGATAATATCGTGAAAGAACACAATTCAATCAAATAAAATTTACTTTCGCAAGACGGGACATGAACACTCGCCTTCGAATTGCTATTCGAGAGCCTTACGCCTGCACCGCGGAGGCGGTCGAGGTATGAGGGGACGTTGCCGCCGAAGTAAAATAAAAATAATAGAAGCAATTAATTTAATAATCATACATTTGTTTTATTCGCCCCCAGAATGTGATAAAATGAAGTTTTTTAGCGACGATAACAAGCAATGAATATGTCAGCATATTTGTCTTTGGCAAGTTTATATCGTGCAGTGTGTAGATATAAACTTGCAAAATATACCAGATCTGAATATTTATTTCCAACACCTTACAATCTCGGAATCGAGGAATTTTTAAAACTTAGTTTCTTGGTATTAAAGTAAAACGGTAATAAATAAACAAGATCTTTAGAATCATGGATATTGAGTAATTGATGAAATTCAGGACGAAGCAATCAATGAACCAAGAAAGGAGTGAAAGCGAATATATGACGCGAATACGAATGGTAGAAGTCGGGAAAACCCAAGGACGGCAAGGCAAGATCAAGTGAACCAATTATATGAATCGAACTGTGTCAACGGTCAGAAAAACAAAAGAGTATATATGAGAAGATGTACATTTGTAAATGAAGGAGTTTGTGCCAAGGCGGTTATTTGTAGTGTTCGTTCTCTCTGTTTACCCCTGCGAGGAAACGGCATGATGGTTAGTTAGTTAGTGACTCTTATTTTGGAAAGTGTACAAACTGTGTAGTACATCTACAAACGCATTTTGAATTCCATGCATGCGTAATCTAATAAGAAATAAGATAAAGCATTTCTCACCTCCGTGTGCTGCAGATGAATAATCTGATATCTCTGATCCGCGTTGTAAGTCGTTACCCCCACCGTGATCAGATGGCGGTCCTTTCTCCTGATCCAAGAAACCTGCAACAATACAAACCACACACTTATTATATAAAAGAACATTCTTACTATTAAAATATATCAAATGACAAGCCGAGAAAACATTGAACAATATCCACATTTTCTCGTAAGCAAAATGGATGCTATAGGATTCAATACAACAACGCTTATAGACAATTGATTCGGTTATCGAGGTTTTGCAGTGTCAAATGTTCACATCACGTGAAGTTATTTGTTTTTCAATTCCCCGGCGTGGCTTGAGCTGTACACAGGGTATTTTGAAATCAGGTGAAGACATTAATTATCTTCGTATTTGAACGTCAAGGGTGCAGAGTCACGCAAATTTCTAGAGATATTAAATTACCAAAAAGCGCAAATAAATAGCAGCCTGTTGTTGATATAATATTAAACGAAGAAACAGAAGAAATTTATTGGGGGGGAGGGGGGAGGGGGGAGGATTATCACACGACGCACCACTTGTTCAACTTCTTTATTTATATTTAAAATCCGCGTCCATCAGTAACATCTGAGACTTTTATTCCTATAATCAAAATCGTGGATTGGCATCGGACTACCATGGAAGTCTATTATTTATCTTAAATTTGGAAATACACCGTTTGCAGACGCGGACATCACACAAGATCTTCCGACTACACCCGAAGCTAGAGGACCTTGCAAAGGAGCGGCGCGAGATCAAAGTGGTCGGCTGGATGACAACTGCCCTGGGACTGGACGTTACAGGAACCGCGGGGCTGGAGCTCTGACAGCTGCTACAGTCCGCCGTTTCAGCATCCATCAGCAGTGGAGAGAGCTGTGTGCATATCTCCAAAGGCATCAGAACTTGGATCGCCCACACTTCAAGAGTGATCAACTCACCAGATCTACAAACGACATGAAAGTACCGCTCTATTATTAAAAAAACAAGTTTATCCGTGTGTAAGCTCTTTCTTGTTTGATTTGATAACCTCTGCTTACATCAAGTACAATATACAGCCGCCAGCACAAGGTCAACACCTGAAATATTAATTCTTACACTATTAACCCATTTCTTCTTCTCTAATTCTCGTGTTTCTATCATTTTTCTAAATTTCGTTTACTCTTTCTAACATTTGGCTCCCAACGTATTACTTTCATAACATAACTATAACATTAAGCAGGGTGTTAAGGGATGTACTTGATTTACTTTAACCAGTGATTCCTGACATTATTTGGAGTAAAAATTGTCAACAAAATTTTGGTGTCCGGCGACATTTTTAATGTTTTTTTTTCTACAGAAAACATAAGAAAAATGGTAGGTGTTGGGTGTCCCCCGGTTGATCGGTTACTTGTCTGAGTGACCAGTGACGACATGGGGAAGATTTTTTTTGTTTGATTTTGAAGAAAAAAATATTTAATAAAATAAAAAAAAGTGTTCGGAAAAGTCACCGGAGACCAAAATTTCATTAAAAATTTTTACACAAATAATGTCAAGCATCACTGGTTAAGGTGCGGCAAGAACGCACGATCCTGAGTGGAATATATGGACTTATTGATAAAAGACTACCATTAAGAATTAAAACGCTAAAATGCCTTTAGCCATATTTGAAAAACCACTTTTTTCTTCCCCATCTCCTTCCCCTTCCCATTACTTTCAGCCTTACAACGTACGTAAACATTACTGGCTACATACGGTAGAAAACAGCTGAGAATGCGATATTTACATAAAACAAAGTTACTTAGATATCTTCCAACCTTTTCTTTACTTTCTTCTTCTCCTATCTAACTTTCAAATACACTTCACTTCATTCCAAAATGTAGATATTATGCTGCTACCACCAATTCAGGGTAGTTCCGTATCATGTGTGAAAACACACAAAAAAAAACCTTTTTCTTGTATTCGATTGGCGATCCCTGCTATGGAGAAGATCGATTCTTGAAAAAAGCGAGTATCGTGTTACCTAAAGTGATGAAAACGGGATAAAAATGCTCTAAATGAATAAATAAAAAAATATATGATATTCTATATAAATATGTTCTAGATCAAATTATTAGTATGTATACTAGACAGTTCTGAAAATGAAGAAAAGGCAAATATTTTTTTGAAATCGGAGATAATATTTTTTGTGAGATATATAAAAAAAAAAAATGTAAAAATCTATAATTAAACTCTTCTGAGAAAGAATGAACATCTAGTCAAGTTCATTTGAATGATAATATAAATATACATCTTTAAAGTAGATTTTAAGAAAAATAGAATTATTAAAACATTTGCTCAGGTAGGCGAAATTAATTGAGATTTGTAAAACTTTTCAAAATTCTTCTCGTAGATATAAGGGATAATAATTTCTTGAAATAAATATAGGTAGTATTTATGACTTCTGAAAACTAAGTGATTGTCAGAAATAAATTTTTTTGTGTTGACATTTATAAACTAAAAATAGAAGTAAGGTCGTTTCCCTTTAATTGGTACATCGGTTTATTGGGACAACTGCTTATTTGGGACAAAATTTAGAAATATATTTGTACACGGTTGACATTAGTCACATGAGAACGGGTCGTTTCTACGACTCGTTCTTGAGTTCAACAGCTCGGCTGTGGAACGATTTGCCGGCCTCTGTGTTTCCTCCCTCCTACAATATGGGTCTCTTCAAGACCCATGTTCACTCCTTCCTCTCCTCAAAAACACCCTCCACACAGCATCCTCAAAGATGACATAGGCCCTGAGGGAAATTATTTTTTCCTCAGGGCCTCTTGTGTGGAGTTAATGTAAAAAAAAAAAAAAAAACCCGAGGAACAGAAACCAAATAATGTGCTAATTTACTTTGGTTGTCTTAAGACGCCATTCCATTTATTTGAGAGAAATTCCTACCTGAAGAAGGTATGCCAATGTTTTCGTAATCGTGTTACAAATAATAATTAATATTAAAATAAATAAAAAAAATTGAAGTAGGCATTTCACCATAAAAAGAATGTTTTGTGAAAATTTTTTGAGATGAGCGTAAAACTAATTTTGAAACAGGAAAATGTGTAACGTGGCCAGCGACGACACTTGTACATAAAGATATGTATTTACATTTTGGGAGGCGAGTATGTATACCGCCGCCCCGGGAACCATTTATTGGATAACCAACACCTTTGACATATGTCACCCCAAGTGGTTCTTTACGTATGGTGACTTAGCAGGGGTGCCCGGGTTCATGGGTTCGATGCGTCTGCCTGCCTTCCACGTGGTGGGCAGGGCCAAGAGAGACAGTTGAGGGAGGTCTTTTATCTTCTCCGTAATTCACCGCAGTTGGAGGGTTGGATTCACACCGTTACGCCTGGACACACAAACTCCCAGATTCCTACCAACTCCTCATACCTATTTCCTTCCCAGAACTTTCTCTCCTTCCTTTCCTTAAAAAAACCCTCCGCACAGCATCTCCAATATGACATAGGACCGTAGCCTCCTCTGTGGAGCTAAAGTAATAAAAAAATATATCGTATATTAAAAAAAATGTACTTACACATTCGAGAGTACTCGAATAGTTTTAATAAGTGTACCTATGTGCAAATAAAAAAGGTCAATAATTAAATTTATCAATAATTTGCGGGGTGGGCTTGGGTACCGCCGCCCCTGGAACCATTTAATTGGATAACCTTGGATAATCAACACCCCTGCCACAGGATACCTCAAGTTAGTGGCTCCTTCCGTTTGGTGACTTAACAGAGATGCCCGGGTTCATGGGGTGCGATTTGCCAATGTCTTAATAATTATTATTATTGGATAATTGTTATAGCGCCATTTTTGTGCAAAAATCAGCTCAAGGGCGGATTACTGTGTGGCCGAATTGGGAGAGACTGGTTGAGGGAGACCTTTTAACCTCTCCAGCTGGACTCTCTCGACCCATCGCCTTGCAACGCAGTGGGAAGGATGGATTCATACGTTCTTCAGTCCTGGACACAATGACCCCCAGATTCCTACCCATCGCTTATAATTTTTCCTTTCAAAACTTCCTCTCCTTCCTTTCATTAAAAAGAGCCTCCACAAGGCATCTCCAAAGATGAAATAGGCCCGGAAGGATTTTTTTTCTTCAGGGCTTCTTGTGATAAACAGCTTACTCTAAGGTCAGCAGATCTAGATGTCACTAATCGTTTAATCGAATTTTATAGGTCAAATCGAGCCGTTTACTATGATCGCTTTTTTCCTGTAACTGGCCCACTCGTTTAGAATAAACTTCCCTCGGCTCTTACTAATATCAAGAATTTTAATGGGCTTTAAGAAAAAAATTATTTAAATGATCATACCATTCATGAATCCTAACATCTGTTCAATATACGTAATAAGCCATGTTCTCAAGTTTCCGGGAATTGTTTGGTCTCGGTTTCCTCCAAATTGTACTTTCATGTTTAGAGTTCGAATTTTTCTCATGTCTGAACGCTAACTGCCTTCGGTAAGTATATTATATTTTAGTTTAAAATTTCTTGTTTTGTCTTGTGCTACAATAGCACCGTTATTGTTAATTGTCTATTATTATTTTCCTGTGTACGCTATAACAGCACTGTTATTGTAAAATGTTGTTTTCTTGTCATTATTGCTTTGTAAATACTGTATATTCTTTATGTCATATTATTTTATTATTTTTTTGTAATGGACTCGTAAGGAGCACTGTGGACTTATTTTAAAATTTATTTTAGTTAAGTGTACTTGAAGTGAAATGATACAAAACTGCGCTATACAAATATAACATTACTATGGAGCTAATGCAAACAAAAAAAAATTACCTCTCTTTTGTTTCGCTTACTTGGAACAGCTGCTTATTTGGGTCCCGGTGCGTCCCAATTAAGTGAAATCGACTTTTTTGAGTTACGTCTTAGCAAAAATGTATTAAATTAGAAATGATTCGATATTATTAGATGAGGATGGTGGGAGTGGTGGTTTAAGGATTAATTTAAAAAAAAAGAAGGGGCTCAGTTAGTAAACAAGCATAAAAATTCTTAAAAATGTGCATTTACAGAGGAAATAAAAACAACATAATGTTAATTTTTATTTTTTTTTATAAAGTAAGAAAATAATTCTCAGGTTATAAATTAATAACCTGACAGTACTTGAAACTCTCCTACTATACCACAGTTAGCGGGAAATGTTGCTTGTGTCGTGATGGATGACTTAACCAGCCCAGGAATCGAACACGCGACGCGACGCTTGAGTGAGACCCAGACACGCCAAACACGCGCCCAACATTTGTACATGGTTGACATTAGGTATGTTTTAAGGTTTTCACGGCCAAAAAGTATTTTTGTTATTGTTTTTGGGGTGTTATGCCGTGTTTCGCTATCTCCTTCTTTAGCCAACGTTTCGGACAGCGTTACAGTGTCCATCATCAGGGCAGATGAGTAAATGATATTGGTGAGAGTGTTTACTTATGTGTGTCCAAGCGATACCGTGCTGCCAGCTCCATTTCTCTACGAGCTGGTGTTAGAAAAAATTCAGCATGTTTTTTTGCGTTTAGCTTTGGTGTAGCCGTCAATTACTGGATACCAAGAACTATTGAGCTTAGCTCCGTCGTCTCTGTTAATATTGATGGGGTTTTTATGGATTTCAATTGCCTCCGTAATTAGGCGTGCTCTGTAAGTTTTGGGTCTTCCCAGGACTTCAGGAACAAATCCAAAGTAATGGCCGGTTTCGATTAAGTGCTCGGCGATTGCCGATTTGTCAGGGTGGCCAAGTTTACAAGCACGAAAGTGTTCCGAAATCCTTTTGGAGATCGTCCGCTCTGTCTGGCCTACATAGACCTTGTCACATCCGGAACAGCTGAGTTTATATACTCCATCTGTTTCCAAAGGAAACTTAGTCTTTGCCGACCTCAGTAGGTCTTGGATTTTCGTCGTGGTTCCGAAGACCGTCTTGATGTTCTCTTTTCTCAACAGCCTGGCAATTCTGTCTGTTACATTATGGACGTAAGGCAGGAAAGCGCAGCCTTTTGACTCTTGTTCACCCCTGTCTTCGTTTCGTGCTGATTTGGCTCTTATGATTTGCCTTGTCTGCCTTGCTGGGTAGCCATTACGCTCCAGTGCATCGGTGAGTTTGGTCAGTTCTAATCCGAGTTTTGGCTCCTCACATATTCTGGTCGCTCGGGTTACCAAAGTATGGATGAGACCTCTCTTCTGAGCGGGGTGATGATGCGAATCAGCGTGGAGATATCTATTTGTATGTGTTGGTTTCCTATAAACTGTGTGTCCTAGGGTACCATCCTCTTTTCGCATCACCTCCACATCCAGAAAAGGCAGGACTTTTTGGTTATTTTCCAGCTCCATCGTGAATTTAATTTTGTGAGTTGAGATGGTCCAGGAATTCGTTCAGTTTCTCTGTTCCGTGAGGCCAGATGGCGAAGACATCATCGACATAGCGCCACCATACTTTAGGAACAGCCGAAGCTGTTTCGAGTGCCACTTCTTCAAACTTCTCCATAAAAAAGTTGGCTAGAACTGGCGACAATGGACTGCCCATCGCAACTCCCTCCACTTGCTCGAAAAGTTCACCCTGAAAAGCAAAATAACCTGTTTTGAGGCAGTGTTCAAAAAGTTTGCAGATGTCGTCCTCATAAATCTCCCTGAGCAAAGTCATGGAGTCTTCTAGAGGAACATTTGTAAAAAGAGACACTACATCAAAACTGACTAGGATATCTCTTTCATCAGTCTTTACCTTCTTGAGCTTACTGAGTAGATCTGTGGAATCCTTAATCCAAGATTCAGTTTTCCCAGTTTGCATCTGCAACAATCTCGATAGGTATTGGGAAAGTTTGTACGTCGGTGCACCAATAGCACTGACAATCGGTCGCATTGGGATATCCTTTTTGTGGATTTTCGGAAGACCGTATAGGGCAGGAGTTCTGGAGGCTTTTACGAAAAGCCCAGATCGATCCTCTTTCCTAATGCTGGAAGCTTTAACTAGTTCCCTTGTCTTCAGGTCAATCTTGTTGGTGGGGTTGTTTTTTATTTTCTTATAGGTGCCGGCATCGCACAGGAGGTCTTCCATCTTTTTGATGTAGTCTACCGTATTAATCACGACAGTGGCATTGCCTTTGTCAGCTGGCAGAACCAAGATTTCCTCATTGGCGCGCAATTCTTTTAGGGCCGCAAACTCTCCTTTTGTGATGTTTGGGCGGGGTATTTCTGCCCTTTTCAAAATATGGCAAGTCTCTTGACGTATGTCCTCTGCTTGCGTCTCTGTCATTTTGTGGACTTTCATCATTGTATGTAATGAGGAAAATTATTTTCCTTGTGGAGTTAATGTAAAAAAAAAAAAAAATCTCTTCAATCAATCAATTTCTGTTTTCGACACTTGAAGAGACCCATGTTGTAGGAGGAAGGAAACACAGAGGCCAGCAAATCGTTCCATAGCCGAGCTGTTGAACTCAAGAACGAATCGTAGAAACAACCCGTTCTCATATGACTAATGTCAACCGTGTACAAGTGTTGGGCGCGTGTTTGGCGTGTTTCCCGACTATGCACCGGTGCCGAGGGAATCAATGACGCTAGTTCCTCAGAGCATCTTCCATTGTAATACCGGTAGAACAAGGACAGCATTCCCACCTGACGCCTGTGCTCTTTGCACAGATTGCAATCCGTTTGTTAAGTTAGAAGAATCTATCAAACGGACCGCCCGTTTCTGCACAGAGTCGAGGGTTTTTTTAGGTATTTTGGGGCTCCAGACCAGAGGTGGCTGCCAAATTCAACCGTGGGGCGCACTTGCGATTTGTACAAGGTTAGCAGTTGTGTACTATTAAAGTATCTGCGGGCCATGTACAGTATGCCCAGTTTCTGAGAGTCTAAAACGGAAAGTGCTTTGCTCAGTAAAAAAATATTTTTTAAGATCTTCATATATATTGTGAACTGTTAAAATTCTTTCACCAAGCTTTTCTCACCCTGTAGAGTTGCTTTACAATTAAGTTATGTAATTATAATATTAGTTAATTTAATAATATTTCATAGATTTTGCATAATAATTAACTAACTCTTTGCCTGCTTCCTTACCCCCACTCCAACGATTTATTTATTTAACATACGATCATTATACATTATCAATGTTTTTTTTAAGAAACCCGTGGTTGCGTTGCAAATCATAAATCAAACACGTCCGTCACTATTTATAATTCAATTATTGCTCCACACTTTAACTACTGCTCAACTATCGTTTTCCTGTGTAATGAACGAGAACAAAATAAGGTATGTTTTTAAGTTTTCACGGCCAAAAAGTATTTTTGTTATTGTTTTTGGGGTGTTATGCCTAACACCCCAAAAACAATAACAAAAAGAGAACAAAATAAGTTTCAAATTCTCCAAAACAGGGCAATGAGAATAATACTTCGGCGAAATAGATTCTCAAAAGTAAATAAAATGTTGAAGGAACTAAATTGGCTAACCGTGAAACAGATGTTGACCCTGCACACGATGATATTTATTCATAAAATAGTGAACAACATGTTACCAAAATACTTCTTAAACAAAATTATATACAACAAGGACATTCACGGACATAACACAAGGACTTGCAAGGAAATCAGGCTACAAAAAAAGGACAAAACGAATATGCAGAATAGTTTACTATACAAAGGGATGAAGTTATACAACACTCTACCAGAAACTTTAAAGGCCGCACCAATTGAAAAGTTCAAAACGTATTGTAGGAGATACATAAAACAAGAAAAAATATAGTTTGAAATATGAAATGATATAATTAATTAGGAAATTGTAAACTTAAATGTACAATTTACTAAAATAAAACCAATAAATAAATAAAATTACAAGTATGTTACAATATTATAAAAAAAATGTATGAAAGACCAAAAAATATATTCAGATAGAGATTAATGTTGATGTTGTGTAAGTTTTTGATACTAAGTTACGAAAAAGTTCTGTACCTTTCTTTACATCCCGACCGAAATACTAGGTTTAAATATAATAAACACCTATTTGTGAATGAATCTCTGTGGATTGTTTGAATGACGCAGTCATGTAATAAAATATTTATTTAGGTATTACTTATCATTTTCCGTGGATGGTAAATCTGGGTAATATTGTTGATTAGAACTGTAAGGAAAAATAGAAATTAGATTCGAAGATTTGGGAAGATTTGTAAAAATTTCTCTAGTTTATTGTGACCCGGATTTGGCAGAGTAGTCTCCAACTGTACTAAGCTAAACAAACACAGGCATTACATGGTTTCGAAGTGTGCATGTTTGCAGAGCTAAGGAGTTTGACGCTAATAAGCGAGATACAAGGAAATGTTCATTTGCTTGCTCCGCTACTTGCCCTAGATAAGATGTTGTTGACGTGTATTGCGAAAGTGTATCGTGTAATTCCATTAGTTTGCACGTTGAAATAACCATCTGTTGAAGTAAGTGGCTGGTTTTAGTAATCATTTGTTTAAATGAAACAATATTTCTTTGTTTGAACCGCCATATTTTGAAGCGAAAACTTCTTTAGCACCGTTGTGATTTCAAACTCAATGAAATGAAAAATAATGACACTAAAAAAAGACAAACATATATAATCGGTCTCCTCTGTGTGCGGTGCTTCGAAGCCTTCCCACTCTTGTCTACTTTTGTTTCTGAAGGTTTCACTTCTACGGCATGTGAATTGCTCACCCTTTTATGCACGTCGACCGGTTTCGGAACAACCGTTCCTTGCTCAAAAAAGGATGACAGCTGGTTGTTCCCCTAATTGCAAACTTTATTTTGTTTTGTTTTTTTATATTAATATCACACAAGAGTTCCAACTGCTCCCTTCTAGAACCAGTGAGGCTGTGGCATCCCCAAATCAGGTACATTGTTTGGCTGATGGTAGTGCGAAAAGGGAAAAGATGAGAAAGAGGAAAGTGGGGAAAAGAAAAGTGGGGAAGACTATTCAGATCTGGTCACTTAACACGGCCAAAGCCATTTCAAGCCAAGTTTCATTTCTAAATGGTGGTCTTACACTAGGGCAATACTGAGATTATCTTCCACTCTCAACTATTTTAAATTAATTAATTGTGAAATAACACAAATAAATCAAATAAATTTTTATTTGCGCACGCCAGGATTCGGATAACGAGTATAGAGCCTTACCCCTCGACCACGAAGGCCGTCAACTGTTAGCGGAGCGGAGTTTTTTTACCATTTATTCTGTAAAATTTGGAAAGAAAATCACTCAATCGGGATCAAATTTCCCACACGTGACCGCAGTCGTACCAACTATAAGCACGCAAGCGGTAGTATGACAACTTTATAACGAAATTGTAGATGATTTTTGATTCACCGTGATTCATAATATTTGTTTTTGTTTCTTCAAATTCTTTAGAGAATTTACCGCAAAAGACTCACCTGAGCCCAGAAGTTCAATTACATTTTTAATTTGAAATAATGTGGGGAATCACTGGTTAAGGTTAGTTAAGTCCCCGCCCTGTATATGTTTGTATACCCAGACACTCAAGGGTTCCTCTTCAATGATGGTACTATAGTCTATATGTCTATACCTACAAAGCAACGTCGTAAAAATCATCAAAGGGCTTATTTTACAAACCATAATGAATCGTCTGTAATTTTTCAGCACAATTGGATACCTATAAAAGACATTTTTTTTTTACATTAACTCCACACAGGAGGCCCTGAGGAAAATAATTTCCCTCAGGGCCTATGTCATCTGAGATGCTGTGTGGAGGGTCTTTTTGAGGAGAGGAAGGAATGAACATTGGTCTTGAAGAGACCCATGTTGTAGGAGGGAGGAAATACAGATGCCGGCAAATCGTTCCATAGCCGAGCTGTTGAACTCAAGAACGAGTCGAAAAAACGACCCGTTCTCATGTGACAAATGTCAACCGTGTACATATGTTGGGCGCGCGTTTCGCGTGTCTCCCGACTATGCACCGGTGCCGAAGGGATCAATGACGCTAGTTCCTCAGAGCATCTTCCATTGAAATACCGGTAGAACATGGATAGCATTCCCACCCGACGCCTGTGCTCTAAACATTGCAATCCGTTCGTTAAGATGGGAGAATCTATCAAACGGACCGCCCGTTTCTGCACAGGGTATTTGAGTGTGAGTCGAGGGTATTTTTCAAGTATTTTGGAGCTCCAGACCAGAGGTGGCTGCCAAATTCAACCGTGGGGCACTAAACATGACATGCAACGTACTGGCTTTGATTATTTATATTATTATTTTACGATCTGTTTTTCCTATTCACATTCAATTAAATAAAATTTACTTGTCAATAGCCAGTTAAATTAGCCAATAGCCAGTTTGTGCGCTTTTACCTTATTTTCATCATAATAATTTTACATACTGTAATCATTTTTTTAAATTCCCAGCATTTTATAAGTATAATTTGTTTGACTCATTGATTTGAGTGTCAAAATTCCAAATGCACGTACGTCAATCATAATTTAAGAATTTAGGGCCTCCTTCCAAATTTCTCTTTTGTTCCATAGGTCACTATTGAAAATCATTTAAATCGAGTGTCTCCATCAAATTCACCGTAAAATTGTATTGTATTGGAAAATTCAAAAACAATTCGCAATATCATTCAGGCGTATAAATCTAAACCTTTTACGAGAAAGGTCGTTTCATTTTACGAATTTGTCTGTTACATTGTAAAAATCAGTACCCTCTCAGTTAACCCCTCAGGATAATTTGTTCGGTTTTGCGAACAAACAGCTTTTACCCGTAGAGTCACTTTGTCCGCTTTCGGGAACAGCTCATATGGTTTCATAGAAATTCATTGTGCCTTCCTTTCTATTATGTTGATAAATATGGTCTAAATGGCGTTAGAAAGAAAAAGCATTACGCTTTATATTCAAATGTATAATTTAATAAAGAAAAACACATATTTGTGAACTTGTCAAAAGAATTAGGAAATGTAAACACATATATTTATCAGATTTAGAAATATTTTTAGACTAGAAAACCTCAAAAGAGTGTACTATGCAATTGTTCAATCTATATTATAATACGGTATTATAGGATGGGGAAAAATTTATGATTTAATTTTAAACCCTCTGAAAATAGTTAAAAGATTGATAATTAATGTTATCCTGAAAAAAACATCTACATTCTCTACTGAAAAAACTATCTAACTATTCCAACTATTACTCTATTCAAACTATCTATATAGACAATATATATATATATATATATATATATATATATTAATATGCATTGCTACAAACTTTTAAAGAAACACAGCTAAAAAATTACAATTCAATATATCAATTATTATCGCAACTTTATTGTTTTTATTTCACAATGTACTTTTAAATTTTGTTGTTTTTATTTTTATTTCGTGTGTGTTTTTGTTTTCTATCATAACTTTATTTATAATTCTTTCTCATGTTACACCGTAACTTATTTATATTTCTTCTGATGTTAAAATTGTACTGCCTTCATATATTTATGTAAAAGCCCTCTGGGCGTAAAATAAATAAATAAATATCAGCCAGATTTCAAAACAATGTCAAAATTCCAAAATTTAATACCAAGCACATTAAAATACCTATCTGTATCTAGGTAAAAATTATTTCAACGACCTCCCTTTAAAACTAAAAAATTATCGAAAATAAACATAAATTCCAAATTAAATTGAAAAATCACCCGAAACAACTGTAAGAGTCTATTTCTATAATAAATATTTAATTTGAACATTGAAATCTTTTAATCTATGTATCTTTTGTTATTTGATACAATATTATTATTTACTTACTTACTCAGTGATAACATATTCTTGAGCTTGAACTCCCTTACCAAACACAAAAGCCTTGTCTCTTTATGGTCAGGAAAGGCTATTATTTTATTCATTTTACAACTTCGAAAAAAATATTAAATTATGTGAAATTCTTATTAATTGTTTTTATATGACACGACAAATAGTGAGGTGACAATAATGTTTGTACAATGTTTGTCTAAAATAGCTTCTTTTTTTTATTTCCATTACTTTTAGTTCAGTATTTAGACGAAAAACGTAAGGTGAAAATAAATATGTGTATGCATATATATTTTCATAAAAAATAAATTTATGTATGTAGTTCACACGCGGTAGAAGATGAACCTGCAGAAAATAAAGGTAGACAAGAATGGGGAGAAGCACAAAGAAGAGACCGATTATTCTATCTCGTTCTCTCACGGGCCAAATTCTATAGATTTATGTGTTTATCTCTTTTTAGTGTCGCTTTTTTGTTTTATCGAGTTTCAAATAACAACAGTGCTAAAGAAATTTTCAATTAAAAATTAACTTTTTAAAAAATTATATGTTTATTTCTAATAATAAAATTTTATGGTGAATTTCACATTTCATAAACAGTTTTTGGTTGTTGGGTACGTTCAAGAATATTCCATTTATTTTAATTTTATTGCAAAGCGGAAATACAAACAAATTATTGGACTCTCCGGAAGCGTCTTTAAGAAATATAATTTTCAATATGCAAAAAATCTAAGGGGTAAAGAGTCATATTCCAAACATAAATTTATTGCTAAAGAGTATCTGAGACAAAATCTGATATACTTGTCTTAAATTTAATCTGTTTTCAATTTAATATTTATAGCGGGCACGAAAATGGATTTTCTTTAAATACAATTTTCCAGCATTTTCTATAATTCTTACAAAAAAATTACTTGGCTTCTTTTCTTTAGGAGATATGACATCGTGAGCTAGTAATTAAATTCCAGCAATACTCATTAAGGTTGTCAAACATCACTTGAATATTGGTAATAATATATAACGTCCTGATTCACAAACATATTAATATATTAGCATTGAATCAACTCCGCTATTAATTAACATTCATGCTGATATCGTCATAACTTTAGTTAAGATAAACAGCCGCCCTCTGTCGGTTTAAATTTTAAGTTATTATTTAAGTCAGATTTGCAAGGTTTTGAACTTGACTAAACCTGGGTTCAAAACTATCTTGAATAATCTTAAAAGCAGAGATATCTGCTCAGTTCAACGGGTAAAATCATTTGTTTTTTTTATGTGAATGCCTCTCAAGAGTTCCAACTGTTCCCAAATGCCTGGAGCCAATTGGGGTTTGTTGTGAGGCTGAAGATAGTGGGGAGGGCTATTCAGTTCTGATCACCAAACACGGCTAAAGCCATTTCAAACAACTTTTCAATCCTAAATGGTATTATATCAGGGCGATATTGAAAGTATCTTTCCCTCTGGAACGTGTCGCAAATATGCATTACATTATTTTAAATTATGAAATTGTTAAATAACACAATACAATCAAATAAAATTTAGTTTCGCACGGCGGAATTTAAACCCGCGACTTTAGGATTGCAAGCGAGAGCCTTACTCCTTGAAGACGGTACCTGTTGTTGAAAATATTAAGTCTTTTTTCATAAAAAAATGTAGATACTAGAATCTTTCTTCTTTTGTTACAAACTGCATAGCAATCAGGTCCCTCAGACTACCCAAGGGGTATCGGGCCTTTTTAGTGTAGATAAAACATTATGTGATTGTTCCATGTAAAATAATACTCGGTGAATTAATCTGGCTTGTTTTCATTGAAAAGCCTTTAAAACTTAACAACTTTACACCGAATTGATTATAATTTTTTCAGCTGAAATTAACGGAGTTCCGCATAAACCAGCCAGTCCAATATTTTGGCATAAATTTTTTTTTTTTTTTTTCTAATTGCTTTTCACCCAAAAGTGTTTCTAGCCAGTGTCAAGTGATTAGTGTCAGTGTCAAGTGATTGAGTTTGTTTTTAGTAGCTCTAGCTGTTTTCTGCTGAGTGCTTATTTCAGATAATAAGGTCAAACAGTTAATTACAGAGCTTAAATTCACTAGCATAATATCCTACAGAAAACAGCAAGACCTGAAATAACACCAATAATTGTAAAAATCTACTTTTAAATTAACTTTAACGTTAAAAGAAATTGTTATCTATTTCTCATTTACATATGTGTCGTGTTGATTGTACAATCTTTAGATAAAAGTGTTTTATTGCAGTTCGAGTTTTTGGCTGCTTTTTGCGTAACGACAAAGAATTGTAATAAAGAAATATTAATAAATAGTCAATTCTTTATCTTTCTCCAATCGTTAAATGAAATATCTCATATTAAATATAATTCACAGCCAAAAGTATTTTCGTTATTTATTTTTGGAGTGTTTTGCCGTGTTGCGCTACCTCCTCTTTTAGCCAACAATTCGCACAGCGCTACAGTCAGGACAGTAGTAAAGTAAAGCGCTCAGTAAAGTCACTATCATCAGGGTAGATGTGTGACACTGTAACGCTATCCGAAACGTTGGCTAAAGAAGAAGGTAGCGCAACACGACATTAGACCCCAAATATAAATAACGAAAATATCTCATATTAGTCTATGATTTAGTTCTTACATTATGCTTTAGTTGTCTATCTCAAGTCACATGGTCTCGCAGGGAATTGTGCCGAAGGTAAATTTGCGGTGTCATTACAGTGTAGGTGTTCCGCAGATAAAACCTAGCTTTCAGCCAGGAAGGATGTTTGCCTCCGAAGTATTATTATAAATTACGATACGTCAAGAGTCACTATGTTTTAAAGAACCTAAGCCTCTACAATTTGGGAGGCGGGAATGGGTACCGCCGCCCCGGGAACCTTTATTGCATAACCAACACCTCTGCCATAGGTCACACCAAGTGGTTCGCTACGTTTGGTGATTTAGCAGGAGTGCCCGGGTTCATGGGGTGAGGTTTGTCTAGGTATTGGAGGCGGGTAACCAGGACTCACTGAACCCCAGATTTCTACCCACCCCTTAAACCTTTTTCCTTCCCAGAACTCTCCTCTCCTCCGTTTCCAAAAAAAAAAACCCTTCACACCAAAATGTTTCGAATTCCGAAAAGATTGTCAAACTTACATAATTGACTTTTATTTTATCATCAACGATGCACGTCGAACCCTTATCCAATTTTGAGACGCCAGAAAGTAAACCAAAAAATATTGTAGATATTTTACCACTTTTATAACCATAGCCAATTCAAACACATGGCTATTATTATTTAGATTCGATGAATTTCGATTTGTTCGATAAATTTTATTTGAAACTGGAACGATTTCTGATTTAGAGCTCTATTTCGATTTGTTTTAGCCAAATAAAAAAACAAGAAACTGAAAAGTTTAAGTTTCTCTCTAGAACTCTTGCTTCAAAATACTCGTAAGTTCCACCACCGCTATTCTGAATATTTCGCTCGCGGTAATAATGTACGCAAATCTGAAATTTCCATAACCTATCACAATGGGGAAACTTTTGAATTACTATTTCAAGTTGTGATATTGGATATGTTTCAGAAAACCTCCATTGAAATGCCGCCATGAAAACTCGCTTCACCTAGTTGTGTTTGCTGTGGGCGCCATCTGCAACGACACAACAAACCTACATACGCCCACGTTACAAGCTGCGCTGAACTCTACAGCTTATAATGACCAAACTTTTCAACAATATAATACAAACATACTGGTTACTAGCTGTTCGCCCTTTACTGTTTTAGGCATCACATAACTTTACATTATGATTAAATAAATTTGACCGGTTTCGGAAGGATAGAACAATGAATTGAATTTAATTCAAATAATGAAACGAAAAAAATACTATAAAAGACAACTTTTTACATTTGGGGCAACGGAAATTAATTTATTTATTTATTTAAAATTTACGGCACAAAGTGCCATTTACAAGCTTGTGTGTATTTAATTACAGTCGTAGTACATTATACAGGCATTAAAAATAAACAATAATATCAAAAACTCATTATGTAGTGACCTCGTTAACGTATAATTGGCTGAAATGTTCGATCAGTACAACCTTATATTTCAGTATGGAAATATTAAAAATATCAGCCACATTGGCATAAAAATTTCCAATGGTGTGTAATCTATTTACAACTGAATTGGAGCCTGATACCGACATGTAGTTGTCACAATAAAACAAACTAGGGAACCTGAGGGAAACTAGGGAATGAGGAAATAAAATTAAAATTTCATTATAGTAAATGGCCGCGAATTGACGCGGTCTCGTCCGCGAAAGTAAATTTTCAATTTACGCAATTGAAATTTGTAATGCAAAATTTTCTATAGTAACAAGGGGAATCTATTTTTTTTTTTCTAAAAAGTATTCGTATCAAGCATGTCCAGTGATTTCGAAAAAATACCAACATGATTGATATCTCTAATCATATCGCTTTACCTTTGTTCCAAATTAGGTCAACTTTTTCTCTATACCTACGTTTTTTCTTTTGTATTAGCTCGTCGCAGGAAGCCATGAGAAAAAAATTGTCAGGGCCTTTGTCATCTTTGAGGAAGCTGTGTGAAGGGTCTTTTTAGAAAAGGAAGTTCTGGGAAGAAATGAGGGGTGAGTAGGCATCTAGGGGTCAATGTGTCCAGGAGTATCCATCCAGGATGTGTTGGGAGAGTCTTGCTGGAGAGGTCATACTATATCCCTCAACCAGCCTCTCCCGATCCGATACGCCACGCAGTTGGTGAGCAGACGCATCTGCCGCCAAGATCTGCATCATCCCATATACCCAGGAACTCGTGTTAAGTCACCAGATGTATTAGTTATCTAAGAAATGGTTCACCCACACACGCCTCCCAAATTGAAATTTATTATATGTTTATACATATTGTAATCAATATGTAACTTTCTCCAGAATGAGCATCACTTTTTGTTTTAAATAGAGTACGGAATACATTGTGATTTAAAAATTTATTCTAATTTCGCCGCAACAATCATTGACCTGCTTTACATAAACGTATTTTTAGGTATATAGGAAGATACAGAAAATAAATGAAGCAAAACGTGAATGTATTGATTGTAGCTACTTACGTACCTTTAAACAAAAGTGATTCGACACAAATTTTAATTGAAACAAATAATGTTCTATTTAGCCCAATAGCTCTGTCTCACTTAAACTCGCCTGGCATCGTAGATCTCCATCCCATTTGAATTTTGTAAACAAAGCTATCTATAAGAAATTTAAGCCTGGAATGGGCAAATATTTGCATCACGAAAACACTTCCTCTGGCATTTCTTGTGTTTTTTTTATCATAAGGATTCAAACACATTCAAATAATAATTATTTTTTAAAAAAATTTACAAAAAAATCGTTTTCTTTCTACGATATTTTAATAAACAATGACAACACTGTACGGTCGATATAAAAAGAGATTGTGTGCATGTACATTTGTTTCAGTTGTCCCAGAGAGAGGTCGTTTGTGTAATAATGTGTTAGTATTTTTTTATATTTGGTTAATAATTTTTTTTTGTGCCATTGAGTGTGCTTCTGGTGAGCTCTGGCGTTACGAAATTTGCAATGGGTGGCACGCGAGCTGTTTGAAAACTGAATGTACCGGGACTGAATATATGGAATGCGGGAGGGGGGAGTGGAACACAGGTTGGAGGTTTTCTGGAGGAGGAGGGAAACCACGGAGGGGAACCTGGGAGGGGGAAGGGAACATGGGAGGGGAACATGTTTGCGGGACGGGGGAAGAGGGGGAGTGGAGTAGGGAGAGGGAAGGTGGAGGACGCGGAGTGGGAACGTGAGAGGGAAAGGGGACACGTGAGAGAAAGGGGAGGCGGAAGGGCAACGATACGAATGGGAAAGGAAACGCAGGTAGAAACAATTTCTCTAATATTAAATGGCGTAGCAACGCGTGCCGGGTACCTAATATTTCATAAAACTAAAAACAACACAACATATATGTACAAATTATACCACAATCCGTATTAACGATAGGCGATGAATTCTTCAAAAATGGAAAATCTTGGGATCTTTTTGTAATTTGAATATCGCATAAGAATCCCAACTGCTTCTGTCTGGATGGTGAGACCACGGATCCATAATTGGGTATGTTGTGAGGCAGAATATAGTAGGGAGAGGATATAGATGGATGAGAGTAAGGTGGGGCAGTACCTGACTTTTCAGATGTTGTCACCAAATACAGCTAAAGCCATTTCAAGCAACGTCTCAATTCTAAATGGTTGTTTAAATAAATGCCTTTTATCAAATTTTAATGGCACCTTAATAATAAAAGGCATCTTTTCGAAAACGAAGGATGCTTTAAAAACAAAAACCACATTAGCCAAATTGAAACACTTTGCTTTAAAATTATCTTAAAATCAGCCAACCAAACTTGGTTAATTAGTTTTGTGATTACATTAACGAAATATTATATCTTGGTGTTAATACTAGAAGTGCCAAAAACTGATTTTGGCAATTTGAGTTAGGTTTCAAAAAGTTCTCCAAAATGTCCAATCTTTTAATCACATAAACGCCTACGTCAGCCCTCAAAGATTAATTAAATTGTGGTATATTTAATTTATTCGACAAAATAATACATCAGCAGATTTAATTCGAAAAATCGACAATCGTTTGTAATTAACCCCAAAATATATGCGTACAAAGCTCGCACAGAAAGCACCGAGGAAAATAATTTTCATCAGGGCCTGTGTCATCTTCGAGGATGTTGTGTGAATATTGTTTTAAGGAAAATGAGTAGAGAAAGATCTGGGAATGTAAAAGGTATGAGAGGTGGGTAGGAATCTAAGGATAAGTGCATCCAGGAGTGACGAACGTTTGAATTCATCCCTCCATCTGTGGTCCATGGCGATGGGTTGAGAAAGTCCTGCTGGAAAGGTAAAAAGGTCTCCCGTAACCAGTCCCTCTAAATCCGGTCTGCCACACACACGATGGGTAAAACCTAGACAATCCTTACCCCACAGGCACCCCTGCTAAGTCACCAAACGTGTCGAACCACTTGGGGTGATCTATGGTAGAGGTGTTGGTAATCCAATAAATGGCTTTCAGGACGGCGGTACCAACACAGATCTCCCAAATTGAATTTATATATTATTATTATTGTGGTATTGTAGATATATTCGTTGATTCCCTTTATAATCTAAAATGCAATTTAAACCAGCACTTTGTGGAATCCTACAAATTATTGTAACGTGGGTATAATATATTAAACGATTTGATGTGTTATTGTAATGTTTTACATTCTATTTTGTTCTATGCTATTGTCAAATATCATATTGTTAAAAATATTTCACGGTTTTACGCTACATTTTTCAAAACCTACTTGTATATTATTAAAATTTTTCACTTTTATAACTTTTGGTATAAATTCTATGTACGCGTAATCCTAGATAACTTCTCTAGTCTAAAAGCCTCTATGGGCGTATGACAACAATAAATAAATAAATTACTTCTTTTATGAGCCGCACTCCTTCGCTGTGATATAAAATATGTTTATTTTTTTTTTTCTAAATAAACCACCAAAATATTAATTTATCCATCCAGAACCAAACACAAGACTACGTTAGTTTTCTTATTAGGAATAGTTCAGTCCCTTTCACTATCAACTGCGAGGTTAGTCGGCAATTCATCTTCCCAGCGGTTACCAGATAGTAATAATTCTTCAATAATAGACGTAAGACCCCTCTAGCCTGATAACTTTATAACTATTTGTCCCCGGTTCTACGAGTATAACAACTAACTGCTGTGAGCAGGGGAACGCAGATGTTGGCGCACGTACTTGACAATTATTTTTTTAGGTAATATTATTATTTCACATATTTTATATTCCCTTTTATAAATTCTGGTTGCAAAATGTATTCAAATTTCTTTAATAAATAACAAACAGTCTTAATCTCAAGTAACCTCCGAGGTAAGTACCTTCGGTCCTATTAATTGTTTTTGAGTTTAAAACCCTTCAAAAATCGGGCGTATTTTGTTAGAAGATAAAAATCCAAATAAATGGTTTGTTTGTGAACGTTTCAGAAAACTAAACATTATTTTTGAAAGGTAATAAAATAGGTTATCAATTTTTTTAATATTATAAACAAACATGAAATAATTTGAATATTAAAATTTTGAGTGCAATCTTTAAAAAAAATTTAAAATTGGCTCACATTAAGTTTTTTCTTACTAAAAACACACATATGTTTCAATAGTCAAATGCATTATAAACGTTACCGTTACCATATCTTTCGTAGTTTCGTACAAAAATAATTCCTAAAATATTCACAAGTTTCCATATTTTTTTTTTTAAATAGCGGTCGGAAACTTTCGTTTCATACTCGTACAGGTGTAAATTTGAATTATTTTGTGGTTAATTTTAGGTTTAAGTATAAAGCGTGCTGTTTTTTTCTTTAAAATACCGTTTAGATAATATTTTTCACTATGATAGTAAGGAAAACGCAACAATTTCTATGAGACCTATGTGAGCTGGGACAAATATGGTCTCCAGTGATTAATCGAGTTAATTCGTGGAATTTCATTTTTTGGTAAATTAACATGAATTACATTTTAAAATGTTTTGTTTGTTCTGCAACATTTTTAGTTTTTTTATTATTAAAATAGCTGTTTCGGCGTACAAAGCCACTTTGAAACTGCGGTTAGACCACTATCAGACGACTTATTTATAGGATTTTTCAATTTTGATAGTGACTAAATTGATTATTTCTACATTTATCACCCCTTAACAGTATGTTTACAAAATTTAAACAATTCAACGCTTTGAAATAAGTCAAAAGCAGTAATTTCGTTATTTAAAAATTAAGACCACATTAACTTTTAATGTTGGGAAAAAAGTTTTCAAAGTACTCCATTAAATAGAGAATCTATTGTTAAAATTATTCTCTCGATAAATCTGTGTCAGAAATCAATGGATTTTATAACTTGCATAGCTGAAATACATGCGACCCATTCCCGGCTTACAAATAACGTGAAAATATTTGAAAATCTACTAATACCACCGAAGGCCATCGTAATTTAAGTAGATATATTTAATAAAGAGGATCATTAAAGTTTATTTTTCATGCAAATTTCGTTCATCTAGCCTTTCATAAATTTTGCTTATTTTTCAGATGATCAAAATATTTCCGCTTTACAATAAATATAAATGGAATTTTTCCGAACATACCCGAAAAATAGAAACTGTTTTTTGAAGTTGATAAAACTCACATACCCGAAAAATAAAAACTGTTTTTGGAAGTTGATAAAATTCACTTTCAAAGTTTATAATTCGAAATGAACATATAATTTGAAAAAAAATAAAAATTATGCATGCAAACATGAAAAAGTTGCAAAAATTGCGAAACTAAAACTTTTAACTAAAATGACTGCTAACGAAAAAAAATTAAGAAAAATAAAAACACATTTTATTAGATTAATGTATTACAAGCTTTACCGTCACCTCACTTTTTTGTGGTTCCATATAAAAATAAGTAATACAAAATTTTCGGAGTTTCAAATTATTTTGTTCAAATTGCGATTCAGAACGTTGCTTTCATAAAGTTGTACTTTTTCTTTATGGGTTATTATTTTTTAAAAATTTATAATTAATTGTGGTATTTTGCCTTTCCAATACAACGTTAAGAACATATTTTCATTCGGGAGTTACAGCGATTTATAGGAGAAAAATTTGGTCTTCTGTGACAGTAGTATGTACCTAATAGCGTAAATTATAAGATAATCTTATTGTGGCAGAAGTCAATTTCTAAGCTTCACAGCCATTCATCAAGATTGATAGGCAGATCAGCCAGACTTACTTCCTTTATTCACCGGTTGTAACTTAAACTAACCAATATAACCAAAGGGAACGGATTTGTTAGATTGTGGGACAAAAGCTGCTACACCTCTGAAATATAGTTTTAGACCTTGATAGAGGAATTGATGCCCCCTAGACTTTGGGAAATGGGTCTTTTGTCTTCAATATGATCTTGTTGTTCGAAGGAGGGTCTGTTTGCCAGCCAAGACTATCATATTATATCAAGTACCGAAGGGAGTGGCAATAACTTAAGGGTGGTTTATTACTCTTGCTGGTTAGGGCTGTTTTACTTGTACCACCCCGGGGATGCTGTGTTACGATCATTTGGTACACAGCGACTTTTTGCCGGAGATTATAGCGCGGAATAATTGGCAAAGTTAGCAGCGTATCTTATGTTTGTGATTGAGAAACTTTGTATTAATGACCGAAATTTTGGAAATCTTGACAATTATAATAGTTGATCTAAGTAAAGCACAACATTTGTGAGTGGAAAATACATCTTGGTGATACAAATAATTTTGAAATTTCGTCGATCTGATATCGAGATATCATTTTGGGAGGCGGGTACAGGTTCCGCCGCCCCAGGAATCATTTATTAGATAACCAAAACCTCTGCCATTGGTCACTCCAAGTGGTTTGCAACGTTTGGTGACTTAGTAGGGGTGCCCGAGTTCACGGGGTGAGATTTGCCAAGGTGTTGGCAGCTTATGTGTCTACCCACCTGCTGCGTGGCGGGCCTGATCGAGAGAGACTGGTTGAGGAGATCTTTTGACCTTCAGTCAGAATCTCTCGACTCATTGCCTTGCACCACGGTTGAACAGATGGATTCAAACGTCCGTCACTCCTGAACACACTAACCTCCAGATTCCTAACCGCCCCTCATACCTTTTTCCCTCCCAGAACTTCATCCCCTTCCTTTCTTTAAAAAAACCCTCCACACAGCATCAGCATCCAGCACAGGGACTCCTGCATGAAGTTAATGTAAAAAAATCTTACAACTTCTTATGATATAGGCTTTGTTCAGCTAAACATTATTTCCACCAATGAAAAACCAGACGATTTGCCATTTTGTAATATGATGATTCAATAGCCTTTTATCTTGAAAATGGCATTGACATGAACACAGCCTGTATTTTTATCTATATGTTCGATCTCTTTAAAACAATGTGATGTTAATAAAAAGATAATGCTTTCAATTATATTTTGTAAGTATTCTTTTCACACCATATTATAAAAACGACAAAAAAGTCAAATTTACTTCGAATAAATCTTGTAGAGTGTTCAAGGGTTGTTCGATACGCGCTAATTTGTCGTAAAAAGATCCTTACGGCTGCCAAAAAATATTAAAAATCGTTTAGACTCGAAGTGCTTTCGTGTGACATTTCCTGCCAAGACGGTGGAACCCAAATTGCTTTTCGTGGAAGCTTTCCGGGAATAATTTGTACCTCGTACGGCTCCAACCAACCAACGCCAAAAAGCTGTCGACGGAATAATAATTTACGTGTATTTAAAACACCTTGTATCTCTGAAGGTAATATCTAAAAATTCTCCGCAATTTTTTGTATTAATGTGAATTCATTGTAAATTTAAGCTCAAGATATCAAACACTAACGTATATTACGTCCAACAGACTGGGACAATTTTTTTTTACTGACACTTTGTATTCTTTTTCATTCATATTTCTTTTTAATTTTTTTTTTGTTGTTATCCATTTACTGCTCCTTTATCACAAATCATTTTCAGAAATATCATTGTAATACTCATCTGTATCGAGATTTTCTTTGGCAAGTAGGTAGTAAATACTTCGACTCAGAACTACCAACATTTTCTCCATTTTTCATAAGACATATTTTTATTGGCTGCTACCTTTATGTTTGATTGCAAGATTCAAACCCGAACTAAATGCAATCATCCAGATACTATCTAGATTGCATTTAGTTCGTGTTTGAATCTTGCAAATCTTGCAGCCAATAAAAATTTGTGTTAAGAAAAATGGAGTTAATGTTGGTAGTTCTTAGTCGAAGTATGTTACATTTAAAAATGACCAAAGTGGATATAGACACCTTAGCTTAGTGGTCAGAGTCGTCGCCCGGAAAGCGGAAGGTCCTGGGTTCAAGTCCCAGAGGTACCAATATCTTTTTCTGGTTTTTCTGTCTACAGATTTTCGATTGAGGGTCGCTAATACTGTCTTCATTTAATTAACTATAGATAAATAAAGTTACACATATCCGTACTAGACATTCGCTATATATTTTGATTAAGAAAAATATTATTTAATTTGGTTGGGTTTTTTGACCTCAATCCGAAATTAAGTTTTTATGCGCAGCCGTTTCTCTCAACTCTAAAATATCGGATATCATTGAGAGGAAATTGATTCTCCAGCGAACCTACTTATTTATTGGTCGCCACGGCGATGAACGATAACTCTTCGGATAAAATTAATTAAAAGAGTATGTCAGGAATTTGATCGGTATTAACTAGTAAATCAAAACAATCTCGGAACTAGAGATATAATTTCCGTTAGCACTTCTCGAATCCTCTTCGTAAAATTGATTCCAGAGTGTAAGATTTCCAAATATCACCTTGGTGAAAGTCCATCATTGAAACATTGCTTGTAATGGCTTCAGTATTGTTTAGCAATCAGATATAAGTAACCAGATACATCCTAAACATTGTTTTACTCTTCTCGCTACCATTTTTTCACCATTTTACAGAAAAAAGCCTTATTTCAAATCCATTGCAAGGGAAAATGGAAATTCGGAATTACGAACCTGAAATAAAAGTCGTGATGCAAATTCACTGATAGAGGTGGCAGGCGGATGAAATGAGGTCGATTCTCACAGCAAGAATCAAAATACTCAATTTTGGTGAAAAATGTAACAATGCCTCACTGCATCAGTTAATACCATATACATGTTTTATTAATTTCACATCCTCCACTTTCAAAAGCTCTCACCACTACAAAAGTCAGACAACTGAAAGTTCCATTACTTTTAAAGTTGTACCTATAAGTTTCAAAGCGAGGCAATTGAAAAGTTCATTATAAATTACCGACGCAATATTTAAATGCTTAGTTTACATATAAATGGAAATCGTAAATATTATTTACGATATAATTGTTTGAACACATTTCTACATGTTAAAATAACAGGTGCCTTGCAGAGAGAAATTGATTACTTTATATTATCGGATCGATAGGTGTATCGTGACGTCAACGGAGTCTTGATGCGTTCTTTCTGTTGCCGAGTGTTGAATAGTATCCAACGGTTTCATTGGATACGCACATATGTACTTACGGCTGCCGAAAGACAACAATCAAAGTCAGTTGAAATTGTCGTTGTGAAGGATCGGACTGACGCGCCCGTTATTGTTTCATATCGCTCTCGAGTGTGCTTGCTCAGAAGTGGAATTATGATAGAAACATTTTTGTGTAGTGTATCATACGAAATCTTTTAACAAATGCATGTGGTTAGATACGTACTGCAATGCTGACAAGAGGGTCCCTCAGTCATCACAAGGGACATCGTGAGGAAAAAACGTAAGTGCCTTGTGTTTACTGTCATTTGGTGGGTATATTGAGCCCGTTGAGACTCAGGTATTACGTGTCTAGAGTGGCATTCCAGAATATATTTCAACCCTTTACGTTATAGTACAATAAGTGTAACTTCAACGATTCTATATCGAAATCCCAAGCATGGTTTCAACGTTAATATCCGAACTGATATTTACAGGGAATACAATTTAGGTTTAGTTAGGAATACATTTGACAAATGCCAATTGATTACATTAACATCCATACTAATATTATAAATGCGAAACTGCTCGAGTTCGTTTATGACCTTTTCACGCATAACACAATATAAAGACTTTAATAATTCTTTCACCAATATAAAGCTAAATTATATGCGCAGACTACAGGTTGTATATGATGGTAAGGTCTGGCGTTATGAAATTATAAATATTGATATATTATATTTGTTATACGTTTTCTGTCACTAACAAAAGCGAGTTTTTGCTAACGTCAGAAAAAAATCTTTTCTATGGAAACAATGTTGATATATTTTTGGGCTCTATGCTGGTAGATACTCAGTCTACTGGTCAGCTACTACTGCAGAAAATTCAAATATCAGAATTCGTTTTTTTTTTGGACAAGCTTCTGTTTTGCAATAAATGTCAGATAAGAGTTCCTACATTAAAAATATAATTCGTAACGATTATAAAGACTGAATAATAAATAGTGTAATTTTTTAATTATATTAACAAACTTCCAAATATTTAATTAAAAATAAACATCCGAAATGTTTGTAAGCGCATAAATTCCGAACGAATTAACAAAATTGGATAATTCTTTTTTTCTTTGAGCTATAGCTTTATGAAATTTAGGTGGCAGGCGAGATGTTTGAAAACTGAATGTAAGGGAATGAATGTATGGAATGCGGGAGGGGGTGGGGGTGAGGAGAAGGGGGATAATTGATAAGTTCAACCGCTACAGTAATTTCCCGTAATACCATGCGAGCAAAGCCGCGGGGAAAAGCTAGTATATTATAAATTGGCAATGTTCAATTGAAATACTACCCTTAGTATGCATTGGCAGGATGCATTTACTTTTTGACTGACACAAGACGAGAGTTAATAAATTAATTAGGTCTTTAGGCATATTTCAACCAATTTCCTTTCTGAAAAATCAAAAGGAATAAATTTATTGCGTCTTAGATGCTTTACCGGACCGGTCAGTGGCTAAGTGGGCACCACGTTTGGGTCTCACCCGGGCGTCACGTCGCGTGTTCGATTCCTCGGCTGGCCAAGTCCTCCATCACGACTCAAAATGTTCGGCTTACTGTGGTGGTAGTAGGGAGATTTTAAAATATTAATGGGGTATTCGTCACCCGGGAATGTTTGACCTTCTTTCAAACCAAAAATAAATATATGTCTATTTTTTTATTTTTTACATTAACTCCACACAGGAGTCCCCGAGGAAAACAATTTCTTTCAGGGCCTATGTTATCTGAGATGCTGTGTGGAGGGTCTTTTTGAGGAGAGGAAGGAATGAATATTGATCTTGAAGAAACCCATGTTGTAGGAAGAAGGAAACACAGAGGCCGATAAATCGTTCCACAACCGAGCAGTTGAACACAAGAAAGAAGCGATCCTTTCTCATGTGACAAATTTCAACCGTGTACATATGTAGGGCAAGTGTTTGGCGTGCTTCCCGACTATGCATCGATGACGAAGGGATCAATGACGCTAGTTCCTTCCTAGCATCTTCCTTTGAAATATCGGAGAACTACGATAGCATTCCCACCCGACGCCTGTGCTCTAAAGATTGCAATCCGTCTGTTAAGATGGGAGAATCTAGAAAATTTTCACAGAGTCGAGAGAATTTTTCAGGTTTTTTGGAGCTCCAGACCAGAGGTGGCTGTCAAATTCAACCGTGAGGCGCATTTGTGATTTGTACAAGGTGAGCAGTTGTGTACTACTAAAGTATTTGCGGGCACTGTACAGTACGCCCGGTTTTTGGGAAGCTAATTTTAATTTGATAGAGCCCCCATATCTGAGCTGGTCACTTAGAGTTACACCATTGTGCATTGCGTATACGTCTTCTATAAGCCAGACATTTAGCATAACAAAGGACGTTTTTAAATAAAATATATGTTTGTTGCCATTTATACAAAACTTATCTGATACTGGATGCCGCGCTGTTTAGTTATTACTATTAAACTCCTAATAGTAGTAACAATGTACAGTGAGTCATTGAAATATCCGTGGTAAGTTGTGAATGCTATCTCTCAATACTATCTGGTATTAACCCGCCACTATTCGTTGACTTTATTACCACTGCGGTTCCAGCAGTACAGGAATGGCTCAATAAAACAATGTTCAATGAACATTTTCATGGCTGCTCATGGGTGACTTTCCCTGATTCAGGATCGAACCACAAATTTAAAATGGCTGTATTTTAAATGGTCAGCATTATGTTGTGGTTTTGGTCAGCACTAAAATGTTTTCTGTCCACTAATATAATTAGTTGAGCTGCCACTTCTTGTGGTCAGCAAATAGAACAAGATTGATCAGCAAATAATGTCAACCCTTAACCAATCACCTAAACATCCTAAACCAACCAATAATTAAATCTGATAATTTTCCAATGTCGACAAAAACCTAATATGCTGACCAAATGGCTTAATAGATGTTTTTTCTTTCTGACTCGATATTTTATTAGAGGTTCATTTAATTGCTTATATTTTAAAATTAACACTTTAAAGCTTTACCTTCTTTATTTATTTTTATTTTATTTTATTTATTTTATTTTATTTATTTTATTTTAAATGTACATTTACAGTTCAAAACCAATTACAAACATACATTTTATTATAAAGGGAGGCTAAGCCATTTATTGGATAACCAACACCTCTGCCGTAGGTCACTCCAAGTGGTTTAATATATTTTATAACTTAGCAGGGATGCCCGGGTTCACGGGGTGAGGTTTGTCTAGGTGGTCAGGATCGAGATAGACTGGTTGAAAGGGGTCTTTTATCCTCTCCAGCCGGAATCTCTCGACCCATCGCCTTGCATTCCGGTTGAAGGGATGGATTCATAGGTCCATTACCCCTGGACACACTGACCCCCGGTTTCCTACCCACTGCTCGTAATTTTTCCTTCCCAGAACTTCTTCTCCTCGCTTTCTTTAACAGAGCCCTCCACACAGCATCCCCTAAGATGACATCGGCACCGGCCCTTCACGGCCTCCTGTGTGGAGCTAACGTAAAAAAAAGGGAATATGTATGTTGTCAGTCATGTGTTGTTTTGATGTGAATCAACCGTCAGCTGCACGTTCCGGAGTGGACGATACTCTCAGTATCGCCCTAGTGTAAGACCACCATTCGGAATTGAAACGTTGCTTGCAATGGCTTTAGCCGTGTTTGGTGACCAGATAGCAAGGTATTTCTCAACCTTCCTCTTCCTCATCCCCTTTTTTCCCACTATCTTCAGCCTCCCCACATAACCTAATTGGGGATGCCATACTCTCACTGACAGGTGCAGCTGGGACTTTTGTGAAGCATTCACATAAAATAAAAAGGAAGGTTGTACATGAGAGAGACAATTGTAGCCTATTGTAGAGTTATTTAGTAATAATTTATTAATTTAATGTTTCTGGTAAAATTTGTTTATAATTATGACAACTTATTAATTAACGTATTAAAAGAAATGTTTATACACATTTTATTTTCATAAAATAATTAATTCTCATCAAAGTACATAATTATTTAAATTCAACGGCAATTTATACGACCTAGATTTTGATTAATTAGTTTTTATAAATTGACAAAATTCCATTGAAAAGAAGAGCAATTTTACCTTTTTTCCCAGAAGCCCTGAAGTTGGGAAAAGTTTGAGGCACTTTAAGAACAGTTTTAAAGTTAGATGACCTAAAAAACTGGTCAATAGATCAAAAGAAATCTTTATCGATACTTAAAAGACCAATAAAAGGTGTCGACACGCTTTTTAAAACTGAATCACACAAGAATCCCAGCTTCTTCCACTATCTGGAGCCTGTGAGACTACGGCATTCACAATTGGGTAAGTTGTGAGGTTGAAAGTCGCAATGAGGGGAAGAAGATAGGTTGAAGAAGGTGGGGAAGTACTTGCCTTATTCAGATCTGGTCACCAAACATAAGTCATTTAAATTTGATTTTGAATGATCGTCTTTCACCAGGGCGATACTGAACCCCAGAATTTACAGTACGTGCCGCAAATATCTATCTATGCAAAAATACTGATTTCGGTTGCCTGTGCGTGAAATGTTAGTCCTGCCTGAAGTCCGGTTCATTGAACGCGAAATTACTTTGAATTTAAGTCACCTTTTTAACAATTGGAATACTGTTAATATTACGGATAGAAACTGTATCTGTTAGTACCTTTAATTATAATTTTTTAACAAAAAATATTTTAACTGTCGTTTTGAAAATTGGAACTGATTTGTTAAGAATTCAGACTCTTTTGTAATTTGGTCTTTTTGAATTTTTTACACCGTTTCTTTAAACCTTATGGACTTACTTTACAGTATTGAGTAGTCAGATGCGTCCCACTCTGTAAATGATACCGATAGGAACATAAATATTAAAATATAAGGATAAATCACATGTTTATTAGTACAGTTAAAAATTTGCCGAAGCCTCTATAATTTGATTCACTTGATCGTGCCACGTCTTATGCAGGTGTCCCCGACGTCTTCTATCAACGACGTTACCCAAATTTAGCGATATCGTTGTCCCATTGTCTTCGGGCAGTTGTGACTCATTGTAAATAATAACGTAAATACGAACATACTTTCGGAAAATGAGGATAAATTCTACATCTGAGAAAGATATTTACATTGCTACGATGTTTAAGATTAATAATAAACAAGACATATGTGATAGAAGAACATGGTGAGTCAACAAAGGTCAGAAGAATGTAATGCTCAATTCCAAAGATATGCACCTAATGTCTGGAAGTAATATACGATTTGTACATGTTAGGTTCTTGGAAGACGCTACATTTGGATTTGTAGATATAAGAGGTACAGAAATCTTACTCTTTGGATTAAAATGTATACCTTAGGTATATAAGGCTATTCATCTTAATTTTAGCGACTTATTAAACACGACGACGTTTAAAATAGAGCGAAAATCTCATGGGGAATGTCCAAAATATCATTTCAAGAGACACTGTGATTTTTTTAATATATATTGGTTGTTCTTCTTTATAACCTACATAAAGTTGTTTCTTCCAATTAGTGGAGAAAAATTCAACAGAATTACCAATATAATTATTTTATAATTACTTTAAAATCTACTGCAATAAAGACGTTACGACTGTGTTCGTTTTAAAAACAATATGTGTTTATATTTTTGTAGTAAAAATTACGTGACATAGTTGTAACTCCTCGTGATAGAAGTGTATTTCATACAAATCACAGTTGTCTTCTGCCACCTCGACTTGCGTGTATTCCGTAATGTTACAAAAAATGATATGACGACATAAAATATAAAACTATTTTTAAACTCCAAAATTTTATAACCTACCAAGTAACAGCGATTATTATTTTTAGTGATGTTTAATAAAATATTTTTAAAAATCTCAAAAACTTGTCTCCTACAATTTTTTATGTCGTACAACAAGTCTGTCACGTGGGTTGTCATTTAAAATAGGTATTCACGCAGCTCGTGTTTGTCATCCCCAATAGGCATTTTAGGGCTCCTTCCTCCCTTGCTACAATTTCCCCTCTGAGATCCAGAGAGATTCATTTATAGTAAAAACAAAATGTGACGGAGTGGTGGAAATGCGAGTAAGTCAAAAAGAAGGACAACCCATATAACTTGTAAAATAACTGAAAAAAAGTGTTTATAATAATTTTCGGAGCACACCTTGCGATTTTTTTCTACCGACGGAATTTCAAATAATTGCCGTTCCGGCGCTGCGTGAAGAACGTATAGATATTAACTTCAAGAAGAACATATATTTTTTTAAGATCTCTCAAACTTAAAGCGTTTTAGGAATATATGAAATAAATCGATAGACATGCGGGAAGCCAGGCCTTTATGTCAATGTACGAGTTTATTTCGCTTTAAATTACTTGCAAACACATACAAAAGATTCATGATTTTATTTGCACTGCTAGTTTCACGTAAACATATCGATTGCAGAAAATTGAAATGCTGTAAAGGACAATAAATCCAAAAATGAGTTAAATATGTTATTCTTCTCTATTTTTGAAGTGAAACTTGTTTAGCACCGTTGTCATTGTAGACTCGCCTATTGCATGGCGGGCATATGGATTCATACGTCCGTCCTTCCTGGACACATAAACACACTAGATTCCTAACCATCTCTCATACCGTTTTGTGTTCCAAAACTTCCTATCCTTCCTCTCCCTACAAAAAAGACCCTCCACACAGCATTCCCAGATTACACAGGCCCTGAGGGATTTTTTCCTCAGGACCTCCCGTTTGGAGCTAATGTAAAAGACAAACCAAAATAATCCTTAAACCGAACATTTTTCATTATTTTCAGCTTAACCAGAATTCCCATACCGATTTGACAATTTCGAAAACCTTTTTTTCGGTCGTTAAAACTTTTCCGGTTAAAAAGCACGCGAGGTAACATAATGTTTCAAACTTTGTTAAGCGTACCTCCAACTTTTTATCGACATTTTCAGATAAGCTCGGCACAATGCGAACACGGAGAAACAGCATGTTAAAGTACAAGCCTCTGAGATTTTTATTGAAACAAACATAATTTATTCATTTAAGTGAAGCGATAGAAAACTTTAAATAAACGTAGCTGTTCCTGGTTTGTGTTTTTTCTTGACGTTTTCATTCAATTCATATTAAGGCTTTTTAAATGTAAGAATGCGTCCACCAAACAATCATACTTTTTTTTAAAATTTAATAACTGCAGTTTGGTCTGAGATTGCTCCATTGCTATTATTTCTCATCACAAATTTATCAACTAATTTTATCTATTAATATACTTTAATTTTTTTTTAAACATACAAAACATTTTTACAAGATTTACTAACAAAATCACAGCTTTTTTTTTTTTTCAACGAATCATAATTAAAAAAAAAAAAGTTCATAGGCATTGAAATATCTAATGATTTTATCATAATATATAATATAAAATTAAACAAGATACAAATTGTAATGTTCTGTTAATTTGCAGACACACTATCAGATTCTCCAACTCCCTTGGAGGGAGATTATTTCGTGCAATAAAAGAGTCTGGTTCTTTATCTGGTTTTATTTATACTTCGCGTATACAATAGGGACTACGTTAGTCAACCTAACTAAGAACTGGCTAAAATGGTTCTAGCGCGTGAACATTAAAAATACAGCCTCTGAGCTGTCCTGACCTCCTGTCGGAGAACTCAAGCACTACGGCTTGCCATCTAGCGGATTCTACCGATAGCTGATGTCACCGCCATCTGTCTCTACAAGGCAGAAGCTTTACGATACACTACACAAATTAATGCCCAAGAAATACAAAAAAACAGACACAAATTAATCTGACTAATTTTATTCAATACAATGAAAAATTTTACTTCTGACCTTAAGTGTAGCGGACTGAATTGTTATTTTTTTTAATATCATAAAAGATAATCAACTAATATTAGGTAGGTACTTATTATCGAATAGTATTATTAGACTTGCGTCTGCGTGGTTAAATTTCAGCCCAGCTTCGAGTGCATGTCTGACGCCACGGCATACGCGCCACGCCACAAATAACATACGTGGAGTTTTATACAAAACTACCGTCGTATTTCAGTTTTAAATTCTAGAATTCGTCACAAGATGTCGCCACCTCCGTCGGCAGAACGCATAGGGACGTGGCCCCCCAAGGTATAAATTTGTGAATCTGGAGTATCTATCCGGATATGGAAAGATTGAAGGTAATACTCAGTTGTATCAAGCGGCCGTATATTACTTATGACGTCATTGCCCGTCCCGGTTACTTTGTCCCGGTGACTAGCCATTGTCACGATAATAATTATTGCTTGTAATAATTATTGTCATGATCTAGGAACCACTTTTGAATTATTGACCGATTATTAAATTATTACCTCCTGGCTAGTCGTATAATTAATCAACCGCCTTTTATTTTTTTTCTCGACGGGCAATTTTGGAGAGCGGATATCCGGCAAGAGACGGGAACACGACGGAGAATCGACCAAGTCATATTTTCTTTAAGTTATGGAGTTTTTTAAATCAAGTAAACCCATGAGTGACAAGGATAGTAATGCCAGACGTCAGTACTAATTTTGTGAGACCGTAAAATGTGCGATCTAAGAATTCCTGTTGAAGGAGTTTTGTTTTTTTGCGTGAATAATATCCACGCGGGTGATCTTGGGGTTCCTTGCGCGGTAATCTAAGCCATCCGCTGCTTGTGTTGATTGGATTGAATAATGTTGAACGTGCGGTTGCATTATAGGGCCTTGGCCCCTTCACCTACCTTTTATTTGCGGATTTCAATGATGGATTTTAACCACGAGCTTGGGGTCTTCTACGGAGGATATCCATGAAAGGCCTTGCATTTGGAGTATCCTTTCGATCCCGCTTCACGGCCGAAAAAACGCGGCGAAAAAGCCACGGAGGATGTCTCCAGAAACCAACCTGGATAATTTCCCGTTTCTTTTACGGAGGATGTTACGAGTCCCATCAGGAGATGTCACCGTTCCTGCTTACTGGTTCTCCGACGTTTTTTGCACGGCTCTATAGAAGTGATTAACTAGCTGGAAATTCGCAAGGTCCACCAGGTATTGTACAATGTTAATTTTATTTCTGGAGTTTATTGTACTTGACAATTTAGCTGATTAATAGCAATTATTATTTTTATTGGTACCTCAGAACTCTATCTGTCTGATGATAATTGAGACTAATTTATAAAATATACACCTATCTGTCACTTAGACATATTTTTGTTATTTTTTCCTCACCGTAAATAGATCCCTTTTATTGGAGAACCTAGCTTCCCCATCATCCTGATATTTAGTTCTCATGAAGCTCTACCGAAAAAATCTTTAAGTTACCCACAACAAATATCAGAGAGTAACACTTGGCCCCCAACGAAACCCTACACTATTACATTGGCGCCCAACGTGGGGCACGACAATCCTTGTCACTCAAGGGTTTACTTGATTTAAAAAACTCCATAACTGGAAAAAATGACTTGGTCGGTTCTCCGTCGTGTTCCCGACGGCGGCCAATCAAGCTGTCTCTTGCCGGATATCCGTTCTCCAAAATTGCCCATCGAGAAAAAAAATAAAATGCGGTTGATTAATTATACAAGCCAGGAGGTAATAATTTAATAATCGGTCAATAATTCAGAAGTGGTTCCTAGATCATGACAATAATTATTACAAGCAATAATTATTATCGTGACAATTTGTAGGGGACACCCGGGACAGTGGATACGAGGAATGGGCTAATTTTGGAACAAGTTCCTATTGGATTTATAAAATGGTCACAAACACTAACTGGGCGAAGCCGAACCAAAAGCCGCCCGCAAAGGCTAACAGTATAAACATATAGAGCAGGTTTTTAACTGCAAGTAACTTATTAATACTCTTTGGTTGATTTGAACCCTGATAGTTGCAAAAAATACATATTCTGAATATCTCAAAAACAGGCGTGGTTTCTATAAAATAATAACATTACAAAGTCTTACTGAAGTCTGGCTGTTACTACGGCAAAAAGCGTATCTGCTTAGGTGGAGTTTGTCAGACTTTTCTACAATATGACACTAGTACTGACTTTAGGTCTGCGAGACTCTGTTATCTGTTATCGCTCTGCTGGGCATGCTGTTCAACAACCGCCCGCAGTTCAACAGATCTTTAATTATGTACAGGTCTGAGAGACATAGCACTTTCTGTCAAAATTGTACTTAGTTACAATGGTCATCGAATGCGTGGAATATGAAATGAATCCCACGCCAGCAGTAAAAGGTTAAATCTCTATTTCAATAAAAACAACATTTAATACAACAGTTACCTTCACCAAAGAACAAGGTAATATTTTCATTTTTATAGCGAAAACTTCTATGGCACCATTGTGATTTGAAACTCGATGAAACGAAAAATAGAGATACTAAAAAGAAACGAAAATCAACATCTAAAGGATTTACCTGCAAGAGAATGCAATAGTATAATCGCGGTGCTTAGTTGCATGTCGGTATCCTCTTTGTGCGGTACCTTGTAGCCTCTTCAATCTTATCTACTTTGGTTTTCTGAAGGTTCCGCTTCTACTACATGTGAATTGCACACTCTGATTATTTTAAATGATGCCACAAAGTGAATTCACAATGATTGAAGAAGCCAGAATTTAACAAAAAGAAAATTTACTTATTAATTTAAAAGGACAACTTTTCATTTGAAATTCAATACTGGACTCTACGTTGAAGTTCTTGCCCAGAAATATTTTTTGGAGAATCCGAAAAATTGTTGAAGCATACTCCAGCCTTCCGGGAAGGCCGGTTTATTTAAAGGTGAAGTGAAAATATTTGGAGACCAAGAACTGTAATGTATTATTAATATTTTCAAGGCAGTTTCTTTTCCACTACAGACATTCCTTTCATACTAGTCCTTCGACGAATTAATAGAAAATTGTTTAAAAAATACCCATTTAAATACTTATTAAATACAACTCAATATTTTGGACGCATTACATAACTGAAATTAAAAGGTCTGTATCGGACGTACTGGATCAGATATGCTTTGTGTCATTAAGATCATAGTTCTCAAATTTTTACGATATTAATACTCTTTGTTGAAATCATTATCACATCTGTGCACTGTAGATATGATATTTTAATATCAAATCACACTGTCACTCCTTATCTTGCATCCTGAAATGTGAGATTAGCGCAATTAATTAATATTAATTGCATGATTTTCGTTCCTATTTATATATTTATTTAAACGCCCGTAGGGCTTTTACATATAGTGCAGTACGTGTTTTTGACAAAATGCATGAAATAACATAAAATATAAGAAACAAAATATAGGTAACATAAAATATAAGAGTTGACACAAAGTAGGTAATGCACACACGTCGTTTGAAGTTTGACAAATTTAAATTATTCGATAAAAAAATTCAAATACATCCATATTGTTTAAATATTTGTTACCAAGACTATGTAAACGCTGTATTGGAGAATGCAAACTATAGTTAGAATAAGATGTATTATATAAAATGTTAATATTTATTTATTTAATCTTTTTAATTTTTTGAAGAAAACTTCTTCTCTAAGGTTTTCACTTTGTGGTGGCATTATTTATTTTATTAAAAGACAAATAACTTTGTACACATCATTTTATTTGATACACACTCTACATATTTCATAAACAAGGTTAACCTCATCAGGAGTTAAAGTATACTGAAGTTTCAAATTAAATATAGATTAAATACAGGGGTAGAGGTAGAAGGGAGGGGGAGGGATAAGAGCGGGGGAAGTTTATTGGAATTTCGGATTACATATATTAGAAGGGAAAGACCGGATAAGTGGGAAAATATTCAAAAGTGGGTTCATAAAAATTATTTGCTTATTTTATGCCAGCTTTGATATTTACATTTTTCCTTATTTCTAAGATTTCAAAACCATTTATCTGTGATGCTTTATAACCCGTGTGTAAAATTTTATGACCTAAGTTTATATCAAATGTATGATCATTACTTAATAAATGATCTGCGAACTCAGATTCTCTACACCCTTCAAAGCTCTAAGATGCTCTTTTACTCTTACCTCAATATTTCGGTTGTTTTACCTATGTAAAAACAATTGCAATCCTTGCAATTGAGCTTATAAACACTTTTTTTATTTATTTTAAAGTCGCTATCCTTGTTTTATTAAGAATGTATTTCTTCAATTTATTATTCGCATAAAATGCCGGTTGAATATTACAGAGCATGTGTATTTTTCATTTTTCGATATGGTTATTAACAAATAGGATTCTACGCCATTGTTTATTTATAACCCAAATCCCTATTTTGCAGTCTATTTCAGTTATAATCACACTTATTTTAATGTTGTGTATTAGTTTACCATTTGTTGAATTCACATTTGTACTCTTATTATTTTTTTAAATATTCTAGTTTATATTCAGTTAGTCTTGTTTCTAAATACCTATCTGTGAACATTAATAATTGGTCTGTTTTTTTTTATCATCCTCTTATGTTTATTGTATTACTAAGACTGTTAATGTTCCTTAAATAAATAAATATCTTTAGCAAAATCCTTAAAACATCAACCCTTTGTTTGGGTATGTTGTGAGCCTGGAGTTAATGGGGAGGGAATGGAGATGGTTAATGAAGGGTGGAAGTACCCGGACGTTCAGGTCCGGTCGCCAAACGGCTAAACGGCTAAAGCCATTTCAGGCAACTTTACAATTCTGAATGTTTGTCCATACAGGGCGATACTGAAACTATCTTCACTCTGGAACGGGTCGCAAATGTACTTAATATTTTTTTAATTTTTTATTAATAAATTGCAAAGAACTCGCAAGCTTCGGATTGCTATTCGAGAGCTTTACCCATCGACCATACCCATGACGAGGCCGTCATACAATCAACTGAAATGAAGCAATTTTCTTACATGTTCAACACGGAAGGTTTTATTTTGGAAAAGATAAATACAATTGAATTTATGTATTAAATCATTTTTATGTATCTTTATTTTGAACCCTAAAACGTACAGCTCCTTTGGTTGAGAAGGCTAAATATAAATTGTGGGCTACTGTGGGTGGAAAATGCTACGTCATTGTTTTTAAACGGGTACCACTACCGCAGTTAGTATATTTTCGGAAGCTTTCTTAGGAAAGAGATAAAATGTATAATCATGACTACTAGCTACGAGATACGAACATTATTGTAGAATGTAGAAATGTAGAGCCTCAGAGTTGAGTAGGTACACTGTGTTTGAATAGTCTTCAGATCAATATGTCGATGTAGACAATACTGTTGAAGTAAGCTTTATATTTCGTTGCAAAGTTTCTTGTATTCATAGTGCTAACATTATTTATTCCATTGCGGGTTACTTCCTCCCTCTCTATTAAAATCGATTTACCATGCTATGATTCACTCACATCTAATATATCTCGCCGGAATTTGGGGATTTGCTACAAAAAAAATGATTTCAGAAGTCCAAGTCGTTCAAAATAGAGCCCTGCGAAATATTTTCAGTCTACCTTGGGACACACATGTCAAAGATATCTACAGAAACACCCAAATACTTCCTTTTAATACCATTCCCACTTTTGAAATAACTAAAACTATATTACAAGTAATTCAACACTCGGCACATTCCAACACTACACTCTATTACAATTGCGACGTACACCAACACAACACAAGAAATCACAACAAACTTCTTATATCAAAAATCAAATCAACAAAATATTGACTAAGATCCCTAGAATACATAGCTCACACAAAATATAATCAACTACCCAACGAGATCAAACGTGCAAGTCAATGTAAAAAGACCCAAACTAACATGCTCAAACTTCATTTTATTAATGACTATCTGAAATAATAATGTTGTGTATGTCCCCATCATATGTCCATTTAATACATACAGCTATATGTTTCATGTAATGCGTATCATTCCCGCAATGAGTTTATTAACTCATGGGAGTACAATGCTTTATATAATATACTATATTCTGTATTGTATACTTTTGATAAATAAATAAATAAAATAAAAATAAAAAATTATTAATTGTTTTTGTGTTTAGTTGGTAAAACTGAATTTAATTTTTTTAATATGTAATTAAAATTAAATTTGATAGTTTTATTATCAAGTTCTGCAAGTATTTTAGTATGTATTTCAGTTACAGCTGTTTCGGTTTTCAAGACCATTTTTAAACTGCTGCTAGATTCTCTGATAGGCGACTTATTTAAAAGGTTTTAAATGTTAATTTTCGAGGATGTCTACATTGATTTATTACCGGTTAACCCAATTTGCTGATACACACTAATTGAGAGTGTATTATGTAGGGTTTGGAATTTCGTAATCTGTTTCCCCAACTAAGTGTTAAGGTTTTTTTAATTGTTTTATAATGACATTATTGCTATGACTCATTCAAGGGTATTATATTTTTTAGGTCTTGTAAATATACTAAATAGTGGGGAATAAATAATTCTCCTTTTTTTATTAATTATTGTTACATTGGGGTCATTCTTTCGTTTATTGATTTCCAATTGTTCAAGCAAATTTAATCTAAGACCCTTCCTTTCTATATGTAATGGTTTAGGCTTGAGTGGAACGTGATTATTCATTAAGAGATGTTTTGAGAGTTTTGAAGAAGTGTTTTTATTATTATAACAATTTTTTTTTTTATTAGTATCTATAGCAAAATTTGTACATAGTGTATTTATAAATTGTATTATATTAAGGTATTATAAAGTTTTTTTTCACAGTCCTCCTCACTAGGGTTCCCTGTTCTGAGGCGGCCTGTAGTTTTTCCACATTGTATATGTTCTTTGAATCTAGTTGAGAACTACCTGTTTTCCGCAGAACTACTTGCAGAACTTGATAATAAAACTAATTTTAATTAGATATTAAAAAAAAAAAAATTCCAAATGGAAAATGATATGCTTGGTGTAACTATAAGTGACCAGCTCAGGTATGGGGGCTCCATCGAAGCCAGAGTAAAGTTAGCTTCTCAAAAACTGGGCGTACTGCACAGGGCCCGCAGATACTTTAATAGTACACAACTGCTTACCCTGTACAAATCGCAAGTGCGCCCCACGGTTGAATTTGGCAGCCACCTCTGGTCTGGAGCTCCAAAATACTTGAAAAATACCCTCGACTCTGTGCAGAAACGGGCGGTCCGTTTGATAGATTCTCCCATCTTAACGAACGGGTTGCAATCTTTAGAGTACAGGCGTCGGGTGGGAATGCTATCCATGTTCTACCGGTATTTCAATGGAAGATGCTCTGAGGAACTAGCGTCATTGATCCCTTCGGCACCGGTGCATAGTCGGGAGACACGCCAAACGCGCGTTGACATTTGTCACATGAGAACGGGTCGTTTTTTCGACTCGTTCTTGAGTTCAACAGCTCAGCTATGGAACGATTTGCCGGCATCTGTGTTTCCTCCCTACAACATGGGTCTCTTCAAGACCAGTCTGTTCACTCCTTCCTCTCCTCAAAAACACCTTCCACACAGCTTCTTAAAAGATGACATAAGCCCTGAGGGAAAATATTTTACTCAGGTTCTCCTGTGTGGAGTTAATGTAAAAAAAAATGTAGGAATCACTGGTTAAAGTAAGTCAAGTACGTCTCGTAACATCCCGTGTAGAACAGTTACACTGTAAAAAATGTTCGTATTTATGAAATATAAATTTACATTTTGCAAAATAATAATATCTAAAAGTTTTTTTCTATTTTAAATTCCTCTACTCTAAAGATAGCAATCAATTCAGAATTGGTTTTATCTGCACGAATCCGAGATAAATAATTATTCATTTCCCTCCTTTGTTAACCGGATAGACGGTAAACTGGGAGCACAGAGACAACAGACATCTTCCCTTGTTTCCCCTAATGGCGAACGGCTTTGGCTTAGAAAACAACATAAATTATTGAATTCATCGCTCCTTCCCCAGCCATACACGGGCACTTACAGCCCTCTGTGGGAATAACGCCGATTTATTCACGAGTATACGAGACAGCTGGCCCGATTTGTAGATTTCATTGAATAAAGCCTGTTAATCGTGTTATTGGTGTAGATGGTTTTGTCTGCGTGGTTCTTCTAGGCTTCCTTAGGGGGTTTGTCTATATACACAGGGTTTTAACTGTACAATCTGTGTACGTTTAAGATAACTATTAGATGAAGCGAAAATTTTAATTTAATATTGTGTGCGCACTGTCGCTGACTGAAAACATTAAGACCTCATATAACATTAGACCAACACTTTTGCGCAATAATGCGTGAAATATATAAGCTCTAAAAAACCGTTCACACACGCCAAGTATTTTAGTCGAGTGGACAGTATGGTAGTAACTAAACGCGTCCGAACACCACAATTTTAGTAGAGTGGGTTAGTCAGCTCTTTAGTAGCTTCAATCCATTTGGTTCTATTTTTTCGGAGAGTAGCGACCCCCACCACGCGTTCCTGCCTACTGATATACGCAAAACCGTCATTTTAGCAGAGTTCATTTGTAGATGCACGGAAATGACGGCGATAGAGCGAAGATGCTACACTAAAATTATTTATTTATGCTGCTACTAATCTCTTTTCGTGGTCATAGTTTATTTATTTTCATCTAAATAATTTATTCTTCCACCTCTTCTAAGCATTATAATATGCTTAATTAGCATATATACTTTGTTGTGTAGCGGCCCGTCATCTTGCAACGGGCGGCGGGCAATAATGTACTCTACTTGAAGTAATGCGAACGATTTTTGGCAAGTCAAGTAGCAAGTATACTCGCTACTTGACTTACAAGCTTTGAGACAAGTTTGACAACAAACCGGCTTCAGCTATGCAAATGAAGTTTGCATCTATGTACTTTATGGATAATGTTATTTTATTATGTTTTATTTCTTTGATTGTGTGGCAGTTTATTCCATGTTTTAGATGCTGACACTCCGAAATCATGCTCACCGAATTTATTTATCTGATATGAGCTTTGGTTTTTTTAACATGCATTTTTATGAATCCAAATAATCTAAAAGAAAACACTGACGTCATAAGAGATAGACATGCTCTAACGTGAAATCTGGGTATCAATTCGACAAGCTGAAAACAAACCGCGTGACCATATTTTTGGCACCATCAGGGTTTGAGAATGCTTCGTAAAATCTACGAAATCAAATATACGTTCAGTACCGAGGTGCACACATAAAAATAACCAGAACTTATGCAGAAAAATAAATTTCACTTAAGTTAGGCAATGGTTTGCAGCCCCGTGCACATTGTGGGACTTTTCTGCTCAGAATCGGAATGTTCGTAAAAAACCTTTAAAAAACCGAACTGCCTTCTAATCGGGTTGCGTAGCGACGCTAAAATTGAGTGAGTTTGGTAAAATATGACACTTTTCTAAAAACGTCAAACTAAGCCTCCTCTTTGACGGCCACCGTGGTCCCGAGGTAAGACTCTCGACTCACAATCCGGAGGTAGCGGGTTCGAACCCGGCGTGCGCAAATAAATTTTATTTGATTAATTTGTGTTATTTCACAATTTATTCATTTAAAATAATTTATAGTATATTTGCGGCACGTTCCAGAGTGGAAGATACTAAGAGTATCGCCCTGGTGTAAGACCACCATTCAGAATTGGAACGTTGCTTGAAATGGCTTTAGCCATGTTTAGTGACCAGATCTGAATAGCCAGGTACTTTCCCACCTTCCTCTTCCCTATCTCCTTCCCCTCCCCACTACCTTTAGCCTCACAACAACATACCCCAATGGAGGGGTTGCCATAGTCTCACTGGCTCCAGACGGAAGCAGTTGGGACTCCTGTGCGGTATTTTATGTAAAAAAAAATGGGGTAACAAAATAATTCAGTTTTTTACACAAGTCAAAACTTTTGTTCACCAGATTTGAGATTTGTAATTACGTTTTTTACGCGGCCAGCAATTTGCGCGCCATTGCAAAAAGCAGTTGTTATTTTCGAGCACTGAATATTGATATTACAGTGCAAGGTGGCTGCATCAGATTCATTTATTTACAAATCACTGAACGAGTCACACCCGCCTAGTCGCCCACCCCGCTCCCCCCGCTCCGCGCAACTTGGTGTGTTCCCGCTCGCCCTTATGGACAGATCTGTCTCTTCCTTACTCCGTGCTTCAGATACTAAAATGTTGATAACAACTTACTGTTGAGAACTGTCGCAATGTATGTACATTGTGTGCGCTTGGTTGGTTTTTCTTATTTCCCAGTTTTATTTACTTTCCGCTCACTGCGTCTGTGTCGTCGGGGATACCGTAAACAAACAGACTGACCAGTGGAACATTCGTGTGACGTAACTAGAGGGTGAATCTGTATACCACGCCACTGATGTTACCCTAATGTACAATGCATAATAATTAATATCGCATTAAGCTTTAACTTTGTTTTAGTACAATGATGTTGATGGCACCTTAAGTTTAAAAATAAGCCAAACATTTTGAAAGTCACACTTTTACGCTGAAACTTTGTCTTTTATCTGTTTTGTGTGTGTCGCCGGCCGACCCGAGTAAAAGATCTTTTGAGACAGGACGATAAAAAAACCTTTTGAAACATAACGAGTAAAAGTTTTCTTTCGTAAACAGTTTTTTCGAAACGTTTACAAAAAAACGGGCACACGTCGCCTGTATATCCCTAATAGATTTTATCCCGGGCCTCGTGGATGTAAAAAACCTCAGAAAAGCTCTTTAAAAACCTGCCTTTTTAAGGATAAACTTTCTCTAGTGTGACTCAGTAAATTGCATCCACTTATCTCGGAGGGAAAGGATTTTTCTTTGTTTTTTTTTTGTATCAAATCCTTGCCATCTCAAGATGATTCGATCCCCTTTTTCATGCGTGAGGCATTTGGTTCTTTTCGGTACTTTTTTTCCTACGAAGACAAATTTTATCTAGTCTTTTTAAAACCACTCTACCAATTGGAACACTGTTTTTAAGAATATCAGGATAATGTATGATCCGATTATTCCTGTTTTTTAAACCCACGCGATAAATCTGCTTTTAAGTAAAATTAATTCTTTGTCTTGGTTACAGACGCAGAATTCTGTTATTTACAGTAACATTACTATATAAACTAAAAACATTAGTATTTTATATTGGTTTTCTAAACAGGTGAGTTTTGACTATACTTTGAATTCCGGAAGAGTTCCTGGTATTCAGGTGAATTTGTTGAATTAAATCTAGGTACGACCAGTATTTATTTATTTATTTATTTCTATATATTACAGTATTTACCTATAGATCAATTTCGAAAACATTTTTACACAATATATTTTGTAATTTTATTATGTTGGGTGTAAGGTAGGTTTGTGAAGGTGAAACTGTGGATAGGTATTGTTGTATGTTATAGACAAATACTTTGTGAATCTCACCATTCCTTCCAAATCACAATTTTTACAGACTGTATTTATTTATCAAAGCAGTGTAAGTTTAGAAACATATAATAAACTGACGATTGAAGCACTTCAACGTGGTGATTGTAAACGTTTGCCATCCATAAGCAAAAAAGAAGTACTTTTTGTTGTATAAATTTTAGAATTAAATGATTGAACATCCAAAATAATCAAATAAAATTTACTAAGGACGAATTGTTTTAAAAAATGTAACATTTTATCAAATATTTGAAGTAAATTCCTACGTTCTGGGTAAGTTATTTTGAAATTCTGTTATTAAATCATTATAGGCCAGTTACTTCATAAAACTGAAAAGATCACAGAGCAGATTCACGGAACGATAACTTCAGATATTTGATGAATGAATTTTTAATCACTGGTTGCGCAAATCAATTCGTTCGCAGGCGGGTGCGGTGCGATTCTAAAAACTACTCAAAGGAAAAGGAAAAGGATGGGTATTGCCAAAACTTACCGTGTTCACTATACATTTGCCGCTGATTCTGTGGTCGTGTTAATTCTCCCTTGTCTTTATAATAGTTCACTTGTTCACATATATACGTAAACACGGTTACTTCTGCAGCCGCGGCGGTGTGGTCAATAAGTTCGCAAATTAAACTTATGGCGTTTCAATTAAAGTAAGATGCACAAATTTCTCCGAACTCGAAGCGGGTGTGTTTTTAACAAATCAAATAAAACAAGTGAATGCGGAAATCGAACGTTTTATTTAGTTTTGTCTTGGCGTGGAATGGGTAGGTACTTGGATAAGGGAACTAGGCAGGTACTTGGGTAAAGGAACTGGGCAAAGGGATAAGCAGTTTTCCAGTAGGTACTAAATCAAACAAAAGAACATTGATTGGCGCAAACAGTCACCATCACCACAAACCATCCAAATTTTAAATGCGCTGGTACCTACAATAGAGTTAAACCTAATTGAGAGTTTTTATAATAGAAGCAATATAGCTCCATTTAATTCCGACCTTCCAAACATCTAGTGTGAAATTAAAGAGAATATTATCATTTTCACGTTTCTACCGCAGCAGTTTTAACCAAAACGAGCTACATCAGAAAATACCAACAAAAATTTGGTCTTCGCAAACTTGCGCAGAATTTTTATTTCGTAAAACGCTAATACCTTTGTCGTCAGTTTGAAATTAGATCTTTCTCTGCAGGAAACCACACTTGTATTTCTCAAAGGAAGTTGGATGCTAATTTTGCCTAGCCGCTTACTGTAAAATGATACTTTGTAAAAGGAAGCGTATTTTCTTCAAAGTGTGACTATGCAATTAACCGCGAAATTATTTCCGCGTGGAGCGCAGACAATTTGAGACGTTCAGCGGCAGAAAAAAGAAAGGATCATTAAAAAAACCTTCAACACTTTTCTGTTTCATAAAGGTTTTAATTAATCTTTTTCTGTTTCCGTTTCTCATCAGAGGTTAGAAATAATTAGAGCAATCTTCAATGAACTACAATTGACACAATACAAAGAGTACATCAATTGAAATGCACTCAAAACAATTAAAAGTCTGTTATCAACCCTTCCAGAAATATCTGTCATGTTGTCTGAAAATTAATTTATTGATGTCCTTAATGACGTGGTCATTATTATTAAAGATATCTAATTTATATCTAGGTTATGTATTATTACAGCTTGTGTATTGAATAGAATTGTTTAATTTCTGCATGTATCTAATATCTAAAAAAATAAAATACTTTTTTGTTTAAAACCATGAGATTTATTAATTTATGAAACTACCGGTTTCGCTTTAATTAGGCATCTTCAGGGTAAAAATTAATACTACAGGGTACAGTATTAATTTGTACCCTGAAGATGCTTGATTAAAGCGATACCGGTCGGTTCATAAATTAATAAATCTCGTGGTTTTAAACAAAAAAGGATTTTATTTTATTAAATATGTCAAACCACAAAGTGAGTTCTTTCTACAATAATATCTGATATCTATATAGCTACCCTCACATACACATATCAAATTATGATTCAAAACCCGAAACATCACTCTGTAGTCTGATAATTCAAACTATACTACAAAACGATTTATCTGTAAAATGTATAGGCTTAGTCAAGATAAAGTATATGATTTCCAGGGTTAAAGACCTCAATTAAATTTATGTATAATTTATTTTTTTTTAATTCTATGAAACACATAAAAATGTCTGTAAAAGGTGCAGTTTAAAAATCTGTGCGTGCTTATTTGAACGGTTTACTTAAAATTCCAGCCGGTGAACCGAGTTTATTATTTAAGAAATTTTTTCACAACCTTTTTTTTATAGTTTCCTAACAACTAACAGAGGGGACAGACAAACAGGTAGGCAGAGAGGACAGGCCGTCGAACAGCCCGGTCTTGCCTTATCTACATTCATACGTCGTCCCATACTTACTCTTTTATTATTCTGACTCTTGACATGGCCCGACTCAAGGATCTTATCACTTGATCGTTCTATGTCTTCCTCGGAGGTCTACAACTTCTTCCATTCACATAATTCCCCTTACATGGATTTTTTCGTTCATTTGCTCTTCATGCCCAAACCATCTTTTATTATTCTGACTCTTGACATGGCCTGACTCAAATGGACTCATGAAAGTCCACAACTTCTTCTTCCATTCGCATAATTCCCCTTACATGCTTTTGTCGTTCATTTGCTCTTCATGCCCAAACCATCTGAGCGACCCTTTCTTAACCTTACTAATTACGCTCACATCAGCCTTACATTATTTGAAGATCTACACATTTTGTACGTCTCAGGGTTCTCATTTCTACAGCATTCAGTCAACTTTCAACTTTCCTCTGCCAGTTCCATGCCACACTGCCATGCATCAAGGTAGCTATCAGCACTCCATTGTAGACTGTTGGCTTTGCTTTTTTCGATAGTTTTTTGTTGCCGCCAACTGCCTTTAGTCCTCCTTTAATGGAGTTACCGCATTTACCTTTCTTTCAATATTTCTATCAGCTATGTTTTACTAACACCATTGTATCCAGTTTATTATGTAAGCACTTGCATACTGCTTTCTAACACTGTATGCAGGGACATCGGAGGTCTAGATTCGTTCTAAACTAAATGTAGCTTCGTTCTTTCAAAACAAATAGAGTAGTTCCGAGAACCTTGAAGGAGTAACAATATGTTAATTATCAGAGCGGGGAAGTGGTGGATAACCTCCAGTGTCTATCAGCTTTTCCATCTCTCGTAAAAATACTTGTACTTCCCAAATACACAAACTCTTCCATCTGCTGGAGGTATTCGTCTTCACAACTGTATTGCATAATGTTTTTATACTCTCTCTTCCTAGCACCCTTTACAGTACATACAGAGAGATCATTCGTTAAATGGACTGTTTTTAGTTAACATAATGACTTCGTAATTTTAAAAAGAGCTTTTGAACGAAAATAACTTTAATCTACCCACGCAAGGTAGATTAGACCACCTTGTGGGTTAAAGCAGTAGGTAGCTGTTTTTCATTATCAGTGATGTATGTTCAACCCACGCAAGCTTATTATGTTTTCTTACAAATTATAAATGTATGTTAGAATATTGTAATCTTTTATAAAACTAATGATTTGTACATCTCTCTCAAAGGAGGTAAAAATTTTGTATGACCACCATATAATTTTAATTTATTCTTTGGTGTATTATGCTTTGCGTATCATTTATTCATCTATGTAAATTTTATATAAATTTTTTATTAATTTTATATGTTTTCTTACAAAATTACCATATCTTATCTTATGAATATGTTGCCTTTTTATTGCCATGTAAAATGTAATTTTAGATTAGAATCATGACCTATATCATCTTTGGGGACGCTGTGTGGGGGGGGGGGGGGGTAAAGGAACGTTCTTAAGGAAAAGTTCTGGGAAGGAAAAAGGTAAGAGGGATGGGTATGAATCAAGAGTTCAGTGTGTCTAGGTCAACCGGCGCCAGATCCAGACAAACTCAAACCCAGACATCTCACCCCATGAACCCGGGCACCCATGCAGAGTCACTTAACGTAGCGGACCTATGTCTTGGAGTGACCTATGGCAGAAGGGTTGGTTATATCCAATAAATGGTTCCCGGGGCGGCGGTACCAATTCCCGCCTCCCAAATTTTCATCGGAAATTAATAATTAATATTTTACTTCCCTCTGTAACTGTTCTAATTGCTGTAGTAATATTATATTCCTCTCACCATTACGTAAAAAATATTATTAAGTTACAAAAATTTATGGAAAATTTTTTATGTTGAAAAAAAAATCAAAAAGTGGCGGGAAAAATAAAATTTCATTTAAATTTTTAATTCCAAATAATGTCGGGAATCACTGGTTAAGTAAGTAAGTCAAGTATGTCCCTCAACCTCCTGTTTAAGTATATTGCTCAAATTACGTTAAAATTGCAGAAATTCTTTTCTGTAGAAAGAGGTTTCGACAAATTGAATTATCCGGTGCCAAATTATTCACAGCGAATAATATATACGGCTTGATTAAATTTACATTGGCGCAGCTTTAGCCCTGCAATTTGCTCTTCCGAGCTTCGTCTTCAATGGATTCGACCGCAGCTTAAAGCTTAAAGTTAAAATGCTAATTAAAGTCGTACTCGGACATTCATTTTACCTCTACTCCCACCAACCCAAGTGGTACTACTGCAGTCAAATCGAATTCTAAGCTTCTAGTATAAGTAATAAATTGTATACAACGTTTATTGACAATTTACCCTTTTCTTTCCACCTCAATTAATCTATTGAATTTATCTCCAGCTCTTGCTGGCTAGTTAATTACTTTGTATGTTTCTATGAGAGAAAAGAACCAAATATGGTAAATACTACAAAATAAAGTAATGACTTCATATATTATGATGTGAGAGATACTCACCGAAAGAAACTCTTTCTCAAATTAGTAAAACAATTTACGTTGTATAAAGAATACCTTATCAAACATAAAATAAGCATTTATTTCACGTCAAAGAAAGAAATTTAAATTTACGAATATACAAACACGGATATTTCCTTAATAATTTAAAAGATTAAGGATGGGTTGTTTCAAAAAATTTGACGAATTCGTCAAATATTTGACGTTAATTTTCACGTTCTGTGTAAGTTCTATTCAAGTTCTGTGATGATTTCAGTTTTGTGAAGCAGCTGGCCAATGATGATAAAAAAACAGAACTCGAAAAAAACTTACACAGAACCTGAAAATTAACTTCAAATATTTGATGAACTCATCAAATTTTTTGAAACAACCCGTCCTAACAGCTTTTCCGAATGTTTGAATAAGATTTTTTAAAAGCGACACGGATTAACAATGAAGGCGTATTATAACAGTTGGATAACGCCTTCGGAAAATGAAACAGCTGAATATCGTAAAAATAATTTCCCAGCAGAACTTTTTTCATAAATAAACTGGTTTTGAAAAATATTTGAGAACATTTTTACAAAAAAAAAATTAAAATTAAACTACAACGTTGCGCAAAAATCCTTTTTCGAATTTCCAATGGAATAACTTTGTAAATAAAATGATTATTACAACACTATTGTACCGCATTCTTGAGGATAGAGAATAGCGATCCATGGTTTTTCAACGCATGTTTATTCACAAATGTTAAAGGCATGACGACAAAGGAAAATATTTGTAAAATGAGAGCATCTCTCGATAGGGTGGTGAGCTATTTTTTTGAAAAATAAAATTTTGTAAAAAAAAAAATTATGATCTCTGTTGTGGAAATATTTCCATCACACATTAATGATTTTATGTGTGATGGAAATATTTCCATTATTAAATTAAACGTTTGATCTTAATATATTTACCTGATTATTGGAAAAATATATTATTTTAAATAATGTTAACTTGGGGGGGACGTGATGGTAATTTATTAAAACAATTTCCCACAGAATAATACAAAAATGCCTTTAATAATTTCAATAAGTAACTTTTTTACCCGAAAAGTTTTGCTTAATGATATCTGAGATTAATGTCCTTGGATGTTCAATAACGTTTACCAAAAACTTCACCAATTCACAAAAATCACCAATCAGTTTATGAACGACTGTCATTGCTATTTTCTTCCTTTGATAATTTGATAGATTCACAAAACCCACTTAATAATTTATTAACGTATATGATCAGCAATTAGGCAGAGAAAGGTGCGTGGAAAAGAATTAACACCTTAATTATAATTAATTATACTACTACTATCTATACACCGAAAGTGGATGGAAGAAAAAGACAAGTAGTCCCAATAAATAAGCGTGCGGCCTATAAATATCTCCAAACTCCCCTTCCCACCATTTTCAGCCTCACAACATTTCAAAATTGGAAATGCCATAGTCTCACTGGGTCCAGACGGTTGGGAGCAGTTGAGAACCCTTGTGTTATAGTCGGATATAAAAAGTTATGTCGTATGATTTTTTTTTAATTTTTAAGTTGGTGTACAGTGTATGTAGGTTTAGTTTTATTACTTGAAATGGCTTCAGCCTGTTTGGTGACTAGATCTGAATAGCCAAGTACATTTCCACATCTCCTTCCCCCTCCTCACTATCTTCAGCATCACACCATACCAAAATTGGAAATGCCATAGTCTCACTGGCTCAAGACGGTTGAGAGTAGCCGGGACTCTTGTGTTATATTCAGATAAATCAAGTAGAAATCTTTAACGGTTTTTTGCTAAGCCAATTGCACGTGTAAGTATGTCGTATTTTGTTATTGGCGTATGCTTCTCCGGAGAGTCGAAATTATCGTGAATAAAAATATTCTTACAGCGGATTTTCACTCAAGATGCCTTCAGATATAAGTATATCGACTTAGGTTGTACGGCCGTATATCCTCTTTGCATGCTTACTTGAAGAGAAGATCTTCTAAAAAATCAACTGTCGGCCGAACCAGCTGTCGGCGGACCAACTGTCGCATGATCAGCAACATGTGCAGGCTTGAGGTTTGGTTGGGCGACCTCGGCTCTCCTTTGCCTTGCCTCCGGCTACTCAACGCTGAATTCCCTAGGGTCGTCGGGCATTTTCCCCCAATCTCCCATTTACTTTTCTTTGAGGCATCACCGAGGAATCGGCTAAGGGGCGCGGAAGCTGAGTGTGGTTTACGGCTAGACCGAATGTCTCGTGCATTCTTGCTGGAACTGCCAATCGATTGGAGAGAACTCCTACCTGTTTGCCAAGCCTTTATTATTTGTGTACTGTGTCGTCCTCCCATACAGGTGCTTGAAGGATATGCTGGATGCAATAACCCAGCGCTTGCCGCCTTGTGGACTGACACCAACCTGTCCCATTGTCTTGTCTATATCTTATCATTATCTTATTCGTTCTAAATTAAATGTAACTTCGTTCTTTTAAAAAAATAAAGTCCTTGCGAGAGCCCTGAAGGAGTAACCATCTGTTACTTATACCAGGGCGGGTATGTGGTGGATAACCTCCAATGTCGCATGATCAATTGTCGCCGGACCGATTCTCATGGAACCGCTAAATAGGTATTAGCATGCCAACATGCAGAATACATTTGGCGCAACTTAAAATACGCTTAGGCAAATAAAAAAACACCTTTGAGGTACGAGGACTGTCCATAAAATAAGGTCTCCAAGTTGCTGCGGTCGCGGGGAACAATTTTACCTGCAATCTGGCAACACTGGTGTGTAGCCTGGTTCCTCCACGCCAAATTCCTACAACGTTGCATTCTCTGCGACGCTTAGTCTCGGCGTGGAAGCTGTTCGCGATGGAGCTTCCACTCGCCGCACCCGCCGGGTGTAAATTACGCTCTGTAATTCGTTTACAAACTTCCGCGGCTTTGGCAAATGTGAATGACGCAACTGACGGGATTTCTTCTTTTATCTCACGTAGTGTACCCAGGTCTCGTCCTCAGTCACAGTCGAGTCCAAGAATTCCTCGCCATCCACGTCACACAAGAAAATCGCGAGCTGCTTCAACCCGTCGTTGTTTGTGATCTTCAGTGAGCATTTTTGGGACCCACTTTGCGCAGACCTTGTGGTATCCCAAATGTTCTGTCAAAATCTTATTAATAGTGGTCTTACTGACATCAGGGATCATGTCACAGAACTCTCGAACCGTCTCCCGTCGATCTGTAAGCATTGCTTATTCCATTTTGGCGATTGTTGCATCTGGAACCGATGGCCGTCCGGCACACTTTTCACCATTTTCGTACAATTTTTGCGCTTATACTCTGTTATATTATTATTCGCGCTTATAAACGAATGCGAAAAACGAATTATAGAGCGTTATTATTATTATGAGAGAGAATTAGCAGAGAATTTTTATTATTATTATTAAAAAGAGCGTAATACTTACCCGGCGGGCGCGGCGAGTGGAAGCTCCATCGCGACCAGCTGCCACGTCGAGACTAAGTATCGCAGAGAATGCAGCGTGGTGGGGATTTTGCGTGAAGGAACCAGGCTACAAGCCAGTATTGCCAGATCACTTATAAAATTGTTTCTCGCGACCGCAGAACCTTGTAGACCCTATTTTACGGACCCTCTTATTAAATAATATTGATTTATTTATACCTTATCACATTGAAAAGAAAACTAAAAGAAGAACATATTACGGGGCATAACCACCCAGAAAGACACAAGTAGAAGAAATATTTGGCCAAATTGTTCTGTCAATGCATAGGTATATCAAATAAAATTTATCCTAAGACGCATAATTTAATTTGTAATGATTTTAAAATAATACATTTAATTGAGTTGAATTCCCTATCTTCTCGCATCTGCTTCAAATCCCCCAAAGTGGGGACAAAATAGTCCCACTGACTCCAAACAATCGGAAGCAGTTGAGAATGACGGAAAAACAAATAATAACGTTTTAATTTTTTGTTTTGATCAACCATTACCTAAACGCTATGCTGACATTTTCAAACATAATAATACTAGAATAATTTTTGACTTACTGCGCCTCTCCACACAAATCCGACGCAATCCTGTTTTAATAATTCCTCTGAGTACTTCTGAAAATCTCCTCAACCTCAAAAGCTATTGAGTTGATATGGTAATTAATGCAGAACGAATCAATGTTGCGCGTCTTCACTATTTGTTTGTTCCGGATTCGGGCCACTTTGGTTATACACTAGCCATTTCCAGTTCATAGGGCGCCCCATAGATTTCAAATGACAGTCATTATTTAATAACAATACGTCTTAGATCTATTCTGTTTAATGGTAAGATTAGTTTTGAAACGTAAAAGCTCCGAATTTAACAGCAAGATAGCGATTCCTTTAGAAGCTCAAATTGGATTTTTTAATAAGAGTTCGCGAGATTTCTTGGTAAAATTTTATAAGAAAGCTTTAAATTTGTTTTAAAATTTTTAAAACGCCTATTTATGTAAACTATTTATGTAAACATGTGCAATAAATAAAATTGAATTTATTAAATTCGAGGTTCTATTTTGAGAAAGCTATTTTTGTTCCTTTATTTGTTTGTTGGGTGACAAGGCAATCTTTACGTGTAAAATCTTTTTTAAACAATTTCAAGCAACGTTTTGATTCAGAAGTATGGTTTTTTACCACAGCGATTCAGATCTGGTCACCAATCACGGCTAAAGCCATTTTAAGCAACGTTTCAATTCTGAATGGAGGTCTTACCAGGGCAAAACAGAGAGTATCTTCCACTCTTAACAATAATAAATATTCCCGGTGTATGAATAACCTGACGATATGTGTGAAAATTGCCTAACTCCTCTTCCCCATCTCCTTTTCTACCCTCCTTTTCGTCCCCATTACCTTCAGCGTCACAACATACCCAATTGGGAATGCCATAGTTTCACTGGCTCCAGGCGGTTGAGGGCTTGTGCGGTATTCATACAAAAGAAAATATAAGTGCTTTCCTTCCATCAAAAACTCCAGGATTAAAAAAAGCAAATCTTTAAATAAGCGAACCGAGGCTATGAAATTTCAGAATTCACATTATTTTTAAAGTCTTTTTAGCAAAGAAAACAATTCCAGAGTTCTCTGCATCTCCCTTTTGCAGGAACCTCTGTTGGCCCGAACTACTGCATCAATTCAGATTCCAGATCTTTAATACATTTTTCGGACCACCCCAGCTTTTAACGGAGAACTTTGCATCGAACAGTGGCGTCGCGTTCAGGTTTTGCAATTATTTTCAGCTTTCTAAAACGTTTGATTGTTTTTGGTGGATGTTTTTACCACTAAAAGGGCCCGCGGTTGAGAGAATTTAGTCTCTCAACAGCGACAGTTGGAAAACTATTTCAAAATTCAAAAAAGTCTCCCAACTAGAAAGTCCCACTTCCATATACCGTAATGGATTTTTATACTCACAAATGACGCAACACATTAGTCTCCGCATCTAAAATCTCTCGTAAAAATCTACCTATAGATTAATTTTCAGAAAGCAGACAACTTCATCGAGGAAATCAAAAGTTGTAATCAATTTACCGACAGTATCTAAAGATACTCAAGGCCTCCGTGTTTGAGTGGTTTCGATCCTCGGATACGAATCCGGAAGTCACGCATTCAAATCTTTTATTTGATGAAGTAGTGTTCTTTCGAAATGAATAAATTGATTAAAAATAAATACGGCATAATTGCAACATTTGAAAGCGTGGTAGTTTTCAGAATTAGAAGATACTTTCAATATCGCCCGGTGAAAGACCACCATTTAGCCGTTTTTAGTGTCCAGATCTGAATAATCAGGTACTTCTACACCTTCCTCCTCCATTTCCTTAACCTCCACACTATCTTCAGCGTCGCCTATCCCAATAAGGGATGCCGTAGGATCATTGATTCAAGACGGTTGGGAGCTCTGATATTTTTTGGCGGATTTTTTTGTTTTCTAAAAACAAGGTTTTACAATGATTTTCGATTGCTTTGTCATGGATGGTCATTTAAACATGTGACTGCGGTTTCACCTTAAAGGCCTTTCACACCTTTCTGTAGGAAGAAATATGAAGGCAGTGGTTGGGAGCGTCCTAGAACGCCTCCTAGATCTCAGCGTGAGTAGACAAATCGGTCCTAACTCCGAAATTGCCACGAGCGAACCCACGTCGGCGTGCGAGCGATCAAGGTTACAAAATATTTCAGGTCATCTGATCAACTGGTTCCACTACTCTCATTACATACATAAGCGCAAATTACAATGTTTCATCCACCAGTTCTTCACCCATATTTTCTTTAAAACATATTGCACAGAAGAAAGTGCCAGAGCCATTCCCATTGGCGACATGTTCGTTGGTGAGCGCTTTGCTACAGGATCAGTTTTACACTGCGGCAGGGACGAGTATGTGTGAAAGGCTTTCAAGAATGCTTTGTTAAACCGCATCCTTTAAATATCAATACAGTTTAAATGTGAATTGATAGCTCCAAATTATGACTAGCAGAACTTATAAAAAAATAAAAAAAACGGTGCTGTGAAAGTATCAATTTCAAGCGTCCACATTATTTCTGGTAAAACGCCTTAATGGGAAATAAATCCAGTTCAGGCCACTGCCATCTAACAACCTAACCATCTAACGAATAACGTTTTCCAGTTGAGTAACCGCCCCTGCACCACTTGCATCTTGTGTAAGGCGGAACATCTGTTACTAAACCCCGAAGCGGGATCTAGCATCATAAATTACTTCAGTGAGGGAGTGTTCTTCCTTACCGCTGCCTCTGTTACGCTTGACATACAGGATGAAGTACAAATTGAGATGGGATGCCGGAAAACGGATAAGAATATGCACTTTGCTTTTAATTTCCTACATATTTTACGAAAAAATAATTTTACATACTTTATAAATTCAATTAAACGTGATGCCCTACTAAGCAATGTAAAATCGTGTGATTTTGGTTTGAAAATTAGATGGCTTAGAAAAATTTCAGATGCGTTAATTAAAAACCGACACATATTTGCCTTTGAAATAATCGATATTTTTATTTTTATTTTATAAGCCCTGAAAAAATAAAGTATCGGACTTGCAAAAACTCCTTAAAATTCAAAATTTCCCACTTACCCCTTTTCGGTTGTGGTTTTTTTTATTTGGAAAATTAAATTCCTTGGAAAATGATCGTGAAATGTTTAAATACATAGTTGTGCCTAAATTCCGCAAAATAAAATAAAACCCGCTTTTTAGCGAAATTTTTTTCGTACAGGAATTTGAACCCTATCGCCATCTACATAAGAAGTGTTATTGTTAGCGGCCAGATCCCTAATTTTACACGACGTGGTTCATTACCTTAGTTATTATATTCATGTATGCAAAATTAAATTTCAATTTTGTTTTTAACCCTCCGATGAGCGATAAAGTCTGGCAAGACCTTTTCAATGTTTAAATTGAGAATATTTTTACTGGAGTGTTAAAATGAAACGGTTTCACGAACTCCTTGAAACGCTTCTCAATTTCGCATATTTTAAAACCGGTTTCGTGTAGAAACACTACAAGGTCTATGCAGACCTAACAAATATTTTGAAGTTAGTTGGTGTGTGTTTTTGTGGTTGGATGCTTGTTAGAAAATGGTAATTGTTTGGTCGCGTATAAAATTATATCACTGCTGATTTGCATCATTCATAATCCACCGTGAATGTAATCCCGAGATAAAGACTGACAAGAGACGCTAGTGGAACGCTAGTTACGCTAAAACGCTAGTTACTACCAGCGTCTCTCTACTAACGCTAGTAGTAACGCAACGTAGTCACGCTTTCTCAATAGTTAGAATTTCCACACATGGAAGAACGGGCTACCAATCCAAACGTACACCCTTACACGCATTCGCATATCAAATAAGCTTTGGATTTTTCAATGCTCTCGTAAGTATTTGAAAATACACACATTTTACACGAATACTATTAATCATTTTTTGGAACATTTTATTGGGACCGGCTTCACACTGGATTACAGAGACAAGTGAAATCTACAACTATTCTAAAGTATACTGTAATACCAGCTCGTAGTGGAGTGGAGCTGGCAACACGGTATTGCTTCCAAGTAGTTAAGCACACATTTTACCATTAACAATTACAAATCTGCCCTGATCATGGACACGGTTGACACAAAACGTTGGCTAAATGAGGTAGCGCAACACGGCATAACACCCCAAAAACAAATAACGAAAAAAAAAAATATTGTTTCGTTTATTTCGTGGAAAGTCTGCACATACATTTTTGTACCACTTACCGACTACCAGATATCGCTAATCGGATGTTTAAAAGATACATAAAGAAAACCGTAAATTACTTATAAATGTCTCCAAATCCTAACACAACTGACAAACATCCTTTGTATGATAAACGGTTGTTTATCAGCCACGCAAAATCCAAAACTTGCCCATTACTAAGAAAGTAAACATATTTATTAAAATCAGATTTTACATCAGCAGCAACAAAGCTTGCCGTCTAAACTCTGCTTTATTAATGTTAAATATATCAGTATCCGAAGTTAGTGATTCTATTTAACAACATTATAGCTCTCACCACTGGCATTACCGTTGTCAAACTAGTCCGGAATGCTGGGAGATAGAACATTCTATGCTGTCGGCGACGGAGACAACCACCAGCAACACAGAAATTAAAGTTCTCCGTGATTGTCGAGTTTACCAACAATCCACGAATCAGTTTGAAGAAACTATCTTATTATCTGAATTACACGATCTAAATTTATCACTAAAAATCCCTTCTATTTCTACAGCTGACGAGTTTAGCCCAAGTTGAACTCTAATAATTCAGACCAAACTCCAACGTCTTCAGTTGAACTCGCCGCTGAGTCAGCTCTCTGGGTAGCTATTCTCCAAGCCCTCGTCGCTCGCAATCGCCGTCGAAAGAACGTACATTGGTCGACGTGGTTATTCCTGAGCCTGGCCGACCGGAACTTTCTTAGACGCCAAACGCCAAAAGACATTCGACACAACAACGAGTGGGGTAGACCAGTAGTAGCTGGCGCACGGCAAAAAATTCAGAAATTTTGATTTCATAGAAAAAATATTCTACCCCGGGGTAACAATATTGACAACTCTCAATCGAAAAATGTGAAACAGAAAAATCAGAAAAATATAGAATCTCGTAATTGAACTCAGGACCTCTGCCTTGCCTGGGTTTTGTTCTAACCACTGAGCTAATTCATCATCGTCATTATCATCTTCATCCGCTTATTCTATTCGGGTCGGGGACCCATTGCATCGACAAGGCTCCTCCTTATGTCCCTGTCTTGTGCTGACTGTTCGGCCTCCGTACATGGCAGTCCCGTTCTCTCCTCACACAGTTTCCCACTGGACGTCTACCCTCTGGAATCGCACTTAGTATCTTCCTCGGAATTCGTTTATTAGCTAATTCGATTCATAAAATTATATCCAATTCGGTCATATTAAACCGTAACGTACTTCAACTGAGATCTATAAAAAAAATGTTTATTTTTTTAACGTAATTTTTTTGGCTGCTTTCTTTATGCCTGTACTATTTACCTATTTTCTACCCAAATCTAGATAACATTTTAGATAAATGTACCCATTTTTGTATTTAAATTGTTTGGGAAATTATTAAAATTATCCGATGGAAATGACACTGTAAAAGCTCTGCTTTTTTAAGTACGGTAAGTTCAAAGTTAAGTAAATAAAAATCCACGATAAAAAATTCTAGCCTTAATAATTTTTTGGAGTTTTCCATATAAAAGCACTCAGTTACAAAGTAAAATTTTGATTCTGAGACTGAACTTGAAAAGAACACGTCTTGTATATTTAAATTGAATAATTTCGTAGATGTTTAAGCAGATGATTTGTGTTTGGATTGTGATTTAAAACTTGAACAAGGTCATCAATACTGGTCCGACCAATGACTCGTTTTCGTCTACATCATTTGGATGACCTCTGCGTCTTTGGTTCGAGATCTTTGATGTTACTGATTGTATTGAAGTAGTTGTGAAAGACTAGATAATCTGATCTGAACTGCATTAAACTCCAAGCATCTCTGTACTTTAAAACGAACAATGCCCCCTGAAAGTTTTATAAATATTGCCAATGTACAAAAAGAAATAGAGGATACTCAGGAGGAATCATGCTACGAAGCTATGGGTGTTTATTTATCATTCTCAAAGATACATTATTAAAAAGGGATGGACAAAGAAGGCCCAATAGTAGCAGGATGCAGTAAATTTTCGTAATAGTAATAGTTTCATCATTCGGACAATCTGTTTTTTTTTTTGTTTTAGATTATGTTGTTTCCATCAGGGATATCAAAAACGTATAATTACTTAGGTTGCGACCTTATTTTTTTTAAATTTTCAGATTTAATTTTATTTTTGGTACTGTATCAATGTTTGCTAAAACGACATACCTAATCAAAGTAATTTTACGTAAACTTATGAAATAATTGAAGCATTAATAATGTTTATAATTTTTCAAAGGTTTGACGAGTAGAGTGCAGACAGCGTAAGATTTTCCGTGCATTTAAAAAACCTCGGCATTTTAAAATTCGCTCTTAAAACATGGACTGCATAAAAACACTTTTTTAACAATAGCTCCACACAGGAGGCCTTGAGAAAAACAATTTCCCTCAAGGCTTATATCATCTTGAGGATCCTGTGTGGAGGGTATTTTTAAGGAAGGAAAGGAAAGGAAGTTCTGGGAAGGAAAAAGGAATGAGGGGTGGGTAGGAATCTGGGGGTCAGTTTGTCCTGACGTATGAATCCATCCCTCCAATTGCAGTGCAAGGCGATGGATCGAGAGAATTCGTGTGGAAAGGTCAAAAGGCCTCCATCAACCGGTCTCTCTCGATCCGACCCGCCACCCAGCAGGTGGGCAGGCGCATCCGCCGCCGAGACCTGGACAAACCCCACCCCTTGAACCCGGGCACCTCGGGTAAGTCACGAAAAGAAGCGAACTTACAACAAATTCAAGAACTTGACGGCGTGATATAATATTTTCATTAATATCATTCATTTAATATTAAGTTCTACAACAAAACAGCCTGTAACTAGCCTAATGTAAACTAAGCCAGGCAATTTTACTATCCTGAAACGGGAAATCTCCTAGTTTGACAGTCAAAGTTTTCTTATAATGTGTTTGAATTTTTGTTCAAATAAATAAATATAAATAAATATTTGACCACTGCTGTAAGCTGTACTTACAATCTCAGTTATTTTCTTTATTTAACTGCCTATCCAATTCCTTTATTCAAGGTTAGAAATATGTATTAAAACATTATGTCAGTGGTAGATTATTAAATATCATATTTGAGTATTCAAACATCTCAATGAGTCACTTCGTTCAATCGCAGACATTTTTTAACGAAATGGATTCTGCAGATGGAACCTATTTACGAAATTTTTCTCGGCACATTTTCCAAAAAGCGGTTATTTATTGCAAAAATTCAAATCAATACGCATTCAGAACACCCTCAGCATCGAGCATTTGTATTCTACGAGTACCTTTTACCAGCAAGTGGTCGACGACTTAGATCAGTAAGGGTGAGATATACTCAGGCAATTGTTCAGCTGAAGGCTTCACCATTGTTTTGCCCCCGTAATATATGGTAAACAATGGACGAATCATTAAATCAGTGAGATTAATTATGCATTGATAGAAATAATTTAAGATGAATACGATAAACCGTCAATGTTTGTGAATAGAACTCAAAATCATAAATATGTTTATAAAATACTAGAACAATAGATCGTTTATATACGACAATTAAGTCTGTTGTGGTTTTTTGAATAATATTATTTAATTTTTATTTATTAATACAAGAAAAAAATTTTATTACAAGTTTTATTCCCACAAAGCTGTCGCTCGACGGCTTGTCTGTAGGTTGTATAAAATAATATACATATTTTTTTAAATTAATAATACATGTAAATAAAATATTATACATAAAATAACGTATATCAATGTACTACCTAAATACAAATTGTTTAGGCAGGTACGTTAAAGTGTTCAGAGATACATTGAATCGTCATTTATTATCCAACGCTTAATGTTTTTGGGGGAGGGTCTCTCATAATTCTGAGGTTTAAAAAACTTTATTGAATTTATTAAAAATCTCTGGTATTAAGCATTAAGCGTTCTGCTTCCATATGATTTGTTTATTTCTATTTCCATATGTTAAGTTTGTTGTGGTTTTTTGAATAATATTATGATTTGTATATTCCCATACGAGAGTAATCGGGGATAAAAATTAAAGGGTGTAAAAGACGTTATGAAATGAAGGAAATCGTTCTAAGAAATCTGGAGATATGTTGAAAAGAGTTAGTCTAAAAATAATACAAGTACGTCAAAACCATCAATATATATTACCAATGGTAATAACGCAGAGCAAAAACGGAAGGATACCTTTGGTACCTATAAATCCGAAATTTTTTATCAAATACTCCAAATGAATATAGTTATACAGCCTCACCCATAAAACAAACTGCTTACTCCAGACGATAGAAATAACTAACACAATTTATGTTCCTTCAACAAAAACATCACTGAATAAGAAAAGATTGAAGAAAATTCAATAAAGCTTGTTTTTCTTGAGTTCATCAAATGTTTTAAGTTAATTTTCACGTTCTGTGGAAGTTCTATTTAAGTTCTGTTATTATATCATTATAGGCCAGTGGCTGCATGATACTAAAATAATCACAGAATTTGAATACAACCTATACAAAACGTGAAAATCAACTTTAAATATTTGGTGAATTCATCAAATTTTTTGAAACAACCCATCCTTAGTATCTTCCACTCTGGAACGTGCCGAAAGTATACAATGTATTATTTTTAACGAATCAATTAAAATACATTAAGCAATTAATTAATTTAATTTTGTAAAAATACACAAATCATTCAAAAAATGATTGGAAAAAAACACCGGAAATCAAATTCGGATTGCTAGTCGTGCAATTTAGATACAAGCGAGTATCTAAACGACTCAGTCCTGATATTGTTATTGTAATTAATTAATAATTAAGTGGAAAATTAATTATGGTCTACGATTTATGAAAATGTTGAAATTGATACTTGAATAAATCCGATTTATCACCGCTGAACAGAACTGAAAGTAATAAATATACCAATATCGTTTGAATAGGGGAATATATCAACTAATCAGCCTTTTCCGCACGTTCAAGTATTTCTATTGAGAACTAGTGAGGTAAAACATTTTCAAAATCCTCAAGTCATTGAATTCACTAAAAAATAGTCAACGCTTGTGAAATATTTTGAAAATCGAATATCGTATTTTTTTCACCATTATATCGACGGTAAAATGTGACGCCGAGCTTGTGATATTTGACTGGTAATTTGGTTTCCAGACTGAAAACGACATCCGTTAATTGAGACGTCACTAACGTCGTCGCGCCGCGTCAATCCGACGTCAATCGTCCGCAACCTTTTACGTTGTATTATGTATTACTCAATCGACTGGCAAATATTGCCTTCGATAAAAAATATTATGTTTACAAAAATATTTTTCGGTTTTTACGGTTCAAAATAGTTGGTTACAAAACATTGCACATGCGTGTAATACAGTTTAGCCAACTCAGCTCCGTTAAAACTGCAGATATTGCTCCAAAATAAGGCCGACAGCTCGAAAAAATGTTTACGTTTAGATTCTTAGTTTGTTTTTTCAACTAATCAAGCTCCTTTTTTTCGACTAAAATTCATGGCGGAAAATAGTGATTTTTTAGGAACCGGTTATTTAAGGAAAAGAAGGGGAGAAAGTCAGGAAAGAAAGGTGGGAATAAAAAGGAATAAGGATGGTTAGGAATCTGGGGGTCAGTGTGAGAGTGTTGCTAGAGAGATCAAAAGGTCTCACCGAACAAGTCTCTCTTGACCCAGTCTGACAAACAGTTGATGGGCAGACGCGTCCGCCGCCAAGATCCGGACAAACCGCACCCCACGACTCCGGACACCCCTGCTAAATCACCAAACCTAGCGAATCACTTGGGATAACCTACGGCAGAGGTGTTGGTTATCCAATAAATGTTTCTTGAGGCGGCCTACCCATTTCCGTCTTCCAAATTGAAATTTAGCACACAATCTGTCTCATAATGTTAGGGCTTATTCATACATAAGCTCTAAGCAGGAGTTAAGAACTGAGAAAAAAATTCCCTTTCTGCCTATGTTTTCTTTGGAGATGCGTGTGAAAGGTCTTTCTAGGGAAAGGAAGAAGAAAATGTTCTGGGAAGGAAAAAGGTATGAGGTGTGAGTAGGAATCTGGGGGTTGATTTGTCCAAGAGTGACAGACGTAAGAATCTATCCCTCCCTTTACGGTAGAGCGAATAGATGGAAGTGAATTTTAAGCAAATAATGTTAAGACTTTTGATTCACGAAATAAGCCCACATCGCATTTTTTGTGATATAAAAGTGTATATATCACAACAAGGTAGCTCTAAAAAATAAACAAAAAACTAAATCAAAACTAAGTACAGTAAAAATACTTCTTCGAACTTCGCAAATTCACTTTGTGGCGTCATTATTAATTTATTGAAAACAAATAAGTTTGTGTACACCACTAGTTAATTAACAATATCGACATGTTTCAAAAACTATGTTTTCTTCGTCAGGATGATAAGTTAAATTATTGTCGATATTGTTAATTAAATAGTGGTGTACACAAAGTTATTTGTTTTCATTAAATTAAACAATAAAAATAGTTTGGTGGAAGATTTACGCTTCTTCGTGACATCTTTATTGCAAATTGAAATATTTATATCAAAACCTTTTATAAAAATACCTATTTAGTCGTATATAAAAATGAACCGTTTGAACATAATATATTTGTATCTAATGAAAAATTTGCACAACATTTTTTTCAATTTCTCCGGGAAAAATTGCCTCGATGAAGTGAAGTTTTTCCATTAAAAGAGACGTCTTTTCGTCTCCTGTTCTCTGAATTCATTAATTTTTTCTTTATTGTAGAGTATTTTATTTCACTTTCAATTTCCGTTCGTCCTTGTTTCCAGAACAACTTCCATTTATTCTTTTTACAGAATACCTGGCGAAGAATATCCTATAGGAAGGTGGGATTTTTTTATTACATTTTTATCAATGATTCTTACAACAAATGAATGAACTAATCTTTGAAGGGTTTTTTCACCTGAGATCCTGAGAAAAATATTATTCCTAAGGACCTTTATCATCTTTGGGGACGCTGTGTGGGGTTATTTTTAAGGAAATGAAAGAGATATAGTTCAGTGAAGGAAAAGATTATGAGGGGTGAAAAAGAATCTGTGTGTCCAGGAGTGAAGGACGTATGAATAGATACCTCCCATTGCGGTGCGAAAGCGATGGATCTAGAGTCCAGCTGGAGAGGTCAAACGATCTCCATCAACTGATCAATCAGCTTCTCCCGATTGGTCACGCAGCTGGTATATAGACATGTTTGCCGCCAAATCCTGTTCAAACCTCACCACATGAACTCGGGCACCCTTATTAAGTCACCAAACGTAGTCAACCACTCAGGGTTACTTATGGCAGAGGTATTTGTTGTTCAGTGGATGGTTGAATTTTAACTAACGAACAACTTTTTTCAATATATAAGACAATTTGTCTATTGTTGACTTTTCAATTTAAAGTGACAAATTAAACCATATGTTGCTATGTAAACAAAGGTTTTATTATTACTTTCACATTAAAAAAACACTAATTACATTATCGTAAGGTTATAAACATTACCTGTAAACAAAGAAACGACATTTAAAGTTTATTTGTCGATCTTTTTATATTGAACATATTTAATTATTTTCTAAACTTTCAATTGCTCAAATGTCAGTCACATAGCGAATAAACAATAATGTTGTAACCAAGACAACAAACACATCAGTGACATTTGAAAAGCGATTCTTAATTCAAACACAAAGGGATACTTGGCATTTCTAGGTAGGTATTCCTTTACAAATATATGAACAGAATTCTTCCTCAAGTCGAGTTTCTACCTTCATTTTTATTTTTATTTATTTTAAACACAAGATTTTTGCCTTTAATTTGATATTTCCTTAGTTTGTACATTATGCAATGTGTATGCATACCCTTCATTACACATTACTGGTATTACGCATACAACTTGCTTATTTAATTTTTTGAGGTCGTACGTGTTTGGTGCAATCAACTCGTGAAATGATGAACGATGAAGTCTATTATTTGATCTAATTTGTGTTTCTATGTAAAAACATCTTATTCCAGAGACCTTTGAATATTATGTTAGGTATTATTAATTTTCGTTATTCTGGTTAACTAAGCAAATTTCCATACGTTCTTAACAATATATCCTCCCAACCAAAGCCATTAATTAATAATGACCCACATCACCGCACCATTACACGTGACGTCAAATTATGGCAAATGAAAGCCCTAATCCGTTCCTTTCTCTATTCTAGTGATTTTTTAAAGTAGGGGTCGCGAGGCATCAATAAACACAATTAGATTTTGAAAAAATTTATTGTTTAAAGCAAACCATGGTTATAATTTTACAGAAAAAGGTCACCAACAGGAATTAATGTACCCAAGTAACACGAATTAAAACGAAGGACGTTTTTTAAATAATAATAATTTCCGAGACAACATTATTTCGAGATACAGAGTTTGAGGTCATCCTCCGAATGTAGTTTAATTTTTTATTTCTTTCGTACTTTACATCGCATCGAAGAAAGAAAGGTGTACTTTTTTGTAGTGCCTAATACTTACGAGAAGTGCACACCATTTAAAACGGTGACGGGCCGCATGCGTCTTGCAAGTCCATTTCGTGCGGCCCCGGGCTTTGACTAAATAGAATATCAAAGCCTTCTTCTTCTTCTACCCCTCTCACAGTTTCTGGAGTTGCCTTGCCCAACTGTGTCCGGAGTGGCCCACTGGACGTCTAGCCTCTGGAATCGCGCTCAGTATTTTCCTCAGATTTCGTTCATCAGACATTCTTGGTTCGTGTCCAAGCCACCTCAGTTGTAATTTTTCTATGAAGTTCAATGTTCAGATTGTCACCGATCGTCGTGTGAGAATATCAAAGTAATTGCGTTAAATATTTTCAAAATTTTGCAAAAGGATTTGGCGAAATTTTAATCTTTCTTAAAAATTTCGAATCAGCCGCTCAAAATAATATTTTTTTTTTACATATTCTTAAGAACATTGATTTTTGTGGCTACTTAAGGAAGGTTTATTTCGACCTTAATTGCAGACATTTTTTATAGAACACTGCAGCGCTTTTTTGTTGAGATTTATGTTTGATGCAATCTAAAAGTTAACATTTTGTAAAATTCCAAAAATATTCTTGACGACGTACTGTACTTTTCGAACGAAAGTAAATCAACAACATTTATTGGTTTGACTTTGGACATGCTGCAATTTTTGCATGTGGCAATTTTTTCCCTCTTTTTGCGATAAACTCTTTAAATCTTTTCTTTAGATTAAGTTCTAAGTTCTTTAAAATTTCAGATAAAAATCTGAAACATTTATTGGTAAGGACTTGGGGAGATAAAATGTTCTGCTGCGGCGCTTTGCTTTTAATTTCTTCGAAAGACACCGTCTGCAAACTTAACCATGTCCAGCTATGTGTATCCTACCATCTACGGCCCGCGTAGGAATAGTGGTCATCACTAATTTAACCCATGAAAAAGGCTGCGGGGTCGCGAGGTGGTGAATTCTCTAATTATTACTAAAAGAGGGTTGTGCCTTTAAAAAGTTTGAGAACCGCTGCTCTATTCTAACTACCCACTACCCCTTGAGGGTTGGTCGCGTTTCTTATTGGGCAATCGGGCGCGAGGCACTGGGCACAAGGGATGACCTGAATATTCCAACCAACCCCCGCCATCAACTTTATCCATTCACTATTTTCTGGATTGCCGGCGGACGAAGGGAAGATTCAGATCAAGAAAAAAATTATTTTCTCTACGACAAAATCCATCTATTTGAGAAATATTTATAAATTTTTAATTTGCAATTACTGTATAATTTTAATATTTTAGAAAATTTGTAAGATATTATGAATATTATATGTTTAGACGATCTGTAAGGCATAATGAATATATATATATATATTAAATTTTAAAAAATATTTAAATTTTAAAATTTTTTTAATTATATATTTTTTTTTTATAAATGAAGTAAGAAAAATTATTTATTCCCCATTACTTATTATGTTTACAAAACCTAAAAAATAAAACGCACTTAAATGAGTCATATCAATGACGTCATTATAAAACAATCAAGAAAACCTTAAAACTTAATTGGGGAAACAGATTCCGAACCCCACACAAAATACTTTTATTTAGTGTATCAGCAAATTGGTTTAACCGGTAATAAACCAATATAGAAACCTTCAAAAATTGACATTTAAAATCTTATAAATAAGTCATCTAACAGTGGATTAACTAGAGTTTTTAAATGGTCTTGTAAACCGAAACAGCTCTAACAAAAATACATATTTAAATACTTGCAGAACTTGATAACAAAATAATCAAATTTAATTTCAATTAAATTTAAAAAAAAAATTAAATGGAGTTCCACGAATTAAACACAAAAAGAATAAATAATATAATAATTTCTACATGCGCATAAATAATGTTTATTTTCTCACTCTTTTTTACTACAAGATGAAGACTTTTCAGCGACTTTTGTAATTGAAGTTTAAGGTTTGGATAGGGTATTTTCACTGTCTTCTACGACAATGTTTTTTTTAAATACTTTTTTAACAATTTGGAGGACTAAATGCGCTTCATTCAATTAGAAATAATTTTAGATTTTCACGGCCAAAAGTTTTAGTTATTTGTTTTAGGGGTGTTGTGCCGTTTTGCGCTACCTCCTTCTTTAGCCAACGTTTTGGAGAGCGTTACAGTGTCCATCATCTGTCCATCATCTGCCCGGATGATGGACACTGTAACGCTGTCCAAAACATTGACTAAAGAAAGAGGTAACGCAACACGGCGTAACACCCCACAAACAAATAACGAAATTGATTTTATTTGTATACTTAGCTTGTCTTTTTGCTTTTTTTGGTTTTATAATTACGTGAGGTGTGTACCTCTATTTATTTTTTGAAATGATGAGCCACAATATTTTCGACTCAGATTTCGACTCTATTTTCGACTTTTTCACTCTTGTATACTTGGAATCGGGGGGGACTGTGACGGGCATTAAGTCAGTGGAACACTGATATCTTAAAATTATAAGTTGAAAATTTTCCACGATAGATGGAACCTTGTTATTCCAAATATTTAATATTTCTTAAAATTGAAGTTTTGTCTCGAATTGAACACTGAGCTTATTGAGAATTCCAAAATTGTGCCTAGAAATGACTTATATCAACAACCTTTCTTTAAATGTAAAATTTTCAGAAACTTTCGTGAATTTTAGCTTAATTGAAAAATTATCTAAAACCAATGCCAATGTTATTTTTTTTCTGTTATCAATAAATCCTATAATTTTTCATTAATTTTCTTGTTATTATTTACAATATTTTAAAACTTTTTTTTAATGATTTCAAATTTGAATTTCCTCTTCAAACACAAAAACATTATGCCTTATTGGTGAGGAAAAGCTCATTTTATTTATCACAATGTAACATGGTAAAAAAATATTTCGTTCATTTAATATAAAAAAAATGGTTCCATGACAACTCAACGTGGTATTTAGATTGCATTGAGACATCTAGTTTAGACTCGCAATCATGCACATAGATAGCAGCGTTAAGATAATGAAGATAATGTTTACGATAAAGTAAAAAATAACGTACGTTGTGATATGGTTGAATAAGCTTGATGTTCAGAGTACTTCTCCGGGAAGGAAGAGGTTCTGCGTTCAATTCTTAGATGCGAGTGAAATCTGATTTTGTGAAATTTTCGAATCACATTTTTCGTTAAAATGGCTAATTAAGTTTCGTTAAAATGGTTAATTAAGGTTTTATTATTCTAACTAAACGAAGAATTAAAATGAATAAGAATTTCTCATAATGTTCACAAAACAATAAATAAAAGACAAATCGTCCCCTCAGTTCTTGTATGTTCATTAGACCATTAGAAAATTTTACAGGAAGAGAAGGTTTTCTTTCGTTATTTCAATGAAACATTATGAAAGGTGTTTAAGATAAAGCTATTTTCGTAAAGGTAAAGGTCTCCTTAATTTCAATTATTCTTAGTTAAGTGATTACCTATACTTTTTTATACTCTATTTTTAATTTTAAAGTGGAGATCGAACAAAAACTAAAATGGTCTATTGAACATACAAGAACTGAGGCGACGAAATGGCAAACTTTCATCCAATATCGACTTTTAATCTATCGAAATCCTTCTGAATCGCCCCCAGAAGCTCGGTACGGATTGAGATGATGAATGTTCGGATAAGTGGAGCTTTTTAACCCGGGATTCTGCGGACACTAGATAAGATAGAGCTTCGATAGCAATAAATTACTCTTTATTGCTTCCCCGTGGTAATTTTTGACAATTCCACCCCAATGACGTCGTTATGAGAGGTTATTAATTCGATGTATTAATAATGCATAAACACTTCTCTGGAACATGGAAACGGGGATGAATGGGTGGGATTAGGAATGTAATTGCTTTTGTTGGAACAAATAGGATAATTTTAGATAAAAATACGAAGAAAAGATTATTCCTAGAGAAGCAATTAAGTTTGGATTATAATTGAGAAGGAAATAGGATAACCGTGAGGATTTGAAAAAAATTCTCTCTCAAGCAAATTGATGTCGAATTTTGGCATCAAAACCAAAATCTATGTACTCATCTACATGTTTTTAACGATAATTCTTTGTAATTAATTGAAGTCAAAACTTCTTGAGCAATTTGAAAGTTGATGAAACGATAAATAGCGACACTAAAAAGAAACACACACACATACATCTACAGGATTTAGTCTGCGAGAGAAGGAGGTAGTATAATCGGTCTCCTCTTTATGCGGTGCTTCGTAGTCTCTACCACTTGTGAATTGCACACTCTGTTTTTTTCTCGAAATGTTCGTGCAAGAGTCCTAAATACCCGGAGCCTGTGGGACTATGGCATCACGGCAACGCGGCTAATTCGGATAGATTTAGTCAACTTTTTTTACATAAGCTCCATACAGGGAGCCCTGGAAGTACAGGAGACCCAGAAAGTAAGGAGGAGGATGAGAGAAATAATTTTCTTCAGGGCCTATGCCATATGCAGGGGATGCTGTGTGGGTTTTTTTTTTTTATTAAGAAAATAATGAATAGGAAGTTCTGGGAAAGAAATAGGTATGAGGGGTGGTTAGGAATCTGGGGGTCAGGAGTGACGAACGTATGAATCCACCCCTTTCTCAGAAAGACCAGTCTTTTTCGATCCGGCCCGCCACACAGCAGGTGGGCAGACACATCGGCCGACTTTGACAAATTTCACCCCCATGCACCCAGTCGCCAAACTTAGCGAACCACTTGAGGCGACCTATGGCAGAGATGTTAAGTGGTTCCTGGGGCGGCGGTACAACTTAAAAAAAAATGGTGAAAACTTACGAAATTGTGAAAACAACTTGTAAAAACTTATGAAATTGTGAAATAAACTTGTAAAAACCTATAAAATTGCGCGAATAATAATAATTAAATATCATTTTAAAAAATTGCTTTTGTCTCAAAGTCGTCTTTCATTATTGTAACACTTTTTTTTTAAATTATTTTATATGATATTATTAGTTCCAAGACAACTAAACAAAATGACATTTCAACACCCATTTGAAAAGGCATTACAAGCGATGAAAAAAAGGCATCCTAATTTTGCATTACGTATTTAACCTATTTATTTTACCACTTTTAGTGAATTTTGAAAAAGGTTTTTGGTGATAAAAAATCATTGTGTTGTGTTGTCCGATCACCATTATCTAATGATTAAAAACTATTAATGATAATAATTATTATTTATTTGTATAGCATATTTGCGGTTAGTTCCAGTGTGTCAAAAACAGCAAATCAGAATCGAAAACTTTGCTTGTAATTGCTTTAACCGTGATAATAGTGACAAAATCTGAAGAGACTGAACCATCATCGGCTTCGGAAAGTTTCGACTTCGACGGTTTTAATGTTAAAAGTACATAAAATATTAAACATAGTCTTAATGCACTGATAATAATGTATTATTCATTCAGTGGGTCCTGAAAACTAATTAATTTTAAAATATATATTAAATTTATTCCAAATCAAACCTTATATCAAATTTTAAGGTATTGTTACTAGGAAAACAATTTTCTTCAGTGCACATATCATCTTTGGGAATGCTTTTGCAGAGAATTTTTGTGGAAAATAAGGAGTGCAACTGGATTTCGAAGAGACCCATGTTGTAGAAGAGACGAAACACAGTGGTTGGAAAATCGGTTCACAGTCGAGCTGTTAAACCGAAGAACGAGTCGTAGAAGCGACTCGTTCTCATGTGACAAATGACAACTGTATACAAATGTTGGGCGCGCGTTTGGCGTGTTTTCCGACTGTGCACCGGTGCCAAAGAAGTCATGACGCTAGTTTCTCAGAACAGCTAGGCTGTAAAGATTGCAATCCATTTGTTAAGATCGGAAAATCTATCAAATGGACCAGTACCATTGATTTGCGAGAAAAAAATAAAACATCCAAAAAAGCCATTTCAAATTTTTGATTCTTTTGGCGTAAACGTTAAAACCATAACGCTTACTTTATACGAATTAATTCAAAAAATTGCGGCATCTGTATCAATTTCACCGACAGAAAAGTTAGTGACAGAATTTAAAGATACTGTCAGCATTAAATGTCCTGGGAACAATATTCAACGCTTCGTCCGCCGACATGTTGGTGTTGACTCTGTTTGCCCCAAAACATTTAATAATATATCCTCCGAACAAACAGTGATCCATGGCAAGATTGCGGCCCACGCACCCTTCCCGTCGCTTGTCAGCCCGATGCGGAGTGGGTTTTATTTTCACATAGCTTATCATATTCTGTTCCCGTAAAAGCCTACCTACGTGGTGTCCTCTACTCAATTTTCACCACAAAGAGGGTTGACACTATCTCGCTTTAAACCCTTCCCCTGTGATTTCGCATTTATAAATAATTAAATAGTTGGACATTTTTGAAACACAGGTAAATAAAAAAACTTTTACACTAGATGTTCTGTGAACTGTAGTAAACCTTGCGTCCAAACAAATATGTTTCTAATGTTTTCGTATTAAAATCAAAACCTAAATTTCTTCTCAAATTTAAAAATTTACTTATTATGTAACATTTGTTTGATTTTAAATATAGAATCATTCAGTTTGTCCAAAGGTTAAGTTAAGTATAAGAAATGCAAATTAGAAATTCCAAGTAATTACGACGATTTTACATTTGAAAAATTAATCTTTGCTGAACCATCAACGGCCACCATCTTTAATTGGAATCGGAACATACAACACAAACCTACAGACATATGAGATGCAAATTCGCTACGCTCTATCAAATACATGTGATAGTGTTTCTTTTTAATGTGAACACCGAACGAGGGTTGCAAATGCGTCCTGTCCGAAGCTGTAGTTTTTGGCGTACCATTTCCCATTGGGTTGTTGTATGGCTGAATAGAGTAAGGAGAAGAAGCATATTTATAAGATGTATGTTAAAAACTACCTGGCTACTCAGATATGGTCACAAAACATGGCTAATTCTATTTTATGCAACGTTTATGTTCTGAATGGTTGGTTGGGCATTTATACACTACTTACCTACGTGCTTCTATACATCATGACCCTGTACTTGTGGTTAGTATTATTACATTTCCTTCCTACCCTTTCCTATAGACCTGTCATTTTTGATTTTACCCACGTCAGTCACAAATTGACCCTCTCCGCATAAACGTCTCCGCATTAATATTCCCGCATACCACAAAGAACGTACCGCGACTGATATAATTCTATAAAGTGCAAGGTGAAACAAGTCAAAATAGAAGAAAGTACCACGAGTTTCCGTAGTAAGTCATTTCTCAATCATTTCCTTATGTGCATATTATCTACTTGTGCAGTAGTCAAAACAGATACAAACACATTTCAAGGACCTTCGATATACGCAATCACACAAAACACGCATCGGTGTTCTTTCAATAAGGTGACACGAATAGCATTTATCACTCTTGAACATCCTGGACATATGAAATAAAGCAGATTTATTACATTTACTTACTTTATTTATTTTTTGTTTCTTTCTGTGCATTGCAGATTAACGTTATCCTATTTACAGTACACATAAAATTTTCATAACTTTTAACGAAAAAAATTATAATAATATATATCGTAGAGTTGTTGCCTAAAATTACTCTTGAAACCTTCAAGGCCAATTTTGGTAATGTCAAGGGACCTAGAGTTTTATTTAGCAGCATCACACCTCTTGTCGTGCTGTGCTTGGCCAGAAAGTCTGTTCTGCCGTGTGGGATACAGAGCAAGTCATGGTGACGACCCTGGGTAATTTGGTACGAACAATTAATAGCATTCTAAGAGGTATGGGCTATCAATGTAATTAGTTTATAATTTTATAAGCTGTTATTGTAAGGGTTCCATTCCTTCTAGATAGGAGACGACATAGCGCGTTTCAGATAGCAAATCCAGATGGTGCATAAACTTTTTTGGATTTGTTCCGATCTTAATATATATATTTCTTCTGTCCGTGTGTATGTCACTGAACTCCTCCTAAACGGCTGGACCGATTTTGATGAACTTTTTTGAGTGGGTTAAAGGGGATTTGAGAATGGTTTAAATTTACAATTTGGTCAACTGGAAAATGTTCTTTTAATTATTTTTTTTTATTTCTAAGGAGTTGTTGATTTTGGAGTGTTTTACATTGGATCCGGCAGACTGCGCTACCATCGCAGTATCGAACACTCAATATTATTATATTTTAATTTTAGTTTGTCCCGACAGTTGTGTACAGGACAACTTCTGTCGGGTCCGCTATAAATAAATAAAATAAATTGTGGAACATTCCAGAACACTCTCGAATGTTGTCCTGAGCGAAGCCGGGTAACCCAGCTAGTTAATCTGTGTATTTTTGCCGGTATGGGGCCCAAACAGCAGAAGCGTATTCTAATTTTGATCGTATAATGCAGTTGAACATCGATGTCATTGCTTCGGGCTTGGAAAATTATTTACTTATTCTTATCACAAATCCAAGAAGTTTGTTACGCGATGATGTCAACTCCACTATATGATCTGAAAAAGTAAATGCCGGGTAAACCAAAAACATATAGATACGGAGCAGAGGAAATTAATCACTTGGTTACGTAGGTCGACAACTAGTCTAGTAACTTATCAATCATCTTATAAAGGATCCCTGAATTTATTCCACTAATTTTGGTGAGACGAAATACAATCTAATAAAATGAGTTGAAATCTGTACATCATCTATACGATTTAGTTTTTTTTTCATACGACAAAAAGTTTTGCAGTTATTTCAAAGCTTGCGATACAATGCCTAATTCATTTCAGTATTTAAATTAATTTAACGGCAGTGTTTTTCTTCTAATTAATTTTAAGACCTTTATTTCCTCTGGTAACCGCATTTATCAACAACCGCAGGCCTAAAACTGAAATTCAAAGCCGTCTAAAATGACCTTCAACCTCCAATAGACTGACCTCCAGACGACGAAAATACATTACGAAAAATAATTACAAAGACTTAATCATAATCAACAAACTGTAAAACAAAAGGTTTCAGAGAAATTGTGCTGTAAACTTTGCGGCCGTTCTGATATCCTATTTAAACTAAGATATTTATGAAGCCCCTTGACATAAAATTGTAAATTATAAAGATTTTTAAGTTTTGATAGTTTTTAGGCTTGTGATAATATATTTCTTGAACTGTCTGCAGACTTTTGACACAGTGATGTGGGAGTTCACAATCTGACAAATATTGATTTCAAAAGTTTACAAAATCAAAAGTAAGACGTCATTAAAATATATTATAATAAAACAAATATAAAACTTTTTCCACTTTAATTTTATTAAAGTAAATATAAAATATAGTTTAGTAGGTACCATAATCTCAATCTGTAAGAAATTCAACAATATTGTTCTTTCAATATCTGTATAATTTTGTGTTACATTGTTAATTTGTAGAATTGTTAACCTCAACACAGGCTCGTACTGGTGAGATTGCAAATTGTATTGTAAACATTCTACCTGCAGTGTAAAGAAACAATAAATAAATAATAATTTGTAAAAAATTTATATTTTAAGAGGTTTCCGTCCGAAAAGACAATGGATTTTGTAGTAATGACATTCATGTTAAATCGAACAATTCTTTGCTCGTAACATATTTTTGTTGATAAAATGCTGTTTCAATTCTGGTGTGATATTTTTCAGCAATTTCTAAAATGCCACGCTAGCTTATTATTAGAATAAAATATTTTTAAGCTAGCCTGTCTTGACACAGAATATATCTAGGCACGGTTAAAATTATGTGTAAATCCCGCTTATATAGATGTACGTAATAAAATCAAAAGTTTTTGAGTTTTACTGCAATTCACTTCAATTTTTTACATGAGTGAATTTTTAACGCTTGTTTATTTGAAATGAAAAAACAAGTAACAAATTAATCGACAAGAATGACATAAGGTTGGCATTAGCCACGACTCAACCGCGAAGTTTATTTCAAATGTTAAGCATCGCCTTGCAGAAGAAGTTATAACACAAATTGATAAGTTAAATAATAAAAAATCATGTGCTCTATAGATTGCAATATGTTTGTTGGGATAGGAAAATCTATCAAACGGACCGCCCGTTGCTGCACAGAGTCGAAGGTTTTTTTTTCATAAATGATCCACTGGAGCGCTTTTTGCCACAAACGGCACTATTTAAAATACCTCAGATTGCTTTGCTGCCAATTTTGACAAATTTTCCCTTATTTGCTAGTAAAAAGTAGAAATTTACGATTTTATAATATATATTTTTTTATAAGCCCTACGAATATGTGATGATCGAAAAAAAGTAGGTGAATTTATTGGATATATGGAACTAAAATCAGTTTCTATGTTTACATATGAAAATTCGGTGTGATTTTTTTAAGGGTGGGCGGAAAAAAATCAAAATGACTGCCTAAAAATCTCGAGCGATCGGAGAAAAAAGTTTTAAATTGCGCAATCGCTCCAGTGGTTCCTTTTTACTATCATTCTTTAATGATTCGTTATTTAAGTTATAACATTGACATACTTTATATCTGGCGACCAGGGCGGTTTGATGAAGTATTCACCTTTTGGTTTAGATTAGGTTAGGTTATCTGTGAAAATTTACCTCTGATGCCTACCCTGATTAAACTCTGTGTACGCCACTGAGTGTAGATACTGGGTAAAGTGGATATAGGTAGAGGGTAGTCCGACACTACTCTAAGTGTTAAATGAAGGCTCTTACCATTCAGCAGTCAGGACGCTATCGCCCGCATTATTCACCGTGCGAAGCAGATGCGCCATAAAACCGTTTTGCAGAGTAATAGCTGCTACGTATTCCGCGGGATGGAGCGGCCCAACGAAATGACTGGGCTTATTGCGTTTCAAATTTGCGGTACCTGATTCATTATTCTGTTTAAAACGGCAAGAATTTTTGTCATTTAAAAATTGAAAAAGGGTGAGTTTTTCATTTGATTATTTTTAGTCCGTGAAAAAAAAATATGTACACTTTAATATCTATCGTTAAATTTGTACTTATAATAAGAAAGTGTCATTTACTAAGTTTGTGATAGCATTTCTTTAAAGTTTTCACGCCAACAAAAAAAATCTTAAAAAATACGACCGATATTTAATTGGGTATTTCTGCGCTAACAAATAAATATGGATGACTCTCACCGAATAGATTTGCAACTACTATAACATATTTTCTATACGTATTTAGTGTGTAAATATGGCGGGTTCAAATCCCTGCAAAAACTAAAATCATTTTTTTTTTTTTTTTAAGATCGATCTGTTAGCGGTTTCAAAATCAATTTGGGTGGCGTGTATGGATACCGCCCCGGAAACATTTATTGGAAAACTCTGCCACAGGTCGCCACAAGTGGTTTGATGCATTTAATGACGTAGCAGGGGTGCCAGGGTTCATAGAATGAGAGTCACCCGGGTCTCCAGGATGTGTCTGCCCACCAACTGCTTGACAAGGCTGATCGGTAGAAACTGGTTGAGGGAGACCTTTTGATCTCTCCACCAGAAATCTCTCGGAACATCGCCTCGCACCTTGGTAGGTTGTATTCTAGGCCGTTACTTCTAGATTCCAACCCACCTCTCATAACTTTTTCCTTCCCAGAAGTTTTTCTACTTTTTTTTCTAAAAAGACCCTCCAGCTTCCCCGAAGATTACATGGGGCCTTGGGGATTTGTTTTCCTCGGGGAGTTAATGTGAAAAAAATATCATTTCTGATCAGACCGTTCTATTAATATGCGTTTGTGTTATTAACTTAAGTCTTACCACTAACGCAATTAATTGGATTAAAACTTAAATCCCTAATAAATATGATATTTAGATAATGAAAAATGTTTTTGCTTTATTGGCAATAAGAACACTGTTGAAGTAAGGTTGGAAAAGGTTCTCAAATATACTACTACTCTGTTTCGTAATAGCTGGCTTTATTCAACTGAACGACGCTCGACGGTAGATACGAACTAAACTTCCATTCTCACTGAAGTAAGGCAGTTCTTACGTAATGCAGGGAAAATGCGACAGATGGAAAAGGTAAAATCTCTATTTTTACATTGTAGTTAAAAAATAAAATACTAAACCAAGTTTGCGATAATTCCCGAAATTTGTTAATACGAACGACCACCATTCAGAATTGAAACTAAGATTTTTACATTACCTTGACACAGGATGCTCTGAGGAAAAAAAATCCCTGAGGGCTTATCGGGATGCCATGCTAAGGGTCTTTTTAGAGAAAAAGCAGGAGAGAAAGTTCTGGGAAGGATAAAGGAGTGAGGAGTGGGTAAGAATCTGGGGTCAATGTGTCCGTATGTATGAATCCATCCCTGACGATGACTCGAGAGAGTCCGTCTGGAGTGGTAAAAAGGTCTCCCTCAACCAGTCTCTTCCGATTCTTGCAGAAGATGGGCAACCGCATCCACCGCCTGAACCTAGAAAAACCGCACAACACGAACCGGGCATCCCTGCTAAATCACCAAAATTGGTGAACCACTTGGAAGTGGTGTTGGTTATCCAATAAATGCGGTGCACATACCCGCCTCCACAATAGTTACAAAATTAAATAGCTTTTATCCTGTTCTGTGATCAGATCTGAATAGCCAGGTGCCTACCCCACCTTCGTCATTTCCAACCTTTCCCTCTCAACCACCCCCAGATTCACAACAAACCCCAATTGGGGATGGCAATAATCTCACTGATCTCACTGGTTGCAGAGGTTGGAAGCAGTTGGGTTCCCTGGGAAAGTGGAAGAGATGAGATAAATATGGTTAACCGAAGATTGATCAAAGATTATCAAAATGTCAAGAACTTCTGCATCCACAACACAGGACCGTAAAGACTAGTTTTCTTTGGTGGAAGAGAACCAAAGAATTTAGAGTTGGGAGTCAAGATCCTCATCAACAGTAAATGTTTAAAGAAGTTGAAGAATCAGTAAGAATGTTGGTACTCACCACTCCATCCCCCACATTGTTAACGATGCAGGGTAGGTGCGCCGTGGAGCCGGTCTGCGAGGTAATCACCGTGCTGTTGTCCGTGCCGAAGTACATGTGGCTGAAATCCGCCGCGACGCCCCCGTCTATCCGGTTTAGCGAGGCGTCGGCGTCGCCGGTACCAGCTCCGTCGTCGGACCGTAGTGGCATGGCTACGATACCACTCTCGGTGTCTACGCGGGCCGTAGTGCTACCTGGAATAAGTAAAGTTAACTGACTTTAGTAAGTGAATAACGCATTAGAGCTGTTCACGAGGATTAGAACTAAGCGAATTTGTTGCTCAAACATTAAATGTTGTATAAGAGGTTACATTATTATTATTTTTTTAATTAAATAACACACGTTTAACTTGTTTTGAGGGTCTTCGTGGTCGAAGGGTAAGACTCTCTACTAGCTATCCGGAGGTGATCAAATCTCGGCGTGATAATATCGAATGCGCGGATACTAATAGCGCAAATAAATAAATATCGTGTGTTAAATGAAAACAAATAAAATAAAATGAATTCTTCAAACTTCGCAAATTTATTTTGTGGTGTCATCATTTTTAATAAATGAAAACAAATAACTTTGTGTACACTACTATTTAATCAACAATATCGACATGTTTCGAAAACTATGTTTTCTTCGTCAGGATAATAAGTTAATAAAAAATAACAAAAGACAAACAAGTATGGACAAATAAGAACAACGACAAAATATTAGAAAGGAGAGGTGATTAATTACTTAAAATATCATAAACAATTACATAAAATAAAATATAAAAATTATTTTAGGATAGGTAAAAAAATTACATTTACATAATAAAAACTAAATATTATAATATGTTTATATTTTTTTTGATCTGACATCAAAACTTGACAGTTCGTGAGCCGCTACCATGGCAAACTGTCAAAAACGCAACTGAAACTCCACTGCCGCGGCGACCAGCAGTGCTGGTTTTTTAGTTGCATTGCTTATTGTGTCTTGTTCTGCTTCACGTTTCATGTCTTCTGCTGCCCTTACTGTGTCTTGTTCTGTTTTACATTTCGTTTAGATTCGTTAGTATAATAATGTAATTCAATTATTCATTTATTTTCAATTTAAAATATTGAAAATGAAGGAACAAACGAAATAAATATAGCGTTTCACCTCGCATTTGCGCGTATTCACAGATATCTTGAAGTAAATAACTCGTAATGAAAACTCTATACTTTTAAAACTGAAAATACGTTATTATTAAATATCTTTTTACAACAATTCCAAACGAATATCATGTTCACCCTTTGAGAGTTTTTGCTACTTCAAACAAACAGATTTCGAATTCATGGCTGAGTTAATAATTTTCAAATCTTATTGTATTATATAAATCTGTGTCTATCTCCAACATTGAAATTGAAATCGATCTCTTTGAACTTGGCAGACGCGGTACTCTCTATTAGAAGTATTAAATTATTGATTGGCTGTGGATGTGCCCGCACGTGGCAAACCTATCTACCTACGTACGAGTACCCACCCGGGCGGAAATACAATAATTAATTCACGTACCGAGCTATATGATTTCCCGAGCACTTCTGATAAATTAGTTCATATCGCGGCTGACTGAAGGTTAATACAGACGTTTTCTTGGAATACGTTAATGCGAGGTGTGGCTATGAAATACCAAGATTGATGCTGGAAAATAATTTATTTTTTATTTTATTTTATTCATATTTACTATTCTACTAATCCTTTCTTACAACGCTCCATGCGAATCTTGCATTATTTGAAACAGTGCTGGGAGTCTACTTCTATGAGCTCCTTTAAGGCGGCGCTATTCGGCTGAAAAAGAAGAAGATGGAGAGATGTGTAATAACGAATGTTAGACAGAGCGTGCTAATATTTTAATCGCAGCGAAAATGACGAAAAAACTTAATAAAACATGACTCGTTTAAAATAGAGCAAAAATATCGTGGAACGTATCATTTAAAGAAACATTGTGAATTTTTTCACAAATATAACTTGTAAAATAATAGAAATAGACTTGTTTTAAATAATTTTCGGAGCATACATTGCGATTTTTTTCTATCGAGGGAATTTCATATAATTTGCGTTTCGGCTTGGAACGTATCTTGATATTATTTATTTATTTATTTATTTATTTATAAATAAACGCCCTTTTTCGGGGCTTTTACATTTATAGTACAGAAAAAACATTTTATTGTACATAACTGAACTGCCTCAATAACAATATTTTATATTTATTCAAAGATAAATTGAAGATGTCCACTGACTTGGTATAATTGTTTCCCTCCATTAGTATTCTGGGCAAAGAGGAATACATATGGTAGTTAGTCCCAGAATTTCTGCACTGAAATAAATCCTGACTTCTAGTATTACGAAGTGGAATTCGGAAGCTTATCAATTCAAGTAATACCGGACTATCAACTAAATCATTTAGAATTTTTTATAAAAATACCAAGTCAGTGAAAATTCTTCTGTCTGACAATTTAAGCATATTCATATCGTTTAAAATTGTGTTGTAGTTTAACATATTTGCTGGAATACCCATCTTAAAATTTAGAAAAGGTAAGAATTTGTTCTGTATTCTTTCAACAAAAAAATCTTCAAAAATAACATATATATTTTTTAAGAGCTTACAAACTTCAAATGTTTATGTAAGAAATTGGTCGAAATTCGAATAGTAGACCCTTAAGATGCGTGCAGTTTTTTTTCACAGCTTCAACGGACTCAAATCTTGTTTTTTTTTAATGCAGATTTCACTTAAGGAAACAGATAAAAGTTCAAATTCAGTCCCGGTACATTCAGATTGTTAAACAGCTCGTGTGCCACCTATTGCAATTCTTTTTACAAATTTTCTATCAAATTGTACCTAACATATAACAGATACCTTTTTAAAATAAATATAAGATTTGATTAGCTTTAAAGTATTCGAATTCGGTTAGTACCAAGTGAGAATAAATTCAATAATTTAAACATTTCCGAAAATTTAATTTTAATTTAACAATCGTGGTTTGCAAAATGTCATTCTCAAATTATGACAGTTTCGTAGGAGTTTTGTAATGATTAAAAAAACTTTTTAGATTTTTTTTTTTCATGAGCTCCACACAGGAGGTACTGAGGAAAATAATTTCCCTGAGGGCCTATGTCATCTTTTGGGATGCTGTGTGGAGGGTTTGTCATGTGGTTGTTATAATCCAGAAACCTTCGCGAGGACGGAAAGGAGATTTTTCGTATTTCTTGGGCATTCTACGTAACAATTTCTAGACATTTTATTTTTGAATAGTTTTATTTTCCAATGTTCATTTGTTACTTAATTTTTTTTAATTTTTCCGCGACCGGTTTCGATACAAGCGCATCATTCACTAGCAGGATAACAAATAATGTACATTGAAAAATAAAACTATTCAAAAACAAAACGGAAAGAAGATATTTTGATATTACAAATCATCCACATCAAATCCCCAAAGTTTCATCGGATTAATTGTTAGCAACGCATAATTTCATGACGCCAGATCTCATTATTGTTTTTCAATCGGATTAATTGTTAGCAACGCATAATTTCATGACGCCAGATCTCACTTTTGTATATAGTAAGAATTGAGGGTATGCGCACATCAAATCCCCAAAGTTTCATCGCAATCGGATGAATGGTTTAGCAACGCATAACATACATATACGAAAACAAACATATTTTCATTTTTATATATATATGTATATATATTCATAGATAAAGATATTTTAATAAAAGGAATGAAGTTTCTCAACCAACTAATTTATAATTCAATTCAATACTTCAAAGGTTCAATAGTTCATATCAAGTCAATTTCGTTATTTGTCTGGCAAAACAGTAGATACGAGTTTATGGTGGTTTTATGTGATATTTTATGTTGATAATAAACTAGATAATATTGCACCGAGATACACCTTCAATTTTTCCTTCAATAGCGCCCTCGTGTCTGTTTTGCACAAATATTATATGATTCTGTTCTTTTAATGTCTGTTTGTGGGGTAAGTTTACTGCAATTTTATTTAGCCATAACTGTTCACACGTTTGTGAGTTATTATGCCTTTCTTTATACTATCGAAGACAGTGACACCTGCGAAGTTGAAGATGATGGATTTACAACTTTATATTCTTCTTTTTCATCGCACTTATTGTAAACAACTCCTGAGTCCATCGATCAAAAAGAAAACTTATTTATATAGTGGATACGATGAGCGCAAATAATATGAGAGCACATCAGCTCCCTACAATAATTATTTTAATTATGAACTAATACGTATCTTATATAATATATAATATATATATTATATAATATATATATATAATATATCTCGCCGGAATTTGGGGATTTGCTACAAAAAAAATGATTTCAGAAGTCCAAGTCGTTCAAAATAGAGCCCTGCGAAATATTTTCAGTCTACCTTGGGACACACATGTCAAAGATATCTACAGAAACACCCAAATACTTCCTTTTAATACCATTCCCACTTTTGAAATAACTAAAACTATATTACAAGTAATTCAACACTCGGCACATTCCAACACTACACTCTATTACAATTGCGACGTACACCAACACAACACAAGAAATCACAACAAACTTCTTATATCAAAAATCAAATCAACAAAATATGGACTAAGATCCCTAGAATACATAGCTCACACAAAATATAATCAACTACCCAACGAGATCAAACGTGCAAGTCAATGTAAAAAGACCCAAACTAACATGCTCAAACTTCATCTTATTAATGACTATCTGAAATAATAATGTTGTGTATGTCCCCATCATATGTCCATTTAATACATACAGCTATATGTTTCATGTAATGCGTATCATTCCCGCAATGAGTTTATTAACTCCTGGGAGTACAATGCTTTATATAATTTACTATATTCTGTATTGTATACTTTTGATAAATAAATAAAAATAATGTGGGAGGCGTATCTAATTAAATTCGCCCCGGAAACCATTTATTGGATAACCAACACCGCCACAGGTCACCTAAGTGGTTCCCTACGTTTGGTGACTAAGCAGGGATGAAGTTTGTTCAGGTCTTTTGGTATGCGTCAGTTTTGCATCTGCTGCGTGGTGGGCCGGATCAAGGGAGGTTGTTTGACCTAATTTGTTTTTTTAAGGTTTTAACTTCAGATGCTATATCTAAACATTTTTGTTGTTTTTATTTCACTTTTTATTTATTTATATATTTATTAGCAAAAACAGCATTATACCAATATATTTCAAAAATGGTTATACAAGATAAATAATCATTACGTTTACAGTTAAAACATTTATTTAATAAGTGCTATTTCACCCTTAAAATTGTTGCAGGAAATGTGGAAAATATCCACATTTCCTGCAAGGCAGTTAATTAACCTAGTAAGTCTTCCCAGGGGCATCACCATTGGTAAGTTAGTTCTGCACCTGGGAAGAATCAAAAGCCTGTGATGGCGACCTCGCGTGAAATTATCCGGGACAAAGAATCCTATTTCAGCCAGAATATCTGGTACCGATATAAAACCATTTAGAAACTTGTAAAGATGTGTGAACTAGTCCCCGTATAGCTCCTACGAACGTCATCCACGTTCGTCCTCTTCTCTCTCACGCGGCTCGTTTTAAAACGAAAAACGTGCACCACTTTTTAATCAAAACATTCGAAATGTTTCGAAAGCAATGATTTGATGATATTTTTTGTAAACAAACTGGTACTGATTGGCTTCACATTTTCGTAAATGTTATTAACCCGCGAGCACTCGCGCTGTGAGCATTTCCCTCGCGGTGAATTTAAAATTCGCACCATTTATGCAACGTTAGTATTGTTTTTTTAGTTTATGTACAGAACATGCTTTTACGTTGTGTGAAATATAAAAAAACTTGAGCACATGATGAAGATTCATATTTTGATGTTCTTTCCTTAATTTTTTAAGTGCAGTTAAGAAATGTCAATTTTTTAATTTAAATATTATAGTATAACAAATGTTACTATTTGAAAATAAATATTTGATTTGATTTAACATGATTTTTTTATTATTTATAAGTAATAATATAAAAAATATGCTATAATTTATTTACTTTTTGGCTATTTATAAAACGTGAGCAAAATGCTCTATGTGTGAGTTTTAAAGGTGCGAGTGCTCTCTTGTTAAGAAACTCCACAAAAATTAAATTTACCGTAGAAAACGGAAAACAGTTGTAGCATAAAATTTTGGATTTGAGTATTTTTATTGTTTGAATTTACCATTCTTCTTAAAAACACGTCATACATAGATAATGTTATACATTAAACATCGATCCATTCATTTTTCCAAAAATTATCAGCTATTTACATGCTTAGTAAATAAGTAAAAATTCCATTATCTTTGAAAGAATAACATTGGATCAAATACCGTAAAACAAATTGCAATCAATAACGATTGTAATACAAAATAAATAAATAATATTTTTAACAAAAAAAAAGATAACTTTGTTAACAAAGGTATTTATTTTTATTAAAAGGTTTTATTTGTAAATCTCCATTTCAGATTTTTTTAATTATCAATAATATTGCTAGAGAAGAAGATTACTTTATTATTTGTTTGAAATAAAATAAAATATTCAATTTGAACAACATAATTTGATTGCAAATAATCATATTAGTCTGACAGCCGCCCGAATTCCAGAAATCTGTTCGTTTCCAAACAATTGGCGGCATTCCCTTCGGCTTCCTGCTTAATCTGTCTTATACTTAGCGCAGATTACCTCCCATCGCGGGCTTATCGAAGAAAGTTCCCTGAGCGGTTTAAGGGATTCCAGATTCCAGTCATCCGAACAGAGGAGAGAATTACAAAATATATAGGTGGATAAGCCACGGTTTAAACATTAGACGAGTTCTGTTTGAAGTAAACGTGATAGGCGACAGCAGATAACATTATTCGCCTTGGTGTTTGTTTAGAATATTGCGAATTGGCGCTAAATTATTTAACGAAGGTGGTTTTGTAAAATTTACGCAAAATGGTTCAGGTATATCAGCGGTTCATGAAAAATTGATTTCAGATGCTGATAGTGAGATCTAGGAAAACTGAAGTTTCTAAAGAGGAAGCAGGGGGCATTGAAAGATTGTTGCGGCATTTATATTTCTACTTTTAATTTTTTTTTTTTTTAATGAATTTAAAAATAAATTTAGCTAAATAATGGGATAAACGGTGAAACGTAAATGAATAATTTGCCCTTAAACCACAGTAATCAGTTTATATTTTTATGTTTTAATATTTGGAAAAACGATTTTTAGGAGGTAGGAAACACAGTTGCCGGCAAATTGTTGTACCGATGATCTGTTGAACTAAGGAGCGAGTAGTAGAAAACACCCGTTTTCATGTGACAACTGTGCACCGGTCATTGGTCCTTGGTCCTAGCCACCTAGCGTCATTGGCCCTTTCGGCAAAGGACCATTGAAGCTAGTTCCTCGAAACATCTTTCATTGTAAAACCGGTAGAACAAGTTTAGCACACCTACCTTCTCACCTGACACCTAAAGATTGCAATCCGCTTGTTAAGATTGGTGAATCTATCAAACGGACCACCCGTTTTTGCATAGAGTTGAGGGTTTTTTCAGGTGTTTTGGGGTTTCAGACCAGAGATGGCTGCCAAATTCCACCGTAGGGAGCAATTACAATTTATACAGGAGCATTTTAGTAGCTGTGTATTATAAAGTATCTGCAGGCCCTGTACAGTTCGCCCAGGTTCTGAGAGGCCAACTTAACTCTCTGGCTTCGATGGAGCCCCTATAGCTGAGCCGGTCACTTAGAGTTAAACCAAGCACATCAACGAAAGGTCTGTTCAGAAGATTGCTTTCATTAAAGGATACTAGTCCCTTTTAGTCGTATACACACGATTGGTATTTATCCAACAAGGTTATTCTTACCCCAAGTGGAAACTTCCTCTTGGAGGTAACCGTCCATTCTCTACTTCAAAGCCCTCTTCGGGGGCTCGTCAAACAAAAAACTATCATGGACAGTACTGTCATCCTCGTAATAAAGAATAGGAGCATATGACCAAAGGTCATTGCAACAAAAACAACGTTGGACACATAACCGATCATCATTGCAGTGTTAAAAGTTTACCACGTCTGTTTTTGAGGTCTTTTTGAGGTTTACCACGTCTGTTCTGTCTGTTCCTCATAAACTTAAAAACGTTCTTTGAACCAACGTTGCTATTATTTGACAAGTTACTCAGTATAATTAAAACATGTAGAGAAAAAATAAGCACCCCTTTACCTGACACATAAATTGGTACCTATTTTTCAATTTCCTCTAGGTGCAGAGATTATAAGTGCTAATTCTAAAATAGCGTTCTTACAGGAACCCATATTTTTAGGGCTTTACAAAGGTTTTAAAATCTTTAAGGGAAGTATACATGAACCCACAAAGAATTTGTTGTGAAAAGTACTTAAAAGAATTATGTATTCTTCACAACAAAACCTTTTGCCTATATTTAGGTTTGAAACGCTTATAATTGAGAATTAATGGATAGGATGGCCTGGAGGCCAACGTTCTCTCCATTATTCGCTCAAAATCTCTCTCTTTTTTTATATATGAGCTCCACACTGAGGCCCTGAGGAAAATAATTTCCCTCAGGTCTATGTCATCTTTGTGGTTGCTGTGTGGAGGGTTTTTTTTAATGAAGGGAAGGAGAGGAGAGTTCTGGGAAGGAAAAGGGTTTAAGGGGTGGGTAGGAATCTGGGGTTCAATGTGTTCAGATCATCCGCCTTCAAGACCTAGACAAACCTCATCCCATGAACCTGGGCACCCCTGCTAAATCACCAAACGTAGCGAATCACTTGGGGTGACCTATGGCAGAGGTGTTGGTTATCCAATAAAGGTTCCCGGGGCGGCGGTACCCATTCCCGCCTCTCTCTTGATAGAAACCCAACTGCTAGCTTATCTTGAATCTGAACTGGAGGAGCGAACCTATATACAGTAGATATCTCAAAGAATTCTATGAACTCTATAAGCTTCCACAGGAGCCATCCACGCTTCGTAGCTCCAACTATCACAAAATTGAAAAAAATGAAATATTTATTTTTTATGTATCGCAACAGATCCTCCCTCAACAACGCATTAAGAATATTAGGTTTTCGATTCTAAGAGAACTATTAAACTTATCTACGGAAAGTTCAAAACCAAAATAGTATTTCAAGTACTTCCTTATGAGAGGGCTGCGGAGTATTCAAAAATAAAACTTTTCTCTTGAGCAAATGAAAGTTGTACGATAAATTCTGAATTCATATTTCTAGTTTAAGAGAGAACATTACATTTTATTTATTCTAGTTCAGGTCTGTCCAACTCAAATTCTAATCAGGTTAAATATTTTCTATTTCTTTTGTTCATATCTTTATTTATAACTGGTGAATGATTTATGATATTCCGTTACCCGCGAATTGCAAATCACAGTCATGGGAATGTTTTTCTCCACTGTGAGTCAGTGTGTGACTATTTAAATTAGACTTTTGTGAATATGAATGGAACGATTTAAAGTGTGATTTTTGACCACTGTGACCGCATGTACCTTTAAGTACCGAAGTGCCGTTTGAGTTACATAAGTACCGAAGTAACTGCTAGACCACCATGGTTTTAATTTTTGAAAAATAACGTATTTTGCTGTAAGCTGCTTTTAAATACTGTTAATTTAAATAAATAAATACTCTTATTAATTAATCAGCAATTTTATGAAATATCACAAGGCATCCAGTTGTAGGCACTATTTAATATTACAAACAGTTTGCACACAGGCTCGCTGCATTAAAGACACACATGTCTCGTGCAAGTATCACATTTGTAAGCAGTCTTGCATTTTAGTTTTGAGGAACAGAATATGACAGAGTTTTCCAGATTGGTTACATTCCATTTTATTTTCTTCTCTGACGTTTTCCGGCGCATCTGACCCAAGTACTCTTTTTATCGATGAGCGCAATTCCCCTGGTATGAGGCCGTGTTTCATATTTCTTCCTAGTGAAGGAACCCTGCTATTTTCACTGAGGTTGCCCGTTTCATGTCCAAAGAGCCTGGCTGATTCATTGTTACATTTGACTGAAAATAAAAGAGGAAACCCAAATAATCTGAAAAAAGTCATATCCGAAAAAGTTACGTAAGTACCGACGAGTAGTCTGACAGACCACTCTCGATCTAATAACAGCCATAACTTACCTAAATCGCAGGCGCCGACACTACCATTCTCCACAAACATTCTTGGGCAACTATTCAAGTTGTAGAGAGAAGTGCATGGTAATGCCACTACGCTAACATAGGTAACAAGACTTTTCGAACGCTCGAGGTGTCTATCAGACCACACGTCGGTACTTAAAGGTTAAACTTGACTTTTCTAAATTTAGATAGCTACTGTTGGGTCGCGAAAATGGTTTTTTTTTATGTGAGTCAGTATGTGACTATTTAATTAAAACTTTTTTGAACATGAATAGTTACAGCTGGAACAAGAGAATGATATTTCTTCATGACTCAAAAATCTTGAACCTGTTCCAAAAGCAACAAGAAAAGGAACCGACTCCTATTCTGTCTCCGGGAGCTAGAATAGACAATCTCCACTCCCATGAGTATTGAACTCAACATATGACAACGCTTTTAAAATGATCAATTTTGTGTAGTTTTTGAAATTTAAAATTTATTTTATTGATTTGAATCACATATGGAGAGAATTAATTATCATTTTATTCGAATTTCATGAGACTAACCGCTACCTGATACATTTAAGCGAAACAGTTACACCGCAAGACAGATAAAGCATATCATAAGACTCAAAAGAAGACAGGATTGAACAAAAGTCCTTTTTACTTTTATTTTCCATGTTACTTACCATACTTGGATACTAAGATACAAAAAGAATGCATCAAAACTGGAGCTACGAATAAATTCTAAGTCCTTCTAGGGCCTGCAAAAACCAAGTTCTATCTTGAGATAGATGGAGTATATAAACTCAATTGCTCCGGATAAACAAGGTATGCATATGCCAGACAGAACGGACCATCTACAAAAGTATCTCAGAAAACATTCGAGCGGGCAAACTCGGTATCCTGACAATGTTTAAAAATTTGATAAGAGGGGCTAAATTTATTTGGGCTAAATGAAAATGGGGTTGATGTTGTAAAAAAAGTTAAAACACCGACTGCAGAACATTCATTCATTTATAAAAAAAATATTTAATTTTTATTAAAAAAAAATTTGTGTGTTTTAGCAAATTACACAATAATAATAATTATTTATAATGTTGATAGGAACAAATTTATCTTAGCCAACAAGCAGAAAAATCAGAGTTCGATATCTGGAGTATTTCGGAGAGATACATGAAAATAAAAATCCGAGCGAAGATGCTTACGTATATGACGGCCGGCGTAGTCCAGCGGTAAGGAGATGTACCGTTTGGTGATTTAGCAGAGGTGCCCGGGTTCATGGGGTGAGGTTTGTCTAGGTCTTGGAGGCGGATGACCAGGACACACTGAACCCCAGATTCCTACCCACCCCTTAAGCCTTTTCCTTCCCAGAACTCTCCCCTCCTTTCTTTCCTAAAAAAACCCTCCACACAGCATCCCCGAAGATGACAAAGGCCCTGTGTGGAGCTCATGTAAAAAAAAAAAAGAAGAAAAAAGGCGCTTGATAAGCATTCCGAAGGTCGCGGGATCGAATCCCGGCGTGGCAAATAAATTTTATTTGATTAATTTGTGTTATTTCACAATTTATTCATTTAAAATAATAAAAAGTATATTTGCGGCACGTTCCAATGTGGCAGATATTCTCAATATTGCCCTGGTGTAAGACCACCGTTCAGCATTAAAACGTTGCTTGAAATGGCTTTAGCCGTGTTTGGTGACCAGATCTGAATAGCCAGGTACTTCCCACCTTCCTCTTCCTCATCTCCTTCCCCTCCTTTCTACCTTCAGCCTCACAACATACCCCAATTGGGGATGCCATAGTCTCACTGGCTTCAGACGGGAGCAGTTCGGACTCTTGTGCGGTATTCATGTAAAAAAGTATATAAAAGAATAAATTATTAATCAAAAAATTGTTGTTCTTATAATGAATGTATTTTTCTTTGTATCACCAGGATATATTATCAAAGCAAAACTGTAAGACATCTTTAAACTGTCGTTATATTAAAAAGGCCTATTAATTTATCGTGATAATGAGAGTCGCTTTGTCTCCATTCACATTTTTAACACGGCCAAGAGAGGTCTCATTTTTCATGTATTATTGCTGATCTTTCAATTTCAATTCTATGACGTCACTAAGCTTGATGCCGATGATGATAACGACTTTCATTATGCAGAATACCTACCCAGTGGCCAGTACCTACGTAACGTTAGAAAGCGCTTAACTATTTAGCGTTACTAAAAATACCCTTCGAATAACGAGCAGGTGGCATTAAGCTTAACAATTTGTTTTAACGAGATCATTAAAAATGTGAAAAAAATGATTATATTACGTGACTGTTAAGGATAGGGCACTGTGATGTAATTTTAAACAAATTAATTCTAAAATAAAAGGTCACGTCAAAAAAACTTCATAATGCAAAATCGACTCCTAAAAACGTGTATTTTTTTATTTTTTTTATTTTATGTTTTACATTTATAGAAGAAAAAAAAATGTATTTGAAATAGATGTAGATTATATTTCTGCTCCTCCCAACCAGGAGATTCTGTGCCGAGGAGGACTACTTTTTGTATTCAGCGACTTTTATGGTTTAAGTGGCTTAGGTTTTACGACAGCCGGCGTGGCATAGCAGCAAGGCTCTTGACTCGCAATCCGAAGGTCACGGGGTTGAATCCCGGCGTGGCAAATAAATTAAATTTTATTAATTTGTGTCATTTCACAATTAATTCATTTAAAATAATATATAGTATATTTGCGGCACATTCCAGAGTGGAAAATACTCTCAGTATCGCCCTGGTGTAAGACCACCATTCAGAATTGAAACGTTGTTTGAAATGGCTTTAGCCATGTTTTTAGGTTTTCACGGCCAAAAAGTATTTTTGTTATTGTTTTTGGGGTGTTATGCCGTGTTTCGCTACCTCCTTCTTTAGCCAACGTTTCGGACAGCGTTACAGTGTCCATCATCAGGGCAGATGAGTGCTGCCCTGATGATGGACACTGTAACGCTGTCCGAAACGTTGGCTAAAGAAGGAGGTAGCGAAACACGGCATAACACCCCAAAAACAATAACAAAAAAGGCTTTAGCCATGTTTAGTGACCAGATCTGAATAGCCACCTTCATCTTCTCCATCTCCTTTCCCTCCCGACTACCTTCAGCTTCACAACATACCCCAATGGGGAATGCCATAGTCTCACTGGCTCCAGACGGGAGCAGTTGGGACTCTATTTTAATGGAAATGTTTTGTTTATATTTATCGTTAATATAAATAATCCATATCCTGTGCACGTTCCTTGAACCCATTTTAATAAAAACCTATCTTTTTCCAATCACTTTGTGTACTACTAGAATTTTTGATTTAATAAATACATTCTCGGAAGAGTCTATTACAAAATCTTTTAAATTCTCGAAAATTTTTCCGCCGTTTAAAAAAATGTTAATCGCATTACGTATCACGCGTTTGTGATTTTTCCGGAAAATGCTCCTTTTTTAAAAGCGTTAAATGGGAAGAATTTACGCAAATACGGATATTACTAAATGAATGAATTTGAGTAAAAAATAAAACGATTTTAATTAAAACATTTTCCTCGTCAATTTGCCTGACAATTATTTCTCTGATAGATCGAATGGCGATGAATTAATTAAAATTATTTTACGAAAATTCGATTATGCAAGCCTTTTTATTATTTCACAGTAAAAATCCGTTAAGTTTTTTCCACCGCGCATTAGAGCCAAAAACATCGATTTTCTTGTGCTATGAAAAATCTGAGAGTAACAGACAGACCAGTACAGAAAATAATCTCCAAACCAAGATGTCTGTTTATGAATATGGTTTCACCATAGTATTATCGTAGAAAATGGGGAAAATTTTGCTTATTTTTATATTCTTATATACGTTTTGCATATTTATGTTTATATTTTACTTTGATGGCAAGTGTCAGTAATATTTATTTATTTATTTCTATTCTTGTACATACACTTTACAAATAATTACATAGTTTACATAGATAATAGGTTTAGTAATAAGAAAAAAATGTTAATGATCCGTAACTGTATGTAAATAGGTTAGTCGTAGTATTTTGTGAACACCTCACTAGGCGAACCTGTGCTGAGGTGTTCCCATGTTTGTGATTAAGTGCTATTCTGTCGACCTAAGTAGAAACACCGTATCCTCCTTGATATTGTCAAGAAGGGCACTGTGGGTCGACCCATGGCGACAGTATCATACACATAAATTAAAAGATTAGTTTCGGTGGGGATCTATATATACAGTTGTTCTTAGAATCTAGATTATGAGTAAGATAAATAATTGTCTTGATAAACGGTAGATATATTTTTCTATGGACCACGCGCCAATGGTATAAACACGGATATTGTGGTAATATTTTCTGTCTCGAAACAAAGTTTATTTAATTATATTTTTTTTTATATTTGGGATGGGTTATTTTTGGTTAGGTGTTATAATTTTTTGAGTAAATTGAATACCTTGTTGTTTGATCCAGTCTTTTATGTGTTTTTTGAGAACTATGGTAGATGAATTTGTAGTTAGTAGTTGCTTCAGTGTGGTGGGCATGCAGTTATATAGTTTGGTTGCGTAGTACTTAAAGTTTCTTTGCCCGTGTGAGGTATGAGTTATCGGTATATTTAGTATTTTATTCGTAGAGGTCCTGGTTTTAATTGATAATTGGGTTTGCATTGGAACGTGGAGTTTATGTTGGAAGAAGTAAAGTAAAACAGATTTGGCATAGAGTTGTCTTATTGTCATGACGTCTAGTGTATCGTAAATTACATTTGAGCTTGTGTAGCGAGGAACTTGGAGAATAAGTTTGATTGTTGCCTTTTGAATTTTTTCTATTGGTTCAATTGTTGTATTCGACGAATGTTTCTAATATAAAACATGGTGTAAAGTAACTGTATATAAATAATATATAAACTGTGGTAACACCACACTACGAGAACATATGCTGAGGTGTTGTGTTAAAATTTAATAAAATGTTATTCTGCCGTCATAAGTAAAAAAATAAATAAAAAATCGTCTTCCAGCCTATCAAGAAGTCTCTGCTTCTATCTGAGACCTTAGGAATGTCAGTTAGGTTAGTAGCTGTTAAAGTACATCAATTTTTTTTTCACATTTGCTTCACACAGGACGCCCTGATAAAAAAAATTCCCTCAGAGCCTATTTTATCGTAGGGGATGGTGTGTAGAGAGTCTTAAAGGAAAGAGAGAAGTGTAAGTTTTGGGAAGAAATAAGGTTGGATGGGAAGAGAGGGAAAGAATCTAGAGTTCAGTGTGTTCAGAATTGACAGACATACGAATCCATTTGTTCAACTGCGGTGAGAGTGGATGGGTCGAGAAAATTCGGTCTTTCGATCCGGCCCGCCAAACAGAAGGTGGGCTTACGCATCCGCCGCCAAGACCTAACTTAACCTCACTTCGTGAACTCGATCACCCCTGCTAATTTAGAAAACGAATCACTTGGGGTGACCTAAGGCAGATATTCCCGAGGTGGCGGTATCCACATTCGTCTCCAAAATTAAATAAAAATAGTAGATGGACAGAGTAAAAATATTGTGAAAAAAAGAAAGTAAACTACATGAAGTGAACTTCAAAAACCAGTTTTTTTTTAAATTTCTATATGAATACCGCACAAGAGTCCCAACCGCTCCCGTCTGGAGTCAGTGATACCATGGCGTCGCCGATTGGGGTATTTTGCGAGGCTGAGGGTAGTGGGGAGGAGAAGGAGATCGGAAAGAGGAAGATGAGGAAGTTCCTGGCTATTCAGATCTGGTCATCAAATACGGCAAAAGCCATTTCAAGCAACGTTTGAATTCTGAATGGTGGTCTTACACCAGGACGACACTGAGAGTATCTTGCACTCTGGAACGTGCCGCAAATATACCATATATTTTTTTAAATGAATTAATTGTGAAATAACGCGATTAATCAGATAAAATTTATTTGCCACGCCGGGATTCAATTCCGCAACCTTGCATTGCAAGCTTGGATTGCAAGTCAAGAACTTTACAGGTAGACCAAGCTGACCGTCAGTTAAATGAAGAGAGAACGGAAAAAGAACAACAAAAAAACAAATTATTTAAACAATAATAGCGATGAAGTGAAATATTTTGCTCTGAGAAGAGCGACATGCTTCCTTCAGGCATCGTGGTGAGGCTAATTTAGAGAGCAAATTAATTATGTCTGAAAGTTATGCGTCAGTACAAAAGGCTTTTTTTATCTTGGTCTGTAGGAGAGGAGTACGAAAAACGTCGGGTTCTCACCATGGTTTCGCGGATTCAATCCTTTATGACAAAAGTCCTCCATCATTTTTTTTTATACAAACTCGACGCAAATAACTATTTCCCTCGGGGGCTATGTCTACGAGGTTATTGCGTAGGGAGTTAATCTGTGGGAGAGAAGACAGAAGCCGAAAAATTATTGCAAAAGCTACAAATGAATTTAAACCTTTGACTCTGCAGAAACGGGTGAATTTTTTGATAGATTTCACTATCTTAACAAACGGATGGCAATCTTTCATACTTACAGGCATCAAGTAAGTATGCTTTCCTTGTTATTCCAGTATTGCAATGGCAGGTGCTCCGAGGAATTCGCAAAACGCTCAACATGTGTACATTGCATTTGTCATGTAGGAACGGGTCGCTACCGCGACTCGTTTTTTAGTTCAAAGCTTTGCTATGCGTTTCCTCCATTCTGCAGCATTAATAAATTCTCTCCTCTACACACTCATCGTCATCACTCTTGGCTCTACAACCCCTGCTGGGTCTTGGCCTCCTCACGAATCTTCCTTCACTCATCTCAGTTTTGGGCCAGTTTACTCCAGTTTAGAAGCTCCAAGGTAGATATATCTTTGAGGACGTTGTCGCTTCATCGCTAAATCTTGGCCTTCCCGGGTTCCTTCGCCCTATCGGTCTTGAGTTCAGCATGGACTTTGGTGCTTAATGCTCGGTAATTCTCTCCGCATGACCCAGTCACCGAAGTCTTCCAAGTTTTATACATTTAATGACGTTTAGCTCCTTAAACAGAGCATATAGTTCATTGTTGCAACGTCTACGCGAAAATCAATTTTCTAGAACCGATATCCAGTAGTAGTAACTCTCCTCCACACACCATTCCCAAAAATGATATAGGACCTGAGTTTCATTATTTTGCCTCTTGTGGGGAGTTTATGTAAAATAATCATACTTTTATCTCTTTATTTATTATCTGTTGATTTACGGTACAAAACCTTTTCATTCACAATATATTTTTAGTTAAAATACGTTAACAAAACAATTATTTTGTGTAAACACACAAATATTATTCAAATTAATTAAAATTAACAATTAGGCTCCGGGAAACGTAGTTAATTAGTAATAGCTGTTTTCAAAAAGTATGTGAAATGCTTTTTTAAATTCTTTCGGTGATAATACAAATATTTTGTATCAAGAAGTTTATAAAATTAGTTGCAGTAAAAATATTTTTAGTTCGTGTTACTTTATTAAAAAAAAATGAAATCAATTGCAAAAATTCAGGCTGTGATAAATGGAATAAATTATTTAGAATATAGGAATGACAGACATACAGATATTAGAACGGCATTAGAAATAATCAAAAAATTTCTAGGTTGTTCGTTACCCGAGGATATTAATTTGTCTTTCTTTTATTTAAAAAAAAACTATTATTGTTAGTTAGTAAGTTAATATTCTTTCCAAAGTTTACAAATTAGTGAAGTAAACAAACAAAACTCCATTGATAGTTTTAATAAAAGTTGTGAACTGTATGACATGGTTCATTTCTACCATCGACAAAGAAGCTAATTGTTTGATTGCGAGTATGTCGGAGCAAGGTATAGATTGGCCTACTTTGATATTTCTTTTATTGGCCGAAGTTGGCCAGGCAGTTTGTGATTTATTTGCTGATTATTTTCATTCTGTCTACGAACCGCCTGTCCCTCTGGAGACTTCCTGCGATGACTCTGTAGTTAAGAAAATTTGTGCGATGGGATCAATTTTTATCGATGCTGACCTTGTATCTAAATATTAAAAACGGCTCGATTCTGGCAAGGATGCTGGGCCAGATGGTATCTCACCACTGTTCATTACCGAGTGCGCAAATCATTTGTCACTTCCTCTATCAATACTGTTTAATATATCGCTCAAGACTGGTACATTTCCTGATACATGGTAAAGAGCCTACATCTCACCAATTCATAAATCGGGAACTAAGTGTGAAGCAGATAATTATAAACCCACTTCCAAGCCCTGTATTTTTTTCAAAGGTTTTCGAAAAAATTGTCTATTACCAGTTATTCCCTGTGGTAAAGAATTCGATCGATGAGTTTCAGAATGGATTCTTCGCAGGTCGCTCTGTTGCTACAAATCTTATAATATTTATATATTTATTGTCTGCCTCCATGGACAAACGTGTGCAAGTTGATACAATCTACACCGACTATAGCAAAGCCTTTGACAAGATCAATCACATCGTTCTGCTTAGAAAACTTGCTAATCATGGTATTCATTGAGATCTCCTTCATCTTTATACGTGACAAACAGGATATCTTCATACGTGACAAACAGGTCACAGGCTGTGATAGTGGGTGGATTTTCTTCCATCTGGAAAATCATCACTTCCGATGTGCCTCAGGGGTCCATTGTGGGTCTTTTGCTTTTCTCTGTCTATATAAATGATATTGCGATATGTTTTCACAACTCCCAAATTTTACAATTTGCTGACGACATGAAGATATACCTTCTTATAAGCTCCCCGGACTGTTTTGTGCATTTGCAAGCAGACCTTGACCGACTGACGGATTACTGTCTCAGGAATAAACTTTTTATTAATATTTCCATATGTTGCAAAGTTACATTCACACGTAACCATGTAAAAATACTGCATGATTACACCATTTCCGGATCGCAGTTAACAAATAAAGATTATGTACGTGACCTCGGTGCTATTTTGGACTCTAAACTTACCTTTAAAAACACTTTGATAACATTGTCACCAAAGCAACAAAAAGTCTAGGTTTTGTACTGAGAACATGCAAATTTTTCAAAAACACTAAGACTTATCTGATTCTCTACAATTCACATGTTCGTCCTCACCGTTCATACCATACTGTTCACAGGTTTGGAACCCGCGCTATATTGTTTATGTTAACATCTTAGAAAGAGTTCAGGAGCGATTTCTCAAATTCCTTAATTTTAAATCATTCAACATATGCAGGTTCATAGTTTTACTGATCTATTTGTTTGTTTGGAGTTGTTCTTTATTTTTGTGTGTTCCATATATATTCCAAACGCAAATAGTTTTAATGTTGGGAACGTCAAATTTTGCAAATTTGTTGCTGCAACCAAGCTAATTTGTTGCTGCATACCAAGTAAAATTTATCGTTTGAACTAATTGGTTTTAAATAATCAAATGAAAAATGAGAAAAAGAAAATTCAGTTTTTAATTTTGCTGGAAGTTAAAATAAATTCAGCTGAAAATTTGCTAAAACAGATTGCAGCAATAATTAGAAGCGCATCTAAGTTTTCATGAAACAACCAACAAAGCATGCAGTGGAATAATCAGATTAAAGCAAATATAATCTTACCTTCCGTGGAATTGGAGTGAGCAGCAGTGAGCCACGACAAGAATAATCCCAGGTAAAGATATGTGAACTCCATCGTGCCTAGGAATTGTTAATCACCCACATTTTAAAACACTTATTTCACTTTTTCCCCTTTTCTCACCATTCATCACAATTATTTTTATTATGTTCACATTTGATACAGTATTATTTCATTCACTTGGATATTGAGTTTAGTAAAGTAAAATCACAATATTATTTATATGGATCTTCTGAACTTGAAATTGAACACTATTCAAAATATTACTATACATTATGGGTAGTCCTAGAGAGGTTAAAAATTGAAATTTTAGCCAAATAAATACGGTTTATTAGGAAGGGCGGTTCAAGATAAAATCATTAACTCATCAAATTTTAAAGATAAAATTCAAGCTCTATTCAAGGTAATTATTTCACCATGGACTGTATAGGACTTTCATAGAACTTGAATATTAATTTTTATATTTTAAATTTTCTATGAAACAACCCATCCTTACCGTATCATTTGAAACTACGTTATAATCAAACATAGTGACTGTCTCTTATTTGTTTTACATAAACTGTTCAATTTCATTTTGGGAGGCGGGTATGGGAACCGCCGTCCCGGGAACAATTTATTGGACAAATAAAATCTCAGGCATAGGTCATCCAAAGTGATTCGCAATGTTTGGTGACTTAACAGGGATTTCCGGGTTCATGGTTGGTCCAGGTCTTGGCAGAGGTAGCGCTTGCCCACCTGCTGCATGGCAGGCCGAAAAGGGAGAGACTGGATGAGGAAGACTCTCTTGGAATATCACCTTGTACTGAAGTGGGAGGGATGGATTTGTAAGACCTTTACTTCGGATACATAAACCTCCAGATTCCTACCGACCCCTCGTATATTTTTCCTTCCTAGAACTTCATCTCCTTCCTTCCTAAAAATTCCCTCCACTAGCATTCCTCAAGATGGCAAAGGCTTTGAGGGGAATTATTTTCATCAAGGCTTCCTGTGAAGGGCTAAAAATGTTTTTAAAACAAGTTATCTAGCGCATTCACAGCAATAAAGTGGTTTTTACTAAGTAATCTTACAATAATAACATTAAGCCGTAAAGTCTTTGCTTTCTTAGAAAATATATTATGGTTTGTCTAATACCACCTTGATTAATCTAGCGTAAGCATAAACGTAGGTCAACGTCTGAAGTATCAGAAATTGTAAGATTAAAACGAAGCAGCTTTGTGTTTTTAATTTCTTTGAAAATAGATTAATTTTCTGTAGACAATTTTTTTTTACATTAACTCCACATAGAAGGCCTTGAGGAAAACAATTCCCCTCATGTCGTCTTTGGGGATGCTGTGTGGAGGGTCTTTTAAGGAAAGTAAGGAGAGTAAGTTCTGGGAAGGAAAAAGTTGTGAGGAGTGGGTATGAATCTGGGGATCAGTGTGTCCAGGAGACACGGATGAATCCATCCCTCTCATTGCAGTGCAAGGCAACGTTCCGGGAAAGTCCTGCTGGAGAGTTCAAAAGATTTTCCTTCTATATCTAGGTATATTCTTTGATTCATATTATTTAATCAATATTTTGCAAGGACTCGTAAGGAACACTATAGGATTACTTTTAAGTTTACTACAGTTAAGCATACTTGAAGTAAAATAACATAAAACGATAAATAACATAAAATGCGCTATGCAAATATTACATTATTATTATTATTTGTGCGGTGCTTGGTAGCCTTCCCACTCTTGTCTACTTTAGTTTTCTGATTATATCTCATTTGATCTGATAGATTTTACCTTACCGCATGTGAAATGCACACTCTGATTTTTTGGTAGGGTTCTTGGTGGTTTACCCTTTGGTAGGGATATATGAAGCAAGATTCGTCGTGTATTCGAACATCAATTCAATCTCATTAACTCTGTGAGCGAAGTCGGGTACTCCAGCTAGTGTCTTTAAAACATGTTTCGCATATTTAGTTATTGCCAGGTGACCTGAATAGTGTACAGATGTGCATTTATGTGTGAGTATATGGGTAAAGGTATGCACATCAGACGTTTTATAGCATAGACATGATGTTGCTTTTAAAATTGGATAGTGAAACTTAAAAAATGTTGACATTTAGTATAGGCAAATATTATTGTGGTGTAAAGAGCACAAATCATTTGCGAATTAGATGATGCCTAATTATAAATAATAAATATTATGCCTTGTTATGAAATGATGCAATAATTATGAACACAATTATGGTACATTCTATATCATTGTTTAAAATTTTATGCGCAAATGTTAATTCAGGTGTGGCTGGCCTTTGTTGCAAAGATTGAAATGTAAATTCAAAGTCATTGTTGAATTCCAAATTGCTAGGCGTATTCCAGTTTTTTTTTTAATAGGCAATTCACCATAAAATAAGTGCTGTGTGATCAATGTTCTTCGGCTAATGCTTCTGAATAGATACTTTTATTTAAAAATTGCGAGTAGGGTTCATCTTTGCCTTTGCTAAAATCGAACGGTTTTTAGTAAGTCTTTCTATAAGCCTGGAAAAAAATAAAGTGTCAGGCAGATCAAAAAAATGTAGTGCAAAATCTCCCACTTACAAATTCCTTGTCGCGTATGGTTTTAGTTAATACAGAATTCAATAAATTTCTTCAAATTATGATTCTTCATAAAATAAACAAATCATGCGTTATTTTTAGCGATATTTAGCGATTTTAGCAATATTGTCTAAATGTCACTAAAGTGACAACGACTGCCATTGTGATTATCTTTACTTTAGCATTTACAGTACCATTGTGGACCTGTAAGTTTGTAGGTTAAACTGAACGGTGAATGTCAAATAAAAAAACTCATTTCTATGACTTTTACTCAAAATTTTTACAATAAGCGTTGCATTTAACATTCTCGGTAAATGTAAAAACCCACCCTTAAAATTTTCAATCCCAAGCAATAATGGAAGGATTTCAAAGAACATGTTTTACCATTCAAAAATTTAAATGGCTTATTCATTTGACGGAATCAATTAGCTACAAATGTTGTCTAACAAAAAGATTGAAAAATACGAGAATATTCCAAGAACGGATTTTTTCTGACCTAATTTTGATTTAAGATATCTTGAATTTCGTAATTGGCAAATCGAAGTCGCTTGCATCATACATTTTTTATGATTTTATTAATTTTTATCAGAATTCCATTCAATGCCGTCTTTCAGCGGGGAAATATCATCTATTGAGATGTACAAAGATGTTTATTGAATGAAAATTGGTTATTAATTTTTTTGCCAATTGGTGCACAATTATTTTGAAAATAAATTAATGATGTGAGCCCAATCTTTCCTTGTAAAATTGCATCCAATTTCGTTGTGATTCAGCATTTCCATCGATATTTGCATAATCTAATAATTCAATAAATTCACGATTATGATTAAGATTTTTAACTCTAAGTTGAAAAATAGTTTTGTTGATTTTTCATTTAAATACCCACAGTAATTTGAAGTTAATTGAGTCCGTCATTTTTGCCTTTAAACGCCTTCTTTTTCAATGAAATATAACACTAGCAAAAAATTTAAAGAGAGTTGTTCTAATAAAAATTAAATATATATATAATAAACAGAATCATACAACTTTGTTTCAATTCCATGTTATTATTTCTTTATCCAACCGGTTTCAGTTTGACCTGAACCTTCATAAAGGATGAATAAAAAGATCAGGATAAAAGATAAAGATCACTCATTTAATAAATCTGCCGGGATAGATGTATTACATAGAAATGGGATAGGTCTACGCCTTAATAATTTTGAAGCCCCTGAAATAAAAAAGTCATTAAAAATATATAAAACTTATTTACTAAATAAATTATTTTATTAGTCTTACAGACCCATTTTTTAAATATTTCCATTACCCTCACCCACTTTCACCCCTTCCTCGTAGCCACCTCCCCTCCTCGCCCTCACCTAAGTTGATGTTCTCTCTCCGTCTTCTGATTTTCTTTTAAATACCATGTTATTTCTGTATTATGTTCAATATATTTTTATTCATCCCTGATGAAGGTTCAGGTCGAACTGAAACCGGTTGGATAAAGAAAAAAAAAAGTGGAATTGAAACAAAGTTATGTTATTGTTTTATTATTATAATTATGTATTCCCACAAAGTGTTTGCTACATGTGAATTTTTTTTTTTTTTACGTGAGCTCCACACAGGAGGTCCTGAGGAAAATTATTTCCCTCAGGGCCTATGTCATCTTTGGGGATGCTGTGTGGAGGGTTTTAATTAAATATATGTTATCGATAATATTTTCTACAGAACTTTTAATGCACAGAGTTTAATTAGATTTGCATTTTCTCTTTGCATAACAACACAGTATAAGTAGTTATGTTACATTTTAAATAGAAAAGAAAAAAAAAAACAAATTGAAAATAGCGATTTAAATTTTATTTATAATTAACCAAAACAAATAAGTAAAAAAAAAATGCAATCTAAATAATCAACCTTACTTTTTTTACATTAGCTCCACGTAGGAGGCCCTGAGTAAAATAATTTCCCGGCTCGCCACACAGCAGGTGGGCAGACGCATCCACCGCCAAGACCTGAACAAACCTCACCCCAAGATCCCGGGCATCCCTGCTAAGTCACTAAACTTACTGAACCTCTTGGAGACTCCACTGGCAGAGGTGTTGGTTATAAATAAATAGTTCCCGGGCCGCGGTACCCATACCTGCCTCCCAAATGAAATTTTTAAAAAATCTCTCTTGAAATTTTTTTATATCAGAATTTCGTTGGTGCTTAATTGCACCGTCAAATTATTAAGCAAGAAAAAATGCTATTGCAATTGAACTATTATTTATTGACGATGAAAAAAAACGGGGCCGAAATAGAAAAAAAATCACAACCGCTATCAAAAATTAATTTTTAAATGAAATTAATAATATCCCGACAGCAGTACTTGAAATTCTGTTTTTATTTTTACAAAACTAAGTGAAGGTTTCTTGTGATCGAATTACTTATAAAAGGTTGAATAACCTAAATTTAATAGCGGTTGAACTGGTATTGGATTATATAATAGAATAGTTTGACATAATAATATAATCTTTGACGGCTGGCGTGGTCCAGGAGTAAGGCTCTTTACTGGCAATTTGAAGGAATTTGCGGGATCAAATCCCGGCATGGGCAAATACCTTCGACCAAGTATATCAAGACATGCCCTGTGAAATTAAAAATGACGCCAGAAACCAAATAAAACTGGCTCAAGGCCCATTTATGAAAAAGTGCGAGCATTGTTTCGTACTATTTGGATCGTGTAGTGGTTTGTGTTTTACCTTTTATTGGTCCACACTGAAACTAATTGCTGTCCCAGCCGTCCTGACGGAATTAATTTTTTCAAACACAAAAATATCCTACTTCCGAATATTGTACAAGGTACAGTCCGCGGACTTTATTTTCGATAATGTAACCAGCTACCTGAATACATAAAAAAAATTATGCCTTACCGATAGCTTTAAGACAGCGTTTTAATAAATGTAATAATATTGACGTATTATTTTTTTGGCAAGCAAAGTTTCTGACGTCACTTAATCACCCAAATGCTTGTGACGTCACCACACACCGATACTAACACATAGACGAAGGGCTAGCATCACGATATGGCAGTGGTTTTTAAGCTTTTTAAAAACGCGACCCGGTTTGTATAAAACGGAAACCTTTAAAATACATTAAACGCAGATCTTAACAAAAAACCGCTGCACTATTCTTCAATTAAGGTCGAAAGTTAACCTATCTTATGCCATAGCATTCCGAATTTCTACCGTTTTACAACATATTTCTCTAAAACACTTTAAGTTTTTAAGTTTCTAAAAAAAATATATGTTGTTTTTGACGATAATATCTATACATTTGCCACGCCGAAACGGTAATTGAATGAAATTCTTCCGATAGAAGAAAATCGTATTATCGTATATTTCGAAAATTATTATAAGAACTTTATTTTTGTTACATCACAAGTTATATATATGAAAAAAATCATAATTCATTTTTTTCTTTAAAGCTATGACATTTCCCGCGAGATTTTGGTTCTATTTTAAAATAGTTTAAACGAATCATGTTTTATTAAACATTTTCACAATTTTCGTTTAAATATTATCGTTTTCGCGCTCCCTCTAACATTCGTATTTACATATCTCACCTTCCTCTTCTTTTTGAGCGCTTACTAACGGGCTTTAATTAACTACGAATTTCTGTCATTTTTTAATTATTACCTATACACAAAAAAAACTTAATGATTGAGCAGCTGATTCAAAACTTTTAAGAAAGATTATAGTTTTCGGCTAAGACATTTTGCAAAACGGAACAGAAGCCTTTGAATATTTTTTAGCGCAATTTTTTTGATATTTTTTGTAGTCAAAAGTCCGGAAAGCAGTAAAAAGGCTTGCGGGCTGCTGGTTGCTCATCACTGTGTTAATGATAAGCGACCAACCTGGGCAGCCCACGGTACGTGGGCGGTAAAAGGGTGAATTTTTCGTAATTATTTTCAAGCAAACGATGAATGGATTTTTTTTATTTTAAAACTCATGATCAATATATACATATACGGGACTGTGTACAAGTTTTTGTACACGAATCTAAAGTATGGTTTGCAGTGTACACCGCTTTCGACAGGACACTCCGACGAAATTGCTGCTTGGTGGTTGACAACGAGCCATACGTTCATCAGAAAAATAAAATTTAAAAATTTTCAGACGCATCCGCCGCCAAGACCCGGACAAACCTCAATCCATGAACCCGGGCACCCCTGCCTAGTCACCAAACGTAGCGAACCACTTGGAGTGACCTATGGCAGATGCGTTGGTTATTCAATAAATGGTTCCCGAGGCGGCGGTACCCATACTCGCCTCCGAAATTGAATCGCTTGTCATAATAAAGTAAAAAAATATTTTTGTCTAATTAAATTTATGAATGTCTCGCGATCCCCACTTTGAAAACCATTTCTATACAACACAGCTTGTCTAAATGTCCACGCATGCAGCACGTGATCACCTATCGATGTATTAGTTCGAAAGTTACACCATGGGATTAAGTCGGTGCTCAGTTTTATACTGCCGAGAATTCGCATGCAAGACGGCGGAATTCGAAGGAGAGTTGTATTGCGAAATTACTGATACTTGGGGTTATGTTTTTTCAGATTTTTACTATGAGAGGGCTTGTCTAGGGTATACTAGGTCAATGGCAAATACATTCTATTTGATTAATTGGTTTATTTCACCATTAATTAAATTAAAATAATGAATAGTTTATTTGCGGCACGTTCCAGAGTGGAAGATACTCAGTATCGCCCTGGTGTAAGATCATCCTTCAGAATTGAAACGTTGCTTGAAACGGCTTTAGCCGTGTTTGGTGACCAGATCTGAATAGCCAGGTAAGTCCTCACTTTCCTCCTCTTCATCTCCTTCCCCTTTACACTCCCTTCAGCCTCACAACGTACCCCAATTGGGGATGCCATAGTCTCATTGGCTCCAGACGGGAGCAGCTGCAAACCTTGTGAGGTATTCATATAAAAAATATATATATATCTGAATCAATCTATTCGCTAACGAATCTCTTAATTGAACAATCTTAAACACTCGTGGTTCACGTTTCCACGCTAGATATGGCAATTTCCAATTCCCAGCCATCTGCAGATCTTTGATTGAAATCCCTGATATGAAGGCGTCAGCTTCTGTTGAAAACACCCCTCAACTGACGTAGATATTAAAACGCAGCCAGTCGCTACAAACTACAATTGTATATTGCGAGTGCAATGAAGTGGCGTTACGTGAGAGAGCTGTTATAATTGCATGTCTGCCATGATTTAGAATTCAGACAAATTAGGAACATAGTCGAAGGAAAGCTAAAACTGGGAGTAACGAGAACTACATAGAAAATTACTGAGATGTTAATTGATGTTGAAGATATATCGGCAAACATTATGTTGCGGAATGGTGATGTCAATTGCACAGAGGGTCTCCAAGCGCAAGAGTGGGTGAGAACTAACTCGACTGACTGGCTGGCGCAACGCGTGGTTTTGTATTGGCAAGGTGCCTTGTAGAGTAAGGTGGGTCAAAATGTTATTTTTAAATTCTAAAACCGTTAAAACGTTGCCAAATGGGTTCAAAACGACGTGTTTAAATTTTTACAATTTTTTGATCCGATCTTCTTCCTCCGGATTCACTTTAAAGTTTGGAAAATTTTAATCTTTTAAAAAAAAGAGTCTCGCAAAATAATGCCGAAATTTGAGAGTAAGAAGGATTTAGCTGGAATTTGAATACACTGTCATGAGATAATTTGAATTATATTCAAATATTTTTTTTTTTAAATAAATCAAAATATTTAATCTTTTACTTGTTTTATTATATATCATTTTTAATGGGTTTTCTAACATTATTTTAAGATTTAACAAGGGTGGGTTTTTTTTCTATAACGTGATATTTCGAAGTCAATCCGGAGGAAGATTATATCCAAATATTATTAAAAGATTACGTGATTTTATATCTCCATTTAACACCCTTTTTTCACTATTAGAAAAACCGAAACAAGAAAAGAAAAATCCACATACAGTCGTGACCCACCCTATTGTAGAGCCGCCCCGGTAAAACTCAAAACTGTGAGAAAGTCGGCGAGTTCTATCTGCCAATATCGAAGAATCCAAGCTGCTATGTGTGCGTCCTGCATTTTCACAGTAGCGTGTCGCTTTATTGCTCTAAATGTAAGATGTTTGTTTGATTTGCACAGCAATAATCCACTAATGAATATTACGTTTTTTAAGCTTTGATAAATAAATAATATACTTAGATGGATAAAGCAACGTTTGAAAAAGCACAAATACAACCAGATCTAACGTACGGTGTCATAAAACATGCACAGCTTTTTATAAAAAATAAAAAAAATACTTATAGTTCGAGGTAACTCTTTATAGCTCATACTAAGTCATCATGATAAGTTAATGAACTTTTATGTATTTATTTTAACCGTTAAACAAAATAAGACTAAACATTGCTCATTTTTTGCATTTTAGTTGTTTAATGAACAAATTAAAATCGTTAAAAAGATTGGTAATAAAGTATGATTTCAGTAGCACAATCAAATTCTTTTCAGTACAAAACTTTAAAATTTCATTTATTTACGTGTAAATTTATGTATTTATTTCAAACAGTTGTAATTAATGAAATGTGTGAATTTATTTTAGATCGTAAAACAGTACTTAACTTTAATGTTTATTTGAAACAATGATCTTTGACAACTCAACACTCAATGGCTGATATGCTAAAGAGACAAGAACGAAAAAACTCAAGTGCTTTGTCGTTGATAACACAAGCGAATCACTTTTCTCAGAAGAAGCACGAAACCTTTCACATTTTCCGGGAGCCGTAAAAACATTTACGTGATTTTATTGGCTTTTTTTTACTTCTGTGTGTGGATTTCTCAACTGAAAAATACAAGAATTTAGACGACAAGTTCTCGAAGCAATCAGTTTAAAAACTAATGGGTCATTTCATTTTAGGGCCTCGACATAAACACTAGATTTTAGTGTTATGTTTTTCTTCCATTCGCTTGGCTTACGCACTCATAAAAACTATAATATACGGCTCAGATCGCTAACATTATAAGCTCTCAATTGGGTTGTTCCTTAACTTGGCAGAGATTATTAGCAAATCTGTCAGAGTTCAGAATAATCATTCAATTCTGTTTTCAAGGCATGTAAGCAGGTTCTTCAAAACATGAAAGTTGCAATACGCAAGAAGAAAGGGTTCGGTTCAATTTTCATCGCTTCAAGTTCGTTTACGCTGAACTGGAATCCTAACACGGTCAATAGACAAAACCCTACATCAATACGATATTGACTAAATCCAACATCTACGGTTATCATGCGGCTTTAGACGATATATGAATCTGAAGGCCAGTAGAAAAAATCTGCTAAATCAAGCGCGGCGTCTTGTCTTTCTCTGAACTTTGGCTAACTGTCATTATACAAAATTTTGAATTGTCATTGGTTACGCAAAATTACTGACGTTTTAATGAGCGGAGGCAGATTAACAAAGCTTGTAGAATTGAAAGACGTCATGTACGCGATCAATTTAACAGGAAACAGAATTCAGAACATCACGAAATATAGCTAAAGACCTCATTAATCAAAAACTCCCTTTTTAATATAAAAAAATTGTACGTGGACTGCTTATACATAATATTGTTTTAAGTGAGAATCTAATACAAATTCGACATTATAATTAATTTGTTAATTTATCGTAGCCATTTGACCTTTTACGTTTTGTTGTGAGTTTGAAAAGTTTTATCTGCTGTAACCAAGGTGTTGCAAATTGTTACAATTTTTTTTATGCATTTAGCAAAAAAAAACACATAATCTCGCAGTGGTTATCAATATATTTATTTGCTGTACCCAAAATAACCAGACTTTTGGATATAGTCAATTTGAATAAGTTAGGTTGAGGAATATTTCAGATAAACTTTTTGGTGCTTTGTAATTGCTGCTCAATCAAGAACAACAAACTATTTTGGTTTTTAAACTATTTACTACTGCTAAAATATTAAAAAAAAACCACGGACGGCTTAGAAAATACGCACTAGTACATGGTAAAGCAATATCGGCTTGGCTATCGACAAGCCTAATGAGCGCATCCGTGCTAGAGAAATCGATGCACAATAAATGCATGCACTGCGGTATCCTAATTACACTTAATAGAAAAAAAAACAAAAACGCAATCATCAGGATATTTCCAAACACCACCGCCATGTAAGAGATGGCACATGATTGTGACTGAGAAAGCGGAATGAGAAGTTACAAGTGTTTATGAATAAACGATAAATTTGAAAGAAAACCTTCCGTTCTTAAAGCAGACTGTTTTTGAATGACAGATCGTAAATTGCAAAAAATAAGAAAAAAGTCAGGCGTTGACAGTGACATCACAGAAAAATGAATTTCCGAATTTTTCAAGAATATAAGTTCTACGTAATAGGTCCAATGTAAGAGAACCTGCCCCAATGTAAGAGAGCCCCCTATCACGGTCGATTGATATGGATTGATTTGATTATTTATTTATTAGTTTTATTTTAGTAAATTGTACATTTAATTTTACAATTTCCTAATTAATTATATCATATCATATTGCAAACTATATTTTTTCTTGTTTTATGTAGCTCCTACAATACATTTTGAACTTTCCAATTGGTGCGACCTTTCTGGTAGAGTGTTGTATAACTTTATCCCTTTGTATAGTAAACTGCATGTTCGTTTTGTCCTTTTTTTGTAGTCTGATTTCCTTGCAAGTCCTTGTTTTGTGTCTGTGGATGTCCTTGTTGTATATAATTTTGTTTGAGAAGTATTTTGGTTAAATGTTGTTCACTATTTTATGGATAAATATCATCGTGTGCAGGGTCAACATCTGTTTCACTGTTAGCCAATTTAGTTCTTTAACATTTTATTTACCTTTGAGAATCTATTTCGCTGAAGTATTATTCTCATTGCCCTGTTTTGGAGAATTTGAAATTTATTTTGTTCTCGTTCGTTACACAGGAAAAAGATAGTTGAGCAGTAGTTAAAGTGTGGAGCAATAATTGAATTATAAATAGTGACTGCAGTTTTTCTAGAAAGTTTTTGCCGAATTCTTCCCAAAAAAGATAAACTTCTCATCGTTCTCTAAGGAAACTGCAAATCGCCAAAGTGCAAACAACAAAAGACGTCGAATGAATTTAGAATTCTTAATCGTTGTGAACTGTTATTTATTCATTGGCAACCTGCAGTCACGCTAGAGAACAATGATAAGTTACCTAAAGTTATCATATCAATCCTTATCGATCACGTCTTGCATTCAATTCTCTATTAAATTACATCACTACAGGCAAATATGTGCGAAAGCAGGTAAGTGGTTATACATGTATTATGTGTGGCAATATTAGTGAATTGCAGGTTGACCTCAAGGATCATCAATGGCGTACTTGACAGGAGGACAGTGAAGGTGAGCAGAGGTCACCCATTAGTGAGATTGAGAGGGCACTGCTGTTACGTATGAGAGTCATAGAAAATAATTGGCAAAACATGAGTTCACATTCCAATAATTAACGAAATCAAAAAGAGCATAAAAACTCCATGGCAGAAAAGTATTTTATGGAAAGTAAGCCAAATATAGTTATAGCATTTTTTCATTAGAAAGGCAAAAGAGTCCCAACCGCTCCCAGCCGTCCAAACCCAGTGAGATTATGGCGTCCCCAATTTTAACATTTTTCGAGGCTTAGGAAGGATATGGAGAAAGAAGATGGTCAGAAAGATTGTTTTTACATTAACTCCACACAGGAAACCCTGAGGAAAATTATTTTCCTTAAGGCCTTTGTCAGCTTTGGGAATGCTGTGTGGAGAGTCTACATAGGGAAAAGGTGGAGATGAATTTCAGGGAAGGAAACAATGTATAGTTTATGAATCTGGTTAGTGGATTCAGGAGTGATAGAAGTATGAATTCATCCCTCCCAATGCTTTGCAGGGGTCCTTGCCACACAATAAGTTGGCAGCCTTACCCACCATCAGGACCCAGACGAATCTTACCCTATGAACCCTAGAACCCCGGCTAAGTTAGCAAATTATTTGGGGTAACGTTTTTATTTGGGCAGATGTGTTAGTTATCCAATAAATGGTTTCTGTGGTGGCGGTACATTCCGCCTTCATTACTCCATAATTACCAAGCTATTAATATCTGGTCGCCAAATACTGCTAAGGCCATTTTTGAAAAGTGGTCCTTTACCAGGGCAATATTAAAAGTATCGTTTACTTTAAAATGTGCAGCAAATACGACTTTTATTATTTTGTTTGAATTAAAAATAAAACCACAAACATTAATCGAATAAAATTTCTTGCGCATGCAGAGATTTGTATCCATGACCTGCGGATTCCTAGACGAGGATCGTACCGACGTCGACGTCACGTAATATTGAAATTCGGTGAAACAGGAATTAAGCAGGTTACAGATAAAAATTCGTGACTTGTTTTTCGTACTCGAAATTGAGAAAATTGGAGACAAAAACCATAAACATATTTTTGTTTTTCATTTCTTAGAATGTATTCTATGCGGAAAGTGAGAACAAGTCATTGAATTAAATTCACAATGATTTTAAAAATTTTGCGATCGATAAGGTTCGATAAACGTTAATAAAGGTTAACAAAGATGGATAATCAATAATTTTAATAATTTGATGGCATCCGTAGTCGAGGGGTGAGGCTCTCAACTAACTATCCGGAGGTCGCGGGTTGAAATCCGGGCGTGCACAAGTAAACTTTATTTGGATTAATTTACAATTTAAGCAATACAATTTAATTAAATACAAGGTGTATTTGCGGCACGTTCCAGAGTGGAAGATACTCTCAGTAAAGTCCAGGTATAAGATCATCTTTCAGAATTGACACTTTGGTTGAAAACGCTTTGACTGTATTTGGTGATCAGATCTGAAAAGCCAGGTACTTTCTCTCCATCTTCTTTCCATTGTTTTACCATCTTCACTTCCTTCAACTTCACAACATCCCACAATTAAAGATGTCGTAATCTTACTGACTCCAGACGGTTGGGAGCAATTGAAACGCTTATGCAATATTCACATAAAAAAATTAATAAGTCAGGTACGCCTCATACGTCAAACATATGTCTGACAATACTATGTTGTCGTGAAAATAAGCTTACGAGTCCGATTAGTTAAAATAATATTTAGTTTTACGAAAACAATTATTACTAAAATGTCGGCAAATCCATTTTTCTCTAAAACTATTTTCACTGTGTATTTTGCACTCCTTGAAAACCCTCCCATATTATTTTTGTTAGAATCAAACAAATTAGTTTAATCCCCATTCATAATCTCACAAAACCATAGCACAAAATCAAAATAATACCACGACGTCGGTTTGCCACTCTAAGAAATGTTTATCAACGAAAAGAGCGTTACAATAAGATAAAAATCCTGCAAAACTCAGTCAAACAAAAATAAAAATATTTCTTTAATGATGATGACATTCGTAAATTATGGGACATTACAAAAAAATTGAAAACATAAACAGCTTTTCACTGAACATTTTGCTAGAAAAACTAAGAATCAAGGAAGCATCATTAATAATAATGGGCCATTTCTTTTGAGATGAGATTGGCAATAAAAATAACAATACTTAACTGATTTTCTCATCTGTGTCTACCTAGGAATAAGTTTGCTGATAAATTATTTTATCTTTGGCTTCACCAGGTTTTGAGAATACCTTTTTTAGTCTAACTAACCATCACGCCGATTCTTCGCAGAGGTATGCAGAAAAAAAGAACAGCCAAACAACTCGCTTTTGTCACACACTCCTTGCTTCATTTACATTTATTCGTCGTCTTATACCTACTCTTCTTTTATTCTGACCATTAACTGACATTCTGACCCGGGCGTCCCCGACTTCTATTTTTCACATTTACACTATTTATTATCCTTGCACTCCTCTCTTCGTTCATTCATTCTACATACTTAAACCATCTGAGCTTCTTTTTTTTAATCTTACTCTTCACGCTTACATCAGCCTTGCATTCTTTGCGTATCTCTCATTTCTCACGTGATCGTTTTACGACATCGATCGGATTTACCGCACATACGCCCAAGGGATCTCATTTCTACAGCAATCAGTCCACTTTTATCCTTCCTCTGCCAGTTCTGTGCCTCACTGCCAAACGTCAGAGTAGGTACCAGCACTCTGTTGTGGACTGCTAGCTTCGCTTCTTTGGACAGTTTTTTTGTTAGCGTCATCCGCTTATCCATCATTTATAATTTGGGAGGCGAGAATGGGTACCGCCGCCCCGGGAACCTTTATTGGATAACCAACACCTCTGCCATCGATCACCCCAAGTGGTTCGCTACGTTTGGTGATTTAGCAGGGGTGTCCGGGTTCATGGGGTGAGGTTTGTCTAGGTCTCGGAGGCGGATAATCAGGACACACTGAACCCCAGATTGCTACCCACCCCTTAAATATTTTTCCTTCCCAGAATTCTCCTCCACTTCTTTTCCTTAAAAAAAAACTCCACACAGCATCCCCAAAGATGACATAGGCCCGAAGGGAGATTATTTTCCTTAGGGTCTCCTGTGTGGAGCTCGTGTAAAAAAAAAACAAAAATCCGCGTTCAGTCTTCCATTAATGGAGTTACCTGCATTTACCCTTTTTAATACCTATAACAGTACCTTTGTTATCTAGTCAAAACATCCTTTTCTTGTGTACAGAAATTTGGAGTAAAGTTATTTGGCTTTAAAATTAATTCACCTTCAAATTTTAACTTACAACACAAATTCATAGTAGGAAAATATAATAAAGGCAAAATAATCGTTAAATATTTAAGTGTAGAAAAGCTTAGAATTTCGAAAGATATTTTCAATTTGAGAGGAGGGTGTGGGTACCACCGCCCCGGGAACCATTTATTGGATAACCAACACCTCTTCCATAGTTCATCCCAAACGGTTCGTTACATTTGGAGTCTTAGCAGGGGTTCCCGGGTTCATGGGGTGAGGTTTCGGATCGGGAGAGAATGGTTGAGGGAGTCTTTTCGACTTCTCCATCCGTAAACTCTTGGAACATCGTCTTGCACCGCAGTGGGAGGGATGGATTTATACGTCCGATACCAGTTTCCTAACCACCCATATTACCCTTTTCCTTCTCAGAACTTTCTCTCCTTCCTTTCCTAAAAAGACCCGCTACTCAGCAACCCGAAAGATGACATAAGCTCTGAGGAGATTTTTGTGTAGGGCTAATTTAATTAGAAAAGGGACAGTTGCCAGATTAATCACATTTCAAAGTTAAATTTCAAATTCTGAGTCAGTTATTTCATAGTATTTGAATATTAACAAAACTTGAATATTAACTTCGAAATTTGTTATATGTGCTTCTTTCTTTTACATTTTCAACAACTTGCTTGTATCACTAATAGGTTCTGCTGAGCACACCTATCTATCTATTTATATATAAAGAAGAAAGCCTATGGCAGGTAGGCGGGCGGATTGGTGGCGTCGGTTTGATGATTTGTTTGAAAATCTGCCGTTTTATTAGAGACTGATGAAAATTTGCTCACTTGACTATCAAAACAAGAGCAAACCCACTGCCTTCATTACATTTTGAAAAACTCTGCGAAAAACCCGAGCAACGCCGGGAACTTCAACCAGTTTATAATAAGTTTAATTCTTGGTCCATAAATTGGTCCATCATTCTTTAAAAGTTTTTACGCAAGAGTTCAAAATTTCTCACCCTATCCAATATTTTATCATAACAACTGTTTTAGCAGCATTTGAAGATTTAAGATTTAAAACAAAAAAATTTTTCAATTCGTGACTACACAATGATATTTTCCCATGTTTTTGATGAAGAAAGCTTTACATTCCTTCAACCCAGTCAAACTTTGTGTAAATTTACAAATAAAAGGAATTCCAAACAACAAAAGACAAGTCAGACACCAAACTTCGAAAAGAAGAATACTTAAGCAACTTTTTTCCGATACGAAAAAAGAAGAAAAAATAACGGCAGATGAAGCTAACTAAATAAGTCCCCGCTAAGTCGGCTTAGTTCACAGCGTGTAAAATAAACAAAGAAGGAACTTAAAATCTTTTTAAAGGGAGAAGTAAAAGGTATGGAATTAATGACTTTGATAAGGCCGTTAACAATGAACGATGGAAAAAAAGATTTCGTCTCGGAAAACTGATTGGGCAAACTTGAGAATGGAAAAAAGAGTTCCAAGGATTACGTGAACGGGGTTTCTTGATAAGAATTAAATGGAACCTTTTAAATGATAAATTGTTTTGAGAAAGATGTTCGGGTGATAGCGGACAGAGAGAAAAACTTAATTAAGTTCTTTTCAATAATTCAACCTCTTTTGGCCGAGTCCAGCCAGCCGAAATAATGAAAGTTTGAGCTAATCGCACGCCAGACCTCTGTTTCTGTATTCCACCTAAAATAGGCTCAACTTCCCCCACCTTCCTCTTCCCTATCTCCTTCCCCTCCCCACTACCTTCAGCCTCACAACATACCGCGATTGGGGATGCCATAGTCTCACTGGCTCCAGACGGGAGCAGTTGGGACTCTTGTGCGGTATTAAATGTAAAAAAAAAAAAAAAATCAAAGCCAGAGTCAAGTTAGCTTCTCAGAAGCTGCGTACTATACAAGGCCAGCAGATACTTTGATACTACACGATTGCTGACCTTGTACAAATTGCAAGCGTGCTCCACTGTTGAATCTGGGGCTCCAAAGTATTGAAAAAAACCGAGGCCAGCCAGCCGAAATAATGAAAGTTTGAGTTAATCGCCCGCCAGACCTCTGTTTCTGTATTCCACCTAAAATAGGCTCAATCAAAGCTAGAGTCAAGTTAGCCTCGCAGAAGCTGGGCGTACTATACAAGGCTCGTAGATACTTTAATAGTAGATGACTGCTGACCCCGTACAAATCGCAAGCGTGCTCTTAAAATCTGGGGATCTGGGGCTCCAAAGTAGAGCTCCCTTGACTCTGTGCAGAAACAAACGGTCCGTTTGATATATTCCCCTATCTTAACAAGCGCATTGCAATTTTAAGAACACAGGCGTCAGGCAGGTATGCGGACCTTGTTGTATTACAATGGGAGATATTACCGGCATTACGAGGAGTAAGTGTCATTAATTTTTTCGGCACCAGTGCAGTCAGGAAACACGCCGAACGCTAACCCAACATACCAACATTCTTCTACGACTCGTTCCTGAATTCAATAACTCGGTTGTGGTGCGATTTGCCGGCCTCTTTTGCAACATGGGTCTATTTAAGAACCATGTTCACTCCTTCCTCTCCTCAAAAATATCCTGCGCAAAGCGTCTTGAAGGAAATTATTTTCACCATGACCTCCTGTCTGGAGTTCATGTAAAAAAAATCAAGTACATATATAAGATTGGTTCCTACGATGAAATTTCAATGTTTACATGTGGATAACATTATTTACAGCATGTTGAGGACGAACACTTTGAATTCTTGGAAATTAACATATCTTACCGAAGAAATACGTCGGCAAATTGTTGATATTTGCCGCTGGAATGAAAATCACAGTACTGAAGCACAGCCGTTCGAATTATAAATTATAATTAATCGTGTATCGTGTCACGCCACGAGACACCATTGTAAACGTTTTAACCAAGTTCGTTTTGAAAGCCCATAACTTCGTTGAATTAATTTTCACGATCATTTTTATTAAGTCTATCAACATACAATATACTTTCATCAAAACTAAAATTACCTGCTTCATTTCTCAAAACCTATACATTAAATAATCGAATGGTAATAATACGTCAACGTCTACGTGGTTGAATTTCAGAACCCGGCTTTGAGTGCATGTCTGACGCCACGCCGTACACGCCGCGCCACAAATAACATCTGGGTACGTGGAATGTCAAACAAAGCTACCGTTGTAATTCGGTTTCGAATTCAAGAATTCGTCAGCAGGTCGGATGGAGGATATGTAGTATCTCTCCGGATATGGAAAGATTGACGGTAGTACGTAGTTGTATCAAGCGGCAATATATTAAATATGACGTCATTGCCTGTCTCGGTTACTTCGTCCCGGTGACTAGGTACACTGGATGACAGTGGATCCGAGGAACGGGCTATTTTTGGAACCACTTCCTTTTGGATATATAAAATGGTCACCAACACTAACTGGGCGAAGCCGAATCAAAAGCCGCCCGCAGGGCCTAGCAGCAAAAGTTTGCGGAGTGGGTTTTTAACTGCTAGTTTATCTGCTCAAATAATATTGTGAAGAAGAAAAACACGCAGAGAAGAATAAAGATTTAGGTATAAATGAGAAACGAGCTCAGAATCTCGGCTGCATTTTCCAAATTTAGTCATGGAACCGCCTTTTCAAATTTGATTTAAAAAACTTGTTTCCTGACTTTTTAACGTGAAAACCACACAAGAATCCAAGCAGCTCCCAAGCATTGGGAATCGGTGAAACTATAATCGGTGAGGTGGAAAGGGGATGAGATGGGAATGAGGAAGGTGGGGAAGTATCATTTCAGTTCGGAATGGTGGTCATACACCAAGGCGATACTGAAATTATCTTTCACTCTGCTATAGCTATCGATGCCTTATTAAGCAAAGGATATGTAGGAGGATACCGTGATTACATAAAAAAATTGTAGATTCTCTCCATTTCACGGAAATTTCTCGAGCAATATCACTACCAATGAACATTGATGATTTCTTTCATCCAGTTTTTAGAGAATAACGAAGAGCCCATTAAGAAAAATAAGATGCCCTTTCGTTCAAACTATTTTGTCGATTTCGTAGCCTAACGCGGAGATCATTTCATTTAATTCTCGGATAATCAGGTACTAAAAGTTCCATCATCCATGTTTCCACCTTCGCCAGCGTTACTTTATGTTATAAAAGAATATCAATAAGATCTAAGGCCAAAAATCTGTGTTATCTATACGTACATCGTACATGTAAATGTTATTAGAAGCCCATATAACTTTACGGCACCATCTGTGAAAACTCTCTCGTATCAATATAAAATTTTATCGGGAGCATAAAATCTTACTTTCCTGACTCCGTTAACATTTTCTTCGGCTTGCCCGGCTTCGAGACTGCGACATTATGGTTTTTTATTTGTGCCTTTTTGCGTTACGGCCAGGAATAAAAAGGGTCTTACGATTCCGGCTATATACATCAACGGTCTTATTATGAAGGGTAAATAAAATTAAAATGTAAGAGACAGAACATAATATTAAACATACCTATTCTAGAATTCTTAGGTGCTGCAGAAGTACATTCCAGATTCCAGCGACTTTGCTATTCGTTTGAAGACTTAAAACATAGATTAGCTAATTAAATTTAAGTAAAATTTAGTGCATGGGAAAATACAGAATACGCAAGTCATTAGTCATTGTAATATTGCAATGTTTGTAAGATAATGCCATATTTCTTATAACTTACTAGCGAGTACCCGGATGCGTTGCAATGCCACTAAAATAAAGAATGTGTTTGTGTGTTTTTTTTTTCCATGTGGTACGTACACAACTAATTTATTAACTTTACCCCCTGCTATCGCCTACCGCTATTACGTCTTCTTTGCAATCCCTCCTTCTGCCTCTCCCTAATCCCACATCCCTCCTTCACCCCTCTCGTGCGTGTTCTTTCCCCTTCTGCGACCCCTTCCCCTCCCACTTTCCTCTTTCACCCTTCCTGCCTTCCCTCCTCCTTTGGTCTCTCTCCCGCGAATCTCCTCCCCTTCCTTTCTTTATGAAATACACACACTTAATGCAAAACTATATTTATTTATTTATTTATTTATTTATTTATTTATTTATTTATTTATTTATTTATTTATTTATTTATTTATTTATTTATTTATTTATTTATTTATTTATTTATTTATTTATTTATTTATTTATTTATTTATTTATTTATTTATTTATTTATTTATTTATTTATTTATTTATTTATTTATTTATTTATTTATTTATTTATTTATTTATTTATTTATTTATTTATTTATTTATTTATTTATTTATTTATTTATTTATTTATTTATTTATTTATTTATTTATTTATTTATTTATTTATTTATTTATTTATTTATTTATTTATTTATTTATTTATTTATTTATTTATTTATTTATTTATTTATTTATTTATTTATTTATTTATTTATTTATTTATTTATTTATTTATTTATTTATTTATTTATTTATTTATTTATTTATTTATTTATTTATTTATTTATTTATTTATTTATTTATTTATTTATTTATTTATTTATTTATTTATTTATTTATTTATTTATTTATTTATTTATTTATTCATACACGCCTTGAAGGCTTTTACAGAATCACATTATTTAAGTTACACATGTTATTCAGGAGTATGATTGTAAGCTTGAAGTATATAACATTATAAACTGTACTTTAAGGATACAAACAGGTTTAATATGTACATAGGTATGTAGTTTCGTTATCATTAAAATTGTACAAAGGAGTTAAAAATTTTACGTAGTGTAATAATGGTAAAACAGAAGAGTGCTTAAGATACTTTAAAAGTAGTTATTGAGGAACGTGTAGGTATTTACTATGTTGATTTTATTATTAACTTGATCATGAATGAATTGTTCGAAAGCAAGTTTTTCAAGAATTCAGCAAAATTAACGCAGCGATAAATAGTACCTACACATAGAAAAAAATAAATAAAAAATACATGAGTTGTAATATCTTGAAAAGTTATACAGATAAGTTCAACAAGTGTATAGTGTGATAGTAAAAAAGTAAAAAATAGTACAAATTATGGTACAAAAAGTACAAGATAATATTAATACAAAAGAGAGAGCGGATAAAAAGGTAAGTACTAAGGTAATCTTTGTATACATAAGTATTAAATTTTGTTTTTATTGTGAACATGAAGAGACCATCGATTTTAATTTAATCATTAATATATTATTATTGCTAGGGAACCAATATTTAAATAGAAATATAAGTCAATGTGAGTTAGTTATTATATTTATAACAATAAATACGAGAGGATTGTTGTTATGAAGTACACATATTTTTTAAACAAGTCTCGCGCTACATACTGTATTTTTTATACAACTTTCATAACATCTTCTTTGCAATCCCTCCTTCTGCCTCTCCCTCATTCCACATCCCTGCTTCACCCTTTCCGTGCGCATCCTTTCCCATGCGTCCCCGTTTTCGCTCCCGTTTTCCTCCTGCGCCCCCTTCCCCTCCAACTTTCCTCTTCCACTCTTCCCGCCTTCCTCCCTCCTTTGGCCCCTCTCCCACGAATCCCTCTCCTTCATTCCTTTCCTCCCTTCAGGATTCCCTTCCCCCCTCCTTTCTTTATGAAACACACACATTTTACGGTAAATTACGTGGAATAAATTCATTTTTCAAACAACTCTCGCGCCACATACTCTATTTTTGATACAAATATTATAACGCCAGAGCTCACCAGTAAACCTAAAAAGTCTTGTAGCGTACGGGATAGTTGAAGAAACATACATTATTATTAATAAAGATTAAAACCTTCAAGACAGAGATTACATTAGCCAGTATTCTCCAAATGGTTGCGTGTACAAATAAATAGCAAACAGAAACAGGTATATAAATTTTACACATATTATTTACAGATCATTGTGTGGAAATTTTCTGTTGTGCACAATGTTTTTATTTATGGCAGTCTGTTAAATGAGCCGAGTGTATTACGAAAATCCAACTCCTAATAACGTCCCACAGTCACTAACAAAGATACTTACGATCTTAAAGGATAAATAACGTCTAGACTCTAGACGTTTAGAATATAAGTTCAGAATACCGTGTACTAAGGGTTATCGCTGATTTTCTTTCGAAATTTATAAGATACACAAAACATCTTCATTTTACATTATATGTTACCCAATTTTAGTTACCAAAGCGAAGTTGGCAATAACAAGACTTCATGGCAACTACAAACCACAGTCATTAAGAATATAGAGAGACAAATAAGTTTCGTAGGATAAGGATCAAAGTTGTAAGCCAACGTCATTATAACCACCCCTAACGGTAATCAACGGAGACTTCGAAATCTCAAATAATGTATACGGCACCACGTTGGGAATGTACAAACACTGCAATACAAAGTTCCTCGCTAAACTTCAACCCAATTTAGGATAGGTATTATTTATGTTAAATATTATTTGTATTAAATTTTACTATCCCTTGAGAAAAAATTGCACTTTCTTTTACAGCTGATAATAATAATAATAAAAAAAATAATGAAATTATTAAAAAAATTACTTAAATCATTGATGTCGCTATTCCAAATTCCTGTAAAATTCAAAAATCTGTTTCTAAATAAATTAGAAAATATACAGATTTAAGAAATGAGATTAAAAGAATTTGGCATTCTCGGACTATAAAAATATGTTGTCATTTCGGCTACTGACATTGTACCTAGCTTTCTCATTCAAAATTTAGGCTTATTAGATTGGTCAAAGAATATGCAAAAATTAGTCATTTTAAATACATGTAGGATTACGAAATATTTTTTAAATATTTAACTCTAGGGATTAGTATGATATATCGGTCCAGTTAGGAGTTCTACCTAGCCGAACCTTCTGATATGAAAATATCTAGAGTCGGTAATTTATTTTCCCATTTGGTCTCTGGTAGGTTGACATGTTGTTCTTGTATTGTTTTGTATATATTTTACACTTGCGTGGATTGACTAGATAATCATTTGTGGAAAAGTGTGTGGAAGGGTTAAGTTTTTTCCCGTGGGGAAGATTTAACCTGGACATAAATTTCAAAAAATATATAATTTATTTGCTTATAATTTCCTTCATCAAGATTGCTAAGAGAATATGGTTATTTTTTTGTTTTTTTTTTTATGTTTTCAAACAGTAATTTTTAAGTGATTTATTCATACATTTCCCTAAAATACTATGATTTATTGTCAACAGTATAATATTTTAAAAAAAGCTTTAGAATTATGACGTAATCCATTTAAAGTATTTAATTATTTAACAGAACACTGCGGTGTTTAAATAGTTATATTTTAGGACCCTGATCTTATTCATGTATTTTTATTTTTGAAGTGAAAACTTCTTTAGCACCGTTGTGATTTGAAACTGGATGAAACGATAAAGCGACACTAAAAAGAGACAAACACATACATCCATAGGCGACTTCGAGACAATGAAATAGAATTATCGGTATCTTTATTGTGCAGTGATTCGAAGCCTCCCCTCTATTGTCTACTTTAGTTTTCTGAAGGTTTCACTTCTACCACGTGTGAACTACACACCTGCAATGTTTTTTTATTGATACAATAAAATAACGTATTTTTAAACATTATATTTTAATTTTGTGTGCCACTGATTATTTTGCAATTAACAAATTGCAAAATTCTATCAGCGTTAATTAATCAATTTAATTAAATTCGTGATATTACAAAAACGTTCCTCAAAAAATACAGTTGCATTTTAACTAATCAAAATATTCCAGTGAATGCATTTACGTAATTTCCACACTGCAGATAACGGTGCGATTATTTTTGTTAAGGGGGTATTCTAGTCTAGAAGTTGTGTACCAAAATAATAACAACGTTACTATTTCATACTTATGTAAGAAATATTTTATGAGCTGCTCAACCGGCACATTTACAATCCTGATATTCCAAAACACATTATGCTTTATGCCCCTGCAAACTTCATCAGAGTTAGCTTTTTTTTTTGTCCAAGAGGCAGGACAAAATTACAAATGTTCATGCTTTGGGGAGAATGACACTTAAACCTTCTTACTTTTGACGTGGACATTTTTCAGTGGAATTTTAGTGATTCCAAGATTGCAATACATACTTTTTTCAAAAATTATTTAAAATACCCTTTTTATAAAAATTATAAACAATAGGGTCCAAAATAAGATCCCTTCAGCACATAAGACTGCGTCTCAACTGATGTAATTACTCTATTGTTATTAATCGTATGTTTTGTAAAACGTCATCAGATTCTCCGTTTATCAAAATAAATAAACAATGCTTGTCAAACTTCAAATAAATGAATAACCAAATTCAAAAAAGTCAATCCCTTAATTCGATGGAAGATATGCTATTTCATATCAGTTTCTTACTCACTCAAAAAATTCACGATTTTTGATCGTACTAACGCAGATCCGTGAAAAATCAGGAATTATTTGCAATAAAAAATCATTACATATCATGCTTGGCTCTAAAATACCTCTCCACAATAATTCCGCAATCTAAATACAATGTCTAAATGTTTCTCTCCTCCAAATCCCACAGTTCTATGCTAAAAGGGTGAATCCTGGGCGGAAGTGTGTATGTAGGTATTAAATGCTTGCGAAAATATATGCATAATTATTCAAGATTAAGCGAGAAGTTTTAGGGAAAGGGTCCGGCAATTTAACCCCCGCAGTGTGTTTGTGTTGACGCTTAATTGCGGGTTGGATATCCGACTTGGGTATGATGGCTTGTTTCATGGCAGGGCTAAATGCATTTGAATTCTGATTCGTTTGTTTATCTCTGTAACCTTTGAAACATCGTGACCATTATTAGACAAACCGTATAGCGTTTTGTGTAAGAAAATCATTTGTTAAAATGCTAAATAAATTTAAAAGGGTCCTTTTGGTTCAGAGAGAGATAACACCAGGAATCTCGGGCTCTTTGAAATCGTTTGTATATTTTTGTACAAATTGTTTAACGTTTGGTAGAGAAAATAATACTTGCAAAGCTAAAAAAAATGTACAGAGTACTTTTAGTTCAGGAAGAGACATCAGGAACCTCGTGCGTTTTGAAACCATCAGAATATTTTTACACAATTGTAATGTTTGACTAGAAATCAATCTTTGAAATGCTATAAAAACTGTATCGTATCAGGAATCTTGGTGGGTTTTGAAACCATCAGAATATTTTTACACAATTGTAATGTTTGGCTAGAAATCAATCTTTGAAATGCTGTAAAAACTGTATCGTATCATTATTGTCCATAGAAAAATAATATCCGGAATCTCTATGCCCTTTAAAACCATTTTCAAGTTTTTGCACGAATTGCCTTACGTTTTTATCTTAGATTATTAATTATTTTCGTTTTTTTATACTTAACTTGCTTTTTTTCTTAAAAAACAATTTATTACAAAAAGATTTATACAACAGCATGAAGTGGTAAAACCTTCTAACTATTTTAGTGATAAACAAATAGTGGAACCCATTTAATCTTCAGGAAAGACACGTTGCTGTAAGTACGTATTGTGATATACTTTTATATTGTGCGTGACATTCAATTTCGTTGGGAAATCATAGGTGGTCATTCGCGTAGATAGGTCATTTTTTTCTGACTCATTTAAGTGGCGCCTGCCAGCCACGTCGCCTTACAACCTTTGAATAAAAAAAAATCGAAACCTCATCACAACTTTTTTTTCTATCAGTCGTCAAGAATTCACCATCACTACGAAGATTTTTTTTCCTTTTGTGAGATTGGTAGTAATTTCAATTATAAACTAAAATGTATACTTTTAAAGTTTCACTAATTTCCGTCGACGATTACAAATGCTTTACCTAAGTTGAAATTCAATATTGAAGTAAGTTTTATAAAGTTAATTTTCAATTTTCTTGGAGCTATGATTTACATGACTACTTCTAGTAAGTAGCGAGGAGTTACCTGAGCAGGGTAAGGTATTTCCTAAAGTTTCCCAAACCACCGTCAAGTGAATATACGTGCCCGACCTAAACATTCTGTAATATTACAACAAATTCCAAGAAATATATTAATCTTGATGAGAGAAACCTAACTATAGAAAATAAATTATTAAAAAGACGAATGTGGAAAATATTTAGTAAAATTATGCAAATTACATAAATGACAAATTCGGTTTCACCATATATTCAAAAGTACTTTTTTCTTACTGAATATCCAATATTGCGTCTTGACGATTTGGGCCGTTGTGCTATCTGTCACCAAATGTCACATCCTCGTGAAACTAATTCATCTCCATTTATATTAAGGTCAGACATTTGAAATAAACAGACGTAGAAAGAGAGAACACTAAACCTTATTTTTGCATCTAAAGGCACCCTAGACCAGTAATACCCAAAGTGGCCCCCGCCGGGGGTCCACGTAGGCGCGATAAAGAAATGGGGATTCACAAGTTGTAAGCTGATTACGATTGAGGCCCATCCCACCCCCCCATATCATATCCAATTACGCCCCCTCCATATCACAGCGACTGGCGTACAGCGCACGTCGTTGTACCGGTTATGCATGACAACTTAAAACGCCCAGCTAGGCAAGGGGGGGGGGGCGTAATGGGATATGGGTGTACTGTACTGGGATGGGAACATACCGCCATACCCTGCCCCCCCCCCCCCCCCCCTCCGTCCCATATCTCATTACGTCCTTTCCGTCATGGCATAATAATTCTGTCATAATCTCGAATACTGGTCCATTTTGCCCCCTTTTTTTGAAGAAGAAGAAGAAGTAGTAGATCCGGTACTGCTCCGTTGTGACAGACCGCACCTCGCCATTCAATATTCAGTACAACGCGTGTCGAGTTTTGGGAATATGTTAGAAATGTACCAGCAGGGGGTCCACCGTGACCAATAAAATTTTGAAAGTGGTCTGCGAGAAAAAAAAGTTTTGGAACCTCTGCCCTAGTCGGTCCCATATAAATTAATATAATTTTAATAAACAGAAAATCGACAAATAATTCTCCTGGTCAAGTTTGACTTTTAAAAATTATTTTTATATAAAACAGAAAAGTGAAGTGACCAATTGGATTAATCAAAAACATAAGTATTTTTTTTCGTTTAAAAATTGTAAATATGGTTTGCAAGAAAAAAGCCATAGGTAAGCCATTTCTTTTATCAAGGCTTGCGTTCAAAATCTTAAATTTTTTTATTTAATAATTTGTCTAATCCATAAAAATCTGAAAGCGTTTGTCATTTGTTTTCAAAAGCAGAATTTCATTATTGGTTATATTCAAACACTATTTTTTCTGAAATTGAATGTTAAGCAGTTAAATGAATATTTAAAGAAGCCATAACTTTTAATGAAATCGTACTGCAAGCTAAAATGGTTGCATTAACAAAAATAATTCATGACGCCAGAGCTCATCTTCCGACAGTTATCAGAAATATTTCATTAGCTATCGAGAACATAGGGTGTGCAAAAAGAGTGTGGCTGGAAAGTAAATCTCGTAATATGGATGAAACAGTATTTTTAATAGCCTTTCAAAAATCAGTCAATTCAAAATGTCAGAATTGAAGAATTTTTTTTTTTGTTAATCTGTTGGGAAAACAATTTGTTATTTTCTTCGCTGATGGCACTATAATAATTAAATAACGTGAATATGGTTAACATTGATAGAGAGAAATTTTTTTTTACATTGGAATTTAACTTTGTAGGGAAAGGAAGGAGAGGAATTTCTGAGAATGAAAAAGGTATGAAAGGTGGGTACGAATCTGGGGTTCAGGTGTAACGGACGTATGAATCCATCCCTTCCGAGAGAGAGTCCGTAAAGAGACAGTCCGAATGAAGAAGTCTAGATTAGGTCTCCCTCAACCAATTTCTGCCTATCCGGCCTGCCATGCAAAAGGTGAACAAACGCATTTTGTTACTGCTAAGTTAATAAACGTAGTGAACCAGAGTGGTGACCAACATAAGGGGTGTTGGTTATCCAACAAATGGTTCCCAGGGCGGCGCGCGGTATCTTAACTTAACCTTCACATAAATTTTATGTATGATGTAAGGTATCTATTGTGATTTCATTTTTCATTATGCTCCCTTTGTTGGGTTTACCGATTTATTAGGTAAGTTTACCGTGTTGGTAAAGTAAATTGATGATGGTTTGTGTACACTAAGCCTTTAGATTCTCGCCGACTATCGCTCAGAATCCCAATCAGAACATCTGTTGATATGAGAAGTTGCCTCTTGGCGTCTTATGTAATATCATAAAACATATTTAGACCTTCGTGTTTTCAGTCTAGATTGTATGAAAATGTGATGAGGTGAACTCTTTTGTAATAAAAATCAAATACTAGAAAGAAAAACAAACATTCCCGGGTAACGAATATTCTCACAATATTTGGAAATCTCTTACTACCTCCTCGCCAAGCGGAAAATGTTGGTTGTGTTATCATGGAGGACTCAGCCAGCCGAGGAACAACTGACGCCTGGGTGGGATCCAAATGCGATTCCGACTCAGCCACTGACCGTGAATACCGCACAAGGTTCCTAACTGTACCCATCTGTAGCCAGTAAGACTATGGCATCCTCATTTGGGGTACGTTGTAAAGCTGAAGGTTATGTGGAAGGGAAAGAGATGTGGAAGACGACGGTAGGGTACTACCTGGTTATTCAGATCTGGTAACCGATCATGGTTTAAGCCATTTAAAGCTACGTTTCAATTTTGAATAGTGTTATTATACCATGGCGATTCTGAGAGTATTGTATCCACTGTAGGACGCTCCGCAAAAAACAACTTACTCAACCACGGAAGCCGTCTATCTTTATTTCGAATTGCCCAAAAATAAACCAGTAATAAATTCAAATTGTTTTTAAGTATTTGAACAGTAACATGTCATTTCATTCAAATTAATAAAAAATATTCCCGTGTTTTAATGCTTTTAATTCATGTAATGTTAATTAACACTTTTTTTGTAAATTCCTCAAAATAGTCCCAAATACCAAGTGCCAATGGGACTATGGCTTCTCCAGAAGGGGTAAGTTGTAAGACTAACGGGACAGAAACGGTGGGGGGAAGCCACTTTTGCGCAACTTTTCAAATCTGAAAGATGGTCTTTTATCAGGAGCTCAATTCTTCAAAAGCGATCAATAGTTATTTGTTATGCGCCATCTGCAAACGAAAAATTACCCGTCATCTCGACGTATTTCCTTGAATGTTTCATTTATTCATATTCTTGAATGTTGGGGAAGGGTTGAAATTTTGATTATATATTTCATTGTGAATATTGTTTATGTTTCTGATGTTTTTGAAAATCCTACGGTGTGATTTTTACATCGCTACGGCATTATCTTCTAAATGCAGTCACTATCCTTAAATAACTATGAAAAACTATATGACTGGTCGTTGTTTTGGCAAACAGCATCTAAATATGGGTGGCCCGACAGTTCATCCGCAGATAGTTGACCCCCCGAAATGGAATCCATATATATAAAAATCAAAATGTGTTTGGGGATTAGTGAGATATTTATGAAATGCATAGGAAATGTTTGAAACTTTCAAAATACCTTATTTAAGCCCCCGCGAAGGTTTTTGGATCGTTACAACCCTACGACAATACATTTGAAAAAGTTTTTAATCATCACAAAAATTCTTGCGAAACTGTCAAAAACTTGAGAATAACATTTTCTTAAAAAAAATTTTTTTTACACGAGCTCCGCACAGAAGGCCCTGAGGAAAATAATTTCCCTCAGGCCTATTACATCTTTGATGATGCTGTGTGGAGGGTTTTTTTTTTACGAAAGTATGGGTAGGAGTTTTCTGGGAAGGAAAAGGGTTAAAGGGGTGGGTAGGAATCTGAGGTTCAGTGTGCCTGGTCATCCGCTTCCAAGACCTACACAAACCTCACCCCGTGAACCCGGGCACCCCTGCTAAATCACCAAACGTAGCGAACCACTTGGGGTGACCTATGGCAGAGGTGTTGGTTATCCAATAAAGGAACCCGCTTGAATCAAAATTTTATTTGCAAAACTTTTTAAATTAATGAATTAATTTGAAGTATTTACATCATAATTTGAATCGAATCAAGAATTATAGATTTTTTAAACAGGTACCTTTGTTAGGAACCAAAATTGATTGATTGTTCTTATAATATTTGATTGTTTTTATAATATACAAAAATGAGTATTTGTAATACATGAAAAATTAAAGCTTGAAAAAAAAATGTAATTGGTGGCACGCGAGCTGTTTGAAAACTAAATGTACTGCGACTCAATATATGGAACGCGAGAGGGAGGTTGGCGGGACGGGGGAGCGGGAGAGGGGAGAGGGAAGACGGAGAAGGTGGAAGGGGTACACGGGACGGGAAGAAGTTACGGGAGGGGAACGGGGACGCACGGGAAAGGACATGCAGGGAGAAACATTTTACTTCTTTGATTATGGCACTACAACGCATGCCGGGATCCAGCTTGTTAACTATAATATTATAATTTTTTGTACATTATATACCAATATCAAACGTAAAATCGACTTCAAAAATACACTTTATAGTAAGTTGGTATAAATATCAAACAGTGTCGATTTTTTTGTACTCAGAGAACACATTATTTAGAGAAGCAGATTCTTCCTTGATGAATTTGAATGAAAATATGTTTTACATTTTTGTTATTCCTGACATTTTATTCATGACGGCCTCCGTGGTCCCGAGGCAAGACTCTCGACTCACAATCCGAAGGTCGCGGGTTCGAGCCCGGCGTGCGCAAATAAATTTTATTTGATAAATTTGTGTTATTTCGCAATTTATTCATTTAAAATAATATATAGTATATTTGCGGCACGTTCCAGAGTGGAAGATACTATCAGTATCGCTCTGGTGTAAGACCACCATTCAGAATTGAAACGTTGCTTGAAATGGATTTAGCCGTGTTTAGTGACCAGATCTGAATAGCCAGGTACTTCCCCACCTTCCTCTTCCCTATCTCCTTCCCCTCCCCACTACCTTCAGCCTCACAACATACCCCAATTGGGGATGCCATAGTCTCACACCATAGTTACACCCTCTCTGCACATTCCTTTAGGTCACTTAGTTATATTTTGCGTAATTACGTATACCGCATTTTCCCTAAACCAACTGAACATTGTATATAAATACGCCGTGCCGGGGGGCCAATTGTCGGCCGATCAACTGTCATAGAATCTAAGTATGTACCTTCTACGTGACTTGAGAGTGATAAAGTCGACCAATACAATGCTCTTTCGACAGTGATTGCGAGCGCCTTCCATTGGAAAAATGAGCCCCACAGTGAAATTAGAAATATCTAGATAACAAACCAAAACGTGCCGCTGTTATTAGTAAGAAGATGAGGAAGTTATACACAACACCTACTTACATTACGTACCAACGGTTATTTGCGAAAATAATAAATAAAATAAATAAAAAATTCTATATGCGTTTCTCATAGATACTATTTATTATTGTAAAAATGTTTTCTCCTCAGTAATATTATTTCGATCTCTTTGAGACAGAAGAAAAGAAAATTTGGAACTAAAAATTTAGATGTACGTTTTCTAAGTATTTCCACTCTTTCAATTTAAAAATACGATGATTTATGCGCATGAAAAAGCTAAGTTGAATTCAAAATATCCACAAGCTTTGAAGTCAAAAATATCACCGGTCAACAGTCGAGTTTGTCTTGAATTTTTGTTTTTTAAACATTGAGTCAAGAACCCTCAAAATTTTTTTACAAAAAACTTTAAATACAAATTTAAAAAAATTTTTAAATACAAATTTTGTCTAGACTCTTTCGTTAGTTCCCAATTTAAACGTAGTTACTTTTCAATTGCAACCCCTAGTTTGCCATTAGGACTAAGTGGAAAGCAACTGAACCATATTAATAGTTTTAATTGCGCAACGTTTAACTTGCGATCAGTAGAATGCTTGCAACACCAAACTAAATTCATTTTGAATTGCCAAAGAAAAATATCAGTTTCGAAATAGTTGAAAACGTTAGAACGTTACAACTTTGGGCGGTTTTAGCCAACAAGAAGTAGTAAAACTTGTTAAACTGAAAATGAACGTGATATCTTATATATTATAAACCAGAAACAGTATTGATGATGGAGATATGAAATTTGCGCAACTTTAAAATGCTGGACATCCAAGGCAATCCATAATTTTGTAAGCTCGCAATTCCATTTTCTTCATGAGACTTCCATATTTAAATAGTTTCTCTCGGTGCCTAAATATTTGAAGACAAGGTGACAATTTTTTTGGATTTCATATTTTTAATCCATTTATTTTTAATTAGCTGACTGATTTCCATTGGCGCTAATAAAAAAACTATTAAAAGAAGCGAAACAAGCAGTCCATACTGGAGTTCTTGTACCTACCCTGATGTATGAACTGCATGAGTGAGGCATGGAACTGGCAGAGAAAGGATGAAAGTAGATTGAATGCTGTTGAAAATATTTTTTTAGATTAGCTCCACACAAGAGGCCCTGAGAAAAACGAAATTTCTCTCAGGGCCTTTGTTATCTTTGGGGATGCTGTGTGGAGGGTTTTTTAAGGAACATAATGAGAGGAGAAGTTTTGAGAAGGAATTAAGTTGGGGGTTATTAGGTAGGAATCTGGGTTTTTAAGGAACATAATGAGAGGAGAAGTTTTGAGAAGGAATTAAGTTCGGGGGAATTAGGTAGGAATCTGGGTTTCAACATGTCCAGGAATAACGGATGCATGAATCCAAGCGATGCAAGTAAGGCGATGGATCGAGAAAGTCCGGCTGGAGAGGTCAAAATATCTCCCTCAACCAGTCTCTACCGATCCGTCCCGACAAATCTCACCCCATGAACCCGGGCACCCCTGCTTAGTCGCCAAACGTAGCGAACTACTTGACCTATAGCGGAGGTAATTTGAGATCCCTGAGGCGCATGTGTAATAAAACCATGTACGATCGTGTGAGAAATGTAAAGATCCGCAAATAATGCAAGGCTGATGAAAGCATAATGAGTAAGATTAAGAAAGGGACCCTCAGATGGTTTGGGCATGTAGAGCGAATGAATGAATAAAGTAGTGTGAGAAGAATATGTGACGCAAATGTGAAAGGTATAAGAAGTCGGGGACGCCCAAGGAAGACGTGGCACGATCAAGTGAATCATATACTTAAGTCGGGCCATGTCAAGAGCCACAGTAATAGAAGAGTGTGTATGAGACGATGTAAGAATGTGAATGAGGCAAAGAGTGTGTGCCAAAGGTTGTTCCGTCCTCCTACGGAGAAACGGCGTGATAGTTAGTTAGTTTGTTAATCCAATTAGGGGCGAAGCCTTAAAGCAGTAAAATAAGCCAGTAAATAAAACAGTAAAGGTAGTTTTTTTCATCCAAAAGCACAACAAAAGAAACCTTGTGTTTGATAGCTGAATTTGTAATTAATTTCAACTGAACTTGTAAAGTTATCAAAAATTTGGAAAGAATTTATCATTTTCGAAAGATTAATTGGCAGAACTTTTAAAAAAAATTTCTAAAATTTTTTTGGACTTTCGGCTTAATTTCGGCACGTGAATTTTTCTTCGCTGAATTTATTAAGACTCTTGAAATCTTATTTTTTGTGAAATCATGAAACATTTTGTGATAGGTTGTAATTACGATACATTCAGACTGAAACATTAACTTTTTATCCATCTGCAAGTTGATTGAGTACCGTACTATTCATGAACGTTTTTATTATGTTAACATAAATTTTAAAAATTTGGAAAAATAACAATCATAGGTTCTGGTAGACCAAATCTTTTTCTGATTTTTCCGTTTCAAATTTTCGTTTGAGAATCCTTAATATTTTTTTTAGTCATTAAATATTACCATTTAAAGTTTTGTTCCTTAAGTAATTCTAATATACGAAATTATTCGAAAAGTCAGAAGATGTCATTAAAATTAAACTGCATATATTTTTTTAAGACACTACCTAAATTGCTTTTAGTGTAATCTTCGTAGCATCGAGTTAAATCTTGCAATCAGGCATAAATATAGCGGCCAATAAAAAATGTGTTAGGAAAATGAAGATAAATATGACAGAAGGGGAAAAAAGTTGAATTTAAATAACGGTTATATAATATGACCGAAGGGTAAAGGGTCGAATTACCTCAGTGGTGGAACCAAAACTAGATAAGACTGAGAACCTGAGTTCAAAACATAGATGTGACCGAATCTTTTTCGGATATTTCTATTTCAAATTGTTATAATATTGCTAAAAAATTCAATAAACACAAAACATTAAAAACCGTTTTTAATTTAATGAAAGCGAAGAACTTACGAAATAAATCGAATAGTATTATTAGGCTTGCGTCTGCGTGGTTGAATTGCAGAACCTAGCTTCGAGTACATGTCTGACGCCACGCCTTACGCGCCGCGCCACAAATACCATCTGTGTACGTGGAATTTCAAAGAAAGCTACCATTATAATTCGGTTTCGAATTAAATTCGTCACAAGATGTCACCACTTCCGTCGGCAGGAAGCATAGAGACGTGCTCCTTCTAGGTATAATTTCTACGAATTTGTGAATCTGGAGTATCTCTCCGGATGCGAAAAGATTGATGGTAATACTGTTGTATCAAGCGGCTGTATATTGCATATGACGTCATTGCAGGGGCTGACTCCTTTGTTCCAGTGACTAGCCATCACTGGTTGACAGTAAATACGAAGAACGGACTAATTTTGGAACCTGTTCCTATTGGATTTATAAAATGGTCACCAACACTAACTGGGCGAGGCCGAACCAAAGCCGCAGGGCCTAGCAGTAAAAATCTGCGGAGCGGGTTTTAAGCTGCTAGTCTTATTTATTATGATAGCATTGAAATATTGAAAGGTTGTTCAAATTCCTGCATTGGAAGGAATGTGAGAGAAAACCTGAAATGATGGGACATAGGACAAAACATAAACGCACCATACTTCGAACCTAGCTGCACGAACCAGGTCTACTCTCAACAGTTCACTCACTGAAAGAACTGGTAGGATTACTAAAAGGAAAACCTGCCACCTCAGGAGAAACATTAAACATGAATTGGATGTGGAAAACACGAATAGATGCAGGAAATGTGTGGAGGGTGAAGAGACTTCCTATTCATCCATGGTGCCAATATCCCGATTTCAAGACTCAGATTCCTGAATTAAGATCCAACTTAATTCCTAGTTAACTTTATCAAAGGGACCGAGTTGATGCAAAACGAATTGTGTGAAATGGGAGATAGCACAATGAACCTATGCTCTGAGTGCTTAATGGAAGTACGGTAAACCTTTTAAACCTACGTTAAGTCTTTCCTTTAAATAGAATAACTATAAGCATGAGAGAATTAAATTTGGTAAAAATTTAAAAAACTGTCTTCAAGTGATGGTTCTGTAAAGGCATAAAGCAAAAAACGGTTTACCTAACTTCGTGAAAAATAACAGCGAGGTGTACATTTATTTTTATATCATAATTTTGTCTTTCTTTCAAAACTGTCGGAAGGTATCGTGTAATCATTAGTTGCTGAAAAGCTACACATCACAATATTATAGAATTAACTTCACTAAAGATTTTATCGGATTTTTGGAAGATTCTGACACCATTGAGAAAAAAGGTGCGGAAAACCTGTCCCCCTTGAAATAATGTACTAAGATTGATGACGGAAGATCAGGTCTTTAACCTTGAACGTGTTATGAACGTCAATTTTTTAAAAGAATATTTCTAAAAATAAATTGTTCGGGGTTAAATTTGAGCCCCTGTAATGTGTTTTTGCCACAAACCCGATTTCGACCGTTCAAAATCTTAGGCTGCATATACACAGACAAAAAAGGCGCGAGCCGAGCCACGTGCATTAATAGAACGGGATTTCAAAGCAGCAAACTAGTAGAGGCACAATATTATACATAGTTCCATGACAGTTGATCCATCGACAATTGGTCCCTTGGCGTACTTATATACAATGTGCCGTCGCTTTAGGAAAAATACGTTATACCTAATTACACAAAATATAACTAAGTGACCCCGTAGGTATGTGCAGAAAGGATGTGCTGCGGAATAACAAGAGAAAAATTTGTATTTTTTCCTTCATGCTTACATAAAGGAAAAATCTGCTTCTCTATTTACTCTATATACCAGCGCCAAAGTACAAAAAATTTACTGCCTATAAATTCCTTCAATATTCACACCATCTTATTATTGAGGGTGTTTTTGAAGTCAGCTGAATATCTTTTACGTTTGAAATTGGTAAATAATGCCCGTAAAATTATAATTTTAAAGTAAATATCATTTCGGGGTATCAATTGTCGGGTATCAAGAGTCGGGTCACCATTACACATATCGCTAGCAATGGCTAATAGAATAAAACTGCTCACAAATCACGTGCATTCAACGTAAGTGCGTCCCACCGTTTAATTTGGCAGCCACCACTGGTCTGGAACCCCGAAATACTGTGCAGAAACGGGCGACTCGTTTGATATACTCCCCTATCTTTACAAACGAATTGTAATCTTCAGAGCACAGGGTCAGGTGGGAAAAATGCTGTCCTTATTTAATCGTTGTTTTAATGATACTTAACGCAAGGAAAATACGCAAAACGTCGGAAAATACATTTGTTAACGTTAGAATTGCTTTTATTAATTAGATATTTAAATTTTTCCCTGAAAAAATTACCTAAGACGAAGACATTATCTGTTATTTTATCCATGCAAAAATTATTAGAAATTTTAAAAAAATCTATTGGAATTCGCGGGGTTAAAATCAAACGGCATCACGTTCACTGACAAAACATGACATGTAACGTCGAGAGAAAATACATCACAAAAAACAATGAAATTATTTCCATAATGGTGTTCTTTTAAAATTTTTACTTACGGCTTTACACATTTTTAAACTTGTCTTTACAAACGGCCAAAATGAGAACCAATGAATGAATAAAGCAGTAAAAAGTGAAGCTAATGAACGAAATGGCATTTTTTTTTCTCTGTTAGCCAAAACTCTACAAAAAATAGGCTCGGGTCGGTCCAAAACATCTGCAAGATTTAGACAAAATATTTTGTATATGTTATGATAGATATATGATCATCCGTTATTATTTTAAACGAATGCTCTAAAAAAATAATGCTGTTTACGTTTTACTTTTATTATTCTTAACTATTCATCTGTGTTAAAGTTGTAAAGACAATAATTTGTAAAAATTTCATTCTTCATCACCAAATAAGAAACTTTTTTAATTAGATCCTTAGTTTTGCAAGTGGCTTTCTCGATTCGTTTTTTTGCGGTATCTTATTGTACTAGAATGTGACGCAGAAACTTGTTTTATCATCGACTATCTTTTTGTATGTGACCTACTACTCTGGGTTCATGTTACATCACAACAACAACATCTCTTTTATCTTTGTACTATAACATTTGACCTATTTTGACTATTCAAATTGAAAAATGAAAGTTTTCACTTTAAAAAATATTGATAATCTACTAATTTTCAGTTACTTCTCCAGAAAAACTGTGGCTTCACTTATAAGTGAGCCCTTGTCGAGATAACCCTATTTTTGTGCAGATCCACGCAAATATCGCGCCGTATATCCAAATAAATTCACGGCAAAAATCGTTTAACACTTCCGTACCGGACCGGGGGAACGCACTTATACTAACGAGAGTTTTATGCTGTAAGCTAGTTGGTTTTTAAATCACATACTCAATAATTTAGATTTTCTTAGAAAAACTATTCGGTTATTGATCTGCGTTTAAAAAATGTGTTTCACGTTACTACTTTTTTTAAATATTAAATAATTTCTATCAAATTCCGGTGGTGTATCTGTCTGGCCCGCCCCACTTCGTCTCTGTTAGATCGCCTGTCATTAACCCGTTCCTATCCCCACCCTGTGCAACGAACTAGCCATTAACGCAGATGCTGTAATCGCCAATCGCCAGTCGAGATTCGGAAACAAGGAGTCATGGTGGCTATCGGTCGGCCTTCTCTGTTTTCTATGAAAAAATATGCGGTGTGATCTAAATTTATTAGAATACTAATTATGACTCAAAGATTTCGATAATGACTTCTGCATTATGATGAATATATTTCCCTCTAATTATTATCAAAAGGAAAAAGACAAAAACTATGTTATTAATACCCTTTAAAAAGCAAAATAAATTGGGGGATCTGAGTGACCCCCCTTCGGATCGTGCGTGATTTTTTTCTTTACGGGACGAAAGGGTTAAAATCACGACTATACAAGGCCTACGGTGTCGGTCATTGCTTTTAAAATTACAAATTTTTGTAATTTAAAAAAAATACAGACATATTTTTTAAATTTTCGTAGCATATTTTATATCGTATAAAAATCTAGGGAATTTTATAAACCTATTCAATACTTTTTAACTCAGCGATAATGGAGATATTCTTTCAAAAATAACATTATTTTTTAAGAGCGTAAAAACTTTTACGTTCATAGCAGTAGGTTGTGTTTCGTTGGAAATTCAGAATGCGAGGTTTTAAATGAATTTTATGACGAGGAGAATAAAATCCATTTCAGAAGCGCCACCGGAACGAGCAAATACGCTGATTATCTTCCTTTTATTCTACGATCGTAAAAACCTCTCCTTACGGAGGCAGCTCCGCTGCAGTGTCTAACGAATCTCGTCAATAAAGCCGGCAGAGGCCCGTAAACGACTGAATCTACAGTTTCTACGGCCTCCGAAGGCTGTGTTCCATTGTCGCAGCGTAGAGTCAAACATAACGACTTTTAAACCGTTGTATTCAGCAGACTTTAGATCAAAGGATTCTGATAATAATGTGAAGTTTGCAGCACGCTCTTCGTTTCTGTATAACATATCTTGCAATCCAATATCAATTATACGAGATAATCACTCGAGTTTATATCATTCTTTCGTATCTGTTTCCCGTGTTTGTTGTTCGTTCAACACAATTGCTAGAAGAGTCAGCTCAGACCATCTGGTTGTTTGCCGCTAGGCCCTATGGATTATCTTTTTTGTTTAATTCCTTATTAAACCAGTATTATATTATATACTTATTAGACTGGTCAGTGGTTGAGTGGGCATCGCGTTTGGGTCCCACCGGGCGAAGCGTGTTCGATTCCTCGGCTGGCTAAGTCCTCCATCACAACAAAAGCAATATTTTCGGCTTTCTGTGGTGGTGGTAGGAAATTTTCAAACATTGTTGGGTTTTTCGTAACCCGGGAATGTTTGTCTTTCTTTAAAAAAAAAAGAAAAAGATTTCTGCCTGTAAACGCTTCCATTTTATAATTATTATTTGCAACTCGCACCAACATTTGAATCACGAGTAAAAGGGTTTTAAAACAACAATTTAGTTGTCAAAAAATACAAAGTTTCGAAATATACTCTTTTTTGATTTTAAAGTGCACCCTACGGTTAAATTTGGCAGCCACCTCTGTTTGGTGCCCCACAATACCAGATAAAACCTTCGACTCGAGAATAGTGCGGTCCGTTTGAAAGATTTTCTTATCTTAACAAACTGATTGCAATCTTTAGAACACAGGTGTTGGGTGGGAATGCCGTCCTTGTTCTGTCGTTATTTCAATGGATGATGCTCCAAGGAACTAGCGCCTTCGATTCCTTCAGTACCGGTGCATAGCCGGGAAATACGCCACAACGGCACTTGACTTTTGTAGACAGTTGAAAAGTTGACAACGTGTCGTTTCAATGATTCATTCTTGAGTTCAACGGCTCGGCTATGTAACGATTTTCTAGCCTTTATGTTTCCACCCTCCTACAACATGGGTCTCTTCAAGACCAGGTTCACTCCTCCCTTTCCACAAAAAGACCCTCCACATATCATCAACATCCACATCCATACAGCAGAAATTATTATACTCACGTAAAAAAATACAATAACAAAATAAAGAGATAAAAGTTTTTTTTTTATTTTTTTTTTATTTGAATTCAACCGGTTAGTAGCGAAAAGTTTTGTATTTTATTTGAAATTGAATACAAATAATAATAAATAATGTCAGCAATTGACATTATTTCAACGCATTATTTTTAACAGGCAACATTATTCAATACATATTTTCTACCAAGAGAACATATTTTTCGTAGAAATTTAAGTATCCCGTAAAACGTACTGCGGTCTTCTACCGACATTATACCCTAAAACATAAATATGAACAATTTTGAACCATTCTAATAAAAATCGAAATTACCCAGTAACAAACGTTTTTACCAATATCCAAAAATATTTTATCCGTTATTTGCACGCATAACCATTCGAATACGAATTATTATACCTGCAAGGTTACCAGGATGTATTATAGTTCTATTGGGAAGTCACAAACATTTTCATCGAAAAAAACACGCTTCGTGCTTAGATTCGATCAAGTTTCAGAAAGAATATGGCAGTTTTTTTTAGTGTTTGAGTAAATTTGGTAAATTTCGCAAGGCAAACCCTTGTATCAAACGAACGAATAAAATGTCAACAGTGTATATTGGAGGCACTCTTATACAAACATGTTTTTCACAATAAATTACAAAAAAATTGTGTATATTTTTTGCAACAAATTCAATAAAGTATAATTTATTCAAGTTCTCTGAATATATTTTACGGAATCCATACATTTATTTATTTGTAAGCACTCCATTTTGTTATTCAACCGAATTACTTTCCTAATTTGAAGTAGAATCGTTATTCAAAATAATCTCATTGAATTTTTAAGCTTTGGATTATAAATGTACGAGGCTCATTGAATAAAAGCCTACAAATATGCCCTCGCTCATTGAATATTCAAAAACAGGCTTTTCAGAAATGTTAAACATACCAAGGTACGTAGCAGTGCAGTAAAGGAAAATACATTTCAACTTTTATTAAATTACGCGTACGGCGGAGATGGGCGTATTCGAAATATTGACATAATCGAAATTTTCTATACATTTTGTTTTTGAAGAGTTTTAAATATCAATGTACATTTGTTACTTTAATTTTAAATTTTCTGCGACCGGTTCGACATAACCATGTCATTCGCTAGCAGACTTAAAACTAACTTAAAATTTCTTTGCAAGTACCAAAATGAGTTAGATTTAATTAGGTGGGGGTAGCGGGAGGGATGATTTTGGCGGAGGGGGAGAACGGTGGGAGGAGTCAAAATTACAAGGAAACATAGTTAGTGAAGGTGATTTACAAGGCGCTATTATTTTATTAACTAAATTAATTTTCGATTTGATTTTTTTGTTTATTTCTAGGGTTTCTAAAGCGCACAAATTAAAGTATGAATTTACATTGCAATGTTTAAACTTTGTTTTTTCTTTATTGAAGCTATGGCATGTCTCTATTAAATGATTGGCAAATTCGAAGTAATTATTATTTCGTAAATAAAGTTCATGATTCTAGTTTTGAAATTTCTAGTAGTCATACCTACATACTGTGCGTCACAATCGTTACATTCTAAAGTGTTTATCCCGTTTTTTTTCAAATTTATTAGAATCATCTTTATTATTTATCATTTTGTTTTATTTTCGAATTAGTATAAAAAATCTGGCGAAATATGATCTGATAATATGCGGGATATTTTAAAAAATAAATCGCCTGTATAAAGAAGTATTTCTATATATTAGGTAGTTACTAGGTTTGCTTTTATTATTACCACTGTAAATGTACTTTTTTGTTAAAAAAAATTGTTTGTTTCTTGTAAACTAAGCGGTTAATAAGAAACAAGTAATTATAGCAAATAATAGTTGCAGTTAGTCCCCTTTGAGATGACTTACTTATAGGATTATAAATTTCAATTTTGAAGGTGCCTAAATTAATTTATTACTGGTTATTTATAACGGAGAAAATAATTGTAACAATGCATTCTCTATTTTCTATTTTGAAGGAACATTAAAAACTCAAAAATAGAAACACTCAACTTAATAATAGTGGTATATGTGAATTAAAATGTGACCACCCCGACTGTAACGCCACTTTGATTCGAAAAAAATAAACGATGTTATAATAATAAAAAGCATTTCTTCGAAATTTGCAGAACATCTCTCGGTGAATAATCACGTTCCATTTACCAACATCAGGTCTAAACCATTATTTTATGTGTATATAAATTTAATGTGGGGAAAATAGATTTCAAACTATCACACAAAATGCACATCTATTGTCCCAACTATTTTCTCAGTAAATCGGTTTTACGGGTAATAAGTCACTTTAGGAACTTTTATGTAAAAAGTCGTCTCAGAGTGGTCCAACCATAGTTTGAAAAAATCTTTGTTAGCCAAAACAGCTAACACAATAATAAAAAACTAAAATACTTGCAGAACTTAATAATAACTATCGAAGAATCCGATTTCGAAACTATTTTAATTAACTTAACGGATTTTAAATTTACTTTGCTCTTTTGACTAGTACTTTTTTCAGGCTCTAAGAGCTTTTATTTTGCTCTCTCTATCCAACGCAACTTATGGTATCGTAAGATGGGGGGTTATGCAGCAACAATTATCCATCCCACTATCACAGCTCAAAAATTCAAATTGAAAATTATATTTAAATGCCACCCTACTCACTCATCAGATCCTCCCTTCGCAAGTTTTCAGGTATTAGATATTTGACAGCAGCTGTTTACAAAGATAAGCTTGTGCTGTGCATGGACGAACAACCTCATCATAGCTCCATTAAAGCAAAGACACACGCGCTGTTAATCGAATATTGGTTGCATTACCTCAAGACAATAACGAACTTCGCTTAACGTCAATTCTAGTTCAACGCCTCCAAAATGTTTAAAGCACCGAACACCGACGTCAGGTAATCCAGTAGTTTGTCACAATTTGCTGCCGGTGTTCAGACTTGGTATTTGAAAGGAGACGAACCTTTTTTAAAGAGTACATGACAGCCCAAAACTGATTTTTTCTCAATTTACCATTGACCACAAGATTACTATTTTCATTTCCCTGAACTTCCTCCAATTCTCTTCCTAAAAAGACCCTACATACATCATCCCCAAAGATGACACTAGCCCTGAAGGGATTATCTTCTTCTTGGCTCCCTGTGTTGAACAAATGCAAAAAAATCATTAAAAATGCTTGTTCAAGCAATTTTTTATGGAAGCACCAAGCAATGCTAAAATTTGTAAAATGTTTGCAAATTATATTGTTACCATTACCATGTAAAGAAACAATAAATAAATCTTCTTCTTCGTGTGCCCCGTCGAAATATCGCTCCCGAATCGCTCGTCGAAATATATCTCCCCGCCCCCCGAAATATCTCTCTTCATTGTGCTGCCCGGAATAGCTCCTCCGCACTTCTAATGCCGGTCCACTCTCGTATATTTCGTAGCTAAGACATTTGTCTCCTACCAGGCCCTCGGCGACCTTCTATTTTTCCTTTCAATATTAATTGGAGTAAATGATACTTTTCCCCTCGAAGTATGTGACCCAGATATGAAATTTTCCTGACTTTTATTGATGTGAGCAGTTCTCTCTCTGCTCTAGCCAGCCTGAGAATTTCTATGTTAGTGATCGTGTCGGTCCATGGAACCTTGAGCATTCTCCGGTGAAGCCACATCTCAAAAGCCTCGAACCTGTTCATAGTATTTACTTTCAAGGTCCATGTATCACATCCATACAGCAAGTCTGACCACACATAACACTTTAACATTCTCTGCCTTAATTTAAAATTGAGGTTGTCATTGCAGAAAAGGGATGTCATTTTATTGAATGCAGTTCTTGCTGCCTCAATTCTGCACTTAACCTCTACCTCTACAACAATAAATAAATAAATGCTTACAATTGCTCCCAACCGGTGGGGCAAGTGAGTTCTATGGCTTTATTGTAATTTTGTAGGTATGTTGTGAGGCTAGTGGGGAAAGGAAGGAGATAAGAAGAAGAAGGTTTGCTTACTACTCAGATCTGGTCACCAAACAATGCTGCGGCCACTTCAAGCAGTGCGCGACGTTTCAATTGTGTTTGGTGGTCTTTCAACAGGGTGATACTGAACGCACGCTAGAGTGTGCGGTAAATTTAGGTACTTTTTATATATTAAATTGAATAAATTGCGTAATATAACACAATTTATTTGCACGTGCCGGGATGTGAACGCTCAACTTTCAGATTCGTAACCAAAGATCGTAGCCACTCCACCACGGATGCCGTCAAAGGATAAATTATAAACTGGGTAATAACTAACAACACAAAGCTTAGGTGATGGTTAAGATTGCGAGGGGGAAATATCTAAGGGGGTTATTAAAAATGATGAGAATCTGTTTCATAATCGAAGAAGTTATCGATTTATTCTAAACGGTTATTTCGATTAATTCCATCACTAATAAAAAGTTTTTAGATGGACGCGAATTTAGAGATTGTTTGTATTTTTGTCTAGTTTCTTTTATCTCAGGTTATTTTGTCCAGAATGGAGTTGTCAGTCGCGGTGAAAAATCTGACAGTAAGTGCGCATTTAATTGTGTGCCGAGGACAAGGGTCTTCTTGAATTAAAATTTAAAGTGAAACTTCGGGGTAAATTGCTAGTTTCAACATTCCGTTTAAATGTTCCCGGGAACTCCCTAAATGTATTATCTCGACTTAATGAGTCAACTTCAAGATAAAAAGTTCGCAGAAAATCTTCCTTTATTTTATATAGCAATCTTAATTATTTGAAACTGTATTACAAATAAATAAACAAAACGGTTTGTTTGAAAAGCTTTTTCTCACATATTTTTTAGTTATATTTTGGGTGCATTTTTTCGATAAGAAGTTAAAAAAATTATAAGTAATAAATGATAAAATGGTTGAAAATTTACTAAGTACTTTTTTCCTTCCTTAAGTACCGAAGAAATACTTTTATCGAGAGAAATAAAAAAAATAATTGATGATGTGCTTAGAAATTTATTGATTGAAAGATTCGTATGTATCTATCTCTCTTTATAAAGAAGATTGTCTGTGACGGCCGGAATGTATTTGATTTTTATTACAATTTATTCCGTTTTATGTTGAGTTTGATGAAATTTTGCAAACTTGATCTTCAAAGCAATAGAAAGGTCCTGATTAAGTCTGATTACGAAAAACTGTGTGTGAAGCCTTCTAAACAATTTGGGAGGCGGGTATGGGTACCACCGCCTCAGGAATCATTTATTGTGTTACCAACACCTCTGCCATAAATCACTCCAAGTGGTTCGCTAGGTTTGGTGACTTAGCAGGTGTGCCCGGGTTCATGGGATGAGGTTTGTCCGGATCTTGGCGACGGGTGCGTCTGCCCACCAACTGCGTGGCAGGCCGGACCGGGAGAGAATGGTTGAGGGAGATATTTTGACCTCTCTCAGGATTCTCTCGGAACATCGCCTTGCACCGCAGTGGGAGAGATAGATTCATACATCCGTCACTCATACTTTTTTCCTTGCCAGAAGTTCTACTCCTTCGTTTTCTAAAAAGACCCTCCACACAGTTTCGCCAAAGATGAGGGGAATTATTTTCCTCAGTACTTTCTGTCTGGAACTAGTAGGTAAAAAAGCCTGGTAAAGCCGAAAACTTTAGCTTGTTTTTAAAGATGTACCATGTATTTTTTTCAGTTTCTCGGTAATCCCTTCTGAAACTTTCAGAATGAAAAAGCAAAATGCGTGCATTCTTTTTAAGATGACAGTGCATTTTCACTTTTCTTTTTGGAAAGAAATAATGATGGTGGAGGTATTTTTCTTATATTTTTATAAAATGTGCCATCTTTGATTTGCCGCCAAAACGATATGTTAGTTTTTAATTTTTTCATATAATTTTAATAATCATTAATTGTTAAAAAAAAAAATAAACTATTTCACATTTGTAGTATAAAAATCAGAATTAGAAAAATAAACTTCTAGTCTTCCACCCATTTGGTATTCCTTATTTTTGAAAATACCCTAATTATTATTCATTAAATAATATAAGATTTTTATTGACTAAAGTTATATTCTGAAGAGTACACTCAATAACGAGGAGTGATTTTAAGGCTGTCTTACAGTGTGATGAACTACCTCGAAGCATAAAATTAAAATAGTTTAATATTCAGGATCCTCAGGCGAGTTTAAAAACGGGTCTCATGTGTGATTAACGACCCTCACAAGGACGAATTACACTGTCGCCCGCGATAGGGTGGGCTATTTGTTTTCCAGGGGAATTAAGGCTTGCTTGATAAATCTTCCTGTTCGATCGGAGCCTTCTTTTGGTCCATCGGAGGCTGTTGTCGGCAGATTACAAACGCCGGGGAAGGGCTTTCATCTAGAAAAAATACATTTGTACAAATAACGCGGAGAGGAATTCAATGGAAAAGGGGAGTGTTTTCTAAGAATGAGAATAATATTTTGTTACATTACAAAGAATGTTTTTTGACGGGAGAATGTAATAAGTTTGTGCTTTATCACGATATAGAACATCAAACAGATAATAAAGGCTCTGTGTAGTGGATATTACGTTTGGATTTTTGTCTGGAAATGGATGTTTGTTTGCTCGTGCGCTCGAAATTTCTTCTATTTCTTTTTTTTTAAGATTTTTCTACGGGCTATATTTTATTTGAGTTATCTCGACCATCACCATACTTGGTTTGTGCATTTATAAAAGTAGTCATAGGTGCGTTATTGGATTCTCTTAACCCTTCAAAATTTTGACGTATTTTTCAGATGGTCAAAATATTTCAGCTGTTCAATAAAATGCAAATAAATGGAATATTTCTGAACTTATTCCAAAAATAAAAACTGTTTTTGGAAGATGATAAAATACGCTTTCAAATTTTATGATTTAAAATAAACATATAATTTTTGAAATATAAAAATTTTGCATGCAAACATAAAAAAGTTTTAAAAATGGCTCACCTCACGCTTTTTCTAACTAAAATTACTAATAACAAAAAAAATAAAAACACATGTAAACTTTTTTAGACAAATGTATTATTAACGTTACTGTCATCTCACTTTTTTGTCTTTTTATATAAAAATAATTAATAAAAACTTCTCAAAGTTTCAAATTTTTTTTTCAAATTGCAATTCAAAACTTTGGTTTCGTAAAGGTATACATTTTACTTTTTTGTCGTTATTTTTTAGATTACACTAAAAAGCGTAATGTTTTGCCTTTTTAATACTGTTTAGAATATAATTTTCACTTTGATAGTAATGGAGTTACAGCGATTTATATCAGATGCTTGTGAGCTGGAACAAATCTGGTCTCCTGCCATTCAAAGGGTTGCAAAATACATCAATCAAAACGATATTTTTGCTTTTTTTATAACACCACAGTTAGTGGCCGAGTTGGAATCGCGTTTGGGTCCCATCCAGGTATCATCGTGAGGTCAATTATTCCATTCGCTAAGTCCTCCATCATTGTACAATTACTGCGGTGGAATTGAAGAATTTCAAGTGTTATCAGATTATTTGTAAAGCGGGAACATTTGCCTTTTATTTTATTAAAAATATATTATATTTATATTAATTGTTTAAAAAAGGTTGATATTATTACTTGCAAGTATACTGAGCATACCATTATTAATAACATAGCAGGAATCAACCTAAAATGAGCACAAGTTTAATGCAATATTAATTACTACTTAATGCCCGCCTCATAACTGACATGATTTAGTGTGGAGGGTAAAGAAAACCGTGTAAATAAATCACAATAAACGCCCGGGTTGCCGGCACTAAAATTGGATTGAATTGAATCTCCTCGGGCCAGTGGTTTTACAGAAATTGAACAATTCATCAAATTTCAAAGTTCTGTGAAAGTTCCATTTGTGTTCTCTCATTATTTCAGTTATGTGAACAATTGGCCAATAATAACGTAATAACAAAAAATGAATAGAACTTTTACAAAACTTTATATTTTGAAATTTGATGAGTTTAGGGTAGATTAATTTGTTACGCAAAGCAACCGTATCAATTTTGATTTTCAAATATAATTTTCTTGTCTCAAACCATTTCTAGATTTTTATGATATTTGAAAAATGTTTACTTGTTATATTGGTGTCTTTTTCATAACACAGGCTTCAATGGAAAAATCTTTTAAAGAAATTTACGAGAATTTATTGAAAAATATTTCCAACCCTAAAAAACACTTTTTAATTCATTTTATTTCATTTAATATCATTGTTTAATGTTAAAACAACCTTGAGGAATATTGTCATGTAGAAAAAATTTATTATTTTTTGCAAATTAATAAAGGGACACGAAGAGTGGGGAACAATTCGTAGAAATGGATGATATTTTTGGAGTGGGAAAATACGACGTGGAAAAGCATTTTCTTGACACTAAACTGATAAGACGCGTGTTATGAATGAAGTGGGAGGTTAATCAATTTTCTTGAAAGGATCATTGCAGAAAGCCATTTAACTCAAATTTGATGACTAGAAGACTTTGAATAGGCCGTAAAAGCAGATTATTTCATACTTTTAAAAAGAGTAAAAAAAGTTTTCCTAGAAGTCAATGGCTTTGAAGTTTGATATTTAAAAAAAATCGAGTGCAGTTCACACGTGGTAGATGCGAAACTTCACCAAAATAATCTCAACCAATAGGAGCGTTGAAAAGTGAGATCATAATCCAAGCGGCCAATGAGCGTAATTTGATGCTTCGTAGTTACTGTAATGCGTTATTTCCGTTTCATATCTCAATCAATAGAAGCCTTGAAAAGTGAAATCATAATCAAAGTGGCCAATGAGGGCAGTTTGACGCTTCATAGGTACTGTAATGCGTCATTTTCGTTTCATCCGAGTTTCAAATCACAACGGGGCTCAAGAAGTTTCACATCAAAAAAATTCACAAACTATGAAAATTTGTTTAACAAAATACATTTTTTTTACTGTTCTATAGAACTAATACAACATTATTTAATCATTAAACAATCTGAAAGATAAAAATCAGAAAAATATTCGGTCGCATTTGAAAAGAAATTTTATAATTTGAGATTTCACTCATTAAGTTATACCGAAAATAAATAATTTTGATCATTGACTTATAGGAAAGTCAATAGAGGCTGTACATTAAAATAAATTTGGATCTATTTATCCAAAATATTATCTAGATTGCAATTAATTCGGGAAGAAACTTACAATCATTATAAAAAGTTAGAAACCAATAAAAAAATTTGTTAACAAAGTAAAATAATTTTGGTGGCTTAAGGGTCCACTATTCGAGTTTCGACCGATTTCTTACATATATCCCTAAAACATTTGAAGTTTTAAAGCTCTTAAAAAAATTAATGTTATTTTTGAAGATAATATCTAGGTACGTTCCACGCCGAAGCGTAAATTATATGAAATTCCCTCGATAGAAAAAAATCGCAAAGTATGCTCCGAAAATTATTTAAAACAAGTCTATTTCTTTTATTTTATAAGTTGTATTTGTGAAAAAAATTCACAATGTTTCTTTAAATGATACTTAAGATACGTTCCACGAGATTTTTGCTCTTTTTTAAACGAGTCATGTTTTATTAAGTTTTTTCGCAATTTTCGCTACTATTTTACGACTTAACATATTAGCGTGCTCTGTCCAACACTCGTAATTACATATCTCTCCATCTGCTTCTTTTTCAGCGCCGTGCGTTTCAAGAGCGCCGCCTTAAGTGGAAGCGGGATACACATAAATGCGCGACTGAAGGAGGTATGGTCGAATAAGCTGTTTATTAGAAGTGGTTAGATCAATGACTCGCCAAAGCTTAGGTACTGGGTTCGTTTCCTAGATGCGACCTCATTTTTTTTCTGATTTTTCTGTTTTAAATATTTGTTTGAGAGGCGCTTATATTGTATTCCATGATTAAATGTTATAATTGGAGGTTTTACTCATAAAATTTTTCGAAAAAAAAAAATTAGTAATGTTTGACATAAAAACACTTAGAAAATATTTGAAAACAGAAAAAATACATAATTTGCGGCACTTTCCAGGGTGGTAGATACTTTCAGAACCGTCACGGTTTAAAAACATCATTCAGTATCGAAATTTTAGTTGAAATAACTTTACCCGTATTTAAATGGATCTGGGTAGCCGGGTAGTTCTATCTTATTCTTCCGAATCCCTTTCCCACCCCCACTAATTTAAATCTAGCAACTTAACCCTAATCAAGAATGCCATAGATCCGCTCTTTTGGGACAGTTGGGAACAGTTGAAACTTTCGTACGGTATTCATTTTTTTTATTATAGTATAATGTTTTTTATTATACTTACTGTAAAAAACTGGCTTAAATTTTCGTGTCAAGAAATTCACCGTGGATTAGCCAGTACCCCTGATATATTGGTACTAAATTATTTTTTACTTTTTTGGCAAGAAAATAATCCATCTGTTTTTCTATTTTGTCGATTCGTCACTTGCAAATACGTTTATATTTCCGTGAAAAGGCGCGTCGCAAAATTCAATGTCAAATTTAAATTTGATTTCCAAAAGCCATGGCAGGTACTACATTCATTTACTGGAAAACCTTATATTACTTAATTTTTCAGTGAAGAACATTTAGCTGGAAAATATAATAAAAACTAAATATTTTTATATGTCTTCAATATGTGATTTTTTTATGACATTATAGAGAAAACAAAAACATTTCTCTTAATATATGGAGCTCTCGCAGAGAAACTGCATAGTTTTAATATATATTTTAAATAAATGTATAAATATTTTTTTTTATCTCGTAAGATGGTACAATTTACAAAATCATCATTTCGACAAAAAAAAATAAGTTTTAACAAAAATAGTGTCAGCCAGCGTACGACAGAAAATTGTAATTTTTTTTTTTTTTAGAACTCTCTTTTTAACTTTTGAAGGTTATTCCCATCAATGTAATATAGCATTGAAGAAGAAGATAAAAATAATTATCTTATTAAAAATATGAGAGAGAATAAGACACTTCAAAATAGAAAAAGACAATGGTTACACTGGGACTCGAACTCTATGGAAAAAAGAATTAGTTGAAGATAGTTTTGTTAATTCTAAAATTTGAAATATGAGATTAACAAATATGACGGTTTGACAGAAGGTGGTATAGTGAAATTTGTTAACGCGCACGTCCTGGTTAGACGAGAGGTCGGGGTTCGAGTCCCAGTTGCGACCATTGTCTTTTTTTTATTTTTCTGTGTCTTGTTCTCTTTATATTTTCGTTTAGATTTTTATTGTTAACTTTACAGTGATAGCAATTTCGTTGTTGAATGCTATGTCCAAATTCTATTAAGGCCTCGCAAACGTCAATACTTACGATATAAATCTATTCACCGCTTGAATTGCTTAGTTAGTAAAGCATTTTACATAACATTTTTTTTTTTTTTTTCAATCTAAGAGCTACAAAATATATATATTTATATGAATAGCAGTTGATAACGTAAATTTATATTAAACGCTGCGTGAGTTCAAACAGAGAGCTTTTATTTAACAGAAAGTATAACAAAATAATATTAAAAAAATAATAAGTTCACGGATATAACGATACTTCGTAAATAAACGCGGCGCATAACCTCCGACTGAGGTTTAGAGGCTGAATATATCTAGTGACTCCTCTACCGAACCAAAGTGGACAAAACAATATCTCACAGTTGGTTCCTTGGTACTAAGCCCGAAGACTGTCTGCTGGATCTCTGACGGCTCAAGGCCGTACAGTCGCTTATATAGGCCAGCTGGAGGCACATCTTTTGGTAATTAGGTGGCCGGGAGCGGGGAGCTGCTTGCTGATTAGCCGTTGGGTTAATTGTTCAACCAATGCAAGTCCTCCGGCACGCTGAGACGGCAAACAAGGATGCTGTTTTATGTATGAGTGAGAAAGTATTCAAGCCGGCGCGTTGCCTCTCGTTACACGTTTCATTTTAATAGTTCCATAATGTATTAAGTTAATGAAATATTACACCTATTTATGTTCGTTAATCTGTATCTTAAAAAGTTTGCAAAGTTACAAGTATAAATGGTTACGCCAAAAAGTCGTCAAACTCATACGAAATTACTTTTTGATTGTACACGCAATAAAAAGTGCTATATACTTACATTTTACGCACGAAGTCAAAACCGCCGCAGAGTGGTTAATCACATCATATTCTTGCTTTGTATTTCATTAAAAGGCCATCTGAACCGGGGATATTAGAATCAGAATTTCTGTGTAAAGATTTAATTTGCTAAAACCGTAAAAAGCCCCTTTAAATGAAAAAGAGATGATTATAAAAAAAATGTGAAGGTCTTAATGGATCGCTAATGGGGGTCTTTTGAGGGAGACAACATTGATGTTGGAATAAACCGATTTATGTCCCGCAGACACGTGAAAAGGGATGTTTTGAATCAAAAAATAATTGCTTTAAAAGATCCAGGAAGATATTTTAGAATCCTGCCATAATTTTATGAAGGCAGAGAGGGCTGTTAATTCTTTTGACCATTTCAGATTAAAGGATAATTTTTGTGCGTCGGTCCGCGGAATGAGTTATGCTTCTAAGTACTCACGCAGAGATAAAAGTAGGTTTTAAATAGGGTTCGCTTTATCGTATCTTTGGACAACGAGGTTCTGTCTGACACTTAGCCAAAATTGACTGTTTGCGCCAAGATTTAAAGAATTTTATTAAATAATTACAATTTCTAAGATAATTATACAACGAAGTCATATTAATACTTTGTATGTATTTGTTTAGTACAACAAGGTTCCAATTGCAGTTAAATAGAAACGTAGTTTTTTGAAAAATTTTATTTTTATTTTTAAAACCACAGGAACATTTGCGTTTATGTAAAACATCTTTGGAGCAATATGGTTCCATTTTTATTGTACTTTGATCTTATTTATTCGAGACAAAAAGATTCCATCTACCAATTGCTTGATAAATAATGCAGAACGTATTTAAATTGCATTGTATTAGGTTAAAAAACATGACATTTGGCAAAATAAACAAATTTAATTAATCAGATAGAATTTTGTTTTTATTACATTGGCTCCAAACAGGAGGCCTGACGAAAATAATTCCCCTCACAGCCTGGCCTATCCTTGTGAATGCTGTGTGGAGGTTTTTTTTTACGAAAAGGAAAAAAGGGAAGTTCTGAGAAGGAAAAAATGTATGAGGGGTGCGTAGGAATCTGGGATTAGTGTGTCCAAGGTGACGGATAAATGTATCTAGCCCACCACTGCGGTGAAAGGCGATGTTCCGAGACAGTCCTGCTGGAGGGGTCAAAAGATCTCCCTCAACCAGTCGCTCCCGATCCGTCGTGCCACGCAATTGGTGGGAAGACGCATTTTTTTACACGAGCTCCACACAGGAGGCCTTGAAAAAAATGATTTCCCTCAGGGCTTATGTCATCTTTGGGGATGCTGTGTGGAGGGTTTTTGGGGGTGGAGGGGAAGGAAAAGGGCTTAAGGGGTGGGTAGGAATCTTGGGTTCAGTGTGTCCTGCTCATCCGCCTCCAAGACCTAGAAAAACCTCATCCCATGAACCCGGGCACCCCTGCTAAATCACCAAACGTAGCGAACCACTTGGGGTGACCTGTGGCAGAGGTGTTGGTTATATAAAGGTTCCCGGGGCGGCGGTACCCATTACCGCCTCCCAAACCAACTTCAAAACCACTCACAAAACACAAGTTTCTTGTAATGGTGTCCATTGCACAGAAAGTAACTCATTTATTGGTCAAAAAACCAATATGGCTGCCAATTCCATGGCCCTTATTGGTTGTTGGAGTTGATAACGTTTTGAAAACAAATGATTTTGGATTTAAGTACGTTTTGAAATTGAAGACGATTTTTAACAAGCTATGACTAAGGATTTAACCATGTTATGGCACTGAAATAATATTTTAAACAAGCTATGATTCAAAAGAACGTGTTGGCATTCAAATCCCAAAAAAAGTCAAAATGGTGGTTCAGTACCTTTTGATTTTCAACCACTCAATTAAGCAAAAGCGATGAAAAAGTAAGAACTATGTAGAAGAAGTATTTAAGAGGTAAAAAAATAATGTTGGTGTCTACATTATCCAGCGAGACTAAAAAGGAGTCGTCTTCTTTTGGAAACTGACGATAGCGACGTAAAAGTAGAGAGCAAAGTACGCATTGTAGTAACTTCTATTCTAATGATATAATAATAATTTTTCACTCTAAAGAATCAGTATATGCGATAATAAAATGTATAAAAAGAAATAATAATTAAATAACCAATTTTCTACAACAACACATAAATACTTGTCACACATAATCATAAGCACGTCAACACCTCAGCACAGGTTCTCCTACGAAACATACAATATTACCCACACACAGTTTTATCTTCTCAAACCTACCTTACACACAACATAATACTAAAAAAAAAAAAAAAATCTTTTTGCTTAATGCTACTGAAAATTAACGTTTTGTACTCCAATGTAAACCTCTGTAATCAATTGTAAAATTGTGTATTCAAGAATAGACATAAATAAATAAATGATGTTTAAGGTGGATGAGGTGCATAAAATGCCAAAGATGGTGTCATGAGTAAAGTGCCGGAGTAGACGAATACGATCCCTAAATTAATAGAAATGTTTGTGGTCTCAGGCAAATCGCCCAATTGATAATTTTAATAATAAATTGCGCTTTAGAATATAACCAGTTGAGATTATTTGAATACCGGAAACTTAAAGGGGTGTTTTTTGAAAACTTTTGAGTTTCCGGTATTTATTTGTTGAATTATTTTATCGACTCTTCACTTACTTATGTATGTAAAGTATAATTTTGTTATAAATCGTTTTTTATGTTTTTCCAACGAACCTATTTGCAACTTTTGTTCTCCTGGCTGAGATTTATTTTAATTGTTATTTTTTATATCATTTAGGCATACTGCAACCATTTTTATACAACTAATGATAATGAATTATCAGCATTATGCTTAGTTCACACTGAGCTATATATCTGCGAGCAGATATCTGTTGATTCGCGAGCGCTTATCTTTTGTCCTTTCACACGAGGCTATCAAATATTTTTTCTTGTGGTAGGAGAGGGGGTCAGTCAAATTAGGGAGCGGCAACGGAACCCATATTTTTTGTACTGAAATCTGTCAACTTGACGTCTGTCATCCACGGGTCTAGGCAGCTCCGTAATTACAATGACCCCCTCTCCTGTTTTAGTCGGAGAAGGGGAGAGTTATCTTCTGGGATATCGCGTCTGGAGCGGTTACGTCTGAGATGTGTATTGTCTATCATTGATCTGCGCTTAAAAACGCTTAGCCGTGAACGGTCTGAAGGGATTGTATGGAGAGCGTTATTTGGCGTGCTATGATATTTTATATTTGATAGCGTAGTGTGAACCAGCTCTTATGGATTTCAGAAATTTTATAAGGTAATTTTTAACAATAGATATTACACATGAATAATTTTTAACAATAGCTATTACTATTGTCATCTTAGAGAAAGTTATGAGGAGGCTCTTTTTAATGAAATGAAAGCGAAAAAGCTTTGAGAAGGAAAAAGATATGAAGGGCAAGTAGGAATCTGGGGCTAAGTATTTCCAGGAGTGACGGAAATATGGATCCATCTCTCCAATTGCAGTGCAAGACGATGCAAGGCGATGGGTCAAGAATCCGGCTGGAGAGGTCATCCTTGAACCAGTCTCTTGATTTGGCCAGCTACGCAGGAGGTGGATGAGACCCAGAAAAACCTCACTCAATGATGTCAAAACTTGCCCCACCCTTGTCACAACTGACTCCACGGGTGGGGAAGGTTCTGATATTTCCCATATTTTCTAAAATAATATTTTGTTGCTTTTTACCTTTGTACAAAGTCAAAAACACAAAAACAATGTAATAAAAAAGTTATTTCTTTCTATTAAAATAATAAACCTTTGATTTCCATTAAGATTTTTCTACTCTACTCAGTTTTCTAATTTAGTCACAACACGCCCCACTTTCCCCTACATCAAAAAATAGTGTGTATTGGAAAATGCAAATTTTTTAGGGAAAAGCGATTTAAATGTAAAGATTCAAAATAACCATACGTTAAATCCGAATCGTATGATAGTACAAGAGATACTTTAATAAAAAAATAAAATAAGTGATCACTTAAGCAGAAAAATAAGACTATTTTCTTTTTATTAAATCCCTTAGCTGTTTTTTTTTTCAAGAAGCACGTTTATTATATTTACCTCTTAGAGACAACTTGAACCTAAATGGTTTGTTACCGTATTTTAGGAGAAAGAGGTCCTTAGGGAATTACGTCAGTCAGTAAGTATCTCCCAAAACAACAAAAATACAAATAAAACTGTACCACGGTTGAAAACGTTTCGTGAAATGCTTAATAAATTTTCTTTTATTTTGGTTATTTTATTCTTAACTTACAGATGGTCTTCAACAAAGTGTTTTTTGTTAACAATCACGAAAACCTTTATTTCAAAATATTTGCTTGATATTTGAAGCAGATGAACTGAGAAAGTAGTGCTGGGAAAATATACCACGTAATAGTGAATGGTACAATCAGTCGGGGATGCCTGTGAATGACACGAATAGAAGAAACAAACGATCAAGTTAACCAAACACAATAGTTGGGTCTTACGACACCAAAATAGACGAAGACCTACGTTCAGGACAATGTATAAATGTGCGTTTTAAATTATTTAAATTTTAACAGAAAAAACTGATTTTTTTTCCTATTTTAGGAATATTATGATGCAAAAAGGAAGTGCAAAATATGATGTGATAGGTAGAGCTTCATCATCTCTGCTTATCTTTAAAAATTTGAAAAAAATTTCTTCAGAATTTTTAAAAACTAACCAAATTTTTGTAATTAATTTTCTTGTGTAACTTTCCAATTTGAATTTCAAATTTCAATCTTCAGAATTGTTATATAAAACTTGAAAAATGTCCATAATTAAGGAACCGTAGGTGTTGTTGACGCAATCGTTATTATTAAACCTGTCAAAAAGTAATTATTATTACTACGTACTTAAGTCTCCTGATAATCCAACACTAGTCAATATTCAAGACACTGAAGCATGTTCATGATCAAAGGGTCCATAGTTTATAAAGCAGCTGTCAAACATTAATCATAAATCACACGAGTAGTTGTCAATCACGCGTTTAACAAATCCACTGCGCGCACCGGAACTAATACTCGTATAGTATCTTCCCGTTACGGCGGAAGTACAAGGCTTGCGCGCTCCGGAAGTGTGTAGGTGAGCTGTGCGCATGCTCAAGGCTCTCTAGGATCGCGAACAGCCAGGGCGGCGGGCGGGCCGGTACTAACGGAGTGGGACTAACGGATAGCGGATTCGTTACGGCGCCGCCGTTAGCGACGCGCAGCCTCGCTAAGGGACGCCGACGTTTGGTCGCAGCGATACGGAGGGAATTGATGCGAGGAGAATGACTGGAAAGCAGAAACGCAATTGATTTCACAATGGATCATGTTTTAAATTTATTTCAAAGTGCTGATAGATTTATAACGGAAAGATATTTATATCCATTCCTCATTTTTCATAACCGATTTAATTAATATAATAGATATATGAAAAACAACAAAACCGTACATTAACTTGATAACCCTGTATTAATTGCGTAGTTTCTACCATTTCGTTTAATATCCACATTAATAGCCAGACACCAATAAGTTAATAATTTACCAACCGTTTTAAAACGTCATATTTAAAAGTTGTGGTCCTCCAAAGAACGAACTTCAGCCAATAATGAATTTAAAACGCTAATAATGGACTGAATGTGTTATATGCACAAATTATATGGCATTTATCGCCAGACATTTGGATCATCTTAAATCCATAGTGCACAAACTCATTTTCGTACTTTTATTTATTTAATTAAATTAAGACAATATAAGCGAAACTCACCCGAAAATCTGGAAACAGATTTTTTTTTGTACTTTCTGAATTAGAGCTTGAAATGAGGTCTTCAAATCATAATCTAGCTCCGCCAAAGACAACCATGTTGCTTGGCTAACCACAGAGAGTTTTTTCGCACCGTGAACCAATCAGAGACGAGCATTTTAACATTAGTTCTCCAGCCTCAAAAACAGCCCCAACCTTAAAATAAATAACGACCTTAAAAATATACTTGGTCTGTGAAATATGCTGGAATAATAAATAATACATGTTCAAAGCTCAATTTAAACCTTTATCTTAAATTTACGTGACAATTTGGTTCCATGGTGATGGTAATATTCAATTTAGTTTGTGGTGATATTTACATATTAAAACCATTAACAAAACTATTGTTTTCACAAATGTAAGATTTTTTTATTTAGTTATATGATTTGAGACGATCCATTTGATCCCTTCAGCAACATGTACTTGCGCTCAACAGTTCAATTTTATATACGCGTATAATAATATTTGCTAGCTTTTACGTTTTCTGCTTTCTGGAATAAACGCGTCTAATTAAAATATGCATTCATTTTAAATACCCCCGCACAGCAACTCCAATAATATTAAAGGTTTCCTTAGGGTTCGGTGTTAAATTCAATAACATAAAAAGGTTGAAAACAATGGTTTAAAACTAGCTTACGAATTTAAAAGCCAATGTAATCAAGAATTAAAAAAAAAAACTTTTTTAATTTTTAATTTTTTTAGTTTATCAGGGAAATAAAAAGTTATACATTTATATTTTATTTATGTATTCACATACAACATGATTGCATTAATCAGCGAATTTTCTGTAAAAAATCATAGTATATATAGAAAAACATAAATGATTAAAGAAAACATGAAATGACAGAAAGAGAAGAAAAAATATATGTAAGAAAAAGAAATTAAACACGCAGATTAAATCATGTAGGATTTATAAAATGAAATTAAAGTATTCATCTTATATACAAATATACAATACAATACAATAATACATTTCACATCATAAGATAATGTTCAAGAAAAACATGATTAAAAAAAAAAAACGTTATTAGAAAGAGAAAATAACACACAAGAGGGGTAGAGGGTTCGTAATTATCAATTTATTTTAATTGTTTTCTACTAAGCATTTTGTTTTTTGTGCACGTCCTTCTGAGAAATTAATGTTGTGTGTATTTTGTTTTCGAGTGTGGGAAGTGGAAAGTTGGTTTGACCTTGTATTTCGTATTGGACAGTGGAAATTAATGTTTTCTAAAATAATACTGTTGGCTCCCGGATAAGGAAAATAATTGATTCGTGTTTATAATATCGACGGTCTCTGTTTTAACTCGGACATCTACCGAAAATGCGTTTTTGACTTTTTTCTACCGATACATTTGAAAAACTCTTTTTTACTTTTTTTAGCTGAAAATACTAACGTCAAAACAGAAAAATACGCTCATTTTTATGCGCATATGTAAATACTTCCGTTTTTACATCGGACATCCGTCAATCTCTTCCGGCCGCATAACCTGACAATGACAGTTGTCTTTGAATACTCCGCGCGGCCAGTGATGTCATTCCTACCAAAATTTTATTAGATCTATCGAAATAGGCTGAAACCTATCAATCTACTGATAGAATTACTTATGTACTACCATTTTTGTAATGTTTTATTAATAATAAAGCTAGAATTCAAGGGTGTTTTTGAAAAATTATTTGAAAACAGATTTTATACAAATAAAAGGTAAAGTATGTGTCACATATACTTTAGGCGGTAAATATGAGATTATTATGTAGAAAATAAATTGAGAAATCATTATTTTTATACATTTTCTTTTTTTTAACGATATGTGATTCAAAAAGAAGAAACCATTTCCGAATTCAGTAATATTAACGATTTATTTATTCATTTAAAAAATCCTAAACATACATTTTATTAATGAAAACATTTTAGCAATGGTTTACGTACAAAAAATATTAATTTTCAGTATCTGTATGTAAAAAGGTAAAGTTTATTTGTGAACACCTTTTTTTTAACATTAGCTCCACACAGGAGGCCCTGAGGAAAATAATTTCCCCAGGGCCTATGCTGTGTGTTGGAATAACACCTCATTGGGAGATCCTGTGCTAAGGTGTTATCTTGCTTAGGATGGGGTGTTAAACTGTTGACAAAAGTAAAAACACGGTATTCTCTTCGATGTTGTCAAGAAAGGCACCGTGGGTCGATCCATAGCGACAATATCGTATACCTTAAATTTAAGATTTAGTAGCAGTTAAACGTATATAAATAGTGAACTTGCAAAACAGGTAGATATTCTTTTCTACCACTGGTACTTCTACAAAGGTATTCACCCGCCACTAGTATAAATAATATTGTGGTAGTATTTTCGTCCCGAAACAAAGGTTTTTGAAATTATTTTTTTAAATCTTTAATTGATGTTTTGGGTTATGTTTGATTAGATGTTTTAATGTTCTGAGTAAAGTGAATACTTTTTTTATCCAGTCTGTGAAGTATTTTGTGTGAATAATTGTAGGTATATTTGCAGTCAGGAGTAGTTTCAATGTAGTGGGCAGGTAGTTGTATAGTTTGATTTTTTTTGTTTTTTGTTTTCTTTATTCATTAAAACGTTTGTTACATGAATTTTATGATTTTTCGACCACCATGCTAGGCACATGCCCGTGTTGTGGTGGTCGAGTGTAGTACTTAAAGTTTCTCTGCCAGTGTGAGGTGTGTTTCAATACATGGCTTTATCATGATTGCTAATAATCAACAATATTTATTTCTGGTGTAGTGTAGGACGTGTGGTAGTTGTCTTGGTAACTGAAGGGTAAAATTCGGAGTAAAGGGGTACGTCTAAATTGTACCAAAAGTACTTTTTATGTGAATACCTCACAAGATGGCATTGAAGTCCCTTAACCCTTAAATGCATGATTTTTTTTATAAGTAGAATGCAAAAAAAAAAATTTTGCATTCTACTTATAAATTAAAAATGCGGAAAAATATTAAAAAAAATATTTATAAGTTAATTCTGTTTATTTTGAGAAAAACGTTATTATATCATGTGTGAAACACTATGCATCCATGTCATACAAAAATGTTTGTACCTAATGTTACAACAATAATTTATCAGTGAATGAAGCGAACTATTTTATGACTTATACATTAAAAAATAAGGCTTATATAAACAGGGAGAAGTATTTATTTAAATCGAATGCCGAAAAACAGTTTTTGTCCTTATTAAAATATAAAGGGACTCCGCATTTTTGGCAGTACCTCAGGCCATTGCAGGTGGGAAGTCGACACCTCTGCCTCTTTTCTTGCCATGTTGGGCAATGAGATACCTCATCTCTCCTTATGTCTTTTGATGGGACATGTACTTTTGGGCCTTTTCTCTTCTTTTGTAAAACGGGTTCTAAATTTCCACTTGGCCGACTTGTCGTTTGTTGGTAAACTTAGAGTCAATGGCGTATAAAGTTCGAGCAATTTGGGTTTTAAATTTGGCGAGACGCATTATATTTTTTGTATTACCATTTTTTGTTCTTGTACAGAAACCAAGTCTTCTTCTGTATAGAAACCAAGAATTTACTATGGTCATATCAACTAAGTGGTATAGCACCCTCGTCCCTCATAAACCATATATTACTTCTCATCGCAATTTTATATCTTCCCGTGACACTGTCTAGTAAGTCAACTCCTCCCGTATGTCTGTTGTACTCTGTTATAGCAAGTGGGCAGCTAACTGTGACCTTAGTTTTCTTTTTTTTTGTCATAATGTTCAACAGTTTTCATTGGAAGTTCCCCTGCAAAAGACGATAGTAATGTGACCCTTCCAAACCACCACCAATGACCACCTTGTTATCTTTCCAACGAAATTAGACATTTCAACGCCTTGATACGATCCATTAAATTCCGAGGTCGTTCCTCGTGGAGAATTTCCCATTATTTTTTTCATCTGGCAGCTTACATCCAGGTATTCTATTCCTCCTAACTGTCCCAAGAGATTGAATGCCTGCGCAAGCCAAATGGCTTAAAAATTGAATTGAAGTGTAATAATTGTCAAAATAAAGTCTGTGGTTCAAGTGTTTTGGTACTACGCGACATAGACGCACAACAATATTTCTACAGCCTCCCAAGTCTGGTTCACTTTCAGGTCTTGGCAAGCAATTTTCTTGTCCAAAATAAAATTCAAAACTATAAGCAATAATTTTCAACATCGATACTGTCATCATCCATAAAATTCATTTCATCATCACTGTCAGACATGCGATTAACAATTTCATCTAACTCCTTTTTAAAAAAACCCCTCTTTGCCATTTTGAAACAAAGTTATGCTATAATTAGTAATTACTGCATACATATGTCAAAAGATGGTCTCAGTGCATAGTGTAACATATATGATATAATAACGTTTTGTCAAATTTAAAGGGTCAAAATACATAATACACATTTGATTTATATTTAAAACACATAAACGTACCTTACTGTGTGTGAAATAATTTAATTACAGTCCAACACGTCGAAAAAACACTATATTTTGATATAATAATGGACATCAAAATGCACAAAATCTGTGACCTCCAATTGTCAAGTTTTAAATAAAATTTTCATATTGTTGTATACCATCTATCGGAATTTTTCTGCAAAATTATTATGTAGAGATAATGTAAAAACAATACTGTAATACCAAAACCCACCATCAGATGTCAGAATTAATAAAAAATAACAAATAGCTAATTGTATCAGACGTGTTACACTATGCATTTAAGGGTTAACGGAATGGCTCCGATGTATTATGTTTTCCGAAAAATTCCAACTCTCGACAATTAACCCTCAGGTCGGCAGCGTCACCAGCTATCGGAAGGTTAAAGAAACCAAAGCACACACCAGATACTAAATTCGGTGAGCGCGCTTTCGGAGTGTCAGGATCTAAAGCATGGGAAGGACTGCCACGTGATTTAAAAATGCTGTGATCATTCAGCGGAATTTAGAGCTAAACTTAAAACTCACTTTTTCAGACAATCTTATCCATAAAGTCAAAAACGTTTCATATTTACCTTCACTGCCCCCGATATTTTAAATAACTAATTGTGTTAAAATATTAAAATATCTTATTTGTAAGCTTTTGTAAAGGTCATTTCATAAGAATTCTCCAGCCCTAAAGAGTTCCAAAATTTTCCAGTCTTACAAATAAATATCAACTCAATTTTTGCCACAAATCTTCAAATAAATGTAATACTAACAGTGATGGGGGTAGCAAATGTAAAATCATGCAATGTCCAGTGTTTTAAGTGTAATGTGATTCGCGTGCAAAGCCGTAACTTCTCCAAACATAAACTTTCTAATTAAAGTGTTTTTATCGGAAGTTGTAAATAATAAAATTAAATAGAGCCTAAGAATTCATAAAAATTGTACAGCGCCCTTGAGGTGATATTCCACAAAATGGCGCTCTACAAATTATCCAATTATTATTATTGTTAAGATTCCCAACTACTCCTGGATGACCTTATCTTGCTTGCAAGATAAGGTCATCCAGGAGTAACTGGACTGTGACATCCTAAACCTGGAGTGTGTCAATATGATGAAAGAAGCAAGGCAGAAAAATAGGAAGGGCATGTTATGAGGCTGAAATTATTAGGAAGAAAAAGAGGTAGATGAAGGTGGGGTAATACATTTCTATCCAGACCTGGTCACCAAACACGGCTAACGCCATTTCAAACAATGTTTTATTTCTGAATGGTGATCTTACAACTGGGTGTTATTGAATTTATCTGATAGTACTGAAATTTAAACCCGCATCCTCCGTATTGGTAGTCGAGAGCCTTGCCTCTCAAATACAAAGGCCGTCCTGAAAAAAATTTACTTCATGTAAAAAATTAGGGTGAATGACGGACGAAAAAAATCGATTCTTCCCACTGTGGCGCAATGCGATGGGTTGAGTGAGTCCATCTGGAGAGATCAAAAGGTCCCCCAAGTCTCTCCCGATCCGGCCCACCACGCAGTACGTAAGCATTGAGAAAATGCTTCTAAGTGTATGGTAAATAGGGCTAAAACATATTTTTTAATGGGCATTTTGCTTTTAAACATTAGAATCTTGACATGTACGATGAAGCAGAAAGGACAATTTCTTTATACTGACATTGGGAAAGTGATGGGACCTTTTCGGTTCCTCTTCATTATTTTTATGTTTAAATTATTTTATAATTTCGCCCACGAATATCATTTCACAATATGAATTCAATTTTTTCCAACAAATTTTACTTTAGTACGCCAAAACATTTTCGTGGAAATACAATTTCGGAGAAATTACATTTGATATTTCGACACGATCTCAGATGAAAGCAAAAAATATTTCTTCTTGTTTAAAAATCTTATTGTATGATTGATTGAATAATAATGATGTCATCCTGAGATTATTTTCGAAAAGAATTGGAATATTATGATATTTGTATAAAAAAATGTATCGGAAATTCTAAGAATCAATGATCCGCTATTTTTTCAGGTAGTAGATAATCGAAATTTCATCCTTTCTGGATTGGTTATTAAAAACAAAATAATTTGTAAAAACTTCAAATATGGTATGCACGAGTATACAATGTTTCGGAAAGTGAAACATCTCTCTAATATATTCCAAAGATAATTTATGTTTTTTTTTCCTGATATTTATAGAAACATTATTTTATTTTAATGTATTATAATCTCTACATATACAAAAATCAAAAAATGCTTGCTTCTGGGTTTGTATATATATATGAGATGTCTATGTGTTGCTAAACCATTCATCTGATTGCAATGAAACATTGGGGATTTGATGTGCGCATACCCGCGATGGTTTCTATATACAAAAATCAGTTCTGGCCTCATGAAATTATGCATCATGAAATGTTGCTAACCGTTCATCCGATTGAAATGAAACTTTGGGGATTTGAAGTGTGCATGCCCGCAATGGCTTCTATACATAATAGTGAGTTCTGGCATCGTGAAACTATGCGTTGCTAACCGTTCATCCGATTGCAATGAAACTTTGGGGATTTGAAGTGTGCATGCCCGCAATGGCTTCTATACATAATAGTGAGTTCTGGTATCGTGAAATTATGCGTTGCTAACTGTTCATCCGATTGCGATGAAACTTTTGATATTTGATGTGTGCATGCCCGTGATGGTTTCTATATATAAAAGTGAGTTATGGCGTCATGAAAATGCGTTGTTAAACCTTTCATCCGATTGCGGGGAAACTTTGCTGAGTTTTTGAAGGTTTCTATATACACTGGTAAGCTCTTGCATTATAAAAATTGTTTACAAAAATTGCAAAAATTGCACGCGACCTCTTTGAAAACTGAATGTACCAGGATTGAATGTATGGAATGCAGATGGGGGGAGGGGAACTCTGGAGAGGGGTTCACGGGATGGGAGAAACGGCAGTGGGGAGAGGGAAGGCAGAAAAGGCGGAGTGGGAACGCTTGAGGGGAAGGGGACACGGGAGAGGAAGGAAAGGCGGAAGGGGAACGGGATGAATGGGAAAGGACAAGCAGGGAGAAACAATTTTTTAGAAACAAGTGGCATAGCAACGCACGCCGGGAACTTGCTAGTTATATATAAACAGGATGAAACAGCACGTACCCGAAGGATTTAACTAGCGATTCCTTAACATATTTGTGTAGTTTTAAGGCGTCCTTTAAAATGTATTGTATTATTGTTACTGTCAAAAAAACCAAAATTTTACCTTCTTTAATTCGACTCGTGTTTAAATGTAAGTGCGAAGAAATAAATTTAGATTTACCGAAAGAAAATGTAATGTCCCATAGGAGTGGACCTTATTAAGGTTAAACAGAATGTACTTAATTATTTTAGGTTAAAATACTTTTCGCAAGTTACGCTTACAATATTAAGGTGAATTAATTGATTACACCCGTACGTATTTAATAAAAATGTGAATAAATATTTTTGTCCATAAACACAAATATTTCAAAAAAGGCTAACAAATCCAATATATTGTATCGGTAATTCAATCCAGTAGTGTATTTGTTAGCCGTTCTTGAACGATTTGAGTTCATTTTAGCTTTTTTGACCGCGGCTTTGCTCGCATGGTATTAGGGGTAAATTACTGTAGCGCTTGCACTTATCAATTATCCCCCCCTCCCCCCCCCCCGCATTCCATGCATTCATTCTTGGTACATTCAGTTTTCAAAAAACTCGCGTGCCACCTAAATTTCATAATGCCAGAGCTCATCAGCAATAAAAAAATAATTACCAATTTGGTTCAGTCGTTCGGAAGTTACGCGCGTAGATACCAACATTTCGAATATTCATTTTTATTTACATAGATAGATATTAACTACGACGCCTGAAATAAAATAAAAAATATCAACATCGTTTCCACGGCAACGATTTGTTTTCTGACGTTAGCAATAACTCGCTTTTGTTAGCGACAGAAAAAGTATGAAATATAATATATTAATATTTATAATTTCATAACGCCAGAGCTTACCATCATATGCAGCCTATAGTCTTCGCATATAATTTAGCTTTCTATTGGTGAAAGACGTTTTAAAATCGTTTTATTGTTTTATGCGTGAAAGCGTAACAAACAAACTCGAGCAGTTTTGCATTTATAATATTAGTATAGATAGATTAGTAAAAATGTGCGGGTGCAAATGTTTAAAAGCATAACTTACGAAAAGTGTTTTAACCTAAAATAATTAAATTTACGACATCTGTGAATGTGTGGCTTATAACGTATGTTTCGTTTAATCTCAATATACATTTTCTACGAACCTTGATCAGTCTTCGATCTACGAAAAAAAACATTATATAAAGAGATTTAACACTTGAAATAAACAAGTGCTGGTAGGAGTATAACAAATGTTAAACCTCGAAAACCTTTTAGAGCTGCGGTCAAATCCAATTCGCATTTGACTGGGGTGATTTATTTTTTTAAGGTTTGCAGTTTTAATCTGCACACAGTTCATCAAGATTAAATAAAATTATGGGATGCAGCACAGTCAAGAAATTCCTTAGCTAAACAGCAACATGGTTCTTAAACTTTTTGAAACCATTGATCACTTTCAGAATTTCAAAATAACTACTGACCCCTGTCGAAAAAAATGTGGGAAAGAAAACAACGAAATAAGAATCACTTTTATTTATTTACTAACGAGTTCCTGGCGTGCGTTGCAATGCCTTTTAAATAAAGGAATTGTTTCCTTGACCCCTTTCCCTCCCGCATTCCGCTACCCCACCTCTCGCGTTCAATTTTCACGATCCTCCCTTTTTTTCCCCTCCGCCCCTCCCAGATTCCCCTCCCCATCGCGCCTTCCCTATCTGCCCCTAAACTACGTTAAATCCACTCATTTTCAAAAACTTGCGCGGCACCTATTTCTAAAATTTTATAACGCCAGAGCTCACCAGTAAACATAAAAACCTTCAACAGATTACGCTAAACCTCAATATTATATACAGAAACCATCGCGAACTTGCGATCATCAAATCCCCGAAGTTTCATCGCAATCGAATCGATGGTTCAATGGTTTAGGAGCGCATACGGGACAAACAAAGTAACATTCGTTTTTATATATTAATATTTACAACGCCAGTAGTAGTTAGTAGATTAGTTTACATTAATACTTAAATAAATTATGTCATAACAAGATTGAGAAAGATGCTTTTTTCGCACTAAGTGAGCACGTCAAATTGAGATATTGTGTTCATAAGGCAAGGCGCATATCGTCTGTGATGTCTAATAGATTACAAATGTTAGTTTTAATTGACACCAGAACCCGGACACGGATAAGAAGTTGCAATTGAAAACGGGAAAGGGAGAGCTTGTTCCAAAGAACACCAAGACTCAAAAATTAAATTTAGTTCGCAACATTTCCTAGGATCTCGGTAGAGCTTTCAATGCAAAAATGTTATCAATTATTTTTTTAAAATACGACTCGCAATAAAAATCCACGTCTACATCACGTATTCTCTATTTTTTGTCATCAAATTTGTCCTCGTTTTAAATTTAAATTGCCCTGTCAATTCTTTCTATATTTAAAAATTGGACACATTTTCCCATGGGACCGGTTTTTCGGTTGATAACATTATATTAAACTCCATTGGTTTAAATAAAATCATTTAGTAAGGATAACCTACTTAGGTCGCCCGGTTATTTTTTAAATTTTCACGAAATGCAGGTCTACATTGATAATTTGCCAAGGTAATCCCATAAAGGACTTTTTTTAAATGTTAATAATTTTAGAAATTTTTGGTCATATAATAAAGGCAGCCTCTTTTAATCATCTTCCCACTTAACCGGCCTTTCCCATCTAATGATATTGTAAACCCTAATTATGAATTATCTGATTTTCTACAATTCACATGTTCGTCCTCACCTGGAATATTGATCACAGGTTTGGAACCCGCGCTATATTGTTTACAGAGGTTAGAAAGAGTTCAGGAGCGATTTCTCAAAATCCTCAATTTTAAATCATTCAACATATACAACTCTTACGACGAAATCGAGAAAAAATTTGAATCACAAAACTACTCAACAGGAGGCTTGTCGCTGATCAGATGCTCCTGTACAAAATTATGAACTCAAAAGTTGACTGCCCGGAGTTGTTAAACACATAAATTTCCACGCGCCGATTCGATATAGTAGACAAAATACCCTATTCTATATTGATAGATGCAACACCGTTTCCAATCAAAATGAATTTATGCAGAGGACATGTAACTACTATAACAATAAATTTGCAAATATAGACACACACGCTGACGTATTTACTGCTAACTGTCGCTACAGAACTTCATTTGTAACGTTCTAGGTGCGAATAACACATATTCATGACGATTAAATAAATTGTATCTAATGTTTTTATATTACTTGCGTGGCAACTTTCCCTTAACTTTCCCTTATCCCTCTCCTCCACTTACCCTTCCCAAACCAAATACCTATTTTGCAGTCTATTTCAGTTAAAATCACACTTATTTTATTGTTGGGTATTGGTTTATCATTTGTTGAATTTAGATTTGTACTATTATTATTATTTTAAATTGCTGTTTAGTTCTGTTTTTTTTTCATTTTTCTTAAATATTCTAGTTAATATTTAGTTGTTTTCTAATACCTATCTGTGAACATTAATAAATGATCTGTTTTTTTATCATTCTCTTATGAATATTAAGTATATTACTAAGACTGTTTTTGTTCCTTAAATAAATAAATAATAAACTTCCCAACTCTTACCCCTTCCCTTCCTTCTACCTCTTCTTCTCCATAGGTGATTTGTATTTAATTTTTAACTTTTGAATACATTTACTCCTGATGATGTGAACATTTTTCACGAAACATGTAAGTAGATTGTGTGCAGTGAAGTGAGGTTTTAAAATTCATTTTTATCGCTTTCATATTTTTGATAGTTAGGCTACACCTTAATATGTTGATTTGATATAAAACTTATGACGCCAAATAACAAAATCTTTTTTGACAGTTTTTCTTTAAGCAGGTTTTTGAAAATAATTGAGTGACTCACTACATTTAGCGACTTAGCAGGGGTGCCCGGGTTCATGGGATGAGTTTTATCTAGGTCTTGGTGGAGAATGCGTTCACCACATACTGCGTGGTGAGCCGGATCGGGAGAGACTGGTTGAGGGATACCTAACCTAGACCTCTTCTGTCGGACTTTGTCGACCCATCACCTTGCATTGCAGTTGGAGGGATGGATTCTTACGTTTGTCACTCCTGGAACACGTTGAACCACAGATTCCTACACCAACTCATACCTTTCTCCTTTCTAAAACTTTCTCTCCTTCTTTTCCCTGAAAATACCCTCCATAATTCCCTAAGATGACGTAGGCCCTGAGGGGATTGGGGTTAATGTAAAAAAAGGTTTGATCAATTTCACCCGAAATAAGGAAAAGTCTTTCTTTGGGCAAACGAGTCTTACATACCTACGTCGGGACAGAGTGAAAAGATTTTAACTGCTATAACCAAAGTTCTGATATACGTAACATAGCTCATCTTTTGAATTCATCTGTGGTGTAATTTGTGGTGTAATTTGACAAAGCTTCTGTATAAATAATTTTTGCAAATAGTTGGTAATTTTTTATGTAGGTATTACGCAAATAAAACACAAACATTGCAAGTAAAGTTCGTCTATTTGAAAAATTCCATTTTTTTTTCTTTTTAAATAACTTCTTTATTTTAGATAAACTTTTTAATGCTGCTCAATTATTATAGAACGACATATATTTTTGTATTATTAAACCTTACGAAACCATCAAAATCACCAAATAAAAATTTCGTTTTTGGCTTGCATTGTTTTTTCAATAAAATAATATAATAATCAAAAAATGCAGGATTAATTGAGATGTTCAGTTTATGTATGAATGTATTATTTCATTTTCCAATAAATAAATAAATTCATACAAATAATTAATAGTGAAATATTTCTTAATAATAAAATATAATAATAATTTAAAAAATAAATTAAATAATAAAACATCGTACAGAAAGCGTTTTTTGGGAACTTAAATCGATCGTTTGTAATAAAAAATATTAGCTACACATAAAACGTTTTAACACTTTTAATATTTTTTTGTATTTACATACCAGAGCCTTTTTGATTTTAATTTCATCGAAGTGAAATAAAAATACACAAAATTGCTGCAAGGTGTAACAGAAAATTGTAAGTACTTTTGATTGAAAGTACTTTTTGTGTTTTGGCTGCAAATCCAAAATAAAGTTTTTGATGAAGTTATTTGAAACCTTATCGAACTCGGTTATTTGAAATGTTTCATAAAAAGGTTTCAACTGAAGTTGTTGAACCCTTATCAACACAAACCTAATTTAAATTTAGGCTCAGTAGGAACCTTATTACTTGTTAACATTTGGTTTTCAGACATCAGATGGCTCAAAATATTTTTCCAATATAGTTTAATCGAAAACTCCATGGCGACAAGACGTCATTTTTCGCAAAAACACCAGTTTGGAACCTTTTCACACTCACCTAACGACCTTTCTATTGGTATTTCTCATCAGTGCTATCGGATCACTGAAAATGGACTAATTCGCACGAATGGAAATGAAAGTAAAGTTTTCCGAAGGAAATATATATTTTTTTTAATTTCTGAATAAATTTATAGTTATGCCGACCAATTAATCTCTCATCGGTGGTGATTTATCCTCATTTCTTATTCTCAGAGTTAGACCACTCAAACGCTCGCCACCTTTAAAGTCCGTCTAATTTAAGACCTCCGAGGAAAAGAGATTAAGTTATGCGATTTAAATGCATATTATTATAAAAAGGATGATCACTTTAAAGTTTTTCTCGAGGGAGTTATTTAACCATTTTTAAAGTCTGCCAAACTAAAAAAGCAATAATACAGCATGCAGGTCGGCAGAGACTTTAAAAGAACGTACATTTTAAACTCTAAGTGAGACTAGCGATAACCAAAATTTATTTGTTTTTTTGCGGACACATACATATAGAACACATCATATATGCTGGAAGACCAATTCTTTCTTCAACTGCTAGCAAGGTGTTTATCGACATTTCAAAGAATGGATACTTACCAACTTACATGAAAAGAACCATGATTTAACCTAATCTCAAATCTAAATCGTTGGATTTTATTTATTTTTTCTTTTATACATTCAATAATATTATTATTCAATTTATAAAAATAGTTTATTACTAAACAAGTTCTAATATGTAATTATTATAACGCGTGACAGCCGTTTCGCCTTCTGAAGGCATTATCAAACTGTGGTCATGCTACTTACAGACGAGGTATTTATATTTTTTCCAGATAGGATTTCTATTAGGACTTATTTCTTATTTATGAGTAAACTGACTGAAATCATTAATGGTTTATAATTTCAGTCAGTTTAACCTTATTTAAAGTTTCCCCAATTACTTGTATGGTTTAAATTCGACTAAAACTTGTTATGTACTCAAAGCATTATATCTAATGTGAATTATTCCCAAGTGATGACTCATGGTTTTATTTTCTATCATAATTAATATTTGAAATTGGTTTGAATATATCTCACAACGGTGAGTGAAATATATTTATATGTTCATAATGAACAAACAAATATAACATATTTGTAAAAAGCATTAACTTTGTGGCTCGCCATAATTTATAATAAAAAACACATAAATTTGTTTTAGACCACTTTTATTTTATAACACTCTACCGGTTTCGGAAGACCCTTCCTTCTTCAGGAGAATATTGTAACTAATCTACGTAGACATAGAATGTTATCAGACATACAAATTTTAGGTGTGTGAGTGAGAGGTAAGCGAGGGGGTGGGGTTATTTGTGGGATTTCCAGGAAGAACAGAGCGGTTCACTGGAAATAAATTTAAAATTGGACTAAAAGATAAATTAATTTGATTATTCAAAATACTACAATTATTATTTAGGGATTTTACACCTAAAATTTGTATGTCTGATAACATTCTATGTCTACGTAGATTAGTTACAATATTCTCCTGAAGAAGGAAGGGTCTTCCGAAACCGGTAGAGTGTTATAAAATAAAAGTGGTCTAAAACAAATTTATGTGTTTTTTATTGTAAACAAATATAGTTCCTGATGTGAATTATTCAATATTTTGGCATACATACACTTATGAAATGTGTGGGACTGCACTATCCTCCCACTTACCGGAATAAATATTTATTATTTTTATTATTTTCAATATATTTTATTTTGTTTACAAAATAACAATTTATATAAAGATAAGGTTAACGGTCCATGGGGTAAACGGTCCATACAAAATCCGTACGAGATCTCAAGTTTAGGGGTTTCTGTGCGGAAGCGGAATAGGTTAGATTTAAATGCTGTTTTCAGCTTCTGCTACGTCTTTATTTCCATTCCCAATCTTTGATTTCTTTTCGCCCGGTTTTGATAAGTTTTTGCTGTTTTAATCTTCCCGGTGCTGTTTTAATCATCATTTTTCTGTTTTAATTTAATGGTGGAAGCAAAATATAGAGCTAAAAGCGGAGGTATTAATATAGTTTCTTTGTCCAAAATCGGTTTGGGAATATCAAGATGTCATTCTTGTGTTGTGAAAGTGTGTTTTATTGGCTTATTTTTTATTTTGTTTTATTTGTAATTTAAGAATATATTTTTAAAACTGGTATTGTTTTTATTATGTTTTTTCTTAATTAAATTTTTAAATATTGTTTTTTTTTTTTTAATTTTTTTATAATATTTTGTTTCTTACTTTCAAGTTTTCAGTATATTTTTTTAATTGTCTAATGAATTCGTAAGAGTTATTATATTTTCTGCCAATTTATTAAATAAATTTATTCCTAGATATTCGTAGTTCTGTTTACCCATTTTTTTTCATGTCGGAATCGGTATAATGTATATACTCGTACATGTATATGATTGAGATTCGATGTTTTAAAGATAATTTATAAATATGAATGATGATTTTCAATACAAGCTCCGATATTTTGGACATGCAAAACGGATAAACGGAGAAACAAGTAAAAAGTGAAATTTAACGTTTATATTTTTTTAACTTATTTTATTCGTCCAGGAGCCCAGCTTCACAACACCGCCCAAATAAGGTGATATAGTTCACCCTTCTTTGTTGTACCAAAAACATCTTTTACATCACGTACATCATTTTCTAAAAGAGTTAAATAACTGTATTGTTGGAAATATGGATGATTTTTGTGGGATGACTCTCAAAATCAATTTAACATGAACAGTAAAAGAATTCGGTGACGACTCAGGGACACAAGGCCATGATTGAGTGAATGAAATTAACGGTTGAGTCAGAAAAGTGGGAATAACAAAGATAAGGTGCTTGCAAAATCAAAATAATGTTTTTTTTTTTAGATTAGCTCCACACAAGAGGCACTGAGGAAAATAATTTTCTCCACGCCATCTTACGGGATGAAGTGTGGACGGTCTTTGTAAGGACGCAAAAAGGAAGAGGAATTTCTATGAAGGAATAGGAAAAAAAGTAGTAGGAATCTGGAGGTCAGTGCGTTCAGGAGTGACGGACGTGCGAATCCATCCCTACCATTGCGATGCATGCCGATGGGTCGAGATGTAGAGATCAAAAAGTCTCCCTCAACCAGTCTCTCCCGATCCGGCCCAACACGTAGTACGCATCGTACGCATCCATTGTCAAAAGCTAGACACACCTCCTCCCATGAAACCGGGCACCTCTGCTATGTCACCAAACGAAGTGAACCACTTGGGGTGATCTATGGCAGAGATGTTGGTAATCCAATAAATGTTTCCCGGAAACCATCCTTATACAATAAATATCTAAGATTAGTAAATGAGTGAAAAACATTTTACTGTATATTGTCAAATGCGCAGAAAGTTAAATTGTTCAGAATTGATTAAACTTTTATGTTTATGAAACGTTCACAAATAATTTTGACGTGATAACGTTTTATAAATCGATGAACGCCGGCCGCATTCATGAGAAAGCATATTTTTTATTTTTTATATGAATATCGCATAAGAGTTCCAACTGCTCCCGTCTGGAGCCAGTGGGACTGACGATAGCATCCCCAATCGGGGTATGTTGTGAGGCTGAAGGTAGTGGGGAGGGGAAGGAGATGGGAAAGAGGAAGGTGTGGAAGTACCTGGCTATTCAGATCTGGTCACCAAACACGGCTTAAACCATTTCAAGCGACGTTCCAATTCTGAATGGTTGTCCTACACCAGGGCGATACTAATAGTATCTTCCACTCTGGAACGTGTCGCAAATAAACTATATATTATTTTAAATGAATAAATTGCGTTATAACACAAATTAATCAAATAAAATTTATTTGCCACGCCGGGATTCGATCCCGCGACCTTCGGAATGCTAGTCAAGAGCCTTACCGCTGGAATACGCCGGCCGTCAAGCATGACTCATTGTCACGTTCCGCCTGAGCCGGGCAAGCGTTCGGCCTAAGCGTTCGGCGAGAGCGCGGAACAAGCGATAGAGAGGCACGATCGGCCTAAGCTCCCGGCTTTAGCGTTCGGCTCGTGACGTTATCGCATAAAATTATCGTCCGTAAACCGACTTTACAGACAACCATTTTTTTTTTAAATGAAATCAATCGGTACCCGCTGTGCACAATGCAAATATGGTTACGGAATATCCACCGCTTCTATGGCAACTTTAATTATCAGTTAGCATTTTACATTCTTTATGCGGTAGTTATACATAAATTACATATCTTTAAAAGTTTTTTTTTCTATTAACGAAAAGTTTTAAACTTAATTGACAAAGTTCCCTATTCCTGTGAGGTCCCCGATAATTTGTTCCTCTCACTTCCTCGCTCTTTTAAGAGGACGCCGTTCACGCTACTCCCACTTAAGTTAACGTTAATTACTACGAAGTTAATTGGCGTGAAATTTATATGTAAACTTGGCAGGGACCGCTCCGGCTAACTTCACTTTCTGAGCGCTAATGCTAATGCGCTATTGCAGGGAGACACCTTCCCGTTTATATATCAGAGGCGTTAGGTAAGTGATTTGGGAGTGTTGAAAAACTGGCACAAATTGGATGATAGCTTGAAAATATCATCCTCCTTTTCGTATGTTAACCTTCCCATGTACGGTTCTATGGCAAAACAAAACAGCGACAAAACAGACCTATGTCAAAAATTTAACTAAAAAAACGCAATAAAAAATCACACCTAGTCAAACCTAACCTAAACTGCTAACAAAAGCATTTCCAAAAACATCTTTATTTTTTTTTGTTTTTGGGGTGTTATGCCGTGTTGCGCTACCTCCTTCTTAAGCCAATGTTTCGGACAGCGTTACAGTATCCATCATCAGGGCATGATGAGTAATTGGATGGACACTGTAACGCTGTCCGAAACGTTGGCTTTAGAAGGAGGTAGCGCAACACGGCATAACACCCCAAAAACATATTACTTAAATATAGATGTTATTGGAAATGCTTTTATTAGCAGTTTAGGTTAGGTTTGATTAGGTGTGATTTTTTAGTTTATTTTTTTTTTAATTCAATTTTTGTCACTGTAACGTTGTCCGAAATGTCGGCTTAAGAACGAGGTAGCGCAGCACGGTATAACACCCCAAAAACAAATAACGAAAATACTTTTGGCCGTGAAAATCTAAAAACTTATCTAACATCTATATTATACAAAAATCAAAATATGTTTGTTTCTGGGTTTGTATGTATGCGTTGCTAACCGTTCATCCAATTGCGATAAAACTTTGGGGATGAATTAATGAGTGAGTGAGTGAATCAGTGGTATTTCCACCTAATATCATGAGAGCGAAGCCGCGGGTAAAAGCTATGTGTGTTATAAAATTTATCCTCTACTTACAAAAAGTGTATCCAATTTTCTCTAACAAACAATAAACAGTGTTAATCTCAAGTGACCTTCCAGTTTTGCATAATTCTGCATATTTTCTGCCTATGCAGAATTAAATATTTGTGAATTGACGGAGCATCACATTCGTTGGTCAAATGTTTTTTTATATATAGTTTTATATTAGTGATCAACGAACCGGTGGATACAATTTGTTATCCGTAAGTTGTTATAATAGTTTGTCGAGACTGTAATTAGAAGTAAGATAGGTCGTTTAAGAAATTCATTATTAATTTTTACAGCGCCCTGGGTACCTAGCATGGTCGATCGATATAGGTTTTATCGAAAATATCGGTAACTTTTCATCGTTCTTGAGCAGGACTGCAGGCCACTAATGAACAAATAACAATTCAAGTCAAATAAATTAGGAACCGTTAGTCGTTGTTAACTGTTGTTTGTTCGTTAGCGGGCTGCAGTCGTGCCTGGGAGCGATGACAAATTACCGACATTTTCGATAAAACCTTTATCGATCGACCATGCTAGGTACCCTGGAGGGGATTTTTCACAAAAAGTCGCTATACAAATCATCCAAATATTTTTATTCCATTTCAATTGTAATCGATTTTCAAAGGCACATTCTTTTTATGTATTCTATGTGAGTCAGTAATTTATTAAAACCTAATATGAAAATAAGTTAACTTATAAATTTAAAATATAACACTGAAATTTCCTTCAGTACAAATTTGAATCGAAGCTTAATATAATCCGTTTAGGGAAGGTTAAATTTTGAACGTCGACTAATTCAGAGATCACAATATATTGTATTGTACTAGATACAACTTTGGCTAAGGTTAAGAAATAGCAAATGCAAATAGTAAATAATAACATGTATCATTATTATACAGGGTGTGGCAGCATAACTTCCTTTATTCAAAACTTAATAAAACCCATTCTATTAATCAGAAAATTTTTATTTGTTTTTTAATAATGTAGGCACATAGCTAAAATTTTGTTTTACTTAGTGTTTAAAGATCAAATCAGGTAGGTGACGTCCCTTATTCTCCGTACACTGAGTAAACCGATTTCTGGCGTTTGTCATGACTCTTGCCAGCATATCAGGCGTTATCCTGGCAATTTCTTCGCGGATGTTTGTTCAAATTTTATAGAGTCCTTGGACGGTTCACATAAACGCGGGATTACAAAAAAAAACACATGGAAAAATAATCACAAAAGAGCAAATCGGCAGAGCGGGACGGCCACTCCAAATCGCCCTTAATTGGGAGGAGGCGCCCTGGGAACAAAACATGATCACAGAACATCCGTTCGAAAAGTAGGCCTCAACGGCAAATGCACGCTCTTCACTGTTCTTACGCATGATGGCTACTAAACTATGTCGGGACAAAATTTTATAGTTCCGTCCCTCGAACGAGATCACTCGCGCTCCGCTACGACATCAATTGACTGAATGACGCTCATTTTAGAAAAGGATGTACACACAAAATTAATTATTACGTGACAGTTATAACAGCTGTTATGTTGTGAAAACTAGCGCCGCGGGCGTTATTAACGGGAAAGTAATTTTACCCCGATTAGGTGGTATTAAAGGGTTGGTTTTAGTGTATGTGCTATATTACGGTTGATACTAAAGAAGTAAAAACTTTGTCAAGTCATACTTAAAGTCTAATTCAGAAATATGTCATGGACGATAAACCAGTCTTTATTTTAATTACGAGGGATATTATACTCCCAGACCTTCATAAAATATAAAAAATATATGTCTAGTTTGGAAGCAAGATTGTAGAAATAAATTTTAAGTTTGTATAGCGCTCTTGAGGTGATTTTTACAAAAACGGCGGCTTTTGTTTTGGCTTCGCCCAGTTAGTGTTTGTGTTTGACCATTTTATTCCAACAGAAACTGGTTTAAAAAATAGCCTGTCCCTCGGATCCACTGTCATCGAGTGATAGTCACCGGTACCAAGTAACCGAGAGAGGCAATGACGTCATATGTAATATATAGCTTGATACAACTTTGTATTACTGTCAATCTTTCCTTATCCGGAGAGATACTACTTTTTAAGAAATTCGTGGCAGTTATTCCAAGGGAGGACACGCTCTCGCCCGACTTGCTGATGAAAGTGGCGACATCTTGTGATGAATTTTTGAATTCAAAACCGAATTACAATGGTAGCTTTGTTGGAATTCTACGTACACAGATGTTTTTTGTGGCGCGACGCGTACGGCGCACAGTTAATAATTTGAGGTATCTAGCGTAACTTTATTATAAAACTCAAGGTTTCTTTCTGGATTTCTAATCTTTTTAGAATTTATATCTAATCTTTTTGAATTAAAAAAAAAACAACATTTGAGCTGCTTGCGACGTTTGGCACCATCGCAAATACTCACTACCTCGAAATGCGAACGAGTAATTTTACGTCTGTCCAGTTTGGATCTCTCCGCGGGTCGACGTGTGCACGTCATCGTGATAATTCAACTAAAACTACTGTGTTTTTCTGAATCTTTATGATGAAATCTGGGATATCAGATGATTATCATAACTATTTACTTGTGTTTTAATATGATAAAAAATATTGATGTAACGATTTCCAAAACGCATTTTTTCTCTAATGAACTTTGTGATGTATTCAGGGTTTACTTTAACAACAATTAATTTTTTCGGCACCAAGGCGAATTTGATAAACAGATCAATATTTACGAAATTTCATAACGCCAGAGCTTACCATTACATATAAAAACACTCTTCTTTTAAAATGCAATGTTCTGTAAATTTTTTGAGTCAATCTATCGATTACTTTCAGAGATTTGCGAACGCGAACACACGGTGCCTAAATTTTGATTTTTATAGATTGAAGTAAATATTATAAACGACTTTTGATAATATTTGTATTGTCCCAAAAACATACTAAAATAATAAAGTTACGCTAAATTGCTAACTGTGCGGCGTGGCGGCAATATGCACTCGAAACTGGGTTCTGGAATTCAACCATGCAGACGTTACCGTATTAATACAGTTCGATTTGGATAAAATTCCACGTGTCAACACTGGTTATTCAATCGCGTAACCGCCCGTCCTCTCATACTGACTATCCCAAAAAAAGCACCAAAAATGTCGCAGCTTTAGGTTCACGTGTTGTATGTATCATTTTACCGTGTCAATCACTGTATCTAAAATCTTAACGTATCATCGTACCATTTTAAGCTTGGCATCAAATTGTGGACGACCCTCCTATCGTACCTAAATTCATATGACCGCGTATCAAGCACCTCAAATAAATCCGTATCGCATTTGATAATCGGGGAAAAAATCGAGTCGAGATGGAACGGGCCGTTTCACGTATCGTTATATAAGACCGGAGTATCGTGTGACTGCGTATCACACCCGCTTGAACTGGCGATTATGGAATGGATGCGATGATCCGATAGCTAAATTGATTTTTTTTTTTTAAATTTGAGTTAGTACCGCACATAGAAACAATTTTTTGAAGTGAAACTTCTTTAGTGACTTCAAATTCGGATGAAATGGAAATGCGTCACAACTCAGTTCTACACAAATACTCGGTTCTCATATAATGCGGTAAATTCGTACTTTGGCGCGTGCCTTCCGAAGTGGGCAAGATGCCTGACAAGTCTCAGCTGCTAGAGAGACAGAGGGTTCGAATCCTGCGAAATTAAAAAAAAAAAAAAAAAAAATATATATTTATTTTGTGAAATCAATATTCAATCTTCAAACCATTTTAAAAAACAATCAATGAAAAGAAAGCAACATCTAGCGACCTTCCAGTTTCACTTCTACTGCGTGTGAATTACACACTCTGCTTTTTTTACATTATCTCCATTCAAGAGGCTCTGATGATTTTTTTTTTGTCAGAGCCTATGTCGTCTTTGGGAATACTGTATGGAGTGTCTTTTTTAGAAAAAGAAGGAGATAAAATTCTGGGAAGAAAACAGGTAAAACGGGTGGGTGGGAGTCTGGGAGTCTATGTGTTCAGGAGTAACGAACGTATTAAGCCATTTTTCCCACTGCTGTGCAGGCGATGAGCTGAGAGAGTCTGGCTGGAGAGGTCTAGGTTAGATCTCCTTCAACAAATCTCTCCTGATCTGGCCCACCATGCAGTAAGTGGTCAAAGACATCCGCTGCCAAGACCTAGACATATCTCATCCACAAACCCAGCATCCCTGCAAGTGTGGCGACCCACGTGGGGTGACCTATGGCAGTTTTTTTTTTTTTTCCCTGAGCGGTTTTTTTATTAATGAGCATTCCTTTCCTAAGCGCAAGCACCAGCTATAGGTACCTACTAACTTTAGAAAAGAATATAATAATGTGTTGCACAAAATTGTACCCATATTGCGAAAACAAAATTCTGCTGCCCAATAATATTTTTTTAGAGTGAAAACTTCTTTAGCACCGTTGTGATTTGAAACTCGGTAAAAAGGAAACGAGCGATACTAAAAAGAGACAAACACGTTTATCCACAGGATTTAGCATGCGAGAGAATGAGATGGCAAAAAAACATGAATTTAATTAACGGGAACTCTCTTTCAATATAGCACGATAAATCCACAGTTCCGCGCTAGTCTCTTTTGGTGTGGTATTAAGTACCTGACGAATCTCTGCAGAATAATAAATGTCCAAAAAAAGTGTATTTTTATTTTTGTAAAATCAATAGCCAATCTTCAAACCACTCCAAAATGAACAGACAAAAGACAACACAAGAGAAAGCGACATCTAGCCACTCCTAAGAAAAAAAGCACAAATGGTAATAAAATGACCAAATGTATAGGAAGAGGTGCACTAGAATTCACAATGATAAAAAAGTGATTCATAGTCTCCCACTCTTGGGAAATCTATTTTTTTAAGGTTTCACTTAAATCACGTGCATTGCTTGCGTGCACTTGTATCGCGTGCAATTGCACACACTCGCTTTTTTTTTTTACATTAACTCCACACAGGAGGCCCTGAGGAAGGAGTGAACATGCGTGGTCTTGAAGAGACCCATGTTGTAGGAAGGAGGAAACACAGAGGCCGGCAAATCGTTCCACAGCCGAGCTATTGAACTCAATAACGAGTCGTAAGAGCGACCCGTAATGTCAACCGTGTACAAATTTTGGGCGCGTGTTTGGCGTGTTTCCCGACTATGCACCGGTGCCGAGGGGATCAATGACGCTAGTTCCTCGAAGCATCTTCCATTGTAATACCGGTAAAATAAGGATAGCATTCACACCTGACGCCTGTGCTCTAAAGATTGCAATCCGTTTGTTAAGTAAGGAGAATCTATCAAACGAACCGCCCGTTTCTGCACCGAGTTGAGGGTTTTTTTTAGGTATTTTGGGGCTCCAGAGATGGCTGCCAAATTCAACCGTGGGGCTTGTTTTTAACTTGTATAATGTATATGTAGGCAGTAAGCCATGATTTATAAGTAGGTAAGTAAGTGTTCATTCGTAAGTCATGGATAACGTTGTAAAAACACGTGGAAAACAAATTTAGTTACCAGGACGCCATAAAGAGGAGGGAGCTAAGAATTCAAATATTTTATCTAAATTGCTCCGGCACAAAATTATATCGAGAAAACGGCAAAACTGGCTTATCTGGTTATACGCCCGGGGCTATACTGAAGTAGGTAAAAAAAGAATTATGTATTGAGAAAACCTTTTTCCAACTTATAAAAGATGGAAAATTATATCGCTTCTTTTCAATTTGCATTCAGATTATTAGATTAAATAAGGGTTTTGGCAATTTGTGAAACATTTTTTTGGAACTTATTGATAATTGAAAGACATTTAGGTTTCGTATTTTCTGTACTTAATAATATTATTTCTCTTTAATTTTAGTCTAGAAGAATGATAACTATTTAATTTTGATCTACAAAATAAAGCCTGTCTTTACATCTTTTTAAAAGTTAACCTCCTGAAATACAAGGTTAGTAGGGATGACCGGGTTTATGGGGTAAGTTTTTTGTCTGGATCTTGGGAGTGGAAGCCTCTACCCACCCATTTTGTGAAGGGCCGGATCGAGAGGCCTTTTGACTTCTCCAACCGAACTCTCTAGAGTCTAGAGTCTAGACTCTAGACCCATCGCACCGCAGTTGGAGGGATGGATTTATATGTCCATCACTTCTGGACACACTGACCCCCTTCTTACCCAATATTCAAACCTTTTCACTCCTTCCTTTCCTTTAAAAGATCCTCCACAGAGCATCCCCTTAGATGACGTACGAATGTGAGAAAGCAAGGAGGTTTTGCCTATACAGAGTTGCGTGGCAGTCTTTCCTCTCTATCTACCCCTGTGGGGGAAAGGCGTGACGGTGAGTTATGATTCAACACCGTGAATCTTAGATCTTGTCACTAAATGACGCGTCCTCATAAAACTCGTTCTGTATCTTTTTCTATTGTGGTCAGGCATATTTAGTCAGGTTTTGTCTTTGCCTTTAAAATATGCTACCATATAACTTTAAACAATTCCATTGCGAAGACCGCCAAATAGTTCACTACGGGCAAGGTAAGCTAATTTTTTGAGATGAAAACGTTTTGAAAAAGGCTCCCATACTAAAATTTCACCAGAGTTAGCGACGAGATTTTTTCGCTGTCGCGACATATTCATATTTGTTTAATGGCCCAAGGGTTGTGGTGCCAAGTAACTTTTTTTCTAAGAATAGACCATTGTCCGTTCATTATTAGTACGCTTACATCATCGAGCAAGGAGGGTGAGATAAGTGCCTCAAAACTCACTCCGCGCAACCAAAGAATCAGTCACAACTCGGCAACGGTAGGATTACATGAGATGTTCTAAGTTTAAAACGTGAATTATGCCCAGTGATGAAAGAAAGACGTTTTCATGCATTAAAGTAACGGTGGTATAAAGATTCTACCCACTCTGATTTTTAATCGTATATTTATGCTTTATACTAAGACACAGTTAGTTTTGTCATATTTTTGTTTTAACTTTCTAAAACATCGAAAAATTATCATTATTTACTCTCTTTGCATATATCACGAGCCAAATTTATCGAAATTTTCTCATTTTTTTTTGCATTCACAAGTCTCAAGCATAAACTAAATTACTCCGCGCGGTATTGAAAAATTCCTCACATATTTTACCCTCTCCACCAGAGGCGAATTCAAGCCATGACTTTTAGGAGCATCTTTGTAATTTGAGATATGAATGTGATCTGAATTAATCATAGAATTTCTGTGTTTCAAAGCTCACATGTTCTCACCGTGTTGAGTCAATACTACTGAGAAATGTGAACCCTATCATCTCAGACTGGTAGCCGAGAGTTTTTCAGGGATTTATCTAAAATAATATTACATTGATAACAATGCTCTTCAGTCATTAATGCAAATTAAAGACTTGGGCATCACTTTTCAATCAAATCTTTCATTTTTTAACCACATAACAGAAATCTGTAGTAATTGCTTAAAAATGTTGGGGTTTATAACTAGGCTAACTAGAAATTTTAACAATATAAAGTGTATTAAAATGTTATATTATGCTTATGTTAGAAGCCAACTTGAGTACAATTCTCCTGTCTGGAATCCTCAATATAATATACACGTACAAGCTGTTGAAAGAATACAAAACAAATTCTTACGTTTTCTAAATTTTAAAATGGGTATTCCAGCAAATATGTTAAACTACAACACAATTTTAAACGATATGAATATGCTTAAATTGTCAGACAGAAGAATTTTCACTGACTTGGTATTTTTATATAAAATTCTAAATGATTTAGTTGATAGTCTGGTATTACTTGAATTGATAAGCTTCCGAATTCCACTTCGTAATACTAGAAGTCAGGATTTATTTCAGTGCAGAAATTATGGGACTAACTACCATATGTATTCCTCTTTGCCCAGAATACTAATGGAGGGAAACAATTATACCAAGTCAGTGGACATCTTCAATTTATCTTTGAATAAATATAAAATATTGTTATTGAGGCAGTTCAGTTATGTACAATAAAATGTTTTTTCTATGCTATATATGTAAAAGCCCCGAAAAAGAGCGTTTATTTATAAATAAATAAATAAATAATATTTGGCGGTATTCAAGGTTTTACGTTTGTATTGATCTGGAGTAAAGGTGAATTAGATGTTATTAATAAAAATTTTCAACAAAAAATATATTTCTTCAAAATTCGCAAATTCACTTTGTGGCATCATTAATACCATAATATTTGTTTTCATTGAATTAAAAAATATATTATTTAGAAAAAAACCTTTCACCTCTTCCTCGCATCCTATTAATGCTGGCATCCCACAGAGATCGGTTCTGCCTCCGACTTTGTTTTTGTTGCACATCAATGACAGTTTGTCATGTGCACCAATTCATTCTTACGCGGAAGACTGTAAAGTCCATGATAGCTTTTTGTTTAACAAGCCCCAAAGGGTACACAACCTCCAACGGCTCGGTGGGCTTTGAAGCAAAGAATGGACAGTTACCCCGAGAGTGTTTTCTCTTGGGCTAAGAATAGCCTCGTCAAATTTAATGCTTCAAAGACCCAATCAAGTCTGACTATGTCTAAAAGGGATCAAAATAAAAATATTGTCTCGGTACGGGGTCTCCATCGAAGCTAGAGTTAAGTAAGCCTTGCAGAAACTCGGCATACTGTACAAGGCCCGCAGATACTTTAATAATACACAACTGCGTACAAATTACAAGCGTACCTCACTGTTGAATCTGGAGCTGCAAAATGTCAGATAAAATTAACTCTTGACTCTGCAGAAACGGGTGGTCCGTTGGATAGATTCTCCTATCTTTGCAAATGGATTACAATCCTTAGATCACAGACGTCGGGTGGGAATGCTGTCCTTATTCTACCGGTATTTCGTAGAAGATGCTTCGTAGAACTAGCTACATTAATCTTCTTGGCATCAAACATATGTCCACGGTTGATATTTGTCACACAAAGACGGGCCATTTCTACCACCCATTCTTGAGTTCAACATGTCGACTGTGGAGTGATTTGGTGGCCTCTGCGTGATTTCCCTTCTACAACACTCTCCAAGATTCATGTTCTATCCTTCCTCTCCTCAAGAAGACCCTCCATTACAAACATGACATAAGCCCTGAAGGAATATTTTCCTCAGAGCCTCCCATGTGGAGTTAAAGTTAAAAAAAATCACATTTCCCACCATAGTAAAGGAAACGCAACGTTTTCAAAGCCAACCAATAGCGTGAGTGGTTTACGGCGCATGTTTTGCAAATACATTTATTAATGTTATGAAATGAATGGTACAAAAATAAACACAGCGTTGTGTCTAATAAAAAAATATTTTTTTATACTTTGAAGAAATTATACGCCAAAACATAAATTTATAAATAATAAAGCATCTTTTGCCGCACCTTTTTCTGCGAAATTAATTAATTTTCATATTTAATACATGTACCTATATCTCCCACGTAAATGTGGCTGTTTTTGCAAAACGTCTTCAAAAAGCGGTTTATTCAATTTTTATAACATGTTGGTATTTTGAAAGTAAGAAGACTTAATTTGATTAAAGATGTTTACTTTCCTTCCAAATGTTTAGCTTCTTTTCACAGACAAATTTATCTTTATCATGCTTCACCGCCCACACATCAAATGCGGGGCTTTAATATTTAAGAATGTTAAAAATATAATGTGGTTATAAAATCTTTTTATTTCGCAACATCAAAAAAAAATAAAAAAATTCCTTGACGAACTTAATATTCCTAGACGATTCCGTATAATAAAATAGCATTAAATAAACAGTAAGCTTTATAGATATCTTCATGCAGACTTGAATAAGGCTTTTATTATATGGTTTAATGTATTTTGTGGGTAAATTTTGCATAAAATAATACAACATGTTATAAAATTGGGTATTAAAAAAAATTGATTCATATTTAGACAAATTCTTTTGTAGGAACTCCGGACAAAATCACAATTATCTAAAGCCAGTGGAATTATTTAATTTTATTTTAGTAATTTGTTCATTAAAGTTTACAAAATGCTAATTAATCATAAAATTGCATATTATTGCGTCTTATATTTGTCCAGTTTGATGAAGCTTCTACAATACATCTTGAACCTTCCAATTAGTGCGGACTTTAAAGTTTTTGGTAGTTAAGTTGTTATAAAACTTCATCCCTTTGTACAGTAAACTATTTTGCGTTTTCGCTTTGCCTTTTTTGTAGCCTTATTTCCTTGCACGACCTAGTGTTATGTCTGAGAATGTTATATATAATTTTATTTGAGAAGTATTTTGGTAACAGGTTGTTTATATGTTATGGGTAAATATCATCATGTTCAAGATCAGCATCTGATTCACGGTTAGCCAATTTAGTTCCCTTAACATTTTATTTTCTTTTGAAAATCTATTTTGCCAAAGTGAAATTCTCATTTCCCTACTATTGGGTTTCCCATTAGGGATACAGGGATGTTGTGAAACTGAATGGAGTGATGAATGGATAGAGATGGGAAAGACGAACGTTGAAAATACCTGGATATTGATCTGAACGGTTCCATGCCAACTGAGAATAAAGTCAACTCAACACCTCCTTAGAAGAGCCATTAAAAGCTATGAAAAAAATCATTTTAAATTAGCCGATAACCTTAACCTAACGTAACCTATTTAACCAATGTATTAAATATATTTTTTATTACTCTGACTTATCTGAGATGGTTCTGAGTTGGTTTCATTCCGAGTTGTCCGGTCACCGATCTGAACATAGTCACCAAAACTGCGTGTAGCCACTTTAACCCTCAGACCTCGGGCCTATTTGTTGGATGGTCAAAATAATTCCGCCTCGTAATAAAATCCACATTGAATATTTCTAAACGCATCCGAAAATTTGAAACTGTTTTTGAAAGGTGATGAATCAAGCTTTAAAATTCTATAATTCGAAATAAACTCATAATGTTTAAATATAAAAATTTTGATTGGAAACATAACTTAAAAAAAAAAATTTAAAATGGCTCAACTCACTTTTATTTCTTGTTAATTAATGGATAATGAAAAATTAAAAATACAGATATATTTTATTAGGCAAACGTTATTATTAACGTTTTTGTCGCCTCACTTTTTGGTTGTTTCTTGTGAAAATAATTAATAACAAATTCCCAAAGCTTCACAATTTTTTTTCGAATTGGGCCGGAAATTTTGGTTTTCTAAAGGCGTACATTCTAATTACATTTTGGTTAATTTTTACTTTAAAATATAAAGCGTAATGTTTTTTTACTTTCTAACACCATTAAGATCATACTTCTAACTATAATAGTAAGGTAGACACAATGATTTCTATGAGACCTATGTTGATGTATATTTCTATGAGAGTTGTTCCGAAAACCGAATAAACTGGGCTGAGGGGTTAAGCAAAGCAAAGATTCCGATTTTCCCCAGATATCTTATGGTGTGGAAATGCGAATACGAGCCAACGAAAAAAATGGGTAGACGCCCTTGAAATGTGGTGCTAGAAAAAATTTCTCAGGTTTCCATGGACAACGAGAAGTACAAATGTGTCCATCCAGGAAGAGTTGGGCAACCAAAATAGATTTTCAACTATCTGCCTACAACGTATCAGTTACTTTGGATAAGTTTCTCGCCAAACTGAGGACTCATAGTCACTGGCAAAGTGGAAGACAGAGAAGCAGAAGATCCATAACTTTTCGGAGTGACCAAATATCACTGGCTTCCGGTACGTCCGAAGAAGGAGTCCGAAAACCATGAAGAAGCCTTGTCCACCGTGAAAATTTGAGTAGGAGTCAAGATCCTCAGCAATAAGAAAACGAGTAGAGAAGAAGTTTATGAATATTGGTCTACCACTCTGGATGGTATCATCTCCTTGTAGTTATTACCATTTACTCACTGTTTTCGGACAGTAGGACTCTTATATATTATTCATAATAAAAATACGGTTTTATCTCAATTTGTTATCTTAATTATGAAATTAATAGCCTGTAAACTAATCCTGGGAATAACAATAAGATTATTAAAAGAATGCTGTTAACCTTCTTCGGTTCCTTAAACACTATGTACACTTTAGGCCTTCGGGTCATGTTGACCCGATTTCAAAAATATTAAGTAATGGTTTTAAATAAAATACAAAATCTTTTTATTTATAGTACATATTTATTAAATAAAAATATTTCCAGTCTATATTAGTATCACAGTAAGCATTAAAACATGAAATATCAATCATTTTATGAAATATTGCTATAGGCCACCGTCTTGTCATTCATTACAACTATAGGCCGAAACCATTTTGTCTAGAAAATCAACAGCACCCTTTGTTGCATTATGATCCGTAATTATTTTAGGTTTCTTCTGCTCTGAATGTGTTTCGATTTTCTTGTGTTTTGTGATCAACAAAATGACATTTTCGTTTTTTTTTCAGAATATATGAGACAAGAACCATCTTTGAATTGAATGGACCTTTTTCATACTCGGGTATCATTAACCCGAGGAACCTAAGATAGAAAAAACTTAATTTTCTTAATATAAGAGATTATCCATAATTTTAAAATACTGATAATAAGTGAATGGATAATTAATAATTGTCATGACGTCATTATAAATTATATTAATAATTACGACTTTTGTGATCAGTTTAATTTCAGTTTCGGATCACAATGACCCGTGGAACCGAGGAAGGTTAAGGGTAATTTTGCATGCAAAATTTAAATTTGGATTCGTGGCCAAAATACATAACCCAACTGAATAATTATTTTTTAATCAAAAAGTATTAAAAAGTGGAAATTTATCGGTCCTTTGAAAAGTCATTTAAAGTAGTGCTGGGTTCTGTTAAAATAATTTATATAAAGTAAAGTCTATTACAAATACTTACACACATTAAATAATAGCTGTTTCATAATAAAAGGGAAAGACATTTAATTTTTTATGTGTTTATCTTGGTCTTTTAAAATGATCTACAGTTTAAACTTTACTTCAAAAATGTCGGTGCTTCACAACTAAAACATGTTTTTGTAATAAAACTGTACAAGGACGAGTCACGAGTCCGTTACACGTGTCGAAATATTGAAGTAGAAAACACCTCAAGAGGGAGTCCTTGACAAAAAAAACTTTTTTTAATATGTTAATAAATTAGTGGAACGACATAATTTCCCACTTTTGTGTTTTAAACCGACAACATTATTAGTTTAGCTTTTTCGCTGTCACGAAAAGTAAAAGTGCTAACAAAATTACGCAATTTCAGCTTCCGTTTCGTTTTCTCTCAACCTTTGCTCCTCTGCCAAACAAAACCAGCATTTTAACTTTGGCCGCGCGGCATTAATAAAAAGCACACTTATTTACACAGAGGACAGAGTCTGAAATCTCAGAAAGGAAAAAACAAAAAAGAGTATAAAAATCCACAGGAATTGAGATTGAATTGTAGAAAGAGTGACCTCGACAAATTAATGTAGGTATATGCTTCTGCTGTTACCAGTCAAACCGGTGATTCCCAGCCTGGCTAATGGACTTTTATTTTTTCATTTATTTAGGCTTTTGGCCACCAGATGTGGATGCTAAACGAACGAACACGCTTTAGAATACAAGTTGCTGAAATTATGTACTTGAGAAGAGTGGCAGGGGTTATGAAATGGGATCACATAAGAAACATGACGATCTGAGATGATCTGAACATTTAACCACTGCTATTCTTCACAGAAAAATCGCAACTGAGGTGGCTTGGACATGACCAAATTCTGAGGAAAATACTGAGTGCGATTCCAGAGGGAAAACGTCCAGTGGGCCGCCCCAGACATAGTTGGGCGAGGCAACTCCAGAAACTGTGTGAGGAGAGGATGGGACTGCCGTGGACGGAGGCCGAACAATCAACACAAGACAAGGACATACGGAGGAGCCTTGTCGATGCAATAGGTACCGAGCCGAAAAGGATAGGGGGAAGAAGAAGAGAAGGCTTTTAGAAATGGTCAGTAGGTGTACCATATAAATAAAACACTATCTAGATAACAAATAAATTCGCTAGAACTCTGTGATTAATTAAAAAGATAACAGCCAACTGAACATAAAACTGTGTGAAAAATAGTTGAAGAGTTGAGTTTTTTTTAATTTGAAATATAAAATTGACATAAATGGTGTATTGACGTAAAATGAATAGTTCCCAATGGGTAAATGTATTAAAGTGCTGTGTGCCGGTAAAACAAGAGACCATAGTTTCGATTTCCATTTACGACCTTTACCTTTTTGTTTTGTTTCATGTTTCGTTTAAATTTATTAAATGCAATGAAACATTATTTTTATGGATTTAATGTGAAGGAATAAAAATATTGTGTTTCTTTTGTCGGGTGTTAGAAACCCAGCTGTGCAAAAAAAATAATTAGACGGCTATATCAAAACTAAAATTATAAAACCATATAAAGAGGATTGACAAAACGTTAGTTAAAGAAGGAGGAATAGCAACACCGCAAAGTTACCCAAAAACGAATCAAGTTAAATAAGTAATAGACTTACATCTCGCATATTAGGAAATACTCAAATAATAATTACGGAATAATCAATAACCAATTAATTTTACGTACGGCTGCCTTTCTTAATACGCTCTCGGTAAGCCGCTCTGTTTCCCTTCCCACTCTTTGCCTCTCCTCTCTCCTATGGTTTCCTCTGAAATACTTTATAACAATTAATATTCTATATTTATTTCTGTATTTGCAATTAATTATTTATCTTCAAGTACATAAGCTGGATTGAAAATGGTTAATAATATATTTTGTACTCAAAATAAGTTTGTCTAATAGTTTTTATAGTAACGATGAAATAATATGAAAAATATCTCAGTTTATTGGATAACCAATACCTCTGCCATATATCACCCAGTTTGCAGGGGAGCATGTGGGTTTGTCCGGGTCTTTACCAACTGCGTGGTGGGCCGGATCTGGAGAGGCCGGGTTGGGGAGACCTTTGATCTCTCTAGCCGGACTCTCTCGACGCAACGCTTGCACCGCAGTGGGAGGGATGCATTCATACGCCCATCACTCCTGGACATTTACCGTCAGATTACTAACCACCTCTCATACTCTCTTCCTTTCCACTTCCAGAGTTTCATCTGCATTATTTACCTTAAAAGACCTTTCACCCAGTATCGCTAAAGATGACAAAGTCTAGTATTATTTTACTGAGTGTTCAATAAAATTATACGGAAATGGATGTGCGACAAAGGCATGAATTTAACACACATCATAAAAATCAAAACTACAAACATAATACTCTCGACCGTCTGGAACAAGTGAGACTATGGGATCCCCAATAATTGGGGTAAATTGTGATGTTGAAGGTAGTAGAGAGGTGAAGGAGATGGTGAATATGAAGGTGGGGACATAAGAACTGTGGTTCAATGAACTTAAATTCACTTTGAATTAAAGTATCAATTTCAAAATTGGAACTTATTGGGTGGAAAATTCATACAAGTGATAAAGTCCCTACTACCTTTTAAATAATACAGAAAATTAATTTAATAGCCATTTTCAAAATAAACTGATTTTTCAAAAATTCAGATGATCCTGTGATAACGGGTCTGCGCAAGTAAATTAATCAAATAAATATATTTCGTTGATTTTTTTCTTTCAAATTAAATAATAACCCTTTGATTTTGAAAATATTTACCCTTTTAATAAAGTTTTTATTTTGTTTTGTGACTAGAATTAAACGCGAGAGTTCCCCAAGACGGCCTCCGTGGTCCCGAGGTAAGACTCTGGACTCACAATCCGAAGGTCGCGGGTTCGAACCCGGCGTGCGCAAATAAATTTTATTTGATATTTGTGTTATTTCACAATTTATTCATTTAAAATAATATGTAGTATATTTGCGGCACGTTCCAGAGTGGAAGATACTATCAGTATCGCCCTGGTGTAAGACCACCATTCAGAATTGAAACGTTGCTTGAAAATGGCTTTAGCCGTGTTTAGTGACCAGATCTGAATAGCCAGGTACTTCCCCACCTTCCTCTTCCCTATCTCCTTCCCCTCCCCACTACCTTCAGCCTCACAACATACCCCGATTGGGGATGCCATAGTCTCACTGGCTCCAGACGGGAGCAGTTGGGACTCTTGTGCGGTATTAACTATAAAAAAAAAAAAAAAAAAAAAAAAAAAAAAGACATTGTTTGCTTTTATTCCTCCACCACTTTGATACGAGATGTAATATTTGATTAACAAAAATAAAAGATTTAACTCACAAAACCACAGCTGCTGAGAATTGTCACACTTGTACACGATAAAGCGAAATATAATAATGTTACATTGTTGGTAGGAGCACAGTACACACTCGGGTAGAGGAATATAATGAGAGAAAGGAGGAAAAAAGGAAGGGAATCGTTTGATTATGCGTAGTGCGGCTGGGTGTAAGGCGGATGAAGTGATTAGTTCAGCGAAGAAAAACTGAAAGGAGATGAGAAAAATTTCCTGTAATAGCGAAGCACTTGTATTATACCCATGTGGTGTCGGTAGATTTTCAATAGAGTTTTTCTATTCAAGGACAATAATTATAACATTGAATCCTGCAAAAGTTTTATAATTTTCTTAGTCAATTCCTAGATTTTGCTGATAATTTTATAAATTATAAAGATAACATTTTCTTTTCCAGAAAATTAATCGAATTCAGCTTTCAAACTCAGATAATTGATTTATCAGCCCTGATATAACCCTTGAATGGCAGGAGACCATATTTTTCCCAGCTCACATGTCTCATATAAATCGCTGTAAATCCCTTACTTTCGGGGTGAAAAATATGTTCTAAACGGTGTTAGAAAGGCAAAACACCAAGCTTAATAGTCAAATAAAAAAACCACCATAAAAATAAAATGTATTTTAATGCACCTTTATGAAACCAGTATTTTGAATCGCAAAATGAAAAAAAAAAATTGAAACTTTGAAAATTTTTTTTTAATTATTTTTGTATAAAAAGATAAAAAGTGTGGTAACAATAGCGTTCATTATACATTTGTCTAATAAAATATTTGTGTGTTTTTATTTTTGTTTTGTTATCAATAATTTTAGTTAGTAAAACGTGAGGAGAGCCATTTTTAAAACTTTTTTTTGTTAGCATGCAAAATTTTTAAATTTAAAAATAATGTGTAGGTATGTTTATTTAAAATAATAAAAAATTTGAAAGCGTATTATATCACCTTTCAAACACAGTTTTTATTTTTTGAATATGTTCAGAAATGTGCCATTTATTTACATTTTATTGTAAAGCGGAAATTTTTAGATTATTTGAAAAATACGCCAAATTTCTGAAAGGTTGTTCCATACATCAATAAGTACTTGAACCAAAATTCTTTTTGATAGCAAGAACAATATCAGGACTGGGTCATTTTGACACTCGCTTGCGCCTAAATTGCATGCAGTTGATAATACTTTTTTCAGAAGTAGTAGATATGTTCAACTGCACAAAATGTAGTGTATCCGGCTATAATAAGTTACCTCTAATAAAAATAGTCGATGTTAACATAATACCTACTCTTCTTGTCCATGGGTTTTGTATTATCTAATTAGTACATTTAACTTCATGATTTCTATTCCACAAATATTTTAAAAGCCCATATAGGCGTTTATTATTAATGATAAATAAATATGTTTTTTGTCAAATATATGGTGGCTGAGTTGGTATCGCGCTTGGATCCCATCCAGGTATCACATGTTCAATTCCTCGGCTGGCTACGTCCTCCATCACAACACAACAACATTTTCCGCTGACTGTGATGGTAGTAGGAAGTTTTCAAATATTGTCAGGTTATTCGTAACTCGGAAATGTCTCTTTCTTTTAAAAAAATATGCATATTTATTGATTTTATTACTAGCAGTTTCGCAAACGGCAGACCTAGCTTCCAAAAAATATGATTCTCATCAAAACTTTGTCTGGAAATCATATTTGTAAGTTGGTAGGAACTTTTTTTTCTTGGATAATTGAATTTTTTTTATCACCGCCAAAACTAATGAAATAAATATAATTAAAAATCGTACTTTCTTAAATAAGTTAATTCTTACATATAATTGAATATTCCTAATTGAGTGGAGGCGCTAATGATGCGATCATTTACCATATTATAATCACCAATTCATGGACTTGCGTAAGTGCCACCTGCGTAATTTGATGCTGATGATCGATGTCATCGAATTAAATAATAATTAATTAGACTGGCAACACTAAACATAATTGATCTCCTCACTAATTAAGTATAAGTGTACCTCTATACAGTTTGATAGGAAAATATTATTTTTTCTAAGACAGGGTAAAACATTGTGGTAGCTTGCTTATTAACATCATAAGATATAATAAACTATTACCTTCGATTGGCGTGGTTGATTTACGCTACAAATACATTTAAGTACATAATTTTTTTATTAAAAAAAAATGCGTAGAAAAGCTAACACAATTCAAATTATCTAACATTTAAACAAAATGCAAACTGCATAACTGTTTTCAATAAATACCTATTTGAAATGCTTTTTGTAAGTTCTTTCGGTTCTATTAAAAACATATGATGTTTCTGCACATCGGTTACCTATTAAATATTGTATTAGGAATATGAAATCAAATCAATTCTAATGAAACATTACCATTAAGGTGCCATTTCATAAATCCAATGATATTTTCAAATACATCTTTAGGTACCACGGATAACTTAAAATATTGATTGAGGAACAACGTCATTTAAAAAATTCGACGCCAAGTGAATATTTTTGACTCATGTTGATTTTTAAATATTTTGTCAAAGTTTTTGACTCGATTGACATCAATTTCTATTTTCTCTTTGCACTACATCCAATAAAGTATTAAAACTTGACCTTTTTTTAAGAGCAGAGACGGTTTACATGTAGTTCCCGTGAGCACAAGGGCCATAGGCCCATTGTGCTATCTCCTATTTTACCTCAATCCTTTGACAGTAACGCAGTCCTTTTTATAAAATTTACCAGGATTGTCATTGGAAATGAAGCTATATCTTCTGGTTCCACAATGTTCACCACTTCACTCCTCTTTGGTTCCCCCACGCCGGAAGAGAGAGCACTTCGCCTTGGTTCCCTGAAGGCCCCGCAAGGTAAGAGTTCATGGAGGTGTCCTCAGCTCTTCTCTCCACGACATCTCCTCTTGGTTCCTCCTGCAAGCCTCATGAAAGAAGTTCACAGAGGTGGCCTTAGCACTCCTAGATTCTCCAAAGGACCTAGTTTTCGAATAGTCCAACTTTGTTTGTCCCAAGAGTGACTAGGGAAATAGAAGGTCCACTCTGGCAGAGCCCCGAGTGCTTGAGTAAAGTCTAAATACTCTGATATGCGACCCTGTTTCTCGGAAGTACCGTTCGTGACACTGTTCCCCAGGACATTCAGCCTGAGCTCGGTAGCTCACACATTGCCTTAGGATGGCTATTGCAGGTTTGTATTTCCACTCCCTGAGCGATGGGTTAACCTGACCTTATCTTAGTGATTTAAAAAATAAACATGAATGATATTCGTAAGAAGATAAATGCGCTAGAATAGTAGAAAAAAAATAGATGAACCTACAAAATGTGAAGAGGTAATAAATTTTTAATACTTACATTCCGCGAAAAGGTTGATGAAACACAAAGCAGTCAAATAAACCAAACCCTCTGGTTTCGAAATGTGTGTGACTGGTATGATAATTTTGATGGTAGTTTACTTCCGAATGAAATAGAAATTCGACAGCCAAACTTGTATTTCGTATTCACATTCAAATATTCTATTAGCGTCTCGAACCAAACTCAAGCAGTAAGTTAATGGTTTAAAGTCCCTGTCAAGTAGTAAGGTAATGGTTTTAGCGCTAAGGCTTTCCTCATTAACGCGATCTGGTAGTATTTTCTCACTTTAAATTAACTTTTGGGCGCGCTCTGGCGGGGGAAACTTTACTTTCGATACGACTTCAGTGAAAGCCTCCTTAAATAGTGAAAAAGGTTTCTCGAGAGGCTTCGCAGCCTTCAAGGGTGCTTTAATCCTTCCGAGCAAAACGGCTCGGATTAAGAGAAGAGATACATTTATTAAGCCTTTTCAGAAAACATTGAGGCCGGGCTGGTAATTCCGTGATCGTCACTGAGGGGAGAAATTCATACGGATATCTTGAAAATCTATGTTCTTTTAGGATGTGTTAATATAATCTTGGAAATTTTGTACGCATTGTTGGAAAGAAAAATTCATAATTGGCAATTAAGAAAAAAATAATAATATATAAACGTGCAATATATTATAATATTACGATGTATTAAAACTCAATTGCCTGTCTTCAACGACATTTTTGACCCGCTGTTCGCCAAACTGAGGAGTCTAACTTGGAGAAATTCATAGTTACTGGCAAGTGGTTGGTAGAAGAAGCAGAGTTGACCAAGCATTACTAGCATCTGGTAAGTCGGTGTCCGCAGCTCTCCACACAGCCCTGGACCGCGAGGAATGGAGTGAAGGCTTGCCCACCATGGAAATTGGAGTAGGAGTCACGATCCTCAGGAAAGAGGAACTAACTTGAGTAGAAGAAAATCCAAATGAAGGACAAAATCCAATTTGGTTAAAATGGAATTTAGCTAACACTTAAAAAACTGTTAAGCAGGATTGTCTGTGCTGAAAAGGCTCTTCACCGGTAAACTTTGGCAAAATGAAAATTGCTAAGTTCTTTTCGGATAGTTGAATCTTTTTCTAATTTAAATTAAAAAATAAAAATCTACGTGTCAAAAAAAACACATTTTAATAATTTATTACGTACGTAATTGAATGCTTATGTAAAAAGAAAATTTAAGTACCGGAAAAGCAAATACTGAAACCGTTATTTTACGAAATTGTTAAATCGGTAATAAACAATTTGTGAAAGAAATAATCTTAATTCCTCAAATTCTCTTACGAATCAGGGATATGGGTGGTGTAATAAAAGTGTGATTTTTACAAAAAAAAAATACACCCAAAATACTTCCTCTAATTACAAGAATTTGGAATAATCCAATTAATTTCAGCCTAAAAAAAATGCTTTTAAAGCAGGATACCCTAATTCCACGAGGCTCATTACTAATTTTAGCCAACAAGAATTCTCAGGAAGAATTCGGATAATAAATGCCGACAGAAGCCACTAAATTTACCATTAGATAAAATTATGTATTTCGGGAATACGTGAAACAAGGAATTCATTTTTTGCTGCGCCAAAGGATAGATACGTTAATTAACCTTTCACAGGGAATTAACAAACCCAGATCGGATTTTGAAACTTGAGATGCATTGAAATTCCATAGAAAGTTATTTTAAAATATTTTCAGGTAAATCAAAAAATTAACACGATAAATCAAATTTACAAATAACACTTCACTTTGTTTAACAATTATCTATCCATAAAATACTAAGAAATTTGGTTATTTTTTTTATCTTAAAGCCGATGAAAGGAATTAAACGATCGAAGAAGATGACAATCCTTCCATTCTAACATTTACATTATTTTGAAGTTGGTTGCGAGACACGTTACAAAATTTTCATGGTGAAAGAGATGGGTTTTACATTAAATTTTAAAGTAGTTTTCTTGACTTAGTTTTGGCCTAGCCCACGATCGTGAAATGAAAATAGGTTTGTTTCTGTCTATGATGTACGTTGCTAAACCATTCAGCCGATTACAATGAAACGCGATTCTTACTATATACAATAGTGAGTTCTGGCTTCATGAAATTATGCGTTGCTAACAGTTTATCCGATTGCGATGAAACTTTGGGGATTTGATGTGGATAATGTGTAGTATCAAAATACCTTCTTTCCGTCCTCGCGAAGGTTTCTGGATTATTACAACCACATGACAATACATCTGAAAAGTTTTTCTAATCATTACAAAAACTCTTACAAAACTGTCATAATTTGAGAATGATATTTTGCAAACCATCGATTGTTAAATTATAATTTAATTTTCGAAAATGTTTAAATTAATGAATTTATTCTCACCTATATTTAATACTTTGAAGCTTATCAAAATATGCATTTATTTTAAAAAGGTACCTATTTAGGTAGCAAATTTGATTGATAGAAAATTTGTAAAAAAAAATTGCAATAGGTGGCACGCGAGCTATTTAAAAATCTGAATGTACCGGGACTGAATATATTGAAAGAGGGAGAGGGGAGGTGATCACGGGAGGGGGGTTGGCAGGAGAGGGGAGAGGGAAGGGGGAGAAGGCGGAGTGGGAACGCGTGAGGGGGGGGGGGGATCCGGGAGAGGAAGGGAAGTTGGAAGGGGAACGAGACGAATGGGAAAGGACATGCAGGGAGAAACAATTTCGTTCTTAAGTGGCGTAGCAACCCGTGCCGGATACTCGCTAGCTATATAAAATATATGTACACATGTATAATCAGCGCCCTTGGGGTTATTTTTCACGGTAACAGCGCCTTATAAATCAGCCAAATATTATGATAATTAATGAGCGACATATTTTCCCTAACTTTACATTGTACGGACGGAGGTGTTAAGTAAAAATAAACGAATATCAAAGGGATTCTTGTAAGCCTCAATTTCCCTCGTAATTGGGGGTGCTCTGTGGTTTTCCCAGGACTTCTAGAAAAATCCAAAGTAATGGCTGTTTTCAATTAAATACTCTGCAATTGCCGATTTTAGAGATGGTCCTTTCCATCTGGCCTACATAAACCTCATCGCAACGGAACAGCTGAGTTAATTAACTCCATCTTTCTCATGGTTTTTGCAGACCGCAGTAAGTCTAGTGCGAAGACAGTCTTGATGCTTTTTTCTCAGTATCCTAGCATTTCTGTCGGTCACGTTGTAAACAAAAGGCAAGAATGAGCTGCCTTTCAACACTAGTTCAATTCTGCCTTAGCTTGGGATAGATTTGGCTCTTATGATTAACTTTATCTGTTTTGTGAGGTAACTATATTACTCCAACGCATTGGTTAGCTTTATAATATTATGTATGCGTTAGAGAATTGAAAAAAACAAATTTCCACACACATACTTATATTAAAATACGTTTTGACACAAAGCAAAATCTATATATAAACATCAAAATACGCTTGCTTGGGTATATATGAGGATCTGGGATGTCTGTGCGTTGCTAAACTACTCATCCGATTGCGATTAAACTTTGGGCATTATATGTGCGCATGACCGCGATGGTTTCTGTATACGATAGTGACTCTGGTGTTTTGAAATTATGCGTTGCTAACCATTCATCCAATTGCGATGAAATTTTGGGGATTTGATGTGTGCATGCCCGCGATGGTTTTTATATATAAGAGTGGGCTGTGGCGTCATGAAATTATGCGTTGCTAACCATTCATCCAATTGCGATGAAACTTAGGTGAGTTGTTGTGAGCACACCCGCAAAAGTTTCTTTACATACTGGTGAGCTCTGACATTACGAAATTTGTATGAGGTGGCAAGCGAGCTGTTTGAAAACTGAATGTACCGGGAATGAATGTATGGAATGCGGGAGGGGGTAAGGGAACTCCGGAAGAGGGTTCGCGGGATGGGGGAAGCGGGAGAGAGGAAGCGGGAGAGGAAGGGGAAGGGAACGAATGGAAAAGAACACGCAGGAAGGAACAATTCTTAATAAAGTGGCATAGCAACGCACGCCGGGAAATCGCTAGTAATATTATACATTATGTAATCAACAACAAAAAAGGATTTTAACAATTTCATTTTTTTTAAATCATTGATGTATTCCCTTTAAATACCTAATATCTCAACCGACTCAAACAATTATTTGCTACCAACTTTTCTTATATATCCAGTTTGAAATTAAAAACGAGACGCACGTTTTTCATTTTCAGAAGAAAGCAAAACGGTTTATCGCCTGGTATTTTAAGACAGTTTTTCTCAGAGGATTTCAAGGATTCTTTCTTTCTTGGTTGTTTTGAAATCAATAGTTTGAAAATAAACTTATTTGAAACTTCTCAACAACTGATCTTTTCTTTTGCGGAATGCGGGGTGTAATTTTATACATCTCGCATACTCCTTTAAAACTTACTCATTTATTATTCCAACAATATTGTGAATTTGATATGATTGATTATTTATTCTTGGTATGTCACCGCTTCCTCCTTCCATCTATTTCCCTGACACTCCGTTCCTGGCCCATGCGGTATACGTTTATGAAAGTTTGTCATACAATTATATACTTAGACGTGAGATGATTTCTTTGGAGACATTACCATTAAAACTTTTGATTTAACCAAATTATAATATGAATAATGTATTAAGTCGAAAATTTAAATAATTTCAGTGATCCGTTTCATGAATGAAAACTTAAATCAGATAAAATGGATTGGTGAAAATATTGTAAATCCAGTGACCTCGTTATATATCTGACTTATTCAAAAAGTTAGAATTTGATCATTTAAAATTGTTAGAGGACATTGCCTTCACTATAATTTGAAGCATTATTTATGTTGTGTAATTTGGGTCGTTCGATTTCTGTATCTGCTGTATCAATTGTCGTTGATTTGAAGAAAACCGCAAAAAACTGTCTCATCTTTAGTGTAAATAAATAATTGCATTTTTAATTTTTTTATATAATGAATTCGAGTAATATTAATTCGAAAAGTGTTCATTTTTCAATGTTTGTCTAGCAATATTTAAGTAATTTCGATAAATGAAATGGATGTAGCGGATTTTTACACTCACTTCGTGATTTACTCACGATATATACATTTTGAAACTTAACTGACCTGGCGTGCGAGTTTCTAAACCCGCCATTTTGGCAAAATAACTGCTCGTGATTGGTTGAAATTCGATATAGCGTGTTTTGATCGTAACTTCTTGAATGATATAGCGAGTTTCGTTTCTCACTCGCAGTTTTAACATGGTTTGTGGTCGTGATAATGGAGGTTCTGAAACTCAATTCTAGGTTCATCTTGTTCCTCGCAAAATGTGAACAAGATGTCATTCTCAGATCAATTTGGCAAAAAATTGGATATAGCGGTTATTTAAATTAAAAGACTCACTTGAAATTTTCACCGTCAAAAGTATTATCAAGATTTTTTTGTGTTATTACGCCGTGCTGCGCCTTCTTCTTTAGCCAAAAATGTATTATCTGGGCAGATATGTAGATTGTTGTGAAATATATGTTAATGAACGCAAAAGTGATAACTTGTTGCAGACGCTAATCCTCTCAATTGTTAATCAAATGACGCACCACACAACGCGTTGATAACGCACATAAATTGCAGCAATGGAAAGGTCCGTACACTTTATTTGTAAGGAACAGTTTTTTGCAAGAATTCTCAAACCTTGAATATCGTGCTTTCTGTTGAATAAATTAATTACTAAATATGAATGTTCCATTTTATATTTAAAAAAACGGACAGTTCTTCTTGCTTTCATTGTGATTTTTGACATAAAATCTATTTTTGGTGTTTTGTAACGACGTTCTAGCGAATTGCCAACGAAACTCCATCGACGCCAGAGTTTAGTTAGCCTCGCAGAAGCTGGTAAAATTGTACTTAACCTGTACAAATTGATTTTTAAATAGTACATAACCTGTACAAATCGCAAAAGCAGATGAATTAGGCACCTTTGGTCTGGAGTCTGCGCGGAAACGGTGGCTGGTTTGACAAATTCTCCAATTTCAACAAACGGATTGCAATATATAGAAATAAGAAATCGGATGGAAATGCTCTATTTGTAGTCCTTGTTCTAGTAGTATTTCAATGGAAGATGCTCTGGGGAACTAGCATTATTGATTCCTACGGAACCGATATACTGTCATATACACCTTGTACATGGTTGACATTTTTGTTACATGAGAACAGGTCGTTTCTTCGACTCGTTTTTGAGTTCAACAGCTCGGCTGTAGAACTATTTGCGGCCTCTGTTGTTTCCTCCCTTCTACAACACGGGTCTCTCCAAGACCCAAGGTTCAATCCATCCTTTTCATAATATACATCAGTGGCTGTGCGTAGTCTTACTCAATGGTAGTTCTATTAGAAGTTAAAAAGGGGAGAAAAAAATACCTCACATACGAGAATTCCGGCGTTGGTCTCTTCCATCTTTTTTTAAATAAACTCTAAGGAATATAATTTAGGAAAATATTTATAAGGAATATAATTTAGGAAGATAAGACCCTCCATACATAAAATATTTTCCTAAATTATATTCCTTAGAGTTTATTTAAAAAAAGATGGAAGAGACCAACGCCGGAATTCTCGTATGTGAGGTATTTTTTTCTCCCCTTTTTTAACTTCTAATAGAACTACCATTGAGTAAGACTACGCACAGCCACTGATTGTCATTAAAGAAACCACTAGAATTATTATGGGTCCTGTACATTTTATGTGAAGAAATTTGCAGTTGGTAAACGTACGTACGGCGGAGTAAAGTCTTCGTAAAAGGATATTTCGTAGTTAAATATCAAAGTGTTGCGCCTTCTCTTGTACCTCACCGTCCCATTGTTTTGCAACTAGTCATTATTTCCTTGTACCATGACAAAGGTAAAGACAACGAACGCCACAAAGAGAAAACAAAATACTGCCATGGAATATAAGGAAGAAAGGGCGCCATTATAATTATCAGGAATGAACTATGGACGTTGACAAACATTTTCTTAGTTAGGTATTATAAATAAATGTCTGAAGATGTAATAAAAACGTTTTTCCAATTATGGACGGTTAACAACTCCTTTACGACATAGTTTATCTAATATTTAAGTCCCCGCATTCCGCATTTCTACTGATTTATACCAAATTTCTCTTAGACACTTTCAGTTTTTAAATTCCTTTAAAAATACAAGTTATTTATTTATTTATTTAAGGAACATAAACAGTCTTAGTAATAATAATAATAAAACGTTACATTTGTATAGCACAGTTTTGTGTCACTTCACTTCAATAATATACATAAGAGGATGATAAAAAAACAGACCAATTATTAATGATCACAGATAGGTATTTAGAAACAAGACTAAGGCCACGTCCGCATAGGCAAGAGGCTTGCTTAGCGCCTAGAGCCTAGCGAGTCGCCTAGCAAGTAGCTTAGTACAACGAACGTTCTAAAATGTTCGCGACCGGCCGCACTGCGAGTCACCTAGCGACTAGCTAGGCGCCGAGCACGAATATTTTAGAACGTTAGTTTTACTAAGCTACTCGCTAGGCGACTCGCTAGGCTCTAGGCGCTAAGCAAGCCAGCCGCCTATGCGGACGTGGCCCAAATGAGTGTTAACTAGAATATTTAAGAAAAATGAAAAAAAAAAACCGAACTAAGCGGCAATTTAAAAAAATAATAAAAGTTCAAATCTAAATTCAACAAATGATAAACCACTACACAACAATGAAATAAGTGATTTTATAACTGTAATAGACTGCAAAATAGGTATTTGGGTTGGGAAGGGTAAGGGGAGGAGAGGGATAAGGGAAAGTTAAGAGAACGTTGCCACGCAACTAATATAAAAATATTAGAAACAATTTATTTAATCGTCAAGAAAATGTGTTATTCGCACCTAGAATGTTATACAATGAAGTTCTGTGGCGACAGAAACTAGCAGTTAATATGTCAGCACGTGTGTCTATATTTGCAAATTAATTGTTATAGTAGTTACTCGATTGTGGAATGAGCTACCGGCATCAGTTTTCCACCTTCATATAATCCGGGCCTCTTCAAAAACCGCGTTAATAAATTCCTTCCTACAGCCCCTCCCTTAACCCGACTCACAACGCTGCCCAACCATAGTGGCAACATAGTTCCTTTATTTTTACACTGTGCAGTCAAGGGCGCTATTGTGAGTTGTCACAAAAAAATAATAATTAAAAATATATTACATACAGAACCTACTATAGAATAAATATCCCACGTGGCAAAGGTAGGAAGCGGTTAGTCACTAGTTACAAGTTTAGTTGTATGTCTATAAGCCTTTGATGTAAGTCACTAGTTGGTCGTAAGCAACAAGTTATAAACCTTAGTTTTAAGTCACTTAGTTGTAAGTCACTAGTCAGTTCTTGTTTTTTTTAAGAAAGACAAATATTCCCTGGTCGCCAATAACTCGACAATATTTTAAAATCTCATACTACCACCACAGTAAGCGGAAAATGTTGCTTGTTCCGTGATGGAGGTCTCGAACACGCGACGCCCGGGTGGAACCCAAATGCGAAGCCAACTTAGCCACTGACCGGTCACTAGTTATACACCTTAGCTGTAAGTTACTAGTACAAATCTTAGTTGTATCATAGTAATAAATCTTTGTTTATTTATTTTATTTATTTATTAGCAAAAACAGCATTACACCAATATATTGTATCGGTTGTACAAGATACATAATCATTACGTTTACAGTTCAAACATTTATTTAATAAGTGCTATTACCCGCTTAAAATCATTGCAGGAAATGTGGAAAATATCCATATTTCCTGCAAGGCAGTTAATTAACCTAGTAAGTCTTCCCAGGGGCATCACCATTGGTAAGTTAGTTCTGCACCTGGGAAGAATCAAAAGCCTGTGATGGCGACCTCGCGTGAAATTATCCGGGACATAGAATCCTATTTCGCCAGAATATCTGGTACCGATATAAAACCATTTAGAAGCTTATATGCCATCAGCAGTAATGCGACATCTCTTCTGGAACTAAGGCTGCAGATACCCAGCATTCCCGAGATAAATTGTTGTAAGTCACTAGTTACAAATCTTATTTGTAAGTCACTAGTTATAAATTTTAGTTGTCAGTCATTAGTTATAAATCTTAGTTGTTAAGTCACTAGTTATAAATCTTAGCGGAAAGTTTTAAGTAATAGATTAAATAAAATAGGATATGCGTTGTAACGCGCCGTAATTAACACGCAAAAAAGGTCCAATCATATAAATTTAATAAATATATGTTACGAATAATTGTATGGTATGTTGCCTGCCAAAATAGCTTTTAAGGAAAGTTTATTTATCAAATTTAAAATTAAACTACGAATTGTAAAGGTGAAGGCCTGATCCTTTATTACGTAATAATGTACCTTCCCATCCGTGAAAATGGTCCTACGGGATCCCATCGCCGGCGTTATATTCATAATAATCTGCATAAATAATAATAAATGGCGTAATAAAGTCAATGGGAATCCTAATAAAAAGTGCCAAAACGTGGAATGAACGAACAACAATAACGCCCCGAAAAACGTGGTTACTTATACGTGAAATTTTATCAAAGAGAGATTTAAGTGCCGTAAATTTGCTCTCCCGGTGTCCCTTAATTTACGACTTTTGGACATGTCAAACAATAAAACGAAGCCATTGTTTTTTTTTAATTTTAGAATAAAGTGGGCAATGTACTCGGTGTGCTAAATCCCACGAAACTACGCACATCTGATCTGATAATTTCCAAAAATGTCATAAAACCTACTGTTTAAAAAATATGATTTTCATTATTTTTTGGTCTCTTTCACTTAAGAATTTACCTTGTTCAAATTACAATTTTATTTTTTTATAAGTTTTCATTGAAAAGAATAACTTGGTGAGTGCATTTTTTCTTTAAATTTTTTTACCCCTCCGTTAGATATTGTCACAGTCAAAAGGGAAGGCACATATTTATTCAATTGGTATCTTCTATGCAAATAAAAATGAATCGCCGAAGTGTATGTACGCGCTTAACTTCCGAACGACTGCACCAAATTGGATTTTTTTTGTGTTGTCAGGACAAGGTTTGTATAGAACTACTGGTGAGCTCTGGCATTATGAAATTTGCATAAAAAATTGCAATAGGTGGCACGAGAGCTGTTTGAAAACTTAATTTAACGGGAAGGAATGTATGGAATGCGGGAAGGGGGATGGGAGAGGGGAACTCAGGGGGGGGGGGGGGGGGTAGGGGAACTCGGGAGGGTGGAGGGGAGCCTGGGAGAGGGTAGGGGAACCCGGGAGAGGGGATGGGAACTCGGGTGAGGGCTTAGTGAATTGGGGAGGTGGAGTGGGAACGTAAGAGGGGAAGGGGGCGCGAGAAAGGAAGAGGAAGCGGAAGGGGAACGAGACGAATGGGAAAGGATACGCAGGGAAAAACAATTTCTTTATTAAATGGCAAAACAACGCATGCCGGGATCCAGCTAGTTTTAAATACATTTGCACTTCACTAAAGTTAAACATATTCATGTTATCGGTGAAGTCGATAGTATAGATTAGCTTTAAAAAAATTCAAGCGCAGACCCGTGAAAAATCACGTCATAATATAAAAGTAGAAATCGTAAGTTTTGAAAAAAAAATTGGCTCGAAATCTTTATACAGAAGAAATTAACCTAAAAGATATTAGTAAACTTGAAAGATTATGACATCCATCAAACGAAATTATGAAAATATAAAACACGTTTGTTAAATAAAGCAAAATCATTATTTTTTATCGATATAACTATAATATTTTATTCAAAATATGATAAAGATAGCATTAGTTCACAGACACGTGTTGTTTTATGTATTTGAATCCTTCATTCATAATTCAGAAAACGTATTTAATGCTGGTCCGGAATCGTGGCATTTGGTTTTGAAAATGAAAAAGCAAGTGCCAAAGGAATATTCGACCAAATTAAATGCTTATAAATCGCGTTTAGAGCTTCCGTTTTATAGGACAGACCGAATTTCGGTATGGCGGTAAATCAATTAATGACAGCTATCTCAATAATATATCGGGTGATTCGAATTCGTAAAAATCTTTTTTTAATGATACGATCAAAAAATATACGAAACGACAAACTTACGACGTAATAAGAAAAAAAAGCATCTTGCGTACCTTAGATATTTATACAAGATAGTATTAAAAGGGGGGAAGGACATTTCTTAGGATTTCAAAGTTTCAGATTCTTTTAAATGAATTATTAATAAGATATCGAGTTTATGAAAATGTTGAAAGAATTTTTTCTCTTCCGTTTCTGAAGTTCGGAAATAAATAAGTAGTAGGTTTTAATCACTCTACAGCGCTGAGAATTATTAATTAATGAGATCTACACCAGTGATTTCCAACGTGGGCGATGTCGCCCTCCCTTGGGTGAGATCCAGGAATATGGTGAAATGCTACAAGGGGCGGCGAAGGACTGAAATGGTGTCAGAGGAATTTAAAAGAAATTAAATTTTCTAAAATTCAATTAAGACGTAGGAACACCATTGCAAGGATCCGTTCAATTTATGATTAGCTATTATTGATGGATTAAGAGTATTTTTGTTATATTGATAATATTGTTTTAAAAAAAGCGACATTTTCTTGTTACAAATAATCTCAGAATGTAAAAAATCCGCCGTTGCGTCTTTAAAAGTGGAAAATGTAGCTTGTGCAATGATGGAGGAGTAAACTAATATATGATTAAACTTACAACACTCTGGCGAAAACCACTTCTTTACAAACCGGTTGGTAGTGATATTCCAAAACATGTAATTTTCACTTTTAAAAATTTTCGCCTGTGGCGCTTTTCCATGTATACTGTCATACATTTTTTAATGGAGAGGAGGAAAGACTAGAAAAGAGTTGAAGAAAAATATACTTGGGAAGTGGACGGTGATCCAGATAAGGTTGGGAACCTCTGATCTATACAGCAAATAAGCAATCAGCGCAATTTTTTAATTATTAATACCCTTTTCGAACGGTCCTCGGTGTATCTATGAACTATTTTATTACGAAACACCTATTAGACCTACGAATATATCAGGTCTCGGATATATTCTGTTAGAAAGTCAGAAAATTTCTGCTTTGCAATAAAATACAAATAAATGGAACATTTCTGAATGTATAAAAAAACTGTATAAGAAATGCAATGAAATACGTATTACAATAACACATCATTTTTCTAAATATTTAAATTTTGAAGACAAAACTTTACAATATTTCTATTTTTGAAACTGACAATTTGTGGTGGAATTCCATTTTAATAATATAAAAAAACAACTCTGAAACTTATTTCCACTTTATGTGGAAATAAGTGCAAAAAACCAACATGAAACTTATTTCCACCTAAAAATAAATTTCATATTTATTTTATTATATTACAAAAATTTTATATTCTAAAAATAATGATATTGGAAAATAATATTATTTAAATTATATAAGACAATGTATTATTTACATTATCGTCTCCTCTTTTTAAGTGGTTCCATAAAAAATTAATAAAAAATTTACCAACTTTCATAATTTTTCTCAAATTGTTGTCGGAAACTTTGGTCTCATAGAGGTGCACGTCTAAATTTTTCCGTGATTAACTTCTTGATCCTAAAATATAGGGTAATGTTTTTTTTTTTTAATTAAAACAAATAACTTTGTGAACACCACTATTTTTATTTATTTTTATTTATTTATTTGTTTATTTATTTATATACATACATATTTCAAAACGAAACAATACAAAATGGTGCTTCGTCTATCCAACTGGGAAGGATTCCCGTTTCAGGACAGGCAAATTGCATATTTAGTTCATAATATTCTTAACAGATGAAAGGTTCATTAAAGATAACACAAGAAATGAGATTATGTCCAAATAACTAGAACATTAATAATTGCATTTTGAGCGTAGGAATAGTTTCTTTATGTCCCTGAAAGAGTCGCAAAGATGCGATTTTTCTAAGTTTGATTTGGAGAAAATTAATAATTGCATTCAGAATAATGAATGGTTTCTTATGAGAAATCGCAAGGTTGAGACTCTTTCTAGGTCATTTCGGAGAAGATTTACAATTTTATAATTGAAAATATAGTATTTAAAAAATATATTTTTTAATTATAATGCTTAAACATTTACTTAGTATTAGAAATTACAAATTTATCCATACTAATATTATAAATGCGAAACTGCTCGAGTTTGTTTATGACCTTTTCACGCATAACACAATATAAAGACTTTAATAATTCTTTCACCAATAGAAAGCTAAATTATATGCGCAGACTATATTTTGTATATGATGGTAAGCTCTGGCGTAATGAAATTATAAATATTAATATATTATATTTGTTATACGTTTTCTGTCGCTAACTAAAGCAAATTTTTGCTAACATCAGAAAAAAATCGTTTCCATGGAAACGATTGCTACTGCTTCAGAAAATTCAAATATTAGAATATGTTTTATTTTTTTGGACAAGCTTCTGTTTTGGAATAAATGTCAGTTCCTACATTAAAAATATAATTCGTAACGATTATAAAGACTGAATAAATGAACTAAATAAATAGTGTAATTTTTTATTATATTCACAAACTTTCAAATATTTAATTAAAAATAAACATCCGAAATGTTTGTAAGCGCATAAATTCCGAACGAATGAACAAAATTGGATAAGTAATTCTTTTTTTCTTTGAGCTATAGCATTATGAAATTTAGGTGGTAGGCGCGATGTTTGAAAACTGAATGTAAGGGAATGAATATATGGAATGCGGGAGGGGATGGGGGTGGGGTGGGGGAGGGGAGATAATTGATAAGTGCAAGCGCTACAGTAATTTCCCGTAATACCATGCGAGCGAAGCCGCGGGGAAAAGCTAGTAAACTTATAAATGAAAGTGAATTCCCAATGTATTTATAACTATTTAATTGATATAAAGTACTACATTTTTTTATTTTTTTTAATAATTCCTAAGTAATGTAATTTACATATTTAAACACCAGAATATATGACATATGTATTCCCAATGTAATTCTGACTATTTATTTAATATAGAGAATATCCCAGTTTAATTAAATTTGTTTTATAGGCAAGTTTAAAAAGGCAATATTGAAGACTTAAATTTTGAAATGGATAGTCATTATTATACAAGAATCAGAAAAGAGAGCAAAAAATTCTTAAGTTTACATTTAAATATTAACAAAAAGGGATATCAGGGATATAAAAAAAAATAAAATCATTTTTATAAATTAAATAAAAAGTAACTTTCTGATTCCTCTAATGTTTAAAAATAGCCTGTTTGTTATATTTTTGATAGTACATATTATTTTTCTCATAATTTAATTTTATCAACAGTACAACTTTTTAAAATATTTTCTTTATACCTATTTTTGTTACCTAGTAACTTTTTGTTTGAAGATAACAATATAAAAAATAAAGATAATATTATACAACCTATATTGTACCTGATAATAAGATGAGTACTTAAAATTCTTATGAATTAACAGATTATTCACCTTTCACCTTCGCCTTTACGGCCCACGACGTTGTAAATAACTAATTGTGTAAAATATAACCAAATTCTTATTTTAATATTTTGTAAAGGTCATTTTATGAAAATTTCCAGTCCCAGAGAGCTCTAAATTCACTAGTCTTTCAAAATAAATACTAATTCAATTTTGGCATTAATCTTCTTATAAATGTAAAAGCAACAGCGATGGGGGTAGTAAAGGTAAATTCATGCAATGTCCAGTGTTTTCAATATAATGTCCTCCACGTGCAAAGTCGTATCATCCCCAAGCATAAACTTTCTAAAAAAGTGTGTTTATCGGAAGTGACCTGCCAGGTAAGTATGGCTCTGTATCTTTTTGTAAATAATAAAACTAGATAGATTCTAAGAATATAAAAAAAAATAAATAAATAAAAAAAAACTGTAAAAACTGTAGCGCCCTTGAGGTGATTTTTCACAAAAACGGCGCTCTACAAATTGTCCAATTATTATTATTATTATTATTATTATCCTGACGAAGAAAACATAGTTTTTGAAACAAGTCAATATTGTTAATTAAATAGTGGTGTACACAGAGTTATTTGTTTTCATTAATGACGCCACAAAGTAAATTTGCGAATTTTGAAGAAATGATTCCATAAAAAATTATTATTATGACCTCACTCACAACTGCTGCAGTTGTCATTGTTTGTTGACTGTTTTGTTCCTTGAATTGATGAAAAGCAGACGCATTGGAAGAAATGCCTGAAACAGGCCACTATTATTTTTCTGAACCATCATGTTTTTTGCTGCCATTGCTCGGCCATGTTTAACATCTCGACGCACGGTACACTGGCGTAACCAAAGAATTTACAAAATTTCTGCAACGCGGGCCTGTGTACGAATCTCCGCGCGGTAGAATGACAGTATAGGATCCTTGAGTATCCATGTATAACAGAGGTTCCCAAACTTTTTTCTCGTGGACCATTAAAAAAATTACTGGTTTCGGTGGACCCCCTACTGCAACATTTCGACCATTTTCCTCTTTCTACCATACTACTGCAACATTTCTACCATATTCAAAACTCGACACGCGTTATACTGAATATTGAAATATAATGCTGGAGTTGTAGTCTGTCATAACGGGGGGGGGGAGGGCGGTAAGGTGATATGAGATGGGGGCGGGATGGGATATGGGCACGGGATGGGTCTCAACATTACCATTTTTCACCGAAATACTGGGGTATTATTAATATTATGATTACTAGTGTGATTTATTTGCGTTTTCTATATACAACGTTTATTAAATGAAAAAATAATTATGTATACTTGCAGGAATTCATGTTCAAAACGATCTATACTAAAATATGTTACAGTAAATAAGTAAAAATCACACAAATCCGACAGGACATCACGTCCGTTATCTCGACAACGATCCCACAAAAGATATAAGAAAAGAAAGAAAGAAAATATCCCACAAAGAGAATAAGCCTGCAGATAAATGTTCGTGGACCCCCACTTACAACTTGTGGACCACCATTTTTTTTATCGCGTCTACGTGGACCCCCCATCGAGTCTCCCATGGACCCCTAGGGGTCCACCTGGACCACTTTGGAAATCGCTGATGTAGAAGAAGGACCTAAGTCTATATGGAAGGGTTTTTATCATCGGCTGTATTCTATCTTGGTTCGTTCTGTAACACGAACTTTAATGTTTTTGACAAATGTTTAAACAATTGCCTCGTGGTTACATTCATCAAAGGCTGGGTTGCTTAAAATTTTGAAAAAGATTTTTTTTGTTATAATTCTTGTGGGTTCAGAATGGTAATACATCGAGAGAGATATTTTCACTAAAAAAGTAAACACCGAGAGGAAAGACATAGTCCTTACCCGAACCCGTGTTTGCATTATTCAAATAAAAGATAAACAAACAAAAAAATACTTGTCGGTAAAGCAAAAGGCAAACGTGAAATTGATAAAGCCCAACCAGCTATTCCGACCTCTGGAAAAAGTTACATTTCGAACCGAAAGTCGGTTGGTGTGAATATAACTGGAATGTACATTTATTTTGTACAGCGTGTTGAGAGCTATTTGAATGTTTCAAAGGATATTATTATGAATGCAGGTAAGTACTGAGCCAAGAAACTTTTGATCAATATGGAGCATCGGTTGCGCTGTTGTTGAACAATCGAACTAATGTGGCGATTTAACTATAAATTTATTTTATGAATGATTGAAAATGCGACGCGGGAAGATTGCGATTTTTAGCTATGCATCAAGACGTTTTTTCCATTACTGATAAGGATTATATTTAGAAAAAAAAAATTATTTGCAAAATAGATTTTAAATTAATTTCGTACAATTTATTTGAACTCTTCTGATATCTATTATACCTTTACGATCACTTGACCATAGACAATACAGTGTGTTGTTGGTGAGTTAAATCATTTCGCTAGATAGTTCCATACACATTTCTTAGTGAAACAGATTATAGTTTTTCAAAAAAATAACAAAGCTGGGATTACATATGATATGTAGGCATATATATTTGTAGAAGTATAATTTGAAAAATACCTTTGCGTGTTCTTAAAAATGTTTAAACATGAGAGTTAATAAGTTAGTTTATTTAATTAACCAGTAATTATAACAATAAAAAGAATTTTATTTCTGGCGCGAAAACTTACGTAAATAAAAATACACTGAACTGTTTAGGTGATGCGTTTATGATTACTTCATGTATTGTTGTTGTAACATTCTTTCTCGTGGAACAAATCTCCTGCTGACAAGCTACTTGCAGTAGCTTAGCGGGTACAAATTCCCATTGTTTGTAAGTTTTATACAATAAAAAAAAAATGTTTAACTATCTGCGTGACTTAGCATAGCTAAACTCTACGGCTCGCTGGCGATTTAAATAGCATTGCCGACTCTACAAGTAACTTCCAGATGCCGATAAATTTGTACTCCCTTGTAGGTGAAAAAGTTCTCGAATTTACTCTGCTGTACTGCAAAGCATTGGTAGTCTCAGCTGAGATCGTTCCAGTATGCACCTTATAATTTACGGCAGTGCTAGGCAGTGCCAGAAGATACCAATGTCGGGTTAGTAATTTTGGCCCGACTTGCATGGCAACTAATTGTTTCAGTGATGTATTAATTGTGGGGTGTGTGAGTATAAATATGTATTTGTATAAAATTTGAGTACTTACGAGTAATTAAATTGTAATTTTTTGACGAAAAGTATATACATGCAGAACGTCTTCCAAGAAAATAAGCCGATGTAATGCAACCTGATATACTCATAATATTTGTATAACAAACAACACATTTCCAATAATAATTAATAGAAGGACATGAACACAACACATGAATATAAAACAAATAATCTTTTAAAAGTCGGTATATAATTTTATTTGTGAATAAAAATATTTTCCAGGCATTTTCTCACCAATCATTAGGGCTACTGTTATTAAAAAATGTGTTTTAATAAAGCAACTATTTGAATTATTCATGATGTGAATGTTATGATTAACATGCTGGAGTATGTGAGCAAAATTCTCATTCGGATGAGATTATACTTGCCGCAGAAAATTATTTCAATTTTGAATGGAAACAAAGCAGGCCTTTTAAACCACAATATTTGTCAAATGGGACTGATAAAAACGGTTCGAGGCAACGAGCACAGCTTTGACGTGCCCTGTTTCAAAAATTATCCATTAATTTGCATCTTTATAGCCACTAATGAAGATTTTTTTGCGATATTTTGGCCTAAGCACAATAATTGATAATCGCAAAAGCAGATTTAATCAAACAAAGGATTACTATTAATTAATTAAATTGAAACTAAGCATTATTATTAATTGATTAAATTTTTTAAAATTGTAATCTATAATTTTGTGATTGCACTTAATAAATAGAAGCCACATTGTTTGTAATTGATGAAAAAAGTTAAAAAAAACAACAGGATTCACCTTCCCATTTCCAAACTATAAGCTTTTTCATGAATGCCCAAATAACAAAAGTTAAAATTAATTTAATAATCTTTAAGTGGTTTACAAAACGTTCATATGAACACACCTTTAAAATTATTATACGTTCGCACTCGGTCAATTGCTCTATTCAGAATTGAAATGTGAGGGTGACATTAAGTTATCCGAACACGTGCGTTCTTAGAGGAAATATACAGGGTGTTAAGACGTACTTGACTTACTTTAACCAGTGATTCCTAATGTTATTTGCAGTTAAAAAATGTAAATAAAATTTAGGTCACCGGTGACATTTCGCTTGCTGAGGATTGGTTTGTACTATGTCCACAAAAACTCGTATTGAAAAATAAAAGTTTTTGAGTTTCGAAAAATAATTTTTTTGTTTCCTTCATTGCAAACTATTTGCTATAAATATTTTTAAAGAAATACAAGGTTTAATCTACCTATAAATAAAAAACAACGTATTTGGTTGAATTTTGAACTAACTAACATATACTGCAATTCACAGCTTAAAAAAAACTAAAAATACAGGAGTACAAACCGATCCTCAGCAAGCGATTTTTGAAGGTTTTTTTTTTCAACCTAACAATAACATTAACTCAGCAGGTTTTGGAGAGCAAGGGGCGAGTGAGGGGTTGGGTGGTTTCTAGGCTGAGTGACCAATGACGACAGGTAGAAGAAATATTTTGGGTTGATTTTGAAAAAAAAAATTTAAATCCAATAAAAGTCACTGGAGACCAAAATTTCATTTTTTTTACTGAAAATAATGTCAGGAATCACTAGTAAGTTGCAATGCAATGCATTACTCGCATGGACATTTTTCATTATAATTTTTTTTTTCATTAGAACTGCTTTTTTTAAACTTTGAAAGATTTGTTTTTTTAAGATTACTATGAGTAACCAAAGTTTCGCGAATTAAGATGAATAATTTATTTCACAACCTTTTTACATTTTAACTCGTGATTATTTCAGTAAAATCTTTCGTTTGCAATAAATTGTCAGCCAATGTGAAGACACGAAAATATCTGTGCTGATTTTTAAAAATAATTTCGTACTGAGTATTGAATAGGACCGAAGTACTTATGAAGGACGTACGAAGGACCGGGGTCCAGGCAATTTTCCGTTCACAAGTGGTTTGTCAAAAGGTTGTTCGATTAGTCATTGAGCATAGCGGTGATACAAAAATTATCGTACACTGACAAGCCAAAAAATCGGTTTTTATTTATTTGAAATATATTTAACAATCCATTTAAACAATTAAGAGTATGTACTTGAATTCTTATTCTCTTATGTGTCTTAATTAGCGTAGCTAGCCGTCCATAATTGAGTGCTGGTACCTATCCTGATGTATGGCATTGAGGCAAGGAACTGGCAGAGGAAGGATGAAAGTAGACTGAATGCTGTAGAAATGAGATCCCTGAGGCGTACGCATGTACAACCATGTACGATCGTGTGAGAAACGTGGAAATCCGCAAATAATGCAAGGCTGATGTAAGCGTAATGATTAAAATTAGAAAGGGACGCTAAGATGGTTTGGGCATATAGGAGTAGGAAAGGAGTGTAAGGAGAATATATGAGGCAAATGTGAATGGTAGAAGCAGTCAGGACGCCCGAGGAAGACATGAAATGACCAATTGAATCAGATACTTGAATCGGGCCATGTCAAGAGTCAGAATAATAGAGGAGCGTGTATGAGACGATGTATTAATGTGAACAAGGCAAGGAGTGTGTGCCACTATAGAGTTGTTTGGCGGTCCGTCCTCGCTGCTACCCCTACGGGAAAACGACGTATTGGTTAGTTAGTTATGTATCCTAATTAGTTTTTGATGAGTTCTCACATAACTTTAGTGTCTACGGGCTTTTCGGGTCACGTGGTCTCGTTTTCGAGTTGTGCCGAAAGTAATCGAACGTAGATGTGCAGAACCAATATAATCGTAGAGCTCCGCAGACAAACTTAGCTTTCAGCCGGGAAGGATATCAGTTCTCCGAAGTTTAATTGTTAATTGCGATACGTCAATAAACAGATACACATCAACCATACCGATCACAACACAACACATTTAATATACCGATAACTCATACCTCACACGGGCAAATAAGCTTTAAGTACTATGCAATCAAACTATATAACTGCATGCCCACCACACTGAAGCAACTACTAACTACAAATACAATTCTTCACAAAAAACACATCAAAGACTGGATCAAACAATAAGATATTCAATTTACTCAAAATATTATGACACCTTACCAAACATCCCAACCCAAACTTAAAAAAATTGTTTAAAAAAACTTTGTTTCGGGACAGAAAATATAACCACTATTATTTATACCAGTGGGGGGTGGTTTATAGAAAAGTATACCTACCTATTTATCAAGACAATTACTTATTTTACACATAATCTAGATGCTAAGAACAACTGTATATAGATAATAACAGCAACTAATCTTTAATTTATGTTGGTCGACCCACTACATGGGTCGACCAACAGTTCCCTTCATGACACTATCAACGAGGATATGGTGTTTCCACTTACTCGTATGTCGACGGAATTGCACTAAATCCCAAACATGGGAACACCTCAGCACAGGTTCGCCTAGTGAGGTGTTCACAAAATACTACTACTAACCTATTTACATATAGTTACGGATCATTTGACCGGTCAGTGGTTGAGTGGGCATCGCATTTGGGTTCTACCCGGGCGTCCCATGTTCGATTCCTTGGCTGGCTAAGTCCTCAATCACAACACAAGCAACATCTTTGGCTTTCTGTGGTGGTAGTAAGAGATTTTCAAACATTGTTGGGTTATTCGTAACCCGGGAATGTTTGTCTTTCTTTAAAAAAAAAATTATAATTAACATTTTTTTCCTTATTACTAACTTATTAACTATCTAAACCAATGTAATAATTTGTAAAATGTACGTTCAAGAATAGAAATAAATAAATAAAAATTTAAAAAAAACAGTCACTATGATCTAAAGCAGTGTTCCGCAAAGTGTGTGCCACGGCACAGTGGTGTACCGTGGTCGTTAGCTAGTGTGCCTCACCGCAATGCTGCATTGTAACAAAATAACATTGACGCTGCACCAGCTTAGGCGATCTGACTATCAGATCGGCAGTTAAATAGGCCATGCGGTATTCGCCCATTTAAATGCGCGCAACCAAAAAAGCAAGGCAAAGAATTCTAATACTTTAACGTCATCGGATAAGATTGAAAGCTAAGTTGGTGTTATGGATCGGCACCACCCAATGATATAGGTAACGAAATGTTCCCAAATGTCATGGCTGCCGATTAAAAAAAAAGAGTGAAGCACAGGCTAGTGAAACACGGCAGAAAAAATGAACTCCTAAGTGTGACCTGCAACCTCTGGACTGGGTACGAAATCCATCCTTAGATAGCATTTCCTTTGGACACTTGGAACAAACAGGAAAAATTCTGAAGACAAATACTGCTGGTGATTTTCTTCAGTCGACGATCAACGGACTGCGTACACGGGATCTCCCGATTCAGCTAGTAGTAAGAGATATGTGATCAACTCTGCTCAATATACGTGTCCTTTTATTATTCATCCTAAAATGTATGCACGCGGTTTGAAACGGCTTCATTATCATCATCATCATCATAATCAATATATTAATATGTGAAGCAAAAACTTTGTACCCCTTTTTACGAAAATTGCGCGGACAGAGGAGTATAAAATTTCACACACTTATAGTTTATATAGAGAAGGAGTGCAGAATGCTAACATTTTTTTTAAAATTATGCATAAAAAATACATTAAATCAATAAACAAAAAAAAACATTACAATAGGGAACTCCAGTCCATTTTTTTTATTGACGTCATCTGGCCCTGTGACGTCATCTGGCCCTGTGACGTCATCTGGCCAAAAGTTTTAGTTATTTTCAACAGATGTTGTCATTTTGTATGGAAGAAGTGATGAAACTATTCAATAAGTAAAACGTTATTTAGGTGTAATTATTTATTTATTTTATTATATGTATTATATTTTTATATTTTTCAATATTATTACGGGAGATTGGTATAAAAATTGTTTGAAATTATTATTTTTTTAGCTTTACGAATCGAAATCAATATTAAGGAAACCGAAGGATGAATTTCGTAGGGAACTGGAATCAGCTGTTCGACCGCCGCCATTTTGAATTTCAGCGTTGGAGCGTTTTATGGAAGCGGTGACGTCACGCCTCACAAATTCAATAATACCAACTTGACAGGGTGTTTTAATGAACTTTAGTTTTAGTTTCAAAATGGACTTTTTAATATTTTTTTTAAAACTCGACGTTAAATATTATTAAATAAAACTTATATATTCAGAATCAGCGTTTATTGGTCTATATGAACATATTTTTTCAAAGCCAATATTTTTCACTGGAGTTCTTTATTATGGTCACCACTAGTCCAGATTAATTTCGCTTAATTGTCAATGTTTTCAGTGTATCGTTCGTTATGCAAACATACTGGCTTATTTAATGAACGTTTTGAACTAACAGATTGTCTAGAATATCTAGTCAGGAATGATCTTCTGGAAATCTCGAGCAATCAAGGCAAATGTATTCATTTCGCGTGGTCGCTCCAGTGGTTGTATTACATTAAAAGAACAAGATTTTATCTTATTGTATCTACCATTTACACAGCATTATTTAAGGGGTTAAATACAGTCAGGAGGCTCAAAAAAGGGATTTTTCAAGAATTTTTCCTGAGAAGACTTTTAAATTTATTAAACTTAAAATTTGTACAAATATTTTAGTAACTTTTAACAGTATTTTAAGAATTTTTATTTGTAAAAATAATAATTTTGAAAGCTGCTATAGCTGATCTTCAGAAGCTCCTCTCAAAAAAGGCGTTTTGCGGTGACCATCATATCTCTAGACTGGATCATTTAAAATGAAAAAACCTGACGGATTTCGTTACAATAATAAATTTTCCTATTAATAATCGAAGGACAGAGCAAAATGTTTTTTTTTGGCAAAATGGCGGCGTCTCAAAAAAAATCGGCTTTTTACCAAAATTTTGGTCTTATATTGTTTATAAAAAAATATGTTTTTATCGGTGAGAACCCTTCGATCAAAAAGTGTAAGATATACTAAAAAAGTTTGTGTTAAAATTTGAGACTGATCGGTTAAGCCGTTTCGGTGTAATCTTGGTCACCGACTTTAAAAACACAGTTTTGAGAAAACGTGTTTGAAGTTTGCCTCCTACTGTCAAATGCTCTGACACGTCTTTAAAAATATGCGTGTAACTTCAAAAATAATATCCGGATTGACTTGAATTTTTTTCGTGTGTACTTAAATATATGTCAATTACGAAAATGAAATAATAAAAAAATCAATTTCTTGAAAATTCTAACTGTATATAACCCCTTAAGCATTGTTTCATTCATCCTCTACTTGATATGTTATGCCTCAGCGTCATCAGGGGCTTCTACATCTACAAATATGTTCGTATATACTCATACACGTATTAAGTCAACTAATTTGCTATTGCAAATATTATTTTATTGTAAGTATTGAAAACAGATTAATGTGTTCCGGTATGTGCATGAAGTTTATATAATGTGGAATAATAATACAGTCTACACGCACGCGGGTACAAGTTTCACATCACCATGAAAGCCAGAAATTACCATGAAATGATGTTGTCAATGTTTAAAGTCAGGCCCTTGAGCACCACGCGCAAATTATGAACTTCTCAAACCTTAAACTTTCCACGGGGCTGGGGCTGCTCGAGCCCGCACCTCGGCTTCTGCGATAGTTCAACACCCCATAACCGAGGACCCCCTATACTTACGCACAAGGAACCGTGAATAAAAATGGATGGTATAATTTTGAAAAGGATAGTTTAGGAACTTCTACAATACATTTTTTCTAAATTTTTTGCACGATTATTTTACTTTCATCTAGCGAGATAGTTTTATAGCTGCAGCGTATATATAAAAATAAAAATATGTTTGTTTCTATTTACGTAGGTATGTATGCTGGGTGTTGCTAAACCATTCATCAGATTGCGATGAAACTTTGGGGATTTGATGTGCGCAAGTTCTTACTATATACGATAATTAATAATTCTTACTATATACGATAGTGAGTTCTGGTATCAGTTCTGGTATCATTAGCGTTGCTAACAGTTCATCGGATTGCGATGAAACTTTGAGGATTTATTTATTTATTTGTAAGAGACAAACAGCTTTTACATTAAATATAGATACATACATATAAAATTAAATTAAGTTAAGCCAAAAAGGTCTCCTATTATTTGAAGATGGAGTTTTATTACATCTAAAATTAATTTTTGGTGAGGGGGAGATTAATAGGAAAATAGGATAAGGATAGGAGATGCTCCCGATACATTCCACAATCATGTATTAATTTTCAATCGTACGCGTTACTTCTATACGGTATTTTTGAAGGGTATTGTCAAAAATGTATATATTGTAAAATGTTGTATTATATTGCGCACATAAACGGGAAATCGGGGAATTTTTTCGAATGTTAGTTCTACGTGATGGTAAATGAAATAAGTCGGATTTTCTTGTTGATCTTGTCGGAATATGAATTTTTATTGAGTCGGTAAGCTCTGGCGAGTCCAGGCCATTATTCAAAATTTTAAATAACAAGGTTTGGTCAAAAATTAAGCGTCGTGTATAGAAGGAGTTGAAGTTGTGAAATTTAATAGATTCGGTGTAATTTGAAAAGTGTAAGTTTTGTTTATAATTTATGTGTATAATTTTTTTTTTTTTGAATACTTTCGATTCTTTCGACATGAGCTTGGTAGAAAGGAGTCCAGATCGGTGTGCAGTGTTCTAAGTGGGGACTGATGTACGCTGTGTAAAGGGAAAAAAGAGTTTTAATGTTGCGGAAAGATTTTGTTATACGAATTATAAATTCCAGCATTTTGTTGGCTTTGTTGATGATTTCGTCAGTGTGTTGTATAAAGTTTAATTTAACGTCCAGTATTAACCCAAGGTCCCTGATGGATTCTACTTCTTTAATTTGTGTCCCGTTTATTGTGTACTCGGAGGAAAATTTATTTTTGTTGCGTGTAAATGATATTTTATTGCATTTTGAGGTATTTACAACAAGTTTCTTTAATTTACAAACTTGTTGTAAATACCTCAAAATGCAATAAAATTAATTCATATATTTTTTTTTATTTGATGTGGATGATTTTGTTACGCTGAAATTAGAGGTTGTGTATAAATAGGTATAATACCCTTTGTATCTGGTTTTCACCACAAACTTTTCAGTTAAGCTGAGCGCCAAAAATCCGCCATTTATGCAGATTTATGCCCGTGGTGGGTAGAATCATGAACTCCATCTCATTGTTTCAATAGTGACAGATTACAATAAAGAACAGAGCTACTCACCCCCAGGGACCGATTTGAAACTATAATAACCTAGCTAAAGTTCACAACTCCTCCTAGCCGATCTGCATCTCGTGGATCGCAACAGCATGCCCTGATGCCTGACGGCATCCTCCAGACACCTTCTCGCAGCATAGCAGGGCCTCATTCGGGGGAAGTGGAATACCAGTGACGTTGTTACGGGGCTTTCAATGTCCAGCAAGCCGGAGATAGTATTACTGTTCGTGTAATTGTTCATACAAGACGGTGCGCGTGACTTTAGCACTCCTCGCGATAAATGCGTCGATCTTACTGTCGACACTCGACACATATCCACCGGCGCGGTCAATGCAACGCACCTTCATCTCTGGATCGCCATGATAATTTTAAGCAAACTTCTCGAATATTCCGAACTACCGCGGAATTCAATTTCGCGACATTAATGATTTCATACTCCGATGCACTTTAACATCTCTTATCAGAGATCGTGTCACTATTTTAACGCGCCAACCGACTGAATTTTATAACTTCGTCCCTTATAATTAATTAAATCAACTTGACTGTCTCCACCATGATCTGGCCCAAAGATCATCGCAGCCAGAGTGAAACGTCACTGGAACCGCCAAAAAGCCCCCCCTCTCCCTTCTCGTGTTGCCAGTCATACCGTTGATAAATCACAATAAATTATTTAACTGGTACTGGATTAATTCGTGCCGCCACGGATCGATGTTATAAAGATATTCATTTTCATCGCCACGGATCGATGTTATAAAGATGTTCATATTTTAAAATGAGAAAAGATAATAATTTTAACACTGCTTCAAAACAATTTGTAATATCAAAATTCCCTTTTTCCGTCCTCACAAATATTTATGGATTATTACAACCACAAAATACATCCGAAAAGTTTTTATAATCATTACAAAAATTCTTACCAAACTGTCAAAATTTGAGAATGTCATTTTGCAAAACGTCGACTGTTAAATTAAAATTCAATTTTTGAAAATGTTTAAATTAATGGATTTTTTCTCACCCATGGTAGGTACTAACCGTGATCGAACACTTTGAAACTTATCAAAATTTATATTTATTTTAAATAGGTTCCTATGTTAGGTACAAAATTTGATAGAAAATATGATAGTGAAGGCGGAGTGGGAACGCCTGAGGAGAAGGAGATCGCGGGAGAGGAAGGGGAGGTGGAAGGGGGACGGGACGAATGGGAAAGGACATGCAGGGAGAAACAATTTCGTTCTTAAGTGGAATAGCAACGCATGCCGGGAACTCGCTAGTAAAATTATAAATGTGATTAGTTTCTTACCTACATGAGTGTTTTGGCCACATTTTCGCCAATTCGCAAATACCCTCGAGCGTACGCTGGTCAAAATGTGGTCAATTTGTTAAGATATTTAAAACATTCTTAGGAATTATTTCAAAAGTTTCCGCGTTTTTGTAACTTCAATATATACAGCTTAACTTAGTGGTTTTACAGTTTATTCAATAGATGTCTTGTACATCTAATATAATACATGTTACAATAAAATCTTCGCAGCTCGCGAGTTAGTTTTTTAATTTGATTGAACGCAAAAAATGTATGAGCGCTCAAGGCTAAAATCGCTTACTTAACGCATCACCCCGGTGGTTATAATATTTTCTTGTTAGAAACTAGTGCTACCGCTTCTTAACTTATAACTTAACCTCGACTCATATTTACTTATCCAAATTAACATGTTTATTCATTGTGCATATACAATCACGTCTGCACTATTTGGCTTAGATTTGTTAAATTATTTATTTTTTGTAACACATCCATTGAATAGGGTTCTAGCATGGTTGATCGATAAGGATTAATAAAATAACTTTCGATAACATCTCATCGTTCTCTAGGACAACTGCAGATCGCTAAAGTACAAACATCAGTTGACGTTAATAAATTAAGAACACTCAGTCACTGTGAACTGTTACTTATTCGTTAGCAATCTGCAATCATGCTAGGAAACGATGAGAAGTTACCGAAAGTTATCCTTTCAATCATTGTCGATCAACTGTGTTAGAGGGCCAGGTCATCAAAAATATGTCGAGAGTTGAGTTGAGACAAAGATTATTGAATGTTTTGAGAATACTGAAAATTGGTGAGTTCGCTACATCGTTTGTGATTTATGCATACATTTTAAACGCTGTAAAATGAAATTACTTCTTTCTGTTTTTATGATTTTCTTAACACGCAGGGTCAAAACGGGATCAAGTTCAAAACAATGGAAAATTCTTTACTGGTATCTGCAGTGTGTTATTCTCTAAGCAGTCTCCGTGCTATTCTCACCGCCTTCGTTTCCCACATATTTGGACGGAATAGTTTATGAGCTCCATAACTTAACACCTTCGCTCCCGCCGCTACACGGGAGGCTGATTCATTGACTTAATTTACAGTGGCCCCACTGTGTTTTCTTTGCCGTGGGGGGATTTAGAGGGTTAATTAAAACCGGGAAAGAGTGGTAGTAGCGAAAACAAGGTTAAAAATAACAAACTGGAAATAACAAGGGTAACTTAACTTGATAAAGCTCGTTTTGGTTTCATTTGCAGAGGTTTGATTAAGGTCGTCATTAATGTTTTTGAAAAGGTTAATATTTTTCATGTGAAAGTCTAATTGTCCGGGGACAGTGTTACCATGGTACCACCGATTGGAGAAGATTGTAAGTAATTATTGGGAAGATAAAAGCGAGAAGGTAGGATGAAATAGATGACTTCAAGGTAATCCTAACATCTAGGTCAGGAAAACTAAAAAAGTAAAACTGATCCTAAAAACAAAAAGATTAAAAAAATTTCTACCACATGACCTATGTAATGTTTTTCAATCCCAGTGATTGCGATTACTTGATGTTTGTTTGGGAATCAATAAAATCGGAAATAAAGCTCGTGATTCGTCGATATTACAAGTCACTTTATTTATATTATACAGGCTGCGACAGCGTAATTTCCTTTTTTAAAATGCGCGCCATTCAACAACGCTTGATGGCGACTAAACTGCGTCGGGACAAAATTTTATAGTTCCGCCTCTCGAACGAAATCATTGGCGCTCCGCTACAACATCAACCGACTGAAAGGCGCGCATTTAAAAAAATGAAATTATGCTGCTGCACCCTGTATTGTGGTTTGCAATGAATATTTAACACGTCACATCCATTTTAATGATTACTCTCTTTAATTCTGAAGTAAGGAAACTTGACACTAAAGGTGTCCAGCTGTCGATCGGATATCATCGGCTATTTCCGTAACCGTTCGGGTATTAGAAATGACCGACGACGGTTGCCGCTCTCCTGAAGTATTAATTGACCGACATCTGTTGAGACACCTCAAAACTACATATAACTACCTACAATAACGATATGTTGAAGAGCTTTGAAACTTCACAATATTATTTTCTACAACTTAGAAATGATTTCAGATTTTTATGGTCAAAAGTATACAGCGACTATTTTTTTTAGGTTTTCACACTATGTTGCTGTTCCTTCTTCCTGAATTGTCTGTCATTATGGCAGATGTGTTCGTACTACACAATATGCAGATTGCGGTTAAGTGTGTGTTTATGTATGTAGAATTGTTAATGTGATTTTCCGCCTTAAGTTCTGGTGAAGCCATCTAATACTCAAAATTGTTTGTGCATTTATGTAAATTTAAAAAGAAATTCCTGTAAATCGCAAGCATCCACAGGACCGCATCGTACGTACCGGACGATTGCATTTATCGGATTTATTAGTGCCTGATTTGCCAAACTTTACTTCAAACCAAATCAATATTAAATCTAGGCAACGCCGAGTAAACGACGGCTAGTATTAAACAAGGTTTGTAATAGTAATTTCATGTATTTCTATACTAAGAAATCTGTATTACAAGCAAGCCAGTAACTAGGTAACAGTAACTAAGAGTAGTAAGATTAAATTACCATCGGATTTTATCATGAATAAACTTTCTACGTAATTCATTCAACACCGCTTCATCTCACGAGAATAGAATGAATTTCGAGATCGCTTTTTGGTTCTAGGAATTCAGGAAACAAGCTCTGAAGGGAGAAATATATCGAGTACTTGACAGCTACACCAGACCCAAGCACAGAAAACCATATTATGACGGCCAGCGTGTTCTATCGGCAAGGCTCTTAACCGAAATCCGAAGGTGGCGGGATCGAATCCCGGCGTGGGCAAATAAATTTTATTTGTATTATTTCACAATTAATTCATTTAAAATAATATATAGTATATTTGCGGCATGTTACAGAGTGGAAGATACTCTTAGCTCTCGGTATCGCCGTAGTGTAAGACCACCATTCAGAATTGAAACGTTGCTTGAAATGGCTTTAGCCGTGTTTGGTGACCAGATCTGAATAGCCAGGTACTTCCCACCTTCCTCTTCCCCATCTCCTTCCCCTCCCCACTACCTTAAGCCTCACAACATACCCCAATTGCGGATGCCATAGTCTCACTGGCTCCAGACGGAAGCAGTTGGGACTCTTGTGCGGTACTCATATAAAAAAAAAAAAAAATTTAAATTAAATTTTTTTTTTTTTTTTAAATGGCTTTCCCCATCTTCTTCCCCTCCCCACCACCTTCAACCTCACAACATACCCCGATTGAGGATGCCATAGTCTCACTGGCTCCAGACGGGAGCAGTTGGGACTCTTATGCGGTATTCATATATTAAAAAAAGAATTCTTACATACACGTTCACTTCACCACATTCTGCACTAATGATTAACGCTGTAACATTGTCCGAAATGTTCGCTAAAGAAGGGAAAGCCCAACACGGCATTAACCTGACATGAATATTATAGTGACCCGATAGTTGATTTCCTGTCAGTTGGCCTCCAAAATTATAATTATTATAAAATTATGTATGTTTTTGTGCATTATTTACCAATGTCAAACTTAAAATCAACTTATAAAATTCCTTTATTGGTAAGGATATCTAACGAATTTATTTACGATGTTTGTACTTGAACGCTGGTATATACAGTAGATAGACAAGTGTTTTTATCTTTGATGCATTTAAATGAAAATATATTTTATATTTTTATTATTCGGCGGTACGTCCTCTATTCACACCCCTTCTGGGTAACTTAGTTATATTTTGTGTTAGTAAGTTTACAGTATTTTTCGTAAACAGACTGCATATTGTATATAAGTCTTCCAGGAAGGCAACTGTCGAGGATCGTCTGTCGTGGAATCAGATCTTTTGGGTATAAACACCCTAGAAACATCGTTATTTATTTTTGGGGTGCTATGACGTGTTACGCTGCCTCCTTCTTTAGCCAAACTTTTTGGACAGCGTTATAGAGTTCATCATCAGGGCATACGTGAAAAGTTGGCTAAAGAAGGAGACCCCAAAAAGAAATAAACAAAATACTTTTCGCCGTGAAAATCTAAAATCATATCGCCCTAGAAATAATTAAAATTGCTCCCATATGAAAATGTTTGTTATGGGGAAAAAGGTATTAAGTATTGTTATGGTATTAAGAAGGTTCTTTACTAACGCAGAATCAATTCAAATCAACTCTTCTTTGAAAAGTTATTCAAAGCAATGAAAACAAATATTTAGAATTAGCCCGTAACCTAACCTAACGTAACATATTTAAACAATTTTTTTCATCACTTTAAATGATTTTTCAAAGGTGTTGAGTTGATTTCATTCCAAGTTGTACGGTCACCCTTCAAGAAATGGATTTCTACCTCGAATTCACAGTTTCAAAATTAGAAATAAAGGCATTTCAAACATTACATGTAGGTACTTAAATTGAAAGCAACTAATTTTTGTTTGGACTTAGTACTAAGTTTTTCACAAGAACAAAACAGAGAGTATCCAATGCCAATCTGAAACTTGCCGCAAATATACGCATGTCATTTTCTCTAAATCAAATATTATTAACACTTCAACTTAATGACAGATCACTCCCCTCAATCGTGTTTAATTTCCAAAGATACACTTTAATCTGTAGGTATATTATTCATGTACCAAAAACAACAGACAAACCCCGCTATGTAACACCGATAGGGCTTGCGGGACCTTGAAAGCTACCCTTATATTAAATCCAAGATCTCATCCGACCCTACTTAGTAACAAGAGGCCTAAGGGCTGTGCCCAGTGCCTAACCTCATTCCCTACACATCCCCTAGACTCGAGCATTCACAACTAAGGAAAATCGACGGCTGTGTAATCGAATTCAACTACTTAAGATGTCTCAAAATTCTAAAGCGTATCAAAATGAGAACCTCAAATTTCTTCCTTTTTAAAAGGATAAGACTTTAATTCAATTTTTTTTTGTAATTTCGTACAACGGTGTGTCCTTGACTGCATGCTGTAGAAATTATTATTAAGATCCTTGAAACATTAATAAATTTCTACATCCTCATCTAAATAAACCACTTATTGAATTCAAACATAATTTAATCATTAACCATTTCGTAAATACTTGACAGTCCTTTATCTTTATTTCTGCACAATTTTTCTTTCCAATTCACTTGCGTATTTCCTGTCCAATATCTTCTTTTCTTGTTGAAGATTTTTCCAAAACGCTTTCCTTAAATAATTAATGCGTTGAATTAAATAAAAATTGTAAAATGTTTTACAACGAGGTGACAGACTGAAGGGTGACAAACGATTGAAGAATGCTAAGGCTGGTGTAAGCGATATGGAAAAGATTAATCTACACTCCATAAAAAAATAAGCTTTTGGTTTTGGGAGGAGTACTATTAACATAATAGAAAATAAGGCTCCGCGATCGAGGAGCAAGGCTCTCGACTAGCAATCTAATTCTTTAAAACTGTTTGGCACCACTGTGTACTAGTGCCTACATCTACATGTTTATGTACTCAGAGCCCAGTGGCACCAGAAAACCACTGTAACAATAATAATTTAGTCTAGTGTCCAGTGTAATTCGCCGGACTCGAAAAATACATTTATTCCAAAATTTATTTGTACAAAAATTGGTTTGAAATAATGTACCTACCAATATAACCACGTACACACAGATATTCATTAAAATCGTTATCCTTTCTTAGTTGCATACTCTATAAAGTACTTACTTCGACTTTATATATTTTATAATTTTTGTATTCTTTAATGTATTGCTTTCTATGTTCTATTCTTTTCATATTATTTTTATATTCCACAATATTCTTCCATACTCTTTTATACTCATTTATTGTTTCCATACTCTTTAGTCATTTACATTCTTTTATATTCATTTGTATTCTTTAAATTTCTTTAATATTATTTTATGTAATATGAATATATATATATATTTTTATATTCTTGCACATTTCTTTATATTGCGTCTGTTAATGTACTGTATACGAAAATCGACTACCACAACACAGGCATGTGCCTAGTATGGTGGTCGAAAAATCCCCAATTTGTGTAACAAACAATTCAAAGAATAAAGAATCTTAAAAAATCTTTAAAAAAATTCGGAGGTCGCGGGTTAAAATCCCAGCGTTCGCTAGTACATTTTAAGTGATTGATTTGTGTTTTCACAATTTAATAACTTAAAAATAATTTAATGTATATTTTTTGCAACGTTCCCGAGTCGAAGATATCCTCAGTATCGCCCTTGTGTAAACCACCAATCAGAATTGAAACGTTGCTTTAGCGGTGTTTGGTGACTAGATCTGACTAGCCAGGCAATTTTACGCCTCTGTCTTTCCCATCTTCTTCCCTCCCCACTACCTTCAGCCTCACAACATAACCCAACTGGGGATGCCATAGTCTTACTGGCTCTAGGTGGTTAAGGGCAGTATTGTGCAGAATTCACATTTAAAAAAAAAATTGCAATTTATCTGTAAAAGAAAGAAGGGTGATTTTCCACTCGGATATTTTAATATAACTGAAAGATATAACAATAGTTTTTATTTAATAAAACAGGCCACGCACTGAGCGACTCGCAAAAAGGTTGGACATTTCGTTTTATGCGATTGTAAAATTTTATTTGCGTATTGAATACATTCTGGTTGTTAAAAATAAATTGGGTGCTCTTGGTCGGATGGGTTCGATCCCTCTCAGATAAACACAAAATGCCTTATACAATGATTTCAATGAGGATTATAATAAATATTACAATGTCGCATTGGCCACGAGAATGATAATGTAAGCATTTTCGATAATTCGAAATATTTGCCATTTACGATTATTTTCAAAATTGTGTTGAATTTAAAAGCTCAAGAGTTTTATTTTTAAATATAAAACGATAAATTGACAGAAAATGGAATATTTAATAGTTATCTTTTTGCTTTTAGAAAGGAAGAAAGAAAGAAAATTAAATGAGATGCTCTTCAAAGAAGAAGAAAATACTGATAAATCGGAATAAAGCATGAAACAGAATAAGGCACACAAAATTAAAAGATAACAGTTGCAACTGTGACTCATACGCAGGATCTTTTGTAATATAGGGAACATTGGGAACTATATTGGGTCATTTTTATTGATCCCATATTTCAAATTCAGAATTAACAATTATATGAAAACTATACAGATCCGATCGATGATTTATTACGAATTTGAGATCGACAGGAATGACAATGGACATCAAGAAAAAATATTGGTCCCAGTGGCCGAGTTGGTCAAGGCGCTCTGTTCCGGTAAGACAAAGGTTACTTGGTTCGATTCCCAGTTACGACCGTTACATCTGTTTATTTTTGTGTGCATTGTTCTGTTTTATTTTTCAGTTTTTTTTTAATGATTTGCTTATAAGTATATATTATTATTATTTGTATCATTAAAATAACTATGCTTAACAAACCTCGGCTAATTTTTGTTTTAATTGGCTTCTTTACTTTTATTTCTTTCTCTATTTTTATCTTTTTTTCTTATTTTATACAACACATTTTTGTAAGACTATAAATATGCAATGCATACACAAGTTACTTTTAAGTTTGAATCCTCTGAACAAAGTATACCTATTGTTTTTATTTTTTTATTAATATTATTTTAATAACTATGCTAAACATAAAATAAAAAGAAACGTAGCAACTGTTGCTACGTTTTAAACTTATTATTTCATTTTTTCCTCTTTCTCTTTTTTTTGTTTCCTCCATTTTTCTTTTGTTTGTACAAAACATGTTCATACTCATCCTGATTTGACTATTCTAAAACGGGAATCCTCCTAGCTGGGCAATCAAAACAATTCATAAATAATGTTTGTAATCTTGTACTAATTTTTTTTTTTAATGTTTAGATTTAATAGTATTAACTTCTTCAACACATAGATGTTATCGTTATTATAGTTATTATCTTCAAAAGTTATTTCATAAAAAATAAATGCTTTTGTTTATCATCATAATAAGAAGTTCTTACCTAAATAATACAAAAATGCAAGTTATTATTATTTATGAGGAACTATTAAAAATATTTTTGTTTACTACAATTTAAATTTTTTTTCGTATATTTTCTTTTTCCGTACCAGGCAGTGTGTTATCACTTAAATTATGTATTATAAACCTACACTACATTATTGTCTTATATTACTGTGATTCCGTCTGCAATGAACTGTGTTTCTATTATTTTCTATTTCGTTTCTTTTTTTTTCTCACATGTTATGTATAAAGTATTAACACTCAAATGCACTTTTATTTTTCTTAACACTAGCTCCACACAGGAGGCCCTGATAAAAATAAGTTCCCTCAGGGCCTATGTCATCTTGGGGTTGGGGTGTTGTGGGTATTTAAACCTTTAATTGCTGACGTTGGAGTCGTCGGACGGCATGCATACATTTAATTACGTATTTCCGCCTCAAATTAATAAAAATATTCAGATACAAATTTTGAATGGATTTTGTCAATTTTGTACACAATGTTGAAGGCACTAAGTAGTACATAATAAAACCAATTCTTCAGGTGTGTCATCGGCAATAGTGCACCTACTAACTTGCGTCAACAGTTAAAAGTTAAAAGAAGGGAAGGAGAGAAAGTTCTGGGAAAGAAAAATATAAGATAGATTCCTACCCATCTGGGGGGTCATTGTGTCTGACGCATGAATGCATCCCTCTATCCGCAGGGCAAGGCGGTGAGTCAAGAAATTCTGGCTGGAGGGGTCAAAAAGTATCCCTCAAGCAATTTCTCCGGATCCGGCCCACCACGCAGTAGGTGGGCAGATGCACCAGCCATCAAGACCTGGACAAACCTCGCTCCATGAACTCGGACATCCCTGCTAAGTCATCAAACGTAACGAACCACTTGGGGTAACCTGTGACAGAGGTATTGGTTATCCAACAAATGGTTCCCGAAGCGACAGTACACATACTTGACTCCCAAATTATACTTACAAATGTTTGTTTAATTTATGACATTGTTACAGTATTAAAACATAATATTGTGGCAAAAACAAAATAGTTAAATACATATTTTAATCCTTTTCTACGACAATTAAGAGAACAAGCTCTTGTAGGAATTATTTCATAATTATATACTTGTGTGTACAATTAATATAATCTTAAGTACAAGGATGTTGTGACGGTAAAATTTTAATTTGACTTTAAATAAAGTTAAAGCATTTTGATTGGTAATGTTATGGTTGTTATTTTTTTAAGATTAATTGTCCTTTTTGTTGAGTGATATAAAATCAGTTTTTTTTTTTACTTCTTCGGGAAGATTATTTAAATATTTAATGCCTTTGTAAATATAATTATTGTGGATTTGTTGTTGAAAATAGAGGATTTTGAATGTAAAATTTTTGCCGTATTGACGAGTTACATATAGTATAAAAATATTATGTTCAATTCTTTAACCGAACATTAAAACTAGTTTGTGCCTCTGTATCTTGATTTACATCGTTTAAAATGTGACCATCGGGCAAATCCTACAAAGGCTTCAATAATTAACAAACATAAAATAAAATAAAAATTGTTAATGCTATGTTTTTCTTGGAATTTATGCATTCACAACTCATTCCAATTTATTGCGAACGGATGAAAATATCGGGAAAAGGCTTCTTCGAATTGAATATTCCAAAGATTCATTCATGCCTACTTACAGCGAAAATAGATTTAAATGATAAACTCGGATCTTTCAACGGCTGTATTCAGCGAAGCAGCTAATACTGAAAATTTTTAAATATTAAATCAAAAAGTACTCCATAACTCCAATTTATTGCCACTGGAATTTGAGAGCGAGTGTAACGTATTATTAATGATACATAAATACCTTTTAATGATAATATTATTTTTCTATAAATGCACCAACTTTGTTCGTATGTTTTCTGTATTACTATGTTTTAATTTTTTGTCCTATCTGTCTGTCTAGAAAAAATTATATCATTCAATTTCAAAATCGCTTGGTATTCAATTTCAAATACATTCTCTGTTTTTTAATAAATCGACCCTTTGGTAAAACAAGGTTCCATCTATTGAGGTAATGTGGTGTTATAATGTGATCTTTAGTAAGCTACTCTAGAATTCATTATCGCACGACATTGTTATTCCAAAGGGTTGATATTCCAAACGCGATTTGACTCAAAAAGGATTTTTGGAGGCAGATAAGAGACTCTTTCAAATTTTGATTTTACATGTTTGTACATATGTTCATAACGTACGCTTCGGCGGCCTCCGTAATCGAGTGATAAGGCTCTCAACTAATCTGAATATTGCGGACTGAATTGCAAGCGCGAGCAAGTGAGTTTTATATGATTGGTTTATGTTATTTCACAATTTAATCATTTAGAATAATATTAAAAGTATTTCACGAGTGTAAGATACTTTCAGTATCTCTCTGGTGTAAAAACCATTCAGAATTGAAACGTTGCTAAAAATGGCTTAAGCCACGCTTGATGACCAGATCTGAATAGCCATTAACATCCTCACCATCCTCTTCCCTGTCTCTTTTCAAGAATTTTTTTTTTGTGATCAACAAATTGTGATCTATATGATCTTGTGTGTTGCTAAACTTGTCACTTTATTACAATTTGATAGAAAGCTGAAACCTAGAAACTAGAATCAGCGTTTAACGAGAACCAAATGAAAATGGCTCAAAATGGTGCTGAATGGCAATGTGATGACAGTGTTATATTTGAATTTCTGCGACCCTTTTGACATTGTGTCTCAGATTTCTTACAACTAATACAAGAATTTTGTTGCTACATTGTAAGTGTAGAGGGCCATCAAAGTGTACCATTGCTTAAAATGATATTTCAGAAAAAACGTTTCACTATTTTCACTTAACATCTCTTACAAACGGGCAAAACGCAAAAATCATCCAATCCATCTTTAGACGAGCCTTAACTTGAAACTGCCGATAACCATTGTTCACAAATGCAAACGCCGAAACTAAGCAGAAACTATCTACGAGTGGAAGCAGAGTGCGGAGAAAATAGAAGCTTTGCTGAGTACAATAGGTTTCGCGTAGATACATCAGTAGAACGGTTGATAGGTTGATACGTAAGGTCTCCCTGCGGATTTAGAAGCCTACATACATTTCATGACTATCGAAAACTTTCCGGTTTCAGAGATTATTAAAGAGGATGTAAAGTGAAGCCTCGAGGCGGAGGGTATTGTATACGCAGATCATGTACCTGCCTGTATCCTGTACCCTGAATTAATAATAATAGGTATTATTAGGTTGAACCGATTTGCGGAAATTCGAAGGAACAATATAATTGTCAACGTGTACAAATGTAGGGCAATTTGTGAGAATCAATTGAAATATTAAAAAACTTTATTGTTGAATAATTTGCCCGCATTTGTTAATGGTTGACATTTGTCACATAAGAACGGGTCCTTTCAACAACTCTGTGGTTTCTTTCTCCTGCAACACGGGTCACTTCTTCTTCTCCTCAAAAAGACTCTCCACACAGCATCTCCAAAGATGACATGGGTTCTGAGGAAAATTATTTTCCTGAAAATCGTCCCTCTCTAAATAAATATCCTTTAAAATTACTTCCCCTCCATACATCTCATCTTTTATAACGGTCGCCGTAGTGCAGCGGTAAGGCTCTTGACTCGCATTCCGAAGGTCGCGGGATCGAATCCCGGCGTGGCAAATAAATTGATTAATTTGTGTTATTTCACAATTTATTCATTTAAAATAATATATGGTATATTTGCGGCACGTTCCAGAGTGGAAGATACTAACAGTATCGCCCTAGTGTAAGACCACCGTTCAGATTTGAAACGTTGATTGAAATGGCTTTAGCCGTGTTTGGTGACTAGATCTGTATAGCCAGGTACTTCCCACCTTCCTCTTCCCCATCTCCTTCTACTCCCCACTACCACAATAGGGGATGCCATAGTCTCACTGGCTTCAGACGTGAGCAGTTGGGACTCTTGTGCGGTATTCAAATTATTTTTTTTTTTAAAAAGTCTGAACTCCACCCCAATCTTCCATACAATTCTTAAATTTGCACATTTAAATAACATTAATATATAAATTCACCTTTCTGTTTCTGTAATTTGAAATGATGGCCTAGAACACCCTTAAAGGGTGAAGGCCAGATATAATTGAAAAAAGAGGAATTTTATACTGTGTCTAAATAAATAATCTTTCGCACAATAAATAAATTAAATAATTAAATAAAGACAAAAAAATCTGCTGATATTACAAGTTAGTGATATTTTAAAAGAAGCATTTAATTTAAGTGCATCTAAAACGTTCGGTTATTTGACCATGAAAAGCCATAAAAGTAAATCACAGTGCCAGCGATGTTTTAGACTATAGCTCTCCTATTTGGCGTGTTCGGCATTCCACAAGCGTTTTGTAGAAAAAATACCTCGGAGAAAGTAACTTTAAGAAAAGTTGTGTCACAAACACTTTTCGCAGAATTTCATCACGCTAATGCAGTCAATACAAATGCGATCTAAGGGGACCGGGTTTACAGTAAAATCCAAGGAAGGTGTACATAAAAAATCATGCCTTAATAATCATGTTAATAATTCATATCATGATTTAAAAAATAATAACAATACTTTATTTCGCGTTTCAGTCCATCTATGATTGTAATACTGAATTTGAATTTCAAAATGTAAATTAGAAAATTGTGCGAAGAATTTAGACAAGTCCTTTATAACTTGTCTAAATTCTTTGCCAAATTAAAAATCAATATAATTTATAGGACAGCTGACCAAGCGCGGAGAAAGAATAATTAAAATGTTTGTTTATACGATCGTTTTGTAACAGTACAAAAAAATCATAACTTTTTAATTTTATTTTGGCACTAATGAAAAAAAATTATCACATTACATGATATAAACACTTAAAAGAAACACAATTTAAAATATTTATGGTTTGAAAATTAACCTGTTTTTAACGCTTTCTTGGATAAACAGTGAAATAAGTTTTCATCAATATCTCTAACAAATTAAAAACAATCGTCCAATAATGGTACACAATAATAGTACGATCTACCTTAGTTGTTGTAAAACATGAGCTTAAAAAATTATTAACAATTTTTTCAACTTTCTCCGATTTTGTCTCACCCTGTACTTTAATAAATAACTAGACAGGGCGGTTTCTGCTTCATTGATTTACCCCCAGGGGTGTAGTTGCAAACAATGGAAATGAGGTTTTAGTTTATTTTGTTTTTGGGATCATCAATACAGATAAAACGATAATAGACACGTCAAAGAATTAGATCCGGTGAAACATAAGATGTTGACGTGAAGCTCCATTGGAGTGGTTAGATAAGAGATACTTACAGAACATTTAATGCAACATTTTGTCAAAAAACCTTTTTTATTGTCGTACTTAATTCTATAATAAAATCCCAACCTCAATTTTGGTTCGCAACAATATTGTAACATGTAAAACTGGTACGTCACTTCATTTAGATAGGGTTCTAACTCCACTTCACCTTGTTCTGAGATATGAGGTGCCAAAGTTTGCAAAAACGATTTCTCATAATCTATTTACCAATTTCCGATTTTGAAGTTGAAAATTGTTCAACGTATTTTTATTGAACATATTTTAAAGGAAAGTATTTAAATATGACTTATATTTACCCTTTTAGAACATACCTAAACATGCAAATAGAACCCTGTGCAACCAGCTAAGGCATAATAATTCATTGCACAAGGTTCTAATTACATTTTTCCAATGCAATTCCAAGCTAGGGCCACGTTCTATTTAAATATTTTCCATTAAAATACGATAAACTAAAATTGTTAAATAAAATACGAAAATTCGTCTTTGGAAACTTCGAAACCTTAGAAAATGATAAGGCGTAGTTAGAACCCTATCCAAATGAAGTGACGAACCGCAATGCGCCTTTTTTTAAGATCAACTGTCAAATATAAGAAAAATAGAGAGTGTAAGTGTAGTTAGATCCTTGTCAAAAGAATTATCATTGAAAATGCTTGATGTCAAAACTTTTTCATACATATATCTACGAAAATACAACACGGATGGTTCTGAAAATTATTTTGGGTATAGAAATGAGCAAAAGAAATGCTTTGGCATTCAAAGGTCAGTTTTGAAAAAAATGTCAGTTAGAACCTTATCCAAATGAGGTGACGAGTAGTATACTGTTAATTCCTCTGATTAACTATACAGTTCCGATGATCAAGAGTTTTTAATAATACTTCGGTTCGTCAGAGATTAACCCTCGACCCGTCGAGTGGGGTATTTAAAAACCTAGGTTCTACAGAAATGCTAATTTTGTTCGTTTTAAATGTTCCCACTGATTCCTTACTTTAGGTAGCTTCCTAAAAGGGACGCTAGCGCCGCTGTGAGATACAGACTTGTGTTTCAGCGTGAGGCTCAACAAAAATCAACAAAATACAATGAAAAACCAAGTTAACATGTTTTTTTATATCATTCTGTTGATTTTTTTGTAATAATAATAAGTCTGTATCAATCTCAAATACTTATAAGCTTGATAGAAATTGGTTAGATTTTTTTTAAAAGTATGCTATTAAAAAATATGATTCAAAATTATAAAAAAATGTTCCTTTTTGATTTTTAAGCATTTACATTGAAAATATATATTTTCTATTTTATTATTTATTTTTATTTCAATTCAGCCCCTATCACCAGGCTATCATCAGTTAAAATAACACATGAACTGTTTGCTAGTACAATAATGTAATCATATTTTCTTTTGGGGTCCTAGGCGACCCCGCGCGACACCTCGCGTTAATAAAAAGACGCGAAGGGCGGAGGGTTTAAAGTCTTGCTTTTTGTCCTATATTATAGTAGATTATGAGTATATTTTTGTAGATGACGAGTTTTGTGTCGTATTTACAATGAATTACAACTGGACTTAACATCCTTTTTAAAGAATGCTCTGCGGCAGAGAAACCGCCCACCTGTAAATTGTATTAGACGCAAAAGTCCGAAAATTGTCTTTATCAGTGAAACCTATTGAGACATTAAAATCAACTGTTTCACACACTTCGTAAAATACAATTTTAATATGTAAATGAAATCCGCAGCACGGGAGATCCCAGTGAGCATATTACTATTTAATATAACATATTATTATTTACCGAAGGAAAGGCAGGAAAATTGTATTAACAAATTTATTATGTATTTTAATTAGGTACCTACATAATATGTTACCAAATTTAATTTCTCTTTTTATTTTAGATTTTTAATTACTCTCATTATTATAAAATAATTGTTTATGAAATATGGCAGACTGGGATTGCACTATCCTCCCAGTCCTGCTGGAATAAAAACTCAAATAATAAAAAAATATATTAAATGATAATAAATTGATAAATGTAAAAAGTAAAATCTTTTGTCATGCCACTTCGTTCAACCTTTCTTCACATTAGCTCCAAACAAGAGTCATGCTTTTGTCATGCCATAGGGTCTAAGTCATCTTTGTGAATGCTATGTATAGCTTTTTGGGAAAAGAAAGGTGAGGAAGTTCTGGGAAGGAAAACGGTATGAAGGGTGTAAAATCAGACGTGTGAATCCAACCCTCCTACTGCCGTGCAAACCGATCGGTTAAAAGTCAAGGTGGGCAAACCCAATCTCCGCCAAGACCCAGACAAACCTCAATCCATAAACCTGGGCACCTCTCCTAAATCGCTAAATGTAGCGAACCACTTGAGGTGACCTACGGCAGGTGTGGTGTGCGTATGTAAGAGCGTGAGTGCAAGCGAGATGGCATGCTTGCACGAAGGCTATAAAAGGTAATGGGTGTTTGTAATTGTCCTCCTTTTGCATTTAGCAGCTCTCCAATAAATAGTTGTACAATACTACGTGTATTATTAATTGTGTACAACTCTGTACGACACTGCTACACTACCGACATCACAACATTACAGCAGGGGTGTTGGTTATCCAGTATATGGTTCCAGGGGCAGCGGTACTCTTACCTCAGAAACATACATTTTTTAATGGGAAAACGGTTTAGCAATTACAACTGTACGGGGCCACTGCAACTCCGGCATTCAATAAGGTAATTTTTTCATACTAAATGAATTAAAAGAAAAGGACGTGGGGGAGAGGAAGGTTGGGAGATGCCTGGCTTTCAACTAAAAACAGCCAAGATTAGTTTCATCACGGCGATAAGCTGAGCAATGAGCATATCTAGCGTTACGTAACGTACAAGTCTGAAATTATTAATGAAAAAAAAATCACTCTTGTTCGTATTTTTTTTTTCGTTAATTTGATACCTATGATGATGAAGGAGATTAACTTCTATGTCTCTAACGCGAATACCGTGGAAGATCCCATACACTTTTTTATGCTCCGAAAGCGAGTACTTCTTCCTATCAGAATGTACCATTAAACAGAGCAATTCAACTGCTCAACGATTCTGCATTAAGCATCGACATCTTCAATGTTCAACCTAGAGAGAATTAAGTAACTATCTTTTGGCATATGTCCCAACATGTGAAACTGTCTCCATGCACTTCTTTTGAATTTAAATTTTGTCATCTTCTGATATATATCATACAGTTCTTTGTTGTGCCGGATGCGCCACTGTTCCCCCTCTTTCACGGGTCCACTTGTTCTTCTCAGTACTTTCTTTCAAGGTATCCAGCATTTCAGCCATCTTTACCGTCAGTGTCAGCGCCTCACATCCATATGCCAATACGTTCTAACAATTATCACTGCAGACCAAAATTTTGTTTGATTTATTTTTCTTAGAACTAGAATCATAAATAATGTAAAATCGTTATTTAGAACCATTTGAAAAAAAAAATACCAATCGTTTCATAGTCGAATTATTCATTTACGAATCATTGCTTCATGTTTTGGATCTGATATATTTTACGATCTGAAATTTATTCAAAATTAACGTTCAAAAGCGAGCGCAGTAAAAGTAAGATCTTCAATTATTTAATTTTTTTCAGCTATTTGCATAGCGCATTAATCACAAAAGCCGTATTATTATTTTAATTTTTGACGGTCCGCAAAAAAAAATATTATTCAATTAATTCTTTAATGGTTTTAAAATGAGCTTCATAAAATAATTATTTCAACCATAAACAAAATTAGTGCGTTGACATTTAGCGTTTTTTTATGGTTTTAAAGCTTTATTATTATTTTCTCATTTCTTTTACATAAACTTCATACAGGAGACCCAGAGGAAAATAATTTGCCTTAGGATCTATTTCATCTTTGGGGATGTTGTGTGGGGGTTTTCTAAAAGGAAAGAGGGGAACTTCCGAGAAAGAAAAGGGTATGAAGGGTGGGTACTAATATGGGGCCAGTGGGTCCACGCAGTTTGTGGGCGTGTGCATCCGCCGACAGGACTAAGACAAACCTTGAAATTTCCCATGAACCCAGTAACCCCTGCCAAGCCATCAAAGTAGCGAATAACTTTGGGTGACCTATGGAAGAGGTAATAGTTATCCAATAAATGGTGTGGCGGCGGTACCAATGCCCGCCTCAAAAATTGAGGACTATGGTGTATTAATGGCCGATAGTTGATTTATAAATCTATCAATTTGAGAGGCGGGTATAGGTTCCGCCGCCCCGTGAACCATTTATTGGATAACCAACTCCCCTACCGTTGATCAACCCAAGTAGTTCGCTACGTTTGGTGACTTAGCAAGGTTGCCCGGGTTCATGGCGTGAAGTTTGTCTTGGTCTTGGTGGTGGATGCGTCTGCCCACGAGCTTCATGGCCGGATCGGGAGAGAATGGTTGAGGGAGTCCCTTTGACTTCTCCAGCCGTACTCTCAGGAACATCGCCTTGCATCGCAGTGGGAAGGATGGATTCATACGTCCGTCTAGATTACTACCACCCCTTATACCTTTTTCCATTTCATAACTCTCTCTCCTTTTCTTCCTAAAAAGACTTTCCACACAGCCTCTCCAAAGATAACATAGGCCCTGAGGGGAATCATTTTCCTAAGGGCCACCTGTGTGGAGCCAATGTAAAAAAATATATATACATTTATATGCAACCAAACGCAATATAAATAGAACTTAGACTAAAATAATACAACCTGAAATATTCAAAATCAATATTTCAGGAATCAGCAGAACGCGGAAATTATTAATAAACCATTTATAGTACCTACCTCTTCAGGATACGTTTTCCGAACCGAAACCTGTCAATTGTTGGCTGTTAAATTTCAGGGTTCATATCTAATTTCCGAAATTGAACCATTAAATTATTTCGACACAATTAAATCTAAAATCAATTGAATTTTAACGTCTTTGAGGTGTCAACATTATTTATGGACGGTCTACACATTTTAGATTAGAATTACTGCGGTTAGTAGTAGAAATTAAGTAGAAATGTCTACAATTTATTTGAAAAGGAAATACAAAAAGAATTTCAACTTTAAGTTACAAAGTAAATTTATAGAAAGAACAACAAAACTGTTGCACTTAATTTAAAGTTTATTATGGTAAATCGCACTTGAAACAAAATGCACAAAACTACGCTGTACGTATTTTGCAGATTTGTTTCTATTATGAAGATAAATCAAAGAAGAGGGATGGATAATTTAAATATTGCAATGTCTCAACTCCTACCGACTATCTTGAGTCGTTGGGACTATGGCGTTATCATAATTTTATATGTTATAGTTCCCAATTATGTCTTCTGCGTGCGAACTGTACTTAAATCTCTCCAAATAAACAATAACAGTGTTAATTTCTAGTGAACTCTCAGGTAAGTGTGGTCCTTTGTATATTTTCTGCCTGTACAGTGCATTTTTACAGCAGCATCCCGTTCATTGGTCAAATCATTGTACATATAGTGTAGTACCGGTGATCGATGAACCGGTGGATGCAATTTTAGCCATTAGTTGTTGTAGTGGTTTGTCTAGTTTGTAGTTAGAAGTAAGATTGTAGAAATGTATTATTAGTTTTTACAGCGCCCTTGAGCTGATTTACACAAAAACGGCGCTATACAAGGATAGCTAAAACCTTTGCAACGTTTGGTAACAGCAGGGGTTCCCGGGTTGATTGGGTGAAGTGTGTCTAGGTCTTGGCGATGCCTACCCTAATATGCCTGCCCACCAGCTTGATCGGAAGGGGACGGTTTGGGAAGACCCTTCGACCTCTCCAGCCTTCTTAGCGGAAGGGATGAATTCATACGTCTGTCACTCCTGGACTCACTGACCTCTAGATTCCTACTCACCCTTATACATTTTTCTTCCCAAAACTTCCTATACTTCATTTCCTTCTCCAACGTTGACGTAGGCCTGAGAGAAATTATTTTTCTCCTGTAAGAGATAAATGTAAAAAAATTCCATCGCGGTGAACAAAGATTGTCTTGTTTTGGCGCAGAATATTGGATTTCACCGCTAGGGGATTATATTGTTTTATTTTTTGTATGAAGTATTTTGTGCTGATTCTACAAAGGTTCGACAATACACTAAAATATTACATGAAGAAAGAAAAAAAATTATATTACGTGAGTGGCCAGATAGGTAACTTGAGAATGAATTGTAACAATATTTAAACCATAAATAAATTAATTATCACTACACCCACCAAAAAACATAATGAATGTTCATAACAACTAGGGTGACAATCTGATTTTGGCAAATGGAACTTAAATAAAATCTTCTTATTTAAAAAAGGATAAGGTCAAAAAAATATGCCAATTCTCTGTAAAAACAAACCACTTCAAATTCTTTTTAAATTTAGCCAAGTAATTGGAATACTTAACGTACTCTGGCAGATTATTAAACATAAGTGGAGTCTGATATAAATAGTTTCTAAAATGTTTTGCCAAAAGAAATTATAGCACAGACTGCCACAAAGTTCATGAAAGAGCCAATTCTAGTGGTCTGGATGTGTTGGGTTCTTTCTGCAGATTTAGTATTGATAAAAAATCTACAAATTATTTTAGTGATGTACAGCTGTTCATTGCACATAATTTTGGATTCCTTGTAAAGCAGGTTCGATGCATAGCGGAATTTTGTATGGTATATATTACTTTAAGAATCAATTTGCGAGCAATATTTAGTAGCTCTACATTGGACTGTAGACAGAATCCCCGGTGTACTATATTATGAAATGTCTAGATTGGACAAAGGCATAATAGACGGTTTTTAATTTCTCTTTATTCAATATATGTCTAAGTTCTTTATAAATATAAGTAAGACTCCTTATAGTCTCACGGTCGTAACGTATCAACTTGGTCGTTCTATCTGAAATATTTATTAATAATTATACCTGTGTACCTGATACACAGTCTACACTTTGTAAAGGGGGCAAGCTTTGTTTGCTCAAGTTTGCTTTGCAAACAATTATGTATGCTTAGGTTATGAATGTCGGAAGGCTGATTTTATAATATCTACAACGCACAACTTTATTTCAACTGGTATTGGATTGCTCCTTGACCATATTTATTTGTAAAACGTTGCTATAGGAATCTATTTGTCTTGGTATTAAAAATATTCTTAATTTTTTAAATTTTATTTTACATGTTTGTAAAATCTTCTAGAGTGCGGAATTTTGCAATGATATGATATGCCAAGAGTGCCAACCGCTCTCAACCGTCTCGACCGAATGGAACTATAGCATCATGATTTTGTACGTTGTGACCAAACGATGCTAAAACCATTTCAATCAACGTTTTGATCATAGGTAGTTTTAACCTTGTGTGGACGTTACTGAAAGTACCTACCCCTCTGGAAAGTGTCGCAAATTAACAATCAGACATATTAATTTCAATAATTGTTATCCCGACTTAAAATACTTATTAAACGAACGCTAATTTGGCTTTTAATTTAAGTGGCATTTTCAAAATTGGAACTGATTGTGAAAAAATTCAGACAAGCGATACATTGGTAGCTACCTATAGTGTAATATTTTGAACAGAAACTTATTTTCAAAAATTAGAACTGATCAAATTATCTGGCCTTGTATTGCATAATTTTACAGGAATTAATATTGAAATAAAACAGATAAAGTTTACTTGTGCGTGACGGGATTTGAACCCATGGTTTATGGATTTGCAGTTGGGTATATCAACCACTTGACCGCAGAGCGCTTAGTTCCTAAAGACATGTATTTTTAAATTTATGGTAATATTTGCATTATTCCTTCTATCATACTGACAGCCAAACGTAATACATTACTAATATTTAGAACCAGCTCTGCTTAATGCGACTAGACTAAAATTCTTGCTAAGGTTTTGAGTTAGTTTTCTCCAAGAAAGTTTTTTAACGCCTGTCCAAGGGCTGATTGATCGCTCTTTAGAATAATTTAAACTTTTCTAACAAGTTTCAGAACACGATTCTGGTGATTTTTGAAGGAAATTATTAAGTTTTGTTAGGTTTACCTGTAAAATATATTATTTTCTTACGTCTTTTGATACATTGACGATGATCAAGCTTCATGTTTTGTTGTGAAACTTGTCGAAACTATTTTTATCGGCTTGAATTTAAAAGGTAATAAATTCAAATCCAACTGATGTTTGAAAGCTTTTTTAAGTACGATTATTGTTAATGCAAATGTATGCATCTCCCTTTATTACACGTTTCTTCATTCCCCCACCCAACCTGTAGTCATTACCTGTCCTTGTCAGACAGTGTGGAATTCATACCTATGCAATAGCAACAACGTATTTTACCAATCAGTCTGTTACAGAATTATCGATCCTTACTAAAATGTGCAGCGTAAAAATTATTGTAAATCAAATTCCTTTCCAATTCACTGTTTACCACGTTATTCTCATAACTTTGTCATAGTGACTAATTTCAGTCTGATAACTTGCAGAGAAAAAATGAAAGTTGACCGAATGTTGTACAAATAAAATCTCTGAGGCGCATGTGTGGTAAATCCATGTACATACATTCGTGTGAGAAACGTGAAGATCGGCATAGAATGCAAGGCTGATGTAAGCGTAATTAATAAGTTTAAAAAAGGGACGCTTAGATGGTTTGGGCATGTAGAGCGAATGAACGAGGAAAGGAGTGTAAGGAGAAAATTTGACGCAAGTGTGAATGGTAGAAGAAGCCGGGGACGCCCGAGGAAGACTTGATACGACCAAGTGAATCAGACACTTCAGTCGGGTCATGTCAAGAGTCAGAATAAAAGAAGAGCATGTATGAAACGATGTACGAATGTGAACGAGACGAGAAGTGGTGCCAAGACCGAGTTGTTTGGCGGCCCGTTCTCTCTACTTACCACTGCGAGAAACGGCGTGATTGTTAGTTAGTTAGTTAGTTTGTCACTTTTTGATTTCAGTCCACCTTATATATAAAAAATACAAATTAATTCGCTGACAAATACTGCTCCTAAGAGCCGTTGGGACGATTGCATCTCTAATTATTATTTTTTTTGTGAGGCTGAAAGGAATAAGGAAGGAAATTACATCGAAAAAGAGAATGAGTTGGGATAAATATTGTGCAGAAATGTTATTCATCCCTAATTCGCCCAAACTAAAAAAATCATATGACTTTAGTTTATTTGCAACGAGATACAACTTTTGTAGTCACCGGAGATGCAAAATAGTAGCTATTTCGCAAACTTGAAAAACGTAATAATTTATATACTCAATACTATATTTTTGATCGCCGGTGAATCTATCTGGGCGCATTTCCGGTTACACTACAAATTATTTTTATCCATTGCGTCGCCTGCAGTTACTGTGCATTAAAAAATCCCCCTTTGTCTTTGGGTATTTGGACTTACTCCGCTTCCAAAGCTAAGTTGACAAGTAGTTAATTAATATTCCAGACCGACTTGTAAGAGACTGGCTTACGTTTGTTTGCCAAGATGAGATCGTTAGCCCTATGTCAATATGGGTTAATGGGCTTAGCCTAATAGGGACTAGGGACTTGGCTGCCCGAATGCAGCCGGCTGCGACTGTACAAACGAGGTACAAACTATAAATACACAACCGACCCATCTTACACGTAAATCGACAATTTAACTTCTGTAAGACATTGTGAATACTTGAATAACTACTTATCTACGAAGCATTCCATTTGTGAAACTGTATCCTACTTTACATTATGAAAGTCGATTGAATTTAACAGCTTGATTGCTTAATTTTATTGATCTTCTACAAAAAGCCAAAAAAACGATAATACGTGCTATCAACAAGCGACCGACAAGATATTCCTCCACTCGACTCTTCACTGAATATAATGTCTTAAACATCAACTCCATCTAAAATTTACTCTAACGCATTTCATGTTCAAATATAAGAAAAAAAAACCCTCTTACATCACAATTACACCACCAGAACAATAACCAACCTACAATGTACCTACACTACGCAACAAATCAGCTCAAAGACATTTCATGTACTAGCTTCTAAAATATTTAACCTTCTCCCTGAGAACTTAAAAACCGAAACCCAACCCCATACCTTTAAAAAACAATTATTACAATGAATCCTTACATTTAGAAACTATGATATGTAAAACTTGCTACCTAAATTGAATTGAAATAAAATAATTACAATCTGTTACTGAACTAAATTGTATTGCATTATAAAAACTTTTAAAAACTATTATTATAAATATTGAATTGCATAATTTAATAACTGTATCCAATCTGTAAACTTCATCCGACATAACAGAGGGACATCCCTAGCATAGCGGATGAATTAACACTTTTGTTTTTCTTTCAATGTATAATGTTATTTCTTTAAATAAATAAATACAACGTACATTACAATAACTCATTGAGCACATTGTAATATTCAATAATTTCTTTAATTGAAGGTTTTAATAATTGAAGCCAGTGACAGGCAGACAGTTTAAAAATACTGTCTTCAATTATTAAATTTAATATTTTAAATTGGATAAGATAGTGTAGTGATGTATGTAACTCAACTTCGGTAAGATATTGTGTACAAGAATATTTGTGAGGCGTGCAATTTGTGTAATTCGTTTAATTTTGGTAAGATGTGCACAAGAATATTTACGAGGAATGCAATTTGTGTTATTTATTTTATAGTGATATGATGTATAAATAGTGATTGTATGTAACTTAACTTCGGTAAGATATTGTGTAAAAGAATATTTGTGATGCATGCAATTTGTGTAATTTATTTAATTTTGGTAAGATGTTGTATACAAAAATATTAACGAGGCATGCAATTTGTATTGTTTATTTAATTTAGGTAAGATCTAAGAATATTTATTTATCCACGAGGCATGCAGTTTGTGAAAAAAGTTTATTGCTCTATGTCCCTGTCTGACAGTGTGGAATACATACCTACGTACTTTCGACAATGTATTGTACAAATGAATTCGTTACGAAAATTGCGGAATGATACATCCAGTGATTCCCCAGTGTCATAATATCGATTCATAATATCGATCCTCACTATACCGTGCCGTTTAAAAAATAAGATTAGTCAGATTCCTTCTCGATGTCACTGTTTACCACGTTAATCTTGTGTCTTTTGTCTTACAGTCCACCTTATAAACATAAAAATACTAATTAATTCGCAGACGATTATTGCGACTACAAGTATATTTATCACAAGACTCCCTACTGCTCCCAAGAGCCAGTGGGACTAAGTGTAATGGATTGTAATGCAAACCAATTGTTTTAACAGCCATTGTAGTGTTAGCTTTCGAAATTTCATCTAATTGAACTTAATTGATATAGAATTAGAGTTTAGAATAAAGTGTTATTTCTTTAATATTTGTACTTTTTAGTTTAAAAATTATATAGGACATACAAAGAGACACTTTAAATTTGACAACATACAGAGAAATATTTACCTCAAAGATTTGGAAATATTTACGTACGGAGCAGTGCATTCAATTTGTTTTAAACATCACCACAATATCTACTCTTTTAGTTTATATGTTTTTTTTTTTAATTTGGATTGATTTTTTGTTGATTTAGAAGCCCGACCATAACACAAAGCATGGTACTTCAACGAAACAACGTTCGTAGATTTCATTCAAAGAGGCCGTGAAGGAATAATTCCGCGCAGGGCTTACATCATCTCTGGGAATGCTTTGTCCAGGAGTGACAGACGAATAAATCCACCCCTTCCACTGCAAGGCGATGTTCCGAAAGAGCCCTGCTGGAGAGGTCAAAGGGTCTCTTTAAACCAGTCTCTGTCCGCCGCTAAGACCCGAACAAACCTCACCCCATGAACCTAGGCACCTCTGCTAAGTCACCAAACGTACTTAACCACCAGGTGATCTACGGTGAGGTACTAGAGGTTTTGGTAATCCAATAAATAGTGCCCGGGGTAGCGGAACCCACCCCGCCTCATAAACGAAGAAATTTTTATTTTATAGATTTTTTTATGAAATTTAACTAAACTGACAACATTTTGTTTATTAGATGTTTGTCACATTTCAAAAATAAAAATAGGTTCAAAATGTAGGAAGAGCAATAATGAAAATAATGATTACTTATTTACAAACATCATATAACTCGATTAAGTAATAAAGACGATTGCAAGGTCATCCTCGTTGTTAGTGAATCTCAGTTTAATATCTGCATAATTATTAGTGGAGACCTTGTTCTACACACGTGCCATCAATTGAGCTAATAGTTGGGGTGTTAACGGTTAATTCCAAGATGCAATTAGTAAGCTGCAATATCTTGTTCCCTGTAACTTACCTAACCCACAGCACATAACCAATGATACTCGTACCTACGCTAGGCCACTAATTGATGTGTTTTAACAAGCTCAATAATTAATACTGCTTTTAAATTAATAAATCATTACGGTTGTTAACGCAAATATATAAAACTTTCCTTAATAAGTACTTTTACGTTTCCACCTATTTTATCTACCCACCTAAACCTTTTCCCGAGCTGACAACAAAACTCGGACTAGTCACAAATGACAATAATAATTTCAATCAGACCGGAGCCTAATTGTGTTTGTTATATGCGGTACAATGGTTCATATTAACCTTTCTGTGCATTCAACATCCACATTTAGTTCTGAGTGCTTGCAATGATTTTCATTGATCTCTTGGTGCCTTCAACACTGTACTGAATTAATAAATGTTAATGAAGTCTATTGATAATTGCTGTGCTGTTTCCTTGCTCCATCAGTCCATAATTATATTGACGAGGAACCGTCTTGTTTTCTCAAGTGATTGTGCAGTGACAACCGCTAGAGGTGTCCCTCAGGACTGCGAGATTGACAAAGAAGGATTTATCCTCACAACCGAATAACGTTTGGTGAGTCAGGTCCTACCCATTTCAATATTATTATCCCGTACATTTTGCATCACAAAACAAATTTAAATACAATCCACTCTGTGAATCGCAGTAAATCTATATTACATTATTTATTTGTGATAACAGTTGTTGAAAGAAAGTTCAGTCAACGCTCAATGCGGATTTGTGAAATTGAACTTTAATTGGCAATCTTCAAATGCGAACTTAGGGGCCATCCATAAATTACGTCACACGAATTTCATGATTTTTTTACCCCCCCCCCCCCCCCCCCTCCCAGCATCCTACCCACTCCTCATACATTTTTCCTTCCCAGAACTTCATCCCCTTTTTTTACCCAAAAAGACCCCACACAGCATCCCGTAAGATGTCAAAGGCATTGAGGAAAAAAAATTTCTCAAGGTCTCTCATGTGAAGCTAATGTAAAAAAATAAAATTAATAACAACCTACGCATCTATTGGATTTTGCAAGTAGATCGTGGAAGCTCTAAAGGATTTAAATGTCGTTATTAGCAATCTAATATTATTTTCTTCGTGAATAATATTTTTCGAAAACTAACTCTGAAAAATATGTCGACAACTCTTGTTCTGCGAATAACAGCCTCCTTTTGAAAAGGGTTTAATTACATAGATTGTTCATTTCCTTCACCATAATACGTACCTACAACCAACGAAATTTTAATTAAAAATTTAAAATTGCAATTAATTTTTACTTCCATGCTAACGACTTTCTAATTTCACTTAATTTATACAAAATTTCTCACCCACTCGCCGACCAGTGTAAACATCGCCGTGATTCTGCTCAAATTTGACTTTCATAGCTTTAAGGATGTAATTAAGAATTTGGAAATTAAGTCTCCAGTTTTGTCCAATTACACTCCTCACACAGTATATTTTATCTTATATATAAAGTGGTTTTAATTTTTATACAAATCTACGGTTTTGTTCCATGATAGTTGAAACATTGCACACTTGAATCTCAAAACAAGAAAATTGTTACTGTTTACATCAGACCAAGGCTCAAAACTCAACAAAGCTCTAAGCACAAAGATCAATTAGCTCAAATCTTAAAGGTCAAAACTCAAAGCTCAATTCACAAATTGTGAAGCTCAAAGCGTATAAACTTTCATGATTTTTTTATTAATTATTTTATTATAAAGACAAAATAATAGTAGATAGTAATGTTTATAATTAATTTTTCTGAAAACGTATGTGTACAATTTTCTTTTTTCATCTGATATCAAATGATAAAAAAACCTAAATCGAACTATTCTTTAAACCTTTTTTTATATTTGCGTTAAAAATTTAAATATTTAAAAAAATTTTAAAAATTTTAAAGCGTATTTCATCATTTTTCAAAACCAGATTTTTGTTTTCGTACACATTTAGAAATATTCCATTTATTTGGATTTTATTGCAAAGCGGTAATTTTCTGACATTTTTTTATGTTAAATATTTTTGTAAATTTTGTAACACGCTTAGTAGAAGATTTCGACTCCGCAGTCCACAAGTGAAAATGGCTCTTTTTAGCTTTTTGTACTACCCTGTACACACGCAAGCTCTGGACAAATTTCAAAAGAGAACTACGGAAAGACTTCGGTTGCAATACAACAATGCATACCCTTTGATGTTCGGACTTCCCAGGCACTGCACTGCCTCATCAATGTTCACGGAAGGGCGAGTTCCAGGATTTACAGCTCTATTAAGAACCAGGACTGAGGGAAAGGATAAACAACTCCAGAAATATTCTCAACATAGAATCCTGATTGACTTCAGGATCGATCATAGAAGAACATTAGAGAAAGTATTGGCTCCCACAATCTCAGATCCGATAGATCAATAAGAGCTCAAAAAATGATTATATTTAATTTTTTTTTTAAGTTTTACGTGTATTACGCTGTAAACTTATTATCTTATGATACTACTTCCTTTTCTTACTTTTATTATTTATTTTTATTTCTTTCGAAAGAGGAGAGGTAAGAATGGGTGAAGTTTATTACAACTAATGATTACAATGTCATTAGAAAGAAAAGACTGGTAAAGTGAGAAAATTTTCAAAAGAGGGTTAATAGTTTTTTTTGCTTATTAATAACATTTGTTTTGATTTTATTTCTAAAATTTTAAAATTATTAATCTGCAATGCTGTACAACCTGTATGAAGTATTTTTAGTATGAAGTAATTTGTTGTTTTGACTAAAAAATTATGTTATGAACAAAGCGCATATAATACTCGCTTAATAATAATAAACGCTTCCATACTAGTAAAACCATTGTGCGTCTGTACAAAGCTGATAACAATAATTATTCGTTTAATTTATTGAAACTCTCCCAATGTCAAAAATAACAATCAAAATGAGTTTTAGAGACACTCAATAAACAAGACGAAAAACGTTTTCCCCTTTCAGCAGTTCGGAACTCTCTTTGAAAGTTACCCTCCGAGTGTTGTGATTATTCAGCAGAGAATCGTGTGTTATTGTAGGCAAAAATAAGCCTATTTCCGGCCGATTGTATGTAGCGAGTAGGTACTCGCGTCTACCCAAAGTTGAACCTTTGTGAACTGCTTCTGGCTTAATCTCGAAACTTTTTCTCCAAGGCTTCAAACTTTGGATTAATAATTACGGGCCGAATATTAAACAAGAAATACCGAAACTTTGTCTGTTGGAAGAAATTAATAAATCTTTGAACAACATGTTTCTCCATCTTCTTCCGTGGTACGGCGGAAGGTCTTGGTGGAACAATCTAAAAGTCTGAATATGCTGAAAGAGAAATCGGAGCTCTAGTGCTGTGTGGTCCTTATTATGATTGCAAACAAATAAAATATCTTTTAAGGGAAAGAAATGAGAGGAAGTGCTGCGAAGGAAAAAGGTATGAGGGGTGGATGGAAATCTACAAGTCGGTGTATCCAGGAGTGACTGACATTATGAATCCATCCCAGCCACTGCGGTGCGAAAGAGTCCTGCTGGAGAGGTCAAAAGGTCTTTCTCAACCAGCCTCTCCTGATCTGGCCCGTCAGGCATTTGGTGATGGCACATGAATACGGGAATCCTTGCTACGACATCAGTAGTGAACTATTTGAGATGATCTATGGCAGAGGTTTTGCTTATCCAATTAATAGTTTCCGGGGCGGGGTGGAACCGTACCCACCTCCAAATTTTGTGTTGGTTACGACAAAATAATTACAAAATCACTAGCAAGGGCACCACATTTTTTAAAGGTTTATTAACTTCAAATTACGCATGCCTTTTCAGCACATAAACTATGCACTCTGACTAAAAACACTCAATATGCATTCCTTAAAAAATAGAACAAAAAACCATGAATCAACTTTTTCTACAGAATTATTTTTTAATTAGAAATTTGTATCCTCCCATCGACCTCAGAGCACCAAATCAAGCAACTACGCAAAATAAATTTTTCTGCAACAATAATTCTAGAACCAACTACCACATTCATGCACCTATTTTTCGCATTCACACACTTGGAAACAAAGTCACCTAAAATATCGACACATCCATACTTAATATTATAAATGCGAAACTGCTCGAGTTTGTTCATGACCTTTTCACGCATAACACAATATAAAGACTTTAATAATTCTTTCACCAATAGAAAGCTAAATTATATGCGCAGACTATATGTTGTATATGATGGTAAGCTCTGGCGTTATGAAATTATAAATATTAATATATCATATTTGTTATACGTTTTCTGTCGCTAACAAAAGCGAGTTAATTGCAAATGTCAGAAAAAAATCATTCCCATGGAAACGATGTTGATATATTTGTGGGCTCTAAGCTGGTAGGTACTCGGCCCCCTGGTCAGCTACTGCCCCAGAAAATTCAAATATTAGAATATGTTTTGTTTTTATTGGACAAGCTGGAATAAACGTCAGATAAGAGTTTCTACATTAAAAATATAATTCGTAACGATTATAAAGACTGAATAATAAATAGTGTAATTTTGTATTTTATTAACAAACTTCCAAATATTTAATTAAAAATAAACATCCGAAATGTTTGTAAGCGCATAAATTCCGAACGAATGAACAAAATTGGATAAGTAATTCTTTTTTTCTTTGAGCTATAGCATTATGAAATTTAGGTGGTAGGCGAGATGTTTGAAAACTGAATGTAAGGGAATGAATATATGGAATGCGGGAGGGGATGGGGGTGGGGTGGGGGGGGGGAGATAATTGATAAGTGCAAGCGCTACAGTAATTTCCCGTAATACAATGCGAGCGAAGCCGCGGGGAAAAGCTAGTAAGGTATAATTCCATCAACGCGTTTAAAATTAATAAAAATAATTAACAAATGTGACCGGTCAGTGGCTGGGTCTGGTCTGGGTTTGGATCCCATCCAGGCATCGCGTGTTTGATTCTTCGGCTGGTTATTCCCAAATCACAGCACAAGCAAAATTTTCCGCTTATTGTGTTGGTATTTGGTAGGATATTTTCAAATACTGTGGTAATAACCCGAGAATGATTGTCTTTTTTTTTAAAAGAAAAATAAATAGAAATAAACAAAGATTTAAAAAAAAAAAAAAATTTAATAAAAATTTTAAGAACACGGCTAATCGCGCCACTTCAACTGATCAGATTAGGAATGTCTATGGTTCCCAACAAATTGAATGCCACCCAATACCAAAGCAGAGTAATTCACAGTGGTACTTACGGCTGTTTATCTTGCGAAGTTCAATTCTGGGGCTCGCACTTGGTTTGGACTAAAATATGTAGGGTTTTTCCCAGGCACTTATGTAATTTGTATGAGACGGATTCTTGAATGATTGACAAAGACGATTCTTAACAATAACCGTCTGATCCACCTGTTGTTAACGGTGGACGTCATGGATTAAATAACCATGGACTTTACGGCGGATGGGTGAAGTATTTTATAACAGTTAGGGGGTATTTCACCATCCTCCTCATAGATTATTCATACGGTAACGTACATTTTAGATTAATCATACAGGATTTATTAGTCGAAGTTTACTATTCGGCACTTGAACCTATGAATAATGGCTACATATTGGATAAGTTAGCCGAGTTTTTTACCAGTTGCAAGTATTTATTTGTTTATATTTATTAATATTCGTTATGTGTATGGATAAGCTATGAGGAGGATGGTGAAATACCCCCTAAGAATCCTTGGCGGCAATTACCCACGTCAGCTTGTTAGTGTAACAAAACGATATTTACTCTGCACTTTGGATTCATTGACTTGTCGTGATCTTGATATTATGATAGGGCAAGAGTAAGATGATAACATAATGATAATAACGATGGCGATAAACACGGTTGAATTATGTGTGATAAACCTAGGTTGTCTTAACGGAATAAAGATAAGGTTTTCTGATGGTGAGAATCTCGGCGATAAATTTACAAGCATGTGGAGGGTTACGGCGTAACAGAACGAGAATAACTTTTATACTGACCGCAAACGGCGATCAATTGTACGCAACGTGCAGATCCAACCTTGCTGGTAAGATCTTGGCTCTACCATTGGCGGAAAGCAGAACAAACCCATTAGGATCCCAGGGCATTACGGAACAAAATGTTTGGCCGTAAAGTAGGGATCGTCGTGTTAAATAAAAAAAATTATTACTGATAAATAACGTTCTTGAACTCTCTAGGATTTGAGATTTTCACGGCCAAAAGTATTGTCATAATTTATTTTTGGGGTTTTATTACGGGTTGCAGATCAATTAAATCTTTAAAAAAATATGGGCCGTATAAAATTAAGACAGGGAAACTTAGATGGTTAGCCACGTAAAATTAATGAACGAAGAAAGGTGTGCATAATATATATATAGAGAAGTGAACATAATATAATGATAAAAAAGTCAGAAGGCACGCACAATCAATAAATCAAAAACATGGCTTAGGATATGTCAAGAGACAGAATAATTGGAGAGTACATATTATGTATGAGACGATGTTTGATTGTGAATAAAGCAACGATTGAGTACCTGGACAGAATTGTATGGCAGTTTATCTTCTCTTTGGGTAACGGCGTGATGGTAATTTAGTTAGAATTCATTTAAATCATTTGATTCTTCCAATACAAAGATCAAAGATTAACCTGTATTCAATAATTCGATATCCACATGAATCATAGATCCGAGGCATTTCGTACGCAAAACCAAATCTTTAGATCAACTCCATTAAGATTTTCTTCTGAAAACAGCCTCTTGAAAGCGTCAATACATCTTATTTCCTATTCGATCCCTTCGTAAATGGCAATTATTGACTTAGCTGTTTCGAAGCCAATATTCATACAACAAGCAATTAATTTCTATACACTGGAGGCTTTGATCCTTGACGCTAATTAGAAGCTGTTTGTTGGAACAAGCGTCGCAAATAGGCGCTGAAAGACCTTTCGATGGATTTTATTTTTGAGAATTTATACTGCTATATTCCCGTAGATCATTTTTAAATATTTTATACTTGCAGTCGTATATAAAAATAGCAGCAAATAAAAATACGCGTAAAAAAATTAGGAAAATATTTTAAGTTCTCAATCGAACAATATATACAGTTAAAAATGAAGTAAGTTGATATGGTCGAATTGTTCAGAGCACTTCCACAGCAAGAAAAAAGTCCTGGGTTCAATTTCCGGATATGACCAAATCTTGTTTGTGTTTTATTTTTAACTTTTTTCGTTTGAGCCTACCTAGTGAAAAACATCTTCAATATTTTAACAATTTCATTATTCAATTTATAAAAAAACAGTACCCGTTAATCGCCGATTCTGGGTTGATTCGAAAACGATTGATCAAATTATTATTGACTTAATAGCATCAATCATCAAAGGTGACGACAGTTTAAAACACCATAATCTATTTTTTTTTATCTCAATATCGCCCTGGTTAAAAAACGCTAAACGAAATCAAAATATTACTTGTAAAAAACACTACACGAAATCAAATAGTCACATGAAGCAGTTGGTTAAAACGCAAACATGATAAAATAACTCCATCCCAATAATCTCTTACGAACATAAATGTTTTCAGTTCTACATATAAAACTTAACTCACAAAATGCTGAACTTCTTAAAGAAAATAATGGGTACCTTACTGACTCCAAATTTACTGAACATCTCAAAATTAAATACATCTTTTGGCCAGAAAAACCATACATTACATGATACAAATTTACAGAGTGTTAAAAGGGAAGTACTTGACAAACTCCAATCAGCAAATCCTGACAAAATTTAGAGTAAAAGTGGAAAAGAAATTTTGGTCTCCAGTGGCTTTTCCAGTTGTATATATTTTTTTTAAAACCCAAAACAAAAAAATCTTCCCAAAGTCGTCGCTGGTCGAGTGACCACCTAATCACCTATTTGGACCTAATTGTCCAATACCAATAGACTTTTAATGTTTTTAAAGAAAGTTTTAAGTTTTAGTTGAAAAAATAACATCAAAAATGTCACCAAATGATGTCACCAATGGAAAACAAAATATAATTTAGTGCTGATAAAGTTACAAATCATTGGTTAAAATGAGTTAATTACGTCCCTTAGCACCCTGTGTCATGACCTTTTAAATGAAATTTAAAAAAAAAAACAATGGAATTAAACGAGTTAAACAATACCAAAATGTGGCTAAGGAAAAACGAAGTTGAGCAAATCATACTCATAATAATGAAGTGGCACCAACTCAACAAAACTGAAGATGAGGAAAACTGCAAAAGTAGTCAACTTATGCGAAGATGAGAAAATCAACAATCATGAAGATGAAGAAATCAGGGAACGTGAAGATGGTGAAATCAACAAATGTGAAGAGGAATAAATTATTAGACATGACGATGAGGAATTGATGATGTACAACAAACACAACGTCCGCTTCGGAACAAAAATTCGTATTTTGGAGGACGGTGAATAAACTATTTAAATAGGCATTACTACAAATAAATAATGGATGTAGGCTCATTTAATGACTAAATCTGAAAAGTCAGTTACATTACGAACTTCCTCCTCTGATCCCACTTTCTAATAAGCCTTACAGAATCAACAATATTCATTGAAGATGCCGTAATGCCGTACACAGCATTCATACGAAAAAAATAGTATTGTGTTACGGAGGCCCCAAAACAGTACAACATATTTTATGCAGAGGATTCTCCCAGTGTTTAGTTTAATTATAAATTTGTTATATTGTTATATAATGAATATCTTCAAATTAATTATTATCAATTAAACGATTTAATCTTGGTTATTCAGATTTCTTAGAACAGCTTTCAGTAAATTAGATGTAAATATTTCAGGCCTGATCGCCGTCAATGGCTGTATTCGGAATCTTCAAACATCCTGAAAGAGAAAATGTTATTATTTTATCCTGAAATTGTGTAACGAATTGTGAAATTTAATAATTCAAAACTGAAATAATAATTCAAAACTGAAATAATGCCCGTTAAAATGTGTCCGTGGTCTATGGGCGCCGAACAATGACTTTAAAATGGACATCGTTTAATTGTTAACATTTTATTTAACAAATTGGGTTGTTTAAAATAATTTTTAAACGGACCCAATTCAATTTGGGAGGCGAGTATGGGTACCGCCGCTCCTTGAACCATTTTTTGATACCAAACACTTCACTTCAATTACACACTTATTATTATCTAAATTGATATTTAGGTCTAAGAAATTAAAATTATTGTTATCATTATGTTCCAGTGTAAATTTTATATTTGTGAAGGTTGAATATTGAATATTGAATAAAAATGAGAAAGTTATCTAATTGTCTGTTACTACCTGACCAAATTACAAATACGTCATCAACATACCTGTACCATACAAATACATTAGATAATAGGGAAAGTCCACAATTGAATAATTTGTTTTCAAAGGAGTTCATAATATGAACTCCTAGAAATAAACAAAAAAAATAAATAGAAAATTAAATTATTAAATTTAATAAAATAATAGCACCTTATAAATCACCTTTATTAAGTATATTTCCGTGTAATGTTGACCCCTTCCACCGATCTCCCCCTCCCCCAAAATCATCCCTTTCACTACCCCCACCTAATTAAATCTAACTCATTTTGGTACTTGCACAGAATTTTTAAGTTAGTTTAAAGTCTGCTAGTGAATGACACGGTTGTGTCGAAACCGGTCGCAGAAATTTTTACATTAAAGGAACAAATATACATTGATTTAAAACTCTTCAAAACAAAATATCTTGAAATCGTTACATAGTTAATGCCCAAGAAATACAAAAAAAAACTCTGAAATCTACAGACTAAATCTACTGACAGCAAATTTAAGGGCCAGTTGTTTTACAGAATTTGAACAATTCAAACATTAAAGTTTCAAGTTCTATTATTGTTTTCGTTTTATAAGGTAAAGAGTGGAAGATACTATCAGTATCGCCCTGGTGTAAGACCACCATTCAGAATTGAAACGTTGCTTGAAATGGCTTTAGCCGTGTTTAGTGACCAGATCTGAATAGCCAGGTACTTCCCCACCTTCCTCTTCCCTATCTCCTTCCCCTCCCCACTACCTTCAGCCTCACAACATACCCCAATTGGGGATGCCATAGTCTCACTGGCTCCAGACGGGAGCAGTTGGGACTCTTGTGCGGTATTAACTGTAAAAAAAAAAAAAAAAAAACAGGCCCAAATTAAATAACAACAAAACTTTTACAGAACTTGAAATTACACTGAATCTAGAAAAATGTTCAAATTTTCTACATAATATTATGATGTACTTTAACTGCCACTAACTTTATCTTGCCACACTGGGTAGAACCATATTATCTTTCTTGACGATGACGACGTTGTGTTTTTCTCCTCAAGGACGATGTTGTGTCTTCACTTATGACGACAAAATAAAACTTTATCTAAAACACGCGAGCACTTCGACTACCGTAATACGGACATGTGCCTATCGTGGTAGTCGAATATCCTGTAAAAACTGTATAGAAAGTTATATGATGAATAAAAGAAAAATAAAAATAAACCTCAGCACAGGTTCTCCCAGTGAAGGTGTTCACAAAACACTTCTACTTACCCATTAACATAGTGATTAAAATTATTAAAAAATATTTTAAAAAAAAATACTTCTGGCATGTATTATTATAAATTTAAACTACATGAACATAATAGACATTAAAAAAGAAAAAAAATTCTATGAAAAAACCAATGGCCCTTAAGGCTCAGTATCCCGAATTTCTACCATTTTTTTTTTTTTAATCAATTTTTTTTTTATCAATTTTTTAGGTTGTGTCCTTTTTTTTACATGAGCTCCACACAGGAGGCCCTGAGGAACATAATTTCCCTCAGGGCCTGTGTCACCTTTGGGGATGCTGTGTGGAGGGTTTTTTATGTAAAGAAAGGAGAGGAGAGTTCTGGGAAGGAAAAGGGTTTAAGGGGTGGGTAGGAATCTGGGTTTCAGTGTGTCCTGGTCATCCGCCTCCAAGACCCAGACATACCTCACCCCATGAACCCGGGCGACCTTGCTAAATCACCAAACGTAGCGAACCACTTGGGGTGACCTATGGCAGAGGTGTTGGTTATCCAATAAAGGTTCCCGGGGCGGCGGTACCCATTCCCGCCTCCCAAATTGAAAAACTTACTGAAGAATCCCGTTCTAAGGACACATTATGCATGGTTACATGCTTAAATTACAAGTAAGTCTGTTATGACATACCTAATTTTTAGCATATTTTCCTTAAACACTTTAAGGTTTTAAGCTCTTTAAAAAAAAAATGTTATTCTTAGAATAGATAAAATCTACATATTTGCCACGCCGAAACGGTAATTACACGAAATTCCCTCAATAGGAAAAAATTCAAATTATGCTCTGAAAATTATTATAAGCATGTTTTTTCCGTTATTTTACAAGTTATTTGTAAGAAAAATTCCAAGCGTGTATGTTTTAAGGTTTTCACGGCCAAAAAGTATTTTTGTTATTGTTTTTGGGGTGTTATGCCGTGTTTCGCTACCTCCTTCTTTAGCCAACGTTTCGGACAGCGTTACAGTGTCCATCATCAGGGGATGATCATCAAGAAGGAGGTAGCGAAACACGGCATAACACCCCAAAAACAATAACAAAAAAAAAAAAATTCCAAGCGTGTCTTAAAAAGTTTCGTTTGACCTTTCCCATGAGATTTTTGGTCTATTTTAAAGGAGTCGTGTTTAAACATTTTCACAATTTTCACTTTATCATTTTAATATTAGCTCGCGCTCTCTAAACTGTACTGTAGTAAACTAAGAGATATTTTTAATTGTGTCTACAACATTTTAAACAACAGTTTTAGCTATTCCTATATTTGTCACCGAGAAGAGTTTCCGTTTTGATAAAGGGGCAATTTATAAGAAAATTAAATAATAATATTTTTGAGCTTAGTAAACGATCTCCATTGCAGTGTTCTCAGCTCCTCGGTCTGCGGTCCATTGCGATGATTCAGCGTCGAGATAAAAAGAGATTTACGAGCAAATTTGATTACTAAATTAAATACGGGGAACGAAGATAGTTGTATTTTTCAGTCATCAGTTCATTCGAGGCTTTGTATTAATCAACTAATATTTTTACAGTTTGCCTACTTGGTGTAAGGCCTCTGTAAACGCAAATAAATAATGTTATTATTTTTTTATTAACTTTCGTGAGTGAGCTAAGGTGTCGATATCCAATTTGGTCACTTTTAACTGTACAATGTACTTCGACTAAGAACCACCCATATTATTGTCATTTTCTTAACGCATATTTTTATTGGCTGCCATCTTTATGTATAATTGCAAGATTCAAACCTGAACAAAATGCAATCTAGATGGTATCTGTCTAACACAACATATACTGGATATATGGAATTGGGCAGGATCTGACTCACAAAACGTTTTTCGGTTGTAATGATAAATCCTTCTTCTTGGTCGATCTTTCGGTGCTGACGGACTACTCTAGCGTTTATCACTACACAAGCACTTTTTTATTAAGCCTATGTAGGTAAGTCCCTCACACAATTGATTTTCTAAGTAAATCAGTTTTTCCGATAATATTATTGATACGAAAAATCAAAGTGTGCAATCTGAAGTGAAACCTTCAGAAAACTAAAGTAGAAAATAGTAAAGAGACTACGAAGCCATTTTTTTTGTCAATGTGAAGGATGATTTTTTCTATTTTGCTGTCGAATTCCAGAGCACCTTTTCCCATACATTAAGTTATCTTATTAGTTTTGTGTTTTTTCTCCGGAGTCGCTAGATATCACTTACTTTTATGTTTTCTTTTGCCTGTTCATTTTGGAGTGGTTTGAAGATTGGATATTGATTTTACAAAAGTATATTTTTTAAATTTTGTTTGATTTCTTAAGATTCGATCCTAGGTCCGCTGAATGTCCCCTCCGGTTCGTCAGGCGCTCAACACTACTAGACTAAGAGAGACTTGCGTGGGACCGTGGTTTTATCGCACGATATTATTGGAACCGAGTACCCGTGAAAAAATAAATATTTTATTGCCTTCTATTCTCTCGCAGCTATATCCTATAGATGTACGTGTTTGTCTCTTTTAGTGTCGCTCACTTCCGTTTCATCGAGTTTCAAATCATTCCGGTTTGGAAGAAGTTTTCACTTCAATATTGACAGGGTAGTGGTAAATAAAATCATTTAAATATAACGTCTAAGTTTAGCACAAACACAGTTTAACAATGGCTTTAAACGCCAAAACAGCGGTCTCAATAATAAAAATTAAATTATTTACCGAAATTATTAAAAACATTATTAAATTCGATTTACTTTTAATAAACTTTTGAATTTTTGATAAGCACTTAGTTACAAATTTTGACTTTTTCATTCCGACTGCATTGCTGTTGGTTTTTCAAATAAACGTGTATTTAAAAATGCAGCACTCAAATTAATTTGTTAAATTTATGCAAGTGAAGTTTTCCGTGTTTTTGCAGGCGAAATGGTTTGTAACATTGGTCCACGTACGGTCCTCCCAGTCGCGTTAAAACACATTCGGAATAAATTTTCAGAATTATTTTGCACGTAAATACCTAAACACTCTGATAAAAAAACGTAGATTGTTAAACGTAGATTTTAAATAAATATTTTTTATCTGAATACCTCAGAAGATTCCTAGCTGCTACCGTCTCAAGGCAGTGAGACTATGGCATCCCCAATTAGGGTAAATTGTGAGGCTGAAGTTAGTGAGGAGAGGAAGGATGTGGGAAGAAAAAGGTTGGGAAGCACCTGGATTTTCAAATCTGGTCAGCAAATACGGCTAAAGCCATTTCAAGCAACTTTTCAATTCCGAATGGTGGTCTTACACCAGAGCGATACTGAGAGTATCTTCCACTCTGGAACGTGCCGCAAATAAACAAAATGTTTTTTTTTAAATGAATTAATTGTGAAATAAAAACAAATTTATCAAATAAAATCCCGCGACCTTCGAATTCGAATTAAGAGCCTTAACCCTCGAGCACGGAGGCTGTCAACTGGTGTTTATTTATTAACGCTCTAGTGGGCTTTTACATAAAAATTTTACAATAAATTACAGTAACAAGCATGATATGAAAAATAATTTCGTTGTACCGATTAAAAAAACGAATGCAATTTAGATAATACTTGACATTAAAACAAGTGTAATTTGTAATGCTACGGTATGAGTATATAAATACAATGTTTTGCGTGTGAATATTAATTTTGCCAATTAATCTATATAAATATAAAAATCAAAATATGTTTATTTCTGGGTTTGTATATATGCTATGCGTTGCTTAACCATTCATCTGATTGCGATGAAACTTTGGGGATTTGATGTGCGCATGCCTGCAATGGTTTCTATATACAATTATATGTTTTATAAATAGTGAGTGAGTGAGTGAGTGAGTGAGTGAGTGAATCAGTGAATGAAATAATGATAGAATGAATCAGTGGGAATTAATTCCTAATACCATGCGAGCAAAACCGCGGGTAAAAGCTAGTATAAAGCATCCCTTTAATTTGTAATTGAATAAATACTGCGAATTTATAGATATATTTTGTGTTGACAGTTTTCAATGTTTCAAAAGTCAACTAATCTCGATTTTATCTGGTAATAATTGACTTTTATTTTTTTTTGTTCTTTTCATAAAATCTTTTCTCATGCAAACTTTACCAGTAAAATATATACTTATTTTATTATATATCTCTTTCTGTTCTATTTTTAGTAATAAACAGGTATAATTGTTTGTTTATACCCCAATACTAACTAGCTTTTATTCATTACACTTTGTTTTATTTCGGGTCTTATTATTAATAATATGTTTAAATATTTTAAGCTGAATTGTATTAGTTTTTTGTAAGTACATCTCGTACTTTTTCATTTCATATCTTTTAATTTATGTTCAAAACCTTATTATTTCAATCTCTCTTATTGCATAACGTTATAATTTTTACCTACCATCTTTTCTTGTATATACCATGTGTAAAACCTTTTTTATGTTATCTTTGTTATTTAAATACACTAGTTTGCACTAAATCATAAAAATGTAATTTTGTATGTTAAAGTCCATAATGGCGTTAATGATTAATAAAATTAAATAAGTAAAAAAATAATATATATTAAGCCTTCGACTTCTACGTCTCTGAAAAGCCGTATAAAAGTGATTATTTTTTAGTTATTATGCCCTGTATCGCTTCCTTTTTATTTATCCAATGTTTCGAACAGCGTCCATCATATCTGCCCTATTGATTGACGCTTTAACGCGGTCCAAAACGTTGGCTAAATAAGGAGGAAGCGCAACACGGCACAATAACTAAAAAATATCTAATAAATGATCTGATCTGTACACGAAAGTAATTCGACGGTTCGGGCGTACCACAAAAGCTCATATCAGTTTGTCACTTCAGAGTTGTTTGTAGAGATTTTTTTTAATTTGTAGTAGAAAGGTGGAGGCTACAATAATGCGCGGAAGCTGAGTTTGACAACATCCGCTACGCTCGGTAGAAATGAGCCCCTAAGGAAACCGCTAGCTCCGGGAGTAGGGGGAGTGGACACTCTTCAACAATGTGTTCTGTAGTTTGATTTATACTTTTCCCAGCGTGAGATCATCGTTCTAGTATTTTCTGTCTTTTTTTCGATTTCAAACAAGACGCGTGAGAAGGAATGGGATGGGACGTACGTCGATAACGTCCGTACGAGCTCTTACTGGGACTAGTTTACTCTATTTTCGTAACATGAAATGTATCCATTTGTGCATCATACTATAAGCATGCCAGATATGTGTATTCCGGTTTCAGTTCAATGCTGTCCACCCTTTTCGAGTGGGAAAGGTATAACACGTTTATTTTTTATCTGATACTTTGTACGATTCCCAGGTATCGTGAGTTCGTAGTATGCGGAATATTTGTTAAGAAAAATGTTGTCTAACTTTTAGAGATAGTGGAGTGGGGACATAAGAGGTATTAAAAGCTCCTTGTTGTTCAGATCTGCCTTAAAAATATTGTTAAAGCAATTTCAAAAACGTTTTATGTATTTGTTTCACGTAATCACTTTAAAAAACATTACTGCATTATCGCATTGTGATGTTTTTGAAGTCAGTTTTTGTGTCGTTTTGGTTTTTCAAAGCACGCCAAAATGAAACAAATTTGGCAAGGTACGCGTGACGTCACAGATATCTTGACGTTTTTTTCTCAAAGACCATTTCCCCATTGGTCAATAAGAAATCAACAAACCTGGAAATAAATGATAAGCAGGAATTAATTAAAGCTTGAATACCTTTGGGCTTTTTGGGAAATATGTTTAATAATAAGTCTCAACGCAGAAAACTAAAGTAGTCGTACCACAAGCGTTAATGTTCATTGACTACACGATTTTTTTTTTAAGAGTAACATATCATTTTTTTTGATGTTGACAATTTGTGGTGGAATTCCATTTTTAAAAAATTCCATAATTTTTTTAATTAAGAAACGAGATGGCCTTAACAAGCATGTGTTAAAGCCATTGTTTGCGATCCACGCTGTACGATTCTCCTGTAAAATTGTCGTATTATTAATGCACTCGGCCGACCGACCCATGAAAGAGCGGTTCAAGTTCTAACAGAACCCGCCGACCAATCACAGTCTCTTAACCTTCGATCCGTCGCGTGGGGTCTTAAAAAGCCTAGGTTTTACGGAAATGCTAATTATGTACATTTCAAATGTTTCCACTGATTCTTAACTTTAGGTAGCTTACTAAAAGCTACTATTCATGACGCTAGCGCCGCCGACATTCAGTTTGCGCATGTGCGCTTTGAGATACAGACTTGTGTTTTGGCGTGAGGCTCGACAAAAATCAACAAAATACAATGAAAAACCAAGGTTTTGTGGTTTTTCATTGTATTTTGTTGATATTTTTGTATCAATCTGAAATAGTTATAAGTTTGATAGATTAAAGTTCACTTTTACAAAAGTAAGATATAAAATTATGAAAAAATTTCCTTGTTGATTTTTAAGCTTTTATTTTTAAAATAAATATTTGATTTTAATTATTTATTTTTATTTCTTTGCAGCCATTATCTCCCGGCTAAAATCAGTTTAAATAACACATAAAATGAATGTTTTAACAAAAATTTAATCATATTTATTTTTGGGGTTCTTAGAGACCCCGCGCGACATCTCGCGTTAAAAAAATACACGACGAGCGGAGGTTTAAATTTAAAAAAATATCCAGAGTTAGCTTTTGTTGAATGATATTTTTTTCGAGCCGTAATATGTTTAATTTACTTTCCCTATTATACACAGATATCTTAAAGACTTAAACCAGTTGATCAGTTTTGTAAAAACGTGAATAAAAAAAAAGTGTTGCAGTCAAGATATTATTAGTCAAACAAGATTTTTACCCGGCAACCCCGGATCAAACTAACGAAAGTATAGTAATTTATGTGGATAATTTGACACCAACCGTTTTATAAATCAGAAAACTAAATAAATTACACACATTTTCAAAAGAACCAAATTTTTTTAATGCATGGTAAAGTGGAGCGATCTTAAGAATAAAAAATGTTTTTTCTTAGGTTTTCACGTCCAAAAGTATTTTTGTTATTTATTTTTGGGGTATTATCCCGTGTTGCGCTACTTCCTTCTTTAGCCAACGTTTCGGTCTAAAAAAGGAGGTAGCACAACACGGCATAAAACCCCAAAAATAAATAACAAAAAAAAGAAATAATGTGCTCACCCTTTCCGCAAAACAAAAGTTGAAATGCGAATACCGTAGAGTTTTTGTTGAAATGGTAGTAGAATTTCGGCACAGTTGTTCAGTAGACTATCAACCGATATTTTCATTGAGTACAGACGAAGCTACTATTAGTTTTTAATCTGCCAAGATGGTTATATTAAATTGTTTGATGTGGCGACGATGGCACGTTGTCTCACCGAATAATCCATTATCAAACCCGATCGCTCAGAAAACAGTTTATTTCTCGACACTTTGTCAACAAAAACTCGTTAATACAAATTGGTCCCTTCCGCCCATCACTAGCGCTTGTTCATCATACATATCGCAACGTTTTCATCAAACCTCTCTTCTATGTCACTAGACCATTCGATCGGAAAATTATTTCGTATCATCGGGTAAGTTTAGAAATTTCTAACAGCGATGTTAATTTTTGAAGATTTGAATATTTTCAAATTTTTCAAAGGACAAGTTACTGGTCGGAATGACCAGTAATTTTAAAGTATATTACGATCCTGCTTGTTTTTAAGTGTTTTATATATTGTTTTTAATATTAGCTCTATTTAGGAGGCCTTGAGCAAAAATAATTCCCCTCAAGGTCTAAGTAGTCTTTGTGGATTCTATGTGGAGATCCTTTTTAGAATAGGAAGGAAGAAATGTGAAATGTGAAAAAAAGAAATGTTCTGGGAAGGAAAAGGGTATGAAGAGTGGATAGGAATTTTGGGGTTAGTTGGTGTTAGTTGGTATCATGAATCAAACGCTCCTACTGGAGTGCAGGGTGATGTTCCGAGATAGTCCTGTTGAAAAGATCAAAAGGTTTCTCTCAACCATTCTTTCCGATCCGCCTGCCAGTTGGTAGGCAGACGCAACCGCCATCAAGACCCATACAAACCTGAGCCCATGGACCCGGTCACCAAATAAAGCAAACCTTTGAGTGTCCTTAGGCAAAGGAGTTGCGCGATGTGTGCGAAGAATACAGCTTTTTATCTTTTTTATTTGTTTGTATTCGACATTTTTGTTTACTGTTAATACGGCACACGAGCTCCAACTGCTCTCAATCATCTGGAACCAGTGAGACTATGGCATCCCTAATTAGGGTATTTTGTAAGAAGGGGCGAACCATCATCAGGGCAGTTGGTGGATACTGTAACGCTGTCCGAAACGTTAGCTAAAGAAGAAGAAAGTACAACACGGCATAATATTACTTTTGGCTGGGAAATTCTCAAATGGCAGTTTTAGTCGTTTTTGGTTATCAGATCTGAGAGTCATCATCAGGACAGATGATGGATATTGTAATGCTGTCCGAAACGTTAGCTAAAGAAGGAGAAAGCACAACACAGCATAATTTTACTTTTGGCTGGGAAAATCTCAAATGGCAGCTTTAGTCTTTTTTGGTTGGCAGATCTGAAAAGCCAGGTACCTACTTCTCACCTTCCTCTTCCCCAACTCCTTTATCTCTGCACTTATTTATGTCTTACGACCATACTCTGATTGGGGATGATAGTCTAACTGGCACCAGACAGTTGTGAGCAGTACATACTGTTTTGCAGTATTCACTTTAAAAACAAAAAATAAACAAATTTAAATATTGAATTTTAAACTAAACATCCATTTAGAGCACGTAAATTACCTGGCACCAGACAGTTGTGAGCAGTACATACTGTTTTGCAGTATTCACTTTAAAAACAAAAAATAAACAAATTTAAATAATGAATTTTAAACTAAACATCCATTTAGAGCACGTAAATTACCTGATGATGAACATTTTAAATGTAATACTATTTTAGAAAACAGACGTAAAACAAATGAACTGACCCTTTTTTCAATTTTTTAACTCTAAATTCAATTTTTGTGAACTCCTGCATTTAATAAATCTATATGCACCTTTACAAACAACTAGACAAACATTGACATTGTGTACACATACATATCATTCCTCAATACATGGTTTACATAGTCTTGGTGACAAATACAGTAGTTGACAATTTGAACTTAGCACGCTGTTTGTGCGAACTATTATTGCCTAGTTTTTAAACTACTGCGAACAACAATTTTATAATTTTTTTTATTAATTTAGAGAATTTTGGCGGTTCCATGCAAACTGAGAATAAAGTCAAGTCAACACCTGTTTGAAAATTCATTAAAACTTCGAAAAAAATTATTTTAAAATAGCCCATAAACCTAACCCAACGTTACCTATTTGTACATAATTTTTCATCACTCTTAATGACTTTTCTGAGAGGGTTCTGAGTTGGTTTCATTCTGAGTTGTCCAGTCACCGATTTCGGCAGATTAATTATTTTTATATATCCTGTGTTAACTATATATTATGAACTTTACAAACACTTTTTTCTTTTGCTTACTGTATATTATCAACGCTTTATTTTCATTGCAACTTTTCTAAAAAAAGAAGTACGGTATTGTATGAAAAGCCCTAAAATACAAAAAACGTAAATAAAAACAATTCTATAAAATGGAATCATATTTTTTCTTCGTTCATTTAATTTCTATTGAAAATTCACAGTCAACTCTATAAATCTATTTGATAAAAAAAATTGCTTGAGCAAACTCCGTAAGTAAATAGGTCCCGTAGTCATATTGCAAAAGCATCTCGTCATAGCACTTAAACTTCGTAGCGTCTTTGCCTCGTAGAAAGGAGCGCCGTAGAGATGTAGAACCGTAGCGCGTAGCTCGAAGCGTCTCGTAGCGAAGAGGTTCTTTAGGTTGGAAGCATTGCATTGGTTGCTGGGAACTATTGGTATTGATTAATCCTGGCTTCAAGTCACAAGGAGTGAAGCACTGTACTTTGCTCGTGGAGATTATTTACTATGAATGTCTTCCATGGGCGTCGCGTGCACTATGAATAACCATTCACTTTTCTGACACATTTTGTTTGTTCTGACAGTTTGATAATGCCTTCAGAAGGCGAAACAGCTGTTACGTGTAAAAATAATTACCTAGCAGAACTTGTTTATAAATAAACTGTTTTTATAAATTGAAAAATAAAATTATTAAATATATAAAAGAAATAAAATAAAAAAAATAAAAATAAAAAAAAAATAAAAATAAAAAAATAAAAAAAAAAACACTGTGGAACTTACTTAACGTATTTAAATTTTTCACAACTGGTATAAAATTGGTATGGTTTTTTTTAAATGGCTCATCATCCTAAAGGAGTGTTTTAGCTAGTGTTAATGGTATTTTTTTTTAATATTTGATAAAAACTCACCAATAATTTAATTACCAAAATTATCTCCGAAATCGTGAAAAATTGTTTTTTTTTTAGGTATTTCATTATTTTTAAATATTAAATTTATGTACCCAAAAAATAAACGCAATTGGTAACAAAGTAAAAATTCAAATAATTAACTACATGAAATTTTTTTAAATTATATATTTATTTTTTTAAATGTGTGGATGGGCGGGGAATGTTATTTATTTTGTTATTGATGTTTTAGTTTGTTATAAAAGTTTTCAGTTTGTTTTTTTTTTTTTTAATAATTTTAAAAGATAATAAATAAAATTGCTTACATAGTTACTGGAGATATTTGCTATATATTTTGATAATTTTTTTTTTTATATTTAGCTCGTCGGCAAAAACCAAATTTTCGTGAAAAAATTTTGCGCCACCATTCATCTTAATTGTCCGACAGAAGGAATTTCACTGACTTAAAGTAATTTTTTATTGTAACCTTAAAAAAAACATTTGTAAACGGTAATGTTATTCCAAAATATTTTTTTCCTCTATTTTTAAAACAATTTCTTGCTAAAAATTAGGTAACCCTATCCAGTGTGCCGCTGTGCCCTTATGTCTACCTTACGGTACAGCTGAGTCCCCCGCAGCGGCAGTCCGAGTCCAGCACCACGTTGTCCAGCGTGGTCGCCAATGTAGTAATTGAAATTCCTCCCCCTGTTGAGATGAAAGTTTGGTCCAGCTAACAGGCTTTATGCTCCGTGAGGATAGCGGGACTTCCGTAAAGTGCTTCATAATAGAAGCCTTTGAATCGCCGATTTTCAATGCGCAGGTTCCGGTGCAATTATCTTGGAAATGCATTCAATTGGTTCACAAAAGTAAAGGAAGCTTCTTATAATCAATTTAATTATATATATCTTGTTATTATGTTTATTTAATGAACAGGCCTTATTATCATTAATTTTTAAACTGGCAGACAGGCACCAGCAGATAAATTATATAGCTACAATAATAATATAATAGATAACAAACGATTTAATTAACGAATTAACAGAGTGGAAGATACTCTCAGTATCGCCCTGGTGTAAGACCACCATTCAGAATTGAAACGTTGCTTGAAATGGCTTTAGCCGTGTTTGGTGACCAGATCTGAATAGCTAGGTACTTCCCACCTTCCTCTTCATCATCTCCTTCCCTTCCTCACTTCAGCCTTACAACATACCCCAATTGGGGATATCATAGTCTCACTGGCTCCAGATGGAGCAGTTGGGACTCTTGTGCGGTATTCATATAAAAAATAAAAAATAAAGTGTCGACAGAGAATTTAAAAACAAGTTGATTATTTTTTTACTCAAAAAAGAATCCAATCGAGTTTTAAAATGGTTTATATGAGTAGCATCGATGACATGTGTTTTTTAGGAACACATTCCCGGGTTACGAATTCAAAAACGTTTAAAACTTCTACTACCACCACATTAAGCAAAAAATGTTGCTTGTGTCGTGATGAAGGACTTATCCAGCCGGAATCGAACACGCGACCCCCGGGTGAGACCCAAACGCTATGCTTACTCAGCCTATGACCGGTTGTGGCGAAAGGTTCCTTCCGTTTACTACCCCATTTGCAATGAAGTGTTTCTTAGGAGTGGGTGCAAAAGGTGTTTTTTTTTTTAGTGTCAGCGGAGAATTACATTCTTGTTGATGGTGAAGATTTTTTGAATGCCAGTTCAATCATAATATCCAGATAAAAATTTGAAAGTCTCAATCAAGTCAGCACTTTCTTTTCGTTTTTTAGCGTTTTGCTGGACACAAAAAAGTGAAAAGGCTTCTGCAGATTATATTCTCATTTTATTTTTCATGAAGAGATTGCTTATTTAGCTATAATATGATAAGGTAATTTGTAGATTTTTTTATACCGTAGCAGAATCCAATTGCTCCCGTTGTCTGGAGCCAGAGGAACAATGGCAATTTCATTTAGTTGTGTCATTCAAGGGAGTGGGATAGTCAAGTAAATAAATAATGGGAATGTTTAAAGTGAAGGCTAAAAGTCTTGAAGCTTTTCGTAGTTTATGTCTCAAGTTTATCTCAATTTCGTAGTTTATGTGAAGTCCAAATTATAATATTATAGTAGTTTAAGATTAGATATAAAATGTTAAGTTTCGAAAGTCAGACATCGACATTCTATCGCTGTGCGCAATTACATATCCATAACAACAATCTAACCTATCTTTCCCGAACCCAACAGTAGAGTGTGTTTTGAGATCTGCGTAGCGGCACTAAAAATGAAGAGGAACGCTGTGGGTTGGGTTAGGTTAGACCGTACAACCTTATCGGATTCAGCTTTCTACCAGGTTAATATTCAAAGTGAAATGAGCCCTTTTGGTATCACAAATGCGGCTGAGCTTTCTAAGTTTATAAGTAAGTTTGAATAAATTGCAGAAAAAGTTAATATTTTAGATTACCTGTCTACAAATCCATGTAAAAAATATTTTCAAAAATTTCATTTCCCGACAGAAAATATGACCACAATATTATTTGTACCGGTGGCGTTTGATCTATTGAAAAATAACCACCTGCTGTACAAAATAATTATTCGTGTAATTTTTTTTTGTTTTTAATGATTTTTGGGGTGTTATGCCGTGTTTCGCTACCTCCTTCTTTAGCCAACGTTTCGGACAGCGTTACAGTGTCCGTCATCAGGGCAGATGAGTACCCCAAAAATCATAACAAAAATACTTTTTGGCCGTGAAAACCTAAAAACATACCATTCGCGTAATTTGATCATTTTTAAACAGTTAATTAGATTTGCAACATTAATTCATTTTGGTCACGCAATAAATATCTTTACTTGGTATAATCCATTTGGATAATAATTGATTTGGATAAAATTATTTAATATATTTTCTTTTCTTTTCATTACAGTGTTACAACATTATGTCTGCATAATTTAACGATGTACTTTAATTGCCACTAACCTAATTTGCGATATGCCGCCACAGTATTCTCCTTAGAGGCAGGACAATGCTGTGTTTTTACTTATGAGGGCAAAATAACACTTTATCTAAAACACACAAACACTTCAGCATAGATTCTCTTAGTGAGGTTTTCACAAAATACTTCTACTAACCCATTTACACACAGTTATAATTAGGTACTTTTTATTATACTATGTAAACTGTAAAAATCTGTAGCCTGCATTTACAAGAAGAGATTTAAATAAAAAAAATTAAATATATATATACTCGTATGTATCAAGCGTTTTCATGGTATAAATTGTAAATTATTTCTAAAATCATCAAGTTGTTAAAATGACTTATTATCTTATCGTGATTTTTTTTTGGGTCGTGTTACGCTACCTCTTTATTTAGCAAACTTTTTGAACAGCAGCTTTGCAATATCTGTCATCAGGGTAGAAGTGTAATCGTGCCCGATGACGGATACTGAAATGCCGTTCAAAACTTTTGGTAAAAATGGTGCTTATGAGGTAGCGCTACACAGCATAACACAACATAAATTAATCACATAATACATTTGGCCGTAAAAATCTGTAATCATATCCGATTAATTACTTATTTTTTTAATTGATATTGAGAGAATTCATGCAAAAAAATGTTTGTGACAGATACGGAATTGAGTTATCTACTAAGATTTAAATAATTGTAGGTAATGTATGAGATCTCTTGTCTGTCTTGAATACACCTTTCAGCAAGGTATGTAGATTACATTTACTTAATCCAGAACCTTCAAAATCTGGATGAGCATCGTTTCTACTAATTGAATTCGACAATTATTCATTTCTAATTTATTCACTGAGTGTTCTTAGACTAATGCCATTATTTAAAATAAATCCAACACTGCTGAATGATTAAAACTGTTCCAGTTTTCAGGAGAATACACCTTGGGCTTATATTCCTTTCAGTAGCGGAACTAATCTCGTTCGTTCGTTAATTGGAAAACATAATCCTTTCGCACTAGTGGAGTTTCTCTATCCTCATTGCACGTTGACATCATACAAAGACATCTCAGGAAGCTGAAAGCTGAAGCCGGTAGCTTTAGCGTAAATCTGTAAATACAAAAAACAAAAAAAAAGCTGTACCCAAGTTAAACGCGTTAATTGGATGAAATGGTAAAATAATAAAACAAAAATTTCGACGGAAAATATTTTTATCCACTGGAGCGACAGCCCAATTTAAAACTTTTTTTCTCTAATTGCTCGACATTTTTTGGTGATCATTTTGAATATTTTCCGCCCCAATTAAAAAAAAAATTATACCTCCAAATTTTAATATGGAGACATACAAACTGATTATAGTTCTATATAGCCAATGAAGTCACCTATTTTTTGTTAATTATCACGTATCTGTAAGATTTATACAAAAAATACTATAAAATCGTAAACTTCTACTTAATTACTTACAAATAAGGGAAAATTTGCACAAAATTGGCAGCAAAGCAATCCAATGTATTTTAAATAGTTCCATATTGTGGCAAAAAGCGCTCCATCCGAAATAAGAGTAAGACATTTAAAATTCGAAGGCCAAAATAGCTAAACGAACTGAATAAATATTAAAAGGTTTAGCAAATATCTAGTACGGATATGTGCCAATTTATTGATTTGTGTTATAAATGATTGATAGATGATTTTAGAGATAACCTTTGCATTGTTTTGTGAGTTCAATTTAATTATTGAAAATATAATCTTTCCTTGCATGCTGTACCAAATGTGATGAAGAAGATAATAAAAAATTGTGAAAGAACTCTTTTTTTGGAGAAATTTTTATTTAAGTACACACGACAAATTTTTGTTCCAATGACCGTTCAGTGGCTGAGTAGGCATAGCGTTTGGGTCCCACCCGAGCGTCGCGTGTTCGATTCCTAGACTGGCTAAGTCCTCCAACACGACTCAAGCAACATTTTCGGCTTACTGTGGTGGTAGTAAGAGATTTTCAAACATAGTTAGGTTATTCGTAACCGGAGAATGTTTTTTTCTTTCTAAAAAAAAAAAATCAAATTCATATATTTTTAATTCATGCTCATGAAAATACGTTTTTTCAATTTTAATTGTGTATTTCATCGTAGTAGTAAATACAGCAAAATATATTTTTTTAAATCATCGTTAATTCACCCAACTGGCGAAATTGCTTCTGAAATCACACATGTCTGAATTTTTTAATTTTTCCTATGTTTTATAATTTAAAACACCACTAAATAAAGTAGCACATGTCCATTACCAGATGGTTAAGCAAAAATCTAGTTCGGATATGTGTTAATTAATTAATAAAATAAAGGTCATTAAAGAATTCAATTCTCGTGATGAAAGCGGCAACTTTGGCAATTATCTGTGAGTTAATGACGATTATTTAAAAAAAAAAAAAACACAATATGAATGACAGCAGGGAGTCAAAAAACATATCGTGAGTTGACTGGCAAAGATTATTGTACGCATGGAAAATATGGGAATTTGGCGAGTTTGGTTGTTTAAAGTTATATAATGACCATGATAAGTTATATAATTTATCACTGTTATCCATTAAAATGGCAACCACGTTAAATTTATAAAATTTAAAATAAACCGATAGGGTTTTAAAACCGAACTACTTCTACCATTGTACCTGTAACTTAGAGAGATATTCAGAATCGACCACCTGCCAAAAATAAACAATTCATAGGTTACATTAAAAATGGAAATAGGTATTCCACAAAACCAAAATAACAATGGTGAGCCCTTTCATTGTCGTCCTAAACGTAGAGAGTCGGTTGTGGGTAAACTACGTTTACGTTCTTTTTTCTACTTGACTTTAATCGATTTGCGCCGGGAAGTTAAAAGCATTTGACAGAAAACGAAGAAAAAAATACTAACCGGTGTGTCGCTAGGAAATAAGTTTGTCAGGTAAAAGCAGTTCGATAGATTTACTGCAAGGTGTAACGTGAAAGGTTTCCGGTAGTTTGATCTTCTAAATTGAACATTATGTACTATAAAAGCAATATTTTTTTCGTAAATTAAAATAAATAAAGAAAATAGATAGACAGCGGCATTTTTTTTTATTCAATGTAATTATCAATTTCTCTTTAAAAAAAATTGTGTGCTCGAAAACACGGACCTAACGAAAAAAAAATTAAACCATGACTACCAAGATTCAATTAAAAAAATTATCTGGTCGGTAATGGGTTAATAATATAAAGTACGTTATGTTGAAGGTTCTTGAAAAAATTGTAGCCTTTTTGTTGTATCTATGTATCTCTATGTTAGGTTTCATTATTTTGCTTGAACTATAATCCGACAATAGAAGTACTTATTTTTTTTTAGATACTACGTTATTCATTTTTTTTTCTATTTTTAAATTGACTAAGTAAATTTTCACACAAAGAGATCATTGAGAAAGATGCTCCGAAATTTTATCGAAAGTTTTTTTTATTAATAAATGTACCTAAATAAAGTTTATTTTTAATAATATAATCTGCCAAGTCGCGAACGGCAAAGACATTGTGCACAGAAAACTTGCGTTTCCCCAGAATTTTGCAGCTGGGTATTTTGTGAAATTTTCATATCGTTGGAGTGTTCCGTTCGCGAGTTTTGTAATATTTCCTAGAAAAACACTTTAACTTCTAGAGAAAAGGCTAGGCATAGCTGAAGAAATTCTCAAAGCTGCTCTTTACATATACCTATTTGATTAACGATAGATATAAATGCTACTAAAAAAAATACCAATCGCTCTTCTTGGTTTCTTCTGATGCCCGTCTCCTATCGGAGGTTGGCTGTAATCGCGGAAATCATCACCTATTGTTGTCGAAATTGTAGTATAAATTGTAATATGACACGTAGATATTGAAAACAAATTGGGCTGTAACAAATGAAAAAAAGGCACACAATTTTAATGAACCTTTACCAGATAACAACGCGTGATATGTGCATTATTTTACATTAACTCTACACAGGGGGCCTTAAGAAAAATAATTTCCCTCGGGGCCCGTGCCATCTTTAGGGATGCTGTGAAGGTGGTCTTTTTGATAAGAAAGAAAAACGAATAAACATGGGTCTTTAGGAGAGAGTTAACACAGAGGCCGGCAAATGATTCCAAAGCCGAGCATCGTAGATACAACCGTTCTCATGTGACGAATGTCAACTGTATACAAATGTTGGGCGCGCGTTTGGCGTGTTTCCCAAATCGTGAATAATAATAATTTTATTCCGAGCTGCATGCAGGGGTTCCGCAATTAAATATTGTCCGTACTGGGAAAACAAACTACAAAAAAAAAGAGAAAGGTAAAAATTATTTTACAATATTCAACATTTAAATATAAGAAGAAATATTAAATTGATTGAAGACACTGTGAGTGAAACAATCGAAAATCTGGAAACAGAAAAATCAGAAAAAGATATTTGCACCTCTGGGACTCGAACCCAGGACCTCCCTACTTTCCGGGCGGGTGCTTTAATGTGTGACATCTATTGACTTTTCAGCAAGCCTCAGTGGTCAAGGGCACCCGCCCGGAAAGTAGGGAGGTCCTGGGTTTGAGTCCCAGAGGTGCAAATATATTTTTCTGATGAAATATAAAATAATAATAAAATATAATAAATATTTAATTAAATATTACAATTTGAGATTTTACTCATAAAATATAAAATAATAAAAATATTGAACATCTGGGGATGGTGTCCAAACTGTAAGGGAAAATTATTACAACTCAACGATTTCATATTTAATTATTTTTAATTAATAGATAATAACAGCTTTGCAAGAGTCGAAACAGTACATTAATATAACCGTAGCATAATGAAAAAAGTTAATAGTTTTTTCGCAGTGTGTAGATCTTTGAATATTTCGTCTAATTATATTTGGCGTTATCTTTACGCTCATCGCCAAATAGTTGGAGTTTTGTGTTTGCAGGGCCAGTCAAGAGCGAGCTGAAAAAAACAATTGTAAGTTGGAGAAACTTCCCATCGCGGTTTTGAGAACTTTTCCAATCTTGAGAATAGACTTGATGTTCCCGACAAGAGTGAACTGGCTTAACCGTCCGTGGACTGGAACTGCCGAACCTCTACTACTATCCACATCTTCACTTCCACACAATCTACACTCCACCGAGTCTACAGTCAGCCTTGGCCGGGAAACGCCTCGGACTTTTGGCTTTTTATTGTATTATTTGCTGCTTGGTAGTTAGTTGGAAGTTTAATCTGAGCTTTCACATTCTTGAGCGTTTCCTGAAAATGGCTTTATGATTTGCATTACAATAATAAAGTTTTACTTAAAGAGATTATTAAAATATTCCTGATTTTGATTCTAACAATTATTCTCGGTGGAATTCCATTTGGGAGGCGGGAATGGGTACCGCCGCCCCGGGAACTTTTATTGGATAACCAACACCTCGGCCATAGGTCACCCCAAGTGGTTCGCTACGTTTGGTGATTTAGCAGGGGTGCCTGGTTTCATGGGGTGAGGTTTGTCTAGGCATAGAGGCGGGTGACCAGGACATACTGAACCCCAATTCCTAGGCCCTGAGGGAAATCATTTTCCTCAGAGCCTCCTGTGTGGAGCTCATATAAAAAAAATAACAATTTATAATAATGTAATAATTAAAAATTATTCCAGTATGTATGCAGGGTCGTGTATTGCAATTCAATGCATATTTTGAAATAACAGAAAAGTAAATTAATAAAATAACAATAATACATACATAGAAGAAAAACAGAAAATAAGTTAACAATATTAAATACAAGAATTTATGCAAGTAGTTGTTTGTGGATGATATTTGACCTTGTCCCTTCTCAACAGGACTATCAAAGAGGACTCCATCCAGGTAACCATGGCAGTAATGATGGTATTCTTCGTTTGAGGTAGTCTGCACCATAAACTTCCCATGCGGTGGCAGAAAATTGTTCTAAAGAGTTCATTCACTCCACACAGCATCCCAGATGACATAGGCCCTGAGGGAAATTATTTTCCTCAGGGCCTCCTGTGTGGAGTAAATGTAAAAAAAAAAATTCAACCCTCCAGGAATATTTCCGTAGCGCTGCAGTATATTGGTAAGCGGATCATTTGGCGGTAAGCATTTTATTTAATTTTAAAATATTTTATCTACTTTTCAGCCTATCACGGTCACCTTCAGACGGGTACAATATTAAAGCATTCAAATATCTTAATCAAAACAATGTTATTTTTTTTTATTTCGGCCACCCTGACACCGGCCACAATTCAAACCGGCCATTATTTTGAATTTGTTCCTGAAGTCCTGTAACACTTACAGTGCTCCTAATTCGGAGGCAATTAAAATTCACAAAAATTCCATTAATATTAATGAAAACGACGGGTCTCAGCTAAATAGTTCGGGTAATTAACGTCTACACCAAAACTAAACGCAACAAACCATTTAAATTCAAAATGTAATTACAGCTTTTAGAGGCTGAAAACACGGCATCGCATCTACATACATAAGAACACACTTCACCACTTTCGACGACACATCTGCCCTAATAATGGACACTACGCTATTTGAATCGTTGGCCAAAGAAGGAAGTAAATAAACAGGCATAATACCTCAAAAATAAATCACGATAAGATTAGGTTGATAAGATAAGATAAGATTAGTTGTATTTTTAACAAACCTAGAATCGGCTTTTGAACGGAACCTTTCTAAAGCAAAATGACGCTGATTGACAATTAGGTAACAATGTTTCATTATTTGAATTTCTACGAAACAAAACCAAGGCAGGTGAAGTAATTTTTCTTTAGTTAACGATTTTCATTATTTACGGATTCAACGTAATAAACAAAGAAAATGATTTTCGAGCGCTGAGGGAAATTTCAACCGGATTTCCAACAGTTGAGTACCTATTGATTAATATTGAAAATTCTTGGAAATACGATAGCCGATTCAAAAGTCGAGTTAAGGTTGAGTTGGTTGTTTTGAAAATTCTAAAAGTTTTGTGGAAAGTTGAAATGTTCAGAAACCATCACAAAAGCCAGTGAATTCTGATGGGTTTTTGTTAAATGTAAAATAAATTTAACAGTGTTTATTCAGCTTTTACGCGAGATAACCAGGGACCGACCAAGTACTCCAACCCGGAAGTCCTTACACTACCAGGGATAATAAAAATATATTATCGAATTGTATGTTAACAATTTCAGACCTAAATCCAAAATGGAAGTGTTAGAACATAGTTGATGCTGGATAACAATTATGGAAATGTATTTTGAAAATCATTGATATACCTATATGTGATACCTTGCATTAAATCCTAAATCGAATACTGTTCACTAAAAGTATAAAATTTAAATAAATAAAATAAAAATACAAACAAATTAAGCATTGAAAAACTACCTTAAAAACTTAATCGCAAAAAATCGGGAGAAAAAATTTAACACAAAAATCACAGCTCGAAACATAAAAATGGCTGCTGCCGGAACTATTTGCTAAAATCCAATATTAACAACAGTGTGCAAAGAAAATTATTCCAGCAAATGGAAATCGAAACTCGCAAAAATTTTTTTTTTGAACTTTATAGCGCGGAAAAATTCTGAATTTCTTGTATTTTCAAATATAATCACGGTCTTTTTTTTTCATGAGCTCCACACAGGAGGCCCGAAGAAAATAATTTCTCTCGGGGCCTATGTCATATTTGGGGATGCTGTGTGGAGGGTTTTTTTTTTAGGAAAAGGAGGAGAGGAGAGTTATGGGAAGGAAAAGGGTTTAAGGGGTGGGTAGGAATCTGGGGTTCAGTGTTTCCCGGTCATCCGCCTCCAAGACCTAGACAAACCTCACCGTATGAACCCGGGCACCCCTGCTAAATCACCAAACGTAGCGAACCACTTGGGGTGACCTACGGCAGAGGTCTGGATAACTAATTAAAATAAACAAATAAAAATACGTTATTTTAATTAATTACATTATTAAGCAAAAAAAAACATCAAAAGGTACACTATTAATATTTATTTAAGCATTTTACATTTTAACTTCCGTGAAATTCTTTTTTTCTCGAACGGCTGACACTTTAGATTGGTGAGCTATTTTTTAGTGAAATTAACAAATTTTTGTTTAGGCATTTTATAAACCTAAAAAAAAAATATATATATTTTTTTTTTTACTATCATGAGCTATGAATCTAATAAATATTCATTTAATTGGCGAAAAATTAAATACGATGCCATGGTGTTCGTATCATATTGTTCTGTCCAAATATTGGACGTAGACGGGTAATAAAAGCTTTCCGTAAAATGATTTTGAGATTTGTTAACCGCCCTTTATCAGATGGTGGTAGTAAGCTTCTCCTGAAGAGTTTTGTGCGATGTCTATGTTGATATTACATCACATACCCAAATTTAGGTTATCCCAAAAATTAATCGGTAATCAATCTACATTTGAAAAAACATCACATTACTGTTTTAAAAATTCTTCCACGCGTCAACATGCCATAATTGGTCACTAAGCCAAATTATCATACAATTCCTCATCTCTTCCCTTCTTGTCCAGTACCTACAGATTTTTAACGTTTTAAATTGAAAATAAAATGTCACCGGAGACGAAAATTTCATTTACGTTTCTTACTAATGAACTAACTTAATCTTAGCAATGACTGATTCAAGTAAATAAGTCAAGTACACCGCTTAATACGCGTACGTTAATAAATAGCCATTGTCCAATTACGACGAAATTACTCAAGTTCACTAACAATCGATAGGTAAAGGAAAATAATATAAAGGATAGGTTGAAGGGTCCCGGAGTCTGGTCTCCAGACAGTCTGCTGTCAGTTGTAAGATGAGCTGCTTTATTGACTGCCTTCGTTTTTCAAACCCATGGGTTTCCGACAGAGAGAGGTTATGATGGTTTGAGAGGTATCCTTTCTTAGTAAAACACATGTTTTAACTGGATATTGTTGTTAAACTTTGAATTTATTCAGATAAATAGTAATTTTACAACGATTTTATTCTGATCTGAGCACTGGGTCTTTAATTTGAAGAATGAGTTGCGAGAAATTAATCCCAGATTTTACACACAAAAAAAGAGAAAGTGACAGGATGACCACAGACAAATAAGAAAACAGACTAAAATGCAAAGAAATATTTAGCAAAAGGTGACATAGACGCAAAAGTTATGAGTAAAGGAGTCTACACATCGAAGATAAGAAAAATGATTTTATGTAAAATGCTAATGATAAAATAAATTTAAATATTAGATATAGGACAACACAACACTCAACACATGAGTTATTTTGAAAGGCAATGATCTTGATCTGAGGCAAACACTTTTTATAAGTACTTTCTGCTTCACAAATCTGCAAACAAAACATCCCATGTTTTTTAGTAGGTCTGTGCTATTTTGTTATAATTACACACTTTGTTCTAATTGAATAATGAATAAACGGAACAAATTTACGCTTAAACATGTTGTTACCAAGTAATATTTAAAAAAATTGCGGTTCACCAAACAGATTCGATATATGCTAAAAACATGGTGATTAAATAGAGAAGTTTTGTACTAAATCATGTGTTTTAATTATGATAATCTGTTTATTTAAAGTTTTATTAGTAAAAGTATTGTGTTTGTATGTTTTACGGTGTAATTAAACAAACTGAATTGTAATTGAATAATCATTGTAATTATAAACATTATAATTAAACGTTGATCCTGTTGACAAACTGCTTAATTGTGGTTTAACGGGATTGTACTTTGAAGAACAATAAAAATAAAAACGTTTTGTAACTAGACAGCGCCCTTGGTCTGGTTTTTCACAAAAACGGAGCTATAAAAGTCATCCAAATATTATTATTATTAGATCTGAATAGTTTGGCGCTAGTTCTTCCCTTTCCTAATTTAACTTTCAGTTTATAACATTATTCAATGCAGGATGTCATAGCCTCATTATTTGGAGACGGACAAAATAACTCGTACACAGTTTATACATACCTACATATTAAATAATTAAGATTCATTATTATTTTTATTTTAACTTTTTATGAGTAAAATCTCAAACTGTAATATTTAATTAAATGAAGACATTATGAGCGAAACTCAATCGAAAATCTGGAAACAGAAAAATCAAAAAAAGATATTTACACCTCTGGGACTCGAAAAATCGGGACTCTAGGACTCTGGGACTGGGACTCTGGGACTCGGGATATAAAAATATGCGTTAAGTAAAAATGAAGATAATATGGGTGGTTCTTAGTCAAAGTATGGTACAGTTAAAAGTGACCGAATTGGATATCGACACCTTAGCTCAGTGGATAAGAGCACCCAACCCGGAAAGTAGGGAGGTCCTGGGTTTGAGTCCCAAAGGTGTAAATATCTTTTTCTGATTTTTCTGTTTCCAGATTTTCGATTGAGTTTCGCTCATAATATCTTCATTTAATTAAATTAAGATTCAATTTTTATCATAACCACTCCTTTTATAACTTTTTTGTCCTAGTTGCGACCTTTATCTTTTTTATATTTCTGTGTCTTGTTCTTTTTCAAACTTTCATTTAGATTATTAGCATTATTTTTTTCTTCAATGATATAAAATATTGATGAGAACAACCTTCGAAATTTATAAAAAGAGATTTGTTGTTATAAAAATTGAATATTCATTTAGACTTTTACTAAAAGGTCCATAGGAATTCCATAAATAAAATCGGATATATTTATCTGAGACTATGTATATTACAAATCAGTGCTTTGAACACGTTTCCAAAGATAAAAGGTAGGTGGCAACAATATGGAAAAAATAATAGTCAAAGGGAATTTTTTTAATTCTGAAATTTGACATATGAGATTGACAAATTTGACGTTTAAATAAGATGTCACTGTAGCCGGATTGGTAAAGTCATTTATCCCGGTAAGATGAGAAGTTCTGGGTTCAACCGTTATCTTTTTATTTTTCTCAGTCATGTTCTCTTTCATAGTTTCGTTTAGATTATTCGTTTAATCTTCTTCTTCAAAAATAAAGTAAGAACTCTTTCGGAAAAATATCTTTAAGAAGACTTAAGAATTGTTTTGTTTTAAAGCCTTTATTCCCGAATTAACTTCAAACGAAACAGGCAAAACAATAAAGAAAAATAGGTTTTGTGTATTTTTTCGCAGAAACCAAAAATTAATGGAGAAAGAAAAGAGAAATGGTTAATTGCAAAGTCTTTAAGATAAACCTACAAAGAAGACACATCAAAGTAATTAATGCATCGATTAGATTCCTTAGAAGCTACGAAAAATTTCCAGAAAATTCGTTTATTAAATATTTTTTTTACTCGGGAACCTTTTCTAAGGGCCTGTTATTTCAAAATTCGAATGTGAAATTGTTAAAATGGAGCAATTTTTTTTTCAGTCCCCATTAAACGCCAATTCTAGGAGCTTTCTCTTAAATTGTAATAAGCTGACAAGCTTTTCAATTCAATTTCAATTCAATTCAATTTAATCACTTTAATAACATAACAAAATTTAAATTTCAAATCGTTTTTAAGCAAAGAAAATATTTAGATTCAAACATATCTAATCAATTTAAACATCAATGAACAATTTAAACATCAAAGAAGCACAATCAGACTAACACCAGTAAGGCTTTCTGTCTTAATTGTGCTTCATTGATGTTAAACATATCGATATTCAAAGTGATTCTATTAAACAACAAGACTGCTTTCCCGACTGGCATAACCATTGGCAAGTTAGTTCTGCAAGCCAGTTAGTGATAGCCATCGATTGATAACATGATAGCTGTCTTCTTCTGCTGATCACAAATTCTAAAGCTAAAATGGACTTTGACATTTAATTTTTAAAATCGGAAACCTGATTAAACTGAAACCTACAAATCATAAAAAAAAAATAGAACTGAATGGCCATTTGATGACAATGTTACATTTTAATTTGTGCGAAACAACCCTTATAAATATACCCTTGATTAAAAAAAATTATGAAAAATCGAATCTGTCGACAATTCTTCGTTGCTTCTAAGTAGAATTTTTTTACATTTTCCAGGAAGAGTGGAAGAGATTTTTTTTATATAATTTTGCGAAAAAAAAAATTTTTTTTAGACAAAACGTTTTCCCATTTGAAGGGGCAAAACTTAAGGCTGGAAAGCTTTATTTACTAGCTTTTGAAATTGTTTTCGTGAATAAATCAGAAATGTTCCATGGTAGCAGTATAAAGCATTTTGTTTTCTCAAATAGAATTCTTTAAACAGAAGTTCTGACGATAATGTAATTGGTTTTTAAGTAGAACTGTTTTGAATATTAATTTGAGGGCTGTGCAAATCGGTTGTGTGTATTTTTGTTTTTAAATCTATTTCGCTATGTATTTAGCACATACAAATTATGTATTAAGAACCCGCACATTCTTATTCTTTGTTATATTTTATGCCATCTGCAGTTCAAAAACTGATATTTTCCTGTCTCTCTTATTGTATAATGTTAAACCTTTTACCTGCCGTCTTTACAACTAGGTGCCATTTATACCTGTATGCACTCAATCATAATTATCATCCTATGGAGTAAGGTCAATTCTAGGTTGTAGTAAAACCAGCCAGGCCGCTTTTATAAACAAATTAATAGTGGCTGCCTTTCGAAATGTTTGTTGATCGTAAAAAACAACACTTTAAATTGTACAAAAAGAGCACACGTCTCAAAAACACTTTTATTTTGGTTATTTATCAAAACATATTTACCACGATGTAGCCAGAGACAATTGGTAAATGGTAATTGGTCAATTTCAGTAATATACCTAACATCAGAACAATGACATTTACCTAATCAGCAGAACAGCAGAAAATGTGCATGGCGCTCACAATAAAATATGCTTAGTGTTTTTGGTAGTTGTGACTTTCTCTGCAGAACGCATATTTCACATAGTAAGGTCAGACAGTTGATTGCAGAACTAACAGCCGATCCTGACAAAACACCAATATCTTTTAAAAGAAATCACTTAAATCCTCTTTAAAGTTATAGGAAATGTGGAATAAATGGATTATGAGTTTTAATTATATATATAGTAGGGGCAGTCAAAAAGTAATGCCTCATATTATTGTGTACTTAAATAAAGTTGGTTAAGTGAAAATTTTGAATTTGGTGCAATTCCAAAACCTTCTTTTATAATATGTTGCGTAGTAACTTTTTTGCGTCAACTGGTGGCAGCACTGCAGTCGCTTTCAAAATGGCCGACATCGATGTTCGTATCGTTTTGTGATTGATTCTTCACTGCATAAGGTGAAACGCCCAATCGGATTCATAAAAGACTGAAAAATGTGTACCATACTGCAACAGTTTACGTCAGCACTGTAAGACGATGGGTTCGTCACTGTAACGAAGCTGAAGGACAAATACCGCTGATTGACGAAAAACTGATTGACGAAAAAGTGACCGCACGCAATATTGAGCGAGTTGATAACATCATTCGTGGAGACCCCAGATAATCACAGATGTCGCATTCTTTCCCTCAGTAAAGGCAGTGTGATGACGATTATTCGACAACTGATTATTCAACAAAAGTTTGTGCAAGGTAGGTAACAAGAAAGTTAACAGGCCGGAGTAAAGAAACAAGAAAAACAATAGCCTCACAACACTTGCAGCGCTTAGTTTCTGGAAAAAATTGTAACCGGAGACAAAATATGGATTCATTTTTTTGATCCTGAATCAAAGAGGTAGTCAATGGAATTGCATCACACAAACTCACCAAGGGCAAAAAAATCAAAACTGTGTGATCGGCCGGGAAAGTTATGGCGATGGTGTTCTGGATGTGCCATGAACACTGCGATACATGCCCTTGTTAAAAGACGAGCCAAAGCTGTGGAAATGGACGGAGATTATATTGAAAAGTTACAAATTGATCGTCAATAGTGTAGTTTTCAACCCGTGCAATTGCATTTTTTATATCTCGACAATTAAAGGAGAAAAAAATAGGAGGCATTACTTTTTGACTGTCCCTAGTACGTAAATCACTAGACTTAAGTCGGCAGTTATGTCTTAAAGTCAAACAGACGGCGTAATTTACGCGGCGTAAATTACGCCTTAACGCCGCGTACTTTCTGTTTGACGGCTTCGGTGTACAGCAGAGCGTACAGCAGAGCGTACAGCAGAGCGTACAGCAGAGCGTACAGCAGAGCGTACAGCAGAGCGCACAGCAGAGCATAATCTTAATCCCATAATCTTACCTTCATAGAACTATTTTTATATGCACTGTTCCTCATTTCATACAAACAAGGATGTTTTCGGACACATTCAATAGTTTTTTCAATAATCATTTTAATCGCAGTCGAGCAAGAACGCCCGGCGTAAAATAAAATCTTGTAAAAAAATACAACGCGACGTCCTAACGCCGCGCTAGAGCGTAGCGTACGCGCTCGGCTCTGTTTGACCGGTTCAGACAAGTTCAGTACAACACAACGTGGCGTACAGTTTGACGAGACCTTTAATGGTAAGTCAATGGTAATAATAATTATAAATGTAAATCACTAGTTGTAAGCTCATCATATTATATTTATTTGTCGAGCGCCCTTGAGATGATTTAATACACAAAGGGCGCTATATAAATAATTGAATAAGCCAAATATTATAATTTTTTATAACTTTTTGAAGTTAAAACATTCAAAATCAAAATCATTTATTGTACAAAATTTTCATTTAGTACAAAAGGTATAACTTATAGGTACCTACATCCTATTTCTTCCAGTTAACCTAACATGTTATACAGAAATGAACACAAATGAAATATAAATATAAAAGTGGTGAAATACAAATACATTGAAGATGTTGAGTAGATTTGATTATTCAATTCTTAGACAAGAGTGTTTTTTCCTCTGTTTGAGTTTTTTATCTGCTTAACTTCTCTCAATTAATAGTTTCATTAGCTATTAGATATTTTTAGTCGAGGGTAAACAAGTGCCGTAGATTTAGATATTATTCAAAAACAAATCTTTAAAGTTATATTACTTTTCGAACATAGTTAAACAAAAAATTATTAAATTACATCTTGTGAAATCATCAAACAGTTGGAGTCAACTTTTGGAGGCATCTTTAAACTTAACACTTCCATTCGGTTTTAAACGGAAGCGGTAAGTCCTGAAAGAAAACTTCTATGGAAGTCGGGTCATTTAGAACTTCGTACTCTGGGGTAAAGAGCAAACTGGTGATAATTTTTAAACATTTCCCAAAGTGTTTTTTATATGTTTTCTGTTTGCATTTACTTTCGAAAAGTTTTCGTAGTTAATTTAATACTTAAGTGTGGTTTTATTGAAACAAGTATCAAATTGGTGGTTGATCATAAATGTAGTCCTTTAAAACAGAAGATGGTAGAATGAAAACAAAGAAACTTTCTGAACAACGAAATTTTATTTTATTTATAGAAAGATCTCGGTCGTATAAACTTGTACAATAATAATATATCTGTACATTTCTGGCAAAATTTCTGTTTAAGTGCAATAAATTATTATTGTGATTTATTTTTAGGGTTATTATACCGTGTTGCGCTACCTCTTTCTTTAGCCAACTTTTCGGTTAACATTACATTACAAAAACGATAACAATATAATGTACATCATCAGCACAGATGTCCTACCCCACGTGCACAAAACTGAGTATAGATACATGTCAAAGTGCAGATAACACTTTTAAATAAGGCACCTATCATAATATGTACATATATTTTAAACGCAGGAAGCCCTGAGTAAAACTATTTCATTTGGGGTCTATGTCATGTTTGAGGATGTTTGTAGAGGGTCTCTTTAGATAAAGGAAGGAGAGGAAATTCTGGGAAGGAAAAAGGTAAGGGTGTGTCGAGGAGTGACGGATAAATTAATGCATTCCTCCCACTCAGGTACAAAGCAATGGGTCGAGAGAGACCGTCTGGAGAGTTCAAAAGGTATCCTCGTCCAATCTCTCCCGATCCGGACCGCCACACAGCAGGTGATCAAATGCCACCAAAACCTATACAAACTTCATTCCATGAACCAGGTCACCCTGCTAAGTCACCAAAAGTAGCGATCCATTTATGGTGTCCTTTGGCAGGGGTGTTGGTTATCCAATAAAAGGCTCCCGGGGCCACTCATACCCGCCTCCCAAATTGAATATGATACATTTGAAAAGTTTGTATAAATTTTTCAGTGTTGATATAATGTGAGAAATATATTTTTGTGAAAAAACACCTCATTAATGTTTCTGTATCGTTGTTGTATTCGGTAAACGTAAGGCATTTTGCAAAGATATTTGGCTAATTCTACTTCCTTTAAATGAATGATCATTTATTTATACATTAAAACCGACCGCAGTACAAGGAAGGCGAATCAAGTTTGTACACATCCTGTATTTATAAGAACAGCAGTGACCTACAAAGGATCCAGGGTAGGGTGTTCCGAAACTTCTAAAGCACTTAAAACATCAAGGGAGGATAATTCTCTCGGTTTTTTTTTTGCTTACATGCGTTTATAAATTGCCTTTTTTTAGAATTTATGTCTTTTATGGCGGAATAAGTCAAAGACGTATAGCGTATGGAAACTTTGAGATCTTTTGAGAATAAAGCTAAAATATATTTTCATAAAAAAATATGGCTAAAATTAGAATTTGTGCGCAAAGAAAGGAAAATATTAAATAAGTCGTCTTTAAGTGAAAATTTTTGAACTTTTGTGGAAAAAAGGAAAATTGTTAAAACCTGAATATATAATTGAGCATGATGTACGGTCCCTTTTGGAGGTCTTTGGTAGGTCCCTTTTGGAAGTCTAGGTTTTTGAAGGTCTAGAGTCGGGCGTAAATCAAGCTCCTTGTATAACTTCTTCGTCTTTCAAACAAGGCGTGGCGTGTTGTTTGTTTGTTATATTCGTGATAATAACACTCTTGTATTATGTTACTTGAATATTGGTTAATTGCGTTTAGACAGTTCAGATAAACTTGCAATAAAGGTGACATGATTTTAGATGCTGGTTGTAGGGCATTTACGAAGGAAGTGGATTGAATAAGCAAGTAATTGATAACAAAAGTTTTCAATGACTTAACACTTTAACCGGTTCTCGAAACTTGAAAATTTCGCGATGTTTTGACATTTGACGTAAATTTTGTTGGTTAATTTTATGCAATGGTATATAATATTTATCGAAATACGTTCCTTGAACAACGAACTACACCTACAAACACTTTTACTTGCGTTTATTTGACAAATTGATAGGTTTATCGATCTTTTTATGACACGCGACGCTTAAAGTTTGACAGTTCGAATCGCGGTAGAAATGCCCATTTCCAGTCATTAAAATGACCAAAGACAATTATTTGAGTGGCTAGAAGTGTTCCTTATATCTGTTACGTCAAGAACAAGAATGCCCCAAGCGATTCTGACCTTGTTCTTCATACATTTTCTTTATACATAAGGTTTAAAATTGCATATCAAAAAGTTTTTTTTTTTAATTTTTTTATTCGGCTATAGGGCGCGCACCGGTGCGCGATTGGCACATGACTTGTTTAGAAAGACAATTTTGTTGTACAAAAATGAAAATAAAATGTTATGGAGACAGGAAATTGAAAATAAGAGAGTACATAGATGGAAATGATCAAATGAATTTGTATATAAAATGACAGGTAGAAAATATAGGTAAATATGGCAAATTGGACTACAAAACACTCAACCTATGATAGGTACTACGTTGATATTCAGTTGAAATCAAATGCTGCTATGGACAGGTCATGATGAAAAAATTTAAAAAATACGCTTTCAAATATTCTTATGCTTGACATCCTTGCAACAACAGATGTTTTATATGTATTTATAAAAAAATATTTTTCACTATTTAAAATCTATATATCCAAACTTAACTACCTTGATGTTGCAGACTTTATTGTGGAACATAATATTGGTTCAGTTTATAGCAGACTGAATGTAAGAGAAAAACGGAACATTTAAACAATTTTAGGTTCGCAAAGAATGAATCCACGCTTATACGAAAATATAACAATAAATGCGGACAGCGAACCCTGGAGTAAAACGTTCCCAAATATTCAAGTATTATCAAAAATTTCAAATTGCTAACTAGATTCAGATATATGCTGAAAACATCGCTCCTAATAAAAATACTTTATACTATGCCCATCAATGCTTGTCATTCAATTCTTTGAGTTTAACTAAGTAACTAAGCTTCGGCTTTTAGATTAAATAAACTTTATATTTATAATTATTAGTCTAATAACTTCAGGTATAATTATATTTACAAGTATGTAATTGAACATCCTGCTGACCAACTGCTTAATCACAGTTAACCGCCATAGTATTTTTGAAGAACAATAAATAAAGAAAGGCAAATTACCATTTTTTTCACAAAACTTGAACAATTCGTCAATTTTTCAAGTTCTCTAAGATTTCATTCAAATTTGTGCCGGTTATTTCTCAAAATTTCTACTTTGAATATTAACTACGAAATTTGATAAATTGTTCAAATTCTGTGAAACCACTGACCCTAATATTTTCAGATAACGAAAATCTTGAGAGAATTGGAATTCTAACTACTCCCCCATTTTAGGTTCAAAATATTGCTTGTGTGGGGATAATGGTGTATTTTACCCGAAATAATTGGATTTAAACACTACTCTTTGAACCACTCGGCTTTTAACGGCTATATAACTAAGACTAAGTGAGGACATATTTTAAAAAGAAAACAAATCTGCCTTGACCAAATTAAGGAATATAAAAACAACTTCACACAAACATTAAAATAGTTTTGAAACCTATTAAGGCCTGGAAGATTATATGTATAATATAATATATCTGTGTATAAGCCTCACCATTTCCAGAACAATAATCTTCCCGCCTGTTAAAAACAGCCGCAAAAGTTCGCCGGCTTAAGTGAATTCTCACATAACTGGAAAGGTTTTCCGCATTAAAAATAATTGCGAAACTTTTTTAGGTCAGTCTGTATTGTCTCGTCCCACCCCTCTCCCCACCGCTCCAAACACATTACTTTCCACTTCCTGTTGCGGCCTGGAGCTATTTACGGTCTGCGTTTAGACTGAGTTTTTCCTTAGAAGATCTTCCAGTACAGGCTGTTTCACAAATCTTAGCGCAAAATGTATTGTTTTACCACTATTAACTTAAAGATATTATTTAATTAATATTTATTAGAAAATCGAAAGTTTTCATTTTATCAGTTTGTGCATGTCGTGTCGTATACAGCCAAGTTAAAACTGTTTATGTATTTCTTCCTTGTGACTTTTCCTCTACTAAAACAATCTATATAATATATAAAAATGAAAATATGTTTGCTTCTGTCTAAGTGTATGTGTATGTATGCATGATATGCGTTGCTAAACCATTCATCCGATTGCCATGAAACTTTGGAGATTTGATGTGCGCATGCCCGCAATTTTTTCTATATACAGTAGTGAGTTCTAGCATAATGAAATTTTGCGTTGTATACAGTTCATCCGATTGCGATGAAATTAATACTCTTGGGGATTTGATGTGTGCGTGTTCTATATATATACTGGTGAGCTGTGGCATTATGAAATTTGTAAAAAAAATGCAATAGATGGCACGCGAGCTGTTTGAAAACTGAATGAACTGGCGAAGTGGGAACGCGAGAAAGGAAGGGGACGCGGGAGAGGACGGGGAGGCGGAAGGGGAACCAACGGGACGAATGAGAAAGGTCACGCAGGAAGAAAAAAATCTTTATTATTTTTGAGAAAATTATATAAAACAAAATATTAGTCATGGAAGTAAGGCAAACATATATTTTGCATTTAGACAGGAATATGTCATATTAATTCCAGAAATCATGTTTTTAAAATAAGACAGGATAAAACCTTAAAAATATTTAAAACAACACCAACAAAAACTGACTTGTGAATATAAAAAAAGTTTTTTTTTCAGGTTACATATCTATAAGAGTCACAGTTGTCATTTATTGGTAACCATAAGAAGACAGGATGTTATAAAAGGATTTTTCATAACCGAAATTTTAATATAAAAACAGAAAAAATACTTACGAAATATCCGAAAAACTCATTTACTGTAAGTAATTATTATATAGTTTGTGAGTTTAGTTTAGTATTATGTATTGATAAAAAATGAAAGTTTCAACATATTAAAAAAATATTAAAGAAAAATGCATCGTGGTAAAATAATTTTTAAGCAGCTAAAATTTTATGAAAAACAAATACCTTTGTAAAACATCACTATTTTATTAACAATATCAACATGTTTCGAAAACTATGTTTTCTTCGTCAGGATAATAAGTCAATAATAAATAACAAAAGACAAACAAGTATAGACTAATTAGAACATAGACAAAATATTAGAAAGGAGAGGTGATTAATTACCTAAAATATATCGTAAAAAACAATTATATAAAATAAAATATAAAAATTATTTTAGAATGGGTAAAAAATTATAATTATTAAAATTATAATAATAATTATTCAGAATTTGCAAACCACATTTTGGAAACAGGTCATTCTTTTGATATTAATAAAGGTTTAAAAATTTTACACACTAACACAACGGGTATACAATTAGATAATTTAGAAATTTTAGAAATTAGAAAAAGTGTTAATAGTAAATTAAATATTATAAATAACCAAACGTTTTTTAAAAATAGCCATCTTTTAAATTTATTTTCGTATTAATACTTATACTTATAATAATTTATTTTGTTATTTAGACTTCTTGTTTTCCTTTTAAAAGATTTTTTATTATGTTAATGTAATTTTTTACCCATTCTAAAATAATTTTTATATTTTATTTTATATAATTGTTTTTTACGATATATTTTAGGTAATTAATCACCTCTCCTTTCTAATATTTTGTCTATGTTCTAATTAGTCTATACTTGTTTGTCTTTTGTTATTTATTATTGACTTATTATCCTGACGAAGAAAACATAGTTTTCGAAACATGTTGATATTGTTAATAAAATAGTGGTGTTTTACAAAGGTATTTGTTTTTCATAAAATTAATGATGACACCCCAAAGTAAATATGCCTATTTTGAAGAAATAGCTAAAATTTTGTTTTTTGCGTTGTTATAATATACCCAACAAATTGACTACATGTGATGATGACGGTAAAAAGGATAAAGGAAAATGTTGCTTTTGTCGTGATGGAGAACTTAGCCAGCCGAGAAATTGAACTCACGACGATGCCTGGGTAGGACCAAACGCGATGCCAACTCTGCCCCTCTCCGTGTACTAAGTATTACGTTATACGCTAAGATATTCAAAATTGAGTTACCTAATAAACTGCACTTCATTCGTAATTATGTTAATAATAATTAACAAATTACGGTTTTTGTCAGGACACTATTTTCAATTGAATAACCAAGCGTATTCTAGAAAAGAATTAATTACAAACATTTCCTATTTTGAAGAGCTTTCGCACACAGTGGCAAAGCTTTAGTGAGCGCTACCCTGCTTAGTTATAGATTTTAATATAAAGCGTGGTTATTGTTCGTTCTAATACCGTTTAGATCATGTCTCTAACCATGGCAGTAAGGGAGACAACGTTTTCTATGCGATTAGTCTGAGGGGTTGAACCCAATTCTAGGCCTCTATGGCTTTCTGTTAAATTTTCGTCTTATAACAACCATACAACACGACAGGGGCCACAGCACGGGTAAGCCACCAAGTGAGGCCAACATTATTAAATTATACTATGAAAAAATGTAAGATACTGTACCAAAATAGAAATTAAATTAAATTAAATTATGTTTTTCTGCCGATTAAAATTGTTTCAAGTATCGGCTTTTAGCGGAGAACGTTCTTACATAAAACAATTAAGTGGGGCTGATTGGCTATTCGAACTTCCATGGAAAACCTTAGAGATCACAAGTTGTTCTGATATAACTCCAATAATATTTTAAATAAACTGACTGCGTCATCTCATCCAGATGAGAAAATCCTAATTCTTACTTTTGATAACAGAACAAAGCTTTAAAAGTTCTTGTACAAACTGAGATACAATCTAGATCTGATTGTTGAACCCCTTGGGTATTTTTACGTGATTTACTTCTTACGGTGATAGTAAGGGAAACACAACGATTTCTATGAGACTTGTGTGAGTAAATCTGAAAACCCGAACAAATAAGCCTGGGTGGTTAACATTCTGTATTGCTTTTTTTACCACAAAACGTTTATAAAACTACATCGATTCATTTTCATGAATTATTCTTTCACATCCACAAACGATAGCTATAGATTCAGCTTCAAAAAACTTTAAGTTAACAATATATTGCAACATTTTTTCGCCTTAGTTCTTAATTGTCCAAACGACCATTTCAGTTTTTGTTCAATCTCCACCTTAAAACTAAAAATAAAGTACAAAAAAATTTGTTAATCACTTAACTAAGAATTATTTAAACTAATGAGACCTTTGCCTTTACGGAAAAGGCTTTATCTTAAACACCTGTCATAATATTTCATTGAAATAATGAAAGAAAACCTTCTCCTCCTGTAAAATTTTCTAATGGTCGTTTGGACAATTAAGAACTAATGTGTTTTATCTAGGGTATGTTTTTAGGTTTTCACGGCCAAAAGTATTTTTGTTATTTATTTTTGGGGTATTATGCCGTGTTTTGCTACCTCCTTCTTTAGCCAACGTTTCGGACAGCGTTACAGTGTCCATCATCCGGGCAGATGAGCAGGAGCGTAACGGTTACCCAGCAAGGCAGACAAGGCAAACGAAGACAGGGTTGAACAAGTCAAAAGGCTGCGCTTTCCTGCCTTACGTTCATAATGTAACAGACAGAATTGCCAGGCGGTTGAGAAAAAAGAGCATCAAGACTCTTGGAACCATTACAAAAATCCAAGACCTACTGAGGTCGGCAAAGACTAAGTTTCCTCTGGAAACAGATAGAGTGTATAAACTCAGCTCCGGATGTGACAAGGTCTATGTAGGCCAGACTGAGCGGACGATCTCCAAAAGGATTTCGGAACACTTTCGTGCTTGTAAACTTGGCCACCCTGACAAATCGGCACTCGCCGAACATTCAATCAAAACCGGCCATTACTTTGGATTTGTTCCTGAAGTCCTGGGAAGACCCAAAACTTACGGAGCATGCCTAATTACGGAGGCAATTGAAATCCATAAAAACCCTATTAACATTAATAGAGACGACGGAGCTAAGCTCAATAGTTCTTGGTATCCAGCAATTGACGGCTACACCAAAACTAAACGCAAAAAGCCGTGCTGAATTTTTTCCAACACCAGCTCGTAGAGAAATGAATCTGGCAGCACGGTATCGCTTCGACATACATAAGCAAACACTTTCACCAATATCATTTGCTCATCTGCCCTGATGATGGACACTGTTACGCTGTCCGAAACGTTGGCTAAAGAATGAGGTAGCAAAACACGGCATAACACCCCAAAAATAAATAACAAAAATGTTTTTTGTAGCAAATTACTGTAATTAATGTAGAAAATTTCTGTAAAAAGCAAGTTCAAAAATCGTTGCTTTCCAAAATAAATTCTACAAGATAGGCTTTGATATAACAGAATTTTTATTTATTTTTCACAGCATAATATTTATATATATATATTATATATACATGTTTGTTTTATAATAAATAATATAATTACTCGTATTACGTTCCTGATTGTCAATATATCGTGTTATTACGTAACGAATGATGAGCCCAATATGTATACGGCCCAGCGGTGACATGGATATGATAAGCCCCCAACTCTGTCTGGAGTTCCCTTCCATAGATTATTATCTGTATCACTAATTTATATTATACTAGCTGGTACCCGGCATGCGTTGCCATGCCATTTAATAAATAAATTATTTTCTCCTGCGTGTCCTTTCCCATTCGTCCCGTTCCCCTTCCGCCTCCCCTTCCTCTCCCGCGTCCTCTTCCCGTCTCGCGTTCTTACTCCGCCTCCTCCACCTTTCCTCCCCCCACTCCAATACCCCTTTCCCCATCCCGCGAACCTCCCTCCCAAGCTCCCCTCCCCCCTCCCAGATTCCCCTCCCCCTCCCGGGTTTCCCTCCTCCCCCTCCTGCGAACCCCCTACCCGAGTCCCCCTCCCGCATTTCATACATTCTTTCCCGGTACATTCAGTTTTCAAACAGCTCGCATGCCACCTTTTGCATATTTCATAATGCCAGAGCTCACCAGTAGTAAAATCCAATTTGGTGCCGTTGTTCGGAAGTCATGCGCGTAAATACATTTCGGCGATTCATTTTTTAGAGATAAATATTAACTACGATTACTGATTTAAAAAATATATATCAATATGGTTTTCACGGCAACGATTTGTTTTGCTTTTCTTCTGACGTTAGCAATAACTGCCGGCCTCCGTGGTCCCGAGGCAAGACTCTCGACTCACAATCCGAAGGTTGCGGGTTCGAACCCGGCGTACGCAAATAAATTTTATTTGATTCATTTGTGTTATTTCACAATTTATTCATTTAAAATAAATAGTATATTTGCGGCACGTTCCAGAGTGGAAGATACTATCAGTATCGCCCTGGTGTAAGACCACCATTCAGAATTGAAACGTTGCTTGAAATGGCTTTAGCCGTGTTTAGTGACCAGATCTGAATATAATGTAGCTTTCTATTGGTGAAAAAAATTCTAAGATCGGTTTATTAGTTTATGCGTGAAAGCGTAACAAACAAACACACGCAGTTTCGCATTCATAATATTAGTATAGATTTAGAATTTTAGGGTAGGTACTTTCTATTACATAATTCAATTTACCAAATTCTGACACAGGCATTTAAATACAATAGCGAGTTCCCGGCATATGCTATGCCACTTAATAAAGAAAAAAAATCGCTCTACTTACCCTTTCCCATTCGTCCCAGATGATGCCAGAACTCACTTTACACGTATATAAACCATCGCGGGAATGCGCACATCAAATCCCCAAAGTTTCATTGCAATCGGATGAACGGTTTAGCAACGCAAAACATCTCACAAACATAGACAGAAACAAACACATTTTCTATAGATCAGTAATTTTAATATCAAAAATGTCAGTTGAGTATTTTTAAATTTTTTTAAAGTTTACATTAAAAAAAATTGTATTTAAAAAATGTTTTTGTAATTTCTAATAATACCATTTATTTAAGCGTATTTCACCTTTCAAAACCAGTATCTATTTAGTTTTTCGATACGTTTACAAATATTCCATTTATTTGAATTTTTATTGCGAAATCGATATATATCGATTGGAAGATACTAATAGTATCAGAGTGGAAGATACTAATAGTATCGCCCTGGTGTAAGACCACCATTCAGAATTGAAACGTTGCTTGAAATGGCTTTAGCCGTGTTTAGTGACCAGATCTGAATAGCCAGGTACTTCCCCACCTACCTCTTCCCTATCTCCTTCCCCCCCCCCCCCACTACCTTCAGCCTCACAACATACCCCAATTGGGGATGCCATAGTCTCACTGGCTTCAGACGGGAGCAGTTGGGACTCTTGTGCGGTATTTATGTAAAAAAAAAAAAAAAATATCGAAACATTTTTACCTTTTGACAAAATACGCCAAATTTTTGAAGGGTTAAGCTTTGGCTTTAAGCTTTGAGCTTCAAGCTTTGAGCTTTAAAATTTTTGAAGGGTTAAACTTTGAGCTTTAACCTTAAGCTTTGAGCTTTAATCTTTAAAATTCAAGCTTTGAGCTTTAAGCTTTGAGCTTGAAGTTTTGAGCTTTAAGCTTTGAGATTAAAGCTTTCAGTTTTAAGCATTGAATGTAAGTTTAGAGCTTTAAGCTTTGAGATTAAAGTCTTGAGCTTTGAGCTTTAAGTTTTGAGCTTTAAGCTTTGAGTTTAAAGCTTTGGGCTTTAAGTTTTGTGATTAAAGCCTTGAGCTTAAAGCTTTGAGCTTCAAGCTTTCAGCTTTAAACTTTGAATTTAAGTTTAGAGCTTTAATTTTTGAGATTAAATCCTTGAGCCTTTAGCTTTGAGCTTCAAGTTTTGAGCTTTAAGCTTTGGGATTAAAGCCTTGAGCTTAAAGCATTGAATTTCAAGCTTCGAGCTTTGAGCTTTAAGCCTTAAGTTATAAGCTTTAAACTTTTAGCGCTAAGCTTTATGCTTTGCGCAAAGCTCAAAGCCTAAAGCCGAATGCATAAAGCCCAAATATTAAACTCAAAGCTTAAAGCTCAAGCTTAAAGCAAAAATTCAAAGTTTAAAGGCCAAAGTTTAAGCTTAATATCAAAGCTCTAAACTTGAGTTCAAAGCTTAAAGCTTAAAACTCAAAGCGCAAAGCTTAAAAATAAAGCTCAAAGTTAAAGCTCAAAACACAAATCTCACAGCACAAAGCTTAAAGCTCAAAGCTCAAAGTTAAAGCTCAAAACACAAATCTCAAAGCACAAAGCTCAATACTCAAAATTCAATATCAAATCTTAAAGTTCAAGGCTTAAAGCTCAACACGTAAAGCTTAACGTTGAATGCATAAAGTTCAAAGCTTAAAGCTCAAGAATCAAAGCTCAAAGCTTAAATTTCAAAGCTTAAAGCTAAAACTCAAAGCACAAAACACGGCTTGCGTTGCAATGCAAAGAAATCAATTGATTCTCCTTGAATGTCCTTTCCCGTGCGTCCCCGTTCACCTCCCGAGTCCCCTTCCCCTTTCGCGTTTCCCTTCTACCTTCCCCGCCTTCCCATCCCTCGTCTTCCCACCCACGTACCCCACCTCCCCCGTTCTCCTCCCCCCTGCCTTTCCTCCTTGCCACTAAAATATATGAAATACGCACATTTTCATTAATACAAATTCAATAACGCCAGAACTTACCATTATAAATAGCCTATATCCTTTGCGGGCGTGCGCACAACAAATCACCAAAGTTTCATCGCAATCGGATGAACGGTATGACAGCGTATAAAATACGAACAAACAATTTTTGATTTTATATATAAGATAGGAAAGATTTGATTGTTTGTTGGTGTCCTTCCGTACGGCCCGTACCCCAGTGACGCTAACATTGTATAATACTTACATTTTTAAACTCGTGATATCTTTTGAATGGGATGTCCGAATTGAATAATTCAAAAAGTTATATAAAGACATTGAAGCAGTCTCGAATATAAAATAATTTATATTGATAAGAATTAATATCAAGATACAAATAAAGAGTCTTTTCTAGCGGCGGCATTTCAATTAAATTTTTTAAATAAAAGAACACTTATTGTGGCATAACTATAATAGTTAGACATATGCTGTCGCGACATTTTTTGTAGATAATGATGTGTTCTACAAAGTTGTAGTACATTATTTTATTCTATCATCAATAGTTTTTGCAGCGCACGTGATTTAAAGAATATTTTCGGTAATTTTTTTACACCTTGGGTTACATTATTGTAGTTTTAGTAAAGATCCCTAATTTTTTTTAAAATAGAATATAGCCTATGTTACCCGGGAATAGTGTAGCTTCCCAACAGTGAAAGAATTTTTCAAATCGGTTCAGTAGTTTCGGAGCCTATTCGATGCAAACAAACAAACAAACAAACAAACAAACAAACAAACAAACAATCAAATCCTTCCTCTTTATAATATTAGTATAGATTTGTGGAGAATTCAGCCATACAACCAATATTATTATAATAAACTAGCACAGACACGTGAAAATCACGAGATATTATAATGGTGAAGCCAAAAGTATTCATATTCAATATTCAAACTGATCGAACAAAATATGTAGCACCGCACAGTGTGCGAAATGAAGAAAAAACACGAATTAATTGTTTGCTGACTAAATATTGGTGCAATTTTTTTTTTGATCTTATTAATTATAACTATTATGACTATTTTGAAGTACATTTTTTTTTGTGTTTGTCAAAAAGCTGTTTTTCAAACCTCACAATGTAACTGCGGCTTTTTCTCCGTTTCTTCATAAACTGTAGTGAAAAATTCTTTTCTGTTTTGTAAAATGTAGGGCTCAAAATGTTCGAACCTGCTATGTGGTATGTTTTTGTTATGTAATTAATTAAAAACTCCTTTGATTTCACAGAAGTGGCATTTAATATACCCCATTATTTTAATGCCTCGAATAATTCTCTCCGGGGAGTGCAAATGGGCCTTTCTGAAAATACCAAAATTGTTCAAGGGAGGACAAAAAATGATCACAATTTAAATATTATATTAAAGATGAGACTTCAGTCTACAATACGTATATATTCATAAATGGGAGCAAACCATGTTTTCTTTCTAAATGCTAATTGAAATAAGCATTTTAACAGCAAAACAATACAAAAATAGTGGAACATTACATAATAGTTCAAATCTCGCACACATATGATATTGATATAAAGTTTAGTAAATTAAATAAAAAATACCTTGAAGAATGTCATATATAACAAATTTCTGTATATATATATATATATATAAACGTCACTTAATACACAACCGTCTCTGCCCACGCGTAGGAGCGAAGTGAAAAACGCGATGCCGAACATCAAATTTACGACACACTTTGAGGCGTTGCCAAACTTCCGTCAAGCGCTTTTGAGAAATTTAAATAATCATATAAAATACAGAAACTATTTTGCTACACTAAAAAAAATATTTAAATTAAAAACATTAAATTTTGAAAAAACCACTTAATTCGGGTTTTTTCTCCATTTCGCACACTGTGCACCGGTTGTGAAAAGTATAACATAAAGCAAGGGTCAGTAATAAACAATAGGTTAATAAAAATAATTTCTTACATTACAATGGTTTACAGTTGGATTATTTTGAAAAAAATAAAGTTACAATAATAAATACAAATCATCACAAATAATATGTTAAAATAAAAAAAATAAAAAATTAAGTATGTTTCAAACACAGAAATTGTGACATTAAAAATGTCTATATCATTTGTACATTTGTTTGCCAAACTATTTAAGCGAGGAATTAGTGAGTTTGAAACATAATTTGTTTGTGAATTGAAATACGTGTGAGTAGTGACATTTAAATATGTATTTATACTTGGTGAGTCAAGTAGGTACTCTTTAATCGTTCACCGATCCTCAAGTGTAGGTTTTTTTTTTAAGTTATGGCGAGGTGACCAAATGGTGGAATATATTCTTTTTGGCTATGAACTAATGAGTCAAATAAAATTTTCAAAATAGGAAGTGAATTAAAGTTTTTAATAGTTTTAAGTAAAAATCAAAATGATTTCATACTATTATTCGTTGTGTGATATATGAGTACAAATTCTAGTTTTTCATCAAATATTCCTCGGAGGTCTTTTATTTTAGTTAATATCTCTAGTTGTGTATGGTCCATTGCATAATTGAATAGTAATGGAGATTTTTTTTGACAGAAAATTATTGATTAAAATCTTATAATATTTCTAAATAAATTGTTAATTAAATACTTATTAAATTTAATTGAAGCTCTAGGCAATCTTTTGTGAGGGTCATTTCTTTGTAAATTTGTATGTCATCAGCAAAAAGCATAAACACAACATTGTTGAAGCACAAGGTTATGTCGTTAATAATTATTAGGAAGATTACAGGTCTAAAATGGCTACCTTGCGGTAGGCCGCCAGAGGCGTAGAATTCTTTAGATTTTATCATTTTAACTTTAACAAATAGTTTTCTTTCCCTCGCACATTAGAATAAGAACGGTCCGCTAAAGTATGTCCACTAGACTTTTTTTTATTTTAGCGTCCATATAAAATAATTGTTTAATCAAAATAGGATGGTGAATTTAAGTATATATATTGTATTTCTTAGTCGGACTAAAGTTATTTAAATATAATTTAATTGTCTTCTATGGTGTTTTTAGTGTCTTCATTGGGGTTTTTTCATTGACCTCCTTCAGCTATATTTACCTAGTATTGTTCAAAATACTCACGTGGTCTCAGTAAAGTATTTTCACTTTAACGGGGCTATTTTTTTAGTTTATTTTTTAAAGAAAGCAAATAGGTACTTAAGCATTTCAAATAGATGATTTATCACAGGTCTGCGCAAGTTTTACATAGTTTTGGTAGAAAGTCATCAACTCCAAAAAAATCTGCAAGGAATTTTCATTTTATAAATTATGTATTTTATAAATTACAGCATACATTATATTACAACGAGGAAACCGGACATATTATTCCGAAATCAAACAGATTTGATGGCTTCATGGATACGACTTGGTATCATTAAACAAATGTGACAGATTTCTTATGCTATTTCATCATCGATTATTCCCAGTTGAAAACAAATTGATATTTCAGAGGCATGTATATTGGGGTGGGTTTAGTGAGATGGGCGAAGACATGTGAGGAGTTCGATAGTGCCAGTACCTTCAATTACAGAGTATTACGAAGGCTTCTAGAGTTGGGTTTGAAGGACTACTGGAAGGGTAGGCACTAGGCCATTGTACCTGGGCGTCCGCGCTGTAAAGCCTTGTAGTAGTCCCATCCTCGATTGTCGACTCTCAGGAGGGTGTTATAATTAAAAAAAAATTATACTATCATTGTGCCAATCCATTTTTGTGAATATGATTTTTTTTTAAATTTTTTTTTTTATTTTGTGATTTTTAAAAACTTTTCTTACTTAGTGTCAGTTAAGTTATTAAAATGTAAAACAAATCAGCCCGTAGAAAACTAAATTTCTTTACTAAAATACGTCGATTTTCAATTTTCGACCTAGTTATGCAATACTTGGGCCGGCTTTTTTAGTTATGCGTTATGTATGCGTTAGTGCCGTCAAAAGTTGATTTAATGTATTGTCATCCACAACGAGTCTATCTGTCTAGTTTTAGTTTGATCGAATGTTGAGAAGGGGATAAATTTCCATTTTCAAGATTTGCATTTATCATTAATTCAAGAAAAAAATATCGATTTTCAATTAGATTTATTTAATATCTCATTGAAATTGATCTCTCTCCTACTGTCATGGTGAGAAATATGGTCGTTACTTATTACAGAACGATAAAAACGCCACTAATTATAAACCATTCATTATTTTACGTGAAACGAAAAAAGAAAAGTGATTTATTTATTTATTAACGGACAAATAGTCCATTTATAACATAACAATAACACGAATAAAAAAAAGAGATGACAGTGAAAGGAAAGTATATATAAATGTTCTTTATATTATAATTCGTCAATGCTCTTACGAATTATAATATAAAGAACATGGTGACCGGACAACTCGGAATGAAACCAACTCAGAACCATCACAGATAAGTCATTTAGAGTGATAAAAAAAATATATCTAAAAAATTGGTTAAATAGTTTACGTTAGGTTAGGGTTATCGGCTAATTTAAAAAAAAAAATTCATAGCTTTTAATGACTTTTCAAGGAGGTGTTGAGTTGACTTTTTTCTCAGTTGGCATGGAACTAAATAAAATATAGAAGATGGATTTAAAAGACTTAAAAAATTACACATTTCGTATCGACTGCCAAAGTCATTTAGGCTAACACCAAAAAATTCAATGCTTTGACTTGCGTTAACAAGTCTCGACATTCTGGATAAAGCAGAATGATATCCATAATTAGTTGAACGTTGATTGAGTGATAAAATTTATAATACATACCTTTTTCTACAAAAATATGAGTCTGTTTTTTTTTCGTTGTAACTTGTTCATGTTTGCATTAAAAAATATATATATTTTATCAATCACGTGATTATTTCTAATAATAAAGTTTGGAACAGTATATTATCACCTTTCAAAATCAGTTTTTAGTTTTCGGATACGTTCCGAAGTATTTCCTTTACTTGGATTTTATTGCAAAGCGAAAATAATCTGACAAAATATACTCGAGACCTGAGGTATTCATAAAATGAAAAAGTATTAGCTATACACTTCGATATTTTTATGGTTATACATACCTTCTTAATTCAAAGTGAAGAAAGCGTATGGAAAATTTGTTTACTATCTTTTTAATAATTTATTCTAAATACACACTGCGATTGCTTTTCTAATTTTTTTCCCCCACCACTCCATTTAGCCTCACAATACTCTCCAATAAATTAAGCACGCCATAGGCCCATTCGCTCCGGGCAATCGGAAATCTTGTGTTATTTTCACATAAGATATTTTTTTATGTGAACACTGTGCAAGGGTCCCAAATGTTTCAAACCGTCTGGAGCTAATGAGACATGGCATACCCATGGGTTATGTTGTGAGGCCGAATACAGCGGGAGGGGAAGGAGAGGAGGTAAAGGAAGGTGGTGCCAAATCCATTTCAAGCAACGTTCCAATTCTCAAGGTTGGATTTTACCAAAGCGATACTGAAAGTATTGAACTGTATCGTGTCTATATATTTTTCTTAACAATATATTGTAAAATAACAGAAATGTAACAAACAAAATTTGTTGTTTGCTGATTCATAGCCAAGGATCGTAACCACTCAGTCACGGTGGGCGACTTTTACTTAATATGAAAATAAATATTGTTACCGCAAATGCATCGTCTTGGCATTTTTCACCGTTTTTACCAAATTGTTTAACAAAATTCTCCCGTAAACAAAGAACCGCGTCCTCTAGAAAAATTATCCATTTATGAGTATATTAGTCAGTTAAAATTTTAATTTATTATTTTATTGGTGCGAGTTGTAAGACACCCCTAATTTTTTAAGGGTTTCTCCCGTAATTATGATACAATATTATAATACATTCTATCTCTACCCAAATCCTCCAATCCAGTCTTCAAAATTGTATAATTTTCAGCTGTTGAAGGGTTAATAGGGAAGGCTTTAAATTAGGTAAGAGATGATTGGTTTGGCTTGGTGATGGTTAGGGGGTATCAACCCACTGAATAGATATACCAACAGAAGTGAATTGTCGACGTATTTCTTTTTGTACATGGACATGCACACAGCACATTTCCTTGCTTCTCATTAAAATGAACTTAATTTCTTCACCTAGGAATCTGTTTATTGGTCAGATGTTAGGTTTTAAAAGTTATTAACTACTTCCAATTGTCTAGAGCCAGTGAGACTACGGCATTCTTGCTTGGGGTACGTTGTGAGTCTGAAAATGGCAGGGAGGGGAAGGATATGGGGAAGAGAAAAGTGGATATTCTCAGATCCGGTCGCCAAATACAGCAACGTTTCCAATCTGAATGGTGGTCTTACACGGGCGATACTGAGAATATCTTCCGTTATAGCTGCATGAGAATAAAAAAATACACTTTCTTTTTCAATTAATTTTATTTTCTATTTTTTTTTATTTTCTTTAAACATAGCGAGCATTTTTTGTGGCAAAATTTGAATTCAAAATTACTACATTACCACTTTTATTGTTTTTTTTTTTTTACATGAGCTCCACACAGGAGGCCCTGAGGAAAATAATTTCCCACGGGGCCTATGTCATCTTTGGGGATGCTGTGTGGAGGGTTTTTTTTAAGGATAGGAAGGGGAAGAGATTTCTGGGAAGGAAAAGGGTTTAAGGGGTGGGTAGGAATCTGGGGTTCAGTGTGTCCTGGTCATCCACCTCCAAGACCTAGACAAACCTCACCCCATGAACCCGGGCACCCCTGCTAAATCACCAAACGTATCAAACCACTTGGGGTAACCTATGGCAAAGGTGTTGTTTATCCAATAAAGGTTCCCGGGGCGGCGGTACCCATTCCCGCCTCCCAAATTAAAAACCAACAAGTAAGTGTAAAATTTCTCTGTAATCCTCTGCAGAGATATTGCATTTGTTATTAGTACTGGCCCTAACCACAGTATTATTCTGTTTTTATTGAAAGACTTATAGTTTTTTAAGATTAGAGTGACAGTAATAAACACATATGATTGAAGAAGAAATACGTACTTTTAACCTGGGAAGCTAGATTTTGTCTGAAGAACTTTCGCAAAAGAATGAGTTGCCTGTCTCTGTTCGGCTGTCTTCGACACATGTTGTAACCGACAGCATATAACTCGAGTACAGCATTGATAACGGGAAACAATTGTAGAACTGATTAAGACTAATACTATAGTACATTACAGTAAGCAATGTTTACTTTATCAGGTATATATTTATACAAAACTAATTACAACAATTATAGATAGTTTGGATAGCGGGAGTGACAACGGGGAGGGGGGAAATAGGGCGTAATTTACAAAGGGAACAAATTTAATAACTGATCATTAAAATATTTTTTGGTTAACTATTCATTATACTTAAATTCATCTTTATACTATTTCTAATTTCCAAGATTTCTAGTTGTTTAAATGGATACCATTAACATTACAGTGTAGCAATTCACTTCCGCCTCGATGTTTCCCGGCATAAATTTATCGATTACATTTCTAGGCATTCTTTTTTCTGTGTAAAAGGTTCCCAAATCATGAGAGATAAAAGATAACCGGTGTAAATTTATTCAGTCTCTTGATACAGGGCTGTGGCTGTCATTGTTGGCACTGAACATACAATAATAACTAGACGTGTAATCTACACCCAATTAAAACATACTGATTGTACCGGTTTACGTTACATCTTCTGACTCCTAGGTCCCAGATTAGTCAATGTCTGCGCGTCCTCTTTCACAAAACTTAATTTTGAATTTCAGACCAAAATACCCAACTGAACATAAGTGAAGTGCTAACACCATACTACAAAGAATTCCTATGGTTTAAAACCGGCAAATCACTAGTACGGAAAGGATCGGAGGAAAAAATTAGACAAACTAAGCATGAAAATGATTTTTTTTAAATTATGCAATAAATGAAGGTCACTCTGATCTCATAACAACACAATCCTGATTTACATCGTGGCTGATCTACTCTCAATTAACTCAAATAGCTCTACCAACGTCATAAAATCGAGGACACAAAACTATTTTATTATATTTTTAACACTCCAGGCTCTCTCACTCAGACTACTTAACTAAAATATATTATCCCTTAATCATAACTATGACGAACTTGTCATACTCTTTAAAACAGATTTCAAAATTATAATCCTAACTAAATGTTGGATATCAACCGTTTTTATAGAAAAAATGTGTAAATTGTACTGCTTATTACAAATTAAAAAATAAAAATGATGGTATTGTTGGGTGCATACATTATAGTCTTAACGCCTCTGTTTCAGAAATCGACTTGATGTGTCAAAAAATTCTACCGTCATAAGAAAAAAAATCATTTTCTCTGAGGCTCTCAATGAGGGTACTGTGCTTCTACCCATAACGGCAGGATCTTGTATAAGGTTAAAAGCAGTTAAAAGGTACATCATAATATATCTGAACATAATAACAAAAGTAATAATATAGTATCATTGTAGTGAAAAGAAAAGAAAACAGCATACACAAGAATTTAAACGACTGATTTTCAAGATTGCTTTACAAAGCGGTACACCGCTTCTTCTCATAAAACCACTAAACACGTTTTTTTTCTCATCCAAATAGCGAGCAAATAAAAAGTCTGTCTTAGCAACAGGAATTGGTCGTCTTCAGAAATATTAATTGGAATAAATGGCCTGAAACAATAAACCAAAAGAATATAACTTTGTCCTATTTTGCCTGTTTGATATTTCCCATTAAATACGCGATTCAAGATGCTCAAATGAGCGATCAAATTTATTCTCTGGATCTGATCCAAGAAACTCCAGAGACATTCTCCCAGGGGTCGTGCGTGAAGAATATAAATCAACCATGCCTCGTAAGGTTTATGAAATTTGCGTAAGTCTTAATGTCGACTACATTTATCACTTTTTGTCCTTTTTAATAAATGCTCAACATAATTTTCCTTTTATTCGCTCTGTTGGTCTTTGAACGAGGAATAAACAAAATTCGAAGGCCACTTTATTTAAAAAAATACAGAATAAAGAATTTACAGTGGAGGTCAGAAGTTGTTCTTGAATTCAAGGTGGCGTACATACCAAAAATGGGTCTTTTAACCTGGAAAACGCCCCATATGCGAAATTAATTTGAAACACTTTCAATAAAATCGTTTTCATGTAGCCAAGCTTTAGGCATACACAAGATTTACGACGAGTTGTTTCAAAGAATCACAGAAATATGACGCAAATGTAAATGGTAAAAGATGTTGGGGACGTTCGAGAAAGACACGGCACGATCAAGTGAATCGGATACTTGAGTCGGGTCATGTCATGACGATGTACGAATGTAAACGAGGCAAGGAGCGTGTGCCAAGATCAAGTGGTTTGGGGGTCTGTCCTCTCTGCCTACTCCTGCCGAGAAAAAGCGCGATGGTTAGTTAGTTAGCACAACTCATCTAATTTCAAAGTGAAAATTTAAGTTCTGTGAAAGATCTCCTCAAATTATATTATTATTTTATCATGGGCTGGTTGTTTCACAGTACTTGGAAAATAACACGATGGCCGGCGTGGTCTAGCGATAATGCTCTTGACTCGCAACCACGAAACCCAGCGTGGCAAATAAATTTTATTTTATTAATTTGTCTTATTTCACAATTAAATCATTTAACATAAGTATATACTAAATTTGCCGCACGTTCCAGAGTGGAAGATACTCTCGGTATCGCCCTGGTGTAAGACCACCATTCAGAATTGAAAAGTTGCTTGAAATGGCTTTAGCCGTGTTTGGTGACCAGATCTGAATAGCCAGGTACTTCCCCACCTTCCTCTCCACTATCTTCTTCCTCTCCCCATTACCTAAAAAAAACACACAACTTTAATTGAATTTTCTTTGATTAACTTTGAAATTTGTTGAATGTTTCAAATTCTGTGAAACCTAACTATTTCATCATTGGCTGATCGTTTTATATTACTTTAATAATACAACACTCAAAAGGACTTTTACAGAACATAAATATTAACGTTGAAATTTGACGTATGATAATTGAGAATATTTGAAACAACAGGTCTTTAGTTTAAATAGTGAATTTTTAACTTAATTTGCACATGCTTGACATTTTTTTAAAAAGAAAGATAAACAATTACTGGGTAACGAATACCCTGAAAATTTTTTTATAATTCTACTATAATAACTTCACCTAGAAAATGTTGATTTTGCAACAATGGAGAACTTCTGCCTCCTGTTTTAAATTACATTTTAGTGTTATTGTAATTTTTTTCCTACGCTGTAACAGCGCTGTTATTAGTATTTTTTTTGTTCTCTTGGCATTGCTCTGAATATTTTTTGTTCCATATAATTTGATATTTGGTAAGGACTCGTAAGGAGCACGGTAGGATTATTTTATAATTATTATAGTAAAACGCACCTGCAAGGAAATAGCACAAAACTACGCTGCACAAATACAACATAATTAATATTTCTATTTTTGAAACTGATAATTCATGGTGGAATTCCATTATAATATATTATAATAAAAACAAATATAAAACTTTTTTCCACTTTAAGTTTAATGACCGTAACCGGTTTCAGCTCGCTAGAGCCATCTTCAGACTGGTCACCACTGTTCACCAGTCTGAAGATGGCTCTAGCGAGCTGAAACCGGTTACGGTCATTAAACTTAAAGTGGAAAAAAGTTTTATATTTGTTTTTATTATAATATATTACAACATAATTATTTTTATTTTTAACCAGTAAGGGAATTGAAACCATGCCTAGGTGATAACCCGATTCATTTATCAACTTAGCCACTTCGTATAAAGGAAAAATATAATAAATTTCCGAGCTTGACGTGTTGATCGATCTCGGCTTCATTTTTTGTGAATAACTGCGTTAGATTATGTTCAATCGGGCTAAAAGTTTGTCAGAATACACAATTTTATTAATAGATTCAGTTTTCAATGTTGAAATTTTTGTTTTTTGTGTAATTAACCTCTGGGAGCATTGTGATGTAATAGTATTCAATCGAGTAGCAGAGTTAACGAGCGAGCTTTTAGTGAAACCAAAAGGACTGTATTTGAATAGTGAGTGGTAGAGCCACTTGTAATTAATGAGCCACAACAGGGGGGGAGACGATGCAAGAAGAGCCAAGAGAGACTAGAAGAAACTAGAAAAGACAAGAAGAGGCAAGAACGGTCGGTAGGAATATTCGAGAAGAGACAAGAGGAACCAAGAGGAGACAAGATGAGCCAGAAAGAGACAACGGGAGCCACAACAGGGCTAAGGGGGGGACAAAATTCAAGAAGAGCAAGATAAGCAAAGAGACGAGATGAACCGGGAAGAATCAAAAGGTTGCTAGGTACTGTAAGAAGAGGCAAGAAAAGGAAGATATAAAGAAGACACTCAATCAATTCCTTTATTCCTATCCACCCTTAATTCCAATATTGGCTTATTAGGTTGCCATATATACCGGTCGATTAAACTCCAACCTGCTTCCCATCCTGAGAGCATGTGTTCCAAGTCCTAACAAATCAGTGCCCCCTAGTGTACCGGTCTCACCGGGAGAGTATCGTATCGTATCGTATAATGGACTTAATATTATAAAGTCCAGTGAACTTACTTGCGAAGTTTTAAATAATTATATTTAATTTATTTTACTAACTCAGGTTAAGTACAAGTTACTACAAGTTGCCAAACTTGACACATTTTCACAAATTACAAAACTTATTTTTATGTTTCTTTTATCGCTTGAATATTTATTAAATTTAAAGTAAATCCATTTAAATGTGTTATCTATGGTTTACTGAGAGGGGTGGCAGGGGATACGAAATGGGATCATATAAGAAATCGACGATCCGAGACGATCTTAACATTGAACCACTGCTACTTCATAGAAAAATCGCAACTGAGGTGGCTTGGGCATGTACTAAGAATGCCTGATGACCGAATTCCGAGGAAGAAACTAAGAGCGATTCCAGAGGGTAGACGTCCAGTGGGCCGCCCCAGACACAGCTGAGCGAGGCAACTCCAGAAACTGTGTGAGAAGAGGATGGGATTGCCATGGACGGAGGCCGAACAGTCAGCACAAGACCGAGACGTATGGAGGAGCCTTGTCGATTCAATGGGTCCCCGACCCAAATAGGATAAGGGGATGTAGATGATGATGATTTATGGTTTTCAACGTCGAAACAGCAAAATACACAACAAAAATGAAAAAACTCGCATCTTAATAATAGGATCATTTTTTATATTTGATCTACACTAAAAAAATGAGTTGAAGAATTAAAAACTAAACACAATAACCCTAAATAAAATAAAACTTTAGCCTTACACGAAAATTTTTGTGAAAGCACTCTACATTAATATTAATAAACCACATTCGAGTAATATGGTAGCATTACGGAGATACGTACAGTAAAATACTTGTATATCTAGACAACCATTGAACCGAGATTTCCCTTGGCTTGTGTTCCAATATTTACCCCCAGTGTTTGTTCCGGTTCATTTGTAAGAAGGCTCCGGGGTTCGTAATCATTTTAACCCATGAATATGGTTGTAATTCCTAACCGCAAGAAATGGTTTGTGGTTTTGTACGAGAAGATTTATAATAAAATATATTTTACTTAGATTGCCCACAATATAAACACCACGTTTCACGCTCGTATCGCGTAATTTTGATGGTAATTATTAAGGAAAAAACAAAAACAAAAAAAAACATTAAAACAATTAATATAATAGTGTCTAAATAAAATAAGTTTGATAAATTTCTTATTTGTGTGTTGTTCGTAAAGCGTTCCTACATTATAACATTTATAATATATAACATATGTTACAACACCTTCATAATTATTATTTCTTCCCATCAGATTGTCGGTCAGCTCCCAATTTAGGAGGCGGGTATGGGTAACGCCGCCCCGCCTACCGTAGGTCATCCCAAGTGGTCCGCTACGTTTGGTGTCTTATAAGAGTGCCCGGGTCATGGGGGTCAGGTTTTTCCGTATTTAGCGATGGATGCGTTTGCCCATCTACTGCGTGGCGGGCCGGATCGGGAGGAATTGGTTGAGGGAGACCTAACCAAGGACAAAGACCTAACCAAGACTTCTCCAGCAGGACTCTCAGCAATATTTGGGCCGCAGTGGAAGGGATGAATTTATTCGTCCGTCACTTCTGGACACACTGACCCCCAGATTCCTATCCACACTTCATACTCTTTTCTTCCCCAGAGCTTCCTCTCCTTCCTTTCCCTAGAAAAACTCTCCACACAGCATCCCCAAAGATGACATAGGCCCTGAGGGGAATTATTTTCCTCAAGTGGATTTAGTATTAAAAAAAAGGATTTTATAAAAAATCAATAGTTCCATATAAATAAAATCGGATATTTTTCCATGAAGCTATTTAGGTTACAAACCAGGTCTTGAACGACTGTTTCCAATGACAAATGGTATGTGCCTATGATATGGAAAAAAAAGTTAGTCGAAGATATTATTGTTAATTTAAAAAAAATTTAAATATGAGATTGACAAATATGACGGTTTGATGGATGGTTGCAATAATTGAATTGGCCGGTTAGAGATTCCGGGTTCGAGTCCCAGTTGCGACCATTATCTTTTTCTACTTTTCTGTGTCTTGTTTTCTCTCATATTTTCGTTTAGATCATTAATGTTATCTTCTTTTGCAATGATGTGATAATTATTATTTGGTATTTCTCGTATAATATGATTGAACTTTACTCCCAATCCTGCTGGATTAAAAACTTAAATAAATGGATTGCAATAATTATTGTTTACGCGATAACGCGATCTTACGATAAGTTATTAAGAATAACAGCCGCGCTGCCTTTTTCATATAAAACTGAATTTTGGATTTGAGCCCAAAATATCGAAGAACAAATTATGAATTAATATTTTTATAATTAAAAGTCGTAATGAATATTTAGAACCGCTCCGTGCTATTTTATTTGTTTTTGTTTTAAATTATGACACTTAGGTAATTAATGAAATCAATTTATTTTCATTTTGGAGACAACTTTAGAGGAAATTTTTTGTACGTTAATTATAATTATTAAAAAAACCAATTATGCTCTGTATTAATATAATTACAAATTAACTTTAAAAAATAAAAATCGATTTAAACCTTTTTAAAAACAATCGATTAAAATCGATTGTTGGGTTGAAATTTTAATAGATACACGACAAATTTTTATTTGATGTAATCCTTTCATTTGTAATTCAATTTTATGCCCATCAAATTGTTTTTTTCAAAAATATAATTTTTTTAAACATATTTCTAAAATAAATACAGTAATTATTTTTTTAATAAGATTCATTTAGTCAAAATTAATTTCAAAAGTTGCTTTGGAAATAATGTAAAATGGATTTCTTTAAAAGTGTATATTTTATAATTTAGAATACAAATAAAAAATGTATAACATATTAAAAGGAAAATATCCGTATTCGATACCTTTTGATTTAAAAAAATATATATTCAGTTTCGTTGGATTTTTGGCCTCAAATTCAAAATTTAGTATTGTATGGAAAATGCCGCGAAGCCATTCCCATTTTATATTGCAAAAATAGGAATATACTGCTGTGCCGTACAGCGTTTTCACTCTCCATACATATTTATCAATTGTTCATAGGACACAATAAAAAGGATACAAATACTCTTTAAATTAGTGAATTTTGCTGGAATAATAGATACTCTCCATACATCTTCATCAATTAATCACACAAGACACACAATTAAATGAATCCAAATACTTGTTAAATTAGTGAATTTTGCTGAAAGAATAAATACTTTTCCTACATCTTCGTCAATTAATCACACAAGACACAATCAAATGAATCTAAATAATAATTGAATTTGTGACTTTTGCATATGTATTTTTCCATATGTACATCTTCATAATTAATCACACAAGATATACAATTAAATGAACACAAATACTCATTAACTTAGTGCATTTTGCTGAAAGGATAGATAATTTCCATTCTTCTTCATCAATTACACATGATACACAATTAAATGAACACTCATTAACTTGAACGTCCATTTTGCTGAAAGAATAGATACTTTTCATTCTTCTTCATCAATTAATCACACAAGATACACAATTAAATGAATAGAAATACTCATTGACTTAGTGCCTTATGCTGAAAGAATAGATACTCTTCATACATCTTCATCAATTAATCACACAAGACCAAAATGAAATGAACACAAATACTCATTAAATTAGTGCAACTTTGTTGAAAGAATAGCTCATGGCTTCAGCTCCATCAGGCAGTATGTTTGTCCGGTTCCTAACCATACTTCTCTTCTCCGTCTACTGTCCCTAAGTTCCACATCAACGGATTTTATTCTATCTCGCAGGATAGGCTACTTCCGGATACAATAGTGCACGGCACAACCCGTAGTCCGCACCCCGCGCCTGTTCGCTACTACCCGATGCCCCTACGAATGAACGCGTTCATATTAAAGTCCAGCCGTTTCATATAAAAGGGATTTGCAGGAGCAAAAATTGAACCCAGGATCGGATTCAGTGGAAAACTTTAGAAATTTTAAATGATAATTATTGTTTAAAATTGAGACAGCTTTTTATTTACTTTCCCGAGGTACTTCTTATAATATTGCCATCTCCTTCGTTTTTCTACATTTCTTTGTAATGTCTTATCTACTTCAAGCACGAAAAAATATCTCACCATAAAATACTACCCATATGATCGGGTGGAAAACTATTATTAACCTAACCATACGCTAAAAATGTTGTTGTTACCAAATTCAGTTCGCCGTTGTGCTCTCACCACTTTGCCCTAGAAATAGAATCAATCTGGTCAAAGAGAACGATATTGTCGTGTTGTGCAATTATATAAATAAATTGTGGTTATATGGGATTCACACCAATAACTGAAAGTGATACATGTCATGCAGCGGAGACTTCACAAGAGACAGGAGAGAAGGAGACAAGAGAGCGGAGACTTCACAAGAGAGTGGTAATAAAGGGATGGCTTCAATCCGTCTGTCATTATTTAATCCCTTTAAGCCCGATACTAAATACGCTTCACTATTAATTGCACAAAATTTACGGTCCATATATTATTGTTTATCTGATATTTTGTATAAGACCAAAAACTTGCACAATGGCAAAATACCTGAGTGGTTAATCGCCATTGACCGTTAACAAATATAATCAATCTTTTCCAATGAATTTCCTTCCCTGAAAGAACAATTTGCACGATAATAGACGCCATGAGTAAAACGCAAAAGATATTGAGCGATAACGAAGACCCCCAAGATGAGATTCTTCCGGGAGTTGATTTTCAACAATTTTCATTACGGTATGGAAACATAGACACCTGGACACCTGGACACCTGGACACCTAGACACCTGGATACCTGGACACCTGGAGCCAGCAAAAGAGAGCGGATAAAGACCCTCGAAATATGGTAGTGGAGAATAATGCTCCGGATTTAATGGACAGCCAGACGCACAAATGTGTCCATTCTGGAAGAGCTGGATATCCACAACGGGCTTTCAACTATCTGCCGATAACGTATATTAAGACACTTTGGAGACGTTGCTGGCCTAATCGAAAACTCGTACTTGGAGAAACTCATGGCACATCAAACTGGCAATACGAAAGACAAAAATAGCAGAGGAAGATCAGCAATTATTAATATAGTATTGCACAGTTTTTGAAAAACTCACTTTTTCATAATTTAGGCAAAAGACGACCTTGCTGCCCCTCAAGTTTTACCCGTTTCGAGGTTCAGTTTCGCTCGAAAAAGAGGGCTTTTTTTTTCAGTCAGGGCCTCCCACGCCAAAATGACCTCTCCGCTCTTCGAGTCTGACCGACCTCAGAGACCACTATCGCAAGACAGGAAACTCACACGAAATTCTTATTTTAGAAACGCCAAAAGTCAACGGAAAAAACTGATACAAAATCAGCGGCGATAACTGGAACCTCCGGCTGAATCTCTCATCGACGAAGAAATCGGCCCGGTTATATTTCCCGCCGACAGGTTCGCATTTGCAAAAAAGATAAGAAATCTTAATCACTATTTCCTTTACGCGAAACGAATTTGCTAGAAATTTATTCTTTTATTTTAATGGCGATGCTGCTAAAAAATGACATTTTATAGGTACGACACGCGGTACGAGATATCGTCGAAAAAGCGCATTGTGGTCGAGATGTTTTTCAATAAATAGGAGGAATAGAAATTAAGGAAGCTTTTAAAATCGACAAATATGTCGGTCACCATTCAAAATGCTACACAATATCGCGCGGAAAAATGATATTTTCTGACGTTTCGCAAAACTCGCATTTTTCTCGAGGGTGCATAATATAACTGGCCAGTAGAAGACCTAATTTTCTTACAAATAAATTCAGGTTGGGTAAATTTTCTCACACCTTGGAACACTCGATTCTGAAATTTTACAAATGGCGGAAGGCCGCTCTCTCCGCCAACTAAAGATTTCAATCCAGAGACATCTAGCGGTGTGGAATATAAGTACGGATCGTTCACACAAAACAAAATCAAATGTCTGTCGAACACGCCTGTAGTTCTATTTCAATCCGTTCAAATCGGCAGGTTCGTCTGTATCGAAAGAAATTTGCTCAATTCACGAAAAAAGATCTCGGTATCGAGTGTTGCTAGACGCTCGGTTTTGAAATGCCTATTTTAGGAAAGTAGTACCTACACTAGCTAGAAAAAATATTATTAAAATTGTGAGAGGACTAAGTATAAATACTTTGCGAACTCTTTTTCATTGAAATGATTATTTGATAAAAAATTCTGAATATACATTTTAATGGCGTGTTTTTTTTACGTATGTGCAGGTGTACCAACTGAGAATCTGAGTAGGTAGGTACCTGCACATAACAAATCGGAATCATCTGTTTTTTTTTTTTGGAAATTTGTAATAAAATTATTTGAAGTTGAAAGGATAATTTCTTTTGTAATAATTTTTTGGGCTGTTATGCCGTGTTGCGCTACCTTCGTCTTTAGCCTAGATATTTAAGGGATTTATTTTTTTTAAATATTAAAGTTACATAACGCTTTTTTTGTATTTTGCTTCTTTATGATAATTATTCAACGTTAGAGGCGGGCATTGGCACTGCCGCTCAGGAAACCATTCGTTGGATGAGCAACACCTCATAAAAATAGGTACACAATAATTTTGATAATTATATTTTTATAGGACCGTTTTTGTAAAAAATGACAAAAAGGGTGACGTACAATATTGAAAATCTACCAGGAGCTCATAATACGCAGAAGTAAAATATTACAGAGGGTACATTTATTTACTGGGCTACTCAGACCTCACTTTTCAAGTATTAGTTGAGATTGTTTTGGAAAAGTTTCACTTCTACCGCGTGTAAACTGCACTCGAATTTTTTTTGACAACGTACTCGGACACTATATATTCTGAACATTTCTAATAAAATGAGTAAATTTAAATAAAGATGGTCCATTTTTTTTTTGCGAAATGGTGTAGGTACCTTTTGAATACTGTACGGGAACTAATCGTTGGTACATTTTACATTAAATTTCAATGTGAAAACCGCACAAGAGTCCCAATTACTGCCGTCCGGAGTCAGTGCGACTACGGCGTCCCCGGTTGGGTTTGGTTTTAGTTTCTGAAAAATTCTGAATAATACATTTTTATAGCGCCGTTTTTTGAAAAACTACAGTAAGCTGCACTCGAATTTTTTTTTGACAACGTCCTACTCGGATACTATTTATTCTGAACATTTCTAATAAAATGAGTAAATTTAAATAAAGATGGTCCAATTTTTTTTTTGCCAAATGGTGTAGGTACCTTTTGAATACTGTACGGGTTCATACATTTTACATTAAATTTCAATGTGAAAACCGCACAAGAGTCCCAATTACTGCCGTCCGGAGTCAGTGCGACTACGGCGTCCCCAGTTGGGTTTAGTTTTAGTTTCTGAAAAATTCTGAATAATACATTTTTATAGCGCCGTTTTTTGAAAAACTACAGTAAGCTGCACTCGAATTTTTTTTTGACAACGTCCTACTCGGATACTATTTATTCTGAACATTTCTAATAAAATGAGTAAATTTAAATAAATATGGTCCAATTTTTTTTTTGCGAAATGGTGTAGTTACCTTTTGAACACTGTACGGGGACTAATCGTTCGTACATTTTACATTAAAATTCAATGTGAAAACCGCACAAGAGTCCCAATTACTGCCGTCCGGAGTCAGTGCGACTACGGCGTCCCCAGTTGGGTTTGGTTTTAGTTTCTGAAAAATTCTGAATAATACATTTTTATAGCGCCGTTTTTTGAAAAACTACAGTAAGCTGCACTCGAATTTTTTTTTGACAACGTCCTACTCGGATACTATTTATTCTGAACATTTCTAATAAAATGAGTAAATTTAAATAAAGATGGTCCAATTTTTTTTTTTGCGAAATGGTGTAGGTACCTTTTGAACACTGTACGGGGACTAATCGTTGGTACATTTTACATTAAATTTCAATGTGAAAACCGCACAAGAGTCCCAATTACTGCCGTCCGGAGTCAGTGCGACTACGGCGTCCCCGGTTGGGTTTGGTTTTAGTTTCTGAAAAATTCTGAATAATACATTTTTATAGCGCCGTTTTTTGAAAAACTACAGTAAGCTGCACTCGAATTTTTTTTTGACAACGTCCTTCTCGGATACTATTTATTCTGAACATTTCTAATAAAATGAGTAAATTTAAATAAAGATGGTCCAATTTTTTTTTTGCAAAATGGTGTAGGTACCTTTTGAACACTGTACGGGAACTAATCGTTCGTACATTTTACATTAAATTTCAATGTGAATACCGCACAAGAGTCCCAACTACTGCCGTCTGGAGTCAGTGAGACTACGGCATCCCCAGTTGGGTTTAGTTTAAGTCTCTAAAATTTCTGAATAATACATTTTTATAGCGCCGTTTTTTGAAAAATTACTTTCAGTTATAAGTTCAAAAATTTCCGAGATCCGACAATTTTTTTTTCCAAAATTAAAAAATTTCCAGAATCCAATAATTTTTTTTTCCAAATTAAAAAATTTCCAGAAAACAAAAATTTTTTTTTTCGAAATTCAAAAATTCCCAGAAACCAAAAAAGTTTTTTTTTCAAAATTAAAAAATTTCCAAAGTCTAAAAAATTTTTTTTCAAAATCCAAAATTTTTTATTTTTTAAATTACACCCTAAGTACCCGAGATGGATATCAAATTACGCGTCTCGACCTACACAATCCGAAGGGCTGACTGAAAAAATTGAACGATAAACTCCGAAGACCCTTTTAGGCTCTATTGGTTTTTCTAATTTAAATTAAATGAAATACTGAACGCCCTGAGTCGGGCGGCTGGATTGGTTCAGTACTGAATTGAGCGGTAAGCTCCTGGGACGTTTTAAAAGTGTCGGCGACCAAAGTGGCACAATGGTAGGAGTCTTTGCAACAGTAAATTATACGTTACGGGTAACAAATTACAAACATCGTTTTTTTCTTTACCTATTTTATTTAACACACACTCTTCGCTTCATCCGCGTTCACACGTCATATCGTGTAGTGTTTAACCCCTTGGTTGCCTCTGCAACAGGCAAAGCTAGTTAATATAGTATTGTTCAGTTTTTCGAAAAACTCACTTTTGTAATTTAGGCAAAAAACGACCTAGCTGCCCCTTAAGTTTCATACACCTGAAGGACCACTATCGCGTGACAGGAAACTAGCACGAATTTCTTATTTGAGAAACGCAAAAAGTCAACGGAAAAAACTGATACAAAATCAGCGGCGATAACTGGAACCTCCGACTGAATCTCTCATCGACGAAGAAATCGGCCTGGTTATATTTCCCGCCGACAGGTTCGCATTTGCAAAAAAGATAAGAGATCTTAATCGCATTTCCTTTACGCGAAACGAATTTGCTAGAAATTATTTTAATGGCGATTCTGCTAAAAAATGACATTTTATAGGTACGACACGCGGTTCGAGATATCGTCGAAAAGGCGCATTCTGGCGAAGATGTCTTTCGATAAATATGAAGAATAGAAGTTAAGGAAACTTTTAAAATCGACAAATGTGTCGGTCACCATTCAAAATGTTACACGATAGCGCGCGGAAAAATGATATTTTCTGACGTTTCGCAAAATCGCACTTTGCTCGAGGGTGCATAATTTAGCTGGCCAGTAGAATACCTAATTTTCTTACAAATAAATTCAGGTTGGGTAAATTTTCTCACACCTTGGAACACTCGATTCTGAAATTTTACAAATGGCGGAGAGCTTTGCCTTCGCCAACTAAAGTTTTCATTCAGGCCAGGACAGCGTTGTTTGTATGGAAAACGTTAAAAACAACTCGATTTTCAGGCCGTGCTCGAGGTGGTGAAGACATTATTTCGTTTCGGTCTTGCCAGCGATGAAAATATAATTGCAGAATATTGTACGTCTGCGAATGACGAACTAAGTAGGTACCTGATAGATGGGCTCGAGGCATTAGGATTCGTATTATTTATAAATATAAATACTTTGCGAACTCTTTTTCATTGAAATGATTATTTGATAATAAAATTTTGAATATACATTTTAATGGCGTGTTTTTTTTTACGCATGTGCAGGTGTACCAACTGAGAATCTGAGTAGGTAGGTACCTGCACATAACAACTCGGAATCATCAAATAAGAATTGCATATGTTTTTTTTTTTGGAAATTTGTATTGAAATTATTTGAAGTTGAAAGGATAATTTCTTTTGTAATAATTTTTTGGGCTGTTATGCCGTGTTGCGCTACCTTCGTCTTTATACTAGATATTTAAGGGATTTATTTTTTTTAAATACTATAGTTACATAACGCTTTTTTTGTATTTAGCTTATTTATGATAATTATTCAACGTTAGAGGCGGGCATTGGTACTGCCGCCCCGGGAACCATTTGTTGGATGAGCAACACCTCATAAAAATGGGTATACAAAAAATTTGAAAATTATATTTTTATAGGGCCGTTTTTGTGACCTCACTTTTCAAGTATTAGTTGAGATTGTTTTGGAAAAGTTTCACTTCTACCGCGTGTAAACTGCACTCGAATTTTTTTTGACAACGTACGTAGGTACCTACTCGGGCACTATATATTCTGAACATTTCTAATAAAATGAGTAAATTTAAATAAAGATGGTCCAATTTTTTTTTGCGAAATGGTGTAGGTATCTTTTGAATACTGTACGGGAACTAATCGTTCGTACATTTTACATTAAATTTCAATGTGAAAACCGCACAAGAGTCCCAATTACTGCCGTCCGGAGTCAGTGCGACTACGGCGTCCCCAGTTGGGTTTAGTTTTAGTTTCTGAAAAATTCTGAATAATAAATTTTTATAGCGCCGTTTTTTGAAAAACTACAGTAAGCTGCACTCGAATTTTTTTTTGACAACGTCCTTCTCGGATACTATTTATTCTGAACATTTCTAATAAAATGAGTAAATTTAAATAAAGATGGTCCAATTTTTTTTGCCAAATGGTGTAGGTACCTTTTGAATACTGTACGGGTTCATACACTTTAAATTAAATATCAATGTGAATACCGCACAAGAGTCCCAATTACTGCCGTCCGGAGTCAGTGCGACTACGGCGTCCCCAGTTGGGTTTAGTTTTAGTTTCTGAAAAATTCTGAACAATACATTTTTATAGGGCTGTTTTTTGAAAAACTACAGTAAGCTGCACTCGAATTTTTTTTGACAACGTCCTTCTCGGATACTATTTATTCTGAACATTTCTAATAAAATGAGTAAATTTAAATAAAGATGGTCCAATTTTTTTTTGCCAAATGATGTAGGTACCTTTTGAATACTGTACGGGTTCATTAAATTAAATTAAATTTCAATGTGAATACCGCACAAGAGTCCCAACTACTGCCGTCTGGAGTCAGTGAGACTACGGCACCCCAGTTGGGTTTAGTTTAAGTCTCTAAAATTTCTGAATAATACATTTTTATAGCGCCGTTTTTTGAAAAATTACTTTCAGTTATAAGTTCAAAAATTTCCGAGATCCAACAATTTTTTTTTTCCAAAATTAAAAAATTTCCAGAAACCAAAAAATTTTTTTTTCATAATTAAAAAATTTCCAGAAACCGAAATTTTTTTTTTCAAAATTCAAAAATTTCCGGAAACCAAAAAATTTTTTTTTCAAAATTAAAAAATTTCCAGAATCCGAATTTTTTTTTTCCAAATTTAAAAAATTTCCAGAAACCAAAAAATTTTTTTTTCAAATTAAAAAATTTTCCAGAAACCGATAATTTTTTTTTTCAAAATTCAAAAATTTCCGGAAACCAAAAATTTTTTTTTTCAAAATTAAAAAATTTCCAGAATCCGAAATTTTTTTTTTCCAAATTTAAAAAATTTTCAAAATCCAATTTTTTTTTTTTTTAAATTACACCTTACAGTACCCGAGATGGGTATCAAATTACGCGTCTCGATCTTAACAATCCGAAAGGCTGAGTGAAAAAAATAAGCGAAAAACTCCTAGGACCATTGTTCGAGATAAAGCTCTAATGTTTTTTTCTAATTTAAATTATATGAAAAACCGAACGCCCTGAGTCGGGCGGTAGGATTGGTTCAGTACTGAATTGAGCGGTAAGCTCCTGGGCCGTTTTAAAAGTGTCGACGACCAAAGTGGCACTGTGGGAAGAGTCTTTTCAACAGTAAACTATACGTTTCGGATAACAAATTACGCGTATCGATCTGCACAACCCAAATGGCGCAGTGAAAACTTGAGCAGGAAGCTACTTGGCCTGCTTTTGCGAGAAAAGGCCCGTACCGAACGCCTTGATCCGGGTGACCGAAGCGGCCAGAGAGCAGGCATACGCAATTGGGCTGTCAACTATCTGTGCCCTTTGTAGACGGACACCCCTCGCTTTATCCACATTCAAATAACGTTTTTTTCTCTACCTATTTTATTTAACACACACTCTTTGCTTCATCCGCGTTCACACGTCAAATCGCGTAGTGTTTAACCCCTTGGTTGCCTCTGCAACAGGCAAAGCTAGTTAATATAGTATTGTTCAGTTTTTCGAAAAACTCACTTTTGTAATTTAGGCAAAAAACGACCTAGCTGCCCCTTAAGTTTCATACACCTGAAGGACCACTATCGCGTGACAGGAAACTAGCACGAATTTCTTATTTGAGAAACGCAAAAAGTCAACGGAAAAAACTGATACAAAATCAGCGGCGATAACTGGAACCTCCGACTGAATCTCTCATCGACGAAGAAATCGGCCTGGTTATATTTCCCGCCGACAGGTTCGCATTTGCAAAAAAGATAAGAGATCTTAATCGCATTTCCTTTACGCGAAACGAATTTGCTAGAAATTATTTTAATGGCGATTCTGCTAAAAAATGACATTTTATAGGTACGACACGCGGTTCGAGATATCGTCGAAAAGGCGCATTCTGGCGAAGATGTCTTTCGATAAATATGAAGAATAGAAGTTAAGGAAACTTTTAAAATCGACAAATGTGTCGGTCACCATTCAAAATGTTACACGATAGCGCGCGGAAAAATGATATTTTCTGACGTTTCGCAAAATCGCACTTTGCTCGAGGGTGCATAATTTAGCTGGCCAGTAGAATACCTAATTTTCTTACAAATAAATTCAGGTTGGGTAAATTTTCTCACACCTTGGAACACTCGATTCTGAAATTTTACAAATGGCGGAGAGCTTTGCCTTCGCCAACTAAAGTTTTCATTCAGGCCAGGACAGCGTTGTTTGTATGGAAAACGTTAAAAACAACTCGATTTTCAGGCCGTGCTCGAGGTGGTGAAGACATTATTTCGTTTCGGTCTTGCCAGCGATGAAAATATAATTGCAGAATATTGTACGTCTGCGAATGACGAACTAAGTAGGTACCTGATAGATGGGCTCGAGGCATTAGGATTCGTATTATTTATAAATATAAATACTTTGCGAACTCTTTTTCATTGAAATGATTATTTGATAATAAAATTCTGAATATACATTTTAATGGCGTGTTTTTTTTTACGCATGTGCAGGTGTACCAACTGAGAATCTGAGTAGGTAGGTACCTGCACATAACAACTCGGAATCATCAAATAAGAATTGCATATGTTTTTTTTTTTGGAAATTTGTATTGAAATTATTTGAAGTTGAAAGGATAATTTCTTTTGTAATAATTTTTTGGGCTGTTATGCCGTGTTGCGCTACCTTCGTCTTTATACTAGATATTTAAGGGATTTATTTTTTTTAAATACTATAGTTACATAACGCTTTTTTTGTATTTAGCTTATTTATGATAATTATTCAACGTTAGAGGCGGGCATTGGTACTGCCGCCCCGGGAACCATTTGTTGGATGAGCAACACCTCATAAAAATGGGTATACAAAAAATTTGAAAATTATATTTTTATAGGGCCGTTTTTGTGACCTCACTTTTCAAGTATTAGTTGAGATTGTTTTGGAAAAGTTTCACTTCTACCGCGTGTAAACTGCACTCGAATTTTTTTTGACAACGTACGTAGGTACCTACTCGGGCACTATATATTCTGAACATTTCTAATAAAATGAGTAAATTTAAATAAAGATGGTCCAATTTTTTTTTGCGAAATGGTGTAGGTATCTTTTGAATACTGTACGGGAACTAATCGTTCGTACATTTTACATTAAATTTCAATGTGAAAACCGCACAAGAGTCCCAATTACTGCCGTCCGGAGTCAGTGCGACTACGGCGTCCCCAGTTGGGTTTAGTTTTAGTTTCTGAAAAATTCTGAATAATAAATTTTTATAGCGCCGTTTTTTGAAAAACTACAGTAAGCTGCACTCGAATTTTTTTTTGACAACGTCCTTCTCGGATACTATTTATTCTGAACATTTCTAATAAAATGAGTAAATTTAAATAAAGATGGTCCAATTTTTTTTTGCCAAATGGTGTAGGTACCTTTTGAATACTGTACGGGTTCATACACTTTAAATTAAATATCAATGTGAATACCGCACAAGAGTCCCAATTACTGCCGTCCGGAGTCAGTGCGACTACGGCGTCCCCAGTTGGGTTTAGTTTTAGTTTCTGAAAAATTCTGAACAATACATTTTTATAGGGCTGTTTTTTGAAAAACTACAGTAAGCTGCACTCGAATTTTTTTTGACAACGTCCTCCTCGGATACTATTTATTCTGAACATTTCTAATAAAATGAGTAAATTTAAATAAAGATGGTCCAATTTTTTTTTGCCAAATGATGTAGGTACCTTTTGAATACTGTACGGGTTCATTAAATTAAATTAAATTTCAATGTGAATACCGCACAAGAGTCCCAACTACTGCCGTCTGGAGTCAGTGAGACTACGGCACCCCAGTTGGGTTTAGTTTAAGTCTCTAAAATTTCTGAATAATACATTTTTATAGCGCCGTTTTTTGAAAAATTACTTTCAGTTATAAGTTCAAAAATTTCCGAGATCCAACAATTTTTTTTTTCCAAAATTAAAAAATTTCCAGAAACCAAAAAATTTTTTTTTCATAATTAAAAAATTTCCAGAAACCGAAATTTTTTTTTTCAAAATTCAAAAATTTCCGGAAACCAAAAAATTTTTTTTTCAAAATTAAAAAATTTCCAGAATCCGAATTTTTTTTTTCCAAATTTAAAAAATTTCCAGAAACCAAAAAATTTTTTTTTCAAATTAAAAAATTTTCCAGAAACCGATAATTTTTTTTTTCAAAATTCAAAAATTTCCGGAAACCAAAAATTTTTTTTTTCAAAATTAAAAAATTTCCAGAATCCGAAATTTTTTTTTCCAAATTTAAAAAATTTTCAAAATCCAATTTTTTTTTTTTTTAAATTACACCTTACAGTACCCGAGATGGGTATCAAATTACGCGTCTCGATCTTAACAATCCGAAAGGCTGAGTGAAAAAAATAAGCGAAAAACTCCTAGGACCATTGTTCGAGATAAAGCTCTAATGTTTTTTTCTAATTTAAATTAAATGAAAAACCGAACGCCCTGAGTCGGGCGGTAGGATTGGTTCAGTACTGAATTGAGCGGTAAGCTCCTGGGCCGTTTTAAAAGTGTCGACGACCAAAGTGGCACTGTGGGAAGAGTCTTTTCAACAGTAAACTATACGTTTCGGATAACAAATTACGCGTATCGATCTGCACAACCCAAATGGCGCAGTGAAAACTTGAGCAGGAAGCTACTTGGCCTGCTTTTGCGAGAAAAGGCCCGTACCGAACGCCTTGATCCGGGTGACCTAAGCGGCCAGAGAGCAGGCATACGCAATTGGGCTGTCAACTATCTGTGCCCTTTGTAGACGGACACCCCTCGCTTTATCCACATTCAAATAACGTTTTTTTCTCTACCTATTTTATTTAACACACACTCTTTGCTTCATCCGCGTTCACACGTCAAATCGCGTAGTGTTTAACCCCTTGGTTGCCTCTGCAACAGGCAAAGCTAGTACATATAGTATTGTTCAGTTTTTCGAAAAACTCACTTTTGTAATTTAGGCAAAAAACGACCTAGCTGCCCCTTAAGTTTCATACACCTGAAGGACCACTATCGCGTGACAGGAAACTCGCACGAATTTCTTATTTGAGAAACGCAAAAAGTCAACGGAAAAAACTGATACAAAATCAGCGGCGATAACTGGAACCTCCGACTGAATCTCTCATCGACGAAGAAATCGGCCTGGTTATATTTCCCGCCGACAGGTTCGCATTTGCAAAAAAGATAAGAAATCTTAATCGCATTTCCTTTACGCGAAACGAATTTGCTAGAAATTATTTTAATGGCGATTCTGCTAAAAAATGACATTTTATAGGTGCGACACGCGGTTCGAGATATCGTCGAAAATACGCATTCTGGCGAAGATGTTTTTCGATAAATACGAAGAATAGAAGTTAAGGAAACTTTTAAAATCGACAAATATGTCGGTCACCATTCAAAATGTTACACGATAGCGCGCGGAAAAATGATATTTTCTGACGTTTCGCAAAACTCGCACTTTCTCGAGGGTGCATAATTTTGCTGGCCAGTAGAACACCTAATTTTCTTACAAATAAATTCAGGTTGGGTAAATTTTCTCACACCTGGTAACACTGGATTTTGAAATTTTACAAATGGCGGAAGGCCAAGCTCTCCGCCAACTAAACTTTTCAATCGGGCCAGGACAGCGTTGTTTGTATGGAAAACGATAAAAACAACTCGATTTTCAGGCCGTGCTCGAGGTGGTGACAACATTTTTGCGTTTCGGTCTTGCCAGCGATGAAAATATAATTGCAGAATATTGTACGTCTACGAATGACGAACTAAGTAGGTACCCGATAGATGGGCTCCGATGCATTAGGATTCGTCTTATTTATTAATATAAATACTTAGCGAACTTTTTTCTATTGAAATGATTATTTGATAAAAAATTCTGAAAATACATTTTAATGGCGTGTTTTTTTTTTACGTATGTGCAGGTGTACCAACTGAGAATCTGAGTAGGTAGGTACCTGCACATAACATCAACAACTAGGAATCATCGTATGGGAATTGCATATGTTTTTTTTTTGGATATTTGTGATGAAATTATTTGAAGTTGAAAGGATAATTTCTTTTGTAATTATTTTTGGGCTGTTATGCCGTGTTGCGCTACCTTCGTCTTTAGCCTAGATATTTAAGGGATTTATTTTTTTTAATATTAAAGTTACATAACGCTTTTTTTGTATTTTGCTTCTTTACGATAATTATTCAACGTTAGAGGCGGGCATTGGTACTGCCGCCCCGGGAACCATTCGTTGGATGAGCATTCTGAACATTTCTAATAAATGAGTAAATTTAAATAAAGATGGTTCAATTTTTTTTTTGCGAAATGGTGTAGGTACCTTTTGAACACTGTACGGGAACTAATCGTTCGTACATTTTACATTAAATTTCAATGTGAAAACCGCACAAGAGTCCCAATTACTGCCGTCCGGAGTCAGTGCGACTACGGCGTCCCCAGTTGGGTTTGGTTTTAGTTTCTGAAAAATTCTGAATAATACATTTTTATAGCGCCGGTTTTTGAAAAACTACAGTAAGCTGCACTCGAATTTTTTTTTGACAACGTCCTACTCGGATACTATTTATTCTGAACATTTCTAATAAAATGAGTAAATTTAAATAAAGATGGTCCAATTTTTTTTTGCCAAATGGTGTAGGTACCTTTTGAATACTGTACGGGTTCATACATTATAATTAAATTTCAATGTGAATACCGCACAAGAGTCTCAACTACTGCCGTCTGGAGTCAGTGAGACTACGGCATCCCCAGTTGGGTTTAGTTTAAGTCTCTAAAATTTCTGAATAATACATTTTTATAGCGCCGTTTTTTGAAAAATTACTTTCAGTTATAAGTTCAAAAATTTCCGAGATCCAACAATTTTTTTTTCCCAAAATTAAAAAATTTCCAGAAACCAAAAAATTTTTTTTTCACAATTAAAAAATTTCAAGAAACCGAAAATTTTTTTTTTCAAAATTCAAAAATTTCCGGAAACCAAAAAATTTTTTTTTCAAAATTAAAAAATTTCCAGAATCCGAAATTTTTTTTTTCCAAATATAAAAAATTTCCAGAAACCAAAAATTTTTTTTTCAAAATTCAAAAATTTCCAGAAACCAAAAAAGTTTTTTTTCAAAATTAAAAAATTTCCAGAATCCAAATTTTTTTTTTCCAAAATTAAAAAATTTTCAGAATCCAAAAATTTTTTTTTTCAAAAACAAAAAATTTCCAGAAAACAAATTTTTTTTTTCCAAAATTAAAAAATTTCCAAAACTCAAAAAATTTTTTTTTGAAAATTCAAAGATTTACAAAATACAAAATTTTTTTTTTTTAAAATTCAAAAATTTCCAAAATCCAAAATTTTTTTTTTTTAATTACACCCTACAGTACCCGAGATGGATATCTAATTACGCGTCTCGACCTACACAATCCAAAGGGCTGACTGAAAAAATTGAACGATAAAATCCGAGGACCCTTTTAGGCTCTATTGGTTTTTCTAATTTAAATTAAATGAAAAACTGAACGCCCTGAGTCGGGCGGCTGGATTGGTTCAGTACTGAATTGAGCGGTAAGCTCCTGGGCCGTTTTAAAAGTGTCGACGACCAATGTGGCACTGTGGGAAGAGTCTTTTCGACAGTAAACTATACGTTTCGGGTAACAAATTACGCGAATCGATCTGCACAGCCCAAATGGCGCAGTGAAAATTTGAGCAGGAAGCTACTTGGCCTGCTTTTGCGAGAAAAGGCCCGTACCGAACGCCTTGAACCGGGTGACCGAAGCGGCCAGAGAGCAGGCGTACGCAATTGGGCTGTCAACTATCTGTGCCCTTTGTAGACGGACACTCCTCGCTTTATCCACATTCAAATGACGTTTTTTTCTCTACCTATTTTATTTAACACACACTCTTCGCTTCATCCGCGTTCACACGTCAAATCGCGTAGTGTTTAACCCCTTGGTTGCCTCTGCAACAGGCAAAGCTAGTACATATAGTATTGTTCAGTTTTTCGAAAAACTCACTTTTGTAATTTAGGCAAAAAACGACCTAGCTGCCCCTTAAGTTTCATACACCTGAAGGACCACTATCGCGTGACAGGAAACTCGCACGAATTTCTTATTTGAGAAACGCAAAAAGTCAACGGAAAAAACTGATACAAAATCAGCGGCGATAACTGGAACCTCCGACTGAATCTCTCATCGACGAAGAAATCGGCCTGGTTATATTTCCCGCCGACAGGTTCGCATTTGCAAAAAAGATAAGAGATCTTAATCGCATTTCCTTTACGCGAAACGAATTTGCTAGAAATTATTTTAATGGCGATTCTGCTAAAAAATGACATTTTATAGGTACGACACGCGGTTCGAGATATCGTCGAAAAGGCGCATTCTGGCGAAGATGTCTTTCGATAAATATGAAGAATAGAAGTTAAGGAAACTTTTAAAATCGACAAATGTGTCGGTCACCATTCAAAATGTTACACGATAGCGCGCGGAAAAATGATATTTTCTGACGTTTCGCAAAATCGCACTTTGCTCGAGGGTGCATAATTTAGCTGGCCAGTAGAATACCTAATTTTCTTACAAATAAATTCAGGTTGGGTAAATTTTCTCACACCTTGGAACACTCGATTCTGAAATTTTACAAATGGCGGAGAGCTTTGCCTTCGCCAACTAAAGTTTTCATTCAGGCCAGGACAGCGTTGTTTGTATGGAAAACGTTAAAAACAACTCGATTTTCAGGCCGTGCTCGAGGTGGTGAAGACATTATTTCGTTTCGGTCTTGCCAGCGATGAAAATATAATTGCAGAATATTGTACGTCTGCGAATGACGAACTAAGTAGGTACCTGATAGATGGGCTCGAGGCATTAGGATTCGTATTATTTATAAATATAAATACTTTGCGAACTCTTTTTCATTGAAATGATTATTTGATAATAAAATTCTGAATATACATTTTAATGGCGTGTTTTTTTTTACGCATGTGCAGGTGTACCAACTGAGAATCTGAGTAGGTAGGTACCTGCACATAACAACTCGGAATCATCAAATAAGAATTGCATATGTTTTTTTTTTGGAAATTTGTATTGAAATTATTTGAAGTTGAAAGGATAATTTCTTTTGTAATAATTTTTTGGGCTGTTATGCCGTGTTGCGCTACCTTCGTCTTTATACTAGATATTTAAGGGATTTATTTTTTTTAAATACTATAGTTACATAACGCTTTTTTTGTATTTAGCTTATTTATGATAATTATTCAACGTTAGAGGCGGGCATTGGTACTGCCGCCCCGGGAACCATTTGTTGGATGAGCAACACCTCATAAAAATGGGTATACAAAAAATTTGAAAATTATATTTTTATAGGGCCGTTTTTGTGACCTCACTTTTCAAGTATTAGTTGAGATTGTTTTGGAAAAGTTTCACTTCTACCGCGTGTAAACTGCACTCGAATTTTTTTTGACAACGTACGTAGGTACCTACTCGGGCACTATATATTCTGAACATTTCTAATAAAATGAGTAAATTTAAATAAAGATGGTCCAATTTTTTTTTGCGAAATGGTGTAGGTATCTTTTGAATACTGTACGGGAACTAATCGTTCGTACATTTTACATTAAATTTCAATGTGAAAACCGCACAAGAGTCCCAATTACTGCCGTCCGGAGTCAGTGCGACTACGGCGTCCCCAGTTGGGTTTAGTTTTAGTTTCTGAAAAATTCTGAATAATAAATTTTTATAGCGCCGTTTTTTGAAAAACTACAGTAAGCTGCACTCGAATTTTTTTTTGACAACGTCCTTCTCGGATACTATTTATTCTGAACATTTCTAATAAAATGAGTAAATTTAAATAAAGATGGTCCAATTTTTTTTTGCCAAATGGTGTAGGTACCTTTTGAATACTGTACGGGTTCATACACTTTAAATTAAATATCAATGTGAATACCGCACAAGAGTCCCAATTACTGCCGTCCGGAGTCAGTGCGACTACGGCGTCCCCAGTTGGGTTTAGTTTTAGTTTCTGAAAAATTCTGAACAATACATTTTTATAGGGCTGTTTTTTGAAAAACTACAGTAAGCTGCACTCGAATTTTTTTTGACAACGTCCTTCTCGGATACTATTTATTCTGAACATTTCTAATAAAATGAGTAAATTTAAATAAAGATGGTCCAATTTTTTTTTGCCAAATGATGTAGGTACCTTTTGAATACTGTACGGGTTCATTAAATTAAATTAAATTTCAATGTGAATACCGCACAAGAGTCCCAACTACTGCCGTCTGGAGTCAGTGAGACTACGGCACCCCAGTTGGGTTTAGTTTAAGTCTCTAAAATTTCTGAATAATACATTTTTATAGCGCCGTTTTTTGAAAAATTACTTTCAGTTATAAGTTCAAAAATTTCCGAGATCCAACAATTTTTTTTTTCCAAAATTAAAAAATTTCCAGAAACCAAAAAATTTTTTTTTCATAATTAAAAAATTTCCAGAAACCGAAATTTTTTTTTTCAAAATTCAAAAATTTCCGGAAACCAAAAAATTTTTTTTTCAAAATTAAAAAATTTCCAGAATCCGAATTTTTTTTTTCCAAATTTAAAAAATTTCCAGAAACCAAAAAATTTTTTTTTCAAATTAAAAAATTTTCCAGAAACCGATAATTTTTTTTTTCAAAATTCAAAAATTTCCGGAAACCAAAAATTTTTTTTTTCAAAATTAAAAAATTTCCAGAATCCGAAATTTTTTTTTTCCAAATTTAAAAAATTTTCAAAATCCAATTTTTTTTTTTTTTAAATTACACCTTACAGTACCCGAGATGGGTATCAAATTACGCGTCTCGATCTTAACAATCCGAAAGGCTGAGTGAAAAAAATAAGCGAAAAACTCCTAGGATCATTGTTCGAGATAAAGCTCTAATGTTTTTTTCTAATTTAAATTAAATGAAAAACCGAACGCCCTGAGTCGGGCGGTAGGATTGGTTCAGTACTGAATTGAGCGGTAAGCTCCTGGGCCGTTTTAAAAGTGTCGACGACCAAAGTGGCACTGTGGGAAAAGTCTTTTCAACAGTAAACTATACGTTTCGGATAACAAATTACGCGTATCGATCTGCACAACCCAAATGGCGCAGTGAAAACTTGAGCAGGAAGCTACTTGGCCTGCTTTTGCGAGAAAAGGCCCGTACCGAACGCCTTGATCCGGGTGACCGAAGCGGCCAGAGAGCAGGCATACGCAATTGGACTGTCAACTATCTGTGCCCTTTGTAGACGGACACCCCTCGCTTTATCCACATTCAAATAACGTTTTTTTCTCTACCTATTTTATTTAACACACACTCTTTGCTTCATCCGCGTTCACACGTCAAATCGCGTAGTGTTTAACCCCTTGGTTGCCTCTGCAACAGGCAAAGCTAGTGTACTGGAATGATCAAGTATTATCACTGGCGTCCAGTACATCAGTGTCTGCAGCTCTCCACGCAGCGTCGAACCGGGAGGAGTGCAGAAGACTTGTCCACCATGGAAATTGGAGTAGGAGTCACGATCCTCAGTTATGAGGAACCAACCTAAGAAGAAGAAACTATTATGTCAGCACTAAAAAAATGTAATTTATTGATGTCTGGTGGCCCTTGAGTGATTTTTCACGAAAACGGCACTATATAAATAAGACAAATATTATCATTGTGTATTCTGACAACCAGTGAAAATAATAGTGTTAAGCTTCTTATGGTGCTGATAACATCCCTGACATTCATCAAAGAGGCATGGAACTGGCAGAGAAAGAATGAAAGTAAAAATGAAATTACCGAGGCGTATTTTTGTTAATACTTGTAATTTTTTTACATGAGCTCCACACAGGAGGCCCTGAGGACAATAATTTCCCTTAGGGACTATGTCATCTTTGGGGATGCTGTGTGGAGGGTTTTATTAAGGAAAAGGAGGAGAGGAGAGTTCTGGGAAGGAAAAGGGCTTAAGGGGTGGGTAGGAATCTGGGGTTCGGTATGTCCTGGTCATCCGCCTCTAAGACCTGGACAAACCTAACCCCATGAACCCGAGCACCCCTGCTAAATCACCAAACATAGCGAACCACTTGGGATGACCTATGGCAGAGGTGTTGGTTATCCAATAAAGGCTCCCGGAGCGGCGGTACCCATTCCCGCCTCCCAAATTATAATATATTATATTCAATTATAATTATATTCAATAATTTGAGAACAGAATACATATTCAACTGACAAGCCAATTCAGATAATTGGTGAACGGACAACACAGAATCGTGCAACTTTAAAAAATCATTAAAAGTGATGAAAAAATACATTTAAAAAATGGTTATATATTATTTTACGTTAGGTTAGGTTACAGGCTATTTGTCTTTTTTTCATAACTTGTAATGAAAGGGTTTCAAAGAAGAGTTAAAATTGCATGGAACCCAGATAACCACACTTTTATCAGAAATTTTAAGCTTGGATAAGACACGAATGCTGAGGAAACAATATTAAAAACACTGGACATTAAAAACACTATTTTCATACTATTATAATTTAATTATTTTTACTATTTACTGCGTGTATTAGAAGATTGGTGGCAAAAGTAAAATTGATATTTATTTTAAATGTTCAATTTTGGACTTGAGAATTTTTTTGAAATGACCTTAAAAAGCTTACATATTCTACTTAGATTTAAGTGCGACATTGTCGATAGTTGCTTACGATTTTTGTTAAAAATAGTGAAAAGTTGGAAAAGGTGTACTTATTTGTCTATTCTAATATTTATTAATTTTAGTATTCTTGGTATCCTAATGAAGAAACCAATGGTTTTGAAAAATGTTGATTTTGTTTAAATGAAATAGAGGTGTGATCAAAATAAGTTATTCAATATAAAATTCAAATAATCTTTCGCCTTTTTTTCAATGATAAAGGATATTGTTAGAACACTTGATTATTAAAAACTTATTTTGGAAAAAATGTTAGTCAGCCACTTATCGCTCTTAACCAACAATAGAGGATTGTGAAACGGAAGGGAGTGGTAGAAAAGTTCGGGGACGCGCAAGGAAGATGGCGTTGAAGTGAATTGAATACTCAAGTCGGGCCATTTCAACAGGCAGAATACTGTGAGTGTTTTTAGTACGATGTTAACTACTGGAGCGACAGCGCAATTTAAAACTTTTTTCTCCGATTCCTCAAAATTTTTCGGTAATCATTTTGAATATTTTCCACCCACATTAAAAAAAATCATACCTACGAATTTTAATATGGAGACAAACAAACTGATTATATTTCTATATAGCCAATCAATTTACCTATCTTTTGGCAGTTATTACATATTCGCAGAATGTATAAAAAAAATATTATAAAATCGTAAACTTCTACTTAATTACTTACAGTTAACGGAAAATTTGACAAAATTGACAGCAAAGCAATCCGAGGTATTTTAAATGGTGCCATATTGTGGCAAAAGCGCTCCAGTGGTTAACATGAGAATGAAAGAAGAAGTGTGTTTCAGGACAGAGTTGTGCTGTGGTCCATTCTCTCTGCCTGCCCTTGCAGTTTGCAGCAAAATGACGAGATACTTGGTTTGTTGATAATCGAAAAAACTGTTTAAATTTAGAGTTCAACCCTTTTCCTCAGTCGTGATACCATAATGCCGTAATGGATCCAGTATGTTGCGGGTAGCTAGCTAGCGGCTACCTTGTACCTAAGCCCGGCGGTTATGATGCTGGGAAGACTGAGTTTCAAACATTGGCTCTTAGAATGAACTAAAACTCACTTTATCTCCCTGAAACCGTCCGGTTAATCGTCAATATCTTTGTTCCGGAACAAAGGAAGGAAAGCAAACTTCTATTAATACTCCGAAATGATTGGGAAACATTGGCTCACTAATAAAAATCGCTCAGAACGGTTAACTTTTCTTCCGTCCGACAAGTTAGGCTTCTAGAAAATGGTATATTAGTGAAAGGATGGATTTTTAAACTTAATTTAACAGTCATATTTCCTTTTCCCACTCTTAAAGCAGAATTACGACGAATGTTCGAAACAAGATGAAAACTTGCATTTACATCTTGTATCGAAATTTTCTGAAACCTAATAATAAATAAATTCTTCTAATTTATTTTTAAGACGGAATCAAAATAAAACAGAATTTTGATATAATGTTTAGTTACATCATTGAAGAGGATAATACTAATAATTTTTTGTTTTTTTTAATCCAAACGAAAAAATGAAAAAGAACGTCATAGGTTTTTTCAGAAAAATAAAATCGGATTTGTTTATCCGACACGCTACATAAGTTACCTATTTATTTATAACTTTGCAATCAATATTATCATTAACTATTTATTTATAACTTTGCAATCATTTAAAAAGGTAGCAGCCAAAAATATGGGAAAAATTAGTCGAAGTTAATATCGTTAATTTTGAATTTGAAATATGAGATCGACAAAAATTACTCTAAAAAAAGTTCCCAATGGCCTAGTTGGTTAAGGCGTTTTTCCCGGTAAGACAAGAGTTCTGAGTTCGAGTCCCGGTTCCGACCGTTACTTTTATTATTTTTTGGTGTCAAGAATTATTCCAATAAAAATTGATAATGTTCATATTTTATAAACTATATCGTATTTGTAGCATAGCTGGTATATACGATTCAATGTATATTTGTGTTAAATCATTTACCATACTACCCATCCACATACGATTCACATAGAATGAAAATTTATCGCATAAGTAAAATGCTTGGATTCCGGATTCCCGCGATCCTTTGCATTCTAAAACAGGGGCGTTACTGCATCATAATCAGTGGCGCAACGGGCACTGAGCCGTCAGGGCTGTCTAGGGGATTATGTCCACAACGATCACAGGACGAACCGCGTTCTGGGTTTACGGGTTCACAAGTTCCGTGGAAAATCCCCAAAAAGCAATTACAACTTCTAAAGCATGATTTGAATAAAATGCAGAATACTCTTTTTTCGCTTTTATTGTTTTCGTAAGTCTCATGTTGACTACTAATATTTATGAAATTATCTTTTATACACATAAATTATTGTTGATTGCTATTATTTTTTTCTCTTCTTCAACTGTTTAATCAAATTATTCGATAAAACAAATGCAGTTCAAACCGTTTTGTCAAAGTCAAAGTTACGACGAAATGTATTTTCGTTTTGTTATAATTTAAAAGCTGTTGTCGACATTGCTTTAGTGTTTCATTTAATAAAATTTAACAATAACGAAGTTATTTCTTATTGTATCGATTTGTTTGAGGTGAAATTTTAATATAGGTTTGTGACCCGGTTTGTACGAGTATTTATTCACTCGTTGCAATGCAACAAATCGCAGGCTGCAATTTTTTTTATTATACCCGTAGATTGGTAATGGTTCGCAATTGAGAATTTTCTTGTGGGTATCTCAAAGATCGCATTTCTTCACTTAACATATTTCTTCACTTGTCCAATGTCTGTTTATATTATATATCGGACTTGGTATTTTTATATAAAATTCTAAATTATTTAGCTGATAGTCCGGTATTGCTTGAACTGATAAGCTTCCGGATACCACAACGTAATACCAAAAGTCAGGATTTATTTCAGTGCAGAAATTCTGGCACCAACTACCATGTGTATTCCTCTTTGTCCAGAATACTTATAGAGGGAAATAATTATACCAAGTCAGTGGAAATCTTGAATGTATCTTTAAACAAATATAAAATATATAATTCAATAATGTACAATAAATACTGTGTATTTCTTATTATTCATTTGTAAAAGCCCCCAAAAAGGCCGTTAATAAATAAATATAAATCGCATATTTTTGGTTAAGTTCTTTTGACATAGGAGGAGTCCAGGACACTTGGCCATGTGGGAAAAAGGACTCACCTTAGATATTTGTTGAATAAAACCCCTAAAAATACATGCCTTCGCTATAACTTATTAAGCAATAATTACCCTGGATGGCTCACTTTAACTCTAACCATTGAATGGAAATTTACAAAACACTAGATATCATGACAATAAGACAACTTTACACCAAATTTGTACTCGTATATTTCTTTCCACTTAAACTACAAATTCAAATGTAACCTCAAACAGGAATTAAAACCGGTGCCTCCACAAAAAAACACTAAACAATCCATGTACATACGATATAGCACTTAACAATAACATATACCTCACACAGGCAAATAAACATTAAGTACCACGCAATCAAACTATACAACTCCATGCCCAACGCTCTGAAACAACTACTAACTATATTATATAAGATCTTCGACAATCATTCACAAAAATTTTACCACAGCCTGGATCAAAAACCACCTTACCAAACATGACTCCTTCCCAAACACGACTCCTTACCAAACACGACTTAACCCAATAAAAAAACTTTATTTGTGAACTTTACTGTGTACAGTATACTCCGTTAATTGTTTCGTTTCAGTTACTTCCTTACTGTACTTTTATTTTTAATGTGAACTCCTATTTTTTCTTATTTCTAAACGTTAACGGCCTCCTGTTCCACATTATATTTTACTTTTAATGATTCCTGTTTAAGGGCACCGTTTATCATTATCTATTGTCCTGTGCCAAAACAACACTGTTGTTGTTAATTTTTTTGGCATTGCTTTGTATATACTGTATTTTATTTGTTTCATATTATTTGATAAGCTTTTGTAATGACTCGTAAGGAACTACAGGATTACTCTTAGGTTTATTATAGTTAAGCGCACAAAGCTGCGATAACACAAAGCTGCGATACATAAATACTACGTTATTATCATTACTATTGTGACTGTAAATATTAAGATATTAAACTATATTTCTACATTGTACAAATAGAACAATGTATTTGTACTATTTGTAATACAATGTACTTCATTGTGTCTATAATTTATTATGATAACTTACTACATTGTATATTTTTAACATTATGATGTTTATCTCAACATAGCTAATAACCTTATACAATGTACTACACTTAATATTATGATAAATTACTACATTGTGTTTATTAAATATTATGATGTTAACACAGCCTCTAACCTAATCTATTTACGTACTTTACAAAACATCTTGCAAGTCTCAAAGAGGAGACCGTGCTTCTACTTTTGACGACAGAATAACAAAAATGCCAACACAAATCTCCTTACAACATATCTACTTACGTTTTAACCATTTACCCTCTACTGCCCACCATGTTTACCAAGTCGTTTAAGGATCTTTTTTGTATTACTTGAACTTGTCATTTGTAAACTTATCAGCGTAGAAATAAGTAAATTTCAAAATTTATTATTTCGCCTTGTAAAGCGTAGCAAGTCTTTCCACTTCACGGTTATTGCCTCCCGCCTCTTGGAAGACATGAACTATTTGAAACCTTATTGATTTATTTTTGGGGTGACACATCTGCCCTGATGTTGGATATAGTAATGCTGTCCAAAACTTTGGCCGAAAAAGGAGATATTGTAACACGGCACAATACCCCAAAAAATATCTAATAATAGTAATAAGTTTGTTTATTTCAGCTGGACAAAGCGGCGAGGGCAATATTCTGTCAGCTATGTAAAAGTATGCATGACAATTGAAAACAAATTCTCCGGGTTTCACTTACCTAATTAAATTACATTTATTTGAAACGTAAAAAACCTTTTAAACTATTGAGCCTTGACCGGAATAATGTTGTATCAAACAAAACTATCAATGTTGAGTTATTGATGGAATAATGTTGAGCACATTAATATGTACCTGTTTAGGTAGGAGTCGTGGTAATGAAAACGTTTATACGGCTGTGGCAGCATTTTAAAGTTTGGTTTGTGGAAAAACGTTGTATAATGCCATTTATAAAAATCACAGAGCATGGTTAGATTCATGGGAATACATAGATAAAACGACTGTCTTATGGCTTGAACTAAACAGACTTCAAAGCCAAGAAGCTGAAGAATGCAGGAACGTAGTTGTCCAGAAAAATATTATTACGCCTGATATTTAGGCATTGAAACAGTTTTGTGGAATAATGTTGTACGTCGATCTCAAGAAATATCTCATTTCATTTATACATTTCGTTTTTTTTGGCTTTTTAAGATCAAATAAGCTAAATTATCAATGACATGTGTATATTGAGCATATTGCTTTCTGTAAGATACGAAGAGTTAAAAAAAAACGTTTTGTGGAATATTGTTGTGAAATTTTTACATACAATATTATTCCACAATTTCAGTACAAACTGTAGTAATAAACTCTTATTTAATTGCCATATTAGACGACTTTTTATTTAAAACTCTTAAGAATTTATGTTTTATGTATTTTAAATATTAAAAGTTATGAAACATAACTAGATTCGTTTTTTCAATTTTTCTCGGTACAAGAATATTGTTGGATTCAACATTTTCCTGATAAAGGCTAAATAAAGCATGTTTGTAATATTCGTATGATACTTACGAAATGGTTGATTTCATTAATTGTCAATAATAATTACACATATTCTGTTCATCTACCTTGACACGTCTTTTAACGTATATTATTATAACGCTGAACTGTGTATTAAACGAAATTATCGGCATATTTCAAATTTCAAAACAACTGCAGTCGTCGCATGTTTCCTCTTGTCATGGATTTTTGCCTGAAGAACTACCGTAATAATAGAATTTCAAATCAAACAAAATAAAATAAGAAGCAATTTTTCTACATAAGTTCCACACAGGAGGCCCTGAGAAAAATAATTTCCCTCAGGGCCTATGTCATCTTTTGGGATGCTGTGTGGAGGGTCTTTTTAAGGAAAGAAAGGAGAGGAATTTCTGGGAAAGAAAAAAGAAAGAGGTATGGGTAGGAATCTAGGGTTCAGTGAATCCGCAGCCAGATCCAGACAAACCTCACCCCATGAACCCGGACACTCCCGCTAAGTCACCAAACGTAGTGACCACTTGGCGTGACCTATGGCAGAGGTGTTTGTTATCCAATAAATGGTTCCCGGGGCGCGGGTACCCATTTCCTCCTCCCAAATTTTATAATGAAGTTATTTACAAAATAATTTTATTTGTTAAATTTTTTTGTTAAAGAATTGCGCTCTTTCCAAATAATCAAATCCGTGCACAGAAAGTAAAGTGTCTCTGTTTTCAATTCTCTGATTTCAATATTCAGTGCAATGAATAATTTGAGAGCGTTGTTCGAGATTTGTCGTTCTGAAAGGGCGGTTCCGTTTTACGATATGTAGGTACGTCAATGGATCGTCGAGTAGCTGGTGCAATATTATGCATATGTTACAAAGAAGGTTTGTTTGTTGAGAGTTTATGAACAAATAAACGTTGTTTAATTATTTATTTTATGTTATCACACAGAAGGCTTGAAATATGTAGATACGTATGTTGTACCATCACACTTACACACCTCATACGATGACTCATTGTGAATAAATTCTTATTATCATACACGTGTTTTGTTTTGAATTGCAAGCTTAAATTACTCCCACTGCAACCAGTGGGACCCTAGTAATTATTTTTAGCTGTTATAACGCTTGCATTTGTTTAATCCAGACTACCATGCATTTCTTTCGGAGATTAGAATAAATAACCCTATAAACATATCGATAACGGAAATTTGAAATGCTGTAAAGGACAAAATGTTAATTGTTCAAGAGATCGAAAACAAAGATTTTCCTTGATTATTCAAGAAATCATATCTCATGTATTTGTTGACCTATAATTATGATTTTTTTAAGTAACATTTTAAAGATCTTTCAGAATACTTAACATTTTTGTTACGTTATTTAACAACATTATTTAATTTATTTAAATTTTCAGAAAAAAAAACGTTTCAAAATGAGCGATGAAACCTTTTAAAATTATTAAAAATAAAAATAAAATAGTCATCCTTGGATTCAAGTCTGGACTTGCAGAAAAGTCAATATTAGTAATAAAAATAAAATATTCAACTTGGGATGCATAGCTGGACTTGCAGAAAAGTGAATATTAACAATAAAAATAAAAATAGAAGTCATCCTGGGATTCAAGTCTGGACTTGCAGAAAAGTCAATATTAATAATAAAAATATAATATTCATCCTTGGATTCAAGTCTGGACTTGCAGAAAAGTCAATATTAGTAATAAAAATAAAATATTTAACTTGGGATGCAAAGCTGGACTTGCAGAAAAGTGAATATTTATAATAAAAATAAAAATAGAAGTCATCCTGGGATTCAAGTCTGGACTTACAGAAAAGTCAATATTAATAATAAAAATATAATATTCATCCTTGGATTCAAGTCTGGACTTGCAGAAAAGTCAATATTAGTAATAAAAATAAAATATTCAACTTGGGATATAGATACGCGCCATCTATGTTGGTTGTATTATATTAAATTCACCTATATGACATTGAGATACAGTGTATTCATGCATTTTTCTTACCTCTGTGAAGCAGGCAATTACTTCCGACGTGAGTGTTAGTGAAAGCCAAGAGATATCAGTCCTAGTCAAATCATATTAAAATAATTCACATAACTGAATTATTGTCGTATCTAAGATTTGATTTTGATTTGATTCTGGCACGTATTATTAATTTGCAAATTTATATTCATTGTTTGAACTTCTTTCCTGTGATACACATGTTGACATTGTGCACTTACCGCCTTGGCAAAGAATTATTAGTTTGAATGAAAACTAGTGTCGTTTGTGCTGGACATAGTGCATGAGCTGCATTCTCTGAGTGAGTATTGTTTTGTTTTCACTTAGGATTTTGAAATTGCTGTGAAAACTGTTTTTGTGTCACATAGTGAAGAATTCAACCTTCCTTAATTTATATAGGGTAATATTCCCTCGTGTCTGGGGCTATTTACACGCCCCGACAGGATGCAAAGCTGGACTTGCAGAAAAGTCAATATTAATAATAAAAATAAAAATAGAATAGTCATCCTGGGATTCAAGTCTGGACTTGCAGAAAAGTCAATATTAATTAAAAAAATATAATAATCATCCTGGGATTCAAGTCTGGACTTGCAGAAAAGTCAATGTCTATATAAATAAAAATCAAAATATTATGTTTGTTTAGGGGTTTCTATACATGTACAATAGTGAGTTCTGGCGCCATGAAATTATGCATTGCTAACCGTTCATCCGGTTGCGATGAAACTTTGGGGATTTGTATTGTGCATGCCCGCGATGATTTCTATTTATGAGTTCCCGCCATGCGTTGCTATGCAACTTAATAAATAAATTATTTCTCCCTGCGTCTCTTTTCCCATTCGTCCCGTTCTCCTTCCGGCTCCCCTTCCTCTCCCGCAACCCCTTCCCCTCACGCGTTCCTACTTTGCATTTCTTCTCCCTACACCGCTCTTCCGGGAATGACGTAGGCTAATTGAAGGGCTGGGAAATGACATAGGCTACTTTTTATTCCGGAAAAACATTTCATTTCCATCGGAAAATTATTTATTATTTATTTTAAATTATTTATCAGGTTTTAAAAATAATTCACCAAAGTTTGGTAATTAAACATAAATTGATTGACTGCCGTAATGTAGTACCGTATTATGAATACGAACCAAATTCGTTTTTAGAAAATGAATTTTATAAAATATATTATGATAAAACTATACTAACAGACAGAACAATTGGTCATAATAGACCCGATATAGTTTTACATGACAAAATTTAATAAAAATAACTTATATCATTGATGTCGCTATTCCAAATTCCTGTAATATTCAAAAATCTGTTTCTGAAAAATCTAGCCTAGCTCTCTAATTAAAAATTTAGGCTTATTAGATTTATCAAAGAATCTTTATATAAAAATGCAAAAATCAGTCATATTAAACACATGTAGGATTACGAAAGATTTTTTAAATATTTATATTGAGGGATCAGTAGGATTTATCGGTCCGGTTAGGAGTTCTATCGAGCCGAACCCTCTGATATGAAAATATCTGGAGTCGGTGAAGTATTTTCCCATATGGTCTCTGGTAGGTTGACGTGTTATTCTTGTATAGTTTTGAATTTATTATACTTAAACAATGTAATTTCATCGCGTGGATTGACTAGGTGTTCATTTGTGGAAAAGTGTGTGGAAGGGTTAAATTTTTCCTGTGAGGAAAAATCTAAAATCTAGAGAAAAGTAATTTCAGCGGGTGAAAAATATTAATGAGCGGTTTATTGGCAAAAACACGTACTAACCTTGCAGTAGAAGTCACGGTGGCAGCATTAAATTTTCTGAAAATATTTTTAAAAATTTATTAATACCTACCAATTTAAGTCATCATCAACATAGAGGAATGTACTTAAAAAAATCTCACTTTACGTGCACATTATTTGTAAAAATATGTAATTTATTTATTTTTTTTATTTTAGGGAAATACATGTATAGTTATACAATTATGTTGCGTAATGCTTTGCATAATTATATTTATTTATGACTGACGAATTAAACACAAAAACAATTCAGAATTAATTGTTTTTGTGTTCGGGTGAAACTGAAATGACGCCTTATAGTACCCACGAAGCACAACCTGTGCTCATTGGCCGCTTTGATTTTGATCTCACTTTTCAAGGCTCATATCGGTTGAGGTATGAAACGGAAAGGACGCAGTTACAGTACCTGCGAAGCGTCAAACTGCGCTCACTGGCAGCTTTGATTACGATTTCATTTTTCAAGGCTCCATTGGTTGAGATTGTTTTGGTGAAGTTTCGTGTCTACCGCGTGTGAACTTTTTTTTTTATATGAGCTCCACACAGGAAACTCTGAGGAAAATAATTTCCCTCAGGGTTTTTGTCTTCTTTGATGATGCTATGTGGAGAGTTTTTTTAAGGAAAGGAAGGTAAGGAAAGTTCTGGGAAGGAAAAGAGTTTAAGGGGTGGATAGGAATCTGGGGTTCATGGTGTTCTGGTCATCTGTTTCCAGGACCTAGAAAAACCTCAACTTATGAACCCGGGCACCCCTTCTAAATCACCAAATGTAGCGAACCACCTGTGGCAGAGGTTATACAATAAAGGTTCCCGGGGCGGCGGTACCCATTCCCGCTTCCCAAATTGAATGGAACTGCACTCGATTTTTCTTATTACCTATTTACTGAGAAAATAATAATTGTGATAATGACGAATATTACTGTGGTTAAACCGTAGTTTAAAACTGACCTTGAACGCCGAAACAACTGACAAAATAATAAAAAAAAAACACTAAAATTCTTGCAAAATTTAACACTAAGGTTGTTAAATTTGATTAACATTAAAGTATTTTTTTTAAGAAATAGGTACAGTAATAGGTACAGTACAGCCAAAGCTCGAAACAATTTACCTAATATTTAAATAGACAATGAATATCAATTAAATAAATGAGAGCGCTCGAAACTTTTTCGTCATAGCCCTCGAACCTTGTCCCAGTAAATCATTGTGACTGGAACTATGCAGTTATTTAATTAATATTCACTTGCAGTGTACTGCACGGCCAGTTATTCCATTAACCACAGACGTGAACCTACAAACTTCTGGTGATGTTGATAACATCTTGATGTGGCTTGTATCCGTAACCGTTCTGACAAGTTGTACATCGAACTGGAACCGGAAATAGGAAACAGGAAGCCGGATTCAGATCTCACTGCGTCATAGCTTGTCAAATTTGCGCGGAAAGTTGGAATTACATCAGGAACTTTATCAAAGTAAGTTTCAACAACTCGAGATTAAAGTTGGGCCATGTTGCCGATTGAAGAAGACTACTGCATTTGAGAACATCTGGTCTGATGTCAGACTGACTAAATTAAATACTCCGAGAACTCACTGCAAATATAATTCAGAAAGGAGGCCAAAGAGGTCGCTTAAGTTTCACTAAATATTTAATTTTTCAAAATTAGTAAATACTTAATTTTAACCACGTTTATTGTTTAAAAATCCAACATGTTTCATACATTTACTACACGCTTACAGCAATTTGGGAGGTGGATATGGGTACGGCCACTTCGTAAACCATTTATTGGTTAACCGCCATAGGTTCATCCTAAGTGTTTCGCTACATTTTGTGAGCAGGGGTATCCGTGTTCATGGGGTGAGGTTTGTCTTGGCGGCCAATGCGTTTATCCACCTCTTGCACGGCAAGCCGGATCGAGAGAGATTGATTGAGGGAAACCTAGCCTAGACCTCTCCAACTGGTTTCTTTCGACCCATCGCCTTGCACTGCAGTTGGAGGGATGGATTCACACGGCCGTCACTCCTAGACACATTGACCCCCAGGTTCCTACCCACCCCTAATACTCTTTTCCTTCACAGAACTTCCTCCCCCTTTCCCTAAAAAGACCCTACCCACAGCATTCCCAAAGTTGATATAGGCTCCGAGAGAAATTATTTTTCCCAGGGCCTCCTGTGTGGAACTAATTTTAAAAAAAAATCTGACTTTACTGAAAACCAAGTTCAACAAGATGTGAGTTGGGTGGGCGAGAGTGGGAAGAGTGTGTTTAAGCAGTATTAGTTTTCTGAGTTTGCTAATCATTTATAGAAGACGAATAAAACTTTTTTTTTTTTATTATATTTTTAGATGAGGGAAATTATTTTCCTGATGATGCTGTGTGGGGGGTCTCTTTTAGGAGAGGAAGAAGTGACCATGGACGAACATCTGTATAAATAATTGATTAGATGAATAAAAAACGTAAAAGTAATGAAATGGAAAGCTTTAAAATAATAAAAAGTGTAGCTACAAGTAAAAATGACCGTATGCAGCTCACAAAGCACACGTAGAACCTTCCACCGGGGATAATATTTGAGGGTCAATTTCCTCAGCACTGAGGAAACAACTAAAGAAGTCGATGAATTTTGTTTCAAGAATGACCTTTATAGTCACAGAAACTATAAATAAACTTCAAATAATCAACAAACTTTAGATGCTTGACCCGACTTCACCGCAATCGCTCAGGGTAAGAGTAAGTCCGCATGATTTGATGAACTGTATTCTCTACCTTTATAAGCGCAGAATTGGAGTTAATAAAAGTTTATCAGTGAATCCTGTTGAAACGAGGATTGCCGAGAATTTACTTAGCAAAAGGTACCTTCCTTAATCGCTGTAAATATCTCTAATTTGACCGCAGATATGTTAGGAATGCGTGTGTTATTTATAGAGCTCTAATGCTTGCTCTTATATTGAGCCGAAATTATCTCAAAATTCCAGTTTATTAGTTACTCGATTACTCTTTACGTTAGAAACGTATAATAGTGACTTCCTAGACAAAACGTACTTGTATGGATGGATAAATGCAAAAGCTGGAGTGTTATTAGATATTTTGTTTTTTGTAATGACAAAGGTTTGAATAAATTAAAGAACGCGGTTTCCTTGCCAAAATCTTTGAGAATGCTAAAAAAGTACACAACCTGTAGCTGGGGTAGGCAGAATGGATGGAACACCAAACAACATGTTTTGCTTCCACCTTGGCATAGAGCTCACGCATCATTCCATTTCTTGGGCGTTTCTGAATTCTTGTTTTATTACGATAATCTGTTCTCCGTTCATCCGCTTTTTATGATTAAACCGTTAATAAATTATCATGACTTAACCGCTTGTAAAAACATCCCTTTCTTTATTTAGTTTATTACGTTTACCAAGGGCCACGTATCCTTCGTCCGTCATTCAAATCATTCAAAAAGGACTGGGTGGGTGCCTTCGTCATTAAAATAATTCGTAAATGATTATGTAATTTTAGAGGTTCCTACGTTGCTCGTTGAATAATTTAGCGATATTCTAGACGAGAGTGGATGTTTATATTTCTAATACACAATGATTATAAAACAATAAATAAAACTTTGACAATTTGAAATAGTACGACTAAAGCCCTGCACAAAAGCGGACGAGTTATGTTATTGGGAAATCTTTTTATACTGAAATCAAAACACGTGCAGAAGTTGACAGAGCGACCGTTATTAACAATGGCGGTACTCGTATCTGTTTACCATTGGAGGGATATCCTTATAGTCTTATATTGTAGGCCTTTTAGAAATGTCCCGAAATTGGGACGGGCTTTGTTTATGAAGGATACGGGAATATAAAGGAGAAATATTAAGGTCCAGGTGATGCTGTGCCTCATTTTTGCGGATAAAGGTATTACCGGGATAGAATTTCATTAGTTGACAAGACCATTTCGGTGATTTGTGTTTTGGGGATTTATAAAATATGAATCGTGGTTGAAACGCGCGAAAAGGTTTATAAGTAATTCGTAACCCTGTTGGCTTAACAAACTGATCCAAACAAAACGTTTTCTATGAAATACCTCTATAAATCAAAACTTTTCTTTATGCAGTCTTCTGACAATTTATTATGGGTACCTCCAAATTTTATTTTTTTCGCAAATTTTATAATCTTTCTTTATTTATTTGTTTATTGAAGTAAAACTTCTTTACGCCCGCTTGACTTGGAGAGTAAGCTGGTTAATGCGTGACGAGAGCGTTACGAAGTGTCGGGCGAGGCGAACGGAAGTTGAGAGGGAAATATAAGTTAGTGAGGATAGAAAGAGAGAAAATTAAGTTTCGTATATTACTGTAGGGGCACGAGAGAGAGGTGCGAGCACACATTTTCTTTCTCTCTTTCTCTCGTAGCCAGTTACGTTTCGTATATCTAAGACACAGTGCAGGCATGTTGTCTGTATCACACTGTAGGAGCAAGAGATAGCAGTGCGCGCACACATTTTATTTCTCTCTTCCTCTTATAGAAGTTTTACTTTAGTCGTGTGGTCTAAAGCACACTCGTTTTTTTTATTAATTTATTAACGCCATTTTTGGGGGCTTTTACACATGAATAATAAAAAATAAACAGTATTTATTGTATTTTTGTTATGGTTTTTGGGGTGTTATGCCGTGTTTCGCTACCTCCTTCTTTAGCCAACGTTTCGGACAGATGAGCTCATCTGCCATGACGATGGACAAAGAAGGATCTGAGGCTAAAGAAGGAGGTAGCGAAACACGGCATAACACCCCAAAAACAATAACAAAAATACTTTTTGGCCGTGAAAACCTAAAAACATACCAGTATTTATTGTACATTATTGAATTGCCTCAGAAACAACATTTTTAATTTGCTTAAAGATAAATTGAAGATGTTCACTGACTTGGTAAAATTATTTCCCTCTATCAGTATTCTGGGCAAAGAGGAGTACATATGGTAGTTAGTTCCAGAATTTCTGCACTGAAATAAATCCTGACTTTTGGTATTACGTTGTGGTATCAGGAAGCTTATCAGTTCAAAATACCAGACTATCAACTAAATCATTTGGAATTTTATATAAAAATACCGAAAATTCTTCTGTCTGACAATTTGAGCAGATTCATATCTTAACAGAGTGATAGTTCAACATAATTGCTGGAATTCACATTTTGAAATTTAGAAAACGCAAGAATTTGCCTTGTATTCTTTCAACAACTTGTACATTAGTATTATAATGTGGATTCCAGACTTGTGTATTTTAAATAAAATCTTGTGTATTTGAAATAAAATCTTTTGAATTAGGATTTTATCTTCTTAAACAAATGAATTATTACAAATCTTTGAAGTGGAAACTAGCTCTTCCTGACATCCAATCGAGCTAAAACTCCGCAGAGAGACTCGTTGTCGGCGACAATTCACTCGCTGGCATTCACGCACACACATGAATTTCACGGAAATGGTTTCTAGCCGGCTCAAGAAATGGCGCATCTAGATCGTGCCGTTTGATGCGAAGGATCATGTCAGAAAGTCGAAACTATTTCACTACAAAAAATAATTATTAATAATTATATTTCACTACAGTAAAATAGTCTTTGATATTACGAGTTGGTTTTTTTTTCTTCGTTTATTCACAAAAATTATTTTTATTTATTTTTTATATGCAATGTGTATTCCAGCTTACCTGTAAGAAATATATGAATGGTGTGAATTCAATCAATAGTTTTTGAACTCAATGAGAAATTTGTAAATTAATTTAACGTGGTGACCGATATTGTGGCATTATTTTTGTTAAAGCAATCAATAAATATTCCAAAAACTATCGATAATCCATTAATAATCCATTGCATGTATGTAAAAAGGTTAAGTTATTTAATTTGAAACATCACAACGAATAATTAATAAAGTTTACTTTGATTTAACGCTAACTCAATAAATAATTTATTCCACCCTGTTTACGGTTAGAATATTATTGGCAATACGATCATATTGTTACTTGTAATAACCAACTTAGAATTGCGGATGTCTCACCCTCGAATAAGGCTGTCTCTTTGAAATAAGGTTCTCGAAGGTTATAGACAGAGAAAAGAAAAGGATTTGGGATTGAAGTGGGTTTGAAGGACTTGTTTATTCAATCTTTAATCATATTCACCTTACCAAAACCATCCATCACAGCCCTGAAGTCCTTCAATTTGAAGGACAGGTTAGCTTCTAATCTGGATAGTAGTTTAATATTGTATGTTGCCAAATAATTCTAAAATTCTGAGAAAGGGGTAGGTACTTGAACTTAGTTTAAGGCTTTGAATACTTCGCTTCCTTCGCGTTGTAATAACAATACAATCATATCAAAACCTCACCCTATCCGCCCCCAACGGTAGAGGATTGAAACATTTGTTAACCCCTAGACCTTAAGCACTCTTGTAACTCCGGGTTTGTCTCATAAACTCTTAAATAAAAACTGCAGGCTTCAAAAAGTAGACTTTATTTTGAGATAAACAACAATGAGCTCTGATGGTTTATTAAGCAGGCTTTTATACGAGATTAAAATAGTATTTATTATGCTCTCAATCCCAGCTTTATCGACATCTTTTTTAACATTAGCTCCACACAGGAGACTCTACCCACTGGGCCTATGTCATCTTTGGGAATGCTGTGGGTAGGGTCTTTTTAGGGAAAGGGAGAGGAAGGAAAAGATATGATGGTTGGGTCGGGGGGCAATGTGTCTAGGAGTGGATATAAGAATCCACCAGAGCGGTGCAAGGCGATAGGTCGAGAGATAGAGATACGGCTGCAGAGCTTAGTGGTTAAAAATACATATTTTGGCACCCTTTAAGGTTCTTATTAACCGCAGGCATTTATTTATTGTTTGAATCATTTACAGAGTGTTCAAAATTATTACAATAATAGAATTGCCTTTGGGATGTACATATAATATCCAAATATAAATGTTCACAGCGTGAGAAATCAATCTTTAGTTGTTACTAGATGGAAATGCACGTAGTGATAACAGAAATAATGATAATCAAATAAAACTTAGTAGAGTCAAATATAATACATAACCTGCAGAGAAAGCTAAAAAAGAAAGAAATGAACTGTTCTCCACGAAGTGTCATGGTAGGAGTTTGTTCATTTGTTTTTTGAAATATTATGTGAGATTGTTTAGCGTGGATATCTATATGGTCACATTCAATGTTATTATACAGACGACACATTCGAGACAGTGGATTGAAGTATGCAATATTGTTATAAAATAATTCAAGATGAAATGTATTGTGACTGCTTAAATTCCGTCTTTTAGGAACTTTAATATGAATATTGCTCAAACAATGGGCGGTTTGAAGCTTATCATGAATAATTTTGTATAAACATATTAAGTCAGCTAATTGTCTTCTTTTTTCCAGGGTTTTAAAATGAAATTGTTAGAGTCGTTCCTCGTAAGATAGGAGTGAGGCATTTAATCCAAGTTTAAATGATAACACTGTTAGGAATTTTTTTTGCACAGATTCAATGGTTTTTGAATATTTTAAATATTGTGGGTTCCAGATAACACCCCATATTCCAATTTGGTTCTAACCAACCGAGTTGTATAAGGTTATAATGTATTGGGGATTTTTGAATGGTTTAGATCATGGGTCGGCAACCTGCGGCGCGCGGGCCGCATGCGGTCCGCGAGGCGCCTCGGTGCGGCCCGCAAGATTCTCGCCGCAACGCACGTGAAGGACAATATCATACACAACGGAGTGAAAGGGAGCGAGAAAGGGAGTGAAGGGAAGGGATAGCGATGTGGGGGCGATTTGCAAATCAACGTGATAAGTTTGCAAAGTGATACCATACTTAAAATGGCTTTTAAAGTAAAAACTTGGTGGACTACTTACGGAGGTTTGCCTTCTGAAAACTCCAAGGAATTTAAATAGTTTGCTGAGCAAGTAATTTTTATGTTTGGTAGTATATAAATTTGTGAGCAAGCTTTTCAATTCTGAATTATCGAGAAAACAGACACTGTTTCGGTTATCGGATTCACATTAAGTCGCAATACTACGCGACTCTACTTAAAAAATGTAAGCTTATAAAGAAAACTTGCAAATCAAATTCAACCACAAAACAACCGCATTGATTTTATTAACTACAATAAATGTAGTAAAAATATACAATAAGCGTTTATTTTTAAACCAAAATATTTGTACACAAAAATTCATCTTAAAAAGACGTTCTACACGGATGCCGGGTGTTTTAAGGGAGGGAAGGATAAGAAGTTCTGGGAAGGAAAAAGATATGAGGGGTGGGTAGGAATTTGGGTGTCAGTGGGTCCAGGAGTGATAAACGTATGAATCAATCCTTCCAAATGCATTGCAAGGCAATGAGTCGAGAGAGTCTCGCTGGAAAGGTCAAAAAGCTTCCCTCAACCAGTCTCTCTCAATCCGGCCCGCCACACAGCAAGTGGACAGACGCATCCACCACCAAGACCTAGACATACCTCACCACATAAACCCGGGCACCCCTGCTAAGTCACCAAATATCAGGTATACTGAAATAACATGTGACCTAAGTGCAGCCCGCACTAATCCCTACATAAAATATTTGGCCCTTTTACAACAAAAGGTTGCCGACTCATGGTTTAGATATTCTACGTATGATTCCCATCATTTCCAAAGATTTACTCGTGATGTCACTGATGTGTACATCAAAAGTAAACTTTGAATCAAGAGTGATTCCTAGATCTCTTATATGGTGACTGCATTTAAGCGAACATTATTAATGAAGTACGCATAAACTTGCCAAAGGCCCAAGTATATGAAAAAATTAACTATTGTTTAACAATAATCAGTATAATAGTATTTAATTTGTGCATTAAACAGTCGGTTTATCCCAGTTAGGTATTTGACCAATACCTAAAAAAATTGTTATCGATTTTGAAACGATTATAAGTAAATAAAAAAAACTCCAGTTAACATATTAGTTCAGTGCCATTTTTGTGAAAAATTAAGGGGCCATTTTTGTCAAAAGTCAAGGAGCTTTAAATGTTAGTGACAGCAGACCCTTGAAACTTACAAGATTTTTGTGAATCTTGATACATCAGTTCCAATTTTGAAAGTGACAAAAACACTTTTCTGTTAAAATATTGTGGCGTAATTAGAGGTCTTTATCACTTGTCTGAATTCTTCATACAACCAGTTCCAAATTTAAAAATTACGCATTTAAAGAAAGTTTGAGTTCACTGAGCCAGAGTTACGCAAGATGCGCATGCAACCAAGATTAGTATAATTTTCAAATTAGAGAGCACAGTTTTCCTGAAAAAATGCGCTTAAAAGCTGTTCTACGTAAGTGTGGAATGATAAAACCTGAATCCACTGAAAGAATGTCTTTAAGTAATAAAAATATTCGGACTTTCTTCCGCTCTTATACCGGGGTAATAATTCATATCCTCGCGTATCCCACGTCCCAACCTATTAAGGCTCTATTCCTCCCCACGGGTATCGGGCTGGGCGGAAGTGGAAGATTTAGGTGGTCGGTGGCGTCCTCGAGTGGGGGGTGTGGGGAGCGGAATTACTCGGGATGTCGGGGAATTAACGGAGGCAAGGGATGGACGAATAAAGCCTTAAAGATGTCAAACTTTTTCTAAATTTGAAATTAAGGCTTTTTAGATACGTATAAATGCTAAATATGCCAAATTTCAGTCCAGAGCTAATTTTTCCGTGAATTTCAGAGCCGTATTTCGCTGAAACAAAGTACTTATTGTAAAATTAATGTATAATTCCAGGGAACATTTGTCCCTTTTCTTGTGTCATCTGTGAACAGGGTTGCATGTTTTATTTTATTTTATTTTATTTATTTTTATTTATTTAGTATAGTATAATACATTTATAAACATTTTTTATGATATGTTTTGACTGTTCAACTAGGATGATTCCCGTTTTAGAACAGTCAAATTAGGATTAGTGACAACATATGGAACATGATTTGTACAAAAAAGAGGAAAAATCGAGGAAATAAAAAGAAGAGAAATAATAAAAAATGAAGTTAGAAAGTTTTAATAAAGTTTTATTTTTTTAGTTTTTTTTTTAAAGTTTTATTTTATTTGTATTTATCAAATATTTATCGTACGTGTTATACGTACAACAGATTTAAAAAATATACATATGGTTCTTAAAACTTATTACAATAAAGTTATTCTTGTTAACAAACTACCCAACTCAAAAGAGAAAATATTTCTAGTGTTTGAATTGGTAAATCGAAGAATTGGAGAAGAGAAATAAGTTTTTTATATTTTGTACCAGGTGAACGGCTGCCTATTACTTCTTTTACCTAGAATTATACATATTTAAACAACGGATTTTTTAAATAAAAAAGTACATAGAATAGGAAAAACAAAAGAACAAAAATTTAAATTTTTTTTTTAAATAATAATCAATTGTATATAAGGCGTTATCTGGGGTGAGCTCGGGCCCAGCGCTCATTTAGGAGTGGCGTTTGGTGCTGGAACGCTGCCGTCACCACTGAATTGACCCGATGTCTCATCAAATCGGCGAATCCGTGCAATCCTAATTTCGTAAACATTGTCTATGCACTGCTTTATCTTCTGAATCCAAATATAATTCTGCATCACGCATCATTATATCGGATCCGAAGTCGTTCCATTGAGGTGGTTCGGTAGTGACACCATGTTTTATATATATTGACTAGTGCAAAACCGTGTTTCACATGATATATAGACTAGTGCAAAACCGTGTTCCCCATAATATATAGTAGACTAGTGCAAAATAGTGACACTATGTTTCACATTAGTACAAAATGCGTTGAACAATTTTTTTTATGTAGTTTCTGCATTTTAAGAATCTTCGGGCAATCATGTTGTTCAAAACACTGATAATTCTCTTCTCTCGTTCAATATCACCATCATCCGAGAGGTCTTCAATGATGATGTGACCTAAGTATTTTATATTCTTACGCTTATGTTTTCCTCATTGAGTTGTACGGGGAGCATCCTCTCGGGATTTTTTCTATGGTGGAATACGAACTTGTAGAACCCCTCCTTAGAGTTTAACATCATGTTGTGGTCATTTACGTATTTTTCACAGATTAATTGTTCTCTAGACTTTATGTCCGGGTTAAATCTTCCCCACAGGAAAAATTTAATCCTTCCAAACACTTTTCCACAAATGATCATCTAGTCAATCCATGCGATGTAATTGCATTGTATAAGTATAATAAATTCAAAACTATACAAGAACAACACGTCAACCTACCAGAGACCATATGGGAAAATACTTCACCGACTCCAGATATTTTCATATCAGAGGGTTCGGCTCAATAGAACTCCTAACTGAACCGATAAATCCTACTGATCCCTCAATATAAATATTTAAAAAATCTTTCATAATCCTACATGTGTTTAATATGACTGATTTTTGCATCTCTATATAAAGATTCTTTGATAAATCTAATAAGCCTAAATTGTTAATTAGAGAGCTAGGTATAATGCCAGTAGTCGAAATAACAAATGGTAATATTTTTATAGTCCAAAAATGCCAAATTCTTTTAATCTCATTTCCTAAATCTGTATATTTTCTAATTTTTTCAGAAACAGATTTTTGAATATTACAGGAATTTGGAATAGCGACATCAATGATATGACGATAGTATTATTATTATTATTGATTTAATAAAAAATTTTCAAATATTGATTTTATGACAAATCGTGTTTTGGCATATTGTTCCATCTTACCAAATAACGTTGTTTTACATGTTATATTTATTAATAAATAAAATATATTTTAATTTAATTTAATTTTTTTTCCTCATTGCCTCCTGTATTATTTGTGTATTGTAGAATTTTATTATAATTTCAAGCTAGATAGGCGTCTTTTACAATAAAAATAAGTCAAGAGAATTTGAGAATTGTAATTTAAACATTAGATACAATAAACATGTATTCATGTGACGAAGCTAGAATAATATTTACTAGAAGATTTTTTTATGGTTTGAAATACCATAAAATTGAGGCGAGCGATAAAATATCATAAAATTGAGCTATTCGCAAATCCTCGTTGGATTTCTAGGCACACTAAGGATCGAGCTGAAATCGAAATTTCACTGAAACTTAGCTTTGTTTTGTACTCGATCATATTTGTAAAAAATGTAAGGTTTGGTAAGATATCCAAAAATACAATAAGAATTACCCACCACAGGTCTTCACTTACCGAGAGGTATTGATATCTTTGTTTTCTCACACAATAAAAATAAAATAAATTAAAAAAGGTAAAACTGCTCCGAAATGTCTGGAGCCAGTGGGACTATGGTATCTCTAATAATTATTGGAGTATGTTGTGGAGAGGGAAAGAGATGAAGCATTAGGTACCTGGTTATTCAGATCTGGTCACCAAATACCGCTAAAACCAACTTTAGAAACGATCTAAACGATTACATCTGAACGGTGTTTTTTTTCCAAGGCTGTCGTAAGTATCTTCCATCCTGCAATAACTAATATTTAATTAACGTAATCGTTAGATACTTCGTGACAACAAGAAAAATCTAACTAAGTTAATTGTTTTTGAAACAATTACTTATTTTTTATTAACGGACTTTATCTGAAAACAACATTACGTCATTATACACGAAATGAGAAAAAAATTTAATGTTAATTTTTTTAAAAGAAGGAAAGTAGGATAGTAGATAAAATTTATGGTAATAAGACAAAATGTTCACTAAAAAGTTGTAACATCTGCCCTGATGTTTGACTCTGTGATGCTGTTTGAAAAGTTGACTAAAAGCGGGAACCATGGCATAGCAAATAGTTTATTTTCGTAACACTTAAAAAATCATCTGTCATAAATTTCATGTATTTTTATAACACTTCTTGTTAGAGGTAAAATCGCAAGAGTGTAATCAGTACTTGTTTTATATTTGACGTATATATAAAACACATGTAATGTTTTAATACAAATAACTATTTTTTAAAGAGGCTCCGAAAGTCTACCAAAGTTTTGGGCGAACCTTTAGATCCTTCATTACTTTAATTCTGTTTACAATAATTGTTATAATTAATTCTGTTGAATCACTCAAATAGTGGTATATTATACAGGGATGGTGTATCCCAAAACCAGTCAAATATAAGCGCTATATGCAAATTATTTGTTATGATAATTTGTCAGCAGCAATATTATTTTCCGGACAATCAGGATTCGGAGTAATGACTGCAGCGAGACCCAGTTTTATCACAGCCTCGCTTGGGTGTCGTAAAAACTAGGCTAGATTTATCATATTTATTGCCCGGATTCCGGGGGTGAGGTCAGAGGGAGTGAGCTGGATTGGGGTAGGTTTGGGCGGTGAAGGGTAATATGGGAGTAAGTCAAAAATACGTCAAAACACTTGCCTTTCGACACAGGATTGAACCGACATTGTCTTTAATAATTTAATACAAAAGTAAACTCTGTTATTATTTTGGGTTCTTAGTTTGAACTCTAATTGAAAAAATATGTATTTGCTATGTTTATTTCAAAATATATAATTTTATACTTCTATTAAAGAAGTATAAAGTTATAGTAATTATTTAAAGAAGAGTATCTAGTCGCTTTGTTTTTTTTTAAGTTTACAGTTTTACGAATTACAATTTTGCGTAGTTGATTTTCAAAACACCAGGAAACTCAATACTTTTTAACGAAAATTTTATATGATTTATTTTTCTGTATTTATCTGATTTTAAAAAACTGAAAAAAATACCGATCAATGCCGGAGACTATGATTATTCATAATCTTTGAGTGCTTTTGTGAATTTCGATATTTTTAAAATATTTTTAAATACTCTTTGAAGCCCTTATCATGTGATTGAGGGGCAAAAATAATATAAAGTATATTTACATTTGTTCCAGAGTGGAAGACTCTCTCAGTATCGCCCTGCGGGAGAACCACCGATCAGAATTGAAACGTTGCTTGAAATGGTTTTAACAGTGTTTGGTGACCAGATCTAGATAGCCAGGTATTTCTTCATCTCTCTCTTCTCATTACCTTCAGTCTCACAACATACCCCAATTGGGGATGTCATAGTCTTACTTACGCCAAACGGGAGCAGTTGGGACTCTTGTGCGGTATTTTAAAAAAATCAGACCCGGGCACTCACAGGAAGCAATTGAGGTGATTTTGACAAGAAAATGGTACTGTACAAATAATCTAGTTATTATTATTATAATTTTAACTCGAAACAACGAAAATTGTGTTTTTTCGGTGGTTAAATTATTAAAAGTACTCCACCACTCAAGAGAGGTTTTTATGTTGTGTGATTTGATTAAAGATAATGATTTCTATTGATAGATCTGTGTTATTGATAATTGAACCTAAGCCTGGCACGTGCTGCATTTGTAACCACGCCGCGGGCGTAGACAACAATCCGGTAACTACTATATCAAAAATCAACTTACTAATCAAATGTTATAATATAATATTACATTCAGTTTTCAGTCCCGTTTTAACTCGACCACTTTGAATTTCATCTCTCTGTAAATGTGTTCCGGTTCCGGTTCAAGATGGTGGCCGTGTTGGAATCAACCTTTTTTATTCCGCCAGAGTTCGCATGATCGTTGTTAATACGTTGTTATCCTACTACGAGCTGTCAAATCGGAATAATCAATTTTTAAAAAAGAATTGTCATTGAGGTTCCTAGAATTGTAAGAACCTTCGGAAAAATTGTATAATTGCTTACATGAAAATTAAAAAAAATGTGGTTTTTATTACGTTAGTAGATATTAATTGACAGGTTATTCGTGGGTAGGTATTTAAGTGCCTATCTTAAGTGCTTATCTTATGATTTATCAGAATATTAAGGTTTTGATTTAATAAGAGAACATTAGAAACAAACTCTTTTGGACAAGGTCTACTACTCACAAAACTATCTAGTTATATTTTCTGTATTATTTGTGATGTCTACAAATTATATCTCATTGTCTGCTATTTTTACAATTCATATAAATTAGTTGCTAATTCTATAGTGAAAAATGAAGTTTTCGATATCATGAAGTAGACCCAATGCGTAAAATGTGCTGTCCCCAAACTTAGAATGGTAATGTTAATAAGTAAAAAAATTCAAGTTATTTCCAATTAAAATACGTTCTTAACTTCACTTCATATATTTTAGTTTTGCTCAAATTGCAAGTGATTATTTTATTTGGGATTCAAATTTCAATAACTCAGTTTAATAGAAATGAATTGCACATAAATTAAAATTTACAAATAACTTTATCGATAGTCCTGATCTTCTTCAATGCCTAACATTCCATGTTCCAAATCGAAACAGTAGACAGTCGCTTACTTTTTATCTCCCTCTTTACAAAACCAACTCCAAACAGAACTCATTTATCTACAGATCCACACATTCATTTATTTTAATTTATTACCACATTGACATTTGTAACTCGACTTTACGTGATCTAAAACGAAAATACACTAAGCGATATGACTCAAACTAGAAAGTTCAATCCCTATGTATTCCCCTCCTCTGCCACTTAATCCTAATCCTATATTCCTCCTCCCTATCCCCCCTTTCATATATTGTAACTAAAAAATAAATTAATTTAGAAAACATGCCTACAATGTCACACTATATCAATAAATCACCATTATCAGCGGAATGTTCATAATTGGCATAATTAACTATCTTATCATTGTATTATTGTTTAATCTCAGATTTGCTGTCAACTTTCCCTAAAACAAATAAAATAAAATAAAAAATAAAATTAAATGGCAAATAGAATCTTGTTGCTCCAAAGGTACGAGTTGAATCCAAAACAAGATAGGTCAAAAACAAATTAACAACTTCTTTTTTTTCATCCTAAATCCTCCGTGCTGAATTCACCACAACTTTTCAGGCAGTAACTTTAAAGTATTTCTTTTGTGAAATTTAAATATAACAAAATTTAAAAAAAAACATTTTTTTGTAATATAATGGATTGTTTCCTTTTTCGTCGACACCCCGTTTGAGTGGTATTCGTGTCAGAATCAAGCCGCGTGCTTGGTCCGCAGTCCGCAGAGCCGAGAGACTCGACCGAAGCGGCTTCAAAGGGAGAGGCATTATGCGGTGGGTAATTTGCAAGCGGACGACTTTGTGTGGATTTAATTTCCAAACCACCCGTTCATCAATTTCAGCACTCGCAAAGATTCCGTTTTGCACCAGCGACAATACGTTTTTCAATGTATTACAAATATATACTAAATTGCTAATGGTGTGAGTTATTATGCGATATACATATATATATAAACTGAAGGCTGTTATTAGTTGTTTTATTTATATGAACCTGTCATCTCTAAAACGGATGTAAGGATCTTGTGCGTTTACCTTGATAGCAAACTTATATTCAATAAGCACATCGACTCAATCGTTCTCAGGTCATATAAAATGCTTGGTTTTGTTATTTGTATAAGTAAAGGGTTCAGTAACCTGCGTACAGCAGTAATGTTGTATTTTGCATTAGTCAGAAGTACACTGGAATATGCCTCGCCAATTTGGAATCCACAGTACAAAGTATATATACATAGAATAGAACATATTCAAAACAAATTTACTAAATATCTTACCATCAAATTCAACAATAACTTTGACACATTTCAAACATTGCAACAAAGGCGATAGCTAATTTAACATTTACGAAAAAATTTTAATATTTACATTGGCTGTACAGAACTTCTTTCCCTGGTTAATTTTGACACACCCTTAAGACTTTCACGCCATACATAACTAATCACTTACAAATATAACTTGATTACATCATTTTCGGCTTTCTGTGGTGGTAGTAGGAGATTTTCAAACATTGTTGGGTTATTCGTAGCCCGGGAATGTTTGTCTTTCTTTAAAAAAAAAAAATAAATAAAAAAAATAAATAAAAAAAATTACAAGACAAATGCAGCAACTAATTCGCCAATCAATCGTGCTCTTAATACGTTCAATAATATTTGTCTAAATTCTAACATCGATATGTTCCTCCGATTCACTGCCCAAATTTTAAAAGAGCATCTTGTCAATAATATAAATTTTTCAATGCGCATATAAACATACATGCGCACACACAAACACACGCTTACGCACTACGCAGGTCACCCGGTAATTACTGAATATACATACCATAAACAACACTACAAAGAAACATATCACAGGTAATTAATAATTGTTAATTGTTTTCACCACTGTAACTAATGTAGGTACTGTTTGTTTCTGTTTATAAATAAATTTAAAAAAAATAAACTGTTATGCGATATATATATTTGAGGCCTAACGCACAGGCACGCCAATTTTGTGAATCGCTCAGGAATTAAGATTTTTTTTATCGATTTCTTGGAGTAAAAGAAACAAATACTATTTTGATTTCCACAGTATATAGGCTATAATTTCATTATTCTAGAACACCGGAAAAAAGTATTCATCTATTTAAATTATGGACGTTTTAGAGTACATACTTTCTGTTACCTAATTAAAATGTCCAAACACTGACATAAGGGACTTCTAGCATTAACCACTAGGTATATATTTAATGTGAATACCTCATAAGGGTTGAAACTTCTCCCGATCATATAGATTCAGTGAGACTACGGCACACCCATTTGGGATATGTTGTAAGGCTATTGAGATTTGGTTACCAATTACAGGTTAAATCCGTTTAAAGCGAAGTTTCAATTCTGAATGGTGTTCTTTGACCATGCTGATAATGAAAGTACCTTCCGTTCTGGAACGTATCACTCCCTACTACCTTAAGCCTCATAATGTACCCCAATTGGGGATGTCATAGTCTCACTGGCTCCGGACTCAATTTAAACAATAACTTCCCCCCATAAGCGATTAAAATTCATGTATACGTCTTGTAGGTACCTAGATTTTTTTACATTAACTCCTGTGTGGAACATAATAATATTTTGACCTTTGTCTTCAACCTATTATTTGTGTTATAAAGGTTTTAATAATTTACAGATCTCTGTACGTGTACGTCCCAGTGATACTACATTCCTAGTCCCAATTCCCAGTCATGTAACGCATCCAAATCATCAAATTAATCACGTGAAATACAGGGATGGCCGAGCCACGTAATTCATGTAGAGGAACATGTTGTCATTGCATTGACGTAGCATCGACTAGAAATCTCCTAAACTACACAATTTAAATAAAATTAAGATAAATAAATGGCTCAATTCTTTCTTTGCAGCCCTTGAATGCAGTCATTTAAATTCAAAGAACCGAACACATCGTAGAAGAAAGTCCTTTTTATAAGTTTTCCGTGGGACATTTCTGCTGAAATAATTGACTCCCGATGCCCGACTGTGTAATCTTAGCATCACTTTTACCTCGACCAACTCTTCTCCACCAAGTAAAGAAGAGGAAGTGAATCTGTCAGGATTGTCTACAGTTGTGTTAATCTTCATTGAAAAATGTGGATGGCATTTGGAAACATTAACCCTTTAACCACGCATGCAGGGCGTTGTTCGGCATCCCTTGTCGATGCAGCGCCTCGCAGTGTTTGGAGTGCATGGGTTTGCTGCTTTGGTGTGATGTGTGTCGTGTGAGTAGCCGGGGCAAGTCAGGGTAACGGAAAACACTCTTTTCCGGACCGTCGCCCAGTGGCAAGGCGCGCCCCTACACCATAGCGTCGCCTTAGTTCTTAATTGTCCCAACGACCGTTTTAATTTTTGTTCTATCTCCACTTTAAGGCGACGCTTCCCGGATCAAAAAGAAGAAGATGGAGAGATATGTAATTAAGAATGTTGGACAGAGCGCGTTTATATTTTCAATGATAAAATTGAAGCAAAAATTATGAAAATGCTTAATAAAACATGACTCGTAGATAAAGTAATAGTAAATAGAGCAAAAATCTCGTGGCAGGCATCTTAAGTATCATTTAAAGAAACATTGTGATTTTTTTCACAAATATAACTTGTAAAATAATAGAAATAGACTTGTTTTAAATAATTTTCAGAGCATACTTTTCCATTTTTTTCTATCAAGGGAATTTCATATAATTTGCGTTTCGGCGTGGAAATCTTCAAAAATAACATATATTTTTTTAAGAGCTTAAAAACTTCAAATGTTTAAGGGAGATATGTAAGAAATCGGTAGAAATTCGGATAGCGGCGGCTTAAAATGAAAATTTAAGTATAAAAATTATAGTTAATTACTTACCTAAGAATTATTTAAACTAAGGAGACCTTTACATTTACGAAAATAGCTTTATTTTAAACACCTATCACAATGTTCCATAGAAATAATGAAAGAAAACCTTCTCCTCCCATAAAATTTTCTAATGGTCGTTTGGACAATTAAGAACTGAGGCGACGACAAATAGATTATTACCCTCAGGCCACACGAATTGTACCCGTAATCAGCAACTTCTTGGAAGTAGTGTCGCAATTGTGCTTCGTGAACGGCTAATAAGGTGTTACAATAATTAAAACTGGTTGCGAAGTTCTTAAATTTCAACCGTATAATTACAATCAGGTGTGTTTAAAGTGTCAAGAAGGAGATAGATGCTAGGATTGGTCGGCTTTGGTCATTCAGTTCAAAAAATAGTTACAAAATTATAATGAACCGGCAATTACCTAGGAAAATAAATTAATAAAGGGGAAAATAAACTTTTTTTTTCTTCTTAACACAGGAACGTTTCATTTAATTTCAATATTCACAAAATGACTGCTTCCTTTGATGTTGAAAACGAGCAGCTGTCTTTCATTCTTTTGACTTCCGTAAGTCAATATCTGTGAATGCGTGTGCAAACGACACTTCTGTCAATCAAAGCAGTTGATCTTTTAATAAATAAATTCATAAAAATTGTAGAAAAATAAATTACACTCAACCGTAAATCCATAAATATACAACCGAAATAATCAATAATATGCGGAAAAAATATCAACATAGCAAGGACATCCATCCTTGTTGCTCTATATCGATGTGACGGTAACTTGTAACGGCGAGTCATTGATCGTTATGCTATAGGCTAGTGACATGGGATAGAAGATGTAATAGTCGAATTCAGTTTAATCGGACAGGAAACCTGTGCAGTATGCAATGCACAATAATTTAGGCCATGTCTATAATGAATGAGAATTCTGGGAAGGGAAAGGGTTTAAATGGTGGGCAGGAATCTGGGGTTCAATGTGTCCTGGTCATATGCCTTCAAGACCTAGACAAGCCTCACCCCACGAACTTGAAATTATTATTGAAATATCTGTGATCTGAAGTCTTGCATATATAAAAAAAAGATCTTTAGTACTTGATAATATTTTATTTACTTCTACAACCATCACTATTAATGGAAAACTGGTGGCTTAGTCGCCGTAAATTCGACGAGTTCTAAGGTTTTTTTTTTTTAAATGAAAATAGTGAACTATGCAAACTTTATAGATATATTAAATCACTTTAATAGTATACAAAAAAAATCCATGTAGTTAAGGACTTTGGTGGTGGGTCCAGTTTTAGATCTTTCACTTATCCATAAACAAAAAAAAATCTGATCAGTATGAGTGTAGTTATCGCAGGAACTAGAATAAAAATACATAAAATTGACAACATGGCGTGTTGTTGAAATTTCCATAGGTACAGAAAACAGACTATTTTTCCTTATATATTTTTTATGTAAGAAGTATTCAACATAAAAACTTTTGCCAGCAGGAATGCCAGTCGGTAAAATTTGTTTTTATTAATTTTAAAGCTGTTCCGCCTTGTATGTTGAACGTAAGTCCGTTAAAAAATAAGTCAAATTTTAAAATTGCTGATGATAAATACCGTAACGCTGTTCGAAAATCATATTATGTAATCGTACTAAATAATATGTAAGTATCTAGTTCTTAACTACAGAGAATTGAAATGTGATCCTCTGGTGGGAACACGACTCATTGGACCACTCTTCCAATTAACTGATCGCAACTAGCTCTTCCGTTGGAGACTCGTTTCCTCGGGAGCGATTTTGTTTTTTTACCACCCAAGAGGCCATGTGTGGAAAAAATTTATTCCCCTCAGCACCTATGGGACAGGGATACTGTGTAGAGGGTCTTTTTAGGAAAGGAAGGAGAGGAAGTTCTGGGAAGGAAAGACTTAGGGGTGGGTAGGAATCTAGGGATTAATATGTCCAGGAGAAGATGAATGAATCCATCCCTCCCACTGCGGTGCAAAGCGATGTCCCGAGAGAGTACGGCTGGAGAATTCAAAGGAACTCCTTCAACCATTCTCTACCGATCCGGCCTGCCATGCAGCTGGTGGGCAGACGCATCCGCCGCCAGCGAGTCTCCAAAGTTGCGGAAGTTTTTTTCCGGTTTCTTCAAAATGCTAAAGAGCGGAAAATCGGTAATTTTTTACATTGATTATTTTTATTAGGGTTAGATATACTTAATACAGAAATAGTTTTCAACTTATTTTAAAATATATCTATTAAATAACGCATAGGCACTTTTGCTTGTGTGGCAGTTGCTTTTCAGTTGTCTTGTTAACAGGTTGCCATGGTAGCGCTCACGAATTTTGAATTGCGTTGACAACTAGTTTCATTTCAGTTTCTCCGTGAGCGAAGGCCTCAAGAATTTCGATGTTGTGTTCTTAAATGAAATAAATAGAATTAATGAATGTATGAATGAAATAGAATCTTTGGAATGGAAATAAACCCACTTATCGACATCCGATCAAGCTAAAACTTGGTAAATGTACTCGCTATTGATGACAATGTATTCAATCTACTTTTGGTGGCATATACGCATACACACGCGGACGTATACGTATTTCTGTGAATGAATGGAATAGAATCTTGGAAATGGTAATTAACCCACCTACCGACATCCAATCGAGCTAGAACTTGGCAGATTTACTCGTTATTGATGACCAGCGCCCTTGAAATGATTTTTTATAAAAACGGCGCCCTACAAATTATCCAATCATTATTTTTAACGCATTCTATCAATCTTTGGTGGCATTCACGCATACACACGCGAACATGTCTGGTGGTACCCTAAATTGTAAAAGTTGGATTGAGATATAAGTATGTAAAATGTTAATATTTTTCTAGTTGTTCATGTAGGCACTGAAGATTTATTAATTGCAGGAGTTCACAACAATCGAATTTAGAGATTAATAATTTTAATTAAAAGGTTAGGTCGTTTATTTTTCGTCTGGTTTCTAAGGTTGGAATATTTAATATTCATTAACAACGGGTAATTTATATTCTCTAAAGCAGTCGTTCCCAAAGTGGTTCGTACGGACCCCCAGGGGTCCCCAGGATCATTCAGGGGGTAGGTGGAAAATTAAAATTGAGTTGGGGGTCCCTGAACAGCGTCAGGGACTCCCAAATAATTAATATAAAATATAAAAATTGTGACACATTTTTATTCATACGGAAGTTATGTTAAGTTACTAATGCTAATGCTAATCAATATCCAAAGCTTTCAAAATTGCAAAATAACGATGAAGATTTGTTTTCTTATTGTAAACACTTAACAAAAGCGTTTGGAAACCACTGCTTTAAAGGGATAGTATATTTAAAATTAAACGAGAATTTCCTTACAGAATCTAGAACCCTGAATATTCTGTCGAGACTGTCATACAATTTTATTTCTTGTCAATGTGGACTGTTCCTGCGCATCATTTCTGGGAAATTCATTACTTTCATTACCTGCACACAAAGCCAGAAACCAAAATTATCTCGCCGCCTCTATGGGTATTAAAGGGTTACCGTATTGACTTTGACAGGGCATCCATAAACTATTGAACATTGGATTCACTTCACTTTGAAACGCATTAGATCTGGTAACGGAATCTATTTTACTAACATGGAGACCACACTATAGAGTTGTATTCTAACAAGCTGCGTACTAGCGACAAATATACAATTTTTATAACTTCTAACCAATCGAAGTATTTAATAGTTCTGATTATAAATCCTATCTCTAAATGAGTTAGTTAGTTATTTGTTGAATGTAGTTTATAAAATTCAATTGGGTCAAATTTAATTCCAAGACCCATAACTTCGTTGATTTTTTCCAAGATTTTGTTTTCAATGGTGTACACACACACACACACACACACACACACACACACACACACACACACACACACACACACACACACACACACACACACACACACACACACACACACACACACACACACACACACACACACACACACACACACACACACACACACACACACACACACACACACACACACACACACACACACACACACACACACACACACACACACACACACACACACACACACACACACACACACACACACACACACACACACACACACACACACACACACACACACACACACACACACACACACACACACACACACACACACACACACACACACACACACACACACACACACACACACACACACACACACACACACACACACACACACACACACACATGGTTGCCACCAACTATTCTTTCCAAATAAAATAAATAAGTTTGGGGCAATACATTTTTAAAAGTATGAACTTATATATAGATTATACTTGCATTTCTCATTTTCAACAGAAATATTGAAAAAGAATAATATTTCATTTTGATGACTTGGTACACAAAAAGTAATTCACAATTTTTGGATTGCCGTATTATGCATTATTTTGATGTGTACAATTTGCAATTAGTTTGCGGTGAAAGGACAATAAAAAGCAAGGTCTGCCGAACAGTCCAGCTGTTTTGCAGTTGGAATTGCGGTATTTTAAACAGACTACTAAGTTTACCACAATCTATTAATTATTACCGACGCTATTTATTGTTTTGTCTGAAAACCACAAAGTTTGATAGTACCCACAAGGTTTTTAAAAAATGATCAAGGAGTTATATTACCTGGAAAGAAAGATAATGATGTCTATCAGCGTGTATAAAAGGAAAATAATTATGTCACTTTGTAAAAACGCTTTTGTACAGCGATAAGAAAATCATGTCATACGTTTATTCATGCAAGTATATAAGTAACAAACGTTATCTTGAGCGAGTCATTCTCACAAATTAAAAGATAAAATGAAATGAAAAACCTTTGAACCAACATATAATATTATAAACTCACCAGTTCACGTTTTTATAGAATTTTACTCTTGCGAGAATTAAAATAATTTGATGGTGTTGTACCACAACATTAAAAAAAATCGTTCATTTTGAAATATTGGTCTCAATCGATATATTAAATTTACGAATCTAATTCAAGAGTACTATTTTCAATACAATAACAGTTACTTCTTATTTCTACTGGTTTTATGAAACCTTTATGACTATTATTAATAGTAATGGACCAAGTGCATGACCTTGTGGAGCAGCGCTCGTTGCGGTTAATTTTTTGTTTTGTTTTATGTTTACACCAAGATAATATCAATGGGGTCTCATTTATCCTTTCACAAATAAAGACAATTTTGTTGTCATCCAGATTTCACATCAGTTGCGTTATCTGGTTGAGTTTTTGTACTATTACTTGCTTATTTAATTAAATATTGTATCCAGTATAAGAACCCGCGGTTTTAAATCATTTATGAACAGAGTGAACATGTTTTGTAGCATTTCGAACGTTTCAATTGATTATTTTTTTGTACCTTAATTTATTTTTCAACGAAATGATGACTTTTTATTTTTTTACGCATTTTTCTTCCAGTAGTCTTTTCAAAACTTACTCCTAGAGTCAAAAAATATTATTGATAACAACTGTGGTTAAAGATTTTTTTTTTTTAAACTTTATGCGTAAAACCACTAATTGTTATTTTTAGATAGCAGAGAGAAAACATTTCAAAGGAAAATCTGACACATATATCTTTCAGAGGACATTGTTGAATAAGGGGTTATAGAGTATGGTATTTTGAAATATAATAATTTCTCTTTTTTTCTCATAATAGTCATAACTATATTCTAGTGATGATTGTCAAGGATTCTAGCAATTTCATGATAACAGTATTCGTATATCTACGACATTTTTAATGAATGAATAAAATTATTTGAACTTATCTACATCTTTAAAATAATAATAAATGAATCAATACAAAGATTTATTTATACCATTTTGTATATAATATACCTCCACCTTTCGTCAAACAGGATTAAATATAAATATGGTTAATGATCTGGCCAAAATAAGAAAAACTCTAAAAAGGTGATAATTTTGTGTGAAGGTGTAAGCCCAAGAAGTGGAAAAAAAACATTGAATCGGTATTTTGTTGAAAGAAAACAGTAATGTTTTTGATATGATATTTTTTAAGCACAAAAAACGAGGAATTTTAAAATAAATTAAACAAATCATTAATTCTTTCTTAAAATTTATGAATAAACGTATTGTGGTTTAATTCTCATGTAAAAGAATGAACAGATAATATTACAAAAGTGCATTTTTCTCTTAAACAGAAAGTTTTAAATATAGTTCAATGATTAACTAGTTACCTAGTTTTCTTGTAAATATTTTGTAAGCTTTAAAAATATAAAATTAAAAAATTGTATAAAATTAATAATAATCGTAAATAAAAAAAATCAAATAACCTAAAAATCTCCCGGTTTAGACTTGAAAATAGAAGCTTTCTGTGGTTTTGTCGAGTACACATCCATTTTATCAAAGATTATTCCGTCCAGACCAGCGGCTTTCATCTGATTTATTACATCTTTGTTATTGTTTTCTCCTCCCCAGCAAAAGTGTCTCAAACCGGCTTCACGTACTAATTGAATCAAAGAGAGATCTCGGAGTAAATCTTTAGAATTCGTAACAACTCCCAATAGACTGGCATTCAGTGCAAAGTTCACTGCAGCTGGAGTGCTATTGCATCGCGAGTCTTCTTGTTTAACCTCAATGACAGCTCCCTCAGTTAAGAACATGACTGGGAAATAATTCTGTTTGAATCTTAAAGATGTGCACACATCGGGGTCAAAGCAAGAAATCACGACCTTTCTTTCCCCCTTAAATCTCAAAAGAACAGCTATAATTCGATCCAAGTAAAGATTCAAGTCCAGTGGGTGATCGAGTTCCGATTTACCGTTGATGTTGGTCAGTGGCCATTTGATTTCCACGTTGAATCCAATTGATGGATCCACTTCTTCGAAAACCTCGGATAACAGTGGGAAAGGTTCTGGGGTGACTTCATCAAAGGTGAAAATCCCGAGTTTTGATTCAGCCACGTGGTATATTCTCATTTCTTGAAGTTGTTGACGGGTTAACTCCTGCATCGGCATTTGAACCATGTCAGGATAGTCTCCCCCAGATTTGTTTTTAGATATCAAACACAAGTTGAAGTCATGGTAGATTACTGGCACAAGATCTTTGCTTAATTGTACATCAAATTCAACCATGTCTGCACCACTTACTCCTGCTTTTTTGAAGGATCCAATTGTATTTTCTCTTTTGATGTTTTCTTCCATCACTTTGAAGCTTGCTCCCATTCCACGATGTCCTACTTCAAGTCCTGACCACGCAGAATTCCAGTAGTTGGAGTAACTTATACTCATGTCACAAGTGGTATCTACTGTTGGTCGCACTACGAGGTAAGTTATATTCAAGTACCCAATCGGCGAATTAGTGGAGGTACACAAAATGGGAATTTGCAAGCTTCCTTTAGAGTTTTTCAAAACGGTAGTCAAGATATCGCTGTATCCAAATTGTTTAAGAGAACCAGAAACATCATCCAAAAATTTCACGTTGAACTGATTGACTTCGTCATTAGGCACAGTCACATTGAACACTAAATAATCATCTTCATTGTAAATATGACCAATTTCCTCTTGAGTCATAAACCTTGGATTGGCTCCATTTTGGTTTGCAACTTCAATGATGACATTATCTGGTTCCTTAGAATCAAAGAGTTTTGTCGCGTTATTGAGAACGCATTCGAAATCTGAACTCAGAGGTGTTAGTTTTACTCTAATATTTTGTTTGTTTGACAATGCCACAGAATTTTCAGGAATTCGAAACTGGAAAATTTTGCCTGCGGAAAGCCAACCATTCTCATATTTGTTTGAATTTTCAACTACTCCTAGAATATCGAAATCAGGTGGCGTAGTCTGAGAAGTTCTGATGACCCTTGGATCAATGTGTGTTTCCCATTTCCTGACGACAACGGTGACAGGGGACGTTGTATTCACAACAATGCATGTGCAGTAGCGGAACAGAACATCTATTTCTGAAGGGATATTTATGTCTGCCGACCAATAGTTTGTAGTTCCTTCTCGGTAGAGCAGAATGATCTTGCTGCTTTCCCATGATCCAAGTTCTTCGGAGTCTCCGGTGATGCAAACAGTTTCTGCTTTATTCAGTCCTTGCGCGAGGACCCTGAATTTCCAGACTTTGGTTGCAGCACGGACTGTCTTCGGGATCGAAGTCATTCGGCGAACTCCTCGCTTGCACCAATTGATACACTCTTGAGTATGCTCCATTATCACAGTACAAAATAATAACACCACTAAAATTTTTCCCAAAGGTACACGTTTTATATATCAAGCGCGACTTCACTATCTTATCACGCTTTGCATCGAACACCGAATAACCACAAGTATACACGAAGAACAATAATAATATTATTAACGACACGTCTTATCTCTAACAAAAGTTGTTCACTCTTTGTCTAAAATAGTCAAATTGATATTTTCAAGGCACACAACAAAGAGATTTATTTAAATGACTAATAAATAATTGTGACATATTATGATAAATGAGACGGAATAATATTATTATTCATTGTCAATATTCGTTACGCAACCACAGATATATGAAATTAAAGTCGATATTTACAGGTAAATAGTTCACAGAAATTTTAAGATGATTCTTACACATTTTTGTAGCCCCCAATGTCATAAAAAATGAAGATCGTTTGTCGGAATTTATCTAGAATTCAACAGGTTTTGAATCTCGTTTTCAGAGATGCGTGCGCTTCTGTTACCGGCGTTGTATCTACTACCGGTAGCGCTACTTTCTGCGAGAAATAAGCGACTAACTGTACACTTGCTTTTTTACTGGTTGTCGAGCTATTAAGGTTAGCCAAACATTGTATTGTCGTATCCAAAAACGGTAAATCTACATCGGTACGTAGATTAACCGTTTTCTGATACGATCACCATCATCTGTAACAAAGACAATCCAATATAAGAAAAATAACTCCCATCACAATTAACCCTTTCCAATCTAATGTCGAGTGTTACTCGATATCGATTTTGTTCCACCAGCTCCAATATCGAGTGACACTGGACATGGTGTAATACTTCTTTTTGCGGACCATTTTAAAATAGGAGGGATTTTTTAACTAAAATTTTTGATCACTACTATTCTAGAATATATATTTATTATTCTAGAATAATATGTATATATATTCTAGAATCTCACGATACTTAAGTACCTGCTATGGTTGAGGGATGAATGAATTTTGTTTAGGTGGGCCTCAGCGCGGGTAGAGGTGCAGGTATTTATGTTACAAAAGTACACTTGTAGTTATCGTATTGTGATGTCCTCAACATTTTATCTTCAACTGTGCATTATATCGTGTTTTTTTTTCGTGCAGACTCGTTGAATGGATTATTTGCGATTTATATTTTCTATAGCTTTATTAGTGAAATAATCTTCTTTTAGTGAAATAATCTTTCTGTAACTAATATTAAAATTATATACTAAAAACAAAACTAAAACAAAAAAAAAACGCAATTTTGTCATGGAGCTGGTGGAATAAAAACAAAAAAAGCTTGTAGTGGAAAGGGTTAACTTGCCTCCGCTTACGTCAGCCGTTACTGACTGCAGTTTCCTATAAATAATTAAAAATTTGTATCTATTCTAACCAATTAAAAATAAAATTAGTTTAGTTATTACAAGCAAGGAATTTTAGTCTTAAATCTAAAACATTTTTTGAAAACATATTTCGAGTATCCTTTGCAATTAATACTGTACACTGTACATCGTCTTTATAAAAAAATTAAATTAAATTATGGTCTCCGATGACATTTTTGTTGTTTTTTTTTTCAACTTAAAACAAAAAAATCGTTGGTTTTGTACAGTTAGAGTCGGGATGAGGGGTTGGCAGGTTACTCGGCGTTACTGAGTTATCAGTAACGACTTATTTTTTTAACTTTAGCTTTCCACAGGAGGCCCTGAGGGCAACTACTTTCCTCGGGGCCTATGTCATCTGTTGGGATGCTGTGTGGTGTGTATTTTTAGGAAAGAAATGAGTAAAAGTTCTGGGGGAAAAAAATATTAGAGGTGGGTAGGAATCTGGAGGTCAGTGTGTCCAGGAGTGATGGACGTGCCTATTTATTTATTTTATTTTATAATTTATTTTTTATATTGTTTTAGAAAATAATGTGTCCTTACTGGGGTACCCCGTTCTAAGGTCACATTGTACGTATTTTTGTTTGAATTATAAGTATGAATCCACCTCTCCCACTGCGGTGCAAGGCGATGATTTCCTTAACCATTATCTCCCGATCCGGCCTGCCATGCAGCTGGTGGGCAGATGCATTTCTCCCAATGAAGACGGGCACCTCTGCTTAGAAAAAAATAAACAATTAATAACATTGTTTTTTTTTTTATATGCATCTATTTTCAAATGATTTTTAAAACTTGAAAAAAAATTGTTTGATTAAAGTTTGATCATATTTCTGTGTGTGATTACCAGCAAGAGCTGACAAAATGCATTGTTATCGACAACGAGTCTGTCTGCAGAGTTTGATAATGAAATAAAAGTGAAATTCAAGAAGATGCAATTAAAAAGCCACCCGAGAACAAAATTTAATTTACAATGCTTACTCCGAAAAACGTCAGGAATCTCTGGTTAAGGTAAATCGTACGTTCCTTAACACCCTGTATAATAATGCTAAAATGATTTATTTGTTAGGTGTCATAACATAATGTTATGAAATGTGGAATGTATTTGCAATCATGTACGTATCACATAAATATTTAATCAAATCTGATCGTTGAACAATTGATTACATCGATACGTGTGTGGTAACCAAACAAAGAAAGTGTTTATATCTTTATATTATTTTCCTTCTTATCAGAACTATAATAGTAAATAAATAATAAGTAAGTACCGAAAAATATGTATTCCGTTATCTTTGTTAGTACTTGACTTAGTTTATTTGTACTTTGTTAGGTTTCTTTCTTTTTTTTAAAAGGTAGGAGGAGTGGGTAGGAATCTGGGGGTCAAAGTGTCTAGGAGTGACGGACGTAAGAATCCATTCCTCCCACTGCGGTGCAAGGCGAAGGTCGAGAGGGTCCTGCTGGAGAGGCTAGGTTAGGTCTCTCTCAACCTATCTCTCCCGCGACGCAGTAGACGGGCAAACGCATTCGCCGTCAAGACCTAGATAAACCTCATCTCATAAACCCGGGCACCCCTGCTAAGTCACCAAACGCAGCAAACCACTTGGCAGGGGTGTTGTTTTTCCAACATACGGTTCCCGGGGTGGCGGTACCCATGCCCACCTCCCAAACACTTTTGTCTCATAGTTTAAATTCCTTCTTTAATGCTGTTTAAAAGCTTGATTATTGGATACCATTTCGATTTTCGTCACACCTTGACACACTGTCCCCCATTCTTACCCATTCCTCTCCTTCCTTTCCCGAAAAATACCCTTCGCACAGCATCCCCGAAGATGACATAGGCCGTCAGTGGAATTATTTTTCTCAGAGCTCCTGCGCGGAAATGACGTAAAAAAGCCTTTTTGGTATTATTTTACATATTTGGTATGGTGACCCGACAGTTGATCCCCCGACAATTGATCCCCTGAGAAGATATTTACTATAATATTATAATTTTTTGTGCATTATTTACCACTTTTAAATGTAAAACATGTTCGACTTCAAGTTGATATGAATATCAACGGGAATTATACACATTTTTATTGTATTTTGCGCGCTGGTACATAAATCCTTTCTTCCCTACGGAGTCAATTAGTTATATTTTGTGTAATAATGTACAATATATTTTCTTTAAAGCGACTGCACGTTGTGTATAAGTACGCTGGGGAACGAATTGTCATGGAACCATTTGGTATATATCCTATCTATTGACGCTAATATATAAAATCTTATTTTAACATTCGTTCCGTCATTCCACCATTGAACATGTTACGTTGAACTAACCATTTACTTTCCCCTTTCCGACAGTGTTGCAATACATACGTAAGTTGCCGACCATTGCAACAAGTGTCAGTTTGTGCAGTGATCAATCGAGTAATCCCTCAACAAACAAATTCCTTAAAAACAAGGCAAGTCAGATTTCTTCCCATTTCAATTTTTCACCTCGATACTCCCGTAGCCATGCCACTTTTATATTAAAGTCCACCTTATGTATAAAATGCAAAATAATTCGCAAACGAATATTGCGATTACATTATTTGGTCCTTCGAGCCGGACTGCAATTACATTAATCGTCCATTAACTCACGCCAATAAGAGTTTTAAAAAATGTTTTAGAGACATAAAAATGCTAATATTATCTGATATTCTGCGTACAAACTCCTTCAGAAGGATAGGATCCTTCCAAAGAGTTTTTGTTCATTTGTTCACTCCATGTATGTTTTTCCGTTACAGAACAATTCTCCCCGAGCAGGAATTGAATGGAGTTGGCGCTCAAAGAAAGCATCTTTTGCTGACCCAACCATTTGTATTGTACGCAGCTACGAACAATAAATATTGTGTTTTATTGGGAAGACACCAAAGAGATTCTGTATTTATACTATTTCAGATACATGTTCACAAGAATACTTTTTACGGGTTAGTAGCTGAGTGAAGAAGTGCAACGGTTAGCTCCCTAGCGTCGTCAAAAATGAATTTGTTTCAAAAACATCATCACTAGATCTATGGGGTCGAGTTTTTAATATTATATTTTTTATGTGTATACCTCACAAGAATCTCAGCTGCTCCCGTCTGGAGCCAGTGAGACTACGGCATTCCCAATTGGGGTATGTCTTGAGGCTGAGAGTAGTGGGGAGGGGAAGGAGATGGAGAAGAGGGAGGTGGGGAAATACCTGGTTATTCAGATCTGGTCACCAAACACGGTTAAAGCCATTTTTGTTATTGTTTTTGGGGTGTTATGCCGTGTTTCGCTACCTCCTTCTTTAGCCAACGTTTCGGACAGCGTTACAGTGTCCATCATCAGGGCAGGTGAGTCACTCATCTAGAGAGTAGTGGGGAGGGGAAAGAGATGGAGAAGAGGGAGGTGGGGAAATACCTGGTTATTCAGATCTGGTCACCAAACACGGTTAAAGCCATTTTTGTTATTGTTTTTGGGGTGTTATGCCCTGTTTCGCTACCTCCTTTAGCCAACGTTTCAGACACTGTAACGCTGTCCGAAACGTTGGCTAAAGAAGGAGGTAGCGAAACACGGCATAACACCCCAAAAACAATAACAAAAATACTTTTTGGTCGTGAAAACCTTAAAACATACCTCACGGTTAAAGCCAGTTAGAATCAACATAGTACATAAGTACGTTTTTGCATTTCAGTTTGTGATATCACTAACGATGATTATGTTACTATCTAAAATTTGTCCAATGTCAAAGTCCGAAATAATAAAGTATTATTATAAAATAGTTAACAATGTTTCCTGTATTAAATTACCAACAATAAAGAATTTAAAAACATGGTTTACATTTAGCTTATTTCTAATGCTTATTACATCCATAGTTTATACATTTTTCTTTAAGTATACTTAATCTGGATATCTACAGCTTTACTTTCACTAGGAACCGAGCTATACATTTCGATTCATTTATAGTCCAGTAAACAATTATGTTATTTATTTAATTTTTAATATGTTAATGTTTTCTGTCTTGTTTGGTGTGTGCGTGGCAATCTTTATTGTAATGTACTCTGTTTATGCACATAGAAAGTTGGTAATAAAATGTTAAAACCTTCAAAAAAAATTAAATCATTGTAGAAAATTCTTCGTTTAATACATTATATTATTTAATTCGTTAATCGTTTAAGGTAGTCAGCATTTTTAATATATTTTCAGATTTTACGTAATCCAGAAATGTTTACAAAAATAAACATATTATAGAAAAGCTTATCAGGAAAGTAATCGAATATGTGTGTCTCTAAAATCTTGTTAACCCGGTATCTCTATGGCGAATAATCAAAAACAAAAAAATCATAGTATGCATTTCACACGCGGTAGAAGTGGAACCTTCAGAAAATTAAAGTAGATAAGATTGGGGAGGCTACGAAGCACACAAAGAGGAGACCGATTATACTATCTCATTCTCTCGCAAGCTAAATTGTCTTGTATGGTGTGTGCGTGGAAATCTATGTTGTAATGTAATCTGTAATCTCTGCATAAAGTAAGTTGGTAGTTGATTGTTAAAACCTTCGTAGATAAAAATAAAATCATTGTAGAAAATTTTTCGTTCAATAAATACGTTATATTTAATTCCTTTGTCGTTTATGGGAGTCGGCATTTTTTATTTATTTACAGGTTTTACGTTATCCAAAAATGATTAATGTATTTAATATAGAAAATTATACGAAAGAGAAATGTTCACAAAAATAAAGTAATATAAAATGTATGTTAAGCCGGTATCTTTATGGCGAATATTTTCTAATCAAAATCAAAAAAATTATCAGAATTTGCATTTCACACACGGTAGAAGTGAAACTTTCAGAAAACTAAAGTAGACAAGATGGGGAGGCTCTGAAGCACCGTACAAAGAGGAGAGCGATTATACGATCTCATTCTCTCGCAGGTTAAATCCTATAGATTTATGTGTTTGTTTCTTTTTAGTATCAATTTTTTTCGTATCACCTAGTTTCTAATCACAAGGCTGCTACAGAAATGTTCACTTCAAAAACTCTCTAGCATACTTAATAGATGTAAAATTCCCTATCTTTTGATTTTAAAAAATGATAACTCAATGTAGTTGAATATTTTTTCCATAAATCTAAAATATAATTTTGTGCGAAGCAGGCCTCGTAGTCGTTTAAAAGATAGGTTGAAAAATTGGTCGTAAATAAGAAAATTTTATGCATTTTTTGTATAAGAGATAAGTAGGCTACTTGATATTGTTTATTTATTATTTGTAACGAATCAGATAGTAAAAGGCTACATTATTTTTACGAAGCCTTTTTTTAAATTTTATTCATATCATGTTTGGTTATGTTTAATTTCCACATGGCGTTCATTTAAATGCTTACATTACCTACAGGAATATTTCAAGTTCGAAAAATTAACCTTCCATCAGACGCATTGTATTGACCCCTGAGTTCAGACTCAATTTGCATTTGCGGTTATTTCGCCAAATGGTGTAGACTTTCATAGATCTTTCTTTACCAAACTAGATGCCAAGCATGCAGACGTTTTCATTGGTAATATGCAATTGACCCTGAATTTGGAAATGCCAGTGGTGAGCTTCATTTACCACAAAACGTTTGTCTAATTGTCTAATTTCCAGAGTGTTTTTTTTTCATTTTGTCTTCAAAGTCAAGAGTGGCCAAAGAAGACGGACATTTAATTTCGATTAGGCCGCCTGCATATTTGCCGTCTGGTGTGGTTCCGAGAAATTGTTTATATTATCAACAAACAAACCGCAACTTATAATATAAATATTTTCCTGTTTTTCCAGTTGCTTAATTGCGGTTTCTTCATTATCTATACTCTTTACTCTATACCATAACGTACAGCAGTAATGGTGGAGAGATTATAACCATACACAATATTTTTGACAAGAGAAGGGCTACTGGCAAACTTCTCCTAAATTGTTCGGCAGATGTGAATAATTTTCTCTTCCTACTGATCCACTCTTAGCTGGTCCTTTGCAAAATCGTCCCTCTCTCAAGCATCTCACGTTCCTCAAAAGACAACTTTATAAATTTAATTTTAATTCATTCAGGACGGTTGTTTTGGCGTTCTCAAATACTTCTGGACTCATGTCGGGTTGTTGACAATAAGACTCAAATTCGGGGTAAATCAATGGCGACTGTAATGGTTTTCAAATGTATATTGCCCGACCCACATGACATAACAACGGAAACTATTTCACTATTTACATCCATTCTATCCTTTTTTTCTTCAATTAATTACCGCCACCCCGGGAACCTTTATTGGATAACCAACACCTCTGCCATAGGTCACCCCACGTGGTTCGCTACGTTTGGTGATTTAGCAGGGGTGCCCGAGTTCATGGGGTGAGGGATGTCTGGGTCTTGGAGGCGGATGACCAGAACACACTGAATGAAAAAGCTTAAATTTGGCGACTTTTTTTTAATTGGGGTCGGAAACTTTGGTTTCGCAAAAGTGGACATTTTAATTATTTTGCGATTACTTTTAGATTTTAATAAACATTGTGTTTTCTTACCATGATAGTAAGGAAGACGTTTTTCTTTAAACCTATATAAGGTGTTCCGAAAACTAAACAAAATAGACTGAGAGGTAAATTCGTGGAAACGTGGTTACAAGAATGCAACATGTGGGTAAACAACTTGATATTTTCAACTATTTCGTAACGGATATTGTATTAGTTCGAACCCCATTGTTTAAGCTCATCTACAAGATAATCTTCTGTCAGAACCGCCTTTGAACCCAGTGATCTAGGACGATCAGACTACTGGCTGGAGGCTAGAGGCTATAGGCTAGAGGCTAGAGGCTACAGGCTGTTGTCTGTTGCATGCTTCATTGGGCGAGTGCCTTTGAGTTGCAGCCTTTTGATGCAGCAGTTTATTTACAATGTCGATACCATGCGGAGTAATGCAAAATCTTGTATTTTTGGCAAGAAAATTTGAACGTTTAGAAGTATTATTAATACAAGACATTTTGGGAGGCAGGTATGGTAAGCAACACTCTGTCAAAGGATACCAATGTACGTCTACGCATTCACATTTGGCACCAATTTAATTATTTTAGTTTTTAAACACTTTTTGCAAGTTATGCTTTAAAATATTACGGTGAATTGATTTTTTGTGTAACATACATATTCAATATGAATATATAAATAGTTGAGTAAATAAATAAACTCAAATCTTTCAAGAACGGCTAACAAATATGATATTGATTGAGTCACCGATGCAAAATTGGATTTGTCAGCCTTTCTTGAAGGATTTTTGTTTGATTATGAACAAAGCTATTTATTCATATTCATATTGAACATGTACGTGCGCAAACAATTAATCCACCTTAATATTTTAAAGCGTTATTTGTGAGAAGTATTTAAAACCTAAAATAATTAAATTAACGCCATTTGTGAATTGTAATGTACGTTGCGTTTAACCTTAACAAACTTTTGCGGGTGTGTGAGAAAAAAGGAGTGCAAAAGGGGTATATTTACCTTAAAATGTTACGTTGTGCGTTTTTCCCACAGCATCTTCAAAGATGACATAGGTCCTAAGGAAAATAAAAAAATAAAAATTATGAAAAAATTCTGTTATCGATCCCAAAAATACCTTAAAGCTGGTTTAGACAGATGTCAAACGAAGGTAAGGATTAACATTGCCAGATACGTTTTTACACATCTGCCCTGATGATGGACATTGTAAAACGCTGTCCAAAACTTTCGCTAAAAAAGGAGGTAGCGCAACACGGCATAACACCCCAAAAATAAATAACCAAAATTAACTTGATTATTTGCACATGTATTCTGGTATATACACTGTTAAAGACAAGTAGTTTTTTTCTTGATGCAATTGAATGAAAATTTATGGAAACTTTTATTGTTCAGCGGTATATCTCCTCTGCACACCCTGTCGGAGACATTAAATTATATCTTATGTAAGTAGGTATAACGTATTTTCCCTAAAACGACTGCAAATATGCCAGAAATCATATACCAACTGTCGGGAAATCGACTATCTTGGAATCGAGATCCGCTATAAAATTTTTTTTTTCCAAAAATAAAATCGTAAGTAGTAATTTGGCGGTACCTATATCACCACTGCATACTTCTTCGGAGATATGGCATCGTTTAACTATAGTCAGACGCTTTAAACATCCCTGTTATATGATAGCCAGTCACTATCGCACGGATTATTGATAAAGCATATGGCGAGTCTTTAATTAAAGCCAGAGATTATTGTAATTCCGATCGTTTAAATTCTCGATCGCCTCCGTTTACCAACCCTTGCCCTCGATCTGGTACGCATAACGACTCCCGTGCATCACTGAACAAGTACTCCGTAGAAGTGAGATCTACACCGCACTGAAAAAAAAAACTATTTACGCCATTAAAGTGGGAATACAGAGAGAGAAAGAGAGAAGCACAATGTATATAAAAGAGTGTGAACGGATGTCCTTTCTTCATCATTTGTTACTCGAGATAATAAATGATTTTTTTCCTATCAATTGATACACTTAAAATAATTTATATGTCACTAGCAGAATCAATAATAAGATATGGGTTAACAATATGGGGAAATACTACTGTAACCAACCTGAAACAAGTTCAAGTTGTACAAAACGCAATCGTAAAATTATTAGTTGTCCCTAATATTTTCAAACAAAGACACAATACTCCGTTGCTGTTTCAGAGTGCAAAAATTTTACCTGTGAAGGCAATTCTATGGTATAAAATTATAATTCAGCATATATTTACCCCGCAGCATAAAGAGAAACTAGATCATAAATATAGCACTAGATTCACGCGTAACGACGGGTTAATAGTTCCGAAATTTAATAATAAGTACGGACAGAGAACGTTTGAACACAACATACCGAAGATATTTAATTTATTACCTGACAATATAAAGCACCATAATTCTATGAATAAGGTTAAATATATGGTGAAAAAATGGTTATTGGAAAAAGAATATTTATTTTGATACTTATGAAAAAATGTTTAAACTGTAGATAAAAGATGTAAATTATAACTTTAAATATATTTGTAAGTAATTATAAGCACCTGCTGTCAAGCCAATTGCAATTGGCTTAGCGGGACTTGTTTGTTGATTTATAAAATAAATAAATTTATTTAAATCAATATCATATTTAAATGTTCTACACCGATTTAACAGTGACTTGATTCTTCATCACCCGACGTTTAATCTCCCGAACAGTTGATCCACTGCACATTTGATTTTCCGCAGTGGCAGATTTGCCCTAAGGCCAAGTAGGCCCGGGCCTAGGGCGGCCAGATATTAGGGGCAACCAATCGTGACAAAAAAGTCACTGATGATAACAAGAAATAAACGGTCGCGAAATGATAACAAAAAAACGGTCGCGAAAATTTCAGAATCACTACTTTTTTGGTAACAATTGATACATTGTTACCAAATTGTTTATAAACACCTGAGCACAGGTTCTTCTAGTGAGGTGTTCACGAAACATACAACAATACCTATCCACAGTTACACCTTCACAAACCTACCTTACACCCAACATAATAAAATAACAAAATATATATGTAAAAATGTTTTCAAAATTGATCTATAGGTAAATACTGTAATACATAGAAATAAATAAATAAATAAATTGTCAGAAGAACTCAAAAAACGAAAGGGTGCTTATAAATTACTTTTATTCTACTGACTTAGAAGACATTTTTTCAAAAAAATTTCCCAATTTTCGTGCTCACTGCAGTGTAAAAAATGAGGATCCGAACAGTGCTGTCAGTCATGGTTGCGAACTGAAGGTATTCAAAACATTTTCCCAAACGTGGATATTGCTCTTCGTATGTGTGTGTGTAATCCCGCCAGTAAATGTTCTGGAGAACGATCGCTTTCTTGTTTGCGACCTCGTAGCTTCCGTTTTACAAAAAAAAAATTAGAGTCCTGACGTGTGCGGCTAAGGAGGTAAGCAATCAGTTTCCTCACACAACCGTTGGGAAAGTGGTGGGGTCCCCTCCAATGATCCTTAAGACACATTTAAGATATGTCGACTTTTATTTTTACTTTTACTACCATAGTCCTTCTGCATTAGTTACTAGGGAGGAAGTAAAACAGATATAATCATTTGGGGATCAAATGTCTGAGGGTTTAACTGTTCAGGGGATCGATAAATTACTTTGAGCGTGACGCAAATAAAATATTTGTGGTTTTTTTTTTCTCTTACTTCAGCACCACACAGAAGTTCTGAGGAAAATAATTCTACTGAGGCTCTTTGATATCTTTTGGGATGCTGTGTGGAAACTTTTTGAGGAAGCGAAGAAGACGAAGTTCTGGAAAGGTAAAAGTGTAAGAGGTGGGTAGGAATCTCAGTGTCTCCTTGAATGACGGACGTATGAATCCACCTTCCCTACTGCGGTGCAAGGCGATGTTATAAAGATTCCTGCTGGAGAGATCAAAAGGTCTCCTTCCACCAATATCTCCCGATCTGACCTGCCACGCAGCTGATCGGCAGATGCATCTACTGCCAAGACCCGACAAACGTCACCCAATGAACCCGGGCACCCATGCTGTCACCAAACGTATTTTGGATCCAATAAATGGTTTCGAGGGTGGCGGTACCCGTATCCGTCTTCCAAATAAATTGTCTCAATGAGGCACAACCACAGGTTGATAATGACTTTGAACGCCGAAACAATTGTCGCAAAAATAAAAACCAAAATATTCGCAAACATACATACAGCACCTCGAGGTAATTCAGCGCCCTGGAGGTGATTTTTCACGAAAACGGTGCTATATAAATAATTAGCCAAATACTAAACATTGATATAATCTTTTGTATTAAATTTTATTAAAAAATGTAATGATTATATTACCTAACCACTACGAATTAATCACAATAAAAGTAAACACGTAAAATTTTAAGTTTGGGCACACTGAAACGCCCATATCAATCTTCTATCGTATTTATTCAGTGTATTGGTACTGAATGATCCCCTTATCCGCATTTAGAAGCCAGTTCGGGCGATATGACGGCCGAATGCACAGCGAATACGTGGAACGAATGCAAATTATAGGCGAACGAAATCGGAATGGTCTCGTATTTAAATTCTGCTATGTAGAGCGCTTGTGATTTAGGTACGACTTATTATTAATGAATGATAATACATTGCCAGGAAAACGTTTTCTTAATAAATAATTCTCATCTCATTGTCATCATAAAATCACGGCATAGTCCCTTGATTCTTAACAAATCAATACCAATTTTAAAATTATAATTATTACGTAATACTTAATTGTTTTATCAATTTACTGAATCATTAAGCGGCGTTTTCCCGCTCAAAAAGAAGAGGACAAAGAGATATGTAAATACGAATGTTGGACAGAGCACGCTAATATTTTAAATGATAAAATTGAAGCGACAATTGTGAAAATGCTTAATAAAACATGACTAGTTTAAAATAGAGCAAAAATCTCGTAGAGGGCATCTTAAATATCATTTAAAGAAACATTGTGAATTTTTTTCACAAATTTAACTTGTAAAATAATAGAAATAGACTTGTTTTTAATAATTTTCGGAACATACTTTGCGATTTTTTCCATCTAGGGAATTTCATATAATTTGCGTTTCGGCGTGGAACTTATCTAGATATTATCTTTAAAAATAACATATATTTTTTTATGAGCTTAAAAACTTCAAATGTTTAAGGGAGATATGAAAGAAATCGGTAGAAATTCGGGTAGCGGCGGATTAAGCTGTGTGTATACACAGCTTTAACACAACTATACATTTATGGTATGGAATACAAATCTCATACAGGCATTTGCGTCTCTGTACAAAGGAAGCGTTGCATGTGTTAGGGTGAACGGTGGTATTACGGGGTGGTTTGACATCACAAAAGGTGTTAAGCAAGGCTGCGTAATATCACCATGGTTAATCTATACATGGATAATTGTATGTAAGAATTAAAAAAGGTGGGATTAGGAGTGAAATTGAGTAATCTGAAAGTATATTGCCTGTTGTATGCTGATGATGCGGTGTTGATTTCTAACACTATGAAAGATCTACAGTCTCTCGCATCTTGGATGAACGAAGTGTGTATGAAGAATGAGTTAATGATGACTGTACTCGTAAGTAAGTCTAAAGTCATGGCGTTTGAAAGAGAGAGTACGAAAACAGTGCGCAATATAGTAGTAAATTATGAATACTTGGAGCAGGTGGATGAGTTTGTGTATCTGAGTAGTATGTTTATGAGAGATGGGAAGGCTGATAGAAATATTGAAAGAAGGCTAAATGCAAATAACTCCATTAATGGTGGACTGAATGCCGTTGGCGCTAATAAAAAATTGTCAAAAGAAGCGAAGCTAGCAGTCCTCAATGGAGTCCCGGTACCTACTCTGATGTATGGCAGTGAGGCATGGAACTGGTAGAGGAAGGATGAAAATAAACTGAATGCTGTTGAAATGAGATCAAATGTGGGTAAAACCATGTATGATCGTATAAGAAATATGTGATAAGATATATGTGTCTTTCCGCAAAGAATGTAAGGCTGATATAAGCATAACGCGTAAGCTTAAGAAAGGGACCCTTAGATGGTTTGGGCATGTAGAGCGAGTGAACGAAGAAAGTAGTGTAAGAAAAATATATGACGCAAATGTGAATGCTAGATCGGGTACGCCCGAGGAAGAAATGGCACGATCAAGTTAATCAGATGCTTGAATCGGGCCCTTTCAAAAGTCAGAATAATATAAGAGTATGTATGTAATGTGAGTGAGGCAAAGAGTGTGTCCCAAGACCGAGTTGTTTGGCGGTCCGTCCTCTCTGCCTACCACTGCAGGAAACGGCGTGACAGTCAGTTACTTAGCTAGCTAAACGCAACTGATTTCAATTTAGAAAATAACACTTAAATTCAAAGCATATTTGTTAAAGTGGAGATTTGATTATAATGGAATGAATTTTTTTTTTAATAAAACTAGATGTCCCCCAATACTCTGGCCGTTAGCAACATGCATACATTTAGCCACATGAATAAAGATTTTCTTCGCAAAAATGGCAAGTAGTTATGTAACGCCCGAGCATATGGGGCGCTTGGAAATCTGGTAGCTGGTGGCTGTGGTTCACCCTCATTTGAAAATTTAGTTCAACAACTTGTTTTGCATGGCAAAGCGCCCGCGTCATACGACCTTTGATGGGCGTGAAATTAATGCTGCAAAAGGCGCGTGACCGGGGAGCTAATGACAACCAAATGATTTTTCAATCGAATTTTCAGGGAAATCAAATACAAGAGGATTTTGGTACGATGGAGAAGATTGAATCTATTTATGTTTCTGAAACCATGCTAAATTCTTTCTTTTTATTTAGACTTCATTTTCATTTCAGCTCCTCCATCTTAAACGGTAAAAGATCGGTCGGTTCTAAAACACATTTTGAGTAAGTGTGATTAGTTTTCTTATCTTCAAACACAGCAAACTTATTTTGTTGCACCATTTTAATTAAAGATTAATAATAAACTTAGTTTTTACCACTTTTATTGTTTATAAAACCAACATGTTAGTAAACCCTGAAGAAATGAGCTTGACACACGAAAAATTTTGGTTTTATAAACAATAAAAGTGGTAAAAGATTTTTCTTATCCTATAATAGCAAACATGCGTACCGAATTTCTGCAACCATCTGGTATATGGTAGTGAGGCGTGAAACTAGAATAAAAAGTACATTAGTGAATCGAACGCAGTCGAAATGAGATCCCTGAGACAAACGTGTGGTAAGACAATGTATGGTAATGTTAAAAATCAATTATCCCCCGAATTATTCCCCGATGTAGGAGATTTCGGATGACGATTCTTCACGATAGTAGAAGTAAAATGCAGTTACCTCGGAATATGATTCTAAAATATAGTACAAAAAGGTGAGGTTACTTTGGGGGATGATTCTACAAGATAGAACAAGTAAAGTGCATTTACTTCGGGGGATGATTTTACAAGCTAGTACACGTAAAATGCAGTTACTTCGGGGATGATTCTTCAAGATAGCACTAGTAAAGTGCAGTTTTTTCGGGGAATGATTCTACAATATAGTACAAATCAAGTGCAGTTACTTAGGAGGATGATTGTACAAGATAGTACGAGTAAATTTTAGTTACTTCGGGGGATGATTCCACAGGAGATCACAAAAACGCTCGTTAAATCGGCCGAATTTTGACAATCCTCTTAAATGCCGTATTCCGTATCGAGGTAACTATTCGCGGGAAAATTTTCGAATCGAATTGCATTGCGTACAAACATCAAAATAATACGACAAACGGATAATCATTTGTGAGCGCTTATTAGGCTTATACGTTTTTAAGTACGTCATTAATCCGCACCAGCTGACATCAACAGACGACAGTCATAGACTAGCTATTGAAGCCATAGAAAATAACAGAAATTTGACAGCCGATAACATACGACTTGTTGATTTAATTTTGTGTTAAGTCAGCATCTCGAAACACTTAAGGCAAAAAAAGCAATATCCGTCAGATGTCGGAAGTCTTCCGTCGCGACGGATTGTATTTAATTTCTTTCTTCAGAACAAATTTTGTGGAGTACTACAAGGTCTGTGCAGACCTAAAAAATATTTTGCAAGTGGTTGGTATGTGCTCTCGTGATAGGATGCTTGCTAGAAGTTGTTTTTATCACGATTAAATTGAATTGTATTTAGTTTAGCCATTCCGAGCGTAACACTGATAAGTGATTTTCTTTTGTAGTCGTGCTGGCTCAACGTTAGTTATTTCACTCATTAAAAAACAGTATTCAAAATATACAACAAATATCTAATAAATTGCAAATACTAATCATGGTTTAATACTAAAGAAATTCTATATGAGGTCTGCGCAGACCTTGCTGCACCACTTACCGCTTCTCAGATGTTGCCCAAAGGAGGGTTAAGAATGAAAGATCAAACTCTTATTTAGAATGTGTATATGGACGACTTAAGTTTAGGACCCATTTTCCTTCCTTTTTTGCAACTAAGATTTGCCATCGTAGTAATAAGGTTATTGGAATATCCTTTGATAGTAGATTTAATAATACGTATTTTGTTTTCTGTAGATTCCTTGAATCCATTTCCTGTGTTACCAACAACAGCCAATAGCGAATAAACAATAATAAAGTGAATTAATTAAGCACGCCCTAATGATAACACAACGCGCTCATACGAAAATATTGAAGATTATTTGTTGGTGGAGAAGTTGAGATAGCGACGAAGGAATTGGTAAATCAATTTAATACCAGTTTATAATAATACTGTCCTGCATAAAGTTAGTAGTTAGGATATAACCGAAACTAATTGACAAAATTTCGAAATTCTAACAAAGTTCCTTATTTTGATATCTTTAATTCATGGTGGAGTACCTTTTTAATGTAACATATTTTTATAGTGAAAACTTCTGTAGCACCGTTGTGATTTGAAACTCGATCAAACGGAAACGAGCGACACTAAAAAGAAACACATACACTTATAGGATTTAGCCTTCGAAAGAATGAGATAGCAATAAAATATTTATTTAATTCACGGATATTCGGTTACTATATAATACGATAAATCCACAGTCCCGCGCAAGTCTTCTTTGGTGTAGTGGTATAAATCATTTGACGAACCTCTGCATCCATTTAGCGGACCGAGGATCGAATCCAACAAAATCTAAAAAAAAACAAAATTTTGTAAAATATTGATATAATATTGATTTTTGTAAAATCAATAACCAATCTTCAAACTATTCCAAAATGAACATGCAAAAGAAAGCGACATCTAGCGACTCCGAAGAAGAAACCACAAATACGAATAAGATTACCAAATGTATGGGAAAAGGTGCACTGAAATTCGACGACAAAAGTATGGAAAAAATCACCCTTTACATTGATAAAAAATGCTTTGTAGTCTCCCCACTCTTGTTTACTTTGTTTTCTGAAGGTTCCACTTCTACCGTGTGTGAATTGCACACTGATTTTTTTTAAACACATTTAAGATTTTTTTCCATTTTTTTTCGTTTTACATCGATTTTTTTTATTGTTTACAAAAAAAGTAAATGTTAAGTTCTAAAAAAATTCCGAATTTCGTCACGACTTAAAGCTGTCACTATAAGTCCGTGGTTAGAGCAGATGTCCAGGTAGTGAAAGGTCCCGAGTTTATATCCGGATTGCAGCACATATTCATCAATCGAAAAAATTCAATGTTAATTCCTAAACCACATTAATTATAAACTCGGTTTTCCCATTGAGAGCATAATCTACAATTATTTGAAGAAAGAATAAAATTTACTATTTTTCTCAGATCAAAGAATTATATCCGACAATATTTACGTTCGAAATTGTAAATGGTAGTATAGATAGCCCTAATTGCATATACCTATTAGAGCCATTCGCTCCGAAATCCTGTTGAACTGTAACAATACCAGGACTGAGCATTACAAACACTCCCTGGTAATAGGTACGCAGATGTGGTAGATCTATATCATTGCAAGAAGGCTTTACTATCATATATTCTCAATCAACATTAAACTACTTTGTTTTGTAGTTTTATTCACAATATCCTAACTTAATTTAATTGGTTATTGATTTTTAAAACTAACTTTAAAATTTTACAAGTACAGATATTATAAAAATATAAGATATTAATAGGGGAGGGTAGTGGGAGTGCCGATTTGAGGGGGAGAAAGGTGGGAGGAGTCTAAATAACATGGGACATAGTCAACAAAGGTGCCTTACAGGATGTTATTATTTTGTTAAATAAATAAATTTCCGTTATTTGTTTTTGGGGTGTTATGCCGTGTTGCGCTACCTCCTTCTTTAGCCAACGTTTCGGACAGCGTCTCAGTGTCCATCATCAGGGCAGATGTGTAATTGTGTTTTTACGTTTTACATCACAATTACACATCTGCCCTGATGATGGACACTGAGACGCTGTCCGAAACGTTGGCTAAAGAAGGAAGTAGCGCAACACGGCATAACACCCCAAAAACAAAAATCTAAAAACTTATCCAAATAAAGTTTCTTAAATTAAAAAAAAAAAAAATCTTTATTGAAGTCATGGCCTGTCTCTAATAAATGATTGGCAAACTCGGCATATTTACTATTTCCTTACGCTTTTGTTAGATTGCGACATGCAATTATTGTTTGCATTGTTTTTGTACTGTTGATATTAAATTTTAAAAAAAAAACATATAAATGTACAAGTGAAACTATAAAACATTGTTAGAACCACTATATATTTTACTTACGCCGACCGGTTTCAGAACGAACGTTCCTCCCTCAGGGCAAACGTATAATCCTACAAACCTTATAAGTTTGCCCTATGAAAGGAAAGGTTGTTCTGAAACCGGTTGGCATAAATAAAATGTATAGTTTTTATGTGTTAAATGGATAACCACACAGTTATAGATACATTTCAAAGTAGAAAAAATCATTTATTTCGTTTCAACATATATATTCAAAAACTATTTTGCTTTTTTTATATTTTGTACCTACATACCGTGTGGATCAAATCCAATAATATTCTTACTTTATATTTATTTTTGTTCAAGTGTTAAACAGACGTTTTGTGCACTATTTACGAGTATAATTTTGTAAATATTATTTTATTATATACGTAAAAGCCTAACTAGGCGTAAATAAATATAAATATAAATAATATTATTTTTATTTTGCGTAATAAAGCAATCAACCCGCACTGCGCTTACAACTACTGTGTATTATTTCGTAGTAACATATCTCATATTAGAAGCAAAGTTCTTTAATCTCTACGTTAAAATTTCGGTTCTATCCTCAGATAAACAGAAAACCTCTGACCCACTCCGAATAAATTAAATTACGCACAAAGTCGTAAGAAAACCCGCTTTTTAAAGATAATATTTATTGTGGTGTAAGTGTTTCTTGCTTCCAGGGACTTAATGAATTACGTGTTATTCTCCTGCAGTAATTTATGCCCCATGTCGTTAGTGCTTGGAGCCTTTTGATCGTGAATAAAACGTGCCGTGCTTTTGTTATATCGCTCCGCTTTCAACAAATTTGCCAAATTTGGCGAAATATTATTCGCAAGCCGCCGGATTGATGTTTTGCTGAAATGCAAATTCATGACAAGAAAATAAACCTAGCATAGTAGGGCCTCAAGATTTTGTCTAAGAGGGTGGGGAGGGAGGTTGGGGGGTCAGTTCATATATTGTAAATTTACCCTGCATAACTATTATTTTAAATGTTTATATTAAAGAAAGTTCGTGAATGTATGTGGGAAATTGTAGATAGATAGACAGATTGATCATTTTTAAAGGTTATAACTTAATAGCACGTCTGAACGAAAATATCAATTAAAAAAAAACATCAAATTAAAAAAACACGCGTAAAGACCCGAAACCAGGATCTCTTGTCTCCTTAGGACCTCATATTAATTTAGTATTTTAGAAAGACTATAAAAAAACTTTGTGAAAATGTCAATAGGTATCCCATATGTGTAAATAAAATCGGATATTTTTTCCGAGACACTCTCTAGGCTACAAATCAATTCTTTAGGATTTTGTGATCAATTTAAAAGGTAGCAGAAAAACAAACAGGACAAATTAATCGCTAATTCTGAATTTGAAATAATATGAGATCGACAAAAATGACTTAAGGGTCCACTATTCGAATTTCGACCGATTTCTTACACATCTCGCTTAAACATTTGAAGTTTTTAAGCTGTTAAAAAATTTATGTTATTTTTGAAGATAATATCTAGATACGTTTCACGCCGTAACGAAAATTATATGTAATTCCCTTAATAGAAAAAAATCGCAAAGTATGCTCCGAAAATTATTTAAAACAAGTCTATTTCTATTTTTTTTCAAGTTATATTTGTGAAAAAATTCACAATGTTTCTTTAAATGATACTTAATTTTATTTTATTTTTATTTTATTTTATTTTAAATACATAAACGGCTATACTGCCTTTTATAAATAAACATATAATAGAGTACAAAAGTAAGAAAAATAATATCATTACATAATAATAGTTTTAAACTTAAAAATAACATACAATTATTTTGTGTATTACAACAAAAAATAACAAGAAATAAAAATGAGAAATATCATTATTTCATTTCAACATGTCCATATTGCGTATATAAAGTTACATTATGGAAAAATAATTAAGATACGTTCCACGAGATTTTTGCTCTATTTTAAACGAGTCATGTTTTATTAAGCATTTTCATAATTTTCACGTCAATTTTGGATTTGTTCCTGAAGTCCTGGGAAGACCCAAAACTTACAGAGCACGCCTAATTACGGAGGCAATTGAAATCCATAAAAAAACCCCATCAATATTAACAGAGACGACGGAGCTAAGCTCAATAGTTCTTGGTATGCAGTAATTGACGGCTACACCAAAGCTAAACGCAAAAAACCATGCTGAATTTTTTCTAACACCAGCTCGTAGAGAAATGGAGCTGGCAGCACGGTATCGCTTCGACACACATAAGTAAACACTCTCACCAATATCATTTGCTCATCTGCCCTGATGATGGACACTGTAACGCTGTCCGAAACGTTGGCTAAAGAAGGAGTTAGCGAAACACGGCATAACACCCCAAAAACAATAACAAAAAAAAAAACGAAAATTATCTGGTCTCCACTAAAGGCTAAAGTCGTTTCAAACAACTTTTCAATTCTTAATGGCGATATTGAGATTTCGTTATATCTAGTGTAAGTGGCTTAGCAACAGGAAAGACGCGACATTACAATATATTTTTTTTATCATTAGCTGGTTTCCAGTAATATCAATTTGTGTTTCTGACGGGTTGATTAGAAGTCCATTTTCTTTTGTCAGTGTCGTAATACGTGAAAGGTTATTGAAAATCAAAATGTCAAGAACAAATAATCATTAAATTTAATTTACCGTTATTCAATTTAGAACTTGTCAACTAGTTGGCCAATTTAAAGGGAACTCACTTAAACTGTATAACATGTACAGGGTGCTACAGGACGCATTTGAGTTACTTTACCAGTTTACTGTACCCTGAAATTATTTGGAGTAAAATATGTCAATGTAATTTAGATTTCGGTGATTTTTTTTTTAATCAGTAGGTATTGAACAGTTAGGGGCGGAGTCGGAAGTTGGGCGTTTACTCTACTGATTCGAGAAGGAAGAAACTTACAAAAAAAAATTTAAACCAAAAAAAAATAATCATTCACCGAGGACAACATTTCACTTTTTTTACTCCAAATAAGTCAGAAATCACTGGTTAAAGGAATTCAAGTGCGTCTTGTAAAACTCCGTTTATAAATTTGTAAAACTCTAACATCCTTACTTATAAAAAAAAACTCTACACGACCATTAAGCGGTGTTTTTATTACATATTGTTTACAAGATGTGTTGAACGTAGGTAGATACGCGCACGATATTGAACGTAGGTAGATACGCGCATGCGCGGATCCACTATATTTTTTTCACGCTCGTCAAAATTACGTGTAAGGGGCCATCCATAAATTACGTCACACCTTAAGGGCTGGGGAGTAGAGAAGTGTGACAAGGGGTATGGGGGGGTCCAAAAGTCATGAAATTCTAGGGGGGAGGGGGTCTCACAAATGTGACAGGGGGGGGGGGGGGTCAAAAAATCATGAAATTCGTGTGACGTAATTTATAATTGGCCCCTAATATTTGATGACTCAAGCATTGTAAACGATTGAAATGCTTGGCTCAAGCAAAAACTACGGGCTTGTTTCAAGCCGCTTGATCGTGTCGGAAGCCCTTTTGAAAATAAAGGGAATATTATTTAAAATCGACAAATAATCCCGTAGGTGGGATGTTAATTCGTGGCGAAATTTTAAATGCTGCTCATACATCTAATGCTAAATCAGAAACTTGAATATTCTGTAAATGTCACACACACAAAGTAGACCTTGGTTATTATAATAATAGTCATCAAAGCAGTTAATAAACGCAATTAGTTCTTATTGAGATCCAACAGTTTGCGATAAGGCGCCATCTGGCTGTCAAATAAATAACTTAGACCCTTTATAAATAATTAACTCACCTTAAGAGCATAAATCTTCTCTGGAGCGGGCGGTGAAATACATTATTATTATTATCATTACGCAGAACAGAAGAAATTTATTACCAATTTCAATTAAATTCACTCTTCATTTCCCACTTCTAGAAATTCGACCTTTCTTTGTATGTTTCTATAACAACAATAATACCAATCTTGATTTTTGTTTATTATTATTTTAAGTACTCCGTTTTGCGCCTTCTTCTTCTAAAAAACGTTAGCCAACGTTTTGGAAAATAACTGTGTCCGTCATCAGGGCAAAACCGGATCTTAACCGCTTAGCCGTTTAACTGATCAGATTTGTTCCATAAACGAATTCTACTAATTACAGGAACATTTTTAAAATAACAAATTCATTTTTTAAATTATACCTAACCAAATATTTCACGTCAAAACATTATTTAATAAAATATTTATATTATTTAATAGATTTTTTTAATTAACCATATACCGCAAGTGGTTCACTACATTTGGTGCCCGGGGATGTCCGAATTCATGGAGTGAGGTTCATCTAGGTTTTGGCAGCAAATGCGATTGCACAACTACTGCGTGGCGGACGCGGATCGGGAAAGACTGGTTGAGGTAGGACTAACCTAGATTTCTCCAGCCGGACTCTCTCAACTCATCGCCATGCACCGCAATGGGCGGGATTGATTCCTGGTCACATTGACCACTCCTGGTCACATTGACCCCCAGATTCTTACCCACCCTTCATACTTTTTTCCTTTTAGAAATTCCTGTCCTTCCCGAAAAGACCCTCCACACAGTAATCCTAAATATGACATAGGCCCTGAGATATTTTTTTCTCAGAGCCCCCTTTATGGGGCTAATGTAAAAAGAAATATGTAACCAGTGTATAAAAAATTGTCACCATAAATTGTATACCATGTAAAAACCTAATAGCCGTTTAAAAGTGTGAGTTAAAACGATAAACCATAACGCGAAATTTTGTTTGAGGGTTGTTTTTCGTGATTCTCTATGAAAAAAATCAATTTTTTTTTTTTAAATAAATTCTAATTACCAAAAAAAAATGTCCAGTATCGCAAAAATACCACTTTTGCGAGTTCGGATAACAAATGACCTCCGTCATATTTCAAATCTTAAACAGAACAACAGAGCGCCAAGAAATAAAAAATAATATATGTGTGTGTTAATACGAACACCCTGTAAACCACAGAAAATTAAAAATTTGAAATAACTAGGATACGGCCTCGCGGTGGCTATAACAGTGCCGTACTCTAGGAAAAATCAAAGTTTTCTTGGAACAGTTATATTGGGAACATCCTTCAACTGCTGATCCTATACAAATCACAAGTGCACCCCACTTTATTGAATTCGGCAGCCTCCTCTGGTCTAGAGACCCAAAATACTTTTTAAAAATCCTTGACGGGCGGTCCGTTTAACTGCTTCCCCGATTAAAACTGGATTTCAATTTTTAGAGCACCGGCATCTGGTGGGAATGCTGTCAGTATTCTACCGGTATTTCAACGGAAGATGTTTCGAGGAACCAGCGTCTGTGATTCGCACGACACGCCAATCGGGCGCCCAGCATTTGTGCACGGTTGACATTTATGTCGAATGAGAACAGGTTGTTTCTACGGCTCGTTCTCAAGTTCTCGAGTTCTTGAGTTCTTGAGCTCGGTTGTGGAATGATTTGCCGGTTTTGTGTTTTTTCCCTACTTCAACATGAATATCTTCCAGACCCGTAATCATTCCTTCTTCTCCTCAAAAAACCATCCACACAACATCCCCAGAGATTACGTAGACTCTGAGGAAAAAACATTTTACTGTGTGTGTAGTGAAAGTAAAACAAAAAATATATTTTTAATGAGAATACAGCACGAGTAAAATTCCGGGATTTTTCATCCCGAGACAGAATATCCCCGACAAAATATCCTCCGAACAAAACATCTACTAAATCCTAACCTAAGCTTAATCAAACCTTAACCAACCTAACCTACCTTACAAAAAATGCGACAAAAATAATACTGACACCCAGTAAAAACAATATATTTTTTTTAATGAAAACAAATAACTTTGTGTTCACCACTATTTAAATAGTGTGCGAATTTTGAAGAAAAAAAAAATTATTTTTATCTGTATAATTTTTGTCCCATTTTACTATTTTTGATCCATAATTTATTATTATCTAATGTATGCACAGAAATGTTGTATTTGGGTAGTTCTTGTATGAAAACTAATTTACTGAAAAAATAATGCAAAATTGAGAATTTTGAATTAAAAAAATTGCATAAAAAAAAGAAAACACCAAGCCTCTCGTGATACTTGCTAGCCACCTACAAAACTATACTGGGTTTAAAACAAATTTGACCGGTTAAATAACGATAATTTAATTTAATAATGAGCGGCTCGGGAATTTTTGTTTTGCCACCGCCAACCGGATACTAGTCATAACTTTTTATTCGTGCACTTAAAAAAATATATATCTACATTTTTTGTTAGTGTTCATGAATAATATCCCCAAAGTTTCGGGATATGATCGTGAAATACGGTGTTTATATCTAAACAAGGTATTGAGAGTCGTACTTGACCTAATTTAACCTGAGATTCCTGACATTATTTGAATAAATTTAGTAAACGAAAATTTGGTCTCCAGTGATAATTTTGCGATTTTTGTCAACTAAACACAAAAAAATGGGTCTAGCCTAAATTAAAAACCAATATACAAAAAAATATTTTATTTTTATCTTCTGTGTTCTTTTTGTAATTAAGCAAATCATTCTTAGATCAGTAAAAACACATTTTTAATAATGTCCTTTTTTTCCAATACCTAAAGATTTGACTGCATTGAGCAGACTTAAAACACAAGTATTGTCAATGTGACGACCTCTGAAATGTTTTTTCTTCATTATATTACTTCGTTTCTCTCATTGAAAGGATTCAATTAGCGTAGGTAAGTTTTACATTTCATTGTATCATAATTAAGATCCTTTCATGTCACCATCCCTCCCACAAATCACTTTCTGCTGTAAGATGTTGTGGAAAAAGCGTAATACCCTGAAACGAGCTATGAATTTGTTAGGTGACTTATGATTAACGCGCGCCAGGAGAAGCGGACACCCCCTGTTGTAGCGTACGATATTAAATTTTGTACGCTAGTTAAGTTTTAGTTCTGTTGTGTCTATGTTTGCCCAAAATTTTCGCTTGTAGCAGTCACAACGATAAAAAAGAATACGATAATAATTCAAATTTCACACAGTGATTTGCAATTATGTATTGAACTCTTACAAAAAGATTATATTGAACTATTGAAATGGTTTCATGACTCTGGTTTACTCATAAATGCAAAAAAAAACTAAATTGATACATATTAGAAATAAATAAAGTCTGTGAACGACTCAGATCTGTTGTTGGCAGATTATATAAATTAAAATTTTATGTTCCAATATGCACACTTCGAATAATGTATTTATCCTTAGCTGAATCTATTATCAGGTATGGAATTACAGCTTGGGGACTTTCCTGCAAAACAAATGTAAATCGTGTTCAATCAGTTCAAAATTCTTTAGTTAAATTATTAGCTCATAAAAGTTTATACGAAAAAAGGCATAATGTTCCGTACTTTTACCAAAATCTCAAAATTCTCCCAGTAAGAGCAATTCTGTGGTATAAAATTATATTTCAGCATATGAATAGCTCTATATACATTAATAAACTGGACCACACTTACAATACTCGTCTTATGTTAAATGAAGGACTAATTGTACCTAAGCATTTAAACAAATACGGACAAAGAACGCTGGACTACATGATACCTAATTGCTTAAATATGTTACCTGCCGAAATTAAAAAATGAACAAATGGTAAATTAAATATTATGTTGAAGAATTGGCTCGCCGAAAGAAATAATTTGTATTAGACTGACACAAAAATTGTAACTGCATAACAAAGTAAAATAAGTTTATATCCTCAAAGTAAAAGTACCCATCGACAAACTGCTTAAAAGTAGTTTATTGAGACTTTTCTTTGTCTGTATATTTTTTTTTTATTTCTTGTTGTAATAATGTATTACTTTGTATTTATAATAAATAAAAAAAAAAAAAAAAAAAAAAAATTGCTACAAATAATGTTTCGCAAATATTAGGGCTCGATCATCTTGAGAGATCATTACAGATTATATATACAGAAATTATAAATATTCTTCCATCTATCATAATCTATCTACCGTCTATCAATCTACACATTTACTTTTTTTACATTAGCTCCACCCCTGAGATCCTGAGGAAAACAATACTTATCAGGGTCTATGTCACCTTTGGCGATACTGGGAAGGAAAAAGGTTTTAGGAGTGGGTCGGTATGTCTAAAAGTGACGAATTTATGAATCTACCCCTTCTACTGCAGTGCAATACAATGTTTCGAGAGAGTCCTATTGGAGAGGTCAAAAAGTCTTCCTCAACCAGTCTCTTCCAATTTGGCCTGCCACAGTTGGTGGGCAGGCGCGTCTGTCGCCAAGATCCGATCAAACCTCACCCCATGAACCCGATTTCGTACATTAATACATCAATCTATCCATTTATCTATCAACAAAGTGGCATTTCAACACACCTTTTAAAAGTGATATAATCATTGAAACAAAAACAAACAAAAAAAACATACCTAATACTTTACTTAACGTTACCTATTGAACCTTGTTTTTTCGTCACTTTCATGACTTTATATCACTTTTCGAATTACCACTGTGTTTTGTTGTCCGGTCACCCTTCTGATACATAAAAAACATGTGACAAAAATAAAATTTGACGGAATTTGAACAGACGATAACGTCATAAAAGTAAGTAAAATGATAAACAAAGGGATATTTTCAGGCAGCGTCTGTTATTACCAAACCTTTTTAATTATTTCACTTAGCACAATCATTCTTCTAATTGCTGTTAAGACTCTAAATATTCATCTTACATTGAACCATCTCGTCTTTACAAAACGGGCAATGTCGAAAATTAAGCAAATGGCAGAAGGAAATTTAAATCTATGAATAAAACATTCCGGATTGTGATGCTTTCCGCTTTTAATATTTCTCTAACAAAAGGGTAGTGCGCGACGACCAATCACAGTATTTGAAGATCTCCTGAACAAAGGAGTGCTAAAACGTCGTTCTTAAATCATTACCATTGAATATATTGAAGGACCGCTGAACGCCGAATTCCTGGAAGTGTGAGAGGTGAATATCAAATTTATATTAGATCCGCACGGAAGGTCCTGAGTAAAAAAATCCCTCAGAATCTGCGTCATCTTTGGGGATTTTGTGGAGGTCCTTTTAGGGAAAGGAAAGAGATTAAATTCTGGGCAGGAAAAAGGCATGAGGGGTGAGTAGGCATCTAGGGGTTAGGGCGAGAAAGTAGAATATGGTCGAGAAAGTTCAACTGGAGAGGTCCACACGGAGAGAAATCAATTTTGGCTCTTAAATTAACGATAAATTATCATTCCTTACTTAAAAAAACAAAAAATGTTATCGACATAATTTTGCCTGATAATAAATTAATTTCCTTTTTTTATTTTTGTTTAAAACATTTTTTAGGATTTACAATTTTACATAACATAACATAATATTTCATACAATAATTAAGCAGATGCTTGAGTTTAGGAGAAGACAACCATATATTTTTAAATCGGTTTGATTTTTATTTTTAATATGAATACCTCACAAGAGTCCCAGCTGCTCCCGTCTGGAGCCAGTGATGCTATGGCATCCCCAATTGGGGTATGTTGGGATTCTGAAGGTAGTGAGAAAGGGAAGGAGATGGGGAAGAGGAAGATAGGGAAGTACTTGGCTATTCAGATCTGGTTACCAAACACGGCTAAAGCTATTTCAAGAGACGTTTCAATTCTGGAAAAAGGTCAGGAACAGGAAAGGTCTAAAACATCAGGGCAATGAGAGTATCTTCCGCTCGGGAAGCTATTTACTTTATATTATACATCATTTTAAATGAATTAATTATGAATTAACACAAATTTATTTATTTATTTATTAAAAGAAGTTTATACAATGAACAAAAAATTGTGTTAATTCATCCGCCATGCTAGGGATGTCCCTGTGTTATGGCGGATGAAGTTTACAGATTGTGTAGGTACAGTGTACAGCTATTAACTTTTGCAATTCATTTAAGTAGTTTAAGTAACATTAATTTATGTTACAAGTTGTATCAATTATATTACAATTCAATTAAAATAGCAAATTTTTACTCATCATCGTTACTGAATGTAAGGATCCATTTTGATAAATTTTTTTAAAGATATGGGGTTGGGTTTCGGATTTTAGGTTCTCGGGGAGAACAAATAAATAAAATTTATTTGCACACGCCGGAATTCGATCCCAAGTTCGGCTTGCGAGTCAAGAGCCTTACCTCTCGACCATGCCGGCCGTCAATGAATTTAGAATATTTTTACATACATGGATATTCAGCATTATTGTAATATAATTTGATAAAACATAATATGAAATATTTTCGTAAATGAATGATGGCGAGTAATATTGGTATTTGTGAATCTCCTTTCCCTCCCCACTACCTTCAGCCTCACAACGTATCCCAACTTATAATGCCATACTCACACTGGCTTCAGGCGGTTGGGAGTGTTGGGATTTTTGTGCGGTTTTCACACATACACACAACAATGGATTAAAAATCACTTCAAGAAATAATTACTTCTAACCAAATTCACCCAAAGATACAATTGGCGTTACTCCAGGCACACAGACATGCCCACAACACACTTCTTTTGATTTACCTCTTCGGTGTAAAGGACCAACGAGGCTGCGAGTATTTAGATTGACCAATCACAGTGAACGTTGCAATTAGCAAACGTACAAATTGGTAGAAATGGAAGAGCGGGTGTCGCTCTTTATTATTTGACGCTGTTGCGTGAAATTTGTAAGGGGTTTAATGAAATACGTCCAATATTATTTGTAATGCAATTTGTACCGTATACCACGAACGTCGTTCGAATACGCATTTTTATTGGATAAAATATTTTCGAATTACATAATTCACTGTAAATAATAATAATTAATGACTTGTGGTGTATAACTGAGTCACGTAGTTTTAACATCCTTCTTTAGATGACGTTAGTATAGTTAGTTATACGTAGTATAGTGGTATCTCAACAGATATCATCATCGTCATCATCTTAATCCCCTTATCTTATTCGGGTCGGGGACTCATTGCATCGGAGACCCAAGGCTCCTCCATACGTCCCTGTCTTGTACTGACTGTTCGGCCTCCGTCCGTGGCAGTCCCATTCTCTCCTCATACAGTTTCTGGAGTTGCCTCACGCAGCTGGGTCTGGGACATCCCACTGGAATTGCACTTATTATCTTCCTCGGAATTCGGTCATCAGGCATTCTTAGTACATGCCCAAGCCACCTCAATTGCGATTTTTCTATGAAGAGTAGCAGTGGTTCAATGTTTAGATCGTCTCGGATCGTCGAGTTTCTTACATGATCCCATTTTGTAATCCCTGCCACTCCTCTCAAGTACCTCATTTCGGCAGCTTTGACTCTAGAGCGCGTTCGTTTGCTTCACAGATATCAGTTAAGTATTATTTTGGAAGAGTATCATCTATCGTCGTTACAATAATAGCCGAAGGCATCTGGATGGGAGACGCCATGAGTGTCACGGGTCCGCAGCGGCCGACCAACGTAGATCCTCGTGTAGAAAAGACGTTAGGTCGAGTTAAATATTCATTGTTAACATTATAATATCGAAAATGAAGTGACTTGAAATCTCAACGAACTTCGATCTTATTTGAAAGTTTCCCAACAAATGAAAAGAATGTGCAAATTTATATTTTGCTTTTGTTATAAGTCAGTTTGAGTACAATTCTCCCATCTGGGATCCACATAATGATACTCATATTCAAGCTATTGAAAGAATACAAAAAAAATTCTTACGTTTTCTAAATTTCAAAGTGGTTACTCCAGCAATATTGTTGAACTATAACTAACTCTCTGTTAAATGATATGAATATGCTCAAATTGTCACACAGAAGAATTTTCACCTACTTGGTATTTCTATATAAAATTCTAAATGATTTAGTTGATAGTCCGGTATTGCTTGAACTGATAAGCTTCCGGATACCACAACGTAATGCCAAAAGTCAGGATTTATTTCAGTGCAGAAATTTTGGGACTAACTACCATATTTATTTCTCTTTGCCCAGAATACTAATAATAAGGGAAATATTTATGCCAAGGCAGTGGACATCTTCAATTTGTCTTTAAACAAATATAAAATATTGTTACTGAGGCAGTTCAATTATGTACAATAAATACTGTATATTTCTTACTATTCATGTGAAAAAGCCCCGAAAAGGGGCGTTAATAAACTTCTTTATCAACGATATTTTTAATGAAATAATTGAAAACACTTTGTTTTTACAACAAAAAACTTTATTTAAAAGTCAACATGTTTCAAGAACGATGTTCTCTTCATCAGGACATAAAATGAACGATGTTTTCTTCATCAGTACATTTTATGTCCTGATGAAGAGAACATCGTTCTTGAAACATGTTGACTTTTAAATAAAGTTTATTGTTATAAAAACAAAGTGTTTTTAATTATTTCATTAATAAAATGGTGCCACAAAGTGAATTTGCAAAATTTGAAGAAACGATATTTTTTTTTAATTCCCCACCTCCTTTCCTTCTCCACTTTATTCAACTCCAAAACATACTCTAATTAAAGATACTACAGTCCCACTGAAATGCGAGTAGTGGAGACTCTTCTACAATTTAAAAAAAAATGTTATTTCAAAACTTTTCACAGGATTTTTAAAATACATATACATTATGGTAAAGCTGGCGCCCATCTTGAGATCAGAAGGAAGTTTTTGAACTTGGCAACGGAAAAGTTATCCTATTAGTTGGTTGGAAAACGTCCTGCAAAATGTTCACATCGCCAGAATAATTCCTACGTGGTAAAATACATAGTTTTCAGAAGCAGCTAACACACTAGTGCCCACAGTTAGTAGCCGGGACGAGTAAACTTTCTCCCACTCACACAAGACGGTCCAACTTTGAAATGGAGGCATTACTTAGAATGACTGGTTTATAATGCATGCGAACAGTGGTGGCTCGAGCACTTCTTTGTTGGTGGGGATCGACATTTTTGACGTACTATACCGTAATCTCACCACCCGTAGAAAATAATATAAAATTTCTCAAAAAAAAAATTTGATGGTCTAATCATGCTAATCGGATATCTAAACATAAAATAATATAAAATGTCTATTGAAATATACCAATTTACAATATAGTTTAGTAACTACGCAAAAAAATGGTTCAGTGGGGATCCAAAGCATTGTCCCTACGGTATTTGAATTCACATACGGGTGCGCATACGCGGTTCCATACGATCGCGTAACAACGCAAGGGATGAACCATATCGCCTATTGGGAGAGTTCGGGCTGTCCCCCAAGTGCGCAGTGGATTCTGCGCACTGAGAAATAGACCCGCCGCACAGTGTACGAAATGGAAAAAAAAACCCGAATTAAGTGGTTTTAGCAAACTTCAATATTCTTAATTCAAATATTTTTTTTAGTGTAGCACAATAGTTTCTACATTTTATGTGTTTATTTAAATTTCTCAAAAGCGCTTGACGGAAGTTTGGCAACGCCTCAAAGTGTGTCGTAAATTTGATGTTCGGCATCGCATTTTTCACTTCGCTCCTACGCGTGGGCAGAGACGGTTGAGTAATGTGACGATACACCCTGCCTACGTGCACCAAATCGTGATTGAATCTACCCTGGCTACGCTGTATCAAATATGCTGAGATTCTACCCCTATGTACGATCACGGCACCGAATGCGCTGTGTCGCGCCTACCCTCGTAGCTTTAATTTTCGTAGCTTTCTATCATGATTTATCTAGCCTGTCATTTAGGGTATTTCTAGTCTAACTTTAGGTCATTCGCACTTTTGTGAAGACCTCTTTCCCCAACCTATTTTTCAAACTTCTACATTACTCTGAGCTAATCTAACCCTATTGTTCGCAATCCCTGTGATAATTTCACACAGTAATCAAGATTTTTGAATTTTTTTGTTTACATTATCTCCGTATCCTGCGTTGTGTAATTTTTTGTTTTAGGATTTACACCCACACGCGTAATAAAACGCATACAAATGTAAAGAGTATAATGTATGGTTTTGTGGTAACTTCGGTTCTTTTAGAGTAAGAGTGAAAGAATTCTATATTAATTGTTTTAAATATCTTCTAACGCGTTTGATAAACTAATCCCGTCTTAGATTCTGCCTGTACCTGATATTCATTTTGTTTATTTCCTTCCTAAAACAGCTATATTTAAAATACAAATAAAAGAGAATAACAGTTAACAATTTATAACATACATTTCATGAAAAAGTATTTACTGTACCTGCGTGATATGACCTAATTCTAGGTCTCAGTTTTTCACCTGAAGTCTGCAAGCCTCCACCTAACATGAGTTTTATTTTCATGGTTAGTAAACACTAGATTGTTTGGGGAAGGGATGTGTGTAGGGATTGGGTCAAGGATAAAAAAAAATAGTTTTCTGTAAAGGTTGGCTCCTCCACTAACCAAATAGATTCTGGTGACCGACTTCCGAAAAGGCCTTTGTCAATGAACGGCTACACATACCTAAAGACCGGATTTTACCCTCTTCTGCGGGATTCCTTGCTTCGATAGGAGCTTTACGTACCAGAGATAAGTACCAGGTCTTCCATCGTATCCCAGAACTATCCCAACCTCCTCACCTCCAGGTAGTTTAACTCGACTGATTCTAGAAGGGGTATTTCATTGCATCCCTTATCACGACTCTACTCGCGTTGAATGTGGTGTGCGACTGTTTTTGTCGTATCCATCTCCCACGTGATCCGACAGAATCGCACTCCTGCCACCTCTTAGACCTGCTGCGATTGCGCCAAGGGAGCGTTCCAGTTGGCTCGCATCAAATCGAAGGTCGACAAGACTACGATATGCAAATGACTTAGAGTTTTCTTTAAGCGCCGCGCCAGCGTATTCCTCGCATACGTCTCCTCCAGCCTCCGCATGCCTCCTCCTTGGCAATACCGTCACAGGGCCTAAAGTTTCTCTCTCCCTCAGGGAACGTTTGACACTAACCTTCCCCAGAGACACATAATTGCATACAACAATCCTGAAGTTTACTGCGTGGGTAAAATTTTTGGATTTGGACTGTATGTCTTCATTCACTACCAGTGCTTTTTAATGTGGTCACTGAGTCCACGTGTTTAGGTATGAAAGGATAAGGGATACCTATCCTATTAGGTAGATATAAATGGAAAAGTGAGTTTTGGTTTGGCTTTGTTTTTATTGAGGAAGCCCTCCTCATGAAGTAGTAGGTATTCACCTAGATAACTAGAAAGGCTACGTTATTTACAAAGTTCTATTTTCAATTTTGATAAATTTAATTTTTAAATTTTGATCTTTCAGACCACAATTGATAAACTTGTCCCTGGATTTTATGCTTGTTGATTATTGCTTTAAAGTTGCACATATTAATTTTCACATATCGACCGAAAGTTTATCGCAAAACTATAATTAATAAACTTGTCCCCAAACACGTAAAGTAGAAGTGTCAATGTTTTTTTATAATAACCCATGTGTTTGCTGGATGTCCTACTGCCCTAGAATGCATGATTCTTCTAAAAGATCCTTAGATACTTCGATTAAGGAACAAATTATTTAAGTTCAAATGTGAAAGTTAAATAGTTCTGTGTATATACTCGTCGTTGCAAATTCGAAGGCCGAAGTTAACAAACTAAGTCATGTCTGATGGGATTGACCTGACTCCTTTGATAGATATTTATTTGTTGCTGTTATTAAAATTGTTAGTTACCGACATGCTCTGTTCGCAAATTTTATAAATAAGTGTGACTGCTTGCTCTGCATTATCTCCAAGAACCTGTAAATAGTTTAGTGATAAAAAAAACTTACCAAAATTCTGCAAATTACCCCTTTGGTGTTTAAAAATTTTAATCGCATTCTTTAATATTAGATTTTTTTGATAAAAAAAAAATAATCGATACTATAAAAAATCTTTTACTTGTATATTTTAGACTATGTCTAAAACCTTCTCCCTGCTAGAATTGGATTAAAAAAAACGATTCTATTTAAATTTTCACTTGGGTATTATTAGATTATGTTAAAACCTCTGATTTTCTCCTAGCATTGATTTATTATCATCACTCATAATCAACTCGGTATTTAATTTGTAATGAAAATTTGACCATCTTATTAAATCACTATCGCTTTCGAGCAATTCGTTATTATTATTTATTTATTTCACTGACGTTATTTTATTTGTTTTAAAACCAAGTTTTAATTGTTTTTAAATTTGACCATCTTATTAAATCACTATCGCTTTGGAGCAATTCGTTATTATTATTTATTTATTTCACTGATTTTATTTTATTCGTTTTAAAACCAAGTTTTAATTGTTTAATATTTTGTTAATACACTTTGTGACACTGAATTTCTATAGTGTTTAAAGACCACTCTCCAATTATCTTTAAGTCGTACGGAAACACCGAATATAAATTCAAATCATCCAAATATTATCATTATTATTATTAAATTCACTGAATTTTACACTTTGATTAAGGTTATAAAAGAATACACCGAATCGTTCACGATTCAACTCTCTCCAGACCGTCTCTGCTGCTAACTCTCACCCCACTGACGACAAGGGCCGGATTATTCCTGTTCAAACTTGTTAAACGCCTTCTTATGTTTAAAATATTTTGAAATAAATCTTCATTAATTGAATTCTGTTTATATTAGAATTTTTACGTACTTGGTTGTAATTCAATTTTAATAGCCGCACTGTCAAATATAATCGGTTTTCTCTAAAGTAAACTTCTATGTCTGATGTGTTAAACCAAACACGTACTTACGCCTTAATTTTTTTTGTTTTGATTAGACTAACGGCGCCCAAAGAGACTCTCCGTTTCCAAGACCCTCTGTTTCCAATGTCACTTATATAAACACTCCTCAGGGCCAATAAACATTCATTTCTTTGTCTTTGATTCTGTTTAAAATAAAGTTCGTTCAACTTTAATTCCTGTGGGAACGAAAATGAAGGTCGCCCATCGTGATAAAAGTTCACGTGTCTCTTGTTTTGATTATTAGCCGTTATTGGATGTACCTATAATTTAAACGATATTAAAAAAAAAAATCTTCGCAAGCACTCTTGAACGTGAAAATATTTCTCCTCCGATAGCGTAGGTGTAGGTAGGCATTACGATTCATCACAGCCCCCCTATAGTTTCAAGTCCAGAGGTAAACACGCCTCCTAGTGTTAATCGATGGAATTAAAACTAAACATAGGTGATTTAATTTTCTTCGATTATTTTTATTTTCTTCCTTTTTTTTCGAAATTGTTTTGCGCCCCTGACTTCGTTATTCAATGCCGCAGAATTATGTTTGGTCTTGGTGTATATCATTTCTACTTTATTCTAATCTTTTTAACTTGAGTTGCCTTGCTCATGTCAAAGGTTTTTTTTTTTCTACCCGTTGTCCTACCCCCCTAAGATTCTTACTTCTATTCCCTCCCCCCTATGATCCTTACTCTCATAACCACCCCCCTAAGACTCTACTTTCATAACTTTCCCCTCCCTAAGATTCTTCTTTCGTAACGCCCCCCCCCCTAAGATTTTTTGTTTCTGTATCCTCTCCGGTATCTGAAATATTTATTATGGAAAACACATTGCAAATGGCTTTTAAAGGATACTTTTCCGTTCCATATTCAAATTCAAAATCAACCATTAAAGTTAAATGTAAACCCCCCCCCATGAATCAAAATTTCGAATCGCAATTTGATAAAATTGTTTAGACTTTAGGAATTGCATTTTTTTCCTCTTCAGTTTATTTCCCCTACAAGAAACGGTAAAATGGAGTGATGATACCGTTCATAATACATCCATTTATCAAACAATACGTGTTTAAATTTTGTTGTCATCAGCAATTTTTAATTTAATAAGACATAATTATTTAGATAACGAAAGGTGAACCGTTTTTTTTTCTCTCCTCCATTATCTGCTCTTTATTGCAAACCGAAATTGAAAGGTTAAGTTTTAAATTTGTTCAGCCCGTATCCGTTTATCGATGTATTTAATACTGATTTTAAAACGTTCAAGTTTCAAAATCAATATTAAAACGTTCATCTAAGTCCGTCCCTGCATATTGTTAATACGGATAAAGGATTCGCTTTTGTCATTATTTTATTATTACACGCGATGTAATACTTTATTCTATTCGTCTTTTGTTCTGTATTTTTATGTTGGCTTTTATTTTTATGTCACCTTTTTTATGTAAGATCTATTCAAATTATTCATTCTTTAGACACAATAAACAATAATATACCCGATAGAACTCAATACGCCGTTGTTATGAATTAATGTAAACACGAATCAAATGTTTATTTTTAAAATTCTTCATTGAGACTTACCCAAACTAATCTTTCTCAAATAAATGAATTCATAACAATGTTTTGTCTATTCGGTAATAAAAATGTTCACACTTTACAATAATTCTCTTGCGACAGTGTTTATTTACGCTCAACGGTTCAATTATGTTTTGTTTACGTTACCGCTCCAACATGAATCTTTTGTTTATAATAATGCGCGGCCCTTCAAAATATGAATCAAGCTAGTCGATGTTATGATTAAGATAACAACACTTTATCCCTTTGGTTTAAGGCACGTTTTTCACTATTCGTTTAGATTTTTTTCTTGTATTTGAACTTTTATTATTTGTTTTAATATTAAAATTTTTTTTTTTTTTTCAAACTATTTTAATTAAAAAATGCGAGTTTTTGATTTATTTTTCCCCCTTGTTATATTAATTATGACGTTGGTTTAATGGCTTATTAATCACTTATTTTTAATTTTATCATTATTATTATTATTATTTTTCTATTTTTTGAATTCTTTCAGCTTTTAAATCTTACTCTCCTGGTCACGGCACCAAATGTGACGATACACCCTGCCTACGTGCACCAAATCGTGATTGAATCTACCCTGGCTACGCTGTATCAAATATGCTGAGATTCTACCCCTATGTACGATCACGGCACCGAATGCGCTGTGTCGCGCCTACCCTCGTAGCTTTAATTTTCGTAGCTTTCTATCATGATTTATCTAGCCTGTCATTTAGGGTATTTCTAGTCTAACTTTAGGTCATTCGCACTTTTGTGAAGACCTCTTTCCCCAACCTATTTTTCAAACTTCTACATTACTCTGAGCTAATCTAACCCTATTGTTCGCAATCCCTGTGATAATTTCACACAGTAATCAAGATTTTTGAATTTTTTTGTTTACATTATCTCCGTATCCTGCGTTGTGTAATTTTTTGTTTTAGGATTTACACCCACACGCGTAATAAAACGCATACAAATGTAAAGAGTATAATGTATGGTTTTGTGGTAACTTCGGTTCTTTTAGAGTAAGAGTGAAAGAATTCTATATTAATTGTTTTAAATATCTTCTAACGCGTTTGATAAACTAATCCCGTCTTAGATTCTGCCTGTACCTGATATTCATTTTGTTTATTTCCTTCCTAAAACAGCTATATTTAAAATACAAATAAAAGAGAATAACAGTTAACAATTTATAACATACATTTCATGAAAAAGTATTTACTGTACCTGCGTGATATGACCTAATTCTAGGTCTCAGTTTTTCACCTGAAGTCTGCAAGCCTCCACCTAACATGAGTTTTATTTTCATGGTTAGTAAACACTAGATTGTTTGGGGAAGGGATGTGTGTAGGGATTGGGTCAAGGATAAAAAAAAATAGTTTTCTGTAAAGGTTGGCTCCTCCACTAACCAAATAGATTCTGGTGACCGACTTCCGAAAAGGCCTTTGTCAATGAACGGCTACACATACCTAAAGACCGGATTTTACCCTCTTCTGCGGGATTCCTTGCTTCGATAGGAGCTTTACGTACCAGAGATAAGTACCAGGTCTTCCATCGTATCCCAGAACTATCCCAACCTCCTCACCTCCAGGTAGTTTAACTCGACTGATTCTAGAAGGGGTATTTCATTGCATCCCTTATCACGACTCTACTCGCGTTGAATGTGGTGTGCGACTGTTTTTGTCGTATCCATCTCCCACGTGATCCGACAGAATCGCACTCCTGCCACCTCTTAGACCTGCTGCGATTGCGCCAAGGGAGCGTTCCAGTTGGCTCGCATCAAATCGAAGGTCGACAAGACTACGATATGCAAATGACTTAGAGTTTTCTTTAAGCGCCGCGCCAGCGTATTCCTCGCATACGTCTCCTCCAGCCTCCGCATGCCTCCTCCTTGGCAATACCGTCACAGGGCCTAAAGTTTCTCTCTCCCTCAGGGAACGTTTGACACTAACCTTCCCCAGAGACACATAATTGCATACAACAATCCTGAAGTTTACTGCGTGGGTAAAATTTTTGGATTTGAACTGTATGTCTTCATTCACTACCAGTGCTTTTTAATGTGGTCACTGAGTCCACGTGTTTAGGTATGAAAGGATAAGGGATACCTATCCTATTAGGTAGATATAAATGGAAAAGTGAGTTTTGGTTTGGCTTTGTTTTTATTGAGGAAGCCCTCCTCATGAAGTAGTAGGTATTCACCTAGATAACTAGAAAGGCTACGTTATTTACAAAGTTCTATTTTCAATTTTGATAAATTTAATTTTTAAATTTTGATCTTTCAGACCACAATTGATAAACTTGTCCCTGGATTTTATGCTTGTTGATTATTGCTTTAAAGTTGCACATATTAATTTTCACATATCGACCGAAAGTTTATCGCAAAACTATAATTAATAAACTTGTCCCCAAACACGTAAAGTAGAAGTGTCAATGTTTTTTTATAATAACCCATGTGTTTGCTGGATGTCCTACTGCCCTAGAATGCATGATTCTTCTAAAAGATCCTTAGATACTTCGATTAAGGAACAAATTATTTAAGTTCAAATGTGAAAGTTAAATAGTTCTGTGTATATACTCGTCGTTGCAAATTCGAAGGCCGAAGTTAACAAACTAAGTCATGTCTGATGGGATTGACCTGACTCCTTTGATAGATATTTATTTGTTGCTGTTATTAAAATTGTTAGTTACCGACATGCTCTGTTCGCAAATTTTATAAATAAGTGTGACTGCTTGCTCTGCATTATCTCCAAGAACCTGTAAATAGTTTAGTGATAAAAAAAACTTACCAAAATTCTGCAAATTACCCCTTTGGTGTTTAAAAATTTTAATCGCATTCTTTAATATTAGATTTTTTTGATAAAAAAAAAATAATCGATACTATAAAAAATCTTTTACTTGTATATTTTAGACTATGTCTAAAACCTTCTCCCTGCTAGAATTGGATTAAAAAAAACGATTCTATTTAAATTTTCACTTGGGTATTATTAGATTATGTTAAAACCTCTGATTTTCTCCTAGCATTGATTTATTATCATCACTCATAATCAACTCGGTATTTAATTTGTAATGAAAATTTGACCATCTTATTAAATCACTATCGCTTTCGAGCAATTCGTTATTATTATTTATTTATTTCACTGACGTTATTTTATTTGTTTTAAAACCAAGTTTTAATTGTTTTTAAATTTGACCATCTTATTAAATCACTATCGCTTTGGAGCAATTCGTTATTATTATTTATTTATTTCACTGATTTTATTTTATTCGTTTTAAAACCAAGTTTTAATTGTTTAATATTTTGTTAATACACTTTGTGACACTGAATTTCTATAGTGTTTAAAGACCACTCTCCAATTATCTTTAAGTCGTACGGAAACACCGAATATAAATTCAAATCATCCAAATATTATCATTATTATTATTAAATTCACTGAATTTTACACTTTGATTAAGGTTATAAAAGAATACACCGAATCGTTCACGATTCAACTCTCTCCAGACCGTCTCTGCTGCTAACTCTCACCCCACTGACGACAAGGGCCGGATTATTCCTGTTCAAACTTGTTAAACGCCTTCTTATGTTTAAAATATTTTGAAATAAATCTTCATTAATTGAATTCTGTTTATATTAGAATTTTTACGTACTTGGTTGTAATTCAATTTTAATAGCCGCACTGTCAAATATAATCGGTTTTCTCTAAAGTAAACTTCTATGTCTGATGTGTTAAACCAAACACGTACTTACGCCTTAATTTTTTTTGTTTTGATTAGACTAACGGCGCCCAAAGAGACTCTCCGTTTCCAAGACCCTCTGTTTCCAATGTCACTTATATAAACACTCCTCAGGGCCAATAAACATTCATTTCTTTGTCTTTGATTCTGTTTAAAATAAAGTTCGTTCAACTTTAATTCCTGTGGGAACGAAAATGAAGGTCGCCCATCGTGATAAAAGTTCACGTGTCTCTTGTTTTGATTATTAGCCGTTATTGGATGTACCTATAATTTAAACGATATTAAAAAAAAAAATCTTCGCAAGCACTCTTGAACGTGAAAATATTTCTCCTCCGATAGCGTAGGTGTAGGTAGGCATTACGATTCATCACAGTATTAAGTGACGTTTAGATATATATACAAAAGTTTGTCATGTATAACATTTTTCAAAGTATTTTTTATTTTATTTACTAAACTGTATATCAATATCACATGTGTGTGAGATTTGAACTAACGTCTAATGTTTCACTATTTTTGTATTTTTTTTTTGCTTATTTAATTAGCATTTAGAAACAAAACATCGTTTGCTCCCATTTATGAGTATAAACATATTGTTGACTAAAGTCTCACCTTTTACATCATATAAAAATTGTGATCATCTTTTGTCCTCCCTTGAACAATTTTGTTATTTTCAGGAAGGCCTTATATGCATTCCCCGGAGAGAATTATTCGAGGCATTAAAAGAATGGGGTATATTAAATGCCAATTCTGTGAAATCAAAGAAGTTTTTAATTAATTACGTAAAACAAACATACCATGTATGAAGAAATGTAGAAAAAGCCGCAGTTACATTGTGAGGCTCGAAGAACAACTTTTTTACAAACAACAAAAAAAAAATTTACTTCAAAATAGTTATAATTCATTAATAAGATCAAAAAAAAAAAATTTGCACTAATATTTAGTCAGCAAACCATTAATTCGTGTATTTTCTTCATTTCTGATGCCGTTATGCCGTTCTCGTGCGCCGTACATAGATCGCTGTACGCGCGTCGGGTCTTATTTAAATCATCCGGAATATTTTTTTGGTATTTTATTTCTGCAAAGTAAATTACTTTTATGTTTTAAGAATTCAAACATTTTGGTGAAGACTCCCGACTTCCTTTAGTAGGTTTCAAGTGTAACTGGTGGGGACTATCCCCATTGTCCCCCTGTGAAGAACCGCCACTGCATGCGAAGTCTCTCGACATCAGTAATACACGTGGGAGATTATTTATAACTAACTAAGAGCTCAACTAGATTGGTTTGAGTCTCGGTTACAGAATAAGTGATTACATTGCTGTGTTCTCAAGCCTGGAAATGAACCATTTGCAAATAAACTTATTTAATTATGATGAAGATAGTGATATTTCCTACTTAGTACACTTAAGTGAATTGTTTCGGTGATTCTCGGAAAAACTCAAGTCCCGCCTACCTTTTCTACGAAGGCAATCCTTATCCCTTCAGTACATTATGGAATTGTAGCCATTATGTAATCTACTTTGCATTTATTGAAGTGAAAATTTCTTTAACTCCGTTATGATTAGAACTCGATGAAACGAAAAAGCGGCACTAAAAAGAGACAAACACAAAAATCTATAGGGTGTAGCCTGCGAGATATTGTTTGTGCGATGCTTCGTAGCCTCCCCACTCTTGTAAGTAGTAGTTGTAGTTTTTTGAAGGTGCACTTCTTCTTCTTCTTCGTGTGTCCTATCAGGTCCCCCCGACGTTGGCGATCACTCTGGAAAATGTCTCTCTGCATTGTGCTGCCCGGAATAGCTCCTCCGCACTTCTAATGCCGGTCCACTCTCGTATATTTCGTAGCCAAAACATTTGTCTCCTACCAGGCCTTCGGCGACCTTCTATTTTTCCTTTCAATATTAATTGGAGCAAGCGATACTTTTCCCCTCGAAGTACGTGACCCAGATATGAAATTGTCACTTCTGCCGAGTGTGAACTGTACACAATTTTTGAAATTAAACTTCTTTAGAGCCGTTGTGATTTGAAACTCGGATGAAACGGAAATGGCAATAAAAAGAGACAAACACATACATCTATGGGAATTGGCCTGCGAGAGAATGAGATAGAATACTTACCGCATTGGCCGATTTGATTATGAGGTCACTTTTCAAGGCTCCTATTGGTTGAGATTGTGTGGGCTTCTTGTTGGACAAGTCAGTGGTTGAGTGGGCACCGCGTTTGCATCCCACCCGGGCATCCTGTATTCGATTCCTTGGCTGGCTAATTCCTCCATCACAATACAAGCAACATTTTCGGCTTTCTGTGGTGGTGGTAGAAGATTTTTGGGTTATTCGTAACCCGGGAATTTTTGTCTTTCTTTAAAAAAAAATAAAAGATTCCACCGCGTGTGAATTGCACTCGATTTTTTAATTTTTATTTGTGCGGTGCTCTGTAGCCTCCCCACTCTTGTCTACTTTAGTTTTCTGAAGGTTTCACTTCAATATGGACATGCAAATGTTTTTTTTTTTGTTTGATTTCCAATGAGTTCCTGCATAAATTTACCACAGACGAAAAATACAACTTTTTTTAATTTGTTCCACACAGGAAAAGAAGGATAGGAAGTTCTGGGAAGGAAAAAGTTATGAGGTGTGGGTCAAAATCTGGGAGTCAAGAGTGACGGACGAATAAAACCATCCCTCCTACTGCGGTGCGTGGTTATGTTCCGAATGAGTCCTGCTGGAGAGATCAAAAGGTCTCCCTCAAGCAGTCTCTCCCAATTCGGCCTGTCACACAACTGGTGTGCATACACATCCACCCCAACTGTTGATATTTTTTGCATTACGGACTTTTTAAGAAAAGGGAGGAAATGAAGTTTTGGGAAAAAAAAGGGCAAGAGGGGTGTGTAAGATTCTGGGGGATCAGTTTGTCCAGGAGTGACGGACAAATGTAGCCATTCCTCCAACTGCGGTGCAAGGGGATGGATCGAGAGATTCCGACTTGAGAAATCAAATAAAAATTCCCTCAACCGGTCTCTCCCGATCCTTCCCGCCACGCAGTAGGTGGGCCAATACATCCGCTGCCAAGACCTAGACAAACCTCATTCCATGAACCTGGGTACCCTTGCTAAGTCACCAAACGTAACGAATCACTTGGAGTGACCTATGAAAGAGGTGTTGGTTATCCAATTCATGGTTCCCGGGGCGGCGGTACCCATATCCACCTCCATTAAATAAAATTAAAAAATCCGTAATGTAGAAAACAGACTTACATAAACCATGAAAAGATTTGAACTACGTTAGGCGACTAATATATTAAAAATGAAAAATCTAATCACATCTAACAAGAGTTCAGTAATAATAGAAAGTTCGTGCAAGTTTTGAAAACTTTAAAATTCAAAACCAAATTACATTGTTAACACAATTAAATTTTTGATGAACTCCAATTTTAATAAAATTTTCTTTTTACTGAAATTTTTCGCAAGTTTTACATTATCATTAATGTAGGTACACAATCGTAGAACAAAAAGTTCTGAATTATTTTTACAGCGAACTTCATCACGCCACTTTTCCGCAGGGCTGGACGAAATGATGGGTTAATTTTATTCACATTCATTTAATCACTTCTGACATGACATGAGTCAAATAATCGATTCCCGATCGACGTCCCTAGAGTTTTGACGGACAGAAGGAAGAGCGGACTCAGCTCCCAACTCACGTCAGATGGAATCAAGCAGGCACGAGGAGCGGATTTAACTCACGACTCCCGTGGTGAACTAAACAATGGTGGAAACGTCGTTAACTTAAATCCTTCAACTTTAATTTACTAGTTTCCTAAAAATTAGCTTCTTTATCTTAGATTTCTTGTTCCTAACTGCGTGGCTGGCCGGTTCGGGAGAGACTGGTTGAGGGAGACCTTGTGATTTCTCCAGCAGGACCCTTTTGGAACGTCGCTTTGCATCAAGGTTGGATGGATGGATTCAAACGATCGTCACTCCTGGACATACTGAAATTTTCCTTCCCAGAACTTCCTCTCCTTATTTTCCTAAAAAAACCCTCCACACAGCATCCCCGAAGATAACGTGTCCTGGAGGAAAATATATATTCCTCAGTGCCTCCTGTGCGGAGTAAAAAAAAAGACGATCGTGCTACAATTAATATTTTTACTTTTACATATAACACGATAAGAAAAATGCTCCTTATCATGTCTACTGAAATTAAAAATTATGTATTGAGAATTTTAGAATGTTACATACACACCACCAAAATTATATAAAGTTTTTTTTATTAAGTGTTAATATCGTAAAAAATAATAACATTATATATTGTAATGCGTTTTTCCCAATGAATTTAATAGATCTTTCATTTTGGGAAAGGCAACAATTAAAAGAAGTAATTTTTAAGTAAATACGAACTTTAAATGGAGTTCAATGCAGAGTGCACAAAGATTTTAAAACAGACTTTTCTCAGTTAAATGAAAAATATTTCACAAATACATTAAGAAAGAAATACAAAAGTTAGAGAGTTTCAAAGAAAGATTGTGTCGTCGAGTAATAAAGCTGCTGAGAAATATCCTTTAAGAGCTTTTGCCAATGTTTTTTGGTTTGTTACTGGAAGTTTTAGGTTACTAGGTATTGCTTTGTATTGCGTACATGAAATGTATTGTATGGAATTAATTCCAAATTTAGTCGCGAGTAGATGACGTCAGCGTATTTCCTTTGGCCTGGCTATATCGGAATTAAAGGCTGGTTCAGTGTTTGTGTGTGAGGAGTGTTGAGTTATTCTTAGAATGGTAATTGTGATTTGTGATTTAACCCTTAATTTACCCGGTAGGTCCCTGGGACTCCATTGAAAACTTTCAACCCTCATAAAACCGTTAGTTTTTGGAATTACAAATTCTGTGTTCCAGTACCTTCACGGAGTGAAGTGCCAAACGCGGGGTAGAGCGGATGTTGATGCTCGGTGCTCCGATTGATAAGTTATCATGCAAGTGGAGTCCGTGGGACTCCACCGGGGTACTAATGTTATAGTTTTAGCCTATTGACGGTATTGAACAAAAAAGCAAAAATAGAATCTTGTTCTTTTTTTTTTGCTTTTTATAAGAATTGATTATGTTTTTGTTATATTTCTTTTAAAATTATCTTGAAAAATTGTTTTGTTTTTGAAATGTTGAGACTATAAGTTAGGTCTCGTAATTTTGTTACAAAAAGTGTCATATTTTAGAAGTTCCTTAATAAAAGGCTGTGATTCTATAATTTTAAATAAAAATCTATGCCATTGTAAAACCAAATATGTAATAAATAAATATAACAAGCACTTCATTTAAAAAAGTGTTTTCAAATTTCATGTCAAATTTACGATTTTATTTCCAGGAGTCCTGGGGACTCCACCGGATAAATTGTGTATGTATGAAGTCACCGGGTAAATCAAGGGTTAATTAATAAAGTTGTTTTACCCCAAAGTTAAGTGTTTCGTTATTTGCTATTTCATCACAGGTAACAATATTCCATCAATTTACCAGAATTTCGAAGATTAACTAACACACTAACTCGATCACTCAAAATAAAAGAAAAAGTTTATTTCGTTCTGATTCCAGTTAGGTACTCCTTTAGTTGCTTTGTAATTTTAAAAACAAACAGGGGTTGCATATATAAAACGAGTGGTAAATAGTTTACAGGGTTTTAGAAATATTTACAAAAATCTCCATATGAAATATCTGGTTAGTGATTATAATGATTATATGCGTACAATCAGCCTTCCCGAAAATCTTTGAATCCCTTGTTCTCGATTTACTTAATAAAGTAATAGATAAAAGCCAAGACAGATTCGCTTCTGGAAGATCAACTTCTACTTACCTGTTACTTTACCATAATTTTATTACAGAATCTTTTAAAATAAAACAAGTTTACATCTTCACAGATTTTTCAAAAGCTTTCAAAAAAGTATCACATAAATTATTACTTAGTAAACTGTGTGCATTGGGACTGAGAGACAAGTTGTTGGATTGGTTCTCAAGTTACATGTCTGGCAGAATCTTATTTGTCAAAATTAAACATTCTTTATCTAAGTTATTATATGCAACTAGTGGTCTACAGCAAGGGAGTCATCTCGGGCCTATCCTTTTCTTTATATTCATAAATGATATCATTAGTTGTTTTGACGATATAGAAGTTCTACTTTTTGTCGATGACATCAAACTATACAAATAAATATACAAAATAAGCGACAGCCTAATCGTACCGTCAAACATCGACAAATTACACAATTGGCGTATCGCTAACAACTTATTCCTCAATATTGATATGTGAAAGACACTTACATTTTGTCAAAAAAGACACCGCTGTCTTTCAAATATACAATAGATTTCAAACTCTTAGAAAAAGTCAAATAAATCAGGGATCTTTGAGTTATGTTTGATACCCGATTAAATTTTATAAATCACATACAACAAAAAACCAACAAAGGCATGAAGATAAGATAGATTTATAATCAGAACCATCAAAGATTTTGATTCGTTGGAAGTAATAAAAATTGTATATTTGTCACTAGTACGCAACTTACTGGAATACAATTTCAAGTTTGGTTCCCATATTATCAATATCATATAAGAAATATTGAACGAGTGCAGTACAAATTTTTACGATTTATTAACTTCAAGTTACACACACCTATTCAACACATTAACAATACATCCTTACTAAATACACTTAAATTGCACTCCCTATAAAAAGAAAAATAAATAACCTACCTTTTTTGTTTAAAATTATTCACTTTTAATTAGACTCTTGTTAACGCCTGTATCTCATTGACTTCAAGGTACCTAATCGAGCAACATGGCAAAATTTATTATTCTGCAACAATAATTCTGGAACCAACTACCACATAATGCATCTATACCTCGTCTTCACACACTTGGAAACAAATGCACCTCAAGTATTAAAAAAAACGTACGTATAAACTTAAAAAAATATAATAATAATCCTACAAAAAATGATAAACACAATTATGAGTAAATAATAAAAATTACGTAGTTATAGTAAGTAAATAATAAAACGAAAGTTAAGTAGATAAATTTTATAAAAAGCAGTTTTTATAAACAGTAAATAAAAAGTATAGATAAGTAATAAAATTTTATTAAAAAAAAATGTACTTAAACATAAAAAAAAAATCTATAAATTTAAATAATAAGCATAACGTATGACAACATGAAAAAAATATAGTCCTAATCAACCAGACTTTATAACAAGCCAAAATACTGTATTATTATTAATAATAAAAAAATAAAATTTCCCCCAGATTTAGACAAAAAAATTTAGACATAAATATGTTTAATAGAAGTACATGAGTTCAAGTAATACTTGAAAATAGAATAGGAAATACACCTTAATACTTAAGATGCATTAGAAATATCAAAAACAAATAAAAAAATTGCTATATTTCAAACTTCTCACCTTGCAATCCCCACACTTCTCCTACTCCACTACCTACTCCTCTATCAGCCTGTATCTGATGATCTCTTTCTCTTATGTGCTTTCTTTTTCTCTTTTGTTTGTCTTAAAATCTTCCTCTGTAAAGAATTAATAATAAACTATGTAATTAAAATAAACAATCTTTCTCTGTGCATTGCGTTGATTATGTTACCAGTAATATTATCTAATAGTATCTTAAATGACGGCAGAGTTACAAAAATATTTCCAGAGTTGAGTTGTGGCAAAGATTATTGAATTTTTATGTGGCTATAAAAAACGCCTCAAAAATGAGATAAATTTCTGTATTATACATTGAATACCTTCTGTTGCGATCACCGAGCTTTCGTTCCAAACCACCGCGTCTCTTGTCCGAGTGACAGTTTCGCGCGTCACTTTAAAAAATGCAATTAAATCGTGTGCCCGGTTCCCAGCTCCAGCATCAGCTTTTAGCTCCCAGCTCCTGGCTGTAAATCTCCCGGATTAATGAACACGGCAGGGAAGAAAATAATTGAAAGCTTGTCAACGTTCTTGGCTAGATTTATGGGTTTTGCGCGATACTGATATTGCAATTTTTAGGGCGGGAGTCATCGCGTTGTTTGTAAAACCAAGTTGATTGAATCCGTAATTGAAATTGTGGAAGCTTACTCAAGTTGTTTGTGTCATCAACACATTGTGATTTATGTTATTTGTTTAATAAATAAACCATAAATAAAAATTTAATATGACGGTTAGCATTACAAATTAAGTTTTTTTATTTGTATATTTATTAATTCTATTAAAATTGGTGATGTGCTATGCATGTCTCACTATGAGCTCCTGCGTTGAGAGCAGGCGCAGTTTGTAACATAAGCAGTTTATCACAAAAAAAAACAACTACACAATATTACGATTAACTTAAAAAAAACCTATTGGCATCGTCCCATTGGAAATGCGTACTTATAAATTAGTTTTCCGACCGACTTCGTCTACCATTCACATTTGCGTCATATCCTTACACTCCTTTCCTCATTTATTCGCTCTACATGTACAAACCATCTGAGCGTCCCTTTATTAATCTTAATCATTACGCTTACATCAGCCTTGCATTATTTGCGGATCTCCACATTTCTCACACGATCATACATGGTTTTACCGGTGACTGGACAATTCGTTACGAAACCAACTCAGAACCATCTCAGAGAAGTCATTTAGAGTGATAAAAAAATATATTTAAAAAATTTGTTAAATATGTTACGTTAGGTTAGGGTTATCGGCTAATTTAAAATTATTTTTTTCATAGCTTTTAATGCCTTTTCAAGGAGGTGTTGAGTTGACTTTATTCTCAGTTGGCATGGAACCGGTTTTACCACAGGGATCTCATTTCTACAGCATTAAGACTACTTTCATTCTTTCTCTGCCAGTTCCATGCCTCACTGTCATACATAAGGGTACTAGAAGGTACTAGCACTCCATTATGGACGACTGTACCTAATTAATTACTTCTTTGTTTCACTAAAACTAACTAGCAGTTTAAAACCCGCTCCGCAGGTTTTTACTAATAGGCCCTGCGGGCGTCTTTTGATTCGGCTTCACCCAGTTAGTTTTGGTGACTATTTTACAAATCCAATAGGAACTGGTTTCAAAAATAGCCTGTTCCTTGGATACACTGTCATCGAGTGATAGTCACCAGTACAGAGTAGCCGAGACAGGCAATGACGTCATATGTAATATATATCCGCTTGATACAACTATCTATTACCCTCAATCTTTCCATATCCGTAGAGATGGGAGATACTAAATATTAACAAATTCGCAGCACTTATACCTAGGGGGCACACGTTCCCGTTCACGAAAGTGGTGACATTTTGTGACGAATTCTTTAATTCAAAACCGAATTACAATGGTAGCTTTGTTTGAAATTCCACGTAAACAGATGTTATTTGTGGCGCGACGCGTACGGCGTGGCGTCAACATTCACTCAAAATAGGGTTCTGCAATTCAACCACGCAGACGTTACGGTATTAATTCTGTTCGATGTTCACAATGGTGACCGGACAACTCAGAATGAACTCAACACCTCTTTAGAAAAGTCATTAAAAGCAATGAAAAAAAAAAATTGTTAAATAGGTTACGTGACGTAAGGTTAAAGGCTATTTTTCATAACTTGTAATGACTTTTCAATGAGGGGTTGAGTTGAGTTGATTCTGAGTTGGCATGGAACCGTTCACAAAAATCTTTAAATATTTACATTGTGATTATAAAAATAAAAGATTATGTATAATTACATGAAAAACAAATAATTTGTTGTGGAGAATAAAAATAGAGCATTATACACTATTTATATATTTTTTTATTTATCTATACACGCCTTGAAGGCTTTTACAGTATCACATTATTAAAGTTACACATGTTATTCAGGAGTATAATTGTAAACATGAAGTATATGACATTATAAACTGTACATTAAGGATACAATCAGTATAAAAATATTAATATGTAGGTATGTAGTTTCGTTATCATGAAAATTGTACAAAGGAGTTAATAAGTTTACATAGTATTTTAAGGTAAATCAGAAGAGTGCTTAAGGTACTTTAAAAGTAGTTATTGAGGAACGTGTAGGTATTTACTACGTTGATTTTATTATTAACTTGATCATGAATAATTTGTTCAAAAGCATGTTTTTAAAGAATTCAGCAAAATTAACAGAGCGATAAATAGTACATACACATAGAAAAATAAATAAAAAATACGTGAGTTGTAATATCATGAAAAGTTATAAAGATGAGTTATGATGACAATGTTACATTTGGCGTTCTATGAAACAACCCGTCCGTAATCTCTAATCAAATTTGAGACCTTTGAACCAGATTACATGCAAGACTAACGAACAATCAAAATTGGTATTTTTAATACTTACCAATATTAAATATTGTGATTATTAACCCAAAAAAACGATAGTTAGGTTGTGGTATTTTTGCTGAAATTCATGTGATCAGAAATCCCTAGTTCAAACGATACAGTTTAAGCTAATCCAATAATCGAGAGCAAGGTGAATGCAGGCAACCTTAAAGGTGGCTAATGGTGCGGTAAATGAGCAATAATTATTGTCGATAAGGAATTCAGAAGGGAGGCAACGTAATTGGTGCATGGCGGAGATTGCGCTGCCTGTTGGGGTGAAATGCAGGCAAGAGTTTTCAGATGAAAACTTAAAGAGACATAGCATCACCCAAATTGTACAAGGTCTCACTGACTTTTTCTTAAAAAATTAACTTTGAACGCAAATCCATTTTTTTTGCTCATTTCTTTAAAAAAAATATTTTTCGAGTCAACTGTGTTGTATGCCAAAGTTCTAACCATAAGTTTTTAAAGCTTTCATTTATATCACAAGTTTCTAACATCACTTTGAACTTTTGCACTTATCATTTTATGTGTATCTGAAAATTGATCGTTTTTTAAGAGGCGCAGAGTAGATCGTCACTTTAGTTGAAAAGGATTAAATCGCCGTACAATTTTCAGGAGTCAACGTGTGCCAAGACAAATTCTCATAATCTATCTACCAATTTATGGTCCTGAGGCTCAAACTTGGGTAAAAATTTTCAGTTTAACATATTTGATAGGAAAATGTTAATTAGGGTAGTGTATTATCGTTTATTTTTTTTTTTTTTTTTATTGTGTTGAGTGAGGGGATGGATACCGCCGCGCCGCCCCAGGAACCATTTATTGGATCACCAACACCCCTGCCGTAGGTCATCCCAAGTGGTTCGCTGCGTTTGGTGACTTAGCATGTACACATGACTTGGATTGTATAGATCTTGGCGGCGAATGCGTTTGCCCACCTACTGCGTGGCGGCCCGTACCGGCAGAGACTGTTTGAGGGAGACCTAAACTAGACCTCTCCAGTCAGACTCTCTCGATCCGTCGCTTTGCACCGCAGTGGGAAGAATGGATTCATACATCCGTCGCTCCTGGAAACATTGACCCCCAGATTCTAACTCATATCCTCACACATTTTTCCTTCTCAAAACTTCCTCTCCTTTCTTTCCCTGAAAATAAGTGCACATCCTTTGTCAAAGAATGGCTCAATCAAAACCTCCTAACTCTGAACTGTGAAAAAACTCTCTATATTACATTTTATAATACCAAAAAGACGGCACCCTTAACTCACTTAAATATAAGGTTTCACAAAAATACTTGCAATCCTGTATTATGCTCTAGCTGTACAGTAATGAATACGGGAAATACAGTTAAATACTTAGGAATTATAATAGACAGCCAACTCAAATGGACAGATCACATACTTGTTAATAAACTTAGGTATTTAATTTATATTTTTAAACGTTTAAAATACATAGTTGACATTAAAAGAATAAAATTGGTGTATCATGCATTGGTGCAATCATCAGTATCTTATGGAATAATTGGATGGGGGGGTGTGTATAATACACACATTAAGCCACTAGAAATAACTCAAAAATTAATACTAAAAATAATGTTGCATCAAGATATAAACTACCCCTCCGTGCAATTGTTTCATGAGGCTGAGAATTGTTAGATATAAGAAAAATTTACTCTAAACAATGTTTAAAATATATATTTACACGAAATATTATTTTTACAAAAAATGAAAAGCGTTTCAGTAATAGGTTAAATAATGTATTTGAAGTTCCACGGTGTAACACTAGGCTTGCGCAAAGACATGCATATTTTATTACACCAAAAATATATAATGCTTTCTATAAGACTACAGAAATTGATTGTAAAAATATATCCACCTACAGTATAAAAATGTATTAAAGTCTTGGATAAATACCGTCGACACAAACATTTATTTGCTGTAACATCTGACCTGCTGTAACTTAACCAAATTTTTATTAATCTTTATGAACATGTCTTTTGAATATGTATTTCAGTAAACACTGAATCTATTTTTTATGTTTTTAATTTTTTTTTTTTTTTTTTAAACTTCTATAAGATATTGTATGTTTATCTGTCTTAAAATCACTCAAGTATACCCACGAACTGGCGATGCTTATGTGGGATTTTTTTGGTTAATCTGCTAATCTATTTATGTTATTCTCTAATTTTTTAAAACTGTTTATATAAAAAGTTTGTTTTACAAAATTTTACCAACTGTACCAAAAAAATTGTAAGTAAAAAAAAAATAAAAAAAAGACCCTCCACACAGACCTTGAGGATTTTTTTGCCTCACGGCTTCCTGTGTGGAGCTAAAGTAAAAAAAACATTTAAAATGGTGAGTATAAGTCCTATATAAAAACCTACATATTTAAAAACTTTTTCATATCTCAAAACATGTAAAGTAAAGTTAAACCCTGTTCAACCAAAGTGCCAATTGGAAGAATGAAACAAAAAATGGATTAACCCTTGGAATCCCATCTAACCGTGACCTGTACTCCTGATGTATCAAGGGTAAAATGCAAATCGCCCGCCGTATGCCGTATTTTCATAATGACTTCTTGTCTGTTTAGAAAATTAGGTTTTTGCAAATTCTTCCTGCAAATTCTAATGTGTTTATATATTTATAAGAAGTGTACATATCAGTTATACGTGGTTGCCTAAGTATAACTACTTTTATTCAGGAAAATGTTTTTTTTCTCCCAGTATAAAGATATGCAAAAATATTCCTTTCGTTGTATTTTCCAGAAAAATAGGCATTTTTTCCTGAAAATAAATACAATAACATGTGAAAATCAGTGTTATAACATTTGACACAGAATTTAACATGCGCTTTAGTTTAAATTGAAATTGTACCATATACAAAGCAGTGAACCAGAGTTAAGTTGGCCCCTCAAAAACTGGGCGTACTGCATAAGGCCCGCAGATATTTTAATAATCCACAACGGCTTACCCTGTACAAATCACAAGTTGGCCCCACGGTTGAATTTGGCAGCCACTTCTAGTCTGGAGCCCCAAAATAGCTGAAAAAAAAACCCTCGACTCTGTGCAGAAACGGGCGGTCTGTTTGATATATTCTCCTAACTTAACAGAAGGATTGTAATCTTTAGAGCACAGGCTTCGGGTTGGAATACTATCCTTGTTCTGCCGGTATTTCAATGGAAGGTGCTCCGAGAAACTTTTGCCTTTGATCCTTTTGGCACCAGTGCGTAGTCGGGAAAAACGGCAAACATGACACCGTTGACATGTGTTACTTGAGAACGGATCGCTTCTTCGAGTCGTTCTTGTGTTCAACAGCACGGATTCCTCCTACAACATGGGTCTCTTCAAGACCAATGTGCATTCCTTCCTCTCCTCTAAAAAACTATCCACACATCATCTCAGATGACTTAGACCCTGAGGGAAATTATTTTCCTTAGGGCCTCCTGTGTGAAGTTAATATAAAAACGGCCTATATTTTATCATTTAAAAAAATAAAGTAGCACATATTCAAACTAGATATTTGCTATAAATTTTGGTTAAAAACCTTTTTTTCAGCTTGGTTTAAGTATTTTGGTCTCCAATCGAAATTTAAGCTTTATATGAAAAAGGCCACGCATTCGTTCATATTAAGTACATTAGAAATATTGGGAGGTTTTTCGTACAACACAACCCTGTTTAATCACACAACTTTCGTTCGCAGTAAAAATGTTTTACACCCTGTAGATACATTTTAACATAAATAAATTAATTATGTATTTCCAGCTCTAGTTGCCTTTATGTTATTTATGTTGCCATTAAAAAGTTTATAATGTTGTTCTGTTTGCCGTAAAAGTTGAAGCAAACAAAATGCTGTAATAAATAATTTATTACAAATTTTTAGGGGTGGCGTGATAAAGATCATTTTTAATGTTACTTTTATAATTATTATTACTAAAGGAGATAATAAAAATAACACAATTAAATGAAGTTATTACCAATTATGTTTCGTTTACGACAGAACAATCTGTTAATTATAATGAATTTCATTTGTGGGGTGAGTCTGATCAAAGTTATAGCATTAAATTCATATTTTAAACAAAGGGAAAAAGAGCGGTTCGGTTAAAAACAAACTTAAGCTAGCGTTTTTCTCAAAATCACAGTTTTTTTAAGTTGGCTGAAATCTTAACCCATCGAAGTTTAAATACAAAGTTTAAATTAAAGAAAATTAAATTAATATAAGGATGATCCTCGATTTATGAAAAAATCATTATTTTATTACAAAGTGAAAGCTAATTTTTTTCGTCTATTTTCATTTTATGTTCGCCATTTTTGCAATCAATAGCGTTTTTTTGCAAACTTTATTATATTATTTATTTATATTTTATTATATTATATTATAGAATTTTATTATTTATTTTCATGTTAAAGTTGTGTCTTTATTTATTTATATAAAACCCGATGGGCGTAAAATAAATAAAAAAAATGACGATTTTTTTTTTAGAATTCCATGTTTCAGATATTTTCCAACGACTCCAGAATTCCAGCCGAATTGGTCGGACCCTCCTTTTGCGGCCGCTATATCTATATAGTGATAATCATATAAAATTTTCGATAGTGTTTTTTCCTTTCAAAAATACCTTTACATGTAACGAAAGTTTTGTGAATGAAAACAAATTTTATTTTTTGATTAATAAACGCGTCAAAAAAAGACTTGGCTTGACCAGACTCCTCCCTTAAATCATACATCAAGAAATTAAACTGTTACTAATTCCTGTTTGATACGTTTTGTGATTTTCACGGCCAAAAGTATTATCGTGGTTTATTTACGGCTTTCTCTTTCTTTAGACAAGTTTCAGACTGCGTTCCAGTGACCGAACGCTGCCCGAATCATTCCCCACAGAAACAGAAACACAACACGATTAAGTACCCCCAAAATTAATCACTAATCTTTGTTTCTTTAAAAAATCTATCAGATTTGCAATCCAAAAATAATTTATTATATAAAATAATTTATTATCATATATGATTTATTATCAAATTCATATGATTATCTCCTCTCTGTGTTGTAATTTTATTATCATTTTATTATGGCCAAGGAAGGGACCATCAGCTATGAAACATCAGAAAACAAACAAATAGTGGATTTCAAAATGTTTTTAATTGTTTTATTAGTATAAAACATGCATCATTCAACGTCTGCTCACTGTTAAGACCCCGCATTTCGATTTTCTATCGAAATATAACACTCTTACCTAGAACACTAATATCTTCAAAAAAAATCAATATTTTCTGTACGTAATTCATGTAAATTTGTCAAGTTGAAAAAGTAATTTTATGAAATGAAAAAAATCGTATTTTGACGGCCTCCATGCGGTCGCCGGTTCAAACCCCGGCGCAAATAAAATTTATTTTCTAGTTTGTGTTATTTCCCAATTGAGAAATTTAAGATAAAATGTAATATATTTGCGGTACGTTGGAGTGAAAAATACTGACTTACTTATCGTCCTGGTGTAAGACCACCAATTAGAATTGAAACGTTGCTGGAAGTGGCTTTAGCCGTCTTTGTTGACAAGATCTGAAAAGCCAGATACTTCCAACCTTCCTCATCCTGTCCCCACTATGTTCGGCCTTACAATATACCCAATTGGGGATGCCATAGTCTCACTGGCTTCGCGCGGGATCAATTGAGACCCGTGTTTGGTATTCTCATTAAAATTCTTGTTTTAATCACACAGCATACTCCGAAAATGACAAAAACCTAATTTGTTTCGCTATTGAACATGTTATACGTATGAAAAATCCAGTTGTTCTTTAAATGCTTCTTATGTTTTTGATCTATTTTGAAAAAGTCACGCTTTATTGAGTATTTTCACTTGTCTATTTATTATTATTTGTTTTCTTTATTAGCGCTCTTCCTCTAAAATTTTATTTTATATAATATTACGATCAAAAACACTTCCTTCATCAATTTTTTAAAATTTTTCGCCAACATTAAAAAAATCATACCTTCAAATTTTAACGTAGAGACATAATAACTTATTATAGTGCTAAATAGCAAATGAATTAACCTGTATTTTACCGTTTATCTTATACAATTAGGATTTATAAAAAAAAATATTAAAAAATTGTAAAGTTTATATCCGCGCGAATCCTGCGTGTTTGTTACTTTGAAACTCGTGAGAGGTACTTATTCGAGTCAACATAGAATATTTTCGATTTCTGTATATTGTCTGTGGTGTACTTGATAATGAAAGATGTACTCCTATGGAAAAAAGGACTTAATTTTAACCGTAAACAGCAGATCAGAAATTCTGCGTGGAAAAAATATTCTTAAAATTTATTTTTCTCATCGTTCTAAAATAGTCTACGAAATTCTGATTTGCGATATCTACGGTCATAGTAGGTAAATCATTTCAATAGCTTCTTTTAAAATATATGGCTGGCCATGGAAATGGCCATGTTTTAAACAATTACAATAAACGAATGGTAGGAAAACGTGGTCGAATTTTGGACCGCTATCAATCGAAGAAAAATAAAAGTTGTCCATTTTTCGACCATAATCGCTCCAGTGGTTTGATAGCGCTTAGTTTATTGTTTTCTAATTGTACGAACTATGCTAATTGAAAACGAATAATTATAGAACTGTGTTCAATATCCAGTGCGCTAATTTTCCCTAGGAGTAGTTTACCAAACAAGTCGCAGTTCGTTGCGATTGGACTCGGCAGAAAATGTCTGGGCGTTTACCGCTCCAGACCCGCGACTTGCGACGCTCCGCTCGCCCTCGCGGCTCGGGAAATGTAAATTGCGCACGCCTATTTGTTTGCTTTAATTTATTTCCCTGACAAATGGTTGCCGGGAACCGTAGAGTCGAATGCGAAATTGTTATTCGGATGCGTCTAACGTCTAATATATAACCAGTGAATACAAAATTCATAGATATGTGATTAGAAATAAAATTAATACAATAATAATGATAATATTTGGATGATTTAGCACCATAATAATTAGTAATAAATATCTTAAATGCTCTACCTTACTTCTTCCCTCTAAGGACAGACTAGACAAACTAATGGCTAATAAATAGCCCAGTCAATGAACGCATTGAACTGGAACATGCTAGGGGAAAGCTGAATTTTTGCAGGTACATAGTACTTCCTACAAGGAGTATTTTCCAAAAACTCCTCTCCCCTCTTCCGCTTGCTTCCCCCTCTGTCCCCTCCCAAACTTTGCAATTTTAGAGTTCTACAAAATCTATTATATCTCATAAACTATAATATATATCTGAAAAAAATTACACTTTTATAATTCATAAAAAGCTAACTAAAAAGAAGGTTGAAATTTTTTTTGAAATGGTTATGCTTTTGTTCTACATGTAATGCTGCAGCTTTTCTTACCAAATAAAAACAGTCGAAAATGAAACAAACGGTGAAAGTATATCTGCACCTCTCCAAAGGAAACATACAATTATTATCATACATCTCCCTCAAACGTAAAAAGAAAATGAAACAAGAAAATGCAATCCTCTTCACCGTTGCTGAGTCGTAATTGGATATATCTGCTTCCTCCAATGGAAAAAAGTAGTGCTTTGGTGGAAACAGTCAAACGTATTTTGTCACGTTTTTTGTCTCAAGATAAGAAACGTATGTGTTGTATTTTTTGCTGTAACGGTATCGCAAGCGTGGATCGTCACTGATTGGTTCACCAGTTCAAGAAAAAAATTCGAAATTTGAAAAAATTTCACCAATTTCATCAGAAAGAAAATAGGGCCTCATTTGGATAAACTGATGTGCCCATAAGTCAATTCTATTCGTTTTTTCTCTTCAGTGCGTCTTACAGTCTGCCGTACAACGTATAAGAATACTTTTAAATGTGAATGTTCTGTTTATTTAGAGTCTGGATTCTATTTGAGTAAAGTCAAAGACAAACAACACAGAAATGGCGGACTACTTGAAGAACTTTAAATTGAGAAGAATTGAATGTAGAATAGACGCGCTCACTTCTGTATAGGCGTCGCACTAGCGTAGTCCTGAGGATAAGTGAGATGGATTTATCCTGACACAGTGAATCTGGAAGAAAATGGGGTGATAGGTCTCCCCTAATGGTATGAGTGCTTGATTTCGAGTCACGTAGTTGCGGGTTCGATTTCCAATATTAACAATGAAGTTAGTTTTCGAGTGATCCAGTGCGTCGGGCTGCCGACCAGGCATCGTAGATTCAATCCTTTGATAGCTTAGTTCGCTTTCTTCAAGTTTAATAAAATTATTGTTAAGTTCTACAATCAGTTTTTTTTTTTATTAAAGTGACAGCTATTTTGGCGTTCAAGGTCACTTTGTAGCATGTTTTGTTTTTTTTTTTTGTTCAAACTGTGACCACGCCGACTGTAATGCTACTTATATCGAATGGACGGGAAGGGCTTTTTCAACTAGATTTGATAAATATATACGATGTTTTAATAATAAAGCACTTTATCAAAATTTGCAGACAATCTCTTAGTGAATAATCACGTTTCGCTTGAAACAGATTAGATTTACTTGATCAATAAATTGTAAATCTAATCTAAGTGGGGAAAATTATTTATTCCCCACTTCTCAGTATGTTCAAAAGTCTTAAACAATATAACACATTTAAAAAATTGAACAGAAGTCACGTCATTATTAAATAAATTAAAAATATTACGTTTTTTAAGTGGGGAAAACAGATTTCAAAATACCCCACAAAATAGAGAATACATTTTCACTTTTTTTTCTCAGTAAATCGGTTTTACCCATTATTAATCATTTTAGGCACCGCGAAAAGAAAATTGGGTTGGGGTAAATAGAATCACATAAATAAGTCGTCTAAACGTGGCCTTAACACAATTGGAAAATGGCCTTAAACACGGAAATAACTGTCACAATAATAAAATTAAAAAAATATCTGTAATAACAATATTAAATTTGACTTACTTATTTTTTTTTTTTATTTAAAAGGAGTTCTACGAAAACAATTTAAAGCTTAGTTCTCCACTTTTTTTCAAAAACTTTCTTTAATAATAATAACAATTATTTAGAATGTATAGTGTAGGAGTTCTTAATTATTCTTCTTACACGAAAATGAACTGATATAATACGCGATCTCAGTAACAAGTAAAATTGCGTTGACAAACGTCTATTCTATTGGACAGCTGGGAAGTAAAAAGAGATGTCAGTGACTGAGTTGTCCCACCCAGGCGTCGTGATTTCAATTGCTAGGCTGGCCAAGTCCTCCATCACGACACAAGCAACATTTTTCGCTTACTGTGGTAGTAGTTGGATTTTTTCACGTATTGTCAGGTTATTCGTAACCTGGGACTGTTGGTCTTTTTTTCAAATGTTAATAAACATTTTACTGATGCTGTCTCATTCTAATTCTGCTGAAGTTAAACTGACAATTAAATTGGGTATGTTTTTAGGTTTTCACGGCCAAAAAGTATTTTTGTTATTGTTTTTGGGGTGTTATGCCGTGTTTCGCTACCTCCTTCTTTAGCCAACGTTTCGGACAGCGTTACAGTGTCCATCATCAGGGCAGATGAGTGGAATGAAAAAAAAAAAGACAATTAAATTGTCCAAAAGCTACTCTGAAAGATATACAACTTTTACGTAACTTTTACGTTTGTACCTTTTACGTTTACGATGTTAAAAAGTTACGTATCATCCGAAGGGGGGTCCTTAGAGTCCCCCGTGTATCGCGGAGCGAGTGAGTCTCTTTGTTACTATATTTGGCCTTTCCAGAAAAACTAAAAATTAGTAATCATTTTTTCAAATATGCCATTTTAACCTCACATCACCCAGCTTCGCCCAGCGATCAATCATTAATTATTTATATATTTATTTTACACCCAGAGGGCTTTTACATAAATATATAAATGCAGTACAATTTTAACATGAGAAGAAAAATAAATAAAGTTACGGCTTAACATGAGAAAGAAATATAAATAAAGTTATGATAGAACAAAAATACATACACGAAATTAAAATAAAAGCAACAAAATTTAAAAGTACATTGAGAAATAAAAACAATAAAGTTGCGATAAGAAAATAAAAGAGTACATTTATGATATAAAATAAAAGGTACAAAAATTTTAAAGTAAGGTGATCAGAAATGTTTACAAAATACAACATAAATATCACCTAAGTATGGGTTTCTCATAGCGTGAAACCGCTACGACCTGTATCGAGGAATTAGCAAGACTCGTGTTATTCTTGTTGTTATGTGTAGGTTTGTGAATTGCAGGGGTTTGGAACTGTTCAATTTGAATTTAAATATTTTAGATAAAGAAGTTAGTAAATTAGTTTGATGTAGTTTATTAAATTTACAAAAAAAAATTCTGTGAATATAATTATGAATAAATGATTTCATTATTTCATGTTTGTAATATGTCAGCGACATACATCTATGTGCGAATACATATTACCCAAGTTTTGAATTCTGTGCAGTGGTATATTAAATTGTGCCCTTGTCGTAGTATTTCCACAATAAAAAGGTAGTACTGACCTTGTGTTGGTAGGCTGGCTTAATAAAATTTATGAGCGCCAACAATTCGGGGCTGTCAATTGTATTATGCAAGATTTTAAATAACAACACTAGATCGAAAACAGTTCTTCTGTCACTCAAACTCAGTAGATTGTATGTAGCGTAAAACGGTTAAAAATATACAAAATCGAGTATTAAAAATACATAATGCATAACTAAAGATACAAACCACTCTAAGACAAATGCACCTCAACATAATGCAATAACTCGAGTGTGGTGATAGAAATCAAAACGGTGATAAAGTACCTAGGCAATACTGTAGACAAATGCTTAAAATAATCTACACATAAAAACATACTCAAAGATAGAGTGAGGAAACTCAAATACATCTTTAGTTGTTTAAGACACATCCTAAATAAAGATGTTTCCAGAATGATGTACTTGGCCTTTTGCCGATCAATCATACAAAATGGCATTTTAGGATGGAGTGGAACTTATAAAAAAACATACACAACCCCTTTAAAGCAGCATGAAAATTCATGTTTAAAACAATTCTACCTAAAACATATTCATTAGAATTTCTGTTATAATTTAAAATCAGAAAACTAAATGCAGGTAACTTCCACAAGCTTCTAAAACTGCACTTTTTTAAAATAAAAGAAATCTCAGTCAAACCTTAATTCTCACAATTGCAAATTGTAAACAAATGTCAAATATTTGAGAAAAAGTTTTTTACACGTTACCAGAAATATAAATTAAAAATTTTTAAAAAAAATTATTTTCATCATAAAAACACACTGTTAACTAAATATTGTATCATAAATAAAGAAATACCGATAACATGTATCCCTCATATCCCCCATACCTAGCCTTATTACGGTGGTACGTATTACATATCAGAGTATAGGAAATCTTTATTACGTGCGTTGTTACAAACTTTCTGTAAATTATGGAGTAATTTTTTTTTAATACCCTTTCTAGTAAATTGCACTTTGTACTTCAGTACTCGCGACTCATTTGCGGCGAGGAATTTTTAAAAGCAATGGAGTAGGAGGAATAATTTCGTCGTAATTGGATAGATGTCAATTAATGCCTGTCTCGACACAGGTATATCCTAGTGAGACAGGCATCGAAAAACCCAATGTAAACATACTGTATATAGATCAATAAAATAAAAATAAAAAATAACATCTCACACCAAAATAATGGGATAATTTTTAAGTGCAGATCAATTATCGAATACTTTTTCAATTACTTTTTTTGGGGGATGTATATTACCCCCTACGGTATGGGAAGGAAACAAGTACGTACGGTGAAGTTAAAATTAATGAGTAATGAAACTGATTTTACCAAAAGCAATAAAAGTTCTTCTAAAACCTTAAACTTACAAACAATTTAATTAAATAATTTTTGTTTATTATTTACCTGTAATGAATTTATTCTGCCATTTCTCAAATACTTGGTGGTGCTGCAATTAGTGCAGTTGCCTTCCAAGCAATTGATCGGTGTTAGATTCTCGATCGTGGCATTTTGTTTTATATTAGTTTTTTTTTTTTTTTAATTCTCTCTGAAAAAACGGTGCAAACTTTCAGCCTTACAAATCCAGCAATTAAAATACCCTGCGATTTTTAGTGGGTGGGCGCTAGTTAAATCTATACTTATATTATAAATGCGAAACTGCGTGTGTTTGTTTGTTACGCTTTCACGCATAAACCAATATACCGATTTCAAAAATTATTTCACCAATAGAAAGCTATATTATGTGTGAGTAAAATAAACTGTATATAATGGTCAGCTCTGGGGTTATGAAATTATAAATATTAATTTATTATATTTATTATACGTTTTCTGTCGCTAACAAAGGTGAGTTATTGCTAACGTCAGAACAAACGTCTGCACCAAATTGGATAATTCTTTTTTTACTACTGGTGAGCTCTGGCATTTTGAAAATTAGGTGGCACGCGAGCTGTTTGAAAACTGAATGTTCCAGAAATGAATGTATGGTATGCGGGAGGGAGGAGGGGGCAGTGGGAGAAGACCACAGATACAAATTAGTCAAGAATTTCGAGAAAAAAACCTGAAAAACAGTTATAAGTTTTCCACATTTTTGACGAATTGAAAATGAATACAATTATAAAAAATTGTAGATGAGATTTAAACGAATTTGGTTCGCATACAAAACCTAAAAAGAATTATATCTAACAATAATCCCTTCGTAGAATTTTAAAGCGGTGTTATTTTCACCATTAATTAATAATTTGTTTGCCGAAATTCAAAGTGATTAATTAATTTATGTCCGCTGACACAAAGCTGATGGTCCAATCTGAGATAAAATCTTCTTTAATTTAAATAATTTACTCATTAAGAGATGGGTCCGTACAACCATAAATATTAATTGTTTTTGGGTGACGAAATTCTCATAAATTTTGTTTAGACAATTGTGTGTTTTTTTTAAGTAAATACCGCACGAGAATTCTAACAGACCGGAATCAGTGGAACTAAAACATCCCCTTGCGGAATAATAGATGACTGAAGCAAATGAGAAAAAATTCAAAACATATTTTGGCTTTGGCTTCTAATATTTATCAAAGATTTCCGAAAGAAGGCATGTTCGTGTTCATTCCTTTAATTTTTCGACCGATACAATTTTACTAGCCACTCTTGTTCAGTGTAAAATATGTTATCCCGTTGAAAAGTGTCGTCAAAAAAGTCAATTTTACTGGAGAGCGAAAACAAATGATGATTTATGAAACAAACGTCTCGTCGAAAAGAGACACTAGCGACATCTTGCGGAGACAGAATGATCTAAATTAGATCACTCGGGCGTAGGTAATCACAAAAAAGTTAGTTTATAGTTACCAGTGTTGCAATTGAAATGGCTTCGAATTTTCCTTGGATTTGACATATTTAAATACAAATAAACACACAATTTATTTTTACGGGTGTCAACACTAACCAAATCGGGGCGATTTCTTGACGTTTGACGGTTGACGGTTATGGAGGTGGGTGGTTTGGTTTATTTATGGTTATGGAGGTTATGATTGGTTTATTTATGTTATGGAGGTTATTTGATATTTCACAGTTGCAGTTTAAAAACGTCAATAACGTTTGTGGAATGATGATATTATTAGATTAGGCTATTATTGCTATTGCTCTGCTGTCTTATACACGAATCAATACTTTTATGCACCCCAGATATGTGTCCTGTACATCTTTGCGTCGTTCCCGATACATGCAAATTCATTAGTATTAGAACCTGGTCCACTGTACAAATATAATGATTTCTGATATGACTACAAAAATGTTTTGTTTGAGTGCCGTTGCATTTATTGAAATATTACAATGCTAGTAGTTATAAATTATTAAGATAAGTTTGAGTAAACACTGTAAATCTAGTGATCTCATTGGCATTATTGGCAATGGGTAGAGTTGATTGCCTAACCATACTTTTTGATCCGAAATCTGGCAATAAAATTCATCTAATTAATAATACAATCAAAACCTTTATTAAAACCCGGGTTGTCGAGATATTTTTTATCATTATTTTCTATTAAAACAAAATTTCGTTTCATTCTGACGGATGACAGCTGACAACTTTACCAAAATTTAACTTTAAATCCTCAACATCGCTGGGTTAAATAAAAGTAACTTTTTTGTAACTATTTAGTTAACTTTTATTAAAACGAAGTTGAAACAACCCATTTTTGTAAGAAATGATAAAAATGTTACTTTTATTTAACTTAACTAAAAAGTAACTTTGACTATTTTCGATGCAACTGGCCCTTAGTAATATCTTATGATGATTACCAAACAGTGGAGTTTAAAATAGGAAAATCATTTTAGAACAATTCAATCATGTTTCTAGTATCTACTTTGGATAATAATTGCTACCTATTTAATTCATTATTTTCCCGATCGTGATTAGAGAATAACTTAAGCTTTTATCAAATGTAAGTTTTATGAATATTTATCTATCTACTAGCTTCTCCCCGCGGCTTCGCTCGCATGGTATTACGGGAAATTACTGTAGCGCTTGCACTTATCAATTATGCGCCTCCCCCCACCCCCTCCCCCTCCCGCATTCCATACATTTAGTTTTCAAACATTTCGCCTGCCAGCTAAATTTCATAATGCTTTAGCTCAAAGAAAAAAGAATGATCGAATTTTGTTCACTCGTTCGGAGTTTATGCGCTTACAAACACTTCGGATGTTTATTTTTATTTAAATATTTGGAAGTTTGTTAATATAATAAAAAATTACACTATTTATTATTCAGTCTTTATAATAATAATAATAATAATCGGAATAACGGGGCATATTTTGAGATGGTTTGAAAGTTATTTACGTAAAAGAAAAATATCAGTTAAACTCAATTCGCACTTTTCTCACCAGTTTGAAGTATACACCGGTGTTCCACAGGGGTCACATCTGGGTCCAGTGTTGTTTTCATTATTTATCAACGACATAACCACCATATTCGATGGAGTTATGATTCTATTATTTGCAGATGACCTTAAAATTTACAAAACAATAACTAATCCGAATGACTGTTGCATATTACAATCAAATCTTGTGAGGCTACAAGAGTGGTGCACCCTAAATGAACTGTTTCTCAATATTGAAAAATGTCAAACAATTACTTTTGCCCGAATAAAAAATCCCATTAAATTTAATTATAGCATCAACAACATTTTTCTTAAAAGAGTAGAACAAATTAAAGATCTCGGTATTATGTTTGACAATAAATTAACTTTTGTTCCTCATATAAATGAAATAACCAATAAGGCCATGAAATGTCTGGGGTTTATTCTGAGAACAGTTAAAGAATTTCAATCAATAAATTCCTTTAAATTATTGTACACTGGGTTGGTGAGAAGCAACTTAGAATATAATTCTACTATCTGGGCTCCATTATATAAAACCCACCAACAAAAAATTGAAAGAGTTCAGCATAAGTTTTTAAGATTTATTAACTACAAACTGGGTATACCGATTGAAGAACTTAATTATATATACCTAATGGAATTACTTAACATAACCGATTTGACATCAAGGCGCATAAAAAGTGATTTAGTTTGTCTCTTCAAAATAGCGAATGGCAGACTGGACGCCCTCGATTTGACAAATTTTATTAATTTGCGAGTACCTACTCGCGAAACTCGGTCGAATGCATTGTATTCTGTTACCAATTCCGCTAATAATTATTTTATAAACTCTCCTATCCAAAGACTCCATTTACTCGGAAATAAATACAACTCAATCGACATTTATCGTCACCAATCTGTGTCTAAATTCAAACTCAGTATATTAGAATATTTAAAATAAAGCCATAAATATCAATCAATCAATTGCACCTTTATCAAATTATTAATTATCGCAAAACATGAAATATGTGAATAATAAAGGTAGCTAAATAAGAACACATTTAACAACAATCCTCTCGTATTAACTAACTTATTATAACTAACTCACATTTTACTTATATTTCTATTTAAATCTTGGTGCCCTAGCAATAATAATATATTAATGATTAAATTAAAATCGATGGTCTCTTCATGTTCACAATAAAAACAAAATTTAAAACTTATGTATACAAAGATTACCTAAGTACTTACCTTTTTATCCTCTCTCTCTTTTGTATTAATATTATCTTGTACTTTTTGTACCATAATTTGTACTATTTTTTACTATCACACTATACACTTGTTGAACTCATCTGTATAACTTTTCAAGATATTACAACTCATGTATTTTTTATTTATTTTTTTCTATGTGTAGGTACTATTTATCACTGCGTTAATTTTGCTGAATTCTTGAAAAACTTGCTTTCGAACAATTTATTCATGATCAAGTTAATAATAAAATCAACATAGTAAATACCTACACGTTCCTCAATAACTACTTTTAAAGTATCTTAAGCACTCTTCTGTTTTACCATTATTACACTATGTAACTTTTTAACTCCTTTGTACAATTTTAATGATAACGAAACTACATACCTATGTTCATATTATACCTGTTTGTATCCTTAAATTACAGTTTATAATGTTATATACTTGCTTACAATTATACTCCTGAATAACATGTGTAACTTTAATAATGTGATTCTGTAAAAGCCCTCAAGGCGTGTATGAATAAATAAAAAAATAAAAAATAATAATCGTTACGAATTTTATTTTCAATGTAGGAACTCTCATCTGACATTTATTCCAAAACATAAGCTTGTCCAAAAAAAACGAAACATATTCTAATATTTGAATTTTCTGGAGCAGTAGCCGACCAGTAGGTAGGGGGCCGAGTACCTACCAGCATAGAGCTCACAAATATATCAACATCATTTCCATGGAAACGACTTTTTTTTCTAGCAAAAACTCGCTTATTGTTTTTTTTTTTTACGTGAACCCCACACAGGAGGCCCTGAGAAAAATAATTTCCTTCAGGGCCTATGTCATCTTTGGAGATGCTGTGAGGAGAATGCTTTTTAAGGAAAGAAAGGGGAGGAGAGTTCTGGGAAGGAAAAGGGTATAAGGGGTGGGTAGGAATCTGAGGTTCAGTGTGTAATGGTCATCCGCCTCCAAGACCTAGACAAACCTCACCCCATGAACCCGGGCACCCCTGCTAAATCACCAAACGTAGCGAACCACTTGGAGTGACCTATGGCAGAGGTGTTGGTTATCCAATAAAGGTTCCCGGGGCGGCGGTACCCATTCCCGCCTCCCAAATTGAATTAGCGACAGAAAACGGACAACATATATTATATATTAATATTTGTAATTTCATAACGCCAGAGCTAACAATCATATACAGCAATAGTCTTCACATATAATTAAACTTTCTATTGGTGAAAAAAAATTTAAAGTCTTTTTATTGGTTAATGCGTGAAAGCGTAGCAAACAAACTCGAGCAGTTTCGCATTTATAATAATAGTATGGATGGCAAGCAAAGATAACAGTTATTATATTTTCGTATGATTTAGATGTAGGGAAAAGGAATGAAAATGGTAAATCCGAGTTATTTCAATATTTACTGACGGTTTTCGGTGACCCCAGAGCGAAAGTTGGCCTTAACTAGTTTAGTAATCCCGCCAATGTATCTCTTTGTTTCTATACAGAACGCACCTTTGTTCCCGCACAAATGGCCGTAATATAACATCACTTGGGAGTTAGTGTTATAGGTCTCGATTCAAATTCAAATTTGGCTTCTACGCCGACTTCACAGAAGAAAAATGACTCCCCCTTAGCGGTCGAACCGAAGGTACTGGAGCCATGACACTACGGAAGTTGCTAAAATTTGATGTTATTTGAGATCATGGCCAATTATGATTGATTTTTGGGGTGTTTTGACGTGTTGCGCTGGTTTTTCTTCCTCCTTGAATAAGAAAGTATTTTTTAAGGAAATTAAGGTTAGTACATCACATTCTCAAAATAAGCTTTTATTATATACAATACGAGTCGTTTTAATTCTAAATCCGCTGTATCAACTTTCGCTGATTCGGGATAAAACCGCAAAAAACTGTCACATCTCTAGCGTAAATAAATAATTGCATTTTAATTTTTTATGTAATGAAATGGAGTAAAATAAATTCGAAAAGTATTAATTTTTCGTTGTTTGTCTTGCAATGTTTAAGTAGTACTATAAATAAAATTGATATAGCTGATTTTGATACTCACTTCAGGATTTACTCACGATACAGAGGCTTTTGAAACTCAACTGACCTGGCGCGCGTGTTTCTAAACCCGCTATCTTGGCAAAATAACTGCTCGTGATTGGTTGAATTGGTTTTGAAAGTTATTTTTTTAATGATGTAGCGGGTTTTGTTTTTGATCGTGATAAGAGCAGTTTTGAAATTCAACTTGTTCCTCGCAAAAATGTGAACAACATGTCACACTCAGATCAATTTGGCAAAAAATCGGATATAATGGGTTTTAAATTATAAGATCAAACATGATCACGTTTCAGACAGCCTTGCGTTATCCATTGTCAGTGTGATATTGTGTAAATTGTACGATCATTTGTGATTTATAAGCATGATTTCTTTCACTGTGGTTTTTTATTTTTAGTTTTGGAATGTGCACGTTTCTTTCACTGTGGTTTTTTATGATTAGTTTTGGAATAATATCTTTTACCGCTCGTTGTGCCTTGATGACGGACGAAAGCTTTATTAGGATCAAATAATCCCAAAAACCGATCAAGATAATAAATTGATAACAAATGATTCACATTGTTAGGAATATTGAAAGAATTATTTTTAAGTAGTAACGAAGGGTAACATGGAAAATGGAATTAATATTTTTTTGAATGGAATAAATAGTTTCGGAAATGTGAGAGTGCAGGTTATATTTACTTGTTTTGGAAAGGGCGGACGAGTTTTGAATAAGTTAGAAATAGCGTTAAATAATTTTAGGCGAGGAATTTCAGATACATTTTGAGAAAAGTAGAACTAACATAGTTTATGCTCGAAAACGTTACAAGTAACGCTAATGAGTTTTAGAATCAGTATGTAAACTTTAAATAATGTAGACAAGGTACTAAAATTATATGGTTAGTGTGAAAATGTGAGAAACTTAAGATGGCTGTGCACAAGATACTTGCAAAACATAGCATTATTTCGAGATGGCTTCTTGTTTTATTTAAATTACAAAAACGCTCATAAATATGAGGGACTATAGGTGCTACTGCAACATTTATGACGACACTGCACTGAATTGTGCATATAAAAGTAAACTGAAAACTTTACCACAAAAAAAATTAAAAAATAAAAACTACGGAAACAGTGAAAAAACTTATTACCAACAGGAATGATGGATGCATGATTACATCCCTCCACTGCGGTGCAAGACGATGGGTCGAGAGAGTCCGGCTGGGGAGTTCTAGGTTACATGTGCCTCAATTGAGACATTAATACAAATTAAAGACCTAGGCATCACTTTTCAATCAAATATTTCGTTTGTTATCCACATAACAGATTATCTGTTATAAGGGCTTAAAAATATTGGGATTTATAACTAGGCTAACTAGAAATTTTAACAATATAACGTGTATTAAACTGTTATATTTTGCTTAAGTTAGAAGTCAGCTGGAGTACAATTCTTTCGTCTGGAATCCACATTATAATACTCATGTACAAGCTGTTGAAAAAATACAAAACAAATTCTTACGTTTTCTAAATTTTAAAATGGGTATTCCAGCAATTATGTTGAACTATAACTCTCTGTTAAATGATATGAATCTGCTCAAATTGTCAGACAAAAGAATTTTAACTGACTTGGTATTTTTTATATAAAATTCTAAAAGATTTAGTTGATAGTCCGGTATTGCTTGACCTGAAAAGCTTACGGATACCACAAAGTAATACCAGAAGTCAGGATTTATTTCAGTGCAGAAATTCTGGAACTATCTACCATATGTATTCCTCTTTGCCCAGAATACTAATGGAGGGAAATAATTATACCATAGTGGACATCTTTAATTTATGTTTAAACAAATATGAAATATTGATACCGAGGCAATTCAATTATGTACAATAAATACTGTATATTTCTTATTATTCATGTCTAAAAGCCCTCAAAAAGAGCGTTAATAAATAAATAAATTAGTCCCTCCCGATCCGGCCTGCCATGCAGCAGGTGGGCAAATGCCAAGTTAATGCAATATCTAGGGTGTATTTGTTGAAGATCTTACTATTATTATTGATTGGGACTGTAAGGGAATGTGGAGATTGGTTTTGAATAGATGAAGGATCATTGAAATGATTAAGCAACAGTATCAGCAAAAATAAATATTGCCAAGGTATTTCATAATAAATGGTTGTCAGCAAGAAATATTTAACAAAAATCAATACGAAAAGTACATTTATGGTCTAGATAGGTACAACTATTACGATCCGCTTTGTATATAATCCCAGCCCGAGGCACAATACTGTATATACCCCTCGTTAGATAATTATTTAACCTTTCCTTTGTTGCCGATTTCATCGCTACGTCCATTCGTTTTGTAAACCAAATACCCCAGAACTCTCTCAATTACCACTAATTTATCTTGGACCGAGAGGTGGGGTCCGGCGAGGCTTGGCTCTCCTAGTTTTAGCCGTTCCCTGAGCGAGAAGGGTCAACCAGTGATGAAATTTAAAAAATTGCAGAATGGTTTGAGAACTAAAAGAACATGAAAATTCCGGTAGTTTGATGATCCAAATGCACCCAAGATAGTAAATTAAAAAACCGGAGTGTGCAATTTACATTATAACTGATGACAGTCGTTTCTTACCTAAACAACTCACCATGTTATTAGGATGTCACGGCAATAAGTAATAAGTTAAAGATTTAAAGTCCATTGAATATATTTATATCCCACAATATCGTACAAAGAAATGTGACAATTAATCCCGAATGGCAAATCATGTAGACAAACTAATCAACATAACCAGACGAGAACAGCGAACAAATTCGAATGAAATTTCTCTGCGCTTCCGTCGGCGGCCGGCAGAATGTACTCGTACCTGCAGAGTTCTAGTGTGGCCGTGTAAAAAATTATATTTTTAGGCTGTTGTATATCGTACGTAGTGACCGCATACAACATAAAATAAATTTACGGTAAAGTGAAACCTTCAGAATACTGCATTACTAAATAGTGGGGAGGCAATTCACGGTAAAGTGAAACCTTCAGAAAACTATTTGACAAGAGTGAGGAGGCTAGGAGTGAGACCGATTTTACTATCTCATTCTTTCGTCGACTAAATCCTATACGAGTAAGTGTATATCTCTTTTTAATGTCGCTGTTTTTCGTTTCGTCGAGTTTCAAACCACAATGGTGCAATATAAGATTTACTTCAAAAAATGATTTTATTTTTATCTAGAACGGTGGATACGTTTACCTACCTACTACGTAGCGGGCCGGATCGGATGAGACTAGTTGAAGGAGACCTTTTGATTTCTCCAGCCGAACTCTCTCGACCCATCGCCCTGCACTGCAGAGGGAGGAATGGATTCAAACGTCACTTTTGGACACATTGACCCCAGATTCCTACCCAACCCTCATACCTTTTTCCTTCCCAGAAGATACTCTACTTTTTTTCCCTAAAAAAGCCTCGACATAGCATTCCCAAAGATGAAATAGGCCTCAAAATGCAGAGGGAGGAATGGATTCATACGTCCGTCACTTTTGGACACATTGACCCCAGATTCTTACCCACCCCTCATACGTTTTTCCTTCCCAGAACTTACTCTACTTTCTTTCCCTAAAAAGAGCCTCCACACAGCGTCCCCAATGATGAAATAGGCCCCAAAAGGAGCTATGGTAACAAAAAACTCTGTTGTGAGTAGTTCACTATATAAATATTATGCATTTACTGTATGTTAGTAGAAAGTGGATAAATCGCACTAATTTGTTCCAAGAGACAACCTTCTTAATGAAAGTTAAAGCCTACCTAAGCCTTTTAAATTATTCGCAATTAGTGGTCTCATTTTTCCTTTGGTACCGAGCAGTAAAAAATTTTTAAGGTGTAACTTTAAAAGGTTAACGCATTTATAGTACTAGACCTCAGGTAGTCTTGTATAATGCGATTACGAATAAGTTTTCCAGTTTGATCCTAGGGCAAAAGATTTCACCAAAAAACATCCAGAAGAAAAAAAATGGACTATGATACGATAAATCAAGTTACGAATACAAGACCTTGATTGCTTTATTTCAGATAGTTGCGTGAGTTCATAACGAATGTTATGGAACCTGAATGTTAATGTGAAACCTATTTTTGGATTAAGAATAACCTGATAAAATTTTAAATTATCCTTCCATCAAAAGGCGGAAGATGTTATTTGTGCAATGATGGAGGTCTTATCCAGTTAAATATGAGTATTTTTTGTTTGTATAGGTCCTTTTTCTACAGTAATACGCAAGAGTACGATACTCATGAGATGTAAGCAAATTGTTGGGAGCAGTTTACATACATCGCTACTGAAATCACGAGAAATGAAATAAAAAAAAGAATAAAATGAAAACAAAAAATTAAGAAAAAAATCATTTTGATATGTGTAAATTTAATATACAAATTACCTATTTACAGTGGAACAAAAATTTATCGTTTAAACATTAAAATTATTATCCAAAAATGCATTTTTAACAATGTTTTATTTTTTATTGTATTGGCGAAATAAACATAGTCAAATTATTTTTTATTGTTTTTCATTAACTCACAAATAATTGCCCAAGTTGCTTCTAAACTCATGAAACGCTAAAATCCTTAATGGTTTTTATCTTATAATTTAAGACAAAAATAAATAAAGTAGCTACATCCGTACTAGATATTTGATATACCTTTTGGTTACAAAAATAATTTTTAGTTCGTTTGTATATTTTGATCTCAAATCAAAATCTAAGATTTGTATGAAACTGGCCGAAATGGGCCGCGCATACGTTCCTCTTAAAATACTGCAATTTTTAAACACAAAAGTATATTTTAGATACAAAAATCTAAAAGTTAATTTTATCTTGTTTCTATAAAGGTATTTGATTTTACGTTATTTTTAAAAATAAGAAATATACAAGACATTTAAAATTCGTTCGAAAAATTAAATTTTATCATTATCCTTAATATTATCGTTTTTAATATTAGCGAGCTGACTCTAACATTCGTTTTTATGTATCTCTCCTTCTTCTTCTTTTTGAGCGGGTGTTACCGGGCCCTAAATTGTTCGAGTAACGGGGAAGAAGAGTCAAAAAGCGTAATAAACAGATATTTTGGGAATCATAATAAAACAACGAGTGACGAAATGATTCTGAAGATTTTTTTTATTTTTTAATCACCATTTTGTGTTTTATAAGTCGGCTCCCAAATAGTTCATATCGTTTTAAAATGCTTAACGTAATTCTCCCAAAGGAATTTAAACAGAAGAGACGTGAGCCTTCATTGAGGACTTTGGTACCGAAGAGACTGAAATGATAAAAAACCAAAAAAAATTTTTTTTTTTACATTTACGGAGTATTGACATGATTTTTATAGTTATAAAATAAGCATTTGGAAGTGGTTAAGTATTTAAATTCTAGTTTAAAATTTCGTCACCTTAGTTGGATAAGGTTCTAACTACGCCTTACCACGCGGAGGACTTTGACACCTAAGCACATGTTCTTAAGTTTCAAAGTCCTTACCATTGTAAGGTGCAGTTAGAACCCTATCCAAATGAGGTGACGATTTATAAATTGAGATCCTAAATAAAAATAGAAATAATAAAAAATAATCCAAAAATAAAAAAAATATATATTTTTTTTAGTTTTTTTATATGAAAATCTCCTACTACCACCACAGTAAGCCGAAAATGTTGCTTGAGTCATGATGGAAGAGCCAACCGAGGAATCGAACATGCGACGCCCGGGTGGGACACAAACGTGATGCCCACTCGGCTACTGACCGGTCAATAGATAAGATATAGAAAGAGAATTAAAAAAATTTACCCATAACAGTTGTATTTTGTATTATGCTTTCAACTATAATACATCTATTTTCAACTTTCGGACGATATTTTGGGCTAGTAACCGCTTTCAGGGGATGCGTGTTCATGCGTATGTGTGTACACGAGTGCCACCAAAGTTAATAGAGTGTAATGTTATTGACAACGAGTCTATCTGCCGAGTTTCAGCTCGATTGGAAAGTGGATTAATTTCCTCTTCCAATATTTGCGGTCATTCAAGTATGTAGATGTATTTAAAAATAATTCAAAATACATACGCACTAATAACGCCACTATTCTAAATTACATATTAGTAGATGGCTTATTTGCTTTTCAAAATATGGTAGACTGTATAGCTGTCCGTATGATCACGTTCAATGCTGAACAGATGACACATTCGAGAAAGTGGATCAAAGTAGGCAATTATAAGAAGAGGTATTTTTAATTACTAAACTATAATTTTGAATACTTCACATTGTTGTCATTATATCTTTAATATGGTATGTACACATACATACACTTTAATAACCTTTAACATCATCCTTATCATTATCCTTAGTACTCATTTCATTAAGGTTTTAGTATGAACCCGGTAATTTTCTTAAACGAAAAAATATTCTGAACTGAATTTCTGCAATATTATTTTACAAGTAAGTTCTTACAAGATTATAATTTGTACGAAACCTATTCTAGGACACAGTTTCGAAAAAAAATAATTACTTTTTGTAATTTCATGGTCCATGGAGTACAAAAATTCAGATGTAGATTGTATCTCAGTTTCCCAAGAACTTTCATACGTGTTCTGTCACAAAAAGGAAAAAATAAGATTTTTTCATCAGGATGAGATGATGCGGTCAATTAACTAATAATTATCACGAACTCTAAAGGTTTAAATTTCACAGAACTTCAAATATGTATCATTGTCATCAAATATGCAATCAGCGTCATTTCATTTTTTTACGTTCGAAAGATCTGTGCTAAATGCGGATATTTTGAACTATTTTTGAGCAGGAAAACGAGCACAACTATCATGTTGTTATGCTGGTCAGCTGATCTCAATTTGATAGAAAGCTGCAACGGACCTAAATTCAACGTTTAAGGCTCCGTTAAACGCATTCAGAAAGAATAAGATTACTAAAGATGGTTTGAAAGACAGATATTATGTAGTGAATGAATGAGAGCGCTAATGTAAAAAAAAAACAATTGTATCTTAGGTTTGAGCGACTGTTCAAAAAATTAAAAAAGGACACAGATTATTCAAAATAGAATGAATATCTCTAGATATATTTAAAGAAACAGTAGAAATTTTTTTTTACAAGTAACAAGTTAAAAAACAGAGCCAAATGTGATTTTTATCATTTTTGAAGCAAAGTTTGCGATTTTTCTCCATCGAGGGAATTTTATATAATTACTTTTGCAACTGTGCATCTGGTAATCTTAAAAAATAAAATTTATTTTAAGATCTTAAAAACAAGAGTTCAAGAATAATACACGTCGGTAAAATTCGGAATTAGGGGTTAAGACCCCTACGAATGATGAATCCATCCCTAAAACTGCGGTGCATGGCTAGAGACGTCAAAAAATCCGGTAGACATAGCGTAACACGGTATATTACCCCAAAAAAATGTCACGGTAATCTTATCATATTTGTAATTATTTAAATTATTGGTTTCTGAATTTCGGTAGAACTTTGCAAGTAATTGTTTTTGGTCTTTAACTCTTTTCGTCCCCTAAACCCCATTTTAAACCGCGAGCAAAACCGATTGCTCAGGTAATACCATGCGGGGACCGTTCACCCATTTACCACTCCTTTGTGAGTCGAGGAATGTTTTAACCAGAGCATTCTTGTGCTCCGGATACTCCGGGCCATTTCCAACCTCGAGTATTTTTAAACTACCACATGACTACTTATTTAGCGAAATTAAAAATACCTAGTAGTTAGGTAACAACTACTCTGAGTAAGGAAATTGCTTGTTCGTGGTCTTGAGATCTTCTTTATTTAAATTAAATGAAAAGAAACCTTTTCAAAAGGTTTATTTCACTTGCCCATACAATGTGCCCGGAAATTCGTAGTAGATACAAGCGGAAAACTGGTGAATACAACATATTCGGAGTAGATTTTGTGGTATAATTTTTTTGTTATCACCTTTCATTTTCGAGTAAATTGAGTACGAAGTTGGAATTTTTCAGATCAAATTTGAAAAAAAATGGTCGCTAAAGAGGTTTAAAATCAGCTGTTTAACGTCTTTTAAAAGGCGTCGAAGCGCCCACCCGGTTGCGTATTTCCAAATCCTTTATCGGTTCAGTCGCGGTAGCGACATTTTACATTTAAATACACCTCTATATTGGTTATTTTTGATCACTTTGCAAAAAATTTTTTTTTTAAATTAATATAAAATAATCTCTCCAATGAGTGTATTAGAAATTAATATTTTTATTTCTAAATATTTAAATTTTGATATTTTTCACATATTTTGTAAATACACCTCTATATTGGTTATTTTTGATAAAATTATCTTACCAATGTGTATATTAGAAATTAAAAAATTTATTTCTTAATATTAAAATTTTGATATTGAAAATGTACCGCGACTGAATCGGTAAAGGGTTTGTAAATACGCCACTCGGTTCGAAAAAAAGATTGAGTTTTGCGTACTTTTTTGCTAATTTTTTTTCTTGTAATTTTTTGTGTAGTTTCACCAATTTTGTATTAAATTGGATATTTAATGGATTTTTAAGTCCATTTATTCTCCCTCTCCAATTGCGCTACAGCCCAAATCGAGCCTTGGCCTCCCATAACATTCGCCTCCAGCTCCTACTTCCTCGGCGGCTGACTTCCAGTTTGGTACCTGGAGAAACTGTGCTGCATCCCCTCTTACCTCGTCTTCCCACCTCAGTCTGGGTCTTCCCACTATTCTCCTTCCACCTGGGTGTCTAGCCATAATTCTTTTTGGGACGCGTGTGTCCGGCATTCTCTGTACATGCCCAGCCCATCTCAACTTGAATAGTCTCATATGGGCTGAGATGTTAGGAGCCTGATATATATCACACAATTCTTGCGCCACTGTTCCCATGCTTTCACACACATCCTTCTCATTTATTGTGTTTCTACATTTTTGGTTGAGTTTATGTATTTCTACATAAGTAATTAATAGATGTAGTTTTAAAAAGGGAGCAGTTTCTATTGATAATTTATTTGCGGAGGCGAACAGTTTGAGGTTTCTCATATATGTTTAAAAAAAGCAGTGCTTTTTTAAAAACCACTTAATGCTCTCTAGTTGCAATGTTAGTTTATTTAGTTACATTGAAATTGTATAATAAGTTATTTTACTCTTATGAACGCACAGAAATAATATAAGCATGTATTTACTTAGACAATTTTCATTTAGACATCTTTTCAACTTGAAATATTCTTTACTCATTATGTAACTACCCAAGGCAGGGGGTTAGCTGCTAGTTTAAGAGGGATTCAATCCTGGGGAGGAAGGCAAGGGACAAGGGGGTTAGTTTAGAAAATTTATTAAAAAGTTTTTTGGGGCCTCTACTTACCGCAACGTATGATTTACACCACATTGATAACAGAGAAGATGCAAATAACATTGTTGTATTTTCCAGGAATGTAATCTACGAGTACTATTGTTTTATTTTCCTACGCAATACTGATACAACGGGGAGGGGGGGGGGGTTGAACCCACTAAAACCCCCTCCGTATCTATGTCATTTTACCTACTTTTATGCATTTTCTGTGTACCTTGTGTTCATCAAAAGTTACTTACATATATATTTTTATATATGTAATAAGTACATGCAGGGTGTTCAACAAATATTTGACTTATTTTAATCAGTGATTTCTGCCATTATTGACGTGATAACGTCTTATAAATCGATGAATGCCGGCTGCATGCACGAAAAAGCATGTTCATTGTCACATTCCGCCTGAGCCCAGCGTGCAAGCGAGACCACGGAACAAGCGTTCGACCTAAACGTTCGGCTTGTGACGCATATATCTCTCCTCAACTCCATCGTTATTATATGACGTTATCACGTAAAATTATCGTCCGTAAACCGACTTTACAGACAATCAATTTTTTGAGGAGTGAAAAATGTAAATTGGGTGACATTTTTGCTGTTTTTTTTTTCAACATAAACATTTAAAAAAAGTAAGTATTGGGTATTTGGGGTTGGGGTGAGGGGTTTTTTGGTTACTAAGCTGAGATGTGGAAGATTTTTTTTTTTAGGTTTTAAAGAAAAAGTTGTGAAAAAAAACGTCGAAAAAGTCACCGGAGACCAAAATTTCTTTAAAATTCCTAATTACAAATAATATCAGAAATCACTGGTTAAGTACGTCCTTTAACACATGTGTATTTCTTTGGCATTCCAATAGTGTATTACTTAAACAGAATCTCTTTTTGCAACGTTATTTACCCATATTCTTAACACCTATTCACCATACTTTATGTTTTACACGCTCGTGAACTCTTCACTACTAACGCAGGTCTAACTATTCTAACTTTTCTTCCCCCCCCCCCCCCCCCCCCTCCCCCTCTCCCGAGGCTGGAAATCTTAGTGCGGCCCGCGGTTGAAACTACAATCTTTCAAACCGCCCCAGATGGTAAAAAGGTTCCTCACCCTTGAATTATCCCATCAAAATCCGTGGTTTCAACCATTTCCCTATTTTTCAGAAAAAAATTTCCTCACTGATTCTAAAGAGAATCGGACATTGTTCTGTTCCTTCAATTTTTTTTTTAAATTTACGACTTGTTTAAATTTGATTCCCCTGATTGTACATTGTGTGATCTAGATGTGAAAACTTTAGATCACGTAATAGGTAGTCCTTCTCCAAATAAATATCCTTTCTTCTATCAAGCGTTATCTAAAATTGCCTCCCTCCATCATCTTATCTCTTCAAGTCTGAACTCGACTCCAATCTTCCATATAATTATGAAATTTGCACATGTAAATAAAATTGATACATACATTAACCTTTCCTTCTCTGTAATTTTAAATGATGGCCTAGAACACCCTTGCAGGGTGAAAACCAAAAATAACTGAAAAAAAAACAACTTTAATATTATGATATTCAATTCGGACGTTGGAAACCTAGATGTAAAATAAATACTTTAAACCGTTTTACAAACTTACAATCAATTTTTTTTTATATTTTTGCAATCTGAAAATCTGATTGCATACGTGCCGATTCATTTATTTCTTTACTTATTGCCTTATCTTTTCTTCACGTTATTTGCTTTGACTAAGGTACGTTCTTGAGAATTTTCCTCTTCATCGCTTCTCGCTTCTACCGTCATGGACGTTTTTTTCTTGTTTAAAGTGTTCCCGTTTAATCGCTTTATTAAAGTTGCTTTATGGTGGGATGCAATTATTTTGCGAAGCGCCCCGCTGTGATGCAGGTATTCTCAATAAATTATCGTACTTACCACATATTTTACAACTAGGTGCGTAACAAAACTTTGTAAAAAATGTTAAGTTAGTTTTTAATATTAAACTTTTTAAAATGCATGCCTTAATTAACGTAGGTACATTGGAACGATCCGAAAATGCGATCAATTTATATTCTTTCTATTGAAAATAAGATTTTTGAAGAGAAAACTTATTTCGCACAGTTGTGGATTGAAAAACGATGAAACGAAAAATAGAGACCCTAAAAAGAAACACACACATACATACACATAACTGCGAGAGAATGAGATGAGATGTTTCGTAGCCTCCCTAATTTTAGTTTTCTGAAGGTTTTTAGCTATCTATATGTAAATATTTATTAGATAACCAACACCTCTGTCGTAGAGGTGTTGGTTGGTAGTGGTTTGCTAGGTTTGGTGATTTAGCAGGGGTGTCGGTTTTAATGTGGATGAGGTTTGTCCGGTATTCGCGTAACCGTAATAAATAAGTTATTGGAAATAGCGCTATAAATTGGGCTTCCCAAGTTCTCAATATATTGACAGCCTCTGTGGTCGAGGGGTAAACTCTCGTAACAGGAGGCCACGGGTCCGTATCCCGGCGTGCACAACTAAATTTTATTTGATTGATGAATATATATATAAAATAAAACTAGCATATTTGCGGCTAGTCTCTGAATATAATATACTCTCAGTATCGTCCTGCTGTATGACAACCATTCAGATTTCAAACGTTGCTTGAAATGGCATTAGCCGTGTTTGGTGATCAGATCAGAATAGCCAGGTACTTTTCCAAGTTACTATTCCCAATGTCCTTCCCCTCCCCACTACCTTCAGCCTTACAACATCACCCAATTGGGGATGCCGTAGTCTCAATGGCTCCAGAAGGCTGGGAGCATCTGCGACGTTACAAAAGTCAAAATAACAGTTAACATAAAAAAAAAAATTAATTGAAACATTTTTGAGATGGAGACCTCACACGAGATGGGCATACGAAATAACTAAAATAGCTGGCCCCTGCTGGCCGCAAATAGCTCAAGAGGGAGATAAATGGAATTCTTTAGAGTAGGCCTTCACCTTCGCCTGAGAGAGTGGTTCTTGCTTATAAATAATTGAGTATACCTATATTACATTTTTCAACAAGATTGTAAAAAGCATTAATTATACTTTTTATAACTCTGTAACATACATATTTGCAAGAAATAAAAGAATTTTTATTATTACGCAAGAGTTTATCTCTCGAAGGAATACATTTTAACCCAGATTTATTTTGCCCAAAAACAGTTAGAAAATCTTTTCGAGAGCGTTTTGCAGTAAAATATTCTTATTCACATTCGATTTGATCAAATACATAACTAAAGTTTTCAAATTCAAACTTAACCCAAACCCATAAAATAGTTATGGCGACAGCCTTGGCCCAAAAACAACATCATAATTCCATTCGATTCAAAAGTTTATTAGTAAAATAGTCTAAACTCTTCTGAACTGAGAACACCCCCTATAATATTTAACAATACCCGAGACGGCCAGGTCGGGCGAGAGCTTAATGAAGTTATCTCATAAAATGATATTGCCGATAAAATAAAGGAGATACAGGGTGTTGTTCCGCCCCATACTCGCCGGAATTGCAACCTCTGATGGGAATTTAGATCAAGCCTTATTTACACAGAATATTGGTTTATCAGGCATGTACAATATTACAGATACAAGATACAATATTACATTGATTTATGCATAGTTATATAATAGAGCTCTTAACGTAAATAAACTGCGCATTTAGGAGAAGCGGCAGAGCGTCCTTTTTCGTGTAAAATTTAATTTTGGATTTGAAGCCAAAATACTCAACCAAAGGTTTTCCAAAAATCTATTACAAATGTGAGCTGTTATATTTATTTGTGTTTTTATTTACAATATATAGGCCACAGATATAGATTTTTCGTGATTCATATATTTTGGTATCTTTCGTTTTAATCTTTTTAGGGTTGTTTGTGTAGTAATTGTTATTTACATAAAATAGTAACACTTAAACTCGCGTTATGTAGGTTTTACACCATCTCATTTTTCAGCCCGATTCCCGTATAGAGACCAAAGACCAAATTTTTCCCGTTACGCGATCGCTATTTTCATCTCTATTTTCATGCTTACGATTTCAGTTGGCATGACAGCAAACAACATGGTTCATGTGTTATTTGCACTGATGCCAATTGAAATCGTAAATATGAAAATAGAGATGAAAAAAGCGATCGCGAAAAGCGTAAATTTTGTCTTTGGTCTCTATACGGGAATCGGACTGAAAAAAGAGACCGTGTAAAACGTACATTAGTCTCATGGACCGATAACATTAATAAAGTGTTACACATCTATTCAGCATCGACGCGAGTGCCATATTAAACAATTTATTTATTTATTTATTTATTTATTAAAATATATAGATGTACATAAAAACATAAACTGCACATCTCATGCCTAACAACAAATTAAGAAGCTACTAAAAACCGCAAAGTCCCAGTGATGTTAATTTTTCAGAAAACAATGATTTATTAATTTGTTGGTCTGAGAGACCAACGAACAAATATACTAAGGTTAATGGAATAATACGAAAAACTGAACATGGTAATAATAAAGGTTCTAAAGGTTCGCCTCTTTCAAATAACCTGTTCCGATTCATTGAACAATGGGCACTTGCCTTGATATTTCCGGCCAGAGATATTTCCAGCAACATTATGAATATTAATCAGGTTTTCATCAGGCAGTCTCGTACTCAATTATGGCAAAGAAGGTTTCGGAATTCCATTAGCAAAGAAGAGCAATACCAAAATATTATATCAACAATGCAAAAGCGCTTAATATTTTTTGTATTAAAATTAACCATTAAAATTGCACATTTAAGTATAAATAGGGTATTTTCACAAAATTTTGGATTTTTATAATTTATGGAAGATTCAAAGTTTACCATTTATTTTATTTATTTATTGTTCTTCAAAGGTAATACAATTAAACTTAACAGTTACGGAGAGTATCAAATGTAAAATCATGCAATGTCTATCGTTTTGGAGTCCGGATCTTTGGAGGAGACCCCACCACTTTCAAAGGGGAAACACATATGGTTTCCTCCTTCACCGCACAGGTCAAGACTCTATTTTTTTGTATTGAACTTTACATTTATTTGAACGGCTCTAGACCCTTCAATGTCTATGCATACGGGGTTAGTAAACAGTATGCAAGTACTTACATTAACTTTATACAAAAAAAGAAATGAAAGTAGCAGCCTGTGGAATAATTCTTCTTAAATAGGTAACATAAAAAAATGGAGATAAAAGTGATAGTAAATGAAAAGGAATATAAAGAGCTGTAACCAGTCGAAGAAACCTGTCAGTATCAAAGTCAGTGTCAGAATCACCACTATTTAGAATTGAAACTATGTTTGAGATGCCTTTAGCCGTATTTGTTAACCAGATCTGAACAGATAGAACTTCCCCATCTTCCTCCTCCGCATCTCTATACCCTCCTCACAACCTTCAGCCTCACAACATACCCCAATTGGTTATGGCATAGGCTCTCACTGGCCCCAAACAGTTAAGAGCAATTGTTGGGACTCTAGTGTGGTATTTCACATAAAAAACCTTATGGTTTCCTTTTGTAAACTATATTAAATGGGAAATAATATCGGAAATGTTAATTTTGTTATGCTCTTAATCCCCTGTTATCATCAGCGAATCGTTTTTATTGCAATTGCTTTACAAAATGAAGATCACAAGAGATGACTACTTTTCACTCTGGAAAAATTCTTTGTACTGTAATTTCTCCGTAATATCACACAAGTCAAATACAAACAATAAAAAAAAACGTCCACGATCTATCCTAATAACAAATTTGAATCATACGATAAACAATGGTTCATTAATACGACCATGTTCGAGACTGAATTATTGGAAGTTATTAATATTAATGGTTTAGAGATAAAACGTTTCAGACCGAACGCAAATCAATTAGCCAAAACAAACGATTTTAAAACATTCGTTTTTTGAGAGTCTGATCGATTTTCAGCTTCTGTGAGAGTATCCCTGATTGAATTAAATAGTATCCTATCCTAACCCAACCTAACCTTTACCCTTCATAACCTTTTGAGGATTATTTATCAACGAGCGTACATTATAATTCATCTAAACCATAAAATTATTCGAGTGGATTCCCCAAAATTTCAGCATAATATAATCTGATTTACGAATACAATTTTTTTATTGAATATTTCCAGTTATTGTAAAAGCTGAATCGAAATTTTGTAGGAATACTTTAATCCTATTAATTTCGTCGAATAATTACCCTTCCATGCGCATATACATATATATTAAAAACACTGAACATTACGTGATTTTACATTTGTTGCCCTACATTACAGTTGATACTATTTTAACTGCTGTTGATAATACATGCTTAAGATGAAACTATGAAATCCTATTTAGATTCATCTTTACGACAAATCGGTTTACAGTATGAACATCAAAAATATGTTACGTATAAATTGAAGCTTTTACTAACTTTTCGTTGTATTGGAATTACAAAACAATTATTATTTACATAACAAAAAATATAAGCGTAATCCACTAAAAAAAATGTTTTTTCATGACTTAACTATGAAGTAACATAAGAAACAATTTTTAAAATACCCCTTAATGGCTCAGACTATTTATGAGGTTTGGTATGATCTAACTTTTTTCATTCTTATTAAATTATGCACAAAATAAATTTAAAAAAAACATATATATATATATAACATATATTGTTTTTCATAAAATTAAAAAAAAACACTTTTTCGCTTACTTGCCTCGTGAAAATACGAAGCGCGATTTTTAATTTTGTATGGCATATGAATCGAAATATTTCTAGCGTTTATATTCCTCTTAATTGCATTACTTTTAAAGAACGATACATAAAAATATAGACTGTAAACTTTGAATTTTCCATGTATTTTCCAATACATTAATGGTAAAAATACCCCTTTTTACATATCTTATGTTATTAATTTTAATACGACAAATATTATTAACGACTTTTCCATTGTTAATAATAGTTTGGTATTGCTAATGGAATTCCGAAACTTTCTTTGTAATAATTGAGTATGAAGCTGCCTGGTGCAAGCCTGATTAATATTCATAATGTTACTGGAAATATCTCTGGCCATTAATGCAAGTGCCCTTGTTCAATCCCATTGAATCGGAACAGGTTATTTGAAAGGGTCGAACCTTTGCCCTATTAGGATTTTATGGCTTCGAGTCTCATGTATATTATTATTGCTACCAACATATTTTATGTTACTTCATTAAGTTTAGTAGGTATATTCGCGCGTTGGTCTCTCAGACCAACAAATCAATAATTTGTTTTTTTCTCAAAAATTAACTCCTCAATTTGTTGTTAGGCTTTGTTTAGTATGGCACTCGCGTTGATGCTGAATAGATGTGTGACACTTTATTACTATTAGCAGTCCGTGAGACCGACGCGAGTTTAAGTGTTACTATTGTATGTATGTTCTTTGAATCTAGTTGAGAATCCTCAATCCATTTGTCCGATAAAAGTGGCGTTACAGTCAGCATGGTCACATTTTAATTCATATATGCCACCGCTATTAAATAAAGTATTTCTACTTTTGGAGTCTTTAAGGCTGGTTTCTATATTATTATTGGTTCTAAAAGCTACATTTAATCCAAAATTTTTAATTTCTTTTGCCATTTTTAAAGATATTAGGCAGAAAATTTACGTAAGAAATGACGTTTGGAAAAGAAAATATATGATGTGTGGATAGGAAACCGGAGTTCAGTATGTCCAGATCATCCGCCCTGTGAACCTGGATACCTCTGCTAAGTAAATAAACTTAGCGAACCACTTGGGGTGACATATGGCAAAGTTATCGGTCCAACGATACGAATCGTATCTCAAAATTATTTATTTTTATTATATTTATTTTTATTATATTTATTTTATTTTACAATTGTATTTATTATAGATTGCCAGATACATTGACACTTTTACTTAAGCGATTAACAAGAGTACTTAGCCTTATAAAATTTACCATTTACGCAGAGTATTTCAAAATTGAATTTATCATTAGATTATTTAGTTCGTTATTAGAGCATCGATATTTCTAAAAGGCGGTACCATTCGTTAAAAATGAAAACAAAGTTATAAATGTTGTATTCCGGTATCAGTAAGTAACCGAATATCTTTCGCGAAATTAGGTTCGAATTTTTTATAACCATTCCCATCAATAAAACTTACCTTCGAATGTGTTTAATTGGATTCAGGAAAACTTTAGGTACAGCCTGTTGGTAATGTGTTTAGGTTCTTTATAGTAACGTAAATCTACAAAGTACGTAATATTATTTTCAAAGGATTAAGTCTGCGTGTTTGTATAACGTTTAACAATACAAGGGAGAATCGTTTAAGGACATCCATTTCGGAATATTTAATTGGTTTCTAGTAAATTCAATTCGTTACATGTTCCTAATTTCATTTATTTATATACTGTTTGAAACATTCAGAGTGATAACAATTATTACATTTAATTAAATTGCCATCGGGATGTGCACAGATGTTAAAACTCCAAATAAAAATGTTCACAGGATGCTTAAATCAAAGTTTAGTTTTTACTGGGTGGAGATGCTTCTAGTCATGTAACAGAAATAATAATAAGCAAAAAAAATATACAAAACATAGTAAATACACAAGACATTAGAAATAGACGATTAGAAAAAGCCATAGAAATAGACGAAAGAAAGAAAAAAACATATAAAGCTTTTACATAATTGCACATTAGCTCACGCTTTATTTAAATATACGAGACTTCTTTATAAAGATATCTTTATCGTCACTTTCTACGGCAATATACAATCCACAAATTTGAGACAGTGAATTGAATTAGGCAATATTGTCATTAAATGTTGTGTTCTCACAATCAGTATCTCCAACATGTCTTGGAAGGAGGATTTCTATTAAGGAAGAAATAGAGTTCTTTTGGTTAATCTGTGATTTATTAATACTTCGCGTATTACAAGTGGTGACTACGGTTAGTCGATCTAACTAGTTAGGTTCAATTATAGCCAGCTCCTATATCTGGTTCCCACTTTCTTTTGTGGGAACTGCTAACCTCGGCCCTCGGCCCTCGGCCCTCTGGTGAACTAACTAGGAACCAATCCTGCCGCCATCTTGCGGACTTTCAGGAAAGCTTTTATCCCTGCCATCTATGTGAGAAGCTCGGAAGCTTTTAGATATCTCACATTAAATAATATAAGATTAAATGTTTCATGACTCCTTAAAAAACAATAAGTAAAAATGGGATTTCAAAGACTAAAATTTGTTTGAAAATGCGTATTACGTGTCTATTAGAAAACGAGTGAGCACAGAGGGGAACAATTTTATCGAACCCATTGGGACCATGGCTAACTCAATTTGGGGAAAGATGTGTGACTGGAGGACGTATTTAAGGAAAAGATATGAAGATTGGTAATAATGTACTTTGCGCCTTACATCTGACTAAAACCATTTCAAGCAGAATTTCATTTGTGAAAGGTGATCTATAACGGTTGGAATGCTGAGAGCAGTTGGGTATCACTTCGTAACGGATTGATAATTGCTATACAGTTAAACTTTGAAATTGTAACAGCTTAACTTTGAAATATTAAATTAAGGTGGGGACTAGCAAACATTGTGTCCCATAATGCCTTCTGGTGGCTATTTTATTTTAGTTCATTTAAGGTTGACGAGGTTTGCAAATAGTCCCCGTGAGCGCTCAGGCCATGCGCCTTTTGTGCCGATTTCTCATTTCACCTCATCCCTTTAACAGTAACCCACCCGTCTCTTTTATAAAGTTGTCATTGGAAATTTGACTTTGTCTCCTGGTTCCACAATGCGTCTTGTCAGGTATCTCAGTATTTGAACTCCAGAGCGGGTTATTAGCACCAAATATAAACCTAAATCAATTTTTTTATTTTTATTCAATTTCCCTGAGGCAAAATAATTTTCCTCAGGGCCTCTTATGTGGAGGTAATGTAAAAAAATTGCCCCATTTTACTGTTCACTTAAAATCGTCTTCCGATATCTCAATTCTCAATTCAATTTGGTCAATTCTCTTTGTGAAAAGGATACTCAATTCTCTCATGGGTCTCTTCACCCTCTTCACATTTCCAGCATCTTTTTGTGTGATCCACTCCTAACAGTTGCATGTGTCTCCTGAGGTGGCGGTGTCTCGTTCGTAGCCGTCCCCATTTCATAATGTCCATATTGAGTGTGCCTTGTTCGTCTAGGTCTAGGGCTTGCTCCATTTGTGATAATTTTGGATTGTCTCATTACGAGTGCCCTCTCCCATTCCTACCAGTTTTTTTTTTACACGGGAGGCCCTGAGGAAAATTATTTCCCTCAGGGTCTACGTCATCTTTGGAGATGCTGTTTAGAGAGTCTTCTGAAGGAATGGAAGGAGAGGAAGCTCTAGGAAGCGTTGAGGTATTAGGGGTCAGTGTGTCTAGAAGTGATGGACACACTGAATGAATCCATCCCACTGCAGTGCAACTCGATGGGTCGAGAGAAACCAGCTAGAGAGGTGAAAGGGTCTTCCCAAACCGTCCTTTTCCGATCCGGCCCGCCACACCACCACCGAGCCACCTGGAGTGACCTATTACAGAGGTGTTGGTTATCCAATACGGCGGTACCCATCCCGCCTCCCATGTTTTCTTAATTTCCCGAAATTCTCCATTTATGTCTTTTATCTATTAAGAGGAATATAAACGCTAGAAATATTTCGATTCCCAAGCCAACCAAAATTTAAAATCGCGCATCGTATTTTCAAGAGGCAAGTAAGCGAAAAAGTGGTTGTTATTTATTTTGTGCATAATTTTATAAGAATGAAAAAAAAGTTAGAACATAAAAAACCTCAAAAATAGTCTTAGCCATTAAGGGGTATTTAAAAAAAATGTTTCTCATATAATTAAGTCACGAAAAAATATTTTTTTTAGTGGTTTACGCTTATATTTTTTGTTATGTCAATAATAATTTTATTGTAATTCAAATACAAAAAAAGCTAGTAAAAGCTTTAATTTATACGTAGCATATTTTTTAATGTTCATACTGTAAACCAATTTGTCGGAACGATGAATCTAAACAGTATCTAAATAGGATTTCACGGATAGCTTCATCTTAATGAAAAATCTCCTTTTTTTAGTTGTTTTAATTTAATAAGTTTAAATAAACAAATAACAAAGCCTCATTAAGATTTCTTTATATAACAAAACTCACTGAGCAGTTTTGTTTTTCCATTTTTTCCTCCGTTCTATCCCTCAGAGGTCTCTCATTGTCATTCCAAAGGCGAAGCTCCAACCTTTTAATGAACGCTTCGAATAAAGGCTCTGCCGGGAATAAAAAAATTACTGAAAAGAGGAATTAAGGAGCACTTCAAAATGGCACTGCCCTCCCTTGTGGTCATTCGGGGGAGGGGTTGGATGAAATAATAACTCTTTGAGAGTATTTGATTCTTTTGGGTACAAGGTGTATAAAAAACAATAGGTCAAAAACAGTAATATCAGTGAAAAAATAACTTAAATAAAAATTGTATCGTTATTTAAATTATTTTAAGATGTAAGTGAAAAATCAATTCGATGCAATAGAACCTCAAAGAAAGAAAAGAAGAAAATTAATATTTCGTCGATTTAAAAAACACTAAGGACGGGTTGTTTCAAAAAATTTGATGGATTCATCAAATATTTGAAGTTGATTTTCACGTTCTGTGTAAGTTCTTTTCAAGTTCTGTTATTATATAGTTATAGGACAGTTGCTTCACAATACTGAAATAATCACAGAACTTGAATAGAACTTACACAAAACGTGAAAATCAACTTCAAATATTTGATGAATCCATCAAATTTTTTGAAACAACCCGTCCTTTTTCATTCGTTTAGGTTTAATCATTCGCCATTATATTTTTCCCGCGTATTTTAAAAACACTTTTTTACTGGTTTACAATGAGGGTAAACCAATTCAAAAAGACTTTCACCCGCATTTTTCTAGGTCTTCCTGAGTACGTAATATATAGAATCCATACTATACTATACTATACTATACTATACTATACTATACTATACTATACTATACTATACTATACTATACTATATACTATATACTATACTATACTATACTATATACTTTACTATACTATACTATACTATATACTATAATATACTATATACTATACTATACTTTACTTTATACTGTATACTATAATAATAATAATAATATATTATAAATGCGAAACTGCTCGAGTTTGTTTATGACCTTTTCAGGCATTAACCAATAAAAAGACTTTAAAAATTCATTCACCAATAGAAAGCTAAATTATATGCGCAGACTATATGTTATATATGATGGTAAGCTCTGGCGTTATGAAATTATAAATATTAATATATTTTATTTGTTATACGTTTTCTGTCGCTAACAAAAGCGAGTTTTTGCTAACGTCAGAAAAAAATCGTTTCCATGGAAACCATGTTGATATATTTGTGGGCTCTAAGCTGGTAGGTACTGAGCCCCCTGGTCAGCTACTGCTCCAGGAAATTCAAAAATTAGAATATGTTTTGTTTTTTTTTGGACAAGCTGGAATAAACGTCAGATAAGAGTTCCTACATTAAAAATATAATTCGTAACGATTATAAGGACTGAATAATAAATAGTGTAATTTTGTATTTTATTAACAAACTTCCAAATATTTAATTAAAAATAAACATCCGAAATGTTTGTTAGCGCATAAATTCCGAACGAATGAACAAAATTGGATAATTCTTTTTTTCTTTGTGAAATTTAGGTGGCAGGCTAGATGTTTGAAAACTGAATGTAAGGGAATGAATGTATGAAATGCGGGAGGGGGTGGGGTGGGGAGGAGGGGGGATAATTGATAAGTTCAACCGCTACAGTAATTTCCCGTAATACCATGCGAGCGAAGCCGCGGGGAAAAGCTAGTAAAAAATAAATTTAAAAAACTTACAAAACTGCTGACGGTGCGGCGAGTTCAACAGTAGACGTCAGAGTGTGGACTAAATTATTGGATTTTTTTATATAACGCCTAAATTTAGATAATTTTTTTTTGTGAATACCGCACAAGAGTCCCAAATGCTCCCGTCTGGAGCCAGTGATACCATGGCACCCCCGACTGGAGTATGTTGTAAAACTGGAGCCGAAAGAGATTGGAAGAAAAAGGTGGGGATATACCTGAATTTTCAGATCTGGTCACAAAACACGATTTATATACCATTTCATGCGACGACGTTTGAATTCTGATTAGTGGACTTAACACCATGACAATATTGAGAGTATCTTCCACTCTGAACATGTCGCAAATATACATTATGTTATTATAAGTGATGAAATTGTGAAATAAACAATACAATCAAATAAAAGTTATTTACGTATTTTGGATTACTAATCGAGAACCTTTTCCTGGACCACGGAAGCCGTGATTGGCCAATCGTCGCAACGAAAAAGGAAATATTAATCAATGGTATGTAATGTATGTAAAATATTATGGTGTTCTGAAAATAATTATATTTTGAGTGTTACATTTAAAAGGAGAGAAAATAGCAGCTTCGAAGTTTTACTTTATGATGAAACGTTGATCTTTTGTGGTTTATAATGTTGTTCTGGTATATTCTAAACCAAATACGAAACAATTTTCACTCCCTTAAGCTGGTTTTTCTTCGTTTCCACAATCCCAAAGGGCAGTTTCAGCCACGACACAGAAGAGGTTTTGATTGAATTCGAATTTATTCATCTCTTTTTACAATTGGCGTCTATCGTCTGGTAAAGGGTTGAATCGATTATAATAGTATTACTTGGAATTAATTTTCATTCAAAATTTAAGAGCATCACGAAAAGATTCATTACAGTATTATTATTAAATTAAAAAACAGCACAGTCGCATTGTTGACATTGTTTCAGTTGCATTGTTGACAAGTTGTCATGGTAGCGGCTCACGAACTGTCATGTTTTTACATATAAGCTCAGAAAAATAACGATTTCGTTAAGGAGGTTGATTGCGATTGCGTCGACAACTGTTTTTTTTTCAGTTTCTCCATGAGCGGACAGCCTTAGAGTTAATATGGAAAATGTTTTCATTAATATTTAAAATAATAAAGGCCATCTCAAAATATTTACTGAATATGGATCGCTTTTCTCGAGGGCATTTAACTAAACATACATTTTCAAAATTTACATCAAAATTTACAATATAGTAGATGACGAACATCAATTGGTTGTTTTTAAGTATGCCTTATAGCTCTTTGTTAAAATAATAATACCCCTGAAGTTATCGCTTATCAGAAAGGTGTACATGATAAATATATTATATGTATCATAAAGGTAAAAAAAATACGTTTGGCAACTCATTCTAAAGTAAATTGATGAAACACAGAGCACTTTGTGATGTGTTGATTTGCGCTCTTTTTTTACTCTCATTTGAGTTATTAAGGATAAAATAAAAATTCTTTCCCAATGGTAGGAGTGGTAGTTCAAATACATAGATGACTCTACGGCTATAGACTTGTCAAAAAGATGTCGGTAGTATATAGGGTCGCCTCTCCACGGAAGGTGTAAAGGTTCAGAGAACTGTGAGAGTAGTTGACCTCTTGGCTCTTATTTCTACAGCATTCTGTCTACATTCATTCTGCCTCTACCAGTTCCATACCACACCGCCTTGCTTTGGGATTGGTATCAGCCTTATGTTGTGGACTGCTAGTTTCGTCTCTTTCCAAATAAATTTTCGTGTTACCCTTCGTTCAATATCCCTACCAGTCATCTCTCGTAAACATACTTCCAAACTATGGCCACTTCTTATAAATTTTATAATTCAACATTTTTTGTAAAAAATCATTATTTGGTTTGGAAAGGCGTATTTAGGAAAGACTACTGTAATAAATACAATATCCTCACCATTCAAATACGTTTTTTTTTTAAATTCCAAGACTACCACTATTCGTAGGTATATGGTTACATGGGTAAAAGCGTTAGTTGTTGGTTGTTTCCTTAAAAACTACGTTTAAAGTTGTGTATTTGCTATCAATAGTTGTTAGTTATTAGTTTACTGAATTAGTTTTTCAGCTGAGAACCAGGTCTTCCAAGAGCAAATTTATGGATTCCCAATATCAACCTACGCCAATATCGTTTAAATCCTACGTAAAAGAAAATTTTGGCTTCTTGAACGAAAATAATATCTTTGCATTTTCGATAGCGGGTACTTCCTTCAAACTTTTTGTGGAGAAGGATTTGGAAATTTTTACCAATTTATCAAAACAAGATTATTGAGTTTCGAGTGACGTTTTTAATTTAATGTCAGCCTTTTCTTGAATAGTAAACGATTTTTTTAGAAATTTCATGGAAATTTCTATAACTAACCCAGTTAGTAAGATTTGTTGTGTTGTTTACCCCAACTCAGGAATTGTGCTCTATATTGTATTAAAATTTAAACTTATGTGTGATAGTTTGCATTTTTTTTTTAAATAATAGACTACTTAGTATTTTCGACTAGTTTAGTAATTGTCCTATTATATATATCCCATCGAATCAAAAGGTTTTGTGAACTGCGTGATGTTTGAAATAATCTTTTTTTTTTTGTGGGTACTTCACAAGAGTTCTACTCTCACCGTCTAGCTCGTCGCCAGGGAGACTATTGAATCCACAATTGGGGTATGTTGTGAGACTGAAGTTAGTGGGAGAAAATCGGGAAGAGGAACGTGAGAAAATACATGACAATTCAAATCTGGTCGTTTAACACGGCTTATGCAATTTCAGGCAATTTTTCGATACTGATTGTCTGGTCTTGTACCACGGCGATACTGGAAGTATCAAATACTCTGAAATGTGGAGCTAATATACTTTACTGGAGGTTATCCACCAATTGCCGGTCCTGCCATGCGGTTCTGTATCTTGTGTGGATACGGAATCGATTCCATACGTAATCGCCTGTCAAATTTGTGTGATCTTCTATGGCTTGCAATCAATTTTTCTTTGGGCTGATGTGTCAGCTGTCAGCGCTGTTGCCGACTTCAATTAGCTTAAAACACGAAATGCTGTAAGTATACATGATTATTTATTCATTTAACGTACGTTTAAAGTTATATACCATGGATATGACATTTGCGAAGTAGGCGACAGCGCTTACATCTTACTCAGCTTACACATCAGTCTGTAGAAAAAGCAATTGCAAGCCATAGACAATCACACAAATCTGACAGGCGATTACGTATGAAATCGATTGCGTATCCACAGAAAATATAGAATTGCCTTTCTGGTATAAGTAACAGATGGTTACTCCTTCAAGGCTCTCGCGAAGACTACATATTTTCAGTGAATAAATTGCAAAATAACTCAAATTAATCCAATAATTTTACTGCGAATGCCGGTATTTAAGCCCGCGATCTCGGAATTCGGTTAAAAAGCGTACTAAAACCCGCGTATACGCTTAGAGCACCCGTTTGTTTAAATCTTTAAAAACTGGCTTACCGCTGTCGTAATGGATTAAAAATAAAGCTTACAAGCCAACATCAACAATATATGTTTTTTATATTTAAACCTTTAGAGGGAAAAATATTTGTTGACACTGAGATTTTTTGTGATAAATATGTTTTACTTACTCGTATTTATCCTTGTAAACCTAATTTGTAAGGCAAATTCTTATATATCCAAACAAGAGTATATTATAATATAGTCATCTGAGAAGTTTGCGATTTTGTCAACGCGGTTAAATTACTGATAAATTATTTATTTCACATTACTTACTTGCCAGTCTGTGCCAGTAGAATAGACCTGGCAGGCTTTCCCAACCTATTGAGGTTTTATTAATTGAAAAAGATTTTTTTTATAATTTGAGTATAAAAACAGAGAAAGGTCACCAGTACGCTGGAATTACAAAGAATCACTGCCGTCCGGTACGTCTGCGTCCGCGCTCTCCACGCTGAGTTGAGTTGAGGAGCCTTAACAACCATGGAAATTGGAGTATTGACCCAGAAGAACAGAAGAATTATCACCGTAAACGATCCGCATGAGTCTCGTGGTCATCGCTCTCCCAATTGTTTCATTTCACTGACCTGTTAAAATTATTTGTTTATAATTGAAGAAGAAGATAACACTAATAATATAAAGGAAAATATGAAAGAGAACAGGACACAGAAAATTAAAAATATAATGATCACAACTGGAACACGAACTCAGAGCCTCTCGTCTTACCTGAACAAACTTGATTCGGTTACTGAGACCTTTTATTTAAACGTCATTTTTGTCAATTTAAGAATCCAATCTCAGAATATTAATCCTATTTCAGAATTAATATTATTGTCTTCGATTTTTTTTCTCCGTATTATTGGCAGCTACCTTATTCATTGGAAACAATTATTCGATGAAATGGTTTGTAACCTAGGTAGGGTCTCGGATAAATGTATCCGATTTTTTTTTTCTTTGGAATTATTGTGGGGCTATAATTTCTATTGAATTTTTGTAAAAGTCTAAATAATTATTCAATTTTCATTGGAACAATTCTCATTTTATAACTTTTAAAGTAAGACGAGAGGTTTTCGTTGCGACCGTTATCTCTTTATTTGTCTGTGTCATGTTCTCTTTTATTATTTTTAACCCTCGACTCCTTGCAGAAACGGGCGGTCCGTTTGATAGATTCTCCCAACATAATAAACGTATTGCAATCTCTAGGGCACAGGCGTCAGGTGTGAATGCTGTCCCTGTAATACAATGGAAGATACTCCAAGAAACTAGCGTCATTGATCCCCTCGGCACCGGTGCATGGTCGGGAAACACGCCAAACATGCGTCCAACACTTGTACACTGTTGACATTAGTCACATGAGAACGGGAAGTTTCTACAACTCGTTCTTGATTTCAACAACTCGGCTGTGGAACAATTTTCCGACCTCTGTGTTTCATCCCTCCTACAACAACATGTTCACTCCATCTTCTCCTCAAAAACACCTTCCACACAGCGTATTCAAAAATGATATAGGCGCTGAGAGAAATATTTTACTCAAGGCTTCGTGTGTGGCACCGAAAAATTCACCAAACTTACGTTAAAATATAACGTAAGTTTGGTGGATTTTTCGGATCCATGCCAACTCAGAATCAATTCAACTCAACACTTCTTTGAAAACTCATTAAAAGCAATGAAAAAAATAGAAATAACCTAACGTTACGTAACCTATTTTAACCCTTTTTTATATATTTTTTTCATCACATTTAATGACTTTTAAACGACGTGTTGATTTGATTTCATTCTGAGTTGTCTGGTCACCGAGTTTTTCACTGTTGATTCTGCTTTGGTTTGATGTTATTATATCATTCAATTATTATTGGTCCTTTATCCATCCTCTCCGGCGAAGGGTCAGATAATTTGCCCCGAATGTCAATAAAAACATGATACGTAAAACGTAGTACCGTGATGTCATATTTGTTCTGTCCAGTTTTTCTCCACACCTTTCAAAACATTTCTCGGTACCAATTATTAAAAGGTTTGGGCTTATATTTTTTAATTTTTTACGAGAAAAACTCTCTTTTTTATAACTTTTTGAAGGTTATTCCCATCAACGTAATATATCATTGAAGAAGAAGATAACACTTTTAAATCTAAATGAAAATATGAAAGAAAACAAGACACAGAAAAACAGAAAAAGACAATGGTCGCAACTGGGACTCGAACCCAGACCTCTCGTCTAACCGGGACGGTGCGTTTTCCAATTTCGCTATTGCCATGAAAAAGAACTAGTTGAAGATAATATTAATGATTCTAAATATTTGAAATATGAGATTGACAAATATGACGGTTTGACAGAAGGTGGCAATAGCGAAATTGGAAAACGCGCCGTCCCGGTTAGACGAGAGGTCTGGGTTCGAGTCCCAGTTGCGACCATTGTCTTTTTCTGTTTTTCTGTGTCTTGTTTTCTTTCATATTTTCATTTAGATTTAAAAGTGTTATCTTCTTCTTCAATGTTATATTTTTTATTTTATTTTATTTATTTGTTTATTTATTTTTCATTTTTTTTTTTTTTATGAAAACAAATAACTTTGTGTACACCACTATTTAATAAACAATATTAACATGTACTTTGTGTACACCACTATTTAATTAAAAATATCGAAAACTCTTCGTCAGGATAATAAGTTATTTGTTTTCATTAAATTAAATAATGATGCCACAAAGTGAATTTGAGAATTTTGAAGAAATAATTATATTTTATTAATTAAGAAAAACTTATTAGAGATAAATATCACCATAATACCAATGATGATTAAATTGTGCTTTCAATATCGACTTTTCTCGAACCTCGAATGGAGGGGAGATCCTATATTCTATGGACATCTCTGTCAGATAAACTCCATGACTTCTGCGATCTCTCTACACTAGAGTCATATTTGTCTTGAATCTTGAACCATTACAGTGACGTAGGATTTAATAACTAATAAGCAGTCACTTTATGGTTTTACATATTAATGAAATCAAATTAAATTACCAAACGACGGCCTCCGTGGTCCCGGGGCAAGACTCTCGACTCACAATCCGAAGGTCGCGGGTTCGAACTCGGCGTGCGCAAATAAATTTTATTTGATTAATTTGTGTTTTTTCACAATTTATTCATTTAAAATAATATATTTGCGGCACGTTCCAGAGTGGAAGATACTATCAGTATCGCCCTGGTGTAAGACCACCATTCAGAATTGAAACGTTGCTTGAAATGGCTTTAGCCGTGTTTAGTGACCAGATCTGAATAGCCAGGTACTTCCCCACCTTCCTCTTCCCTATCTCCTTCCCCTCCCCACTACTTTCAGCCTCACAACATACCTCGGTTGGGGATGCCATAGTCTCACTGGCTCCAGACGGGAGCAGTTGGGACTCTTGTGCGGTATTAACTGTAAAAAAAAAGGATCAGGGGTGCCTGGGATCATGGGGTAGGTTTGTCCGGGTCTTGGCGTTGGATGAGTATGCCCACAAGCTGCATGGCAAGCCGGATTGGGAGAGAATGCTTGAAGGAGTCCCTTTGACTTTTCCTGCTGTGTTCTCTCGGAACATTGCCTTGCACCACACTCTTGGGCACACTGACCCCCAGATTCCTAACCACCCCTAATACTCTTTTCGTTCTCAGAACTTCCTCACCTTTCTTTCCTAAAAAGACCCTCCACACAGCATCCCCAAAGATGACATAGGCTCCTGTGTGGAGCTAATGTTAAAAAAAAATTCTGCTGAAAAAAAAACTTTAAAAAATAAATCAAATAATAACAAAGAGAAAGAGACACAAATGTGGTGCAACTATGGAATGTGTAAATAATTGCACAAACAAACAATTCATTGGAATATTTTAAAATATACCGTTCAAAAAGTGCTTTTTCTATATACCCCTATCTGTCCTTCAATACGCCAAGTAAACTATCAAAAATAATGACTACATTATTTACATTAGTTAGTACAGTAATACGCACGTATGTTTCAAAACCTTTATTTTAAAATCCACGTGACAAATTGAAACTGATTTTTTTCATACAATATAGATAAACTAAGTAGGAATCTACATGCGAGAAGTAATGTAGCAGCCAAGTCCCAAGCTTCGCCAAGTCGATGACTCTCCTTTTCTGGAAATAATTGAGAACCGCCGATTTGGAAGTTCGTAACGAAATGGCGCCGCGTAGGCAGCGGACTCGGAGCGAATACGTGCCCTGCATCCCTATTCCCGAGCCCGCCCGATCTGGCCTGGATCTAATTTGTCGGGCCTTCCCCAATACCGCCCCCAGGGTGGGGTTAGGGGCGGGAAACAGGAATGAACTGGACTTCACTTATTTGGCCGAGATATTTTTAACAAACAAAAGACTAATCTATCATTGAAGAAGAAGATAACACTAATAATTTAAACGAAAGAATGAAAAAGAAAAAACACAGAAACTTTCGTCTTACCGGGACGAACGCCTTAAGGCGGCACAATACCCTATTATTGGGGGTTTGCTCAAAGCTCACATTTTAATTAATTTTGAAGAAATAGTAAATATATTAACCTTTTTTTCCAAAGGATGTTAGTTATTTTTATCTAAGATGAATAAAAACAGAACCTAGCTCTTAATGTATTTTACGTTAAAAGATTAGAAAGTTTTATAACCCGTTTTTCAACTATAAATTTAATGGTAAGCATCAGATTTTATTTTTGTAGACGATGAATTAAAAATTTCGGAGGGATTCGTATGGAAACATCTGAAATATTAGTAACACGTTCATCAGAATTAATTAAAACAAACTCGACGGAGAGAACAAATTTCCAGGCCTGCTAAGGCGAATTCGACCATAGATCCATCTAATACGCCGGGCCGCACGTATATTTGTATGCACGTGCAAGCTTTCTTCCCTTACGTCGTTAAAATTCCCCCATTATTTTAGAGTGATTGGTAGAGCAAATTCAACGGTTTAATCTTCCTCAACTAAATTTTTCCATTTTATTGGAAACTACCTTTTTCATTGAAAACAATCTTTCTAAGAACCGGTTTGTAAACTAGACAGTGTCTCAAATAAATACATGCGATTTTATTCATACGGAAAACATATTGACCTAAAAGTTATAAAAAGAGAATTATTAACAATTGAAAATTCTAATCGGTTAAATGTATTGACTTTTCAATTAAAGCAAACAAAAAAAAACAAATCCAGATGATGAACAAAGAATAAACGAATGTAAGATAGCTGATGTAGCGCAGGAAGGGGACACCTGAGGCACCTTGTAGAGGCGATGGTTTCCCGATTGAACTGACCTCAGTCTATGGGATTACGGCATTTGCATTTTTATATGAATATCGCCCAAGAGTCCCAACTGCTCCTTACCGCCTGGAGCCAGTGGGATGATGGCATCTTCAATTTGGGTATTTTGTGGGCTTGAAGGTAGTGGGAAATTTATTTATTTATTTAAGGAACATTAACAGTCTTAGTAATACAATAAACATAAGAGGATGATAAAAAAACAGACCAATTATTAATGTTCACAGATAGGTATTTAGAAACAAGACTAACAAATGGAAGGATTTGGGGAAAAGGAAGGCGAAGAAGAACCTATCTATTCAGATCTAGTCACGAAACTCTATTATCGTATATTTTCTTTCTTTCTTTTCTTTCTCTGCAGGTTATGTTTTATATTTGACACTACTGTATTTTATATTTCATTTTGTATTAACTACTAAACATTGATTACGCATGCTGTGAACATTTATAATTGGAGTGTTAATACCTCTGTATCCCAATGGAATTTTTATAACTATAATAATTGTTAACACTCTGTAAATGTTTTAAACAATAAATAAATAAACAGAAACATGGTAAGAGCCATTTCAAGCTACGCTTCAATTCTAAATAGTGGTCTTATACGACGGCTATACTGAGTGTATCGTGTTGATGTTTGATGTTAGGCTGAAGGGATGAATAAAGGGGTAGAAGAAGGGAGGGAGAAGAGATTTCCTCTCCTCCCTTTCCTAAAAAGACCCTCTACTCAGCATCACCAATTTTTTTCTTCAGTGACCTAACGTGTGGAACTAATGTAAAAAAAATAACGCCTGTATTCTAGCCACAGATGTCGTTATTTGGCATAGAAATTTTGCTTGCAACAAGCATCAAATTACACGACATAACTGGATTTACTGGGAAGGTTATGCGTTTTCCGATAGAATTGTCATATAGTCCGCCTCTGTGAGGTAGAAGTCACTGGCCTATCTCTAATGTAAGTCTGATATTGGTTAAGCGAATTCCTTTACTGTGAGGCTGCTAACTTTTTAATAATGAGTTTTCACCATTAAATAGTGCCTACTTTACTTTGTACCGTTTTACTAATAAAAACATTTTAAATTTTCATTAGCTCCGTACGATACCCGAGCTTCTTTTAATTACTTACTCAACTACGAGAGAAAGTGTTTACCCTATCTTAAGTACGTCCAACAGTGGAATTTGGGAACCACCTCTGGGTTGGAGCCCCTAAATACTTGATTCTGTCCAAAGTAGGGCGGTACGTCTGATCGACAATTCGTTATTAATAGACCGATTGAACTGACGCAATATAGGTAGGTATGCTGAGTCTGTTCTGACAGCTTCCATTGTTGAGGGATAAGACGCTTGACTCACAATCCGAAAGTCGCGGGATCGAATCCCGACGTGCTCAAATAAATTTTATTTGATTAATTTGTGCATTTTCACAATTAATTAATTTAAAATAATCTATCCCTTAACATATAATCTAAGTATATAAAATTCTCACGTCACGATGTTTGGTCAAGATAAACTCCGAAACTACTTAACCGATTTGGATGAAATTCGGCTTACTGTAATTTAGTCGAACTTAAAGGTTTGGATAGTTTTTATTTTTTTTTTTCGATTATTGACCTCAATATTTATTTTTGCGAATTTAATGTTTGTTATTATTTGTAAGTTCCATAAGTTTCTAACAGACGGCGGTTTGAGTTAATTTATCAACACTTGGTTATCTAGGTTGGGTAACCATCCAGTAGATGGCGTTGTGTTTCGATTTCACGTCGCAGTAACGCGTTGCCGGGTCAGCTAGTATATTTATATATTTGCGGCACGTTCCAGAGGGGAAAATACTCTCAGTATCGCCCTGGCGTAAGACCACCATTCAGAATCGAAACATTGCTTGAAGTAGATTTAGCCGTGTTTTGGTAAACAAATCTGAATATCCAGGTACTTCCCCACCTTCCTCTTCTCCATCTCCTTCCCCTCTCCACCACCTTCAGCCTAACAACATACCTCAATCGAGGATGTCATAGTCTCACTGGTTCCAGACGGGAGCAGCTGGGACTCCTCTGGGACTCTGGGACAACAGAGGTATTCACATAAAAAATTTATTTTAATATAGCCTGATCTCATGTGCACCGGTGCCCATATCGCAAAAATCGACAGTGTTGTTGATCGCGTTCACAGTTGATTTTGGCTTCGTGAGAATGGGTCATTTCTTCGACTCCTTTAATCCAGGGCTCTTCAAGACCCGCAATTATGTATCCCCTCCTTCAACCACTTCCTTAATTCGCCTCACAACGCTGATTAACCGTGTGGCTATATAGTTCCCTTGTCATTACACCGCGCAGAGAGTCGCTCTTGTGATGTGTAGGTGTATTATATATCAGATCGAAGAATTATATCCAAATTAATACTTATGTTCAAAATAATTGTTAATCTTAGAATAAACAGGCTTGATTTAACTAAGCTCATTGAATTTCATATACCCACGAGAGCCACTCGTTCTTAAATCCTGTTTAAATGCTACAATAACCGGATTGAGTATAGAAACACTCGCTTGTACCTAGATTACATGAAGCTACTAATAGATATGCAGATGTGGCAGATCTATTTAACTGCACGGAAGGTAGGTACAAGAGGGCTATACTATCAAATCTTTTCAATCAATATTAATTTTGAATTAAATAGTGGTGTACGCAAAGTTATTTGTTTTCATTAAATTAAATAATAATGCCACAAAGTGAATTTGCGAATTTTGAAGAAATATTAATTTTATTTGTTTTATAGATTTTTGAATGTTATCGCATCTCTGGTGTCATTTCTTTTTCAAATGCCACAATTATCTGTTATAATCTTTATTTTCTGTTTCTAATATGTTTCTTATGGTAAATTCATATTGTTGATATTAAATAAATACATTAATATAAAAAAAAATCTTTTGTTTCTTCAAAATAGGCATATTTACTTTGGGGTGTCATCATTAATTTTATGAAAAACAAATACCTTTGTATAACACCACTATTTTATTAACAATATCAACATGTTTCGTATTTGTATTTGTTTTTCATAAAATTAAAAAAAAAAAAAAAAAAAAAATTAAAAAAAAAAAAAAAAAAATCTTTTGAATTATAATTTTCAGCAACTGAATTCTATTCAATCCGACTGTGACGATAATGTGTAAAGTAAGTATTCGGGAGCTTAATTAAATTTATTTTCCTGTTTTGTAAAAAAAAACTAGTACCTTTAAACTTTAAAATAAATTCATTCGTCTTATAGTCACATTAATTGAAGCGAATAAATTCGCTCCGTAAAAATATTCTATCTATTCAATGAATGTTCAATGAGATGCATTCAGAAGTGAAACCTAATGGGTCGTAGACACCGGATTAAAGTTTTAACGGTTCGCGTCTCCGCTTAACCTCTAGGGTGCTAAGAAATCCACCGTGGATTTACGACATTTATCCATTGTGGATTTGCTTGTAACAACGCGCTTTTTTGATATTTTGAACTTTAAAAAAAGCTTCTAGCAAACCAAGATTTTTTTCGCTTGGAAAGGAAATAATGTATCGTAGAACTGTGTTTATTTACCGGAAAGCCTCGTACGATTTAATTTTAATGTGAAGAAACTGGAAAATTAATTAAATAAAATAATACTGTAAATATTTCTCTAAACATAAATTACAGTCTTGGGAAAACTACATAAGGTAGTTGTTTTTTATAAGAGAAAGTTTAGTTGCTTTCTTGAGCACTTAGGTACTAGAGCAGACGGCAGATGGCGTAGGGTATAAAAAGCATTGTCATCTTAGCACTCGCTATCTCTCAAGCTAGTTCGCAGTGACTACACACGTATTGTAAATGTCGTTATAAATATAATCTGTTATTCGATCACGAGCGTAATCATTTAAAGGGAATATTACCACTTCAAGATCTCCTCCCCAATAGAAATATAAATACCTTCCCTGCCTTCCCCCCCTCCCGCATACTTCGTCCCGCGAAACACATTTTTCAAACAACTTTTGCACTACTGTTGTAATTTTTTTATCCAAATGGCATAACGCCAGAGCTTACCATTATATTCAAAAATCACCAAGGTTTCATTGCAATCGGATGAATGGTATAGGACAAACGAAGAAACATTCATTTTTATAAATGTAAATACATTTTTTGGTCAGACGGTATAATTCATAAAAAAATTGTTTTTCAAAAACAAGTAAGTTGATTCGAAAGTAGTGTCACCCGGCGTACCGCAGGCGATTAGCGTTTTATCCCCAGCACATTAAGGAGTACTAGGTCTCGAAAGGATGGCATTCTAAGGGTTAAATGATAACGCTGCTGGGAATTTAATGTATTAAGAATATTATTAAAAATTGTGGTACATTATTGAGAATGAGAAGATGTAATTAGTACCTATATGTTTGGTAATGAGGTGATGAGAAATGTTCGACTAGCAGTCAGTTCGACTGGTCGAGTTCAAAACTCAAGAAAGAACTTAACAGAATTTTTAATTCTATCAATCTTGGAGTTTTTTCTGTCATCAGTCATGTCATTAGCTTTATACACACAATGCCTGCACAATGCCTGCAACGCACTAAGCCGCTCTCATCTAGCAGATAAATAATTAAGCCTCCGACTTTGTGGTCGAGGGGTAAGGATAAGGGTAAGACTCGCAATCCGAAGGTCGCGGGATTGAATCCCGGCGTAGGCAAATAAATTTTATTTGATTAATTTGTGTTATTTCATAATTAATTCATTAAAAATAATATATAGTATCTTTGCGGTACGTTCCAGAGTGGAAATCTATTGTGACTGTGTAGCACACAAGAACTATAAGACGCTGGAGGTCCCAATCCACGGAGACGCCAAGATGTCGGGAGAACGTCGTCTCGGCTGCCCCCTTTAGAGCTGTTCTGGGTGATGCAATGGCTCCTTCTTTTTGACGTAGCCGGGTCTGGTCCAGAGAGTTTAAGGTAACCGTGGTCCTGGGTGAAGCGATGGTGAGTAAAAAACAAGGCTAATGGTTGCAGGATCAGAACGGTGTCGGCGAACGAGAAGAGAGAGTTATCGATAAGACGAGGAGAATTAGTAATTCGGCCTTTTTCGCCCTATTTATGGGGTGGGTCACAACAGCAGCATTTACAATTGCCATTGTCACCGGACCGGATTCCTAAAATCGAGTGAGAGCGCCCGATGGTGGCAAAAATTATCTCTCTGCGTGCTCACTTACCCCTACTCATTTATATAACATATAATCATATTATAATTACAAAATTTTGAAAGAAACCCATGGTTTCATGTTTGACATGTCCGTTACAGAGACTGTATTCGGATCCGGACACCGTGTATATGTAAAGACAAAAAACTTTGCTATAATTTACATATTTCATTCTCTTAACTTCAAAGTGACTGCTGTTGACATAAATAATGTAAAATAACCGCATAGAGGCGTCGGTGTTCATGTGACCGCAAGTTTCTCATATTTAAACATCACGTCCGTTCCTGGGTATGATAGGTGAAATAACAAACTTCTGAATGATAATTAAAGAGAAACCGCGTGGAAAATAGATTGCATGAGGGAAATCTTTAGAATAACATTACTTACCACAAGTGGAAGAGAAAAAAACACCATTCAATTTTGTTCAACAGTTAAATAACTCTTCCACATAAGAAACTCTGAGGGAATTAATTTCCATCAGAGCCGTGTAGGTTTTTGGAAGTCTTGAGTCTTGAAGAGAAGATTATTTTCAAAGACAAAAATATTGATTGAAAATATAAGACCGAAAAAAAGACAAATAAAGCTTACAACTTTTCTGGATTCAAAACTTTCAATGGAAACGAGAATTGCTACAATTTTGTTTTTTTTTTCACGTTGTGAAAAAAGTTATTTCTACTTTCAAGCACAAACTAGATATTTTGCCATTCTCTGAAGCCATGCTGGTTTGACTATTTTGTTGTATTTTGTACGGTGGTCGATAAGTCTTTTTTTTATATTTTCTTCATTCTTTTAGATAGTTTTTTTTTACATGAGCTCCACACAGGAGGCCCTGAGGAAAATAATTTCCCTCAGGGTCTATGTTATCTTTGAGGATGCTGTGTGGAGGTTTTTTTTAAGGAAAGGAAGGAGAGGAGAGTTCTGGGAAGGAAAAGGGTTTAAGGGGTGGGTAGAAATCTGAGGTTCAGTGTGTCCTGATCATCCGCCTCCAAGACCTAGACAAATGTCACCCCATGAACCATGATAATAAGAAAATTGGTCTTTATTACATTAGCAGGAGTTCCAGTCTTGAAAATTGGTTGCACTAAAGTTTGAGTTTTGGAATTCACCTTTATTGAGACGGCGGCTAATGATACTGTGTACTAGTAATTGGTTTTAAATGGTTCAATTGTTTTGAATATATTTGAGGATATTTTGTCATCATTGAATGAATGAGAGAGCTGTAATTGTTTAATGTTTTGTGAAATTTCAGCAGAGTTAGTGGGGTCTAATGTGAGTGTTTTGTTTTATAACAATATTGTTCTTTCAATATCTTTATTATTTTGTGCTATTTTTATTGCGATTTTCATAAAATTATTAATATCAACAGGCTGTTCCTAGTGTGTACGAAAATTGAAAAAAAAGTAAATGAATAATAATAATAATGTATTCCTGAAGGGTTAGTGCAATGCAATCTATCATATTTTGTAGTTATAAAATAAACTTTCGGTTAGAAATAACAAAAATTGTATAAAAAACCGAAAAAAGTGAGACAAATTAATAGGTGTTAATACTCGGATAGTCATCCATCATGCACTAATGTAATGAATGAGGTTTAAAATATCAGATTTTTCGTGACCTGAAAAAGCTTGTCTTTCTTTGAACAGAATAAATTGATACTATTTATGTTTACGCCTTTACATCTAACACAGAAATGTACAATTTTGTTAGAACCTATCGTACCTACAGATATGCCCACATAATAATATAATGTGGATAAGATATATGGAATCTTCTCATATCCTTGCGTAAACCTGCTGAACAACTCACACCCATAAATAATGTTCATGTTTGCTTAGCTCACCTAGACATTTAATGTCTTCATATTTCACTATAATACGTGCTAAATCCCCCGCACGCGTCTGTGTGAACCTGTCCCAACTATATTTAGCATTCGTATTATGGAAGATAACATTTCGTGCGGATTATAAATTTCAACGTGATTTTCGAAAAATAGTAATAAATATATTCTTGAAGCAGTATGTCTGAATGAAACGAAATACTTATCATCAGAGACCAGAAAATTTCAAGTTTTTTTTTACGTGAGCTCTACACAGGACGCTCTGAGGAAAATAATTTCCCTCAGGGCCTATGTTATCTTTGGGGATGCTGGGTGGAGGTTTTTTTTAAGGATAGAAAGGAGATGAGAGTTCTGGAAAGGAAAAGGGTTTCCTTCCCAGAACCTTGTCCTGGTCATCCGCCGCATGTTATATAAAATCTTAGTACGATGCCAACTAGAGTATAACTCTACGTTATGGTCTCCCTTTTACAATATTCCTTCCGAAAACATTTAAAAGATTCAATATAAGTTCCTAAGATATATAAACTATAAATTGCATATTCCTGTACAAAACATTGATTACAATTACCTACTGGATAAAATGTCCAAATTAAAACTTTCAGAAAGAAGAATAAACACAGACTTAATACTATAACACAAAATACTGCATTACAAAATTGACTATCCTGAATTGCTTCAATTAATCAACATCCATATTCCCAAAAGATCTGGCCAACATTTATTACCATTTTACTTTAATAACACCAGGACACTGTCTTAACAAAATTCCCCAATTCCGAGACTTCACAGCCTCGGAAATAAATATTCTGATTCGGCAGATATATTTCACTTTACACATAACCAGTATGAATATTGTTTATTCCAATTCTTCTATATATCTAGGCACAAAGAGACGTGTATAACTTCTGCAATTTGTTTAAATTCAATATTTATTTATGTAAGCCTTCATATCATTTCTACAAATGTATTTTATTTTTATAATGTATACATATGCTTGTGTTGTTTACAGTTTTTTTTCTCGTTATATTATATTTTCTTTATCGTTTTAATTTTCAAGTACTTAAAATAAATGTGTACTCAACTTATTAATTAGAATGTAAAAGCCCATTAGGGCGTGTAATAAATAAATAAATATAAATTTCACCCCATGAACCCGGGAACCCCTGCTAAATTACCAAACGCAGCGAACCACTTGGGGTGACCTATGGTAGAGGCGTAGGTTTCTAATTCAGGTTCCCGGGGCGGCGGTACCCATTCCCGCCTCCAAAGTTGAAAAGTTTGTGAATACACGAAATTTTACGAGAAAAACCTGATTTTGGATAATTAGTTCTCGTATTTTTAACGCGACTTTCCGTTATTTTAAAGTAAGAACTGAGTAAATAAAAACATTCCAAATATTTCTTAACCTGCCTATATGGTTTTGAAAAGCTTGAAAAATCATCTTTTCAACCGTTTTTAAAAGCTTGAATCAATCAATCATGAGCGTTTTTATTATTACCAGGACGATTCACGGTTACGGTACCGTGACGGCATAAAAAGGCAATAAACATATGTTCATTAACACAGTAATGCTGCATCTCTTTCATGAACGAAGGTCTGTTTCCTCCAAAGGAAAAAAGTCGTCATTTCGTTGCATCTCTCTCACACACCGCACCGTGACGTCTCTGTACATCCCTACCAATACGATAATTTTGAAAGTATAGAATAATATTGAAGTGTAATTGAATTCCAAAAAATCTTTAACGTCAAATATCAATTCGATTCTTAAACATATAATGCTGCAACTCTCTCTTACACACTAAATAAAAACGGTCGAAAATGTGACAAACGGTGAACGTGTGTCTGCATCCCCTGAAAATCATTATCATACATCTCCCTCACACGTATAAAGAAAATGAAACTCAATTCCAGTCGCAAAAAGTAGCACTTTGGAGGAAACAGTCACACGTATTTTGTGTGTCTCACCATTGTTTAATGTGTTAGAAAGAGCTGCAGCATTGTAACAATAAGTTTGCAGTACGTAATTTTCATTTAAATTTTCATGTCACTAACTAAAATAGATCAAAAAAAAAAATTATTAAAACCTTTTTTTAATTTCACATTTGTTTTCTTGATTTCATTGAATGTATGATTAAAAAGCTGAGCTGAAACTCGGCAGTTGGTTTCGTTGTCAATGACAATGTAATCCTTCAACTGGTGGCGATCACTCACGAGTTAGATGACATTACAGCACTTAACGTACGAAATAAATGTCGGTCCTATCCAATCGGCATTTAACTCCATTAGTGTTTGATTCCAGTTCCTTTTAAAACTAAAAAAAAATATAGTTTCAAAAGACATTTGAAAAAAGATGAATTTTAGTAAAAAAAATGTTGTTTTGTTCGGGTTGATTTTTAACTGAGAAACTAACTTAACTGGTTTTACGTATGGCTGGCAAATTAGCTACAGAGTTAACTAATTTTTCAACAATGACACGCTGCCCACCATACACAGATTTAAAGCAATTCCGACGGCTGAATTTGTTAGCATCTCCTGAAAAAAAAAAGTTTTTTAGCCTGTTAGAATTTGTGTTATGGAGGCCGGAGGTAATTCATTTGACTAACAATGCGTTAATCCCATCTTAGTCTAATTCTCATTCTCTATTTACATATACGTGATATTAACATTTATAGAGATTTATTTAACTTGTGTTATACGCATGTCTAGTTTATTAATACTTCCTACTTTTATTAAGATTTAGATGCTAGCATAACTATGTGTATTTAAAATATTAACGAAATTCTTGAATTTATGAAACTTTTCAATTCATTTTCAACAACCAACAATTCTTTTTAGATTTCTGGTATTATGTTCTATGTATTTGGTTCTATGTACTTTCCATATTATCTTGTAACATTTTCCAAATATTATTTTTAGATTTATGGTTTTATGACACTATGTTCACTCCAAGATAACCTTTTAGCAATTACCAATAATTATTTTTAGATTTTTGGTTTTATGATAAACTTTTAACAATTTCCAATAGTTTTATTTAAATTTTGTGTACTTATGTTTTTTTATGATTATGTGAATGCATGCATGTGTGTGTATGTATGTGTGTATGCATGTGTATATTTGTGAATGTATTTATATGGATAAATATGCATGGTAAGTATATATGCGTAAGTATGTATTTATGTGCACATGTATGCATATTTATGTACCCGTCGCAGAACAGACATCGTCTAGTGAGACGGGTTACTTATTTTTTTGTTTATGATAATGTTATTTTAAGAAACGCCCGGGTTGCCGGAAAAAAAAACTCTAATGCGCAGACGAAAAGAGCAAACGTCAAGCCTGTTTTACTTGTATTTCAATAAATCCTGTTTAAAGGATCTTGAGGCATTGATCCCCACTATATTCACTGATGTACTAACGAGAAACTGGAGGTTCAAATCGGATCACCCTTTCAAATTACATGTTAGGAGTATGAAAACGAGACGTTTCTTCGACTTGTTAATTTTTTTAAATGGCACACGTCATCTGGAAATAGCTACCGGAATTATTATTTCCCCCTTCATTTATTTCGGGTTTCTTCGATACCGTAAATTCCCTTCCAACGGAATTATTTATAAAACGTCGTTCTGTGATAAACTGCGCTACGTAAAAAGGTAAGTCCTATGATATTGGCTGTTAAACATTTCATCTGATCGCAGTGCGCATGCATAGATTAAATTTCAAATAAACTTATACGGTATTTTTTTTTTTTTTTAATTGTACAATAGATTAATAATCCAATTACCAATTTAACTCATTTTGACAATATTAACACCTAAGAAGATGATCATCATACAAACAAAATCTTAAGGCTACCTAAAGAAGAGTTGTATATATCTAGTGTTTTTGATATTTCGTTCAACAGTACCATTCCTCTTGTCATGCTATGCTGTGCTAGAACATCTGTTCTGTCGTATGGTATTTTGAACAAGTCGTGTCGACGACCACGATTGAAGTTTTTAGGCACGCATAAACCGTAGCATTCCAAGAAGAATGGGCTATCAGTATAGTTATGGATTATGTTAAAACTAAGAATTGCAAGATTTGCATAACGTCTAGTTTCCAAACTAAATCTATTTGATGCCTCAAGTAACTCTATATGGTGCATGAACCTCGGATAAGTTCCGTGCATTCGCATATAGACATAACTAAGGAATTTTTTCTGGATTTGTTCCAGCATATTAATAAATTTAGTCTGGTGCGGAGTCCACACACCACTAGCATACTCTAGCTTACTTCTTATGACGCCATCAAACATGGCTATCATTGCGTCTGGATCATCAAATTGCTTACATATTCTGATGACAAATTAATACCCAACATTATTCACCAGTCAGTGACTAAGTTGGCATCGCATTTGGGTTCCAGTCAAGCGTCGCGTGTTTGATTCCTCGGATGGCTAAGTCATCCATCACGATACAAGCAACATTTTCCGCTTACTGTAATGGTATCAGAAGATTTTCAAATATTGTCAGGTTATTTGTTACCCGGGAATGTTTGCCTATCTTTAAAAAAAAATGTTTTGCCTATACTAGTCAATTCATTCGTAACTTGGATGCGATAAAATTAATAATAAAAGTATCGCCATTTTCAAAACAATTTTCAAATTTTTTTTTTTTTGCCGTCGTGTACTGTTTTATTTTGGCATTTTTTATGTATTAATTTGTTCAAACGTGTGGTGAATGTTTAATTTTCAATTTAAGCGAATTTATTTTATAGTTTAAAAAAATAAAATAAATTCGCTTAAATTGAAAATTAAACATTCTCCACACGTTTGAACAAATTAATACATAAAAAAATGCCAAAATAAAACAGTACACGACGGCCTTTGTGGTCAAGGAGTAAAGCTCTCGACTAGCATTCCGAAGGTTACGGGTTCAAATTCCGGCCTGCAAAAATAAATTTCATTTGAAATATTTGTTATTTCAAAACTAATGTATATTATTAAGGGATATTTCACAGTGAAAGATACTTTCACTATCCCCCTGAAACATTGCTTGAAATGGTTTTAACTGCGTTTCGTGGCCAAAGCTGATCAGCCAGGTACTTCCCCACCTTCTTTGTCATTTTCTGCCCCTCCCTACTGCCTTCAGCCTCACAACATACCCCAATTGGGAATGCAATAGTCTCACTGGCTCCAGACGGGACATTGAGACTCTTGTGCCTTGTTCGTTTTCAATATTTAAAACATTAAAAAAGACTTAATCACCATACTGTTGACTAATACCCCAAGCGCCGATCACACAAACCAAACCAAACCAATCAGTTTCGGTTAAGTTATGGCCGACTACTTTCGGTTAAGTTATAGCATTGGTCATCTGCGGTGGAGATTTTAAACGATTTTCGTTAGCAGTGTGAGAACGCTTATCTACACTAATATTATAAATGCGAAACTGCGTTTGTTTGTTTGTTACGCTTTCGCGCATAAAACAATAAACGATTTTAAGAATTCTTTCATCAATAGAAACCTAAATTTTATGCGAGTACTATAGGCTGTATATAATGGTACGCTCTGGCGTTATGAAACTATTAATATTAATATATTATATTTATTATACATTTTCTGTCGCTAACTAAAGCGATTTATTGCAAACGTCAGAAAACAAATCGTTGCCGTGGAAACGATGTTGATATATTTGTGGGCTCTACGCTGGTAGATACTCAGTCCCCTACCTACTGGTCGGCTGCTGCTCAAGAAAATTCAAATATTAGAATATGTTTTTGAAAAAAGGTCAGATGAGAGTTCCTACATTAAAAATATAATTCGTAACGATTATTAAGACTGTTTAATTAATAGTGTTATTTTTATTATATTTACAAACTTCCACATGTTTAAATAAAAATAAATCTCCGAAATGTTTGTGCGCGCATAAATTCCGAACGACTGCACCAAATTGGATAGTTCTTTTTTTCTTTGAGCTATGAATATTTATGAAATTATGAAATTTAGGTAGCACGTGAGCTGTTTGAAAACTAAATATACCGGGAATGAATGTATGGAATAAGAGGGCGGGGGTGGGGGGGGGGGGCGGGGAGGATAATTGATAAGTGCAAGCACTACAGTAAATTTTATCTAATATCATGCGAGCTAAGCCGAGGGTAAAAACTAGTATAATATATATTTCTTTGGGTTCAGAGTTCGTAGTTCGTAATGGTTCTGTGAACCACAACATTCAACCTACCTCAACATTAACTGGCGATATCTAATTCAATAGACGAACACAGTACCAACAGTAAATTTGGAATTCAAAATCTCAATGTGAGAAACGGGCACGGGTACCGTCGCCCCGGGAATCATTTATTGGATAACGAACATCCTTGCCATAGGCCATCCCAAGTGGTTTGCTACGTTTGGTGACTTAGCAGTGAAGCCAAGGTTCATGGGGTGAGGTTTAGGTCAGGGGTCGGCAGTTTGTCAAGTCAGAAGAGCCAATTTGTCAAGAAATAGGATAATTAATATATCAGAGAGATAATTACGATTTATTTTTGTGTTTTATATTCTCACCGTAATGTATATTATTACATTCTACTCGTTTAAATGTTTCTATAAACAGACTCGCACATAGATTTCAAATTAAATTAAAATCAGTTTTGTGTTCGGAATGCAAAAACATAATCGTTTGGCGGCTCCATCTCATAAGGCTGGTTGAGTAGAGGTGAGATTGCAATTGATGTCTGAAGAGCCGCAGACACCTATGCAAAGAGGCGCATTCGGCTCCGAAATTAGGTCTTGGCGGCTGATGGTTTTACCTCATTTGACCTCTGCGGCTGGATATCGCCTAGCACCGCAGTAGAAGGGATGGATTCATATGTTCGTCACTTGTGAACGCTTTAACCCCAAGATTCCTAACCACCCCTCATATTTTTCCTTCCCGAAACTTCCTCTCCTTCTTATCCCTAAAAAGAACCTCGACACATAAATTACATAAATATAGGGAACACATAAAAATAAAAATCTTTTTTTTTTTTGTTTCATGTTTTTAAAATTTATTTATGTATATTTAAGCTTTTATATTTGATTGCATTACACGCAAGACACTAAATATAAAATATAAATCGTGATCAAAAATAATAATAATTACAAACACGACTCAAAAACTTTCTATTCTGAATGGTGGTCTTTCACCGGGGCGATACTGAGAGTTCGGATAGTTAGTTACATAACTAGATGGGCCGGATCGGGTGAGACTGGTTGAGAGAAACCTTTTGATTTCTCCAGCCGGACGTTTTCAACCCACCGCCTTGCAGTGGGAAGAATGGATTCATACGTCAGCCACTCCTGGACTGACCTCCGACTCTCCCCTCATACATATTTTCTTACCAGAACTCCCTTTCCTTCTTTTATCTAAAAAGACCCTCCACGTAGCTTCCCCAAAGATGACGTAGGCCCCGAGGGAAATCGTTTTCCTCAGAGCCTCCTGGGTGGAGCTATTTTTAAAAAATACTAAGAAAAATTTTAAATTTTTTTTCTTACTATTTTCTTTTCTTACAGAAAGTATTTCTTCTTTTTTTTACTTGCAAAAAATCCCTTAGAGCCTTTTCTTTTTTGGGGTTGCTGGGTGGAAGTTCTTCTTAGATAAACGAAGGAGAGGAAGTTCTTGGAAGGAAAAGGGTATCAGTGGTGGGTAGGAATCCCGGGTTCAACATGTCTAGGAGTGAAAGACGTATGAATCTATGAGTCGAGCTGGAGAGGTAAAAAAAAATCTCCAACAACTGGTCTCTCCTGATCCGTTTAGCCGCGCAGTTGGTGGGCAGACACATTCGCTAACAAGACCTAGACAAACCTCACCCCAAGAACCCGGGCACCAAACGTAACGAACCACCGTGGTTGACCTAAGGTAGGGCTGTTGGTAATCCATTAAATGGTTCACGACTGCCTCCCAAATTGAAAACCCAAGTGATAAATGTCATGAAATCAAAATCGATGTGTTTTAACTACGCATAAAATTTTCTTTCGTAAAGCATTGGCTGCAGGACCTCCTACATAAAACCCAAATATCAAATTCAAATTAGTTCAGGGCTTGAAACAATATTATCCCTCGTCCGGGATCTATTGGGATAGGACTTTATATAAAAGAAAGAATCGCATGAAAAAATGTTGTCTTTTCCCACGTCAAGATTTTTTCAATAAACGTCTGAGCTTTCGGCAAAGTTACTGGAACGTTTGAAGGCCACTAACCTGATCAAATATCAACTCTTTTCAACCCCTAAAGCCTCCACGCTTAGCCTCCAACGAATTTCTCTAGTGAATTATCAAAATACAGGAAATATTTTTGCATTTTTTTTTAATATTTAACATAACAGTTTACTATACAAAGGGATGATGTTATACAACACTCTACCAGAAACTTTAAAGGCCGCACCAATTGGAAAGTTCAAAATGTATTGTAGGAGCTACATAAAACAAGAAAAAATATTTTTTTTTTATTTTTTTTTTTTTTATTTGTTTATCTCAAAAATGGTACGTATAAAGTAGTACTGGTCTTCCATTAAAAGCATTTGCTTGTGGATGGAAGAAGAGTTTACATTCTATATATATTTATACATTTAAACAGTCACGTGCGTTACATAATTAATTAGTGCAGTTAATACAAACACATCGCAATTTTTAACTAAAAGACATCCATGCATTCCATAAGAGTAAAAACAAGTATATTTTTTAGTGTTACATTCATGTGGAAATAGGGGAAGCAGTCTTCCCGTTGCTGATTTCTTTAAAATGATTTTTGATAGAGTTCGATAATTTTATTTTGTTATTAATGATTCTGATTTCTATGGGTAGGTTGTTAAAAAAGTATTTTCCTTGGTATGAAAAATGATGTTGAGCAAAAGAAGTTTTTAGTTTCGGGCATACAAATACATGTTTGAGTCTGGTACGATTTTCCGTTACGAATGAGTGTTTTTCTTTTTCTTTTACAATTTGTAAGATTGAATTTTTTATAAATAGATTTTTGAATGTTGGGACTTTAAATTCTTCGAATATTCGTTCAGAAGGGAAGTCTGGAGGTTTTTTTAAAATAATTTTTATTATGAGTTTTTGAACAATTTCTATGGGGGTCAAACTAGTTTTGTAAGCTGCTCCCCAACTGGTAACGGCATACTGAAGTATAGACTGTACTAATGCGTAGTATATTGAGTATAGATTTTTCGTTGATAAGAAGTTTCTAATTCGTAAGAATATATAAATTAATTTCCTAATTCTTTTTATTGTATGGCCGATGTGATCTTTCCATTTGAGGTTTTTATCTACGATTATTCCAAGATATGTTATTTTATCCGCTATTTTCAGAAGTGAACATTTTTGTCGACAGTGATTAGTGTCGTGTTGTTCGAGAGAATGATCATGTAAGATTATTTGTAGATTTGGAGGTATATTGTTTGTGTTAATTTCGAAAGGGATGACATATGTTTTATCACTATTTAACGACAGGAGGTTATTGTCAAACCATATTTTTAGAGTGTTTATGTCTTCCGTGGCTTTTAAATTAATTTTTTCCCATGTTTTTTCTTTTATTATAAGCACTGTATCATCGGCGTAAGAGATAATTTGTCCATGTAATGGTTGAATAAATATGTCGTTTACATACAAAATGAACAATATTGGTCCCAGCACGGTGCCCTGTGGGATAACAAAACTTGGTGTTTCTTTGTCGCTTGTTTGGTCATTTATTTTAACAAATTGTGCACGATTGTTCAAGTAACTTTCTATCCATTGGACGGCTTTATCATTGATGTTATTTGATTTCAGTTTTTTAATAAGCTTTACGTGTGAGATACTATCAAATGCTTTTCTTAGGTCAATGAATATTCCTGCGCATTTATTGCCTTCATCAAGTGCCGAGTATATAAGTGATGTTACATTTGCTATTGCGTCTTGCGTGCTTTTTGTTTTTACGAACCCGAATTGATTGCAGTGTAATATTTTATTGTTCTCCAGAAAATCTACAACCCGTTTTTTCACAATCTTTTCAAATATTTTTGCAATATTTGATATTAAGGATATCGGTCGATAATTTGAAATGTCTTGTGGGTCACCGGTTTTAAAGATAGGGGATATTATAGATTGTTTATAATTAGTAGGGAATATGCCTTTAGTCAGACTGAGATTAATAAGATGGTTAAGAGGTTTTAGTAGATACATTTTCATTGTTTTAAGAATTTTCACGGTAATGTGATCAAAACCTGGAGAGGATCCGTCTCTCATGTTTTCTATTATAAGTTGTATTTCAGTTTCAGTAGTTATTTTAAAAGTGGATAGTGTATTGCGTCTTTGTATATTGCTAGTTATAAGTTTTGGCTGGGTTATATAGTTTGCAATATGATATGATATAATTAATTAGGAAATTGTAAACTTAAATGTACAATTTTACTAAAATAAAACTAATAAATAAATAAATAAATTAATGATGGTCTTACACCAGGGTAATACAGAGTATTTTCCGCTCTGGAACGTGCCGCAAATATACCTTACATTATTTTAAATGGTTAAATTGTTTATACACAAATCAATCAAATACTATTAACTTGCGCACGCCGGGATTTGAACCCGCAATTTCCGGATCGCTAGTCGAGAGCCTTGCCCATCGACCTTGCAAGCCGTCAAAATTAACTTTATTATGTACTTCCTTTTTTGAGTTTATTGATTTTTTTCTTTTTATAAACGCTTAAATGCAAATACAAAGCGTGGTGTTTTCTCTTTCTAACACTGCTTTAATCGCATATCGCACCGTTATACAAAATTAGATAACTTAACTTTTATGAGTCCATGTCATGTGGGCCCGAGGGTGTTTGTTTGTGAGAAATATCTCCGAAATTGCTCTAGAGGTTAAAGTATTTTCTGCTAAAAGCTAAGACCTTCAATCAATGTTATTATTATAGATCAACAAAAAATTTAAAACTTACACATTTCAAAAGATTGAACTGAAAAAATTTAAAAAAATCTTCTTGAATTTTGCGTTCTAGTTTCTCTGAAAAATTTTATTAATTAAAACGGAATATAATTTAAGTAGCTCACTTTCAAGGGAAATAAAGTTGAAAATAGATATTTTTATATAACCCTGAGATAATTGTCGGTACCTACTCTTACTAACATTTAAAAACAGTAAAGGGTAAATATATTTCCACTTGCTCCACGAGTGGAAAGTTTAATCAGAATGAAACCTTGGCTAGAAATTCGAATTAAAATCTTAAATTAAAATCTAAGAATTCGTTTACCTCTTTATCTATTCATTGTTTAAACATAATAATAAAACATTTATTTATCTGTCTATTTTTAATTTATCATTGAAAATGACAATACTAATAAATTTAAGCGAAACACGCAACAAAAGAGACAAAGAAAAATAAGAAAGGTAACGATTGCAACTGGGACTCGAACCTAGGATAACTATCTACGTAACAAATAAATTCGTTATAGAACTTGGGAAAAATTAGTTAAGGACAATAATGAGCTCCAGTGAAAAATATTATGGCTTTAAAAAAATATGTTCATATAGACCAACATACGCTGATTCTGAATATATAAGTTTTATTTCATAATATTTAACGTAGAGTTTTTAAAAAATTATTAAAAAGTCCATTTTAAAAGTGTCATTAAAACACCCTGTCAAATTGGTATTGCTGGATTTTGGCGGCGTGACGTCACCGCGCCGCATCACCTGGGTCAAAGTTGTATAGAAATCAATAAATAAAAGGCGCAAGCCGTTCGACATTCCGTGATATTGGTTTATAGAGATTTGGACATATAATAGTTTTTGTTTTTATTGAAACATTATTTAGACCTAAATAATTCAGTATCAAAAATATAGTATCTCTATTAGTTTATCTATATTATTTAAAATATTCAAAAACTCTAACTGTACAAAAAACGATCATTATGCCCAGTAAAACGCTCCAATGCTGAAATTCAAAATGGCGGGCGACGATCAGCTGTTTCCAGTTGCCTACTAAATTCATACTTCGGTTGGTCATGATGACGTCACACTAGATTCGGTGGTTTTCGGGGATCTTGAAAAATTAAAACTTTGACATTTATTTTAACTATTAAAACTAACTATAAAAATAAAAATAAATATGCAGTTATTTAAGTTGGAAGGTCATTATTCATAAAAAAAAAAATTAAAAAATCGGACTGGAGAGCTCTATTGTACTGTGAATTCTGAATTTGAAATAAAAGATCCAAAAAAATTATGGCCGAGTTCAAAGGCGCTGTGTCCCAATAAGACAAAAGATTCTGGGTTCGAGTCCCAATTGCGACCGTAACCTTTTTATTTATTTGTGTCTTGTTTTGTTTCATGTTTCATTCTTTTGATTTTTGCTTAGTTTAGTATATTTTTTCTGTATTTTTCTAATAAACTGCATTAAGATATGATTTTAGGTTTTCACGGCCAAAAGTATTTTTGTGATTTATTTTTGGGGTGTTATGCCGTGTTGCGCTACTTCCTTCTTTAGCCAAAGTTTCGGACAATGTAACGCTGTCCGAAACGTTGGCTAAAGAAGGAAGTAGCGCAACACGGCATAACACCCCAAAAATAAATTACAAAAATGCGTTAAGATAAAATGCGTTATATTCAATCGTTGATTTGGCATAAAAATAAAATACTGTTTTTTTTATGTTTTAGTGTTTTTTTTTTGATTTCGCGTCTACCACCTTTTTGTAAATGGCACTTATACCCTTTTAAGTTTCCGGCTAGCGATTGGTGTGGCTATTGCGTGTAGATTGGTGTGGCGATTGGTGTGGCTATTGCAGTGGAATTCTATGATTCTTATATAAAATGAAAGATTGATTGTTCAAAAGATGATTACGTTTATTGTTACATTTTTATAAAATAACACGGAATTGAAATGAAGGAACTACGAACTAGTTGAAGCTGATGGCTGGCACGCAAAGGGCGTCACAGATTTTTGCTCAGCGGCGTGAACGTTTTGAACTCGTGCGCTGGTTTTGCCATAGAATAAGTGTTTACAGTATTGAAAAATCATTATTTCCATCGTAGTTCCTACATCGGCATTCAGTTGAGGTTTCTCATAACCCACCTCATTAGGCTAGCCTATGTTGAGGCAGTAATTTTGTTTGTCAATTTATAATACCTATGAACGTACCTACACTGGTAATATAGAGTATATTTAATCAATAGTTAGGTTGCATTAATTATTATCTAATTTGGATGAGTGCAAAAGTAAAGGCCCTATTATTAATTTTGATCCAAATTTTTACGTTACCTTTGAAATTGTTTTCTGAATCACGTTTTTTTATTCTATCTGAACAATTTATTTTTAGTCTTAATCATTGAGATTAACAGATACTACAATAATTGATCGAGAGCAATTGAAAAAAAAACTCTTGAAACAAGAAAAACACTCACGCTAAAACACCAAATATTTTGAGTAGTCCTTGCTCCTTGTTATATATATCCATGTTTGTATTACTATCAGAACGCAAAACATTTTTAGAGAGCTGCCCCTTGATATACGACTGCGACACGTCACCTAGTAAACATTATTTATGGCGTGATATTATGTGGGTGGATCTGGAGGAGTGGGTCTCATCGGACTGGATACGTGACCGTCGTAAGATTCTTACCATTATATTGTAACTAGATCGCTTTAAAAATTGAACGCGTATTACGTGAAAATTACAGGATTTTATAAAAATAACAAGTGTGCGGTTCACACGCGGTAGAAGTGAAACCTTCAGAAAACTAAACTAGACAAGAGTGGGGAGGCTACGAAGCACCGCACAAAGAGGAGACCGATTTTTCTAGCAGGCTAAATCCTATAGATATGTGTGTTTGTCTCTTTTTAGTGTCGTTTTTTTTTATTTCATCGAGTTTCAAATCACAACGGTGGTAAAAAAATTTCACTTCAATAATAAGTTTTGGGAAGCTGGAAGCATTTATTAAGTGGTTTGAAATTAACTTATCAATACAAAATAAATAAAAAAATGTTATTTATATTGCTACTTTGTTTATGTGAATACCACACACGAGTCCTAACTACTCCCATCTCGAGCTAGTGAGACTACGGCATCGCCGTTTGGAGTATGTTGTAGTGCTGAAGGTGGTGGGAAGGAGAAGGTGATTGGGAAGAGGGAGGTAATAAAGTAGATCTGGTCACCAAACACAACTAAAGCCACACGAAACAACGTTCTAGTTCTCTTCCAATCTGAAAAATCACTCTCCAATTTGTACTCAATTTAGGAGGCTGGCATGGGTACCGCCGTCCAGGAACCAAGTTTTAGATAACCAACACCCCCTGTCATAGGTCACTTCAAGTGGTTCTCAATGTTTCTTGACTTTGCAGGGATGCCCGGGTTTATGAGAGGTTAGTCTAGGTCTTGGCGATGGATGCGTTTGCTCACCTACTGCGTGGCTGGTCGATTCGGGAGAAACTGAGAGACACCTTTTGACCTCTCCAGCAAGAACATCGCCTTGCAAGGCGGTGGGTGGGATGGATTCATGCGTCCATCACTCCTGGGCACACAGACCCCCGGATTCCTACCCACCCTTCATACTTTATCCTTCCTTACCTTTCTTTCCTAAAAAATACTATTTTTCTATAAATATTTTCCTCGGGGCCTCCTGTGTGGAGCTAATGTAAGAAATTGTTATTTTTTAACATTAATACCAAATTATTTACCTTCTGCCACCACTTGTTCTTATAGATTTTAAAGCTTATAAATATTTTTTTGCTTACATATTTATTTTAGAAACATTAACAGTCTTAATAATATAATATACAGAAGATATAGACAAAAGAAAGAACTATTATAATATTAACAGATTATAATATTAACTATTAATTATAATATTAACATGGTTTTTGAAAAAAAAACTAAGCAGGGACAAACTTAACGCGTGTAAACTAAATTATACTAAAAAATTCAGAACTAAATACTAATTATAAAAAAATATAAAAATGGAAGTAAAATAAACATACTAAATTCATGGTTACATAATGCATAATGCTACAATAAATTTTGTGATTATTTATTTATTCATTACACGTACACTTTATTATAGCTACATAAGTTATTCAGGATTATAATAATAAGCATGTAGTTCATAACACAATTTGTATAAACTATTTTATATACATTTTTTTTATGAAAAAACTCTCTTTTTATAACTTTTGAAGGTGATTCCCATCAACGTAATATATCATTATAAGTATGGTTATTAGTGTTATCTTCTTCTTCAATGATATTTTATATACAATTATAAACTAAAACATAAATAGTTTTTTTCTTACGCAAGAACAAAGCTACAATAAAAGAGCTCTATAACTACACTAAGATAGACTGGGAAATTGGTATTGGAGCTGGGTCGGGAAAGGGGAGGAGAAGGATGAGGGGGTGTTGCCAAGCAAGTAAAACGAAAGTAATTAATTTATTTAATCATCACGAATTTATGTTATTCGCAATAATGAGACTCATTTTTTCGGTTTTTTTACAATGACTCCACGCAGGAGGCCCTGAGGAAAACAATTTCTCTCGGGGCGTACGTCATCTTTGAGGATGCTATGAAGATGTTTTTTTAGGAAAAGGGAGAAGAGAGAAGGTTCTGGTAAGGAAAAAGGTATGGGGAGTGGATAGGAATCTGGGGATCAGTCTATCAATCCAACCTTGCAACTGCGGTGGAAGGGAACGGGTCGAGAGAGCCAGCCGGAGAGGTCAAAAGGTCTCCTTCAACCAGTATTTTTCAATCCGGCTCGCCACATAGAAAATGGGCAGACGCATCTACCACCAAGACCTAGACAAACCTGTCAACAAATGTAGCGAACCACTTGAGGTAGTTTATAACAGAGGTATTGGTTATCCAATAAATGGTTCTCGGGGCGACAGTACCCATATCCGTCTCCCAAATTGTATCCTGATAAAGGTTAACCATTGGTTAAAACAATGTATTTAAAATGGTGACTTAAAGTAATTTTACAATTATGCAAGAAGCTTACGTTGTTTGTTTAAAAGGTGTCAAGTCTACTATAATCTAACGCGCCACCCCATAAATGTTGCGCGGTTGGCCAAGGTGAAAACAAAAAAGAATCCATAACGCCGCTATCTAACAGCAGCGGCGACTAACGGACTAACGGATCCGTTGCGACGCCCTCTGGGAAAGGATCAGGCGATAACTTCACTCGCATCATGGGGCAATGTGAAACGGATCCGTTAGGGGAACACAATACAGCGAGTGATTTGCCCAGTCAATTTATTTCTATAACCGGTTCTTGTGAATTATATGAACCATATTCGACCTCCAATTACTTCATATTTTGAAAAGAAAAGGTTTTCAATTCATCGTTTGGTTATGTTTTGTAAGAATTGTTTATTTATCTAAGACAGGTCGGGTCAAATTAATCAATTCATTGGTTTATTTGTTACAACTATAATGATGGTGTTAAATTGACAAGATTACATCGTATACTGATGCTGACCTCCTTAGCAATATTGGAAAGGGCATCAGAATAATAAATGTATGAATACTGAACAGGTAAAATGATGGTATAATCTCTCATTTTTAAAGGTAGTACCTAAATACGATACTCCATTGTTTTTTTATATTATCTCCACTCAGGAGGCCCTAAGTAAAAATTATTCCTCAAGGCCTATTTCATCTTTAGGGATGCTATTACAGAAAGAAAGTTCTGAGTAGGAATGAGGTATGAGGGGTTAGTAATAATCTGGATTCAATGTGTTCAGGAGTGACGGACATTAATCCATTCCTCCCACTGCGGTGCAAGGCGATGGGTTGCGAGAGCTCGGTTGGAGAGGTCGAAAAGTCTTCCTCAACCAGTTTCTTCGATCTGGCCCTCCACGCAGCAGGTTGGCAAACCCGGACAAACCACACCCCATTATCAAACAAACCTCACTTCATATATGTGTTATGAACGCACATTTTTAAGGATGGTAAATTCAATACTCTGTCTTTTCGTTTATTTTTCCATAAATTATTTAATTGCCATGTTACAATAACAAATAATTGAATAATTTTTTCAGCCCCTATTTTGTGAAAACATCAAAGGTGCTGTCTGATATTTTAATAATGATAAGGGAACGTCCATCCTACAATGTTGTCAGAATAAAGGGATAAAAAATATACCCTAGTTCCAACTGCTCTGCGCTATTGGGACTGTGACATCTTAATACACCAGAACAATAACCAAACGACACTACAATGTTCTTACACTACGCACCACATCAGCTCAAAGACATTTCATGTACCTAGCTCCTAAAATGTTTAACCTTCTCCCCGAGAAACTAAAATCCGAAACCCAACCCTATATCTTTAAAAAAAATATATCAAAATGGATCCTTACATTCAGTAACGATGATGTGTAAAACTTGCTATTTTAATTGAATTGTAATATAATTAATACAACTTGTAACTTAAATTAATTGAATGTGTTACTTAAATTACTAACTTAATTTGTTACTAAATTTGTTACTTAAACTACTTAAATGAATTGCATAAATTAATAACTGTACACTGTACCTACCCAATCTGTAAACTTCATCCGCCATAACACAGGGACATCCCTAGCATGGCGGATGAATTAACACAATTTTTTTGTTCATTGTATAAACTTCTTTTGATAAATAAATAAAATAAATAAATAAATAAAATGTATTGGAGTACTTTGAGAGAATGAGTGGAATGGTGAGGAGAAGGAGATTGAGTAGATGGAGTGAGGGAGTATCTGTTTAAATCTAGTCACCGAACACGGCTAAAGCCATTCCAAGCATTATTTTGGATCTGAATAGTTGTCTTTCATCAGAGCGATACTGAGGATTACCACCACTCGGTATCTACATTAATTCAATTAAGATATTTGCTAGTAAGCTTTTGCTTGGAAATAATATAAAGTACTTAGTTTAAGTCAATTATTTTCCAAAGGTGTATAAAATCTCAATTTATCTTGAATTTCCAAATAGTTTTTATTACAAACAAGAAAATACGAAAATCCTTTATTGATATTTAATAGCACGTTTATTAAAAAATAAATCATCTCTACTTTTGAAAATCACCTGCTTTTGTAGATAGCTACAACAGAAAAGGAACAAAGTTCTATAGAAACAGCTCGTCTTTTAATCAAGATGTTTGATTTAAAGAGGCAACAAAAATCTCGTCGATACCGAGTTTGTACTGTTAAATCAAGGTTTACTTTAATCAATCGAAGTCTTCCGATAACAGAAATGTAAAGGATAAAATATTTCTAAATGGTACTTTTAACCTGCGATAAAAAAATTTCATAAAAACACATGTGAGATCGGTTCCGTGCCAACTCAAAATCAAGTCAACTCAACACCTCTTCAAAAAGTCATTAAAAGCTATTAAAAAAAATTAAAAAAAAGCCCATAACCTCACCTAACGTAACCCATTTAACCAGTTTTATGAATCACTTTTAATGACTTTTAAAGAAGGTGTTGATTTGATTTGACACCGCGAGGTCAGTGCTGGAACTATAAATATACGTATATGGAATTATAGGATGGGAATATGCTACTTGTAAGTACTTACATAACGTGAATACAATTCCAAAAGGAATCATAAAGACCACAATAAAAGTACCTATTAGAATGCCTTCGATTTAAATTTTCAATAGCTCTGATGTACCAAATATACAAAGAATGATAGTTGATCCCCCGGCAATTGGCCCCCTGGAAAACTTATATATAAAATGCATTCGGTTTAGAGAAAAAAAGATATACTTACTTACACAAAATGTAACAATGTGTCCTCGAAGGGGTGTGCAGCGAGGATGAACTGCCGAATATCAAAAATATAAAACATAATTTCATTCAAATTTTCTTTCTAAATTAATTTAATTTTGCACACCTGACCTTCAAATTAAGAGAAAGGTCTACATAGTATTTATAAAAACCTCCCCCGTCCCATTTTACCACCCCTCAAAAGCAGAATGGGCAACGCAAGGTGCTTCAGCTGGTCTAACATACTAAAGATCACAGTGTCACACCGCCACAGAGTCTGTGCTGGGGTGGCTGTGTTTTTTATACAAATTCGCCATTTTATTCTGAGATTTAGGAAATTTCGCACATTTGTCCTTTAAAATAGAAAGGTGGTGACTATTTGTACGATACTCGTATTTCAAAACACCATATCCACCTCCTTTTCCCTACCCATTAAAGCAGAATTTTAATACTTCTTTTTTTGTGTATTCATAAAATAAGTTTTGCAAACATTTAATTAAATGAAGACACTATGAGCGAAACTCAACCGAAAATCTGGAAACAGAAAAATCAGAAAAAGATATTGGCACCTCTGGGACTCGAAACCAGGACTTCTCTCTTTCCGGGTGAGCGCGCTAACCACTGCGCTAAGGTACCCTGAAAGAGAGAGGTCCTGGGTTCGAGTCCCAGGGGTGCCAATATTTTTTTCTGATTTTTCTGTTTCCAGATTTTCGATTGAGTTTTGCTCATAGTGTCTTCATTTAATAAAATATTACAGTTTGAGGTTTTACTCATAAAAGTGAAATAAAAAAATAATAAGTTTTTTACATGCTTTTCGACTATCATACCAGGCACACGCTCGTAATGCCATTCGAATAATTGCTCCCTTCATCTGATTTCGACAAATTCCACGTAAAATCCTGGAAACGCCAGAAATTTTGACTGCTCGTAAATGCTGAAATTGTTTTTTATCTTGATTAAATTTAATACAAAGATTTCAGTTTGATACCTTCCACCCAGACATTTTCCCTCTGCCACAAGCGTCAATAGCTAAAGGGTGAATTTCTCAATAAATTTCCATCACCGCTGCATACTGCACACCCATATAAAGGAGTCAATTTATTAGAATTTCTTGGCATAAAAAGGGCAAGGATGTAACACGTTTTCTAGATAGCTATTGAACCGTTGATCAAAGCCCCAACACACAGCCTTTTTCCTTGAAAAGAAAGCCAGAGTCTTTGTCTTCTGACAGTTTACAAATCTCCAATTTCAGCATTCTCAGAACTGAACAACTGAAAACTTATCTGTGTAATGAATTTGACAATCGTAAAATATGGATAGCAAATCGGGAGATAAAGTTTTGTATCGCATATATTGGCGCCACAGACGTAGAAAGGAAAATGGATGATCCAAAAATAAAAAATGAGTAACTTGTCCTCAGGAGCAGGAAAAAACTAACAGAATTTCGACTGCAAAAATTATAATATTCTGCTGCATCTATTTTATTATTCAAGCAAGCCTTATTTTCACTATGTGTTTTGAAACTAGGAAGAAAGTTAGGAGGAAAGTTTGAAAAAAGAATTGTTATTGGGATAGTGACTTTGCTTTTGATAAATTTTATATTCCTCATTTTAAATCAAAAAATTGTTATATACACGAAATACGCGGTTTATAATTAAGTAGGTCGGTATTTATGTAAGTTCCTACTTTCAAATCATATGATTTCTGAAGAAATTTCGTGTTTTTTTCACATTATCTCCTCACAAGTGGCCGAGGAAAGAAAATCTCTCATGGCCTATGTCATCTTTGGGGATGCTGTGGGGTGAGTCTATTTATGGAAAGAAAGGACAGAAAGTTCTGCGAAGTTTAAAAGTTTGAGGGGTGGTATAATACTGGGGATCAATGTGTCCATGAGCGACAGACGATGAATCTATGCATCCCAATGTGGTGCAAGTGGTTCGCTACATTTGGTGATTTAGCAGGGGTGCCTGGGTTCATGGGGTGAGGTTTGTCTAGGTCTTGGAGGCGGATGACCAGGACACACTGAACCCCAGATTCCTACCCACCCCTTAAACCCCTTTCCTTCCCAGAACTCTCCTCTCCTTCCTTTCCTAAAAAAACCCTCCACACAGCATCCCCAAAGATGACATAGGCCCTGATGCAAATTGTTTTCCTCAGGACCTCCTGTGTGGAGCTCATAAAAAAAAAAAGGTGATGGGTCGAGATAGTTTGGCTGGACAAGTCAAAATCCCCCCTCAACCAGTCTCTCCCGGCACGCCACAAGTAGGTGGACAAATGCACTCACCGCCAATAACTAGACAAAACTCACCCCAAGAACCCGAGCATCCCTGCTATGTCCCCAAGCGTAGCGAAAAACTTAGAGTGACCTATGCAGAAGTGTTAAGGAAAAAATAGGAACATAATTTTTTTAGAAACTCACAGAATTACAACTAGTTTAAAGTGCTTGCGGTAAGACAACACACAAATAAATAGTAACAACGAGTATCAACAACAATCACCGCCATTTACAATCTGTCGTTGCTCGATGGCAAGGATTTGATTACGCGGCACTTCAAGGCCTGTTTTGCAGTCGACCTTGTATTCTGGCGTCAAGCTCTGAATATAGGCCTCCTTAAAATGTTGCCAAGTTCGAATCAACAGTTATCTTTCTGTCGTCCCACTTTGTGCGTGTGCAACCTCTGTTTGTCTTTCCCAACTAATGACGCCATCTGATCAAGTGTCAAGTTTGTAAGATAAAGATAATTGGCATCACAATCTTGAACCATAACATTAAAACTTTATCTTTTTAATTTTATATTTACGTGAATAAACTCATGAGTAATTTCTAGCGATTTCCATATTTTCAAAGCTCTATAATTGTAAAGGAAGGTTTAAGCGTGTCTCTATATTATGTTTATTTTTTGGTAACATAAACACAATATGGAAAGCATTATTTGAGGTACAGAAAAGGGGATTTCATTACGGAAAAAACGCAAAGCCGAAAGAAACTTGTTTGGTGGAAAAAATAAGAGTGATATTAGATGTTTTTTTGCGTACGTTCGAATATTTTATTGCTTTCTAAATGAAACGTTTTAAATTAACTTAAACTTAATTTGCAAAATGATGAATTTAATTCTAATTTAATCGTTTGTCGAAATATGTGAAATAGACTACCAATTCTGAGAAGATAGCATTAAAGTGAATATGCGTATAAAAGCGTAGGACTGTCGTTTTTTTCATTTTTATTAATTTACCTCTCGAGTGTGTGGCTTATCTTAGACTTGTGAATTGTATGGTTTAACTCTACTCACAAGAATAAATATTCTCTATTTATCAACAGTATTAATTAATCGATGATGATTGCCATTATTGCAAGGCAAACAATCAGCCTTGCTAAAAAATGTGCTTAAAATTTTACTAATATAGAAAAATAAATGAATTAATTAATCAGGTACTTGAGTTGGGCCATGTCAAAAGTCAGAATAGTAGAAGAGTATGTATGAGACGATGTATGAATGTGAGTGAGGTAAGGAGTGTGTGCCAGGACCGAGTTGTTTGGCGGTCCGTCTTCTCCGCCTTCCCGGGGAAACGGCGTGACGCGACGGTTAGTTAAGTATTTAGTTCGTGGAAAGATGTGCACATTTCTTATCAAGGCAAAGAGGGCTGTTTTAAAAACTGTTACTAATAATAATTTTTCCTCGAATTTCGGAATTTTTCCAATGTATTTTAAATGTCCTGTATATGTTTATATTACTTGGGAATTCGTATTTAATCATATTTTTATTTATTTTATTTTAGGGAAATCAACAGTTTACAACTTGATTAATTTATACATGTTTAATTTACCTATCTGAAAATTATAGATTTCCTCATTATACTATTACATTATGTATCTATATACTGGCTCCTACAATCTGAGATCCGATGGAACAACAAGAACCTGATTTAAAGACTTAACTATATTTTTTTGTGAATAGTGTATCTAATGATGCTTCTCTTTTTTAATTTTTTATTTTGTTAATTTTTATCTTTTTATTTATTCATATGTAATTAATATTCATATATAATAACATATGTAATTATACCCTATATGGGATGTGTGGGATTGCACTCCCCTCCCCACATCCTGGAATAAAGACCTTATTATTATTATTATTATTATTATTATAAAATGAGAAGTAATCTTACAATAGCTAAGAGAAATCACACTATTACAACAAGAGGCAGTACATAATATAAGTCGTTCCATAATATATCATACAGTTTTGCACTTATTTAATACATTTTAAATATATTTTTTATATTTATTTTCATAAATTTTTTTTTTTTTAATGTGCATTGCAGATTCATGTAATGCACATTAAATTATTTTTTTTAAATTATGCGGCAAAAATATAATCTTTATAACTTCATTTTTTACGAAAGACAAACACTTTAACATGAAAACATTTTATTTCCTTTTACAGGTAAAATTGAAACTGTGCTTGAAATGTTTCAAATTTGGTCACCAGAACTGATAGTCAGGTTTGTGGAAGAGGAGGGGTTTGTGGAAGGTGACGAAGGTGGGAAAGTATCCCACCTTCGTCCTCCTCTTCCACAAACCCTTCTCCTCCTTACAACAAAGAGCAATTGGGTCTCTTGTGCGGCATTCACTTCAAACAAAACTGCTTATGCGGCATTCACTTCAAAATAAATGCTTAGCATATCGAAAATTAGGGGAATTTAAGGAGAATTTTTAAAAACCCACATACAATCCGAAAATTCGTTGAAAAATATTATAATAGTGTAATCGGTACAATTAAACTACCTCGAGAGTAGTCTCAAAGTCTTTAAATGTGATTTTATTAGAAAGAAAAGGTTTAAATTGCAGACGTCATTAATCAAAGCAACCCAAAAACCTTAAAAATAAATGATCCCCACCAGAAATGGAAGCGAGCGGAAACGGATGTGGCTAGGCGCGAAATATGGCGGACAGTTGCCGGAAGCACGCTTAAACCGGAAGTGCAGCCCCGTAGTAGACCGGAAGCTCTAGGTGCTGGGGACGTTCTGTTCCGCGTTCAAATATGCTCGATATTTAAATATATTTGAATCCCAAATGCTTCGGAATGTTGGAACAATGCATTTCCTGTCGTCCTTAAAACTTTCGACGCTCTTGCTGATGAATATGGGGAAAGAAATAAATAATTCAATTGGATCTTTCGTTGTTTGGGATTTAATGTGCTGTTATCACGGGGTTAGGTTAGGTTAGGTTATAAATAATTAAAAATTAATAGATTACTTAGTTAGTTTTAAACTAAGTAATCTATTAATTTTTCCTGAGAAGAATTTTAAATGTATTATTGTAAAAACTTTTTCACAATATGTTATGGTAACTTTTAACTCTTTTTTTTTACATTTTTGTACATGTTAAAATAATAATTTTGAAAGCTGCTATAGCTGATCTCCAGGAGCTTCTCTCACAAAAGGCATTTTGCGGTGACCACGATATCTCTAGACTGAATCATTTAAAATTAAAAAAAAAACAAACGGATTTCGTTAAAGTAATGTTTAATAATCTAATTAATTGAAGGAATAAGCAAAATAGAAATTTTTGACAAAATGGCGGCTTCTAAAAAAATCTTTTTTTGACCAAAATTTTGGTCTTAAGTTTATTTAAAAAAAAAAACGTTTATCGGAGAGAATTAACTTTTGATTACTTACGTAAAATATACTTAAAAAGCTTGTGTTAAAATTGGAGACTGATCGGTTCGGTCGTTTCGAGCCATATTTGCTCATCTTTTGTATAAAAAATTTCCAAATCCAAAATTTATATTTGTATGAAAAATGCCGCTCATCCGTTTTTCTTATTCGTTTTCGTATAAGGACAACCAAAGTAAAAGTAGACAATTACTGGTTCCGGGCAATCACGGTCTAGTTTACGCTGCATTGTATTTAAAACTTTAAATGTTCCCTTTTTAACACAATTATTTTGAAGAGCCCAACAAAAAAAGCTTAAAAACCTAAGATACATTCCCTAACAAACCATAACAATAATAATTTATCATAATTATCACTCACATAAGTAAACACTGGTGAGAGTGTTTACTTATGTGAGTGTATACTCTCACCAATAACACACTGGTGGTGCCATTATAAAATAGGAACAAAAATTATATTATTTGAAATCTAACACTGGTGAGAGTGTTTACTTATGTGAGTGTATACTCTCACCAATATCATTTACTCATCTGCCCTGATGATGGACACTGTAACGCTGTCCGAAACGTTGGCTAAAGAAGGAGGTAGCGAAACACGGCATAACACCCCAAAAACAATAACAAAAATAAGATTACTGATAGTAGCTCGGTGTTTCATGCCCTCTTTTGTAGTTACCATGTATTAAAATGATTATATAACCATTTAAGGTTTTTTTGAGTGATGCGTTAAGTGGTTTCTTTTAGGAAGGTGTTGAAAATGAGAGGTGCGAGGTAGGATTCGTGTTTTTGGGCAAAGTTGATTTAATATTTGGCACTACAAGTTGATTGAAATTCAATAGAGAAAACATTTCTCGTGATTGAATTTGGGAGTAGTGCCATTATAAAATAGGAACAAAAATTATATTATTTGAAATCTATAATATATACATATAAATCAAAATAAGCTTGCTTATAAAAATATTAATATTTAGGTATATAAGTGAGTTGTCTATGTATTGCTACATTAAGCATGGGAAATGTTGGAAACTTTCAAAATACCTTCTGTGCACACGTCTGAAAAGTTTTTAATCATTAAAAAAACTCTTGCAAAACTGTCGAAAATGTTACAATTCGAAAATGACATTTTGCAAAACAGTGATTGTTCAATCAAAATTCAATTTTCGAAACTCTTTAAATTAATGAATTTATTTGAAGTACTCACCTAATACCTTATTCAAACGACAGATAAAATATCACTCTACATAAAATACTTAAAATTTTGGCTTTATGATGCAGATGTTAAAATACTTTTGCTATAAATTCTATGTAAACCTTAATGCATCACTTTTCATTACAATTCTACGTCAAGTTCAAGACTAACATTATTTACTTTCTTGAAACCATAACAAAAAATCAACAGAATCTTTGTTTCTCTTTTTTACTAGAATATTTTTCACAGATACCTTAATTATAAATGTTAAGTTTAAAAACTTAACTTTCTTAATTGTACTTACTGATGTAATATAGCATTTTCGTTTATATTACCCACGCACAGGCAGTGCCTTAGTGGGTTCCCATTACCTACTTTTATATTATATAGATTTACTTATTCCTTACTTTTACATTATTTGTTTCATATATTTGTATCTTATTGTGTTATGAAATTATTTTAGACCCTATTTCCCTAATTATATGGGAAAAAATAAAGATTAAAAAAAAAATTTTAAAAAATTAAGAATTATAGATATTTAAAATGGGTACCAATCTTAGGTACCAAATTTAATTGTTCTATTTTCGAATAACCTCTTTAAGTAAATAAATTTTTACCAATAGTTTGTTTTTGGTATATGTAGGCATGACAGAATTGAATTTAATTTAATTTTTATTTATCAGAATAACATAGTACATTTTATTGACACGCAGGAATAAACAATTTCTTTATTAAGTGGCATTGAAATATATGCCGGTAGCTCACTAGTAAGAAAAAATAAACCTATGTAGCATGATAATAAGCCTACATAATGAAACTTGCCAAACACTGACACCGTAAATGCTTTTATATGACGTTTCTGACGCCGCTTTCTCCTCCTCCTCCTTTGAAAAGTCATTAAAAGTGATGAAAAAAATAGGTAAAAAATTGGTTAAATAGGTGGTTTTAGGTTAGGCTATGGTTTATTTTTCAATTCTTTAGCACCGTTGTGATTTGAAACTCGGTGAAACAAAAATAGCGACACTAAAAAGATACAAACACATACATCTATAGTATTTGGCCTGCGAGAGAATGAGATATTATTAGTGTAATCGGTTTCTCATTTGTGCGGTGCTTCGTTGCCTATCGGTCTCCTCTTTGTGCAATGCTTCGTAGCCTCCTCACTCTTATCTACTTAAGTTTTCTGAAAATTTCGCTTCTACCGCGTGTGAATTGCACACTGATTTTTTTTTAGCATTACTTCTATTGACTTTTCAAAAGAGGTGTTGGGTTGAGTCTGAGTTCCGAATTGTCATGAAACCAATATATTAACATACTTTTGTCGACAGTTTGATAATGGCATTGAACGCCGAAACAGTTATCACAATTTATTTATTTATTTATTTCATTTTTATTTAGTAAAATATTTACACATTTATGTACATTATTTATAAACATAAATAGCTTAGGTAAGGTTTGATTGTTTTTTTCATCACATTTCATTATAAAACAATTTAATCTCAGTATTTTTTTAAATTATCAAATTTCTAAGAAAGAATTTTCTTATTTTTTACGAACGGCAATTTCTTTCACTTCCTTGAAGAATTTGAATACAAATTCACATTCCTTTAATCTTTTCTTCGCAGAATAAATTAACCTTTAATTTTCACTAGAACCTAAAAGACAAACAGGGTTCATTAGCGTGACTTTTACTCTGAAATTAATAAGAATGTTTTATAAGAAATATCAGCTTTTGTAGCCTTTTTCTTTCTCAATTAATTTAAGTTTCAAATTCAAAAGCCAAGCCGTTTTAATCACATAATACCCAGAGTTGCACCTGCAGACTAAAGCGTCGAAAACCATTAAATTAAACCACTTTCATACCTTTTAATAATAATCCGCCATGTTTACGGGCAAACTTCGCTAATTTATCGCTTTCAGTTTAATTGTTTCGGCCACTTTTGGGAATAACTTTTCGGCTTCATTTCCCAAAGACTCGAATAAATTAGGCGGCTTTGTTGATTTTTTTCTCCAAACACGAGTATGTGCAGTGTTGGGAACAAACAACACATTACAAATCCCTAGCAAAAGGATGAGAGAATTAAGGATGGAAGGGGATTTGCCGTTGTATAATATTTTTAGTAATACGAAGAAACATACTTATTTTTCATATATTTACGGCTCATCGAAATACGTTTCATTACCAAAGGGCAAGCTTCTATCTTCCATGGATCTTTAAATAACATGTAAGTACTAATTAATATAAAGATATATTAGTGATTTGAAATTTGGATGAAACGGAAATGCGTCACTAAAATTTATTATACGACGGGTCGTCAGTTCTAATAATAATGCGGTAAATGCGCGCACAGCGCAGCGGAGCATCGCAAATCTCAGCAGCCAGAGAAAGCCAGCGAACAGAGGTTCGAATCCTACCAATTTTTTGTATTTTTGTAAATAAATATCCAATCTTCAAACCAATTTAAAATAAACAGGCAACAGAAAAGAAAGCGACATCCAGCGACTTTCTAGTTTCACTTCTACAGCGTGTGACTTACACACCCTATTTTTTTAAATCTAACTACAAAATCGGTTCCACCCAAGGTTATTGAAAAAAAACTGGGCATTTGAAAAGTTTAGAAAAAGTACAATTTGTTGGCTGTTTTTTTTCCTCAAAATTATTCTCAGGGCGTATGTCATCTTAAGGGTTGCTTGTGGTTGGTCTTTTTAGAGGAAAAAAAAAGAGGAAGTTCTGGGAAGGAAAAAAGTATCAGTGGTGGCTAGGAATCTGGGGGTATGTATGTAATGTATTCAGGAATAACGGATGTATGAATCCATCCCTCCCACTGCAGTGCAAGCTGATGGATCAAGGGAATCCGGCTGAAGAAGTATAGCTTAGGTCTTCCTTAACCAGCCTCTCCCGATCCGGCCCGCCACGCAGTAGATGGACGGATTCATCCACCGCCAAGACCTAGACAAATCTCATCCCATGAACCCTATCAAATGACCAAACGTAAGGAACCACTTGAGGTGACCTATGGCAGGGGTGTTGATTATTCAATAAAAGATTTCTGGGGCGGCGGTTCTCATACCCACCTCCCAAAATAAGTTGAGGTTGTTATTCAATGGATAAATCAAAGTTTCTGAACCCAAAATGGAAAAATCGCACGAAAAGAGTCGCATTGATTTAGAAATTTGTTAGAAAAAATGCCAATTTTTATATATCACAACTTATCACAGGCTGTTTTTTTTTTTGTGAGATGTGAATACCGCGCTAGACTCCCAATTGAGTCCCATCGCTTTCAACCGGCTGGAACCAGTGAGACTACGACATCCCCAATTGGGTTATGCTGTGAGGCTGAAGGTAGTAGAGAGTAGAGAAGAAAGGAGAGGTGGGTAAGTTACTGACTTTCAGATCTGGTCACCAAACACGGTAAAATCCGTTTCAAGCCATACTGTGAATATATGAATATCTTCAACTCTGAAACATGCCGCAAATAAACTTTATATTATTTTAAATGTGAATAAATTGTGAAATAAGACGAAACAATCAAATAAAATTTAATTTAATGAAAACCAATAACTTTGTGTACACCACTATTTAATTAACAATATCAACATGTTTCGAAAACTATGTTTTCTTCGTCAGGATAATAAGTTAATAAAAAATAACAAAAGACAAACAAGTATAAACTAATATAATTTATATCTTTATAATTTTTATCTTATAATTTTTTACCCATCCTAAAATAATTTTTATATTTTATTTTATATAATTGTGTTTTATGATATTTTAAGTAATTAATGACCTCTTTTTTCTAATATTGATATGTTCAAATTAGTCTATACTTGTTTTTCTTTTGTTATTTTTTATTAACTTATTATCCTGACGAAGAAAACATAGTTTTCGAAACATGTTGATATTGTTAATTAAATAGTGGTGTCCACAAAGTTATTTGTTTTCATTAAATTAAATAATGATGCCACAAAGTGAATTTGCGAATTTTGAAGAAATAAATAAAATTTACTTACGCACTTCAGGATTTGAAACCGCAATCTTTGAATTTCTAGTCGAGAGTCTTATCCCTCGACCACGGAGTCCATATGTCTTAAATGTCTTCGGTAAATGTCTTCGGAAAACAAGTTTTTAAACCCGGTTGTAGATGAATGTATACCAATTGCTTTATTATTATTATTTTGTTTAAGTTAGCAGAACTTTAAGTTAACAGTGAAGGCATTTAAGTTTGTGTAAAACTCCCTTGAACTAATGTTGCACGAAAACTTCACCAAACAAATTTGTCATTTATCACTATCTTAAATTTTTATTTAGTTTACAACACTCGGCACATTAATTTTGAACTGCAGTCGCCAGTTGCCGCGCAATTACTTAGTTGCCACATTTCCTAGCAATCAGCAGGATTCCGAGCAATTTGTCTAAAATCCCAACTTGTGATAATTTGAATCACTCATACGTGCCCCAAGCCAGTAACCTACATGCATTCGGAATACTGCACTGAAAACTGAATATCCCCTCATTAGTAGGGACAGTTTGCTTATCATAAGCATAGCATGCAGTACTACAGAGCTTACCTGCTAAATCTACTGGAACGTTAGTTTATCGTTGATTTCAAATTGAATTCATTAAATAATAATGCACTGAATTCCGTCAAATTAGTTGAGCTTAGTTTGCATTATGGTATAAATCTATTTTCTTCTATCTAGCAGGGGGTCAAGCACAACAAAAATTGATAACTAATAATAATAATATTGTTAACTATCAGTTGGATAGCCCTGATATATTAAAGTTGATTAACTTTCATATACCTACAATAAGATCAAGGTTCCCTAGTTTGTTTTATTGTGACAACTATATGTCGGTATCAGGCTCCAATTCAGTTGTAAATAGATTACACACCATTGGAAATTTTTATGCCAATGTGGCTGATATTTTTAATATTTCCATACTGAAATATAAGGTTGTACTGATCGAACATTTCAGCCAATTATACGTTAACGAGGTCACTACATAATGATTTTTTGATATTATTGTTTATTTTTAATGCCTGTATAATGTACTATGACTGTAATTAAATATACACAAGCTTGTAAATGGCACTTTGTGCCGTAAATTTTAAATAAATAAATAAATAAGCGTAACTTTCGATGATGTTACATTGATATATCGAGCACGGTTTCAGCATTGAACGCCGAACCGATATTGAAAGGGAATTCGTAAGACATCGATGTACGATGGCAACAATGGAGGTGTTTTTTATGAATTCACAGTCAAAATAAATTGCCAATGTTGAATTGAAATACTAACCTAAATACGCATTGGCAGTTTGCATTAAGTTTTTGACATTAAAATGGAGTTAATTACTTAATAAGGTCTTAAATCATATTTCAACAACCTTCGCGTTTCGAGGATCGACCGTAATAAATTGATGAAGTTTAAGATATTTTTTTTTAAAGACAAATATTCCCGGGTAACGAAAAACCCAACAACGTTTGGAAATCTCCTACTACCACCACAGAAAGCCGAAAATGTTGCTTGAATTGTGATGGAGGACTTAATCGCGTAAACGACTTATTTCAATTCTTAGAGCTTCGTTGGTTCAATCTGTTAATTAAATAAGCCAGTAATTTTGCGTAACAAACGACTTTACTAAAAAATATGTGTGCAGGTAACCGAAACTTGTCTGATGCTATGGAAACCGCGCTAAAATTTATCAATCGTCGGTCAGAATATTTGTTATCAATCGTCGATAGTGCTCGTAAATATTGATAACTGATCACGATCGTATTGATGTGGGGTTTTATCGACGTCTATTAATCGTCCACGATAGACCTCCTTAAAATTTTGGCGTTTTCCAGGTTTTATAAGGAATTTTTCGAAATCTATGGAAGACAATTTTTTCTTCTTGTTTTGAACGTCAAATGTGCAAAATTTCATAAATCACAAAATACAATTAGAAAAAAAAACTAACTAACTAACCACAAAATTTTCCGCAGGATTGGGCAAAGAAGACGGACTGCCAAACAACTCGGGTTGACATACACTCTTTGCCTCATTCACATTCGTACATCTTGACATACGTACTCTTCTATTATTCTGACTCTTGACGTGGCCCGACTCAAGCATCTGAATCATTTGATCGTGCCACATCTTTTTGAGGTTCAGTTTCACGAGTTTTTTGTTTTTTCGTAAAATTTTTCTTGCTTTTGTTTGAATATCTGTGGCGAAAATTCATTGTGAAGGATGATACTCAATTAGAATTATTAATTTTTTCTTCTTGTCTTGGTGAAAATAAATGTTCACCTTTGCTTTATCAGTCATTTAAATATTATAATTTATAACAACACTTCTTTGAAACATCTTTTTTGCATTAGGGGCTATGAGACCCGTCGTCGATTATAAATAATAATTTTGTTTTAATTAAATTTCACATAAATAAAATCAAGGAAACCATGTAAAAACTGTTTCAAAGATAGCCAGCGGCAATTAACGTGTCCTAAAATACATGAAGTGGTCAGAAAAAAATACCTGATTTATTTTTAAAGTTGATATTATAAAGTAAAATATTTGACCTATTTATTTTGTTTGTTGGCTCGCCAACAGAATACATCACATATAATTATTATATTAAGTTTACAAATTGAAAATGGTTACAGTGAAAATTCCAATCAAAAGTGAGCACACCATTCATCTCAACATTATTTTTTTGTTAACATAATAATAAATTATATTATGTGTACAAATCAAGAAGTATCAAATATTAGAAAATGCATACATACGTACTTACGTATATACGTACACACATGTATATGCATACGGGTGCACACTCTACACTCACATGTATACATACACATGCATGCATTTGTGTGTATAGTGTGCACCCGTACACACACATGCACATAAATATATCATCAAGGATATGTAAGTACAAGTTCCTTCTGAAAGTCTCCTACACTACAAGGACAAAATCCTCAAATCTACTAATCATTCCAAAATTAAATACATCTTTTGGTCAGAAAAATCATCATTTCCATGCTACAAATTATATAATGCCTTCCAATCGAAATTAAAAACAACATGGAGATACCAAAGTTTAAAAAAGATGTCAAATTATGGCTAACTAAACACGAAGATGAGGAAATCCCAAAAATTATAAAGTAACACCAACGCAACTTACAGATACAAAACATAAACACTGTTTACCTTGTCTATTTCTATTTTGTTGAAACAAACAAACTAGATGAGGAGGAATTTATGACCAACACCCATATAACAACAAACAGTCCGCCTCGGAACAGGAATACCTAGTGAGGAGGACTGAGAACTTACTTCACTCTATATTTTTAATTTACCTAATATTGTATTTTTACTTTACTTGATATTGTCGTTAAATAAAAAAAAATAAAAAAAAGTAATAACTGAATTAGAAAATACATCCAAGTCTTCTGCTCGCAATATTTATTTTAAAATCGAATCATTCTTGAGGTTGGGTTGAAAAAACTGGTATTACCGGTAAGTATCGATCCAAAAGGATTCAGGATCTAACACCGCGTTCGCGGTAATGCACAAAATTGCAACCATGAAAACGCCGTAATTAAGCCGAATCGTCTACGTCTGGGCAATCTAACATTTATGTCATCTTTTTTTTAACATTAACTCCCGGAAGTCCGGAGTAAAACTAATTCCATCGGCCCTATATCACCTTTGGAGATCTTATGTGGAGTGTGTTTTTAAGGAACGGAAGAAGAGAAATTTCTGTGAAGAAAAAAGGTATGAGATGCGCCTAGGAATCTAGGGGTCATTATACATCCAGGACTGACGTACGTTTGAATCCACCCCTCCCGCTGCGGTGCAATGTGATGGGTGGAGAGCATTGGAGAGCTCAAAGAGTCTGCCCAAAACAGTGTCTCCCGATCCGGCCTACCACGCAGCTGTTGGACAGACGCATCCGCCACCAAAACATGAACTTATCTCACCCGATGAACGCTAAGCCATAAAACATGGCGAACCACTTGGGGTAACCTATGGCAAATGTGTTGGTTTAATAACGGGGTGGCGGTACCCGTATCCACTTTCAAATCGCTTTATTGATCTAATGAAATATATTTTTAATTTTGACCACAAACTTTTGTTTTTTTTTTTATGAAAACTTGCAAGTAGAAGCTCAGATAGAACTGTTATTTTACAAATCTTGTGAATATGAACTATTTCAAAAACCTAAATTTCAATTGTGTACTGAGGAAGGAAAAATCCTCTTAATAACCGACAATACACTTAATTGCACTTGGGTTAATCAATATTTGCGGACTAACTGCATAATTTATTTGAATGTGAAGATTATTTAATTTGTCAATATAAAGAAACCATCTAATTACGAAATTAAGCAGTTTAAATTTTTCACCTAATACAAAGAATCTCGATTAGCCACTACGAAAGCGGGAGCAATGTGTATACTCTGCAAGTAATTAAAATTTTGCAGTGACATTAGTTATGCAAACAGTTTCAGTGGCAGTTTTCGTAATTCACAAGTAAAATTAGGTTAATGTTTGAATATCGTATGATTTGCAAGCGACGCACGTCGTAGGCAAACTTTTAATGATTAGTGCACAACAAAGACTTTTTAATGACGTGGTAAATATTTTGAAAGGGTATCTTCTATTAAAATTGATAACAACTGAAGTCCCTAGCCTAGATACTGAAAAAAAATTTTGTGCCTCTGTACATGACGCTACTCGAGCCTCATGCGCGTAGCATGCGCGCCGCTCGAGAGTACCCCCCATACAATTTTGCTAGTGTTTTGTACACGGCGCTATGCGGCAGCTGTCGGTTTGAAGTCAGTTTCATGCTACTGACGGTGCTGTTCGCACGCTGTGCGTTGCATCATTCGTGTCTGCTACTTTTCGTTTGTTAGAAATGGCGTCGGAACATGAAAGTAATGTTAGATTTATTCTAGAAGTGGAAAAATGCATGTTTATATAACTTTACCACAAAACGTAAGAAAAAAGTCATTTGACATCGCTTGACATCGTGTCAACTTCACGGCTGCACGTGAAAAATGATCAAGTTCAGTATATTTCGGGTAGCGCCGTGTACGAAAACCAGCATTAAAAAGTAGTATATCTGCAGAATACTTGTAGTTGTGTCCCAATCACGTAGTTTGTAAGTATCTCCATGAACGGAGGGCCTTAGATCTTTGTGTGAAAACGGCCATTCCGTTCGATATATTTTAGACTTTCTTATTGTGATTAGTCCTGGAGAAATTCGGCAACGGAATCCACGCCTCTTTTTGAGAGGGATATAAAAATACTTTTTGGGAAGGTCGGAGAAGATATTTGTGACTTGTTTTTTACAAGTTGATTTTGTAAAGGCCTGTAAAAAATATTAACTTCTATTTTACGCATTGTTTTGTATTATAATAACAACGAAATTTAAAAACGATTGCACGGAACAAAGCGACGCGGAGTCTAGAGACGTCCACACACCCCCGAATCTGGGAGGAGACTAAGTACGTCTTATCGACGCGCTATCGGCCCTTCTGCAGATGGCATGAAATTCGCAGCTGGTTAACGCCTCTTTTTATTCACTGGAAAAAAGTGTCGCCGAAATTTATGTTTCATTTTATTTTGTGAAATTCAGGTACAAATATTAAAATGTTTTCCGAATTAAATTTTTGCACCAGTACACGCGCAATAAGAGTGCGAATAAAAGGCTTTGTCCGTATTCAAACGCAATTTCAACTTGGGAGGCGGGTATGGGTACCGCCGCCCCGGGAACCATTTATTGGATAAACAACACCTCTGCCATAGTTATGGGTGAGTTCACCCCAAATGGTTTGCTACATTTGGTGATTTAACAGGGGTGCCCTCCTTCATAGGGTGAGGTTTGTCCGGGTCTTGGCGACGTCTGCCCTCCAGCTTCATGGCAGGCCGGATCGGGAGAGAATGGTTGAGGTTCTCCAGCCACATTCTCCCGGAATATCGCCTTGTCACTCCTAGACACGCCTAACGCCCTTTTCCTTCTCAGAAATTATCTTTTTTTTCGTATAAAGACCCTCAGCCAACCTAAAGCATCCTCAAAGATGACATGGGATTTTATATTTACCTGAGAGGAATTATTTTCCTAAAGGCTTCCTGTGTGGATCTAATGTAAAAAAAAAACATTGAAGAAAGGCATACAAATGCATTATCATATTGTATCGATCCAATCCAATTATGTATTTAAATGGTTTTCTTTAATTCATATCTGAAAATTTTAAAGTATATCTCGCAAAAAGTGTTTTTATTTAACTAGCGCAATTAATTTCTTATCTCTTATCATCCTAACGAAAATATTGCAGTATTGAAACATGGAAAAAGGTGGGAATGCTTTTATATTTGAATACCGAAAAAGGGTCTCTACTACTTTGGTTCGGTGGGACTACGGCATCCCCAATCGGGTTAAGTTGTGAGTCTGAAGGGGTAGGCATAGGAGAGGATGGGATAAGGAAAGGTTGAGAGTAAAATGCTCTTCAGATCTGGTCAACAATCATGGCTTTAACCATTTCAAGCGACGTTCGATTCTAAATGGTGGTTTTTTCTCAGGGCGATACTTAGGACGGGTTGTTTCAAAAAATTTGATGGATTCATCAAATATTTGAAGTTGATTTTCACGATCTGTGTAAGTTCTATTCAAGTTCTGTTATTACATCGTTATAGGACATTTGCTTCACAAAACTGAAATAATTACAGAACTTGAATAGAACTTACACAAAACGTGAAAATTAACTTCAAATATTTGATGAATCCATCAAATTTTTTGAAACATCCCGTCCTTAGAGAATTTACCACGCATTGCAAGTACATTTACTTAGGTTTGTTTTTTTCATAATATGGTGTGTTTAATAATACAAAAACCAAAAATAAAATAAACACTGTTGGTTCTATTGATACATCAATGGAAGGTAATCTAAAAGCAAAAAAATGTGTACGGGTTGTTTTTTAAAATCGTTCTCGAAAAATTTAACACGTGATATTGATTCACGCCTTGCAAAACAAAACAAAAACATAACCAAACAAGAATCACGTTACCAGAAATAAAAATTAGAAAAAACGCTTTTATTATGAACCCTTGCATTTTTGGCAAATCCTCATTCGGAAATTTCTTTTGATCGATACCGCCATAAAAATATCTGGAGGTCCATTAGAACATACCACGGAGCCAATGAAATATCTAATAACTTCCTTCCTCGCATACATAGCATCACATTCATATGGCAGGGCTGGCTTGGAGTGTCTTTCCTTAACATGTTTATTAAAAAAAAATAATAACTTGTTAAAACGCATGTAGTAAAAATTTCATGTACCACCATTTTAAGGGCTAGAGCTAAATTGCTAGGGCTTGCCATTAAATTATGCTTATTTTATTTGTTTGCAAAAACAGCATAAAACCAACATATTGCAAAAGCAGTAATAAAAGATATATAATAATTACATTTACAGTTAATTTTTTTTTTCTTTATTTTCCCAAATTTTACATTTGATGTATACAATATTATGATATAATAAGAATAATGGGAACCCACTAAGGCGCAGCCTGTGCGTGGGTAATATAGTTTAATATCTTTTTTTATTGTACCTAAAAGAACAAACAACGGGCATATAAAGCAAAAACATGATTAAAATTTGTCTAAACAGCTGTGCACAAAATGAGCATACAACAGTTACATTTAACATAAGTGCTATTTTACGCTTAAAATCATTGCAGAAAATGTAGAAAATATCCACTTTTCCTGCAAGGCAGTTAATTAATTTAGTGAGGCTTCCCAGGGGCTTCACCATTGGTAAGTTAGTTCTGCACCTGGGAAGAATCAAAAGCCTGTGTTGGCGACCTTGCGTGAAATTATCTGGGACATAGAATCATTAAATATATAACCATTTAGAAGTTTATAAGCCATCAGCAGTAATGCGACATCTCTTCTGGAACTAAGGCTGCAAATACCCAGCATTCCCGAGATGAATGCTGTTGGAAATAGCCGTGGGTAAAAACCTAACTCTCTCTTATAGAGGTATCGTAAAAATTTCTTTTGTATTTTCTCAAACATTAGTATATAGATGATGTTCTGAGGTCTCCATATCTGAGATCCACTCTCGAGAATGCTACGCACTAAGCTAAAGTAAAACAGCCTTGTAAGGTTGGTCAATTTCTTTGAATTGTGTATGTCAAAACCCAGCATCTTATGTTATGTTATAACCCAGCGTCTATAGTTTTGTATAGTCAACACATTCACACGAGTGGTTGGAAGAAGACGTCGGTTCTTTGGAAAGGAATATGGAAATTTCCTGAATAGATGGTGATTGATATTCATTTTGATTGTGGCCAAGAGCGAAGATTCTGCTTGATTATTTATAACTTTGAAACTAAATTTCGTATAAATGTAACCAATATAACATAACACACACCACGCATATACAAGCCTAGATTTATTATGATGATAGATCGTATGCATCGATCGTTCAGTTGATTAGTCAGACATCTCCGAAAAATCGATATTTGAGTTGAGTGCGGAGTTATACGTAAAAGTTTCTCCTCTAACTGACACTATACTCAGATTACCTACTCATAAACACCACCAAATCAATTAAAATGTACAAAAAATTGTTGCGAATTAAATAAAATGTTGATGTTTTCTCGGTCCTTATGTAGTATGACATTTCAAAATGTCATACTACTGTACCAGACCCTTAAGCCCCTAGGTGTTATTTTAGTGTAGCATATTTAATACGTAAAATACGGACATGTGAAAACAATGTTCAATTTATGGTGAAATTATTTCGAAAATTGTTTTCTTCATTATCACAAAACTTAGTATTTGAAGATGCCTGACTAATAAACTAAAGGGATTAATGCTAGAAGTTCCTATAATGAGTTTTGGATTTAGCAAAAGAAAGTACCCAAAAATTTTCCTCATTTGAATTCTACGAATACCTACGTAAGTCATGTGCTTCTGATGGATGAAATTGTGGCGCATTTATTGTGTTTTATTATTTAAAATCTCAAAATTTTTATTCGGCGCTTTTTACGCCAAGTAATCGATAAACAATCTTCATCCTTGGGCGGTTAAAAAGTTCGACATAAGCACTCAAATTTTTTTTAATTAGAAATATTCTAGGCGTTTCTTAAAGTCAAACTTAAGAAGGATTTACTCTAATAAAACTTCGACAAAGTTATTAGTTCATCCTTGCACACAAGCCCCATAATTCTGTTTGTGATCTTCATATTTATCTGGTTATATGGACCGCACCCAGCGCCCCCTAACCACAGCATTACGCCCCCCTTTCCCCAGCCACCGCCCTCTTGCTCCAGACAGATAGTTCTATGTACACCCCTTCTGGTCGGAACAAGGCCGCGTTCTGCAGCTTACATTACTTATTTATTAATGTACAAACAACTAACTGTTATCTTCACTGAACTTATTACGTCGGTAAATTTGTGATGCTGTGGAGTTTGCTTTTGTGAATCTTAGCAAAAAATATCTGACAAAAAAATATCAATATTTCGTTATTTATTTGTATTATCATTTACAAAAATTTAATTATCCAAAACCAGTGGAAGTGTGTGACACTTAGGATTAGGTGTTTTTGGTGGCAAAATGAGAAGCGTGTGCATCTTTATTTAGATTTACATATATAGAAAATATATATGTAAATCTAAATAAAGAGATTCTTGCTTGTGTGGTGTACTTTAACGTAATGCAAAGCCCACTCGAAGTGAAATAGTACAAAACTGCGCTATACAAATGTAACAGTATTGTTATCAGGACTACTGCAGGCCAAGAGGTAGGTGTTAAAAACTAGTACGAACCAGTTACTAGCGCACTTACGATACTGTGTGCGATACGGTATGAACAAATGCGTTCAAACGTGAACTATTTAAAATGATTTGCATTTGATTGTTAGAGTCGATTGGTAAGGTAAGCCATGTCAAATAACGTTTTGGTTATCGACTTCCACTCCAGAATCAGAAAATATTAAAAACATAAAGCATTTATTCCACGTTAAACGCCGGAATTTGAACCCGAGACTCTTAGTTCTAACTAGTGCGCAGATAAATAAATAATATATTCTTTTTTTAAAAGCTATTGTATATGACAGTTTTCCACAGTTAAAAAATAATATATTCTTAATAAATAAAAAATAATTTTAGTTGTTAATGGATTTAATAAGCTAAGATGAGCGAAACATTTTGCCGTTACTCAAAATTTCTTCCATTATGTTAGTGCCATTGATGTATTATATTTAGATTAGACGTGAAGCGAAAAATAGGTTCCTCGGTTTACATCCAATTAACAATAGACCATAGATCGGATTCGGGATAAGTGCCTAGCGCCTAGCACTATCATAATATAAACTGGCACTATTATAATATAACTGGCAATTATATAATACACCGTTAATTATTATTCATTTATTTATTTGCAAAAACAGTATAAAAACAAATACATTGCGAAAGCGATAAAGAAAATTTTAAAAAATAATGGTTCACGTAAAAACTATATTTTAATTTTACATAAAGGACAAAAAAGGTTATTCATTATTGAGGCAAAAAAAGGTTATTCATGACGCAACGTTATATTTACCAACAAAATAAATAAAATGTTCAAATCCGGCAAATCAAATAAAAAAATGACACATTTTAAATGGTCTTTGAAAATTTATTTGTTAACTTAAAAATAACCTTTGGTGTCGTAATGAAGTTTTTTTTAATGTGTGTGGTCGTAAATATATTTTCGACAGTAAAATATTCAAAAAATATACAGTGCATTAAAGATTTAAAGAACTATTAAATATCTATAGAATTATTCGTTGACAAACAGTGTTGTTCTCAAATTACTCATACTTCATGGGGTGAGGTTTGTCTAGGTCTTGGAGGCGGATGACCAAGACAAGCTGAATCCCAGACTCCTACCCACCTCTTAAACCCTTTTCCTCCCAAAACTCTCCTCCCCTTCCTTTCCTTAAAAAAACCCTCCACACAGCATCCCCAAAGATGACATAGGCCCTGAGGGAAATCATTTTCCCAAGGGCCTCCTATGTGGAGTTCATGTAAAAAAAAATACTTACTCATACTCTAGTTTACGGTTATAAGATGAAGGGCTAAACGTCGTCACGTGGAAAGTCCACGATGTGTCTCGGTGTAGTCTTTGATCCCGAACTGACATTCTCTGACCACATATCGCAGCTCACTCAGTCTTGCTACAAACTTCTTGAGTTCATCAGGGTACGCAAGCACTTTGATAACCAAGAAGCTATGCTGGCATTCTTCGATGGTGTACTGTGCCGAGAAAGCACATTATGATATGTTGGAACAGATGCAGAAGAAATTCTTGGGGTACGTCTACATGTATACATATTACTTGAGAAAACTGGTTCCAAGTTGATCCGCCGACAGTTGGCATACTTATATGCAGTCGATTTAGGAAAATTACAGTAAACTTAATTAGACAAAATATAATTAAGTGACCCCGAAAGGATATGCAAAGAGGATAATAACAAAGCCTAATAACAAAGTATAAAACATAATATTTTCATTCGAATGCATCAAGGAAAAATTCAACTTGTCTTCAACAACAATTCAAAAGTACAAAAATCCACTCTGCATATAAATTTGTTTGATATTCATACCAATTAATTAGGTATTTTTGAAGTCGATTTTACGAAATGGGTAAATAATGCACAACCAATAGAAATTGCTAAATAGTGCAAAACCAATAATTATTTTATAATTAATAATTTTATCGTATCTGGGCACCAATATGCCACTTGCATAGATTTCATAATGACTTAGATAAAATCGTGTGGATAGATTTTTCTACTAACATTACGAAAATGCTAATAATTTTTTTTAGAAATTTATAGTTTTTTTTCTTTTTTAAATAAATAAATCCGTTTTTTGAGCTCGTGACGTCACTATATGGAAATGTTCCGTCCCCGAAATATTCAATTAATTTTTTAAAATTCCACACTAATTTTTTTTTTTATATGGCAACACTTTGATTTTCTGCGAATTTTTCAATTTGACACTTAAAATTCACTAGATTTATTGTTTGTTACCTTGCGAATTTTTGTTTGGTTTAACGTTTTGACAGATGGTATAAAGTGAACATCGTACAGATGTGCTCCGCAGCGGCTGACTTAGGAGTATAATGGTAACAGTGCTGATTTTAACAAAATCAAATTTTATAATATATTATTATAATTATAATTTACAAGTACAAATTTATAACATTGAATTTAGTTATATGTAGAAGTTGAACATTATAATGATTTTTGATCACGGAAACAAATATTTACGAGATGTAATATTTTTGGAATGCCTCGTTATTCTCCTGTGCCATTCATGTGGAATAAGTCGGGTTTTTTTTTAAATGATTTTCGACTATGTAATTATATTTTTTTCGCACCCATAAAATTATGTCCCGTCTTTCCGGTTTATAAAAAATGGTCCGATTTTTCGGATTGAAATTTTCAAAAAATCGCCAGGGTTTCAAAAATACGATTAAAAAAAAATTACGGGATGTCTTAGAATATTTGCCTGAACTGGAAAAAAAAATTAAAAAATGTGATGCAAGTGGCCTATTGTCGGTGGATCAATTGTCGGGTCACTGAAGAAGCGAGTCTGGAAACAAGGCGGAAAGCATACATCCTATATTTCAAAAAATTGATACAATTTTATCGATACACCATTCCTCTTGGGATGCTATGCCTAAATGCTGATACGACGACTAAATTTTACTCGTATTGAAATCAAATTCTTTGTACAATAATAATAAGAAATAAGTATAAAAAAAAATAAAAATTTTAAAAATCTTCCAGGCTTAATTAAATAATAAGATATTTAAAAAAAACTGTTATCTAGCTAATTCTAACATTTCGGTTTACATTCATCTGCATCTGTGGCGTTTTTCTACAAAACGTAGAACCTTTTAGTGAACCACCTAGAACGTTTTAAGAGTAAATGTAATCGTTCTTAATGTTACTCATTAACTATTTTAGTTTTAGTATTTTTTCGCGATGCTCCCTCCCTCGGTCATTCGGACCATTAATTCTTCATGCGGCTTTCCATTAATTTAGGTCGCCTGTGTTTTCTGCTAAGACGTCTTAACAAGAAATGCAAAATGACGCTTAACAAAAAACATGGCGGTATTCTCACCGCTCAAAACCCTTTAATTTATATTATAATAATAGATTACTAATTTTTATTCACTAAGAGACATGTATCAACTGAAAAAAACACATTAACAGCTCAAAATCAGTATCAAATTAACTTTCGCAACAATAATAATATTAATAAAAATAATGGGAAGTGGGGAGAATAGTGCAATCCCACACGTCCCATGTAGTTATTGGTTGGGCATTTACACTTAGCTACACTTACCTACATACATACATCTATACATCATGACCCTGTACTTGTAGTTAGTATTGTTACATATCCTTCCTACTCTTCCCTTTAGACCCATTATTTTTGCTTTACCCACATCAGTCATTAATCGACCCTCGCCGCCTAAACATCTATGCATACCGCTCGTACACCGCTTACCGCATATCTTAAACCGAATCCCGCATACCGCGACTAATATAGTCATATAAGTGCACAATAAATATCCAGCTAGGATAGAAGTGCAGTGAGTCCTTTTTACCTTTCCTTGTGCATATTATTTACTTGTGCACTGGTCTTTCATACACATAAAACAAGCATCATTCATGGTCCTTCGACATACTCAAAACCGCACAAAAAATGCTTTAGTTATACATATTTATATATTTACACAGTAAAGAAACAAGACTTCAAATAGAAGAAAAAAATTATAAAAATAAAAATAAGTAATCCATTATTTTGCAGGGCGTGGTCTTGAATGAGCTCGGGCCCAACGCTCACTCAGGAGTGGCGCTTGGTGCTGGAAGGCTGCGATCACCACCGTGTTGTCCGAGGCCGCTAGGCGCATCCTGGCTCCGGTGACCCGGTGATAATGAACACCTCATTGGCGATTGAATTTTTGTAAGTGTTTATTTATTTATTTATTACACGCCCAATGGGCTTTTACATTCTTTGTTTATAAGTATCACAGTACTTTTAAATACTTTAAAACTAAAACAAAAAGAAAGTAAAATATAATGAAAAAAATGTGACAACAATAGCATATAATACAAAATATAATGCATTGGTAAAAATGATAAGAAGTCACACTTAAAAAGATTTTCAAAATAAACAAAAGTTGCAGAAATCATTCACGACTATTTGTGTCTAGATGTATAAAAGAATTGAAATTAACAATTTTTATACTGGTTATTCTTAAGGTAAAATATATCTCCTAGATCAAAATATTTATTTCCGAGATTGTGAAGTCTCGGAATCGGGGAATTTTGGTAAGAGAATGTCCTGGTGTTGTTAAAGTAAAAGAGTGTCCAATCCTAAGAGTTAATTAAGTCACAAATTGCAGTAACACTACTTACCTAATGTATATGGTAAAGTTGTTTGAATTGGCTTTAGCCGTGTTTGGTGACCAGATAAGAATAGCCAGGTACGTATGAAATCATCTCTACTGCGGTGTAAGGCGACGAAGAAAATACTGCTGAATAGGTCAAAAGATCTCCTTCACCAGCCTCTCTCTACTCGATCTGCCACCCAGTTGGTGGGCTAACGCCTTTGCCACCAAGACCCCATAAACCCCACTTCATGAACTAAGATATCCCTGCTAAGTCACCAAACGTAGCGAACTACGTGGTGAATTTATCTTGGAATGGATCATTCAAAGTTTTCGCACAACTTTTAATAATTAATTTTGTCGCTACTGTAGATGTCTGCTAAAGTAACCCTTAAAACTACACACATTATTCTAATATAAGCATTTACAAATTATTATAGTCAGTGTTACGGTCAGAAAGTTAAGGTTAATAGGGGTAACAAATTAACTCTGGCTTAACGATTTACCAAAGATTAGAATAGTTTTGTTAATAACTGTATCCTTGCTAATAATATTGACCACCCTCAGTAGCCGTCGAGAGTGTAGGTATTAATTTATGTCTTGTGTAAAGATGTACCTTCATTTTATGAACCATATTATAATGTAATGCTCATAAAATTATGTTTAAGCTTTTATTATATTAACTTTATATTAAGTTTTTACTACATTTACCTTATATTAACCATGATACCGTCACGGTTATGCCATACAAATGGGAGGTGTTTAAATAAATTGGCAAAAGCAAAGTGATTTTTTATAGACGTTTCTTTAATGAGTGATTTTTTTAGAAACTTAATATACGTATGTTTATAATAAACACAATAATATAACTTAGTTTTAATTCCACTTTATTATTTCTTTATCCAGCCGGTTTCGGTTCGACCTGAACCTTCATCAGGGATGAATAAAAATATATTGAGCATAATACAGATATTACACAGTATTTTAACAGAAAATTAGAAATAAAATTAGAGAGAAAGAACAACAATTTGGATGGGGGCGAGGGGGGAGGTGCCTAAGAGGGAATGATGAAAGTGGGCGGGGGTAATGGAAATATTTAAAAAATGAGGCTGTTAGACAAATCCAACTGTTTATTCAGTAAATTGGTTTTATTTTTTTTAATGACTTTTTATTTCAAAGGGCTTTAAGATTATTAAGGCATAGACCTATCCCATTTCTATGTAATAGGTACATCTATCCCAGAAGATTTATTAAATGAGTGATTTTTATCTATTAGGTAGATTTATTAAATGAGTGATTTTTATCTATTAGGTAGTTATCTGAAAACTCTACACTGTTTAGACATCTCAAGTGTTCGATCACCTTTGTGTGATCATTTCTAGCCGTTTTACCGATGTAAAATGATGGACAATCATTACAATTAAGTTTATGGATGCCAGAATGCCTTAAGTTATTTTCTTTATGTTTAGAATTTATTAAAAGTTTACTCCATGGTAAACTTTTAATAAATTTTTATTCATCCCTGATGGAGGTTCAGGTCGAACCGAAACCGGTTGGGTAAAGAAATAATAAAGCGAAATTAAAACAAATGTGTTTATTGTAATTATGTATTCCCACAAAATACGTGTTTATTCATTTATTGAAGTAAGATAGGGGTTTAGTCTAGCATCTATATAAAATGGATCACTTTTCTTTCAAATACCCTCCACACAGCATCATCAAATGGCATGAAAATATTCGCCAGAGCCTCCCACGTGGTGTCAAAAATATAGAATTAGTAATTTGAAAGAACTATAATCCACTAAGAGGGGAGTAATAATACACTAAGGGAGGTACTAAAAAAAAGTTACTTTTTCTGAATTTCTGGCTTTGCACGGGCTTTACGCAGAGGTTTTTTTTTAATCAGAAGCAATTGACTGTAATTTTCCTTTTATTCTGATAGTCAAGAATGCAAAATTTAATCATGAAGCATCAAAATGCTGCTATAATGGATGTAACAAGGCAAAGGGCTGGTTTGTCGAAATATCATGAAGAAAGTGACCTTCCTTTTGCTTTGTGGGCAAAATTTCATCAATCTCCGAATAAAACTTAGTTTTGAATTTAAAAAACTACAACAGGACATTATTCTTTTAAAATATATATTGCATACATATTATTTTTATGAGATAAAACCGCACAAGGGAGCTAACTGTCTGGAGTCAGTGAAACTTTGGCATCCCCATTGGGGTTTGTTGTGAGGCTAAAGGTTTTGGGGAGAGGAAGAAGAATGGGGATAAGGAGGGTGGGGCTGTACCTGGCTGTTTAAATCTAGTCACCAGATACAGCCAAATCCCTTTCAACCAATGTTTCAATTTTGAATTGTAGTCTTACAGGACGATACTAAAAGTGTCTTCCTTTATGTTATATAGATAGATTTCATGTTATTTATCTTTGGCTAAAGAAGGAGTTAGCGCAACACGGCATAACACCCCAAAAATAAATAACAAAAATACTTTTGGCCGTGAAAACCTAAAAACATACCAGATAGATTTCATGATCGATTGCAGAGATTATAAGCATAATAATAACAAATATGATGTTCATTAAACCGATTGTGGCACTAAAATACAGGAGTTGTATGATTTAATACCGTCAATTAATTTAAATCGGTTGATATTTCAGAATAGCACCTTCGCGGGTCCAATGGGTGTTCTATGCTACAGTAGCCTCACAACCCCTACCTTCTACCCCGCCTCCTACAAGCGGAGAAATAATAATGAAGGCAGTTACTCGGAGGCGGAGGGTGAAATGAGATAAAAAGCGCTTACAAGGCCAGAAAACTGCATAGCAACCTTAATGCTTTCAGCCAAAGTTACTTTAAAAATGTTATTAATTAGCTTTGAAGTTCACCGTAAAATATGAACATGACTTTGGGCAGTCCAGTTTGTGAGATGCAGTAAAAAAAGATCGGTTAAGTTTCATAATTAGGGACAATGGATAAGTTTTTTTTTTAAAGAAAACGAAACATTCACGGGTTACGAAAAAATTTAAAAATCTCCTACTACCATCACAGTAAGCGGAAAATATTGCTTATTTCATGATGGAGGACTTAGCCGAGGAATATTATACGCGACCAAACATGGTGGGATCCAAACGCGATGCCAACTTAGCCACTGACCGGTCGAATTAAAGTCGCTGTCCTAGCAGTAATCTTTTATGATTTATTTCAAGGAAATTCAAATAGTAGAATATATTGAAAGCGGATAATTGACATTAAACCGGAAAATAAATTAAATACCTACTTCATTTTTTCCGTTTTTTTTTCTCTTTCGATCTGCGTTGTTGAAATACTTAGGTGCATTTTAAGAGCATTTTGTTTTCTGAAAAATTAAAAATAGATTAAATATTTTTATTAAAGAATTTTACAAAATATGTTAAGAATTCTGTGAGATCCATTCAATTATATTTTACTAGCTTTTCCCCGCGGCTTCGCTCGCATGGTATTACGGGAAATTACGTAGCGCTTGCACTTATCAATTATCTCCCCCCCCCCCCCACCCCACCCCCATCCCCTCCCGCATTCCATATTTTCATTCCTTTACATTCAGTTTTCAAACATCTCGCCTACCACCTAAATTTCATAATGCTATAGCTCAAAGAAAAAAAGAATTACTTGTCCAATTTTGTTCATTTGTTCGGAATTTATGCGCTTACAAACATTTCGGATGTTTATTTTTATTTAAATATCTGGAAGTTCGTTAATATAATAAAAAAATACTTTATTTATCTTTCAGTCTTTATAATCGTTACGAATTATATTTTTAATATAGGAACTCTTATCTGACATTTATTCCAAGCTTGTCCAAAAAAAAAACGAATTCTAATATTTGAATTTTCTGCAGTAGTGGCTGACCAGTAGACTGAGTACCTACCAGCATAGAGCCCAAAATTATATCAACATTGTTTCCATGGAAAAGATTTTTTTCTGACGTTAGCAAAAACTCACTTTTGTTAGCGACAGAAAACGTATAACAAATATAATATATTAATATTTATAATTTCATAACGCCAGAGCTTACCATCATATACAATCTGTAGTCTGCGCATATAATTTAGCTTTATATTGGTGAAAGAATTAAAAGTCTTTATATTGTGTTATGCGTGAAAAGGTCATAAACAAACTTGAGCAGTTTCGCATTTATAATATTAGTATGGATAATACAAAATATGTTTGCAGGTCTACAAATTTACGAGGTACGATTTTAAAAACTTTTTATTCGATTTACAGCATTTCAAAGTACTTTGAACGATTTTTTTTAGAAAGTACCTTGTTTTTTAAAGATTAAAGAAGGTTGCTAGAAATTAATTAACCATAATGTGCATTAGCATTAAATCTATCCATATTTTTCCGCTGTAACTATTACTTACTCGTTGCGGTCCTTTAAATTTTTCTGTCAAACTGAGGTAATTCTAGGGGTTGAGAATAGGAAAGTGATGTGAAAAAAATTTTATGCGACAGTCTTTATTTGAGATTGTGACATAGGCTGATATTTTTAATATTCGTTCACAGGTTTCTCACGAATTCAAATTACGTTTTATCTTTTAAATTATTTCATGTGGAAAGCTTAAAATATGCAAAACCAAACTACGTTTATCAACATCTCTTTCAAACTCATAATTTTCAACATGCTGTCTCTCCATATATCGAAGCTGTCTTCAGCATGCGAGAGCATTTTTACTAGGCTATATAGCGCCATCTCGTTTATTGTACATCGTGTAAATAGAGAGACGATATCATAGCGGAACATTTGATAAATAGACCCAGCCAATCAGAGGTGCATTGGAAAGGAAGCTTCTTTTTGAGACTTCTTTATATCGCGGTAAATTTTAAAATAAATTGGAATCTAATATTTAATACTTTTGATTTTTGTATAATTTTGGGAGGTTGTTGACTTATTGACCAGAAGGAAGGGCCGCCACTTTAGCACATAACCTGACTATAATATTTTTTCGTGAAATAACCTTGAGTTTCCTTTTATAATAACTTACGTTCTATAGCGAAAGTGTTAAGACACTGTCGTGAGAAAATTTTAAGTTATTTGATTTTTTAACAGATAAACAACATTTTTATTAATAACCATCACCAGTCGAAATATTTTTTTTATAATTATAATAATTGGGTAATTAGTAGATGAAAAATCACCTCAAGGGCGCTGTACAACTTATTAAGGATTCCTAGGCTCTATCTAATTTAACTATTTACAAACAGATACAGAAACATACTTACCTGGCAGGTCACTTCCGAAAAACACTATTTAATTAGAGAGTTAATGCTTGCAGAAGATACGGTCCTGCACGCGGAGGGCATTATATTTAAAACACTGGACATTGCATGATTTTACATTAAAAGATTAATGGCAAAAGTAGAGCTGATATTTATTTTGAGAGACTGGAAAATTTAGGACTCTAGAGCTGGAGAAACTTCATGAAATGACCTTTACTTAACGCTTACAACTTAGTTTTTTTATTCATTTTTTGTTTGTGTATTTATTAATTTTTTGTATAATATTAACGGTGGGCTAAAACATTATTACTTATTCCATAAGCCGCCGCACTTCTGATAGGCAGAGATTATGAAAAATACACTATTTCTAAACTTAATTACCACAAGAAACATCGGTGTCAGTCGGGATAGATTGAAAAGTAAAATTTTTGTACGTCTGCAATTTTTTTTAATATTCTAGCGATTGGTACCGTCAAAAATGTTCAATACGTGAAGGAATTAATGCAACATGAAATGTCAGCCGTAAACGAAAATTGTAAACAAAAACGTTTTTACAAAATATAAATTCAAATGCTTATTATTCCATCTATCCCGGTTGAAAGTGACAATTAAAAGTGTGGTGGCTTGTGGAATATTTACCAAAACTTAAAAAAAATGCGTACAATAAACAGGGAATAATTTTTTAAATCGCCACATAATGTATTGATAATAACAGCGTACTTTCTGAAATCAGTGAAACCCAATAACAATAAACTATTACCATTATTTTATTTATTGAACTTATTGTTGTTTTTACGACTTAATAACTTACTAACGACGTGTAGCCTAAATACTAGCATATTACGTTTCATGAATATGAACGCACGTTTAAAGTTTTTCTTCTCAAAACCTATATTTTGTGCATTGAAACAGACCGCAAGAATCTTTTTAGATTTTTATTTTTGCGTCTACAGATTTTTATATAATATTTTTATATACTAGCTGGGTTTCCCGGCTTCGCTCAAGACAACATTCGATGGTGTTCTGGAATGTTCCACAATTTATTTTATTTATTTATTACGGATCCGACAGACGTTGTCCTGTACACAACTGTCGGGACAAACTAAAATTAAAATATAATAATATTGAATATTCGATACTGCGATGGTAGCGCAGTCTGCCGGATCCAATATAAAACATTCCAAAATCAACAACTCCTTAGAAATAAAAAATTAATTAAAAGAACATTTTCCAGTGGACCAAATTGTGAATCTAAACCATTCTTGAATCCCGTTGAACCCACACAAAAAATTTCATCAAAATCGGTCCAGCCGTTTAGGAGGAGTTCAGTGACATACACACGGACAGAAGAAGTATATATATTAAGATTATACTCCCATCTATTTATATTTTGGCTTGATGAATTACCGATCCTTACCTAGAGGTATTTTGCTATATGCAGTTGATCAAAAGATCTATAGTATCGATTTTTTAAATTTTTTAAGAAAAAAAATTCCATCAAAGCCAACACCATCTTTGGGAATGCTGTGTGTTGGGTGATTTTAAGTTAAGCTGTGTGTAGGGTGGTTTTAAGTTAAGTGAAAAGGAAAGGGCATGAGGGGTGGTCAGGAATCTTGGGGTCAGAATGTCTATCCCGAGAGTGATAGACGTACGAAACCATCCCTCCCAATGCGGTGCAAGCCCATGGGTCGAGAGAGTCCGGCTGGAGAGAACTAGGTTAGGTCTCCCTTAACCAGTCTTTCCCGATCCGGTCCGCCACACAGCAGGTGTGCAAACGTTTTCGCTACTAAGTCCTAAAGAAACCTCACCCATGAACGTGGTCACCTCTGCTAAATCACCAAACATTCAGCGAACCACTTGGGGTGACCTACGGAAAGGGTAGGTTGGTTATTCAATAAATGGTTCCCGGGGCGGCAGTACCCATACCCTCTCCCAAATTGAAAACATGTTTTTCATGTCCTATCACGAAGATATTTTTCCCCTAAATTTGTAACGTTATAAAAAAATTGTACAAATTGAGTTAACAAAAATAAAATTTTAAAAATAAATAAATTAATACTATGTTTTAAGATATGTTGGTATTACTACCGGAATAAAACTTGTAAAAAAAACTCAACCAAATTTTACCAAAATCTTTGAGAAAGCCATTATTGTATCGAACCAAAACAAAAAGAGGGGAGTTCCCATCATAAAAATTCGCTTGGCCAGCCAATTCCCCCGTGTTCCTCTTCCCGTGAAATGTATCTTTACGATTTGTTAAGCAATATTAGACGTGGGTACTTTTTATCTTACCCTTCTTTCTAAATGTTACCGAAAAAATTATATTTATACTTTTATTGTTGTGCAAATCTTGATCATTGGAATTAGCGAAGTGGAATATATATTTGGAACGCTATAATAAAAATGATGGGGAGTCCAAATTTTAGGTCATGAAAGATCATGTACGGCTTATGAGCCGGCGGCAAAATCAGTGATATCTCAATTAAACATGTTGTCCGGAAACTCTTTTAAGGTACAAGCGGGAAACTGGTGAATCTCTACGACATTTAGCAGATTTTGTGGTGGATTTATTTTAGTTTCGAGTAAATCTGGTCTAAATTTGAAATTTTTAAAAAATCCCTCGCTAAAAGTCAATATTAGTAGTTGAATGTCTTTTAAAATGCGTCCAAGCGAAGACCCGACTTCAAAAGTTTTTTTAAGTAGCCGAAAAAAATGGAAAAAAGTTTAAACTAAAATTAAAAGCTCACATTTAAAAATGTTTATTTGTGTTCCTTATTATAAAAATAATACTTGGGTAATTTGTAGACCCCCGTTTTGGTTAAAATATTACCTCAAGGGCGCTGGTATTAGGAGTTCCTAGGTTCTATCTAATTCAAATCTTTACAAACAGATTCAGAAAATATATTTACCTGGCAGGTGACTTTTATTGGAAAAGATGCGAGCTTCGCGCGCAGAGGACATCATTAAAAAAAATGGACATTGCATGATTTTACATTTGTTTTGTTGCCCTCCATTACTATTGATATTACATTGATTAGAAGATTAGTGGCAAAAATTAAGTTGGTACATATTTTAATAGACTGGAGAATATTAAAGAATCTTATGGACTAGGGAATATTTATGAATGACCCTTAAAAGCTTACCGAGGCTTAATTGTTTATATTTTTTACAAATTTAGTTATTTATAAAGTCGCGGACTGTGAAGGTGAAATATTTCTTACTTCATAGACATCTCTATCTGAAAGAGTGAGTTTTAAGTTTAGCTCTAAATTCTGTAGAGTCTGTGATCATTTTTAAATTGTATGGCAGTCCATTCGTGGATTCATCCATTTTACGCTCGTAATATGAGTTTCCGGACACTGTTTATGGAAACAAAAACGTAAAACTGTTAGCTGTGGAATGACAAAATGGAATTTCAAGGTCTACTCAAGTACTCTCAAATTACAACAGCATTTCCGTTATGAATTGAAGCTTTCCAATCGTTTACTATGATCGATCTTTTCGTGTAACTGGCCAGCTCATTTGTAATAAACTTCCCTCAATCTCACTAATATACAGAACTTGGCTGAATTTAAATGGGCTTTAAAAACAAACTTATTTTTAAAAAATCATACATTTCATGACTCTTAACTCCTTTTCAATATACCCTAACAAGCCATGTTTCTCAAGTTTCCGGTAATTGTTTGGTTTCAGTTTCCTCCTTACTGTAGTATTACGTTTAATGTGCACTCAAAATGTTTCTTATTTATTCCTTTATTTATTTTTATTTATGCCTCCTGTTCTATATTATATTTTAGGTTTAATGATTCTTGTTTAATGGCACCGTTGTTGTTTATAATTATTATTTTTCTGTGCCAAAACAGCACTGTTAGGCCCTCCGTTCATGGAGATACTTACAAACTACGTGATTGTGACACAACCACAAGTACCCTGCAGATGTACTACTTTTTAAAGCTGGTTTCCTTACACGGCACTACCCGAATTATACTGAACTTGATCATTTTTCACGTGCAGCCGTGGAGTTAACACGATGTCGAACGATGTCAAATGACTTTTTTTCCAACATTAATGTATGCCTTCTTCACTAAATCCTTTCTTGCGTATTCTGGTAATGTAAAGTTATGTAAACACGCATTTTTATTCACTTCCAGAACAAATCTAACATTACTTTCATGTTCAGACGCCATTTCTGTCAAACGTCAAACGAAAGTAGCAGACACGAATGCTACGACGCGTAGCGCGCTACCAGCACCGTCGTTAGCGCGCTACCGACTTCAACCTGACATCCGTCGCGCAGCGCCGTGTACGAACACCAGCAAAATTGTATGGCGGGTACCCACGAGCGGTGTGCGTGCTACGCGCACCAGGTTCGAATAGTTTGTAAGTAGCTCCATGTACGGAGGCGCTTATTGTTAATTTTGTTCCATTTTCTTTGCTTTATAAATACTGTATATTCTTTGTTTCATATTATTTTATCAATATTTTAAAGGACTCGTAAGGAACACTAAAGGATTACTTTTAATTTTATTACAGTTAAGCGCACTTGAAGAGAAATAACACTTAACAGCGCTATATAAATTTTACGTTATTATTATTATTAGTTCAATTGGTAGGTGCAATTAGTAACATCATAAGTGTAGTTATTAATCCCGAATTCCTAAATTACACAATTACGGATTCAAGTTTAAATTATTGAAAGGAAAATTTAATCCAAATAACCTCCTCTTGAATTATTATTACTCTTACGATCCCTAGAATATAATTAAATTTCGCAGTGATTAACTCCGTGTACGTAAATAAATCCCCACACAATAAAACTAAGTTTTATTAATGGTTTTTCGATCCGAGGGATGTTGTGATTGCTTCTTGGCTGCAATAAATGTGACAAAATGTCCAGTATCCGTAGAACCTATTTTTAAATATTATAATACTGTGAATGTTTTTAACAAGTATTAAAAAGCAATCAGAACTAATTTTTTCTTCAAAATTGGCAAATTCACTTTGTGGCGTCATTAAATTTGATTTTTATTTAATTTCATTAAATCAGAACTAAGTTTATGTAATAATAATAATTTGTATTTGAGAGGATTCATTTCATATGTTTTTCTTCGTGGCATGTATCGTCTTTGGGGGAGTTGTGATAGTTCTAAATTACGTAGCTTTGATGGCTCAAGTGCTACTTTTTCCGAGAGGTATAGGTTTTCCCCTTAAGTTCAGAACAGAGATGGGCTAGCAGTAACGTTTTTAGCCAAGAGAGAGAATTGGAAAGAGTAGTAGACAAGACGTTAGCCTCCAGACCGTCCTACACACTCGTTTCCGATTATAACTTAAAGTCTTAGTAAAGATGAAGTGTTTTGTCGTAAGTAAATCATTATTATTAGAACCATTCACAACAGTTGTGGAGAGTCTCTTTAAGGAAAGGCAGAACCAAATCTTGGGAAGCAGGAAACAATCGACAATTCTTTCCGAAGCCGAGTTATTGCGCGTAAGAACAAAAAACCGTTCCATAAAATGGTATAAACCGTGAACAATTTTAGGCAAGCTTTTGACTCGGTTTCCGGTGCATCGGTGAACAAGTGCATCGGTATGAAGGGATCAAAGACATTAGTTTTCCTGAGTGCCTTTTCGCGTGAAATTTAAAATGGATAAATCGTAAACAGGATACTCACCTAAATTCTAACTTCTAAAGACTGAATTCCAGCTCAAGAAATGAATCTCAAAACATTTTGCCGGTTACTTAGCACCAATGTAAAAAATACTTTCTTTCTTCATATTTTGCATGGAATAAAAAACTCTTCCCAAAAGAGTTTTTTTTAATAACTTATTAAATAATTCCTCTCTGGGTCTGTGACATCTTTGGGGTTGCTGTTTGTAGGGTCTCTTAACCTATGGAACGCACACCGGGCTCCCGTGACCTAATACCTAGGAAGGAAAAAGGAGAAAAAAAATTAAAAAATTAGTAGTCAAACTACCATTGTTGCAAAACCACAGCAACTAAAGCAAAGAAAAAACATTAAAAATGTTTTAGTCAGACTACCATTGTTGAAAAACCAAAGCAAAAATAGAACATATTTGTGTTACTTTTACCTTTAGCAAGTGATTTATTTAGCGATTTCATTATCACTTTAACACCCGTATTCAGAGTCGCTCCTTAACTTTTGTCTAAGTAAAGGCTCGACCTTACCTTAGTAAAGGAAGGAACCGTCCTTACCTTTAACGCCTCTATGCAGAGTCCACACTTTTTAAGCTTCCTTTCCTAAGGTAGAGACCTTTATGTCTACGCCGAAAAAAGTTGTGACGTCATCCTAAAATTGTCGATGTCCCGCTTCTATTGGAACAACATACCCCGTTTTGTGACAAGCTGTGTGTTTAAAATTCGACATTCAAAAACTCAAAAGTTAAAAATAACACCGGCCTGTCAAAAGTCTGCGTATTGGTTTATTTATGCTCCGTTGACATTTGTTTCGCATCGCATTTCGACAATAAATTCGAGATTGTGAATTGCTTAATGATTAACAATGTACATTATACTTATAAACAAATATCCCGCCATATTATTTATTAAAGCGTAATATGCAAATAAGAGAGAAATTAAAAGATGCATCACTGTTATTTTTTCAAGCTGATATCGCGTGCGCAGTGTCGTAGAGACTTTCGTAGAACTGTCTCTGAATACAAATATTTTAGAAATCTTAAGGAAGGTAGCTTCCTTATAAAGTGACGTCACACCGACCTAAGTAGTGTCTCTGAATACAAAACTACGTTATTTAAAGGAAAGGAAGACTCCTTCAACTAAAGTATCGACTCTGAATACGGGTATAAGTGTACATAATATTGCGCCTGATTGTGAATGTTTCTCTTATCATGAGTAGGTTAGTAAAAGAGGTTGATGTAAAATATCCACAGCACCATTTGATTATTTAAAAGAATATGATAATAAGGTCACCGAAAACTAATCCCTGTTTCCCGTTCTTCGTTAACTCAACTATAAATATGGCAGAATATGTAAATAAGTACAACTTTGTTGTTTTACTTGTTTAATGACATGGCTTTAATATACGTTCTGTTAATATGATTACATTTTATTATTACTGAGTCAAGGCCAGCATCGGCCAAAGAAATCTCGAAGTTGAATGAATTGGTGGCAAATTTACTTCCCAGTAGTTGTAATGTGTCCTTGTATTTGATGCGTAACAAATTTGACGAGATTTTTCGACATCCTATACCGCGCCAAAAATTCGGGATCGTCCCAAATGACCATATTATTGATGCGGGGTCAAATTTTTTTTGGTTTTCGCTGCAAGACATATTGAATGAGGAATTCATTGTTACTATTATCGTCTTTTACAATATTTATCATGATTACTGAATGTTGAAGCGCGCAATTTCGTAGCTTCCTCGAACAGAACTGTCAAATATGCCAATATGGCGGAGTAACTCTAGAGTAACTATCGGTTTTCGGAAAGTAAATACAAAAGTTAAAAGTAACATAAAACAAGCAGTCAAATTGATTGTAAAACGCAATTTGGTGAAATTTACCTAAAGTAACTGCTTTTTGTTTTACTTTTACTCTAGCGAGCGTTGAAACAGACGGCCCTGAAAGAGGTTGATGTAAAATATCCACAGCACCATTTGATTATTTAAAAGAATATGATAATAAGGTCACCGAAAACTAATAAAAGTAATATATAATGCTAATATCATTCATCATATCTAAATTCAAACAAAAAGGCGTAACTCAATATTGTTTTATTTAATTTTCAAACTATTCATCTTTAATTTTTATCGCAACTAAGTAGGTAATATGTGTTAGTAAGTACACATCGTGCTGTCTTTAAGCTAAAAAATATTTGTAAAAACCAGAAAGATTTGGTATCAAAAAAATGTTTTAAACAAGATTTTTAGACAAATTCGTTAAAAACTATTTGAGACAAAATCAATAAATCACAGCTACGCCTTTTGAAAGTTGGATGGCGTTTCTACGTGTCTACGAATACTTTTGGCGCTTGAGGGTTCTTGAAGATTCTAGAAAGTAAAAGTTTGATGAGTGGGAAGGAATCGGGGATTAATGTATTGAGGAGTAACAAACGTATCAGAAGTACCCTTGAAGTGAAGTGACACAAAACTGCGTGAAGCGCACTTGAAGTGAAGTGACACAAAACTGCGCTATACAAATGTAATGTTATTATTATTATTACCCGCTTCCAAAATATTGACTAACCTCACCCCTTCTTATTCAGACACCTCTGCCAAGTCACCAAATTTAAGTGAAACACGTAAACCATGACGGCGGTGTTGGTTATCCAATGAAACTTTCTCCCCAAATAATAATAATAATTTGTGTGTGTTTAATAATGAGAAATGCCTAATGCCCTGATGAAATGAAAGTTATAAGAAAAAAAGGCGCAAAAGCGGTACACGCATGGTACCTCTATATTTTAAGAAAAATTACCTTTTTATCGTAACATTACGATAGAGAAGCATCGTAAGATCCAATTAGGGAGGCGGGTGTGGGTACTGCCACCCTGGAAACCATTTATTAGATAGCCGGTGTCGTAGCAGGAGTTTCTATGTTCATGGAGTGAGGATTGTCTAGGTCTTGACGGCGAATGCGTTTGAACAACTACTGCGTGGCGAACTAGATCTATATACCGTATATAGCCCAGTCAATCTAGACAAAAAACAGGCCCTAACTGGAACATGCTAGGGGAGAGCTGAATTTTTGCAGGTGGATAGTACATCTTATGTGGAGTATTTTCCAAAAAAGTCCCTACCCCTCCCCCGCTTGCTTCCTCCCCTGTGCCCTCCCAAACATTAAAATGTGGGGTTCTACTAAAGCGATTATATCTCGTAAACTAAAAAATATATCAGAAAAAAAATTTCATCGTTGAATTTCTTATAAAATTGCCTAAAAATTCTATAATAAAACTTTTTAATATCTGCATTAGTTTGGCCAATAATAATGAGATTGTTGTTAAAAAAAATTTTTTTTTTTCAAAATTATTTTTTGAAGTTGAATATTTTTTTTGTCTGAGAAAATATGAAAAAATACTTTTGACAATTAAGTTGTCAAATTTAATAAGCTTTAAAACCATGCATAACAATGTTTACTTACATCTTTTATTTCTATCGAAAATAGTGGACAAACGCAACGGCGTGCGCGGGCTGGCCGTAACACGGAGTGGCGAGGCCAAGCGACATGTCGTTCTTGTCGCGTCGCTATTTACTGTTTTATCAAGTTGAAACAAACGAAAAAATAAATAAATATGGTCAGTTTGATCTCATATGTTAAAAAAAAAGATATGTCTTAAGGTTAAGGTGTGTGTCGGTTTTGTGGTTATATTTTGACGTGGTTGCGCCAAGCCGTGTATCAAGTTTTTTGTGCGTTTTCCATCCTTCATCAGGTTAAAATATTGAGAAAAAATTAATTAACAATTAATAAATAAAAAAAAACCACTGAAAATGTCTGAAGAGAACTTATTGTGTATTTTATGTAAAAAAAATACCTTCTAGGAAATTTTGTTAAAGTAAAGAAAGGGTTACAAATGCTAATTAACGCTAGTATTGAAAGAGATAATAATTATGTTAAATTAACCACTTTAGGTAGCGTAACCAACTGTCCACGTAGATTGTAGAAAAATGTATAATAAGCCTAGCAGTATTAAAGCTTTTACAAATGTTAATTGTAGCCTATTGACCAGTAGGTACACCTCAGCCATTCCTAAGGCATTTAGAAAATACATTTAATTTCACGGAGAACTATTTGTGAGTATTATTTTTGATAATAAAAAACAGCGTTTGATTTTAAACTATCTCATAAATATCGTTAACAATACATTTGGTGTTAAGACCAGAAATAGGGGAAACATTGTAATATAATAGATGACAAATGGGGTGCAAAAATAAAATCTAAACTTTTAGGTGTGTTTGATTTGGTCGTAGCAGAAGCTCGCTATCATGGCATTTGCTACAAGAAGTTCTGTAAAAGTAAACCAACTCAGTATATAGGAACACCTAAATATGATAATTCAGCTAAAAATTTTCTTAAACTCTGTAGTTTTTTTAGAAAATACTGACGAATGTCAGTTTATATTAAAGAAATTAGGGAAAATAGTAAAAGACATTTGTGGCAGTGATCTTCCGTACTCATATACATTTCGTAAAAAACAAGTAATTGACTATTTTCAAGATTTTATGTATACGTGTATTTTTGGCAGAAAAACTGTCATGTGCATGTCTCACTCAAGTTATAAGATACTAGGCGACTGGTACAGAAACAAAGAAAAGAATGCAAATCTGGAATGTTTAAGAATTGTACTTGCTGCCGCAGAAATAATCAGAAAAGAAATTTTAAAAAATGCCGCATGATTGTGAAAGCTATCCTGATGTTTCGGAAATCAGTCGTGGGGGTGATGATTTAGTTCCTGAAACTCTGAATCTGTTCACGTTAACTGTAACCAAGAAGAGATTGTATGATAATGGACCTGATGTTACGAGAAGACGTTTAGTAATTAACCACGCCATAATAGCATCTGCAAGGCCAAGGTCTTTTTGTCATCAATTCAGACAAGTTTGTGTTTTCTACAGAGAATGTACGGATCTAAGAATTTAATAGAAGTGTTGTCGTCATTGAGCATTTGTTCGTCGTGTCATGAAGGTGACAGATACCAAAGATCTGTAATAAGAGCTGGGCCTCCTACAATCGAAGATGATACATTCTAACAATTTGTGTTCGAAAATGCCGACGTTAATATAAAAACATTTGATGGCCTAAGCACATTTCATGCCGTGGGAAGAATAAAGTGCAATGTGCATCAATCCAGCCTAGATGTACTTCGTCTTCAGTGATGAAATGGAAATTACGTTAATCGAGAAAATATCATTCAACCTTGTTACGCGAAGAGAAAAAAGAGCGGCTTGAAAGATGTAACCATCAAAGATGTCAGTGAATGTGTATATCTTTCAGAAAAGAGCATGCCGATTCATTATCTTTTGTATCTCCAACCAATTATTTGTGTTGAAGTGACATAAAATTAGCATTGTGCATTCAAAAGTTAGCTGGAACGGGTTTATGAACGATTGTGTGACATTGTAACTTCGACCAACCGCTTTTTCTCAAACCTATTGAAATGGTAGCGGGGGCTGGTGGATCATCTGAAATTTCAAAAATTATTGTACGACTAGGAAGTTTCATTTGTAAATATCATATTTGGGATGTATTGGATCACGGAAGAAAGTGGGCTCGAAGATTTATGGAAAACTGTGTACGGAGGTCCCACAGTGATTGATACACGTGATAAAAGGACACGCTTATGCAAGAGCTGTAAGAGCCTATGTTCTTACAGGCGCTGCAATCGTCAAAATAATTTGCAATGACTCTCATGATACACTTTTTCCTCGTGAAATAAAAGAAATATTGTGAACAAGAAGATGCAACATGAATAAGCTTGTGAAGACGAATCAGTTGCAATAAATCTTAAACATTTCACCGACACTTAAAACACAATCAAAGCGACAAGTCGGACAGCAAAACTTACAATATGTTTTTACTTTTTTTTTTTTGTTTTAGGCAATTCACCCTGGAGAGAGTGCTTTGTGCATGTTTTTACTTAACAACATGTTTTGCTCAGGAGTTTGGACTGATACATGCATTGTCATGAACAATCCTTGATGAAGTCATTAAAAACAGTAGGAGCACTTACGCAAGGGTGTGGGATTTCTCAGTAAATGGATATTAGGAGCTCCATTATTCATTTCAATCAGTGAAGCTTTTCAAACAAGACTTAACAAAATTTATACTGGTGACACACAATACTTTTGCTCGAAAGTCTGGTGAATTAATTTGCAATTTGCAATTGGCAGGGCAAAGTTTTTCAGAAGTAAAACTACACAGATCGGATATGATTGATATTCAAGCCAGTAATAAATCTAACAAAGTTAGAAACAAAGAATTTATAATCAACCCTAATCAGATATTCAATAGAATATTATGCGTATGTGACAGTCCTGCAAAGCTCAAATCCTACTCTGAGTTTGAACTAGCTTCGCATCCACCTTTATTTTAAGACGTTTTTTTAAAGCAAGGTAAGAAAGCCTCCATTACTTCTATTACTATACAGTTTAGTGTTAAAGCGTTTTTATATCGTGAATCAATTAAAAAGTACTCGGTGTTTCAATTTAAAACTATAAATACCTACCTAAGCTCAAATCGGTCATCTGCAAGCACAGCGAGCTAGGCCCGACCGCCAAGCACGCCGTGCCGCCCTGCTATCGAATCGGATTTTGACCAGTATTAAGAATAAAGGTAAGCAATATTATACATCGTTTTAAAGCTTATTAAATTTGGCAAATAAATTATATGAAATATTTTTGCGTGTCCCCCCAGATAAAAAAAATATTCACCTTTAAATCAAAATTTTACGAAAAAAAAAATTATTTTTGCGACAATGTCATTATTATTTGCCAAACCGTAAAAGATAACAAAGACAAACATACACCTTATTTTTAGACAGCTTTCTAAGAAGTTTAACGGGGAAATTTTTTTTCAGATGCATATAATAGTTTAAGAGATATAATGGATTTTGTAGAACTCTAAAATTGTAAAGTTTGGGAGGGGACAGGGGAGGAAGCAAGCGGGGGAGGGGTGGGGACTTTTTTGGAAAATACTCCACAGAAGAAGTACTATCCACCTGCAAAAATTCAGCTTTCCTCTAGCATGTTCCAGTTCAATGCGTTCATTGACTGGGCTAATACCATATCTGAAGTATACCATACCTGTTTTATACACCAGAGAGACTGGTTGAGAGATATAACCTAGAACACTCCACCCTGACTTTTTCAACCCATCGCTTTACACCGCAGTAGGAAGGATGAATTCATACATCACTCCTCTGTCACTTTTGGAAACATTGACTCCCAGGTTCCTACCTACCCCTCATACCTTTTTAATTTACAGAATTTACTCTTCACCCTTTCCCTAAAAATACCCTTCATAGAGCATACCCAAAGATGAAATGGCCCTCAGTCAATTTTTTTCCTTAGGGCCTCCTGTGTAGAGAGATCTAATAAAAAAACTAGTGCGACTTTTGCATTTCCGATTATTGAGGAATTTTAATAAAGGACTTTGGGGAGGGAAAGGAAAGTGGCCCGAGGATGTTTGCGAAGTGGAAAACTTTGCATCTTTCTGACTAAATTAAGTACTAGTAGGTACTTATTGTTTTTTCTCAAGAATCTCGAGGAATTTACATTAAAAATAAATGTTGAAAGAGCGAAGAGGTTATGGAAGATGAGATCAAAAAAAATGGCCGGAAGATACACCTTAAAACAAGGCTAACGATAATTACGGACCTTTTTGGATTCTTAAGTTCCCATTTTGAAAAGAGCTTAATACAGCCCGGTCTTTTGAGAAAATAAGGTATCCATGAAGTTGTTTTCTTTAGATACAATAATTAAACGCTGTAGAAAGAGATTAAAAAAATGATTTTTTTTATTTATTTTATACTGAACCTTATTAAGACAGGAACTTTAAATTGTCATTAAGTCATCGGAGGATGACTATTATCGAAAACATGCTTAAATAATATATTAAAAGGCATTTTACATTTTCAGACAGGAATTCAAAAATTATATTTCAATATTTTTTCAAGGTGAAACTTATTTAGTAAATAAACTAGTAGTTCAAAAAATTATCTTTTCAATTATCTTTTATTTAGTAAATCTAAACCAATTAATCGAATGTTTCCTCTGAAATCATCAAATTCGTAAAAAGGTACCGAAGTACAAATGCTTACTTACTTGGAAATTATTTGAGATTTGAACCGTTTCGATCAGCGTCCATCATAAGGGCAAATGTATGAAATACAATGTTTATTTAAAATGAAGATTTAAATTATTATAATTTTTTTATTTTAAAAAGAAAGACAAACATTCCCGAGCTACAAATAGCCTAACAATATAAAAAAAATCTTCTACTACCACCGCAGTAAGCGGAAAATGTTGCTTTTGTCACAATGGAAGACTTAGATAGCCGAATAGTCGAACACGCGACGTCTGGGTGATGCGATCTGGGTTAACGTGATGCCAACTCAGTCACTGACTTGGTCCAAAGAAACATTACTATCTCTGTGACAATTCTTTTTTTCAAACTTTCTTTAGTCAAGTAGGTACTAATATTGAAAAAATTGTGAATCCTTATTCCTATTTTTATTAGACTTAAGTCTAATAAAAATAATCTTTACTGTACCATTGAAACGTCACCATCTTGAAACAAAAAGGAACGTATGTGTATATATAAATTAAAAACAGACGGACGAAATGCAAAACGGTTGAGTTAAATGAGACCTAGCTACGCTCAGTCAACTAAACTTAAAATTTGAAATGTGTGCAATTCATCGTGTGTAATTTTTACGGGTGTTATTTTCTCAATGTGTAATTTGAGACGCTCGGTTTGCTTTCGTATGAATTGAGTTCGATCCCACATAGAGTAACTCCCGGGCAGCGTTTAATAAAAAAATACGTAATATCTATGAGTTTACAATTCCTTTCGAAAGAAAATCTGGAGCGGCACTCCAAATGCGTGCCATAAAATCTTCCTTTTCGGCATTTACTTTGTAAAATCTCTCTAGCACAAACACGTCACAAACCACCGCAGCATAAATAACACCGAAACAATCTACACAATGCTTTGAAATATCCCTTGCAAGGTCTACCGTAAATTTTTGCTCCCTTAAATTTTGATAAGGGTAGGTACGAAATTCCACAGTTTAGAACTCTTGAGAAGATTAGTAAAGTACCTACCTACCAAATTTGCAACACGCCACTTTCCTTATAAATATTTATAAGACCCGAAGTGGCTTTCCTACTTAGTTTAAACTTGTAATCTTCAAACACCAATTCCTGAATAATGCATGCGGCAAACTGGCCCAGCATTGCATTTTACAAGTTAATGTGACGACCATCACCAGATAAACTACCTGAACAGCATGTTTATAGCTAATACATACTCTTATATACGGCTCCTCCCACAACATCTATAATGTCTTTCATATTCTCTCCAGAGAATGGTTCCATGCCAACTGAGAATAAAGTCAACTCAACACCTCCTTGAAAAGTCTTTAATTGCTCTGAAAAAAATAATTTTAAATTAGCCGATAACCCTAACCTAACGTAACCTTTTTAACCAATTTTTTCTACATATTTTTTATCACTCTAAATGACTTATCTGAGTTGGTTCTGTGTTGGTTTCATTCCGAGTTGTCCGGTCACCTACAAATACATGTTTAAGTCTAGTACGTTTTTCAGTCGTGAATGAGTATTTATCATTTTCTTTTATAAATTTCACTATTGAATTTTTCACAAAGACTAAGTCTTTAAAAAAAATTTTTAATGAAAAATTTAGGTTCTTAATAAAACAGTGAATATTTATTTTTATCTTGTAAATTATAATAATGCTTCCGCGGACAAACGTCCTTCCAGGCTGAAGGCTAGTTCTGATCTGCGTAGCTCCTGAAACCTAAAGACTAGCATAAATCTACCTTCGATAACCTTCGGCTCAACTCGGCATCGAGACCATCAGACCCGAAGACCCCATAAACTGCTATGTACTAGATCATAGTCTATTATGATACATTACAACATCTCTTCAAGCAAGCGATAAAATTCTTGCAAAAGTGTTTCTTTCACAAGCAAAAATTCTTATACGATTACTCAATCCGAAATTTCTAGAAAAATCGAAAATGCAGCTCTACCTTCTTTGCTGAATGCCATACCACTTGCTCCGGATAGTTGGTGATATTGGGAATACATTCACAATGTCATCAACTTTGTTGAGAATATATTCACATAATCCAACCATTTTGAAAGAGATCAGCTTATATTATGTGCCCAACAAGTTCATTCCTGGGTGATCCCGTGCATGTTTATGCTCCTTAAGCGAGGTCTTTTCCCTATCAGAAAGCACCAATCAACAAAGCGGCGATTCTGCATTGACCATTGACACTTTCAACGACACTTACAGATAGTTCTGCAACTATATTTTGACGCATGTCACGAAATAGCCAAACTGCAACCCGTACCAAGTTTTAAGGAGAATATGAAAAAAATAAATAAAATAAATGGAAACTCAATTGATATATTTCACAATGCAGATTACTGAAAAGTATCTTTTCCAGTCACTGAAAATGTCTAATAAAAAAATTTTAAGCTTCATTATTTAACAGACAATATATTTGAAAATAATTCAAAATCAACTAATTTGACACCTTTTTTCGAATCGTTAATGTTCTACATTGTCAGAATTCTTTATGCACGCTTGACTTGGGGAGTAAGCTGGTGAATGCGTGACGAGAGCATTACGAAAGGTGAACGGAAGTTGAGAGGGAGACACAAGTTAGTGAAGATAGAAAGAGAGAGAGTTTCGTTTCGTATATTACTGTAGGGGCAAGAAAGAAAGGTGCGAGTACACATTTTCTTTCTCTCTTTCCCTCATAGCCAGTTACGTTTCGTATATCTAAGACACAGTACAGGCATATTGTCTGTATCACACTGTAGGAGCAAGAGAGAGGTGTCCACTACAGGTGGATGGCTTATTACGGCTCAGTCACAGTGACGGGAAATGCGTTTCATTTTCATTTTACGTGTGGGGGAGATGTATGATAATGATTGTACGTTTCCTTTAGGGGTTACAGACATACGTTCATCGTTTGTCCCATTTTCGACTGTTGTTATTTAGTGTGTAAGAAAGATATGCAGCATTATATGTTTAAGAACTAAAACAAAACCATCAACGCATTGACATTTGAAGTTTTTGAATTTTTAGAATTCACTCACACTTCAATATTATCCTTGTAACTATATTCCATACTTTCAAAATGATCGTCATGGATAGTAGTAATGTAGGGGTCAACAGAGACGTCGCGGTGCGATGTGTGAGAGAGATGCGAGCACTGTAGGAGCAGTGCGCGCGCGCATTTTCTTTCTCTCTTCCTCATAGAAGTTTTACTTCAGTCGTGTGGTCTAAAGCACACTCGTATTTTTTTTTAAAGAAGTGAGTATTTTAAGTGGTAGCACGAATTAATGCAGATATCCGCGATGATCAAATTCGTTCTGTATTAAGGCACTCCATTTTATTTAGCCAATAAAATTCAGAGAACTTCGGCAAATTGAAAAATTAAACCAATTTTTATACGAAACAAATATGGTATTTTAATAAAAATTTACGCACATTTCAACTTAACTTTACGCGTGGTAAGAATGTTGTTTTTAGAGCTCTCTTTGTTTGAATTTGTAACCGAATTAGTGCAGTCACTGACTCAAGTAATTTCTTTTATCTTCTTTTATTATCGACAAGTTGTACATCGATAATACAGATTGCTGCTGCCTGACCAAATGGTTTTAGTATCCTTGTTTTTACGAACGACAGCGCATTATTTTTGGTTAAGGAGTTCATGTTTTTGATATAAAAAGCTTGTTTATTCGTCCTCTTTTTTATAGCCGATCACAGAAATCAAAAAAGGCCATCTTAACCTTTTTAAATAGAGAACGGGGAACTGGGAACAAAAATTGAAGCATTTCTTAGGATGGGTTGTTTCAAAATTTGACGAATTCGTCAAATATTTTACGTTAATTTCCACGTTCTGTGTAAGTTCTATTCAAGTTCTGTGATGATTCAGTTTTGTGAAGCAGCTGGCCTATGATGATAAAAAAACAGAACTCGAAAATAACTTACACAGAACCTGAAAATCAACTTCAAATATTTGATGAACTCATCAAATTTTTTGAAACAACCCGTCCTTAGTGTTTTGATCACGTTTAACCTGAAATAAATGAATTCAGTGTAAATTTATCGGAGTTTTTTAAAATGAAGAAAAGGACCCTCACACAATCCCTAACACACTTATTTTGGAAATCAAAAACGCAACCAACTAAGCATTAACCCACAATTATTTACCTTCTGAATCTCTTGCGAAGAATAATACTTTGCGAAGTCTGCTTTATTAGGCATAAATCGTATGTTGCATTGCACCATAACGTAATCCTAATTTCCTTTAACTGCGCGTTAAAGTTTCTTGAAGTCTAGAGGGAACACGTGTGGTGGGTTATAGTTTAGTAATACTAGCTCTTCAGTTTCTGAGCAGGAAAACTTTCGGGAGGTTGTTTATTAATCTGTCGTCGCATACTTAGTGCTGCAACTTCCCAATTTATGGCTTCATCTCAGGCTTTCCTTAACAACTGAGATGTTTCTACTCTTCACTTTTCTTTATGTTCTTTCCGCCACTGAAGTGACATTCCAATAAAAGTGTGATTAATTAAAACAATTCAGATTGTTACACAATACATATTTTTTAAAATTAGATACTTACCTAAAAGAAATATTGCGTAATTATCGGCTTCGTTATAAACTTTTAAAAAGAAGAAAATCACTGAAGGTGTTTTGAAATGGAGATATATGTATGTAAATACGAGTACTTATATTTATGTTAATTATATTTTTTGATACAATTATTTCACATATTTATAATATTATTTGATAATGTGGGCCTTACTGGGTGCTTAACACATCGCTTGCTGGGGATTGGTTTGTACTATGTCCATTTTTGGGTATTTTTAAGCTGTGAATGCAGTAATATTAGTTATATTTTTATCTACCATGTCCACACACAAAAAAACACATTTATTCTATCTCCACAGTAATCACAAAATATAAATATTGGAGTGCACCATGTCCATTCTGGCCAATAGAAATGCGCCACTTTATGGACATATTATAAACCAAAACTCAAAGCTTTCCATCATCTGCGCGCGCAACAGCAATACATATTGGAACTGTTAAAACATTTGAATTTGCATTAACTTAGTGCTGTTTATTGTAACATTTTATGTATTAAATATCCTATTAAAACAATGTTTTTAATAGAGTAATACACCTTTAATTGATATTTTAGTACGTTAAGTAAAAAAACGTTCGTAATGGTATCTGTTTTGAACGTGAATTGCGACATGTATTCTACGCAGACTAAATTAAATTGTCTTGTTTTGTTGTTCTTATTTATTAAAAAATTAAAAGAAAATGTTTATTTTGTTAAGAAATATTTCATTTTAAATAATAGGTACAAAGGAACAAAAAGATAATAACAATGTGTATTGCAATTCATATGAACATATTTTATTTTCTAATTTCTAATGAAGAATTTTTATTTTATTATTTATTAAACTTTTGATTACTTCATCTATTTTATTAAAAGAACCAAACCGTGCCCTAGGATTAACTTACTGTTAGTGTAATCTATTTCCACTGATAATATACAAATTTAGTATAAACCAGTACTGATGGACATGGTACAAACCAATAATCATTTTTTTGCTATTTTGTTGAAAAAAATTGTCCTTTTACGTTTTTCATTATGCTTTTATTCATATAAAAATTCAACCAAGTATGTTGTTTTTCTGCATATAGGTAGATAGATTAAACGTCGTATTATTTAAAAATATTTCTAATAATTTGTTTGTAATAAAGTGAACAAAAATATATTTTTTTAACTTCAAACCTTGTTTTCTCAATATGAGTTTTGGTGGACATAGTACAAACCAATCCTCAGAAAGCGACATGCTGAGGCCCTCGTTTAATAGTATTCAACTTGCAGCTAAAAGTCCGCTATGCAGGTCCTGCGGGCGGCTTTTGGTTCGCCTTCGCCCAGTTAGTATTGGTGACTATTTTATAAATCCAATAGGAACTGGTTCCAAAAATAGCCCATTCCTCGGATCCACTGTCATCCAGTGTAACTAGTCACCGCAACAAAGTAACCAAGACAGGCAATGACGTCATAAGTAATATATAGCCAGTGATGCAACTGTGTATTACCGTCAATCTTTCCATATCCGTCCCAATCCGACCTGCTTACGGAAGTTGCGACATCTTGTGACGAATTCTTGAATTCGAAACCGAATTACAATGTTAGCTTTGTTTGAAATTCCACATATACAGATGTTATTTGTGGCGCGGTGCGTATGGCGTGGCGTCAGACATCCACTCTGCCGGGTTCTGAAATTCATCCACGCAGGCGTATTAATTAAAGCCTATTAATACTATTCGTTAAATACATAGATAAAATAATATAAGAATGCATTGAAATAAATAAAAATAAAATTGAGAAGAAACAAAATAAAATAATAAAGGCTATAATGAAAAAAAAGATAAAACTGTAAAATGGAATTGAAAGACTGGGAGTATCTATTTTAACGGTCGTGTATTACGAATGTATGTTTTAATCTTTTACTTTTTTATTGTTTTAGTTATATTGCCATTTTTGAATCGTTAATCCATCTTTTGAAAGTTTTTGTTCTTTGCTCTTTTGTATCGAGTGAAAGAGTATTGAAAGCTTCATTGCATGGTATTTATGACTTATTTGTTCAAATCTTAAATAAAAACGATTATATTTAATAGGCGTAAGCGTGTTGTGAAAAAATTTTATAAAACACGTCTTTATAGACAACAACTAAAACTTATTGAAAGAAACATTGAATTTTTTCATACCTGTAGCACATTAAATAATAGAAGAAGGGGTGTTTTTTAATTTTCCGAGCATATTTTGCGATTATTTCTGTAGAGGGTATTTCACATAATTACATTTACAACTCAATCTGAATAGAGATAATCATAAAACTATATATATATATATATATATATATTTTTAGAGCACATCTATATCTATCTAAATTTTCTAATTATCTTAAATCTGTTGTTTTAAATCTAATTTAATTTTAATGGGCGGGCATGCGTATCGTCGCCCAGGAATCATTTCGAAAACCAACCATCGCTGCAATAGGTCGCCCCAAGTGGTTTGCTACGTTTGGTAATTTAGCAGAGGCTCCGAGTTCATGTGATGAGGTTTGTCCAAGTCTTGGATGCGCAAATCCACCATCTGTTTAGCGGGCTTTGGTTGAAGGGTTATCTCTGACCTCTCCAGCTGGATTCTCTCGACCCAACGCTTCGCACCGCAGTTGGAGAGTGTCCGTCACTCTGAACGCCCAGATTCGTAACTATCTCTCATTCCTTTTTTCTTCCCAGAACTTCCGTTCCTTCCTTTAAAAAGACCATCCTAACACCATTTCCAATGATGACATAAGACCTGAGGTGAATTATTTTCAGAATGAAACAAGTTCTTTGTTTAAAACTACTTTATTCAAATTTATATTCGTCGACCGGTTTCGGTCGAACTCGACCTTCTTCAGGACAATAAACGTATGAAGTAAATTACAGTACGGAGTTAAGATAATGAGGTAAACACAAAAGAAAGGGAGGGCATATAAGAGAGGGAGAGAACATCAGATAATGGTTGGCGGAGGGGTAGGAGGAGGGGTCAAGGGAGGGTGGGGATTACAGAGGGAGAAACCGAAACCGGTCGATAAATATAAATTTAAATAAAGTGGTTTTAAATAAAGAACTTTTTTCATTCTATAAAATGTCAAGCCACAAAGTGTTTGCTTTCTTCGATAAATTATTTCCCTAAGTGCTTGTGTGGAGGCTAATCAAAGAGGGACAAATGTAAAAAAAAAATTAAAACGTTGTAATGTAATCATGTAATCTCTTGTTATCTGGAAACAATAATTTTCTTTGAAATTGGTATATATGCTTCTACTTGAATTTATCTGTTCAGTGTGTCTACCCATTTCTCTCGACAAATTCGTAATTTCCACCGTAATTCTTCCCCAGCGTTCCTGTTGGAATGGAAGGAACTATTTAAATCGCAGAGCTACTTTATAACGACGTCATAAAAGTTCAAATCTGCAGATTAACTTCCCGCATGTGGTAGTCGAAGTAGTTTCACCACTATAAGATCCTTTACCAATACTTCTTAGTCTCGTATCTTAAACCTATGCATCAGTGTGTTAGGGTCCATTTCGTCATTCGCTGAACTATATCGGTCAGTAGTATTAGGCAGTGCAGTTGTCCAAAGGGCAAAGTTATATTATTTTTCCTTTCGTTACTATGGAAAAAACTTGGACTTAGACATGGTATCCTTTAGAAAGCAAACCAAAGAAGTTATTACATATGATGGAATATTTTGAAACGAACTTTTCGAACGAACGTGACGAGAAAACGTTATTTTTTATTCGTGCGACTTTGTGATACGGAAAACCACGAAGGCGGCTATTTTATATTAGCACAGCCATTCTGCATGTGGACAGCTATGGCTTTACTCATTTTTCGAAATCAGTAATTTTATGTAAATCATAGTGTTTTTGAGCGAGGTCAAAGTGAACCATCCTTTACCCCAGAATTTTATAATGGTAAAATTACTCTACGAATAATTGATATTATTCCTTCTGCATTCAATTTTGTTACATATTGTTAAGGTTAGGTTTATGAAGGAAAACAAGATGAAAGTGTTCTTTTTGCGTATTCGTTGCAAAATAAATTCTATATCATAAACTATAAGTATTTTATAGAAAACTTGCTGACGTACCGAAATTCAATGTAGACTATAATAATTTTCTTCTTATTTTCAACGTCAAGTGTACAAAATTTCGTCAAAGAGAATCAAAATTCTGCTTTATTGGTTGAGAAATGGGAGGAGGGCTGACTGCAAATAATAACAAAAACGTAAGTAAGAAACCCTCAAGGTACATAAATAAATAGATTTTAAGATTTAAAACAGAAAAAATAGCGAAATATTTCGTAATTCAACATTTTTGAACGATTTCATCAAAAGTAACGAACGTGTTTATTTCAGGCACACAGACACGCCGCAACATAACTCTATTACCATTTAAGTGGTAAATGAAATCGGAGACGTCCGAATAAGACATGGTACGATCAAGTGAATCAAATGCTTGATTCGGGTCTTGTCGGGTGAATCGAGATTTGTACAGGGTTAGCAGTTGTGTAGTATTAAAGTATCTGTACAGTGTGCAAATAAAAGTAAATAATAGTTTTTTCCAATGAAATTGAATCGGGTTATTTGAATTAATTGATCAATAAATTAAATCAGAAGTAAGGACAAATAGAGCTCACTTTGGGCACATAGACATACCCGCAAAATAAAAGCGATCAGTTCATCTCTACAGGGTTACAAACAACATTATATGAGATAAACAAAAGCATAGAAATCATACAAAACAGTTCCTCTCAAAATACTTAATTTCGACACAACATTCAGATAGTTTCGAATCCTGAATATTATTTCCTACCCTTTACGAGGGATGAATCCAAATGAACTTAGAACCTTTAATACATAATATTATAACTTTCGGAACAACCTTTCCAACCCCCGTGAAGCATAAATTAAAACATTCTCATGAAAGAATGAAAATATCAAAGGGGGATACTAGAAATATTAGGACATTAAATCCACCCTAAAAAAGGTTTAATAGAGCAGGTATTCACAAAATCTGGCAAATTTATTGAATCATATTTCAAAAAGGCTTGTTTATTAAAATCTAGTGTGTTTTATGGTTCGCCAATAAAGGCTTGTAAGGTAAATTTCACCGTACGGTGTTCACCTTTGAGCTTTTCCCGTGATTTTTTAACTCAAACGTTATGTTTTATTTTGTATTACCTCTTTTCAAAAAATTTTTTTAAGCAGGTATCTTATCAGGTCAATTTTAATGATTGGGGAGATATGAGAAGTCAAAGTCAATAAATCAAATTTAATGATTTCTTTAATTCGTACCAGGTTCTTTGAGTTGATATGAAATCAATATGAATAAAAATAATATTATATGCAGCTAATAACAAATATCGACGGCACAGAGTTAAAATGTGGTAACTTAAATATGTTAATTGTTGGAAAAACTCAAAAAACAATCTTCACAATTGAGTGAAGTTATTTAAGAAATGTAAAATTAGAAGTACATCAACTTGTTATATTAAATCAATGGCTTTTCTCTATGATGGCTATAATCGATAGATAATTAAGAATAATGCCACTTATACAATGTTTTGATAGTGTAAATTTCTACTGATAGATTCATTAAATTGATCAGTAGAAAGGAAATAATACATTATTTTTGTAAAATTATATTATTTAAACATGAATTTATAATACGAAAATAATGTTTTTTGAGCTAAGAATCAAGTTAAATGAATTTAGATTTTTCAAGGTGACTTTCATTGTCGACATCCAATTAGTTTTTGATTACAAGTAACTATAAAATAGAAATAATATAAATATATCGTCTGTAAGTTGCCTAACCATAGTTTGATGATGCTTTAAGAAGGCGGAGCAAATGTCGCACATAAATAATTGCAAAGCAAAACTTGTTTTTAAATTGATTGAGAAAATTATTGAAAAAGAAAAAAAAAATATATTAGAAGTAGTTGTTTCATAGATTGCATTTGTAACAGTAATACCAAATTTGATCTACTCCATAGCATCAAGAGTTTGTTAATTTATTAAATAATATTTTTCATTTAAAAACATTTTTAAAAGTCAGTAAATATTAATGCAGCCAATTAATAAATAATGTTTTTTATACCCCCAAACGAATACCAAACAAATGCAAACTCAGAGCAGTTTCATTGGACCTCGTACATTCAATCTTTTACCGAAAAATATTCGAGTGACAACTAAACTTCTGCAATACATAAAGGAGTTGAAGTCGTGGCTTGACAATGTAGATATTAACACATTGTTTGCTTAATTTGTATCACTTTATTGTTTTTTCACAAACAGTACACTTATTATTACATTATGCACTTATTGTTACACTATACCATTATTGTTACACTACTACACTTAATATACAATTAGTATTACACTTAATATTACACTATACACTTACTTTTGCACTGATGTATGCTCATTTTGTATGTAAATTTTGGGAAAAATAAAGGAAAAAAATAAAATATATTATTGTGTGATTATATTTTAATATATTATAAATTGACTTAAAAATAACTGCCTCAACATAGGCTTGCCTAGTGAGGCGGATTATGAGAAACCTAAATTTATAACTATTTTCTATTCAAGTACCTACTGTTCATATTTATATTATTTTCTGTTGTTAACTTTTGTACTTATCTAACTTATAAACCATTGTAACATTAACACTGAAAATGTACTTTTTAGTTATAATCTTGCAAATTTCCTTCAATAAAGATGTATTATTATAATTATTAGTAAATCTTGAACCATTAGAGTCTTGCTACGGTAATTGCTTTATATTCAGGTGCGGTTAGTTCGAAGGTAACTATCGTCCTGTTCCCTCAATTCTATTGTTCCTCAGTTCACGTTACGTGCTGTGCTACTATTAATAATTAACAACAATATTAATGGCGCAGAGAAACATATTCAGAACGTACAGGTAAAAAAATGTGTTCATTTTGTTAAAATAAGTTAATATTTCAAAAAAAAAAAATTTTTAAAGGTATAATTAAACTCCATTTTATATCTGATCTCTCTATTCGGGTTTATTTTCAAGTACGAATCTTATCCCATGAAGCATGATTTGAAAACGGTTTGAAACACGTTCTTAGCTTCCAACTAAGGGAAGAGTAACATTATTTATACCAAAAAAACCTTTTTTGTTTTAACGGTTCAACTTCTTCGATTAAACGTTTGATTTTTTCAGGAAAATTTCGGCAGTAAAATTTCAGGCAGTATTTCACCCGCGAGGCCAGATAAAGTCTTCAGACTGTGAAAATTATTCCCGTTAGATTTTTTTTATTCGGGTTCCGCATAAATGAAAACAACATTATACTGAAAAAACAGCCTCACGTTTGGGAAAATACGATAACCAATGAAATAGAAATCTCTAGATATGCTAGGCCGTATTTATTCAAACAGGTTTTTGATATATTTAGTTGCTGCATTGAAGCTATAAGTTCCAGCAGTTTGTTTAGTGTAGTCCAATTCTTCGCCCACACAAATATACCAAAGATATTGACATTTTTAATGCAACAAATTCGATGTTAAAAACATATTATCATGTCAAGATATTTTTTCTAAAAATTTTAATTTATTTTTCGTTTTTAATTTTATTCAATTCTAAATCGCTGTTGTAAGAAATTATTTTTTGTAGCATTGTTTACTAACATTTATGTAAAAAATTTAAACACTTCAATGTAACCAATTTTTAAGGAAGAAAAACTCTATTTTGTGCACAATTCGCTACTTTTTCTGTTTTTCGATTAAAAGCTACGCGTAACGACTTAGATAGCACAAAGCAATTATTATCCATGGTTTTACCTTGACATAAGTACCTACCCATTTACATATCTACTAGGTTTTATTTTATTTTATTGACGCTTTGACCCAATCCTGTAATATTGTATAAAATATAAACATTCACAAGTTATGGTAAAAAAATATATGGCCATAAAATAATAGCCATGCAAAAATGTTATTTTTTAGACTTAAAATTTAATTGTCGTGTGATATTTACGTAAATTGTAACCAAGAAATTGAGAGAAATCATGAAATTAACCAAGAAATTGTCTGATTCAAAATGTAGAATATTGTAATTTTTCATAATAATGACTCTCATTGACAGAGTAACACATTTTTCATAATAATTACTATCATTGACAAAGTAACACATTTTTCATAAAATTGACTACTTTTGATATAGTAACACATTTTTTATAATAATTACTATTATTGACAGAAGAATACATTTTTCGTAATAATTACTATTACTGACAGAGTAAAATTTTTTCATAATAATCACTATCATTGACGGAGTAACATTTTTTTCATAATAATTACTATCATTGACAGAGTAACCCATTTTTCATAATATTACTATCATTGACAGAAGAATACATTTTTTCGTAATAATTACTATTATTGATAGAACAACACATTTTTCACAATAATCACTATCATTGACAGAGTAACACATTTTTCATAATAATGACTACTTTTGCAGAAGAATACGATTTTGGTAATAACGATTTTTATTTTGGCGTGATAACATCTTATAAATCGATGAATGCCGGCTGCACTCACGAAAAAGCATGACTCATTGTCACGTTCCGCCTGAGCTGAGCGTGCAAGCAAGAGCGCGGAACAAGCGTTCGGCTTGTGACGCATCTATCTCTCTTCCACTTCGTCGTTATTATATATATTTTTTTTAAATGAGCTCCACACAGGAGGCCCTGAGGAAAATAATTTCTCTCAGGGCCTATGTCATCTTTGGAGATGCTGTGGGGAGGGTTTTTTTAAGGAAAAGGAGGAGAGGAGAGTTCTGAGAAGGAAAAGGTATTAAGGGGTGGGTAGGAATCTGGGGTTTAGTGTGTCCTGGTCATCCGCCTCCAAGACCTAGACAAACCTCACCCCATGAACCCGGGCACCCCTGCTAAATCACCAAACGTAGCGAACCACTTGGGGCGACCTATGGCACAGGTGTTGGTTATCCATTAAAGGTTCCCGGGGCGGCGGTACCCATTCCCGCCTCCAAAATTATATGACGTTATCACGTAAAATTATTGTCCGTAAACCGACTTTTCAGACAACAATTTTTTTTTTTTTTATTGAATACCTCTCAAGAGTCTCGGCTAGTTTTATCTGGAGCCAGTGGGATTTAGGATGTTTTTAGGCTGAAGGTGGTGGGGAGGGGAAAGATATGAGGAAGAGGAAGGTTGAAAGTGCCTGGCTATTCAAATCTGGTCACCAAACACGGTTAAAGACACTTCAAACAACGTTTCATTTCTGAATGGTGGTATTACACTACGGCGATAGTATCTTCCACTCTGGAACGTGCTGCAAACATAATTTATATTATTTTAAATGAATTAATTGTGAAATAACACAAATTAATCAATAAAATTTGTTAGCGCACGCCGGGATTTGAACCCGCGACAAGAGTGCGTTAAGAGTCACACGCTTGGTAACGGAGGCCTTCGACTATTATTGACAGAATGATAGTCATTATGACGAAATTTAAGAATATTACACTTTACCCCATTTTGGTCAAAATAGCCAATCTCGTGTATCTAATGTCATTGGCGATAAGTTATTCGTTTTATTTGTATATTTTGCTTGGGGACCTAAAAACCATTTTTGCGTGTAACCGATATTATTTTTTATATGTAATATTTTTGGAGTCCGACACGAATTCTGTGGTTCCAGGACCATCAGCACAGTGGCATTTCAACACTACTTTGAAATTTCATTAAAAGTGCCAAAAAAATAATTAAAACAGCCCATAAGTTAACTTAACTTCACAAATTTCACAAAGTTTTTTTTTCAGCGGTTTTTACGACTTTTCGAAGAAGTGATGTTTCTATGCATGGTGTTCGGAATCTAGCGGTATGTACACGCGAAAACAATAATAATTTGTATCACATTTGGAGTTGATTTTGTATTTTAGCCTGTATGATTTCACGTATTTTACGATTTATCGAGTCAGAAGTTTTAATTTTTTAAGTCAAGTTTTAGTTTTTAAAATCGGTCAGTGGAGAGTTAGGAAATATATCTGATGTGTATTTTAAAGTAAGGTGAACCGTAGATCTGTTGCCGAAACTAATTGTAGAAAAAATTGGAAAAAGTAAAGAAAATTTTTTGTTTTTAGTAGAAAGCAGTAACTTTGTGGTTTTACATTTTATAATTGAAATAACACAATAATTTTGTTTGTAACCACGATTTATTTATTTTTTCTACTACCGATCGGTTTCGCTTTACACAAGCATCTTCAGGGTATAAAAATTAAACTGACTTAATTAAATTAGTATAATTAAACTAGTTTAATTTTTATACCCTGAAGTTAACTGACTAAATTAAACTAGTTTAATTAAACTAAAATACTTACTTTAATTATTAATTAGTTTAATTAAACTAGTTTAATTTTTATACCCTGAAGTTGCTTGTGTAAAGCGAAACCGGTCGGTAGTAGAAAAATTAAATAAATCGTGGTTACAAACAAAATTATTGTGTTATTTCAATTTGTTAAGAAAAAAAATAAAAAATCGAAATGATCAGACCGAAAAACTCAGCCCTATTTAAATGTCTTTTAAACCCTAAAAAAATGGATTGTCTAAGGTTTGAACCTTTTACATCCGCGCTTCAAACCGGGACAAATCCGTACTTGGTAAGGCCGACATCTATTGCTTTAATTTCATCCTGTTTCAGAAAAATGTATCTGCGTGTGCGTGCGTGATTGCAAAACAAAATATAATGCATTGTCATCGACAACGAGTCTATCTGCCGAGTTTCAACTCGATCGGATGTTGAGAAGTGGGTTAACTCCACTTCAAAGATTCTGTCTCATTCTTATAGGTATTTATAAATCAGACCTTAATAAAAATGAAATTCAAACAGATGTATTTAACTTCTACTAGTGCTCTTTTTTTATTTCTCTGAATTTTATTTTACTATATTTTTCATTCTTTCCTGTGTTTCTTTGTTTTCGATTTTATTTTTAATCTTTTTTTTATTTTTAGTTCTGACTGTGCTCCATCTTTACTCTTATTTAAATATCTATGTTTTCAATATATTTACTCTCTTGGGATGTGAGAAATTGCACTCACCTCCCCACATTCATAAGACCATTATTATTATTATTATTATTAAAACAGAATATTTTGTGCGTTCACTATTTTCTCACTTAAACCACTAGTTTCGGGACACCGTGCATAAGTAATGATAGATATCGCAAAGAAGCTGCCACATATGATAGCATTGCAAGACAATTTTTTATTACCTACTGTTAAGTTTATTACGAAGTGCAAATAGGCAGAAGTCTGCAAAAAAGACGGGAAAGAGAATTAATTACGAAGCACCTCCTAAATTGAACTAATCATTTTCTTTGGCAAATGGGGACATTATAACTTGAAATTATAAATTTAAAAAAAAAAATTATCTTTCATCCGATAAGCAGCGTAAAATATTTTAATTGAATTTTCCAATAATATTTATTGTTCCGACTTCAAGTATTTGCGTAAAGAAGCCAAAAGGAGTCAAAAAGCGATGTCGTCCTGTCGAATATATTTTACAACTTGATTGAATGCGAAAATGAACTTTATATATGTAATGTATATAGGTCTTAGGAATACGATATATATATAGGTCATAGTCGTAGGAATATGACCTGCTCAAATCTAATCGTTTAAAACAAAATGTACAGTTTTAAGGACGGCGGAATAAAAAGTATTAAATGAACCCATGGTAAAAATAGTCGCCAGTATTCTGAAAAATGAGTGGTTGACTAGTTATAAAATTTTCCAACAAGGGGGAGATTCATGATCTTATCGCTATCAAATATTTCCGCTTGTCAAGACTTTACAAGTACAGTTACAAAATATGCGGAGCATATTACTGTAAAAGTCATACGTACCACTAACCGAACCCTTCTTTTACTCTTCTTCTTTATTTGTTCTGAGCTGTCACGAGAGAAGAAAGAATGAGATTTTTTTTTTTAAGTTTTTAAAATAGCAACAGTGAGCCGGAAATGTCATGATGGAGGACTTAGCCAGCCAAGAAACGAACACGTGACGCCTGGGTGGGACCCAAACGCGATGCCCACTCAGCTATTGACTTGAAGAAGAAACTGGCCTGGCTAATCATATCTAGCCATTAACTAATTAGGACTTTATTTTAATGGTTGTACGGCTGAACATTACTAAAGTTAAATTTTACTGGCTGGTATCGCTAAGAGTCGCTCTCCGGTCCAGTGCATGATATTGCAAATTCATTCTGGTTCCTGCTTCGCTCAGAAGGCTGAACTGAACTGCACCTATCTATTTTGTTATGTTTTTTTTCCCCATCTGGAGGTGCGCTAGACCTTGTCTCTGCATCGACAGGAGTCTCTGCATCGACGGCAAGGTGCCCTCTAAAATCATTTGCGCCACCCCCAGCAACATGTGCAGGCTTGAGGTTTGGTTGGGCAACCCCGGCTCTCCTTCGCCTTGCCTCCGGCTACTCGACGCTGAATTCCCTAGGGTCGTCGGGCATTTTCCCCCAATCTCCCATTTACTTTTCTTTGAGGCATCACCGAGGAACCGGCTAAGGGGCGCGGAAGCCGAGTGTGGTTTACGGCTAGACCGAACGTCTTGTGCATTTTTGCTGGAACTGCCAATCGATTGGAGAGGACTCCAACCCGTTTGCCATGCCCTTATTATTTGTGTACTGTATCTTTCTCCCTTACAGATGCTTGTAGGATATGCCGGATGCAACCACTCAGCGCTTGCTGCCTCGTGGACTGTCACCAACCTATCCCATTGTCTTGTCTATATCTTATCATACTAACACATATTGTATCTTGTATGTCCCGCTAAGCACTTGCATACTGCTTACTAACAACGTATGCAGGGACACTGGAGGTCTAGATTCGTTCTAAATTAAATGTAGCTTCGTTCTTTCAAAAAAAATTAGAGTCCTTGCCAGAGCCCTGAAGGAGTAACCATCTGTTACTTATACCAGGGCCGGTATGTGGTGGATAACCTCCAATGGTTCCCGCTTCCACTCAGTTTGGCTGTTTTACATTCTATCTCGAGTCACCCTCTAGTTGTTACGATTTTAATTTTGTGTCAAGTTTATTATAAAATATAACGTTACTTGTAAATATATTTGACCCGCATAGAGTTCTTATTGGAAAATTTCCCCTACACACGCATCTAAGTTTATGGTACTCGGAAAGGCTGTAAACTGCAAATCCAAATCAGGATACAAGTACATAATTTACCACCTTACTAGAAGTACTGATCACTCTGGGAGTGCAGTTTAGAAGTTTTGACTACTAATTTGTGAAACCACTTATATATTTATGATGTGTGTGTTTATGGAAACTAACATACATCTTTACATGTCTATGACATAAATAGATAGTCAGAAATAATGAAATGCTTTGCCTTCTGCCAGTTCATAATACAATATGGCATTACAGGATGGGTGGAACTTACAAAAAACCCACACAACCACTTTACAGCACGTAAATGAATATTAAGAACAATTCTATTAAAACCACATACATATTCATTAAAACTTCTTTTTGAAGAATTTAGTAAATATAATTTAGATATTTCTATCATACAATATTTCAAATTTATAAAGATAATATCGTTAAAAAAATTGCCCCATATTGAAATAATAGAAAATACAGAAAACCATCAATTCTCCATACTCCAAAATGTGAAAAAAAAACAATAGGGAAAGTATATTTTAAATATCCCGGAGCAAAGTTATTTAAAACGTTACCAGAAAGTATCATGAATACAAATATTTTTTTTAAATTTCCAATATCACCTCATAAAACCTGAAGAAAACTGAATATTTTAACATATAAATTAAGAAATAACTAACGTAGATCTCACACACACACAAGCTTAGCTTTATTGTGGAAGTACATCTCACAGCAATGTGTGAAATTATTAATATTCACAACTTTATTTTATTGAATGAAACCAAAAAAATGGCAATTTTTATTATTTGCGCTACGAACCCGCGATGTTCGTCCTCTTGGAATACCGCACACGAGTGCCAATCGTCCGGGGCCAGTGAGACTATGGCATCCCCGTAGAATAAAGAATACAAGAAGTGCTTTCCATACAAAATTGAGTGAATATAAATGAGCCGCTGACTTAGTACCTTTTGGTTCTAGAGGATTTAGCAAGCGGTCTGTCTCTTTCACTAGAAATTGCACATCGCCACCCATTTCGTAAGCACGTAAAACACATTTTGTACGGAATTATACGCCAAAACTAGGCTTATAATTGAACACGAAACACACCTACAAGTCACTTCTTCTGTTATTCATTCATGGCATTGGGCTGTTTTGTGAGGCTGAAGATATTAGGGAAGGGAAGGAGATTAGGAAGCGGAAGGTGGGAACGTATCCAGATCTAGTTACCCAACATGGCTAAAGTTATTTTAAACAAAGTTTCGATTCTGAATGGTGGTCTTTCACCAGGGCGATACTGAAGGTGTCTCCCACAATATCTGGAAAGTGCTGCAAATATACTTTATATATATTAAATTTAAACGACTCAATTGTGAAATAACATGAATAAAAAAAACAGTGTCCAATTCACACGCGGTAGAAGTGAAACTAGAAAGTGGCTAGATGTCGCTTTTTTTCTTTGGCCTGTGTATTTTAAAGTGGTTTGAAGATTGGATATTAATTTCAGAAAAATAAAAACGTTTATTTTTTTTGGATTTCGTAGGATTCGAACTCCGGTCGCTGGATATCTGTCTCTCTGGCCTCTTGGATTTGTCAGGCGCCTTAGCCGCTGTACTACGGCAGTTTCAAGCCGAGACGTGAATTTAGCGCATTACATTAGAAGCGAAGACCCATCAAATAATAAATTTTAGTAAAACAGTTCCGTTTCACACGAATTTCAAATCACTAACGGGGCTGTAGAAGTTTCACTTCAACTTCAAACACATATATTTTTCTTCACTTGCACGACCTCCGGATTCGTAATCGACGTAATTCGTAACCACTCAACCACAGAGGCTGCCGTAAAACAAAATATGCGTTTTACTTCTTCAAATGTGTTCTTTTTCACATGTAATTTCTGGCTGTGTAATTTCATCCTGACACCAAAATATATATTATGTCTTTCATAGTGTTACACCCGGAATAGTGAATTTCGCATGAAGTGGTATTGGCTACCGCCGCCCCGCTGTCAGTACGCTCTGCCAAATAAATCGTCTGATGAAATGCGGCTGGAGTTTGGCCAACGGAAAATTTATTACAAAGTAGCATCGTGCCCGGCTTTGCCCGTGTTTTTTCCCCTAAACCATCGAGTCAGAACCTCAACATCGAACGGTTAAAAAAGGTACCATAACAATTTAGTAGTGACAAAACGGAATATTGAAGAAAAAAACTGGCGAATTTGTAGATGGTCGTTTCAAAAAACAAATAAAGGACTTTTGCAACGGTATATATAAATTTATTTATTTATTTGTTGAACAGATTAATTGTCCGTATAGTAAAAAATTTCTTATTTTTACATTCTTAACATTTGGAAAGATACGGTGATTTAAAGAGTAATTAAATATATCTACTCTTTTAGAAATTTCATCCAATACCTCTTGTCATGCTTTGCTGTGCTAGAACATCTGTTCTGCTGTGTGGTATCTTGAAGTTTTTCAGCATCTGTAAGAGAAGATCTATGAATGGCTGGTCTCTTATATTGACGGACGCTCGAGTAGCAATAAATGTTTTTATTTCTGAGATTGTCAAAGTTCCTTCAAGGTTCCAAGACAATTGATCCGGTGACAATTGGCCCCCCTACATTTGGCCCGCCGACAATAGATACCCCCGACAGTTGATCCCCCCGACAGATGATCCTGCGGACAGTTGATCCCTTCGGCAGTTGATCTCCTAAAATATTATCTTTTCGACTGTCCGAAGGAGCATGCGGTAATAACAAAATACGACGCTGAACCGCTAAAGGTTCCTTTTGCATACAATATAATTGTTTTATCTGAATACCACATAAGAGTCCCAACTGCTCCCAACCGTCTGGAGCAAGTGAGACTATGGCATCACCAATTTTGATATCTCGCGGGGCTGCAGGTATTGGAGAGGGGAAGCAGATGTGGAAAATGTACCTGGCTATTCAGATCTAGTAACAAACCATTTCAAGTAATATACTATAAACCACTGTAAAAATACACAAATCATAAAATATAACTTTTTTAACCGAATACAACACAAGATTCCCAACTGCTCACAACCCTCTGGAGCCAGTGAGACTGTAGCATCCCCAATGTTGGTATATTGTGAGGCTGAAGCTAGTGGGAAGGGGAATGAGATAAGCGAAATATATCTGGCTTTTCATAAAATGTTCTTTGTCTGTACATCTTACTTTTTAAGAAAATAATTGTCTTGTTTGTATACTGTATTGTAAATTGCGTTCAAACCAGGCAATTTTAAAGATTTTTGATCCCAAGTTTGAGCCTAATTGATGGTCTTAACTAATCTTAAAAATCATAACGTACCGACACTCTAGTGGTCAATATCTCTATTACATTACAAAATATTTGCACTAGTGTCAAAATCCAGAGAGGAAATTTGGGAATACGTTTGGATGGACACAATGCAGCCCGGCTTCCTAACAATATATATATATATTTTTTTTTTCAAAACTACGTCTCGTGGAACAAAGATAAATAATAGTTAGTATTTATGTGGCTGGGTTGATAGTTTTGTTGGACATTTTTTTTATTAGTATCTATAGCAAAATTTGTACATAATCTTTTGTAAAGGTCATTTTTTATGAAAATTTCCAGTCGCAGAGAGCTCTAAATTCACTAGTCTTTCAAAATAAATACTTATTCAATTTTGGCATTAATCTTCTTATAAATGTAAAAGCAACAGCGATGGGGGTAGCAAAGGTAAATTCATGCAATGTCCAGTGTTTTCAATATAATGTCCTCCAAGTGCAAAGTCATATCATCCCCAAGCATAAACTTTCTAAAAAAGTGTGTTTATCGGAAGTGACCTGCCAGGTAAGTATGGCTCTGTATCTTTTTGTAAATAATAAAATTAGATAGATTCTAGGAATATAAAAAAAAAAAAAAAAATAAAAATAAAAAAAACTGTAAAGCGCCCTTGAGGTGATTTTTCACAAAAACGGCGCTCTACAAATTGTCCAATTATTATTATTATTATTATAATGTATTTATAAATTGTATTATATTAAGGTATTATAAAGTTTTTTTTTCACAGTCCTCCTCACTAGGGTTCCCTGTTCTGAGGCGGCCTGTAGTTTTTCCACATTTGTATTTAGTATCCAGTTGTCTTTACATGGTCTTCAGTATGTTTGATAGTTCATTTTCACTTTGTTCTCTCAACCACATTTTTACTTTTGTTTTAAATTTATTTATTTCTGTTATTTTTTTTGTTTGAGTTGGTAGAGCGTTGTATAGTTTTGTCGCATTGAATTTCATATTTCTTTGTCCAAAAGATGTTTTCAAACTGGCTGTAGCTAGAGTATTTTGGTTTATTGCCCTGGTTGTGTATCTATGTTGGACAATTTTCAATGATGGCTCCCTTTCCTCTTGTATTTGCCATTTCAATTATTTTTAATATAAATTATTTTATGTATATTAATGTAACAACCTGCCCCGTTTTTATTTTAAAGTAGTGATACAGTGTTTCAGTATCTATGATGACAAAAATTTGGGTTTTTGTCTATGGTTAATTTTACTGTCACTTTTATTTTATTTCTTAGAGTTTTGTGGATTTCTCATCCGTTCTTTGGGGTTTCGGATATTATATTGATTTTTTTTATAATTTAATGCACGTTTTAGAAAACCTTTACACACAGTTCACTCACTTTTTACATAGATAATCACGATAAACAACTGGAGATACTTATTAGCATATGTGCGTATTAGTTATCCATAGATGTACATTGTACATAGTGAAAGAATGGTACCCATTGTAAGAAGTTCCAACACCATATAACTCAATTTACGTTATCCTATTCCCTCGTATAATGTTACCGAGAAAGAGGAAAATATTCTAACTCAATTGTTCAAGAATCCACCCGAAGTTTCCAGATGGACTGACTACCTACTTGGTCGTGTTTGTTGATAGAATTATTTATTTATAACCCCAAAGCTAACGGTTGATGAAAATAGGATTCTTCAACCCGTTGAAATGAAAGGTTCTCAATAGACGGTATTTTTTTTAATTTTTCTTATTAGGGAAAACATGATCCATGTACATAGTGGTTCATTACGTTTGGTGACTTAGCTGGGGTGCCCGGTTTCATTGGGAGAGGTTTTTCAAGGTGGACAGATAACCAATTTGTCTGGCCACCTGCTGCGTGGCGGGCCCGATCGAGGGAGACTGGTTTAGATTTTTTGACCTCTTCAGCCCGAATCCCTAGGCCATTCTCCTTGCACCGCAGTCGAAGGGATGGATTCATAGGTCCGTCATTCCTGGGCACACTGACCCCCAAATTCCAACCAACCACTCATACCTTTTCCTTCCCAGAACTTTCTTTTCTTCCTTTTTTTTTTTAAAAAAACCCTCCTCACAGTATCCCCTAAGATGACATAGGCCCTGAAGGACATAATTTTCCTCAGGACCTCTTTTGTGGAGCTAACATAAAAAAATATATATAAAATACATAAATGTATATATAAACATAAAGAAGAATTTCGCCGTTTGGGTTTGTTCCTTAAATGAATTTACAGTTTTACTCTAAAATTGATGAAAATCTGCACGCTTGACATTCAAAACAAGAGGAAAGTGGGTGTTTAAATTGGCTTACGAAAATCCTCCCGCTTCCTCTTTTCCCACTTTTTAAGTGAAATAATCAATCCAAAAACATGTCTATTCTTAGTGGTCTTGTACCTTCACGAAAATAGGTAAAAGGCATAAAAGTAGCTTGGCAAACGTTGATCTCTCTCTTTTAGCAAACGGAGTCTAGAAACGATCGAGTTAAGCGCAAAATTGGTTTTAAAATCAATAACCTGCTAATACTATCGTCTTTGGAATAAAATTCATAATAAATATAATATTGTACAAAAATGGTTCAGCACTTGGCTTAACCCCTGTTGTGTATTCTAGTAGCTAATCATCAGTTGGTAAAGTAGATACCTAACACAGCTGGATATGTTTCGATGACAGTTGTGTGTTATTTTCTTATTGTATAGGTTAACTTCGCTAGCATTTTTTTTATAAATACAATGTGCCTCTTTAATCTTCCCTTTGTTTTACCCGAATCAACCAACGAACTAGGAGTGTCTTGGATCCCCGGGACCGAGCCGTTTTGGGTCAAATTTCATATAGATTCAAAGAATGTTGCAAATCATTTCTAAAGTAAAACTGTAAATAAATTGTTGAATTTTATTTTGAAACGAAATGCCTTTCATTTGAAATTGAAACCTTAAGAAAATTATACAAGTGGTTTTCATTTATTTAATACCTAAATAATTTAATAAGACACTTAAATAGTTAAGCAAAGTAAACTATCACAAAGCCATAATTATTTTTTTTTTAGTTTATTTATTTATTTAAACGCCCGTAGCGCTTTTACATAGTGCAATACACGTTTTTGACAAAATACAGGAAATAACATAAAAAATAAGAAACAAAATATAGGTAACAAAAAATATAAGAGTTGACACAAAGTAGGTAACATAGAATATAAGTAAAGAACAAAATAGAAATAAAGATAGATAAGTTTTTAGATTTTCACGGCCAAAAGTATTTTCGTTATTTGTTTTTGGGGTGTTATGCCGTGTTGCGCTACCTCCTTACACGGCATAACACCCCAAAAACAAATAACGAAAAGAAATAAAGATAGTTTATGAAGTAGAAAGAAATAGTTTGCACATATGTCCTTTAAGTTTGACAAATTTAATTTATTATCAAATACATCCATATTGTTTAATAATTTGTTACCAAGACCATGTAAACGCTGTATTGGAGAATGCAAACTATAGTTGGAATGAGATGTATGTATATAAAATGTTAATATTTGTCTAGTTGTTCGTGTGGTTACATGAAGATTTATTAATTGCAGGAGTTCACAACAATCGAATTAAGAGTTTAATAATTTTAATAAAAAGGTTAGGTCGTTTATTGAAGAGTTTTATTAAATGTACATTTGTTAACTTAAATTTAATTTTCCCGCGACCGGTTTCGATACAACCGTATCATTCACGAGCAGGATTAAAACTAACTTAAAAATTAAATGCAAGTATCAAAGATTAATTAGGTGGGAGTAGTGGAAGGGATGATTTCGGGGGAGGGGGAAAGCGGTGGGAGGAGTCAATATTACACGGAAACGTGGTTAGTAAAGGAGATTTGCAAGGCGCTATTATTTTATTCACTAAATTAATTTTAGATTTAATTATTTTGTTTATTTCGAGGGTTTCTAAAGCGCACAGATTAAAGTATGAATGTATATTGCAATGTTTAAACTTTGTTTTTTCTTTATTGAAGCTATGACCTGACTCTATTAAATGATTAGCAAATTCGGAGTAATTATTATTTCTTAAACAAAGTTCATGTTCCCTGATTCTAGTTTTGAAATTTCTAGTAGTCATGCCTACATACTGTGCGTCACAATCGTTACATTCTAAAGTGTATATCCCCTGAGCTTGCATAAAAGTCAATGCGAAAAATAAAAATAATAATAAATTATTAATTCTGGGATACAAGTCTGGACTTGCAGAAAAGTCTCTTTAGTATAAAATGAAGTCGCTCCCGCTGTCTGCACTCTTAGATCTTTTAAATTACAAAACAGATTTTCATGCGGTTTTCGTCAATAGATAGAGTAATTCAAAAGAAGGTTTATATGTATAATATATGCATATTATAGTAGGAAAAAGCCGAGAAATTCAAAGATTCAATTCATGCAGCGGGCAGCAAGCTGGCAAGCGGGCGGTGTGGATTTGATATGTATGCAAATTAACAGATGGCGTTGGTAATTAAGGTTGAGTAATGGCGTTGTGTTTCATTGCTAGTTTATTTTAAAAAGTTATTTAGTAGTTTACGTCTATATTTTTTTAAGTTATTAACAATTGTATTGTAATTCTATTCAAACGAAATGATCGGTAAAGCTTTTAAAATTTATCCATTGCATTTTTTGTGTTAAAAATGTAAACCTATGCGTATTAAAGATTAATCTTAAATAGTTATTTCATAGATAATTTCGTTCTAATTTTGATACTACTAGATGAAATTTTGCTCACAAGACGCTCAAAATAAGAGGAAAATTACCGTCTAGTTTCGAAAAACATCTGGCCCACCGTCTGAAAGCTTGTAGATTTTTTATGTTCACAATACCCAATGATGAAATATTACGTTGTCTTTTATTATGTATCTTTCTAAATCTTTACACACGCCTATAGGTATTCAGTGATTGTGGCTCTGATACAAAAACAGTAGAAACATTTCAGCTTATAAAATATATCATTACGTTGAATTTATATTACAATCACAACCATTACAATGTAAAACTATTCGAAATTGCACAGAAGTCCATCCTTAAGGTAATGTACCAGAAGTCCAAGACGTATCCCATCAATCAATTATTTCAGGAAACTGAAATTATGGAACTAATGCGGATCTACTGTATCCAATGTCGCTAATAAAAAATAAATAAATATTGGCAGTTTTGACTGACCCGCATCTGTGCATCCTAAAAAGGGCGTTAATAAATAAACTAACATATTTATGCAACACGCGAATCTTGTCTACCAGGAGGTCTGGCATTTTTTTTTTTTTACATTAACTCCACACAGGAGGCTCTGAGGAAAATAATTTCCCTCAGGGCCTGTGTCATCTTTGAAGATGCTGTGTGGAGAGTGTTTTTGAGGAGAGGAAGGAGTGAACATGGGTCTTGAAGAGACACATGTTGTAGGAGGGAGGAAACACAGAGGCCGGCAAATCGTTCCACAGCCGAGCTGTTGAACTCAAGAACGGGTCGTAGAAACGACCCGTTCTCATGTGACTAATGTCAACCTTGTTCAAATGTTGAGCGCGCGTTTGGCGTGTTTCCCGACTACGCACCGGTGCCGTGGGGATCAATGACGCTAGTTCCTCGGAGCATCTTCCATTGTAATACCGGTAGAACAAGGACAGCATCCCCACCTGGCGCCTGTGCTCTAAAGATTGCAATCCGTTTGTTAGGTTAGGAGAGTCTATCAAACGGACCGCCCGTTTCTGCACAGAGTCAAGGGTTTTTTTAGGTATTTTGGGGCTCCAGACCAGAGGTGGCTGCCAAATTCAACCGTGGGGCGCACTTGCGATTTGTACAGGGTTGGCAGTTGTGTACTATGGCATGGACCATTATCATGTTTATCAATTAATATTGAATAAATCTAAACCATCTAAGGCCCGTTATCAATATTTGCGAGGACGGTCAACAATTGATAAGAGATATTCTGACAGACGGTTGATAAATTTTATCGCGGACTCCCGAGTGTCAGTTAAGCTGTCAATACACAAAACATTCGGAATAATGTAGCACGTTATGCAAAACAACTGGCTTATTAATGGATGGAGGTGGACTAACGAAGCTCTTAGAATTGGTCAAAATCGTAGTCGCGATCCATAAACTGAATTAATTCATCTAAGACGCGATCAATTTGTTCCGTTCGATCTTGGAGAAGCAAAGTGGTTCAAATACAACTAAAGACCCCTTTAACTAACTTACTTCCTTTTATTATCAAAGGGATAACGGCATAAATTCGTTGGTAGTTACGCCTATTTATATATTGTAAAGTTATCGATTTCACTTTGCCAGACCTCCAGCACCGTATATAGTTCGATCATGTGTGGATACGCAAATATTACGAGGCAAAATATTAGGTTCTTGGCCCATTAATAAAAGAACCGACATAATAAATAGTTCTGAGGCCCGTTGAAATAAATTTTACGCTTCACAAATTTCATTTTTTTATAAGAAATACTCTCTTTTTATAACTTTTGAAGGTTATTCCCATCAATTTAATATATCATTGAAGAAGAATTTAACAATAATGATCTAAACGAAAATATGAAAGAGAATAAGACACAGAAAAATAGAAAAAGACATTAGTCGCAACTGGGACTCGAACCCAGACCTCTCGTCTAAACGGGACGTGCGCGTTAATCAATTTCACTGTTGCCATCTTCATGGGAATAAGCTTCAAAAGTTATAAAAAAAGAGTTTTTCTTATAAAAAACTGAATATTCATTAAGACTTTTATAAAAGTCAATAGTTCCATATGAATAAATTCGGATATATTTATCCGAGACGCTATCTAGGGGACGAACCAATTGTTTCCAATAAAAAGTGTAGTTGCCCATAATATGGAAAAAAAGAATTAATTGAAAATAATATTCTAAATTCTAAAATTTTAAATATGAAATTAACAAATATGACGGTTTGACAGAAGATGGCAATAGCGAAATTGGTTAACGCGCACGTCCCGGTTATACGACAGGTCTGGGTTCGAGGTCCCAGTTGCGACCATTGTCTTTTTCTTTTTTTCTATGTCTGGTTCTCTTTCATATTTTCGTTAAGATTATTTCTGTTATCTTTTTCTTTAATGATTTATTCCGAATTTGATTGTCTTTTTAGTATGTTTCATACTGCAGTAGAGCCGAAAATGGCTAGCTTCACTAGTCTTTAGACTTAACTTGTCTCGAGCAATACGATAACCACTCAGCTTATTTCTCCGAGTTTTTAATCTAATCTTTGTTCTAGGCGAAGAACTACAATCCTGGAGTTTCTAGAATGCCCGAAAATGGACATTTAAATAAATTACATGCCTAACAATACCACGAACGGAGTAATTCCTTACAATCCTTATCTTTCTCGGGCCGTTTAACATACAATCTCACAGCGCCACATATTTAAATGCTCAGGCAACGCGCAATGGTAACATCCCCTTCTGAAGTTACGAGCACTTAAATAATTCTGTTTGCTAATTACGAAATCTAATTACGCTGCTCGAAACAGTTGTAATTTCATGTAGGATGTAAGTGATTTCTGAAATATAAAATGAAAATAAGTTTTACAGCTTTAAATATTTCTTGTGTGTTACCCGCCTGGAACAAAATTATATTCAGTTGGAACAAAAATATATTCAGAAACAGAATGTTAGCTTTTAAGCTCAGCTTGTCGCGTCGCCGATGATAAGAGGCTCGAGTCTGCTATCGGCGTACGAGCAGCCAGTAAAGGTAAAGACTCTGCATTGATTGCACCCTCAAGGGGAATTAATGGAAATGCTGATTACTTGTTTCATATAAATGTATGGATATTTTAGAAATTAATATATCAATTTGTTGAAACAAAACAAAAACTTTACTGAGGTCAACCCTGCCTTCTGTATGCAATGTCCATTACTCAAACTATTTACTTAAAACTGTTTGGCACCACTGTCTACTACCACTATGTGTCCTTAAAGTAACAGATTCTACGGTGCCTACAAGTACTGTGTACTCTGTCCACTGAGCCCACTGCCTACACACACTGTGTCCAATAATGTAGCAATAATAATTTACTCTAGTGTCCAGTGTAATTTCGCCGGACTTGAAACATGAATTCTAAAATTTATTTGTACAAAAAATTGGTGTAATATAATTTATCTACCAATATAACCACGCATAGATTTCCATCGTAACAAAAAACCTTTAATTATTTGCTTATTATATAGCACTTACTTTGATCTTATATATTTTATAATCACCTACTTTTTTATATTCTTTCTAGTATATATATATATATATATGTTTTTTTATGTTCTACACTTTTAGTACTATATTATTTTATATTCTACTATATTCTTCCTCTCTTTTGTAATTACTCTATAGCAATTTACATCATTTTATATTCTTTTGTATTCTATAATATTTCTTTATTATTATTTTATTTTATATTTTTTATTTTCTCGCACATTTTTTTTATTGCTTATATGTTAATGTAATATATAGAAAATCGACCACCACAACACGGGCATGTGCCTAGCATGGTGGTCGAAAAATTCTAAAATTTATGTAACAAACAATTCAATGAATAAAGAAAACTTAAAAAAATATATATATTTTTTTCATGAAAGTCTTTCTATTAAAACTTATTCAGATATTTCAAAAGTGATATCTGTTTTCAGAGTAATGAACAGAATTGGTTACATGCCTCATTTCAAGTTTCCGATAAATGTCTAAAATAACATTATAATTTTTTTCAATGTATGTGCAAGTATTGCCACGATAAGTGTAGTGTACTGGATCTTGTTGGTATCGGGAGATTTCAATAGTACTTTGTTCGTCAAGATTAGAGTTTTTTATTATCGTTATCGGTTTACAATGAATAACTAATTGGGCTGGAACATCTGCCGTTTCTGCAGCATCTGTCCTGCGTTGACCTGCTCAGTAGAGTGGGCCGATTTTTTTTTCTTCCGAATTTCTTTTAGCGCTAGTAATAAAAAGTTGTCTTTGCATCTAAAACTTCAAAAAAATTTAGTTTAAAAAAAATCAAAAAATATCCTAAAGTTCCGCAAGACCTCTGAAGTTTTAGAAAATATCGAAATATTTCCATTTTTTCAGCCTTCGCACAAAATATTCTGAAATAGTTTAAAGATTTTCAATTATGAGCTCTTGTTAAATAAAGTCTATAGCTTCGTTGTATAAAACCACCATTTATTATTTTTGTAGAAGCATGGCACTAAACCACGTCCGCCCGCAGTCCCCAAACCCGCCTTCGCTTGAGCATCGCGCCATATTGGCCGTTCCTTAGTCGACCAAGGACCCTCCGTTTCGTGATATTGTTTTGTAGGTAACTAAAAGTACTTTAAAAATATGGGATTAAGTTTCTTTGCCAACCATTTCGAAAGAAAGAATTACAAAAATTATTAAGGCATATCAACATAAGTATATAAACTTGTTGAAGTCAGAAAAGGGTAGAAGAAATACAGTTTCCTTCCAAAGAAGAGTCTCTCCATTTAAAATCACAAGCTACCTACAGTTTGTTATTGATATTGTAAATGGAAAGACAATGAATTCAATTTATTAATGCAAATTACAGACAATAAATGAAAGTTTCCCCTAAGGAAAAAGAGTTTTTGGAAGACCAAAGAGGTGAGAGAGAAAGATGTTCATCGGCAGCGTTGATATACCGACTACGAAACAATTGCTAAAGCCTATGAAGAGAAAATGATAAGATCTTACCAAATTAAATGAACAGGACGAGAAGAAAAAGATTTAGAATTCGTGGATACTTTGAATCATTGTTTATCATTGCTTATCATTATCTTCCACCTTAACATCAAAATTATCTTCTCCGGTCGCAAAATCAAGTCGGCTACTTAAGACTAATAACACCACCTTTCCAACAACCAGCAATTCTTCGTTTTTTACAGTTCTCTCCAAGATCTTTGACAGGTTCAGGATATCGGATCGAGCTGGAGCAGCAATCGCTTCTGCCATATAAATGATTTCAACATAATCACGCAGGATAATAAAGTTATAGACAAAAATAGACTGCGTCGCGGACGTCCGCGTACCAGATCTGTACTCATCAAAGCTATATGCATAAAGTAAGTAGATTATTTTTTAATGGTCGAAAGGATAAGACCTTAGCTAATATAAAAAAGACACAAATACTATGAAAGCACAGTACTCGAAGAACACGTATCGATAATCGAGGAACCAATTTTCTTGACGCGTATTATGCCTAGGTCAGCACTGCCGTAAACACAGCCAAACTAATAATGGAATATTTTGCTAGTCAAAACATTTCACTCTACCATTTTAAAGCAATTGGGTGTGACGGCACAAATTTTAACACAGGAATAACTGTGATGTGATTCAAACGATGGAGAAATACTTGAATGGACCGGCACAGTGGCTGATCTGCATTTTTCATTGCAACGAGCTGCTTCTACGCCATTTGATTATGAAGTCCGATGGTTCAACCACTGGACTTCATGATTTTTCCGGCCCCGTAGGTTCGACTCTTCATAATTGGCATAATTTACCGGTACAATCTTTTTTAAATTTATGTTGAGTATTCAACACCAAGATTTAAGTACCGATCAAAAATATTTGCTTGATAGTTTGAAAGTAGTTTCCAGCGGACGTTGTCATCCTGATATTGCCAGAAGAACCCAGGAGTGATTACTACAGCGAGTCAAATCCCACGATTATATTATATTGGAAGCGCAATGCCATCATATTTTTTCGTTATGTTAGCCACGTTTATCTTGAAGGCATACTCTTCTACGTAATTTGATATAAAACAACATGTGTCGTGCAAAAAGGTGCAAGGCTTATTTTTAGCACGATTAAATATTCGCGCTATCTTCCGGGTGAATTAAAAGCAATAGTTAATCCTGTACAGCAAAGGGCATACTTCGCTCATACTGAAAATTTACTCTTGTCAATGATAAACGATGATATCGAAAGCCAGAGAGTTATTCCGGACATAAAATTGAACATTTAAAGTACCCCCATTGAATTTTGATGCACAATCCTACTTTGATTTGATATCTTGGCAAGATACGCCAATCATGAATACTCTCATTTTGGAAAATGTAACGGAAGAAGAATTAGAAGAACTTAACCTAACTTCAGAAGTCAGTTCCATTTACAAAGAAGCTTTTTCCCATATTTTAATAATACTTTTAGTTACCTACAAAAAAAATATCACGAAACGGAGGGTCCTTGGTCGACTAAGGAACGGTCAAAATGGCGCGCTGCTCAAGCGAGGGCGGGTTTGGGGACTGCGGGCGGACGTGGTTTAGTGCCATACCACTACAAAAATAATAAATGGTGGTTTTATACAACGAAGCTAAGACAACTTTTTATAACTAGCACTTAAGGAAATAAGAACCTTTTTTTTCGCCATACAGTCGCGGCCCACACTACTGCTCAGTTAGTCGCTCGCCTGTTTATCGGATATCTTCGTAACCGTTTTGTGTCCAAAACATGGGCGACAGTTCTCTCCCGCGTAGTACAACTACTGACCTCTGTTGAGACACCTTAAAACTACATGTGATTATTCTTACGTTGAGAGACGTTGAAACTAATATACATCTACAAACACTACAAGCGTAAAATTAATTAATAACTGTTAGAATTAGTTCTCGCGGGAGTCGTTATTCTTGCTACTGGCCAGAGTGCGACGCTAGCTGCGAGCTCAAGTTTTCTGCAAAATGTCGACAGAATTGGTTTGCGCGAGAGTCGTTATTTTAGCTGCTACTGTCGCTACTGTGCGATTAGACAGTTTTGTGTGTCATCGTGATAATCTCTCTTGCGATTCACCCGCTTTTAAACTTACTGGCTAGTAGCTTATAAACTCGCTCAATGTAATCGAAGCTTTGCATATGATACAAAAAAGTGAATCAAGAATCAGGTAATAAATTTCATAACATTTTATTTTCGTGCATTTATAAAACCCTCGACTAACTATAAGCAATTTTAAAATCTATGCACGTTGCCTATTTTAGTTCTAAAAAACGACTTCCATTCTCAATTTACATCGCCTCAGCAAAATTCAAAATAAGGTCTTTACAACGCAAGATCCATTTAGTTAGCGAACGAAAGAAGCAGAATATAATTTCTGCTGCGGCGGACAGGCAATTTATTATACATTCTAAAAAATTACAGCCAACAGAGTGAATTACTCCCGCTCTTTGATACTTTAACTGCATAGGACACAACATGTAATACACTATTAAAAATATACGATTATGTGTACAGAAAATATCTCAAGTTTGTAGGAGCCAAAGCCCATACCAGGGGCAAGCACGAGCCTTAGAAACCCACGAAATTATCAAAACACGAAAAAGGTTTTTATTAACAACATCGGTAAACGAACAACGCGATTGCAATTTTCTGATGAAATTAGAAACTTTTTTTTTAAATTATTCTTTATTCATTACTTTGATGGTTATAAAATGTGTGGATTTTTCGACCACCATGCTAGGCATATGTCCATGTTATGGTGGTCAAAAAAATGTTATTTAACTTGTCTACAGCTTGTTACCAAACAATTCGCGTGGCGAAAAATTGTTTGCTTTTCAATGAACTGAAACAATTCGAACTTTATAAAATAGTCGTTTTTCACGATTGTTTTAGTTATTGGTAAAAAAAGACCATGTATCTCGCGGTAAGATAAGATGATGGTGATAATGATGAAGAAATTAATAAATCTCCTCATTTACCAGGCTGATCAACTGTATAACCAAATTCCGAATGAAGTATGTTTACATGTTTTAAATAGGAATTAAGAAAGTACGTCTTCTTCAAATAACAAATAAATTTAAAAAAATGGTAATCAATTCTAAAGATAAATATGTCAATGTCGCCATCGCAGGTTTAAATTTTTTCCTTCGTGGATTACTTCTATAGATTGATTAATTAGTCATAACATAATTTACTCCCAGTAAAGGCATAACTTTGGGAATGAGGGATCGTTTCTTCCTTTGTTCATCTTCCTTTTTACCACGGTAAATTATCGAGCCTTTCATTGCATTCTCCCGAACATCTTAATCAAGTTCAAGGCTCCCCTACCAAAAAAGAGTATTGTATTTGGAGACCCACTTCTTTTCGAGTACTTCAATACTCAATTCGATCCTGTCGTTTAAATGTGTGCTCAAAGGAAGAGGGAGCGCAACACGTAAGAATTTTAATGCTTCTGGCCGTAATAATCTTAAATCATGTCTATAACAGATTTTTTTAAATCTACATTTATGTAAGGAGTTTCGCTAGTAACATGGGTTCTAATATTCTAGCATCTTTCCTGCCACCTCTCTCTTCGTTTCCCATCACACCAGACCGTATTTAAAATGTTCATTTAAGTAATATTTTAAAAACAGAACAGAAGTCATTTGTCTTTGCGGCGAAGTGACAGACGCCGTACTAAACTGTACCGACGTACGTACTTTCCGCAGGTTGCGGTGAGCCGAATTCTTTAGCATTTCTCGAAAAGCAGAAGAGCTGGAAAAGATACATAAAATTACCAAGGGATAACTCTAACTCGGTTCACTGGAGGGTTATTGCAGGTACAAGTTGTCCTAGGAAATTCCAGATTGAAGTTAATATAATTAAGTATAATTGAGTTGAATCGTGTAAGCATGCTGTTATTGTTGTGAGAATTCGCTGAAAGGTCATTCTCCGAAACTTCTACTGTTATGAACGATGGCAAATCTAAGTTCTTGGAATTCCATCACCGATGCAACGTTGTTGAGAGACGACTTTAGAATGATATCATAATCGTAGCATGGTATCGTAATGTATCATAATCGTAGCATTTTCTCATGTGCTTGTCTTGTCTTTTTAAAAGGATAGACAGACATTCCCGGTTTACAAATAACTCGACAATATTTGATGTACTTAAAATTAAAAATATATACATAAAAACGTATGTAGACACCCATACATACACATGTTCATATAAACATCTATAGTATATAAGGTGCTTGAAACATACTACGTGCCATCAATATAAGTGGAAAATATTGCTTGTGCAATGATGAAATACTTAGCTAGCAGGGAATTTATTGAACCCACGACGCAACGCCTGGGTGGGAACACCCGAACCATTAATAATTGTCAATTCATCTAATAACTGGATAGAACATTTTTAATTCGAAAAATTCACGAACGCAGCAAATCTTTCCATTTATTGAAACACAGCAAACTTAATTTGTGGCACCAATATTGTTGTGGTACCTATTTTATTAAATCAAAATTAATAAAATATTTAGATACCTCTTGTATTATTTAAAAAATCAACATGGTTCGTAAGCAAAGCTTCCTTCATCAGGTTTCACTTTTTTGTTTATTATTTCTGACCTCATGATTTCAAATTTTGGAAAGAGGAAAATTAAAGTTATATCTTCATTTTATTCAAATGGGCAAAATCATATGGAAGATTGGAGTTCAGACTTGGAATAGAATAAATTGTTTTTCCCTACGTGTGCTTTCCGATTTATCTCCTTTCCCAAACTACTTGGCCATTGGGTCCTCTTTAATTTTTGGCATTTTTGTCTTTCTCATATATCATATTCAGAATTAACAATATTATCTTTAACTATTTTTTCCCCATATTTTTTGCCTACATTTTTGAATGATTATAAAGTTCTAAAGAATTTATTAGTAGCCTAGATAGTGTTTCAGATAAACAAATCCGATTTTAATTTATATTTGTTGACTTTTTCTGGAAGGAATATCTGATTTTATTGCAATAACTTTTGAGGGTTATGCCAATTAATCAATGTAATATTAGAAGAAGAACTAATTAATTGAAATGAAACATTGTGAGTGGTTTGGAGCGTTGTTACGATAAGACACAGATCCTGGATTCGATTCGTAGTGCGATCGCTTCCTTTTAATTTTCTGTTTCTTGTTCTCTTTCATATTTCGTTTAGATCTATCTTCTTCTTTAATGATTGACATTACATGACTAAAACCTTACAAAGTTATTCTAATAAAATTGATTGTTTTGTTGCACATTTTGGTAGTGCATTATTTAACGTAAGTAAGGAAAAAAATATTGAAACAGATGTTACTGACAAAGCATCGCGCCTTTTCACAGCAGGTGTAGAAAAAACAGCTTTCCAATTACGTGAAAATTTTTCATACGACGGTTTTTTTTATGTTTTCGCGAAAAAATCCTAATTGCCACAGCTCGTAAATGAACAAACAAAAGCTTTTCGGAGGATTAAAAACTCACGTATGCACTCCAAATAATAAGTATCGCTTGGTCACTATATAAAATAACGAAACACATCAAGGAGTAATATATTCTGTATTCCAAAGTAAAAAGAGTTACATAAGGGGTCAAAATTATGAATAATATAAACTGTCATTTCAAATCCTTCAATTGAGGTGGAACTGCAGCATTATTTGTTGTAGTTCAAAATAACACCGTTGTTTGTTGTAAAAAAGCCAACATTAGTGAAAATATGTATTGTTTTTATCTACATAATATTTAAAAATAATGAATTTTGAATAATTAATTAATTTTTAATCTTCAAATATACCCACTCATTTCGGTTGTCCGTGATGGGCGATTTTCCTGCGTGAAATTATTTATGTTCCATAAACTCACATTTGCTTTGAATTAAGGTGTCATTTTGAAAATTTGAAACTGTTTGTGTGAAGAGTAGTTCAGATAAGCAATAAAGTAGATGGGTACCTACCAATAATATAGTATTTAAACAGAAAAAATTATCTTAATTGTCTCTTTTAATTTTTTTTCTTCATTAGAAAAACGCGAAAACTGCCAGAGCAATTTGTCAACTTGGTTAAATTTTATGACAATAATTCTAACACTAAGAATAAATGTATCTAGAAATTTTAATGTAGAAAACAGAGATTGAAGGATATTATTATAAGTGATTACAATACAAAGATATAACAATTTTACATACATGAATATCACATAGTAGGCAACAAACTCATATGCATTGTATACCTACTCAAAGGCGTACGACATTCTCAAACATACTCATCAAACTCACTCATTTTACCTTAGCTCCACACAGGAGGCCCTGAAAAAAAAACCTCAGGGCCTATATAATCTTAGGGGATGCTGTGTGAGTGATCTTTTCAAGGAGAGGAAATTCTGGTAGGGAAATAGGTATGGGGGATGCGCAGGAATGCCAACATACCCTTGACCTTACCTATTGATGACGAAGGTCTGAAGGTCGCGGGATCAAATCTCGGCACGGACAAATAAATGTTATTTGATTTATTTGTGTTATTTCACATCTAATTCATTTAAAATAAAATAGTGTATTTGCGGCACTTTCCAGAGTCGAAGATACTCTCAGTATCGCCCTGGTGTAAGAAAAGTGGTTGCTTGAAATAGCTTTAGCCTTGTTTGGTGGTCAGATCTGAAAAGCCAGGTACTTCCTCACCTTCCTCTTCTCCATCTCCTACCCCTCCCCACAACCTTCAGCCTCACAACGTACCCCAATTTGGGATGCCATTGTCTCACTTGCTCCAGACGGGAGCAGCTGAGACTCTTTTGAGGTATTCCCATAAAAAAAAACCTGTTTTCTTCCTTCGCTTGTTCTTATCTGTTTCTACACGGTCAAACTAGGGCTTCGTAATCAAAACTCACAATATGTGTTGACAAGACGATTTCCAACTGAACACGATGACATATGATTATATTTAGTCGATATAAGGAAGGAAGGGAAAAAAAGAAGTCGGCTCAGGGAGACCCTTCGACCACTCCAGCCGCTCTCTCTCGGCCCATCACCTTACACCGCAGTTGGAGGGATGGATTCATATGTCCGTCACTGCTTAGCATTATTTTTAAAAAATATATATTTCCTTGTTTATTATCTATTAATTTCAAGAGAATATTTTCCTGAAAAACATGTTTTTATTAAAAAATAAAATTAAAGTAATTAAGGTTTTTCAAATTTGTCTTCTGAGCACAAATCAATAATGAAATAAACACATTTTTAGATCTAAATACGAGCGTAATTTAGACCACACGACTGTAGCAAGACTTCACTGCTCTCTCTTGCTCCTACAGTGTGATACAGACAATAGGCCTGCACTGTGTCTTAGATATACGAAACGTAACTGCCTGTGAGAGAAAGAGAGAAAGAAAATGTGTGCACCTCTCTCTCTTGCCCTTACAGTAATATACGAAACGTAACTCTCTCTCTTTCTATCTTCATTAACATATATCTCCCTCTCAACTTCCGTTCGCCTCGCCCGATTACACTTTTCGTAACGCTCTCGTCACGCATTCACCAGCTTACTCCCCAAGTCAAGCGTGCGTAGTGAAGTTTTACTTCAAAAGTCATGCATTTGGGTTGCACAGAACATGGGGCACGATTCAGTTTACAAACGTAGAAAGAACAAAAGTTAAAAAATACTGCTTTCATTACTTTATTTTGACCCATCCCCTACTTCCTTTCGAAGAATTACAACGTAGTTTTGAGATAACTTATAAACGTGTGACGGAAAACAACAGCTGGCGGCAAACAAAATCTCGTACCTATTACTTACGACTAATAAATTCTCATTAATAGTTAAGACAGCTCCGACCTTTCTCAGTTTTCTCCTTCAAAAGTGTGTGTGCGCTAAGTTAAAGCTTACCTTTAGCGGAAATAACTCAAATCAATTTCCCCATAATATTTTGACTTAACGTTGACACAATTTAATGAAAAAATGATTTCGTCAATTCGAGTTTTATTAAAACCAATAAACTTACATTAAATTTTTAATAGCACAGTGAGCGTATTGGCATTATAAAAATATTCAACTTATTCGTAAGCTTGTACTTGATCTTACACCGGTAATCGTTACAATAATATCGACACGCACTCGATATCATAAAAACAGCTGTCAACATTGGTGACCCCGGTAGATTTTTTTTATTTATTTATTTATTGAAACAAAATACATATACATTATAAACAAATACTTTGACCGTCCAACTAGGAGATTTCCCGTTTTAGGACAGTCAAATTTCCTGGTTTAGTTCACATTAGGTAGTTGTTGTTTTTTGTAGATAATGTATGACTTCAGTCTATAGCGAGCGGTAAAGAATAAAGGTTAATTGTCTTCTCGTCTTGTTAAGATTCTTGGAAAGTTGAATGGAATTTTTTTTTTTTTTTTTTTTTTTTTTTTTTTTTTTTTTTTTTTAATTTATTTATTTATTTTATAAATCAACAATCCAGTCCCGCTAAGCCAATTGCAATTGGCTTGACAGCAGGTGCTTATAATTCCTTACAAATATATTTACAGTTATAATTTACATCTTTTATCTACAGTTAAACATTTTTTCATAAATTTTATCAAGTATCAAGTATCAAAATAAATATTCTTTTTCCAATAACCAATTTTTCACCATATATTTAACCTTATTCATAGAATTATGTTGTTTTATATTGTCAGGTAATAAATTAAATATTTTCGGTATGTTGTATTCAAACGTTCTCTGTCCGTACTTATTATTGAATTTCGGAACTATTAACCCGTCGTTACGCGTGAATCTAGTGCTATATTTATGATCTAGTTTCTCTTTATGCTGCGGGGTAAATATATGCTGAATTATAATTTTATACCATAGTATTGCCTTCACAGGTAAAATTTTTGCACTCTGAAACAGCAACGGAGTATTGTGTCTTTGTTTGAAAATGTTAGGGACAACTAATAATTTTACAATTGCGTTTTGTGCAACTTGTACCTGTTTGAATGGCGACTCAATCACGATTTGTTGTCGAAGCAATCAGTTGGGTGTCTAGTCCAGAGACATCGATAATTTTACAATATCGAATCGATAGGCGTAACTTCGGACGATTTTAAATTGATATCCTGATCACGGTTTCGCTGTTGACAGCCGAACCGATATTGGCAGTGTATAAATAAGAAATCGATATATCTACGCTCTCAACACTGGAGGTGTTTTCAATGTACCTACCGACATTCCGGAACGTACCTAATAATATTAATAAATTGAACATTTTTAATTTAAATACTAAACTAACTATGTCTTGGCAGTAAGCATTTACTTTCTGACACTAAACAGGGAGTTAATTAGTTAATGCGTTTTTTAGACATATTTGAACCACTTTTGTTTCTCCAAAACGAACGGAATAAATTTAACGCGTCTTAGATGCAGTGATTAAGTATACGGATCGCATATTGATCGTAATCGTGTATATATTACACACACGTATTGCTTTCAATTCTAAGTTCACAACCTTTCATTATTAAATCACATATTTTGCATAAAAAGCGACCTTATTAAAAAAATGTGTATTGACAGTTTACCGAATCTTATCTTTAATTATGCAGGCCGCTGTACAATTTGTCAAATGGCGATAGGAATATGTCTTATCAACATCGACAATCTTTCAATAAGGGTAAGAAAATTGATTCACATATTCTTTGCATTACGAAATATAATTCAACAACAAGACCTAAGAAAAATACATGTTGGATTGTGCAACTCCTTAAGGGTCGTGAACACAGCGCTGAAAAAGAAGAAGATGGAGAGATATGTAATTACGAGTGTTGGACAGAGCGCGCTAATATGGTTAGTCGTAGAATAGCAGCGAAAATTGCGAAAAAGCTTAATAAAACATGACTCGTTTAAAATAGAGCAAAAATCTCGTAGAACGTATCTTAAGTATCGTTCAAAGAAACATTGTGAATTTTTTCACAAATATAACTTGTAAAATAAAAGAAATAGACTTGTTTAAAATAATTTTCGGAGCATACTTTGCGATTTTTTCTATCGAGGGAATTTCATATAATTTGCGTTTCGGCGTGGAACGTATCTAGATATTATCTTCAAAAATAACATATATTTTTTTAAGAGCTTAAAAACTTCAAATGTTTAAGGGAGATATGTAAGAAATCGGTCGAAATACGAATAGTAGACCCTTAACGTATGGTTGTATTGGTTGGGGAGCGGGTAGGACAATTTTAGATCCGCTTGTGAAGGTCAGAAATCCATAATTAAAATCATTATGCGAAAACCCTACAGGTTCTCTAGAGATTAGCTCTAAAAAAAATTTTATCTATTTGATGTTCGTCAAACTATATAAAAAGGATTATCCACGTACATAAAAATCAAGAAAATCCTAATAAAATTGATCATTAATATATTACGAGAAGCCATACCAGAAAGGATCTCGTGGTCCCAGGGAGTAATACGGCAAAGTATCAAAAGACATATGCGTATGCAAATCTGTATCTCAAAAAGAAATTTTTTTACATGCAAATTTTTGAGAAACATATTACCACTTCATATAAATTACAAGAAATTTTAATTAATTTTACCAATTTGTAAATATTCATTTTTATTGTCCCCTGTAAAGTTTTCAATTTATGGTTTGAAGAGTTTTACCAAACCGCAGTCGATATGTTTTTATGTTTTGTTTCTGAACCCTTGACATGTCAGTTTTCTTCCTCTCCCACTTGACCCATCTGTCTCTTCATATTACACGTCTCTTCAAATGATCTTGACGATTAAATATCTGAATAATCAAAGCCAAACCATTTCTCAAAATCTTCTTCACTCTCTAAGAAGACATATAAAATTATTTATATATATAAATAAACCTATTTATTATTTTAATATTGTTTCATGATAAAAATGGTTACTTGCTCGACTCTATTTTGTTAGGATGATATTAGTTAACATAATTAATATATTATAAAAAATATATTATGTTAAAGCCCTCTGGGCGTTTAACCCTTAAGGCCTCAAGTACATTCTGTCAGAAGATCAGAATATTTCCGCTTTACAATAAAATCCAAATAAATGGAATATTTATTAACCTATCCGAATTCTGAAAACGTTTTTTGTCAGGCGATGAAAAAGCTTTCAATAGAAATAAACGTTTTTTAAACATAAAAAAGTTTTAAAAATTACTCACCATACGTATTTTCTAACTAAAGTTACCGATAACGAAAAAAAACCGCTAACATATTTTATTAGACAAATAAACGTTACTTTTACCTCATTTAGTGTCGTTTCCTGTAAAAATAATTTATAAAAAATTCATCATCATCTTCATCTCCTTATCCTATTTGGGTCGAGGACCCATTGCATCGACAATGCGCCTCCATACGTCACTGTCATGTGCTGACTGTTCGGTCTCCGTCCACGGCAGTCCCATCCTCTCACACCGTTTCTGGAGTTGCCTCGCCCAGCTGTGTCTGGGGCGGTCCACTGGACGTCTACCCTCTGGAATCGCACTTAGTATCTTCCTCGGAATTCGGTCATCAGACATTCTTAGTACATGCCCAAGGCACGTCAGCTGCGATTTTTTTAAGAAGAGTAGCAGTGGTTCAATGTTTAGATCTTCTCGGATCGTCGAGTTTCTTATATGATCCCATTTCGTAACCCCTGCCACTACTATTCATAATATATATTTTTTTTAATTTTGCTGTCGGAAATTTTGGTTTTATTTAAGTGTGCATTTTAATAATATTGCAATTAGCTTTCAAGTATTGCAATCAAGTATTCTATCAAAACCTGGTTCCGAAATAATTATCTTACTGATATATGTTTTTGTCCAATTTGACATTGCAGTTGATTGTAGATAGTTTGTAGCTACCTACGATTATTTTCTTAATTTATATTATTTTTCATTTTGTGTAATTATTTGATTATAAATAGTATGTAAACAACTGTAATAAATAAATAAATGTCCCTATTTTGCGCGGACTCAAAAATAAAAATTAATATCATCTTTATTCCACTGCTCCAGGTGCAGACTTGAATGTATTATCTTATAAAAAAATCAGCCCGCAAAAAACAAAGCATTTTTATTATACACAATACATATTTTTTTCAATTTTCGAACTAGTTGCGCCATCTCTTGAGCCGGCTGGTAGCCAATTTCAAAGAAAAAAAATGGTTTGACTAAGGGTTGAATCTCTCTCAGAGATTGGTTCGAAAACTGCTGTGAGCTTTTGAAAGATCTTATAAAATTTAAAAAAAATTGATAATTTTGGTTTGACTGAGGATTGAACCTTCGAACCCAGGGACCGGAGTCATTACCGCTTACACCTGGGCCAAATCCTAATTGGATAGTAACTAAATTTAATTCGTATAATATTAACTATTATAAATTTGTAAACATAGTGTCATCCAATTTCAAATAAATGTGTGTGTGCGCGCTTCAGTGTGCCTTAGTGCCGCCAAAGTTGAATTTAAAGCATTTTCGTCGACAACAAGTCTTATCTGTCAAGTTTCAGTTTGATCGAATATCGGAAAGTGGGTTATTTCATTTTGAAGATTCTTCATATATGTATTCATTTAAGCAAATAAAATATAAATTCAAATACCCGTAGATGTATTTTAAATTTAATATATTTAACTCGTCAAAGCTTGGGAAAGCTCGAGAAAATCGGATTTCCTACAAGCATAGTAACAGGATTACAGTAGGAAGCTGCAGGCTATGAGCCCTGGTATTATTTATATGATCGGTTTACTGTTATTTGCTTTTATTGCAGTCAAACTGGGCTTCGACGTTTATTACCAAAACAACCGGATAAAATAAGACGAATAGAGGAAGCGATGTAAGCGGAAGGAAATAGACAAGGGATCAGTGCTCTTACTAGACCGTAATCAACCGGAATGTGGTTCCAGATCCTGAATGTTTTAAAAATATAAAGTGACATTACATACTTGATAATTTTTAACAAGAGAAGGATACATGAAAGCACCTTTTCGATGAATCCCGACCCTTAATCGGAAAAATAAGAAATTGAAATTTTTAATCAGTGAAGACAATGATAGTGACTTTCAATAGAAAATTTCACAAAGAAAAATCAGAAAAGATACTTTCGCATTTAGGAATTAAAATTACGGTCGTTTAATTTGTTTTTTCTATTTCTTAATTTATGAATAAGTTCTACCTAATAATTGACAGCTCTTTCTTGATGTGAAGGTATAATAGATGATGATTATTTTTAATAGCTCTAAGGGTGAAAAAAATTAGCACCACTTGCGTTTTACAATACCATAAAGGATTTAAAATATGGTAAAAGGGTCTTGCCAGTACTAAGCTCGATTAAATGATGCTTTACGCAATTAAAAACAATTGGCATTTGTGAATGGTGCTGTAAAAAGCCATGAAATGGTTCAGTTTCATGGGAAACCGTAAAAAATATATCCATTAAAACGACAGACAAATTTCAAAATGTGCACAAAAGTTGAAGCAATCTTTTTGAATATAAAATGGGTGACGAAAGGCTTACTCTGTTATTGTAATTTTACAACTCTGTGGAGTTCATGTATAATTTTTTTTTTATTATTGAAATGACTTTGGTGTGAAAGTTTCTCAAAATATCAATTTTTATGAAAAAATAAAATATATATATATTATATACGAAGGCGGAATACACAAAACCAGGAACAGTTATTTCGTTTTGTTAGGGAATCTATCGTTCCGGTTGGAACTCTCTTCCAACTTCAAGCACTGCATTGGTTATTGCAGAGAAAAATGTGGCAAGTTTGGTTTAGTTTGGTTTCTTTGAAATCGAAGCGTAAAGGATTTGAGAATCTGAAGGAAGCAGAGTGGAAGAACAAAGAAACATTCTGGTTGATGATTGCTCAGTGAGGAGAACCTTATGTTATGTAGCAATATGAAGAACGTAAGGTTTATTATTTTTAATAATTATTTCAAAACTGAAGCGTTCAGGTTTCAAAATACATACAAAGTAAAATAATTATATAAATAATGTTGTGTTCTCACAAACAGAGATCTCCAACACTTCTTGGAAGGAGAGGATTTAACTTGAAAATAACAGAGTTCTTTGGACAATTTGAGTTTTATAACATTACGCGGATTACAAAGTAGCGACTACGGTTTAGTCGACCTAACTAAGAGCTTGCTATAATTGATCTGATGGCCACTGTCTTTTGTGGGTTCAGCAGTTCTCGGCCCTCTGGTGATCTTGTTGGGAACCCAATCCTGCCGACATCTTAGAAAGCTTTTATACCTGACTAGATAGGAAGCTTTTAGGTACACTACATATAATTAATTAAAATAATTAGGACGAAATGTAGTTTGAATAGCACCTTATTGCATATATCTTTAATACATAAAACCAACCGGTTTCGGTTCAACCTGAACCTTTATCAGTGAATTTACAGTGTATTTGTAGGTAATATAGAAGAGAGAGAGAGAGCATTAACTTTGGAGTGGACGAAGGAGAGGTAGGTAAGACAGAGGGGGTAAAAATATGTTAGGGTAAAGGGAAAATTAAAATGGTTCCTTTTGATAAATCTAATGTTAATTTAATAAACTCTTTTTATTTATTTTAAGATTTTTTTTATTTATTTCGAGAGCTTCTAAATTATTAAGACGTACTTAGATCTATTGCATTTCTATGGCTGAATATTTAGTAAAATAGTTTCACTGTAAACAAATTAAGGGTTCTCGTTTTTTTTTATCTTTATAAAAAATATTTTTAGTTCTAACTCACCCCTTAAAAATGTGTTTATCTGTAAATGATACGTTTCATGACATATTTTGTATATGGAAAGGTACTGAACGTCAACTTTTGTCACTTCTAAATTAGTTTCAATATAAAATGCAGTTCATAATATTTATGAAATAGGAACTGTAGTTTAAATTAAACTCTGATTATTATTAGCTTATTCAATAGTCCAGAACTTTATGGGTTTGCAATGGTAAACTTTCAATTTCCAAGTATTTAGAATCGTTGGTAACAAAATACCTTAGCAATGCATTGTTGAAACGTGAATTATTAACGCTGAACTGAATTCAGTAATGAATCTCTACGGTCAGCATCGATTCGGTCAGATATTTCCACATGGATAATTGACGATTCCAGAGTTAGTGGTAATTTATCTGCACTAATATTGATTCTAAGTCGTGAGTTTAGTTCCACTTAAAATCGGTGGATGGAACATTCAAGACATGTATAATCGTAGGATATTTGCAATAAAATCCACAATTCAAAAATGTTCATATTCTGAGTATGCCTTGTATCACCGTAAGTAATACTCAGGCATAAAAATCGCTTAGCAAACGGAGTCGATGGTCGAAATGGTCGATTATTTATTCTAATTTATTAGATGAATAATTTTACAATAAAAAAAGGATAGTCAAGGAAAACTGTCACAGAAAATCTTGTTAATAAAACTGTGTTGTATTAAATTATTTCTTATATGAGTTCATATAGTTTTTATGAAAAAAATACCTTTTTATAGTAGTTTATTACTTTTTTAATATCAAGAAATAACAGTCCTATACAAAAGTCCCAGATGCTCCCGTCTGGAGCGGATGAGGCAATGGCATCCCCAATTCGGGTATGTTGCGAGGCTGAAGGTAGTGGGAAGGGGAAGAGGATGGGGAAGAGGAAGGTGGGTACGAAGGTTTGGAGAAAGGTGGGGGAGTGCCTGGCTATTCAGATCTAGTCACCAAACACGTCTAAAGCCATTTCAAGCAACGTTTCAATTCTGAATGGTGGTCTTATACCAGGACGATACTTAGAGTATCTTCCACCTGGAACGTGTCTCAAATAAACTAAATATAATATTTTAAATCAATTAATTGTGAAATTTATTTGCGTATGCCGGGATTCGATCTGATCCCCCTATTGTTGGCCCCTGGCATACTTAAACACAATATGAAGTTGGCTTAGGTAAATACGGTGCATCTCCTTACACAGAATATAACTAAACGTCCCCGAAGGGGTGTGCAGAAAGAACGTACCGCCGAATAACAAAAGCATATAACAAATTTTTATTCAAATGCACCAATAATAAAACTACTTTTTTCAGGTCAGGTTAAGGGTCGTACTTGACTTAAATCAATGATTCCTTACATTATTTAAATAAAAAATATAAATTAAATTTTAGTTTCCCAAGACATTTTTGATTTTATTTTCTAAAAATATTTTTAAAAAACAGTACGTATTGGACAGTTAGGGGTGGGATGAAAGATTGGTTGGTTACTCGGCTAAGTGACTCCAAATAATATCAGGAATCGCTTATCAAATTAAGTCAAGTACGTACCTTAACACTCCGTATAACATCGTATAAGTACATAATATCAAAACTATAAATAAATTCGTTTGATATCCTTACAAAGTAATTATTAAATTAGGAAAATTGTTTGTTGTTTAAATTGGGAAAATTAGTGCGGCAAGCGGTGTGTTGCGTCCTCTCTACAGCTCAGTAAAAAGAAAAGCTGAGCTCAGTATCAAGACAAAAATGACAGCGTTCAAAACGGTATACGGCCCGACGCTCACTTACGGCCACCAGATATGGATGCTAAACGAACGAACACGCTCTAGAGTACAAGCTGCCGAAATGAGGTACTTGAGAGGAGTGGCAGGGGTTACAAAATGGGATCATATAAGAAACTAGATGATCTGAGACGATCTAAACATTGAACCAATCCTACTTTTCATAGAGAATCGCAACTGAGGTGGCTTGGACATGTACTAAGAATGTCTGATGATCGAATTCCGATGAAAATACTAAGTGCGATTCCAGGGGGTAGAAGTTCAGAGGGCCGCCCCAGACACAGTTGGGCGAGGCAACTCCAGAAACTGTGTGAGGTGAGGATTGGACTGCCATGGACGGAGGCCGAACAATCAGCACAAGACAAGGACGTATGGAGGAGCCTTGTCGTTGCAGTGGGTCCCTGACTCAAATAGGATAAGAGGAAGATGATGATGATAAGGAAAATTGTTAAATAATACACAAAAAAATGTAAGTGAAATTGGTAAATAATACACAAAAAAATGTAAGTGAAATTGGTAAATAATACACAAAAAAATGTAAGTGAAATTGGTAAATAATACACAAAAAAATGTAAGTGAAATTGTTAAATAATACACAAAAAAATGTAAGTGAAATTGGTAAATAATACACAAAAAAATGTAAGTGAAATTGTTAAATAATACACAAAAAAATGTAAGTGAAATTGCTAAATAACACACAAAGAAATATTATTTTGATAATAATTATGGCTTTGTAGAGTCGAGTCACCGAAAACAACATCTAGTCCTAATTTCCTGCGTCAGAAACTTAGTCATTCCTTTCTCGTGAGAAAAAATGTTGAAGGAAAATATAAAAAATTAATCAGGAATTCCAGTAAAAATATTTTCACGTAATGTTATAAAAAATTGTGTACAAATCTTCAAAAACAAAATTAAGAAAAAATCTACTATAAAAATTTTCAATCAAAAAGCTATTCAAGTTAGACAGAATGGGTAAGTGAAAGTTGTAAAAAATATGTTTTCATGAAAATTACTTTTAAAAAAATCAATTACGAGCAAAACAAACTTTTATACCAAGTTCCACTTCCATTGAAGCTTCATAAGCACAGCATAAACAGGATGTTACAGCACGATTAACGAAGTATTTTAACCCGTGATTCCTGAGCATTTTTGGAGTGTAAAAGGTAGATGTGGTTTTGCTGTCCGATGATATTTTTTTACAATTAGAAACAAAAAAAAACTTAGATCACACTTCATCAATGATCCCATCCCTACTTGTCGATAAGTGATAATGTGAAACGAAACGTGATTGAGTGCTTATCACGTGACCCGACTTCTCAGTTGCGACGTGTGATGGAAAAATATTTTTATTGTTTCCAATTGAAAAAAAATCATCAGACATTTTTTGTTTTTTATGTGAGAACCGCACAACAGTCCCGATTGCTCCTAACCATACGGAGCCAGTGATGTTACGGCATCTCCAATTGGGGTATGTTGTGAGGCTGAAGAGGAAAGTGAGGAAGTACCGTAATACAGATGAAGTTGAAGTTATATCAAGCAACTTTTCAATTCTGAATTATGATATTTCACCTAGACCTAAGGCAATACGCATACTGTTCGCAAATATGTATACTATACATTATTTTAAAAGAATAAATTGTAAAATAACTCAAATAAAATTAACCTAAACTATAAAATCAACCCATGACCTCCGAGTTTTGTAGCCGAAGATCGTATCCATTCAACCATGGAGGCCATTAAATATATTTCCTAAAAACTTTTTCGATTTGGCAGGCGGGTATGGGTACCGCCGCCCGGGAACCATTCACTGCATAACCAACCCCCCTGCCGTTACCCCAAGTGGTTCGCTACGTTTGGTAACTTAGCAGGGGTGCTCGGGTTCATGATGTGAAGTTTGTTTAGGTCTTGGCAGTCAATGCGTTTGCCCTCCTACTGCATGTCGGGTCTGGAGTGAGAGATTGATTGAGAGACAATCTCTCATTCCAGCTGAACTCTCTCGACCCATCGCCTTGCACCGCAGTGGGAGGGATTGATTCATACGCCTAGCATTCCAAAACACATTAACCCCCAAATTCCTACCCACCCGTCATACCTTTTCCTTTCCCTATCCTTCCTTTCCCCAAAAAGGCCCTGGGGGTGATTTGTTTCTCAAGGCCTTCTGCGTGGAGCTAACGTAAAAAAATTAATAAATTGTATAGGTACCTATTTTAATAGTCAACTACACTTCAATAAACGCCGTACGTCTTTTATTTTGTAGGAAGGTTTTCTAATAGCAATGTGTTTCTTTTGCGCTGCATAATTTAAATATTTTCTTTATAAATCCACTCTTGCGTAAAATAAAAAAATATATATCTAAGAGATCTGTAACATTTTCTATGGAATAACCGCACTGATAACGGCGGATTTAACATTACACCGCGAAGAACTTATAATATTTACGATATAGGTATTGTATTTTTAGAAATAAGAGATTTCTTTTTACTTGGAGCTCGTACATCAGATAAAGCACCGCATCCAGTCTTTTGAAAGCGATTTATTTTTATTTACAAGCAAACGAAATCATTGCATTGTGGGGAATAACGGAACAAAGTTCAAGAAATTCAATTTCGGTTCGGCTAACAAAATAAAGCCACCGAAATCCATTTTCTCATTCTGGAAATTTCTTCGTTTCTCCGCCAAAAAAAACTTTAAATTCTAACGAAGATATAATATAACTGTTGGCAGACAATGGACCAAGAAGTACTTGTAACTGGTCAGATTGGATTTAATCATTCAGTTAAACAATTTGTGAATGCACAGTAAATAAACGACTTCAAACCGCACGAAACAACTATCCCAAACCCAAAAGGGTTTTTAAAACCATCCTCAGCGGTCTCATTAATATGCCAACAAAAAGAATCGTGAAGTGTTTTGCTGTCCTAAAAATTCATTATGTGTATGCTAAGAATGTTCCAATCAAACCCTTTAACTAATAGAGCGTTTTTGGTCAAATTTCGGCCTATGTGTAATCACCAGATGTCAGTTCGATGGTCAAAATATGGACAATTTGAAAAAATGTTATATTTAAATAAAGTTTCCGCGCATTGTGATCTTGCATAATCACAAACATAATTTATTAGTGTAACTAACAAGAGAAGTCTCGCATCTCTTCCCATTTATTTGTTATTGCCATTCCGCGAACCGAAATGAACCAAATATTTTTCCTACAAATCATTGATAATGTGTTTACATAAATGCGTTTCCGAATTTATATTTGTATCAGTGATTATCAATTAGGCAAAAATGCGTAAACAAATGCATTTTAGAATTTATATTTATATCAGTGATTATCAATTAGGCATATATTTAATTGTTATCCAAACAGTAAGGTAAGTATAGCAATTTTAAAGTAAATAATATGCAGAAATCACACTTTATAATTTTTTTATGATTCCTAAAAATTTGGGATAAACGGTCAAATATAGGGAAACACAAGTAGGTACTCAATTTTAAAACTGCTTCTGGTGATGTATAAATACCTCTCCACAAAGCTTTATAATTCACTTCCAACAACGATAAAGATACTGATAATGCAAATGATTTTAAAAAAATCAAAACCAAGTTAAGAAATCAAAGTAGAGAATTTATACAACATTTCAAAAAAAAAACGTCGAAGGAGCTGTAATAAACAGTATTTAAAAAGAAGCCACTTCGCCTCAGCACGGGAACTAAGTACTAACAGGAGGACTAAAGAAAAACATTTTGAATTATTATTTAGTTTATTCTTATAAATTAATAAAGATTTATCAAAACAACATTTAAAAAAAAAGTTTTTTCTTATAGAAGAAATCTGCTAATTTAAGGCCGTAAAAATATTTGGAAACTGCGAATTATTTGCTTTATGAAATTTGCGTCGTTTTTGTAAGATTTTTATAAGAGTATCAAAAATTTCTTGCAACCCTGCGTTGAGTAGAGAGCTGCGGACACCGACGTTCCGACGTGGCCTGTTTCATTCAAAATTTAGTTCTGGATTTACGGCTAAAATATCAAATTAAAGGTGTTTTTTAGGTTAGGCGTAAATAAAGTACGGATGTGAATCCGGTTTTCGATTTTTGCTTTAAATTATAAAATATAGGCCCCAAAAGATAACGATTTATTTGTGAATTTAGGCGGCTACATATTAATTTTTTTCTGACCAAATGAAGGCTATTTTTGAAAAAATCTTCACATTCTGCCTCAGGAATATTATGAAGTATACGATAAAATTATATATTATGAAGTATACGATAAAAGTATACGATAAAACTTGTATGACTTTATGTTTTTTTCACAAACAGTTCACTTATTATTACACTATGCACTTATTGTTTCACTATTCCACTATTATTACACTACTTCACTTAATATACAATTACTATTATACTCAATATTACACTGTACACTTACTGTTGCACTGTTTGTATGCTCATTTTGTGTACAGCTATTTAAACAAATTTTAATCATGTTTTTGCTTTATATGCCCATTGTTTGTTCCTTCTAGGTACAATAATAAAATATATTAAACTATATTACCCACGCGCAGGCTGCGCCTTGATGGGTTCCCATTGTTCTTTTATGTCATAATATTGTATACATCAAATGTAAAATTTGGGAAAATAAAAGAGAAAAAAAAATAAATATATATATTATTTAAAACCCGACCGATGGGTACACTCGGAACTCTCAAATTATTTTTTTTTATCATTATTACTTATTTTACGGGCATTCTTAGTTTTTAAAACCATATGGAAATCAAAATAATAATAGAGATTATGAAAATAATTAAAAAATATTAAAAATGTTTAAAAAAAAATCGTACACAAAAACCTGCCAGGCTGCTGGTCGGCAGACCAAAGAATTCTTCAATGGGATGATCTAGAGTCTAGAGTATCTAGACAACAGTTATTCGTTGGTTTCATTCGTGTACTCGATGACGTAAAATTTACTATTTTTTATCCCACTTTGACGCCGGCTGCCTTCGAACGTGCAGGCTGCCGGTTGGCAGACCAGCTTTTTTTTCATTTTCAGGAGAAAAAATATGGGTACTCAATTTTAAAACCGCTTCTGATGATGTTTAAATACCTCTCCACTAAGGCAGAGTAAATTGTTTGATTACAGTGAAATACAGGAAAATTCGAACTGTTTACCAGACTCCAAATCACGAGTAAAACTTGGTCCTACCACAAGAAATGCGAAATGGTTTTGGAAGTTTAAATCGATAATAGAAGACAATATTCCGTTTGCCAAATGGACCTACATCAATAAACCCACATGCGGGTTAGCGGAGCGTGCACACAGAGATATTATTCATCTAGTTTCTAATCAATAATGTCAGTAAGAAAAATGTTATGTTAAAACCATGTGCATTGTGAAATGTTGGGTAAGTTTCTGAATTAATTGTTTAGCTTTTTTGAAAATATTAAGGAGCTGAATAATTAAGCATTACGCTCATAAAAATAAAGAAAAAAACGATAAGGGATACATAAATAAAATCATATAAATAAGTTGTCTCAAGTGGCCCAACCACTGTTTGATGTTGGCTTTGAACGTCAACTCAACTTTTTTTTTTAAATTAACACACAGTAGGTACTCAAGGAAAATAATTTTCCTCGGGCCTTCATCATATTTAGGGACGCTGTGTCGGGGGTCTTTTTAAGGAAATGAAGAAGAGGAAGTTCAATTAGTAAGACCGGACCCATAGCACGATCGATCGATAAGGATTAATGTGATAATGTTAATAGCCTGTTTCTCGTACTCAAATAAAGGTGTAGGTATATATTGTTTATATGTGTGAGGATTTGGTTTTATAGGTGTATGTATACATGTGTGCACGTATATATGAATGTGTGCTTGCATACACACATACTAAAAAAAAAAAAAAAAAAAGATATGTAAAATTTTATAATCTAATTTACTTCTTTTCTCTTCTCTATTTTCTTCCCTTTATTATAATTTCTACTTCTTGTTATAATTTTTAGCATGATTTAAATCCATATGTTTACACTAGACTTTATATTTCATACAAAGAAACTTTACCCCATTGGTCACCATAAAACAGGCAGCCGCCTAGTATGGTGACTTAATATATCTACTTTTTTGTAAATGTCACAAAGGTGTCACAAAAATGTGCATGTGTGCTTGCATACACACATACCAAAAAAGAAAAAATATGTAAATTTTTTATAATCTAATTTACTTCTTTTCTCTTCTCTGTTTTCTTCTCTTTATTATAATTTCTACTTCTTGTTATAATTTTTCCAATTTTTAGCATGATTTAAATCCATATGTTTACACTAGTCTTTATATTTCATACAAAGAAACTTTACCCCATTGGTCACCATAAAACAGGCAGCCGCCTAGTAAGGTGACTTAATATATCTACTTTTTGTAAATGTCACAAAGATGTAACATGTGTTTTATAAATAAATAAAATAAAGAAATTGAATCCATAACTTCTTATCGTTCCCTAGCATGAATGCAGATTGCCATCGAATAAATAACAGTTCACAATGTCTAAATATTCTTACAATATTTGACGTCAACCGTTGCTTGTACGTTAGCAGTTGCAATTGTCCTAGAGAACGATGAGAAGTTACCGATAAGTTAAGTTATCGATACAATCCTTATCGATCAACTGTGCTCGGGAGCCAGTAATTCCGAAATCACGAACAGTGGGATAATTATTACGCAAGTGCCTCTATTATTTGACAGAAACGGTTAAACCATTAATTGATTAGCTCAAAATCTGCTGACCTCAGAGTAAGCTATCTATTGCTTGGGTCTTCTGGAACACATAGATCCTATATTATAGATGACATTACATAAGCTGATGCTATTCCATGCATTGCTGTGACGGGATAAGACAAATCCGGTCTCGGTAACGATAACCCCTGTAGCGGAATATTAATTATATATCTAACTAAACCATCGATCTTAGTGATGAAAAACTTGGCGATGTTTACCAAAACCAATATATCATACAATGCGCTATTGAGTTAGTTTGGTGACCCCAAGACCTGAAAAAACCGTTGAAACTTCGCGAAAATTGGCAACTTGTATGTCGAGTTATTTTATGAATTAGCGTGGTTGTTGTAAAATAAAAATAAAATTAAAAATTAAAATTTAAAAAAAAAAAAATCGTTGGTACAGAGTTATCGCTTTTGAAAATAAGTGTTCCCGCAATCAGTTCCAATTTTGAAAATCAAAAAAATTACAGTCCTAGAATTCATTGAAACAGATTTATTGAAATATATGTTTAAAATAATAATTATTTAAATTATATTGAAAAAATAATATTTAATCCGGGCGATGCCGGGCAGTAGAATTAAATATTATTAACAAAAAACAAAATACATAATTGATTAGATAATATTAAAGCCTGCGAATGAGAAATATGCAGGTACCTAATACCCACATGTCGATGGTGTCACAACTGCAAATAAGAATCTCTGACTAATTTATTATCGCGCATAGTCCAGCCAGGAGTTGATTGTAATTTTTCACGCCCAACCCATCAGGGGATATAGCTCAGTGGTAGAGCATTCGACTGCAGATCGAGAGGTCCCCGGTTCAAACCCGGGTGTCCCCTCAACTGAATACTTTTTTATTTTTTCTAAATTCACTAAGTTTTTCTTAGAATGGAGGTTTCTCAAAATGATGACCTTTATAAAGCCTAGTGATGATGCCTTTATTCCATCCGATTATTCTTTCAGTATCATATCATTTATTTATTTATTTATTTATTTCTATACATTACAGTATTTACCTTTATAATTTTATTATGTTGGGTGTAAGGTAGGTTTGTGAAGGTGAAACTGTGGATAGGTATTGTTGTATGTTTCGTGAACACCTCACTAGGAGAACCTGTGCTGAGGTGTTTACGTGTTTTATTTATGTTTATGTGTGACAAGTATTTATGTGTTGTAATATAAAGTTTTATATGTATTTTTTTTCAAATTTTAACAGTTATTGTACATTGGTTATATAGAAGAGAAAAAAAAAGTATTTAAATATATTAGAGGAATATAAAAAAAAATTATATATATATATGTATATATATATATACATACGTATACATCCGCATACACATTCACATACACATATATATATGTACACACATATATAAATTGTAAGTGTATGTATAGTTATTGGATACTTGAAAAACTACTTAATTTTTAGGTTTATTTAATTTTATACTTATTATTTATTATTTTGTAGGTTTATCAATGATAACTGTTTTTTTAATTTTTTTAGTGAATCATTTTTGGCTTATTATATCTCTTCCGCTTCCTCTTTTTCATTATTTTTTAAACAAAAAGTACCTCCTCTTTCAACGGCTTCCGTGGTCGAGGAGTATGGCTCTTGACTCGAAGGTCGCGAGATCGAATCCCGGCATGCACAAATAAATTTATTTGAATAATTTGTTTATTTCACAATTAATTAATTCAAAATAACATATAATGTATTTGCGGCACGTTCTAGAGTGGAAGAAACACTCAGTATAGCGCTGTTGTAAGACCACCATTCAGTATTAAAACGTTGTTTGACATGGTTTTAGCCGTGTTTGGTAACCAGGCCCCCTAGCACGGTCGATCGATAAGGATTGATAGGACAACTTTTGAATAATAATACCACGCGTCTGTAAATTATATTGTCATTGCTTTTCGCGGTTACTTTGTCCCGGTGACAAGCTGGATCACTGGATCTGAGGAACAGGTTCCTTCGAATTTATAACACTGATACTTAAACAGGACGAAGCTGAACCAAAGCCGCCCGCAAGGCCCAGCAGCAAAAAGTGTGGAGTGGGTTTTTAACTGCTACTAAATACCTAAAAATAACGTAAGACAAATAATTGCTTTCGCCTATTGTTTGTAATAAACACAGTATTGGATAATAAAGTAAATTCGCAAATTTAAATTACAAATTTTATACCCGGAGCTAGTTGCAAATTAAAAACTTTTCCATACAAGTGCTGAGTACCCTGTTGGCTGGTTTTAACGCTAGTAAAACAGAAAATACTGTTCCTCTGTTTGTCTTCCTTGATGAAAAATTAGGGGTTTTAGGGATACGGTGTTTATTAGACCGAAATACACATACAATATCATCCCAGGACCAAGGATACCAAGGATTCGAGCTTCATTCACGATAGAGTAAAATTTTCGGCTCCCACTTTTTGGCGCTAAGTTTTCACACCAAACTTCACAGATTTTTAGCTACAAGCACGCCACATTTACCTGCTCGTTTTAAAACAAAATTTTGAGAAGACGTAGAGTTGAGTGACAAGACGAACAAAATCAATTTGAAAACTCTTTACACTAGAAAGTCATTATTATTTTTATTCAAAAAGGTTTAATTTGATTAATTTGGGAGGCGGGTGTTGGTGCCATCCCGGGAACTATTTATTGGATAACCAATACCCCTACTATTGGTCACCTTGTAACACATTTGTTTACTAGTTATTTAAATATGTATTTTGTGACACTAATTTGTATTGATATAGTCAATAATTAAATTTAATCACGGCATCAAGCGACCGCACGGATAAGGCCATCCTTCAATACACAGGGCGTCGAGCAACACGCTGGTGACCTGGTCTTCATTGCCACAGCATCACCGACCTTCATCACTCATCACGACCGTACATCATCAACATCGCTTCTGTCTGCACTCTGTTACTCTATTATTCTCTGACCATCACTACGTAGCCTCAATAAACGACTTGGCTTCACTACACTGACTTCTCGCCTTTCATTTCATCTCCCGTCTGCCGCTCCCTCGCACTATCCATAGCCACTAAACCGGAGTCTCGCTACCTCAGCATCACTAAGCAGGGATATATATTCTTAGCGATTGTTTTTTTTTTCAATAAATTGATTGGTTCTGAATTATAAAACTTTGAAAGTGTATTGATAAACAAATAGTACAGAAAGGCGGGTGAGGTATTCTTGTTTGTATTGACTGCAAGTTTTGCTTTCTTTGGAAATTTACTTAGTAAATCGTACATGCAGAAGCATGCGTTAACCTTCTTAAAATATCAATGTCTCGATGTATGTTAAAAATGGTTTAGCTCTCTAATACTTAAATTCATGTAGAAGAGAAGATAGACAAGAGAGACAAATGTACAAGAAAGACTTTAAATGCAAGGAAGACTTGAAAGATAAGAGAGTCAAGATAGACATGAGAAGAAACATTATAAAAACAAGAGAGTCTGAAAAGAAAAGAGAGACAAGATGAACTGGATAAACCAGAAGTACCAGAAGTACAAGAAAGAATGATAAGAAATACAAGAGACAGAAACCCAAAAAATACAATAATAACTTGAAAAACAATAATAATATGATAATAACACCGCTTCAGATCAATTTCATAATATAACTAACTCCCCATCGAATTTCGATACCTCGTTTCGAAAACCTAGATATAAATGCAATTTTCTTACAATATAAAACAGAGCACCAAGTTGTCGCTCAAATCCCATGATGTACCTGATATTTGTTCATTTATCGGACAACAGCAAACCTGAAAAACATTGCGTCACAAAATATAGAGATGATCTACTTCACAGCCCAACTTGACGCAAACTTGTCGTACAAGCTTCTAAAAACGTACGCAAAACCAGCAAAGTTCGTTCGTTTTTTGGCAAAAGTTTTGTCGTAATTTGTTGCGTGACGTAGTTGCTTTGCTAGAAAGAAATGTAATTTTTTTATCAAATGTTGCTTTTACGATACGCCACACCGAAGCTATATATAAAGTAAATATATTTTTGAAATCATATAACTGATTTAACATTAATAAAGATTAAGTCCGCTAGAGCCCTTACTTCTTCAGACCTTCACAAAGCTAGTAGTGAGCGTTAGGACAAACTTGTTGAAAGACAAATTTTAAAATTCACACACCCCGTCTAGGATAATTCTCGGTCGATGATCAAAGTATATGATTTTATTATGAGATATTTATTTACCTATCAAAAAACTATATTTTCTCCGTGAATTCTATTTGGGTACGAATTAATGAGAACATAAACCCACTTCTACTTGATTAAATTTTTAGGTAGGTACACGAACTTTATAACTGCAATTTTTCATTTAAGGTTGTCTAATAGACATTTTTATAGCTCATAAAAATGCGATATTGTCAAGGGCCTTAGTAACAACTAACGAGAGATAGCGAGAAAAGTTGGAACATTGGCAAAGGGGTAGAAGGTGTCGATTTTCAAAATTGAGGTTTTGTATTATTTCACTACAGGAAGATTAATTAATTTGTGTCAACTATTATATTTTGTGTTAGCTATATTTTGTTTACTTATATTTTATGTTATTTCCTTTATTTTGTAAAAAAACATGTGCGCTATATGTAAAAGCCCTACGGGCGTTTAAAAAAAATAAATTACATTCTGAAAAATACATTCGCCAAACGCAACTTTTCGATGCTAGTGTTAATTTTTTTGTAATCATTAATCTTCCTTTAGTGAAATAGTTTTCAAAATTTCAAGGCTGTGGAGACTGAATTTCAGATAATTTTATTATTTATGCAGCACGTCATTCAGTACTGAGCCTCAAAATTCGAAAGAGCCTTCATTAGTTAAAACCCTTAGGCAAAAATACAATTCAGCGAAAATTTTCAGATCTCTGTTTTTTTTCATGAAATGACTGTTGTAATTGTAAATTGTACAAAGTCGTCAAAAATTATTTATTCAAATTCTAACTTTTATAATAAAACAATTGAGAAAGTAAAATCGGAATAAATTCTTTTATATTCAGGAATAAATTAGGAGTTTGGTCGTCCGATAATTAAGAAAAATGAATAGGTCACCTACAACCTAGGCAACTACATTTCATAACAATGGCTAATGTCAAAGAATGAATGGGTAATTCAATTAAGCACCTGTTTTATAGGGTTAAAAAATCTGAAGCAGGAACCTAATCATAAATATTTTGGTAGTAAATAGTTCTGTGAACAGGCTTAAGATCTCCCGTACAAAAAGTATTCATTTAATTTTCCCTCGCGTAAATAATTACTTACCGCATTTTTTACACACACAAAATTCCAGTCGATTGTGTGGCATAGGGTCTGAGAAAACGACTTTTGGTATTTGTCGACAAACTCTACATTAGTCCATTTATTTACGAATTATCCAAAAATTCTACTTTCGGGAGATTTTTTCGTTGACGTAAGAATAAGTAAGAATTCTTACGGTTCAACGGCGTAACGCCTGAATAAACGAATTTTTAAATTCGACCGCAAGCCTTACAAAAATGATAATTTTTTCCAAAAATTTACGTATGGCAGGGTTTTTGATTGATTCTCATAGAGACCATAGTTTTAATAAGGATCCAAAATCACAGTAGCTTCGGTGGCATTGTGCCTGAGAAAACGAAAATAAAAGTTCAACCCAAAGCCCAACATCGCGCCCATAAAAATTATGGATATTCCAGATGTTCTGCTTTTGACATTTTATTTTTATTGATTCCCATAGTTTAATTAATTGAATTATAAAAAACTATAGACCGATTAGTATATTACCCGCTACAGAAAAGAAAGAATGATAAGAAATATACGAGACAGAAACCCGAGAAAGACAAGAAATACAAGAAAAACTTGAAATACAAGAAAGACTAGAAAGACAAGATAAACTTGAAATACAAGAAAGACTACAGACAAGGAAGAGAGGTAACACTTAAAATACAACAGATAAGATAGACAAGAGAGACAAATGCACAAGAAAGACAAGAAATACAAGAAACACTTGAAAGATAAGAGGGACAAGAGAGACAAATGTACAAGAAAGACAAGAAATACAAGAAACACTTGAAAGTTAAGAGAGACAAGAGAGACAAATGTACAAGAAAGACAAGAAATACAAGAAAGACTTGAAAGATACGAGAGACAAGATAGAGGAGAGAAAAAACATAATAAAGACAAGATGAACTGGAAAAAAAAGAGAGACAAGAGAAACTGCATAAACCAGAAGTACCAGAAATACAAGAAAGAACGATAAGAAATACAAGAGACAGAAACCCAAAAAAGACAAGAAATACAAGAATAACTTGAAATACAAGATAAACTAGACAGACAAGAGAGAAGAAAGACAAGGAAGGCATAAACGACAAAAAAAAGTGAGACAAGTAAGACAATAAAAACATGAAAGACAAGAGATACAAGACAGAAGATAGACAAGAGAGACAAATGTACAAGAAAGACTTTAAATGCAAGTAAGACTTGAAAGATAAGAGAGTCAAGATAGACATGAGAGAAGAAACATTATAAAGACAAGAGAGTCTGAAAAGAAAAGACAGACAAGATGAACTGGATAAACCAGAAGTACCAGAAGTACAAGAAAGAATGATAAGAAATACAAGAGACAGAAACCCAAAAAATACAATAATAACTTGAAAAACAAAAAAAAAACTAGACAGACAAGAGAGAAGAAAGACTAGGATGAAGAGAAGGACAAGATTCAAAAGAGAGACAAGTAAGACAAGAAAAACATGAAAGACTAGAAATAAAAGAAAGAAGAAAGACAAGAGAAACAAATGTACAAAAAACAAGAGAGACTGGAAAAACAATAGAGACAAGAGGTACAGAAAAAATCAGAAGTACCATAAAAACAAGAAAGAATGAGAATATATACAAGAGACAGAAACCCAAGAAAGACAAGGAATACAAGAGATAGAAACCCAAGAAATGCAATAGATATGATAAAGAGAGACAAGAGGTACAAGGAAGACAAAAAATACAGGAAATACTTGAAAAATTAGAAAGACAAATGTACAAGAAAGACAAGAAATACAAGAAAAACTTAAAAGATAAGAGGGACAAGATAGACAAGAGAAAAGATATGTAATAAAGACAAAGGAGACTGGAAAGACAAGAGAGACAAGAGGAACTGGAAAAACCAGAAGTTACAGAAGTACAAAAAGAATGATAAGAAATAGAAAAGACAGTATTCCAAGAAAGACAAGAAATACTAGAATAACTTGAAATACAAGAAAGACCAGACAGAAAACTGAGAAAAAAGACAAGAAAACGCTAAAAATACAACAGATATCATAGACAAGAGAGACAAAGGTTACAAGGAAGACAAGAAATACAAGAAAAACTAGAAATACAAGACAGACTTGAAAGACATGAAATCCAAGAAAGGCTTGAAAAATAAGAGAGACAAGAGATTCATGAAAGACAAGAAATTAAAGAAAGACTTGAAAGATAAGAGAGTCGAGTTAAATTAAATCACACATTGTTCGTCTCGAAGTTAATTCATCTAATTTTAGTAAGTTCTTTAGAAATGTGAAGTTAAGATCTTCGATTGGAATTCCTAATTTATAGTTTATAAATCTCAGAAACTTATGTTGCACTCTCTCATTTTTTTGTTGGTGAGTCTTATAAAATGGAGCCCAGATTGTTGAATTGTACTCTAAATTGGTTGTCACCAACCCAGTAAACAGCAATTTTAAAGAATTAATTATTTTTAAATCTTTTACCGTCCTCAAAATAAACCCTAAGCATTTCATGGCTTAGGGTTTATTTTGAGGACGGTACTGTTGGTTATTACATTTATATGAGGAACAAAAGCTAATTTGCTGTCAAAAATAATACCTAGGTACTTAATTTGTTCAACTCTTTTTAAAAATATGTTGTTAATGCTGTATTGATATTTAATGGGATTTTTAATGTAAAATTTTCAATATTAATTGATTGTTAAAAAAACATTCCGATTATACAGCTATCATTTGGTTTAAATTATTCGCCAACATGAAAATGACACACAATCAACCAAAAACTTGCAAAGCTTTGGTAATCTCAGAAAGTTGAGAAAAGCTGAAACTTGTTACCTAAATGGGCTGTGTCATTTTTTTCCAAACCTACTTTGATTGTCAGTTTGCCCCTGATCCTACGATTGTGTAACTGTTTAGGATAACAATAACAAAACGCGAAATTAAAATAGGCACTAAGTGCCATAATACACATATTTATTTATTTTTAAATGAAAATTCATTATTTCACGGGTAATCGGTTCAAATATAATACGATAAATTCACGGTCCCACGCAAATCTTCGTCAGTCTTGTGGCATAAAGCGCCTGACGAATCTCAGCGGCTTGACATAGCCATTCAGTGGACTAAGGATCGAATCCTGCAAAATCCTAAAAAAAAAATAATTTTGCACCCTTGTGATTTGAAACTCAATGAAACGGAAATGACGCTAAAAAGAGACAAACACATACATCTCTAGGATTTAGCCTGAAAATGAGATTGAATTAAACCTTAACGCATTGGCCGCTTTGATTATGAGGTCACTTTTCAATGCTCCTATTGGTTGTGATTGTGTGATTGATTTTTTAATTTTTATTTGTGCGGTGCTTCATAGCCTTCCCACTATTGTCTACTTTGGTTTCACTTCTACCGCGTGTTAATTGTTAATGGCGAGAGTGTGGTTATAGCTAGACTATATTATAACGTATTGGAAATAAACCACTTGCGCCATTTTAACAATTTTTATATTTTACTTAATAGGAAACAAGTCACTATGAATTTTCAACAAAAATGTTCACTCTAAGGAAAAACTACTAAGGAACTAAAGAAAACAAGTTTTATGAAAAAAAACTTATAGATATGATAGAACACAAATTAAGTAACTATATAAACTAAAAAAAAAACTAAAAATAAAGGAACGTCTTAGAAACTGGAGTTCAAATCAGTGCAGTATTTTCTAATACTTCTTCCAGCATTGACCGATGTCGGGTTTATTCACTGACAACGTCCATTTTCTATTAAAATGTACAATGCTACAAAGAAAGTAAGTTAAAAAAGCAGAAAAAGTGATGTTAAATTTTGTCACGACATATATACACCAGCTATGTGGCTTTTAACTTCAGCTACTCAAAGCAACATCAGGTTTGAAGGTCACAAACACAAAATACACGCAAATAAGTAACACGGTGGGTATGACGTACCCTGCCATAATCTTGCCGGGTTTATAAAAGCCTAAGTTGCAAAAAAAATATAACTTCGATGCCTGCCGAAAGATAGCTCTGTGCTTCTTTCTGAATTTCGTTTTCTGAATGGTGGTCACTTTGGAGAGTGGTAAGGAGATAATTAATAGATGCTTCCATTGCAACGCTTTCTCCGTATCTCTTTCTCCACCTTCAAAATCCCGACATTTTTTACTTTGCGTCTGGATGATAATGAATTTCGGCGGCAAAAACTCTAATTTATGATCCGCATTTCTTACATTTTCCTAATGAAAGGAATATTATATTGACATTAGGAAGAATTCTTACATTTTTACATTGTATTTTTTGAATTTATGTAAAATATGCTTCTCCTTTCACCTCTACAGACAAATTACTTGTAAAAAGTGTCAAAGGAAAGTCCAATCTGCAATCTAAAACCTTAAAACGTCAAAAAATCTTTATTTTTAATTTGATGGCTCTTTTCGGTGCCGCGATTTATTGATTGTGATGAATTTCAGTTTAACCTTGTAGATTATTGCCTTTTTACAATACATTGACGTAGGGAAATTATTTTACTCAGGGGTATTATGTCATCTGGGGTGCTGTGTGGAGGGTCTTTTTGAGGATAGGAAGGAATGATCAATGGTCTTGAAGAGACCCATGTTGTAGGAAGGAGGAAACACAGAGGCCGCAAATCGTTCCACAGCCGAGCTGTTGAACATAAAAACGAGTCGAAGAAGCGACCCGTTCTCACGTGACAAATGTCAATCGTGTACATATGTTGGGCACGCGTTTGGCGTGTTTCCCGCCAAACGCGTGGTGGGAAGGGATCAATGACGAATTGCACCGGTGCCGAAGGGATCAATGACGCTAGTTCCTCGGAGCATCTTTCATTGAAATACCGGTAGAACTAGGATAGCATGCCCACCCGACGCCTGTGCACTAAAGATTGCAATCCGTTTGTTAAGTTAGGAGAATCTAACAAATCACTTGCTTACCACAATGTTGCGCTTCCTCCTTCTTTAGCTAAGTTTCGGTCGCCGTTGCAGTGTCTACCATCAGGGCAGAGCAGATGTCCACAATCAGGGCAGACGAACACGGCGTAAAAACTTTGGAGTGAAAATCTAAAATAATTTCATATTTCGTGAGAAATCGGCATCGGAAAAGTCTGAATATTTCATTCAATATTAGGTAAATCATATTTTTTTACATTTCCTCCACACAGAAGGCCCTGAGGAACACAATTTTCCTAGGGGCCTATGTCATATTTTTGTAAAGAGGGTGTGGAGGGACATTTAATGGAAAGAAAGGAGAGGAAGTTCTGGGAAGGAAAAAGGTGTGAGAGGTGGGTAGAAATCTGTGGGGTCACTCAGGGTGGGGGAATCCATTCCTCCCACTGTGTGGAGATTCCGATGGAGGATTAAGGATTCCCTTAACCAGTCTCCCCTGATCTGGCACGCCATGCAGGGTACTAGAGATGGGTAAGTTCTGCATTTTGCCGCAGAGTCGTGCTTCTTTTTAAAAGCACGCCAGTTCTAGGAGCAGGTCGCGAGTCCAAGTTCTTGGGTGCGGACTGTTGCGGCTACCGTGACGCACGGGTTCGGCCCGAGCCGGAACCCGCACAGTTAACTCGAACCCGTAAAAGAACCCTCACGTCTTGCGAGTGGCTCGGACCGCAAACACGGGGACGCCGGTGGAAGCATTCGGGTTCCGGCTGCGAGCCCAGCTCCGAGTTCGTTTAGAGTTTAGTCCGAGTCCTGGACCGGGTTCTCTGGGAGTAGTCAATATAAAAAGGGAGTAGAAGTAGGATCCGCTTCCCGCGAAGAACCCGAGTTAAGAGTCCACTCCAGCTGAACCTACTCATCGCTAACACATACCCGCCTCCCAATTTGTGAAATAATTAAAAATAATTAATCTTTACCATGATTGATTTTAATATTGGTTAATTTTTACTGTTCTAGTCTGTCCAGTTTTGTGCTCATAAATTGATATGATTTACTTGCTTGCCTTGACAGAATTCTATAAAAAAACATATTGACAATATGAAAAGAACAACAAAAATTAACGTACCTCTTCAAACAAATTAAATATTAAATCAGTTATTATATCATTCCATTATTTTCTAATCTGACGTCGTCTTTCTGCTTGCAAAATAATAGGAACCCTTTTGTTCTGAATTTGAGATAATATTTTCCCATATCTAAAGCAAAATATATAACAAATTTTCAAAGCACTGATATAAACTGTTTATGTATTTCTTGCGTGTTCCTAATATTCTACTACATGTATTATCTTCACCGTTTATGTAGAAGGGTTATAACCCTGATAAACCAATTTGTCCTTTGAAATGAAAATCAAGAGGAAGAATGATGAAAATACGGTATTATGGAAATACATTTTCGTGAAGACTAAATATTGAGTTCGATGGAATGGTTAGAATGCCCAAGGAAAGTTTTTCTATGAGGATTCTCGCAGACATATCAGCTGGTAGGAGTCTGATTAGATGTTGGGAGAAACAATGAGGATGAACTTGTGGACCACGACTTGTTCTGCAGAATCAGCTGCTTTCAATCTACATAACTTCAGAATAACTGTTTGTTACAATTAGATAACTCTTGCAGAACCGATTTTTGTAATCTAAAAACACATTTTAATCGCAATTGGTCCCAATACCTGGCAAATAAAGGTGATGCACCACTAAGCAATGCAAAATCATGTGATTTTGGTTTGATAAATAGATCGCTTAGAAATATGTTAGATGCTCTAATTAAATACTGCAAGTAAAACCCATGTTTGCCTTTGAAAAAATCAAGATGTGTTTTGATTCGTCTTTTTACAAGCCCAGAAAAAAATGTATTAAGTATCAGACCTGTGAACACTGTTATAAAGTTCGAAGTCTTCTGCTTGCGATTTTTTCGGCTATGTTTTATTGTAAAATGTGGAATATTTAATTCTTTAGGAAATGATCGTATAAATACTAACGAAAAGGGAATTTAAACCTTACCGCCATCTACATAAGGAGTGTTTTTGTTAGCAGAGTGATTCCTAATTTTACACGACGTGGTGCATCAAGGAAAAATAAATACTTCATTGACTGTTGAACTTTGGCAAGATTTGGAGAAGAATTAATAAAAACACAACCGCTAATATTTTACGAAATCTGCTGCCAAATTGGATTTACTGCTTGAAATATCATAGATATAGATCATAGCTCTTAGTAATGTAGAATAGAGTAGATCGTAGATCTTGGAGTGAAACCTTCACCCACGCAATCTCAACACGTTGGGACTTTGCTTATGCTTTTTTGTTCGATGTCGAGCCATCGCAATGTCGAGCCATCGGTTCGTATTTTTTGTTGATTTTCGACAGAAATTCGGTCGAGTACGTTTCAAGGCGTAGATCACGCATCAACATTTTAGTCGCCTAACAATCCTATGCGATTTTTATCCTTATCATTGGGGAACCAAAATGGATAATCGGGGTTTACCTCGCGAATTTATTGAAAATTTTATTAAATTATATCGTGAAGAAGAGTGCTCATAGAATACGAAGTCAGCAGATTCGACATTTAACCAAAAATAAACTACTCACATTTGACCATAGATATCTGAGCCATCTGAGCGGCATCTACATGAACGGGCGTTGTTACTTAGCGTGTTATTTATTTGTGATACGTCTTGTTGACATGAGAATCGACAAAATAACGCTTGCATCCATTTCCCCCAAGTCCCCGAATTGGCAACAAAAATATAACTACATCCATCCTGCTATATCGGCAATAAAAAGATTAATGAAATTTCAGCCGATATATCTAGAGATGGCAGGTACTAACCTAACAAAAAGCAGTCATCATTTGGATACGTCGCGTCTGAGTCGTAAAATGAAAATTGGAAAAAGTCATCCTTATTTTGTAAGAACTTGACGATATGTAGCATTAGTTTCTCGATAAACTTGTAACTAACTAAATTCTATCGAACTTTGAAAACCTCTGGCTTTGTAAAAATTGCACACCACTAGTCTTAGTAATTGTTTTCAGCTTGAAAAGGCATACTCCATCGTGAGCTATGAAGCTTTAAGAAATCGATAAAACTGACACGAAATATTAATTTATATTCAATTTTTTTACGAGAAAAACTCTCTTTTTATAACTTTTGAAGGTAAAAACAAATTTAATGAAAAACAAATACCTTTGTATAACACCACTATTTTATTAACAATATCAACATGTTTCGAAAACTATGTTTTCTTCGTCAGGATAATAAGTCAATAATAAATAACAAAAGACAAACAAGTATAGACTAATTAGAACATAGACAAAATATTAGAAAGGAGAGGTGATTAATTACCTAAAATATATCATAAAAAACAATTATATAAAATAAAATATAAAAATTATTTTAGAATGGGTAAAAAATTACATTAACATAATAAAAAATCTTTTAAAAGGAAAACAAGAAGTCTAAATAACAAAATAAATTATTATAAATATAAGTATTAATACGAAAATAAATTTAAAAGATGGCTATTTTTAAAAAACGTTTGGTTATTTATAATATTTAATTTTCATTCTTTGAATGATTGTTTCCAATAAAAAGAGTAGTTGCCTATAATATGGAAAAAGAACTAGTTGAAGATAATATTAATGATTCTAAATATTTGAAATATGAGATTGACAAATATGACGGTTTGACAGAAGGTGGCAATAGCGAAATTGGAAAACGCGCCGTCCCGGTTAGACGAGAGGTCTGGGTTCGAGTCCCAGTTGCGACCATTGTCTTTTTCTGTTTTTCTGTGTCTTGTTTTCTTTCATATTTTCATTTAGATTTAAAAGTGTTATCTTCTTCTTCAATGATATATTAATTTATAAATTATCGATCCTAATTCCAGGTGTTGACGCAACTATACTCGTATATACGAAACTTTCTCGACTTACTTTAATGAAAGTGATTTATTTTGCAGTCTGTCAATCTATTACTGAGTATGGTATCATAGCACGGGGAGGTGGCACTGCGTCTGCACTAGAACCAATCACAAAGGCACAAAAAACTATTATAAAAATCATTCTTAGACTACCTGTAATTACAGACTCAAACTTAATCTTTAATATTATGAAAGTGTTTGACGTTCGGCAGATACACGCAAAAACAATTCTCACTCATCTATACACAAATATACATAAATACTATAAAAAAAAACGATTAAATACTCGTCATACTCGAAACAATAACAAAGATTTACTACAAATTCCCATAACGCATACTATTTTTGTCAACGAAATTTCAGATACCTTGCAAGAAGACTTGTCAACATTCTTCCAGATAATAAGTTTAATTTTAGATTAATGACAATGACCTTATTGCATTTAAGAAATAATAATTATTATATTTTTGGTCCGCACGCTGGTCTTTCCTCGTTTTGGACCCCTGGGGCGGTTGCCCAGACCACCCCACCGGGTGATCGGTAGATACGCCACTGAACAATATGCAATAGAAATAAAAATGGAATACAGCGCTGTGTATTGGCTACATTGGCTGAATGCCTATTACGTTATTTGATATAAGTATTTACTTATTAAAACACTACTGAGATATTAGGATATTTAAAAAAACTATAAAACTTCAGCCCCAGTTGTTGGAATTACTTGATGAACTTCAATAAAGATCTTCAAATCATCAAGATTATAAGTCTTGTTTATTTGCGTTGTCTTGTGGTATACAATGAAAATTTAGCTGGACTTGGTGTCCGTTCTAGTAGATGTTCTATGTAATTCGGGAACTCGGCACTAAAGGAACCCAGTTATCGATCGGATATCATCGGCTGTTTGGGCGTCACGAACGGCGATATTTGACACTCTCCTATTAGTACTACTTTGCTGAAACACCTCAAAACTACACATATGTATACGGATAGATACTACACTATATCTGACAGATGATCGTTTTTACATAAATTAGTTGGATAGGGTTTTAGCTTCGGCTTACCATGTTCTGAGGTGTCAAGTTTGCGAAGACGAATTCTCATAAAATCGGTAAATAGATTATGCGAAATCGTCTTTGCAAGCTTTGGGGTAAACCTATAAGGTAAAATGAAGTTAGAACCATGTTCAACTAAAGTGACGAATGTTTCAAAACCAATGATTCCTTCGTCTGAATAAAAGCTCGTTCACACACAGCTATAAAACTGCGAGCAGTATCTGTTGAGCCGCGAGCGCTGATCTTTTGTACTTTCACACGACGCTATCAAATATTTCTTCTTGTGGTAGGAGAGGGGGTCAGTGGAATTGGAGAGCGGCAACGGAATGCACATTTTTTGTTCTGAAATCAGTCAACTTTACATCTGTCATCCACCGGTCAAGGCAGCTCCGTAATCACAATTACCCCTTCTCCTGTTTTCGTCGGAGAGGGGGGCGCGTAACTTTTAGCATATCGCCTCTGGAGCGGTTCCGTCGTAAGATGTGTATTGTCTATGATTGATATGCGCTTAAACCGTTTAGGTGTGAACGGTCTGAAGGGATTGTATGGAGAGCGTTATTTAGCGTGCGACGATCTTTTATATTTTATAGCTGTGTGTGAACGAGCTTTTAACATATGCGTTTGAGTTGTTAAACGGCCTCCTTCTCTTCATAGATCCGGTATAAAGCCTTAGCCATAGATATCAGCCGAATTATTATTATTCCGACGGCCCGATAATGTAGACACCTACATTATCGGGCTACACAGCTATAAAAGATCATCGCACGCACAATATCGCTCGCCATACAATCCCATATAAACCTGTCACACCTAAGCAAATGATGCGCTCGAAGCTCAAAGTTACCGTAACCGCTGCTCATGCGATATGCGAAAAGTTATGCGACCCCCTCTCCACCGTAAGCAGGAGAGGGGGTCATTCTCATTAGGAGCTACGTAAACGTAAACGTAACTGCGAAAATAACATTTCGCGGCATTAATTCAACTGACCCACTCTCTTACCTTAGAAAGAAAACTTTTATGGTGTAGTGTGTCGGTACAACACATAAGCGCCCGCGGTTCAACAGATAAGTGCTTGCGCTTTTAACGCTGTGTGTGACACTTGGGCGTAAGCACGGTGGGGCGTTTGCCTTACCCTGGCTGACCGATGTATGACCTCTGGGATTGTCGACCGAATCGCTTTTTTAAATTTACAGCACTTCATAGGATGGTTTCTCTTATTGCGTTCATATTCTTTGTATTCGTATAGCCTAAAGCATGAATATGTAGTAGAGCCTACTTTTTTCGGTACCTACTCTAGATTTTTATTTCTTGCTCCACCCTTAATCAAAACCTGGCTACCCTCATATTTGACACCTGCATAAAGGGAATATTAATTCAGCTGGCGGTCTTGCTTACTAATGATCCGATTTTCAGAGACTCTGCATATAGTCCTGCAAGCAGTACGTTTTAATCATAAAACTTTTGATTTAACGCCAACACAACCGAGGAATCCCTGGCGAGGAGGTCTGTGAATAATATTAAATATTTAAATAATTACCTGGATTAAACAACAGTATCTCCAATAACATGTATTCCCAATTACGTCTACTATTGGCAGTGGCGGACTAAGGGGGAGCGGAGGGGGCGGCCCGCCCAGGGCCTTTGGTCCTGGGAGGGCCTCAAACGACTCCATGTTCCTTTGATCAAAAAGGCTTTAAGGCATCAGGACACTATAAAAAAAGTCTTTTTTTTTCATTTTCTGAAATATGCACATGTTAAAAATGATGTGAAATTGTTTGATACAGTTTGTATGTTGAATTATCCTTCAGCAAAACTTTGAATGCGTTTTTCTCGAAACTACGTTTTTCAAACTGGTTGACAACATATTAGAAAAACTATACATCCGATTTGCACGCATCAAGTCTTAGACTATTCGAAAATCCAATCACTATGGCACCACGTAGGGATTTTTTTATAAAGGGTCCCCTTCTGTTTTATTTTATTTTTATGAACCATGAAAATTTTCCAAAAAAATATCGTGAGAGTATTTTTAACAAATTCACCTTTCAAAAAATTAAATTAAAAAATTACAATTTATTTTTGTCCTGTCCTTGTTTAAGATTTGATCAAGGGGACACGGTGGCGTACGGAGGCCCTCCTTGGGACCAGAGGCCCGTGTAAACTGAATAAAAAGCTTGTAAAATTACATTCACTTCTTAAAGTATGGGGGGGCTCATTCAGCTTTGCCGCCCCGGGCCTCTGACGGGCTTAGTCCGCCTGAGGAACACATTGAGGTGATTTTTCACAGGAACGGCGCTATGCAAATCGTCCCATATTATGGTTTGATAATTTATTCGTACTTTAAATCTGCCCTTTCTACATTTTTATAATCTGAGTAGAACTTTCCCCCACACAAGTTGGTTGTATGGCGACTGTGTAGGTACCTAACCAATTATTAGTTTGGGAAGTTTCTTTGGAAATCAAAACGCGGTTAGTTTAGCCAAATACCTACCCTTGTCCAAAGGCGTTTGCCGCCGAAAACTACTTCGTCATTTCGGCCGGTCTCACAAGGATTTGCAACTTTTCCGAATGGGTGGGTCGAGATATAAGAAATATTATTTGGGATTAGTTGGGCATTAAAACTTTTTTGCGATCCTTTCTACCAAATGAAACTTTGTCACGTCGACGCTGTTTCTATAAAGAGATTGTATCTGTCTGTGTGGTGGCTTTTTCAATTATATTTTTCGTAAAAAATAATCGTACCTTACAAATAACCTACCAAAATTATTTCCTTTACAATTATTTCTTATAAATTTCATATCCAATTCATTTGCGTTATCTCGACCACCATACTAGGCTCATGGCCGTATCATACCAGTCATATATAGGCTGTATTACAATTTACAATGTAATAAGAATAATACATGTGGACACATAAGTTAAAAAATTTTAAACTGATTGAATGAACTCTGGAGCTCAGATATGCTTTGAATTTAAGTATCGAAACTGAATGTGTAAAGATTTTAGACAAGCGATAAAGTACCTAAGTATCACATAGTATTTTAACAGAAAATTATTTTTATTGTCATTTTGAAAATTGGAACTGATATGTTTTGAATTCAGACAAGCGATAAAGTAGGTACCTTCCCGTAAAGTATAGCACATTTTCTTAAATATTTTTTTCTTAAAACGTTCTGTACAGCAGTATTATCCTTGATCTAATTTGTCTACAGCTTCTCAAATACTAGAATTATAATGTCCAGACTTACATCCCAGGATGAATATTTTATTTTTATTTTTAATATTGACTTTTTGCAAGTCCAGACTTGCAACCCAGGATGGATGTTTTATTTTAATTTTAATTTTTAAATGTTGACTTTTCTGCAAGTCCAACCATGTAGGTGGTTCGCTACGTTTGGTGATTTAGCAAGGGTGTCCGCCGCCCGGGTTCATGGGATGAGGTTTGTTGGTGGTCTGATGAGGGTCTTGGTGGACCTCTCCAGCTGGACTCGGAACATCGCCTTGCACCGCAGTGGGAGGGGTGGATTCGTACGTCACCCCTCACACATTTTCCTTCCCAGAACTTCACCTCCTTCCTTTCCTCAAAAGATCCTCCACACAGAATCCCCAAAGACGACATAGGCCCTGAGGGGAATTATTTTCCTCAGGACCTCTTGTGTGAAGCTAAGAAAACACCGGAGTTATCTAATTTTAAAGTTTTTAAATCTGTTTTAAGTTTTAACTAAGTACAAATTATAAGTGTAAATAGTAGGTAGATAAAACATTTTTAAATTGGGGTAAAATGCTCCACTGCTCATGATGGAAATGACGTTGATAACTGAAAATAGTTATGTGGACTAAAACATTCTACATAGGAAAAGACATTCAAATTTCATGATGACAGAGCTCATCGTTCGAGAGTTTTGCTACTTCAATCAATCGGATACTTATTATTTTTTTGTTTTTAAAATTTTATGTAACGTGTGTGCTCAAAATTTAAATAATTATTTATTGTAAACAAATAAATAATCGTACATTGATTTAGTTCTTCCCCCGTAATGTCACAATACAAAGAGTGTTAAGCCGTTGCTACCCGAATTTCTACCGATTTCTTACATAACTTCCTTAATAATTTGTTTTTAAGCTCCTAAAAAAAATATATGTTAATTTTGAAGATAATATCTAGATGTGTTCCACGCCGAAACTCAAATTATATGAAATTCCCTCGATAGAAAAAAATCGCAAAGTATGCTCCAAAAATTATTAAAAACACCATTGATGTACTCGTATTAGGTATGTATAGTTCTATGAAAAACACGTCTGTTTTTATTATTTTACAAGTTATAGTTGTGAAAAATGCGCAATGTTTCTTTAAATGATACTTAAAGACGCCTTCCACGAGGGGATCAATGACGCTAGTTCCTCAGAGCATCTTCCATTGAAATACTGGTAGAACATGGATAGCATTCCCACCCGACGCCTGTGCTCTAAAGATTGCAATCCGTTCGTTAAGATGGGAGAATCTATCAAACGGACCGCCCGTTTCTGCACAGAGTCGAGGGTATTTTTCAAGTATTTCGGAGCTCCAGACCAGAGGTGGCTGCCAAATTCAACCGTGGGGCGCACTTGCGATTTGTACAGGGTTAGCAGTTGTGTACTATTAAAGTATCTGCGGGCCCTGTACAGTACGCCCAGTTTTTGAGAAGCTAACTTTACTCTGGCTTCGATGGAGCCCCCATACCTGAGCTGGTCACTTATAGTTACACCAAGTATATCAATGGAAGGTCTGTTCGGGAGATTGCTTCCGTTGAAGGAGACTAGATTATCATTCCGATCCCTTTTAGACGTAATCAGACATGATGGGTCTTTGAAACATTGAATTCGAGTGGAGCTTTAGCCACAGATTCCTAGTACGGAGCTGATAATAACTAAAGCTTGCGATTTTCTTTTGATTCTTAGCTCCGCGGAAAAACGGAGAAACACAATCAATTTCGGCTGATTATGAAACTCAATTTGATTTTAATAAAAGAATAAACACAGCATTCTTGTGATTTACGTTCTACTTCCTCCAATGAAAGGGATGCGAAAATATTTTATTTATTTAAAAATAATGGGAGCACATTTTCTCCCCAACTAATTTCCACGAGTGAATTTTCTCCAGGGAGACCAGCTACCAAATGAAAACTTACTTATATTATAAAATAGCTGGTTTGAATTATGAAATATCTACAGACTCGCGCGTGTCTAGGATGAATGAAGTATTTATGCAAGAGTTAATTATTTTTTCAACAATGTACACAACAGTACATAAAAAATTGCAAATAATGAAGTAATACCAACCGTCAAATAACGATGAAACTCAAGGTTCCTTGAAAATGACACATTTTCTGCGAACTGTTCGTTCCGGAATGCGATATTATCCATTTTGTCTGTAAAATCATTCGTGATATTCATGTTATTTTTTATCATTTTGGTTACGCGTAGTTTCTCCGTTGGAAAATATGCGAACAAAATATTATCCCACGGTTTTACAAATAAGGTCCGAACCTTGAGATCAAAATTTCACCTGGTATCGTATAAATACATTCCTTTACAAATTTGGAACAAATTCTTCTATTATTTTCAAAGTGTTTTATGTTTACGGCAGCCCCTAATATAAATGTTGAAGGAGAAGTATTTGCTGGCGGCATTTTATGACACCCCCAAGGAGAAATGCACTGTCGGCTTTAGCCCTAAGTAATAATAGGAACCTCTTGTAATAAAAATTTACAATATTTGTCGATTGCATAATGTTAAGATGTAGTTTATTGGTGGCCCTTTTTGGACGAATTTAAGTAATAGTTATATTGTTTTCTGAATGTTACATTTTAAAATCCTAGCTGTGGGAACTGCTAAAGCATTCTGTTCCCACCATTTTAATTTGTGTTTGTATGTTTTTCTTTAAATATGGCGACGTTTTTAATGAAGATTTGGTATTCTTGTTACGGTGGTACGGGAAGGTACATGCAGTGTACCTTCAGAGTATTATAGTTGCACTGGAGCTGTGAGGTACATGTTGTTCCTAAAGTTTAGTTTTGTAAAGAACTGACAATAGAGATATCGATGGAAATAAGACCTTCGATATTTGTCAGTGTGGTGTGATCTTGGAGATCACACAAGAAAAGGAAAATAGGCCTTTTGTATTTGTAGTTTATTTGTATTAAATAAATTGTGCTAAAGAAGAAGAAGTGTTTTCCTGCAAATTCCATCGTGTTGTTTTCTCGTACCGCGATAGTAAGAAACAGCAAACCTTGGATAAAGCAATAAGTAGGTACCCACCTACCTATGTACAACAATAGTGAAACAGAATGATGTCACTTTTTGATGAAATTTTGCACACTTGACGTTCAAAATAAGAGGAAAATTAGAGTCTACATCTGATTTCGAAAAACTTTGCGTAAAGCTCGGGCAACGCCGGAACCTTCGGCTAGGTATTAAATTAGTCGTTTTTTTGTGTAACTTAACGAGTAAAACCTCAATTTGTACCTTATATTTAATCTTTTGATACTAGTGACTCAAACGAAAATTTGAAAGAAAAAAATCGGAAACAGATAATGTCGCATCTAGGAACTGAATCCAGGACCTTAACCTTATGTCCTAAATGCAACCAAATCTTCGGTTGTTCTATTTCAAATTTTCGTTTGAGAGTCACACAGTGATATTTTGGTTCCATGCCAACTGAGAATAAAGACAACTCAACACCTCCTTGAAAAGTCATTAAAAGCTATGAAAAAAATAATTTTAAATTAGCCGGTAACCCTAACCTAACGTAACCTATTTAACCAATTTTTTGTATATTTTTTTTTTATCACTCTAAATGACTCATCTGAGATGGTTCTGAGTTGGTTTCAATCCAAGTTGTCCGGTCACCGTTATTTTATGAGCATGAGATATTTTATGAATAACGAGCGTCGATATTTTATGTGTGTTATTATAGAAAATGTACCTACATTATCTTGACGAGAGTTGTCATGAACCTAAAAGGGTTTTTTAAGGTTCAATAGTACCCTTTACACACAGAGTTCTGAGCGGGACGTGCCCCGCGCCACTTCAGGCCGCCGCGCAGAAAAGTCTCACAGTGAACTGTGCTGTAAACCGTTACCTTACTTTCGGTCTTTACTTTTCTGCGAGGCGGCCTGAAATGGCGCGGGGCACGTCCCGCTCCAAACTCTGTGTGTAAAGGGTACTATTGAGAGTCGTAACTCTGGGCAAAGGAAAGAAAAGCATCACGTAGTATTATGGTACTTACCCAATGATCAGTACGGGTAAACGTTTTTTGTCGTCTTGCCATACCAAAAGTCTCGGTAATTTGCAAAACGTCAAATATCTGTGTCATTTGGCAACACTCTCCACAAACGTCAAAATTCGCATTAGTGATAAAGAATTGATATGAAAGCTATCAATAATTTAATTTATTACAGGAGTTGTTGATTTTTAACTATTCGCAATGGAGTCTAGTGGGAATGAGATTAGGAAGGCGGACTTTGAGGTGCCGTTTGATAGTGAAACCCTGACTGACATAGAGCCAGGGGCCTGCAAAGAGAGTATGCTGGTCACCACTGATTCCTTCGAAGAATTTGTCAGTGAAATGAGCACCAGTATAGTCGACAGAAAGCTGAGCGCCACAACCAATGGGACGATCAGCGAAATACAAGAAGGAATACAAGAATTGAATGTGAACTGTGAACCCAACACTAGTGACGAATCTCTCAAAACAGTTGATGTCAAAACTGAAGATGTAAGTAAATGTTTGGTGTTTGTGAGTCAAGTTGACGCCCCGCATTCATTTTCCTACGTAAAAATTACAACGAACGTTCTAAAACGATGTATTTTTCATCTTTAATTTATTATTAGTATTGGAGATAGAAAAATTATACAGTTAACATTGGGTACAGAAACCTTGATGTAATTTTGGACAGATAAATTTATTTTGATGGCATTAAGTATGTTAATCTCATTATTTCACAATACTTCCCATGGCATTGTCAGTAATTATTTACCTAACTGCCGCACTTTTAGGCACAGATTATGGAAATTACATTAAATTTCAACAATTACTACAAAAACAACTATTAAGATGCACAAAATAGGTAAACGGCCGGCATAGTCCAGCGGTAAGGCTCTTGTCTCGCATTCCATAGTTCGCGGGATCGAATCGCGGCATTGCAAATAAATTTTATTTGATTAATTTGTGTTATTTCACAATTTATTCATTAAAAATAATATCCATACTTAATATTATAAATGCGAAACTGCTCGAGTTTGTTTATGACCTTTTCACGCATAACACAATATAAAGACTAATTCTTTCACCAATATAAAGCTAAATTATATGCGCAGACTACAGGTTGTATATGATGGTAAGCTCTGGCGTTATGAAATTATAAATATTAATATATTATATTTGTTATACGTTTTCTGTCGCTAACAAAAGCGAGTTTTTGCTAACGTCAGAAAAAATCTTTTCCATGGAAACAATGTTGATATATTTTTGGGCTCTATGCTGGTAGGTACTCAGTCTACTGGTCAGCTACTATTGCAGAAAATTCAAATATTAGAATTCGTTTTTTTTTTTGGACAAGCTTGGAATAAATGTCAGATGGGAGTTCCTATATTAAAAATATAATTCGTAACGATTATAAAGACTGAATGATAAATAGAGTATTTTTTTATTACATTAACGAACTTCCAAATATTTAAATAAAAATAAACATCCGAAATGTTTGTAAGCGCATAAATTCCGAACGAATGAACAAAATTGGATAAGTAATTGTTTTTTTCTTTGAGCTATAGCATTATGAAATTTAGGTGGTAGGCGAGATGTTTTAAAACTGAATGTAAGGGAATGAATATATGGAATGCGGGAGGGGATGGGGGTGGGGTGGGGGGGAGATAATTGATAAGTGCAAGCACTACAGTAATTTCCCGTAATACCATGCGAGCGAAGCCGCAGGGAAAAGCTAGTATAGTATATTTGTGGCACGTTCCAGAGTGCAAGATACTCTCAGTATCGCCCTGGTGTAAGATCACCATTCAGAATTGAAACGTTTCTTGAAATGGCTTTGGCCGTGTTTGGTGACCAGATCTGAATAGCCAGGTACTACCCACCTTCCTCCTCCCCATCTCCTTCCCCTCCCCACTACATTCAGCCTCACAACATACTCCAATTGGGGATGCCATAGTCTCACTGGCTCCAGACGGGAGCAGTTGGAACTCTTGTGCGGTATTCATATTAAAAAAATTAAGGTTATTTAGTTCCTAGTTTGGATTAATTACTCAGGTAACTAATGCATATTTAGATTGAAACTAAACTTTTGCAAACGTCAATCCATACTATAAAAACCCAAATGGCGCCAAAGGGATTGATTTATAAGTGAAATTTTGATCTTATTAAATAAAGGAATTTTACAGTGTCTTTTTCAATCTCTCCTGACATGAATAGTTGTTTCTTGTAGTAATTATGTTGAAATGAAGTGAAATTTCCATACTCTGTACCTATTAGAAGTACGGCAGTTAGTGGTAAATATTTACCACATTTTCTTTAACCACTCCGACCCCTAAGTGTGTTTACATGACAATATAACAATAGCAGTCAAGTACAATATGCGTATTTTCACGTTAACGCGTGTGTTCCCACAGAAATCGTTATAACTCCGTTATCGTTCTAGTGACAACCCTGAATCAAAAATCAGAAGATCCAGAATAAATCAATCTTCACATCTCTATTCAAAGCTGTCCATAGAAATACATAAAAAAGGCTTAATTTGTAAACTTTGAAAGCTTGCCTATGCGCTGTTAGATATTGTTAATTTTTTATCAAATATTCTTATATGAAATGGTAAAAAAGTGAGGTGACAAAATTGTTTAGTGTACATTTATACGATAAAATAAGGGTTTTTCTTTACATAATCCATGTTTTTAGTACTGTTTTCACATAAAAACACCATGTGAATCATTTTTACAATTTTTTTTTATGTTTGCATTCTAAATTTTAATATTTACAAAAGTTAATATTTATTTGTAATCCTACAATTTGAAAGCTTATTTCATAAGCTTTCAAAAACAGTTTTTAGTATTCGGCTACGTTCAGAAATATTTCATTTATAGAGATTTAATTGCGAAGCAGAAATGATACAAAGTTTTTATAAATCTGACAGTTCGTTTAAGACATAAAACCTGCACAATGGCAAAATACTCGAGTGGTTAATCATAATTATATTTCAGCAGTTTGGTTGTACAGTGGACCCGCGGTAATCCGACAAACGTTTTGCAGGACGATGTCGGATTATCGAATTTGTCGGATTATAGAGTACTGCCTAAGACCCTCTATAGTCCGGAATTTTTTGAATAAGAGTACTTTGTAATCCGCCAAATTCACGTGATTTATTAGATTTTTCAATGACCACCATCTTTAGCGCGTAGCGTTAGCACACGGTAATACGATTACACGTTTTTTCTCACTTTACATCCAGGTTCCCATGTGCAGGTGAAAGTTTCTCTCCCATAATAGTCAAACGTATGCCATGACGACCTTTCAAACGTTATAGCCATCCCTTTCTAGCCACAAAGTCATCTTTTTTTCATTATTTACTTGTAAAAATTGAAACAATACGCGTCGAGTTGTCGAGCACAATAGTGGTGGCGCGTACAAGTTACAACCTGTCCAATCATCAGGTGTGTCGGATTACAGGGGGCGCCGGATTAGCCAGGGGCCGGATTACCGCGGGTCCACTGTACTGATAGATTGTGCAATGCAAAACTTCAAAACAATTTCCATTTTATTTTAATTAATTTACTTGAATCTATTTTTCAGGAAAATCTATCCAGAACAGTAAGCGACACTAGTCTACAATCTGTAGAGGATAAACACAAGGCCGAACTAGAAGCCAGTATAAATACTGGAGAGGATTATCTGCATAACCCGGAATGGCTCAGCAAAAAGAAGCATGTTTTCATCCTTAGTTCAGCAGGCAAACCTATTTACTCCAGGTAAACATAACCCTTAATATGTGGCTTCCTTATCAGGCACAAGAGCTCCTCTTTTCTGATAAGGTATACATTACCAGTAATGACCTTAAATATAATATTTTGTAAAATGTATATGTATAAATGAGTGACCGGACAACTCAGAATCGTGCAACTTGAAAAGTCATTAACCTTTTCGTCCCGGAAAGAAAAAAATCACACATGATCCGAAGGAGGGTCACTCGGGGATCCCAATTTGTTTTGCTTATTAAAGGGTGTTAATGACATAATTTTTAGTAATTTGTTTTGGTAATAATTAGAGGGAAGTATATTCATCGTATTTCAGTAGTCATTTTCAAAATTAAATTATTGGTGAAAGAATTTTTAAAATTGGTTTTTTGGTCTATGCGTGAAAGCATAACAAACAAACACTCGCAGTTTCGCATTTATAATGTTAAGTATAGATAGATTGGTATTTCACAAACCGAAATATAGAAGTATCAAATAGATACTACTTACGCCAATTGTAACAGAATTATGCATTATAAATGTAACATTTTTTATGAATCCTAAAAATATGAAATAAATGGTTAAATAAAGTAATTTAATTGCAATGTGCTCTCTAACACTATAAGCAGTTTATATATCTCCATATTAAAATTGGGCAGTATGATTTTTAACCCAAACCGGACACCCAGAAACTACTTACTCCAAACAGATGCTTACTTCAATTATTAACGTGAACGCTCGATTGGTTAAAATATTATCTGCAATGAAGTCCATTCATTAATTCATGATCAGACTCTACAAATAAGATCAGAAGTCGTCGAACTGCATCCTAGAGTTTCATATTCTTAAATTCTTTCATTTAAACACTAGTCGAAAATGCAATGACAGGTATTTTTTTCCTTTTCCCATCATAATTTTATCTGCGCTGTTGTCACAACAACTTCTGATCTACTTAAATCAAAGTGATATGTTGAGGGCCAGTTGTTTCACTGAATTTCAATAATTCTTCGAATTTCGAAGTTACTTTTCAAGTTCTGTGAATGTTCTATTCAAATTATGTTAAGTTAATGGCCCATAATGATATAATAACATAACTTGAATAGAACTTTTAAATTTGATGAATAATTTTTCAAATTCTGTAAAACAATCTGTCCTTAGTGTATTGGAACCGAAAATTAATGTATATTTATTAGTGATGCAACGGAAGTGTCTTAACGGAAACGGAAACAGATGTCAAAAGTAAATCTTAGCGGAACCGGAAGCGGAAGTGTTAATATATTGAAGAAAAAGCACAATTTTATTTTTTAAGATTTGTTTAATTAATTGTATTTAATTAATTTGTTTAATTAATTGTTTAATCTGTATTTTGTACTTTTAGTACTCGAAATTAAACAGAGGTAAATTATATTTAATAAAAAGTAATTTGGCTACTTTTACACCTTTCGGTGTTCTTCATAATGTAACCAGCTCCACTAAATAATTACTCACTGGCTACATTGCTGGGTGGAGCTGATAAATATTGGCGAACTATTGGCAACAGATGGGGATTTGTGAGCATTTACTTTCCACCACATAAGGGGATCATCATGGAGAGATAGTCTCTTCTTTTTCTTGTACTCCCGAAGGTGTGACTGTATCTCTAAAAATAAATTGTCACCATCGTCAGTTGTAGAAGAGTTCTCCTCCTGGTCTCCATTTACACTTAACATCGATTCCAATATTTGTAATGATGATGATGATTTTGAAGTAGAGGGCTGCACTTTGATACCTTCAATTGCAAATTGAGTTCGGCTTCTTTTGGGGGAAGATCCGCGTTCATCATCTTGGATGGAATTGGATTATCTGGTTCTAATTGTAATAGTGTTAATCGTCACATTAAGTAATTTAGATTCAACCTGCTCTGTTATGATGCTGGTAAAAAAAATGCGATTTATATCGCGGATCTAAATAAGTTGCGATAGTGTATTTATCGTCTTCCACCAGGTTTCTTCCGTTTAGAGTTCTGTTATGAAGTTTGCGGAACCAGAAACGGAAACGGAAGTGAAAAAACTTGTGAACTTCTGCAGAAGCGGAAGCGGAAGCAGAGTTCTGTTGCAACACTAATATTTATCAGCCCTCCGCTATCAAATTAACTATTAAATTTTTATAAAAGTAGTGTGAGATCTGAGATTCGATTAACAATCTAGGATTTATGTTGTAAAAAATATTGAAAACATGGCTCCCTAACATAAATTGATTTTTCAATCATCTTTCAGGTTTTAATTTCTAACCTTTATTAATTACCTACTAATTTTTATATATTTATTTATTAAATACCTACATCTATATGTAAGTTTTACACATATTTTATTTTTTTTACAACCCATCCCATTTGAAGTCAATGTTCACATCCACAGAATTTATTTTTGTGTCAACTTGTGCTTAATTTATTTGTGTAGTAAAATTCTATAACTTTTTGTTTTGTATTTACTAAATAAAAAATTATTTTTCAATATAAAATAAAAAATTCATTTTGAATTTTTTTTTTTAGTGATGGCATTTACATGAAAATAAATAGAAATTCGAGAGGCATTTATGTTTCACGAATTTTTGCTGTGTGGAAGTCCTTTTTGAGGAGAAAAAGAATTAATATGTTGGAGGGATAAATCCCATCATTCATTCCACAGCTGAGTTGAACTCGTTCATTCACAGTTGAACTCAAGAATGAGTTGTAGGAACGAATTATTCTCACAATATCACATGAGATAAATATGACTTACACAAATGGTGGGCAGTGTGTTTGGCATGTTTCAAGACTTTGCACAGGTGCCGAAGGAATCAAAGACGCTAGTTCCTCAGAGCATCTTCGATTGAAGTACTGATAGAACAAGGATAGCATTCCCCCTTGACGCTGTGCTCTAAATCTATCAAATGAACCTCCCGTTTCTGCACCGTCAAGGGTTTTTTTTCCAAGTGTTTTGGGGCTGAGGTGGCTGCCAAAACCAACAATGGGGTGCTCTTGCGAATTGTACAGGGTCATGTACTATTAAAGTATCTGTGGGCCCTGTACGATATTCGAGTTTATTTTCACACATACTATTCTGATATTCTGACTCTTGATATGACCCCACCCAAGTACTTGAAGTGTTGATGTTGAACTTGAACACTCTGTATAACTTTAGGTACGGAAGCGAAGACAAATTGGCAGGTTTGTGTGGCCTCATCCAAGCCCTGGTCAGCGTGGTCAACGAGTCAGGCAAAGACACCATCCGCTCCATCCACACTCCGTCCTGTATGATTGTCTTCCTCATCAAGGGGCCTCTCATCCTCGCTGCTGTTTCCAAGACAAGAGAGAACGAGACGCAACTAGTATTACAATTAACGTAATTATTCAATTTTTTAATTTTTTTTTACATTAGCTCCAAACAGGAGGCCCTGAAAAAAATAATTCCCCTCAGGGCCTGTGACATCTTTGGAGATGCTGTTACTGATGCTTCGTTTTCAGTAATTTTATTTAGAAAAAAAGGTAAGGTGGGCCATTTTTAAAACATTTTTATGTTTGCATGCAAAATTTTCCTATTTCAAAAATTATGTGTATATTTCAATTTATAATCATATTTATCACCTTTCAAAAACAGTTTTTAGTTCTCGGATGCCTTCAGAAATATTCCATTTATTTGGATTTTATTGCGAAGTGGATATATTTTGATCCTCTGACATAATATGGCCATGGCCCGAGGGGTTCATGTGGCTATTTCTCAATTCATATTTTGAAGAAAACAGAGTCAACTGAAGAGCTATTCTCTATCTTTTGTTAGAACGAGATTGTTCTCCCGCGAGATGTCCTGTCGGATTTGTGTGATTTTCTACAGCTGTTTAATGAATAAATAATCATGCATACTTGCAGGAATTTGTGTTTAAAACGACCCAAACTAAAATACGTGACAGCTAACAGCTGAAATTTTGACATCGGCCGATAGTAAAAGCAAATAACAGTCGTAGAAAATCACACAAATCTGATAGGACATCTCACGGGAGAACGATCTCGTTCTCACAAAAGATAGAGAATAGCTCTTCCGATAAATTTCAGCCAAATACCTAAAATTCAAACAATGACATTTACTCAATCAGCGGAAAACTTTCATGGCGCTTATAGTTACACACATTGTGTTTATGTGGAAATGGTTCCATGCCAACTGGGAATAATGTCAACTCAACACCTCCTTTAAAAGTCGTTAAAATCTATAAAAAAAATAATTTTAAATTAGCCGATAACCCTAACCTAACATAACCTATTTAACCAATTTTTTATATTTTCTTTTTTATCACTCTAAATGACTTATCTGAGATCGTTCTGAGTTGGTTTCATTCCGAGTGGGCCGGTCACCGTGGAAATGATTCTGGAAGCTCTCAAAGGGAGACGTGTTTTCACTGTTCGTCTCGAAGATTCTAGTCTGCATAGTTTACTGATAGCGTAGCTTCTAGTGATTGGACAATGAGTCACCACAGATTGTTATGGTTGTTAAGATTGATATTGTGTAATAAACAATAGATATTCATGAAAAATATATAATGTACCTAATTAAAACAAAGCTTTTGATTTGAAACCCAATCGGGTCAGTGTGTTTATGCTTATCACTATTTTGGTTGGTTGATTATCATTTTGTTTGTTTGTGTTCATATACCGCAATATAGTGTGCCTATGTTACTATGAAACCCAATAGCATTATCCAGATGCTTTTATTTACAATGGGTTTGTAATAATAATTAATTTATATTGATTTTATTGATGATAATAATTTTCTTTAATAATTATTCGTTTTCTGCTTTTTTACATATCACATGAATGTGATTACTTGGAAATGTAACTCTGCTTGCGTACATATCACATGAATGTGATTACTTGGAAAATTAATACATAATGTAATATAGGGTGGGCCATAAACATTTGCACTTTTGAAATAACCATGAAAAAAAAATTCTATTTAAATAAATGATTATTGATAAGAACAAAAATTTGCTTGTAAATCCTTTTGTAAAAATAATTTTGTCAAAATGGCCGCCATCTCACTGCTAACATTCCACAAATCTGGCTCTTAGATTTTTGAAAACTCTTCGACACAAATCTCAGGGTATGTTGACCATTTCTTGATGGATGTTCCCCTTTAATTGGAGTATATTCGCTGTTTATTTATGTAGACTCTACTTGTGAGATAAAATATATATGTATATGTACAAGTATATCCCATAAAAAAAATCAGCTGGGGTTAGATCCGGGCTGCGGGGAGGCCATGGAATATCTCCTCTGCACGAGATCTGTTTGTTAGGGAAAATTTCTTTAACCACGGGTATACTCTTGTTAGAAGTATGGCAGGTTGAACCATCTTGCTGCATCCAAGTCTATTATTGTAACTAACGAACTGCTGCAACTATGGTTGAAAAAATTCTATCGCCAAAGCATCTGAACACTTGCGCGTCGACATATTCGGATCGTCTCATACACACGTGTTTACTTGCACCATGCTCTCTTCACCCCTCCTGCTCCATGGCCGCCCTATTTATTATCGATTGAGAGTCATGCCGGTTTCTTAGAAGTTTTTAAACCATGATTTAATTTAATGAATTTGGGCATTGTTTAATACATTGTAATTGGTGCTGCGAAAGAAATAGGTGGCATGCATCATTGTTTTGTAAAACAGAATAGAATCATTGTTGAATAGAATAGAACAAAATCATTGATTTTGTAAAAATGTTTTACCTAGAAAGCTCGTTGCTCTCCCGTAAAGCGATCCATTATGCCAACCTACTTTTTCATAATCTTCCTATTTTCAGGTTCGTGTTCAACCAAATAGTATCTGTGCTTTCGCTCTCTCAACTGACAAGGATATTTGAGCAGCGGCGCAATTACGACCTGCGGAGGTTACTATCTGGAGTGGAGAGACTGATTGATCACCTATTAAACTTCATGGAAAGGGACCCTGCTTTTCTATTGGGCGCCGTGAGGTGAAAAAACATATTAAAAACTTAATTATCTGTTATAAATCATCGGTTTACTGCCTCTAAACCGTGCGTTATTACATTTTTATTACTTAACATGGTGTCTTAAGTTTGCCGTTTATAAATTTATACGGTTTTATGAAGCGCTATGTTTTGAAAACTGTGTTACCCGATGCACACGAGGCTAGCATTTCAAGCCGGTAACCTAAGACAGCTAGTAACACTAGCTATGTGTAGACAGAACTAGCTTTGTTTTTAACCTAGAAAGCTAGAGAAGCTAATAAGCTAGCTTTTCAAGACAGGATAGTTAAATAGGTCGTGGTTCTAGTAGCGCCCACCACCACCAAAGTTTCTGTCAAAGATAGTACATGATCGACTGGTGCACGGTGACAACGGTGACATTATTTTGTGAAACTTGATTGTGTGCTTTATCGATGTATTTTTCTTCCACAGATGTTTGCCCCTCGCTCCGAATATGCGAGACAATATAACTAGTGCCATAGTATCAGCTTGTAGTAAAATTAAGGTAAGAAACACATTTATTACTTACATGACGGCCGGCGTGGTCTAGCGGTAAGGCTCTTGATTCGCAATCCGAAGGTTGCGGGATCGAATTCTGGCATGGCGAATAAATTTTATTTGATTTCACAATTAATTCATTTAAAATAATATGTAGTATATTTGCGGCAAGTTCCAGAGTGGAAGATACTCTCAGTATCGCCCTGGTGTGAGACCACCATTCAGAATTGGAACATTGCTTGAAATGGCTCTAGCCGTGTTTGGTGACCAGATCTGAATAGGAACTACCCACCTTCCTCTTCCCATCTCCTTCCCCTCCCCACTTCCTTCAGCCTGACAACATATCCCAATTGGGAATGCCATAGTCTTACTCCGGCTCTCACTTCACTCCATTTAATCATTTTCCATATAATTAATTTTCCAAGAGACTCGATTAAAAACATTTGTTTCATCTAATTTGCTTGCCAATTGAAATCCTGTTACAAAGGGATATGAATTACAATATTGTTGAACAATAATGCATATGTGATGTGTTTGTATTGCAGGATTTAGTGTTTGCAATCCTCATGACTGGTAATCAGTTGATAACCCTAGTACGGATGAAGAAGTACACCTTGCACCCTTCAGATATCCATCTGGTGTTTAATTTAGTCAAGAGTTCGGAATCCTTCAAGACGGCAGAAAGCTGGACTCCTATTTGTCTTCCAAAATTTGACCCTAGGTAAGTTTTCTTCATGTTTTTTGAGATTCTATGTAGATTTTTTTTTTAAGGGAAGTCAACGGATCTGTTAATAGTGATTCGACGATTCTCTATAACAATTTTCTTCGATGCTTCTAAGTTTTCATCGGTTGTTGACGTGCTGAGACATCCAGTCATTAACATCTTTTCAGCATTCTGTAAAGAGCTTGCACCAATTATAAACATTTTTTTTATTCAAAGTAGACTCGCCAAATGCCACAGTCAACTAATTAACTGCAAAATGACTGATAATGTTAACATTTATTTATTTATTAAAAGAAGTTTATACAATGAACAAAAAAATTGTGTTAATTCATCCGCCATGCTAGGGATGTCCCTGTGGGGACATACATTGGGGACATGTGTATCACCATAACAAAAACAATCTTTCGAAAATCGAATATACGTCGTCCATGAAATTTTAAAAGTAACCTTTTTCTTAACAAACCTTGTCTTCTTCTTTCGTATGGTTATAATTGTTCCTGGATATTTAATGATTCCCATTGACTGGGAGACTTATCAGTCTTCGGTTTCTTAGGTAGCGGCATAATTTGTAGTCGGAGTCTCACTTATTTTGGGTGCTGCTTCACTCACTGCCCTACCTACACGCGCGGTAACATTATTCAAGCTGGTGAACAGTGCGGCGGATACAACCATTGCGTGCGTGTGGCACACTACTATAATATATATTACTATACCCAACATAATTGACTATAATTTCAGTGGATTCCTACACGGTCATGTATCCTATCTTTCTGATGACTGCCAAGCCTGCCTTATGCTGCTCACAGTGCAGAGAGATGCCTTCTTCGTTCTGTCCCAAGCCAAACACACTATCACTGAAGTAAGAAAAATGCATTTCATACTTCAATAACAATCATAATTGTACAATATTTAAACTATTATCCTTTGCTACCACATATCTTAACCCCTAAAGTTGATTTGTTCCTTTTAGTGCACCTTATGATAGCAGTAGAGTCGATTTGTCCCCTTTCCAGAAACAACAATGGCTTTTGTGTTTTTTCACTTCTACAATATGGGTCTCTTCAATATCCAGGTTCACTCCTTCCTTTCCACAAAAAATCCCTCCACACAGCATCCCCAAAGATGACCTAGGGAGTGTGTGGAGTTAATGTAAAATTTAAGCAGTTTTAGACGGAGGGAACACCACGCTTTCATGAAATGTATGATAATACCCAAATAACCAGTCACTTGAATTCAAACAAATTCGGCAATCCGCATGTAGAAGGTTTCACTCAACAGAAACCGGACTTCTTCGTATGCTGTCAGATATAACTCTAGCCATATAATCAGGTAAGTTAGCACTTATCGCACTCTTAGACATGAGTGCAGCGTTTGACACGATTGATCACGACTTCCTCATTAAGAGATTAGAGAAAACATTTGGTTTGCGTTCCGATATCAAAAATTGGCTGGCGTCATATTTATCCAATCGCTATCCAATGGCGTCACATTTATCAAGTCATGAAGGTTGGAAATAAATTCTCAAACTTTGCAACACTTTCTTCAGGGGTACCCCAGGGATCCGTTTTAGGTCCATTTCTTTTCATCCTTTTTACAAATGATGTCGCCAAAATAATCAATCGCCATAAGTAACCAAAATAGTCATTTGGTCTCGTGTTCCACTGCTACGCTGACGTTTATTTTTACTGCACTCCAAACGAAGTCAACAGTCTCAAAATCCATGTAGCTAAATGCCTAGAAGCAATAACTCGTTGGATGTCTTCAAACAAGCTAAAGCTGAACCCATCTAGGACTGAGTTTCTCTGGGCGACCACAAACAAACGCCAACATTTCATAGACGATTCGCCTGTTTCCATTTCACTGAAAAATGTGCAAATTTCATGATGCCAGAGCTGTTTAAGAGTTCTTGCTTCTTCAGACACCAGACAAACAGATTTTCAGAACTATAAACCAAGCATCAACCATTTTTGGGGAAATTCCCTAGAACTGAGGAAAAGAAGAAAAAAACGTAATCAGATTATTTTAATTTGGGGAATTTTGTGTTTTTAATGTTTTCCAGAAATTAAGAAGAACCAACTGCCTGGAAGCAATAAACGAAGCCATGCTGCAAAGCCAGACTCTCCCAACCACCAAACCTTTGAGACACATTGGCATCCCGGAAATGCGACATTTCCTCTACAAATGTCGTTCCACCGCCCAACTCTTCAGCTCTGATGTTGCGGACTACACATCCTACAGAACGGAGCCAGGGAACTCCAACGGTTCGGAATCTGGCGATAATTCAAACTGCAGTTTTACGGCGAAAGAAAAGGACACAACTGTGAAAATGCCCATCCCGGGAAGCACGGAAACTATGAATATTCCGCAACCGAACTATCTGGATAATTATAGGAAGGTGTGCGGACAGATCCACTGTTCTGCAAGACCTGCCAAACTTATTTTCAGAGTTAATACGGAGTCCACTGTGTTAGCTTGGGTATGTAACTTTTTACATCTCTTGTCTTGTTATTATCTTCCGGTACCTGATGTATGGCAGTGAGACATGGAACTGGCAGAGGATGGATAAAAGTAGACTGAAAAAAGTAGCTATTGAAATGGCACATACGTGCCTCAAAGATCGAGTCAAGTATGATAGTGTGAGAAATGTTGAGATTCGCAAAGAATTCAAGGTTCGATGTAAGCATAATAAGAAAGGGATCTAAGGAGAATATGGGATGCGAATGTGAATGATGGAAGAAGTCAGGGACACCCGAGGAAGACATGGCACGATCAAGTGAACCAAATACTTAAGTTGGGCATTGTCAGGAGTCAGAATAACAGAAGGATATATACGAGATGATGTATGAATGGGAATGAAACAAGGAGTGTTTGCCAAGACCGAGTCTTGGCAGTCTATCCTCTCTGTGTGCTGTAATTAATCAAAGTGGACCTTTTAGTATGTGTGTCAGTAATTCGTATTATTATTTTGTAATCTGAATCTGACAGGTCGGCCGTGCCGATAGTTGACAACAATTCTTAGATTGACAAGTGAATAAGTCGCATTTTTACGATTTTACTTCGAATACCTACATGAATTTGAAGGGACGCCTGTGAAATTTGAATATTCGGAGATTTTTTATGTGAATATTTCGAATTACACAGGATTTTGTTATTTCCAAATTCGGATTTCGAATTAACGGGGTTCTCTGCGGGGTAGGTACCAGAAGGTATGGGGTAAGTAGGTGTAGGAGAAATTCAAATAATATTGTTAGATAATTCCTGATCTGAAGGGTGATTCTGTGTCTTTTGCGTCAGCAGAATGCGTGTTAAATCGGCCGAACACGACACATTTCACAGGTAAATAATGCGCTTGTGTTAGACACCAACTCCTAAAAGTAGTTGCCCTAATGCCAGAGATGATGACACAATTGCCGCATAATCCTCCTTGAGGGATGTTGGTCGCAGGAAAATTTGCTAATCAAATGTCATCGTGTACAAACAACAAAAATAATACGACAATGGATAGTCATTTGGAATACCCATTAGGTTTCATGTTTTTAAGTAGGTAATTAATCCATTCAACACACGACAGGCATAGGCAAGCCATTGAAACCTATAGAAAATCCGAAATTTGACAGCTGATAACTGACCCCTTTCGATATCCGATAGATTTTGCCTTTTTTTCTTAATTGTCTTGTAACACAAAATATATAAAATCACCCTTTTAGTAAAGTTGTCATTCTTTAATAAATAAATAAGTCAAAAATATTGCTAAAATTGGGAAGCAACTAATAGTCTCTTATAAAATGTATCATTTCAGGTTACAGCAGGCTTCGAGCTCTACGTAACCTTTGACCCCCTGATAGAGAAGAACCTGGCCATCGCGGCCGTGGACAAACTCCTTCGCTGGATCAAGAAGGAAGAAGACCGCATCTTCATCATGAACGCGCCCACGTTCTAGCACTCGAGGTTTGGGGTGCCATCTCTTGGCAGCCTCATCAAGCACTCAGTAAGCCGTGGTTCCAGCAGTGAAGAGACATAATTATTATATCCCTATTGTGATAAATATTGAGGTTATGTTACAGACGATATTCATTTTTTCAGCTTTTTTCATGAAATCAATTTATGCAATCTAAATTATAATATTAAGGAAATGTTTTTTGTCGTTGTTTGCATTCGTTTCCATCAATTCCCACTGCAGATCAGAAAATAGAAATCAAAGATAAATTTGACACCTTAGCAATGCACCTTCTAGAGATATCTGTTCCAATTACGTCTACCGATCAGTTCCAATATTCCAATTACAATTGATTCATTGTTTTCATTATTTTAACTTGTCCAAAAAAAATTATTTTATTAAGATGGCACATTATCAATGTATTGTTTACTTACGCACACCCGCTATGTACGTATACTATATAATCAGCATTTGAGAAGTACACCAAGAGCAGTTGTTTTCTGTCGTGCTTTAGATTTATTGACCTGTTGTTTAGCAAAAGTATCACTTACAATTATTTTTGCAAAAATTGACCCGAATGAGTATTGTCTTTTGATAAAATGTAACCTCTGTTTCATAGAAAATTAATTATTGTAATAAATAGAGCTCATTCTTTGTTTTGTATAATTAGATAAATTTATAAATTAATGTTAATAATTAATAAAAATATTGTGTTCAAATTTTATGCTATTTGTATTGAAATACAAACATAATATATTCTGCTCCAAATTATGATATATGTTATAATTTTAAAAATATGCATAATGAAGTATTTTAAACTTCTTTTTAAGGTTAAACAGAATACACTTTATAATCAATACATTGCATTCACAGATGGCACCCATTCAATTATTTTAGGAAAAAACACTCTTACAAGTTATGCTTTAAAATTTTAAGATTAATCATTTGTTTGTACCCATACATAAGCAATATGAATAAGAATAAAGAGTTTTATCCAGTGGCGGTTCTTCACAGGGGGACAATGGGGACAGTCCCCACCAGTTCCACTCGAAACCTACTGTAGGAAATAACAGTCGATGCTTTGTCTTCACTAAAATGTATGAATTTTTGAAACATAAAAGCAATTAACATTTGCAGAAATAAAATGCAAAAAAAAAATCCGGATGATTATAAGACACGAAGCGCGTACAGCGAACAATGTACGACGCATGAGAACGGCGGGTCTATTTCTCAGTGCGCAGAATCCACTGCGCACTTAGGGGACAGCCCGAACTCTCCCCATAGGCGATATGGTTCATTCCTTGCGTTGTTTCGCGATCGTATGGAACCGCGCATGCGCACCCATATGTGAATTCAAATACCGTGGGGATTAGGCTTTGGATCCCCACTGAATCATTAATTTGTTTGCGTAGTTACGGGCGGGAATCGCTCGCGTTCAAATTAAATTCGATAATAATCTTGCAAGATAAAACTTTATTTTTATTAAACTATATTGTAAATTGGTATATATCAATAGACATTTTATTTTGTGTTTAGATATCCGATTAGCATGATTAGACCATCAACTTTTTTTGAGAAATTTTATATTATAATCCCCATCACCCAAAAAGTGCTCGAGCCGCCGCTGGTTTTATCCATATACAAACTTGATAAAGGCATACAAATACAATATTGGTTTAAATCACCGATACAATATTGTATATTTATACCTTTAAACTATTCATTCATATTCATATTGCATAAGTACGGGCGCAAACAAATAATTCATCTCATTAAGCATAACTTGCAAAAGGTGTTATTCCCTAAAATAATTATTAGCACCATCTATGAAAGAGCAGATTATGAATTCTTTTAAGTTAACCCTTAATAATACATTTTATTGATCAGTCTTTTTTTTTACAACAGTACCTAAGCAGTGGTTAGATAATTATTTATGGCTGTTGTGAGTTTGCCAAAATTAATGTGTTTATATAAATATTTACATAATATACAAAATAACTATTTGTAAAATAGAGATGAATAAGCGAGCATGCAATATACGAGGGTCGTTCAGAAAGTAACCACCGTTTGGCTAAAGTAAAAAACCTCCGCAAAGATACAAATATTTTATTACTTTTCTCTTAGAACTATAGCTTTCTACTGTTTTTCAACATAGTCGCCATTTAAATTCAAGCACTAGTCGTAATATTTCACCAATTTGCAAATTCCGTCTGTATGAAACTCGGCTGCCTGGGAATGTAACCAACCTGTCAGCATTTTGAAGAACTTCAACGTTATCGAAGTGCAGGATCCCATACAACCTCTTCATTTTAGTCAGCTGGAGCCAAGTCCAGGATTTACGGGGGACAGGGAATGTTTTCCCAGCACTTTGATAATGATGAAGGTCTTAAAAATTCTGTGACAGGTTGGGTTAAGTTTTCGAAATGCTTGTTACAAGTGCTTGATTTTAACCCCTCAGGCACACTCTGTCAGATGGTCAAAATATATCACTTTGTAATAAAATTCAAATAAATGGATTATTTCTGTTTCCGAATACAAAAAACTGTTTGTGAAAGGTGATTAAATAAGCTCTCAAATTTTATGATTAAAAAACATATAATTTTAAATATAAATTTTTTTAAAGCAAACATAAAAATGTTTGAAAAAGGCTCACCTTCCTTTTTTCTAACTAAAATTGCTGATAATGAAAAAACTAAAAACACACATAATTTAATAGAAATGTATTATAAACATTATCATCCCCTTAATTTTTCGTTGTTTCATGTAAAAATAATTAGTTATAAAATAATTAGTAAATAAAAATAATTATTGAATTCCCAAACCTTCATTTTTTTTTTTAAATTGCGGTTCATAAAGATGTACATTTTAATTATTTTGTGGTTAGCTTTTAGATTTGAATATAAAGTGTGATGTTTTCTCTTTCTAACACTATTTAGATCATATTTCTCACTTTGATAGTAAGCGAGACGCAACAATTTTTATGACCTATATGTGTTTTTCCCAAAAACCAACAATTAGCCTAAGGGGGTAAATGGCGATTATGTTGAACAGTAGTGGGAAGATGTAGTTAAGAGGCACACAATAAAATATTTGTACCGGGTTGTTTGTATAAAGTATTTGTATGGTTTTTTTATTTATAACCAATCTGTGGTCACTTTCCGAATAGCCCTCCTACTTAGTTAGGTTTTTCAAATATTGTATTAATAATAATATTCATTAATATAACCTTAAGTACCTCTAATTTACTGATTTATTATAGTACGAAATCCGATTCTTTTAAATCGTATGTTATAATATACACAGTCAAAAAATATCCCCAGAGAAGCAAAAAGTATGAATTACAGTTTAACTTTGCAGGCAGCCAAAAAGTAACTAACACACCAATGGATGATTTCTTCAATAATTGATTGAATAGTGAAAGTTGTTCCAGGTTTCCACTGAGTTTAACTATAAAGATAAGTGTGTCAAGCTGCACTGTGGCGACACTGTCAACAAAGTTGCGCCGTTATGTAAGGCAAAGAATGAGATTAAGGATTTTCTTTAGTTCAGGTCTGTCTTTTTATTTCAATTTGTTGTAACTTTTTTGATTTTTAATTTTTTTATGAGTACTTACTTTCTAATGCAGCTGTTTATTAAAATATTCAATTCTAAACTTTCAATGCTTCAGCTGTGAAACAAAATTAAAAATCTAAATAAAATTCAAATGGCACATTTTCAAATGATTCTTATGTATTTTCATCATATTATTATTTTGTTAACTAATGTACAGTGAAAATGCACTTGTATAATTACCGTGACGATTCACAGTTACGGTACCGTGATGACAAAAAAAGGCAATAAACATACATACCTTATCGCTATAATGCAGCTGCAGCTCTTTCTTACATATTAAATAATGGTGAGACACAAAACAAACAAAATATGTGTGTCTGCTTCTTCCAAAGTACTACTTTTTTGCGACGGGAATTGTGTTTCATTTTCTTTATATGTGCGAGGGAGACGTATGATAATGATTGTATGTTTCCTTTGGGGTGTGCAGACATACGTTCACCTTTTGTCTCATTTTCGACCGTTGTTATTTACTGTGTGAGAAAGAGCTGCAGCATTAAATGTTTAAGAACAAAAGCAAAACCATTAGCGCATTAACATTTGATGTTTTTGAATTTTTTGAATTCACTCACACTTCAATATTATCCTCGTAACTATATTCCATGCTTTCAAAATTATCGTCAACGGCAAGTAATTTTGGTAGAGGTCTACGGAGATATCATGGTGCAGTGCATCATCTCTCTTATCATGTGTGAGAGAGATGCAAGAAAATTATGACTTTTTCCTTTGGAGGAAACAGATCTACGTACATTGTGCAGCATTATAGCGATAAGGAAATTATGTATATTGCTTTTTTTTGCCGTCGCGATACCGTAACTGTGAATCGTCACGGCAATTATAAAAGCGTCCAATAAATTTTGTTTCGTGTTACAAGCTAGTTTTAGAATAGTTAATCTGTGATTTTATTCAAAATACAAGATGATCAATTTGTGGTTTATAGGCACATTGAGATTATCAGTTAATTACAATAATTCTTGCCTATTATACAACAAAATAATAATAAATGTACCGCATAATATAAAAAGAGATGCGTGATTAGTCAAGAAAGGTAATATTAAATCTTTATTACTTTCTAGGTAGGCGTTTAAAATTGTTTTTTTTTGTGTCAGCATCACAGATTATGGTTTTTTGTTGCTAAAATGAAAATGTTGCATGTACCTACGTGTTTTATTTGTTATTCACATGTCATATTTTTTCACATACATTAGGTAGGACATTTAACCCTTAATGTGCTGAGAAATCCACCATGGACTTCTGACATTTGTGTCCTCATAGTGCCGATGAATCCACCGTGGATTTAGTAGTAGTCCACTGCGCTTTCCCTGGTTTTATTGTATTTTGTAACAAAATGGCCTGCAAAATTTTTTTCATTCGGTGGCCAGGGAAAAAATGTATCATAAAATTATTCTAGACCAGTCTTTTCCAATTAGTTTTTCCTGAAACTGAGTACCCCTTGGAGAAAGAATCTAAACTCACATACCCGTTGTCGCCAGAGTGAAAAAATATAGTTTTTAAATATTTTGACCAACAATAGAAGTAGACCTACCTCCCAGAGCGTAGTACACATTAACCTCTCATCTGTCGCGAGCCCGCCGGCGAGCCCAAAAATTTTTTTTTTTTTTAAATGCGATTTTAACCCTTGTGTATAAAGAAACTGTATGAAGGACAAGGTCAGAATCGCTTGCGCCAATATCAATCTAGGACCTAGGTACTATTTGATTATTGTAGCTACTCTGAATTATTGTAAAAGAATTTTCTATGAAATTTGTGGGCATTTTTTCTAAATACCATCCAACGTTCAACGGGTTAAAATTAAAACACATTTGGGACTAACTACCATATGTATTCCTCTTTACCCAGAATACTAATGGAAGGAAACAATTACACCAAGTCCGTGGACATCTTCAGTTTATCTTTAAACAAATATAAAATATTGTTACTGAAGCAGTTCAGTTATGTACAATAAATATTGTATTTATTACCATTAATATGTAAAAGCCCTGAAAAAGGGCGTTGATCAATAAATAAATACTTTTGAAGAAAAATCTTTAAAAATAAAATATTTATGTACATATAATAATATACAAAAACAGTATCCATTTTTTATTGTGAATATATTGTATTAAAATAGATTACAGCTCGATACACCTAACTTTAATGAATGATTCCCCAACTGCAAAGTTAATTGTGTCCATCTGTAAGTTCATCGCTTTAAATATAATTAATAGTCAATTGATTCATGTTGGAAGCTTTGTGAGAAGTAAGCAATATTTTACATAATATTTTTGGTGTGCCTAAATAGGGGTAATTATTTTATTTCTTATAATTTATATGCCTTGTTGATGCAATGGGTCCCCGACCCGAATAGGATAAGGGGAAGAAGAAGATGAATTATATGCACAATATGTACATAATTAAAGTAAAATTGTTGATTTCAGTAACCCTAGCCCAATGTTAATAAAGTTCTATTCGATGTATTATAATTAATATTATAATAATGTATTATATCTGTAAATGCATATGAAGTATGTATAAATGAATATTTAATCTTATCTATTTTGTAAAGTAAATTTAATAAATAAAAATATACGTTTATTGAAAATAAAACTTAATTTTTTAAAATCTTAAACCAATAACAGTATAGGTCTGTCAATCTTAGTTGACTTCATCACACCTCACACAGATGCATAACTTACATACAGCATGTTTCATTTAGACTAATAAAAATAAAAACATTTTTTTTACGTCAGCTCCACACAGGAGGCCCTGAGGAAAAAAACATTCCCTCAGTCTATCGCATCTTTGGAGATGCCGTGTGGAGGATCTTTTTAGGAAAAGGAAGGAGAGGAAGTTCTGGGAAGGAAAGAGGTATGAAGGGTGGGTAGGATCTAGGGGTTGATGTGTCCAGAAGGATTTCAAGATGGCTCAAAACACGGGGATTAAATTCAACATTCAAAATGAAGAGCAGCAGTAATAATTTAACATAAAAATATACTGTAGTGTTAATCATGTAGTTTCAGCATCCTTCAATAGATGTCGCTAGTATAGTCAGTAATACAAAGTTTTTCAATATCCCAACAAATGGCAGTAAAGTACGATATCAAAAGAGTATGTTCAATAAAATCGTCGTTCGTGTCTCATATAGAAACGGTGATTGTTGTAGGCTTCTGAAAGTAAGGTGAGCACCTGTAGTCCGTCAGCTGGCATCCTCAGAACTACTTAGAGCCTGGTCAAGTAAAGACATCGAGTTCAGTTTAATATTCATTATAATATAATACGATAACTTAACAAATCGACTAGTAATCACACAACCCTCAAACTTATTCGTAAGTTACCCAACACATCTAAAGTCATATTAATCATTGGAAACTAACAGATACAACAAATATAAAAATTCATTATTACTGTTTTGTATTCATAATTACTTAATGGTTTTGCAATCTACGTCAGCACAAGTGCAGTTTTGTAGTTATTCCGGCCTTGCCCTGATGATAGCCAACCTCCTATAGGAGAGGTCACCAGAAAAAGAAGTTGATGTAGCATCACAGACAGCAATTGAATCCAGGATCTACTGACTTCATATCAACAGCAAGGAACATTATTGAAAAAAAATTGGTTGTAAAGCCGGTTTACGGACGGTAATTTTACACGATAACGTCATAAGATAACTTTTACATAGAATTTTACAGTCACAAGCCGAACGCCTAGGCTGATCGTGCCTCTCTATCGCTTGTTCCGCGCTCTCACTTGCACGCTCGGCTCAGGCGGAATGTGACAATGAGTCATGCTTTTTCGTGAGTGCAGCCGGCTTCATCGATTTATAAGACCTTATCACGTCAATAATAAATAAAAAAAAGAAATTAAGTAAGTTTGGATATGTTAGAAATAACATTTTATTTTTGTAATTAAAATATACATACATACATAGAAAATATTTTTCATCGTATTTAATATCTTCTGTCTCGTTCTCTCCGTCTTTGGTCACCTTCGTATCTATCACCTCTGGTGTCCACGGGCGGCCTGTGATACCTCTCTCTTTCTCTGTCCCCCCTGTTATGACGCCTATCTCTCTCCTTTTCCCTCAGCCTGTCTCGGCTCCGCGAGCGTTCCCGCTTTCGATCTTTGTCTTCTTTTCGATCGGAACGCCTATCTCGTTCCTTTTCTCGGGATCTGAAAAACAAAAATATTAATAAAATCATTTGAATTAATGGTACACAGTTATGTTCAATTGTAATTTGAATTTTAGAGTGGAAGATAATTTCGGTTTTGCTCCGATGAACAACACAATTCAGAATTGAAAGGATGATCTTGGGGGTGTAATATTACAGCCGGCTCTGGGCACTTGACATTCTTGTATAGTCATGATATTTTAATCCTACTCCTAGCGCTTAAATGGGCCCAGAATTCTATTTAGATCTCGTGCATTTAATTATCAAAGTCTCTACTCTGAAGTTATCTGAAGCCCATTAAACTTAACAAATCAAATTAAAAAACTAACAATAGTCCACACCATTGTTTATAAATAAATGCAAAGGAAGTATCGCTGTAGGAGTTTTCTAGTTTAATCTTATTAATTAGATTCTTATATACTGTTTAACGTTGGTAAGGTAAAATCCACATTAAGGCAGCGCTTCCCGGCCCAAAAAGAAGAAGATGGAGAGATATGTAATTACGAATGTTGGACAGAGCGCGCTAATATTTTACGTGATAAAAATGAAGCGAAAATGCTTAATAAAACATGACTCGTTTAAAATAGAGCAAAAATAACATATATATTTTTTTAAGAGCTTAAAAACTTCAAATGTTTAAGGGAGATATGTAAGAAATCTGTCGAAATTCAGATAGCGTCGGCTTAAGCCTGGTTTAATCTCTCAAATGTCTAAAATACCCACCGGATTTGAAAAATTTGTATCTGTCGAGCGCCTGCATATTCAATTGGTAATCCGGAAACAATACTTTCTGTTTGTGGAATTTTACCTCGGCACACAACGGAGATTTTAGGTTGCGGGAGGGTTAAGGCCTTTTTAACCATTACGAATGCTGCGGTAATAAATCAAGTTTTTCACTGTTCTGACCTTTTACACGCCACGTTAAATTTACACGTTAGGGGATAAGTCTATTAACCTACATAACCTACAGATGCGCTGCTTCCCTTTGTTTTCTAGTTAAAAAGCTTTGCACTTATTTTTTTCTAGCCGTAAACAGCAATACTACAATCAATTTACTAATAAAGGATGCACACAACAAAACAACCTACCCCGGAGCAAGGCGAAATACGTATACAATCTCAATGCTAGTAAAACGCACAATCACACATACCAACAACATCATCCTCAAAGGACTCGCAGCGTTTAACACGAAACGACCGGTGAGCGGAAACTCAGAACCTCCTTTGAAGAGTCATTAAAAGTGATATATAAAAATTGGATAGTTTATGTTAGGTTAGTTAAGGTTATGGGCTATTTATAAATTATTTTTTTATAGCATTTAAGACTTTTCAAAGAAGTGTTCGAGTTGAGTTGATTCTGAGATTCTGAGACGTGGAACCGAAACGATCCACCCCGAAGCGACGCGAAATACACATACAATCTCAATGCTAGTAAAAGGCACAATGCTTACACACAAATCAGAGACTCGCTGCGTTTAACGCACGTACAACAAAATGACCCGGCCATACTGGATGCTATAAGGTATTCAGTATCCAAAACACTGGGACGATTTCGCGCACACATATTCACCCCCGCCTTCACAGATCTTTGAAAGGTAAATAGGAGTCTGGCAAGAAAAATAAATTAAAAAGAAGTGTCTAATAATATTATCAAATAAAAAAACGCATTTACCGAAATCCAATCTGATAATTTAACCTATTTTTGCTAGGAAAATGCCTATTTTATATTGATATGGCGGACTTGCAAATAAAATCACATCATACCTGTGCCTTCTGTCTCGGTCTTTATCCCTCGTTCTGTTCATCTTCTCCTCCGTCTTGGCGGGTTTATGGTTCTCCTTTCTATCTGTGATGTCCTTTTCATCTTCGGATTGGACGTCTTCCATGTCGTCTTCCAACGCTGAAACCTTTGGCTCCAATTCATTATTTTCTTCCAAAACATGTCGCTTTTGTATCCTTGGCAATATTATATCACAGAGACGTTCTTCCCTCACTAATTCGTCGATAAACTCATCCATATGCAGTAGTTCGAAGTTGGCATCTCTCTTTTGACGGCGGAGTTTTCTGTTGTCATTGTAAAGTGGTTCCAGATACTTGTAGCAATCCGTCGAACTTCCAGTTAGACGCATGTAAAAGGCACCCAAGGCGCGGACATATTTGAACTCTTCGTTTTTAATAAATTCGACCACGATCTCTTTCTCAGGCTGTATTTGTAACATTTTCAAAATAAGACACAAGAACGGCGTGGGGTGAATGTGACCACCGTGTACACCGCCGATGAAGCGTAATTCCATGGCCTTGTCCACCAAAAGTTCCGAAGTGAGGGCAAAGCACTGTTCTTTCCAAAACTTGCAGTCATAAATTCTTGATCTGATGATCTTTTCAATAAGATATTGAGGATTTGTTCCGCGGACGGACTTCGCGTCCTTCACCGTCCGGTTGGCCATTTTTTCTGTTTGACAGATGTAGTGTCATAGACAGTTTAGAGATTTTTGTACTGCCAGTGTAAAAATATAACTTATTGAAATAGGTACTTGTGTAAACCATAGACTAAGCGCCTCCGTACATGGAGCTACTTACAAGCTATTCTAGCCTGATGCGCGTAGCACGCACACCGCTCGTGGGTACCCGCCATACAATTTTGCTGTTGTTCGTACACGGCGGTACGCGACGGATGTCCGGTTGAAGTCGGTAGCATGCTACCGACGGTGCTGGTAGCGCGCTACGCGTTGCAGCATTCGTGTCTACTACTTTCGTTTGACGTTTGACAGAAATGGCGTCTGAACATGAAAGTAATGTTAGATTTGTTCTGAAAGTGGAAAAAAGTGCGTGTTTATATAACTTTACATTACCAGAATACGCAAAAAAGGATTTAGTGGAGAAGGCATAAATTATTGTTGGAGAAAAAGTCACTTGACATCGTTTGACATCGTGTTAACTCCATGGCTGCACCTGAAAAATGATCAAGTTCAGTATAATTCGCGTAGCGCCGTGTACGGAAACCCGCTTTAAAAAGTAGCACATTTGCAGGGTACTTGTGGTTGTGTCACAATCACGTAGTTTGTAAGTATCTCCATGAACGGAGGGCCTAAAGCTTATACGTCTTTCTTTCCATTTTTTGTAAAAATTTGACTGTTTTTTGTAATAATGACTGGTTTATTTAATCAACTGAATATTTGTTTTTACTATTTCTCTGTATTTGAATTATTATTGCGTGTTGTACTTTGGGACAATTTGTATAATCATCTGAATATTTGTCTTCACTCATTTTCTGTGTCTGTTAATATAAGTTAGCTTTCTTTCTGTTAATATAAGTATGGTACAGTTAAAAGTGACCGAATTGGATATCGACACCTTAGCTCAGTGGATAAGAGCGCCCAACCCGGAAAGTAGGGAGGTCCTGGGTTCGAGTCCCAGAGGTGCCAATATCTTTTTCTGATTTTTCTGTTTCCAGATTTTCGATTGAGTCTCGCTCATAATGTCTTCATTTAATTAAATATTACAGTTTGAGGTTTTACTCATAAAGTTAAAATAATAAATAATAATAACAAAGATTTTTTCATATGGCCAAGATCACTCTGGGTTCAGGCCAAATAAATAAATTAAATGTAATAATTTGGGTAAAAATTTCTTTAAAAAAAGTTCATAAAAGGGTATTCAAAGCGTTCAGGCCGCCACATAGAAAAGTAAAGTTTACTAAGGAAAGGTGATGGTTTGCAATGCCGGTCCTGTGTGGGCACAATTCGAGCAGTCTGCTCTGGGCGCCGACCTCCAAGGTCCCATGAAGCCAAGGCGCTGATGATTAGGAACACCTAACACAGCACCCTTTTGCCTTGACCAGGCGATATTTGGCTCAGGGCCGGCCCTAACAGTGCATTGCATTGTGGGACTTTCTGCAGTGTGAATATTTTTACTCAACACACTGCGCGGCTAGGGTATTTCTACCCTTTACGCCAGTCTTACATGAATGCCTGGAAAGGCATTGCTATCAAATATTTTTATATGAATATTGTACACCAATCTCTTTGTAAGGGTCCCAACTATATGTATATGTATAATACGCAAAAGATATGCATTTATTTATGATACGAGATTGTGAAATCTTTTTATCTCATCTTTGGTGTGCAAGAATATTTTATCAAAAGGGAATTGACACCTTGGCACTGGAGATGCACAAATTGTTATTTTTTTGGAATGTTTTTGTAATGTAATTAAATAATTTTTTACAGATAAAATGTCACTAATGGCCCATTACTGGCTTTAACTTCTGTATATGGAGTCCTTTTACAAAGTTGGCTATAATTTTTATAGTCGGGGTGTGGTGAGTACTAAGTAAAAAATGCATTCAATGTACACACTATTTGTAGATACTATCAAAGATATATTGATTGGAAACAAAATACATTTCCTCACGTTGGATCCTTGTTTTCACCCGCCTGATGTGCTTTAAGTCAAATACCGTAGAATAGTTATAATACCTTGACATTTCCCTTAGATTCTGAGGGCAGTATGCTACACAAGCGCTTCCTAGCAGCGAGAGTTGTGCAGCTTGATTTGCTTTCAAACATTATGTTTTTTTTTTGCCACGTTACACTTGTACGCACACTGGTGCAGTACTGACTGTCGGACATTTTGGCTACAAAGAGTACACGAATTTAGGCTCTTTCTTGAAGGAGTTCTCAGAAAAACTAATTTGGAAACACTCTTTCAGGGTATTTGCTTGCATGAACAGAGATGCAGATGTTAGTGTTTAATTTGTGGAGTCGAATATATAAATAGTATGTTCAGTGTATAGAGTTATGATAATGTTGAATTTTTAATGATGAAATTTGAATATTGAATTTAAATAGACCGATCTGCCAGCCTTCCAACATCATAAAACTTTTAATGAAAAAAAAAAGTTGTTCATCTTGAAATCCCACACTGACACTGTATGAAGGGTATGGAAGTCATAATCCTGATTTTAGTAATGAGTATGTTAATAAAATGCGAATTAATTTTCAATAATGATTTTAATACTGTGGTCTGGATGCTTGATTCTATTTATGTCAATAAAAATATAGTTTTTTTACCGTGCAATTTTTAAAAAAATTATTACAAAAATTATTTTCGGTTGAAAGGGAAATGCAAATAAAAACAAATCAATTAAATGCATACCTACTTTATTACATGATTACACAAATCTATTTTTATGGTAGCATTTTACATGGCAAATTGGCTACACACTACATTATAAATTTACCAAAGATTGGAATATTATAAATATTATTATGATAAATTATTTTTCACTTTTTTGTAAGTACCTACAATTATTTGTAAAAGATTCAAATTAATAATCTGAGCAACTATTTTCCAAAGATTGAAGACAATTTTAGCGACGCTCAGACAAAAATCTGAAACAAAAAATCAGAAAAAAATTCGGTATGCGACCGAATTTCAGTTTCAGATCTTCGTTTGAGTGTTGCTAAATATTGTCTTCAATGATCAAATATTTACAATTTGAGATTTTACTCAAGTTAAATCAAAAAAATATATATTCTTCATGCCGTTGCAATACAGTTTGATGACAACACCAAAAAAGAAGAAATGTTTCAAGAAAAGCTTCCATATTACAAAGAAATAATATTTTGAGGAGAAAATATAAATGTATACTTAACTAAAAATAAGTTTTAGAAAAACTATATTAAGAACTAGGTAAATTAAAATACATATTATGTACAAGTATTTTCAACCATTTCTAGAGTTCTGACTTATTTCTTACGGAAACATCAGAATTTATAGACACGCAAAATTCAAGAAATGATGTTGATAATATTATTATTATTCATAATTAAAACAATTGGATAGTAATTTAATTTAGCAGTCCATAAGGTTAAATCCAACAAAAATAAAATAACTTTTCTATTATACAAATTTTACACCACATAATGTAAGATATTATTTCTTTATACACAATACAATTATTTAAGTAATGTTTTCTTTTTAATTAATTTTTTAACACAGAATTAAATTATAGAATAATAAAATATTCTGCTTATGAATGACAAAAAAACTTCATAACTGTAAATATGCAGAAATGATTAGAATTTTATAAAAAAAGGTGTTCTTTGTTTAACTTAACTAGACAACAACAAAAATTTTAAAATCATATTGACGGTCCCGAAGAATAATGTCAGATCTGCTAAAAATTGAAAATCGTTCTGTTGGCTATTTATTGATTTATTTTGTTGATTTAAAAGTCTGTATTTTCAGAATTTTGAATGAAATAGCCAATATCAAATAAACGCTATCTTTCTTGATCTCAAAACTAGTAAAAATAATGAAACGAAGCTTTACAAAACTACAAAATCGCACAACCGATATTGTTCTTCGGAACCGTCGATATGGGAGATTCATTTTCTAAAATTTTCTAAGTAGATCTTTCTAATATTTATTTTCAGCAGGTAAAAAATCAAATAATTAACTGACTTTACTTTTTTTATGTGCAAATAAAATAAACTCTTGAAGCGATTTTGAGGTTTGATAAAAAAAAATTACCTGCATAGAAAATTCTTAAGAAAATATTGTTTTCTGAAACAATATATTTTTTTATTATAAACTACTTATTTACAAATTTAATGTCAAAATTTTATACATTAATGTTTGAATATATATATATTTTTTTTTTATAGAACAATTGACAATCAATAAACGAAATATTAAAGAAAAATGTGAAGAAACTCAAGTTGTATATGGACAAAGGGAAAATTTACATTTAAATAAAATTTATTTAATTTCAGCCTTGGGAGTGTAAAGCTTCAATAATTGAAGAAAGTGTTTAAAAGATGAAAACCAACGATTCGTCTATAACCACTGTAGGGATAGTTACCCAAATTTGGGTAGGTGTTTTTTTTAAGTTATAATTTTGTAGTTTTTTTTTCAATTATAAAACCTAAAAATATGGGACAAGTGGTGAAATCTAGGCGGATTCATTGGCTTTACCAGAGTAAGCAGCTCATATGTTGAAGGTTTAAATATCTGGGAAGTTATATTGCGGGGCCAAATGTCAAATGACTACCCTGGTGAACTTTATTAAGGTTAACTTGGCTTTATTGGGACAATAAGCGTACCATAGCTGTTGTGTCCATATGATGTATAAATGGGGCCTTAAAGAGTCGGAGATGTGTGAATGCGGTGAGGTGCAGACCACCGAACATGTGGTCAACGAATGCCCGCTCCATTCATTCCCCGGCGGGATTGATGAGGTCCACAGGGCAACGCCTGAGGCCCTAGACTGGCTCGCAGACCTAGATGTCCTCCTCTGACTCCCCCACCATACGAAACAAGAATTGGGACAATGTGGAAGGAATAAAGTAAGATATGAGAGATAATTTTTTTTTTTCATTAGTCATCTTTAGGGAAGCTGTGTGGAGGGAATTTTTAGGGAAAGGAAGTTCTTGGAAGGAAAAGATATGAGGGGTAGGTAGGAATCGGGGAGTCAATGTAAATCCATCCCTCCCACCGTGGTGCAAGGTGATGGATCGAGAAAGTCTGGCTGGAGAGGTTTAGGTTAGGTCTCCCTCAACCAGTCTCTCCCGATCCGCCCCACGCAGTCCATCCCTACAGCGGGACCCATACCAGCCCCCCAAATTGCGACGTACGTCGATAAATAAAATATTCTCTCAAGTTTTGGGGATTGAAACAAAAATTACATAATTTGGTATTAGAAATAGATTCCCAAGTACACCAACAATATCAGAGACTTCTTTTATAAAATAAAACACATTTTAAGTTTCACAGCTGAAAGTTATGCATGCTGCTGGAGTAGTCGCCCCTGTTGGAGTGCTTGGACCGCCCCGTCCGATTGGAGAACTGCGAGTACTGATCTGCATCCATCTGGGGGTGCTGCATCTGGTGGTGCTGCATCTGGTGGTGTGGCTGCATCAGCAGGACCGGCTGCAGCGTCATGGATTTGCGCGAACCCGTCATTGAGCCGGCGTCTGTCACATAGGCATTGTTGACTTCACCTGGAAACCGGACACGGTTAATCTTTTTACTATTGAAAACCAACAATGAAATAAGAATGAGGGGAATAAATGAAGAAAAAAATAAGCCTTCTTCAACATTTACAACAAGCCGCTTTCTTGCTTCGATTCCTTAATCTTTGGAACGTTGAGCTTCTGCAAACTAATACCTTCCTAGTATGAGTGTGTCGAGGTACAAACAGAATGTATTAATGTCAGATTACCATCTAAATATGCCGGCATTCAACAGATACAAATTTTTCGTATCCAATGAGTACTTTTGGCGCTTGAGAAGTTAAAAAGTACTTCTGCAAAACATCCTCAAAGTCCACAAATATTGGATAATAAACCTTGTTGGGCATCTTTCTCCTTTAGCCAACGTTTCAGGCAGCCTTACAGTGGCTTTCATCAAGGCAGATGTGTAGATTGTGGTCTGTTGATGCCTGTCCGCATCTGTTCTGTTTGTAAACGTTGGCTAAAGGAGGAAGCGCAATACGGTTTAATACCCTGAAAATCAATCAACGTGAATACTTTTGGTTGGGTGAATCTTAAATCATAACAGCCCTCTTCTCTCGTGAGGCCTTCAGGGGACCAAGTTGGAGCGAACTCTTCCCTTGTTAGGCCTTCAGGGAACCAAAGGGGTGTGGACTCTTCTGTCGTGGGGCCTTAAGAGAACTGAGGAGTGGAGAGGAGGGATGAAACCCTCTTCCCTCGTGAGGCCTTAAGGGAACCAAAAGGGAGTGGACTCTTCCATTGTGGAGCCTTCAGGAAACTAAGGAGTGGAGAGGAGAGATGAGGCCCTCTTCCCAACCATCGGGGAATGGAGAGGGGAGATGGGATCTGGGAAGACACATTATGGAACCAGAATATTTAATCTCGTTTCCAATGACGACCCTGATGAACTTTATAAAAGGGACCGGTCTACTGTTACAGGAATGAGGAAAAACAGGAGATAGCACAATGCGCCTATGGCCTAAGTGCTCACGGGAACTATATGTAAACTGTTTCCGCTCTATAATAAAAAATAAATAAAAAAAATCCTAACTATTATTGTAAATTGGAGCAAGAACAAGTGATAAATTAAGACTCGAGGACTCTCAAATCGTCGCCGTAGATGTCAAGGGAGTCAAGCCACAAAAACACAAAGCTGAGAAAATGGCCCTCAAAGATTTTTGGTGACAAAAAAGTCACTTTTTTTGTTATAAGTTTTATGTTTTTAAAGATAAAAGGGTGAGTTTTGGACATAGATATTTTTTGATGTTATTTATGCGGCTTAATGTCATAGACTGCTTTAAGTTGAATTAAATTATTCGGAAGTTCAAAAGATGTATCTATGTGTGTTAGATCTATTGGCAATTTTCAAGATTTTCATATTAAATGGAGTGTTTTATGGCTCAAATCCATTGACCACAGCTACTTTGAAGGTTTTAAAACACTTCTGCATACTTAACTCATTTTTGCCAAATTTGTGGCCTGGCTTCCTTGACATCTACGGCGACGAAATGCATATTGCATATTTTTGAGAAGAAGCTCCTAAGCAAATCTTTGGAGCCATAACGTAGGAAGATGGTATCTGAAGTTACAACCAAGAGTTATACCAACTGTTTGAAGAGCTATAAAACTGGGATTGATCCTCTGGGGAGGACATAAAACAAGGACGTAAGATAGTTGACCACTAAAGTGGCTTCTTTGTAATAAGCCTTCAGAACAAAGACCACTGCATTGTTAGTCTTACGAAAGTGGAGGGAGACTGATAGAGACTGGAGTGAAAATATTTCACAGAGCCAAACAAAATGATTATGGTAAAGTTATGAATTGAGATTTTCATGGGTAAAGTATTTTCGTGACAAATTTCTGGGTTATTATGCCGTGTCACGCTTCAGACGACAGCATTACAGTGGGTATAGATTGTGGCAAAGTCTGCCTTCATTTATGTAGAAGTTTTGTATGTTATTTAGTGTGGCGCACATTAATCCTCCTAAGGCTAGTATTTCAGTATAATAATTAGTGAAATTAATGTGGTTTTAGGTGTTTAATTTTCGTGTAGCCATTAAGTACCGGATAACCTGAAGTACCAGCCCTAAGAGGGTTAATGCGGGCGACACGGTATCACTTCTACAAATATAAATACACACTTGACCACAATCTACACATCTGCCCCGATGATGGATACGGTAATGCTGTTCGAAATGTTGGCTTAAGAAGGATGAAGCGCAACAAGGCATAATAAATGAAAATTATGTTTTTTTTTTACATTAGCTCTACACAGAAGTTATGAAAAATAATTCCTATTAGGGCCTATGTCATCTCTTTGGGGATGCTGTGTGGAGGGTCTGTTTGGGAAATGAAGGAGAGGAAGTTCTGGGAAGAAAAAGGTACGAGGATTGGGTAGGAATCTGAAGGTCAGTATGTTCAGGAATGACGGAAGTACGTATCCCTCCCTCCCACTGCAGCGCAAAGCAATGCTGCGAGAGAATCCGGCTAGAGAGGTCAAAAGGCTTCCCTCAACCATGGGCACCCCAGCTAAGTCACCAAAAGCAGCGAATCACTTCGGGTGATCAATGGCAGAGGTGTTGGTTATCCAATAAATGGTTCCAAGGTCAGTGGTACCCATGCCCGCCTCCCAAATTATATACAAAAAATATTAAATAAAAAAAAAAAAATAAAAAAATATTAAATTATATAAATGCTGCAAAATGTTTTTGTGCTATCAAAATTTATGAACAAAATTAAACTTACGGTGGTTACCAATTTCCATTGAGAGATACCTGGCACCGCAAAGAGAAGCTCTTATGTCATGTATCCATCAAGGAATTTAACATACATAAAACTATAATCAACAAACTACGCCAGCAAATCTCATCAAAATGAAGAAACATCAAACAAAAGATCAAATCTACATAGTGGCATCATTTTTATAATAATTAAACATTACATTTACAACATACAAAGATTTAATCACCGAATAAAAATTCACAAAGACATGGTTTCTAACAAGAGGTGATTACGCGACAGCAAGAACAGTAATGACAACAGAGCGCATTGCGTAATCGTAATCTATTACAAAGATTACCACCGTGGCGATTACAATTATCCGCTGGATGGTCAAGTACTCTGTAAGCAATTACGCGCTGTGTGATTTTAGTGGAAAACATCACAGCAGAGTGAATTCAACATAGCCTAGTGAATTTATCATGCATGATACAAATTATACATGCTACCTGGGCCAACTAATAAATGCCACTCATTTTACTTTCCTTGTGTATTCAGTGAACATGGAGTAAGTGATTTGTTATGCCTGTTTTATTTTTTTAAGAAGAAATAAAAATATGGAGGTATCTATTTTTTGTGTGATGGGTGTATTGAATATTTTTAAATTGCTAGTAAATTAAAAGCTATGGTAATACATAAATCAAATGTTTGCCTGCGTTTTCAGACGTCACAATTTTTCACCTCATTTGGATAGGGTTTTAACTTCACTTCACGTTGTTTTGAAATACGAGGTGTCAAAGTTTGCAAAGATGATTTCTCAATTTCCGATTTTGAGATTGAAACTTGTGAAAGTGTTTTAATTGGACATATTATTACCACTGGAGCGCTTTTTGCCACAATATGGCACTATTTAAATACCTTCGATTGCTTTGCTGCCAATTTTGACAAATTTTCCCATATTTGTAAGTAATTAAGTAGAAGTTTACAATTTTAAAATATTTTTTTTATAAATCCTACGAATATGTGATAATCGTCAAAAGATAGGTGAATTCGTTGGATGTATAGAACTATAATCAGTTTGTAGGTCTCCATGTTAAAATTCGGAGGAATGATTTTTTTTATGTGGGCGGAAAATATTCAAAATGATTACTGAAAAATTTCGAGCAATCGGAGAAAAAAGTTTTTAATTGCACTGTCGCTGGAGTGGTTAAAGGAAAATATTTAAATAGGACATAAACTTACCTTATTATAACGGGTTGGGGGGGAGGGTGTTGTAATCGTACTGTGGTAAAAATGCGGTGGAAGGATAATTACGATTTGCTTTGTGTTATCTACATTTTTACTGTAGTATCACACTTCTGCCCGTTTAAATGAAAAAATAATCCTTCGACGGCTCCATCTCATAAGGCTGGTTAAGTAGAGGTGAAATTGCAATTGATGTCTGAAGAGCCGAAGAGCCGCAGACGCCTATGCAAAGAGCCGCAATTTCTGACCCCTGAGCTAGGGCATAATAATTCATTGCACAAGAGTCTAATTACATTCCCCTAAAGCAATTCCAAGCTAGGACCACAATTTAAATATTTTCCATTAAAATATGGTAAACTGAAATACATTAACTAAAACTGTTAAATAGACTACAAAAATTCATATTTAAAACCTTAGAACATTGTAAAACGAAGTTACGAACAATAATGCGGCTCGTAATAATGATTAATTGTCAGATACAAACAAAACCGAGAGTGTACTAAGTTAAATCAGAACCTTGTAAAATAAATCATCGATGATGAAAATACAACACAGTTGGTTCCGAAAAATTTTTGGGGTATACATAGAAGAGAGCAAAAGAAACGCTTTGGCATTCAAAGGTCGTTTTTGGAAAAATGTCAGTTAGAACCCTGTTCAAATGAGGTGACGAATTATAGTATTAAAAATATTATATCGTATTAAAAAAAAACGGCAAGAAACTTCAATATATATAAAAAAATTTGTTAAGGCCAAGACTAACTACAATAGTTTATTCGATAAAGTGACATTTTATTTTTGTCTTTAACTAACCAAGTAGATGTAATATTCTAAATGAAAGTAAAAGGTTGACACTGCAGTTGCAGTGTTTCGTACCGTGCGTGGGCACGATTCTTCAACACTGCAAATGCAGGGCTCCGACCCCTAGGGGTTAAGATCAGGGGTTAGGCTGCCACTACCCGAATTTCTACCGATTTTTTACATATCTCCCAAACATTTGAAGTTTTTAAGCTCTTAAAAAAAAAAATTATTTTTGAAGATAATACCTAGACACGTTCTACACCGAAACGCAAATTATTTGAAATTCCCTCGATAGAAAAAAATCGCAGAGTATGCTCCGAAAATTATTAAAAACACGTCTGTTTCTATTATTTTACAAGTTATAGTTGTGAAAAAATTCACAATACTTGAGATGCCTTCCACAAGATTTTTGCTCTATTTTAAATGAGTCATGTTTTATTAAACATTTTCACAATTTTCGCTTCAATTTTATCATTTAAAATATTAGCGCGCTCTGTCCAACATTTGTAATTACATATCTCTCCATCTTCTTCTTTTTGAACGGAGAAGCGCCGCCTGAAGAAGTCCCAGAGGACACTCTTCAATGATGTTTATTCAACTCTCTCTGAGATTACTTTACCTAGCTCAAATTACTTTAATAAGTGATTTTACTTTATTTTATCTTTAACCTACAGCGAAAATTGCGTCGTTAAATGACCATATTAAATAGGTTGGCGAGAGCACCAACCGTAAAGTTAACAAAGTTGTCAAGCTGTATGGTTCCAAACCCCTGCATGTCGCGAACAAATTGCAATGAATAAATTGGCACTTTGATTAAAAAGGTTGATCATCACTGTTCTAATCAATTTAAAATGAAAATGAATGTCAATACAAACACATATTGTTTCAACACAATATACAATTAATGTATTATTTGGGTGACTTCAAATACCACAATGACAATCACATTACCTAGACCCGAATCCCATTTAAGAATGTTATGGGAATCATTCCCACACCTTTTGATAGGTATCTATAGTTTCCAACTAAACTGGCATTTTAATTACTAACTAATTAGGCATAAAGGCTCTCATTGTTTAATTTTGTGGCACTGCCAAGATTATTTATTTGTGAATACCACACAATATTCCAATTCTAGCAGCAGCAAATATATTTGCTGCACTTTCCAGAGTGGAAGATACTCTCAGTATCAACCTGTTGTAAGACACCATTCAGAATTGAAATATTGCATGAAATGGTTTTAGCCTTTATAATAGAATACTGCCTCAAGGCTGACTAAAGTAGGAGGCCTGGGCACCAGTCGAATTTTGAGGTGTCAAGTTTTCAAGCTATAATGAAAAATGAAAGTTTACGAATGGCATCGATTGTTCTTTATCTGTTGTTATTGCTGGTTTGTATTATGTTTTACCACAAGCATTTAAATAAACAGAGTCATTAGACTATTTTAAACAGTAATGTTACTTTATAGTACTTAGCAACGGCACTGACTTCGTAATTTGGCTGTTGTGCATCCAGACCTGTACTTTAGTAAGCATTGCTTTCTCTGATGACGCATAAAATCTTCAGGCGGAAAGCAACTGTATTATTTATGACAATAATAGGTAATTTGCGAATTTGTAATTTATGAATAAAATTTATTATTTGACTTTTACTAGTGTTAGCTGTGTATGGAAATATTTTCTCATCACACACAAGGGCATTTTGGCCCTTTTTAAATGCAATTTACTTACCAGTAGGACATGACTTTGTTCGACGCGTGACAGTTGAGCACTAAAACCACGAAATCGAAGACAAATACAATTGCCTTGGTTTTGGCTTACCACTTTTGAGATTTCTACCATGCTTCTATAGATTATTTATAACGTCATTGCATTAACTGTCATTTATTGCTCTTTAAAAATTAAACATAATTATTATTCAAACTAGCAGTTAAAAACCCACTCCGCAGGTTTTGCTGCTAGGCCCTGTGGGAGGCTTTGGGTTCGGCTTCGTCCAGTTTGAGTGTTGGTGACCATTTTATAAATCCGATAGGAACTGGTCCCAAAAATAGCCGGTTCCTCAGATTCAGTGACAGCTAATCACCGGGACAAAGTAACAGCGACAGGCAATGATGTCATATATAATATATAGACACGCGGTAGAAATCACAACGTGGTTTTGTTATTCACAATTGCTAGTTACAATAATAATCATATCATACCATCCACTAGTCCGTACCCGGAGGGGTTGACGAAAGTTTGAATCCAGTAGTACTTATGGCTGCCAGCCGACGCTCTTCACGCTAGTTGTTAACGTAAGTGGCGCCATATTTTGGTACTGCTTTAATTCGGTTCTATTACAAAAGTTGATTTGTTACAAACTCTACGTACAAAACGGTTTTGCGTATGTGCGGCGTCAGAGTTGTATTCGTAGTTGGATTATTATATTATTGAACAGTTATTATATTGTTATTATATTATTATACGCCCTTGAGCTGATTTTTCACAAAAATGATGCTCTGCAAATTATCTAATTCTTATTATTAAATTCCAACCATACAGATGCAAGGCTATTAATAACATCCGATACTTACTTCGAAAAATCTGCTAAACATGTAAGTACCTACCCCAATTTCGTAAAAATATGTTTAGATTATATTGTATTGTATTAACAATGTCTGCAGTATAATGACTCCACTGACTACACAGATAAGTTTGTACATCTGTTCTTAAATGTACAGACAAAAGATTATACAGTGAGAACTGATCAAGGAACATGGAATATTTAAAGTTTTTGCGTAACATTAACACAAAGCCCATAAATAGCATTTCAATACAATTTACCCACAAAAGAAACATTACCATTGCAAAAATTACATCAGCTAAGTTTACACGAAAAAGTAATATCTTTGAATACTAAAATAGGTAAATTAATGGTTAAATATCATTTATGTTGCTGAAACCAATGATGGAAGAATTATGGAAAATGTGTTACGTTTGGTGGTGCAAACAAAACAACAAACATATATTTTTTTAAATGAATCTAAAACTAGCAGTTCTAGGCTGTACCCAAATAATATAGGTTTGTATAGTCGTGCTGTAGAAATCTCGAAGTGGTAAGCCAAAAACAAGTCAATTGTAGTGTTTTCGATTTCGTAGTTTTAGTACTAAACTGCCATGCGTCGTGTGCTACCTCTAAGTAAATTTCATTAAGAAAGTGCCCAAATTTCCTCGTGTGTGATGAGAAAATATATGCATTAATAACATTTGATTTGTGAATACATGCAAATTACTTATCATTATCGATTAATATAAATAATGCAATAATTGTTTTCCACCCGAAGACTTTATGAATCATTAGAGAAAGCAAGGCCTACTAGAGTAAGGAGTCCTGAAGTCAATGCTGTCGCTACATTAACTTTACTATTTAAAATAGTATAATCACTCGCTTATTATATTATGCTTGCAATAAAACAACATACAAAAAATTTGCAGTAACAACAAGTTTAATAACTATCGCCGCCATTTGCAAACTATCGTTGCTCTAATGTAGCTTAAATCACTTGACACCTCAAAATCCGTCAGGGCCCAGGCCAACTACTCTTATTGGCCTTGAGGTAGTATTCGAAGGAACTTTTGAATATGAAAACATTCTTCCGGTCCTAGCGTTTATTTTGTTCAATCGCATATAATCTTTGATCAAACTGTCTTCGTCAAACATGAACGTTTGAATTAAGAATATCTGGAAACATAAGAGTGTTTCTTACTTGCCGTATTTTGTCTTGAGTCTGTGAAACAATAGCAAGTCTAGATGTATTGTAACGTCATTGGATAAATGAATATTTTTACGTTCCATATCTCATTAAAGCCTGGATGACATCGAGCGAGTTTGCTAGCAGATAGTGAATTCACCGGCTAGTAGCTTGTAAACTCGCTCAGTGTAATCATATTACTAGCTAACTAGCAGATTGTGAACAATCTACAACAAAAGTTGAAAGGGGGTCAACTTTGTTCGCTACTCGCTAGCGTGATGGCGGCCCACCAACAGCTGATTTCGTAACTGTCAAAAAGCTGATAAAATTGGTTTACGCGGGAGTCGTTAATTCTCGCTAGTGGCGCTAGCTGCAAGCTCAGTTTTCTATTAAATGTCGACAGAATTTTGATTTATGTTCCACTTCATTTTTAAGGCTAAAAGACAGAAAAGAAAGAAACATGTGGTTTCAACTCGCTAGCTAGTTCGCTATTTAGTGAGTGGATAGTTTCGTGTGTCAACATGACAATCTCACTCGCCGATTCACCCGCTTTTAAACTTGCCGGCTAGTAGCTTGTAAACTCGCTCAATGTAATCGAGGCTTAAGAAAATTACATTACGAGCTAAATTAGGTAATTAGCTAAAGTCATCCTAGGTATTCCAGATAGAAAAAGTAGTGCAATTTTTATGAGGTGTGAGCTCATCATTCAAGATTTTTTGTTGCCGAAACCTAACAAAAAAACCCGAAGAAAACATAGCAATTAACTTTCCTGTTTTGTCACCATATCGAAAGCCATTTAAAGACATGTGTCAATGCCTTTTCAATAGGGTTACACTGAAATATCTTCCACAAGATAATTTTAAATATGTTTTATAACAGTTTTCATCCTCCAAAGTGAAATAATCCAAGTCTGAGACATTTTCGATACACATTCCTTCACCATGAAACAATGCCCAACCATGAGAAAGTTTCTTAGCGATGATTGGTGCTATTAGATTATCTACATGGGAATAGGAGATATTATTATTGAATTTGTTGCATTATGTATTCTTGTACTATACTTTTATAAGAAAAATAAAAAGAAAAGGGTTGAGTTACTTTCTTTTCTATAAGAAAACAATAAGCATACATAATCAATTAACAAATTGACTACTACAATAATTATGCCAAAAAGAGTAATTAATACAATATAGGCTATGAGTCTGATAGATAAACTTATTGGTTGGTGTAAAAGTTAGATGGAATAGGCTGAATATTCAAGTTGTTTTAAAAAAAAATTATCTTACACCTCACAAGAGCGCTGCTATCTCCAGTGTAAAGTCGGGGGAATTATTTGACCACCCGTTGGGCAGTTTTGTGTGACGGATCAAGATAGTAATGACGAAGGAGGAAAAACAGATTCTGATGGCTCGTTCCACAAAGAAATGTCCCGTTCTCACGAAGCCAACATCAACTGTGAAGGAGTATTCTGTTGATGTCCGACGAGTTTTGCATACGTGCACCAGTGCACAGGGGATCAACGCTTCTAGCTCCTAAGAGCAGGCTTCATTTAAATATCTGTAGAACAGAGTCTGTGCATTAGAGATGGCAATCAATCTATTTTAACTTATTGTCTATCAGACGAACCGCCCTCCTTGCACAGAATCAAGTAGATTTATCAGGTATTTTGGGGCTCCAGCCCGGAGGAGGCTCCCAAATTCCATTTTAGGAAGAACTTGAGATTTTTACAGGGTTGGCAGCTGTTTGCAACTGAAGAATCTGCTAGCGCTATACAAGACACAGTTTCTTGGCTCTAAATAGGAGCTAACGTCACATATCCAATTTACAAGTACTCCTTTAATTAATCTTTTCCAATGCTTATTCATGCCTTGCAATGTTTTCAGGTATTTTTATTTGTAATATAATTATCATATGTATATATGCACTTGAAGAATCTCATTTCCATTGCAATCAATCTATTTTGTTCCTTTCTCAGCCAGTTCCCTACCTCACCGCCAATCATCAGTGTAGGTATCAAAACTCCGCCATGGACTACTAATCAGCTTTCAATGTTTGTTTATATCGAGGGGAGAGAGTGGGATAACCAGAGGGACCCCAATGCCCTGCTTTCCTAAAATCAACTTGGCAAAATGACATTCTATTTGGTCAAATTCACGTAAATTAAACAAAAAATGCAGTTAATTGCACAATGGTAGAAAGTCGGTGGTCTTAATCAGAGTCTCAGAAGATTGTCACTGAAACTTCACACTTTTTTATAATAATCACTGACAGTAGCAAAGAAATGTGGATGCAGCTGTCTGCAAGTCACAATTCTAACAATGCAGAGATATATTACAAAGACAATAATGTTGAATTAGTTCATTTATACACAATTGAATTCAATGTGGTTTATAGTTAGACGAGTAGATTGTTGAACATGCCTTTAAACCAGTGATTCCCAAAGTGGTCCAGGTGGACCCCCAGGGGTCCACGGGAGACTCGAAGGGGGTCCACGTAGACGTGATAAAAAAATGGGGGTCCACGAAAATTTATCTGCAGGCTTATTCTCTATCTTTTGTGGGATTGTTATAGAGATAACGGACGTGATGTTCTGTCAGATTTGTGTGATTTTTATATATTTACTGCAACATATTTTAGTTTAGATCGTTTTAAACATAAATTCCTGCAAGAATGCATGATTATTCATTCATTTAATGCACCATGTACATAGAAAAAGCAAATAAATCACACAAATATGTCAGGAGATCACGTCCGTTATCTCGATAACGATCCCACAAAAGATAGAAAATAATCCTGCTGGTTTCGATAGTAAAGAACAAAAATGTTGGCTTGGATTTACCTGTCAATGTTGGCAGATAGTACATTAGTATTTCGGTGAAAAATGGTCATTTTGAGACCCATTCCGTGCCCATATCTCATATCACATTACCCCCCCCCCCCCCCCCCCCCCGTTGTGACAGACCACAACAGCATTATGTTCGATATTCAGTACAACGCGTGTCGAGTTTTGGGAATATGGTAGAAATGTTGCAGCAGGGGATCCACCGAAACCAGTAAAATTTTGAAAGTGGTCCATGGGAAAAAAAAGTTTGGGAACCTCTGCTTTAAACCTATTCAATTTAAACAAAAAATGAAAGGAAAATAAGTTAATTTTAACGATAAGAGCCACTTGCAAGCATTGTTATTAAATTCATTTCTTGCAAATGGCTCATTCCTCCACATCAACAAAAAAAATATAACCATTTTAGTGCCAATCTCAGCAAATAACCATAAAATTCACAAGTTTCAATGAAACAATTTAGTTCCGCTATTTATTTAAATCGGTTTACACTTCTGCAAGCTAATAGTACAAAAATATTGTTATTATGAGAACTTGGCAATAAATCGGCAAAATGAAAGCAGATGATTGATAACAAAAAGTGTGCAGTGAAATGTATGTATTTGAAAGGTGTGAAAAATTCAATTTATAATATTATGCAGATTGAAAAAAGAAATTGTTAAAACAGATTAATAATAGAAATTTTCGCACCTTCAAATAACATCAATATTTATTTATTCATTTGATATACCTACCTATAATTATGAACAATATGTAAACATATTATTGTAAATAATTTTTTATGTGAGTATCACGCAAGAGTTTAAACTGCGCCGAACTTAATGGAGGCTATGGCATCCATAATGATTGGGGCATGTTGTGAGGCTGTAGGTAGCGGGGAGGGGAAGAAGAAGTGAGAGAGGAAGGCGGGTCACCAAACACAGCTAAAGCTATTTCAAAAACCTTTCAATTCTAAATGGTGGTCTGTCACCAGGGCGATGTTGAAGGTATCTACCACTCTGAAACGTGCCAATATGTGATAATAAACGTGAAAATAATTTCCTCCGGGAGCTATGTCATCTTTGGGGATGCTGTATGAAGGGTATTTTCATGAAAAAGAAGGAGTGAACCTGGCTCTTAAAGAGATCTATATTGTAGGAGAGAGGAAACACAGAGGCCAGCAAATCGTTCAACAGCAGTCGTTTCTACGGTCACGTGACTAATAACTGTGTACAAATATTGGGTGCGCGTTTGGCTTGTTTTCTGACTGTGCACTCAATGGATCAATGACGCTAGTTCCTCAGAGCATCCAACTTCAATTGAAATACCGTTAGAACAATGACAGCATTCCCTCCCAACGCCTGTGCTCTGTTGATAACAATTAATGTTTAACTCGATAAGTTAATAATGTTTAACTCGACTTTAGATAAATATATTTTGTGCAACATGAATAACTGCATGAATCTGCATGTTCAAAATGTTAACAAAACATTTTTACGCATCATCACACTCAATATACATAATACACTTTTGTAGTTTGATTGATACTGTGGTGGATGCAGTCTGTTAGCTACAAGTAATAAGCCATAAATTAACTATGATTAGTAATAAGATAGACGCAATAATTTAATAATATTTGTGTAGTACCCTTGAGGTGATTTTCCACAAAAATAACGCAGTACAAATTATCCAATCATCACTACTTTTCATGAACTCATTTTTGGATATAATATGACTGTAATAATTGCTTAATTTTTATAGACCCTTCTTGGGAAAAACCACATCTATCGCACTTAACATGTATTTTCGTGTAGTGTGGTTGTTTTGTGGCCATCTTTGTGGATGCTGTGTGGAGGGTCTTTTTGTAGAAAGAAAGTAGAAGAAGTTTTGAGACAGAAAAAGACATGAGGGATGGGTACGAATCTAGGGGTCAATATGTCTAGGAGTGACGGACGTATGAATCCAATCCTCCCATTGCGGTGCAAGGCGATGGGTTGAGAGGTCAAAAGGATTCCCTCAGCCAATCTCTCCCGATCTCCGCTACACAATAGGTAAGCAAATGCATTTGCCGCCAACACCTAGACAAACATCAAATGTAGCGAATCACTCGGGGCAAATTACGGGAGGGGTGTTGGTTATCCATTAAATGGTTACCGGGACGGCGGTACTCCCCTCCCAAATTTGTAGGTATATCAAATGAAAAATAATAATCCAAGAAATCAGTGAGTGCATTATATTTTAAAGTGGAAACTCAATGTAAATTAATAAATGTCTGTCTGTAAAATGATAGTGAAAACATTTTCCACTGTGAATAGTGAGTGGTGACAGACTTGCAAAACAAATTATTACAATCTTTGAATCACTTACCTATCCAAGTTTTCGACTTTTATCAAAGACGAACATGCTTTTATCAAAGACAATCAAATTAATTTTACATGCTACCCAGATTTGAGCGTGGATGTTTTCAAGATGTGGTGACAGCTTTACTTATCGATCGTCCAATGAGATAATGAGGAAAGCAATATTCTAATGCTCATCATAAACCCAGAAAACATATTCACCACAAGTTTTTCTGCATCAAATTGATTTGGTGGTGTTTTTGAGTAATCTAAGTATCGTACCAGATAGCGGGTACACTTTTACGCTTAACTGTAAACGTAACTCAATTTTTTCAGAGATGTCTGACTAATCTACTGGACGATCATTATATTCAGTTTCATTAATTAGAAGATACCAACTTTTTAACCAGATTAATGGCGATCTGTGGGTTGAATCGTTGATTGAATGATATATTTCGCAACACTTTAACAAAAATTAAGCTAGTGTAAAGTCGACTAGTGTACGGGCCTAGGCGCGCGAGTACCAAATTATGAAGTAAATGTCGTCGCAAAGTAAACTGGACTGTTAAAAAAAGTATTATTTTTGCATCAGCTCCACACAGGAGGCCCTGAGGAAAATAATTTTCATCAGGGTCTATAACACTTTTGTGGCATGTCTGGAGGGTCTTTTTGGATGGACCCATGTTGTAGGAGGGAGGAAACTTAGAGATACATTTCACAGCCGAGCCTGATGAACTCAAGAACAAGTCATAGACGCGACCGGTTCCCATGTGACAAATATCAACTGTGTATATATATATGTTGTGCGCGCGTTTTGCTTGCTTCCCGACAGTGCACCGTTGCCGAATGGATCAATGACGTTGGTTCCTAGGAGTATCGTCCATTGTAATACTGGCAGAACAAAGACTGCATACCTACCGAACTCCTGTGCTTTAAAGATTGAATCTGCTTGTTAAGATAGGAGAATCTATCAAACGGACCGCCCGTTTTTGCACAGAGTCGAAGGTTTTTTTCAGGTATTTTCGGGCTCCAGACTAGAGATGACCTCCAAATTCAACAGTGGGGCGCACTTGCAGTTTGTGCAGGGTCTAATCATTCTATTTGTTTAATAAGCTTGTGGTAAAAACAAAAACCGTTAGTAGCAACGTGTATCAACAACAATTTGCTAACTGCTCTTGCTCAATTGCACTGACTTATTTGTGTGACACTTCAAAATCCACCGCGCCTGTAGCCCCGTACTCTAGTTCTAATCAGCATTATTGGGCTAATGTGAATGAGGGTATGGCTTAGGACCCAATGTCTGATGGTATGAGTAAATAACAATGAATGATGCATTGAGTTTCCACGTGCAAACCATCACCGATCTCTTTTGACCGTAAATAAACCTTGGTAGGGCATGTGCATGAGAGTACTGGCGTGATGATGGTGGTATGGCGAGGAGTCAGGCTGCAGCTGGACGTGCCGGGTGGCCAGGATGAAGGAGAGCGCGGCCAGCGTGAGAGCGTCCAGCGCCGCCAGGATCGACAGCTGGTAGGCCCAGCGGATGGTACAGCGACCTGTAACCAACCAACAACGTTTCAACAAACAAACCAAAATAATTTTTTTCAACATTCAGAATAATTTATTTATTTAACGCCCAGAGGGCTTTTACATGATTGGCAGTACAATTTTAATATGACAGATTACATTAACTACATTTACAAATGTACATACTCCAAGAAGTAATAATTAGGTTACAATCCAATAACCAATGTTCTCATCACGCAAATATAATACTTGATATCTTTTGATCCCCGACAGTTAGCCCCCTGAAATTATTACTATTATAAAATTTAAAAGTTTGTGCATTATTTACCTTCAATTAAATTCGACTCCAAATTAAAATTAAATTGATTCCTTAGTAGGAGATTTTGCACTTGCAAGTATTTTTTAAAGGCCTGATACTATATTTTTTCCACACTTACAAAAAGACTTATTTAAATACTCGATTATTTCCAAGGCCAAGATGTGTTCTACTTGCAGTATTTAATTAAAGCATCTATAATATTTCTAAGCGATCAAATTTTCAAAATCATACAAAATCGTTTATTTTTGTTTTGAAAATTTGATCGCTTAGAAGTATTATTGATGCTTCAATTAAATACTGCATGTAGAATATATCTTGGCCCTTAAAAATATCGGTCATTTTTTTTATGTCTTTCAATAAGCCTAGAAAAAAATAAAGTATTAGGTCTATTAAAAAAACACTTTCAAGTGCAAACTCTCCTACTCATAAACCCCTTTTCGGGTATAGTTTTATTTTTTAATGTGACAAATTCAGTTTCTTTTATGGTAATCGCAAAAAATATATATTTACGCCCGAACTTCACAAAATAATATAAAATATATGTATTTTTTCGTTAATATTTTTGACATTAATCAATACGGCCCGCACTCTACAAATTTGGATTTTTAAAGTGAACCTTATGCCATCGGCACAAGAACCATGTACTTGCCACACCCATTTCGTATCAGCTACGTCCTAGACTCTGTGTCACTTGGTTCCGTGAAATCAATTTTAAATTTTCTTGTTATTACAATAAACAATGCGTAAAAAAGGAATTAATGTTTTTTACAGGCATTTACGAAATCAACCAAAAAAAATCTCAAATACCTTTTCCAACCTTTCCAAAAGCTACTTCTCAATTATTTTTAAACTCCTCCCAAAAAGAGGCGTGGATTACGATTTCGATTTTTTCCTGGACTATTGGATCACCTTAAATAATAATGCTGATATTTATTCCCCACACTACAGGACAGTCTGGAATGGAAAGGCGAAAGTAGGACCAATTTCAAAACAATAAAAAAAGCATTGCAAATTACGGTTTCGTAAAGATCATTATGCATACGTGACATTTTAATTAACACACTGATTAGTTACCTGATGACTCCATTCATTAAAGAATCATCTAAGATCTAGGTATAACTCTATAAATTATATTACGACATCTGAACATCTCAAACTGTAAAAATGATAATGTAATTATGTGGGTCAGTCCGGGAGATAAATTATATTTTTATTTGCATTTCTTTTTTACACTAAAGTTATTCCCACGACTATTTAATTTATTCGTAGTTGATTATTCCAGTTTGTTTCTGCCTCTGTGATGCAATCTGCAAGCAATGGCTTTGTGGCCAATTGCGAAAAATTTAATAAAGAATATATATTAGGACGTTAACGCTCTTTTTTTTAATTTATGTAAGTAAATAATATATTTTTTAAATAACATGTTGGTTTTTCAAACAATAAAAGTGGTTAAAACCAAGTAATTATCAACTGTCGGGGGAACGACCTTCGGGTCACCAGATTTGGAAATAAAGTGTTGTAAAACGTATTCCTTTCGCAAAAACTTTTTGATACTTTGCAACAAAGCTGTACAATGCACTTCCACAGAGCACAAAATATGATAAATATAAATAATTTGACACCAAGTCTTGGACCACCAGCCAAGACAGATAAAACGTAAATGTTTTTGAAGTGAAAACTTATTTAGTACCTTTGCGATTTGAAACTCGATAAAACGAAAAATAGCTCCACAAAAAATAGACAACCACATAGGTAAATTTACAGGATTTAGCCAGCGAGAGATAGTATAATTGGTCTCCTCTTTGTGCGGTGCTTCGTAGCCTGTCGGTCTCCTCTTTGTGTGGTGCTTCGTAGCCTGCCCACTCTTGCCTACTTTAATTTTCTGAAGGTTTCACTTCTACCGCGTGTGAACTACATAACTGAGGGATTTTAACGTTTGTGTGAGCATATTTGGAGTAAAAAATGTAGATGCCAATCAATGATATTTTTTTAAATTAAAGAAAAAAATGGGTTTTCTATCACACGTTGCAACTGAGTAGTTAGTTCAGACTATCGGGTAACATGTAAATTACTCCGTCTCATTCCTGAAGCACGGTAACAAATGAGACGCATGTACCACGAGATCCTGTCGCAATCTCTATGAATATGATCAGTGGCGACGTGTGATAAAAAAAATTTTCTTTTGTTTTAAATTTAAAAAAAAAAATCATTTGACAGCAAAATGACAGTTACGTTTTTTACTCCAAACACGCTCAGGAATCGCTGATGAAACCTTCGTGTACGTGCTGTTACCCTGCTGAACAATTTTGATTGTACTAAATATAATGTTGTAAACTTGAATAACATTTTTTAATATTTTTGACGTAAACTGATTGTGTTGTAAACTTCCCCTGCAGCTCTCAACACAGGATTTCCCAGCGAGACAGGCACAGTTCTAAACCCATCAATTAGTATACTTTATAAAATAAATTTTGTCCCAAATCTATTAATTAATTTAGTATTGGTGTATCGACTCTAAACAACACATTTTCACTACAAATACCAACTACACTAAAAGCGAAAATCAAAGTTAAGACTAGAGACAAAAAATGTATATGTGTATAAAATTTGCAGCGGTGTTGCTACCACTCGTTCAACCGCCTCTGGCACAGATCTCAAAGGTAATAAAATTCGCAAAAAAAAAACTGGAAAAAAGTTGACACCATGCTAAATCCTTATATCTATACATTCCTTTTCTGACGTTGTATTTTCTGTGTATCTATCAGCTGCGGTTTTTCAGATGTTACGTTTGCATAATATAACATTTATTTTAAAAATAGTAATCGAATGGACGAGTATTGCATCCATAAGGCATCATAGACAAGCTGTGCTACAATAGAGAAAGAGAAAAGGGTTAACTTTCGACATTTCGCAGGAACGACACATAGACCGTAAAAGTCACAAAATGATAAAATATCGAAAGTGGAGAAATAACAAGACGTAATATAATCTGTACTTAGCTAAAGGCACACGGTTCTACGAACTATCAGCTGGGTTGAAATATTAAAATGACCTTATGTCGAGTGCACCAATTCATTGTTACAGGGATGAGCCTACAGTCCATGTTTCCATTGTTTGAGCCCCCAGTTCCAGAGACACACAAACTCCAAAAGCTAGGAGGGCTTTGAAGCAAAGAATGGATGTTTTCCTCGAGAGTGTTAGGGTAAGAATATCCATAATAATTACCTCGGGGTAAGAATAACCTCGCCGAATTAGATGTTTCAAAGACCCAATCATGTCGAATTACTCGTAGTTACATCTGACTGAAATGAAAATCTAGTCTTCTTCAACGGAAGCAATCTTCCGAACAGGACTTCCTTTGATATGCTTGGTTTACCTCAAAAGTGACCAGCTCAGCTAAGACGGCTCCATCGAAGCCATAATAAAGTTAACCTCTAAGAAGCTGGGCATTCTGTACAGGGCTCGCAGATAGTTTAATTGTACACAAATGCCAACCCTGCACAAATCGCAAGTGCGCCCCACGGTTGAATTGGGTTTGGGCTATGGTCTGGAACCCCAAAATACCTGAAAAAACCCTCCACTCTGTACAGAAATGGGCGGTCCTTTTGACTGATTATCCTAACTTAACTTTAGAGCAAATGCGTCGAGTGGGAATCCTGTCCTTGTTCTACCGGTATTTCAATGGAAGATGCTCCGAGGAACTAGAGTCATTGCTTCCTTCGGCACTGGTGCACAGTCGGGAAACACGCCAAACGCGGAACCAATATTTGTATACTGTTGACATTAATTTGTCGCATGAGAATGGGTCGTATCTTGAATTCAACAGCCCAGCCGCGGAACGATTCCGCTAGTCTGGTGATTTCACAAGTTACATGAAAATTTCCGCAATATTAGGAAATTTTACTGGTAATAATCTCTAAAAATAAATTCCCGGAAATTTACTCATCTATTTATGTCTATTTTATGTTGTTTTAAAGTTAATTTTAAAATAAAAAGTTTCATATAAATCAAATCATCTCGGCCTTGCCAATTAGAAGTAAATAACCTAATTTTGTAATGCTTCGAATAGATACCAGTAAAATGACAATTACCGTACTAATTCCAGCTATTGTTCCCATAATATCGTAATGTCATTAGGAATACCATTATGTATTCCATCGCTAGTTTCAAGTTCCCATCGCCGAGAATTCGAAACATCTCTAATATCCACAAATCATCTTAGTCATTTATGTTTTTAGGTTTTAATCTAAGTCATCTAAGTCATTATTCAACCGGGGTAATTATTCAAAAATCCCGACAATTCGAGAGAAAGTACGAGGCTAAAGTGTCGCAAGTGTCGAAGCGTTACGCAAATACTCGAGACTTCAATACAAATAAAGGCCGCGAATGATACTGCCAGCTGCATCGGCTTTTAGATAACCGTTTTGGCTGGGGATTGACAAATGACCTGTTAACCAAATTACTAATGAAGACTAAATGATATTTTAAGAGAACCAAATCAAGAATTATCCAAGGTAAATCACGGTAATAATTCATAACAGTAGGTAATACGTAATAGAAATTTGTAAAGAATATAATTTAGAACATCTTTAAAGTCTGTATGTAGAAGAAACGTTGAGGTTTTTTTGTTGTTTGAAGATAATAAAAGATTAATAAAATTATATTAACACGCAAAAACGAGATTCTAGATCTTTTTTGAAGGTCTCTTTTTCAAATCCCAAATTTCTCCTTTGCAAATCTCTCTTTCAAATCCCACATATCTGACATTGTCTTCCGGGCCAACAAAATGCTTGGATTTGTTCTTCGTAATGCGAGATCATTTACTAATGGAATTGCAATATGGAGAACATGTGAAGCACTTGTCCGCAGCATCTTGGAATGTAGCTCCATTATTTGGGCCCCCTCTGAACAAAACCATATCCTAGAAATAGAAAGAGTTCAAAAAAGGTTTATGCGTTACCTGTATATGAAGGAATATACATACTACCCATTCCTGTATCCATCGTTGTTTTTAACAGGAATGCTCGATCTTAGTACATTAGGAGCCCGCCGAAAAATATTTTTGGGGAAGCACTTTTTAAGCTAATATCCGGCATCATACTGAATCCGCCCATGTTGAAGGAGATTAACTTATATGTCCCTAACGCGTACACTCGTGGGAGATCCCACGCACTTTTTTATGCTCCGAAAGCGAGAAGTGCTTCCTTTCAAAATGCGCCGATAAACAGCTGATTCAACTGCTAAATGAATCCGTATTGAGCATCGACATTTTCAATGTCACCTACATAGAATTCAGTTGTGTACAATGTTATGTTTGTGAATGATATGCAGAGGGAAATAATTTGGAAGCCAATGTCACGACTTGCGTGGATTTATCGTATTATATTGGAACCGAGTAGCCTGATATTTCAAAAGTTGCGACTTGAAAGAAAGGAAAGATTAACTAGATTTTGAAGAGGTTCATGATGTTGGATACACAAAAACAAAATCCTGTTCGCAAATGTCAGAATGTCCTCCGTGGTCGGGGGATAAGGCCCCAAATCCGAAGGTAGCCAAATTATTTTATTGATTTTCTTTTTACGTTAGCTTCACAGAGCTCATGGCCTATGTCATCTTTAGGGATGCTGTGTAGTGGGTATTTTTAGGGAAAGGAAAGGAAGGAAGTTCTGGGAAGGAAAAGGTTATGTATGAGGGATGGGTAGAGATCTGGGGGTCAATATGTCCAGGAGTGATGGAATACGAATCCACCCCTCTCACTGCGGTGCTGGGCGAGAGTCTGGTTATGTCTCCCTCGTGCCGTAAATATACTTTAAATAATTAAGAGATAAGATACTCCCAGTATCGGTCGGGGTTAGACCACCATTCAGAATTGAAACGTTGCTTGAAATGGCTTTAGCCGTGTTTGGCGACCAGACCTGAATAGGCAGGTACTTCCCCACATTTCTCTTTCCCATCTCCTTCCCCTCACCACTACCTTCAGCCTCACAACATACTCCGATTGGGGATGCCATAGTCTCACTAACTAACACTAACTAACTCCAGACTGAAATAGTTGGGACTCTTGTGCGGTATTCACATGAAAAAGACGGGTTTGTCTGCCCGCTGTGCACCGGGGCCAAAGGGATCAAATACGTTATTAGATTAAAATATCTAATCAAATTGTTAAAAAATTACAAACAACGAATAGCTTTCGCAGTTCAATAAAGGGAGACGTGAGACTAAAGGCCTTCGCTCAGGGAGAAACTGAAATGAAACCAGTTGTCAACGCACCAGCACTTATGCTTGTGTGGCAGTTGCTTTTCAGTTACCTTGTTAAAAGGTTGCCATGGAAGCGCTCACGAATTTCGAATTGCGTTGACAACTGGTTTCATTTCATTTTCTCCGTGAGCGGAGGCCTCAACGTTCAAAGGAACGACAAACTTACAGTGACGATAAATAAGCTAATTTTCACCATGATTTATTATAATAATAATAAGTCTTTATTCCAGGCTGTGGGGAGGGAAGTGCAATCCCACACATCCCATATAGAGTATAAGTACATACGTTATTTTGAATAAATAAAAAATAAATAAGAAAAATAAAAACAAATTAAAAAAAGAGAAGTTTCATATTAACTATTTCCGTATTTTTCTTCGCTAGAAACAATTCCGGAAACGGCAAAAAGAAAACCGCCGATTTTACAAAATAACGATTTTTTTTAAATGTGATGTTTCGTAAAGCAATGAGAATTGAAGTTATTATTCAATAGCTCGGTTCATGGCGACTTATTACGAACTGTGTATTCAGCCATTTGCATTTTGCGCAAAGGAATTTATAAAAACTGGGTCAGTGAAGATGCTTCGTAGAATATTAATGATTTAGGATGAAATCCCAAATTAAAATACAATTCTAGTAAATTGTTATTATTCCAAGACAAATGGAGCGTACTAATTAGTGTCTAGTACGTACATAACAAATGATAAATAAAAAAAAATAATAACCAATTTTCTTATAATAGGCACAATAACTTAATTATAATATGCACACTACTACAACTATTCCTCTGCGATTTTATATTAAAGTAATTGTCAAATATATATATTTATATGTCAAATATAAATAGAGCCGAGGATATATGATTTTTTATACAAATGATAGAACGAGGCCTAAGTAGGCTGTGAAAAAAAGTAAAAACATCGACTTTTAAAAAACAAGTAAAGTAACTTGAAGATGCAATGCGTCGACATTGCAGTTTTTTTTATGAAAACACATGTAGGTCATTTTGACCAATACAATTTATGTAAAATTAAAATAGTAAAGGTCCTAGTAATGATCCTTGGGGAACTCCACACTTCATGGTACGGCGACTATTTACTAAGCATGACAACAAACTGCCTACTTACCTAGGCATGTTTTTTTTTTAAAGGCTTTTCGAAAATCTATAGGAACAGGTAGATTAATAATTAATATCTATTTTTATTTTTTAATGAGTAAAACCTCAAATTGGTATATTTAATTAATGAAGAAAAAAATAAGCAAAACTCAATCGAAAATCTGAAACAGAAAAGATACCGTCACATCTAGGACACAAACTCGGAACCTATGACTTGCCGAATCAGTGCTCTACCAACTGAGTTAATGTGTCTCTATCCAATTCGGTCATATTTAACTGAATCATTCTTCGACCAAGAACTACCAACATTATCTTAACGCATATTTTTATTTGTCCTGATGTAACCGAATCTTTTTCTGATTTTTCTGTTACAGATTTTCAATTAAATTTCGCTAATAATTGTCTTAATTAATTAAATAAATAATATTTGTCATTGACAGTCTGAGATTATAAACTAAGTTGTTTGTTGATTATAAACTAATTTTATCGTTTTTCCTAAGCCAATTTTTCCTTACCAAGTCCGTACTGCATAGCCTCTGGTCCACAGGTGTCTTTAACTACTGCAGTATCCCAACCCATGGGGTACAGAGCCACACCAGCTCCAAGAGTAATTGCTGAAACAACAGGAAACAAAAACATTATTAATTCTGCCTTGGTAGGTTTATTAGAAACAAGATCCTTCGATGGATACATACAAATATCACTGAAGAAACTAATACTCCAACCGAAACATGAAGCTGAGTTGGTTGGGCGCTGTCTCGGTAAGATGGGGATCCTGGATTCGATTCCCAGATGCAACCGTTAATTTATTAAGTTATATTGGCTCATGTTGGACAATTTGACCAATGCGATTTTGGCGTATATTGGATATTGCAAATAAAAGATGGCCCAAAAGTCACCGTGGTAGATCTCAAAGTGGTAAACCAAAGATAAGGCAACTGTATTGTCTTCGATTTCGTAGTTTCAGTAATCAACTGCCATGCAAACCCTCAATGCGTGTGTTGAAAAAATACATGGCAAACATAAAAGCCAAGGAATAACATTTCATTCGTAAATGCAGACTAATTATTATTTTAAAAAAATACAATAATTTCGATTGTTTCTGAAGATTTTAACGATTTTAAAGATTAGAGAACACGAGGTAGCAAACGTAGCAACAATTAAATATAAGAAGGACAACCTAGGACAGTAGGTCGTCTCATATAGCATCCCGTATTCGTCTTAGTGTAAGCGAGTAATCGTATCTTAGCATCTCAAATCACACCCGAGATGAAGAACGTAGTATTCGCCGCAAATACGATAACGCCGTCCGGCCCTATATCCATGTCTTTTATACACACACATTCTTTGAATGTTTATTTTTATCATACACTAGCTTTTACCCGCGGCTTCGCTCGCATGGTATTAGGGGGAAATTACTATGGGGCTTGCACTTATCAATTATCCCGCCCTCCCCCCTCCCCCCTCCCGCATTCCCAAATTTCATAATGCCAGAGCTACAAACATTTCGGAGATTCATTTTTATTTATATAGATAGATATAAGCTACGACGCCTGAAATAAAATTCCCCGCAAATATACCAACGATTTGTTTTCTGATTAGCAATAACTTGCTTTTGTTAGCGACAGAAAACGTATAATAAATATAATATATTAATATTTATAATTTTACAACGCCAGAGCTAACCATTATTACAGCTTATATTAGTCGCATATAATGTAGCTTTCTAATGGTGAAAGAATTTTTAAAATCGGTTTATGCGTGAAAGCTTAACAAACAAACACTAAACACACGATAACTTGTGAATTAAGAATTTACTGAAAACGTGAGAGTGTTTCCATATTCTTGAGTTTGTGAGACAGTGGCGAGTCTAGATGTAATGTACGTATAACGTCATTGATATAAGCACTAACCATCGAATAAGGACTTGACTGTACCTACCCAGGATACAAATCAAGGAAATACGAATGGTAAAATGTTACGTTGGTGTTATTATGCTATCTGGATGAAAACTAAACGGCAGTCTGTGTACAGTTGTTAATATTACAATCTGAGACAAGTTAATCGTCAGGTGAAACAGCTATCTACCTGAACGGTGAACTGCTATTAGAAGGTATAAGATATTATTAAGATTGCGGTTAGATGAAAGATCAGAAATGTAATTAGCCCCGCAGCTTCCAACCGAAGTAGAGATTTATTAAATCTCGCGTGTTCTTACATTCATTCGCTGGAAGGGAGATGAAAGAATGGTGATTATTACGTCATTAAGACAAAGACAGCTTTGTTGTAGTTATTTTTGTTTAAATTTATTACAGTGTATTTGATTATTTTATTAAATTCTAGTACCTACTTAATTCAATTGCGGGTTGCTTGCGAAATTTTCAGTGAAAACTATAGTTGAAATTTATCCAATAAATTAGAGAAAAATTGATTCGTGGCTTTTTTACATTAGCTCCACACAGGAGGCCTTGATGAAAATTTATTATCTAAGAGATTGTTTCATCTGTTGGGATGCTGTGGAGGGGTTAAGGAAAATTTGGGAAGGAAAAGGGTTTTTTTACGGTATTTGTTCCACACAGGAGGCCCTGAGGAAAACAATTTCCTTCGGAGCCTATGTCATTTTTGGATTGGGGAGAGGAAGTTCAGGGAAGGAAAAAAATATGAAGGGTGGGTAGGAGTCTGAGGGTTGATGTGTCCAGTAGTGACGGACGTATGTATCCATTCTTCCCACTGCGTTTCAAGGCGATGGGTCAAAAGAGTCCGGTTGAAGAAATCAAAAGGTCTCTCTCTGTTCAACCAGTCTCATGCCCGCCACGCAATAGGTGGGCAAACGCATCCGCCACCAAAACCTACACAAACCTCACCCCATGAACCCAGGCACCCCTGCTAAATCACCAAACGATCGAACTGCTTGTTTTGTCAGGGGTATTAGTTGTCCAATAAATGGTTCCCGGGGCGGCGGTACTTAAACGTATCGAACCATTGGGGGGACCTATGGCAGAGTTGTGACCCGCGAACCATGCATCCAACGAATGGTTCGTGGGGCGGCGGTACCCATACCCGCCTCTTATATTGGCTGAAGCTATTTTCATAATAACATACTTGTTTTTGCAAAATAATGTTTTTGTAAATTGTACCATCTCACCGGAGATTTTGTTTTTATATTATGTTATAGGTATTTGTATTCATAAATCATAGGTTCTCAACGTAGGCGATAATGCCCCTCGGGGGGCGGTAGAAGACCCAGAGAAAATAAGGGGGCGTTGAGATGGTTCAGTGAAGGCGTGGACAGGTAAAAAAATATGGTCTAAAAACCACAAAAAAACACGCTAATCACGTACTTTTGTTATTATTTTTAAGAATCGACACTACATCATGAATAAAGAAGGAAGGAGGTAGCAACTCGGTACTTTTAACTTACATTGCTTTTTTAGCATGCTAAAAAAAGTATAAAAAATAATGAAATATATTTTTAATCGAATTATTAATTCCGTGACAGTTTTCTAGCCTTATTAAAAAAGAATTATTAAAAATTACTCGATCATTTCAAATGCCAAAATGTGTTCAGTATTTAATTTAGTATTTAATTGTTGCAGTATTTAATTTAAGCATCTATACCTAATATTTCTAAACGATCAAATTTTCAAACCCAAAACACGTGATTTTGGATGATTTTGTATTACTTTGCATTGTGGATCATCTTAACGAATAATTTTTGTACATCGATGTGTTGTAAATAAAAATGTTAATTTTATTATGGTGTAAATACACGACCAACTAACTACATTAAATACTATATATTGTATCATTGGCTACGAATAGTAGACTCTGGAAATCATATTTTGAAAACCAAGGCAGTAATTCATTTATCTATTATACAGACAGCGAACCTTCTCGGTTACAACATGCATTATAAAGTGAACGGCATTACTTCCGTGGCATTGATATTTAATATCAATGCCACGGAAGTAATGCCATTCAAAAAACACTTGAGGCTTTCATAGGAAATGGTGTTACGTGAAAGTGTGAAATGGTTTATCGACTACAGGTAGAAGATTTGATTCGATCAGGGTAAATATACAGAATACGGACACATTATAGAAACCGTTCCGGGAAGTTATATGGTTATCGCTAAGAAAGTTATGCCTGGATAATGCGGTAACTGTGACGTACATATATCGTAGCTTTCTAGTTTTATTTTGACTTGTGTTGAAAAACTGACGGTTGGAATAATGACTATAGACAGCTTGCTAGAAATGGTTTTAGCAATGTTTAGTAATGTAATAGATTATATTGGAAATTTAACCCCGTCAGGCTTCGGGCATGTTTTGTCAGATCAAAATATTTCCGCTTTGAAATAAAATCGAAATAAATGGAATATTTCCGGACGTCTCCGAAAAATAAAAACTGTTTTTGAAAGATGATAAAATACGCATCCAAATTTTTGAATTCGAAAAAAACATAAAATATTTGAAGTACTGGTAACAAAAAAAAAATAAAAACACCCACATGTTTTATTAGACAAATGTGTATTTACCTAAACATTATTGTCACCTCACTTTTTGTCTCTCAAAATTATCTCAAAAATTATTAATAAAAAAATTCCAAAGTTAAATTTTTTTTTTCAAATTGCGGCCGGTTTCCTACCGAGGAAATTTTGAATTTGATTTATGAAATAAAAGAAAATAAGAGACATTAATAAAGTGTGTCTATCGGAAGTGACCTGTCAGGTAAGTATGTTTCTGTATCCATGATAATAAAATTAGATAGAGCCCAAGAATTCATAATAAATTTGAAAGCGCCCTTGAGGTGATTTTTCACAAAAACGGCACTCTACAAATTGTGAGGCCTACCGTTCACACACCTACGAGTTAGTTTTCAAGATATTTCACCTTTGAGTCATACATAGCTCCTCGGACAGAAGTTGTCATCATTTTAGCTCTCGCAAATTCTGAGAAACGGTCATTTTAGATTTCGAAAATAATGACATTCCAGACAACTCGTGATCGCTGACCATGATTACGGAACACGATGACACCGACCCATATATACATGGTATCCGGAAGCTAGTGGTTCATGCGGGGAAACTGGTGAAACGACATCACCACTCAGAAGCTGGGCGTCATGTACAGGACCCGCAAATGCCATAACACACAACTGCTAACCTTGTACAAATCGTAAGTGTGCCCCCAAGGTTGAATTTGGCAGCCACCTCTAAGTCTGGAGCCCTAAAATAACAGAAAAAAATCCTCAACTTTGTGCAGAAACCAGCGGTCTGTATGATAGATCCTCCTATCTTAACAAATGAATTGCAATCTTTAGAGCACAGGCGCTGGGTGGGAATGCTGTCCTTATTTTACCGGTATTTCAATGGATGATGCTCCCTGGAATTGATTCCTTCTGCACCGGCGCACGGCGCACAGTCGGGAAACACGCCAAAACGCGCCCAACATTTGTACACAGTTGACATTAGTCACACGAGAACGGGTCGTTTCTACGACTCGTTCTTGAGTTCAAAAGCTGCTGCTGCTTTAGAACGATTTGCCTTGCTTCCTTCCTCTTACAACATGGGTCTCTTGAAGAACCAGATCCTTCCTTTCCACAAAAAGCCTCTCCACTCAGCATCCCCAAAGATGAAATAGGCCCTGGGGAGAATTATTTTCCTCGAGGCCTCCTGTGTGGAGTTATTATAAAAAAAATCACATTTGGAATTTTTTTGAGGATTTTTGAGTAAACCTAATCCGAAGTTGGAACTTTTTAGGTCAAATTTGAAAAAAATCTGTAACTAGGGAGTCACTATGCCATTTTTTATCCTTTAAAATGCGTTGAAGCGCAGATCCGGTTCCTATTATGGTTACCATTTAGAAAATTGAAAAGTTCTGGCAAAAAGCCGGACAGTTCAAAAAAAGTCCGGACAATTTAATCACATAATGCAAATATCAGGTACGCACTTCATAACTGTATGGATGTGGTATTGAGTATTTGCGAGTTCATTTTTGCTATCCAAGCTCAAAACGCAAGTGTAGAAAGAGTGTTTTCTCTAATGGGAGCACAGTGGACAAAAGAACGTATTGCGAGTTCATTTTTGCTATCCAAGCTCAAAACGCAAGTGTAGAAAGAGTGTTTTCTCTAACGGGAGCACAGTGGACAAAAGAACGTATTGCGAGTTCATTTTTGCTATCCAAGCTCAAAACGCAAGTGTAGAAAGAGTGTTTTCTCTAATGGGAGCACAGTGGACAAAAGAGCGTATTATCTATACCCTCGGTCAGATCGTTGTTGATGATTCAATACAACCTTAAAACTATGAGCTGCAAAGAATTCTAAAAGAAAACTTTGAATGAACAACTGCTCCGTCAAGTATCTGGCTCCGAAAAATATTAAAATTTATATATTTGTCGAAAACAAGTGTTAAGTTTTGAAGAAGATATTTTATGGTTGAACTTGAACTCGGTTGATTGTTTGCAACTGCAATTAAAATTTATTGTTTGATCTCCATGAGTTGATTGTTAAAGAAGATTTATATTTTGTTTTTAGATGAGTGGGAAATTAACAAAGATTAAAGACTTATTTGATATTACTTATGTAAGTTTTATTATTCATATTCCATCTTATCCAAAAAATCCGGACAAATTAAAGGGCCGGACAAATGGCTGGAAGTCCGGACATGTCCGGATTAATCCGGACGGATGGTAACCCTAGTCCCTATAGTTTTTTAATCCTTGAGTTGCCAAAAGTTAAAAAAAAAAGTTAAAAATAAATAAATCGAAATACTCAGTTTTTTCTGTTATATGTGTGATCATCATCATCAGTTTCCCGCTTATACCATTAGTTTCCCGTCACCGTGTATAATGAATATAGGGAGAAATGCAAAACCAGTTTGGACGTCTGTGTGCATTTCTCCCGCAGTTAATTGAAACCGGACTGGATGCATTATATGTTAGTAATCTGATCACTACAAATGTGTGCCAAGTTACGCGGTGTCTCCTTCGGTAAAATGATGCACTTTGTCATGGTCACTACATTCTTTGTGACTTTGTCATTTTGCATTGTTGTGTTGGTACGAATTTTTAATACCCCCCTCCCCTTAACCCGTTTAATCACAGGAGAATTTATTTGTCTCAGCTCACATAGGTCTCATAAAAATCGTTGTGTCTCCCTTACTATCATAGTGAGAAATATGATCTAAACGGCACTAGAAAGAGAAAACAATACGCTATACATTCAAATCTAAAAATTAGTCACAAAATAATTAAAATGTACCTACACCTTTATGAAACCAAAGTTTCCGGCAATATTGCTAATTTACGATGATGAAAGCGTATTTCATCATCTTTCAAAACAGTTTTAATGCAAAGCGGAAATATTTTTACCTCCTCACAAAATACGCCCGTTTTTTTAAGGGTTTTAATTCAGCTGATTTGTAGCTAGGTAGGTACCTACCATCTATTCATTAATGTATATCTACTGTTTTTTCAGTTCGTATTGTATGCTTTGTACTGTGCTATTATTATATAGTCTATAAACAAATATACTTAAGTCTATTATTAAATAGTAAGTATACAAATATACTTAAGTCTTTTTTTGAATGGTCTGTAGGTAAACAAATTACTGAACAGTCTGTAAACAAATATACATAAGCCTGTTATTGAATAGTCTGTAGGCAAACAAATTATTGAACAGTCTGTAAACAAATATACATAAGCCTGTTATTGAATAGTCTGTAGGCAAACAAATTATTGAATAGTTTGTAAACAGATATATACTTAAGCCTATTATTGAATAGTCTGTAAGTAAACAAATTATTGAATAGTCTGTAAACAAATATACATAAGCCTGTTATTGAATAGTCTGTAAACAAATATAATAAATACATAAATAAGTAATAGAAAATGAGAGTGATTTTAATTTTCAGAGTGAGATTGCCTCAGACCGAACGCGGCATTATAATTCGGTTAGCTATGTCTTTTTTGTTTTTTTTAATCAGGTTATGTTGACAAATGGAGGATGTATTGAGTAACTTATTTCTGCTCAATAAAGCCTTATTCACAAACGAGTTTTTATCACGATATGCTATTTGTCGCATCAAATGATAGGTGTCTACATAATCAATCAATTTATTAGTAGTTTTACAAGTAGGACATTTTTGTGAAAATCTTTAAAACCTGCTGGATGACAGCACTGGTAAAAATATTACACTACATTTATGGTGAATATGAATACGTATGTAGTTTCAATACCTTTCAACAGTTGTCGTAGTTATATGTAGTTTTGATGTGTCTCAACAGAGGTCAGTAAAGTTGTACTGTACATGAGAGAGTCAAGAGAGAGTCGTCCATTCGGGTTTAATACCCGAAAGGTTACGAAGATAGCCGATGATTTCCAATCGGCAGGTGGGCACCTTCAGTGACAAGTTCCCCTGTCGCAGAATACGTCAGAGCACCCTTTAAAATGGACGTTAAGTCCAGTTAAATATTAATTGAGTCCTTGCACGAAATAATGTTGTATCCAACAATATTCGAGAAAAATGGAAATAACGAAACCAGTTTTGTTACAAAACATTTAATATTTAAAATACAATAAACATACAATCCTAAGAGTTTTAAATGAAAAGTTGAGAAAAATGTGATTAAATTAGAGTTTATTTCTATAATTTATGCTGAATTATTGGAAAAATGTTGTAAATAAAAATTTCACACTCAATTTTACATTATTCCACAAAATGTTTATTTGTACCTACTCTTCATACCTTACAGAAAGCGACACGCTCTTCTAACACAATCTTCTCAAATGTGTAAAACCGTATACATTCGAGACATGTCTTGAGATCAACTGAAAACATTGTTCCACAAAACCGTTTCAACGGTTAAAAAGCAGCTTTAATAATATTTTTTCTGGAAAAAAATCTATTCTCCTGCATTCTTCAGCTTCTAGGCTTTGAAGCCTTTCTAGTTGAAGCCGTAAGATGTTCGTTTTCTCCATTTATTCCCATGAATTAAACCATGCTCCGCAATTCCGATAAACGGCTTTATACAAAGTTCTTCCACAAACCAAACTTTAAAATGCTGTCACAGGCCTAAAAAAAAATTCTTTACCATGATCCCTACTTTAAAAGATTCACACAAATATGCCCAACGTTATTCCATCAATAACTCAACATTTTATAGTTGTGCTGGATACAACATTATTCCGAGCAAGGGCTCAATTGTAAATAAGATGATATAATAAACACGTCTGGTAATCTGACGAAGAGGTGTATTGTTTAATAGAGAAAACACCGCATCATTTTCTTAGGAAAACATGTGACAGCATTTGTGACAGTTACTATAAACATTGACGCATCTTGCATAAATGGATCCAGCAGTTAAATAAACACATTGTAAATACTTGCGCCACAAGCGATTTCTTTAAAATGATGCAGGTGGTAGGTACAATATTTTAATCAAAAAAACAAGACGTGACCACTAAATGCAATTAAATGGCACAATACAGCGACAAACCTATAAAAAAGTTAGTATTTTAATTAAACCTTTCGTCAATGAATTAATTCAATTCGGTGCGGCTTTCTATATTTGTGGTTTGATTATTATCTTCAATTACAATAATTGAATTACTGAATGGTAATCAATCTTCAGTATGAAATTAATAGCGTCGAGGCAGGAGGTACATTTTCTAACCATAGACAAAGAGGCCTACTTGGAAAAAGTTCAGGCGTTTCTATGGTTTTGCATTTTTAGCTGAATCATTTTTATTTTTAAGAGGTCGATTTCTATGGTGGCTGATTATATAGACCGACCGCAAAAATACGTTAAAATATGCACAGAGAGGGCTTGGTTGAACTTCTAAGAAGTAGAATTAGATGGTATGGAAATAACTTCTAAGTAAGCGCAGCCCAATTTACATTGTTTGATTTAATTGACAGATAAATCCTGTCCTAATCCCAAAACAGATTTTTTTAACGTCATTTACTGGACTTCGTCTGTTCACCCACATTTCATGAAACTTCTGTTTGTTGTTGTGATAATTAATGATTTTATAATAAACTAACTGAACTTTGTCGAAATCAAAGATTCCACGCCAACTCAGAATAGAATCGACTCAACATCTCTTTGAAAAGTCATTAAAAGCTATGAAAAAAAATATATTGAAAAATAGTCCATAGCCTAACCTAACGTAACCTATTTAACCATTTTTCATCACTTTTAATACTTTTCAAAGGAGTTGTTGAGTTGATTTCATTCCGAGTTGTACGGTCACCAGTGAAATTTACCAAGTTGTAAATATATAATTATATTCACAGTAGAGATGGGTATGTTCTGCCGGAGGCCTCCGAGATGTGCTTCCTTTTAAAAGGACTCGAGTTCTTGGAGCAGGTCCTGGGAGCCATTCCCGACTCAATAATGTGAAACTCCAACCAAGTGAGGAAACGTGACAAAGAAGGTAACTAATAAATCGTGATATTTATGACAACACACAAACATTCCGACCGTTGCAACTTGTTATAAACATGAAAACGTGTTCCTCAAGTAAATTATCAGCAAATTTAAAGTACAAAGACTGTGAACGTGACGTTGAAACAATTATTACAAACACTTTCTCAACAATTGGCAGGCGAAAACGGGTACCACCGCCCCGGGAATCAATTGTTGGATAATCAACATATCTGCTGTAGGTGACCCCAAGTGATTCACTACGTTTGGTGACTTAGCAGGGGTGGCAGGGTTCATGGGGTGAGGTTTATCTTGGTCTTGGCGGCGGATAAACCCAAGATTTCTACCCATCCCTCATATCTTTTTCCTTCTCAGAACTTCCTCTCCTTCCTTTTTTTGAAAAGGCCCGCAACACAGCATCCCCAAAGATGACACAGGTCATGAGGGAAATTATTTTCCGTATCGTATCAGGGTTTGAGATAACAAATTTAGTAGAGTTTTTCTGATTATTGATAAATTTTAATTGTTCTTTACACTCTTTGATGAGGTGAGAATTGCTTACGAAGCATGTCGGTTGCATCAAAAAAATAAAAGTGAACATTATTTTTTTTTATAAAAAGGTGAAACAAAATAAGTTTGCTGTCTTTGAAGACTATATATTATGATTTACGAAAAATCCCGTTTCCATGGATAAACGTTAGAATTCAAGTGAAATTAATTATTGCGAGAAAGGGGTAACTATATTGATAGGCTTGAAGTAAAAGTGGTCGGCGTACGCGGATAATCTATGACATTTCGTTTATTGAAGCGTAAAATGTGGAGCGATTTCCTTTGAAATAGAAATTTCCTATGTAGGACGTGGCCTTTTGCGATTCTAGTGACTTTCATTGGATATAATGACTATCTATTAAAGATAATTGTAAATTATATTAAATTTACTTCAGATCTGGAGGCAACGACAAACGTTGGAAAGCATATGTCTTATTTAAAAAGAAGAAAATGTAGAAGGAAATGGAGTTTTCACCTTTAATTCACTTTATCATGCAACCAGCAGAGTTTGTGTGCTTACTGAGATTTAAAATGTGTAACAAACGAGGATTACAAAATAACTAAGGCAAAATAATCTGTTTACAATGAAAAACTTTGTTTGAATGTTGCCTTTTTACCCTTTTGACCCTAACCCTACCTACCTCCAACATTACACAGTCATTCATGTGTGGGGTGTGGTGACCGAACAACTCAAAATCATGTAACTTCAACACCCCCTCGAAAAAGTCATTAAAACTGATAAAAAAATGGTTAAATAGATTACGTTACGTTAGGTTATGGGCTTTTTTCATCTATACTAATATAATAAAGAGGAAAGATTTGATTGTTTGTTTGTTTGCATTGAATAGGCTCCGAAACTACTGAACCGATTTTAAAAATTCTTTCACCAATGGAAAGCTACATTATCAGCGAGTAATATAGGCTGTATATAATGGTAATTTCTGGCGTTATGAAATTTGTATAAATGAAAATATGTGTATTTCACATATTTTTGCAGGAGGGAGGAAAGGTATGGGGAAGGTGGGGTTCGTGGAGAGGGAATAGAAGAGGGAGGGGGAAGGCGGGGAAGGTGGAAGGGAACGGGGACGCACGGGAAAAGATAAGAAGGGAGAGTCAATTTATTTCTTTGAATGGCATAGCAACGCATGCCAGGAACCAGCTATTTTCAATACTTTTAGTGACTTTTCAAAGGAGTGTTGAAATTTTACAGTTTTGAGTTGTCATGGAACCGTGGGTGTATATGCAACGATAAAATCAATTATCTAAGGATAACTATAGAATGTAATATGAAATAAAAGAAACATATAGATAACTGTGTTAAAAGAATTAGAATACTGACATGTATTTACAAGATTTAGAAATTTATAAATGCTTACTCGGGTTTTAGACGGGTAACTGTTCTTCATTTATAACTTGTATTCAAAAGTACTTCACTGTCCACATCCAACAAACTGTAAATAAGGGTATGAAAACATCAAGATTTGAATTAAGAACAATTAAAAACTTTGAATCGTTACAAATCTGTACATATGTTATATGTATAACAGTTTAATGATTGTTAGAAGCCTTACGGAAAATAACTCCATAGTCTGGTCGCCCTTCTACAAAATTCATATTCATAATGTTGAAAGAATTCAAAGAAAATTTCTACGTTTCGTTAATTCAAAACACAATATCCCCTTAGAGCATATAAATTACCCGTTCTTAATGAATATTCTAAATATTCCAAATCTAGAAAACATACGAAAAATAAACGACTTTTTATTAAAATTATTTAACTCTAAATTTGATTGTTGTGAACTCCTCCAATTAGTAAATCTTCACGTACCTACACGAACGACTAGACAAATATTAACATTTTATATACGTACATCTCATTGCAATTATAGTTTGCATTCTCCAATATAGCGTTTAAATAGACTTGGAAAAATATATTTAAACAATATGGATGTTTTTGACAACAATTTGAATTTGGCAAACTTCAAACAACATATGTGCCAACTATTTCTACATACTTCATAAACTATTTTTATCTCTATTTTTACTTAACTTACATTCTGTTACTTTAACTTACATTTTGTTTCTTATATATTATGTTATTTCCTGTATTTTGTCAAAAACGTGTTCTGCACTATATGTACAAGCCCTACTGGCGTTTAAATAATTAAATAAATAAATAATAGTAAGAATACGAAAAATGATTATTAAAGTTATTCTTAAATCCGAAACAGTCCTCAACGCGAAGTGCAAGACCTTGAACATATGGGAATGTACCTAGATTCAACGCGACAAAAGTGGTAACAGTAATTTTAAAAAATATATATAAGCTAATGAAACATATTTATCCAAAACCATCAGACAGACTAATCGATATTTTACCGATAATTTTGAAATAAATTATATTTTTTTCGCATATCGTCCAACATCTAATATTTTAGACAGTGTAATTTTTTTGTAATTGAACATTCTATTTTTCAGCACTTATATTGTATCTACCATTATTATTTTACTATGTATTAGTAAATAGACTTGCTCCCCAGTTAGACCCAAGAATGTTTCTCTATTAACTTGGTAATTAAATTAATGTATCATGTTATTATTATAATGTATCTTTGATTTACGATTTCAATAAAACAAGCTCTCTACTTTTAACTAGCCATCATTACATTTGCGTTTGAGTATTAAATAAAAAACCTAGAATGCAAAAAGAATAACAATGTAATATTATTTTATAAAAAAAAATAATATTAGCAGAACGTGGTTTCGATCCACGGACCTCTGGGTTATGGGCCCAGCACGCTTCCGCTGCGCCACTCTGCTCTTGTGACATTGTGCCAAAATAACCTACTTGAACCTAAGAGGGGTCGCAACTACCTTCCTCACTTGTAAGGGTGAAATAATATAAGGGGATATGAATATTCCAATGCAAGCAACTGAGCGACTGAGATAAATACTTTTACAAAAAATCAATTCATGGAGGATTGGAAGATTTTGAACTTTAAACTGTAAGAGTTTTCTGCTAAAAAAATACATTTTTAAATGGCAACTAATAATATTTTTAAAGTTTTTATTCAAGAAAAAATAAAATTCCATTTTCAGTAATTTGGGAGGCGGTTATTATTTATTGGATAACCAACACTTCTACGACAGGTCACCCCAAGTGATTCGCTACGTTTGGTGATTTGGCAGGGGTGGTGGTTTGCCCTGGTTTTGGCGGTGAACGCATCTGCCCGCTTACTGCGTAGCGGGCCGGATCGGAAGTCTGATTTAGGGAAACCTTTAGATTTCTCCAGCAGGAATCTCTCAGAACATCGCCTTGCACCGCAGTGGAAGGGATGGATTCATACGTCCGTCACTCCTGGACACACTGACTCCCAGATTGCTACCCACCCATTTTACCATTTTATCATTTAAAGTTATGAAAAAATAAATTGAAAAATAGCCCGTAACCTAACCTAACGTAACCTATTTATTATACAATTTTTTCACATTGACTTTTCAAAGGAGGTGTTGAGTTGAGTTCATTCTGGGTTGTTCCGTCACCAATTATATAAATTGCCCCCTTCGTAACCAATGGAATGCTTACCATAGTGAGTATGTATGATGTTTAGATGTATGTTATCGTATTGTCGTAATGTTGAGTTAATTATTTACTAGCTGGTACCCGGCATGCGTTGCCGTGCCATTTAATAAAGAAATTGTATCTCCCTGCGTGTCCTTTCCCATTCGTCGCGTTCCCTTTCCGCCTCCCCGTTCTCTCCCGCGTCCCTTTCCCCTCTCGCGTTCCCACTCCGCCTCTTCCACCTTCCCTCTCCCCACTCCACTCCATAAATTCATTCCCGGTACATTCAGTTTTCAAACAGCTCGCGTGCCACCAGAATTTCATAATTGTTCGGAAGTTATGCGCGTACAAATATTTCAGAGATTCATTTTTATTTAAATATATCAACATCGTTTCCACGGCAACGATTTGTTTTCTGACGTTAGCAATAACTCGCTTTTGTTAGTGACAGAAAACGAATAATAAATATAGAGAGGAGGGGGGATGGAGGGAGGGGAGGGGGGGTAAATAATAGGTGCAAGCGCTACAGTAATTTCCCCCTAATACCACGCGAGCGTATATATATATATATATATATAAGTGAAACACACTTTTAATGTTTAATGAGGAAAGTAGATAAGTTGTTGGTCTATCATTATGTTATGTTAACTGTTGATTTCCCTGAATAAATAATAAGTAACTAAGCGTCAACCAATAAAAATAGAAATTTCTATAAAGATTAATGATCTACCAGTTTCAAACGTAATTAGTTAATAGTTTTGAAAACCAATAAAAAATAATAAGGATTCATAAACTTCTCTTCAGTTTACGTTTATACGCTGTAATAATTGCCAGTTAATTTACAGTTTTAGAAATAAGTTTAGTATTTAGATACACACATGCGGAGAAATTTAATAACAGATAAAATCAACGAAGTGTAAATATCACAATATTATTATACCAATGTGTAGTAAACACATCAAATAAACAAATCGCCGGCCAAGACCAAATTGATGACCTCCCTCTAATTAAATTCACCGCAAATCAATTATTCACTTATGCTCACTTGCTCAAACGGAATGCAATAAGCATAATTACCTTGAAATACATAGGTTTTGATGGTATTGCCAGGTGTTATTACAGTCGTGATTAGCTGATTTTAAAAACTTTAAATTAGACTTGTATTATAATTATGTACTAGCGAGTTCCCGGCATGCGTTGCTATGCCACTTAATAAAGAAATTGTTTCTCCCTGCGTGTCCTTTCCCATTCGTCCCGTTCCCCTTCCTCTCCTGCGTCCCCTTCCCCTCTCGCGTTCTCACTCCGCCTTTTCCCCACTCCCTCTCCCTTCCCGGATTCGCCTCAACCCCTCCAGCGAATCCCCCGCCCGAGTTCCCCTCCCCCTCCCGCATTACATACATTCATTCCCGGTACATTCAGTTTTCAAACAGCTCGCGTGCCACCTATTGCAATTTTTTATACGGATTTCATATTGCCAGAGCTCACAAGTATACATAGAAACCATCGCTGGCAGGCACACATCAAATCCCCAAAATTTCATCGCAATCGGATGAACTGTTAGTAATGCATAATTTCACGAAGCCAGAACTCACTATTGTATATGGTATGAATCGCGGGCATGCGCACATCAAATCCCCAAAGTTTTATCGCAATCGGATGAATGGTTTAGCAACGCACAGCGTACATACATATATATACAAGGACAGAAGCAAACAAATTTTAATTTTTAAATATATAGATGATAATTTTAACGGGAAATGTAAAGGATTTTTTTTTACATTAACTCCACACAGGAGGCCCTGAGGAAAATAATTTCCCTCAGGCCCTATGTCATCTTTGAAGATGCTGTGTGGAGGGTGTTTTTGAGGAGAGGAAGGAGTGAATATGGGTCTTGAAGAGACCCACGATGTAGGAGGGAGGAAACACAGAGACCGGCAAATCGTTCCACAGCCGGGCTGTCGAACTCAAGAACGATTCGTAGAAACGACCCGTTCTCTTGTGACTAATGTCAACCGTGTTGGGCGCGTGTTTGGCGTGTTTCCCGTCTATGCACCGGGGCCGAGGGGATCAATGACGCTAGTTCCTCGGAGCATCTTCCATTGTAATGCCGGTAGAACAAGGACAGCATTCCCACCCGACGCCTGTGCTCTAAAGATTGCAATCCGTTCGTTAAGTTAGGAGAATCTATCAAACGGACCGCCCGTTTCTGCACAGAGTCGAGGGTTTTTTTAGGTATTTTGAGGCTTCAGACCAGAGATGGCTGCCAAATTCAACCGTGGGGCGCACTTGCGATTTGTACAGGGTTAGCAGTTGTGTACTATTAAAGTATCTGCGGGCCTTGTAAAGTATGCCCAGTTTCTGGGAGGCTAACTTAACTATGGCTTCGATGGAGCCCCCATACCTGAGCTGGTCACTTAAAGTTACACCAAGCATATCAATGGAAGGCCTGTTCGGGATACAACATTTGTAAATGTTTTAATTTTTTTAAATATCTGACACAAAAAAGGACCCAACTGCTCGGAGTCGAAATCTTTTCTGTGTCATTTCATTTTTTCAGATTTTTTTTTTCGGCATTTCCGAACTGGTGCCATTCATTGATCTCTTCAGCATCGGTGGATAGTCAGGAAATACGCCTAGGTAAGCGCGCACAACACAAATTAATTTTACGCATGAAAACGGGTCATTTCTACGACTTGTTTTTGAGTTCAATAGCTCGGCTGTAGAACGAATTACAGGCCTCCGGTCTTTTCAAGACCCACCTTCAAACCTTCCACTCCTAAATAAAGGTTCCATAATAATAGAATAATGCAATTTCAACACCCCACTTAAAAGTCAGTATAGTTATGAAAAAAAAAAACATTGAAAAATAGTCCATAACCTAACCTAATGAAACTTCATTTTTTTTCATAACTTTTAATTTTCAAAGGAGGTGTTGAAGTTCTGAGTTGTCCGGTCACCCTTCAAAAAATACCCTCCACACAGCAGCCCCAAATATGACATAGGCCCTGAGGGAAATGAATTTCCTCAGGGCCTCCTATGTGGAGTTAATATTAAAAAAACAAACATGTGTGTGGCATTTTGTGACAATACATGACATGTGCATCCTTTACTGACTGTTTTGTCCTTAGCTCTTCAATGCGAGGGACAAAAGATGACATGATATAAAAATGACAAATACAGCAATTACTGTTTTTGGTTGTGAGTAAAGTTATGAAAGCATTCTGGTTTTGACGTTCCAAGAATTCAACAATGATCGGTGGCGACGCGGGTCTCGTGATTTCAAAACAGCGACATTAATGGACTCACGCGACAAGTTGTTTGCGACTTGAGTACACAACATGAGTATCGGATACTTACGTTTCGCCGTGGTTGAACTCGAACAATTAAAACTCTACTGCAGACATTTTATCTGTGCCCCACTGTTCCATGCTCCAACTACAAGAAGTCATGAGAAATGCTGTTTTGAACCCACGCGGATGGCGTCAAAGTTGTTTTACCACTTTAGAGAAAAACGTGCCGATCGCGTTGATTGCAAAATAACTTCCTGTGGTTAAGATTTAATGTCAAGTTGCTCGATACATCCGTAAGCATTTATCTCAAATCTAATCGGTAACAAATTGATCAATAAAATAGTGTTCTTGATGTACATTCCTTTTATCAGGGGTGGAAAACATTCGATTAATAAAGCATTAAAATAGTATTACATTTATTCAACAAGCTTGAGGAGTGGCGTCAATTTTAAACAGTGTGTTACTTATTTATTTATTTATTTACGGACAAATAGTCCATTAATAATATAACAACAATAACACGAAGAAATAAAAAAAAGAGACGACAATGAAAGGAAAGTACATATAAATGAAGAGCATTGACAAATTATAATATAAAAGAACATATAAAAGACAACTACAAGTCAAAGCTTGGAGATTGATTTAAAAGACACACAAATTACACATTGCGTATCGACTGCCGAATGTCATTTAGGCTAACACCAAAAAATTCGGTTCCATGCCAACTGAGAGTAAAGTCAACTCAACACCTACTTGAAAAGTCATTGAAAAAAATAATTCGCTATGAAAAAAATAATTTTAAATTATCCGATAACCCTAACCTAACGTAACCTATTTAACCAATTTTTTAAATATATATTTTTTATCACTCTAAATGACTTATATGAGATGGTTCTGAGTTGGTTTCATTCCGAGTTATCCGGTCATCAAAAAATTTAATGCTTTGACTTGCGTTAACAAGTCTCGACATTCTGGAAAAAGGAGAATGATATCCATAATTAGTATAATGTTGATTGAGGAACAGCAATTCATTATGTCGGAGTCTACGGGAAGGGCTGTTAAACAGGATGAGTTGTAACAAAGCAGGTGTGTTAGTAATACTGTTGATAATTTTGAATATTGTTACGTTACAAATAAACCGCCAATATAGAGAGGCGCGCGCACTCTACCCCTTCCCGCGAGCGACAAATCCGAGCCGCCGCTAGACCGAACTCTCGCGGCAGCCGCAGTCTTCAGCAAGCCAGCTTACAGGGCCCACGTTCGCGTGAACATGGGCGACACCAGTTCAGTTTCGCCGGTTGGCACTTCCGGTCCACGCATGGACGCTGCGTAGTCGGAAAGAACAAGTGTGTGAAGCCGCTGTTGGCCCATAATCAACCGTGAGTCAATTACCATGTTATCCTTTGTGTGCAATTAAATGTATTAACCCTAACCACGCGTGATAGAGAAGAGAGACGGACATTCAAACTAACTTTCAGCTAGGATCGTTCCTTTTTTATGTATTATTGTGTCTCCTAGAATTGAATAAACTGTTTATGTGATAACCTACCGTGTTTTGCTTGACGAGGGAGGCCCTGGGAGAATGGAGAAGCGTGAAGTTCCGGACCACGAGCACTAGCCCTGAGGTTACGAGGAAATCTTGCTTGCACCGAATCCCGAGCTAGTCATTTTTGGGGCAGATACAGCAGCTAATTGTATTAAATATGTGAGAGCTTTCTCCAACCCTGCCGATAGCGTCAGCACGCACGCTGGACGCCAACACTGGCGCTAAACGTGGGGCCATTTAAATTTTTTCTGTTCCACCACGGCCTCGTTCCCAAGCAACAATTGTAAACTCTGAAATGTTATTATGATGTATTGTTTATTCCCAATTGTCTAGCACTTCCAACAGGAATCTCGGCGCGAACATAATTTCGAATCACAATTTAAATTATTACGGACGCGATTTTATCATTTGTGACTCGTCACTCGACAAAATATTACCGGTATTCCAACGCAAGGTGCCCAACCTAGGAAGTTGTCGCTGCGAATAATACAGTGATTACAAAGTGTCGGCCGATTAAAATTGCTATTTTCAATACAAGTGAATAGTGGAAATAAACACAAATTAAAGAAGAATTTATTCAACAATTAAAATCATGTACATGATAAACAAATCATCCGCTTGGTCTCGAAAGTGCTAAATATTTTTAATAATATACTAGTTTGCAGCTCGCTGGTACGTTTCTTTAAACGGACACTCGCTGACACCTAGGGAACAAGTGGATTTAAATTCTTTCTGTCATTTGACAATTAAGTATTTTTGACTCTGTCGTCTGATGAAACCGGATCATGCCATGCCATGCCAAAATCACATTCGAATATTGCAAAAAATACTAAATTCGCGTTGACGTGGATTCCTTGACATCTGACACTATAATACCTTGTCAATTGACAAAGAAGGTAATATCTTGTCGAAAAGACGAAGGGAATTCGCGGGTAAATACCAAAAATTGGTGCTGTTTAAAGCCAGGCTATAGGAAGCCGCGTAATGAAACCATGCCCCCAAGATATTGTTGAATTCTCAAACAAATTACTTCCACGAAAACTTGTGAAAATTCCTTTTTTCGATTTTTTTAATTTTCGAAATATTTTTTTCCAAACGCTTGGAGTTTTTCTTAAAAACGCATTGCCAGAGGAAAATCGCTGCGCAAATTTTCTCCAGTTTTCGGACTCTGAAAATTTTTCCGATTTTTTCCTTTTTTTCGATTTTTTTAATTTTCGAAATATTTTTTTTCCAAACGCTTGGAGTTTTTCTTAAAAACGCATTGCCAGAGGAAAATCGCTGCGCAAATTTTCTCCAGTTTTCGGACTCTGAAAATTTTTTCCGATTTTTTCCTTTTTTCGATTTTTTTAATTTTCGAAATATTTTTTTTTCCAAACGCTTGGAGTTTTTCTTAAAAACGCATTGCCAGAGGAAAATCGCTGCGCAAATTTTCTCCAGTTTTCGGACTCTGAAAATTTTTCCGATTTTTTCCTTTTTTCGATTTTTTTTAATTTTCGAAATATTTTTTTTTCCAAAAACGCTTGGAGTTTTTCTTAAAAACGCATTGCCAGAGGAAAATCGCTGCGCAAATTTTCTCCAGTTCTCGGACTCTGAAAATTTTTCCGATTTTTTCCTTTTTTCGATTTTTTTTAATTTTCGAAATATTTTTTTTTCCAAACGCTTGGAGTTTTTCTTAAAAACACAGTGCCAGAGGAAAATCGCTGCCCAAATTTTCTCCAGTTCTCGGACTCTGAAAATTTTTCCGATTTTTCCTTTTTTCGATTTTTTTTAAATTTTCGAAATTTTTTTTCCAAAACGCTTGGATTTTTCCTAAAAAGCACGTGGCCAGAGGCAAACCTCTGCCCAAATTTTCAAATAACCCAAACACTTACAAATACGCGTTTTTCGCAGAAGCATTTTTTTAAAAAAAAAATATATATACGTCCCCAGTGGTCAATCCCTGGCAAAAATTTCTTTCCAATTACGGATAAAGAGTCGAGTTCTCGTTTTTCTCCCAACGTAAGGTCACCCTGACACGACCCTATACACTATGGAAGTCCCTCAAGTCACGCTGGGTATAATCCCCCACATTTCTACGTCAAAAAAGGAAGAACTACTACAGGCCCTGAGAAGTAGAAAGATTTCTCCCAGGAATAAATCCAAAAAATGCCTTATTCAATATGCTTCTTTCTACAACAAAAAGTACATCAGGAAGCACGTCACGTTCAAGGAAGAACGTCTGGAGAAGAAACAACACTCTGTCGCAAGGTGCGCTGTACTCTCTGCCAAATTGGCACCCCGTTTTGTAAAAAAACGAAAGATTCCCCAAAGAAAACTTTCGCCCAAGCCTTTCGTCCGGCATAAAACCGGAGCACAACGAAAGGAAATGTTTTTTTAGAAACCTCTCTAGCTCTGGCACAGTGTTGTCAACTGTAGCCAAAGTCAGGGAAGAATTATAATTCTCCCTTGTGGTTTCGTTTCATTTTATTTTATTTTTGTTTGTATAAATATCTCGTCATCATCAGTCATTCGCCTCTAATTGCTGCCCCAGGTGTCAAACCTTGGAAACATCGTTTTTTCTAAGCATGCACACCTCTACCTGAAATTGATCACTTCGGAGAAAGGAATTCCCTGTGGCTTACTGCAAGTAGTCAGAGACTACGTGCCCAAGGTTTTGTGCATCGTCACAACTAGCAGCATCATATTTTCACATCATCATGTCATACCTCGTCACCCCTTTCTAAATATTAGAAAATCTTTTTGTACATTAAATATCGGGTCCTCGCCAAAGTGCATCTAACCCTTATGTCATATGTAATTAAATTAGGTAAGCAAACCTGTGTAAACCCACGGCGGTATCAGATGTTTGCTACCAGTTCTAAGTTTTTTTCTGTTTTTAAGAAAATAGAATGGCGCTCAATAAATAACCCTAATTGCTCTAGCTCTCCCCAGAACTGAATGTGGAGTCTGGAAAGTATCGTTATAAAAGGGACAACTTTCAACGTGCCTCTTCATTAACGATAAATTTTTTTTTTACAACATTTCAGCAACATTGAGTCACCCTGGGTCTCAACTGTTCAAACTGAAATTTTGGGGTTGCCTTGTTGTGACTTATCACGTGCAAAGTACGAGGTCACAACAAGAAGCCAGGTCTCCAAGTGAACCACCCTGTGAACAACCCATCCCATTATTATAATTTTCATAACACCAAGGTGTGTCCATCGCAGTCTGTTTAAGTAAGTAAAACCTAGAGGGTCTTAAACACTCAAATCGGACCAATGTAAATAATTTTCCTTGTCAAACAACGATAAGCGCATGTCTTGTATTGTTGCTACCATCGTACGTGTAAGTACAACAAAAGTTGTACCATCACGATACGATACTCTGTGCATAACACCAAAGTGTGTTCATAGCAGTCTGTTTAAGTAAGTAAAACCTAGAAGGTCTTAAACACTCAAATCGGACCAATGTAAATAATTTTCCTTGTCAAACAACGATAAGCGCATGTCTTGTATTGTTGCTACCATCGTACGTGTAAGTACAACAAAAGTTGTACCATCACGATACGATACTCTGTGCGTAACCAAAAGGGTTTATACCACAAAGGATCTCTTTTGCGGTAAGCTTAGATGAAATTCACATTCCATCAGCACGCCAGAAATTTTTTTTGTCCCTTAATTGTTGAAGTATAAAATCTTGGCCAGATCTTCAAATATGTTTTGCCTTTGTGCAAGTCTTTAACGTACGCTAATATGGATTTATTATGCTACGGTATTGTTGTACTAAGTACATCAGTATGTCTCGCCGTCTGTATTGAATAGGTACCTTTATATGAACGTTAACCTTTTGTTGCCATCATAGGTGGGAACCTTATAAAATCTGCCATCATAGGTGGGAACCTTATAAAATCTGCCGTCATAGATGGGAATCTCAGAATATCTACTAAATGCGATACGGGGAGCCCGTTATAATTACTCTGTGGGTTTTTGTCAGAAATGTCATAAATACCTAGTCTTTTGCACCTCCCTTCAATACTGGGCAACCCAGTTGTAATTCGTTCATTGTTATCCGTGAAGACGTTATAAAACTTACTTGCAAATCTTTTGATTTTGCAATCTTGTACGCTATACGTGAAGACGTTACAATACTCACCATGTCCAACATTACCAAATATTATTGTAATGTGCCAGGATAACTGCTGTAGACCTTGTTTCACCTCCACCCAGAGGTCGAATTTCGGAAATAGCCGAGTCCCCAGCAGTTTTCTTCGTTCAAATGTTCCCAATTATCACCCTCCCCCTTCCTCGAAATTATCCGTGAATGGGGATATATGCGTTACGCACTTGGCGTTTCGTTTGTCAAATGGGACAATCTTCATACGCGGATCCTTTCAACTTCCTACTCCTTTCCCAGTTGTCATTATTGTAATGTGCCAGGATGACTGCTGTAGACCTTGTTTCACCTCCACCCAGAGGTCGAATTTCGGAAATAGCCGAGTCCCCAGCAGTTTTCTTCGTTCAAATGTTCCCAATTATCACCCTCCCCCTTCCTCGAAATTATCCGTGAATGGGGATATATGCGTTACGCACTTGGCGTTTCGTTTGTCAAATGGGACAATCTTCATACGCGGATCCTTTCAACTTCCTACTCCCTTCCCACTTTGTTATAACTAATCTTGTACGCAATGTTTTGTTTTTCGAAAGTAGAAAAAATGCTACCGTATAGACGTGAGCATAGGTCATGGAAGACCAACTTCTTTCGAATGGGAATTTTGTTATACGTACAATCCCTCAACCACGTATTCTTGGAAATGTATTTGGTAAAGAAAAAAACCAAAAGGGGTTACACAGAACCTGTCCTTGAATACGTACCTTTGTAACATGTATTAGGAATTAGCCACATTTAGTTAGCTCTCTCTCCGTCTCTCTCTCTACACGCCAAACAAATCCAACTTTTCTCAACATGCACACTTGTTTCTCTCCAAACTTTTTTCATCATTGGTCTACTAGGCAGGTAAACTTCAAGAATTTTGTTCTAATAATAATTTTTGCCGGATTTAAAAAAAAACCAGCAGCTCTGCACCCTATCTACATCTGCGCCTCTTCATGCTGCCCTCGCTACCGTCACGGAGGTCCCTTGCCTTCAATCCCTGCGTACCAAAAGCACCCGACCGCATCTAACATAACCTAGTGTGAGTCGTGCGTGTAGTTGCGAATTGTATCACCACAAAGAACCGACACTCAAAACAAACCCGAGCACGCCAGCTCTAGGTTGGTTCCTGTTTCTGCTGCCATTATGCAAATGTTCCTGCTGCATAATGCAAATGTTCCTGTTGCCCTTGTGCAAATGCTCTGCTGCCATTATGCAAATATTCCTGCTGCATAATGCAAATGTTCCTGCTGCCATTATGCAAATGTTCCTGCTGCATAATACAAATGTTCCTGTTGCCCTTGTGCAAATGCTCTGCTGCCATTATGCAAATATTCCTGCTGCATAATACAAATGTTCCTGTTGCCCTTGTGCAAATGCTCTGCTGCCATTATGCAAATATTCCTGCTGCATAATACAAATGTTCCTGTTGCCCTTGTGCAAATGCTCTGCTGCCATTATGCAAATGTTCCTGCTGCATAATACAAATGTTCCTGTTGCCCTTGTGCAAATGCTCTGCTGCCATTATGCAAATATTCCTGCTGCATAATACAAATGTTCCTGTTGCCCTTGTGCAAATGTTTCTGCTGCCATTATGCAAATGTTCCTGCTGCATAATGCAAATGCCCTACTGCCATTGTGCGGATGCTCCTGTGCCCTTGCGCAAATAACAATACCAACGATTGTTCACAAAACAATCCCACTACATACAAAAACCAGTGTACCAACCACCAATTGCGATTCCACTCTCCAGTACTTCAATGGTTTCGTACTGGCTCACCCACAGGATCCGGAAGCAGTTACCCTTTCGACCTCTGTGACAGGTAGAACTCTCCACACCACCTAGAAGCCTCATCATGTGTTCTCTTCCTCGTATTTTCTTAAAGGCCCTAGTGTCCCTTGAGTGTAATCTCAAATGGGCCAGGTTACTGTGACAAAGTAACCTTGTAACTTCAGTGAAACGTTCAACCACCCCAGACATCCTACGCAAACCACGTTCGCAAACATTAGCTCACAGACCAATGATACAATTTTAGAGTTTTTTTTCTCTATCACTGCATAACCCTTGTACCTTTCTTCAACAGATCCTTGTTCTTTGCAACTGTATTTATGTATGCCACTGCCTTTATATACTTTTATTGACAATTCCTTGTTACACCATGTATCTTCTCTTTTGTGTTCTGTTCATAACTATTCTCCAGCTAGGAATCTCTCTCTCTCTCTCTCTCCTCGTTTCTCTTAAATATTTTTGGCACAAGTGCTGAAAAGGTAAGAGGATTTATTAGTCCTACAGCTCCATTACCACGTCGCTTTTATTGCGGCGAGGGGGGAAGTGTTACGTTACAAATAAACCGCCAATATAGAGAGGCGCGCGCACTCTACCCCTTCCCGCGAGCGACAAATCCGAGCCGCCGCTAGACCGAACTCTCGCGGCAGCCGCAGTCTTCAGCAAGCCAGCTTACAGGGCCCACGTTCGCGTGAACATGGGCGACACCAGTTCAGTTTCGCCGGTTGGCACTTCCGGTCCACGCATGGACGCTGCGTAGTCGGAAAGAACAAGTGTGTGAAGCCGCTGTTGGCCCATAATCAACCGTGAGTCAATTACCATGTTATCCTTTGTGTGCAATTAAATGTATTAACCCTAACCACGCGTGATAGAGAAGAGAGACGGACATTCAAACTAACTTTCAGCTAGGATCGTTCCTTTTTTATGTATTATTGTGTCTCCTAGAATTGAATAAACTGTTTATGTGATAACCTACCGTGTTTTGCTTGACGAGGGAGGCCCTGGGAGAATGGAGAAGCGTGAAGTTCCGGACCACGAGCACTAGCCCTGAGGTTACGAGGAAATCTTGCTTGCACCGAATCCCGAGCTAGTCATTTTTGGGGCAGATACAGCAGCTAATTGTATTAAATATGTGAGAGCTTTCTCCAACCCTGCCGATAGCGTCAGCACGCACGCTGGACGCCAACAATATGTAAATTAGATCAGTGTCCTTTCTACGTTTTTCTAAAGAAGAAGTGTTTAAAGTTTGTTCAATTTCATCATACGAGTAGTCGCCTCTTTCAAGTCCTAGCCTCCGAGCAATTCCTCGTAGGAAGCGATGTTGTACGGATTCGATGTGACAAATGTTTGACAGCATATAAAGGAGACCAAATGACACTAGCAAATTCAAGATGAGGGCGAACCAGCGAACAGTAAAGAGTTTTAAGTGTACTTAAATGTTTGGATACAGTTAGCAATGAGGGCCCAATTTATGAGAGAAAGGTATGTTCTCTTTTAAATTTTCTTAAGAGAGACCGGTGTCGTTGGAAGATTGATAATGAATCGCCGAGATAATATCCTCAGACGGAATATCTTTAGGGAGATCATGTATAGCAGGGCTTCCCAAACTTATTTCAACTGTGACGCCCTTGGGAAGTTGCCATATTTTTGCGACGCCCCCCCCCCCCTAAAAAATAATAAATAAAAATAATAGAGAAAAATAATAGAGAAATAATTTTTTTGGGCAGAACATCCCTGGTCGCGTCGGCACAGACAGCCAACCTATTAGCGTCTCCCACACGCACACTTCGGAGCGACCGAGTCCCGCGCCACTTCAGGCGCAGAAAAGTAAAGACCGATAGGTTTACAGCGCAGTTCACTGTGAGACTTTTCTGCGCGGCGGCCTGAAGTGGCGCGGGACTCGATCGCTCCGAAGTGTGCGTGTAGAGTGTAGAAGACGCTATCAAGATTGCCTCACGACGCCCCTGGGATGATCCCGCGACGCCCCGGGGCGTCGCGACTCACAGTTAGGGAAGCCCTGATGTATAGCAATACGAGGGAAGCGATTTGGGGCGATCGTTGCTTTTAGACCGGCTTCAGTTAGTGCTGGAGCATTTGCCAATTTTTTCGCTTCAGCGGAAGTGCTAGGGTGGATTATCACCCCACCACTTTTCAGTTCACGCATACCCGTTACTCTAATGCCCAAGGTGGCAGGATGGTTACAGATCTATTAATGAAACGATACGTATTAAATTACCAACAAGGTCAAAATCGCAAACCGGGTGAGACTACCTTTAAACCGGGATAATCCCGGTCAAAACGGGACGTATGGTAATCCTGCTATGCATATAAATTACTGACGGGCTGGTTCAGTTACTATGAACGGAATTGCTATTTTCTAGTCATAATTAATATGAACATTAACACATTAAACTAAACACATATTACATACTTCGCAAATTAAATTCTTATCAGAGACTAACGTAAAGCGTTTACCCAGATTGTCAGTTGGCTGATTGATTGACATCACTAGGTACCCTAGATGAAAAGGCAAAAGCGAAAACCTAATCGGACTTTGGAGCAAGTTATAAAGGTTTGAAGAAGCAGCACACATTTTAAATTAATTTATCAGCAATCACCACAATCGTGATGAGATCTCAATCACAGTTCCCAAGAGATCAATGGATATATGCGTTGAAAGCTAAGAAAGTATTATGATGAAATTAGTGATGGGCATAATAGAACCATCATGACAGTCAAGGCATTCGATTCCGAAATATTAAACTAATCGAATGATGTTTCGAATTGATCGTTTGGAACAAAAATAAGAACAAATAATAATTCAAAAAAACGCGTTGGCGACGGGCAACCAGTCCGACCCGTAAGCGGATATACACGTTAAAATAACGATAACAGTCAAGTACAATAAGCGTGTTTTCACGTCAACGCGTGTGTTCCCACAGAAATCGTTATAACTCCGTTATTGCTCTAGTGACAACCCTAAAACGAAAAATTTAAGGTCCATAATAAATCAAGCTTCACATCTCTATTCAAAGTTGTCCATAGAAATACATAAAAATACTTTTTCTGTAGATACAGATTTTACCCGCCAAATTGTAAAACGCAACTTTTTCGTACCGATTCGCCTCCTACATTTATGAGTTTTTTTCAAGAAATTTCTTCGAAAATGGCCAAGTAAGTATTTGTTTATTATAGTAATATATATTTGCTACGCTCTTGTGATATTTTTTCTTTGTTTTAAGTGTTTTTCTTGAATAATTAAGTGATTTTAAACTGCGCGTCATGTTCACCGAATTCTTTTGTCATTTTAAAGAGACGCTTTGGAACTAATGTGTCAGTTATTGGGGCATATTATGATGAAAATTCTTAAAAGCATACACTCTTTTGCTATATTTAGCAAAAACATGTAACAATTTCATGAAAAAATAGTGATTTTTTAACGTTTTTCCAACTTCTAGTCTTTTAGAACAGTTACGAGAATTTTGACACTTTAAAATGGCTAGGGATGGGGTCGATCATTTTCGAAAATTCGACTCTGACTTTCGCTATTGAAATTATCATGTATTGTTTCGTAGTGATTTCACACAAACGAAGAATTGAATTTTATTAGTTAAAACTTTTTAGGGCGCACAGTTTACACTCGCACTGTGCAAGCTAATATAATTCGTTTATATTGAGAATTCTTATACTTGAAAATCAAAAATATTTTGTTGTGAAGTGATGTACATTTGAGTAAACCTTTATTATTGTTCTACGTAAAGAAAATCATGCACCACGGAAGAAATCATAGCAGAGCTGGAGCAGAGCTTCACTGAATCTGATTACGGTAGCAGCGGTGGCAGCATTGCCGCAGATGACACCATCGAATCCGACATCGAAGAAGATACAACGGAGACGTTTCATGACGTGAAGCCCATTTTATGTAATTAAAATCAATGTTTCGTTTACGTTAATTTTTTATGCCATCAATAAAAAAATGGATATCGATTTATTTTCAGGCTTCTTCGTTTTTTATGAGCGGAGAAAACCTCATGGACTCTGCGGAGTCGGATCCGGTGGTTGCTGATGCTACCGAAGGGGTCAGTGGAGAGACGATGATGAGAGGATCTTCCGAAACGAGCGGCAGAGCCGTAGAAGGTATATACCTTCATTATAATATATGTATATACATATAAATTTTTTTATATTTGAAGCCTTTTTCATACACCTTCATTATAATATATGTATATATATAAAAAAAATTATATTTTGCAGCCTTTTTCATCATTTTATGTAGTTACTTTCGTCATATTATATAAAAAGGTAAGAGTTGTGTAATAGTTATTTATTTCCATTCTTATTATTTCGAATCTTATATTTTCAGAATCGATGGACTACAGTGCTGTTGAAACGGATAGTGCCAGTGTTGAAGAAACTGACCAAGCAAGCTTCAGCCGCGTAGAAGGTATATACATTATAATATATGTATGTATACATTTGTATACTTGTATAAATTTTTAATTATATTTTGCAGCCTTTTCGTCATATTATGCAGTTATTTTTCATCATTTTATATACAACACAGTATTTGCCTTCAATTGCAAAGTTTTTACCTACATCATGTTGGCATAACATACAATATAAGTGTAAATTCAAATTTTTTCATAGTCCTCACTAGGGTTTCCTGTTCTTAAATTTGAATTTATTTTAATTTGTTATATTTTCAGATTCCCAGTTTCTGCAGCCGCTACCCGTTTCACTGGCCGTACGCGGGAGCCGACGCCGCGGAGGGCGACGCGGAGGGCGCATCGGAGTGAGGGGACGGCGTGCTGTCGGAGTGGGAGCGGCCTGGACTTTGGGACAGAACCTAACACTGGTGTTTGGCTCCGATGACCAGCTCCCTCCCCAGCTATTGGCTTTTCGGTCACAAGCCGCCCGTGCGGCTCGCGGTGGATGATTATGCTGGATGCAATCACCCAGCGCTTGCCGCCTCGTGAACTGTCACCAACCTGTCCCATTGTCTTGTCTATATCTTATCATACTAACGCATATTGTATCTTGTTTTTCCCGCCAAGCACCTGCATACTGCTTACTAACAACGTATGCAGGGACACTGGAGGTCTAGATTCGTTCTAAACTAAATGTAGCTTCGTTCTTTTAAAAAAAATTAGAGTCCTTGCGAGAGCCCTGAGGGAGTTACCATCTGTTACTTATACCAGGGCATGGTGGTGGATAACCTCCAATGTTACATTTATTATTTTTGTTTACTTTCGTTGTTCTTTCTAACATATAAATAAATATAGTATTTATAAAAAAAACTATCACGGGTTTTTATTTACACACAATGTATTACATATTATTTATTTCAACAAAATTTCGAACATGGTATCTACTTATTCGAAACAATTTGCACGCACATCACTAAATCAGTTCTAACAATGGCCGACTTGTCACTGATTCGCGCGCGATTCGTTGTTTATTTGTGTTTTTATATTCATTGTTTGTAGGTGTAATTGTGCAAATATTGTCCGTATTACATCAAATATAAACAATTTGAAATGTGCATGATAGTTACCAGTGATTAAAACATCCGTATCTATTGTTTTTGTATTGTACCTTTATAAAACTAAACAAAGTGTGTTTTGAGGTTAAATTCGGTAATTTTAGAAAATAAATGTGTTTCAATCGTTTCAAACCAGATAAACTAAGTGCTTTGAATATATAAAACCATAATGGAGCTATTTATAACTATTCCCATAGTAATTGCGGAATATAACAATGAAAAATAAGTTTGTAAAATATTTCACATGTTCAACAAATTTCAAAATGTGTGAAAATTTTATTGGAATTAATTAATTTTTAATAAAATATTTTTGTATGAAATGATAGAAAAGTGAGGTGACAAAAATGTTAATTATACGTTTTTATGATAAAATAAGTGTTTTTTTTAACGTCATCTGTGATTTTAGTATAGTTTTTATATAAAAAAACACAGGTGAGTCATTTTTACAACTTTTTTTATGTTTGCATTCTAAATTGTAATATTTACAAATGTTTATTTTAATTTTAAATAATATAATTAGAAAGCTAACTTCATAACCTTTCAAAAACAGTTTTTAGTGATCGGCTACGTTAAGAAATGTTTGTTTTATTGAGCTTTAATTGCGAAGTGGAAATTACACTAAATTTTTATAATTTTGACATTTCGTTTAAGACAATAAATGTGTCCGACCATGAAAGACCTGAGTGGTTAAAGATATAATTCGCATTTATGATTGTTTTTAAATGTATTGATGTCCTTTACGATAACCGTATCTGTATAGAGATATTTTCAATTTAAAATCATTATTTTCGATTAAATTTGACTACGCATCGGTTTACATTTTGAATTCCGAAGCTATTTGGTGAATCGCCAAAGGAAATTTCAATTTGGGTAGCGGATACTTATTGGATAACGACGTCTGACATAGATCACCACCAGTGGTTCGCTACGTTGGTGACTTAGCAGGAGTGCCCGGTTCCATGGGGTGAGGTTTGTCTAGGTGTTGGCAGCGGATGCGTCTGTCCGCCAACAGTGTGTTGGGCCGGATCGAGAGAGATTGGTTGAGGGACGCCTGTTGATTTCTCCAACCAGACTCTCTCGACCCGCACCGCAGTTGGAGGGATGGATTCATACGTCTGTTTATCCTGGACAACCGACCCTCAGATTTCTACCCACTCCCTCGTACATTTTTCCTTCCAGTTCATCCTCTCTTTCTTTTCCCTAAAAAATAACCTCCCCCTAAGGTAACTCAGATTACTTTCCTCAGGGCCTGCTGTGTGAAGCTAATTAAAAATAAATAAAAATTAAAAGAAAATTTCAACAAATTTAAAAACTTTAATTACGGAAGTATAAGACTGATTCGTACTAAAAAGTTTTTAAATAATGTTAGGACACAGGACACGGGACTTTCTTGTCGTGTTTGAGCAAAATTAAAATAAAATTGTCAATTACTTTATAAAAATGTAAGCTGTAAAAATGTTAACTACAAAAAGTACAATTTTATGGCTAAGATTATCTGTGACAGTTTCGTTTGATTAACTTTTTTCTTCCTTACAAAATTATTCACAAAATAAATAAAAACCACTTTTGCGCTAAATTCAACCCTTTTTGGACTCCGATTTTTATGTATAAATTACCCTTCGACCAAGTACATCAATACCCTATATTCGTGGTGTTATAAGGCGCAATCAGAATGTACGCATTTTTGGCATGTATATTCCTCTTAAACTTGAAAAAAACATTGCATTAACCTTCACTCCTTGGTAGTGTTCGTGTTAAATATAATGAAAAAATCCTATTGCTTTGCGCAGGATTCTGTGTAAATATTTCGATTACGCAAATCGATAATTTTTTTATTTCGAAATGTCTAATTATGCGCATCACTAGATGAAATATCCCACTGAAATGGTAGAGTGTGAAGTTTCCATTGTTTGGTGTCAAACTGGGTGTCTAATTTGATCTCGCATTTTCACATCGGAAGTATTTTTCAATGGATCTAAATAATTATTGAAAATTTAAAATACAGTTAAGTAAATTACTAGGTTGAATTGTATTGATTTTAAAAAGTTACTTAGTTATTTACCTATCTTCCTCAAACCAAGGTGAACTATAAATGGGTACCAACTTATTACAACGTTTGATTATTAATTTATTGTTGCCATAAATCACAAAGCTACAGTAGTAGGCAAGCACTTAAAACATTCACATTTTTGTCTATGGCCTTCAAATTATTACAATAACCAAAGAGATTAGAATACATTCTTACCTAGAGCCTTCATTTATGGAATTGCTTACTTTCGATTTCACCTACTATCAAGAGTTGTCGTGGTTTCATTTAGCTGGTTTCATTTAAATATTAAACTGAAGACACGATTTTACACATTACGCTAGCTTAGTCCTTCATCATTGCACAAGCAACATTCTCCGGCTATAATGATGGTAGTAGGGGATATTTACTAATATTGTCAGGTTATTCGTACCCCGGGAACGTTTGCCTTTCTAAGAGACAAAATGGGACAAAAACATTGATGAAAACACATAAATGAGCTGCAGTGACACGTTTGGGGTCAATTTTTGGCCATAATTTTGACTTATTATTATTATAAAACAACCTGATTATTACTAAAAGAATTTAAAAGAAGATCTGTATGCACTACCCATTCGCTTGCATTCGCATTTTATAAAATTTAAAATGGTGACCCGACAATTGATCCCCGACAATTGGCCCCCCGAAATTATAATTTTTTTGCATTATTTACCTAAATTCGACTTAATAATAATAAAAATACCTTTAATAATAAGTTGGTGTGGGTATCACACGAATCCATTTACAGTGTCAATTTTCTGTACTTAATCGCTGGTATATACAGTATATAGACAAATAGTTTTATCCTTGATATATCTGAATGATAATAATGTTTTATACTTTTGTTATTCGTTATTACTTTTGTTATTCGGTGATACATCCTCTCTGCACACCCCTTTTATTTAGTTATATTTTGTAAAAGTATTTTCTCTAAACCGACTGCATATTAACCGGAAGTCAACTATCAGGGGATCAACTATCATGGAACTATTTAAAACATTTTTTTACTATGTTTTATATTTCATTTTGTAGTAACAACTAAACATTGATTACGCATGCTGTTAACATTTATAATTGGAGTGTTAATACCTATGTACATCCCAATGGCAATTTATATAACTTTAATAATTGTTAACACTCTGTTAATGTTTCAAATAATAAATAAAAATAAATAGAAAATTGGTCTGCCCCAAATCCCTAATTATAACATCATTGCAAAACCAATAAAAAACGAACATTAAAATAACATCAGGTCTTTAATGGAATTGGCATATTTAACCTGATTTTATAAAATTAACATTTTCTTTGAACGTATTTTTATAATCAGGGTGTGCTGAAAATAATTGATACCTAATATGTACTTAGTTGGTAGTTCCTCGTGTATCGAATAATTTGCATTGGAAATTAGCATGCACAACAAATTGATCAGCGCACGCAGGCGGAACATTAGGAAAATCATTCTTTTACACCCTATTAGTTGGCAGTTGATGTTATGTCATCTTCCTGCTTTACAATAACAATTGCTAATTATATAGAAATATTGATTAAAACAAATAAAATACGGAAGAGCGAGAAGAATTGATTTCACGACGCGTAAAACATTCCATTGAAATGCTTGGAGTACCTAAGGCCATTCTTAGGCTAGATTTACACTCGTTAAATTTTTAGGTCTAGTGCCGGGTGTGCGCCGGCGCACACGCCAAAATTTTCATTGTTTTTATTATTTTGAAATGCGATTTTAACCCTTATGTATAAAGAAAACGTATGAAGGACAAGGTCAGAATCGCTTGGGGCATTCTTGTTCTTGACGTACGGGGTATCATCCTCAACACACCTAGCCACTAATCAGTATATTAATACGTGAAGCAAAAACTTTGTACCCCTTTTTACGAAAATTAATGAGGAGTATGAAATTTCGCACACTTATAGTTTATATAGAGAAGGAGTGCAGAATGCTAATATTTTTTTGAATTTATGCATAAAAAATACATTAAATTTAAATTAATTATGGTCGAATTTCGACCACTGGGCGACCACTAGTAATTTATTAAATTCTCTATGGGGTCCGGGCATCATTTTTCCCGGGATTTGAGCTGTCAAACTAAGAGCATCGTAAGGTCGTGAAAAAGATAGGTAAACCTATAAATTTATCAAATAAACGCAAGTAATGTTGTTTTTATGCATAGTTTATGGTTCAAGGAAAGTGTTTCAGTAAATATAATAAACGATAGCACAAAATAAACCCACAAAATATTACGTCAAAGTTAAAACTTCGTGAAATTTACGTCGTTTCCTCCTTGGCTTTTAGGAGGTTAACGTAAGTTTTTGACAAGTTACTCACAGGAGCGTTTATATACGCATCCGACTTATGGTAATTAATGCTCATGGAAGTTGTTCGGAAATTCAATTTGAGTAAATGCTCATGCGGCCGTTTACATATGTAAATTTATTTACGGTAAGATGGCTTTCTGTCAACAAAGATCTGCTACTGTCAAATTTACGCGATTTTGTCAATAAAGACGAAAAGGCACAAATAAAGTGTTGATATAGAATTTGGCTTTAATTAAACAATTCTCCACGCGCTTTTGTGTCGTCTGTGGAGGAAATTAATGGAGTTCTTTCAATTTATCCGAATAACAGTTACCTGACAGCAACCGACTTCGAATTCAAATACATAATGTTATAAATAGAAACATTGAGATTAGAAAGGATTGGACCGATAATTGAATAGAAGGATGCTCATTTTCGGAAAACTTAAATAATTAAAAATAATACTACATTCATGGGAAAAAATCCTTCCAAAACAGTTTAAATTTTTGACGTCTCGCAACGGAGCATTTTGGTACCATTTCTTGCGGCAAGTCTTTCAACTTATCAAACTGACTTTATAAGCTGTGAGAAGGCTGGAAGTTCGCGCGGACGTGATTAGACCTGTCAAAAAACGAAAAATTGACTTTTTTCCAATCCCAATCCAACGCTTTCTCCGCTAAATCCTTTCTTACGTATTCCGGTAAATTATAGTTATTAAACGGATATTTTTTTTTACATTAACTTCATACAGGAGGACCTGAGGAAAATAATTACCCTCAGGGCCTATGTCATCTTTAAAGATGCTGTGTGGAGGGTTTTTTTGAGGAGAGGAAGGAGTGAACATGGATCTTGAAGTGACCCTTGTTGTAGGAGGGAAGAAACACAGAAGCCGGCAAATCGTTCCACAGCCGAGCTGTTGAACTCAAGAACTAGTCTTTGTATACATAACGACTTTTAGTCGATGACGATTCATGACGATGGGGAAATAACGTAATTGGGAAAACTTTAAAAGCGCAAAACCATTGATAATTTCAATCATTTTACTCAGACAAAGCAATAAAAAAATTTCATCGTAAATACCTATCTAGAAATAATAAAAATACGTTGTCTGTAAGTGGTATGACCACAGTTTTATAATGCCTTCAGAAGGCAAATAATTACATAGCAGAACTTGTATATATATGTATAAACTATTTTTTTATAAATTGGATAATAATATTATTGAATATAAAAAAAAAATTAAAACGACAATTAGGGTTGAAGAAAATGAATGATTATTTAAATTTATTCTGAAAATTATTAGCCTTGCTAAAAAGCGAATGCAAGAAGTCATCATAAAATAAACGATGTTAACATATTTTGTTGGTGAGTTGTTCACAGCACGTTTTCAGCAATTTGCGGGTGATTTGCGACGGTTCATAAAGTATCAGAATTTAGAGCGTAAATTCGCCTAATGACACAGTCAATAGATTCACGAACGTCAATTATTTCCACCAGCAAGTTGGTTGCGATGCCATAATGCGATGTTATTTGCCCGCGACTACACCAGCCCCGATATTCCTGCGCTGGTTATGGGTAATTTTCATACTTTCTCTTGTTCACAGAATAAAATAGACTAACGTTCATGACTGATACTAGCAGTTGGCAAACCCTTTCTCCGGTACGTTCTCTCAAATCAGGGCTATCATTGCTTTGTGGATCAACACCACAAGGTGTTCTAAATCCCGAAATGTCAATTTAATCATTGCTCAATTAACCTTAGTTTATATCATCCATTTGTATGACAGTGTAGGTCCAGCATGGACGATCGATAAAACCCTGTATCAATTCGATATTGATCAAATCCGTCATCTATGGTCAGTTATCAATATTTGAGCACGGTAACGATCGATAACAGATATTCCGATGGACGATTGATTAATTTCAGGGCGGCCTCTGTAGTATCAGATGTATTTCGGTCAATAGACTAATATTTTTTAAATAATGTTTTCCATTAGGCAAAATTACTGGCATATTTAATTAACGGATTGAACAAATAAAGCTCTTAGAATTGTTCATAGACTTAGAATCTTAGACTTCAATAATGCGTCCAAGACGCGGTCAATTTATTCCATTCGATTTTTGAGAAACGAGAGTGGTTGAAATATTATGAAAGACTACATTAACTACTAATTAACTCCCGCGTGTCAAAAAGAAAATAAATAATTAGGTTAGAATTTCAATTCAACATTTTCTGTCTATTAATATTTTTAGGTAATTGTTCGGCGTTTGATGTTTCGAAATGTGAATTCATAAAAAATATGTTCAGGGTTGCCAGCGTTTAACGAATTCTTATTTATTTCCTGTCAACATCGGTTCGGCTGCCGACAGTGTTTGAAAGCCTATAACTATTTCAAATTTGAATTTAACGCGCTATTTCTCTTAGTAGCTTCGTGTAAGTTAAATAAGTCGCGAGCGGTGCTCGATTGTGTGGTTCTGCTTGGAGAGCTCGTTAGGGGTGTGTAACACCCCGCGCGACTAAAACGGATTCATGAAGTTGATGGTCATGATTCATCCTCTAGAGCTATCCAACCACCACAATATAAAAGATGTCATATGTGTCAAAGGACCAAATATAGAAAAACAAAGACAACGTGCTCCAAATGCCAATGATTGTTGTCTGCCAAAATTGTGATAGAAAAAACTTTGCAGTTATTACAAATACTATTATCATTTTGTTTACTTTAAAAAACGTTTAGTAATATGTAAGTTCAAAGATGTTAATTAATAAAATACTTATTTTGCGTATGTATGTTGTTTTATTTCTGTAAACTAAAACGGGGTGTTTGACACCCCACGCGACCATTTACGTAACTTTTTAGTCGCGAGTAACGAAGAGTTAACACTCTTATAGAAACAGGACGTCGTGTTTTAGGAAAAAAAGAAGTCGTGACCCGCGAATGGATCATCAAAAGTTAACATTGTATAGAGACATGTGAATGATTCGAGATGAATAATGCGCATCTACCTAGAATGTAGAATGATAATTTCTTCGTGACATCACACTTAATTTAAATGGTAAATATACTTTTAGTATTGATTTTGGCAACAGTAAATTGCTAGTCTCTAGGTATCGGCGATACCATCGAAGGGAGCCAGGAAAATAATTTCCCTCAGGGCCTATCTCTTCTTTGTGGATGCTATGTGGAGGGTCTTTCCAAGAAAGGAAGGACAGGAAAGGAAAGGGGAGGAAAAATATAAGGGTCAAGTAGGAATTTGGGAGTCAGTGTCTCCAGCAGTGAAGGACGTATGAATCCATCCCTCCCACAGAAATGTTCCGGGAGAGTCCTGCCGGAGAGGGCAACTAGTCTCCTTCAACTGGTCTCTCTGGAGTGCCACGCAGCTGGTGGGCATCCACCGCCAAGATCCCGACAAACCTCACCCCTTGAACCCGGACACCCCTGCTGAGACAACAACCGTAGCGAACCATTTGGGGTGACATATTGCAGAGGTGTTAATCCAATAAGCGGTCCCCGGGGCAGCTGTACCCATACCCGCTTCCCAAATTGTATAGAGTGATTCTGAACTGCAGAATTATAGAACAGTGTTCGTTCACTCCTCCCACCAGCATTTTCTTTCACAGGATCATTTCAACAGTTCCCAAGGTACAGCAATGCTACACGAAGCAGAACGCAAGAATGACTAAAAAACTTTATCATTCTAATGTAGCTACAATATCTCTCTAACTATACCAAAAAAAAGATATTCCAATGCTACCAAAGGTTAAATAATATTTTTTATTTTTGGCAACTTTTTATAACGAAATTTCCTAACACTAGTGTTAGTAATGATCTAATGCTGTGTAAGTATTGTTGGATGTTTTTCCTTAATTCAATTATCGTCAGTGTCTCAAATAAAAACAAATTTTCCATAGCCTAACCAACAATAATGTGTCAAATAGCCACGAAACAACTAAACTACTTGCTGATAAAAAATGTTCCGATTATTATTTAATTGCTGAGTCGTGAAATGTTAAGTGCACAAAACTCAATCGGTTCGCAGAAAAATAATTATATACACATACCTACACTACACAACAGCTGGTGCGCATTGAAACACTTTTTTTGTAAATTCTACAAAAAATATTTTTGTACCTGAAAGAAAATTAGGAAGATAGCTTCAAAATGATTACATATAAACTGGGAGTAATCATAGAAGACCAACTAGGTTGTCCTTGATTGGGAGGCCCATGTGATGAGACAATAAAAAGCTATGCCATATATTCTGCTCTCTTAGGTCCATAGACTTACAGGAAACTAAGAAATGTCTATTTTTCCCTTTTCCAATCTGTAACATATGTTTCGTATTTCTTAACGTAAATTGCCGCATGTTCTATATTATATTTTAGTTTTAATGATTCTTGTTTAATGGCACCATTATTGTTTATCATTATCTATTGTCCTGTGCCAAAACAGCACTGTTATTGTTAATTTTGTTCTCTTGGCATTGCTTTGTATGTATTGTATATTGTACAATCTTTGTTTCATATTATTTGATCAATATTTTGTAAGGACTCGTAAGGAACACTAGGATTACTTTTAAGTTTATTATAGTAAAGCGCACTTGTAGTGAAATATCACAAAACTGCGCTGAATGAATGTAATAATAATAATAATAATCGTTTTTATTCTGGACTTCTGTTAGGTATGAATAATAGACATGTTTTCGTTTGTTATAATATATCCCGAAGCTCAGTTTGCCTGGTGGCATAGGCCTCCTCTAACATTTTCCACTGGAACCTGTCACGCGCTACTCTTCTCCGATGATGTCCATCCGTGAGTTTTAGGTCGTCTTCCCATTTTATTTGTTGACGTCCTCTACTTCTCTTGCCATCTCTGGGATACCAGTCAGTGACATTTTTGCACCATTTCTCTTGTGGATCGCGGATCATGTGACCTGTCCATCTCCACTTTTGTTGGTCTAAATCGGCAACTTTAGTTTTTTCCCTTATTATGCTACATCTCACTCTGTCCTGCTTCCTTATTCCTGTCAAATTCTATCATTCCTATTCCTACTTCTATCCATGGCTCTCTGGCAGCGTTCCAACTTATCTCTGTGGCGTTTGGTGAGTGCCCAAATTTCACATCCATAGGTGATGACTGAAAGTTTACATGTGTCGAAGACTTTCCTTTTTATTTGCATACTTAGCTCCTTGGATTTCAAGACTTCTTTCAAAGACCAGTATTTCTTCCATTCATTTGCTATTCTTCGCTCGATTTCTTTAGTGGTTTGATCTTTGTGAGATATTATCTGTCCTAAATAGGTGTGATCTGATACATTTTCGAGTAGTTGGTTGTCAATTTTTATAGTCACTGGTTGGTGAAAATAATTACAGTACAAAAAGTAATTTTTAAATTATATATTAAAAAAAGTCAACCTACACATCCTTCAAAAATACTATTTGCTAAAATTAGGGTGTTAGATATTCGTTAGTTATTTAACACGTTATTTAAATGGAAAAATAATTTTCCGGTGCCTCCACAACCTAAAATGCGTGGTCCCTAAAACTAGAACCTTATTATTTATTTGTACAACACGTTTAATTATAACTCCCACTGCGGTGCAAGGCAATGTTCCGAGAATTCTGTTGGAGAGGTCAAAAGATCTCCCTCAAACACTCTCTCCCGATCCGGTCTGCCATGAAGTCGGTGGGCGGACACATCCGCTGTCAAGACCCGGACAAACTTCGCCCCGTGAACCCGGGCACCTCTGGCAAGTCACCAAACTTTGAGAACTACTATGGCAGAGGTGTTGATGAGGCAGAGGTGTCCCAAATCATCGACAATAGTGACCATGCTGGATGAAGCCAACGTGTGAACGCCGTTGGTGCCCCGAGATCGTTTGAAGTAAGATGTACAAGTTTTACGAAAAACCAACACTAATCCGTTATCTGCCAACGTAGGCGGTCAACGCGTTGGCCAATATACACCAAGAGATCCTGCATATGTTGGTCCAGCACATTGGCCCAACAAGTTGCCCGGAGTTTTATGCTTTCGCAATTCATTTCAACACATTACACCCAGCCTACAACCTGGTTCTAGGAGGATTTGGTACCCTGGCGCAAACTAACTGTTAGTCCCATAAAAAAAGGATAAACTCTCTTTACCAAATAAGTGTTTTGCCCTGAAATTCACAAATTATGTAAAAGACCTCACGCCGTCGTGGTTCCTTGATTAATAAACAAAATAAATTAATCGGATTCAGTCCTCGTAATAGCGGAAGTTTATAAAATCCTTGGATATAATAAACAACACAGCTGAAAGTATGTGAAAGGTGCAATATCCGAGGACGATTGAAGGCATAAATTTGAGTTTGAGAAAGGCAAAACACGGAGACCCAAATGTAATGGGTAATGGCTAATAATAATGGGTAATAATAATTGACCTTTTAGATTGTCGTAAAGTTATCGGTACATAATATTATGTCAGAACGGAGAGAGCAGGAAATGGCGAATTTGTGGGAAAATAGGTCTGTTAAAAAAAGGTTTTTTTAATTTATTGTGTGTGGTGAGTTTTATTAAACATTTCCAAAAGATAATATTATCATTATCCGGTGCGAGTGATTTTGTGGTCACATCAATTGTGAGGAAAGAAAAAGGGGGATGGGAAGGAGAATCGATAAAAATGTTTGATTTGGGTGAATAGTATCTAGGGAATGGTGACCGGACAACTCGGAATGAAACCATTTAGAGTGATAAAAAAAGTAATTTAGAGTGATAAAAAAATAGATATAAAAAATTGGTTAAATAGGTTACGTTAAGTTAAGGTTATCGGCTACCTTAAAATTATTATTTTTTAAGCTTTTAATGACTTTTCAAGGAGGTGTTGAGTTGACTTTATTCTCAGTTGGCATGGAACCCTAGGGATTAGATGTGAATAGTATTAACATAGAGGCGGTATTTTAGCCGCCGAATTCCGAATTTCTACTGATTTCTTACATATCTCCCTTACATTTTAAGTTTTTAAGCTCTTTTAAAAAAATATATGTTATTTTTTTAAGATAATTATATGATATTTTTTTAAGATAGAAAAAAATCGCTCCGTAAAAAAGTATGATCCGAAAGTTATTATAAACACGTTTTATTCTTATTTTAGAAGTTATATGTATGAAAAAATTCACAGTGTTTCTTTAGTTGCTATTTAAGATGTCACCACGAGATTATTTATCTAATTTTCACTCAAATTTTATCGTTTTTAATATTAGCGCGCTCTCTCTAAGATTCGTATTTGCATGTCTCTCCATCTTCTTCTTTGTGAGCGGGTATACGGCGCCTTAAGTTATTTTTTAATCTCGATGTGGGAGATATGTGTACACAAATATAATACTTCAGTATTGCAAAATCATGTGATTTTGGTTTGAAAATTAAATCGCTTAGAAATATTTTAGATGCTTTAATTAAATACTGCGAGGAGAACCCATAATTGCCTTTGAAATAATCGAAAAAATTTAATTAGTCTTTTTATAAGGCCAGAAAAAAATAAAATATCAGGCCTAAGAAAACTGATTTAAGGGGATCCAATAGTCCAGGGAAAAATCGAAGTCGGAATTCACGCCCATTGTGGGAGGAGTTTAAAAATATTTGAGAAAAAGCTTTTGGAACGGTTGAAAAAGGTATTTGAGAATTTTTTTTTACAGGTTGATTTCGTAAAGACCTAAAAAAAACATTAACTCCTTTTTTACACATTGTTTATTGTAATAACAAGGAAATTTAAAATTGATTTCACGGAACCGAGCGACGTGGAGTCACACGTCCGCTCCCTGCTCCGGCCAGGGGAGTTTTGAAAGAAAGTAGGGTGTGGCAAGCCAGTAGTCCTTCGGTGAACGACATAAGGGTCAATTTGAAAACCCGCATTCGTCGGCTGCCAGCCGTATTGTGAAATAACAACGCAAATATGCATATTTTATTTTATTTTGTGAATATCGGGCGTAAATATCATATTTTTTTTACGATTATCATAAAAGAAACTAAATTTGCTACAATAAGCAATAAAACCATATCCGAAAAGATGTTCGTAAGTAGGAGAGTTTGCACTTGAAAGTGTTTTTTTAAAGACCTGTTACTTTATTTTTTTCTAGGCTTATTAAAAGACTTATAAAAAAAATTACCGATATTTTTAAGGGCCAAGATATGTTCTACACGCAGTATTTAATTGAAGCATTTATAATATTTCTAAGCGATCAAATTTTCAAAACAAAAACACATGATTTTGTGTGATTTTGCATTATTTACTATGGCTTCATCTTAAAGATCAAATTCTCATACTTACTGTTATTGAAACACGTTTTACAGTTCGCAACAGACTGACTTTATTAATAATAAAGGTTTTACATTATTGTACATGGCGTTAGTAGTCTGATATTCATTTTGATACGAATATTAACACATACGAACCTCCTTTCGGTTATGGTTTATTGTGTAAGATGGTAAATTAAATTCTTTTGAAAATTATCTTAAAAAAATTAAATATTTGTGACCGAGCTAAAAAAAATAAAACATGCTTTGGCGATGTTTTTTCTTCAATAAATCAAAACTGATTTTAAACGGGAATTCAAAGCTTATCGCCATCTGCATAAGGAGTGTTATTGCTAGCGGCGTGATCCCCAATTTTACGACGTCGTGCATCACTTTAACCATAATTTGCAAATTTGTATGTCTTGAAAAAGTTATCAAATTGCTTCATCTGCTCTTATTCCATCAATGTAGTAATTTGACCACAAATCAAATTAATGTTCAGTTTAGCTTCAGGTATATTTAAGTACTTACTCCAAACAGCAAATTACTGTTTCACAATTATCTGAACCAACTAAAATAACAGAAGGCAAAAAGAGCTGTTAACCACCGTACAATGAATTGCGATTGTGCAACCATTTAGTAGTTTTAAAACAGCAGAAAGCAGACAGCAAATAGTCTTGAGAGATAAGAATTAAGATAGATGAACGAAAAGCCAATACAGGATTGGTATATTCTATATACTCAGTATCGGTCTGGTGAGACACCACTAATCTTGTCTGGACACAGGTATATCCTAGTCGGACTGGCATCGAAAAATACCTGTAGATAATCAAACTTTATGTAGATAAAAAAAAAATTAATCAGATTTGAAACGTTGCTTTGGCCGTTTTCAATTTTTAGATCTGAATAGCCAGGTACCTAGGTCATAATTGAATAACTTACCCTTTAGCATTAAGAAATGCAGTTTCGTTACATTTACAAGATCGAAAGATACATTTCTATTCCCATACCACATTAATAAAATTAAATGACCACGCAAAAACGAGATTCGAGACCTTGGCGTGAATTTTTAAGCAAATCTCTCTTTCAAATCCCACATATCTGACATTGTCTCCCAAGCCAACAAAATGATTGGATTTGTTATTCGTTATGCGAGATCATTTACTAATGGAATTACAATACGGAGAACATACGAAGCACTTGTCCGCAGCATCCTGGAAGATAGCTCCATTATTTGGGCCCCCTCTGAACAAAACCATAACCTAGAAATAGAAAGAGTACAAAAAAGGTTTGTGCGTTATCTGTATATGAGGGAATATACATACTACCCATTCCTGTATCCATCGTTGTTCTTAACAGGAATGTTTGATCTTAATACATTAGAAGCCCGCCGAAAAATATTTCTGGGTAAACACTTTTTTAAGCTGATCTCCGGCATTATTCTGAATCCGCCTATGTTGAAGAAGATTAACTTATATGTCCTTAACGCGTACACTCGTGGGAGATCCCACGCACTTTTTTATGCTCCGAAAGCGAATTCTTCTTCCTATCAGAATGCGCCATTAAACAGAGCAATTCAACTGCTAAATTAATCTGTATTAAGCGTCGACATCTTCAATGTCACCTACAGAGAGTACAATAACTATCTTTTGACATACGTCACAAGATAGTGAAACTGTCCCCATAAACTTTTTTCTTTAAATTTTGTAATCTTCTCAATAATATTCTGGTGTATTATGGAGAACCTGATAAAATAAACAAATAAATAACGTAATACTTCCCAAACTTTTCATTCGTGTAAATTATAAGGAATTTTAATTAGCGAATAAAAAAAAATTGAAATTAAAAACTTTAAATTATAAATTGACAGAAAGAAGAGCGCATTATAAATACAATAATTTTATTTTAAATGTGAAAACTGCATAACAAAACTGCAGAGTGTCAGGAGTCATGGGACTGAGTCATCCCTAATTGGTTTACGTAACCACCCAAGGATAAAATCATCCATGCGAAATAATGCAAAATAAGACAAAATGATGTGTTTTTGGTTTAAAATTTGATCGCTTAGATATATTATAGATGCTTCAATGTAATACTGCGAGTAGAACACATCTTGGCCTTCGAAAATATCGAATAATTTTTTTTTTATTTTAATAAGTCCTTTTGTAAGTTTGGAAAAAAATAAAGTATCAGACCTTCGACCAAGGATATACTAGGTCAATGTATCAGACCTATTAAAAATACTTTCAAGTGCCAAAATCTCCTACCAATGAATCCATTTTTGAATACTTTATTTTATATAATGTGGCAAATTAAATTCTTTACAAAATAATCAGAAAACATTTTATACGTCTGAATTTCACAAAATAAAATGAAACATGAATTTTGGCGATATTTTTATCCGGTGCATAAAAAAAGACGTTAGCCAACTGCGAATTTCATCCTTATGCCATCTGCAGAAGGGCCGATAGCGCGTCGATAAGTCGTACCTAGTCTCCTTCCAGATTCGGGGGTGTGTGGTTGCCTTTAGACTCCGCGTCTCTTTGTTCCGTGCAATCGATCATAAATTTCCTTGTTTTTATAATAAACAATGCATAAAAAGTAGTTAATATTTTTACAGGCCTTTACGAAATCAACCTATGAAAAACAACTCTCGAATACCTTTTCCGACCTTTCCAAAAACTTTTTCTCAAGTATTTTTAAATCCCTCCCAAAAAGAGGCGTGGATTCCGTTGTCGAATTTATCCAGAACTATTGGATCCCCTTAAAGCAATTTTTCGTTTCTTGTTTTTGGTTGTTTTTTTTTTTTTACCAGGGTGACAGTGAGGTGTCTTCGACATTTGGCCGGTATTTAGGGAATAAAATTAATATTATAATTTAACCGGGTTTCGTGTCTGCGGGAACGTCTCTATCTTACTGAAATCCTGAAAACATTCTTTCCAATTTTAGTCCTTGTGAAACAATGTTTACTCCACATTCAAAACACTTTTTTTAAGATTTCTTTTTGGCCTGTGATTATGATAAACGCTTAGGTAGCCATTGTCACCACGGTAACAATGGCTACCCTTTCTAGTTTTTGACAGTCGATAAAAACAATTCTTCATAAAATAAATCTTAAATGACATTTACATTTTATTTACTTATTTGAAAGAACAGACAAATACAAAAAGGAAATTAAAAAAGGTCAAGCCAAAAAAGCGTAGGTAATTTTTCAAAAGAGTAGTTATTGTCAATTTAGAAAGATGCAAACAAGCATTTATTAAACAAGCATAATATTTTGTTGATTTTTCGTTTCTTCGCGGAACTAACGCAGTAATAGATATCGTATCACTTCTATGAAGTCATTGTTTTTCTTTGAATAGAAATGAACAAAATTGTTTTTGATTGCAGTTACAAATCATATTGTATACTTTGAAAAGAACATCTTGATGAATATTGAATGATTTTCTTTTTTCACGGTTTTGAAAGGATGATTGAACAGCAATAAAAAATGATAGTATTGCGTCACAGGTTCAACTAACTAAGTTCTCCATCAATGCACAAGTATAGCGGGAGGAATTATTCAAATATTATCAGGTAAATTATTTTTTCATTGACTCTACACAGGAGGCCCTGAGAAAATACTTTCCCTCAGGGCCTACGTCATCTTTGGGGATGCTTTGTGGAGAGTCCTTTCGTGGAAATGAATGAGTGAAATTGGGTCTTGAAGACTCCCATGTTGTAGCAGGGAAGAAACACAGAATCCGGCAAATCGTTCCACAGTAGAGCTGTTGAACTCAGGGACGAGTCGTAGAAGTTTTCGTGTGATAAATGTCAACCGTGTGCAAATACTGGACGCGTATTTGGCGTGTTTCCCGACTGTGCACCGATGCCGAAGGAATCAATGACTAGTTCCTCGTTCCTCTGAGGATCTTCAATTTTGATACCGGTAAAACAGGGAAGTTTTACCGAAGCCTGTACTCAGGAGAATCTAACAAACGGACCGCACATAGTCGAGGGTTTTTCAGGTATTTTGGGGCTCCAGACCAGAGATGGCTGCCAAATTCAAGCGTGGGGCCCACTTGCGATTTCTACAGGGTTAGCAGTTGTAAGTTGTAAGATCATTATAGATAACCATAATGTATGTAAATATCTTCGTTGTCGTTAATAAAAGTGTTTTACAGATTTGAGATTAGATAGTTCCGTTTACAAACAATTTTATTGTGAACCAGTAGATGGGAAGGTACCTACTCTAAGTATCGCTCTAGTGAAAGACCAGTGTACAGAATCGAAACGTTGCTTGAAATAGCTTTAACCGTGTTTATTGACCAGATCTGAACAGCTTGGTACTTCCCAACCTTCCTCCATCCATTCCCACTCCCTTCAGCCACATAACGCACCATATAAATATAAATATATAAATAAATATAAATATGTAAATAAATAGAAACCCACATAAATAGAAACCCATATAAATAGAAACCCACCTGACTAACAACTGTCGGAAAAAGAAAAAAAATCTTTATATTCATCTCAAGTTCGTGGATTTTTCAGTATCTATTTACCTTGCTACCTCTTACATTCCCACTTTCATCGAGCAACAGGTGTTGCTTGAATGCTTTCAAAACCCCATCATACCAGTATTTAGTGGAAATATCAAATAATATTCATAAAGAAACGCTCAGCAAAAAACTTACCGGATAACATCTGCATCCACCCGCAGATGTGAAAAACGGTGGTAGACTTGCAGAAGAAGAAAAGCAACATTGTGCAGATGGTGAAAAGCGCAACCACAACACTGAATCCAACTAGAACAGTTACGATCTGGAAGATGAACCCTGGAATCGACAGGAAATCTTCCAGCTTTCCTTTGCAGACTTCACCGCCATCATCAAGTTTGCAGAACTGCCAGATTCCGAACCTTCCAGGACTGTCAGACTCCAAGTCTCCTATCCATTCTGGAGTTATGAAGATCACAACGCTGATGATGGCAAAGCAGATTGTGAAGATGGCCCACAAAACACCAATTGCCTTGGCATTCCTGACGTAATTCGTCGCATACATATGCCCCGGCTCGACATATTCGATCTTGGAACCCATTTTAAAACTATTATTGTTATCAGCGAGAGAACAATGAAAGTTATAAGAATGTTGCACAACCTTGAAACAAGATTTTCACCTATCTGTTTAGGTACCTACGTATTTCGGTACCTAATTATTTACACAAAAATGACAACTCAATTAGAAAATCAAAATACTGGCAAGTATGAAGTTTGACACATTTACACTAAACTTTGGTATTGTGATAAAACCAGTTTTTCATTGGGAATTTGTCGATATTTGTGTCACAGTTGCACTTGTTTAACGTAAATGTCACACTTCTATCTAATCACTGCAGAGTTTCGCACAATTTGGAAGCACATTGTAAAAAAACGCGAGTTTATTCCATTCCGTACGTCAGAAATCTAAACGTCCATTTACAAAAGTTTTTTGAGCACTTTGACAAATCAACAGAACTTCGAAACGTTGAAGTTTCAAATAACTAAAAGATTTATCATGATTATTATAACGTCGCCGTTTGACAATGGACCGATCGCCGAACACACCTGCGGTACAGAAGGGAATAACTTGCGGAGAATATAGGTAGCCTAAACACAGAACAACGGCGCCCGTCCGCGAAGAATGTAAACTCAGCGTAAATGCCAGTTTCATGCCATCATCTGTGCACTGTGTACTTATGTGTTTCTGTGTATGTTTGGTATACGTGCAGCATCCTGTGTTTGTATTGTTTACTAATAATGGGGGTGTGATAAATTTTAGTGTTTATTTACAGGTATTCTTACCTGGCGATTGCTGGGTAGTCGGTAAAAGCTTTCATTGACCGACCAGAGATGGCAGTAAATGAATGAAATTATCACGGAATATTATATTCATTGGTGATAATTATTATATTGTGAATGAAAAAATACAACAACTGATTTAAAAACTGTTAAATTGATTAGTATTGATATGTTTCTTACAATTTATTTATCGTCGGAATGCATTCAAATTAAAAGCTTGAAAAAGTTTTTTGTGACGGTAAATTATTAAAAATGATGCTGCGAATCTCTCACCGTAAATTAATATTGTTAGGGACAAATATCAATAGATGGCGTAATTCGTGGTAAGTAGATTAGTTTAAAATTTTCCAAGTTGAAAAACAACTATTATCTTCATATTTTGATAGATGGCGGTAATGCATGAAAATAAAGCTTTCGGTCTTGACTGGTAGATGGCAAAAATTATATAAATTTATGATTCGTATATTATTTTTTTCTTTTTCTGAAATATCTGAATAATATTATTGTACAGGAGCAACAAAATAAATAATTTTCTCTCATTTTGTAAATTCCTAATTAAAAACCATCAATTTGGGTGACGGGTATGGGTACCCGTCATAACACCCCCGCCATAGGTCACCCCGTGACGCTACGTTTTGTGACTTAGCAGCGGTGTCCGGGAACACGGGGTGAGGTTTGTCACAGGCTTTGCGGCATATTGTTTACCCACCCACTGCGTTTGCCCACCTCCTGCGTGGCGAGTCGGATCAGGAGACACTGGTTAAAGAATACCATTTTATCTCTCCAGTCGGACTCTCTGAGGGTAATTGTTTTCCTCAGGGCCTCTTGTACGGAGCTATTGTATATCTACATCCTACTTAAAATCCAAAAATTATATTTGTTATATTCAATTATTTCAAGACAGAAAAATGAAACTATGATGTATTTTTTTTATTTTCATAGATTTATTTGTTTTTCATCGACACCTACACAATGTACAATCTAATTATATAGTACACAACATGATAACATAATTTATATTTTTAATTGAATAATTTTATTTATGGCTTTCACAATACTGGCTTTTACACGCATACCTAAGTTTTATTCTGTTTTGCAAAATTCTTACCCCCTCGATTTTTTTTTTGTCTCGTGTAATATTAAGGAATATGCATATGTTTCTTACCATTTACAAAAAATAACAAAATTTTCAATACAGTTGAATACATTGTAACAATTATTAGGTATCAGTTAAGGAGGCGGGTATGGGTATCGCTGCCCGGGAACCGTTTATTGGATAACCACCGCGCCTGCCATAGGATACTCCAAGTTTTTCGTTACGTTCGGTGGCTAGCACTGGAGATCATGGAGTAAGGTTAGACCTCTACAGCCGGACTCTCTTGACCCATCCCTTGCACCGTAAGTGATGGATTCATATGTCCGTCACTCCTGGGCACATTGACCCCCAGATTCCTAACCGTCCCTCACATCTTTTTCCTACTCAACTCCCTCTCCTTCCTTTCCCTAAAATGACCATCCACACAGCATCCCCAAAGATGACAAAGGCGTTTAGGATTTTTTTTTCCTTAGGTCCTCCTGGGTTGGAGCTTATGAAAAGGGTAGGTAGGTACCACGTTTACTATCGTTACGTCCGTTATTTAATTCAAAAGTATTTTAAAAAGCATTCCAAAAAGGTAGATACTACTAGCTAGCCAGTAGCGAGAATAACAACTCCCGCGAGAACTAATTCTGAGAGTTACGAAATCAGCTGTTCGTGGGCCGCCATCTTGAGGCACACGCTGGCGAGTAGCGAGTAAAGTTGACCACCTTTCAACTTTTTTCGTAGATTGTCCACAATCAGCTAGTTAGATAGTAATACGATTACACTGAGCGAATTTATTAACAGGTAGTGAATTTCCCAGCTTGTAGCTTATAAACTCGCTAACGTCATCGAGGCTTTCCACCCATCGCCGCTACTATTATTATGCCGTAACTTGCACCATTTAGAGATTTTATATTGCATCGAAGTAAATAGATAGGTAAATGAAACAATTTTGATTTAAATTTAATAAATTACTTAGTTTTAACCACGTTTACAGTTAAAAAACCGATATGTTTCATAAGCAATGCTCACTTCATCATTTTTGAATGACCCATTATTAAACTTGTTCGCTTTGTAAATTATACCATATTATCCCCTTCTCCTTTCCACTCCCACCTTCTATTGTTTTAATTAGTTGAGAATAACCCTGATGAAGTATGTATTGCTTACGAAACATATTGATTTTTGAACAATAAACCTCGTTAAAACTAAGTAATCTATTAATTTTGAATTAAAATGGTACCACAAAATAAGTTTGTTGTTAGAAGAAAAAAATTGATTTGTTCACGTTGCACTTTGCGTGGATTTTTTTAATAAAGCATAGCGCTCGTTTAGTTTTTATGATCTAGTAAAAGCTGCCTTTTATGTCTTTCAATATTTCCCACCAACTACCAATCACTATGAATAATATTATGTTCTCGAAAACCGAATTCTATTTAGCCACGAATTGTATATTATTTTACCACCTTGATGTATACATATATATATATAAATAGCAACACATAAGTATCTACTATAGAACTAAATTTCTATAAAGTCGAATGTGTCTATGGTTTACAACGGAATGCTTTTTTTATTAATGATACAATTTCGCTTTCTCTCATTTTAAGCAAAAAATGCACATGTTTCAAATTTAGCTATGATTTCGTGGGTATAGTGGTTCAACTAACTAAACTAATAAATAGTTCACGTCTGGACTGGTCTAACAATTATAATTAAGTATTTACATTCAATTACAAAACAATATTTATTAATTTTAACTAGTAACCTAAGTAAAATAATTAATGGTTTTAACTCAATATTTCAACGGTACGTACTATTACGATAGATAAATATATACAAATTAAATTAATAGATTAAAAATTAAATAGGTACATTGATGAATGGGTTAAGTTATCTATCTGTGTAAAAAATGTATTATTCTTGATGATAATAATTGCCCTGCTTTAAGAATTTGAACGGCCTTTCTCAAACCAAGCTTAATTTTGGATTAACCAACTTATTTTAAAAAAAATCAAAAGTTATAGTAAATATCTAGCACGGGTATGCGCTACTTTCTATATTTGCGTTTTAAATTATAAAATATAGGCCATTAATTAATACGATTTTAATTAAAGTATTCTTGATTTTTTAGTCAACTTTAACAATTTTTTGCAATTATTAAAAGGTAATCTCGCCCTATCTATGTTAATACACTGAAACGTAATATAAAAATAGTGAAAACGGATTTTTTGGATTAAAATTTACATTTGACAATTTTGTGTTCATACGTAAATTGGTTATTTGTACGTTAAATTTAAGCACACCAAAAGCCCTTTTTTAAATTTAAATTGAATTTTATATTTAATTATATTTACAAAAAAGGTATGGAATTTTTTTATATAATTACAATTAAACCACAATAATTGACAAAGTTGCCTCTAAAACCACGAAAAATCGACTTCTCTAATGGCCTGTATTGTATAATTTGGAAAACAAATTAACAAAGTATCAAAAAACCGTACCAATAATTATTCAATTTGGTCGAGTATTTTGGTCTCGTAACCAAATTTATGTTTTGCACGATTCTCACAAATGGGAAATGTAACTATATAGATAGAAGAATAAGAATTCAAAGTTGTTTAGATAATTTTTACAAACAGGATCAAAGTACGGAAAGTCTACATGTACAAGTTCTTAAAATGATTTATAAATTTGTCTATTTTTCTTGGGTTTCTAGTTTTATACTTTTATCGATGCAGAAGAGGGTTGATTATTTCCTACGTCTATAATAATTTCATCACAACTATCCCTTCTTCCATCAGAGGGATAATTTTCGGCATAACAGCTGTCAGGAGATTCCCTGTAACTTCTTGGACTCATACTGTGATCTGATGCAAAAGATCTTTCCATTTTGGGCGAGTCTATCCTCACAAATGCGCTTTCTGAATCATTTGAAAGCAAAATTCCACATGGCTGCCTGAGGACCATAGAATTTGAAATTTCTTGTCTTTCTGGTGATAATTTGGCCAGTTTTGAAGGTTTTTTCAACAGTTCTTCAATTGAGTATGGATTTCTCTTCTTAGTGTTGTTATTGTTACTACTTTCTGGTTTGACTGCTGGTACTATTTGTACTTCTTCATCATCGTCTATTTCCGATGTTTTATCCAGTGAATCGTCGCTACCGTGCATGGAAGTGTTCATTTGGCTTCCTGCCTCAAGTGGTACTGAGATGTGTGTTTCAAAATGACTTGGATGTCTTGGTAATCTATTAAAACCTGAATCATGATTTGATAACGAAGTGTACGGGAAATATGGTGGCTTTGACTGCTGTTCTTGACTTCTACAGTTTAGCATGACATTCTGCCATGGAGATATAGGGTTTGGCTTCAGTAATTGGTTTCCTTGCGACGCTAAATGCAGCTGGTGGTGTAACCAGGAAGTCGCAAGTCTGTTTTGTGCAAAAGCGTGTGCTTGATTTGGTTCAGAGAGGGATTGTAGTTGAGCATGAGAGAGAGGGTGTTGTTGGAAGAAGGTTGGCATCCTAGGAGGCTGTCCGGGAACTGGAATAGGGTGGTTGAGGCCAGTTTTTATGGGACTGTAGTTGGTGCCAGGAGTTGCAGATGATTCAGGGTGGCTTCGATTATATCCATCTGAAACAAAAAAAAAAACAAACTTTATTAATGCCATGACTATGATTGGTGAAGACCTTTCTCCGAAAACGTTTTCAACAAAGATAATTGATCCCCTTTGTTCTATCGCACTAAGAAATAATGACGAAAAAATGTATGAAAAGATATATCGTTCTACAAATAAACTTTACTTGAGATTTTTAATCGTTTTAAATAGAAAGCTTGTGTGTTTGATTCGTAATTATTGACTGAGCGAAGCAGTTTTAACTCGACTGTTTGGCATTTCATCTACCGTAAATTTGTTTGTGTGTTCCAGTTCCGGCTGAAGATGGTGGCCGCGTTGCATACTATCTTTTTATCCCGCCAGAGTTGGCATGGTCGTGGTTCCCGAAGAAAGATTGAAAAATAATTGTTCTTGACAAAGGAAAATGTACAAAATGCTTTTAACAAGATTAGCTCAAACGGGCCTTTTTCGAAAAAAAAAGTCGGGCCGTTTTCGAAATTTCGAACGCGTAGCGTAGCTTGAAGTTAAACATTGCCACTTGCATTGCAGTTAATTCAATCTCCCAATGGAACAATGACTGTAAGCTACGCCACGAATTTGTAGCCAATCACCGTTCAACCCCCTGATGAGCTAACCTTGTTAAAAGCATTTTCTACGAACCTTGGTCATCGACCCATTTCTTTGAAAAAATTATACTATTCTTTATTTGAATTTTTTTTAAATTTTACATCCATGTGTGGTTTATAATTTATGTGTGTATTTAAGTACGTAGTTACAAATCTTATGATTTCGAGGGAAATTTTGATTAAAAAATTAGAAACATGTTTTATGGACGCGATGACTACCGTTCACAGAACTACCAGTTGTTTCTTCCACTAATGAGTCATATTATAGACATAGACCATTGGTTTTATTCGGTCAATTCAATTTCAGACCTCAGGCCAAGAACGGATGCAGGTAACAGATTTTATCTTAATTATCTTGTTAAGGGTTTCCACTGAAACTGCTGACCTTCCCGTTAATGTATTCTTCTTCCATTTAATTCTTGGATATAATTTGTTTATTTTTTCAACTTTAATGCATGTTAGTTTTATTTCTAATGCGTCCATAAAACTGTCCGCTAGAGATGTATAACTCCTGTATTCCTGGTTGGGTTTAAATTCAATTCATTTATTTAATGGGTGTTTAATTATTTTGATTAGTTCATTATTTTTAAGTGTCGGGTTCTGTGTCATGTACGAGTATCTGCCGACTTAATCCAAATTTTAAAGACCTTAACGCATGTTACCATAATACGTACGTTCGAGTATTGAGATCTTACCTAGATATACGAAAGTTTTTCTTTGCTACAATCTCGCATTGCTTGTATTTAATGATCATGCAACAAAACTGCTTGTTTGTTATTTACATATATGATTTTAGATTTTCACTGCCAACAGTATAGTGATTTATTTTTGGAGTATTATGCCGTAATGCGCTATCTCCATCTTTAGCCAATGTTTCGGACAATGTTTGTTACAATGTCCATTATCTATGAATAATTGTTTGTGGTGCAGCTTATGTCTGTATAAACTGGATAAATAAAAGTTTGAAAAACCACGGGAGTCCACTTTGGACTTTTGTTCAGGAAAGCGATGTTTGTGTTAACTGAATGTTTGAAAGTCTATTTACTGCAATAATTAAGATCCGTGAACGGTAAATTTCATAATTTTTTTTTTTTTTTTACTATAGTTAAGACAGTTACATATATTACAAATAGTATAGTATAGTTACAAATAATATCGTTTTTATTAGGGCCATCCATAAATTACGTCACACGAATTTCATGATTTTTTTTACCCCCCCCCCCCCCCCTGTCACGTTTGTGAGACCCCCTCCCCCTAGAATTTCATGATTTTTTGACCCCCCCCATACCCCTTGTCACACTTCTCTACTCCCCCCCCCCCCCCCCCCCTTAAGGTTTGACGTAATTTATGGATGGCCCCTTAGCGCGCTCTCTCTAACATTCGTATTTACATTTTACCTCTCCATCTTTTTCTTTTTGAGAGGGTACACCGCGCCTTAAGTAGTAACAAATGTACGTTTTGAATAAAACTCTTCAAGACAAAATGGAAAATTACTCTCTACATCTATAAAAATTGCCTAAAGCCCAGGACTTCAGCTGAATAATCTGGAATAAAAGCATTCTGCTAAGAATGTGTAAGAATATGTGCTAGGATAGAATTGTAAGGCATTCTATTATTTTGAATACACCGTAATGTTTAAAAACTATTTATTCATATCAGAAAAAACATAACATTATTATCCCGTCGATACATTACCGTACAAAATATTATGTTGAAATAATCTATTAAGTTTTTAAAAAATATTTACATTTATTTTTGATAACACTATTACGAGTAGGTATTTCATATCAATAGATAGAAAAAAATTACAAAAAAGTATTTAGTTGAGGGGACACCCGGGTTTGAACCGGGGACCTCTCGATCTGCAGTCGAATGCTCTACCACTGAGCTATATCCCCCGATGAGTTAAGCGGGAAAAATTCTAATCAGCTCCTGACCGGTGCTGTGTAGAGGCGACAATGTACAATGTACTTGCCTACGTCAGAGATTCGTTTATATTCATAAATGTATTTTGATATTATTATCATAGAAATATAATTATTAAGTAATCAGCCACGAATGTGGGTGTTCCACACGAACTTTAACATTACATATATTAATTGTTTGTTTATAATGTAGCTATCAGCTATCGTAGCCGGTTTAGCCCGTGTTTTCTTCCTAGCTGTATCCACGTAATGGGCCCGTTGTTTCACTGCGAATCCTCGCAATCTACGACATTCCTCGCTCAAATTTAGCGGGCTAAATTCAAATAATGTGACGTTGAAGAGAGTAGAGTAGGGAAGGAGACATAGAAGTGAAAGGTTGGTTTGTACCTGGCTATTCAGATCTGAACACTAAACACGGCTAAAGTCATTAAAAGCAACGTTTCTATTCCGAATTGTGGTGTAAGCAACATCTCTGCCACAGGTCACCCCAATTGGTTCGCTACGTTTGGTGACTTAGCAGGGACGCCGGGGTTCATAGGGTGAGGTTTGTCCGGGTCTTGGCGGCGGATGTGTCTGCCTAGCAACTGTGTGGTAGGCCGGATCGGGAGAGACCGGGATATCTTTTGATCTCTCGAGCAGGACAGTGGGAGGGCTAGATTCTTCCTTCCTTTACTGCTGGGCCCCTAGCACGGTCGATTGATAAAGATTGATAGGATAACTTTCGGTATCTTCTTATCGTTCCCAAGGACAACTGCAGATCGCTAACGTACAAATAACAGTTGACGTCAAATATAGTAATAACCATAGACATAAGAACACTTACGCACTGTAAACTGTTACATATTCGATGGCGATCTGTAGTCATGCTACGGAACGATGAGAAGTTACCGAAAGTCCTTTCAATCCTTATCCATCGACTGAACTATTCCCTCTGACCCCCTGATTCCTATCCATCTCTCATACCTTTTTCCTTCCCAGAACTTCCTCTCCTTCCGTTTTCTAAAAAGACCCTCAACACAGCATTCCCAAAGATGACATTGGCCCCGAAGGGAATTATTTTCTCCCGTGTGGAGAAAATGTAAAAAAAATCGAGTGCAGTTCACACGCGATAGAAGTGAAACCTTCACGCGCATAATCTCAACCAGTAGGAGCCAATCTACACAATCTCAACCAATATAGCCTTTAAAAGTGAGCTCATAATCAAAGCGGCCAATGCGCGCAGCTTTACAGAGCGCTAGGTACTGTACGTAGGTAAGGTTTCATTCTATCTTGTTCTCTCGCAGGCTTAATCCTACAGGTGTACGTGTTTGTCTCTTTTTAGTGTCGCTCGTTTCAAATCACAACGTTGCTAAAGAAGTTTTCACTTCAAAAGATTGTCATTGATTTATTTTTTAAATGTAACCAACCTTGAATTAAAAAAAATAAAGTCCTTACGAAATAGTACTCTAAAGTTCTCGTATTTTTTAAAAGATGTTTCCCAAGCATTAAATATACCATTACATGTTGAAAGCGATTTACATTTTATTACAAATGTATTTATGACTCCCTTTTATGTATCCAGCAAGTCCAATAAATTGGTCGATATGTGAATTTTATACCGTTTTATTCCCGTTGAAACATATCAGAAATTCCTCTCGGAAATATAAATTTCCTACTTGGAAACAATAGCTTTATTGAGTTGTTAATCGCTATGAATATGTCTTATTCCGTGTAATTTATGCCTTTCCTGAAGAAATATACCATAGGTGACAGGGGAGCCAAACCTTTTCCGATTTATTTTTTAAAAAATTACAGATTTTATTAGACAGTTTTTTCTTATTTTTGTTCCGATTTTTAAAAAGAGACGTACGGTTTGTCAAATAAGAGTAGAAAACATAGGAGGGCGCCACTGTTCAAATAATAAAAATATAACTCATGGTGGAAATGCAAAGCTGTGTAACCTACATTTTGTAAAAAATTAAAAAGGCATAAAACTGAAAAAAAAAAAAATTATTGCAATAAAGATAGGTACCTACTGATCTCAAAATCAGAATTGCATATAGGTATATTATACCTTTGCAATTTTGTGTTTACATAATGAAGAATGGGGATATTATTTTTTTTATTTTTTTATTAAAGCATTGCACTCCCAGGAGTTAACAAACTCATTGCGGGAATGATACGCACTACATGAAACACACAGCTGCACGCATTAAACGGACATATGATGGGGACACACACAACATCACTATTTCAGATAGTCATTAATAAGATGAAGTTTGAGCATATTAGTTTGGGTCTTTTTACATTGACTTGCACGTTTGATCTCGTTGGGTAGTTGATTATATTTTGTGTGAGCTATGTATTCTAGGGATCTTAGTCCATATTTTGTTGATTTGATTTTTGGTATATGAAGTTTGTTGTGATTTCTTGTGTTGTGTTGGTGTACGTCGCAATTGTAATAGAGTGTAGTGTTGGAATGTGCCGAGTGTTGAATTACTTGTAATATAGTTTTAGTTATTTCAAAAGTGGGAATGGTATTAAAAGGAAGTATTTGGGTGTTTCTGTAGATGTCTTTGACATGTGTGTCCCAAGGTAGACTGAAAATATTTCGCAGGGCTCTATTTTGGACGACTTGGACTTCTGAAATCATTTTTTTTGTAGCAAATCCCCAGATTCCGGCGAGATATATTAGATGTGAGTGAATCATAGCATGGTAAATCGATTTTAATAGAGAGGGAGGAAGTAACCCGCGAAGTCTATATAAAACACCAGTTATAGGAGTAATTTTGGATAGAACATGTTTAAATTGGTGATTCCATGTGAGTTGTGAATCAATGAAAAGGCCAAGATATTTTGTAACATCAGCCCTTTCAAGGCGGTTATTATCAAGACTTATATTAAGACTTACATTTTTTTTATTTGCAAACAGTATGTAATGTGTTTTTTTTTATGTTTAGGCTAAGTTTGTTTAGTCGCAGCCAGTTTGCCAGGCAAGCTATATCCCTTTCCATTTCCTTTTCAAGTTCGTTTAAATCATTATTGTGATAAAGAATCACTGTATCATCTGCATAGAGTTGTATTGTACCCTTAAGTCCCCATTTAGCAATATCATTTATATATATTAAAAATAGTAATGGTCCAAGTACGGAGCCCTGAGGCACGCCACATTTTATCGTTCCCATGCTGCTTGTCCCTTTTCCAACAAAGGTCTGACAGTGTCGGTTAGAGAGGTAGCTACACATATTTTAATAAAATATAAAGCACAGTTTAGAAATTGCTCACATTTATTTAATACTAGCTTTAGTAGCTAGCGTTGCCCGGGCTTTAGACCATGTCTCTAATTTTAGATCTGAATATATTTAACTCATTCAGATCTAAAAGTAGTGTAATTAAACTCACTTTTAGTGATTCTTTCTTTCTTCCTACCTACTGTTAAATTAAAATTTATGTAAAATTAAATGAAAGTAAATCACTATGTAAAACACCGTTTAATCAAATTTATGTCATTAAGTAGGTACCTTAACAGCAGTGCTTCTGCGATTTTAATTTTTTTTCTTTTAGAACAAAAAATTTTTTTTTTTTAATAAATGTGATTTACAATGTTCTATACATTCAGTGTCATTGAGCTTTAAAATAATATTTGACAGTTAAATTGGTGTTGCCAGCCTACGAATTTTGTAGTTCCATTTTTAATATTTTCTACTCAAAGACAGACTCTACACGATAAATTAATAATAAAGAATTATTTTATGATTTATGATTACGACTATATCAATAACTAAACAAAATACCTGAGAAGAACTTGGCACACCCATCCAAATCCGTTCTGTTCAAAAAGTTTATCCAAAAATGGCGACGGTTTCCATGGTTATACTCAGTTTATATGATAAGAAATATTATTTTGACCGCCATGTTTATATAACCGTTTGTACAGAATTGTTTTATTGGTACGCCAAGTCCTCTCTAAGGGTATTTTATATGGGTTGACCTATGTTAGACGTTGATTATCCAATAAATTGGTCCCGAACCCACTTTCCAAATAAAATTATTATCGTATAAACTGATGATGATATAATCATGGATTAAATAAATGGAAATTTGATTACTGAAGCGCGGAGAAAAGAGTTTAGGTGTGCAGCAGTTTGGGGCCAGTACCTGCTTTTTAGCGATTTGATTCTAGTGTTCTAGCCACGCGTTTGCCTGAGAATATTTACAGCCGGTGATTTGCCTTTTCTGATGATAAACCGACAGTTGATCCCCCGACAGTTGAACCTCCGATAATTGATTATTATAAAATTATAATTTTTAGTGCAATTTTTACCAATGTCACACATAAAATCGACTTAAAAATACCGTTAATAATAAGTTGGTATGGATATCGAACGAATTTATTAACAGTATCGAATTTTTGGTACTTATACGCTTTTAAACACAGCATAGTTTTATCCTTTAAGAATTTTAATGGAAATATTTTTTTTATACTTGTGTTATTCGACGGTACCTACCTACTTCTGCAGACCCCTTCAGGACACAAGTTATATTTTGTGTAATTACTTGTAGGTATGCCATATTTTCTCTAAACCGACTGCATGTTGTGTGCAAATATGCCGGGGTGCCTACTGTTGAGGGATCAACTGTCATCGAACCGTTTCTGATCTTCATATAAAAACGAATGAATCTGCCAGAAACCGGAGACGTTAAGAATCTTTTGAATTATGTTTTAACGGTTGCCAGGCTGCTGGTAGTTGGTTAACTGTAGCAGGCAGCTATAAAACAACAAAAAAAACTTAAACATATTTTTTAAATAAATGTTTTTTCAAAATTTAATTTAGTTAAAATTTCAATTCCTATAGGACTCATTGAGTTGGCCATTTCTGCTTCGATATAGAGAGATACGTTGGTGAAATGCCACAAAAAACTCTGCACCTTGCAATTTAAACCGTGCAATAAATCGCTCTGAATGACTAAAACTGTTTAGTTTAAAAGCAAATTTTTGGTTTTTGTGAATGAGTCCGTGGTATTTATAGTGGTGAGGAGATCTGCCATAAATCTGCCGAGGGTACCTCATAAAGCGGGGATTATTATTTCATGGGTTTTGGTTCCCAACTTTCATTAAGACATCGTTACATTGCTCTTTAGCTTTATTGACATGCCAAGGATATTAAAATCTTGCGCCTTGTTCAACTTGGGTAAAAAACTCCAAACGTCTTTTTGTAGGCAATGCCAAACTAACTTGTCAAATTTTGATAGTACGTATTTAAGTACAAGTACAACTGGACTTCGTTCGAGTCTCAAAAATTTTTTTTTCGAACCTTCATTCTCAGAAGTGGTTGTTAGTATCGATTGCATTTCAGTTGGGTTAGTACAGACTCAATCAAAAATTAAACAGGTCGCGGTTCTTACGGTTATTCCCAACTTTTCGATCGATCAATGTGAGTATTAGATCAGCTAAGTGGTTTGTTTATGAACGCTCGAATTTTATTCGTTGATCAGTAGTAGGATTGTAAACAACGGCCGTTAATCTTTCTCTTTTCACCTAGAGACTCGTCCTGTCTTGAGTTGTTGGAGACCTCCATCATGTGAAGAAAATCCATTGGAACCCAATTCGAAAGAAATCAAAAGGAAAGATCTTTCCTCCGTGGGCATAAACATCAGAAAAAGAATGGTAATTTGATCCAAGACAGACGTCAAAGCACCTGTTCACACTGGGAAGGTTTTAGCATGGACACAATATTTTATATGACCTGTTTACAGCAATATTCTGTGACAAATTCATTCCAGCATTCTCTCGCGACCATTCCCGGGATTTCTGTTCATTAGAATTACTTATAAGATATCTCACCTTGATGTTGCGTGAGATCATCCCCCCAGGCGCCGCCACTCCTGAGGATGCGATTGACGGAACTGACGGAGGGGATGCTGTGCGGGTCGCACACTCTCTGGCTCAGCAGCCTCTCGCGGATCTCCCACGCGAACATGCCTGGGTTCTCTTGTTTTAGGCGCAGGATCTTCTTCACCACGGTTGGGGTGGCCACTTGCTGTAACAATGGAAGAAAATTGTTAATATGGATGGAATGTTTTATTGATATTGAACTCCTTTGAGTTCTCTAACATTCTTTTTAGTATGTGGCTGTTGGTGAAGGCGGCACTATCCGAATTTCTACCGATTTCTTGCAAATCTCCCTTGAACATTTGAAGATTTTAAGCTCTTAAAAAAATATATGTTATTTTTGAAGATAATATATATACAGCCCCCACGCTGAAACGCAAATTATATGAAATTCCCTTGATAGAAAAAAATCGCAAAGTATGCTCCGAAAATTATTATTTTCAAGCCTGTCTCTATTATTTAACAAGTTATATGTATGAAAAAAAATCACAGTGTTTCTTTGAACGTTGTTTTAGATAACCCTTACGAGATTTTTGCTCTATTCTAAACGAGTCGTGTTTTATTAAACATTTTCACAATTTTCACTTCACTTTTATCGTTTGAAATATTAGCGCGCTCTCTCCAATATTCGTAATTACATATCTCTCCAACTTCTTCTTTTCGTGCTCGGGTACGGGGCCTTAAGAGAATAAAATTAGAAGTGTTTTCCGATTCCATTGGCTATTTGGGAGAGGATATGGGTTCCATCGCCCCAGGAACAATTGATTGGATACCAACAACTCAGCCACAGGGCAATCCAAGAGGTTCGCTGCGTTTGGTGACAGCAGGGGTACCCGGGTGAGGTATGGCCGAGTCTTGGCGGCGGATGTGTCTGCCTACCAACTGCGTTTCAGCCTCTCTCGACTTCTCTCCAGCCGGAATCTCTCGACTCATCGTCTTGCCCCGCAGAGGGAGGGATGAATCCATACGTCCATCACTCCTGGACACACTGATTCCCAGATTCCTACCCACTGCCTTTTCCCTTCCAAAATCTTACTCACCTTAAATAAACCCTTCACACATGATCCTCAAAGATGACATACTCCCTGAGAGAGATTACGAGTATTTTCCTCAAGGCCTCCTATGTGGAGCTAATGTAAAAAATAAGTATGAAAAAAATCATCATGTACAACGCCCATTACTGACAAAGAATGACAAAATGGAGAAACAAAATTCCACTCTTAAAACAATCGATCTTATTTAAAACCTTATGGACGTCGAAGACGAAAAAGGGTTTTTGGCTAATTATCAGTTAGACCAAATAAAAAAAAAACATATTTACTTATTGTTGCATCACAAGTCTCTAATTTCAATAAAAAAAAATATTATTCACAGGAATTAGTCGGTGACTTGGTAAATTTTATTTTTGGCTAAGTATCTTCATTATTCGCCTTACGTATTCCGCAAGATAAGAAATATCGCGTACATCATAATAACGAGTATTAGGCAAGTATTAGCATGATAATCTTAATTTATTTTTCCATACCACAACAGCCACAGTACGGCAGTTAATAAAATCTGTGCACCCCCTCATTACACACGGATTTACCATATCAATTATATCGAACTGATAACTAAGGCGATAACGGCCACTAGATACTTTGCACAACATATTTATTATTAAGTATGTGCATGTTGAATCATAATATCACAGGGTTATGTCATGATAAGTAGTTTTTTTGGCAAGAAGAAGAAATAGGTACCTACTACTCAAAGACATCCAAATTGATATATTGATGGATGCGCGTTGTTAGGAGGTGACCGTTTCTCTTTCTCTTTGTCAATAAATGAATATGAGAGTGTACAGGCAACCCGCTTTGTAACATCACTATTTAGCCCTCGAAAATATAATCGGCTACTCATTTTTTACAATGGCGCGCAAATTTCTGGCTGCGTAAGAAAATTATTCAAAAATCCCAAATTCCGGGTTAACAAACGTATCCAAAATCGAATATTTTGTTTATTCTTAGACACTTTTACAAATGAGTTAAAATTTTCTCACCTCAATCATTTTTAGCTTTATTAATCAGATTTGTGGTTCAGTTAAAAACGAACATTATACTGCACTACAAACCGTTGCCTTAAACGAAGTTTACTTTTCTGCAGAGTTTGGTTATTTCAATGTGCGCTCTTCAGCGGTCAATGTACGAAGTACATTGACCGCTGAAGTACGTAAGTTTATTTAAATCATTCTCGAACACTCCTGATGCAAAACTATGGTAACGTGGTTTGACTCCAGCTTGTCGAAATTATATCTAACCAGGAATTTGGAAGTCGAAAGGTTTGGACGGTTGAAAGGGCTAGGTATTATCAATAAAATGCGGGACCTAATCAGCAATGGAAGTCGTCAATCGAACAACGTTGTACAGCAAATTAGGAGCTGTTTTTAGTTGAATATGCAACATTGCTGTAGGTACACATTCCTGCCATTTTGGTGAAGGTAGTAGGATAAGATTTCATGTATTTTCATCTACAAACGACATTAGTAAAGTCGTATTTTTCAATTTTATCAACCTTAGCACTCAAGCTCACAACCCTTATGAACCTGCCGATGTAATACCCTAAGACTTGAAAAAATGTAGCTAACTAATCAGTTACATTTACAGCTGTTGGTATTAAGAATTCAGAAAAAATGTAATAAAAGAGAATCGTTGGTCAAAAGCGGACAGCAGTGGAAGACAGATTCAAAAATACCAAATTACACGTAATATTGAATTGCTAGTCTTGTATGAAATGTGGATGGGATGGTGTCCCAACAATTTAATAGTTTGCAAGGGTTAGAAGTCAGGAACCGTCACTGAGTTCTACCACCGTAGCCTTCCCCTTCAGCAGATTTACTTTTGGGTTCTTAACACTTTTCAAAATAATCCCATAATCCGACCCTCACTGCAAGCTCACAGCACAAAGCTCAAAGTTTTGATAGGCAGGATCGAACCTTTAATAAACTACTAATCTCGATAATTTCAAGTGCTCGATACATTATTACAGTGAAATGGCTTGTTTCACTGTCGAGTACCTGTAATACGGCCTTACCAACACACCCACTAACTAGTCCTCCATACCTCCCACAATCTATCATACACACTTCATTTGCGATAATAAATATTGGATTCCAGGAGTAGGTCCCCCAAAAACTAATATTAAACATCATACTTCACTATTCTGGCGATTGAAAAATAATGAAAAAAACGCTTTTTTAGGATCGTACAATTGTGGAAAAATTCTTGAAAACATATTTAATGCTAGTGGTGCCATAACATGGTGTAACACAAATCGAAATATTATTCCGTTTTCTTGATTGAATGAATTAATGAATGAAGTGAAATCTTGGAAATGGAATCCCGACATCCGATCGTGCTGAAACTCGGCGTATAGACTCGTTGTGGATGGAATTTTTTCAAATTATGTACACCGAGTCTAAATTGCCCAAGCCAGTAGAGGTACGGAATCTTTATTTGAAAATGTTGTGAATCTGAAACTTGCTTCGTTCTTTTCCCATAATTCTTGGTTCGGCTCGCAGGTTCGCCTCTCGTGTTTATATTCAGCCTAAGCTAGTCCTCATGATCGATTAAAAAATTACAGTGCCTTAGTAGAACTACCCAAAGAAAAGAATAGCCTTTTTAGATAATTAATTTGAAATTTTTAATGTAATTTTTTTGCTTTGTAGTGTAGACTTTTTTTCTAATATAATGTTTATTCAAGTGGTTTTATGAATATCTGTATATCTGAAAACACACTTACGGCTGGACCGAACGTCATGCGCATTCTTGCTGGGACTGCCAATCGATTGGAGAGGAATCCCACCCGTTTTCCAGCGCCATACCCTTATTATGTATGCACTGTGAGTTCCTCCTAAATAGGTGCTTGCAGGATATGCTGGATGCAATCACCCAACGCTTGCCGCCTCGTGGACTGTCACCAACCTGTCCCATTGTATTGTCTATACTTAGTCATACTGACACTTATTGTATCTTGTATTTCCCGCCAAGCACTTGCATACTGCTTACTAACAACTATGCAGGGACACTGGAGGTCTAGATTCGTTCATTCAAAAAAATTAGAGTCCTTGCGAGAGCCTTGAAGGAGTAACCGTCTGTTACTTATACCAGGGCGGGTAAGTGGGAGATAACCTCCAACCCAAATAAAATAATAATCTAACCCTTTTAGCCCCGCATGTTAGATAATTATTTGAAAATTTTAGTGTGTTTTTTGCTTTGTAGTTTAGATTTTTTCTAATATAACGTTTATTCGAGTGGTTTTATTGCCAAAGACTATACAAACAGGCCAGTTGAGTCGGTAACTTTAATTTATTAAACACTAGGGTTCATTCACAAGTCATAAAAAAGATTATAAGTAAAGTAGATAATAAAGTACAGTTGGATCGGTCATAGGAACCGCGGTGCGATGCGTTGTTGGGTAATATTACACTTTATCTGCACATATTCAATCTAACAAATTGTTTTGTCAACGAATTTTCTCACCAATCGAGTGTCCGCGATCGAAACAAAATCAAACGATGACGACAGAAGAACGCGGGACGGATCGAGAACCTGTTCTAAATTTGATTAATCGACTGTAGAAAATTGACAAATTGAGGCGGGGTTTTTGAAAGAGAATTTTGTGTTCCATCGGCACTTTCAAACCGCCATTTTACAAGTTTAATGAGGTTTATTAATTCAAATAAAGGCGATCTGATTAGGAACTTTACCTTGCAGATAATGAGTGATTTTTTATTAATTTATTTATTCTCACACTTTGTATATTGACCCAATTTTTTTTGGTGCTCATTTAATATCAACCTTTAAATTGCCGCAAAAGTGAATGATTTTTGTTTCTACTTCAGTAATTAGGCACTTAGATAAGTACCTAGCTTCTCGTAGATGGATAGCTAAATTATTCGACTAATTCCACAAAATATCGAATGTAAATCGGCCTTTTTTGCCTTTGCGGTAACAAAGCTGTAAGATTTTTGACTGTGGGTGCAGAAATTTCACGTTCAAATCCTGGCGAGGGCAAATAGACAAATTTGATAAAATCAAATTTTTTGTCTCGTCCCATAGAGGTTATTTTAAAAAATGTATCGCGCTAAGGGGCGATTCAGGAATTGTCCTTATCCTTAAAATTAACAACCTTTCCTTCCGATTATCTCATAATAGCTAAAATCCTTAGCCACTTAAAGATATTATCCACGCGCGAGGAACTCCTGAGAAAAGAAACGCTGTTTTAAGTGACGTGAACTATGTCTATTGCCCATTTTTCAACCATGTTTTATTCCGCAAAAATTATCATTGTCAATAACAACATATCTGATAGTATTAATATGCTAGCGTCTATACAGGTTGAAATTTAAGAACCCGTCTTGAGTACATCTCTAACCAATTTCAAGTTTGTTACAAAGCTATTGTCGCAACGCCCGCTGTCCGCAGGACCTAGCAGCAAAAACCCGCGGAGCAGAATTTTAACTGCTAGTTATTTATCTATTGTTCCTGCCGAAATTCGCCAGATTCGTAAATATTCGTTTATGTAAACTGGGGGTCTAACAGTCTGAAACTGATAATCATCTCTAATGGCCATCGAACCGCGAACCCCATCATTAAAACAAACCCTCTCACACCTTATTTAGGTACAGGCTTACACCGTTTATTGAATACAATTGTTCAGTGAGGTTTTAGGCTAGTTCTGATAAAATTTAGTCAAAATAGGGGAGTGTTCAATAAATATCTTAAACCGTGGTATTTCAATTATTTGCGATGTGTAAAATTATTATTGTTAACGTTATTTGTCTAGTGCAGATTTATTTTATTTTTGTTTAGTCATCTTTCTTTCAAGCTAAAAGGAAGAAAAGGTTGAGTTAATTGTTTTAAAAGGAACAGGTATCCGGTTGCGTTAAGATCTCTAAATAAATACGATGACCGTTTTTTGTTATTTCGCTGGTACATTTTTATAGAACAAAGCGACGCGAAGAGCAAAGCACGTCTATCTGGCCCGAATTGCGGGCGGCTACTGAGTGGGATAATACGACGCGCTTTCGTTTCTTCCGCGGATCGCATAAGGCTGAAATTTGCACTTGGGTAACGGACTTTGCACTAGAAAGCGTTTTTTTATAGACCCAATACTTTATTTTTTTCTAGGCTTATTAAAAGACTTATTAAAAAATGACCAACATTTTTAAGGGCCAAGATATTTTCTACAGGCAGTATTTAATTGAAGCATCTATAATACTTCTAACCGATCAAATTTTCAAAACAAAAATACATGTTTTCGCATTATTTCGTACGGCTTCATCTGAAGTTTAAAATTTTAAATGATACATTTTTTTTATTAAAAAAAAAGAGAAAGTGTGCTTCTTTCTAACCTTCGAAACCCATGTAACCCCTTAAAGGGATGCTGTGATTTGATTTCATATTTTTTCAATAAACAATCGTCTTTCTTTGATTGATTTTTACTTAACCATGAGCTTAAATGTCAATTGAATCGCCAAATTGCTTCAAGCATTGATTGTTTTTATACTTTCGCCTTCTGTTTATCTAGAACTGTTCCAGTAATTTTAATTTTAATTTATGTTTATTTGTTGTATGTGGGGTCGGTTTATTGGTCATAACACAATCAAAAATATTTATATGTAATATGTACCTATTCCTAGTATAACTAGATAATCAGAACGGGTATCCAAATCACAAACGAGTGTAAAAAACATCACTCTTTCATCAAATAGACGAAGCCTTAAAAAACGTATCGTTAATTCATTCGTTGTTTATTTTCCGTCCAGTTTTATCGCAGCTGTAAATTGGATTTAGTTAGTTTCACGTAAAGATACAATAATTATATAGCAAAGTGTTATCAATCACATTCTGACGTCTAGTTTGATGGACTTTTTCTTTATGAAACAATGTTGAATTAAGAATTTTTCTTTCATGAAAAACAGTTAATCTAAAAGCTTATCTAAAGTAAAAAGGTAGTGTAGTGTAGGTAGTGCCTGTATCAATGAATAATAATAATAGTTTGGAAATCTGCTACGTCATTGGATACACAGATGAAACTATCTATATTTATGGTGAGAATGGACGTTTAGAAAGCCTTTAAAAAGCTGGTCTGCCGGTCGCGCCTTATGCCTCTTGGAGGGTTCCGCGCGAAGTCCTGTTTAATTTGCAACAGGTAGATAATTGATGTATGGTGATAAGGCATTATAGATCTAGCAGAGGAAGGACGAAAGCAGACTGAATACATAAATCCTACAGATGAATTTGGGAAAGAATTATTTAAGGACTTGTGTAAGAAAGGGAATCTTTTATGGTTTGGACATGATGGGCAGCTAAATAGGGCAGCTAAATAAGAATATGCGCAAATCAATGGAGTAAAAAGTAAGAAAGTAAAGAAGATAAGGAAAAAAATCTATATTAAAATATCCAATTTCCATGTTGAACCGATAAAGCAGAGCTAAGTGCGAGAAAAGTTTTTCCAATCGGTCTAGAATACATTTCTAGATCGTCTTATATTGTTTAAAAAGTCAACTTATTAGGTGGGTGTTATTATTATTATTGAAAAGCAATACCCCTGCCATAGGTCACCTCTCGTAGCTCTCTAGCCTAACTCTCTCGACACATCGCCTTGCATCGCAGTGGGAGGGATGGATTCACGTTCGTCACTACTGAACACATTGACCCCCCAAATTCCTACTAACCCTTCATAACTTCTTCCTTCCCAGAACTTCCCCTCCATCCTTTCCCTAAAAATACCCTCCACACAGCATCCCTAAAGATGACACAGGCCCTGGTGGAATTTTTTTTCTTCAGGTACACACCTTCTTAGGTACACACCAGGTGCTGATTTTTTTTGAAAAATCTGCATTTGAGACTTCTACAGAATGACATAAAGAAACGGTTTTAAACTACTTGGATTGTTTAGCACGCGTTTTTTCCCTTTAAAAGATCACCAAAAACCTCCTCAAAAGCAGTGCTTCTCCGAAATCTCCATCAGTTCGAGTTCGGATGAGGTGGTAATGACGGTGTTCAAATCAAAGGTCATTTGTCACGGCTGATAAGGGGGATCCATCACCATTGACAAGTGTGGTGTGGAGGTGTAGCGACCAACGGGCTCAGGTAACAGCGGTAACTCAAATGAGTCAGTCTCGCTTTGGGGAACGCGTTTCGGTTAATGTTACCTCTTCAAAGGCGCCGCCGCAAAACAGAAGGCGGGTGATCAAGAAGTCTGACACCTTAGGTACAGTGGCGGAACGTGATTTTTTAAAATTCAAAATTACTTTCACAGTACTGTGATCTCAAGGCTTGTATCATCTTGGAGGATGCTGATAGGACTCCGTAGGAGAAACGAGTGAAGGTGGGTCCTGAAAATAGCCGTGTTGTAGCAAGGATGAAAAGCATTAGCAAGTAATTCCAGATACGATATGTGAAGAGTAAAAATGACCTGTTTTTGTGGAAAAAAAATAAAAAAATGTTTTTTTTTTTGGGCACTTGCACACATGCCAAATGTTGTATGAAAAACTGTAGTCTATTAAAATTACGTGTCTCACAGCTAGGCGTAAAAATAAATCCTAAAAAAAGAAAGGAATTGGTGTTAAACACAATAGAAAAGTTTTTTTTTTAAATGTGTTATGAATTATAATCGACGTGATAACATGAATGATTTTAGGTTTTCACGGCCAAAAGTATTTTTGTTATTTATTTTTGGGGTGTTATGCCGTGCTGCGCTACCTTCTTCTTTAGCCAACGTTTCGGACAGCGTTACAGTGTCTATCATCATCTGCCCTGATGATGGCCACTGTAACGCTATCCGAAACGTTGGCTAAAGAAGGAGGTAGCGCAGCACGGCATAACACCCTAAAAATAAATAACAAAAATACTTTTGGCCGTGAAAACCTAATACATAAAAATAAATAACAAAAAGACGTGATAAAATATCTAAGCTTTGCTTACTATCAATTTATTATGAGGGCTTAAATGCAAACAAAGTTATGTGCAAAACAAACCAATAATTCGAAGGCTTAAAGTCCAACAACGTCATTTACAAAAAATCTACCAAATCTTTATATTTTTTTGTAGATAAAAGTTGTTTGACTTCAAGTTCTCGAATTATTCATACGATTTTTTGACGATATGTTTTTTGACTTTAGATCTACAATTAGTTGTAATCTTTATCTACCCGTTATTTGAGAAGTTCTTTTCTGATATTACAATTTTGGTTAAAACGATTTTATTAAACTTTTACCAATTATTTCACTATTTATTAAGAAATTTAAAAAGTGCGTGTTTTACAGCCGCTGTCCCCAAACCTATTGATCAACTGTTGAGCCGAAATTTCGGCTCAAACTCATCAATTGCACAAATACTCTTCCCAAAAGCGACTCTCCGACCAACACTATCGTTACTAAACAAATAACTTAGCTGATCGGAGACTCAGATTGATCCATCGAAAGTTGGGAACAGCGGCCGTTAATCACAACATCAGCCCTATCGACCAATAAATTGTTCCTTATTTACTTCTTACCAAAATATTGAATCAGAAAAAGAAGAAACGTGGTTTATCTGATCTCCCCGCCGCTGGACTGACCGCAGCAATACCACAATCTCCAAGACAACTCAATTTGTTCAAATTACTCCACATCTCGGCGGGAATTTCACTTATTCGATACGGATAATCTCTGTTTGCTTTTGACAGATCGCCATGTTGCTCCAACCAGCCGCACGACATACCTCCATCAGGCACTAATAACAACCAACACCTCACTGAGATCAACTGAACTCCACACCACACCTTTACAACAACATCTTTACCAACTAATTTAACAACCAACTGGTACAGCTTTATTAACAACTCTCTCAATTACAACGGTGTTATTAACTTTAATGACAGGTTCAACTACCTGTGCTTAAGTGTTGTGTATGGCGGATGGTCATTATGATTATTGTTTGTTGAACAAATTTAATATTATTTATTACGTTTTACAGTTTGTGTGTTTATGGTATCATTATGCTGAGCTTAGTAACTCATATTGCTAGCTTTTTGCTCCTACTTAATAATTTTATTACGCGGGATTTAGATTTCAAGAGCATCGTAAAACCCACCGATTTCAACGATTCTTTCACAACATGAATTAAAATGGTTTTTGTCAGATTTATATTTTTTGTAATAGTGAATTTGAAGAAGGTTTGTAAAATTGTTAAGAATAAAAAAAAACTTTAATATTTAAAAACTAAGAAGTAAGTGAAACTTGTATCATTATTTTTTATTTTAACTTTTTATGAGTAAAACCTCAAACTGTAATATTTAATTAAATGAAAACATTATGAGCGAAACTCAATCGAAAATCTGGAAACAGAAAAATCAGAAAAAGATATTTACACCTCTGGGACTCGAACCCAGGACCTCCCTACTTTCCGGGTTGGGGCTCTTATCCACTGAGCTAAGGTGTCGATATCCAATTCGGTCACTTTTAACTGTACCATACTTCGACTAAGAACCACCCATATTATCTTCATTTTTCTTAACGCATATTTTTATTGGCTGCCATCTTTATGAATGATTGCAAGATTCAAGCCCAACCCGGAAAGTAGGGAGGTCCTGGGTTCAAGTCCCAGAGGTGTAAATATCTTTTTTTGATTTTTCTCTTTCCAGATTTTCGATTGAGTTTCGCTCATAATGTCTTAATTTAATTAAAGAAACTTGTATCGTACTTTTCATTTAGCTAAAATTTCGTACACCCTTACAGTGTCCATCATCAGAGCGCAAGTAAGTTAAACTACTTGAAATTATCTTAATGAAAATAATCTTTCGAGATTTTGTCGTCAAGTTACTTTAAATGATCTGTCGGTTTAATGATTCATTTAGAAAGTATTCCCTTTTGCTGTTCATTTTCCAGTAGATTCGCTGTTTTTAAACGTTTCCCAATTCAAAATACTGACTTTTAAAGCAAAAGAACGATTCTTTCAGATTTTAATATTATCTACAGTCAAAAGTATAAATTTTTTATATTAAATGGAGGGCAGTAGGGTAGTTTTGTAAAAGTGGGTAAAAGTAAAGTACAAGTTTGTCTTGTTTATTTATGGGAATCACTGAACAAATGCACTTGGGAGAAAACAGTCACTGTAAGACAAGAACACTGGAAGACGAAGAACAAAACCACCACCATTTTTTTACATTAGCTCCACACAGGAGGCCCTGAGGAAAATAATTTCCCTTAGGGCCTGTGTCATCTTAGGGGATGGTGTGGAGGGTTTTTGACGTGATAAAGTCTTATAAATCGATGAACGCCGGCTGCACTCACGAAAAAGCATGACTCGTTATCACGTTCCGCCAGAGCCGAGCGCGGAACAAGCGTTCGGCTTGTGACGCATCTATCTCTCTTCCACTCCACCGTTATTAAATGACGTTATCGCGTAAAATTATCGTCCGTAAACCGACTTTACAGACAACCAATTTTTTTTTAATGAAAGGAAGGACAGAAAGTTCTAGGTAGGAAAATGGTATGAGGGGTGGGTAGAAATCTGGGGGACAGCGTCCAGGAGTGACAAACATATGAATCTGTCCCTCCAATTGCGGTGCAAGGCGATGGGTTGAGAGAGACCGGCTGTAGAAGTCAAAAGGCTTTCTTAACCAGTTTCTGGGGGCAGATGAATTTTCCACCAAGATCCGGACAAACCTCGCCCCATGAACCCGGACACCCCTGCTAAGTCACCAAACGTAGCGAACCACTTGGGGTGACCTATGGCAGAGGTCTTAGTTATCCAATAAACGGTTCTCGGGGCGGCGGTACCCATAACTGCCTCACAAAATGAAAACTGTGGTGAAAAATTGCGACCTGGTTAATGGTTGAGTGTGCCTGAGCAGCGGACACAGTACGCAGGCGCAGTGCTAAAGTATTTAACCCAATAAGAGAATAGATATTCATCTTGGATTAAGTTGTCGGGCCCCTCTGTACTGCCGCCATATTTCTTCTTCACACATGGCCGATTCCCACGATACCGACTGGGGTGACCATGAGACGGGTTGGTTTCCAGATTTATTCGGATTCATTTATTTTTCTTGTAATGTTTAGGAAATTGGTAATTATTTGATATTTTGTCTAGATATGTACATAATTATTAGAAGCCTGAAAGTTGTCGATGATAAAAACTTGGAGCAGGTGGATGGGTTAAAATGTTATATCTGCCTACTTTAGAAGTCAGCTTGAGTACAATTCTCCCGTCTGGAATCCGTCACGTTTTATACTCATGTACAAGCCGTTGAAAGAATACAAACAAATGTTTACGTTTTCTAAATTTTAAAATGGGTATTACAGCAGTTATGTTGAACTATATATCATTTTCATATCATTGAACACTCTTTTAAATGATATGAATATGATCAAATTGTAAGACAGAAGAATTTTCATTGGCTTGGTTTTTCTACATAAAATTCTAAATGATTTAGTTGATGGTCCGGTATTGCTTGAACTAATAAGCTTCCGGACACCACAACGTTATATCAGAAGTCAGGATTTATGTGCAGAAATTCTGGGACTAACTACCGTGTGTATTCCTCTTTGCACAGAATACTAATGGAGGGAAATAATTATACCAAGTCAGTTGACATCTTTAATTTATCTTTAAACAAATATAAAATATTGTTACTGAGGCGGTTCAGTTATGTACGATAAATACCGTATATTACTATTCATGTGTAAAAGCCCCGAAAAAGGGCGTTAATAAATTTAAAAAAAAAATTAGTTAGTATTTTGGGAAGAATGTTTCCGAGAGATGGGAAGGCTGATAGAGATATTGAAAGAAGACAAATTGCATGCGCCTCCATTAATGGAGGATTGAACGCAGTTGGCGCTAAAAAAAAGTTTCCAAAGAAGCGAAGCTAGCAGTCCACAATGGAGTGCTGGTGCCTACCTGGTGTAAGGCAGTGAGGCGTAGAACTGGCAGAGGAAGGATGAAAGCAGACTGAATGCTGTAGAAATGAGATCAAATGAGTATGTGTGGTAAAATCATGTATGTTCGTGTGAAAAATTTGAAGATCCGCAAAGAATGCAAGGCTGATGTACGCGTAATGACTAAGATTAAGAAAGGGACGCTCAGATGGTTTGGGCATGTAGAGTGAATGAACAAAATGTAATCGAATATATGACGCAAATGTGAATCGTAGAAGTCGGGGACGCCTAGGGAAGACATGGCACGATCAAGTACTTGATCAATACTTGAGTTTGGCCATCAATACTTGAGTTGAGTCAGAATAATACGAGTATGTGTGAGAGGATGTATGAATGTGAACGAGGCAAGAAGTACAGGCCAAGACCGAGTGATTTAGCATTATTTTGTATTACTTTGCATCTTGGATCATCTTAAGTCCCATTTCTTAACATCGCATTGCCACCCCTTGGTTGAGTGAAGTGATTTATAAGCATTTATTGCCACAGTATCGATAGACGATCCGAATGCGCTTGAAGATGTGTTATGTGATCGGCGGCGAAAAGTCGCTCAAACACTTCCTGTGTGAATTAATGTTCGCGCGGTTTTATTGCCGCATTTTATTGGTCGCTTGATTTCGCAAAGTGATTAATACATTATTCAAATTTACGAACATTTTCACGTGTGAAAAAATGTTTGTTTGTGTTGGAGCTTTTTTAATTCTTCCTTTTTTTAATTCGAGAAACTTCGCGGAAGAGCGAAATACCCGTTCACAGATGAAAAGACAAAATTTCCGTGATTTATTTTTGGGATATTATGGCGCGTTGCGCTAGTTCCTTCTTTAGCTAACGTTTCGGACAGCATTGCAGTATACATCTTGCACTCCAAAATAATGGCTAAAGAAGGAATATTACGCCACACATAAAAAGTGTACTTACCCTTGTGATGTCCTTTAGAACTAGAAAAAAATTTACAATGAAGAAATTGGTCATAAATACATTTTATAAATTTCTAAAGAATATAAATGCAATAAATAAACTTTAGAAAGTTCGTTTCTAAAGTTCTTCGTTTTTAAAAGTGTAATTAGTTAAAAATAGGTATGGATAAATATCAGATCGATCTAATTAGTTCCAACTCGTGAAAAATTTGTGAAAGAATTTTTTTTAAATAACGTTAATATTGAAGGCGCCGTATCCTCGCTCGGAAAGAAGATGGAGAGATATGTAATTACGAATGTTGGAGAGAGCGCGCTAATATTTAAAAGGATAAAGAAGCGAAAATTGTGAAAATGTTTAATAAAACACGACTCGGTTAGTATAATATAGCAAAAATCTGTCAAAAATCTGTGTGGGAGTTGTCTAAAATAACATTCAAAGAAACACTGTGAATTTTTCCATACATATAACTTGTTAAATAATAGAGACAGACGTGAAAATAATTGATAATTTTCAGAGCATACTTTGCTATTTTTTTTCTATCGAGGGAATTTCATATAATTTGCGTGAGGAAAATGTATAGATATTATCTTCAAAAACAACATAAATTTTTTTAATAGCTTAAAAACTTCAAATGTTCAAGGGAGATGTGCAAGAAATCGGTAGAAATTCGGGTAGCGGCGGCTGAAGGGCAGCCCCGGATCTAGAGGGCCGCAGTTTTAGGAGGCGCCAAAATCGTAATTTATATTATGTTTGATTGAAAAAAAAAAACTTGATTCACAAAGCGCCTGGCATCATTTGATTTTAAAACGACCAGTTGGTTTTTGAACAAATGCTGTTGATTTATGAACTTATCCCAAGTTGATTTTAACGCGTGCGTAGTGTACGTCATAGGTACTCAACGTGGGCGATAACGTCCCCTTGTGGGCGTTTGAGACTTTCAGGGAGGCAGTAGAAGACCCAGAGAAAATTATGGGATAGATGGCACAGTGAGGGCGTGGGCAGGTAAAAAAAATATGGCCTGAAAAAGCCAAAAAAAACAACACCCTAATCACGTCCTAATAAAGCAAAGTAAACTTTATTTTATAATATTTTTTGTATAAATGTAGGTTAATTTTTGTTATTGCATGTATTGTAATCATTTTTATCACGTGTGCTAAAATTTACATATTTCGATAGTTTAACAATAGAAAGCTTCAAAATATGACATTCTAAAACAATGTCTATTGAGTTAACATTATTCATTTTAGAACGGCTGAATGAAATAATATGTAAATACTTAGTTATATTGATTAGAAAATACGTGGAAAACTCGCTTTAACATCTGTAAGCATTTTTAAATGCAAATATCACGTGATCGATCAAACCTGGCTACTCTTGTACCAGTAGGACCTACCTGGCCGTAATTACACGTGAGGCAGTTGCCACAATCATAGCTTGATTTTCTCTTGTCCAATTAATAATTAATAAAACATGCCATTTTATTTGAACACGATTCCTGAATATCAGTGAATCTAACACACGTTCATTTCTTCTCATGACAAAGCTCCATTTTGAAAGGTGTGGAAAACTGAATTTCAATTTGACGTCCATTTTAATATTTAAAAAAAGAATAAACTACTAAACAAATGATCACTTTGTTTTAGCCAATAAATTTAGTTTCACCGTCGAAAAGTTTCATAAATTTTCTTCGTTTCTCAATGGTAAACGTAACAACAATTACAAAAAAATATAAATGCTATAATACCTCTGGTAACAATTTTTTTGAAAATTTGATCCACGAAATATGATTGATTCCTGAATCGCCATGGGACAAAAAAGAGAGCAATTAGTGGAACAAAATTCGATACTTAAAGAATCGATTCAATCGAATCGTTTAATTGATTTAAATATCGCAAGTGCGCCCCACGGTTGAATTTGGCAGCCACCTCTGGTCTGGAGTCCCAAAATACCTGAAAAAAACCCTCGACTCTGTGCAGAAACGGGCGGTCCGTTTGATAGATTCTCCTAACTTAACAAATGGACTGCAATCTTTAGAGCACAGGCGTCAGGTGGGAATGCTGTCCTTGTTCTACCGGTATTACAATGAAAGATGCTCCGAGGAACTAGCGTCACTGATCCCCTCGGCACCGGTGCATAGTCGGGAAACACGCCAAACACGCGCTCAACATTTGTACACGGTTGACATTAGTCACATGAGAACGGGTCGTTTCTACGACTCGTTCTTGAGTTCAACAGCCCGGCTGTGGAACGATTTGCCGGCTTCTGTGTTTCCTCCCTCCTACAATATGGGTCTCTTCAAGACCCATGTTCACTCCTTCCTCTCCTCAACAGCACCCTCCACACAGCATCTTCAAAGATGACATAGGCCCTGAGGGAAATTATTTCCCTCAGGGCCTCCTGTGTGGAGTTAATATAAAAAAAAAAAATAAAAAAATATATATATATTTAAACTTAACAGACTAAAGACACTAACTAAACTAAAGAGGCAAACCCTCGATCTCTTGTCTTACCGGGACAGTGACAGTGCTTTAACCAACGCGACCATTGCGACTATTAATTTGGCACATTACATGCATGATTGTGATAGGCGTAACCTTCAAATTATTAAAACAATTAAAAAAGCTATTCCAACAAAATTGAATATATTTTAATATTTCATCAAATTTAAAAAAAAATAGCAAACGTCTACGCTTTTTTAAAAAGGAATATTGTTTTAAGGCCATATAGTTCAAGAATTCAATGTATACTTGTCATCAATCTGTATTTTATTTTTTAATCTTTCATATAATATTTAAGCTTATACAAAATCCGTGTTCATTGAACGTGGAACGATTTGCCGGTCTCTGTGTTTCGTTTTCACTCCTTCCTCTCCTCAAAAACACCCCCCACACAGCATCTTCAAGATGAAATAGACCGTGAGGGAAATTATTTTCCTCAGGGCCTCCTGTGTGGAGTTAATGTAAAAAAAATGTGTGTACAATAAAACGTTTACATCATCATTACATATCACTTTAATTAAAATGTTTTATTTCTTTTATATATTCAATAATATTATTATTCAATTTATAAAAACAGTCTATTTATAAACAAGTTCTGCTTGGTAATTATTATTACGCGGGACAGCTGTTTCGCCTTCTGAAGGCATTAGGGGCCATTCATAAATTATGTCACACCTTAAGGGGGGGGGGGAGTAGAGAAGTTTGACAAGGGGTATGGGGGGGTCAAAAAATCATGAAATTCGTGTGACGTAATTTATGGATGGCCCCTTATACAGTTTGATAATGCCTTCAGAAGGCGAAACAGCTGTCAGGCGTAATAATAATTATCTAGCAGAACTTATTTATAAATTTAAAATATAAAAGAAATTAAAATTAAAATTGAGCTCTACAAATTAAACTTGCTAACAATAAAAAAATAAAAATAAATTAATTAAAATGGTTAAACAGTAAAAAACTGAAATGAAGTTTTAAAATAAAACAAAGAAGACCGTTCATTTCAGTCACGTACTCATTACTCATGCCATCAGTTCAGTGAGGTGACCAGTTTCAGCGAGGTGCAATTATAATTGTTATTCAATTATAATTTGTCGTACGTTATCCACCAATGTCAAACCTAGAATCGATTTCAAAATACCTTCAATAATAAATAGGTTTGGATCTTTGGATATCATACGAATTTATCTTTGAGCTGTCAATTTTTACGTTGTATGTTCATTGTAACAAGAAGTTTTTTTATCCTTGAGGCATTTGGATGAAAATATGTTTCATACTTTTGTTATTCGGCGATACATCCGATCTGCAAACCTTATTTATATTTGTTTTGTATTAGTAGGTACACAGTATTTTTCCTAAACCGACTACATATTGTATGTACTCGTAAGTATGCCATTCCGTGACTACCTTTTGACTACTCCTTCCCTTATGATTTTTAAAATAGTTTTAGTTCTGGTACTAAAAATTCTATAAACTAACGAAAAAAGATTCGCAGTCGTAAGTATATAAAATTTTACAAATCAATATAAATATATGATAAAACAAAGTGTACAATGTGCGTCCCGCTAAAACTCAGAAACGAGTCCCGGTACAATCAAAGGAGTTATAGCTATATTTTTGATTTCTGCAAAAAAATATCAATTTTTACAAAATAAAAAAAAGTAATTTCGAAATTTGATGAGAAATACCCATAGTGTTGTAGCCCTCTATCCCCCATCAATGAGGAAGGTTCCCGTTTTTACCTGAAGGGCGTGCTTTTGAAGACACAAGGGCTGGAAGTTTCGCCCTGTAGAGATATCTAGAACAGTACAGAATATTCGAGAGCATTCCACAACATTACTGAATATCCCGGAACTTTCTTGAATGTTCGGGAACACCCCGGAACATCCCAGATCATTGTGGAACATTCCAGAATACTCAAATGTTGTGAAATGTTCTGGAACATTATGGACCATTGGAAGCCTTTTTTGTACGGGTGGGGCTACCCATTGGTAGGGGTGTATAAAATAAGATCCGTTGTGGGTTCAATCTCATATCAACTCCCTGTGCGAAGCCGGGTATCCCAGCTAGTAAAGTCATAATTTACAGACTCGAGGGCAGCAAAATAAATATTCAAGGGTGTGTTGTTTTGTGTTAGGTTAGGTTGGGTTAAGTTGAGTCGGGTCCGGTTAATCGACAACTAATGCTCGATGTTCACTGCCCCCGCTAACAGCTAACAGCTAACAACCAGCAATAATCGCAATAAGTGCAGCTATCGCTATACATAATTAATGAAGAGCCTCGTGGCTCATGCGGCGGGGCAGCTACCACAAAGTTCATGTTCGGGCAGTTCAGAGATCCCGGATCAGATATTGCGGCGGTAAACAATATTTACCCTAATGACTGTCCGGACATTGTTTGAGGCAAACTATCTTGTATTCCGATTCGATGCATCGGGGCTGGGAATTAACCCGACCCCGAGGGACTACTAAAACCGTCATACAACTATAGCGGAGGTCACTGCGGAAAATATGCAGTTTTAAAAAGATAAACTCCGAAAAAAGGGGTGGCTTGCTACGCCATACTAAGACTTTTTGAAACTTCGGTGACGTCTGTGGTTACACTTGATACTAAACGTTTTGAAACAACCGTTTTTAATTAATAGAAAACCAAACTGAAAACGGATGCCCAATATATTTTCACTGAGAGACCATTTTATAGGAAACAGAGTTACATTTTATGATATTGCTTAAATCATAGATTCCATCAAAACCTTTTTCAGACATTAACTTCCTGATCACGTGTGGTCAGTTTGTAATTACATTATTGTGCAAATTAATATAATAATTGGCAATTATTATGGTAAAATCATTTATTATACAAGTCGAAGGAAATTATAAAATATTTCCAGGATAAGGAGATAACTGTTTTAGATTGGCCCGGGAATACACCAGATGTGAACCCTATTGAAAATTTATGGGACATTTGCTAGAGTATGCAAAGTCGACTGCTCTACAAGAACAAAAATGGCAGAAACGATGATTTCGCAGACGAGATGATCTCTGAAAATTGTCAATAACTGGCGGAGTCCATGCCAAAACGAGTGAAAGCAGTTATTGAAACCATAAGGGGAGATATTTCCTATTATTTTGCATAATGGTTGTATAATTATGTAAAAATATTATTTTACAAGCAATAAATGGTTTTACAATAATAATTGACAATTATTCCATTAATTTGCACAAGACTGTAATATTCTCTTCCGATAATTCTATTGGTTTTTTTTTTAAATTCGTGTTACGTATATGTTTTGTAATTATTAAATTAAAATTAAATGCGTTTTCTGAAATCGCCTCGTTACGCCGCGCGGCCACCTATGCTAAACATAGCCTAGAAGTATTTTTTTTAAGATCAGTCCCAGTTTTCCGAACGGGCATTGAAGAACTTTGTCATACAATACAACAAAAAACAAACACCTAGAAAACTGTCTGCAGATGGGTAATCCAAGATTTCGAAATAAGAATTGATGAAAAGTGAGAAGGTTGATGTGATGGTTTACGAAAAATTTGCCTGAATTTTGAAAAATTCATTCAGCCTACAAGACCACACCAGCGTAAGACCGTGGCAGTTTGTCATACTTCAACAAGAAAAGAAGTGATTATCAAATTTTATTGCAGTTTTTTAATATCATTCCAAACATTTTGTACCTACGTCAATAAAATTCATTTCACCGCATTCGTGGCATCATTTTCCCACTTGAAAAGTCGCGTGAAACTAGGTACCTTATCGAAAAGGCCGTGAGATTGCCATCTATGGACAAAGTGACAAAGCATTAAGCACACATGCCCTCGGCCCAACAGAGCGTTTAATATTCCCCCTTCCCGGGCCCATTTTGATTGATATCCATAATACGATGGTTCTAGAACGCGCTCGATATTTGAATTTGAATCTAGATATTGGCGGCAAATCACATTATCTCCGTCATCAGGCATGCTCGAAAGATGGCGGATAGGGGACATGCGATGGGGACAATTCATTTTGTAGGAAGAGTAGAAAACTAAATTGTGTTCGGTGGATACCTGAGTGGGGTGAAATTAGTGCAGGTGATTATATTCTGGACGGTGAGCATATCGGCAGGTCAAATGCTTAAATCGTTTTCATGTTTCTAATTAGTTTAGTCTTTGTGTTGTCTGTCTGTTGTGATTGTAATTCAAATCACTGAGATTGGGTATTGTTTGAACGAATCACGAACGAATCTTTATTTAAAAATGATAGAAAGTTAAATAAAATTGATTGCAAGATCCTACCTGAATTTAATTGCAGATACAATAATTATAATTTGAAGTTTTACTCAATAGGTTATTCCATTAAATTAAGATATTCATATCTTTAGAATCAATTATACAAAATGACAATAAATATCAAAAATGATATTCGTTCGAATGAATAAATTGAATCGATGCGATGTTAGTGTCGTATTTTTACGTCGGAAACATAATGGGTTTATTTAGTTATTTCTGATAGTAGGTGTACATACTAAGTATTAAGAACAAGGAACACATCACCCAGACTGGAATTTATAGTTTTTAATTTTGTACATGAATCCAATGGTGAACTTTTAACATATTTTTCAACCCAACAAATTCCTAACAAAGTCAATAAATTTTAACGGGCGGCCCAGAGGTCACCGGTAGTATTGCAATGAATGAATTGACCCTAAACGATACACCCTTGCCACCATTGTCTATAATAATATGGTTGGGTTTTTTGTCGGTGTAAGACAAGAGCAGAGTGGCGCAGCGGAAGCGTGCTGGGCCCATAACCCAGAGGTCCGTGGATCGAAACCACGTTCTGCTAACAAGATTTATTTTTATATAAATATAAAATCAATTTAAATTGTTAATTATTAAGACTTATCCCTATCCTCTTGCAATAATATAAAAAAATGCTTATTAGGTAATAAGAGTGTGTAATAACGATTCTCTGTTATTCTAGGTTTTGTTGTGGGCTTGTGTAGGTTATGGAAGATGAAATAAATTATAAAAGTATCAGTTTTTTCCAAGATGAGAGATAACAACGGTACACGAATAAGTTCATGAACTTATTTAAATTTAAAAAAATGTAAATGCTATTTTGGTCTCACTTTTTTTGATGTCTTTATTTCATTTTTTTTTTCTCTTTAAAACCGTCCAATCACTCACCCAACTGTCCAAACACTTTATTGATTTTTTTATGTTTTAGGTTGAAAAAAAAACATCAAAACCTCAACGGAGATTAAAATTTCATTATTATGTTATTATGTCATGTGTACACTCACTCATTCGATTTTCATAACGATTTGAAGATTGTTCAGTATTTTTTATGAATTTCTTATCTTATTGTTTTTTATAAAATTTATTCGTAATATTTTCAAAATATTTATTAATTTAATAAAGATTTAAAATTTAAAAAAATATATTTTCCAGAATAAAACAAAAAATTACTAGCAGAACGTGGTTTCGATCCACGGACCTCTGGGTTATGGGCCCAGCACGCTTCCGCTGCGCCACTCTGCTCTTGTGACGTTGTGTCAAAATAACGTACTCAAACTAATGGCGAGCCGGAAAACACACTGTACAGTGTTTTCTCTTAATGCGCATTCTTTTAAATTCTAAAAAGATTATTTTCAGGCGTTAACTTAACTTTCTCAATTTTTAAGACACAAGAAACTAATAAGTTCACAAAAAATAATACAAAACGAAATTAATTCTGCGATATTACTGCCATCTAGCGGAATATTATTGCCTTAGAAAATATATTTTTTAGGAATATATTATTTTACGATGATCTTATAGCTTGTCCATGGGATAACTTACATTTTCGATGATTTACGATTTATTTATTTATAAAGTCCGTGTTTACTATTCGGTTCTCGAACCTAAAAAGAATCTAAAAAGCCCTGGGCCGAGCATTCGTGCGCCAAATCTCTGGTGAGGGAAAATTGACTGGTGGCCATCTTGTATGACAAGCTTTTGCAATGATTTCTATGCAAAGTGGCATATTTATAATGAATTATTTTTATTTTATTTTTATATTGTTGGAATTATAAAGGCTTATGACGTTTTTGGAGTATTTTTTGAGACAGATTTTACATATTTCATACATCTTCCCCACACCCCGTGGCTTCAAATTTTTTTGGAGTTCCGCCCGGGGCTTATAGATCCATGTGAATTGTGGTTATAAACGTCGATCGTCCAGTTGATTAGTCGGAAATTCTTAAAAATCGAAATTTGATTTGCAGTTATATGTGAAGTGTACTCTATATCTGGTATAATACTCGGATAACTCATAAACACCAACAAATCAATTATAATGCCGAACAACTTGTAGTAAATTAATCAAAATCTTGATGTTTCAAGTAGGATATTTCAAAATGAAAACTAATGTACCGGACCGCCATGCCTCCGGTGTTATTTTATAACATATTTAGTCCTTATATATAAAACACAGACATGTGCAAATAATATTTGTTTTATAGTGAGCATCGAATATTGCTTTTCTCTTTTTCCCAAAATTTTGTATTTGTAGATATCTGACTAATCAACTGAACAATCGGTGTATCGGATAAGTTAGCAGAGTTTTCTACCTATTATGTATAGTCATCATAAGTGTTTATTGTGTGTGATTTTAATGGGTAGGTAGGTACATTATTAACTTTTTTTTTAAACACTTTTCAAAATTACGTATTGTGTTTTGTCATGGAACTGCGATTACACTTTTTTTTACATTAACTGAGGCCCTGAAAGGCTATTCCCTAAAATTAGTGATAAGAAATCGTTCTCCCGCGAGAAGTGCTGTCAGATTTGTGTGATTTTCCACGGTTGTTATTTGCTTTTTCTATCGGCCGATGTCAAAATTTCAGCTGTGAGCTGTCACGTATTTTAGTTTGGGTCGTTTTAAACACGAATTCCTGCAAGTGTGCATGATTATTTATTCATTTAACAGCTCTAGAAAATCACACAAATCTGACAGCACTTTTCGCGGGAGAACGATCTCTTATCACAAATTTTAGGGAATAGCCTTTCTGAGGAAAATAATTTCACTCAGGGCTTATGTCATCTGGTATGCTGTGTGGATGGTCTTTTTGAGGATAGGAAGGAATGAATATTGGTCTGGAAGCTATTGGCAAATCGTTCCACAGCCGAGCTGTTGAACATAAGAACGAGTCGAAGAATCGACCCGTTCTCATCTGACAAATGTCAACCCAACCACATATGTTGGGCACGCGTTTGGCGTGTTTCCCGACTATGCACTGGTGCCGAAGGGATCAATGACGCTAGTTCCTCGGAGCATCTTCCATTGAAATACCGGTAGAACAAGGATAGCATTCCCACCCGACGCCTGTGCTCTAAAGATTGCAATCCGTTTTGTTAAGTTAGTAGAATCTATCAAACGGACCGCCCGTTTCTGCGCAGAGTCGAGGGTATTTTGGGGCTCTTCACACTTGCGAATATTAATTATACGCGAGCCAATCCACGAATTTTTTTTTTTTTTTTTCCTTTATTTTTCCCAAAATTTACATTTGATGCATACAATATTATAAAATAATAAGAATAATGGGAATCCACTAAGGCGCAGCCTGTGCGTGGGTAATATAGTTGAATATGTTTTATTATTGTACCTAGAGTTAATTATGGAAATTAATTATGGAATTATGGAAAAAGAACGAAGCAACGCCAAATTTAGGGGCGTATTGCGACGTTTGAGGCTGCTTTCCTTTCAAAACCAATCTTACAAAACTCTATATCTTCTTTTTATCTCTCGTTTTATACTTAATTAATGAAGTTATTAATAAGGCTATGAAATGTTTGGGATTTATTTTAAGAACAGTTAAAGATTTTACGTCACTTTATTCATTTAAAATTCTCTTCACTGCCTTAGTTAGAAGTAATTTGGAATACAATTCAACTATTTGGTCCCCATACTATAAAACCCATCAATTAAAAATTGAGAGAGTTCAACATAAATTTTTAAGATTCATTAATTTCAAACTCTCTATACCCATTGAACAAATTAATTATGATAATTTAATGAAACTACTTAATTTAACTGACTTATCGTGTAGAAGTTAAATACGTTAAATACTTTTATTCAAACTAGTTAATGGATCACTTGACGCACCTGACTTAACAAAACAAATAACATTCCGAGTACCAAATCGAGACACGAGACTTCCAGAACTATTCTTTGTTTATCCGCCAAAAACTAACTTTTTCATTAACTCCCCAATCCAAAGACTACACAGGCTTGGTAATAAATTCAGTTCCGTTGATATTTTCATTTATTCTTTACCAAAATTTATATCAGAAATTTTTTAAATTCTGAAATAAATTTTATAATTATTATGCTAATATTTTCATTTCTTTTTAATTCTACTAATTTCTACTTATTTTTAATACAATGTTTTATAACTTATGTAATTATAATAACTTATGTAACTATAAAACATGTAAAAGCCTTCAAGGCGTGAATAAATAAATAAATAAATAAACTTATTGATAAAAGTTTGTGGTTGTACGGCCTTGGCTTAATCGCCGTCATGATATTAGTTGTTTCTTCATGGCATTATTTTCACACTTAGGTGTTAGACTGTTAGATAAATGATAGATTTTCAATAAACCTAGTCATATAAAATGTTAGCCCCTTGCTAGCCCGAAATCTTCTCCACGCTAATATTAATTGGTATTTATTTGGATCCACTTTCAACAATAATTCAAAAAGTTAAATTCATGGTTTATATTAATTGGTGACCTGACTCAGAATCATGTAACTTCAACTCCTCTATTTAAAGGCCACTAAAAACGACCAATATCTTTTTAAATTGACTAAAAGGGTTACCTTAGGTTGAGATATGGACTATTTTTCATAACTCTTAAGCAGCCGCTACCCGGATTTCTACCGATTTCTTGCATATCTCCCTTGAACATTTGAAGTTTTTAAGCTCTTAAAAAAATATATGTTATTTTTGAAGATAATATCTATACAATCCCCACGCCAAAAAGCAAATTATATGAAATTCCCTCGATAGAAAAAAATCGCAAAGTATGCTCCCAAAATTTTTATTTTCACGTCTATGAAAAAATTCAGTGTTTCTTTGAATGTTGTTTTAGACAACCCTCACGAGATTTTTGCTCTATTCTAAACGAGTCGTGTTTTCTAAACATTTTCACAATTTTCGCTTCAATTTTATCGATTTAAATATTAGCGCACTCTCTCCAACATTCGTAATTACATATCTCTCCATCTTCTTATTTTCGAGCGAGGTTACGCCTCCTTAATACCCTTTCAAAGGGGTCTTGAAATTGCATGATTCTAAGTTGTCATCGAACCGTATTTATTATTTCCGATAAAATAATAGATAATAATAATACCATAATTAATTAATGTCCATTTGACTTGTATTTTGTAAACAAACCCAAGTAGAGCTAATCATTGAAGAAGACGATAACACTAATAAATCTAAACCAAACAAGAAGCAACACAAGAAACAGAAAAATAAAATATTTCCGGGACAACGCCTCAACCAAGCTGGTCATTGGGACTTATTTACGGAATTATTTTACGTCATTTTCGCGAATCATATATTTCAAATTCATAAGTAACAATATTATCTTCAACTACACGAGTATATTCCGTAGACATGATTATTTTTGTACGAATATTATAATTTATACATTAAATTATTAAGAACAACTACAAACTATAAATAATCAATGAAGAACACAATTTAAAGTTACATCAGGCAATAAATAGCCCACTTTCTAGATGTTATTTTGTCACCCTAATTTTATTTGTCGATGTCTCTTGCTTTCGCCTTGCAAGGATGTAATAGTCTATCATTTCAATTATGGAGAGGGAAGATAAGTTTATATAATAAATTTTTAATATTGAAAAATTGAAAAATTATATGTAGGAAAGATTGGAGTCGAGTTCAGATTTAGGAGAGATGATACGTTGAATGGGTGGGAGGCAATTTTAGGTAAGGTTTCATGTAAGAGATTTTTCAATTTGGGATATGGGTATGGCTACCACCGCCCCGGTAACAATTTAAGTCACCCCAAGTGGTGACTTACCGGGGGTGCCCAGGTTCATGGGGTGAGATTTGTCGTGATCTTGGCGGCAGATGCGTCTGCTCACCAACTGTGTGGCAGGCCAGATTGGGAGAGACTGTTTGAAGAAAACTTTTTGACCTCTCTGACAGGATTCTCTCGGAACATCGCCTTGTACCGCATTAGGGGGATAGATTCGTATAAAAAATACTTTTGGACACAAAGACCCCCAGATACACCTCATACCTTTTCCCAGAATTTCCTCTCATTCCTTTCCTAAAAAGACCCTCCACACGTCATGACAATATAGGCCCTGATGGGAATTATTTTCCTCAGGGCCTCCTATGTGGAACTAATATAAGAAAGGAAGTTGAAAAAGAGAGAATATTTGTTTAGAGAGGGACAACCACAAATATGTGATCTAAAGTTTCTCGATAACAGACCACAGAAAGTGCAACCTGAAAGGCAAATCTTACGAATAAAAATCAATATTTGTTTTTTGTTCATATTTTATGCGCTGCCATACCGTTCATCCGATTGCGATGAAACCTTGGTGACTTGTTGTGCGCAGGCCCGCAAATATTTCTATACATAATAGTAAGCTCTGGCGTTATGAAATGTGTATAAATGAAAATGTTTGTATTTAATTTATTTTAAAGGTAGGGAGGGAAGGCAAGAGGGGGAGGGTAAAGAAGGAGGTTAGGTTAGCGGAAGGGGTGAAGAGAGAGGGGGAAGGCACAGAAGGTAAAAGAGGAACGCGGGAAGGGAAATGGACGCAGGAGGGGAACGGGGACGCGTGGGAAAGGACATGCAGGGAGAAACAATTTATTTCTTTGAATGGCATTGCCACGAATGCCGGGTACCAGCTAGTGGATTATAAAAAAAGCGAGAATGACCGGAACAATGTCCAATTCTCGTTCGAATAAATGAGGAAATTTATTTTTTAGAAAAAAGGAAAAATCATAAAGTCTACCGCATTTGTGAAATAATGTGTAAGTAATTATTAATATAATGCTCATTTTTTGTATAAAAATATTATAATTTATTTATATTCGGTAGAAACAATAAAAACGCATAAATTATAGTTGCTTCATATTACTTTCTAAGTGTTATTTTGTCCCTTAATTAAAAGGGGCGATCTTGTAGATAAAAAAACACGTATAATGGCAATAGCTTAAAACACCACAAAGAAACTTAATGCTTCCATATAAATCCATCTTTTGACACGCGTCGCTATAAAGTTACCCCTTTTTTATTGTGACAGCATCGCTAGATTCCTCACTGCCGGGAACCGGTTGCAATTGTTAAACCACCACACCACCAGTAAATTAGTGTTGTCAATATTTTGGGGCGAAATTATAAGGGAGGGAAGAAGGAATAATCCGAATAATAGATAAAGTTATCTCTTTAACATACATTTATTCCTAAAATAAGGAATGAATGCAAGAAATGCAAAGTGTGTGATCTTAATAAGCCTTTTAATAGGTCTTTTTGTAAATCTGGAAAATAATAAAGTATCAGGAAAATAAAAAAAAACTTCAATTGCAAAATATCCTATAACCTAATGAATCCACTTTTAGATACGGTTTTATTTTATAATATGGCAAATTAAGTTCTTTAGAAAATGATCAGACAGTTATGCCGTCCGCATAAAAACTATGGGCTCAGCAGCATCAAAACACATGAAGGTAACTCAGAATTGCATCATAAATACCATACTAAAGGTCCCCACAAGGACGTCAATAACAGACATTTTTAAACAGTTTGATGTTCCAAGCATACAGAAAATCTTTGCCAAAACATTATAGTACATCGCCTCAAAAATGATTCAGAGGCAGACACCTCAAATACTTATAAAAACAGAGCCAAACAAACTGACATACCAAGTGTAACTCTACGTTTGGACAAACTCCCACTTAGTAAATAAAAAATAGATATATTTCATCTTTTGACCAAATTGTGTTTATCAGGAAAGGATAACTATCACGTTATTGTCAGCTTATTACATATCAAACAAAAAAATGACGCTGAATGGCCATTTGATGACAATGTTACATCTGAATTTCTGTGTAACAACTGGCATAAAGATTTTTTTTTTAAATACAAGAATTTGGTCGTTTGTATAGAAGGCCCTTTTTTGGGCATGCGATCTCCCACACCCATCCAATCGCCGAATTCTAAGAAACTCGGTAGCCCTTCTCGATAGTTTGACATGTTGTGTTGTTCCAGTAAAATACTATTTTTATTTGATAATAATAACTGTTTTCTATTTTACATCTACTATCCACCCTCCCCGATAATTACTCGATGCGTGCTAGGTAGAAATTAATATTCTTACTTGTAGAACCGGTAGTAATAAATTAAATAAACAGACAATATTAACACAGGAGCATTTTCCTTGTTCGCAGCTCTATGATAGCATCTCTGTACTAATAAGTGACATACTATTGCATTGGAAAATTTCCAATTAAACCATAATTAAAGATGGCATCTGCTGATAAAAATAATTGAAAAATATTGTCACGATATACAATAGTTGTTTTGATGGGTTTTTATTATGTTTTATGGTTTCGCCGAGTCTGCTACGGTAAACATATTGAGTGGAAGGAATTTTTTTCTATTTACAAAGGGAGTTTTATGTGGTCATCGTGGTAAAAAGATATTACCTAACCTTCGTAGGTGAATAACTTGATAATGATTTTGGTACCGTAAAAAAATACCTAGCTCAATAATTGCATTTTTTTTTAGAAAAAAACCTTTTGATTCACCGCTTCCGCTCTCAAAAAGAAGGAGATGGAGAGATATGTAATTACGAATGTTGAACAGAGCGCGCGAATATTTTAAATGATAAGATTGAAGCGAAAATTGTGAAAATGTTTAATAAAACATGACTCGTTTAAAGTAGAGCAAAAATCTCGTGAAAGGCATCTTAAGAAACATTGTGAATTTTTTCACAACTATAACTTGTAAAATAATAGAAACAGACGTGTTTTTAATAATTTTCGGAGCATACTTTGAGATTTTTTTCTATCGAGGGAATTTCATATAATTTGCGTTTCGGCGTGGAACGCGTCTTCAACAATAACATATTTTTTTTAAGAGCTTTAAAACGTCAATTGTAAGAAATCGGTAGAAATTCGGGTAGCGGCGGCTTAATTACAATAAAAGGCAACTATTTGCATTCGGGACGATGGAAAATATTGCATACAAAATTTCAACTACATAAAATGAAAATTTTCTTTACTCGTATGAGATGATGGCCATTTACAATAATTTCTGTCATTTAGTTATGTTGACATTCCCGATACTATAAAATAACGAATATTAGGTAGGCACTTGTTTGGGCTGAATTCTGGAAATAAAATAAAATTTTATTCTTAGGAACACACATTGTGGAACCAGAAGTCATAGCCACATATTTAGGAACACACATTGTGGAACCAGAAGTCATAGCCACATATTTAGGAACACACATTGTGGAACCAGAAGTCATAGCCACATATTTAGGAACACACATTGTGGAACCAGAAGTCATAGCCACATATTTAGGAACACACATTGTGGAACCAGAAGTCATAGCCACATATTTAGGAACACACATTGTGGAACCAGAAGTCATAGCCACATATTTATTCTTAGGAACACACATTGTGGAACCAGAAGTCATAGCCACATATTTATTCTTAGGAACACACATTGTAGAACCAGAAGTCATAGCCACATATTTATTCTTAGGAACACACATTGTGGAACCAGAAGTCATAGCCACTTATTTATTCTTAGGAACACACATTGTGGAACCAGAAGTCATAGCCACATATTTAGGAACACACATTGTGGAACCAGAAGTCATAGCCACATATTTAGGAACACACATTGTGGAACCAGAAGTCATAGCCACATATTTATTCTTAGGAACACACATTGTGGAACCAGAAGTCATAGCCACATATTTATTCTTAGGAACACACATTGTGGAACCAGAAGTCATAGCCACATATTTATTCTTAGGAACACACATTGTGGAACCAGAAGTCATAGCCACATATTTAGGAACACACATTGTGGAACCAGAAGTCATAGCCACATATTTAATGGTAACCCTGGTGAACTTTATCAAAGGGCCTGGTTACCGTTGAATAAGGTAAACTGAGAGTTAGCACAATGGGGAGTGCTCACGGGAAATATACATAAATCGTCTCCCCTTAAAAAAATAATATTTATAACTTTTCGTTCCAATATCATCCTATTTAGCAGTACAAACCGTCAAATGTCACTTTGATAGTGTGCATCATAAATATATCAAACCACACAGTGATCCAATAGTTCAGGAAAAATCGAAATCGGAATTCTCGTCCCTCTTTGGGAGGAGTTTAAAAATACTTGAGAAAAAGCTTTTGAAAAGGTTGGAAAAGGTATTTGAGATTTTCTTTCACAGGTTGATTTCGTAAAGACCTGTAAAAAACATAAACTCCATTTTTACACATTGTTTATTGTAAAAACAAGGAAATTTAAAGTTGACTTCATGTAACCAAGCGACGCAAAGCCTATACGTCTATTCCCCGCTCCGACCGGGGCAGGACTGATAGAAAATGGGTGTGGCAAGCCAGTAAGGTTCACTTTGAAAGTCCAAATTCGTCGACTGCCGGCCGTATTGTGAAATAACAACGCGAAAATGCATATTTTATTTTATTTTGTGAATATTGGGCGTAAATATCTTTTTTTTTTGCAATTATCATAAAATAATCTAAATTAGTTACATTAAACAATAAAATCATATCCGAAAAGGGGTTTATAAGTAGGAGAGTTTACACTTGAAAGTGTTTTTTTATATAGATACCTAATACTTTATTTTTTTCTAGGCTTATTAAAATATTTATTAAAAAAAATACCGGTATTTTAAGGGCCAAGATATGTTCTACACGCAGTATTTAATTGAAGCATCTATAATACTTCTAAGCGATAAAATTTTCAAAACAAAAATAAATGATTTTGTGTGATTTTGCATTATTACGCATGGCTTCATCTTATCGAGGGGATAGAGCAGTGATTGGCTAAAAGTTCGTGATGTAGCTTGCAAACCGTGATCCACTGGAAGATTTGAATTAACTGCAATACAGTGGCAGTGTTTTACGTAGGGTAAAATGGTTGTTTATCAAATGCGTAAAATTTAGAACGCGTTTATTAGTAAGAGGGTAAATAATTACCGATCCTTTTACACTAAAAAAAACTTAAGTTTTTACTTTGCTTTCCGATCGGTTTTGAAAGGTGAAAGCGGCTCTTAATCAAATTTATTTTTAAATAAAAATCACAAGATATTATGATGTTAAAAAGCAACCTATGTCCCACCGTAAAATATAAGAAAAAACACATCTGAAGTTCACAGCAATCGTCGTTTATCATTAATTGGCCCATAAACAACATTATAAGGGAATTAATATGGAGGTGTCAACTGTCAGTCGATGGTCGAAGCCGTATTTATTTTGTTTCTAAACTTCTAACACTACTGTCGTAGTCTTGCACACTGACGGGGTAAACCGATAGAAGTGTGATGTGAGTTAGAAGTAAGGTCAATATTTCCTTACTTTTGAGTCCCCGAACATTTAACGTTGGCATACCTCGTCATGTTAAATGTTCGCGGTAGGTATATTGATAAACATCAAATTTTTTACTGCTTTTTTAACTGAGACAGAATTGAATTTTTTTACATTCGCTCCACAAAGGGGGCACTGAGGTGAGGACAATAATTCTCCTCAGGGCTTGTATCATCTTTGGGGATGGTGTGTGGAGGATCCTTTTAGAAAAGGAAGGAGAGGAAGTTCTGTGAAGGAAAAAGGTATGAGGGGTGGATAGGAATCTAGAGTCAGTGTGTTCAGGAGTGACGGACATATAAATTCACCTCTTTCACTGCCGTTCCAGGCCATACATAGAGAGAATTCTGCTGGAGAAGTCAAAAGGTCTCAAGCGTAACTGCCCCCAAGACATGGCCAAACTCACCCGGCACTCATGCTAAGGCACCAAACGTAGCGCACTACTTGGGGTGATTTATAACAGAGGTGTTGGTTATTCAATAAATGGTTCCCGAGGTACCGGTACCCACATCCGCCTTCGAAAATGTGGAATTTGAATTTGGGGAAATGAAGTCTCAATAGCTCTTCAGTTAAGTCGTCCAACTATATTTTCTTCTATCTATCTAATCTAATCAATTCTATTTTGAGAGTGCCTGTGGCGGGCGGCGTGGATTTGATTATTGTACAAGTCTTTAGTTTTATTCTGAGACTGTTGCACTGACTGCACCCTTGATTTCAAAACAAGAGGAAGTTCACTGTCTACAAGAGATTTCGATAAACCACCCCCACCTCTTTAATCAAAATTTTGACACTTCTTGTGAAATTTTGCACACTTGCTAGGCAATTTATTCCCTGGTGGAATAAATTGTTCAAACATTAACATTCTCAGTTCGATCCAATCGGATCATTAGGCTCAACTTCTGTCGATATCATGGTTGTGATGTTGATAGCCGAACCGATATTGACAGGGAATAAAAAGATATCGTTACACAATGGAAACACTGGCGGATCTCGGATGTCTTTGGGTTTGCATTTCTAAACGCCAAACGGCTAAGTAAAATTTAAAAAAAAATAGTAAGAAAATGCAACGTTGAATTGAAATACTAACTTTAATTGGTGTCATTATTAGTGCGCGTGTACTCTTTGTCTAAACATTGAGTTAATTTGATAATGAGGTCTATAGTCTTAGGTACTTGAACAACTTTCGATTCTCCAAGCTGGAACGGAATTAATTGATCTCGTCTTAAATGAATTAATGAAGTCTGTGCAGTGGCGGACTAACGAGGGCGGAAGGGGCGGCCCGCCTCGGGCCTCTAGTCCCGAAGGCCTCCAAACGCCTCCATGTTCCCTTGATCAAATCCTAAAAAAGGCTGTAAGTCACCAAAATAAACCGTTGTAAAATAATTTATTTTTATTTTTTATTTCATTTTCTGAAATATGCATTTGTTGCGAATGCTCTTACCAAATATTATTGACATTTTTTACAGAAACTTAAAAAATTTTAAATTTCATTTTCTGAAAGATGCACTTGTTAAGAAATTCGTAAAATTGACGGAGATACAGCATTTTGTATGAAACCGGTTTAAACAGTTTGTATGTTGAATTAACCTTCAGCAAAACTGTGAACGCGTTTTTAACATGTTTTTCAACCAGGCACTATTAATATGTTTGACAACATATTGAAATGGCACTACGGTGGGAATTTCGATATCTAAAAAAAAATAAAAAAAATGGCGGACCGTCCACATTTGGTGAGAGCAAATGCAGCTTTCAGAAAATCAAATAAAAAAAGGCAAAAAAAAATTTACAGTGTCCTGGTTGCCTTAAGCAGAGGTTCTCAAACTTTATTTTCTCGTGGACCACTGCTCGTACATTTCTACCATATTCCCAAAACTCAACACGCGTTGTACTGAATATTAACCAGTTCGTGGACCCCCACTTACAACTTGTGAACCCCCATTTCTTTGTCGCGGATCTCCCGTGGACCCCTAGGGGTCCACCTGGACCACTTTGGGAATTACTGCCTTAAAGCTTTTTTTAGGATTTCATCAAGGAAACATGGAGGTGTTTGGAGGCCCCCAGGACAAGAAGCCCGTATAAACCGAATAAAAAGCTTGTAAAATTACATCAACTTCTTAAACTAGGGGAGGGCCTCATGCAGTTTTGCCACCCCGGGCCTCTGACGGGCTTAGTCCGCCACTGAGCCTATAATTCCCTTATATGATTTCTTTAATTTCTAAGAGATTCGTTAGTTCACTTCCATTCATTAATGAGGCAGTTATTTTACGTAACGAGCGAAATTATTCAAAAAGTAGTGTACCTATATTGACTACTTATCTAACACTCAGGAGGCCGCGCTAAATATGGCGGCTTTTGACCGTGATCGCAAATGTCGCTAATTAACCAAAGATGACGTTTTAATCAATATCATATTGATAAAGGGTTTTATCGATCTTCTGAAGCTAGAGGCTCAACGTAAGATGACATCGATTTTATTTCAAAACGCATTGATCACTTCTTTGAAATATTTGTTCGGTGGACTTGCCGGTGAGAACTCCTTTTTAATTTCTCTTTCTGCTCCACGAGTCGCGTTGGGAAAGAATGGGATGTTATAAGAACTATCAGTGTTATGCCTTTAGTCGCTGGCCGCCACTTTGGACTGTGTGATGCCTAGCCTCAGCTCTATTCTATTGCACGTCGAACCATAAATAATACGATATAAAGTATATAGTTTTATAGCGCCATAAAGGAATTAATCCACCAATCTGGTACCGTGTCTAATAGTGGAGATGATTCTGAGTTAGGAACATTGTAAGAGAACGAGAATTTGTAGAAAGAAAAAATTATGGTTCTGAAGTTCAGGTTTTGAGTTTTTCAAAATGGAAAATGTTTGTAATATGTACCTATCTATCTACTTATGTATAATACGTAAAAAAAGTTGCGAATTATATCTAATAGGTATTTTACACGAAGCTTTTTTGTCCAGTTTCCATGCGGGACGTTTTTCGGAACGAAAAATTGACTAAGAATAAGATTTATTTTTGTACCGATTTTCGTACAGCGATGACAGACATTATTTACGTCAAAAGAATGACAAAAAATGAAGTTCGACAACTACTCAATTTTTTTAAAGTTATGTCAAATTATTAAAAAAAACCTGCCAACTGTGGTTTGGATAACGGTGTCCTTAATAATAAAATCGAAGTCTTTTTTATAAGCAATTTTAACCCTTACCTGCAAAGGAACTGAATGAAGAATAATGTCAGAATCGCTTACGCTATGAATGTCTTTGGAAGATGGCTTTTTATTTGATGTATGCAGCTTTTCTGATGTCTCCGGAATAAATTATCTATGATTTTTCGGCGAATCAATTTTTTTTCAAGGTCACTGAGGTTCCGAATTCAGTCAACAAGTTAAAACTCTGCGGAATTATCTGCTGGTAAATCTAAGACGTTCGGGTTTTCGTTGACCCTTGCTCAAGCCTATTCAACCAATGCCATCTGTATAATAGGCCCACACACTGACATCCAAGATGGCCGCCGAACGAGGCCGGAATGGCCTGTTACGCCCGATTAAACCAACTAACCTTCGTCTTGCTGCCGCCAATGGACCCAGGGCGAATGGAGCCGGTCTCGTAGAAGCGTGTGAGGATTTTGGAGACGCAGCCATGGGACACCAGCAGCTGGCGGGAGATATCGCACGGACGCACGCCCATCACGGCAAGCTCGACTATCCTCCTTCGCACACAGTCTGGTAGGGGGCGCCCGTTGACGAACACGCCGCCCAGCTGGTTCACACCAGCCTGACCTGGAAATCGAAAACATTTATAATTTTATTATTATTGTGTATTTTGCTACACATCTAATATCGCAAGGGATCTAACATCGCAGCCCTTTTCTAATTATATGTAACGACTTTTATATATTTTTTCTTCAGATTATTAGTGTTATTGCGAAGATTACTTTGTTCATTAGGTTAGGAAAAAAAAATCTTTGTAAAGGGTAACGCAGTACAAAAACAACAAAATAAAACAGAGATTCGGCATATTAAAAAAAAAATGATCCGGCACTGCCCCAGTGTTGAGCTTTTTTATTTCTCCCTGATTTTCTTCCGTCTCTCAGTCTTCAATAATTGGTTCCATAGTCCCTTGGCTTCGGGCATCGAACGAAGTCCATGAAAACTAATAAAAAAAAATGTCAACAGACGTATTTTTATTTTCACTCAACCTTTGGATAGAATTTCAAACCTCATGACGGCTGCGCCAATGCAAGTTTTTTATGCGAATGCCTCACAAGAGTCCCAATTTCTCTCAACATACTACAAATGGAACGCCATAATCGCACTGACATTACGTCATAATCCCAGTTCTAGTTCAGTTTGGAACGGAATGATGTAATGTCACCTGCGCCAGTGAGTCTAATTGCCAATTGTTGTATGTTGTGAGGCTGAAGGCAATGAGGGGGTGGGGGGGGGGAAGGAGATGGGGAAGATTAAGGTGGAAAAGTACCAGTCTATTCAAATACGGTCACCAAACACGGCTAAAGCCATTTTAAGCAACGTTTTCAAACGTTTCAATTCTGGATGGTTGTCTTAAATCTGGGAGATACCGAGAGTACTTATCTTCCACTCTGGAAAGTGCCGCAAACATACTATATCCTATTTTAATTAAATTAATTGTGAAATAACACAAATTAATCAAGTAAAATTTGTTTGTGCACGCCGGGCCATCTGACCTTCGGATTGCGAGTCAATGCCTTACCTCTGGACCATGGAGGCCGAAAAAAATGTAAAAACACTAAAGTTGTGTTAGGTTAGGTTTTTTTTGGCTTTTACAATTATTCTATTAGATATAATTTTCTGTAGATACTTGTAATTTCATCCAGAAACGCGAAATTTAAACGCGACTTACATACAATAAAAAGGAGAAAAAAATAATGCAAATTCTGTATACATACCGAAATACCCGGTACAGAGTTTTTAATTAGATTAATTCAATACTGGTTACTGCATCTGAGCTTCCGTACAGGTATTTAGTTCTAACCAATGAAAGTTTATTACAACATAGGTCCTAATCTAGCGTTGAATATTTCCAATTAACATGTTTCGCCACAGTTAGCACCTGCCTAGTAAAGCAACGGCCTTTTTTTATATTTTGAACGCAAATACATTCACACAGCGAGCACTTTAATGCCATACAATATATTATACGTCATTCTCAGTATAACCGAAAACTGACAGTTTTTGCCGAACGGTTTTTAGTGTAAATTCACATTGATACTTGACATAGGTACATTGTTATTTTGATATTGTTTATATTAGTCTTGCTATGTTTTACATTAACTCCACACAGGAGGCCCTGAGGAAAATAATTTCCCTCAGCGGTATGTCATCTGAGTTGCTGTGTGGAAGGTCTTTTTGATGAGAGGAAGGAGTGAACAATGGTCTTGTAGAGATCCGTGTTCTAGGAAGGAAACCCAGAGGCCGACAAATTGTTCCACAGCCGAGCTGTTGAACTCAAGAACAAGTCGAAGAAGCGACCCATGTACATATGTTGGGCGCGTTTGGCGTGTTTTAATCAATGACGCTAGTTCCTTGGAGCATCTTCCATTGAAATACTGGTAGAACAAGGAAAGCTTTCCCACCCGACGCCTGTGCTGTAAAGATTGCAATCCGTTTGTTAATTGTTAAGTTGGAAGAACATACCAAACGGACCACCGTTTCTGCAGAGTCGAGGGTTTTTTCAGTTATTTTGGGGCTCCAGACCAGAGGTGGCTGCCAAATTCAACCGTGGGGCGCAATAGCGATTTGTAAAGGGTTTGCAGTTGTGTTGTATTAAAGTATCTGCGGGTCCTGAACGTCCAGTTTTTGGGGGGCTAACTTAACTCTGGCTTCGATGGAGCCCCCATACCCGAGCTGGTCACTTATAGTTACATCAAGCAAATCAATGGAGGGTCTGTTCGAAAGATTGCTTCCGTTGAAGGAGACAAGATTTTTTTTAGTTACTATGTAAACTTGAGGTGATACTTAAAAGAATTTATGATCTACTCTTTCATAGATGGCGCGAATATAATTACTTAAGATGAAGCCATAGTAAATAATGCAAAATCACACAAAATCATGTGTTTTTGTTTTGAAAATTTGATCGCTTAGAAATATTATAAATGCTTCAATTAAATACTGCGTGTAGAACATATCTTGGCCCTTAAAAATATCGGTCATTTTTTTTATAAGTCTTTTAATAAGCCTAGAAAAAAATAAAGTAACAGGTCTTTAAAAAAACACTTTCAAGTGCAAACTCTCCTACTTACGAACATCTTTTCGGATATGGTTTTATTGCTTATTGTAGCAAATTTAGTTTCTTTTATGATAATCGTAAAAAAAATATGATATTTACGCCCGATATTCACAAAATAAAATAAAATATGCATATTTGCGTTGTTATTTCACAATACGGCTGGCAGCCGACGAATGCGGGTTTTCAAATTGACCCTTATGTCGTTCACCGAAGGACTACTGGCTTGCCACACCCTACTTTCTTTCAAAACTCCCCTGGCCGGAGCAGGGAGCGGACGTGTGACTCCACGTCGCTCGGTTCCGTGAAATCAATTTTAAATTTCCTTGTTATTACAATAAACAATGTGTAAAAAAGGAGTTAATGTTTTTTTTAGGTCTTTACGAAATCAACCTGTAAAAAAAAATTCTCAAATACCTTTTTCAACCGTTCCAAAAGCTTTTTCTCAAATATTTTTAAACTCCTCCCACAATGGGCGTGAATTCCGACTTCGATTTTTCCCTGGACTATTGGATCCCCTTAAGGGGTGGATTGAATCACCGATACAATGTTGTATTTGTTAGCCTTTCCCGAGAGATTTGAGTTTGTTTATGGACAAAAACTATTTGTTCATTTTCATGTTGAGTATGTATGGGCGCAAACAAATAATTAATCTTAGTATTTTAAAGCATAACTTATAAAAGCGTTTTTTCGTAAAATAATTAAACTCGTATCATCTACGAAAGAGGAGATTATGAATTATTTTAAGTATCACCTTAAGTATTTCTCCATTGAAAAAATACAGACATTTAAATGTAACATTTATATTACATATTTCCGTGATATAAATTTTAAATTATTATTTTATGCGAACACTTCGTCTGCTTGTAATTTCTAAGACTGTAAACGAGCTAAATTTATGATTAATTTATTACCGGCAATTCTCTCGGCAAGTCTCCGCCAATTGCATATTCTCATCGCCTCATTGGTGAGATTTTATAAGTTCGCTCGGCTACCGTTATTACGACAATATTTGTTATAGGTTTGGTATATCAGATATAAGTTGCTCTTTGTGTTCGTTGGGAGAGAGATTTATGTCCATAAGTTGCTCTCTGGTAGGAGTCCTGACAAGATAAGCCTAGTGATACCATTACTAAAAAATACTGATACACCGGGCCATAATCTATTTCTTATTCGCTCTTTTACATATAATAATGTGCGGCTCTGTTTGCCACCCACCCGCTACTAAAACTGTCATAATTTATACAATTTTGGTGGAGTTATTGAGTGACATAGTGTTTTTGTGATGTGAATTTGTCTTATGCATTACGGCAATCTTGATGAGATTGAAGATTGTCGTTTACATTACGGCAATCTTGACGGAATTGAGGATTGTCTTGTGCATTACGTAAATCTTGATGGGATTGAGGATTGTCTTGTGCATTACGTAAATCTTGATGGGATTGAGGATTGTCTTAGGCACTACGTACTTCCTTCTTCTACTGGCGCTAATAACAATATTAATATTAGAAAAGAGTATAAAATAAAATAAAATAATCTGTAAAATGTGCAGAATATAATATGAAGGTATTAAAATCCTCAAATTATTTCGACTCGCAGCAATAACTTACTTCTATGTTAGCTGTTTGTACCTACACCTATAGAGTTTATTTAATACTTTGTTTTTAATGTTTTTAATCTGTCAAAACCGAAAATTTTTATTTTTATATGTAAATACCTAATAAGTTGTAAATCTCTAATATTTAATCACGGTTGTAAATATATATGTATGTAACAGTTTTAATAAGTCACTAGTAATAAGTCTTAGTCGTAAGTCACTAGTTATATAAGTCTTAGATATAAGTCACTAGTTATAATTTTAAATGTTAGTGGTAAGTCTATCATATTAATTTTATTTTATTATATGTTTATATGTTCAGCGCCCTTGGGATGATTTTTCATAAAAATGGCGCTTTATAAATAAGCCAAAAATTATTATTATTATTATTACGTAAATCTTGAATGCATTGAGGATTGTATTAAGCATTACGGCAATCTTGGCGGGATTGAGCATTGTCTAATACTCGTACATTATGTAAATCTTGATGAATTAAAATGACAAATTATATTTATATGGAGTTGAGTTTTATGTGATCACCACGCAAGAGGGATTGTGACACCAAAAATTGGAGTAAGTAGATATGTTGTGAGACTGAACGAAGTGGAAAGGGGATGAAGATAGGAAAGAGGAAGGCTAGGAAGTATCCGGCTATTTAGAACTGTGGACAAAATAATTCATTGTGAAAATCTAACATGAATTATTCACATGCCTAACTCTTTCTTTAGTTGAAGTTGACAAGAAATACAAAATTATTATAGTGTTACATCAGGGCGATACTGAGAGTATCTTTCACTCTGGAACGTGCCGCAAATACACCTAATACAATTTTAAATTATTGAATTGTGAAATAACATCAACCGAATTTTTTTACTTGCACAGGCCAAGATTTGAATCCGGATTGTAAATCCCACGACCACGGAGGCCGTCAAAATCGAAGTTGTTCATTTAAAAATTAAATAACACATTAGCTATAAGGTGTAGATTCTGGGTTCGTGAACAAATAAATATTTTATTATGTTAAAATATTGTATTATAGGTACCTACCTACTTTATCGCTTTTTGTTTCACGATCAGTTCCAATAATTTTAAAATGCAATATTCAAAGCAAATTTGAGTTAATGCAGGAATAACAAACGCACGGCACGGATAGCTAATATTATTTGACTTGCGCCGACCCGTGATAATTGTGATAAATCATGGGAAAATGTATACAATTCCAATTTTGACAAAGTTGTTAAAGGTAGGAATCTAGTTTATCCCTTGTCCGAATTGGTGACCGGACAACTCAGAATGAAATCAACAACTCAGAACCTCCTCAGAAAAGTCATTAAAAATGATGAAAAAAATATATAAAAAATTGGTTAAATAGGTTACGTTCGGTTAGGGTTATGGGCTATTTTAAAAAAAAATTCATAGCTTTTAATGACTTTTCAAAGTGGGTTGACTTGATTCTGAATTGGCATGGAACCGTCCGAAATATACACATAAACCGTTCCAATTTTTAAAATGAAACAAAATTGAGTTCATTGATATATATTTTCTCCACCGAAAATAATATGATTGATTGTCTTTCAGTGCAATAATTCACAGAATTAGAGGTGGAAATTCTTCCAAAAGAGGAAGATATATTTACGGATTCTGTGTGTAACTCCCTCATCTCCGTGAGGCGAATATTAGTGTGGAAAGACCTAAAAAAGTGGTATGCGAAAGTAGAATACATGTTGTTCTGGAAAGTGTCGCATACCTCATTAGTTGGCGAATGCTCGGGCGTGTGACTCGGGAACTCTACCAAAAATATGAAATTCTATCAGAAATTTCTATCAAAATGTTCATCCGTTGCTTATTACTGTATCTTTATGCATTGAGTAACCGAATCATTTTTTTAACCCGAGACTAATTTGTTAGCTTTTTGGAACAGCTCATATAGGTCTCATAGAAATCGTTGTGTCCGCCTTATTACCGTAGTTAGAAATATTATCTAAATGGTGTTAGAAAGATAAAACACCACTCTTTATATTCAAATCTAAAAATTAACCACAAATAATTAAAATGTACACCTTGATGAAACCAAAGTTTCCGACCGCAATTTGAAAAAGATTAATGAGACTTATTGATTTTTAATGAATTATTTTTTAAACGACAAACAGTGAGTTATATACTTACTATACCCAATACATTTGCCTGATTAAATATGTATGTTTTTTTAATTTATCAGTAATTTTTTTATCAGCCCTTTTAAATTTTTAAATTTCAAAAATAAAATGCTTATTTCGAATTATAATATTAATAGAGAGTTCCAGTCCAATTTTTTATATTTTTTTTTATGAATAATGACCTTCTAACTTAAATAACTGGATTTTTATTTTTATAGTTAGTTTTAATAGTTAAAATAAATGTCAAAGTTTTAATTTTTCAAGATCCCCGAAAACCACCGAACCTAGTGTGACGTCATCATGACTAACCGAAGTATGAATCTTGTAGGGAACTGGAATCAGCTGTTCGACTCCCGCCATTTTGAATTTCAGCATTGGAGCGTTTTCATAGACATTACTGGGCAGTACGATCGTTTTTTGTACAGTTAAAGTTTTTGAATATTTTAAATAATATAGATAAACTAATAGAGATACTTTATTTTTGATACTGAATTATTTAGGCCTAAATAATGTTTCAATAAAAACAAAAACTATTATATGTCCAATTTTCTATAAACAAATAACTCGGAATGCCGAACGGCTTGCGTCTTCATTTCTATTGATTTCTATACAACTTTGACCCAGGTGACGCGGCGCGGTGACGTCACGCCGCCAAAATCCAGCAATAGGGTGTTTTAATGACACGTTTTAAAATGGACTTTTTAATTTTTTTTTAAGAACTCTACGTTAAAAAACATGTAATAAAACTTATATATTCAGAATCAGCGTATATTGGTCTATATGAACATATTTTTTTAAAGCCATAATATTTTTCACTGGAGTTCCTTATTGTAAGCGTATTTTGCCACCTTTCAAAAACAGTTTTTAGTTTTCAGATAAGTTTTGAAATATTCTATTTAACAGAGTTTTATTGCAAAGCGGAAATATTTTGACCTTCCGACAACATAGTATAGAGGCCTGAAGTGTTAAAAGCATCCAACAAAATATAGAATGATATACTTGGTTTTAAAGTATATTTTTTTAATGTGGATACTGCGCATAAGTCCCAACTGCTCCCGTCTGGAGCCAGTGAGACATAACTTTTTCTAATTGTTGGATATTAAGTTTTGCTTGTCATTCCTATGTATCATTTATGTAAAAATTGTATTACTCTTATTTATTTTCAAATTTCTTATCATTTTATCAAATTTCTTATAAAATTCTAAGAAGAAGATATTCTAAATTCTAATAGTTGTAATCTATACTAATATTATAAATGCGAAACTGAGTGTGTTTGTCTGTTACGCTTTCACGCATAAACCAATAAACCGATTTTTAAAGTTCTTTCACCAATAGAAAGCTACATTATATGCGAGTAATATAGGCTGTAGATATATAATGGTAAGCTCTTCAAATTATAAATATTAATACATTACATCATACGTTTTCTGTCCCTAACAAAAGCGAGTTGTTGCTAACGTCAGAATAAAAGTAAAACAAATCGTTGCCGTGCAAACGACTTGATATATTGGCAGGCAATTTTATTTCAGGGGTCGTACTTAATTAATATCTATCTCTAAAAATGAATCGCCGAAATGTGTGTACGCGCATAACTTGCAAACGGCTGCACCGAATTGAATAATTTTTTTTTAATACTGGTGAGCTCTGGCATTATGAAATTTGTATAAAAAATTGCAATAGTTGGCACGCGAGCTTTTTGAAAACTGAATGTACCGGGAATGTATGGAATGCGGGAGGCGGGAGGGGAATTCGGGAGGGGGATTTGAGGGACGGGGGAAGGGGGGGGAGTAGAGTGGGGAAAGGGAAGGTGGAGGAGGCGGAGTGGGAGCGCGAGAGGGGAAGAAGACGCGGAAGAGGAAGGCGAACGGGAAAAATGGGAAAGGACACGCAGGGAGAAACAATTTCTTTATTAAATGGCATAGCAACGCATGCCGGGTACTAGCTAGTAGTCTAAAAGTTGTCCTCTCCTAAGCACAAACATCTGCTTTATTAGAAGAATGGAGGAAATGTTATATTACATTGTAAAATTGTAAACACTAAAAATTTTCAAACAATAAACAAAATGTTTGAAATGGCTTTAACCATGTTTGGTGACCAGATCTGAATAGGCAGGTACTTCCCCCATCTCTCTCTTCCCCACCTTTCTCTTGCCCATCTCCTATAGTCTGGGACTCTTGTGAGGTATTCACATAAAAAATTAATGAATATGTTATATATAACATAATACATTTATAAAGTGTTTATAAAGATCTAATACTTTAGATGATATTTTGAAAGCTTTAATAAAAGTTGCGAGCGACACGAAACATTACGAAAGCATGTCTTAACGGCCTAAACATTGTTTCTGACCACAACACCGTTTATATCAAATTTTATAGCCGTGCAATTAATAAAACTACGTTTGATATTCGTTTCTAACGACAGGCGATCTCGTTAAAATAACGCCGTGTTTTTTCGGCTTGGTCATTCCATACAAGGCAGTTGGCAGAGCAAGTTAAGTAAATAAATATCTCGAGTGCATTCTTCTCTCGTGTTCTAATTGAATTCCTGCACACAAAAATTAGATTTGGATCGTGGAATCCTTGAGGTACTCCGGTGGTTCTTTCATATGGTTGTATTTTAATTTTCTAATATCATTAAAGTAGCAAATTATTGTTATGGTTTTTGTATTGTTTTTTTTTTTATTTTGTTGATTTACTTAATATATTTTTATTTTTTAATAATAATAATATTTGGATGATTTATATAGCGCCGTTTTTGTGAAAAATTAAAGAAGAATGAAACACTTATAATCTAAAAGAAAGTGTGAAAGAGAACAAGACACAGAAAAATAAAAAGATAACGGTCGCAACTTCGAACCCAGAACCTCTCGTCTTACCGGGGCGAATGCTTTTCCAATTGGGCCACTGCCACCCTTTAGTAAACCGTCATATTGTCAACTTCTTATTGACATTTGATATATGAGATTGACAAATATGACGGTTTAATAAGAGGTGGCAGTGGCGTAGTGGGATAATGCGTTCGTCCCGGTAAGACGAGAGGTTCTGGGTTCGAAGTTGCGACCGTTATCTTTTTATTTTTATGTGTCTTGTTCTCTTTCATATTTTCTTTTAGATTATCTGTGTTATCTTCTTCTTTGAAGATATATTACATTGATGGGGATGACCTCCAAAATGTATTAAAAGAGAATTTAAAATATCAAATTATAATTATTTTTCAGATAAAGGCTTGAATAACCCGATTTCAAATTTATTTATTTAATAACGCCCTTTTTAGGGACTTTTACATACAAATAATAGGAACAATATTTTGTATTTGCTTAGCGATAAATTGAAGATGTCCATTGACTAGGCATAATTATTTCCCTCCATTAGTATTTTGGGCTACAAAGAATATATAATGGTAGTTAGTTCCAGAATTTCTACACTGAAATAAATCCCGACTTTTAGTATTACGTAGTAGGATCCGAAATTTTTAACAATGCCAGCATTTCTGGACTATACCATATGCATCACTTAGAATTTTATATAGAAATAGGTGCAAATCATATTAATATCATTTACAGTGTGTTGTAGTTAAAAAAAACTGCTGGAAGAACCGTTTTAAAACATAAAGATCTTTAAAAAGTTTACCGTAAGTCATACTCGTAAGTTAAATTTACGACCTACATAAGTTTTTGAAAAGTTACTTACTAGCACGTTTACATATTCGTCCAACTTATGTTAATTAATGCTTACGCAAGTTGCTTTGGAGTTTAACTTAAATACTGTAAGTGTTTAGAAGGGATATAACATACGAGTTCAGAGGCCGCCTAGGACAGAATAGTGGATGGAGTAAATATTAGGTTTTTCTTGGCTAAATAAAGTAAACCTACATATTTTACTTCATGATTATTGTCCCACAAAATTATTATGTTTGTAAAAGCCCATACAGGGTGTAATAATATAAATAAATAAATAATTTTTCAAGTAAAAAACAAGACCAAGAAACCCATTAGGCATCATAATATGAAGACGACTTTATAACAAAATACGTTCATACAACTATTTTTCGCCACTCAAAGAAATCACGAGAAAGACCTACAGCCGCCAGTACTTGCAATTCACACTGCGCGCAGTACCTACTTATTTACCTACGCCGCCACCTTTACCTACCTACTTATTTACCTATGCTGCTATCAGTACGAGGTACCCTCTTGGGTGAATAATAATTTCGCCACCTTGGCGAAAGGTCAAGACTCAAGCGTGCATTCACGACTACAGTGACGAGTTAGTTCTAGCACCTTCCAGCGCACGTATTGCCAGCGAGTGGAAAGTTACTCGGCCGCTCGCTCTTATATAAAGCGGCGCACTAAACAACAAACTTGTTCAGTTCAAGTCAGTCTCTAGTCAGCCATCAATTCGCCTCTATACAGCGAACCATCGTGTAACTCCGAGTGCCTGGTGCATCAGCTCTCTTCCAGGGCAGCTTCCTTCGTGGATGTCACAAGGACTATCTGCCGGTGGCTCCACTCACTGAGTCACCGCCGCTCATCTCCGCAACGCGCGTCGAGCAGCGGCCTGGAAGAAGAGGTCACCCTCCACCGCCACGGTGTCGAGCATCACGCTGGTGGCTCCACTCATCGAGTCACCACCGTTCATCACTCCAGGGCAGCTTCCTACGTGGACATCACCAGGACTATCTGCCAGTGGCTCCACTCACCGAGTCACCGCCGTTCACCTCCGCAACGCGCGTCGAGCAACGGCCTGGACGATCAGGTCCTCTCCGCAACGAGCGTCGAGCAACACTCTGGTGACCTGCAGTCCCGTGGCCTGCTCCACCACAGCATCTCCGACCTGCACCACTCATCATGACCGTGCACCCGCAAAGCCTCACTCTACGGCACCTCGACATCTTCATGTTACACCGACAGACCTCAGCTACGTAGCTCATGATACAATAAACGACTGGACTCGCAATCAACTCGGATGCCTTTCATTTCTCCCTCCGTCTCCGTCGACACGCGGAGCCCGTTCCCTCAAATGCTACACACTGTTAATTTCTACAAACAATTACTCAAAAAACTTATCTTTTTCTTTTTTTAAATTCTTATGTCATTGGTAATTTGAACAAGGGTTACTTGTCAGTTTGACCCTCACCAAGCGCGGAGAGGTCATTACGACCCGCGTCCGTTGTTTATTGAGAATGCATTTTGCTCAGGGGCGTATTGGCAAACCATGTATCTATTTCGGGGATATTCTATAAGAATCAGGCCTACAATATAAACAATTATTTACACTAGGTGCTTTTTTTTGTTTGCTATCGTGCTTTTTTGTAATCAAGAACCATCCCGGTGTAACCCAACCTTACCACCATATTACAATAAGAAAAAGGATGCGATGTTTCCTAACGTAATTAGCAAAAGCCAGTATACTCACATTTATGGACTTCTACCACAAAAGATGTAATGCGTACAAATTTTGGCAGAGCTGTATTATATATTGAATTAATGTTGTAAGTCATACATCGGATTGTATTATATAATGTTGAAACCCACTTGGTCATAAATATGTATTACTTTCAAATTTCTATTTTTTTATAAATCTTAGATGTAAGTCAATAGTTATTTAAGTCTCAGTAGTTAGTCCGCGTCACACGCGTCCCAAAAAGAATTATTACTGGACACCCAAGTGGAAGGAGAAAAGTGGGAAGACCCAGACTGAGATGGGAAGACTAGGTAAGAGAGGATGCAGCACAGCTTCTCCAGGTAACAAACTGGAAGTCAGCCGCTGAGGACATGAGGTGTTGGAGGCGAATGTTGCAGAAGGCTAAGGCTCGATATGCGCCATCGGCTCTCTAGCCTAAGTTAAGCCTCTCTAGTCTAGTTAATCTAAGTCTTAGTCGTAAGTCATTAGTTATAAATCTTTGTTGTAAGTCTCTAGTCAAAAACCTTATTAGTTATAAATCTTAGTTGGCAATGAATTTTAGCTGTAGGTTTTTAAGTGATGGATTATTAGACAAACCTAATTATTAGAAAGAAACCTTATGAAAAAAAATTGATTTGTGGCGCGGAAAATTCGTAGACTAATTTTGAAATCATTAAAGCACATTTTCCTATCCTTTTAGCTTTGTCCGGCCAGAAAAATCCCGGTTACTGGAGGAAGTGCCCAATTGCCTGAGGTTCATTACGCCCCTGTGTTACCTGTTGTGACCGCCGTAATTCGGCGCGTGCGCATGCGCTAATGTGGCAAATCATTTGTCAAAACTACTATACGAGCTCTCCAACGGCCTGCGGACCCCAGTGAAGTGTTTCACCTGTCTTTAGGACAATCTAAACTTCATTAATTTAATTGTGCGTAAAAATAATGTGGTACCCCACTGTCTAAATTGCCACGCGCCGTTACACGTTTGCTTAATTTTGCACATTTCCAAACTATTTGTGAAAAAAACTAACCCCTTTTTGTTAATTCTTTGTCATTTTTAATCGTTTATAGACAGTACCTACACAACTATCACAGATCCCCTTACTTCCCCCAATGTCCAATTAATTATATATTTTTTTTATAAAAATGCAAATTTGTCAATAGTGTATTTTATATAGATATATTTAGACCTTAGTGATTTTTTTTTAAATAAATTAGTTTAAAAAAAAATCAAATAAAATGTCTAACTCTTTTAAAGGTTTTAAAAAACTAGCTAAACGATTTTTATAAGGTTGTGAAAATGTTGAAAAGAGAATTTACAAATATTTTTTTTTTTTTTTAATTTTTAAATGATTGAAATCTTACCTGTATGATTTTAGGTTTTCACGGCCAAAAGTATTTTTGTTATTTATTTTGGGGTGTTATGCCGTGTTGCGCTACCTCCTTCTTTAGCCAACATTTCGGACAGCGTTACGGTGTCCATCATCACACTCATCTGCCCTGATGATGGACACTGTAACGCTGTCCGAAACGTTGGCTAAAAAAGGAGGTAGCGCAACACGGCATAACACCCCAAGAATAAATAACAAAAAACAAATCTTATCTGTTTTTACAAGCTGCATTTCGGTAAGCTAAAAATCGTCAAATAATGTAACAATTTAGTATAGGTACGCTTTATTAATGATAATTATAATTGACAAGCATTCTGAATTTTTTGATGCAGGTACCCTTTCCTCTATTAGACTGTTATTTTCTGTATTTTGAAAATGCAGAAAGTTACAGGTACAGGATATTTGGTAGCTTTTTATAATTCGCGTGTTAGTAACAAATGACTAATGACTAACGAAATTATAATCTTTTTAAACTACAAGGTGTTACTTGTTGGAAAGGCACAAAAGGTCAGTGCTTTCGGGATGAGCCCATTAAGTCATTAGCCGATGCAAAAACGTATCAAGGGAATGAAAAACTGCATCAAATGACTGATTATCTCTTCCGGTGATGTGAGATGTAGAATTTTGTGGTATGAAAAATACTGAGACAGGTTTATCACAAAACATACTGACTAGTAAACATTATTGTAATACAAAATTGTAATAAATTTCTCCACTTTCAGTACTATAAAATATATGTACTAGTATTTGCGCTACGACAGATATGTATTTTGTCAGATTGCGAACTTTTATACTTGCAGAGAAGTACCAAAAGTATATGTCGGCCAAAACTTGCACAAAGTTTTGCAGCAATTATTACCCACCTACCTATTAATGGATTCGTTTTTTGTTTTTATTTCATTTGAGTCTTGATTGAATTGAGAATACCTGACTGAATTGCGGTGTTTTGCACATATCATTATTATTTTGTTAGGGATCTTGATCCCTTCGATAGCAGTACATTTTCCCTGTATATTTTAATAAGGGCATAAAGAAGGGGGTGGGGTTAGGGGGTTCCCCCCTCCCCTCGTAAGATCAAAAGAAAATTATAGTTACTTGTAGATTAAATTCCTGGAAAATACAACACTATTTTTTGCACCATCTCTTTTATCAATGTTATGCAAATAATAAGTACCTAGATGTCTCAAAAGATTTTCAAAAAATTTACCCCCACCCCTTCCCTTCCCCTTTGCCCCTACACTCAGATCAACCTCCCCTCTCCTTTCTCCGTTGCCCTCACATCAGGATCAACCTCCCCCCCTCAGTGTTCGCACCCCCCCCCCCCATGTGAATGCTATAGCTAAACCCTTGTAATTTAACCGGGTTTATAACTAGCTAACTATTTTTAATTTAGCGGAGACGACTTACAACGGTTTCTGTAAGCACTTCTCGGGCCCATTGCGACGGATACTACTTCACCTCGTTCTTTTCACAGTAAAGCGTCCCTTTGATAAAGTTCACCAGAGTTGTTAATGGATATTTGACTAAATTTGCTGGTGCTGGACTATATTGTGTCTTTTTCCAGAAATCTGTGCCCTTTTCACATCAGGACTGAACATTGGCACCATGGGTGAATTGGAGCCCCTAAATTTTCTTCACATTTCCATCTATAGGTGTTTTCCTATCCCAACAGTTGGTAGTCCTTAGCTAATTGAAATATTTTGAATGAAAAACTAAGTTTCGCCAATCATATCCATCAAATTGTGAACAAAGGTATGAAAACATTAGGCTTCGTATTACGAACAATTAAAAACTTTAATTCCTAACAAGCCATTAAATTATTATACGTATCTCTAGTTAGAAGCCTAATTGAATACAACTCAGTAGTTTGGTCCTCATATTACAAAATTCGCATTCATAATATTGAGCGAAATCAAAAAAAAATTCTGCGTTTTGTAGATTTTAAAATAAATATCCCAGTAGAAAACTTAAACCACAATTTTTTATTAAATACTCTAAAAATACATACATCAGAAGACAAACGTAAAATAAATGATTTTACATTTTTATTCAAAATACTTTATCTCTAAATTCGACTGTTGTGAACTCCTGCATCTCGTTAACTTACGAACACCCACAGTAACAACACGGCAAAATACAATATTCTACAGCAACACTCATAAGCAAAATTACATTTCCCACTCTCCGATACAACGACACCATGGGAAATCAGTACTTGGGTGATGTTGACATATTCAATATCAATTTGGTGAGTTTTGTGGATCATCTAAAACATTTGTTTCAACACTTTTACTAAACACATCTTGTAAACCTATAAATTAGCTGTATTTTGACTTGTCGTACAACTTCTTTCTAATGTAATTTAATTTTTATTATTTCTTAAGTTTCAAAGTATCTGTCAAATTAAAATTGTACTACAAATCATGTAAAAGCCCCCTGGGCGTTAAATAAATAAATTGATAATCATTTCTTTTTCACTGGGCTAGGACTTTACAAGCTATAAGCTCATTAATATGAAACCATTTCCAAACACAAAACTTTCGACTTGTCCACATTCTAAGACTTAGCTAACTGCTAATGACCCACCAATGTGTACCTTATTTAATTGCTGTGTCCATTAGGTGGGCAATCACAGAAATGACTGTATTCAGGTCGGCATTACGGGTCCAGTGGGCCAGTAGAGTAAGGGTGCGCGCGCAGCCGGCGGTCTAATGGGGGGTGCGCGCGCACCGCGAATTCCTCTCCTGGACAGATAAAACAGAATTCCGAACCCACCTGTCTGATTTTTTTAATGATCGTTATTACGCAATGTGCGAAATTAGACTTTTGGAACCTGGTTAGAATGGTTTCGGATTATCGTCCCTCCGCACTAGCCATAAATTATTGTAAAAGTACAAATACCTACGACAGTTGGGTCATCTTCCCCTTCCCCCCCACTGCCTTAAACCCCACTTCATTGACTGGAGTCTCACAAACTCTTTAGAATAAAACTCGGGGGTCAGCAAAAAACTTCGGTCTTTTATTGGTTACTAGCAAGTTCCCGGCAAGCGTTGCCGTGCCACTTGGTAAAGAAATTGTCTCTCCCTGCGTGTCCTTTCCCTTTCGTCCCGTTCCCCTTCCCCTCCCATATCCCCCTCCTCTCATGCCCCTCCACCCTTCCCGCCTTCCCTCTCCCCCCTCCTGCTCCCCCGTACCGAAAACCCCCCTCCAACGTTCCCCTCCCAACTCCCGCGTTCCATATATTCAATTTCGGTAAATTCAGTTTTGATGCAATTTTTTACACGAATTATCATTTTTCATATATTAAAAGCATTAGTTTTTGTATATTATCAGAACAATCAATCAAATTTGTAGGTATTATTTGTATCAACATAGGTACCTACCTATTTAAATTACCTATTATTCCTGATTACAATCGACTTATTCGATTTTCGTTAGTAAAATAGGTGAATACTTCAAATAAATTCATTAATTTAAAGGGTTTATTCGAAAATTTTATTTCGTTTGTGACAATTTTTGACAGTTCCGTAAGAGTTTTTGTAATGATTAAAAAACTCTTTAAATGTACTGTCTGTCATGTGGTTGTAATAATCCAGAATTCTTCGCGAGGGTGGAAAGAAGATATTTTGAAAGTTTCAAATATATAAACATGCAAGCAAGGAAACTCACATTAATTTTTATATATACAGATAAATTTCAATCTGCTCTGATGACTTTATTAGCTGGTGGTAAGAATGGTTCCAGTTCCCGATCTTGAGAACCTTGGAAATCTATATGCTTTAAGTCTTTTCGATTTCGAATTACCAACATTATTACCAACAACTACCAACAAATTGTCTTTACGTGTAATGTTTTTTTTTTACATGAGCTCCACACAGGAGGCCTTGAGGAAAATAATCTTACTCAGGGCCTATGTCATCTTTAGGGATGCTGTGTGGAGGGTTTTTTAAGGAAAGGAAGGGAAGGAGAGTTCTGGGAAGGAAAAGGGTTTAAGGGGTGCGTAGGAATCTGGGGTTCAGTGTGTCCTAGTCATCCGCCTCCAAGACCTAGACAAACCTGTGCCCGGGCACCCCTTCTAAATCACCAAACGTAGCGAACCACTTGGGGTAACCTATTACAGAGGTGTTGGTTATCCAATAAAGGTTCCCGGGGCGGCGGTACCCATTCCCGCCTCCCAAATTGAGTCTATCCCAGATGTGACCGTATCTGTTTCTGATGTTTCTGTGTCAGATTTTCGATTGAGTTTCGCTAACCTTATCTTCATTAATTAAATTAATATTGTGTTTAAAAAATCCCATACCATACACAACTACTTACATATACCGAAGGAGAGTAAAATGTGATGTAAATTTCACCTCAGTAGGGGTCAAAGAATGAAAAAGGTTACCTTTAATAACTGATAATAACTATAATTTCCACAATATAAATGTAATATGCTTCTGCCCAGGGCTAGGCAGTAATGGAAATACGTATTTGAAATACAAATACGTATTTCGTATTTGTATTTCAATTACTTCCTAAAAATGTATTTTCTAATTGGTATTTAAAATATTTATGGCTTCAAAATACATTTTCAAATACATTTAGCGATCATAATGATAATGAAAAATAAACTGACATAGATAATACATAGACTAAAAACGCTGAATCCAGAGCAATACATGTTAATATTTAGAGTTGCCAACACTGTATGTCAAAGCAAGTATCTAGTCAATTGTCGTTTTCATCGTTTCGCGGTATTTATTCATGAAGTTGTGCGTTAATTGATAATTGATAATGTATGATCAAATTTCGGCAAAACCGCAAAACTTTACAAGTGGAACGGAGATAAGATGTGTCTTCCGAGCAATATGATTGGTCAATTTTTGCACGTCTCTGTTTCACTCTGCTCCGCTTTGCTTCTATGGAAACTGTGATGTAATGAAGGAATCATCAGTGCTGCGTTGGTCACGTGGGTTCTATGTTTTCTTTTAAGGGGTCAAAGACGTGGTTGCGTTATATTTGAATATTCATAGGTGTCGCCCTAACAGACGAAGAGAAAAACTTTGGAACGTTTCGAGTGGGAATCAGTATGATATTGACACCTGTCGTTTAAATTTGAAGCTTGCAATGTAGACTGCTTAAAACAAAAGAAGAGTTATTAGACGATAGAGATAGGGCATAGGGTTACGCCCATCAGGGAGTAACACCAATAACGGACTCGAGGACAGGAACAAAGGGATTTCGGACTTTGGACTGGGCAATAAAACGTGTTATTAATGATCCTGATGTTCTCACGAATTATGGAGAGCAATGAACTTTAGATAAACAACCGGTGCATTGCGGCCATTGACTCGAATTTGAATGTAAACATTCAGGGCATTACGGAGTTGACAACCATAGAAAACGAGTGGAAATGTTAACTTTAAATATGAAAAAATGCAAACTTACGTAAATGAAAGAATTATATAATTAGGAATGAGGGTAGGGAACACAAAAAAAAGTTATGACGGAAGAATTTCACTGAATTAGTGTTTATATAAAATTACAAATGATTTAATTGATAGTCCGGTATTATTTGGATTGATAAGCTTCCGAATTCCACTTCGTAATACTAGAAGTCAGGATTTATATTAGTGCAGGAGTCTTGGGACTAACTACCATATGTATTCCTCATTGCCCAGAATACTAATGGATGGAAACGATTATACCAAGTCGGTGGATATCTCAATTTATCTTTGAATAAATATAGATTATTTTATTAAGGCAGTTCGGTTATGTGCAATAAATACGAAATAATAACCATGCACTATTTGTAAAAGCCCAGGAAGGGGGCGTTTAGTAACAAAATGACTTTATACCGTAGGCACTTCAGACAAAGCATATTGTGCGTGGTGACTAACAGTCGCTGATCTGAAGGAAATGAACAAATTGAACGAGAAGGGGCGTGGGTGCAAGTTGACCATAATTATTAAAGCTGTGAAAACAAGGCTGGTGAAAAGAAAAAAAAAAGAAAAAGGGGCGAACTTCAAAATAAAATTCTATTAAAATTAATATATCGTTGCTCGGAGAGGAGGGTCTAGGATCTAGCATCTCGGAAACATTTAGAGACAAAAAAAGGGGATTAACAGCCACGTCTGGGGCCAAGGGATCATATGTCACGTAGCAACTTATTAGCGAGAGAAAAAAAAAGGGAATTTTGCGCAACATTAGACTAGGAAAGTACAGTGGGACAGAGGAACGATCACGTTGAAATGAGCTTAGATAAATGGTTGTCGAGCTCTTGCACTTTATTGTGTTTATAACAACAATTTTTCTGACATGGTTTTTAGGCAATTAGGAGATTTTATTGCCCTAAAGGGTGATCAAGAAATACATGTGGCTTATGGATTATTTACTCTAAGAAAAAACAATTAAAACTAACGACCGAGATATAAAACATGATTAATTGCTTGGACTTATTTAATTTTCGAAATGTAAATAACGATTAGACGAAATTGATGGCTTTTCCTGCAAGAATGAGATGCATTTTTGGCGGGGCCCCGAGGATGCAATAAAATTGACGGATATTCGAGGGTCGGACTTTGGTAGTGAGCAAAAGAAAAACGGAGATTATATATAAAATTCGAGTAGCTGGTAAGATAGATTTTATGTTGAAAGGCGTGGTGGGAAAACATGTGTAGAGAAAACAAAATTGCGAGTGTTAAAAGCGAAATTGCGCAATCAGGGGTGTCATCAGAGCGTTGCGAGGAAGATACCATCTCGGATCAGGCTTTGACTAGTCATAAAGTTATAAAGGAAAGAGGAATACTCTGGGAAGGAGAGAGCAGACAAAGATAGTAATAAGGAAACTTTGGGGAACAGAAAATTGTGAAGATTGAGTGGAATAATAAAAAAAGTAGGGGATTAATGACAAAAAAAAGCGTAAATACAGTCTGGAAATGTAATGGATATACATTCGAGGAGAACGTAGGTGCCTAGAGAAAGAGATAATTATAGAAATCCCATAATCAAGTCGGAAAAGTAGCGGTATCTGCGTTTTGCAAACGCCTGTGCAAATTCGAGATCTAGATTCAGTACGTCACGGACGGACACTTTCCAAGTTGAAGGAAAACGGGACAAAAAAAACAGTCTCATATGAATAATAATTTTGTATTCTGAAACAAAGGGAAGAAGTGGGCGATCTATAGTACAATCTCTAAGTTCGGATCTGGTAACTATCTTAAGAGGAGTGCGTCCGATGGGTAGTGGCTAATTATTGATTTAGCATTGTAGTGAATTGAATGTTCCGATTCTCGAGTTGATATAGCTTATTATCTCAGACCATTGAAATTACGATTAAGCTCTTTTGGAGCTGAGGGACCTATTTAAAGCCTTGCAGGAGCTGTTTAGTCAGTCGGTTTTACGAGTACGGGAAGGATCCTGAAGTGTCCTAGTGTGTCGCGAGAATTGTCTTTGTTAGTATTTTTGAGTTTATCAGTTAATTTTCCAGGACTTAGAAAATATCTGAAAAGATACTTACTAATAACTTCAGTGTCTTCAGGACTTAGAAAATTTTCAAAGAAGTGCTTCATTTACTTTGAAATATCTCTATCTTAAAGCAGTGAAATTCTATAAAAATTTAAATTTAAATTCAGTGAATAAATAAATTTAGATCTAAAACTTAGCGTAAAAATTTAAAATAAAAATTTGCCTTTTATCAATCCGGTTTAAACAATGGTGGTTTATTGTAGTAACTTATCCGTGTTAAATTCAGTGCTAAATAACAACATCGTTAAATTCAATTTATCAAGTTAACCGTTATTGGAATAATTTATATATTACTAAATTAATATACAGCACCTTAGATAACGTAATCAACTATACTTTTATCGGGTTATAAATATTATACATCAGAGGTGTTTATAAAAGTTATTAAAAATTTTGAAATGTTTTAAGTAATAATAAAAAAATAAAAATCGAATGATCAAGTTAATCACGTTTGATATAGTTTAAAAAATAATAACGTCGTCAGAAATAATAACATAAAATAAATTGTGGCGTGAAGTGTTTATATAAGTTATTAAAAACTTTGAAGTGTTTAAAGTAATAATAAATAATAAAAATTGGACGATCAAATTAATCACGTTTAATATAGCTTAAAATAATAACATCGTCGGATATAATAAATTCAGTTAAATAATTTAATAGTAATAAATAAATGTAAAGATTGAATGACCAAATTAATCAAGTTTTGAGATAGGTAAAACCTTGTATCGTCCGAAGTAATGAGAAATTGTTGTTTTAGTAATGAAGATTTCAGGTTGGATTCCGATTTTTCAAAGAGCAGAGTATACCCTGTGGAGCTTTGAATAACAAGTCGGAGAAAAGTGAGTCAGTTTTCCTTTAAAATTTTCCAGGAGCATGACCAGCGAGAGACGGAGAGCAGGGTGGTGCCAACTCGATTTTCAGAGCTCGTCTCTGGATAAAACAGACTATTTGTTTGTGTGTATATGTGACCGTATTTATGAACTAATATCTATGTATATCTAATATTATTACACTTAATTTTACAGGAGGGAATGGTATAATCAAGATGTAGTTTACTTTCAACTTAGATCGCGAATGGAAAGTCGTGCTCGTGTATATTTTAGCGTGTTTGGGGGAATAAATAACTGAAATCAGGTCGCTCGGGAACCACCGAACAGATAATTAAACTACTTATCTATAATGTTCATAAGTTGAACCAAAATCAAGTAACTTAGGTATTTTTAGAAGGTATAAAAATACCTAACTATAGCAATTATATGTTGAACGGGGATAAAAACAAACGATGAACTATGTCACTGGGTTAACTCTAATTACAAGGTCGTGTTTACTTAACTGAGAGTACATACTTGTTGAAATAAAAGTGCATACCGATGCTCATTCACCAGATTAGTAGGTCGAAGCGTTATATAAACAAACGATTAACTATGTCACTGGGTCAACTATAAATACAAGGTCGTGCTACATAACTGGGAAGTACCCGTTGCTTAGTGGGTTAGTGGTGTCATAAGTGGGGACGTTTTACCAATGATATTTTAACTAATTATATTGGACAATGGATGTGACAGGTGTCAGGGACGACCAAATGTAGGATCGGTCGATTAATGAAGTCAATCAATTGAATGATTGATTAGTTCTTTTGTGTACCCAATTAAATTACATTCAAAACTATATATAAAAAAAAAAAAAAAAAAAAACAATCAAGTTGTTAGTTTTCAAGCATATTCTATACTTAACTATTAGACAGTTGGAAAATCACGGAAAAGCAACTTTGTCGAAGAAAATTTTAAATCTTTGGGGTAATTGCAAGTCGAGTCAAACATGGGAGTTGACCTTTCATGATAAGGGTCTCAAAAGAAAAATGAAACAGAGTTGATGAACTCTAAAATAAAATCATTAAAACAAAACAAATCAATCCTGGAGTTCGGTAGCTCTCCAAAATCAAACTACCAGTATAAGATCTTAATTTATTGGTTATTTATTGTTATACTCCAATATTATTAAGTATATATCTGATCATTGGCTGGAAACTCACAACTTCCTTCACGAAATTCAGGTCCCCAATGCGGTGTACATAATGTCGCATTGTGGATTATAAACCTCACCCAAAGTATGTTTACATATATATCTTTCTATGTATTGTCCATTGAATAGTGCAAATTCGTTTTAAAGCTAAACGCCTAAGGCCTGGAGGTCGTGTTGCACCTTTTTCTGGACGTGATAAAAGGCCTAGGAAACCTCGTTATCACAAAACACCGTGAGTATATGATTGTACCGAGGACGAAACCGGTTCGCCTTCAGTAAAAATTAAATCCAAGGAGGAGTCGGAATCTGGGGGTCATCGGGCTCTTGGGGAGACTTGAAAGTACCGCACGAGGGTGAGGAGTCACTGAAACGCGATAACTTAGGTATCATTCAGTGATAGCATCTGTGACATGTGGGATATTCTTGTTGAACTGGGATCACCTGGTGTACTTGTTGGAGGATACGGAGCCAGATTATGCCAGAAAAGGGTTTGTTCCTGATTCGTCCACTGTACAATAACTGGGGTACTAACCAACTAAATCATGATTGTATTTTATAAACTTATAGCTTATAAACTTGGAGCCGAAGGATGTGGATTAAATGATCGGAGTAAACATTGTATTAACCATCACTAACTGATTCATTGTCTTGTATAAATGTTTTGAAATTGTTTGTAATTTGGGGTACTGGCAGGTAATATGTAGGCCATACAAAATGGGTAGGGACTCCATATTGGGATTTAGGTCATTCAATCGCGTTTGGAAAAGGAAAATAAAATTAAATTAGTCTCGTAATTAAATAATCAATCCAGTCTCTCTCGATTCAACGCTTCACTAGAACCAAGGTTACCACAAACAATAAAATAATTAGATTTCTATATCATGAAACAAAAATCAATCACAACGTATGATGAAGTCTACTTATAAAAATTTATACGTGTAATTTTATGTTCATGTCATAAAAGACGTATACAAAGTCGAGTACACATTTTATTCAAATGTAAAGTACTGGGGGATTAAAAGGAGCATCCTATAGTTATCGGAGGGGTCGGGAGAAAATTTCATGAAGGCTTATGTGGATTAGGGGAGGAATTTCCATCACCGTACTCCGCATATAGAAAGCCTTAAAAGAGTAAATTATTTGATCACAGTCAGAAGAAGGGTTTAGGAAAGCTCCAACTCTTTAGCTATCAAGCATGAAAGAGGGAAAAGAGTAAATATTACAAAACGCACCCCTAGATAAGGGCACTTACGAAAATTTATTGCAACCAAAGGTTCTACCAAAACCAAATGTATTTTGTAATTTGTATTTGAAATTAAAAAAAATGGTTACAATACTGTATTTCAAATACCCGACTTGAAAGTATTTTGTATTTCGTATTTTAAATACATGCGAAAAAGTATTTCGTAATTTGTATTTTAATTACAGCAAAGCATGTATTTTGCCCAGCCCTGCTTCTACCCTACATACAATTAGAAAGAAATAATTGTTTCAAAAATCATGTTGAGGTACGTCAATATATTTAAGAGCTTTTGTAAGAATTTTTGGACCAATGCACTGCAATATTTAGACAAAAACTTGCCAAGCCAACAAACGCATAGCGACAATACGTTTTAGCTGTATGCTCGTTAATTTTCAGATGCGCAATTTAGGCAATAATGGGACCGGTTTTCTTTTTGACATCGTTAGATTTTTTCAGGACGAAGTGTGCCCAATTGAGTTGTAATGGTTGCAGTTAAATTTAAAGGGAAGAGAAGAATTTATTCTGCGTGGCTCTTTATTTGTGATTTTTTACCAAATCTCACAATTATCTACACCTAATTGGAAGCAGGGTAATATCAATTAGATATTCGTGCCTCCGATATGTTGCAATGTCTTGAATCCAACGTTTTTCAATGCACATTATTAACCTCTGGAGCATTCCTTCATACGATTAATATCAGTCTTGAGCGCTAGGAAATTTTTATGCATTCGGTTTGGAAATTTCTCGCCCTCATCAAAAAAGCACAACTCCGAATTTTAATAAAGTATATTTATATATATTAGCTCCACACAGGATGTCTTAGGGGATGCTGTGAGAAGGTTTTTTTAAGGAAAGGAAGGAGGGAAAGTTCTGGGAATCTGGGGGTCAGTGTTTCCAGGAGTGCGGACGTATGAATCCATCCCTCCAACCGCTGTGCAAGGAGATGGGTCGAGAGATTCCGGCTGGAGAGAATAAAAGACCTCCCTCAATCTTTCTCGATCCTGCCCACTACGCGGCGGATGGGATTTGTAAGAACAATTATTTCAATAATTTCGGTTTTGCGGAACGTCAATAACAAATCATTCAGAACAGATACGTGACATCTCTTGATAAAGTGTGAAACTACTAAGGTGGATTTGTGATTTATCGAAGATTCCGATACGCGGGAGCTTTTAAAATAATTCCAATAAACGTTTTGAAATATCTTTTAAATTGGCTACATTTTTGCCACGGTCGCGGGTGTTTGCAAATTGGCCAGTGTTTCCAAAACGCTCCAATGTTTAAATATATATATACAGACAAACACCTAGTTTTATGTCAAACCCTTTCTTGTGGCTTCTTTTGAAATTCCGATCCTTTACTTTAAATAGGGATGACTTGTCTTCATTTTTCTTTGAAACTTATAAGAAAATTATCCAGTTCAAATTATGTCGAAAAATTATCTTTTCAGAATACAAATTAAGTTTTTCCTTCCATCAATATCTTCTACCTAGAGATATCTTAAAATATGTCAGATGTAATAAATATATCTACATGAGTCACATCACTGAGGTCATGAAAGTACTAATGTTAAAAAACGTATACACATAATAATAACATATAAATTATAATTGTAGTTATAAAATTATTTTATGACCCTAGCTACTGATGACATTTTCCCACTTTCAAACGGCCTCTGTGGTCGAGGGGTAATGCTCTTGACTGTTATTCCGAAGGTAGCGGGTTCAGTCTCTAAATATTTATATACTCTCAGTGTAGCTCTGGTGTAAAACCACAAATCAGAATTGAAACGTTGCTTGAAACGACTTTGGCCATCTTTGATGACCAGATCTGACTAGCCATGTACTTCCAGACCTTCCTCTTCGCCATCTCCTTTCCCTCCCTACTACTTTCCGCCTCACGGCATACCCCAATCGGAGATGTCATAATCTCACAGCGAGCCTTGGGACTCTCGTGCGGTATTCACATTAATACAAATTATTGATAAAAACCCGCGTCCTTCGGATTGTTACGAGTCGAGACTTTATCACTCAACCACAGAGGCCGTCAATTAATATGAATAATCGATAGTGATTTAGACGAAAAAAATATATAATTTTGAGAACAAACTTCGATCTGAACTGTGACCAGACAACTCACAATGAATTCAACTCAACACCTCCTTTGAAAATTTGTTAGAAGTGATGAAAAAATATATTAAAAATTGTATAAATAGGTTAGGTTAGGGGCTATTTTTTACTATTTTTTTAATAACTTCAAAGAGGTGTTGAGTTCAGTTGATTCTGAGTTGCCATGGAACCGGTCTAAACATCACAAAAAACACAGAACAAATATTGGTTCAACAAAATTACACGTATTCTAAACGTTTCGGGAAGATCGAACACCTTCCCGATAAATCATTATTGAAATAGGAAATCATTGAATCTATCGGCTAACTAAAGATGCGATAATGATAAGGTATAAAGTTAACATTTAGACGTGAACAGGTCGTAAATTAATACTATTTGATATCCAGATACATTGTGAATTCGCAACATACATATTACTGCACCTGTCCCTGAGCTCTGTTGATATTTATTAATTTTCAAACACATTACATAGATCAGAGCCGAACTAAGGATTTTTATTAATTAATGCATACATCGATCGTCCAGTTAATAGTCAGACATCTCCAAATACTAAGTTTTAAATAGTCAGAAAAGCAATATTCCAATGCTCACCAGAAATCAAATATTATTTACGCGTGTTCGTGTTTAAGATGAAGCCATATGAAATAACTTTATAAAAAAAATAAAACTGAGCTTTGGCGATTTTCTTTTACAGGAAATTAAAAGAGGCGTCACACAACTGCAAATTTCAGGCTTACGCGATCCGCAGAAGGAACGAAAGCGCGTCGCATTATCCCACTCAGTAGCCGCCCGGAATTCGGGCCGGAAAGACGTGCTCTGCTCTTCGCGTCGCTTTGTTTTATAAAAATGTACCAGCAAAATAACAAAACACCGTTGTTGACTATTGATTGGTCAACGCTAAAGTCGCTTGCTCCGCCCAATTCCGAATAGGTCCAGGACTAGGGAATCGTCTTAAGGTATTAAATATGCTATAAAATAACACCGGAGGCATAGTCGTACGGTACATTAGTATGACATTGTGAAATATCCTACTAGTGACCCAACATCAACATTTTGTTTAACCACTCGGATTCATAAACTCACGATAATTTAGCTTTGCCAGACATATGACGTAGGAGGCGTACCTGACTTATTAATTCACTACTGCAATTTCTCCATCATGATAGATTTAGTGTTGTTTATGAGTAATCTGAGTATTGTACCAGTTGAAGGGAACACCATAATCAACTCAGCTTTTGGTTTTTCGGAGATGTCTCACTAATCAACAGGACGATCAAATTGATAAGAATTGAAGAAGCAACTTCTAAAAAATTATTTATTAAAAATGTATAACTGTGCGCACGTATTTTTTAAGTGAAAACTTCTTTAACACCTTTGTGATTTGCAACTCGATGAAACGGAAACGTGCGACACCAAAAAGAGACAAACACATGGTGATTTTTTAACATTTTTGCATTGTTTTTTTTTTTTATTAAAAACTATTAATTTCGCTGTTTCCCTAACCGAGGTGCTGTATACAACGGTCCAAGTGCTCGCATTGGCCGCTTTGATTATGAACTCACTTTTCAAGGATCCTAATAGTTGAGATTTTCTTGTGAATTTGTGATACCTCTTGTGTTCATATTGAAACTATTTTTTAAGTGAAAACTTGTGATTTGAAACTCTAGGAAAGAAAAATAGCGACACTAACTTCTAGCGCGTGTGAATTGCATACTCTGTTATTTTGTAAGTTTTTTAACAAATCTCGTGAATTCGGTCCTGTACGCACGATAATATCGCCACCTGCTGCTGGTTGGCTATTTTGATTTAGAGTCCACCTTTAGCCGTCAGTGGAACTTCCATCACCCACTGCTTTCTACACTTCTACAAGTCCTACATAGTCGTGTAGACACTTGGTCACCGTGCAAACCTTGTGCTGAAACACAGCTATTAGGAATTTATTTATAATAAACCGTTAACGCACTGTCATGGATTATGTGGACAATAATGAGGTTCAGAGGTACACTAATTCAATAACAAACTAACTATCACGCCGTTTCCAGCAGGGGTAGGCAGAGAGGACTTAACAACTCGGTCTTGGCACACACTCTTCGCCTCATTAAGATTCATGTATCGTCTCATTCTATTATTCGACTCAAGTATCTGATTAGTTTTTTTTACATTAGCTCCACACAGGAGGCTCTGAGGAAAATAATTTCCCTTAGGGCCTGTGTCATCTTAAGGGATGCATTTTTTAAGGAAAGGAAGGAAAGGATGTTCTGAGAAGGAAAGAGGTACGAGGGGTGGGTAGGAATCTGGGGATCAGTGTGTCCAGGAATGACGGACGTGTGAATCCATCCCTCCAACCCGGGTGCAAGGCGATGAGTCGAGAGATTCCGACTGGAGAAGATAAAAGACCTCCCCCAATCAGTATCTCTCGATCCTGCCCACCAAACGGCAGAGGGGCAGACGCATCGGCCGCCAAAACCTGGGCAAGCCTCTCCCCATGAACCCGGACACCCCTGCTAAGTCACCAAATTCAGTGAACAAATGTTTTGACTATTCAATAAATAGACGGTACCCGCCTCCCAAATTGAAAACTTGATCGTGCATGTCCCTTCCTTGGGTGTCCCCGACTTCTTCTACCGTTCACATTTGCGTCGTATATTCTCCTTACATTCCTTTCATTGTTCATTCGTTCTACGATCTCCAAATCATCAGAGGGTCCCTTTCTTAATTTTACTCATTACTCATTACGCTTACATCAGCCTTGCATTATTTGCGGATCTTCACATTTCTCACACGATCATACATGGTTTTACAGCAAATTCGCCACAGTGTTCTCATTCCTATAGCTTTTAGTCTATATTCATCGATCCTCTGCCGATACCTACTATTTTATATTGATGAATAAATTGTGAAAGAACACAAACTAATCAAATAAATTTTACTTGAACCCGCGACCTCCGGTTTCGTAGCCAAGGATCGTTACCTTTAATTTACGGAGGCCGTCAATCTACAAACATCATAGACATATGAATATTACAAGACGAGAACAAACAGGAGAAGGGTACAAACCAACTATAGCGGGATGCGAAGGGGGGGAAGATGACGTGTAATGATATGTGATTCGTCAATAAATCAATCTGACAGTATTTATGCATCTCGCATTATAATATCACCATTTAGTTCTTGAAAATGAAAATCTTCTTTTGAATGAGACCTTTTTACATGGGAGCGCGAATTGCTCATGTTGGCGATTCAATTCACAAAACCGAAAGAAAAAAGAAAATTATTCATCTTTGAAATAAACTGAGGCAAATTTTAACTACTTAAAAAAATTATTACTATCGACCGTCGCCTAATTGAACATGTGACGAGTTTTATCAAACGACAAGATTCGTGATCCACTTCTGATTTTTAACGACCACTCTTCCCTAAACAACATTTCATACGTTACAAAGTAAAACGAATTCTGAATTTTTCAGCAAATCGTTTTTTCATTATTAATCGACTTCGATTCGCCGTAAAGCAAAATCCAGCGCAACCGTTCTAAGAAAAAACATGAAAAATCTCTCAGCAACGTTCTCAATATCATCATTTAATCGTTTTGACATGACTGGGCAGGCAGTTACTTGTTGGAAATGCCGGTCAGGTCGATGGGGATGGGTTCCTTATCAAATATTTTATCGTTTTATGACTTGAAAGCAGCTACCAGACAACGCACGAAGAAAAACTGCATCGCGAGTCAGATACTTGGAGCAGGCGGTAAATTCAACTATTTATTGACTTGCATCGTAAAGTGTTGACGGATTTTAATCCGTGCAGTTTAATAATGTATGTAGTTACGTAAAATAACAATATAACGGTAGGATGTATCGCCTTGGAGGAATGTAACCAAGAGGAACGTTCATATTCGTTCGCAAAGCGCCAATCACCACAGCGACTAAACCGTTTTCAACGTCACTTACAAGATAGTTTAGAAACAATCTTTTGACGCTTGTCACAAAATAGTCATACTGCCACCTGCTTTATTGTGCTCTATTTCCTATTAATCTTTTCTAGTTACACAATAATGTCACCTCCTGCACGTTCTTTTAATATTATTGTCTTCAGTATTTTTAAATCTTCTTAATAGGGTGTAACAGCACGTACCCGAAGGATTTTAACCAGCGGTTCTTGAGAATATTTGGTATAAATAATTTAGATGTCATCTTGCTCTCCTATGATATTTCATCATCATCCTCTTCATCCCCTTATCCCATTCGGGTCGGGGACCCATTGCATCGACAAGGCTCCTGCATACGTCCCTGTCTTATGCTGGCTGTTCGGCCTCCGTCCATGGCAGTCCCATCCTCTCCTCACACAGTTTCTGGAGTTGACGTTACGCCTCGACCAGCTGTGCTTGGGGCGGCCCCCTGGACGTCTACCCGCTGGAATCGCACTTAGTATCTTCCTCGGAATTCGGTCATCAGGCATTCTTAGTACATGCCCAAGCCACCTCAGTTGCGATTTTTCTATGAAGAGTAGCAATGATTCAATGTTTAGATCTTCTCGGATCGTTGAGTTTCTTACATGATCCCATTTCGTAACCCCTCCCACTCCTCTCAAGTACCTCATTTTGGCAGCTTGAACTCCAGAGCGCGTTCGTTCTTTGGTGGCCGTTAATGAGCGTTCGGCGATATACCGTTTTGAAAACTGCCATCTTTGTCTTGATACTGAGCTCGATATGATATACCTATTATATTTATTTGTATTTATTATTATTTTCTCAATTAAAAACAATAAAAATATTTTCTACCACCCGCCACAGGGAGAACACAGAGGCCGTAGATCGTTCAATAGCCCAGAGATTCAATTCAAAACCGAGCAGTAGAAAAGTCCTTTTCTCAAGCGGCAAATGTCAACCATGTACAAATGTTGGGCGTGCGTTTGGAATGTTTCCCGACTATTCACGTGCCGAGGGAATCAATGACGCCAGTAGCTCCTCACCTTCCATTAAAGTACTGGTAGAACATGGACAGCAATTTCATAATCCCATCTGTGCTCTAAAGATTACAGATGTAATTTTCATAATAACTTCGAAATTAAAATATGTATTTAGTTTATTTAATGACCATTCCTACTCCAATGTAAACAAGTATACCTTAAAAAAAACAATAAAAAAATCCCATATATCATACTAACGATTTAACAATAAAATTAGGTCATTATATGAGGCGGAATGCGGAGGCAATGAAAATTCCAGAGCCGCTAAGTGTCAAAGGCAAAACAATTAAACCATCTTTATTTGACCGGTCTTATTTGTTTTATGGGACCAACAGACTTATCTATAAAAGATCATTTGGTTTTGGCTTATTTCAGCATATCGTATACATACATTCCCAATGTTTTCGCCTCCGCCATCCGCCTGCTAGTCATTAGTAATTCATATTACTTGTAACGTTTTTCCCCAAACAATATTGAAGAGAGCTACAAACCCAAGGTAATTAGCCTATTGGGATAACCAATGTTGAGGACATAGATTAAACAAAAAGTTTTATTTTTATTATTTTTTTTTATTATTCTTATTATTTTCTTTTAAATTTCTTTAATCATGTAAATATATTTTTTTAATGTGTCCTTTTTATATCTTGTTATCATTACTTGATTATTATATATGTTTAATATGGAACTCGTGGGACTGCACTACCCTCCCCGAGATCTGGAATAAATGATTAAAAAAAAAAAAAAAAAAAATAAAAAAAAAAAATAAAAAAAAAAAATAAAAAATAACCAAAATAATTAGAATTTCGACATTCTGAAACGATTTAGTAACAAATGTAATTAATATAATTGATTAAAATCCTTGTAGACCACCCCTCTCCCTCTCCCCCATATGTTATGCATATAAACCGTAGACTAAGAATAATTTGTACCAGTCTGAAGATAGCTTTGACGAGCTGAAACCGGTTACGGTCAATGAAATTAAGGTGGAAAAAAGTTCTATATTTTTTTATTATAATAGATAACAAAACCATTTGAAAGAAGGATTACCCGTCATTGCACAGATTCAAGGTGTTTTTCAAGTATTTTGAGGCTCCAGGCCAATTCTGCTTCCCCCGTCCTCAAAAAAACACCCTCAGAAATGAGGATGGCAGAATCCCACTAGCTTCTTGAAGTTAAAACTTACGCAGAAAGAAAACCAAAAAAACATCATTTAGCTTTCAAACATTAAAAAGACTGGAATTCTTTAGTTAGCTGCTGTGTTGTAAATCCCGGAGCTATGTTGGAGGCAGTAAAACCTTCTTTAAAGGTGAGGTTATATTATGAAGGCAGAAGAAAACTGTGTCTAGTTTTTTGTGAAGTGTTAGAGATTGTTAGGAATGTAAGGAGTTTAGGAAGAGGGTTAATTAGAAGAAGGTGTAAACTGTGAAGTCATTGGATCTTTATTACCTCACTGGCTGTAAATCTTATGGGTGGAGAACTTGAGCATGATCACAGGAATGTTTTATAATTATACCATATATTATTATTGGTAAATGTTTTGATGTGGCGACTAACACTCAAGACACTGAAAGCGTTACATTAACATTTTATTTTATTAGAGCTTAGAACACGTTTTCTAGTAAAAACACTACTATCCCAAAACAGCAAATTTCTTTCTCTTTGTATTCACAAATTTATTAATTTGTTAATATTATTTTTCAAAAATCTATATTTGCACATTTGACCTTAAAAACAAAAGGAAAATCACTGTCCAGATAAAGTTTAGAAAAACCCCACCTCCTATAAAAAATTTCGAAAAACTTTGCTCCCTAAAAGCAGAATTTAGAACTACTTGATAAAATTTTGCATATTTGACGATCAAACAAGAGAAAAATTACTGTCTATATCTAATTTACTAAAGTTTTGACAGATTTTGGGCAACACAGAGGACTACAGCTACATTATTCCCAAATTTATGAAATGCTCTTTCTTGTTAAAACTATCATTCATCTTAAAAAACACAGATATTTTTCATTTTGTTCCCAAATTAAGCCAATACTTTTTTCATTGGGTACCTACTAAGTGTATTATGTTATTTTTTTCCAAAATTAATACAACATTATCAAATAAATAAATAAAAAATTAGCATTACCTTGTGAACGAGCATTTTCTGTATCAAATCAAAATCGTTTTTTCTCTACATTTCCAAAATAAAGAAAACATTTTATCTCTATGCTCCAAAACTTACTAAAATATTTTTATCCTTTACACACAGATCATAATTTTTTGTAAAACCTCTTTTTGAAGGTGACAATTTTTTCTTATGCAAAATTTCTAATGGCCCTTGCTTGCCTTTTCTAATTCAAGTTACAAACGTTCCAACAAATTCAATTTAACTTACAAAAATTCTAACAAATCTTCAATTTGATTTACAAACATTCTAACAAATCTTTCATTCAAATTACAAACTTTCTAACAAACCTTCAATTTAAATTAAAAACATTCTAACAAACTTTCAATTTAAATTACAAACATTCTAACAATCTTCAATTCAAATTACAAACATTCTAACAGCCGGGGAGGCTAAACGTATTGTAATAATGTTTTTTTATTAAATGAACAGAAAAAATCACAAGTTACTCAACAATAATCCTATTTGACTCCTAATTTAAATCATCAACTCTAACAAAATTACAACAGACCTTCGAATGATACACCTTTGTACATACAATATCTACATACATGTATAATAATGTACTACAATGCACATAAGATAAATTAGTGATTTACTTTCAAAGACAAAGGGTAATAGCAGGGGTGGGTTCACACTTTAACTACAATTGTCAATGGCGTCACAAGACTTGCATTTCTGTGTTTTGTTTTATGGCGTAATTTAAAGTGCAAGTGATCGAACAGTCTCTCGGCTTCGAGCCCTGGCCTCAGAGCCAGGGCCGTGCTTAGGTTTCCACTCGCCCACGGCACGATTCAATTTCCAGTCACATTCTCCTCGCACTATTTTCATGGTTCATTCGTTTTTAAAACATCCATCTATTCTTTCTTGATCACAATCAAAATCAATGTCTGTCTACTAAATGACCATAAAATTTTCTGTATTCCTTTCCGAAGATCCTTTTGTTGTAAGAATGTGTAGACTATTATACGTGTATAACGTTCTCCATAGTAGCGAGATTCCGGACATATAGCGATAGCTCCCCAGAACTTTACGAAATTTTTAGAATATCTTATTTTCCCTTGGCCCAAACATTATTATTCGTTGTTTTTTGTTGTTAATATACATACTTTTATTTTATTCTTACATATTTTGTGCACCAATTGGTCTATTTATTCTTTGATATTTCTTTTCTTCTGCTATCCCTTTATCTGTTATGTACATTACGTTATCTATTATGTATTATGTACATTAAATAAGTGTTCTTGCTTAGTTGCAAATTCACTTCGTGGAATCCTTTTGATTTTATTTTATTTTGTACCAACGAAGGAACCGTTGGTTTCGAAACATGATGATAATTTTGAATCGACCACCACAACACGAGCATGTGCCTAGCATGGTGGTCGAAAAATCATAAAATTCATGTAACAAACATTTTAATGAATAAAGAAAACTTTAAAAAAATAAATAAATAAGTGGTGTATACAAAGTGATTTATGTTCATTTAATTACAATAAGTGTTCCTTCCTTTTTGTTGTTCATTGCGGTTAAATCAGTCTTTTTCTGGATCTCCAAACATGTTTAATAAATTTTAATGTTTATGGGACCTGAAGACGGAAAACCTGTGGCATGTTATCCTCAGAAAACGGATGTCTTTCAATAACATTTGCATTGAATCAAGTAAATTTTAACATAAATTGATTACGTCATCATATAACTGCCCTCGAAAGATTACGATGTCTATATTTAAACGATTTCTGGTATCCTGAACAGAGATAGCATGATTTTTTTTATCTGATAGTCGCAATTTTGAATGAGAGATCTTAATTTTGTTTCTTAATGTGCATAAATTTGTGCAAAATCATATTCTTACTAGTTCTAAGCAGCTGCCTGGGTTGCCTCTGCCTAAACACGACCCTGGTGCGATATTTGATTACAGCATCCAGACAGTAGCAATCATCTGGGGTTAGAGGTGAAGTTGTAAACCGGGGCCGGGAGCAGAGATAGGGTGTAAAAATAATAACCATTTTATATCGCCTTTCAGAGGTATTAAACCATAAAAGCGGACAATCGAAACAGAGGCGTAAAGTAGGCAAGCGCGTCACTGTAAAAGAGGAAGATAAATCAGAAACACCCTGGTAAAAAAAATCAACACTCGTTGTGGCAACTACTCAATATGGACTGTACACTTACTGAGGGGACTGGGACACTACCAGCTCAGGAGACACATGTAGCCTTGGGAGTGGAAAACACCAACAGATGCAGGAAATGCGAAGAGGGTGAACAGACTCCAATCCACCGATGGAACCAACGTCTCGCCCAGATAAGAACAAGCTTCGCTTCTTGGGAAGACACATTGTGGAACAAGGAGACATCCAACGACTTGGTGAACTTTGTCAAAAATAAGAGACAGCACAATGGGCCTGTGTCCTCACGGGAACTATGTTCACCTAAGTTTTTGTGAAAAATTACCACTATCTACAAACAAGCAGATTATGAATTATTTTAAGTAATTATGTTGATATTTATCTAAATTATATTGACTGTCTGATACGATGTACACAAATACTTAGGATGGGATGTTTCAAAAAAATTTAACTATTCATCAAATATTTTAAGTCAATTTTCCCGTTCTGTGTACGTTCTATCCAAGTTTTGTTATTAAATAGGTTATAGACTAGTTGCTTCATAAAACTGAAATAATCACAGAATTTGAATAGAACTTTAACAGAACGTGAAAATTAACTATCAAACATACTGAAGACCATGTAAAGGTAACTGGATACTAAATACAAATGTGGAAAAACTACAGGCCGCCTCAGAACAGGGAACCCTAGTGAGGAGGACTGTGAAAAAAAAAACTGTATAATACCTTAATATAATAAATTTATAAATACATTATGTACAAATTTTGCTATAGATACCAATAAAAAAAAAAATAAAAAAACATAAAATATTTGATGAATTGTTTAAATTATTTTAACAACCATCCCATCCTTTTTATCAGTTGTAAATGTGAAAATTATTCATTGAACTTGAAATTGGTATCTTCAGTATTACCTATTGACCTATGTTATACGGACAGAATTCAAAAGAAAATTCAATCGCCGCCGCCGGTCAGTACAACAGTACTGTCTGTCAATACAACAGTACTTACAAGAGTAGCTGTCGGTGAGTCGGATTTATTTCGGGGTTACACCCAAACTGCCCAAATCTGCTGATCTTGCCTCATCAGATTTTAACATCTCTCTAATCAACAGACAACCTCTCCGGAATCACGTAATAACGACACTGTTCTTCGGCATACCCTTCGGCATATTACATTTAACGATATTTTCCAAACTAAAAAAGATGCCGTAATTCAAATTTAGATGTTGTTTATGTTGAGAGTGCGATATATTAATTAATCATTGAAGACAATTTTGACAACTCTAGAACGAAAAATGTGAAACAGAAGAAGATTCGGTGGCATCTGGCGATTGAACCCAGGACCTCAACCATTCCGGGGCTTTGCTCTACCACTGAGCTAATTCGACCCTATCGGTCATACTTAACTGTATTGTCCTCATCTATGAACTACCAACATCATCTTCACTTTCTTAAAACCTATTTTTATCTCATTTTTCGTTTGTATTGTCTTGAACGAATAAACATTATATTTTAATTTTTTATTTATCAAGTTATTCCAAAAAAAAAAAGATTAATTATTGCGACATAAACATAGCGAGGTCCTGTTTTTACTCGACCGTTTGGCATTTCGTTTGTGTGCAAATTTGTTTGTACGTTCCGGTTCCGTTACAAGATGGTGATCGTTATGTTTTTAATGGTGCAGTGGTCTTTTTTCAAACGTGAAAGCGTCGTGCTTATTTTGAACTTTCTTTTTCGCATTTTTCAATATTTATGGTACCTACCTACCTGAAGAAAGTTTAAAAAAGGAATTTTCTTTGAGATAGTGACGTATATATAAATCTGGTTTATAATTAAATAGGTAAGTATTTAAATATCTGCACACAAATCTCAAAATTTCAGGCGCAATTTATGTTGTGATTTATTATTAAAATAAGAGAAAATATATGACATTTTATGGTAATGAGATTTACTGTTCACACTATTCTAGCTTTACCTCAAAACTTCTCTTGAATAATATAAGATTCATAACGATTATTTCAGAATATTATTCTAAGTTCACCTTTAGCGACTGGCTTTCCCTCGTAGGCAATAACTCCAAATCAGCCACGGAAGGCTAAAGACGGTAACTAGTTGAGTCAGAGAAGCCTGAAGAGATGAGATGAACCTTTTATGTGGTCGTTAAAGACGATACAGGAAGATTCGTTCTGGTTCGTCAATAACCCTGTGAGATATAAACAGCCAAATCGAAAATGCTCACTAAAAAGACATTACCTCCGTTAATTAAAATTCTGCATATACTAAGTACTTAGTGATGTTTAACGACTCGTTAAATTTGAACGAATCTTAATCATGCTGAACTAGAAACTACTAGGTCTATTAGAAACAGTAGAAACGAATTCGATTTAGATACATACTGCCCATTAAAATACACTTTCAATGTGTCCCAGTTAAAATAACCAACGATTAATTGCGAACGATTTTCTATTCAAGTGTTCAAATTAAACCGTATTGAAGCGGGTGGTAACAGCAAGAAATATCAAAAATTTACAATGTTTAAAATATTTCAACTTGTGGTGTCAGGGCAGTCAATATGGATTAAGCGCAAATTTAATACAGCATAGAAATTAATAAAAAATAAAACCACAACCCTCTCAGTGCCAATGTATGAAAAATGAAGATATCTACTTTTTCAAGATAGAAAAATATTCTCAGAAACAATAATATTATATTTTCTTTCGCGAGTAGGAATTGTTTCCCGATTTCATTTCAACATTTTCTCCCCCTCCTTGGCAAAGTTGGATCGTGGACCCATTGATCGCTTTGATAATAATGCATCTGCAGGTGCTATTTCAGCATTTTCCGTCCATAGTAGGCCCATCCTCTCATTGAAGAGCATCTAGAGTTCTCTTCCCATGGTTTTTTTTTATGGCAGCAAACTGTTTTTACTCTGGGCTTGCTATTACTGCTGTATTGTGCAGAAGGTCTTTTGTAATTACACGTTGAAGAACTACATCTGCAATTTCTCCATGAAGAAAAACAGGGGATTGATGCCCAACATATCTCAGATCTTCGAGAATCTCGCTAGGTTCCATTTAAAACTCTTTTCACTTCCCTCAAAAATTTAATTTCATCAACTTATACTAACTTGTAAGTTACACATTACAACATTATTATTAATTAAGTATTGCGGGATTTGCAGAACGTCTGGTTTCTAGGTTAAATGTATTTGTTGCCTCAAGTAAGTCCATGAGGTGCACGAACTTTGGATAAATTAGTAATATAAGATCGAATATAACTCAGTAGTTTGGTCCCCAACCTACAAAATTCACATTAATAACATTAAGCGAATTAAAAAAAAATTTCTGCGTTTTATCAATTTTAAATTAAATATCCCAGTAGAAGACTTAAAATACGATTACTTATTAAATCTTCTAAAAATACATACATTAAAAGACAGACGTAAAATAAACGACTTACCATTTTTATTCGAAATACTTAACTCTAAATTCGACTGTTGTGAACTCTTGCAACTCATTAACTTACGAATACCCACAGTAACAACACGACAAAATACAATATTCTATAGCAGCACTCATAAGCGTAACTACATTGCCCACTCTCCGATACAACAACTTCACACCATGGTGAATAAGTACTTGGGTGATGTTGACATTTTCAATATCAACTTGGCGAGTTTTGTGGTTCATCTAAAAAATTTATTTTAACATTATTACTAAACACATCTTGTAAACCAATTAATTTGCTGTATTTTTCTGTTTATGTTTATGTGTTTGTATGTGACATGTGTTTCTGTTTATATGTTTGTTGTATGACTTTTATCTAATGTAGTTTTATTTGTATTTTTTCCTTAGTTTCAAAGTATCGGTCAAATTAAAATTACACTACAAATCAACTAAAAGCCCTCTGGGCGTCAAATAAATGCATAAAAATAAAAATAAAATAAGATCTTACCTGTATGTGGCATTTCAGAGACAGTTTGTCCCTCTGCAGAGGTATCGGCTTCCTGAAAACAAACGAAATAAAATAATTAGAATAAATTATAAACGTGAAGTGGCAGAGAACTTGCAATTTGTGCATTTTGATGTAGATTTTTGGTATATTAGCTGAGTCGTGCTTCCTCGACCTTTTTTTAGCTTAGGATATTTTTGAATAGTATTGCAATATCCTTCAACCTCTGCTCTTCAACAATTCAATGAACCTAAATCTATTAAACGTTCGTTTTCAATCAAATTATATATATTCTATTCCATGTTCAATAGCAGCTCAGTGTAAATGGTTGTTGTGAAGTCGCAATTCCCAATGCCCTTATAGATTTTCCACTCTGTTCGGGTTAGTGTTTTGGTGGTCACTCATGACCGGTGGCTCAATTAGCATAAATGAATAACTAAGGCAGCGTATAATTGTGTTTTTTGGTGACCGCTCGATACACCCCGAGTCGCCTTCGATTCGGAATTCTAAATACATTTTTATGCTAAACAGTCTACAGTACTGAGAAGGCTGTATTCCATACCTTCACGCCAGCCAGCTTTATTTAAATTCCTCGGCTTTGACGGGTTTTCTTTCTCCACATTCGCGGGGAAAGACGTGAAAAATATGGAATAATATTTGAACCGATTGTGATCTTCAAATTTAATCGTCGTTTTAAGAATTGAAGCAAAACAATGGTTTCATTTTCGAGCCTTTGGCCGTTTGGTTGCGTATTTATTTTTTTATATTCTTAAGTTTGAGATGAAGGTGATAATGAAACTTTGACAGATTTCCAGTGATGATTGAAATATTATTTAAGGCCGTAAAGCATTAAAAAACCGTAACTTTTTATTTTAATTTTGTGAAAGTGCGTCGGAAACATGTTTCGTAAATTTTAGGGTTTAGGCTTATTTTCCTTTCGATTTAACAACTGCACGATATTGGAATTTATCGTCGGTATTTAAGGTCGTTTATAATTTATGGTTTTTGACACATAATTCACACGGCCCAATTTAATGGCGTCTTTAATCAATAATTTTAAAACTTCTAGTTTCAATGCAGTATTCTTACTTCTTTGAAACATATTCGTACAAAAGGGTATTTTCATTTTTTTTCTCGAAAAATTACGATAATGAAGGTATTTTAATTCTCTATAACGGCTTAAAATGAACCATTTTTGATTTGCGGCCAATTCGACGTGTTCGTATTTATTCGTGAATTCGTCGGCGTTGACGTCACGCCGGACAACATTGATGATAGCCGTCTTACCAGACAGTGGCAGTTTCTACGTCATAATGACGTAGCCAGTTGAAACCATTTCACTAAAGAATATATTAAAATTACAAAACTTTGGGACAATGATCAGTACCAGAAAAATAAACTTTAAATCTTCAACACGTTCTCAACAATATTATAGTTTGTGAAAAAAACCCCATTCTTCAACGGAAGAGTCTACACTCTTTGGTCAAATGAATGATTTTTTCATCTTTAACCTTTCCCGTCGGAGGTTGGTTATCATCTATTGACGGATAAACTGTCGGGGGAACAACTATCGCGGATCAAGTATCAGGTCGCCCCTTTATCAATTTGAGCCCTCATGGAAAATAGAGTTAACATTTTTCCTAACGTTTTCACGAATAATAACCCCCCCTGAAATTTCCAGACATGAGCGTGAAACATTGGGTACATATATTTGAAACATCGAGTTCTTCTACGACTACCGTATACTTCTTACCATTCAACCATGAAATCAATCAAAATCCTCCACCTACAAAATTTGTCATAGCCTCCCAGCCTCGGTGGCATAGCCGTCTGACCTAAGGACAGGGTGGCAGGGTACCACAGGCTACAGGAGTAAGGGGTGAGACCGTGGCCAGTACACAGGGTGACGTGTTACGGTAGAAATGAATATGATTTGCATAACAAAGTGGAAAGAAAGCGCGGGCGAGCACGGGATCCGAGGAGGCCCGGAACCGTCTAGGCAGGTAGGTACTCGAATGAACGAATCGGATAAAATTATTTTCAATTTGATACGAAACATATTTTTCACTATTAAAATTTTTTTAAATAATCAAAACTTTTTAAAAACCAGGAAAATCTATTTTCCATATTCGACCTAGTTGCACCATCTCTTGGGTTGGATAGTAGCCAGTTTCATAAATTTTTTTTTTTTTGGTTTGATTGAGGATTAGGATCTTCTTCCCCAGGGACTGGTTCTTTGCTGTGAACTTTTAAAATGCCTTTCGTCGTTATTCGTTATATCAGCTTTGTTTTATTTATTTTTTTATTTTAAATTTCACAGTACAATCCATTAAGGCGACGCTTCCCGACTCAAAAAAAAAAGAAAATGGAGAGATATGTAATTACGAATGTTGGACAGAGCGCGCTAATATTTTCAATGATAAATTTGAAGCGAAAATTGTGAAAATGCTTAATAAAACATGACTCGTTTAAAACAGAGCAAAAATCTCATGGGGGTTGTCTAAAACAACGTTCAAAGAATGATTTTTTTTGTTCAAAGAAAGAACACTGTAAATTTTTTCATAGATATAACGTGTTAAATAATAGAGACAGGCTTGAAAATAAAAATTTTCCGAGCATTCATTGCGATTTTTTTCTATGGAGGGAATTTCATATAATTTGCGTTTCGGCGTAGAGGATGTATAGATATTATCTTCAAAAATATAAGTTCTTAAAAAAATATAAGAACTTAAAAACGTCAAATGTTCAAGGAAGATATGCAAGAAATCGCTGAAATTCGGATAGTGCCGCCTTAAGAGGAACATACGCTCTGCCCATTTCGCCCAGTTTCATACAAATCTTAGATTTGGATTTGAGATCAAAATACCAAACTGAAAAATTATTTTTGTATTTAAAAGGTATATCGAATATCTAGTACGATTGTGAGCTACATAATTTATTTTTGCTTTAAATTATAAGATATAGGCCATTAAAGATTTTAGTGTTCAATGATTTTAGAGCAATTTTTTGTAAGTAAATGAAAAACAATTCAAATTACAATTTTTTTGACCAAAAAATGAGTTTCGAATGTTTAATAGGTTTAAAGTTTTCACCCTTGTAGCATAATGTATTGGTCAGTTTGGTCCTCGTATTTCCTTTAAATTTGAGCAAAGCATTTTTTTACTATAGTATCATAATATTGAAATAATTAAAGCTTTTAAAAACTTCTTTTGATGGATTTCTCTTATCTGCCATCCTACTAAATTCAACAGGTTCATTGCCAGCTATGGGAAGGCTCATTTTGAAACGCTTCAATACATGATCAAGTCTAAAATTCGAGACAAAAATCTATTTCCCTTTTAATTGAATTAAATGCCCTAATGCGGCCCACAGGATCGCCAAATAATTATTCCAAGTTATATGACCGTATCAAAAATATTATGAAATATTACCATAATGCCTGCGCCGCGATAAAAAAATATGCATAAACAGGGGTGGGTGCCCATGTGACCAGTGAACAACCCCCTCTCCTCCCAACACCCTGCCGCTACATCACTCCTCAGGGAAAGCTATACCGTTCTGTCACCTGTTTCTACTTGAATATATGACAAACTCTACATACATAGGTACATTTACGATGTGAGCTTTTAGAAGTTGTGATTTTCTATATTATTTAACCCTAGAAAGATAACCTTATTTTTTAGTATTGAAAAGATAAACATGCGCCTGAGAAGCGCACAGTTTAAAAAAACGGATTTATTAACATAATGAAGCAATTTTACTTTATTTTTATAACTTCAATCAAGTGTTACATTTTTAATAAGTAAATAAAACACAAATATATTTTATTATTTTTTTTAATTTAAGGAAATATGTAAGGTTTTACAAAAAACTAACAGTACTTAGAGGTATTTATAGTAGTAACTGTATAAAAGGATATTTTGGTTAAAAATAGTTAGTGCCGATACAATTAGTCTCAAATTACAAAAGTACTAAAACAATAAAATGTCTAATAAATCTGCATACAGTTGTTACACAGTCATAAAAGTTACACAGAAGATAAACATGCACCTCTCGAGCGCAACACGTTGTCGTAGCAACACAACTGTGGTACATACCGAACAGCAGCGATCGTCCCCCGACAGTGTTGACCAACCTCCGAGTTGGCTCGGAAACACAAGCTTGTACACGCATCGGTTAAAAAAACAGCGATATATCGGTTTCGCGGGCGCCTCTAAGGCGCACATTATCTTTCTAGGGTTAAGAAGTTAACACTTTTGATTCAGGTTCCGCCTTTACTTGCCAAAACGACTATTCAGAAGCTTTTTAAAATTTACTCTACACGGGAGGCCCCAAGATAAATAATTTCCCTCAGGGCCTGCCATGTTTGGGGATGCTATGTGGACAGTTTTTTTGAAGAGAAAAAGAAGTGAGCACGGGTCTCAAAAAGAACTATGCTCTAGGTTGTAGGAAGAAGGAATCACAGGCCGGCAAATCGTTCAACGATTTGTAGGAACGATCAGACCTCGTCAGACAAACGTCAACCGTATAAAAATGTTGGGCGCGCGTTTGGTTTGTTTCCCGACTAAGCATCGGTGCCGATGGGATCAATGATCTAGTTCCTCGGACCATATTCCATTGAAATACTGGTAGAACAAGGACAGCATTCCCACTTGATGCCGTACTCTAAAGATTAAAGATCTGAAGATTGCAATCCGTTTGTTAAGATAGGGAATCTATCAAACGGACCGCCAGTTACTGAATAATACATTTGTCTTACCAATTAATTGTCCTCAATATAATATGAAGTAGGAAGACTCAAATTGGGTTATGATTATGGAAACGTCAGGTTATGCTGGAATCTAAAATGTTTAATAGAAAAAAATATTGGCAAGTAAATAAATATGAGACGGAAACGGAGCCCGACCATAAACGAAAAATACAACAATTCAAAAAAACTAAAGTGATGATAATGTACCTATCAGTAGGAGAATATGAAGTGTGAATGTGAATAAAGCAAGAAGGCTTGTTATTATTTGTATAATTAACGACGGCCTTCACACTACAGAGGTAAAAGCGTTTTATTTGAACCAGTTCTTTTTTTTTGGAAGCGGGTACGGGTACCGCTGCTCCTGAAACCATTCATTGCATAACCAACACCTACATCATAGGTCACCCTAAGTGTTTTGCTATGTTTGGTTACTTTGGCACGGGTGCACGGGTTCACGGGGTGAGGTTTTTCCGGGACTTGGTCCACCAACTGCCTGGCTAATATGGGATGGATTCATACGTTAGTCGCATCTTAACACTTTGACCCCGAGATTCTTTCCCAACCTTCTTTTTCCTTCCCAGACTTTATTCTCCTTCCTTTCCCTAAAAAGACCCTCCACACAGCATCCTCAAAGATGACATAGGTCCTGATAGATTTCTTTTCCTGATGTAAAATAATAAATAATATTTGTCGTGATATGATTTTAGATTTTCATGGCCAAAAGCATTTTCTTTCATTATCTTTGGAGTGTTACACCATGTTGCGATACCTCCTTCTTTGGTCAATGTTTCGGACAGCTTGACAGTGTCCATCATCATTACCACATCTGCCCTGATGATAGACAGTGTAACGCTGTCCGAAACGTTGGCTAAAGTAGGAGGTAAGGCAACAAACGGCATAACATCCCAAAAATAAATAACGAAAATATTTAGTGTTCAACTTCACAAAATCATACCACAGTAGTTGTTACGTGTAGAACGAAAACATAATATCTTTAGGGTTCGTTTTTATGATTGTAGTAAGAACGCTCATAAAACACAATGCTTTATAAAGATCGGTGCATGTATCGACTCTTTTGTAATAGAATTCTCGACATTTTTGTTCATTTCCAAAGCGTGTAACAATGGCAATCAGACACCAAAACCGGTGTGGAATTCGCACACTTTTTAAACCCTTACGAGAACGGAGCTTGCGTTCAGCGTTCAGAGAGCTTTTTGCCAGCGCGTGCTTTACCTCTTTAATGTTGTTCGATGGGAACAACTTTAAGTATGTTATTATTTAACAGAATGGTAAGAAAGTCTCGGTGGCGTAATTGTATTTATAAACATCTTTCTTACGATATCCAGAGTAAGGTTTCGATAATAATTACACAAAATCTTTTTGTTGAACAAAAATAAAAAAATATGAAACCTAAATTGTAGTCTTATTTCGAGTTAAGAGGAATGTTAGAGCGGCCCATTTCGATTCGTTCAATAAAAAACTTAATTTTGGATTTATGGCCAAAATACCCAACCAAACTGAAAAATATTTTTTATATCAAAATTTATGTATGGATTTGTGCTAATTTATTTATTTTTGTTTTAAATTATGATATATGATATTAAAAAAAAATCAGTCTTGCTTCATTTTGGAAACAGTTTTGGATTTTTTTGTGGGTTATTTATAATCATTTTTAAAATATCTTCCCTTACCTTCTGTGTTAATTAATATAATAAAAAAAATTGGTAGTTTTTTTAATATATGGATGACAAATTTATGTTTCGTTGTAAATAGGTAACTAGTAATTACACTTAAAAGGTACATCCATCAAAATTATTTTTTTTAATAATTTTTATTTTATATTTCATCCAATTTTTATAAAAAATATAGCAAAAAATTTTTTTTGTATGTTTTTGGTTAACTCACAAATAATTGCCCAATTCGCCCCTAAAATCATCAATCATTAAAAAATGTATGGCCTATATTTTATAATTCAAAGCAAAAATAAATAAATTAGCTTAAAGTATATATATATTAGTACTAGGTATTTGACGTAACTTTTGATTACAAAAATAATTTTTCAGTTTGGTTTGGTATTTTTACCTCAAATCCAAAATTAAGATTTGTATGAAACGGGCCAAAACGGGCCGCACAAAAGATTTTTTTTTCTAGTTTTGTTTGCTTATGTAATTTTATGAATTTATTATTTTCTTCCTTTATTATACTATGACTGTTAGGTATGTTTACTGTATGTTAAGAGCACTTATGCTATTAATTCTAAATAAATAAAATAAACCTTTTTATAATTCATTCCTCTTGAAGTGCTATAGCTGTAAACATCAGCTATAGTGGTCGCCACGACTTGTTCTACATACCACACCGCAGAACAGATGTTCTAGCACAGTGCAATATATCAAGAGGAATTATTGAGTTTCTGAAATGTAGATGTATTTCATTATTCTTTAAATAAGCATTTTTTTTTCGTTTACCTATCTTTTTGTAGGTATTGTAAATGGATGATAAATCTGTCTTACAATAATTTAAAAAAATAATAATAATACACAGCTAAGTTTTTATCTAAAGTCCAGAAGGACGGAGCTATTTTGACTAGCGATAAATATAATTAAACGAAACGTATTACGAAAAGAGAAGGGACTGGAGAGAACAAGGTTGTAAAAAGTCTGGTCTTGTTACTATACAGGGTGTTCGGAAACTTGTAGTACGATAGGAAAACTGCTGAATCTTCTTCTTATTTGGAATCCATTTTGTGGAATAACTCCTATTATTTTAATATTTAATTAAATGAAGACAATATTAACGAAACTCAATCAAAAATCTGGAAACAGAAATATCAAAAAAAGAAATTGGCACCTCTGGACTCGAACTTCGACTTACCAACCTTCGACTTACCAACTGAGCTAAGATGTCCCTAACCGATTCAGTCATTTTTAACTCTATCATACTTCGACTAAGAACTACCAACACTATCTTCATTTCCTTAACGCATATTTTATTGGCTGCTGTCTTTATGAATGATTGCAAGATTCAAACCCTATGATTTTAACTTTTTTAGAGTTAATCGATTCCGAAGTTGGAAATGTTTGTGAAACTTGAAAAAAATCGGTCGTTAGCCTAGACCAGGCTCCAAAAGTTTTTTGAACCTTTCAAAAATGGAAAAAAGTGCAAACAAAAAAAATCGAAATGCTCAGATTGAAAAAAAAAGTTTTTTTTGTTTCTAGATTCACCAGTTTTCTGATTGTACTACGAGTTTCCGGACACCACGTTTAAATGTAGCTGCAAAGTATTGACGCAATAATATGAGAGGTTAATACCAATTAGATTATTTGGTATGAAGACAAAATTACTTAAACAAACATTAATAAATCTTTTTTTGTTTTAACCACTAGGTATACACTATATTATACGAAATAATTTTCAAGAATTTCATTAGTGGTTAAGAGGAGTCACAAGACGAAAATGTTCTTATACCTATTGTGCCTTATATCGCCACGAATATAGGTAATATGCATAAAAATCGCTTGGCGAACGAAGTCTAGCAATCACGATTTATGCGAAAAAATGGTATTCAATAATTTTGTTTATAATGTAAAAGAAATAAATTAAGAAATTTATTAGTAGTTTACACCAATATTTTTTATTGAAAAATTAAAAATTTTATTTTAATTCTGCTCAACGGAAACGATAGAAAAAGCTTTAGTTTATCTAAAAAAAATGTATTTATACTTTAAACAGTTTCGTAGTAATATTAATCGAAAATTGTGATTTAGCTTTTAGTTTTTAGCTTTGAAACAAAGTTATTAATTTTTAATAAAGTTTGTTTAAAAAATGATGCCACAGGTGGCGATACAGTTCCTCTGTCTCTATATCCTACAAACAGGGGTGCTGTAGTAAGGTGTAACATAAATAAAATTAAAATAATGATTATTATTGAGTGTTAAAATAAAATGCCTGAACAAATACTAAAGAAAACTAAATTAAATTTTCATTTAAAGTATCGGCTACAAAAATGTCACCAAATTGTAAAAAACATCCCGTCTTAAATAGGTGAACGGTCATAAATATGTTGTAAAATTGAAATAGAACTACAACACATTGGGAAATGTTACTCTAGAAAAACACTCAAATTTACAAGCGCTAAGGCAAGGCAACTTGTTAGTACCTTTTGTGGGCACATTTTACGGTAGCTAATGGCTTCTCTAATGGGCCCAAAATCGTATAATTTTCGTGGTAAAGTGTACGGCGTACATGTGTTAACCCTAGGAAAACTGTTTAGCTTTATTGTACGCATGTTACAACCAGTGGAGTATCAACCAATTTACCAGTTCCAGAAACATACAAATAATGAGCTGGTAACCTATAAATTAAGACTGCCGAATTGAAATCATAATTTTCTTGTAGTTCTGTAGACCTCGCGTCCAAACAAGTGTGTTTCTATTGTTCTCTCATTTTTTATTCTTCAATTTAAGTACCTAAACTGTCAAAGCAGTTTGTCAGCAGATCAATTTAACAATTTTAATATAATACTAAAGCACACATATAACAAGAGACCACAATATAGAAAATAGATACATAAGAATAACTTACCTCATATCAATACCTCATATCAAAATTTCATCTGAAATCGTAAGATTTGTGGGTAAGTACTTAAATACCTAATTTATTGAATTATTAAATTTCTAATTAAATGAAAACAATTTTAGCGAAACTCAACCGAAAATCTGGAAAGAGAAAAATCAAAAAAAGTTATTTGCACCTCTGGGATTCGAACCCAGGACCTTTGCTTTCCGGGCGAATGCGCTAACCACTGCGCCAAAGTGTCGATATCCAAATTGGTCATTTTTAACTGTATCATACTTCCACTACGAACCATCCACATTATCTTCATTTTCTTATTCTAATTATAAAACATTAATTTATTTCGTAACATTTTTTATTATTTCAATTAAGAAATTATACAATTTGTTCAAAAATATGTCACCATCTCAACGACAATTCTTTTTTCAAACTTTCTTCAGGCTGGTAGTCTCCTCGCTCTTGACTGCTTTAGTTTTCTGAAGGTTTCACTTCTACCGCGTGTGAATTGCACAGTCTGATTTTTTTATTACGAAAACCAAAGATTTTTGGTGCGATAAGATGGCTGAATCGCAGAAAATAGAAAAATTTAGTATCAGGTACTTATTTTACTGTTTTTAACACCAAAAAAACGTTTGTCGCATTCTTCTCCTACTTGTGTAACGTTTCGGACAACCTTGCAGAATGCAACATCAAATGTTTAAATAAGTTTGGACAACGTTTCTGACAGCCTTGCAGTGTCCATCATCAGTGTTGACAACCAATACTAAACTCTTCACACTAAAGATTCAAAATCACGCCAATAACTTTTTCAGAAAGAAAATTGACGGGATGTCAATGATACCTACACGAAAGCAACATCAAAATTTTAAATAAGTTTCTAAGGGTTGAAATTTACATAAATGTCTTACCTCGGGAACGCTATTGGGCAATTGTTACGCTACTGTCGACGTGTTTAGTGAGTGGATGTAGAACTTAAGAGTGGCGTGACTGGGAACTCGTTACGGTTGGACTGTAACAAAGGCGCGATAGGCCGCACTATCGCATCGGCCCGAATGTCCAAATTACAGTCAATTTTCCGAAGGTGACTCTACCTTACCTAAGCTCCACACGTTAGACGGATTGCGAAAAGATTTCCATTCGGAAAATCTGAAAATAGAAATTGGCAAATTATTTTCAATTCACACGAATTTTGAATGGTATTAATAAAACCGAAATCTCTTAGAAAATGTGGTAAATCAGGTACAAAATAATATGATACTTTTCGTAAAAGAACCACAACTAGCCAAAGACAAACTACAACATCCCTAATTGGTTAATTTTGTGAATTGGAGGAGAATTGGGAGAGAAAGAGTGGGAAGTTCCTTTTGCTATTCTTATTAATTAATTTAGTCAAAACCACTTCAAGCAGTGCATCCTTCTGATTTAAATTGAGATATATATATGTACCTACCACCAGATCAATACTCTCACAGCCTTATCAAGGAAAAAAACACTTCCCAACCTTTAAACGGTATTTTAGTTACACGTTGAATAAGATTCGATTCGGTACTAAAGCAATTTTTTTTTAACTGTGCTCCGAAATGGGCTGGCAACGTCGCATTTTGGCAGACTGACTTGAAATCTCCATTTTGAAAAAGTGAGGTTATTTATACACGTATCTTTTTAATTGACCGTTACCGCCTGATTTTAACAAGAATTCTATGAAAGTAATGTTTATAGTAATATAAATGACTGTGTGAAGGTAATTGTAAATCATAGAAATCGACTATAACAATAGTTAATATTATCCGAACATTGAATTCAAAATGTTTTTGTTTTGTTCTCAGGGAATGAATTTATTTTTTTATTGCATGAACGAGAAAAAAATTTAAGTTTTATATTTCTTGAAGATTCCCTAAATTAAAGCAATGAATTTCTTCAATTTATCGACGATCAGAGTAAAAATACCCTCTGATTTTTTAATGGGTTCACGGGGTGAGGTTTATCTAGGTCTTGGTGGCAAATGCATTTGTCCACCTACTGCTTGGCGGGCCGGATCGGGAGAGTTTGGTCTGGTTTTGGAGAGTTTTATTGCATGAACGAGAAAAAAATTTAAGTTTTATATTTCTTGAAGATTCCCTAAATTAAAGGAATGAATTTCTTCAATTTATTGACGATCAGAGTAAAAATACCCTCTGATTTTTTAATGGGTTCACGGGGTGAGGTTTATCTAGGTCTTGGTGGCAAATGCATTTGTCCACCTACTGCTTGGCGGGCCGGATCGGGAGAGTTTGGTCTGGGCCATCGCCTCGCACCGCAGCGTGAGGGTTTTATGTGGTTACTCACCTTACAAGAGTCCCAGCTGCGCCCTTCTGGAGCCAGTGAGATAATAGCATCCCTAATCGGGTATGTTGTGGGGCTGAAAGTAGTGGGGAGGGGAAGGAGACGAGGAAGGTGGGGAAGTATCTGGCTATTCAGATCTGGCCACCATACACGGCTAAAGCCATTTCAAGCAACGTTTCAATTCTGAATGGTGGTCTTACACCACTACTACTGAGAGTGTCTTCCACTCTGGGACGTGCCACAAGATCCTGCGACCTTCGGATTGTGAGTCAATATCCTTACCCCTCGACCACGGTAACCGTCTCCTGGACACATTCTTCAGATTCTACCCATTCCTTCATACCTTTTTCCTTCCCAAAACTTCCTCTCCATCCTTCTTTTCTAAAAAGACCCCCCATGCAACATCTCCAAAGAAGACATAGGCCTTGAGAGATTTTTTTTCCACACGGCCTCTTGTTTGGAGCTAATGTAAAAAAGCGCTTTCCTTCCATTCGTAGTTACTTACCTCCCTTTCAAACCATCTTCTCTTTCTTTTTGAATGCTTACTACGGAACCTAAAGCGCTAACATGCTTTACGACAATCGCGGAATTGAAAAGAAAGACAAACATTCCCTGGTTACGAATAACCCAACAATGTTTGAAAATCTCCTACTACCACCACAGAAAGCCGAAAATGTTGCTTGTATTGTGATGGAGGACTTAGCCAGCCGAGGAATCGAACACGGGACGCCCGGGTGGGACCCAAACCCGATGCCCACTCAACCACTGACCGGCCGAACTGCATGTTGGTTGATAAAGCATTATTTTAATATTCTGCTTCGGTTTCATAGATAGAATTAATTTTTTGTACCTCTGGCTCTGGCGTCATAAACTTATCAATTTAATGGCGCGTGTTTGCGTCTCTGCCAAATCGGATCCGTGATCGTATTAAAATTAAATATACGTGGGTACTTAATTGAAAATGAAAGGGGTGTGACGAAGGTTTAAGCATTATTTTTAAATAATCATTTAGCTAAGAGAATATTTTTAAGCTAACTTCTAAAGCTCATTACGGTAGGCTCTCGTGATACAAAATCTACACATTGATTTACTTTGATTCTGTTTACTTTGAGATCGTAACATTTCCATTTTAAAATATCAACTTGGAAAAAAATAAGATTTAAAAATTTAAGATGGTTTTTAAGACAGGTTCTAAACTGCGTCGAATTTCCTCTGCATTTATTAAACGTTTCATTAACTTTACAGTATCCATCATCAGGAGAAGATGCATAAAATGTCACAAATCCTGACTTAAAAATTTTTTGGTAGGAAAAATTTATCATCCAGTTTATGCTCCAAGATTTCGAATTTTAACACGTTTAATATTTGAGAATAGATACATTAAACGTTTTAAATTTAATAATAGTTAAGTAATTAAATATGTCCACTCTTATAGAAATTTCATTTCCACGTACGCAACGTACGCAATACTACGTTCTCAAGTGACTTGCACGCTTGACCTACACTCGCAACGCAAATATGAATAGTTGATGATGTAACATTATAAATCACTGTTTAACGTCTTACTAAATTTATAAATTGTTATTCCTCCATTATAACAACAAAACGTACTATAAATGTCAATATATGACAAAAGTCAAAGATAACGCATTCTTAAAAGTCAAATCAACTCTTTGGAAGGCTTTTCACAACCAGCATCTATTTTTTAGCGTGTCCCACGCTGATCTGCACATTGGCTTTGCGTGGAGAGCGAAGTATTATGTTACGTGTAAGAAGAGTGTTTCTATATTATTCATATATTTTTTTAGAAAACGTAAGGATTTTAAGGTGTCCAGATGTCTTGATGCGTTGCACAGTGTGGCCTTAACTTTCCTGCCAGGCTGTGCTGGAACATCTGTACGACCTTGTGGTATTTGCATTATGCTGAATTTTTGCGAACTGAAGTCTGCAGGGCATAGATTGACCTGATTATAGCAAATCCCCGTTACGGGGGTACGGATGAAAATAATGTCGATTAAAAGATTGTGGTGCATAGGATTATATATGTAGTTTTAATATCAATTTCAATGTAACATACGTCTTTAGTATAAGCAGTTATATGCGGTTTTGAGATCTCTCGACATATGTCTGTTAAGGTGATCCAATAGTCCAAGAAAAAAATCGAAATCGGCATACACGCCCCTTTCTGGGAGGAGTTTAAAAATTCTTGAGAAAAAGCTTTTGCAAAGGTTGGAAAAGGTATTTGAGAATTTTTTTACGCATAAAAAACATTAACTCCTTTTTTACGCATTGTTTATTGTAATAACAAGGAAATTTAAAATTGATTTCACGCAACCAAACGACGCGGAGCCTATACGTCTGTTCCCCGCTCCGGCCGGGGCAGTGCTGATAGAAAATGGGTGTAGCAAGCCAGTAGACCTTGGGTTGGCGACATAAGGTTCACTTTGAAAATCCAAATTCGTCGAATGCCGGCCGTATTGCGAAATAACAACGCGAAAATGCATATTTTATTTTGTCAATGTCGTGTTCTAAATATCTTATTTTTTTGCGATTGTCATAAAAGAATCTAAATTAGCTACATTAAACAATAAAAACATTTCCGAAAAGGGATTTATAAGTTTGAGAGTTTGCACTTAAAAATGTTTTTTTATAGACCTAATACTTATTTTTTTTAGGCTTATTAAAAGACTTGTAAAAAAATGACAGATATTTTTAAGGGCCAAGGTATGTTCTACACGCGTATTTAAATAAAGCATCTATAATACTTCTAAGTCATCAAATTTTCAAAACAAAAATACATGATTTTGTATGATTTTTCAATATTTTGCATGGCTTCATCTTAAGTAGTACATTAGAAGAGTAGCGACTGTCGCCGTTCGTGTCTAATGCACGAATGGTTACAGAAATGGCCGATGATATATGATAGTCAGCTGGGCTTCCCCAGTGACGCTTCAAAATTCTCTCTGGCTTCAAAATTACTTAGAGCATCCAATAGAACGGACGTTTGGTGCAGCCAAACGTTCATTGTGAACCTCACGATGACTTAAATAAAGTGACTTATAATCTTTATCGGAGATTCCCGAACACATATAAAGTACAAAATTAAAAATTAAAGAAGCAGTATGTTCACCCCTTCGCATTTACAAATCTTCCCATCCGCTTTAGTTATGCAATGCGTTCTGCCTTCGCAATGTTACCTTACATTACGACTATAACAGTTCGTGCAATTAAAGGCTTAACAACGACGCTAAAAGGAACATAAAATCAAAATAAACCACGTTGTTCAGCTCGTTGATGACGGGGAGAGCTCTGTGATTCATTAATCGCGGGAATAGTGGTCCAGTGCCGAATTAACAGCTATTTCTTGAGAAGAAAGGTTTGCGGTTCGTTTCCTGACTGCCATCTGCTTCCTCGTGTTGTGAAATAAATAAATGCTAATTAAAAACATTAATTAAGAATTAAACGCGACGATTATGAAAGGTTTGTGCTTTCACTCCGCTTTTACGAGTCGTGATTTGGGCTGATTTCGTTAATTTTTATAAAAAATGTATCACTTTTATTCACGACTACTTTCAAAACTTTTCCTGGAACGGACTCGAATTTTTTTAGCATTATAGAATTCCTTTTAATTAAAATGAAGCCACGCGAATAAATGCAAAATCATTTAAATTCATGTGTTTTTGGTTTGAGTATTTTTTTTTGTCTTTTTGTAAGTTTGGAAAAAAATAAAGTATCAGACCTCTAAAAATTACTTTCAAGTGCCAAAATCTCCTACTAATGAATCCATTTTCGAATAAAATTTTATAATTTAATGTGGACAATTAAGATTCTTAGAAAATAATTGAAATTTTTTTAATATTTGTGCCTAAATTTCACAAAACAATGCAATTTCGCGCTGTTTTTCGCCATAAATCAACATGAACGGCGTTCAACGAATTTGGGATTGAGAATTGAACCTTATGCCTTCCGAAAAAAAAACCCAGCTACGGTTGCGAATGGATGTCCCTAGAGTAAGTCACTTGGTTCCGTGAAATAGATTTTAAATTCCCTTGTTATTATAATAAACAATGCATAAGAAAAGAGCTAATGTTTTTCACAGGCTTTTTAATAAATCAACCTGCAAACACAACTCTCAAATACCTTCTCCAACCTTTCCAAATTTTATTTAGAAATTTTATTTTTTAAATTAGTTTTATTCAAAAAGTATTCTCTAGCCTTTTCAAGTATTTATAAATCCCTCCCAAAAATAGGCGGGGCCCTTCCAAATTTGAATTTTCAAGGATAAGTGGATCACCGTAGCGAATTATGAACTAACAGGTCGATTACCACTTTAGACTAGTCCCACTAGCTCCGGAAAGTTGGGAGCAGTTTTTTTGTGTGGTACCTATTTACACATTCTTTTACTACCCTAATTTTCTTGCTGTGTGGAGTTAAATAAAATGTTAGGTACCTACTTATATGATTCTCGGTTTTCAGGCTATCGGGCAGGACTGTAAATTACGTGTACACCCATTTGGTACACGCATCGTTTCCCGATTTCAGTTTTATTGAATTAGTGGATAATTAATTATGTTGTGCTGTTTTTTTTTACATTAGCTTCACACAGGAGGCCCTGAGGAAAATAATTCCTCTCACGGCCTACGTCATCTTTGGCGATGCTGTGTGGAGGGTCTTTTTAGAGAAAGAAGGAGAAGAAGTTCTGATAGGAAGGTACAAGGGATGGGTAAAAATCTGGTGGTCAATGTGTCCAGTAGTGACGGGCGTATGAATCCATACCTCCCACTGAAGTGCAAGGCGATGGGTCGAGAGAGTCCTGCTGGAGAAGTGAAATGTCTCCATCATCAAGATTCTCCCGATCCTGCCCGCCACGCAGAAAGCGAGCAAAAGCATTCACCACCAAGACCAATTTCACCCCATAAACCCACCCCGGCCACCCCTGCTAAGTCACCGAACGTAACAACCCAATTTGCGTGCCCTATGGTAGGGGTGTTGGTTATCCAATAAATGATTCTCGTTGCAGCGGTACCCACACTCTCCTCTCAAATTGAAAACGTTTATATTAATGTTTTTTGTATTTGTGTTTGCTTAGTCCATTTTGTAAAGATTTTATAGATTAAAAGGCATAACATGCTATATTCGTACAATTTGCTTCAAATATATATTTTTGGTAGAGTTTTTTCTTAAAAAATTTCTGCGTTTTTTGCCGTTCTAGTTTTGGTTCTTACCTATGCGAAAAACTAAAATTTACGTTATCGAAATCTGCAATCTTAAAATTTTCGTTATCGCCACGTGTACAGCACAAGGTACGGCGTTTAAAGTCTCGATGGCATTCAACCCAAAGACCAATATAAAAAGTGGTCCAGGGCGGAGATTCTGCAGTTTGTATCCAAAGGGGTAACAAGTACCGTAAAATGGGGTGAATTTAATCAATTTTCAACTTTGAAGCAAAATATAGTTTTTTACCTTGAAAAATTAAAAGTCATGTGTAGTTTACGGTGACCGGACAACTCGGAATGAAATCAACTCAGAACCATCTCAGATAAGTCGTTTAGGGTGATAAAAAAACATATTAAAAAAATGGTTAAATAGGTTAAGTTAGGTAAGGGTTATCGGCTATTTTAAAATAATTTTTTTCATAGCTTTTAATGATTTTTCAAGAAGGTGTTAAGTTTACTTTATTCTCATAGGCATGGAACCCTAGTTTACATGTTAAAACTATCGTAATAAATGTTAAAAAATGTTTAATTAGTGTTTGGTGGTCAAAATAAAATACGGTGATCGAAGTCACCTTACGGATCGGGGCGAATTCGATACACATTTTTTTAAGCTTATCAACATTACGCCAATCCTAAAAAAAAAAGAAAAAAATGGATTTCGAATTTGTATGTACCTAGTTGTATAACTATCGTTGAATATATCACGATAAAACAAAATATGCTTTACAATGTAGAGATATAAACGTTGAGGAATTCATAAAATTAATTTAAGTACATTCATGATTAAACCACCAATATGTTTCGAATTTAACTAGAAATCAACTAATTTTACAATTATTTTCGGAACGCCTTTTACATCGTCTTTTAATTGTATGTCTATGAAAAATGCTCTACATTATCTAGATACAATGGACTTCGTTTCCTGCTTTTCCCATTATTCTATAAACTGTATTTTTACTGATGACACGCTACCCAGATCCATTATAATATAATAAACACTTACTGATGTCTCCGATCTTTACCCAGTATATTTTTAAACAGATAAATACAGTGACCTTCATCTTGATTTGAAAGTCAAGTGAGCAAAATTTCATCAATCCCACCCACACACACTTCTTTGTATAAACATATTATAAAGCCATCCAATTTGGGAGGCGGGAATGGGTACCGCCGCCCCGGGAACCTTTATTGGATAACCAACACCTCTGCCATAGGTCACCCCAAGTGGTTCGCTACGTTTGGTGATTTAGCAGGGGTGCCCGGGTTCATGTGGGGCGGTTTGTCCTGGCGGATGACCGGGACACTGAACCCCAGATTCCTACCCACCCCTTAAACCCTTTTCCTTCCCAGAACTCTCCTCCCTAAAAAAACTCCTTTTCTAAAAAAAAAACCTCCACACAGCATCCTCAAAGATGACATAGGCCCTGAGGGAAATTATTTTTCTCAGGGCCTCCTGTGTGGAGCTCATGTAAAAAAAAAAATCCAACCAGTTTTGGTTATTTACTTTGAGGTATTATGCCGTGTTACGCTACCTCCTTCTTTAGCAAGTGTTTTGGTAGAGTTTCAGTGTCCATCAATAGAGCAGATTTAATCTATTGGAATCTTATTTAATCAAATGTAATCGATAATACGCCAAAACGGCATAACACCTAAAAATAAATTAGGATATATCTTTGGGCCGTGCAAATCTCAAACCATATCTTATCGAACCAGTGTTCTTAATAAACTCCACTTTTCTCGAAAAAAAATCGTTAAATCTGAAAGAAGCTAGTAATTTCTGAGCGGTCACAAGAATTATGTAGATTTCCGCGATTTTCAAAGTCGCCCCTCTATTCAAGTCACCCTATATTACAATGACTATGGAGAGGACGATATTATAGCGACCCTAACAAGAACTTGTAACTTGTCGCAGCGGTGTCGGAGGAATTCCCCGAGTGGCACTTTGGAGCCCAAAGAAATGTTAAGTTATTTGGTGTTTATGTAAGTTGGAGCTAATGTTTTGGAGTGTAGTTCGATTGGCGCTGTATGCTTTTTGCCTACTTCTCTGGGTATGTGAAGGACAAAGGACATTGATTACTAACGTGTGATTTTTTACAGAGTGGAAAAACTATTAAGATAAAAAATATTATCGACTGTAACAAGAATAATGCCATGTTATATAACGTTTCATATCTAAATATCGGTGAATGCGTGAATTATGAATCATGTTTATACAATTCGTTCGCTGCGGATGCGAATAATAAAAAAACCAACAGTACAATGAACTGCCCAATATGCCTTATGGGGAGAAGGTTTGAAGGAGGCAAAAAATCACCTGGACAATACTGCGAATATCAACAACTCTTGAACAAGGTGAAAATATACATCATAATAATTTCATTTTGTTTTATTTTAACTTTTTATGAGTAAAACCTCAAATTGTAATATTCAATTAAATGAAGACACTATGAGCGAAACTCTGGGACCAGAGGTGTAAATATCTTTTTCTGATTTTTCTGTTTCCAGATTTTCGATTGAGTTTCGCTCATAGTGTCTTCATTTAATCAAATAATAATTTCAATTTGGGATGCGGATATGGGTACAGCCGTACAAGGAACCATTTATTGGATAACCAAAACCACTGCCATAGATACGATTTTAGATTGTCATTGCCAAAAGTATTTTTGCCTATGGTTTGTCGGACAGTGTCCGTCATCAGGGCAGATGTGGTAATGATGATGGACACTATAACGCTGTCCAAAACATGGATTTTGGTCAACCATCTTGACAAACGGATGGGATCGGGTGGGAATGCTATCCTAGTTTTCAGAGGAACTAACGTCATTAACCCCCTCGGCACTAGTGCATAGAACATGCCAAAAGCGCTCAAAATATGTACACGGTTGACATTTGTCGCTTCTTCGACTCGTTCTTGATTTCAACAACTCAGCTGTGTACGATTTGCCGACCTCTCCTTCCTACAACATGGCTCTCTTCAAGACAAATGTTCATTCCTCCTTCTCTTCAAAAAGACCCTCCACACAGCATCTCAGATGACATAGGCCCTGTGGGAAATTATTTTCATCGGGCCTCCTGTGTGGAGTTAATTTAAAAAAAAAAATACAAAACTTGTAGCATTGATAATATCCATGTTTATGTCCTACACACGGATTTTGTGCCAAACAGAGCTAAGCTGATATATTCCAACTAAGCCGAGCTTAAAAGCAACCGATATACGAAGCCGATTTCACTTAGTTATCTTTACAAGAGGCGATCATGAAACTGTGTGATTAGACCATAGGTATCTAAGCACCTGCCGTCGCAATTCGTTGACTATTTCGAATTACTTTCAAACCGACAAATAAATAAAAACTGTAGGCCACGACAGAATGGAACAGATAGCAATCTGGAACTAACCGTTTACCCGTGTCACGTCTGTTTTATGGCCAACTCAGCCAACCAGAAGACAAATGAATCAAGATGTTATTATTAGGGTGCAAAATACATTTAATTTATTGCTTTCAACTCAAAAGCCCTAACTCCCTAAGCGCATTTTGATTAATAGTTTACCAGCATTTATTTGTATCAAATTTTAGTTTTTCATTTTTTTTATTACTATCGTTTGGGCAGGTGACTTTAAGACCAAATAAGCGAAATGATTCAGAAGTACGACCAAGCTTCAGTCAGTGCTGTCGCTAAGTAAACTTCACTGCTTAGAATAGTCTAATCATTTTTTTTTATTGAATCTTTAAGTTTTGACGTGGGTTGGTAGGTGCACTGTTGCTGATGACCCACCATAGAGACGGGTTTTAATATGTACTACTTCCCGGCATGCGTTGTTATGCCACTTAATAAAGAAATTGTTTCTCCCTGCGTGTCCTTTTCCATTTGTCTCGTTCCCCTTTCGCCTCCTTTTCCTCTTCCGCGTCCCCTTCCCATCTCGCGTTCCCACTCCGTCTTCCTTCTCCCCACTCCCCTCGCCGTCTTCCCCCATTCCGCGAACCTCCTTCCGAGTTCCCATCCCCCCTCCCTTCCCCTCCTTTCTCCCGGATTCGCCTGCCCCTTCCCGCGGGGGGAGGCGAATCCCCCCCGCGAGTTCCTCTCCCCCCGCCCGAGTTCCTCTCCCCCCTCCCGGGTTCTCCTCCCCTCCCCTCACCTCACCGCATTCCATACATTCTTTAATTTTTAACAAAACACGAAAAAATATCATTTTAGTTCTTTTGCCGTACTATGAACGATAAAGCAAAATTTTTGTTATTGATTGTTGCTATTAGTGACACTCTCTGTATATTTTATTGCGATTAAATGGTAAATTATTTAGTTATCTTCAATTATTGATGGAGATTGCTGCTTTTGTTCTGTCTCTCTGATTGGCCCATAGGGACATTGCTCTTTTTGTTCCGTTCTCTGCAATACCCTAATGGAGATAGCCTTTTTTGTTGCAGAAATATTTGTTGTATTTATTTAAAAATTTATGGAATTCTGTCATTTGCACTCTGATCTTTGCAGCTGTTGATATTATTTTTGTTTCTATCCATCAAACTCTTTTTAGACCAATGGTGGAGATTGCTTATTTTAACACGCCTCATTTATACGATGTTACTAACTATACCTAACTTTATCCATTATTGCAACAGCATTTTAAAATTATATGCAAGCGATTTAAAATAAAATAACGTGCCCTTTATTCCATCGACCTCGAGTAATAATTATACGTAGCCTTAATTACCGTTTTATTTTAGGGCACATTTCCAAAGAAACCATGACACATTTTGACATTTCCACGCTAATGCCCAGAGCTAGAGCTATGAAATCATAACGCTTAAGTCGCAAATAAATCAAAACAAAACCCGCCTACGAAAAACCGAAATGTAAATGTAAATGAACTTATAATGCATCTTATCTGGGGAATATCTGACTTTTCAAATGCTCCTAGTTTTATATTTTTAATCGTTCAGCGTTCAGCTACGTTGATTTGCATAACCGTGTGTGTTTTTATTTGGTGGGTTGCTCATTGACTCGATGGGTATAGTTTGTTGCGTAGTGTGACTCTGGCTATTGTGGTTTGTGAGGAAAGTTATCTTGATCCGTGCGCCGAAAATATTTCCGCTTTAAAATAAAATCCAAATAACTGAAATATTTCTAAGCGTATCAGAAAACTAAAAATTGTTTTAGAAAGGTGATAAAAAAGCCTTCTAATTTTATAAATTTAAACAAACGTTACATTTTTGAAATACGAAAATTATGCATGCAAACATAAAAAAGATTTAAAAATGGCTCACCTCACGTTTTGTTCGAACTAAAATTACGGATAACGATAAAAATAAAAAACACATTCGTTTTTTATTAGACAAATTGGAAACCTTATTTTCACCTCACTATTTTATCATTCCATATAAAGATAATTATGATTTCATAAAGGTCAACATTTTACTTCTTCTTTGGTTTATTTTTATTTTGGAATATATAGCGTAATGTTTTTTCTTCCTAACACCGTTTATATCATATTTTTCACTATGATAGTAAGGGAGACACAACGATTTCTGTGAAACCTATAAGAGTTGTTCCGAAAACCGAACAAATTAGCCTGACGGACAAAAATAATTTTTTTATCTAAAAATCAATGAAACACGTATATTCGAGGTCTGTATACCTTAACAAACAATTCACAAAATATGATAAAATTTTAAATTCTTATTTAAATTAACGTTATAACGTTTTTCAATCTACTATTTTTTTATACATACTCGTAGTAATAACAGAAAACAGATGATTTTTGTATTCTAATTATTGTTTGTATTCATTTACGGTGAAAACGCTAGTAACCAGATAAATGTTTTTTTTATGTGTACACCGCACAAGAGTCCCAACTACTGCCGACCGTGATTTTTACTACGGCTCGTGATTTTTGAGTGTGATGGAGTGCTAATAAAAAAATTTAAATTTTGGTTGTGTTGTAGCCGAACACTTTGTTATTCAAAATTACGGTTTTTTAATTAAGATTTTCAGGATATCCATGTGCAGTGCACCGCCAAACTGACATTTCCTGAAAAACTTCATACAAAAAACCTAATTTCGAAATAAAAAATATAAACGTTTTCGGCTACATTAATATTAATAATGCCATATTTATAAAATATTTAGGAATTATTAATACAAACAAAAAAAATCCAAATTAGTAAGATTAAGTAAAAACTTGAAATCGGCGCATTGTCCTTATGGAGTAAAAATGCAAATTCGATAGCTTTGTCGCATGTTTGGACACCGTGCGCGCGTTAGTCGAGACACTACCCGAAACCAACCCCCTCCCCACCCCTCTCCACTCAAAAGAACAGAACAGGGTTAGTACAAGGCATTATTTATCTTGGGCTCTTTCAAAATTGCAACTTTTCCATATAAAATTGAGTGTACGATTATGATTTTACCAGCTTCTAATTATCCATTGTCGAGCATTGGATTATGACCGTATGGTAGTTTTACAGCCTTTATTGAATACACTCCACTGCTTTTTACTACCTGACTTCATCCCAGTTTAAAAATCATATTTGTATTGTCCAATAATTCTACAAATCACAAAAAATAATTTGGGTTCTTCTCCGTCCTCTCGTTCCCACTGCAATTCCTCTTCTTGCTTGTCCACGCGTTGAGTATTCTATCTCGCTTAGTGTTGTATGAAGCTTTTTCATACAACTGGACATAACGCAGTATTGTCAGATATGAAATTCACAAAATTTATTAAAAATAAGATTAAGGCGACGCTTCCCGGCACAAAAAGAAGAAGATGGAGAGATATGTAATTGCGGATGCTGGACAGAGCGCGGTAATATTTTCAATGATAAAATCGAAGTGAAAATTATGAAAATGCTTAACAAAACATGACTCGTTTAAAATAGAGCAAAAATCTCGTGGAAGGTATCTTAAGTATCCTTTAAAGAAACATTGTGAATTTTTTTACAAATATAACTTGTAAAATAATACAAATAACTTGTTTTAAATAATTTTCGGAGCATACTTTGCGATTTTTTTCTATCGATGGAATTTCATATAATTTGGGTTTCGGCCTGGAATGTATCTAGATATTATCTTAAAAAATAACATATATTTTTTTAAGAGCTTAAAAACTTCAAATATTTAAGGGAGAAATGTAAGAAATCGGTAGAAATTCGGATAGCGGCGGCTTAAACAAGCTTAAACGGTTTACAAAAGTCATACAAATAAATTTTTCTGGATTTTAATCGTTTGGAAATCGTATTTCACGAAATGTTTTTCACGGATTTATTTTATTATAAGGTCTGTCGAATGTTTATCATTCTTGTTAGATGGACGAACCAGATACATGCAAATTCTTTTTTTTTTTTACTGAAGCTCTCATTCCTAAGATATAAAAGTGGTGGCCTTAGTGGATCTCTACGGTACGGTTCCCATTGTTTAAGAAATCAAACATTACATGTTTCTAAGGTAACATTAATTAGTAAAGTTAGAAACATTATTTATTCCCCTCTTGTCAGTGTGTTAACAGGACCTAAACAATATAAGATATTTAAATACGTCATTAACAGTGACGTTATAATTAAATAATTAAGAAAACATTAATAATGTGGGGAAAATAGATGTACCCCACAGAATAGAGAATCTATTTTCATAATTATTTTCTCACAAAATTGGTTTAGCCGGTTATAAGTCATTTTTAGCACTACAAAAATTGAACTTGAGGGGGAGGGGGGCAAATAAAATCACATAAAAAAGTCGTCTCAAAGTGTTCTAACCACAGTTTGAAAATGGCTTTGAACAAAAACAATTAAGTCACTTTTGGAAATCCAGTTTTATATCTGCGCCGTCCTTGTTGTAGTATTAAGTGGCACCCTCCGGGCTTTAGTCTCTAAGGTGGCCCATTTAAGTCCGGCCCTGCCAATGAATGATCACCGTAAAGCGATAAAACCTGCCACCAAGTAGCGTTAACACGTTTACGTGAGCATAAAAATCACTTTTTGCCAAATCCGCCGTTTGCGAAATTCAATGTTCACCAGATTCGTTGTTTTTACTAAATCGACCTTTTGTGAAGTCCACTTTTGCTGAAAACTTCATTCACTAATAAGATAGATAAATATAATTTGCTAAAACCGAAAAAAATTTCAAATTACTTATGTGTTTGGTTAACAAATTGAAACATTGGTTATTTCACGATTTTCTACCAATTTCGTTAGTTGTGATTTAGGTCCAAGATCCAAAATTATAAAGAAAAAAACAGAAGCTAAGTAGCTAACATACATTTAGGAAATAATTTTCAATTTAACCCTTCCGTAACCAACAGGGGTACCAAAAATCTGCAAAGCTGCTATCCTTCACATATAATGTTAAATTTTGTTTTTAAAACAGTTTGGGTATTTTGTATTCCTACAGAACATATAAATGCAGAGTCTACCATAAAAAACTTAAGCACAAGATTAAAACAGAGCATTTTTTTAAATTTAGGCATCATTTCTTGACACAAATAATATTTCTTGAACGCTGGAATCATACCACGGTTGTTACCACCATTATACGAGCAGCCGGGTGTTTTTTAAGGGAATAACGCAAGAGTCCCAAAGCTCCCAACCACCTTGAGTCAATGAGACTATGGCATCACCAATCAGGATGGGTTTTAACGGTAAGTGGGGAGGAAAAGAAGATGGGGAATAGAAGGTTGAAACAACCTGACTATTAAGGTCTAGTCACCAAAAACAATGGTGAGTCTCAAGGTGAATCTTACACCAGGCCGATAATGAGAGTATCGTCCCCGTTCACTGCAAATGTACTACATAATATTTGAATTAATTAGATGTGAAATAACACAAATTAATCAAATGAAATTTGAACGGCTAAAGCCATTTCAAGTAAATTGTCAATTATAATTGGTTGTCTTACACCAGTGCGGTATCTTCCACTCTTGCGCGTGATGTGCGCCTTCTCCGTCGCTCGCGCTATTACCAAAGCTGCGTGAGGGGATAAGATAACATTTCTTTTGTTCAGTCTGTCCAAACACAACCGTTGGCCGGAGGCCACGTTCGTTGACAAAGGGAAGAGGTTTTTATTCATAAAATTAACTATATAATCATAATTATTTCATGAAAACACATTTAAAGTGTAAGCGATAAGAATAATTTCGAAGATAATAATTTATAAAATGTGTGGGGTAACAGAGTCACCTCTCATAGCAAACCAAGTTTTGTTTTTCACTGGCAAGCCGAAGGTTAAGTAAATATGTGTTCATAATTAACATCAACAAGGCGGTTAACTTTTTTACGAATTCAATGTTGAATATTCATGAAACGTGTTAGTTTAAGTGACATTAAAATTTGGCATATTATACGGCGTTTATGAGAGTATTGAAAGTATTACCAAAGACATGACAAACTCAAAGCAAAAAAGTTATTTCTTCAAGAACAAAAATAAATATTTGTAATACTTCGTCACGAAAAAAAATATTGTGTGTCATTGAAGAAGAAGATAACACATATAATCTAAATGAAAATATGAAAGAAAACAAGACACATAAAAACAGAAAAAAAACAATGGTCGCAACTGGGACTCGAACCCAGACCTCTCGCCTAACCGGGACGTGCGCGTTTTCCAATATCGCTATTGCCACCTTCTGTCAAACCGTAATATTTGTCAATCTCATATTTCAAATATTTAGAATCATTAATATTATCTTCAACTAGTTCTTTTTCCATATTATAGGCAACTACTCTTTTTATTGGAAACAATCATTCTAAGAATTGGTTTGTAACCTGAATAGCGTCTCGGATAAAATTTCCATCTAAGAATTGTGTGAATTATTATTTTCCTCGAAATATGTTTAGCAGGTAAGTGAAAGTGTTGAATCGTGTGCAGGGACTTGGGGTGAGCAGCGGCAGAGTGGGTGGGAGGTCACCAATAAGGGACCGAAAACTAAAGCATAATAGTACATGCGGCCGCCGTGAATAATAATTGGCTGAGGTGCTACTCAATGATGGTGGACGTCGCAGTTGACCCGACTCATGAACTGCTATAGAGGATGTGTTCCATTAGTAGTTTTAGGAGTATTTTTTGTATTGTTAAGATTCCCCGCATTACGAAATTATTTGAGTGAAGCTAAAGAAATCTAAAAGCAAGCAATACTATACTCGAAATTAATAGATTACTTAGTTTTAACCACGTTTATTGTTTTTAAAAAACCGACATGTTTCGTGAGCAATGCTAACTTCCTCAGAGTTAATTTAAAACTAATTGCAACAATTGACAGACTTAAAGGTGTCAATGGAAAGGTGGGAAGGGGGACGGGGGGTAATAGGTCATAATTTAAAAAGGGAACAAGTTTAATAATGGGTCTTTTAATTTTTTTTTAATTTTTAGTTATATTTTAATTCATATTGACGCATAATTCACATTGTTATTTTGTTTTAAATTAGACGAATGTATTATAAACGTTATTGTCACCTTATCTTTAGTGTTCGCTACGTTTGGTGATTTAGCAGGGGTGCCCGGGTTCATGGGGTGAGGTTTGTCTAGGTCTTGGAGGCGAATGACCAGGACACGCTTAACCCCAGATTTCTACCCACCCCTTAAACTCTTTTCCTCCCCAGAACTCTCCACCCAGCATCCCCAAAGGTGACACAGGCCCTGAAGGAAATTGCTGTCCTGATGTAAAAAAAAATCTTTCGTATCATTTCATGTAAAATGTTTATTAAAAAACTTCCAACATTTTGTGCATGTATATTCCTGTGTGTGATACTGCAGCCATCAGTCGACCCGCAGTTCCCTTCCTGACAATATCAAGGAGGATACGGTGTTTCGACTTATGTCGACAGAATAGCACTTAATCCCAAACATGGGAACACCTCAGCATAGGTTCGCCTAGTGAGGTGTTCACAAAATACTATTACTAACCTATTTACATTCAGTTACGGATCATTAACATTTTTTCTTATTCTAAACTTATTTTCTATGTACACCAATGTAATAATTTGTAAAGTGTATGTTCAAGAATAGAAATAAATAAATAAATTTTTGCCGACATCTCTGACGTCAATGTCTGTCCTCGTAAGTTTAGTAGTCACCGTTTGACCGAGATTCGTATCGGGGCCCCCGTCACCGCGCCTGAACCGTGACACGACCGGCGACGCTCTGAAATCTCTCTTCTGGTGGTCCTTCGAGCCGGACAGGATATCGCCACCTACAGCGGACCCTGCACTACCCGCACTTGCACTCTGCACTCTACACCTACAATCTACACCCTGCACTCTAGGGCTGTCCCTAGAGTGCTACGTCACCATGCCTGAACCCTGACATGACGTGAGGATCTGAAACCTATTCCTGAGCCGGGCAGGATAGTGCATAAAGCGAACCCTACACTATCTGCACTGAACTATGCACTCTACTCTCTAGAACTCTACACCCTGCACTCAAGGGCGTCCCTATCGGACATCTGGAGGGAATAGTGAAATCTTTACAATATCGGATCGGTAGGCGTAACTACCGAAGATTTTTTACCGATTTTTTAAGGACGGTTGCACTGATAAGATGATACCGATATTGACAGGGAATAAATATGAAATCGAAAAACAATGGCAACACTGGCGGATCTGTCTATGGATTAACATTCAAATGGGGTAATTTTTCGAAATCTCATGTAAACAGTGACCTTCCTCCAAATTTGAAGGTCAAGCGTGCAAAAATTCATCAACCTCAAAATAAAACTCGAATTGTTAAAAAAACAAACCCACCCGGGACACTCTTCTTTACATATCACATTATATATTATTTACATTTATATATTTATGTTGATAAAAGTGTATCCTTGTATATTTATATACATTGTACATTTATATATTTATGTTGATAAAAGTGTATCCTTGACATTAAAAATAAGGGAAAAATTACTATCTTCATTTTTTTTTTTTTTTTTTTTTTTTTTTCCTTTATTTTTCCCAAAATTTACATTTGATGCATACAATATTATAAAATAAAAAGAATAATGGGAACCCACTAAGGCGCAGCCTGTGCGTGGGTAATATAGTTGAATATATTTTATTATTGTACCTAGAAAGAACAAACAATGGGCATATAAAGCAAAAACATGATTAAAATTTGTCTAAACAGCTTTGCACAAAATGAGCATACATTAAGTGAAGTAGTGTAACAATAATGGTATAATGTAACAAATAAGTGCATAATATAACAATAATGGAATAGTGTAACAATAAGTGCATAATGTATTAATAAGTGTACTGTTTGTGAAAAAACAATAAAGTGAAACAAATTAAGCAAACAATGTTTCAATATTTACATTGTCAAGCCACGACTTCAACTCTTTTACGTATTGCAGAAGTTTAGTTGTCACTTGAATATTTTTCGGTAAAAGATTGAAAGTACGAGGTCCAATGAAACTGCTGTGAGTTTGCATTTGTTTGGTATTCGTTTGGGGGGTATAAAAAACATTATTATTTCTAATGTTGATTCTATTTTCATTTTTTTCGAATTTGTTTTGGTTTTTAAAGATATATTTCATAGTTTGCAGTATAAATAGTTTACGGAGACTGAATAGTTTAGCTTCTTTGTATAGTGCATCTGTCGAAAATGTTGTGTTTCTATTGTACATAACTTTGATAATATAATTTTGAGTTATTTGTAAAGGTTTTATAAATACATCAAGCGCACCACCCCATCCTATTATTCCGTATATGAGTGAAGATTGCACCAGAGAAAAATAAATCATTTTTAATTTTTCAATATTAAGTACTTCTTTAAGTCTGTAAAATAAGTAAGTAAGGTATCTTAATTTAGAAACGGTATTATTAATTTGTGATTGCCAATTTAAATTTGTATCAATATAAATACCCAAATATTTGATTTTTTCAACTTTTCCAAGTTCAAAGCAAGAAGAGCATGTTACTTGATTACAGTTAGCATTGTGTATTCTAATTTTTAGGTTATTGGGGGGTTTGTTTTTACTGTTTTTATAAAAAGTTAGGTAAAAAGTTTTGCTGTAATTTAAGAAGAGTCTATTACTTTTTAGCCATGATGATACATATGCAATACATTTTGTTGCATTCAAAAAAGTTTCAAGCCAGGATTTTCCATTTACTATTATTGCTGTATCATCAGCGTAAGACACAATTTCACCAGGGATTACAACATTACATAAATCATTTATATATATTAGAAACAGAATTGGGCCGAGAACAGTTCCCTGTGGTACTCCGTTTTTTATCCTTGTTTCTGTACTATAAAAATTCCCTATTTTTGTTTTTTGTTTTCTGTCTTTAAGGTAGTTAGTTAGAATTTTTAGTGTATCCTTTTTGAAACCTATTTGATTAATTTTTTTTATAAGTAGATTGTGATTTACCGTGTCAAAAGCTTTTCTCAAGTCTAAAAATATAGCTAAACTTTTTTTATTTTGATCAACAGATGTGTATAATTTTTTTGTCAGATCGAATATTGCATCTTCAGTGCTTAGTTTACTTCTGAAGCCATATTGATTTTGGGACAGAATTTTGTTTTGTTCTAGGTAATTCATTATTCTACTTTTGATACATTTTTCAAATATTTTTGAAAGATTTGAAACTAGGGAAATAGGTCTGTAATTGTCTAATATGAGCGTTTCACCCGATTTGTGTATTGGAATTATGGTGGAGATTTTAAATTGTTCTGGAAAATGTCCCTCTTTTAGGGATATATTAAAAATATGTTGTAATGGAGTTAAAATGTATTGTTTTATTTTTTTTAGTGTGTAGCCTGCTAAACCATCAATTCCTGTAGAATTGGTTGATTTTAGACCGTCAATGTGTTTTTCAATTTCATTTGTTGTGATGGGTGAAAAATATTCTAAGGTGTTAATTGAATCGAAAGTTGATACTAAATCTACGGGCGTTGTATTATCAATTTTACTAGAAGATTCAAGGACTTGATCTACTACATTTGTGAAGAAGTTGTTAAAGTTTTCTGCAATTGCTGATTTGTCAGTTATAATATTGTTATTTATTTTAATCTCATTTACATCAGTTGATGCTATTTTTTTTTTGTTCGTTATTTCGTTAATAATATTCCACGTTTTCTTAGTATCATTTTTTGCTTTATCAATTTGTTCACAATAGTATTTTTTTTTACAACTTCTTATTAATCTATTTAGTAAATTTCTGTACAATAAATATTTAGTTTTTATAAACGACATTGTTTTTACATTATTTTTTTGACAGGCTCTTTGATAATTTAACATCTCTCTGTATAGTTTATCTCTTTGTTTAATGGAGACTATTAGTCCTACAGTGATCCAAGGCTTAATTTTTTTATATTTTCTCTTAGAGATAACAATTTTACGCGTACTTTTCGAAATATAATCTTGTAGAGTTTTATAAAACAATTCTAATGCTGAATGTGGGTTAGCTATTGAAAGTATATTGTCCCATTTTTCTGAATGAAGTAGATTGTTTAATGTGACGTAATTAATATCATTTTTTTCAACAGTATCAGAATATTCTTTTGAATTCGCGGTTAAAATGTTGTGTCCGTAAAATGTTGGGTAGTGGTCAGTAATGTTTGTTTTTAGTGTTGAAGATGTAGTTATAACGTGTTTGTGTGTTTTGACAAATATGTGATCTAGAGTCGTGGAATTATTTAGATTTTCTCTTGTTGGGGAATTTATGTATGACTGATATCCTGCACATGACAAGCAATCTAAGTATTCATTAATGGAATTTGTTCTTTTATTATTTTCATTTATATTTATATTGATGTCACCAGCTAATATTGCAGAGTTGAAGTTATTTCTGTTAGTCAATTTTAAAAGCGAAGTAAGTTCGTTAGTAAAAAGAGACTCATTTAATGAAGGTGATCTATATATAGCTAAAAGCAAATAGTTACAGTTTTTGTGGTTAAATGTTATTTTGATTGCATTTGCTGTTTTAAAGTTTAAAATTTCGTAGGCAGTTATCTTGAGACAATTTTTTATAAATACGGTGATTCCATCGTGCCCAGTGTGTTTACATTCAGAAGAAATGGTAACATATCCTGGAATGTTGTAAGGAATTACCTCTTTCATCTGTGTTTCTGTTAAAACAACAACGCTAGGAGAAAAATCTAGGCTATCGAGTAAGATACAAAGTTCGTCAAAGTGTTTTCTTAAGCTTCTTATGTTCATATTAAGAACTGAAAAATGTATATCTTTAAAGTGATTATTTAGTTCTGTTGTATTTTGACAAATATAATTTTCATACAAAAAATTTTCATCAGCCATGTTTAAAGATAGAAGTTATTAGCTCGTATAATATGGTTACATAATCCTTTATTCCGATGGAATGTCTTCGGGCTGTCTTATATGGATGATTGGAGCTGTTTCATCCCTTCTCATCATTATATTTCCGTTTTTTGCCCAAATGAATTTGTAGCCTAGTCTTGAAGATTTCGCAAGGAACAGAAGGTGTTTGTTATGTTGTGACAGTTGTTCATTAATGTAAACTATGTTATCTTCCGGAAAATTAATTTTTTTTGTGGACAAAACACCATATTTTCTCTTTTGGGCGATAATTTGGTCCTTCGTTTCTTTATTTTGAAATGATACAACTATGGCTGGATACTTGTTAAGCGGATTTCTGTTTTTAATTCTGTAAGTATTTGTTATTTTTGAAGATTCTATTTCACATTTTATGGTATCCAGTATATTGTTGACTATTTTTGTTGTGTTTTCATTTTCTTTAAAAGGAACTCCTTGTATTTCAATGTTATTTTGTTTCTGAAATTGCTCCAGTTTGTTTAATTGAATTTTTATTTCCTTGTTTTCTGTTTGTAGTTGTTTAATAATCGTATCTTTTTTTGAATTTTTTTCTTCGTATTCATCGATTTTATTGCAGCAGAATTCTACAGATTTTTTAAGGTCTCTGAGCTCACTTTTAATTTGTTCTTTGAAAGATTTCAATAATTGTTCTGATAAATCTTCGAATTTTTTTTCCATGAATTTAATCATTTTGTTAGTGTTGTAGTCTTCCTCTGAATCGCTAGATGGGGCTTTTTTTGTAGCTTTCTTCTGTCTATTCATCTTAATGTTTTTGGTGTATGATTTGATTTAGAAAAACTCTGCGTATAGCTCGGGTAACGCTGGGGACTCCAGTTATTGGACTAGTGTAATCGCAAGACGTAAAACACAGCATTTAAAAATCGTAAAAAAGATACCTGTCGAAAAGAGCTATTAAATAAAAGATGTCGCCACCTTTTTTAGTATTGTCCCCAGTCCCCTGTCCGGTGTTTAGTGAGTGTGTAGTGGTTCGCAGGCTGCGGGCGGCCGTGTTCCTTAAATGAAGATGTGATCTAACATCTACCGAAACGCTGATTTATTCAGGCGCTGAACCGAGGGAGGTCTATTGGGTGCGATCGTTTAGTTACCGGACTGATTTTATGAATTTAGTTCGATTATAATTATCAAACAGTACAATTTCATGTTTGTCTTATTTTTACAGTTATTTGTTTATTATAAAGCTACATAGCCCGTGATGTAAATGACAAGACGAGCTGAAAAAGCTTGCTTTTCGATCTTCGTCTTTTATTTACTGATTGATGTTCACCAAATATATAAGGCGTTAAGGGATGCACTTATATGAGTGGTTCGCTGCGTTTGGTAATTTAGCAGCGGTGCCCGGGCTCATGGGGTGAGGTTTGTCTAGGTCTTGGAGGTGGATGACCAAGACACACTGAACCCCAGATTCCTAACCAACACTTAAACCCTTTTCCTTCCCAGAACTCTCCTCTCCTTCCTTTCCTTAAAAAAAACCCTCCACACAGCATCCCCAAGGATGAAATAGGCCCTGAGGGAAATTATTTTCCTCAGGGCCTCCTATGTGGAGCTCATGTAAAAAAAAACAAAACTTGAGTTACTTTAACTAGAGATTCCGGACCTTATTTGTAGTAAAAAATGTTAATGTAATTTTAGTATGGTGATTACTCGGCTGAGTATGCTGATGACATGTGTAAGAAATAATTTATTTTTTTGGTTTTGAAGTGAAAAAATTATAAAAAAAAGAAAAGTCACCGGAGATAAAATTTCATTTACATTTTTTACAGCAAATACTGTCCAGAATCACTGCTTAAAGTAAGTCAAGTACGTCCCGTAACAATAACTTTCGGCAAATAATTAAGTCAATCTAATGGTAAATTCTTAAGTAAGTAATTTTTCTGATTTATTTCTGAAAATTGCATTTAATAAATCATTCCCGGAACCTTCAAGGCATCCTTACTCCCACTCTCCATTCTCACCGCTCTGAGTAGCCCACAAATGAAGCCCCCAGACCCCAGAGGCTAAATTTATGAGCTTTGCAGCGGACGATTTGGCGCGCTTTTCGTTTGACGTTCGGGCCCCTGTTAAAAAAACGTGTAAACTGTAAATTGAAATTCGAATTGAGAACGGTAGCATTTTTTTTTCAATTTGAGGGTTCATTTTGTTTTGGAATGTTTTTGAATGAATTGATCAATTCTATGGAATTTAATTCTTTTTGTTTTATTTTTCTTTTTGTTTTTTTAACAATATTGAATTGTTTCTGAGGCTTGGAAATCAAATTATTTTCATTAAAAACGTTCCAATATCGGCTGGTACTAGTAAGAAGTATAAAAATGTTATTTCTTTTTTTTACATTTTATCTTACAGCATTCCGAACTCTTTACTACCTTAACCAATAACATTAAAAAAATTGGGGGTGACATTGTCTCATGTCAACAGGCAGTAAAAAATAATTTAACCTTTTAATTTTGTCATTACTTTTAAAAATCTTTGGTTTTTGAGTGACTTTTTAAAGTTTAAAAGTAACAAATTACTTTTATATCTTTTACAGTTGATTAATATAATAGGTACATATTTTATATCAAACAATTATAAGATCAGAAAATAAAGTGCATTATACTTCTAACATGCAACATTACAAATTTTTAAAGATAATATTCAAAATAAAGTTGCACCCTACAACAATAACTGTTAAATACAAAAACTGTTACAAATTGTACAATAACTGTTAAAATTTGAAAAAAAAAATACATATAAAACTTTATATTACAACACATAAATACTTGTCACACATAAACATAAATAAACACGTAAACACCTCAGCACAGGTTCTCCTAGTGAGGTGTTCACGAAACATACAACAATACCTATCCACAGTTTCACCTTCACAAACCTACTTTCACAAACCTACCCTTTAAAAATAGCAGAAATCTTAGTCAAACGTCAAGACTTCCTACTGCAAAATGTAAAAAAAAAAACACACAATAGGACAGTTAAATCATAAATATCTCGGAGATAAGTTTCTTAATTCGTTACCAGAAAAAAATAGAAACATGAATACTAATATAAAAGAATTTAAAACTCACCTTAAAAATTATACTGAAAACTTGAACTGAATCATCTCAAATAAAACCAATATAATAGCACTCCCCCCACACACAAGCTCTGTTATTCATGAGGGTACATCAAATACGTCTATTATGTAACTAATTGCTGTATAAAGTTTATTTGTAATTTATGTATCTTTTCGTGACTAATAAAAAACAAAAAAATATATATATTTCACATTATGGTAATCAATAAACCAGCATTGAACATAAAAACATGTCAGTGCATTCATTTTTACAGAATAAATAATCCAACATATTTTTCAAAATACTTTAAATGATAAGAATTTTAATTGAGTTAGAGAAATAATTATCCTAGACTTTATATCTGATAGCAAACTAATCTTTGTATGTCATTTTAAATGTATTATAACAAACCCTTGACTTCGTTTTGAGTGCTGCAAAGGTCTTTACTAATTTAGGCACATTTATCATAAAATATCACAAGTTGCATAAAACTTTCAAAAAACAAAATAAGCACAGATTTAACAATATACTGCATTAACTGCACTGTCATGATTTAGTTCAATTAATTAATATGTTCCCAAAAGACATTTATTATATTTTACTTTAACAAATCAGGACATCGGCTTATCGAAATTCCCCGATTCCGAGACTTCATAGACTGAAATAAATATTCTGATCTGGGAGATATATTTCATCTTAAAATTAATCAATATAAATGTTATTAATTGAATTATTTTTTTTTTCTAGAAACAAATAGACCTATTATTTACCCAATATACTATTTTAGTTATTTTAAACATGTATCTACGTGGGGATACTTATTTTGTGTTCACATTTTTACCTCTTTATTTAATTTAATGTTTTTTTTTGTTTACTTATTCATTATATTCATATTTTCACTATTGTTTTAATTTTTAAGTATTAACAATAACAGTGATACAAAAAACCTTTAAAATAGAATGTAAAAGCCCACTAGGGCTTGTAATAAAGAAGATAAGATTAGATTTTAAATATTTTTTCTAAATATTTGGTACCTACATACTGTGTGGATCTAATTCAATAATGTTGTTACTTTATAATTATTTTTGTGCAATTGTCTTAAATAGTTATTTCCTGCACTATTTATAAGTATAATTCATAAATATTGTTATATATATATATATGTAAAAGCCTAAATAGGCGTATATAAATAAATAAATAAATAAATAAATAAAATATTTAATCATTGAATTAGCAATTCTCAAACTAAATTATGAAACATAAATATCAAATAATCATACGGTCGCATCTAGGAATTGAACTCAGCCTTGCCGGGGCTCCGCTCTAATCACTGTCCTAATTCGACCCTATCCCCTTCGAACATATTTGACTATTCTTCGACTAAAATCTACCAGCATTATCAAAATTTTCATAAGTCGATCCGCTAGTCCTGGACTTATTCGGAATCGGGCGGAGCAAGCGACTTTAGCGTTGACCAATCAATAGCCAACAACGGTGTTTTTTTTTTTCGCTACTACATTTTTATAGAATAAAGCAACGCCAAGAGCAAAGCACGTCTATCCGGCCCGAATTGCGGGCGGCTGCTGAGTGGGATAATACGACGCGCTTTCGTCCCTTCTGCGAATCGCAGGAGGCTGAAATTTGCAGTTGGGTAACGCCTCTTTTAATTTCCTGTAAAAGAACATCGACAAAGTTCACGTTTTACTTTTTTTTGTAAAGTTCAGGTATAAATATCATTTTTTTTGCGATTATCATAAAAAAAACTGAATTTCCCACATTATACAATAAAATTATATCCGAAAAAGAGTTTATAAATAGGAGACTTTGCCCTTGAAAGTGTTTTTTTATAGACCTAATACTTTATTTTTTTCAAGGCTTATTAAAAGACTTATAAAAAAAATGACCGATATTTTAAAGGCCAAGATATGTTCTACACGCAGTATTTAATTGAAACACCTATAATACTTTTAAGAGATCAAATTTTCAAAACAAAAATACATGTTTTTGTATGATTTGTATTATTTCTTGCATGGCTTCATCTTAACCCATATCTTTACTGACTGATATCTTAACATATGTGTGATTGCAATATTTTACCCGAACTAAATGAAATCTGAATAGTGTCTCGGATAAATAAATCCATTTTTATTCTAAAATGCGGCATTGATTCAAATTATTCCACATGTTTAGTAAAATCGGAAAAATATCACGCAAACAATTATTTTATAGACAAACGCGTGGGTTATTTTTCTTGTAATGTCAATAAAATCCAAGTCATGCGTGTCCCAAGATGGATGTGTTTAAAAGATTGATTGTATCTATTCGTCCATTAATTCATTTAATTAACATTTAACAAGAAGAACTACAATTTATTTGGAGAATATCGGCTACTGTTGAAGACCGTAGATAAAAAGTTGTCAACGATTAAAGATTTATGGTGTATTTGTGATTTACTTTCCCTAAAATCTTATTATTTTAAGCAGTTGTCTAGTGAAGTTTTATATGGAGAAACAAGTATGGAGCTAGATTGAATGTAATTGATAGACTTAACTAGTAAGAATTTATCGGTGGGTAGGTACGAGTATATTCGTAGGACTAGATTATAAATTTAAATATACGAGTTAGGAGCTTTTTGAAAAGGAAATTGATTTTAAATAATGTTAATCAAATGGTGACCATGACAAACACGATAACTGCTTTGAGGTATTTTTTCACAAAATGGTGCTTTTTTACATTAGCTCCATCCAGGAGGCCCTGGGGAAAAAAGAATTACATCAGGGCCTATGTCATCTTTGGGTGTGTTGTATGGATAGTGTTTTTAAGGCATTTTAGGAGTGGAAGTTCTAGAAAGAAAAAGGTTTGAGGGATGGGTAGGAATCATATCAGTGTGTCCAGGAGCGACGGAGGTATGAATCCGGTGCAAAGCGATGCGTCGAGATAGTTCGGCTAGAGAGGTCTAGGTTAGGTCTCCAATCTCTCCCAGTTCGGCCCGCCTCGCAGAAGGTTAGCAAACGCATTCGCCGCCGAGACCTAGACAAATCTCAACCCAGACACTGCTCCTAAGTCAGGTATGCAAGGCATGTTCCGAGAGAATTCTGCTGGAGTGGTCAAAATGACTACCTTAATCAGGTTCTCCTGATCCGGCCTGCCACACAATTGGCGGGCAAACGCAAATAAATACATACTTTCAAGTTGGGAGGCGGATACGAGTACTGCAGCCCCGAGTAACATTTATTGGATAACCAACATCTTGTATCTATATGTATACTGTGTGGATCAAATTCAATAATATTCTTACTTTATATATATTTTTGTGTAAGTGTTTTAATAGAAGTTTCCTGCATTATTTACGAGTATAATTTTGTAAATATTGTTATGTATATGTAAAAGCCTAAATAGGCGTAAATAAATAAATAAATAAATCTCTGCCATAGGTCACCCCAAGTAGTTCGCTATGCCTAAGTAGTACCTGGGTTCACGGGTGAGCTTTGCGGCGGGCCAGATGTGTCTGCCCACCAGCTTCTACCCATCCTCTCCTTCTTTTCCTTTAAAAGACCGTCCACACAGCATCCCCAAAGATGGCATAGACCCTGAGGGAAAATATTTTCCTCAAAGTCCACTGTATGGAGCTAATGTAAAAAATAAATCGCTCTTTAAGATCCGGACAAACTTTATCCATGAATCCAGGCACCCCTGCTAAGTCACCAAACGTAGCAAACCAATTGGGGTGACCTGTAGCAGAGGTGTTGGTGATCCAATTATAGGATTGCACTAACCTTCTCGCATTCCGCAAATCAGACAATTATTATTATTTATTTTTCAGTATTTCTTCTTACATGTTATTTTTTCGACCGCCTTTCTAATTAAACGTTCGCCCTGAGTGATACTTACAATCATTAGTACGTGTTCGTGTCATTTCAGTAAGGGAACGCAGATCACAGAAAACTTCGGCGCTTCGGGATATCGAGGGCACCGGCGCGGCGATGGTCAACACACAAATGTAAATTTTACAACTATTAACTTAAGGCAAATCAAGAAATTAGTCAGGTACTTTCAACGCACATATTTTTAATAGAAAAAAGCAGAGTGTGTAATTCTAAACTTCTGTTTAAAATTAAAGTCGCTAGAAGTCGCTTTTTTTTTCTTTTGCTTGTTTTTTTAAGTGGTTTGAAGATTGGATATTGATTTCATAATATAAATATGTTTTTTTTTTTAATTTCGTAGGATTCGAACCCTCTGTCTCTGTCTCTCTGGCCGCTGAGACTTATCAGGCACCTTGCCAACTACCCTATGGAAGGCACGCGTCGAGGTGCGAATTTACCGCATTATATTAGAACCGAGTTGTGACGCATTTCTGTTTCACCCGAATTTCAAGTTACTAACGGCGCTAAAGAAGTTTCACTGCAAAACAAAACAATATTGTCTATCCAAAAGCATTTCAATATACAGAATTAAAATACAGACACTATCTTTATTTGGGTGGCTTTACAACGCATGCTGAATTCTCGCTAGTATATATATTACAGCGCCCTTAACCTTTTCGTCCCGGAACGAAAAAAATCACACATGACCCGAAGGGGGGTCACTCGGGGACCCCAATTTGTTTTGCTTATTAAAGGGTGTTAATGACATATTTTTTTGTAATTTGTTATGATAATAATTAGAGGGAAGTATATTCATCGTATTTCAGTAGTCATTTTAAAAATCGTTTGATAAATAAAGTCATAATTAATATTCTAATGAATTTAGACCATAGCGTGTATTTTTCCCTAGAAAACAGAGAAGGCGGGCCGATAGCCAGCGTAACACCTTGTTTCCGAATCTCGACTGGCGATTGGCGTTCACCGGAAGCAACTCAGACCGAATGATCTTTGACCGGCAAGCGAACATTATAGCATTGTAAAAAGAGCAAACGAGATGCGCGGTGTAAACGAACGCGATCTAGTCCTTTCCCCTAACAACTTAGAAATTACTTGCTATCGCTTAGAATTATCCCGATACATTCAGCAGATAGGGACGGGGTACGCCCGAACAGAGGGGAAGGGGGGCGGGTGGCACAGATTATTCGCCGGAATTTGTTATAAACTATTTAATTTTAAGAAAAGTAGAGATGCGATATTAATTTTTTTAATGCAGATCGATAACCAAATATTTTTTCTAGGATTACCTAAATTATTGAGTATGTGGTTTAAAAAACAACTTAGATACAGCGTAAAACTCTCGTTAGTGTAAGTGCGTTGCCCTGGTCCGGTACGGAAGTGTTAAGGTGATTTGTCACAAATTGGTGCTATAGAAATCATCCAAATGTTATTATTATTGTTACGCCACAATGAAGGGCAAGTTCTCTTCGGCATACAAGTTTTTAACCATTTGCTACCAACTTACATGTAAAGACAAACTATGTTACAGTAAAGACATGTATACACATTGTACAAAACAGAAAAAAAAACTTAATACTAAAATATTGAACAAACCAAAATCACAAAATAATTTGTCAACTGCATAAAAGCATTCACGTGCATGGCTGAGTTACCACGTAAATGTAATGAAATTAAAATGTGCCTAGGTTAACCCCCCATTCCATTTGTTCACTTTTAGTAACAGCTCATTTAGGTCTCATAGAAATCGCTGTGTCTCCTTGCTGTCACGGTGAGAAATATGATCTAAACCCGGTATGATTTTAGGTTTTCACGGCCAAAAGTATTTTTGTTATTTATTTTTGGGGTGTTATGCCGTGTTGCGCTACCTCCATCATCAGGGCAGAGGAGTAAAAAAGGGATGAGTAAAAATTTTTACTCATCTGCCCTGATGATGGACACTGTAACGCTGTCCGAAACGTTGGCTAAAGAAGGAGGTAGCGCAACACGGCATAACATCCAAAAAATAAATAACAAAAATGATCTAAACCATGTCAGAAAGACAAAACACCACGATCTGTATTCAAATCTTTAAAAATAATTAAATACCTCTATAAAACCAAAGTTTCCGACAACAATTTGAAAAAATTTATGAAATTGCTTGTGTGTTTTTTTTTTAAATTATTTACATGAAACAATAAAAAAGTGGGGTGATAATAAAGTTTGTAATACGTTTGTCTAATAAAACGGGTGTGTTTTTATTTTTTTCGTTATCCTTAATTTTAGTTTGGAAAATACGTAAGGTGAGCCATTTTTTAAATTTTTGTTTACATTCCAAAGTTTTATATTTCACAAATAAACCGTCTTACTCACGATGAATCCCTATTACGACGTAATAATGACGCATTAGCTATCCAGGGGTGGGGGCCTATACTGCTCAGATTAAAAATCTTTACTCACGAACACATTTTGTCCTGATACAACTCTAACAGGTTTTGATATTTTTAGACTGGCATCACTCTATTCCAAATCTCAAAAATGCCCTGTATTTCGCATTTTTGCGCCGCGTTGCCGACTTCACGTTCATTCAAATGTCAATATTATTTTGACGGCTCAACGGTTCGCGTTATTACATGGTTTGTAAAATGAATGCGGAAACATTAAAGAAGTAATATTAACGACAATTTTAATGAAGTAAGTATACCTACATGTTAAACATATATGTAATGTCAATTTTTCTACATATTAAAGTGACAGCCACACAAAATTTGACATGAATGCATCTGATCTCAGTAGTAATTACATTATTTTTTTGGCTCGTTATTCATATCATTTTCGTCAGGGGGTAGGCATTTTTGCCCTTCGTCATTATTTATAACGAAACTAAAATGCACTTGAATATATTTTAATTGGAAAAAATGCTTATAGTACCTATACAATTCGCATTAGATTAAGACACATTACGATGTAACTACGTATGCAACTTAAAATAATGGACTATTTTTCAGTTATAGGCAAATGATAATCACAAAGATCTAAACCAGATACAAGAACCAGAACTGGACGAGTTCGTACTAAAAGTACCGGCGACGTACATTTTCAAATCAAAGGTAAATATCGTGGCTTTATTGTTTTTTAAGATAACTTTGTATGTTGAAAGTAATATATGAAAATATCAACGGTTCTATGTGTAGTTGAACTTGAACTTACCGTAAAGATAGAATAATACCTTTGATCAAACAAAGTCGAAGAATAATACAACAGACTTTGTCATATCAAAATTGAAAGTTAAGAAAATGAGTAACTTTGTTCAATAATTAATTATGTAAACCACAAAGTGATTGATTTTTAAGAAATTAGGAAAGCTTTATGTCATATAATGTCTTTTTTCCAGAAAGTTAATTCTAACGACATGTTAAAGATGAAAATAGAAAGCACCGAGAAGATGGACTGTATGCTCAGGTTTATGAAGGAAGAGTCCAGAGCCAATATTCAGCTAAAGGAACTGGAGTCACAGACTAGAATAAGATTGATGGAGGAGCTTAATGTTCAAAATATTGATGCTAAAATGTGGACGGGAGCTAAGCAAAAGTACACATAAATAAATCTAGTTGCATTCATTTTGATATTGTGTTTTATTCTTCTGTTGTTGTGTAATATGTGTCTGTTTCAGCAAGTACATTATATTGACCAAGTAGGTACATTTTTCAAATAGTATAATATAATCTTATAGTTGGCAAATCAGAAGTTATAGATTCACATTTATGATAAAAAAAACAGAGCAACATGATACAGTCATACATATTACTAAAAATGTTGACAAATGAAGACCCGCATAGAAGCATTTCCAATCTGGTTCATGTTTGGGGCTGCTTCCGGTTCCACAACAGCACCACCACCTGCTACCGCTACTGCTTCCTCGTCGCGTTCATCATCATCTATTCCAAATTACAAATCATAGCATTAGCACATACAAAACTCTAAGAAATATCTAAAGACAGATTGTATTATAATGTTTAATTTTAACATAAACATATTTTATCATATATTTAATGTAAGAAGTGTATAATATAGTAGTGGCATAGTATAGTGTACGGTCAGGCACGGGGCACACGACGTACAGCCCCAATGATCCACAACTGTTGCTGAGGAGCATAAACTATTGTATTAAATTATTTTCTTACCTATTGAGGGTCATTCATATCGATGAATCAAGACGAGACAATCATATCAAGACAATGGAGAACTTGATGTCTTGATGGTATCATACACATACCCCGCAGCAGATACTTGTGTTGCGATAGATATTTGAGCCCTGTTGAAGGCAACTTCTCTGGGGTATCTTGGTTTCTGAACTGGGGTGAACAGATACTTCTCCCGACAGTGCACACATTACTCAGGGGAAACGTTTTATTCCTTACAACTCTGCAGAATTTGCTTGTTGTTTTTCAATGCTATGCGGCATTTTAATGTGCTGTGAAGCAAGAAATCCGTGTCCGAATTTCAGCAAAATCACATGTATCTGCGAAAAAAAATTTAAGTATAATAATATATAGCTTGTTTGGTAATCGATTTAGCTGATTTTTTCACAGGAGTGAGTATTATAAACACAATCTTACCTCGTTTTGACCCCAGTATCGTACGGCACAAAGAACCTGGAGATCAAAACATCCAAATATGGCCGTACAAATCGATTAAGCGTCTCATATTTACTTTGGCAATTCTATATTTATATCTGAAATCACTCTGTTAACGCCGCAAATGGGTCGTACCGCTTTTTATACGTTTTCCGTGCCCGTGGTGGACGAAAATTTGCTAAACCTTCGAACTTTTATCTCAGATTGTCAACAAAGTTTGACATCTCGATTAATTACGGCCGTAATAACGACGCTAACCCTGGGTGTCAGGTGGTTTAAAATCTGACAGCTGCTAATATAACGATGTTATAACGGCGGATAGAAATCGCGCATGCGCGCGACTGTCGGACCGTCATGTGAGTAACAATTTCACCTAACCCGTCCGTATTACGGCGTAATATCTTTTTTTTGCGATTATGAGTAAGACAGTATATGTTTATTTCTAATAGTACAACTTGAAGCGGGTTTCATTGTCTTTCAAAACCAGTTTTTAGTTGTCAGATACGTTTAGAAAGATTCCTTTTTTAATTTCTTTTTAATGTGAATACCTCATGCACGAGAGTCTCAGCTGTTCGCGTCTGGAGCCAGTGAGACTTTGGCATCCTCAATTCGGGTATGTGTGAGGCTGAAAATAATGGGGATGGGAAGAAGGCGTGGAAGAGGAAGGTGGGGATGTACCTGGCTATTCACATCTGGTCACCAAACACGGCTAAAGCCATGTCGAGCAATGCTTCAATTCTGAATGGTGGTCCTTACACCAGAGCGATATTGAGAGAATCTTCCACTCTGGAACCTGCCGCAAATATACTTTATATTATTTTTAATGAGTGTATTGTGAAATAACGCAAATAATCAAATAAAAATTATTTGCCCACGCCGGGATTCGACCCCTCGACATTCGAATTGCGAGTCAAGAGCCTTACCCCTCGACGTATTTGGATTTTATTACAAAGCGATCTTCTGACGGAATATACCTACCTACTAGCTGCCTGAAAGGTTAGGGTATTTACAGAAAAATATAAAAATTGAGTATGTAGTAAGAAATACCAAAAGGTAAATAAAAAATATTAAAATCTATGTTTTTATTAGAACACAAAATTGGATGAATTATTTATAAATAAAGTGTGTGTAAAATATTGTATTATATAAAAATACATTGTTGTATTTATAGAAATGTGAAATTTATGATAAATGCAAAAGTATGAGACAAAAACAAAATATGGAGTCTTTGAAAAACAGAAAATTAAAGTTGTAAGATCTTCTTCCAATCGCAATCGATAATAATTACCCAATCGGAATCGTAGCAAAACCCCTCCGCCCCGGGGGCCAATATCGTTACAGTGATAATACCCCTGACGATTCGTTTCGGTTCAATCGTACTGTCATATTAGGACCGATTAAGGACCGCAGACTCCGCTTTGTAACCACTGGAATTATTGGCAGCAATCAAAATGGGCCCGCGAGGTTAAACTTTCGTTGGGTCGCAGTCGGGGAGCAGCTTCCGAGGAATGCAAGCTTTCAAGGTAAGTTAGGTTACATTATTCAGAAGATGTTTTTGAAATGTTCATTGTGGTAGGTTGATGTATTAAACATTTAGGGGTAGGTACTTACCCATACGTTTATTAAAAAAATATACTGTTTTGTTCAAATATTTCTACGGTGCAATTTTTTTAAGGAAACGTTATATTTTTACGGCCCCATGGTCGAGGGGTACGCTAGCTTTCGACTAGCAGAAGGTAGCTAGTTCAAATCCCGGTGTGTGCAAGTAACTTTATTTGATTGAATTGTGTTATTTCACAATTTAAAATAACGTAAAGTATATTTGCGGCACGTTCCAGAGTGGAAGATACTTTCAGTATAGCCCTGGTGTAAGACCATCATTCAGATTTGAAACGTTGCTTAAAATGGCTTTATAGGGATTTTGTGGCCAGATTCCCAGTATAGCTTGCCTCGGGCATTTAAGTCTCCACGACAATCCAACCTTCCCACTGCCCATCTCCATTACGTTCCCCCTTAAAATGTGGACTCAAATAAAACGTTAAATGCAACCAAAATACAAAAAAATATAGTATTAGATACCCAAACAGAAAATCACTGCAATCAAAAATTAAACTTGAAATTATTTTACAAATACCAATCGAAAAAAAAGTACAAAAAATATAAAATTCAAGCCTTGTAAGTTGCTACAGACATCCCACACTTCGGGTAGAAAAAAAACATTCCCCAGTTACATATACACCCTCAGTTCTCCAGATATAGAGATTGAGTTCTCTGCACTTCGCTCAAATAATACGATACTACTAGAACTGAATAGCCACTTCCATTTCCATCTCCTTCCCCTCCCCGTTACCTTTAGCCTAACGACACCACAATTGGGGATGCCATGGTCTCATTGGCTCCAGGCGGTTGGGAACAGTTGGGACTCTCGTGCAGTATTCAAATGCAAAACAAAACCACGCGCTGTCTTGTTTTCTACATTATTTCCATTACAAGAATCTAAACCCTTTTATTCAACAAAACAATTATAAAATTCGTAAAGAGATGTGCTGCTGAAAATCGAGCGAAGGAGCGCAGTTATTATTACTAGTGCCATAAAATGAAAAAACATCTACAAAAGATAAATATTTATCCAATAAATGGTTTCCGGGGCAGCGGTAGTCATTCCCGCCTCCCAAATTAAAATTAACTGCGCCATAGAAATGGCCTCCATCTTTAACCGGAACGTAACATATTTTACGAAAAACCTCACTCAATTTTTTTTAATAAAAATAAACTTCGTCTCGTACACATTCGATTTTGCGTAAATAACAACAATTCCTTCATCCTGCATTCGGTACAAACTTCATAAAGAAATTTGGTATTTATTAGACTATAACATTTCCATACTAACGACATATTTCCCAGAAATTCACCCTCTTTAAACACTTGTAAATCAAAACAAAAAGCGTTTAAAAAAATCCTGTGTACTCGCTGCCTGGTAAACTTACATGCAAATTTTTGAATCGGTTCCCCGCTCCCGACACGCGTCGCGTTATCAATAATCTGAGGCGAACCGACCGACACCTGAGAATAATTGCAGACTTCGTTAAAGTACATCGTATTTCCTCATTACAGAGCAAACGCACGTCAGTAGCGTGCGCTTTGCAATACCAGTCAATTTTTGTGCAAAATTGTAACAAAAATTAAAAGAGAAGCATATGTAACTGGAAAAAGACAATTACGAGATGAATAAAACTTTGGGGAGTGTAGTTTTATTTTTTTTACATTCTCTCCAAACAGGAGGTTCGGAGGAAAATAATTCCCTATGTCATCTTTGGAAACGCTGTGTGGAGGTTCTTTTTAGGGAAAGGAATGAGAGGAAACTCTGGGATGGAAAAGGGTTTGAGGAATTTCGGGATCATTGTGTCCAGGAGTGACGGACGTATGAATCCATCCCTCCCATTATATATTATCGAGGCGATATTCCAAAAGAGTACGGCTGGAGAATTCAAAGGGACTCAATCAACCATTCTCTCCCGATCCGGCCTGCCATGCGCCTGGTGGGCACATGCATCCGCCGCCAGGTTCTGGACAAGCCTCACCCCATGAATTACACTGTGAATAAAAAAGAGACGATTGTCATTTTTTTTTTTACATTAGCTCAAAAAAGGAGGCCTGGAGAAAAACAATTTCCCTCAGGGCCTATGTCATCTTTGGGGATGCTGTGTGGCTTATACGGAGGCTACTGCTCTCCTTTTACCGTGAAATTGCTCGCTATTACCTCTCCTATTACCGTGGAAGGAGGGCCTTACATGCATAAAGAAGGGCTTGCTTTAAAAAAAATGTAACTTTGATTCCTTATGTGGGGCTGTAAACTTCGTAGTATGACTTCCCGAGCACTGAGAGAGACGTGTAGATTATAAGGTAAATAAACTGGTTCCATGAGAGTTGATCGAAAGTTGGCCCCCCGACGTCAAACATATATCTACAATATGCAGTCGGTCAGTTTAGGGAAAATGTACTTACACAAAGCATGACTACGTGTCTCCGAAGGGGTGTGCAGAGAGGGTGCACCGCCAAGTAACAAAAGCATAAAACATATTTTCATTCATATGCATCAAGAAAAAAACTGCAGTCTATATACTGTACATACCAGTGTGTATGACACTGTACTTAAATTTTTTTTTTTTTTTTTTTTTTTTTTTTTTTATTCTTCATTTTAATCACCCGCTAAACTGCCAAGGCAGTTTGTCAGCAGGTCAATTTGACAATATTAATAAAACACTAAAATAGTTCCAGAAGAATAACTTTTAAGTACCTACAATACAAAAGCATAAAATATACAGACAGACAGATATAACACAGGTAAATTACTGATAGATTAAATTAATTATAGATAGTATTTATACATAAGATTACAAACAATATCAGTACAAAAAGTTTTGACCCATTAGCCATTTTTTAATTTTTCTTTTGAGATCAGTGGGGCAATTGGATTCGATTTTGAAATTCATCGGCATCTTATTAAATATGGTGGGGACAAGATAAGTGAATGTCCGCTGGCCGTATTTATTTATAATTTTCGGAACGGACAAACCCTCATTTTTACTAAATCTAGTGCCATGTTCATGATCTACTTTTTCTTTGTAAATTGAGTCCGACAATAGGTTTTGGCATACAATTTTAAACCATAATATTCCTCGCACAGGTAATATGTTAACTGATTCATATAGTAATTTTATGTCCCTTCTTTGTGCATAAACACTTTTGCTTACCAAGAGCTTAGTCAAAGAGTTTTGAATCGTTTGAATATAACCTGTATTTGTCTTGCACGAGTTTCCCCAAGATGTTATTCCGTATCTGATAGTGGATTCCGCTAGTGACAAATAAATTATTTTTAGCGTACTAATGGGCATAAAATATTTTATTTTGTAAATTCGCCCCGCAATAGCTCTTAGGCGTTTGCAGATGTTGCTTATGTGGGTATCCCATTTCATGTGCATATCTACAGTTATCCCCAAATATACATATGTTTGTACAAGTTCAATGGTTCCGCATTTGCAGGACTGTGACGAATTGTGTATGCACTCAAATGTATGCGACTTTATTACAGGTGTGATGGTATATTTGGCATGTGGAGATCGTATATGCATTAATTTAGTTTTTTTTGAATTTATTATAAGACCCGCATCATGTGACCATTTTTGTAAGGATAAGAAATCGTGCTGCATGAGTTTTATTGCAATTTCTAATTCTTCATGCGAAATAACTAGTGCCGTATCATCAGCATAAACGTAATGTTTAACAAATGTGAAGATTTTATTCATGAGTGAAACAAATATTATGTATAATGTTGGACCGAGGATTGACCCTTGCGGGACTCCTGTTGACATAAATTTAGCTTTGCTGTAAGTTTGAAAGAGTTTCACTTTAATTTGTCGATTGTTTAAATAGTTTTTGAGTAGTTCTAGTAATTTTCCCCTAATTCCAATCGCCTCCAATATCTGTAATAGTTTTGTCGGATCAATAGTATCAAACGCTTTAGAGTTGTCTATGAATAAAACCAGAATATGTTTTTTATCATTGAGTTCTTGATTTGTGTAATTCGAAAAGTCCTGCAGTAACATTTCTGTACTTTTATTTTTTTGAAATCCGTATTGGTTGGGATCAATAATGGAGAAACTTTCTAGGTATTTTATTAAATTTACGGAGATGTATTTTTCTAGAATTTTTTCAATAGCTGGCAGTATACTTATTGGTCTGTAATTTTCTATCTCGGAATGTTTTCCCCCTTTGTATATTGGCCTAATAATACTACATTTAAGCTCATCCGGTATAACTGCCTGAGACAAGATTTTATTAATTAGATGGGTAATTACCGGACATAGAATGGTTAAATGTTTTTTAATATCGAACATTCGAATATTGTCAATCCCCGGTGACTTGGAATTATTCAGTTGACTGATAATCTTTCGTATATCTTCACAAGTAGCTCTGGGCAGGTACATACTATGCGGCAGCTCAACGGGAGCTGTATTAGACGCTTTGTAGTCGCATTTGTGTAACATCGAGCTAATACTGTTTGAAAAGTACTCTGCGAATCTATTTGCAACTATTTCCTCTGTTTGCCCATTATTATTTAGCATATACTTTGAAATAGTTTCATCGCAGTTTGTTTTTGTTTTACGTCCCAATAATTTGTTAATTTGATCCCATGTTTTTTTGGAATTGCTGAAATAGTTTTTAAATGTTTCATTAAAATATGTTGTTTTACTTTTTACGATTAATTTGGAAACAGTATTTCTGAATGATTTGTATTTTTTTTCGAATGTTTTATTGGTGGGTGAATTTTTCCATCTTCTGTATAGGGAGTCTCTTATTTTAATTTTTTCTAAAATGTTTCGATTTATATCCATACCAACTTACTATTAAAAGTATTTTGATGTCGATTTTAAGTTGGAAATTGGTAAATAATGCATGAAAATTATAATTTTATAATAAACCTTATTTCGGGGGGCCAACTGTCGAGGAATCAGCTGTCAGGTCGAAGTCTCGCTCTTTCACATCTTTGCTCTCAGCTAGTAAAATGTATCCCTGATCTGTTCTCGGTTCTAACAATAAATATAATCATTTCATTTCCATTCCTGTAATACAAGGATAACACTTTATATCTTTTTCGATCAATACGAGTCGTGCACGCTACTGCCTTGTACACAAAATAAGGGAGTAATTTCTCCTGGGCAAAATACCAACAGCCTTCGAATTGCACCCGCATTTTTTATGCAAATTCCTCGGCTAATAATTGGGACAGGTCTCGGCCGGGAACCGGGCGGCTAATAACTAATAACAAGTCTCGTGTCCTCTCCTCACTCCCCGTGTCCCGTATCCCGTGTCTCGTGTTGTCATTCCTGTTGTCTCCTCTGATTTTCTGCGTTTTCATTATTGCAATTTTGTAATGATTTCCGCGTAATCGTGATATTCATGACTCCGGCATACCTGCTTTACTACGAGCTTTGCACCTGGGGATGGAATTGCATTTAGGCTTCACCCAGGTGAACTAATTGTGGAATCGAAGGTTATTATGATTTCTAAGATTTAATCGAAGTTTTTAACAATGACATATATTAAAAGCAAAAAAATTTACTATAACTTTTTTTAACATTATTTCCACACAGAAAGCCCGGGGGAAAAAATCCTTCAGAGGCAACGTTTTTTTTGGTGATATTGTGGGAAGGATTTTTTAAGAAAATAAAGGAGAGGAAGTTCTCGGAAGGAAAAGGTTAGGTATAATGAGTGGATATAAATCCATCCCTTTCACAGCATTGCAAGGCGATAGGTCAAAAGAGTCTGGCTTGAGAGGTCAAAATGTCTCCCTCAACCAGTCTCTCCCAATCCGGCCCGCTGTGACCAGGGATGTTGGTTATCCAACAAATGGTTCCCGTGGCGGTGGTACCTATATCCGCCTTCCAAACTGTAAAATCTAACCTAACGTATAAATATATTTCTTTTGAATTTTGTGTTTTAAATTCTAATTAACACCTATAAAATATTTTTTTTCCTGGGCTGGTAACGTCATTCAGAAAATATGGAAACAATAGGAAAAATATAGGTATCTACAAGATATTACGTGTTATAAGAATATGTAATATTTGACAATCTACTACGGCCTCCGTCGTCCAGGAGGAAGGCTCTCGACTAGCAATCCAGGGTCGGCTGTTCAAATTCCGACGTTTGCAAGTAAATTAAATTATTTCACAATTTATAATTTAAAATAATATGCAGTATATTTACGGTACTTTTCAGAGTGGAAGATACTCTCAGTACCACTCTAGTGTAAGACTACCATACAGAATTGAAACGTTGCTTGAAAAGCTTTAGCCGTGTTTGTTGACCAGATCTGAATAGCCAGGTACTTCCCTCCTTCCCCTACCTCATCTCCTTCCTTCCCTACTAACTTCAACATGACAACATACCACAATTGGGGATGTCATAATCTCACCGGCTCCATACAGGAGCAGTTGGGACCAATGTATCAACTGTAATTTTACAATAAATTAGTTAATTACAACCTGTAATATTGTACTTAATATGACAGGTAATACCTACCTATATTTTTCATTACTTTTATGATTTATCTTATAAAGTTACTAATAGTTGTAATAATATTCTAAATTCAAATAGCAGTAAAAATTTCAAGTTGTCCTCTCCTAAGTACAAGCATTTGCTTTATTAGGTTATGTTATGTAAAATTAAAAACACCAAAAATGTTTCAAGCAATAAAAAATAAATAAAAAAAAATTTTAAGATTTCGTATTCTGACAAAAATGGAAATAACTATCACAATAAGAAACGTTTGTAATTCTGGAAATCAAATCCAATAATTAATCAATTGTAGGTGGTAGGTACCCGATGATTGGTTACACGAGAATCGCTTTTAAAATTAATTTTGCACGTCTTATTATAAATGTTATGAGGATATAAATAAAAGATCGTCGCATGAATTTAACGATGTATTTATTGCTAATTGAAGATGTCGGTCGCCAGGCAAAAAAAGTCACCTACGTTATAATAGTTATGACCGTGGGATACAAGGAACTTATCACTGGACCATAGATGCAATCAATTCATCGTTAATAATTACGAATAGTAATCCTCCTCTTTGAAAAGGAGGTCAATTATTGTGAGGATGCCAAAGAAATTCAATAAGAATTAACAGAAAAAAAAATTACTAGTAAAAAACAATTTTTCTTTTTGAAGTGAAACTTCTTTAGCCCAATATCTACAAAGCATCAAACTATGCTCATTGGCCGCTTTGATTATGATCTCACTTTTCAAGGCTCCTATTGGTTGATATTGTTTTGATGAAGTTTTGCTTCTATCGCGTGTGACGCACTCGATATTTTTACTATTATACATCTAATTTCAAATGTCTTTTAAAACTTTTTTTTTTGTTTTATTGAGGTTTGAACCTTCCTACTCAGCGTTCGGAATCAACCGCGCTACCAAATGGGCCAAATCGCGAGTTGGCAAGACAGACGATTGATTTTAAAGTGCTTTGAGTTGCATTAATTACTTTGAATGCCTGGAAGTCCACGGATTTGCGCGTGATTGCCAAAAAAAGTTGAAAATATGCATAGTCATCGACAATGAGTTTATCTACCGCGTCTCAGCTCAATCGGTGGTCGGGATGTGAGTTAATTTCTATTTCCAAAATTCCACGTCATTCATACCTACATTCATTCAAAAAAAGAAAATAAAAGTGAAATTCACAAATTTTATTGCAATTTCTGACCCATCATTTTATCATAAAATTCATTGCAAAATTATACCAAAAAGTAACAAGATCAAATTAACAATCATTTCCCTTGCGAAATTAGGGTGTTTTTGCCTTACATTATTAATGTTGAACTTAGTTACGCTCACTTACGGAAAAATGAAACACCAGATTTACAATACCGAAAAGAGGCCATGTTAATACTGTTCTCTGAAAAAGGTGATATTAGTTCCTTAATTTACAGCGCAAAAGCCTGAAGGCTTCTAAAAGAACAGGGGTTTTCTTGTTAGTTAGCCACGCTCACTTAAGCTCTAATTCAAACTCCAAAAACGAGGCAATCACAATTCGAAAACTGCAAAAAGAAACATTAGAATTCACTGCGGAGAATTCTGCATTCTTGAAAGGCGGTATTCGATCCGTAATTTTTAGCGCAAAAGCCTGAAGGCTTCTAAAAGTACAAGGGTTTTCTTGTTAGTTAGCTACGCTCACTTAAGCGCAAATTCAAGCTCTAAAAAGTGAAACAATCACAGTTGGAAGGCTGTAAAAAGAAGCATTTGAATCCACAGTGGAAAAGGTAGCATTGCTTCCTTCCGGCGTTAAGGCCTTAAAGGCTTCAGGGGTTCGACTTTACATCATCCGCAGTCATTCTTGAAGCTGTTAGTATCAGGGGAGCTGCTTCCAACAGGAGCTTTTGATCTCAGTTTTAAAGCTGTAGTGCATTGAATAAACGAAAGAGGTATCGCTACTAGCCCGGGGAGTTTTTGGTTTTCAATTACCGACGTAGAGAATATTAAGTAAATTTTCAAGATTAATGGGATCGAATATTTTTAAAGAGGTGATTGAAATCTTTTGGCGTGTGATTTTGAAGAGCATTTAATCTTAAATTTATTAACCAAAACATTTTCGTAAAGAAATTTGTCTTGACAAAAGGGATAAATACACCTAAAAGAATTAATAAGCAATTTTTTAGAGAAATCACCGGAGGGGATATTTACCCCACGACAAGTCGATTTGAATTTAACGGAAACGGCGCTATTCAAAATATTCATTTATTTTTATAAAATTTCTTGATTAATACGTTTTAGGTTTAAAAAATAAAACGCACACTATTAAATAGGTGTAAAATCTACAAACATGCCTTTTTTATATGAATACCGCACAAGAGTTCCATCTGCTCCCGTCTCGAGCGAGTGATACTATGGCGTATCAAATTGGGGTATGTTGTAAGGCTGAAGGTAGTGGGGAGATGGAGACGGGGAAAAGAAAGGTGGGAAAATACGTGGCTATTTAGATCTGGTCAACAAACACCAATAAAGCCATTTCAAGCTATGTTTCATTACTGAATTATTGTCTTACACTAGGGCGATATTGAGGATATCTTCCATTCTGGAACGTGCCGCAAATATACTATAGATTATTTTTAATTAATTAATTGTGAAATAATACAAGTGATCAAATAAAATTTATTTGCACACGCCGGGATTTAAACCCACTATCTTCGGTTTGCTATTAGAGAGCTCTATCCCTCGACCACGTAGGCCGACAATCTTTAACTGTCACCTGATATCTACATCTAACTATTTTGCAATTTTTCCATATAGGTGGACAGAGAAAATGTAATGTCAAAAAAATCGGGCAATCATTCCTTCCATTTTATCTTGTTTATTTTTTGGTTATTATGCCGTGCTGCGCTTCCTTCTTCTTACGCCAACGTTACAGTACAATACATAATTAATAAATATTACACTCAAATACCGGCCCTAAGAGGATTCACGCATGCAACTTATACATATAAAAACATACGCCTCAACACAATCTACACATTAGTCCTGATGATGGACTCTGCAACGCTAATGAAGGAGGAAGAGCAACACGGCGCAACATCCCAAAAAATGAATCACGATAATTCCCTGCTAATTTAACATTTCTAAAACTTTACGTAGAGATATTGACAATATTATAGCTAAGTTAAAGTGTAACGTAATGTTTTTTTTTTATTGTGTAGCTTTTTCCAGAATCAAAATATTAAAATTTCGCTCCGGTTATTTTTGGTAAATAATCATTCATTTAATTCGAATCACCCCACATTCCTAATATGTAAATACATCAATCCCTTCCCCTCCGTAAAGCGATAAAACAAAGGCTCCACTAAAAGCCTACCCTTATTTAAAAGTGCCTCAATTATATGTTAAACAGAGCCTCGGAGTATGCCCAGTACACTTGCCTTACATTGCACAATTCAGATTACGGGGTCCTGTATAACGTTGACGCGTAGGACTAGGACACGTGTAACACGTGAGAACAAGTGCGCACCGTAGTAATTAGACATTAGTAATTATTGGTGGTTTAACTGCAGCGGTTAGTACGCTATTACGTGGATTATACAGGCAAGACTTGTAACAATTATTGCAAGGCGCTCGTAAAGAATAATTAATTTTGCTTAGTGGATTTTCTACGCATCGGTGAAGAAAAATACTGCATTGTTTTGATTAAGTACCTACTACATTATATTGTTTTGAAATTTAAAGGGTCATTTTTTTATTATTCTAGTATCTCTTGGTTTAGATTAGTTTCACAACTACTTGTCTCATGGCAGATTTTTTCGTGCGTCTCAAAATAATTTTTGTTGATCTAGAAATTTTTAAATCAACCTCTTAAATGCCAGGGAAGAAACTCGAAAATTTCGCGATGTTTTGACTTTGACGTAATATTTTGCGGATGTATTTTATGCTATCGTATATAATATTTACCGAAACACGTTTCCTGAACAATAAACTATGCTTACAAACAATATTACTTGCGTTTATTTGACAAATTGATAGTTTTATCGATCTTTTCATGACATGCGACGCTCAAAGTGTGACAGCTCAAATCGCGGCAGAAATGTCATTTCGAAAGTCATAGATATGTGCAAAGATGATTATTTGAGAGGCTAGGTGTGTTCCTTATATCTGTTACGTCAAGAACAAGAATGCCCCAAGCGATTCTGACCTTGTCCTTCATACATTTTCTTTATACATAAGGTTTAAAATCGCATCTCAAAAAAAAATTTTTTTTATGGCGCGTCCTGGGCGCGCAATCGGCAAACCAGAGGTTTGAGTTTTTCATTAGGTCAGAGCTCGTCGTTTGAGAAATAGCAGGTTTGATGGCCGGCGTAGTCCAGGCTCTTGGAAATCCGAAAGTCGCGGGATCGAATCCCGGCGTGGCAAATAAATTTTATTTGATTAATATGTGTTATTTCATAATTTATTCATTTAAAATATTATATAGTATATTTGCGGCACGTTCTAGAGTGGAAGATACTCTCAGTATCACCCTGATGTAAGACCACAATTCAGAAATGAAACGTTGCTTGAAATGGCTTTAGCCGTGTTTGGTGACCAGATCTGAATAGCCAGATACTTCCCCACCTTCCTCTTCCCTATCTCCTTCCCCTCCCCACTACTTTCAGCCTCACAACATACCCCAATTGGGAATGCCGTAGTCTCACTGGCTTCAGACGGGAGCAGTTGGGATTCTTGTGTGGTATTCATATAAAAAAATGTAGCAGGTTGAAACCGGTCGGGAAAATACCCAGAATAAAGTGTTTTAAACATTCAGTTAGATATCAGGTACTAGGTATTAAAATTCAATAATGATATAGATAAAATGTATTGCAAAAGTATGAAAATATTAATTTAGCATTTATTCATTTAGTTTTTGCATAATATTAAGAATATACATAAATAAGACCCCTCAAAATTATTAATACATCACTTCGAAGGTAACACTTCGAATTCAACCATATCAAATCCACACCGCCCGCTTGCCAGCCCGCTGCCCGCTGCCTGAACTGAATCTTTGAATTTCTCAGCTTTTCTCTACTATAATATGCATGTATTGTACATATAAACCTTCATCTTGAATCACTATCTATTGGTGAAAACCGCATGAAAATCCGTTGGGTAGTTTAAAAGATCTAAGCGTACAGACAGCGGGAGCGACTTCATTACTATGTAAAGATGTTTTAACTCAATGGGAATCTATCATAAAATGAAATGAAACCGGGGACATTACGTATCTCAATTGTAGAAAAATAAGATTTTTTTTTTAATATTTGTATGTTTTTTACGATAAGTAGGATAATTTTTTTATATGTTCTACAGTGAAGGAGATATAAAAATATCCTTTCCTCATTCATGCTCAATTATTTGAAATCGTGTAAGTAAATAATAAAATATAACACTGACACTAATAATGACAAAAAGATAATTAAGAAAAACTCTAAGTTTAAGTATCCATGCTAATATTATAAATGCGAAACTGCTCGAGTTTGTTTATGACCTTTTCACGCATAACACAATATAAAGACTTTAAAATTCATTCACCAATAGAAAGCTTAATTATATGCGCAGACTATATTTTGTATATGATGGTAAGCTCTGGCGTAATGAAATTATAAATATTAATATATTATATTTGTTATACGTTTTCTGTCGCTAACTAAAGCAAATTTTTGCTAACGTCAGAAAAAAATCGTTTCCATGGAAACGATTGCTACTGCTTCAGAAAATTCAAATATTAGAATATGTTTTATTTTTTTGGACAAGCTTCTGTTTTGGTATAAATGTCAGTTCCTAGATTAAAAATATAATTCGTAACGATTATAAAGACTGAATAAATGAACTGAATAAATAGTGTAATTTTTTATTATATTCACAAACTTTCAAATATTTAATTAAAAATAAACATCCGAAATGTTTGTAAGCGCATAAATTCCGAACGAATGAACAAAATTGGATAATTCTTTTTTTCTTTGAGCTATAGCTTTATGAAATTTAGGTGGCAGGCGAGATGTTTGAAAACTGGATGTAAGGGAATGAATGTATGGAATTCGGGAGGGGGTGGGGGTGGGGAGGAGGGGGTATAATTGATAAGTTCAACCGCTACAGTAATTACCCGTAATACCATGCGAGCGAAGCCGCGGGGAAAAGCTAGTCAATAATAAATTTGGAGAAGATATGAACTCTTACAGTAGTTTCTGGTATTTTTTTTCAATTTAAGTTGGAATTCATGATTATTTTTAATAATTTAGATTTAACGGGAGGTTGTTGAAATAAGTTATACCTAGATAGAGGTAGGTATTTTTAATGTGTTTGGTGTTAAATTTTTAATATTATTTAAGATATATCTACGATGCCTACCTGAATTTAGTCAAGCAATATTATCTACTGATATTTTAAAATTCAAACTTGTTTAAGCTAATGAAATAAAATAATTATTAATTATTAATTAAATATTACAGTTTGAGATTTTACTCATAAAAAAGTTAGCATAAAAAATTATAATATTCATCCTAGACTTGCAGAAGAGTCAATAGATGTCGCACTTTAAATAAAATGGATAAAAATTTATCCAGTCACCATCTAGATTGCATTTAGTTCGGGTTGAATCTTGCAATCATTCATAAAGATGGCAGCCAATAAAAATGTGCGTTAAGAAAAATGAAGATAATATGGGTGGTTCTTAATCGAAGTATGGTACAGTTAAAGGTGACCGAATTGGATATCGACACCTTAGCTCAGTGGATAAGAGCACCCGACCCGGAAAGTAGGGAGGTCCTGGGTTCGAGTCCCAGAGGTGTAAATATCCTTTTCTGATTTTTCTGTTTCCAGATTTTCGATTGAGTTTCGCTCATAATGTCTTCATTTAATTAAATAATGAAATTAAGTTGATCCTCTTCACCAAAGGTTTCGATCAATCTAATAGTGTCCACTGTGAAGATGTGGAAACTTGTAACCTTCTACAAATAACTAAGTTAATTATAACCCACGAGTTAATTATAACTCACGGTTATTTATAACCCACGAATCAAAAAAGATATTATGACAGATAAGAAATTGACACTGAAAATATGACATGATTACTTTACAACAATCTAGAATAATCACTTTGTTTTCGAATGCTACTAATAGGTACTTAACTACACCCGCCACAGAAACGTAAATAATGCTGATAGGTAGGTACCTAGTTTACCTAGCTGATTTTAAAAAGTAGTAATAAATACATGTTCACTATATCTAGAAAGTCAGGGTACCCAGCACCGTCGATCGATAGAAGCTTTATCAATAGTGTCGGTAACTTGTAATTGTTCCCAAGCACGACTGCAGATCACCAACGAACAAACAACAGTTAACAAAAACATTAGGAACATTTAGTAGTTGTGAATATGGTATTTTGATAGCGGCCACAAGAATAAAAAAATTAAATAAATTATTTTGGCGTTAAATGAGAACGTTCGCCGTATTTCCTTCCTCCTATGGGTATTTTTTAAGACCTGTGTTCTCCCCTTATTATCTTCAAAAAGTCCCTCCACAAAGCATCTCCAAAGATAATACAGGCCCTGAATGTAATTATTTTCTTCAGAGCCTCCTGTGTCGAGTTATTGAAAGAAAAAAAATCCTATTAGTGTCGTGAAATGAGTAGGTACTTACCTACCTAAAAGACGACATTAATTTCAATTGTACATAGGTAGATAACGTACCTAAAGAAACTTTTAAAATGTGTGTTTACTTTTGCTATGCATTCTTTCAGTAATAACTCGTATTCAAAATAAATTCTACCACATTCATGTGCAGAGAAATCGAATAAAAGGAACATCGGTTTAATAAAAATACATGTCCTAGTAAAGGATGTTACCTACCTATCTCAGAATCTAGAGTAATTAAATATTTATAGTTATACTCATTAGTTTGTGATAAGGATCTTTTTCTTTTTTAAATAATTCTTAAGTTATTAACAAGTTGTCCTCTCCTAAACTCAAGCATCTGCTTTCTTAGGAGAGTGTATAAAATATGTAAGCTATATTATGTTATATTATGAAAATGTAAATGAAACCAATATTAATAAAAAAAAAATTAAAAAATGAGCACAGATAAGCTAATCTCCAGCATTATACTGAATCCGCCCATGTTGAAGGAAATTAACTAATATGTTCCTATCGCGTACACTCGTGGGAGATCGCAGGCACTTTTTTATGCTCCGAAAGCGAGAAATCAAAATGCGCCATTAAACAGAGCAATTCAACTGCTAAATGAATCTTCGACATCTTCAGTCACCTACAGAGAATTCAGTACTTAATTATCTTCTGACGTAGAGTCTTACATACGTAGAATTCAGTACTTAATTATCTTCTGACGTTGAGTCGTTCGTCTTCATCACAAGATAGTGAAACTGCCCCCATACACTTTTTTCTTTAAATTTTGTTATCTTCTCCATAATATTCTGGTGTATAACTGTTTTATGGAGAACCTGATAAAATAAATAAATAAATAATACAAAAGCTTACCTCTATAGGTTCTCATAACTTTAAATTAAATATAACAATATAAGAGTATTATTCTTCTACTGCCTATAATACATCCTAATCACATTTTTCTTATTGGACTAACATTATACGAAGCCTTACACCCAATCTGTCTTTTACGAGGGAAGAATCAAGTTTAAAAAAATATGTATTCTAATCAATTCCTTGATAAAATTTGGTTCTCGCTTTCCCAAACACGTTCATTAAAGAACATATTATATTTTATTAGCATTTTCATTAACTATGTGTTCCCAATTATGTCAAACTGTATGTATCTAAATTTCTTTAATAAACAGTGTTAATCTCAAGTGACCTCCCAGGCAATTTTCTGCCTGTACAGAATAAAAATAAATAATAACATATGTAGGTACCCACATTTTGTATTAGTGATCGACGAGCCGGTGGATGGAATATGTTAGCCATAACTTTTCATAATAGTTTGTCTAGGCTGCAGTTAGTATATACCTAGTAAGATAGAGCATTGTTGAAGCATGTTTTAAATTGGTCCAGCGCCCTTGAGATAATTTTCCACAAAAATCGGCGCTGTACACATCATACAAATATTTCGGTATGATATATTAATAATTTTAAAGCCTCTTACCGTTTTCAACTGGTTCAACTGTAGAAGAACGTAAATAATAATCTAGTACGATTCACTTCAATTCTTATTACCAACACTGATACTACGAAGATATTACGAAGCACTATTTTCAATTACGTTTAATTTTCATCTTAAACGTTTAAAAGGTTTTTAAAGTTTTGTTTGTTTCACTTTCTGAAAAGAAAAAATATTTGAATTAAATTGACAGTAGAAAAAAATAATAACTGTTCATGATTCATAAGTAGGTAGGTAGAAATATTTTAAAGGTCGTTTCGTAAGTAGGCACTTTCTTGGAAAGAAGGACCTAAGCGGTTTGTTGTTGTTTTTATTTTGTTCAAATTTCTACATATTTATAGAGAAACGGGCATTTTCCGTGTATATCAGTTTTCTTAATACTTTAAAATAAATACTTTGCTCTCATAATGCAATTGATTTTATTTAAAAAAATGTTCAGTGGTTGAGCTTTTGAGCGGAGCAAACCGGAACGACGTTCCGGTTCAAGTTAACCACCGGTCACACCGTTCCTGTTCGGAGGTTCTCTGAAATTACATGTTTTTTAAGGCTAATTTTAAGACCCTAATTTTAAATAGGTAGGCGCCAATTGGTAAGGATAACATGAATGCAAGTTTTCAAAAGATTTTTAAAATACAAAATCAGGAGCGAACGTTCCGGATTTTAAAAAAACATGAATATCTGCTTGTGTATTTGTGATATCTGAGGAAATATTTCAAAATCTGATTAATTTTATTTTTTATAATAAACTTTAAGAACTTAATAAAGTATAGCGGTAGTATATATCTAAGTTGTATAAAAGAATGTAATAAAATATTGCTGTAAATAATTTAAAAATAAATATTAAAAAGATCCCAAAAATCTTGTCCGATTAACTTTCAAAATAACTTTGTGCCTAATTACCAAAAAAAAGTGGTAAATTTCCGGAAAGCGTGACTGCGTCACAGTAACCGGAACTGCGTAGTAAGTATGCGCGCGGCACAAGCACTGCGGAAGACAGTGGTTGGATGGGTGACCTCGGTATCACGGTGGCGGGGTGACGGAACGGGACACGGCGGTGCGTGGCGGGCGCTAGGGCACACTGGCGTGCCGGTCCCGGTATCGGGTGTCGGGTGCTCGGTGTCCGGTGCTCACGTGCCGACACCGGGGAGAGGGAAGCCGATTGGATGACGCCCCCTAAAGCAGTGGTGTGCACGCATGGATTAATATATATTTTATTAAATTCAAATAATTCTTGGCAAATTTTGCAAATTATCAAACTTTTTTACCCTCTCCTGAGGTTGACTACGAGATAATTTCATGCAAAACAAATCAAAAGATTATAAACACTTACAACAGTCTTGACGCTTTCATAGGATTTCGATTTTTTATACGAAGGTACTTACCAAGATTGTTATTAAGATATTTTTTCCAACAAGATGCATTTATGAAAAATCTTGCGCAGGTACATTAAAATAAAAATTCTAAAACAACCTCTATCATTATTTAATTTAATTTAATTTATTGTTACCCATGTTTTACAACATTCTAAAAATGTTGAATATTGTGCTTTAATTGGAATCATCGCTATAACCATGTTCAAATTAGTGTAATAATTGTAATGTGATGTGTTCTGTTGGAGAGCCAATAAACAAAAAATAAAATAAATTAATTAATGTAAAAAGTGACAATTTCGAACAAATTATTCATCGTAATGATTATTTCTTGATTTTTCTTAAGAAACATGTACCTGAATACCTGCACGTAGATACATATGCCAAAAGAAAACATTAACGGACACAAAATTTTAAGTACGAAATAGATTAAAAATATCTTCAATCGTGTCTTTACATTCCTAAAAGGGTATTAAATAATAAATAATAATTAATTAAGCGAAAATTTACCTACTTAATTTGCACGATGAAAAAATGCAATTTCTACGGTTGGCACCATTGTCTAAACTCATAAATTTAACATGGCGTAAAAAAGGACGTAAAATTATTCGTTTATTAATTTAAACGAAATTTCTATTTAATTTATTAAATTGAAATGATGTACTGCTTTTGGTAATTGGATTTTTTTACAAAACTAACCACATTTTTAACTCTACACGGGAGGCCAGTGAGAACAATAATTTCCCTCGGGCCTATTTTTGAAGATCCTGTACGGAGGGTCTTTTTGAGAAGAGGAAGGAGCAAACATGGTCTTGAAGAGACACATGTTTTAGGAGGGAGGAATACAGAGGCCGGCAAATTGTTCCTCAGCCGAACTGTTGAACTCAGGAACGAGTCGTAGAAATGACCAGTAGTGACTAATCGTCGCCTCAGTTCTTGTATGTTCAACAGACCATTTTAGTTTTTGTTCAATCTCCACTTTAAAATTAAAAATAGAGCATAAAAAAGTATAGTAAATCACTTAACTAAGAATTATTTAAATTAAGGAGACCTTTACCTTTACGAAAATAGCTTTATCTTAAACATCTTTCATAATGTTTCATTGAAATAATGAAAGAAAACCTTCTCTTCCTGTAAAATTTTCTAATGGTCTATAGAACATACAAGAACTGAGGCGACGTAATGTCAATCGTGTACAAATGTTTGGCGCTTGTTTGGCGTGTTTTCCGACTATGCACCGGTGCCGAATCAATCAATAACGCTAGTTCCTCGGAGCATCTTCCATTGTAATACCGGTAGAACAAGGACAGCATTCCCACGGATTAAAAGTGAGTCTGTGTATGATTTTACTAATTTTATTTTTATATAATAATTACAATATATGATTTTATTACAATATATGATACCTTCCTACTTAATCCTTAACACGAGGTACTTAAAATAAGAATATGGCAGGGGTGTTAGTTAGTTAGTGTTAGCACTATGGCAGGGGTGTTAATTATCCAATAAATGGTTCCCGGGGTGACAGTACTCATACCCGCTTACAAAATTTAAACTACTTTTAAATTAGAAAACGTATTTCGTATTGAAATAAAATAAAAAGTTTCTTGTTACGTAGGTATATGACAAAATCTCTCAAAGTTCTGTTTGGAGAGAGTTTATAGAATAAAAATTTAAATACCTAGGTGAAATTTTTAGAAAACCATAATATACAATTTTATATCTTCAAAATTCCCTGAAAAAGTTTCCCTTCTACGCCCATGAAATCCGTCGGTCCCGAATCCATTAGCCAATAAGCGAAGCTCTAGCGTAAAGCTCGTTTCGCTTCCTTCACGCCTGTTAGAGCGAGGCAGCACCAGGAAAACCGCTTCATTTCGTGTCGCGACCCCGACAAGAGCGAGCGAAACGACAACACTAACCTAGCCCCACTCACAAGGAGGCGTGTCCGAATAGAAAACTCTAGGATTTGATAGGTTATGTTTGATTAAATTTCTTGGTCATAAATCACAAATTGATAAGTCTGCACCATTGCGATAAGGGAAAATATACCTTATTGAAAAATGCATAGCGGCTATTTTATCGTGAAAATAATTATAACTGTAATACGTCTTTGTAAGTTGCGGTTAAGGTTTTTTCAATTAAAATTATTATTGTTTATCGCGTTTCTTCAGAAGAGCCGTTTAATGTTATGGATTAATTATGATGGGTTAGAAGTGTGTTTTAATTACGAAATTTATTAGGTATTTATCTGCGGCTTAAAGGTTGTTTTTATATGTTAAGGCCAGGTAATAATAATAATAATTAGAAATGTATGAAGAGTAAACGATCTCCGTGGCATTGCGGAAAGAACAGTCGACTTTGGGTTGGAGGTTACCGTTTATCAATAAGCCACGTCTTCTTAAGGGGATCCAATAGTCCAGGGAAAAATCGAAGTCGGAATTCACGCCCATTGTGGGAGGAGTTTAAAAATATTTGAGAAAAAGCTTTTGGAACGGTTGAAAAAGGTATTTGAGAATTTTTTTTTACAGGTTGATTTCGTGAAGACCTAAAAAAAACATTAACTCCTTTTTTACACATTGTTTATTGTAATAACAAGGAAATTTAAAATTGATTTCACGGAACCGAGCGACGTGGAGTCACACGTCCGCTCCCTGCTCCGGCCAGGGGAGTTTTGAAAGAAAGTAGGGTGTGGCAAGCCAGTAGTCCTTCGGTGAACGACATAAGGGTCAATTTGAAAACCCGCATTCGTCGGCTGCCAACCGTATTGTGAAATAACAACGCAAATATGCATATTTTATTTTATTTTGTGAATATCGGGCGTAAATATCATATTTTTTTTACGATTATCATAAAAGAAACTAAATTTGCTACAATAAGCAATAAAACCATATCCGAAAAGATGTTCGTAAGTAGGAGAGTTTGCACTTGAAAGTGTTTTTTTAAAGACCTGTTACTTTATTTTTTTCTAGGCTTATTAAAAGACTTATAAAAAAAATGACCGATATTTTTAAGGGCCAAGATATGTTCTACACGCAGTATTTAATTGAAGCATTTATAATATTTCTAAGCGATCAAATTTTCAAAACAAAAACACATGATTTTGTGTGATTTTGCATTATTTACTATGGCTTCATCTTAACTCTAGGGGCTCAACTCAAGAATCCTACATACCTACAATTAAGTACCTGATTAAAAAACTGAACGGCTCTAGTCAGTTTATGTCACGACTTAGTAGGACCTGGATACCGGAAATATAAGATAAATATCCATACTAATATTATAAATGCGAAACTGCTCGAGTTTGTTTATGACCTTTTCAGGCATTAACCAATAAAAAGACTTTTAAAATTCATTCACCAATAGAAAGCTAAATTATATGCGCAGACTATATTTTGTATATGAAATTATAAATATTAATATATTATATTTGTTATACGTTTTCTGTCGCTAACAAAAGCGAATTAATTGCAAATGTCAGAAAAAAATCATTCCCATGGAAACGATGTTGATATATTTGTGGGCTCTAAGCTGGTAGGTACTCAGCCCCCTGGTCAGCTACTGCCCCAGAAAATTCAAATATTAGAATATGTTTTGTTTTTTTTTGGACAAGCTGGAATAAATGTCAGATAAGAGTTTCTACATTAAAAATATAATTCGTAACGATTATAAAGACTGAATAATAAATAGTGTAATTTTGTATTATATTAACAAACTTCCAAATATTTAATTAAAAATAAACATCCGAAATGTTTGTAAGCGCATAAATTCCGAACGAATGAACAAAATTGGATAATTCTTTTTTTCTTTGTGAAATTTAGGTGGCAGGCTAAATGTTTTAAAACTGAATGTAAGTGAATGAATGTATGGAATGGAGGGGGTGGGGGTGGGGGTGAGGGTGAAGGGGGCTATTTGATAAGTTCAACCGCTACAGTAATTACCCGTAATACCATGCGAGCGAAGCCGCGGGGAAAAGCTAGTAAAATATAAATGGGCTGTTTGATTCCTCTATAAGATTTCTTACAAGCAATTTTCTTACTTGTTTTTCTAATTCTAACTTATCCTCTATTGAACATCTGTAAGGTCTTTTACTGCAGTATTTATCCACAAGTAGATCAATGCGTGTTTCATAATCCTTAACTGTTCCAATATCATTTATCATTTGCAAAGTTTGATTTATAATTATCAATAAGTTTATTTATTTCAGATTTTCGTTGACTATTTAAATGACTGAAATTTCTTTTACATGTTCTTTAAATTTCATAAAGTTCTTTTTATCTTTATTTTCATTAGGATTGTTTTTAAAATGTATTTCATCCTTTTTAAAGCTTTCTTCAGATTTTTGATCAATTTGCAAATTTTCATTTTGAATCAAATTAAACTCTTTTATAATATCAAGTCCAATTAGAAAATCGTATTTGAAGTCTTTTCCATCTACAATATAAACATCAACTTTCTTCTCTATATTAAATATCTTAATTTTTATTCTTTTTAAGCCTTTTGTCTTTTTTACACCATTAATTGTTAGTAAATTTGTATTGTTGTGTACATTTTTTCCTTCTTCCTTTATTCTTAAAAATTTAGAATTTATTGAGGAAACATTAGAACCTGGATCATATATACCAAATATGTCTAATTTTCCTTCTAATGTTAGTTTTACTTTAATCAATGGTGTAATTATTCATTTTTTGACTCATCATCACTCAATTCAACATCTAATACAGTATTGTTTACATTCTTATTATAGTTTCTCTTGTTCTCATAGTTATCAGTTTGTTTAAACCAGCATTTTCCTTCATAGTGGAAACGCCTACCTTTATTTAATTTTTCACAAGTTTTGCAAGGTTTAATTTTTTCAAATGTATTTCTCTTGAATTCATCATATCTACTTTTATTGACTGTTTGTTCGTGTTTACCAATTTCATTGAAAAGATTAGCCGTTGATTTTATTGATTCTATATCTATTTTGTTAATTATATCATATGGTAGACCCATTACAATAAGATGAATTAATGTCTGTGTGTCAATATTTTTATTTATCTCTAATAACAATCTTTCTTTTTTTGTGGCATATTCCCGTAATGAACAACCTTGAAATTTAAATGCAAATGCATACTTTACTTGTGACCAACCTTTGTTTCCGTATGTTTCATAAAAATTTGTTTTCCATATTGCCCATCCTGCGTTTACTGTAAATTTTTCTTAACATACTAGTATACCAATCTAGGCACTGTTTTTCAAGTAAGTACTTTAAAGTCTCAATTTTTTCTGCCTCCTTTGATATTTCGAAACGTGTACATTCATTCTCAAAATCATCGATCCATTGTTGAACATTTGATGTTTTTCCTGAAAACTTCTCGAGTAAAAATCTTTCTACTATTTTTCCTAGATTTTTATTTTCAGTGCCCTTACTGTTATTATTGTCAGAAAGTTTCGTGTCATGCGTAATTTCGTCCAGGTATTGGTCACCAAATTGTAAATTCTCACCTTCATCTAAGTAAATTTTCCTCAAATCTTGAGTTAAGGGAATCCGTATCTTCCGTGTTTGGTGTCTTTTCTTTAGAGAATTTTTAATTTTGATAAAAACATCTGTAGTCGATATGGCAGTGTGTTTGCTTGCATGTTTCAAATCATCAGGAATATCAAATACCTGTCCATCGGGTGTCTCGATTGAGGTTATGCAGATCACATTGGTTTTTCCATCCGATGCTGCTAATACTGTAAATGTGAATCGTAACTTTTCCATTTCTCTTTACTAAAAATGTCGTTTTATAAGACAATTTGTCTATTGTTGACTTTTCAATTTATAGTGACAAATTAAACCATGTGTTGCTCTGTAAACAAAGATTTTATTATTACTTTCACATTTAAAAAAAACATTAATTACATTAACGTAAGATTATAAACATTACCTGTAAACAAAGAAACGACATTTAAAGTTTATTTGTCGATATTTTTATATTAAACAAATTAATTTTTTTTCTAATCTTTCAATTGCTCAAATGTCAGTCACATAGCGAATAAACAATAATGTTGTAACCAAGACAACACATCACCGACATTTGAAAAGCGATTCTTAATTCAAACTCAAAGGGATACTAGGCATTTCTAGGTAGGTATTCCTTTACATATATACTTAAGATAACTACATAATTAAAAATAAAAATTGGTGGTTCTTTTGGACTCTAAACTTACCTTTAATAAGCACGTTGATAACATTGTCACCAAAGCAACAAAAAGTCTAGGTTTTGTATTGCGAACATGCAAATTTTTCAAAAACACTAAGACTTCTCTGATTCTACAATTCACACGTCCTCACCTGGAGTATTGTTCACAGGTTTGGAACCCACGCTATATTGTTTATGTTGACAGGTTAGAAAGAGTTCAGGAGCGATTTCCCAAATACCTCAATTTTAAATCATTCAACATATACAACTCTTACGACGAAATCGAGTAATATTTTTGAATCACGAAACTACTCAACAGGAGGTTTGTCGCTGATCAGATGCTCCTGTACAAAATTAGTAACTCAAAGGTTGATTGCCCGGAGTTGGTAAACAAAATAAATTTCCACGCGGCGATTCGATGTAGCAGACAAAATACCCTTTTCTACATTGATAGATGAGAACACCAATTCCAATCAAAATGAATTTATGCAAATATGTGAAAAACATGTCTTGAGCTTGCCATTCCTTGACGAGCCACAGGTGACTCCGGCCACCGTCCCTGTGGCTGGTTGACGCAATCACTTCGCTATATTTGTAATTCGCCATATTACTTTCAAGATGTGAATAATTAAATCCACGCCCATCAGCGGCATCAGAGCCTAGAGACCATCAGCACTTCAATTAAAATCCTGGATTGGCCTCGGAGTACCATGGGAGCATAATATTTCTACTGGATTGGAAATCAAGCATCTGCAGACGCAGTCATCACGTAAGACCTTCCAACTACAGCTGGAGCCAGAGGTGCTTGTAGAGATGCGGCCCAAGATGGATGACCTTGGCTGTCATCAACGTAGTCGGCTGGCTGACAACCGCCCTGGGACTGGACGTCGCCGGGAAACCGCGGGGCTGGAGCCTTGTCAGCTGCTCCAGCCTGCCGTTTCAGCATACGTCAGCAGCGAAGGGAGCTGAAGGCACATCTACGAAGGCAGCAGCATGGATCGCCTACACATGGGATAGCCCACACATGGCATCGTCCACACATCAACTCCCTGGATCAGTTTAAAATGGTGCTACCGCTCCTTAATTATGCCCATTCAGATGTAACAGTTTAGCCCTTAACCTATTACTAAGATCATGTTATTTGTGCTTGTTAATAAATAGAATAATTTAACTGTGTCAAAGCACTATACTCTTTCATTTAATAACCCCTTTTCATACAAAGTATTTCACACAGCCGCCTGCTCAAGGTCCACACCCGAGATACAAATTCTGCAGTAATAATCACTATTGCCTCATGCTCTCTATCAAAAGCACACAATGCCATTCTTTTCATAACATTTTGGCATCCAACAAATCTTTGTATAACATGGTTATGCTTATGGGTATTTAAAAAAAAGGAGTTTCAATTCTTTTAAGTTAAGAGTTTTCCTGATTTTCTTTGAAATTTTTTTCTCCGCCTACACAATTTTTCTTTAACTCCTAATTTACTGTACTTCGGTAGATATCTACCTATTTTACATTAGTGACACCCTAAAACACCCCAAGAAAACTAATCGAGCATTACCAATCCGTCCATCCACCAATAAAATGCATCTATCGACCCCTATCGGCTTTAGAAGCCCTCCCATTGGCCAAGGAGTGTGGCAGATGCAACTGACAACTGCAGTTTATAAGCATTACCGCGAGTGGAGCAAGTCGGCTGCACCGCGAGCCGCACCCTCGAGAGCACGAGACCCTCCGAGTCTCGCCCAATTAAACAGCACACTTCTTGATGTTATCCGTTATCTTTTGATAATGGTCGTTGTGATCCGGGTGGAAAACTTCAGGTACAAACCAGTCATTAGAAATTTTTTGGAATTCCGAAAAGAATGCAAGACTGGTGTAGTGAACAAGATTAAAAAAATGACACTTAAATGGTTCTGACAAGTCAAGAGGAGAAAGGTTAGTCTAGGGCAGGGGTCGGCAGTTTATCAAGTGAGAAGAGTCAATTTTTCAAAGAAACCGGATAACAAATATATCATAGGGCCTTATTATAACGTGGAGGAGGGGGAGGTGTAATCGTACTGTGGTAAAAATGAGGTGGATAATTAAGAATATCACAATTCTGCCCGTTTAAATGTTTCTATAAACAGACTCGCGCATAGATTCCTTATTAAATTGAATCCAGTTGTGTACGGAATGCAAAAAAATAATCGTTCGGCGGCTCATCTCACAAAGCTGGTTGAGTAGAGGTGAAATTTCAATTGATGTCTGAAGAGCCGAAGAGCCGCAGACGCCTATGCAAAGAGCCGCATACGGCTCGCGAGTCTCAAATTCCAACCCCTGGTCTGGGAAAATGCACAAATGTACGAGAAAAGCGCCAGAGGATGGAGTAGAAGTCGGGGACATCTCAGAAATAAATAAAAATTACCGTATTTTGAAAGACTCGGCAAATTATGGCCCACGCCGCCGATGCAGCAAATTATCCGCCCGCAAAGGTAGGTTATTAGTTATTATACAAGTATCTTTTTTTTATTTTTTTTTATTCACTACATCAGACTGGGAATCAATATTCGAGGTAAGAATAGGCAGCACCCTAGGCAAGGTAACACTAGGCACCCCCAATTGGGACATGTTGTGAACCTGAAGGTGGTGGAGAGGGAAGGAGATGTGGCAGAGGAAGGTGGTGAAGTACCTGGATAATCAGATCTGGTCCCAAAACACGCTAAGGCCATCGTCCACTCTGAAATGTGTTAATTTAAAATAACACGACCATTGGGACCTCTAATTTTTAAGTAATTTTTTCGCTCTCATATTTCAAATGCAGATATCACAATATTACCTTTGACCATTTTTTCCCATGAGAGGTCCCAACGGCCAAAAAGGTTAAGGCTAATTGTTCTGGTAAGACAAGTGATCCTGAAAATTTTTACTTTTCTATTTTACTTAAGACGAAATTATAGATTCAATTAAATACTGCGAGTAGAACACATAAAATACGGCCTTGGAAATAATCGCGTATTTTTGTAAGACTAGAAAAAATAACGTATCAGGCCTTTAGAAAATTCACGTGCAAAATCTCCTACTAATGAATCCATTTTTGGATAAAGTTTTATTACATAATCTGACAAATTAAGTTATTTAGAAAAGATCGGAAAACGTTTAAATATTTTTGACTGAATTTCACAAAATAAAATAAAACAATGCAATTGCTTTGTGTTTTTTCGGCATGTATCAGCGAATTCTGAATTGAGAATTAAACCTTATGCCGTCCTCATAAAGACTAAGTGCATATTGTGTCAGTTAACGCACCGCTACGGTGGCGAATGGAGGTCACTAGACTCTCTTGGTTCCGTGATATCGATTTTAAATTTCCCTTTTATTATAATGAACAGTGCGTAAGAAATGAGTGTTTTACAGGACTTTACGAAATCAACCTTAAAAATGTTGTAAAAAAAAAACCATTGTAAAAAAAAACTCAAATACCTTCTACAAACTTTCCGAGAAATTCTTTTTAAAAGTATTTTTAAATCCTTTATTTAATTTTAATTTTTAACTTAATGAGTAAAACCTCAAATTGTAATATTTAATTAAATGAAGACAATATGAGCGAAACTCAACCGAAAATCTGGGAACACAAAAATCAGAAAAAGATATTAGAATAAAGATAAAGACCTCTCACTTTCACCCGGAAAGCGAGAGGTCCTGGGTTCGAGTCCCAGAGGTGCCAATATCTTTTTCTGATTTTTCTGTTCCCAGATTTTTGGTTGAGTTTCGCTCATATTGTTTTCATTTAATTAAATTTTAAATCCCTTCCTAAAGAGGCGGGGGTTCCGATTTCGAATTTTTCGAGGACTGGATCACCTTAAAAACTCCAATCGTTTGTATTATATTGGTATAAATATTGTCACCATGTAACTATTGTCACCGTACAAATAAATACATTAATAAGCCCTAGATATTTTTCCTGACCCGCCAAGGTAATTTTATTTTTTGATCCGACGATTAACGAAAACATTATGATTATTTATGATTTAGTGAATCAAAGAGGCACTTAGATACATAACCGTGTCAGGTCGGGAAAAAACACAAGATTATGTGCCATGATGACAAACAACCACCGTAGGTTTTCTCGAAATACCTAAATTGGTGTCGGGTTAATGAAGGGGCGCATTCGCATGCTAGGGTAATGGGAACCCTCAATCGGGCCCTGCTTTCGTCTGTATCTATGTTGGTAGGTAGGTATAGGTACAGGTATAGGTACTTATAAAAGTACAAAACGAACATAACAGAAATAAATGTGTTTAAACTTAAGTGTAGGTCCAGCAGACAAAATTTATCTTATGATTAGAATTATGAACAAAAACAGGTGTGTATGGTAGGTAACAATCTGCCACTTTAAAATTTATACCTATTTGAATGATTTTTTTCTATGTTTTAATTCAATCAACCATTTCAAAACGACCAAAAATCAGGTGGTGTCTCATCAAATACGATTTTAAATGCAAAGTCATTCAAGCGACAAGAAATGTAACAGAAATATCAAAATATCTTGTGTTTGGAGAAGTTAATTTAGGGTTGGAGGGTGACTTTTCTAATCTAGGGCACTTAATTTAGGGTCTGACTGCTCAGCAATTGAGAGGGCGAATCTCCGGACTACCTAGAGATTACACCCTGAAATTAGGCACCAATTTTTTAATAAAGAAGGTTTTTTATGCACGAAAAATAAAGAAAAAGGTTTCACAAATACCCTTTGATTCAACTCGGGTTCAAATCATATCATTAAAATGTTAAAAGAAAGATTTTTCGGAAGCTGAAACATCCGGCGGGATTTTGGTTGGCCGCCCCCTTTGGGCGATGGTAAAAGTGTGTTCTGAATCGAAGGGTTACGTAGGTAGCAACCTGTTAGATTTCCGTTAAAAAAATAAGCTTAGGAGAGTTAAAGGTAAAGTTATATTCAAGAAAAAATGTACGTATCCGACTCTTTTACTTTATAAGGAATGTAATGTCATGAATGTAAAACATCTAGGTACATATTACGCAAAGCTTATGCGGTGCTGATTTCTAACAGTAAGGAAGATCTACAGTCGCTCGTGTCTAGGATGAACGAAGTATGTATAAAGAATGAGTTAATGATGAATGTAATTAAGTCTAAAGTAATGGTATTTGAAAGAGATAGTACGAAAACAATGTGCAACATAGTTGTGAATGATGAATACTTGGAGCAGGTGGATGAGTTTGTCTATTTGGGAAGTATGTTTACGAGAGATGGGATGACTGATAGAGATATTGAAAGAAGGATAAATGCCGGTAACTCCATTAATGGGCGACTGAACGCCGTTGGCGCCAACAAAAATCTGTCAAAAAAAGCGAAGCCAGCCGCCCGTAATGGAGGGCTGGTACCTACCCTGATGTATGGCAGTGAGGCATGGAACTGGCAAGGGAAGGATGAAAGTACACTGAATGCTGTAGAAATGAGATCCTCTAGGCGTATGTGAGATAGAACCATGTATGATCGTGTGAGGAATGCGGAGATCCGCAAGAATTCGAGGCTGATGTGAGCGTAAAGAGTAAGATTAAGAAAGGGACGCTCAGATAGTTTGGGCATTTAGAGCGAATGAATGAGGAAAGGAGTGTAATGAGAATATATGACGCAAATATGAATGGTAGATGAAGTCGGGGACGTCCGAGGAAAACATGGCACGACCAAGTAAATCAGATACTTTAGTCGGGCGAAGTCAAGAGTCAGAATAATAGAAGAGCATGTGTGAGATGATGTAGGAATGTGAACGAGGCAAGGAGTGTGTGTCAAGATCGAGTTTTTTGGCAGTCCGTCCTCTCTCCCTACCCCTGCGGGGAAACGGCGTGATAGTCAGTTAGTTAGTTGTAGATTTTTTTAATATTATTAACGCTGCGAAAAGTAAACAGCAAATTCTAGAATTGGCTCTGGTCTGAACTTTGGGGCATTTCAAACTGAATATTCTTTGGTCAAACAAATCATTTGTGTCAGGCTCCACTTACATTTATAGTCTTCCAGAATATATTAAGTCATTTAATTCCTTGTGCACTTTTAAAAAGATTGTTAAATTTTTGTATTGGCGGAGGATTGCCAAATTTATTTTTTCTCTTTGTACGTTCTGAATCAGTAGAACAATACGCATTTTTTATTTTCAATTATTTCTGGCTTTCACCCTTCAGGTATGTTCTAGGCCATCATTTAAATGTTGTAATTTTATTTAAATGTGCATACTTCGGAATTACATGAAAGAGGAGTCGAGTTCAGACTTGAAGAGATGAGATATTGAATGGAGGGGAGACAATTTTAGACAACGCTTGATACAAGAGAGAGATCTATTTAGAGAGGGTCAACCAAAAAATATGTGGTCTAAAGTTCCCACATCTAGACCACAGAATGTACAATTTGGGGAGCCAAGGACGTGAATTTAAAAAAAAATGAGAAGGAACGGAACAATGTCCGATTCTCATTCGAATAAGTGAGGAAATTTATTTTTTGGAAAAATTCGGGAATTGTTGAAACCACGGTTTTGATGGGATAGTCCTTTGTATTGAGGCGTAGCAGACTCCCTTAGATGGATTTGCAAAGTTGCAATACTCTGTCCAAAAATTGCGGGATCTATCTTTGATGACGGAAAAGTATCAGATAGGGGAATATGATTTACAAGGGTAGCAATAGGGTTGGATGCCGCTTGTTTTGCCAAGGAATCCGCAATATCGTTACCCACTATACAAACCGTGTCCACGAATTCAAATTAGAGTAACGGTTTTTCCAGAGCTTTGAATGGAGGCTATCAGCGCTTGAATAAGTACCTACTCATCAGGATAGAGAAGAGGACTGGATTTAAGTTTTTGGAGGGAACTGAGAGTAAGAATAAGGGAATGTTCAAAATTATTTTTGATTATATACATATTTGACAGATTCAATTATTGCAATGAACTTGGCAGAAAATATTGAAAATTGGTTTGAAATTGAAAAAAAAATTATCAATGGGATTATTGTGGCAAACCTCAATACCATTACCACAGTTAGGAGAAGCAAAATTTACTGTATGAAATTTTTTTTCGTTTTGTCCTTCTAAAGAATATATTATCCTCAACACAGGTTTGTCCTAATTAGATTAAAATTTGAATTGTAAACCTTAAAAAAGCAGTAAATAAAATAAATAATACTGATATAATAAAATATCACTCATTTCCAAAAATAGAAAAACTTGATTTACTCATAATCCTTATATGCTTACGCGAAGAGGCATGTAGGTAAAAAAATACAATAAACCAATCAAGCAAATTTACACGGAGAGAAATCGATGCCGTAATGATACACTAACAGGTCCAACGAATAGATAAAACTTCAATCTAACTTATCTATCTGCTATGTTAATATATCATGACGTTCCCAAAAAAATACTAATATTATAAAAGTTCAAAACTGTATGCTTAAGGCCCCGTATCCCCGCTCAAAAAAAGAAGATGGAGAGAATGTTGGAGAGAGAGTCTTAAACGATAAAACTGAAGTGAAAATGGTGAAAATGTTTAATAAAACACGACTCGTTTAATATAGGGCAAAATCTCGTGGAAAACATCTAAAATAGCTTTTAAAGAAACCCTGTGCATTTTTTCATACTTCTAAAAAAAGTGAAATGAAAGTTTTTATAATAATTTTCGGTGCGTACTTTGCGATTTTTTCCTATCGGGGGAATTTCATATAATTTGCGTTTCGGCGTAGAACACGTCTAGATATTATCTTAAAAAATAACATATTTTTTTAGGAGCTTAAAAACTTCAAATGTTTAAGGGAGATATGTAAGAAATCAGTAGAAATTCGGGTAGCGGCGACATTTATTATGACATTTTTATAATAAGATATTCGTTAATGTCGTAATAATTCAATGTTATTGGAATGCTTTGTTTATTTTTCATGACATCGTAATATTTAGATAGTACCTACAAAAGTATTTCTGTAGCTAATGTTTCCTATTAAATATACCTACAATCCCGTTTTTAACCGTATTTACGAATAGACAGGCGAGAATTCCGAATGAATTCACAGAACATTTTTCTCCGTGAATAACGTTTAAGCTTATTAAAATCATCTTTTAATATAGTTGGGAGGGGAAAGAGACTGGGAGAGGAATGTGGTTAGGTTCGTGGCCATTCAGAACTGTTTTCCAAACACGGCTTAAGCCATTTCAAGCAATGTTTCGAATCTGAATGGTGGCCTTTATCTTGAGCGATACTGAGAATATCTTCCACTCTGGAACGTGCCGCAAATATACAAGACATATATTATTTTGAATGAATACGAATTAATGAAATAAAATTTACTTGCGCACGCCGGGATTCGAATCCGTGACCTTCGAATAAATAGCCTAGGATTAACTACGGAGAATCATCAAAAGTGCAGAAGTTAAAAATGAAAATTTAAAAAAAAATCTACTTACCCACACGAAAGTAAAAATAAAAAGTTAAAAATCAAGAAACGTAACAAACCTACCTAATAATCTTTTCAATAATTGTTACCTGGGAGCCTACCTAATTATTTTGTGCAATTGTGAAACTAATTTCTAAAGCGAAATTATGTTCCAATAAAAAACTAGAAGCTTCTGCTATGGAATTACGCCCTTTATTTCCTTCGATTCCAAAAAATCCAAATCCCGATTCGAGAAAATAATTGCAGATGCGCCTTAGAATTGGCGGGCGCTACCGCCATTAGGATTTTCTCACATAAATAAAACGCGGGAAAATTGCTGTTATCAGCCGATATCGCCATGTAATATTAAATTAAGGCACTGCTGGTGTTGCCCGCATTGCAAACACGGCAAATAACACTACTCCCGAATTAAAATTACGCTCATAGTGGCAACTGGCAACACTGGGAGTGGGTAGGTAGTAGATACCCACACATCTAATTTTATTGGGAGTTAGAAGGAAAGAAGGGCAAGTTGTGTCAAAATCAGTTGTTTATTTCGATATCTTTTTAAATGGCAAATGAAGGGGGAGGCCTCTAGCGGGGAAAAAACAAAATATTTTCAACGTTTAAGCCGAATCAGACCTGGTAAGACCACAATCTTATTTGTGATTACCAATTTTAATTTTTATAACTCTAATTTAATTGCTTAATCAAATTTCTACAAATAACAACAAGCAACAAGCAACAAGCAACAAGCAACAAGCAACAAGCAACAAGCAACAAGCAACAAGCAACAAGCAACAAGCAACAAGCAACAAGCAACAAGCAACAAGCAACAAGCAACAAGCAACAAGCAACAAGCAACAAGCAACAAGCAACAAGCAACAAGCAACAAGCAACAAGCAACAAGCAACAAGCAACAAGCAACAAGCAACAAGCAACAAGCAACAAGCAACAAGCAACAAGCAACAAGCAACAAGCAACAAGCAACAAGCAACAAGCAACAAGCAACAAGCAACAAACCACAAACAGCAAACAGCAAACAGCAAACAGCAAACAGAAAACAGAAAACAACAAACAGCAAACAGCAAACAGCAAACAGCAAACAGCAAACAGCAAACAGCAAACAGCAAACAACAAACAAAAATGACTGTGATGATAACGATGACGATGACGACGATGATGACGACAATGACGATGATAACTATGACGATGATGATGACGATAATGACGACGATGATGACGATCTTAACAATGACGACTATGACGATGATGACGGTGCTGACTTTGATGATGATCTTGACTATGATAACGATGATGTTGACGATGATGACGATGACGATGATGATGACGATGAATACAATATACAATGGTAACATGAGAAGGGTTATGACGACGGCATCTCTCTAAAATCCAAGATCCCCTTTGAAAACATTACACGGCGCAGGGTAGGAACAAGACAGGCTCTCCATAATGCAGTGTTGTCCTTTAGCTGTGAATTTCGGCGGCTGGGTTCTAGCAGCTTGTCATATCCGATGAGAAAATAATCATTTTGCCGGAAAATAAAGCAAATCGCTGGTTGATTGGTCGGGTATAATAATAATTTAAGATAATTTCCGATCCCTGAGATTGGCGCCCGGTGCACGCGCGGGTAATAGGGTAAGAGGGTAATGGGTGCCTGCATGCAGTGGTACTCAACCTTCAAATAAAATAGGAATTATGATTCGGTTTCCGATGTCCCACGAATACATAAATATCATGTTTCAATGTAGCCAAAATTGGATTAAGCTCTGTTCCACATTCAACAATTTTTTTTACAAAAATAATATATAGTATTTTAGTCCCCATCTAGTGGGTAATTCGTCAAGAAATTGTATACAATTAGTGATTTTTCCTTAAAAAGCTTCCAATTTTTTTTTCCACTCAGTGAAAAACAAAAACCCGTTCTATTGTTGTCTTTTAAACTGACCTTATAATTTTAAGTTTGTAACTTTACTTAATTTTTTTTTCAATCAAGAATCACCCAATTCGTCCAAAGAAATGTTACTATTTTTGTAAACATAATTATTAGTTCAAACATTTTTCAGGCAGGTAGTACCTTAATAATGAGAAAAAGTCCAAATAAACACGACGATTTCACATTTGAAAAAAGAATCTTTACTGAAAAATCAAAACGGCCACCATCTTGAAACGGAAACACACGAAATACCAAACGGTCGAGTCAAAACAGGACTATTAACGAATAATATATCAATTTATGACCTTATCGATAAATGGTTACGGCCAAAGATATCGAAATATAAGGAGATATGCTATGATGTCCACTTAACTGTCGGCGGACTATGATCTAATGGTGCTGGTTGGATTACGGAATTTAATTGATTTTTCGAAGGTATGCAGTAGTATTGGTTAACAATTTGGTTTGAATACGGAAAGAGTTCGTTCATTTAGTTGATTTTTTGAAGGTGTGCAGTATGGCGCATTATCTGCGATAATTTCAAATGTAGATGAATAGGTTGGTAGTAAAACCTTTGGTTCATCACCCCTGCGATTCCAGCACAACGCGCGACGCCACTTTGCGACACGCGACCGCCACTCGAGCAGCGGCGGGCACGGGGCACGGGCACGCGTGCCTGAAACGCGGCGGGCAAGCTCGGACTGCGCATGTTCAGTGTGCACATCACTCGCGCAATCACTCTTCCTCAAATTTACTGATCTTTTATACGGAGATGCGAGGATATTAATTTATGACTTTATATGAAGGTTGAGGAAGAATACTAAATGTTGTGCAATTTAATAAGTTGTTGAAACATAGTTTTTAAATGTCACAATCAGGCAGGAGGCACTGTGGAAAATAATTTCTCTTTTGAAGAGTCTTTTTAAGGAAAGGAAGTAGAGGGAAAGGAAAAGGATATGAGGAGTGGGTAAGAATCTAACGGTCAGCGTGTCCATCTCAGGGTTGAAGGCCATATAAATCCATCCCTCCCACTACGGTGTATGACGATAGGTCGAGAGGGACAAGCTGGAGCAGTCAAAAACCGGCCCCTCCCTATTCGCCGCCAAGACCTAGACACACTCGATGAACCAGCGAAATGAACTTACCGAACCACTTGGAATGACCTATGGCAGAGGTGTTGGTTATCCAATAAATGGTTCCCGTAGCTGTGGTACCAATACCCGCCCTTAAACTTAAGAAATACAATATTTTAACAACAAGCAAGAGGCCCGAAGAAAATCATTTCTACGCCGTGTTTGGGGATGCTTCGTGATTGTGGTTCCTGTGTGTAATATCGCTATACTTAAAAATTTACTTTCAAATTCTCTTTGTTCATCAAAGATGAATTTGATTCAAGATGTGTCACAGGTATATTATTATTTTTAATCTCTTCGGTATGATCAAAAAGTACCTATATATATCTACACATTAGTGACCCGACAATTGATCCCCTTATATTTGACCGCCCGAAACGGTATTTATCGTAAAACATTGTGAATTAATTAGATACCAATTTCAAACCTAAAATCGTCTTCAAAAATACCTTTCATAAAACGGTGTTTTGGATATCAAACGAATTTACTTACGTTGTCAATTTTTTGTACTTACACGCTGATATATTTAATACAAAGACAATTAGTTTTTTTCTTGTAGCAATTGAAAGTAAATTTATCTTTTAATGTGTAAGGAGAATATATAACGCAAATGTGAAAGGTAGGACGCCCGAGGAAGACACGACCAAGTGAATCAGATACTTGAGTCAGGCTATGGCAAGAATCAGAATAATAGAAGAGCATGTATGAGACGATGTATGAATGAGGCAAGAAGGGTGTGCCAAGACCGAGTTGTTTGGCAGTCTCTGCCTACATCTGCAGAGAAACGGCGTGATGATTAGTTAGTTATTCGGCCGTAGATCCTCTTTTCACACCCATTCGAGGACACTTAGTTATATTTATACTTATAATATTTATAAATATGCCATGGGGTCAACTATCGGGGGATAAACTGTGATGAAACCCTACATATTATAAGGGTGCAGGAAGTTTGCTATCATTATAAATATTGTAAACTTCCATTGTAAAGTTGTTACTAAAAGGATGGCTGACTTTGATGACAAATGTCATATTGGCATAAAAAATTCTCAAAAAAAAAGTTATTTACATACCCTTCATTGTAAAATATTATATTTTGTGCACCTGTTCACTTTGCTCACTTTTGTGCTTGCTGTGTTGTGTTGATGAGTGACTAGAGGAGTGTTATATAGTGTGGAACAGTGACGTAAGTGTTCTAAGTGACTGAAAACAAACAATTACGTCTTCTTGAACAGCGAACAATTTATGGGGTAACAATGATGTAATTGCTCTTATCAGTTGAAATTGGGGGGTCCAAATTAGAGTGATAAAATTCTATCTTCTGGTTCTTCTCTGTCGCATACTCGTACACACTCTTTAATAAATATTTCATTAAACTATGTATCGTTTTTTGCTTTTTTGTAAAATTATAATGTTTGCAGTTGTGTCGTTGTTCTTCCGGAACAGTGATATTTTAGCTTATATTTTTAACCTTTGTCTGAATTAAGGGAGACAAGACTGCTCTCTCAAGACTGTTTTTTGTTTGAAGAAAAAACCAAAGAATCTGTTTCGTGATAGAGATATTAAAGGCAATTAAGTATTTCGAATCGATGATTACTAGCGGCGGACGGCAATGAGAAACAGAAAAATCGAATTATTCAGCCCTGATTTTCCCTATTTTTTATTTGGATCCGATTCAAGAATGACGACAGCCATCTTTAATTTGGCCTAAAAAAAGTCATTTATGTAAAATCAGTCAAATTAAGGTCTCTACATTTTTATTGTGAATACTGCACAAGAATCCCAACTGTTCCTCTCTGGAGCCAGTGAGACTATAGTATCTCCAATTAGAATTTATTGTGAGGCTGAAGGTAGTGAGGAGGGGAATTAGGTGAGTATATGGAAGGTGAAGAATTCCGATATGGTCACCAAATGCCGCTGAAGACATTTCTAGCAACGTTTCTGGGGGGAATATCTAGCAACTTCTGAGGGATTTTTTTCCCCAGGGCCTCCTGAGTGAAGCGAATGCAAAAAAAAAAATACGTAACCATAATTCAGAAATGGGTGTAAAAAAATACGAGAGCAGTTCACACACGGTGGAAGCGAAAATTTACCAAAACTCAAGTCTTGAAAAGTGAGGTCAATTCAATTCAATTCAATTGAATTTATTATCTCAAAAACATTACAAAATGGTACATTTTAATCCGTTTTCAAAATGCATTTGTAAGAGTATTACAATAGAGAACTCCAGTCCAATTTTTTTTTTTATGAATAATGACCTTCTAACTTAAATAACTGAATATTTATTTTTATTTTTATAGTTAGTTTTAATAGTTAAAATAAATGTCAAAGTTTTAATTTTTCAAGATCCCCCGAAAATCACCGTGACGTCATCTGCCCCTGTGACGTCATCTGCCCAAAAGTTTTAGTTATTTTCAACAGATGTTGTCATTTTGTATGGAAGAAGTAATGAGACTATTCAATAAGTAAAACGTTATTTAGGTGTAATTATTTATTTATTATATTAAATATATTGTATTTTTCAATATTATTACGGGAGAGTGGTATAAAAATTGTTTAAAATTATTATTTTTTTAGCTTTACGAATCGAAATCAATATTAAGGTTATCGAAGCATGAATTTTGTAGGGAATTGGAATCAGCTGTTCGACGTCCGCCATTTTGAATTTCAGCATTGGAGCTTTTTATGGAAGCGGTGACGTCACGCCTCACAAATTCAATAATACCAACTTGACAAGGTGTTTTAATGAACTGTTTTAAAATGGACTTTTTAATATATTTTTTAAAACTCTACGTTAACCATTATTTAATAAAACTTATTTATTCAGAATCAGCGTTTATTGGTCTATATGAATATATTTTTTAAGGCATAATATTTTTCACTGGAGTTCCTTATTAACACTTAGGCATACGAACTATACAAGAATTAATAGAGCTTGCCTTTTAAAGACAGCTTCACTAAAGCTAAATATGTCGATATCCGAATTAATTCTGTTTAACAGTAAAATTGCTCTCCCGACCGGCATGACCATTGGCAAGTTAGTCCTGCAGGCCGGAAGATAGAACAGTCTACGCTGTCGGTGGCGAAGATACCCATCGGGAACATAGAAATGAATGCTCTCCATGATAGCTGAGTTTTCAAACTATCCGCGGATCAATCTGAAGAAATGCGCAGCAATGTGAACATCCCTTCTGACCCGTAGATGGTTCATTCCGAGCATACCCAAAAGAAAGTCGGTAGGATAGAGCCACGGATAATAGCCATACTCCCTCATGGATAGAAATCTTAGAAATTATCATAATTAAAGCAGCCAATGAGCGCAGACCTAGGACCTAGCGTCATTTCCGTTTTATATCTCAACCAATGCCTTTAAAAGTGACATCATAATCAAATCGGCCAATGAGCGGCCAATGAGCGCAGTGTGATGCTTCACAGGTGCTAATGCGTAATTTCTGTTTCATTTAAATTCCGAATCACTAACGACGATATAGAAGTTTCACTTCAAAAAAATTGTTTGTCGATGACAATGCGCTTTCAATGTCTGCTGAGTTACACAATCTCAAATCTTTTACGTCGTATAAAATGATCAAACATTTTAAGAAAAGTAACTTAGTGTCATCGTGAGGGTGTATTTTGAGAAATTATTAGCATATTTACTGCATAAAACACTGGATACTACCTGCTTTTTACAACATCTCGCAGCGTTGTTTGACAAACAGGTACTTTTGGATAATTATGAAACCAGTCAGGTTCGACAACCCGTCACTAAAACAAAATCGAAAACCCTTTCGCTGCGAGACGCAAATAATCATCGAGTGAAAATCGGAAAAAGCGATCACTTTCGATAATTTCTCTCCGAGTAATTGCGGCAACCAGCGGCGGCGGATAATATCTGCTAATGATAACATGCTCACTACACGAGCAGAGATAATTCGGGCTTGGACCTGGACCTGAGCCTGGAACTGGTCAGCGTTCGAGGGTAGTTGTACAGTGTGTAGGTACAGTGTGTAGTCAGGTACAAGCGTGTGGCGTGTGCCCGGCGTACCGTCAGTTCTGGGTACACCATGGGTGTTGGGTGCTCAATACTGCGAATAATGAAAGCATTTGAGTGCAAATTTATTGATTTATTGTTTACTAGCGAGTTCCCGGCATGCGTTGCTAGGTCGCTTAATAAAGTAATTGTTTCTATCTGCGTGTCCTTTCCCATCTGTCCCGTTCCCCTTCCACCTCCCCTTCCTCTCCCGCATCCCCTTCCCGTCACGTGTTCCCACTTCCTTCTCCGTCTTCCCACTCCCAACTCTCCTCTCCCGCTTGCCCCGTCCCGCGAACCCCTCTCCTGAGTTCCTCACCCCCCATACCGCATTTCATACATTCAGTCCCGGTACATTCAGTTTTCAAACAGCTATCGAATATCGAAAAAATGTTGATTACGTCAATTAGCCTATCTGCCATTGATTTGTAGTTTTAGAGTGTATCATTAGTCAGTAAGTTGTACATAATATATGAGAGAGATCACTTCGCCCGTTCGGGTGTAATATCCGAACGGTTACGAAGATAGCATCGTATCCAATCTACAGGTCGCTTGCTGAGGATTGTTTTGTACTATGTCCATTTTTGTTTTTTTTTTATGCTGTGAATGCAGTAATATTTATTATATTTTTATCTACTATGTCCACTCACAAAAAAAACACATTTTCAGCGGGAACTTAATTTTGAACATCGCTTTTTATTCTATCTCCATAGTAATTACAAAAAAGTGAGGCTTGGAGTGCTCCGTATCCATTGGCCAATAGAAATGCGTAATTTTGGGGATATAGTACAAACCAAAACTCAATGCTTGACAATGTCTGCGCGCGCAACATTGGAACCGTCATAACATTTGAATTTGCGTTCGGTTAACTTGGTGCTGTTTATTGTAATATTTTACATTAAATCTCACTTATTGATCTTTTAGTATGTTGGGTAAAAACTTTCAAAATTTTATCGATTTTTAATGTAAATTGTGACATTGTATTCGGTGCAGTAAATACATTAAAATATAAGAATACTAAAGATACGTAAATTTGTGTCTTCTAATATAAGCATTATGTGTGCAATTATATGTATTATTTAACCAATGTAATATTATGTATGTACATAAATATTTCGTAAAGTAATAACTGTTAGAATTTGTCTTTTCTTTTAATTGATACAACTTTTTTTAACGCTATGATAAAATATATTAAAATCTTTCTTTAATTTAAAAAAAAATTGTTGTTCTTGTTACATAAAAAATTAAAAGAAGATTTTTTTTAAGCAACACTTTATAATTTTGATAGTACAATGAAAGTACTAAGAAAACAAACAATAAACATTACATTTTTAATTCAGAAAATATTTTTGTTTCTAATGGAGAATTTTTTATTAAAACCTTATTATGTATGTGTACGTAAAATAACTAATGTTTGATTACTGCTAACATTCATAATTTGGGAGTCGGGTATGGGTACCGCCGCCCCGGGAACCATTTTTTGGATAACCAACACCTCTGCCATAGGTCAGGTTCGTTCACGTGGGTTTGGTTACTTAGCAGGGATGGTTTTGGTTACTTTTCAAGTTGGTTCGCCGTGCGTTTGGTTACTTAGCAGGGGTGCCCGGGATCATGTGGTGAGGTTTGCCAAGGTCTAAGTAGCCGATATGTCTGCCCATTTGCTGCGTGGCGGGCCAGATTGAGAGAGACTGGTTGAGGAAGTCTCCAGCCAGAATCCCTCGACCCATCGGTTTGCCCCGCAGTTGAAGGAATGGATTAAACACATCTGTCTCTCATGGACACATTGACTCCCATATTTCTATCCACCCCTTACACCTATTTCCTTCCCAGAACTTCCTCTTCTTCATTTCCTTATAAGCACCCTCCACACAGCATCCACTAAGATGACATAGGCCCTAAGGGAAATTATTTTCCTCAGGACCTCCTGTGTGGAGCCAGTGTAAAAAAAACATTTTTTTTAATTCGTATGAAAATATTTTATTTTCTAATTTTTATGGAATTTTTTGATTTTTTAAATATTATTTATGAAAACCTTATGCATGTGTACTTAACATTACTAATCTTTGATTACTCCATATATTTTATTCATTCACAGAAAAATATTTCCTATATTTTCTAATGTCTAATGAAGAATTTTTAATTTTATTATTTTTTATAATACTTTATGTATAAAAAATTACTGATGTTTGATTACTCCATACATTTTATTATTATATCCACACTGTGCCATAGGATTAAATTACTGTTGGTTTGGTCTATTTTCACTGAGAGTACGGATATAGAATAAACCAATATTAAGTATGGACGTGGTAGAAACCAACAATCAATTTTTGGCTATTTTGTTTAAAAAAACGTGACCCTATACTTTTTAGATTATGCTTTTATTCACATAAAAATTTAACCAATTACGTTGTTCTTTTACTTATGGGTGTACTAACCCTTGAACTTGTTATTATTATTTATAGCAATTCGTTTGAAATAAAGCAAACAAAAATAGAATTTTTTTAAACTTAAAACCTCGTTTTCTCAGTATGAATTTTTGTGGATATAGAACAAACCAATCCTCAGCAAGCGAGGTGTAACCATGTTGTAACCAATTTAAAATATGAATATTAATCTAATAATAATGTGTAATGTAAGAAAGATGTAATATGAAACAAAAGGAGGACTCTATATTGTAATATAATATTAAACTCAGGGATGGTTGGAAGCACGAATTAATCTTCTAACAGTCAAATTTAATGTCACATGTAAAACAATGAATCTAATGTGGATATGATATAACAATAACTATTTTTACATGGAACGACCAAAAAGTGAGGTTACAATACATTTGTCTGATAAAATACGTACCTTTGTGTTATTTTTTTTTCGTTATCGGTAATTTTAGTTAGAAAAAATAAAAGGCGAGCCCATTTTTTAAACTTTTTTATGTTTGTTGCAAATTTTTTGCATTTCAAATATTATATTTTTATTTTTTTTTTTTACAGTTAATACCGCACAAGAGTCCCAACTGCTCCCGTCTGGAGCCAGTGAGACTATGGCATCCCCAATCGGGGTATGTTGTGAGGCTGAAGGTAGTAGGGAGGGGAAGGAGATAGGGAAGAGGAAGGTGGGGAAGTACCTGGCTATTCAGATCTGGTCACTAAACACGGCTAAAGCCATTTCAAGCAACGTTTCAATTCTGAATGGTGGTCTTACACCAGGGCGATACTGATAGTATCTTCCACTCTGGAACGTGTCGCAAATACACTATTTATTATTTTAAATGAATAAATTGTGAAATAACACAAATTAATCAAATAAAATTTATTTGCACACGCCGGGTTCGAACCCGCGACCTTCGGATTGTGAGTCGAGAGTCTTGCCTCGGGACCACGGAGGCCGTCTGAATTATAAAATCTGAAATCTTATTTTATCACCTTTCAAAAACAGTATTTAGTTTTCGAATATGTTAGTAAAGGTCTCGTCAAACAGAACGCGTAATTTACGCGGCGTACGGCGTAAAATACGCCGCGTACTGTACGCCGCGTTGTGTTGTACTGAACTTATCTGAACCGGTCAAACAGAGCCGAGCGCGTACAGTACGCTACGCTCTAGCGCGGCGTTAGGACGTCGCGTTGTATTTTTTTACAAGATTTTATTTTACACCGGGCGTTCTTGCTCGTCTGTGATAAAAATGATTATTGAAAAATTAATTGAATGTGTCCTAAAACATCCTTGTTTGTATGAAATGAGGAACAGTGCGTATAAAAATAGTTCTATGAAGGCAAGATTAGGGGATTAAGATTATGCTCTGCTGGACGCTCTGCTGTACGCCGAAGCCGTCAAACAGAAAGTACGCGGCGTTAAGGCGTAATTTACGCCGCGTAAATTACGCCGTCTGTTTGACGAGGCCTTTAAGTATTCTGTTTATTTGAATTTTATTAAGCGGAAATATTTTGAATCTCTGAGTTGTGATATGAATAAAACAGAAATGATGTCAATTGAGTTATCAAATAAATGTTTGTTATGGTGTTATATTCAACCAGGCGGAGCCTATCCTTGTGGTAAATCTGCACTTTAAGCCATCGTAAAATGATTTATTTGATCACCTCTACTGAAACATCGCCATGAATATTTTTTCTTCTTGAATTTTAAACTGTCGTTGAATAATTCATGTATTTTGCGTGCCGTGTTCTCAGATTTTATAATTATAGTTGCCCACCTATATTTTTGTATCTAATTATTTTATCACCATTTAATTTATTGTTCACTTTACGTAAACAATGTGTAAACATATACTCCGTAGTCGAAATACTTAACCTAGGCATTATTTTTGACCAGAAACTCTGCTTTGTAACTCACATAACTTCTGTAGCTAACAGGGTATGAAAATGTTAGGTTTTATATTAAGGATTTCCAAGGATTTTAAAAATATTCACACATTAAAAATTCTGTTCACATCGCTCGTTAGAAGCTCTAGAATATAATTCTACAATTTGGTCACCAGTCTTTAATAATCACATCAATATCATTGAAAGAGTCCAACGAAATTTTTTTAGATTGGAATCCCCTTAGAATCAATAAATTATGATTTTTTATTGCATTCATTGGACAACTTCGCGTCGGTCTCAGGCTACAATTATGTTATAAATAGTTAACACACCATTATGTTGATTTTTATGCCAATCTTGCTGATATTTTTAATATTCCTTTACTGAAATATATAGACTCCAACTTGGAGAAAATCATAGTCACTGACGAAGTGTTTGACAGGAGAAGCAGAAGCGCAGTAGTGACCAAATATCACTGGGGTTCGGTATGTCGGTGTCCGCAGCTCTCTACGCAGCACACCACCGCCAGGATTGAAGGAGCCTTGTTCACCGTGGAAATTGGAGTAGGGGTCACATCCTCAGCAATGAGGAACCAATTTGAGAAGACTTTTCTTATTTTGCTCTGCTATAGCAATCGATATATATGTTTCATCCATGATAATCATTATTGTCATATGTACAATGTGATTGATGACGCAAATATACAAACATACCTTACCCATATAAACTTTGACAACAATACCCGGACTAGTGAACTAAATGACAATAATTTCAGCCTTGTATATTATGTGCTTGCAATGGTTCAAAGTGATCTCTTGGTGCATTCAACATTGTCCAGAAATAATAAATGTTATCTGTATGTGGTGTGAAGATCAACGGTTAAAGGAGTCTATTATTAATTGCTGCACTGAGACCTTTGACTCTCTCAGTTCTTAATTATATCGACCAGGAAACTTGTGCAGGAATTCTCTTGCTATGTCAAATGTTTGTGCAGTGATAACCGCTAGAGGTGTCTCTCAGGAACGCGAGATCGACCAAGACGAAGGATTTATCATACCAGAAAGCAACGTTTGGGTGAGTCAGATCCTGCTCCATTCCACATTACGATTCCTTACATTGTGGCAATATTAAACTCCACAAATAAATTCAAATACAGTGCACTCTTTGAATTGCATCAATCTAGACTCTAGACTACATTATTTATTTGCGATTACAGCGATATTTTGATGTTTTCAACATGTCATTCATATAAATTGCTCTATCAACCTCGAAACAACGTTTAGTTGGGCTTTTACGTAAATGACATAAAACCCTTAATTCTAGTAATCCTTTGAGGTGGGTACCAACATTACAGAAATTACGTCGGTACCTTTACATAGGTAGGCAGGTACTGGTAATAATTGTATATCAGTCCAACGAATTCGAGTATCGTCATTATATTTGCGCAGGCGCTCGAGGTGCTCAAATTTATAATCATCTGCCTTCGGGGTTGGTGATAATTAGCCCCGCCACACGCGAGAGTACCTACCCCCCTCGCCCTCCTCGCCCCCTGCACCCGCATGAAGATATATTACTGAAAGTGTTAACGTATTGTTACTCTAAGGTGTTAACAGCTTGACAAAGTGCAGAGTTTGGAGAGGAATTTTAAATGGAAGACAACACAATAATATAAATGCGAGCAATTGAGATATGGTTTAATTTTGTCGAGACACCTTAAAAGATCTCCATTTTCATATTATGTGAAGTTAGGGAGTTAGCCGGTTAAGCAAAATATTGTGGAAAGTTTAGCTAAATAGCTAATTGCAATTGAATTGATTTGAATTAAATGAAAAGGAAAGAAAATGAAGAATATTACAAACGGATCCGCGCAAGAGTCCCAACTACTACTATGAAACCATCGGGAACCAGTGAGGCTTTGTCATCCCCAAAAGGGGTATGTTGTAAGAATGAAGGTGGTGGGGGGTGGAAGAAGATACCTGGTTAGATTAGATCTGGTGACCAAACACGGCTAAAGCCATTTCAAGTAAAATTTCAATTCTGACTGGACGTATTACATCAGGGAGACAATGAGAGTAACTTCCACTGGAACGTGCCGCAAATATAATTAGCTTTTACCCGCGGCTTCACTCGCATGGTATTTGGAGGAAATTACTGTAGAAATTCGCAATACATAATAATGTCCGTTCCTTTCCACATTCCCCGCCTTCCACCTCATTCGTCTCTTCCCTCTTCGCGAACCCCACCTCCCCCTGCCTTTCCTTCCTGCCGCTAAAATATATAAAATATTTATTTTAGCGGCAGGAATTATCATTTTCATTTATTAAAATTTCATAACGCCAGAGCTTACCTTTATATAAAGCCTTTGTTACTCGATGATAATGTAGCTTTCTATTGGTCTAAGTATTTTTTTAATCGGTTTAGTGGTTTATGCGTGAAAGCGTAACAAACACGCAGTTTCGCATTTATAATATTTATATTAAATAAAATTAATAAATTGTGACATAACACAACCAGTCAAAAAAAATTACTTGCGCACACGGGATTACTTAGACAACCTTACTCCTCGACCATGGAGGCCGCCATATTGAAGAAATTTCTTAATATTATGCTGCCGACGTCTCCCAAAAAGTCCTGCATTACGATTATGTGACTTTATATGACCACCTCAGGGTCTTGGTCGTCTTGGATTCCCGGAGATAAAATAAATCAATGAATCCTATTTGGTTTTGAAACGAAAATATATGTTTAGTTTCTAACGTAATGTCGCTTATCCAGTTATTACCTCTCCCTTACTTGCTTATGGTAATTACCATTTGAAATTTGGAACAATGTCAAGAAAAATAGTGCAAATTCGAGTGCATTTGTTTTGAAAACAGAAGAGCATTTGAAACTACACTGAAACTTAGTTGTTTGGGTTTTCTCACAATCTCGTTTTTAGTAAAAATAAGAAATTTGATCATTTCGGAAGTACACGATATCATTTTCTACTCATTTATTTTGTTGTTATATAATTACCTCGAGATACGCGGTGGAACTATAACATAACTACATTGTCGTTGTGTCATGTGCTACTTTGCAGGGATACAGTGAAAAGTAATTGGTCATTCCTTTTTCCTTGCATACCTTTTTTTCCTACACATACTCTCCTCTAATTAGAGCAAACACTATTTCGTCTCGTTTCATTTTTAGAATTTGCAGTCCATTACAGGTGCATCTAAAGCTGTAATTTGTAAGAAGTTTTGAACGCAATACACCCCGTCATTAATCCAGGCGTGCGCAAATAAGTTTTAATCGATTAATTGTTGGTGTTTCACGATTAATTCGTTTAAAAATAATAAATTGTATTTTCGCCGCACGTTCCAGAGTGGAAGATACTCTCAGTATCGCCCCAGTGAAAGACCACAGACGCAGAATTGGTACGCAGAATTGGTATTGTTTAAGACGGCATTAAGATGAAGCCATAGTAAATAATGCAAAATCACACAAAATCATGTGTTTTTGTTTTGAAAATTTGATCGCTTAGAAATATTATAAATGCTTCAATTAAATACTGCGTGTAGAACATATCTTGGCCCTTAAAAATATCGGTCATTTTTTTTATAAGTCTTTTAATAAGCCTAGAAAAAAATAAAGTAACAGGTCTTTAAAAAAACACTTTCAAGTGCAAACTCTCCTACTTACGAACATCTTTTCGGATATGGTTTTATAGCTTATTGTAGCAAATTTAGTTTCTTTTATGATAATCGTAAAAAAATATGATATTTACGCCCGATATTCACAAAATAAAATAAAATATGCATATTTGCGTTGTTATTTCACAATACGGCTGGCAGCCGACGAATGCGGGTTTTCAAATTGACCCTTATGTCGTTCACCGAAGGACTACTGGCTTGCCACACCCTACTTTCTTTCAAAACTCCCCTGGCCGGAGCAGGGAGCGGACGTGTGACTCCACGTCGCTCGGTTCCGTGAAATCAATTTTTAATTTCCTTGTTATTACAATAAACAATGTGTAAAAAAGGAGTTAATGTTTTTTTTAGGTCTTTACGAAATCAACCTGTAAAAAAAAATTCTCAAATACCTTTTTCAACCGTTCCAAAAGCTTTTTCTCAAATATTTTTAAACTCCTCCCACAATGGGCGTGAATTCCGACTTCGATTTTTCCCTGGACTATTGGATCCCCTTAACCGTGTTTAGTGACCAGATCTGAATAGCCAGAAACTTCCCCAACTTCCTCTTCTTCCTTTCCCCACTATCTTTAGCATCGTAGTACATTTGGGGATGCAATAGTCTCACTGTCTTCAGACGGTTGGGAGCATTTGGGACCCTTATCCAGTATTCATATATAATTGGTCTCATATGACCCGTTCGCATCGGTAGAATATTTTAGTCGAGTGGAGAGTATAGTAGTAACTAAACGCGTCCAATCACCATAATTTTAGTAGAGAGGGCTAGTCAGCTCTTTAGTCGATTCAATCCATTTCGTTCTAATTTTTCGGCGAGTAGTGCTCGCCTCCTCGCATCCCTGCGCACTAACATGCGCAAACCCGCCTTTTTAGGAGAGTTCATTTGTAGACGCGCGGAAATGTCCTGGCATTGGAGCGAAGATGCAACTCTAAAATTATTTATTAATGCTGCTATTAATCTCTTTTCGTGTTTATAGTTTATTTATTTTTATTTTACTAATGTATTCTTCCTCCTCTTCTAAAATTTCACCTCTTCTAAGCATTAACATATGCTTAATTAGCGTATCGGGCGGCGGGGACAAATGTACTCTACTTGAAAGTAATGCAAACGATTTTCGGCGAGTCAAGTCACTCGACTAAACTACTAGCTTAGTCTGAACAAGCCTTAATTCAACCCTTTCTAATGGTTATAAAGTTGTTATTCAGACATAATTCTAGTTTATTAGGCAATGAATATTGAGTTTCACTGTTATCAAATAGCCTTATCGTATAAACCTGCACTTCAAATATTATCTTACCGAAATTAAATTCGCATTAGCATAGCAACATCGGGTGTCACGGTGAGCACCATAGCCAGCACCTTCCTGTGGACCGGTCCCGTCACCCAGGGCGAGAATAACTCATCTGCAGCATCCCGAATTACCACGGACCCCGGCACCCGGCACCCGGCACCCGGCACCCGGCACCCGACTCCCGACTCCTGACACCGGGCACGCTGGGCGCACGCACCGCGCACTGGGCACCCCGCGCAACCCTCGGTACCCGCCGCCGCCCGGGGAGTAATAATAATATGTAATAACAATTAGGGACTTGTTGTGTAATAATCATTAGGCAAAGCAGATGCGTAGGAAGCGGTCGTTGACTTTATACAGCGCAACTCATACACCTGTGGATCGGCCAACCCATCGTACATCAGGTGAACATGCTATAAACTGTCGGGATTTCTTGGAGAAATTGACAATCTTAAATAAGCAACTTCCTGATCTCTGAACAGTAAAAACGATGCAAATTCGAGCGGTGGCGTTAATAGTAAAAAACACACCCACATAAAAAAATTGAACCCCCATATTATAAATTTGGATAGGGAGACATTATAAACTGATTAATGTACTATATAGCCAATAAATTCACCTGTATTTCATCGTTTATCTCATATTATTAAGATTTATAAAAATATTATAAAAAAATCTAAAACTTCATAAACGCGTGCAAAATATTTTCTATTTCTGTATTACCGCCTTGTAGTCTTAGATATATTAGAAAACTCAATTTTTAATCGTTAACAGCTATTTGAAAGATTTGCCTGAAAAAATCTTGTATATAAAAATAAATTTTTGTTTGTTTTGTTTGTTTGTTTGTTTGTTTGTTTGTTCGTATGTTCGTATGTTGTGCGCTGCCATATCGTTCATCCGATTGCGATAGGTGATTTGTTTTGCGCACGCCCGCGAAGGTTATAGGCTATATATAACGGTAAGCTCTGGCGTTATGAAATTTGTATAAATGAAAATGAGTGTATTTTATATATTTTAGAGGAAGGGACGGAAGGCATGAGGGGAAGGGTAATGAAGAAGGTGGGGTTAGCATGAGGGATGACGAGGGAGGGGAAGGCATGGAAATAGGAAGGGGAAAGCGGGGGGGGAAAGGGGACACGATTGATTTACACAAAAAAATTATTTCTTTGCATTGCAATACATGCCGGGTACCAGCTGGTATTTCATAAAATTTGGGTTCGTGGACTGTCAAAAATTGAACGCACTAAAGTAGGATATTTAATACATTTATCACAATGAACTGGTATAACGATAGAAAGATACATTCACTGTCTGTAATTATCAATAAGAATAATCTCGATTCTTGCTTTATTTTTGTTCCTATAAAGGTTCAATTTAGAAGAATTCATGCTTTGTTTAGAAATAAAGGGAAAAGTCACTATTTTTTTTAATTCACGTGAGTTGAAAACACATTAAAAAAATAATAAAAGAAAAACAGACATTTATTTACTTGAAAATAAACAATGTTGAATTTTAGTCGCTTCGAGAAGCGCAGGTAGTAAGTCGATTTGAGAAACGTATTGATAAAATAGGAAAGTACTATATCAGCTTGCTAATAACAAATAACACATCAAAGATTACGTCCATTTCTCGAGCACGGTTGCCGTCGTTAGGTTTGTCGATAGCCAAGCTGATATTGACAAACAGACCTACTATGCCACACATAGGTATGAAAGATAAAAGATCATTGATCAATGATCTTTTATAGCTGTGTGAGTGAGTAACGAGCTTTAAACGAAAAAAGCGTTCTTCGCTCGCCATATATTCCCATTGGGAATATATATGCGATATGCTGAAATAGGCCAAGCTACATCTTTTATAGCTGTGTGTGAACACGCTCTTAGTCATTATTGAAAAATTATAAATACTTTTGATCAAAAGACACGTATTTTTATCATTATGAATTTGAGCATTTTCATTGCTAATTTGAATGTAGGTGTACATTAGAGCAAATTTTGAATGAAATAAAATCGATATTGAATTATAATAGAACGGAAAATAATCAATATTTCTCATCGAAATCGCCCTGTACGATTGGGTTTTGCAATTTGATTTCTGAGCCGCTGGTTAACGGGCCATAAAGTGCAATATAAATAAATAAAACCTCACATAATTCCCAAAAATCGGTAAGCTGTATTTTCACTGCCTTTGAACAATTGGACCACTTGAGTAGTATCAGATATAAATCACATAAATATTAATCGAAACTTCAAAAGCCGTTATAACCCAACACTATAAAGTGCTCTGCAGTCAAAATTCATATTCAAATTCCCAGCGCATCTTCAAGGCAAAATGTGTGCCCTATTTGATTTAGTATCGCCCCGGGGTCCGCCACATTACCTGATTACCATGTCCAGTGCAGTTTATGGGTACAATAATCAGGTGTTAGATCCCCGGCTTTGTCCCTAACCAAAATGCAAAAACCTAAAATCATATGCTAATGGAATCAGGGCGAATCGATTAGGCGAGAATTAGGCGGAAAATTTGCTAATGGAATGAGAGGCCAGAACCATCTGGATGTGGTAATTGATTGGGTAAATTGAATTTATGTTTAAAATCATTGAAAATTGATCGAAGGGGGTTTATTATCATATTCATAAAGGGCTGAAATTGAAAATTTATTGGTTTCGCAAGTTTATTACTTTTTATTATTGTGACAGTTGTTTCGTCAAAAGCTTTTGAAGAGGGTATGGGTTCCGTTCATTCATTGGATAACCAATACGTCTGTCATGAGTAACTTCAAGTGGTTCGCTAAATTTGGTGATTTAGCAGGAGTTTCCGAGATCATGAGGTGAGGCTTGTTTTGTTGGCAGTGAACGCCTCTGCCCACCCCTTTGACTCTTTCGATTTCGCCTTGCACCGCAGTGGGAGGGATGGATTCACGCCTGTTACTCTGTAACACTGAATCCCAGATTCATACCCACCCCTCGAACCTTCCTTCCCAGTATATCTAGCATATTTGCGGCACGTTTCAGAGTGGAAAATACTGTCAGAATTGCCCTGGTGTAAGACCATCATTCAGAATTTGAAACGTTGTTTTAAATGGCTTTAGCCTTGTTTGGTGACGAATCTGAATAGCCAGGTACTTTCCACCTTCCTTCTCCCCACCTCCTTCTCCTCACCACTACCTTTAACCCCAATAAATAAGCCATAGTCTCACTGACTCCAGATAGGAGCAGTTGGGACTCCTATGCAATATTCCCATAAAAAAGAGTCTGCTCTCCTCCATTTCCTTAAAAACCATCCGCATAGCATCTCCAAAGATGACATTGGCCCTAAGGGAAATTATTTTTCTCAGGGCTTCCTGTATGGAGCTAACGTAAAAAAATCAGAGTGTGCAATTCACACGCCGCGAAGTGAAACTAGAAAGTCGCTAGATGTCGCTTTTTTTCTCCTGTCTGTTTATTTTTAAATGGTTTGAAGAATTATATTGGTTTTGCAAAAATAAAAACGTTTATTATTTTTGGATTTATAGGATCCGAACCCAGCTCGCCTGAATGTCTGGCCACTACATTCGTTTCGCGCTTTATGCCGCTGCACTATGGCAGGCTCGCGTGAGACCGAGGATTTACCGTATTACATTAGAACCGAGTACCCATGAAATAATCAATTTTAGTGATGTATTTCCGTTTCACGGAGTTTCGAATCGCAACGGGGCTATACAAATTTCACCAACAAATATTAAATAAAATTTTATTAACTAAAGTGGCGAAATTTTTTTGCCAATATTTTCAACTGTTAAATAATTGCCTTAACTCGGGCGAAACCGGTTAATAAAGCTATTTCACGCAATGCAATAGAGGGCACTTGCTCGTGGTACTAACAAACTCAAGTATCTTCCTGTACAATCTGCCAAACTCCCTAATAACATAACATGACGGTATCATTTTTGATGTTCCGAATGATAAATGCAAATTTGGGGGCACCAGTTTTGCCGGTCCCCGTTTCCGAGACGTTCCCCGGCCATTATTTCATTAAGTCCTGTGTCCCTAAATACCCCTGGAGCCCGCTCGCCGAACGTGCGGGCAGTTAGTTAGGCAGGGCAGGTAATCTCAGGCTCGCGGTCATTAACTCAAGCACTGGGGAGAGAAGACATTTGCGCCAAGCCACGCGCGGCTTAACGACATTTTTGTCAATTTTAGTGATGAAATTATTCATAATTTTGTTTAAAAAAATTCAACCAGAAATTTATTTTAAAAACTATTTTTCTCCTTTATATTATAACTAGCAGACCCGGCCACAGGTTACTGTCGCTAAAGCAACACAACGCCAATACCCATTACCCAATCTTTATAAACAACGCCATAAGTTAATTATGCATACATATCAAATCCACACCGCCCGCTTGCCGGCCCGCTGCCCGCTACCCGCTACCTGAATTAAATCTTTGAATATCTCGGTTTTTCTCTACTATAATATGCATGTTTTTGGTGAAGATCACACGAAAATCCGTTGCGTAGTTTAATAGATCTAAGCGTACAGACAGCGGGAGCGACTTCATTTTATACTATGTATGATGTATATGTAAAATCAGTAATCGGTTTTTTTCCTTTATTGATAGTTGAAGTAACTTACATCTACGCGTAAAATGGGGTGCTGAAAATGACTGCTCCACCCAACATGTTTTCCAAGTATCTTTTACAATAGCTTCACATAGGAGGCCTAGAGGTAAATAATTTCCCCTCAGGGCCTATCTCATCTTTGGAGATGCTGTGGGGAGGGTATTAAAGGAAAATAAGGTTAGGAAGTTCTGGAAAGGAAGAGGGTATGAGGGGCGGATAGGAATCTGGGGTCAGTGCTTCAGAAGTGACGGATGTATGAATCCAACCTTGGCGATGTTCCGAGAGAGTACGGCTGGAGAAGTCAAAAGGACTCCCTCAACCATTCTCTCCCGATCCAGCCTTCCATGCAGCTGGTGGGGCATCCTTTCATTGACCTTCCTGAGGACTAGAAATCGAAATGTCAAAAATAGTTATACATATAGGTACTAGTTTATAACACTAAAAAACCATTCAACATTTTCTCTTACAACAACCAACCCCAACGGAAGTTCCCCGCACTTAATTAATTATAATAACACTTCACAAGATATCTAAGTATTACCTACCTACTATTATCTGACTCCCCCGCTCCTACCAACCCCCACATGCTCCACTAAAGCCTAACACGGTGTCTCCAGGGAATGAACCTTATCTGTTTTGTCCAGACGCTGGCTCTACCGTAGGACCACTGGGCCTATGGGCTATGGGGACAACATGTGATTAGGAATGGATTCTCAAAGAATTTAATTGATAAAAACAATAAAATGATTTACAGTAAGAACCAAAAAAGAAAACGTTTTATTTAATTGTTATTTTGACTTATGTCCGGGTTAAATCTTCCCCACAGGAAAAACTTAGCCCTTCCACACACTTTTCCACAAATGATCATCTAGTCAATCCACGCTATGAAAGTGTGTTATATACGTAAAATAAATACAAAACAATACAAGAATAATATGACAACCTACCAGAGACCAAATGGGAAAATAATTCACAGACTCCAGATATTTTCATATCAGAGGGTTCGGCTCAATAGAACTCCTAACTGGACCAATAAATCCTGTTGATCCCTCAATATAAATATTTAAAAAAATCTTATTAATAACTATCTTTAATTATCTTATGGTTTTTACTAAATTTATTATTATTCATCTTTATTAATTCTATTACCATTTATTAATTGGTGCTGTGATGTAACTGTCTCACCAGGAACTCCTGTGTTGAGAGCAAGCGCAGTTTATGACAAAAATACAAATAACAACACAATATTATTACGTTTAAAAAGAGACAATCAGCATCGTAATATTGGAATTGAATACTTATAAGTGGAGACTCATTTTATAACACAAGCAGTTTGTAACAAAAAAAAAATAACAACACAATATTATTACGTTTAAAAAGAGACAATCAGCATCGTAATATTGGAAATGAATACTTATAAGTGGAGACTCAGTTTATAACACAAGCAGTTTGTAACAAAAATACAAATAACAACACAATATTATTACGTTTAAAAAGAGACAATCAGCATCGTAATATTGGAAATGAATACTTATAAGTGGAGACTCAGTTTATAACACAAGCAGTTTGTAACAAAAATACAAATAACAACACAATATTATTACGTTTAAAAAGAGACAATCAGCATCATAATATTGGAAATGAATACTTATAAGTGGAGACTCAGTTTATAACACAAGCAGTTTGTAACAAAAATACAAATAACAACACAATATTATTACGTTTAAAAAGAGACAATCAGCATCATAATATTGGAAATGAATACTTATAAGTGGAGACTCAGTTTATAACACAAGCAGTTTGTAACAAAAATACAAATAACAGCATGGAAATGAATTTTTATAAAAGGAGGCTCAGTTTATAATAACAGTTTATAAAAATGATGGAAAATAATAAGGTCTCAGTAGCTTAGTGGAGTGTTGTCCCTGTCCACGTTCTGTTTCACGTTTTGTTTAGATTTATTATTAAACATAATAATTTCAGTTGACGGTGCATGCGTGATGTGAAATATTCTTACGTATTCCTGCGTAATACGTAAACTTACCCAAGTTCAAATAATTTTAATTTTCAAAATTTGAAATGATGAGTATTAAATTGTATCAGACCAGCGTTAATGTTGGTAGCTAAATTATTTTATTATTTAATAATTTTTTATTTTAAATGTGTTTTTATTTTCTTTAAATGTTTGATAGATGTCGCAATTTTTCATTTGAATGGCAATGGGGTCTTTCTTTTTTTTAACCTACATAAAATTGTCTCCACCAGTGGAGAAAAATTCAACAGAATTACCAATATTATTATTTTATAATTACTTTAAAATCTACTGTACTGAAGACGTAACGACTGTGTGCGTTTTAAAAAAATATGTGTTTATATTTTTGTAGTAAAATTACGTTACAGAGTTGTAACTCCTCGTGATAGAAGTGTATTTCATACAAATCACAGTTGTCTTCTGCCACCTCGACTTGCATATATTCTAAAATGTTACAAAAAAATGATATGACGACATAAAATTTAAACTCCAAAAGGTATAACCTATCAAGTAAAAGCGATTATTATTTTTAATGATGTTTAATAAAATATTTTTAAAAATCTCAAAAATTGTCTCCTACAATTTTTATGTCGTACGTTAATTCTGTCACGTCGATTGTCATTCGAAATAGGTTTACACGCAGCTCGTGTTTGTCACCCCCAATAGGCATTTTAGGCCTCCTTCCCCCATCGCTACAATTTCCCCTCTGAGATTCAGAGAGAATTTATTTATATTAAAAACTAAATGTGACAGAGTGGTGAAAATGTGACAGAGTGGTAAAATGTATGTTGGTTAAAAAGAAGAATAACCCAATGACCATGTGGCAATAATAATTACGTATTTACTATCTTATTTTTCACTGATAAAATATTACATTGATGTATTTAGTATAATCGTAACCTTGTTTGTAACAACTATTGTTTGTAACGTTAGAGGGAAAATATTTTTTTGTTTCATTTAAATAGAACAACTAAATATGCCACAGTTCTAGAAGCTCTGTTTTAGATTATACAATATCCTGGAGCCGAGATAGCCCTTCCCTTGCGAAGTGGCAGTACCCCATCAGAACCGCTGGCGACAAGGGATGCTATGTGCTATTCGCTAGCCGCCCTGAGCGCCCGCGTAGCAGGAGGGTACTGGGTACTGGAGGTAGCGGGGTAGGGAAAGGGAGTTAAGGGTTGCTACCCGCCGTGGCGTGGATGGTCGCACAGGGTAACGGGATCGGGTTATGATGGACAGTAGAATAGGAGGATATCTAGAATTCAAGCATGTATTGTCTGTCGAATAAGAGTAGAAAATATAAAAAATACAAAATTTGTAGATTAGTAACACCAATTTACTAGTCAAATATTATTTTAAAGTGCAATGACACTGAATGTATAGAACACAGTAAACCACACTTTAAAAAACATTTTGTGTTCTTAAAGAAAAAAAAATAAAATCGAAGAAGCACTGTTGTTAAGGTACTTACTAAATGACATAAATTTGATGAAATGGTGTTTTACAAAGTGATTTGCTTTCGTTTAATTTAACGTAAATTTGAATATAATAGTAGATAGAAAGGAAAAATCACTAATGGTGGGTTTAGTTACACTACTTTTAGATCTGAATGAGCTACATACATTCAGATATAAAATTAGCGACATGATCAAAAGCCCAGGGCAACGCCAGGTACTTAAGCTAGTATTAAATAAATGTGAGCAATTTCTAAACTGTGATTTATATCTAACATACAATATACCTATATGCAATTCTAATTTTGAGATCAGTGTGTATCTATACTTATTGCAATTTTTTTTTCACTTTTATGCCTTTTCAATTTTTTTATAAAAATGTAGGTTACACAGCTTTACATCACATATGTTTAGTATTGCCATTTGAACAACTGTGGCGCCCTCCTAGGGAAAGAGGCAGGTTTATGTATGTAATTTTGAAAATAAATCAATGTCATTTCTATTTAATGTTCCTAATTTGAAATATTCAAGGTGTTTCTTACTAGGTGTTACTAGATGTTTCTAGGTATTTCTAAATGTTTCTTACTAGGTGCTTTTAGTTGTTCTTTTTAAGTGTTTCTAGTGGTTTCTAGATGTTTCTAACTAGGTATTTTTAGGTGTTTCTTACTAGGTGTTTCTAGGTATTTCTTACTGGGTGTTTCTAGGTGATTCTAGGTAATTTTTACTAGGTTTTTCTTCCTGGTGTTTCTAGATGTTTCTAGTGGTTTATAGGTGTTAGTTGTACTAGGTATTTCTAGGTGTTTCTTACTGGGTGTTTCTAGATGTTTCTTACTACGTGTTTCTAGATGTTTCTTACTATGTGTTTCGAGGTGCTTCTTACGTGTTTCTAGGTGTTTTTTACTAGGTGAATCTTACACTAAGACGGTGGTTATAAGCAGTGTGGACGATAATTGAATTGGTACAACAAAATAGTAGGTACAGGTGAGACAATGTATAAATATGAATGAAGATGTGTAGTTGCCTACTAATTACGTCAATTTTCTAACACCGATTTCCACAGCATAAAATGATATTTTATATTAAACCAATCCCTTTGTTTTTTTTTATTCCCTCCCAGAGCACGTCTAATCCATTTAAACTGTAACCTTTTCCGACCTGTTAACTTCCAATATCCACCTCTTCGCTTAACCCTTCAAAGCCACCTGCTCCCGGCTGACCCTCGTCAGCAATCCGGACGGTGGAGATTGACCACGAAACCTTCGTTTCCAGAAAGGTTGGATTCTGTAAAGTAAAGCCTTAAAAAGCTGCGACACAAGTGACCCGGTAAATTGTAAAACAATCTTAAAGCTTATGTGCTTATTATCTGACCGAATGTTAGGTTTATTCGAAAGAGTTAAAGAAAAGGATTTATGAAAAGGAAAGAAAAGATATTGCATTGTATAGTATTTTGACGGCCTCCGTGGTCAAGGGATAAAAATCTCGACTACCAATCCGGGGGTCGCGGATTCAAATTCCGTCGAAAGCAAGTAAATTTTATGTAATTGATTTGAGTCGTTTCACAATTTATTAATTTGAATAATATATACAATAGGACAGTTTCAGGAAGGCGCTTGGGGACTTTTTGATGGGTGAATGTGACAATATTAGTAGCCTGTTTCTCGTACTCAGATATATGTGTATATATGTTTTATATATGTGAGGATGTGGTTATATAGGTGTTTTATATGTGTGAGGATGTGGTTTTATGTTTGTATGTGTGCACGTGTATGTTTATATATATGTATAGATGTGTGCACTTATATATGCATGTGTGCTTGTTTACTTCTAATGTACTGTTTACTGTTAATCTTCTTGTTTACTGTTAATCTAATGCTAATTTACTTCTTTTCTCTTCTGTATTTTCTACTTTTTATTATAATTTTTCCAATTTTTAGCATCATTTATACTAAATCCATATGTTTATAGTAGACTTCATATTTCATATAAAGTAACTTTACTCCATTGGTCACTATGAAACAGGCAGTCGCTTAGTATGGTGATCTCTACTTTATGTAATATGTGTTGCATAAATGAATAAATAAATATTACAGTGTTTTCGCGGCACGTTCCAGAGCGGAAGACACTCTCAGTTTTGCCATGGTGAAGGACTGTCATTCAGAATTGAAACGTGGCTTTAAATGGCTTTAGCCGTTTTTGGGGTTCAAATCTGAATAGCCACATTTGATGGACTACTAAACGAGGGGTAAGGCTACCAAACTACCAAAGATCGCGGGTTCGAATTCTGGCGTGCGCAAGTAAATTTTATTTGATTGATTTGTGTTATTTCACAATTGGTGTAAGACAACCATTCAGAATTAAAACGTTGACAGTTAAATGGCTTTAGCCGTGTTTGGGAACCAGATTTGAATAGCCAAATACTTTTCAGCTTCCTCTTCCCCATCTCCTTCCCCTCCCCACTTCCTTCAGCCTCACAACATACCCCTATTCGGGAAGCCATAGTCTCAGTGGCTCCAGACGGTTGAGAGCAGTTGGGATTCTTGTGTGGCACTCACACAAAAAATAATTTAAAAAACATACAAAATGCAATTGTACCATACATATTTACAATATAGATACCAACTTAAAATAATTCTATCCTTATAATCCTAATCCCCAGCGAATTAAGAGTATTTTATCTCCCATTTTGCACCATTAAAATTGGGGCGCATTCCCCTTCAAAAAACAACAAAATTTCGCACGGTCGACGCATGCGCACACCCGCACATATCTCCCAGTCACGTGTTCGGTAAACGTCACTATTATCTGTCAAATTGAATTCGGGTATTACGCCCTTAATACTCATATCACGGTTAGATAAATTAGCTGAAAAGGTGCTCCCGATTGTCAGATGATAACGCAAACAAAATCACATCGGAAGACTCGACCCTTAATGTGGAAAGGGGCGCGGTTTTGACTTTTGACATCTCGGTGACAGCTCTGACAGATCAAACGTCACTTTTGACAGTTTTGGCGCATTGTTGACTTTGCGATTAGAAATTACTAATAATAAATTTGGTGAGAAAATTTTGTTATCTAAATGGAACGTTTTGTTAACAAGCGCGTTCCTTTTTTTATTTGAGGGGAGTGGAGGAGGGTTGTAGCATAACAAAAACATTTTTGAAACTTTTATATTTAAGAGAGCTTAAAATGGTACTTACTCTTTCACAAATAGCTATTTTCACATGAGATTTCTACATCCAATGTTACCCACTAAGTGGGTGTTCTCATTACGCTCAATTTGTTCATTTTTTTAAACTCATACATAAATATGTGTACAGATATGTGAGATTCGGTTAATAGGTGCATTTTATTTTTTAAACCCCTTTGTATCAGTTAGATAGATAATCATGAGAAATTACCGTCTATTACAGTAACAAAAATGAAAAAAATGCATTTTAATAGTTTTTTTGTACAAATTAATACTCACTCTTGACTTGGCAGCGATAGGTCACCCCAAGTGGTTCGCTACGTTCGGTGACTTAGCAAGGGTGTCTAGGTTGATGGGATAAGGTTTGTCCGGGTCTTTGGGCAAGCCGGACCGGGAGAGACTTTTGACTTCTCCAGCAGGACTCTTTCGGAACATCACCTTGCACTTCAAGGGGAGGGATGGATTCATACGACCGTCACTCCTGGAGGCACTGATCTCCAGATTCCTATCCACCCCTCATTCTTTTTTCCTTCTCAGAACCTCATCTTCTTTTCCCCTCGAAAGATCCTCTACACAGCATCCCCAAGATGACTTAGGTCCAGAGGGAATTATTTTTCCCCAGGGCCTCCTGTGTGGAGCTTAAAAAAATTGGTGGTTCTGAAAATGAAAAGGGTATGAGGGGAGAGTGAGAATTTAGGGGGTCAGTGCGTTCAGTGTGTCAAGGCAATGATGTAAGAGAATCCGGCTGGAGAAGTGAAAGGGTCTCCCCTAACGGCGAGCGGACGCATTCGCCGCCAAGACCTGGACAAAACTCACACATGAACCCGGGCTAAGTGGGGGTGGATTTCTGGCATAGGCCACCCAAGGTTACCTCTTGGGGTGGCCTGTGCCATATGTGTTGGCAATCCAATATATGGTTCCCGAGACGGCGGTACCCATACCCGCCACCAAAAAGAACATCACTTTTCCTGTCTCTGTGTTTTTTGTATCTTCCCTTTCTTGCAGGTGCTTGCAGCATACGCAAGATACAATCCCCCGCGAGCGTCCTTCATCTTGTTTTTTATCATCTTTCCATGCCTTTATATATGTTTTACTAACACCATTGTATCAAGTTTATCATGTAAGCTTACTGCTTACTAACACTGTATGCAGGGACATTGGAGGTCTAGATTCGTTCAAAACTAAATGTAGCTTCATTCTTTCGAAAAAAATTAGAGTCCTTGCGAGAGCCTTGAAGGAGTAACCATCAGTTACTTATATCAAGGCGGGTAAGTGGTGAATAACCTCCAATGTCTCTGTGTGGAAATTGTACGACGGTTGTACTACAATTAATTAGTTTGTTGATTTGCTTACCATTTATTTAAGTTAGTTGGTTTCTTCCGCCAGTATTTGACTAGTTGGAAAAGCAATTGGAAGATCAAACTTTATAATACGTACTTGAGAGATTTACATTTAATACTTCACATAATAATTCAAGTGATACATTAACCCATTGACATCCGTAACGACAGACCGGAACATCGCGCATCTGTTATTTATTTCTTTTATTGAAATTACTACCTTTCCAAAGAATTGTACAACAATCAAATAATATCTGAAATAACATCCCTCCACCACTCAATACATTTGAAAACGTCGTGTTGTTGATTATTTAATAAAATGTATTATTATTTATACCATTGCAATGAATAGTTTGAACTCGGTGATAATCCTTTGAAGACATGAAAGCGGTAACGAGCATTGAGCATTTTACGGTTGAAATCGCCGGATTCACAATGGTAAACAGTCGTAAACATTCCGACAACAAAGGATCCTGTGTCATTATTTCAACCCTCAAAGTTCAACTTAAAGGGATGAAATTTTTCAGGGTACTAGGGAGTCAAGTCTGCGTGCATTCATCCTTGTATTTTTTTTATTTTTATGTGAAACCGCACCAGAGTCGCAACTGCTCCCAACCGTCTAGAGTTCTCTAGAGCCATTGAGACTACAGCATCCCCAATTGGGGTATTTTGTGAGACTAAAGGTAGTGGGAAGGGAAAGGAGACAGGAAAAGTTTCAGATCTGACGCCAAACACGCCAAAGCCATTTCAAGCGACGTTTTAATTCTGAATGGTGGTTTTACACCAGGGCTTTGCTGAAATGAGTAAATTGTGGATTAATCGGATAAAATTTTCTTGCGCACGCCGGGATGTAAAACCGCGACTTCCGGCTTGCTAGTCGAGACCAAATGTTACGCCAAAGTATTGCAGGTATAATGATTATAAAACAATATTTATAATCATATGATGAAGATATAAAATATATAAGAAAAGAATTTTAAATTGTTGAAACAAAACATTGCAAAAAAGGACAGATGGCACAACTGAATTTAAACATTTTTTTACATAAAAAAGACGAGATTTATTTTTTAGTAACTATGCCGTGATGCATTTCCTCTCTATTTAGTCAAAGTTTCGGACAGCACTACAGTATTCATCATCAAGGCAGATATATAATGAATGTAATATTTTATCTTGTTTACCAAACTTTCAAAGCTTTGGCCGATTTTCTCTCTTTTTATATATAATTTTTCCTACCTTACAGTTTGAAAACATCTAATGAGGAGATGATCTTTTTTTACACATAGTTACTTTTAAATTTCTATTGATATATTTAAAAATTCAAGGTGGAAATGACGCTGCGTTGCACTTACATATTTACATGAAGCCAGAACCCTTTAATCTAGACTTCTTGCTGCTTTGGCAAACATACAATCTTCTTAATAATTAAGTTTTAAAATGTTTTTTTCTGAAGACAATTGTTGTTGTTGACAAGATTCCTGCTGATTTCTATTGATTTTTTATTATGCATCCATAAACATATAACGGTTCATTGTATATAGGTGCACTTGTGCAAATGTAGCCCTTAAATAAGAAATCAAAAAATAATTATTAATCTAAACAAATCGGTGACTATAAAAATTTCCATACTAATAAATAGTTCTGTGGTGGGTAGACCATCTTAATAACAATTTTTTTTTCAATCTTTCTTTCTTTCTTTCTTCTTTCAAAATTACTGACCTACCATTAAGTATTCCGATTGACAGCACGTAGAAGGAATCATGAACACGCGAACTCTGGCGGGATAAAAAGTTAGTAGCCAACAAGGTTACCATCTTGAACCGGAACCGGAACGTTTCAAATAATTTTGCAGACCGATTAAATATCAAATGGTCGAGTTAAAACAGGATCACGCTCAGTTAATGAACTTTTTAATTACAGGTCTTAAAGATTTCATGACAGTTGATACCCTGACAAATGGCCTCCCGGCGTACTTATTTACGAAATGCAGTATGTTTAGGAATAATTCGCTATGCCTACATACACAAAATATAACTAATCCCGAAGGAATGTGCAGAAAAGATGTACCACCGAATAACAAAAGTGTAAAACATATTGTTCACGCTTTTATTGTTGCATGTTGCTCTTTGGCAACTACCTATTGTATGCCCTCCACCTTTGCCTAGGCGCATACATCCGATTTCTCCATCCGATTGTCTGATCAGACAACCTGAAGGCCGTCGCGCCATACATTTCTTATGAAAGCCCGCACACATCCGATTCGAAACCTGACCGGCAATAAAAAATAGGCCACGCCCTTCCACGCCGGCCGGCCAATCCGGCCGTCCGAAGGGCGTGGCCCCGGTCGTATTACTCATCCGATCTTCGAATCGGATGTGTGCGGTGTTAATCCGATCCGATTGACTGATCAGACAATCGGAAAGCCAAATCGGATGTATGTGCATAGCCTTAATTGAGTCAGTTGATCTCACCTCGCCGCAACTGACAAAAGTTTTAAAACCGCAACCCTCAACCATTTGCAAGGTTAAAGTCTTTCCGCCGTGCCGCTCGCATGATTTCGCTTGTCATCATTATATTACCAAATCCTAAAATCTCAAATCTTTTCAAACTAACACTTACCTTCCTGGTGAAATAAGAATAAGTTGAATGCAGGAAGCAGTTTTTTTTGGTAAGCGAAATTATAATAAATAGATATTAAAACCCGCATACAGTCCATTCGAGCCTTTCAATTTGGGAGGCGGAAATGGGTACCGCCAATCCGGGAACCTTTATTGGATAACCAACACCTCCGCCATAGGTCACCCCAAGTGTTTCACTACGTTTGGTAATTTAGCAGGGGCGCCCGGGTTCATGAGGTGAGGTTTGTTTAGGTCTTTTAGTTTAGATAACCTGGATACACTGAACCCTAGATTTCTACCCGCCATAGGTCACCCCAAATGGTTCGCTACGTTTGGTGATTTAGCAGGGGTGCCCGGGTTCATGAGGTGAGGTTTGTTTAGGTCTTGGAGGCGGATGACCAGGACACACTGAACCCCAGATTCCTACCACCCCTTAAACCCTTTTCCTTCCCAGAACTCTCCTTTCCAACTTTCCCTTAAAAGAAACCCTCCAGACAGCATCCCCAAGGATGACGTAGGCCTGAGGGAAATTATTTTCCTCATGGCCTCCTGTGTAGAGCTCATGTAAAAAAAAAAAAAATAACACATATTTTCATTCAAATGCATCAAGTATAAAACTACTAAGCTATTTATGAACTGTAAAAATCGACGCTGTAAATAAAATCGTTTATTATCCATACACTCGTGTTAATAAAGGCAATTTCGAAGTCGATTTTAAGTTTTAAATTGATTAAAAATGCACACAAAATTTAATTTTATAATAATTATAATTAGGGGGCCAACTGCATCAACTGTCGGGTTACGATTTTTAAACTAGTCGCACGCGCCACTTTACGTTTTCCTTTCTCTCTCTGAACCCCTACAAAAGTAGCATAAATCAAACCAAATGACTTGTTGACCCATCTGCCTCAATGTGTGGTTAACTAAAGTAGTTACTGGTTCTGTGGTGATAATGAGGTGTTGATGGTGTTCCCATTGTGTAAGTCCCAGTGGTGCCTGGTCCTAGTGACTAGATACCATGGTGTAGCAGGGTGTCTATGGAGAGAGGGTGCCTTACACCCCCGAGGCAATTATGGGGTAAAAGCCACCCTAGGATAAATAGGAAACTCAATTATTATGCTATTATACGATTAGCAGGGGTGGTTTGGGGGGTAGGTACTAACCTATAAAACTTATTGTTTAAAATTAAAATATAATCTGATGCAATTATTACAGATAAATTGTTTTCAATGCAATGCAATTAAAACAGACAAATCCAAATTCCAATTCAAAAAATCTTTATTGTATAAATAAAATCTATATATATAAAAATCAAAATATGCTTGGGGCTAAACCATTCATCCAATTGCGTTGAAACTTTGGGTATTTGATGTGTGCGTGCCGGCGATGTTTTCTGTATATAATAATGAGTTCTGGCATGATGAAATTATGCGTTGCTAAATTTTGGGGATTTGATGTGTACGTGCCGACGATAGTTTCTATATATATAATTATAAGTTCTGGCATCATGATATTATGCATTGCTAACCATTCATCCGATTGCGATGAAACTTTGGGGATTTGATGTGTGTGTGCCGGCGATGGTGTCAATATATAATAGTGAGCTCTGGCGTCATCATCAGTTCTTTCTAGGCATACTTTAATTATTTTACCTACTATTTAAGGTCCTGGGATACAGACATTTTTTCTCTCTAACGTGCTGGAATTTTTTGAACATTTTTTTATTCTGACCTTTAATTCTGACCTTCTCTCTATCCCACCTATCCCTATCGACATACGTCACGAAATTATTATTTTTTTCAAATAAGTCTCTCATACGTCATAATGTCATACGCCTCATACGTCTGGTAAAGTTATATTATCGTGAAAACTTATGGGTCCCAGTAAATTAAGAAATGATAACCAAGCTACATAATAAATTATATTTTATTTGGTTGTTATATTACCAAATATGGGTATTGGTGTATTCAAAATAAACTGTTTCTAAAATTATGATAATATCCTGAATAAAAAGACATTCAAAGAGATTCTATCGTTTTATAATAATGCAATATCTATTAGGTATTTTCTCGGTTCGTCCCTGTTCGGCATGCAATATTGCGTGGCAGGCTGTCAGGATTGAAGATTCACCACCCTTAGTATCAGTAGGTAACGCCAAGGGCAATCATCCCCTCCTGTAGTGTAGTGTTGAGTGAGGGGGTTGAACTAGAACCTGCAGCCGTACTGCGCGTGAGTGAAGCAATCCCTGGTAAAAATCCCAGTAACCTCTCCCTCTTCCTCACAACAACGAATGTAACAGTTCTCGGCGAAAGGACCATATTATCTACGACCTTTATATCAATTTACTCAGAATTTGATAGCTGCTGTAATTCGCATCGTTTAAATCTTCGAAAAGCGTGCCTGAGATCAGAAAAAAGAGCCAATGAAAATAAGCACGCAAACCGTATTCTAGTATTGTTTGATTGCTGAAATTTTAACGGTAGTATTGGGGTTTGAACAGGTGGAACGAACAAAACACAATTCAAACAATTTTTCAGGAACCCATCCTATTTTTATTTTATGTATTGAAATTATATAATACACGCAACGTACAGTGCTTAAAAAATTGCACTTCTTTAATTAACCTTTTTAATATTGTAGAAATCATTTAAGCTAGGTCACTCCGTATAGCCGCGTAACTGTGTTTAGCTTTGTAAACTCTCTCCAGCCAAAAAATATATAAAAGAAACGTGATAGATATAGATTATTTTTTATTTATTCTTGTCGTTCTGGGGAGACCCAAAACGAATCGAGTATGGCTAATTGCGGAGGCAATTGAAATCCGTAAAAATCCCTATTATTAATAATAAAAATGGTCTTTATTCCAGGATATGTAGAGGTAAGTGTAATGGAAAGCAAAGAAACACAGGAAAGAAAGAAAAATACAATTAAATAAAATTGAGAGAAAAAATTAAGTAAAAAGAGTAGTATCATTAGAAAATAGGTATGCGTAGAAATATGTCATCACTAAAAACATTCCTTCTGAACAGGTCTCAAAATAAAATAGGTATGCGTAGAAATATGTCATCACTAAAAACATTCCTTCTGAACAGGTCTCATTACACATTAAGTGAATACCTCACATAGGTACAACTGTTTTTATATTTATGTTTATATAATAAATTAAAACAAACTCAATTTGTATTACACCACTTTTATATTTATATTTCATTTGTGTTCATTTCTGTATAACATGTTAGGTTAACTGGAAGAAATAGGATGTAGGTACCTATAAGTTATACCTTTTGTACTAAATGAAAATTTTGTACAATAAATGATTTTGATTTTGATTTATGATAAAATCATTTATTGAGCTCTTATTGGTTCATCGGATCCGAGATAGTGGAAGCCAGTGTCTTTTTTTAATGTATGTTCGATAGAAGATATGCTCGATCCTGAAGTCAGATGGGATTTTATGATATTTCTGAAGTGGTTTATCCTTCCCCTCAGTCCTGCAATCCTGGTCTTTAATAGAGCTTTATATCCTGAAACTCGCCCTTCTGTAAACATTGAGGAGGCACTGGAAGGGAAGTCCGAACATCAAACGGTATGCATTATTTTTAATCTTTCCATGGTTCTTTTTTTTAAGTGGTGCAAAAAGCTAAGAAGAGCGTCCTTTCACCCGTGGACTGCAGAGCCGAAATCTTCACGGTCTAAGCTTAATAGTTTCGGTGTCGGTATTTGACTATTTGACTACACCAAAACAAAACGCCGAAAACTTAAAATTATCTACTAATTATACCGACACACCAGCCAATAGAGTTAGATGATTGGAGTGCGCAAAGCGGTATCGTTTCTACTACATACACTTCACCACATTCTTCGATAACACACCGATTATGTAATGCTGTCCGAAACGTTGGCATAAACACCAAAAAAATAAATCACGATATGATATATATTGAAATATTTAACAATAGCAGGTCGTATGAAAATATTTGGGTGTTGATATAAGTTTATAATCACCCTTCGGGGAAAACTACCCTGTTGCCACTCTGCGTATAGATTGTTTAACGAGGGGTGAAAATCATGGAGGGTGACTTCTAGGGATGAATGGAGTGTTGGGTAGATTAAGTATTGTTAAATTACTATGTAACAAGTGTCTAAATGAGCATGCAGTCCGATAATGCTAAGTATATATTTGAACACACAGCCGAACCACGAATTATGGGTAAGGAACGAAGCAACCGCGTGCGGCGATAGGCTCGCAGGTTCGGCTTACGTACGTATACACACTTAATATGTCACTGATATAAAGACGATTGTGGATTGGTTGCGATTTAACCCTATGTAAATTGGAGAACGTAATAATGTTATGTAGAAAAGGTGCAAAATCGTGGCTTTTATTTTTTTTAATTAATCATTGAAGAAGAAGATAACACTAATAATCTAAACGAAAGTATGAAAGAGAACAAGACATAGAAAAATAACAAGATAACGGTCGCAACTGGAACACGAACCCAGTTCTTCTCGTCTTACCAGGACGAACGCCTCTACTAATTCGGCTACTGCCACCTTCTACGTCACACCGTCATATTTGTTAATCTCATTTTTTATTTAATATTTTCTTGTTTTTACAATAAGTATACATTTTTTTTTAAACGTTAAACAGAGTAGTTGTAAAATTAATATAATAATTTTTTCCCCACCATAAAGAGAAAGGCTCTTGTAGTCGGTGAGGAAATTCAAGCTCAAGTATATGTTATCACTGAGTAAGTAAATAATAATATTGCAACTAATAACAAAAGATATGCAAGAAAAACTCGAGATATATTAACAAATAGATTTCAACATTTAAATGAAATATTAATAATAGAAATGGACTCTTACAGTTAGTTTTTCGATAATTTTTAGTTTTAAAGGGAGGTTGTTGAAATAATTTATACCTAGATACAGATAGGTATTTGGGATGTGCTTGGTATTAAATTTTGGGATTTTGATATTGTTTTGAAATCTTACTGATATATTGAATTGGAATTTTTGTAGTTGCATTTCTTTAAAAGTTTGTAGTATTACATATTTTTTTTATATATATATGAAAAGATTTTTTCAAAATTCAAAGAATATAGAAGAGAATGTAGATTTTTGTTATTGTTTTTGGGGTGTTATGCCGTGTTTCGCTACCTCCTTCTTTAGCCAACGTTTCGGAAAGCGTTACAGTGTCCATCATCAGGGCAGATGAGTAAATGATATTGGTGAGAGTGTTTACTTATGTGTGTCGAAGCGATACCGTGCTGCCAGCTCCATTTCTCTACGAGCTGGTGTTAGAAAAAATTCAGCATGGTTTTTTGCGTTTAGCTTTGGTGTAGCCGTCAATTACTGGATACCAAGAACTATTGAGCTTAGCTCCGTCGTCTCTGTTAATATTGATGGGGTTTTTATGGATTTCAATTGCCTCCGTAATTAGGCGTGCTCTGTAAGTTTTGGGTCTTCCCAGGACTTCAGGAACAAATCCAAAGTAATGGCCGGTTTCGATTAAGTGCTCGGCGATTGCCGATTTGTCAGGGTGGCCAAGTTTACAAGCACGAAAGTGTTCCGAAATCCTTTTGGAGATCGTCCGCTCTGTCTGGCCTACATAGACCTTGTCACATCCGGAACAGCTGAGTTTATATACTCCATCTGTTTCCAAAGGAAACTTAGTCTTTGCCGACCTCAGTAGGTCTTGGATTTTCGTCGTGGTTCCGAAGACCGTCTTGATGTTCTCTTTTCTCAACAGCCTGGCAATTCTGTCTGTTACATTATGGACGTAAGGCAGGAAAGCGCAGCCTTTTGACTCTTGTTCACCCCTGTCTTCGTTTCGTGCTGATTTGGCTCTTATGATTTGCCTTGTCTGCCTTGCTGGGTAGCCATTACGCTCCACTGCATCGGTGAGTTTGGTCAGTTCTAATCCGAGTGTTGGCTCCTCACATATTCTGGTCGCTCGAGTTACCAAAGTATGGATGAGACCAGAGTTACTAGAGAGCAGTTTGTACAGGGTTAGCAGATATGTACTATTAAATGTATTAAAGGGTCCTGTACAGAACGCCCAGCTTCTGGGAGGCTAACTTGACTTACTTCGATGAAGCCCGCGTACCTGAGCTGGTCACTTAGAATTATACCAAACATTACAATGAAAGGCCTGTTCGGAAGATTACTTTCGTTGTAAGAGACATATTTTCATTTCGATCCATTTTAGACCTAACAGACAGGAAAAGGTCTTTGAAACATTAAATTCCACCAGGATATTCTGACTATAAGAAGAAATAGTCGCCAGGTAACCTTAAATAGAATTTTCTAAAGATAAAGCATGAGGTAGAAGCAGGTACAAAGGAAACCCAACAAAGATATAAAACTCCAGAAAAATGTTCACCATAGTATTACCGCTGTTTTAAAGGCTCCGTATCAATGAACTTTGCCAAAATAAATTACATAATCCCAAAACATCTTCCGGGGTGTTTGGACTTTGCGTGAATGCACTTAATAGTTACAGATTACAGCCTCCCCCAGAGCCTAGGGCCTGGGGCCTAAGGCCTAGAGGCTCACGCTATCCTTTATTTGCCGCATTTAGACACGAACAATCAGCGTCGCCATTAAATTTAAAACAAAATAGGTGCAAATATTAAACGCCCCGGGGCTCCGGAGGGCCTAAGAACTAAAAACAAGGCAGTAATTTGATTCGGTGGTGCATTAGTGCAATTAGCAGCATGCAATTCTGTTATTATTTAGCTTTCATGTTTTGCTTCCAGATTCATATTTCGGATCCTTCAACGCTGGACCATAGACTGCATTTTTGGTTTAGTTTTATCTTCTGCCATCACTTAAAGGTATAGATTTTAATACTTTTTTGATCTTTTGATAAATACAAAGTTATTAAAAGAATTTTTATGATTTATGAGTACACAAAATTTTATTTTAATACTAATAAATCGAAACGAAAATATGAAAAAGAACAAGACACAGAAAACTAAAAGGGTAACTGTCGCAACAGGAACCCGTATCAATGCAGACATAATTAATTCACAAAAAAATGTACGAACCATCTTTCAAAAATTTCAATGACATTATAATTTCTTATTCTAATAAACCTCCCCGACTCTTCCTCCTTCCCCTCCCTTTAAATGGATACATTTTTCAGATTCTGACTATAGTATGCATTTATTCTTGAAGATGTTGACATCGTCCACGATACATCTTTTTTTTTAAGAAAGGCAAACATTCCCGACTTACAAATAACCTGACAATATTTAAAAATCTCCTAGTACCACCACAGTAAATGGAAAATGCTTGTGCCGTGATGGAGGTCTTAGCCTACCAAGGAATCAAACACGCGACGCCTGAGTGGGACCCAAATGCGATGCCAAGTCAGCCATTAACCGGTCTACTGTGTTTTTTTTTACAGGAGCAGTTGGGACTTGCTCCTGTCTAGAGCCAGAAAGTCTATGGCATCCCCAATTGGGGTATTTTGTGAGACTGAGGGTAAGTGGAAAGGAGGAGATGGGAAGAAAAAGGTGGGGAAGTAACTGGCTATTCAGCTCTACTCACCAAACAGTTCTAAAGCCATTTCAAGCAACGTTTCAATTCTGAGTGATGGTCTTACACTAAGGTGATACTGAGAGTATCTTCCACTCTAGAACGTGCACCAAATATACCTTATTTTATTTTAAATGATTAAATTGTGAAAACACTAATCAATCAAATAAAATTTATCTGAGCACGCCGAGATTCGAACCCGGGACCTCCGGATCGCTACTCGAAAGCCTTTCCCTTCGATCGTGGAGGCCGTCATTTTTCTCGGAGATTCTCGCAAAATTCACAAAATTCTCGCAATACAAGACATGCAAACCAACTACAAAAACCAAAAACAAACACATGCTTTGGACAAAAACACTACAGATACGGCTATAAAACTATACAATTCACTTCCAACACAATATAAAACAACAAACCTCACTGAATGCAAAAAACACACATGGAACTGGCTACAATCCTTATAACTTTTAATTTATAATTTTGTCGACTTGAAGTCGATTTTATATTTTGATTGTGTTGTTTCTCTATTTTATATTGACTAAAACCACTGTTCGTTTTGTTTTTACGATTTACAATCTATAATTTCTATAATTTACCTCTGAAAAATGTCCTCTATAACATAGGTTAACTCCTAGTATGTGGACAAAATACTAACAATTGTAATGTAAATATACAAAGAATAAATAACAAAAAAATAATAAAAATATATTTTTTTAAATAATGAAAAATGTTCATATCATTGCATATATAATTAATAAAAAAAAATTATGAACCATCTTTTAAATTTAAGCTTATTGATTTTAAATATAAGCTGTAAGCACCATGTAAATATAATCACCTCAGTTGGATAGGGTTCTAATAAACATTTTTTCAAAAACTAGGAATGCAAAAACATTTCTTTTCTCATTTCTATAACCAAAATAATTCTCATAGCCATCTGTGTTGTATTTATTTTACATCGTTCTAAACATCACTTTGAACCTTTTGCATTCGCATTTTTGTTTGTATCTGGCAGTTGAACGTTTTTACGAGACTAAGTGCAGTTCATTACTTTGGTTGGTTACTCCGCCTAACTACTTTCTGGAGGTGTCAAAGTTTTGTAAATACGAATTCTCATAATCTTTTTTACAATTTATGATTTTGAGGTTCAAATATAAAAATATATCAAATATTTTGGTTTAAATAACTTCAAGGAACTATTTAATTAGTGTGTGTAATGGCATTAGGGAAATAAAGTTAAGATGAAGCCATACGAAATAATGCAAAATCAAGTCTTTTAATAAGCCTAGAAAAAATAAAGCATTAAGTCTATAAAAAAAACTTTCGTCTGCAAACTCTCCTACTTATAAACTCCTTTTCGGGTATGGTTTTATTGTTTAATGTAGCAAATTCAGTTTCTTTTATAATGATTGCAAAAAAGTTGATATTTATGCCCGAACTTCACAAAATAAAATAAAATATGCATTTTCGCAATGTTGTTTCACAATACTGTCGGCAGTCGACGAATTTGGATTTTCAACGTGAATCTTATGCCGTCCACCCAAAGACTACTGACTTGCCATACCCGTTTTGTGTTAGTTTGGCCCCGGCCGGAGCGGGGAATAAAAGTAAAATAAACTCTGCGTCGCTTGATTCCGTGAAATCAATTTTAAATTTCCTTGTTATTTTAATAGACAATGCGTAAAAAAGGAGTTAATGTTTTTTAGAGGTCTTTATAAAATCAACCGGTAAAAAAAATTCTCAAATATCTTTTCCAAACTTTCCAAAAGCTTTTTCTAAATTATTTGTAAATTTCTCCCAAAAAGGGGCGTGAATTCCGATTTTTTTCTTGGACTATTGGATCACCTATGAATTAATATGCCCTAACTGTTTGCATATGATTCTATCTACACATTTAGTTATCTTCTAAAATGGTAAGTACACGTCCTATTTAAATACGTTCAATTAAATTTTTTTTACCCAAGTTCAACCTCGTAATCAGAAATCTGTAAACAGATTATGAGAAATCGTCTTTGCAAACTTTGACACCTCATATCTCAGAACCCTGCCTAACCAAAGGTAAATTGAAGCTAGAACTCTGTCCAACCAAAGTGACGATTAGTTATTTAATAAATATCATTTTAAAATATGTTAACCCAAGCCCCTAGGCACGTCATGAGTCACTGCATTAGAACCTAACACAACGTGAAAATATAACAATTTTTATTTGGGGTAGGCTTTTGGGCTTCACGGTGAAATACTATAATCACAGGACAATAAACGAATTAGGACTTATAAAAATGCATGCACAGGCGGACGCAGTTTATTGCAATTTTTTACATAATGGAAATAATCATTTTATTGCGATGTGCTTATCATTTATTAGGTTAAGCTGCAGACCGTGGGGGTAGGTTATTCGGGTTGTTAGGAGGCTTTGAAATTGCGAGTTAAAGGCAGGTGAAACAAATTCAACAAATGTTTTGTTAGTCATCTTTTTATCATCAGCTTGATTTGCAATTAGGTAATTAGTGGTGATTATTTTGCACTGTGATGTCAGCTTCGGTTGTAATATATAGAAGTTAGGTCATGAAAAATAAATTATCAAAATAAATAATACCATCTGGCGATCACCCTGGAGTGTGGAACTAATGTAAAAAAAAATTAAATTAAATTTAACAAAAAAAAAATCTAAGGAGACTCTGAGGAAAATTTCATCTTTGGGGATGATGTGTGGAGGTTCTTTTTAGGAGAGGAACTAGTGGGAAGGAAAAGGGTATGAGGGGTGGGAGGAATCTGGTGGTCAGTGTGACCAGGGGTGACGGACGTATGAATCAATCCCTTCCACTACGGGTAAGGCGATGTTCCGAGAGGGTCCTGCTGGAAAGGTCTACAGATCTCCCTCAACCAGTCTCTCCCGATCCGGCCTGCCACTCAGTTGGTGGGCAGACGCATCTCCCGCCAAGATCCGGGCAAACCTCACCTCGTGAACCCGGGAACCCCTGCTAAGTCAGTAAACGTAGCGAACCACTTGGGGTGACCAATGGCAGGGGTGTTGGTAATCCAATAAATGGTTCCCGGGGCGGCGGTACCAATACCCGCCTCCCAAATAGAGATTATCATTTATTACTTCAATTGGAACCATTTATTGGATAACCAACACGTCTGCCATGGGTCACCCTAAGTGGTTCACTGCGTTTGGTGATTTAGCAAGGGTGCCTGGATTCATGGAGTGAGGTTTGTCTAGGTATTGGCGGCGGATGACCGGGACACACTGAAACCCAGATTCTTCAAACCCTTTTCCTTCACAGAACTCTCCTCTCCTTCATTTCCTTAAAAAAACCTTCCACACAGCATACCCAAAGATAACACTGAGGGATAATATTTTCCTCGGGGTCTCCTGTGTGCAGCTCGTAGTGGACGTAAAAAATATATTTTTGAAGTTTTAGAGTTTAATTGAAAAATCGATTCCATAACTGTTGATCTTCCGACAGTTGATCCCCGGGCATACTTGTACACACTTATACACAATATGTAGTCTGTTTTGGGTAAGTACGGTATACTTATTTACACAAAATATAACTGAGTGTCCCCGAAAGGTGTGCAGAGAGAATGTACCGCCGAATAGCTAAAGTATTTTCATTCAAATGCATCAAGGATAAAACTACTTGTTTGTACTAAATATACCAGCGTATAAACGCAAAAACTCAACACGGTAAATAAATTCGTTTGATTTACATGGGTCTTCCTTCTTTTTAACTTAAATAAAGTAGTCTCCACCAGTTAGTGGAGAAAAATTCAACAGAATTACCACTATTATTATTTTGTAATAACTTTAAAATCTACTGTACTAAAGACCTAACGACTGTGTACGTTTTAAAAAAATATGTGTTTAAATTTTTGTAGTAAAAATTACGTTACAGAGTTGTAACTCTGTAATTCTGCGATAAAAGTTTATTTCATACAAATCACAGTTGTCTTCTGCCACCTCTACTTCCGTATATTCTATAATGCTACAAAAAAAATGATATGACGACATGAAATATAAAACTGTTTTTAAACTCCAAAAAGAAAAACCTATCAAATAACAGCGATTATTATTTTTAATGATGTTTAATAAAATATTTTTAAAAATCTCAAAAACTTGTCTCCTACAACTTTTATGTCGTACGTTAATAGGCATTTTAGGCCTCCTTCCCCCTTGCTACATTTTCCCCTCTAAGATCAGAGAGGATTCATTTATAGTAAAAACAAAATGTGACAGAGTGGTGAAAATGTGACAGAGTGGTGGAAATGTGACAGAGTGGTAAAAGTTATGTAAGTTAAAAAGAAGAACAACCCACTTACCAAATTATTATGGTGAATTTCAGGTTTTAAATTGGTTTTTAATGTACAAAAAATCATTATTTTATAATAATTATGATTTCGAAAGGGGGCAACTGTCGGGGATCAACAGTCGGGTCACCGAATAATCAATTGCAAAAAAAGATATACAGGGTGTAGCGGCACGAACCCGATCTTGTGCATTAAATATGCACATAGTTAAAAAACCTGGATGTCATTTTGATTTCCGATATGATATTTTTTTCAATTAAAAAACAAAAAAAAAGTACTTTTCCATCACACGCTGCCTATCGGGTCACATGATATGTACCATCTCGTACCAGCAGCACGGTAGACGAGACAGTGCGCATATCACGTGATCGTTCACGACGTAAACATATTTTTTTTAATTGAAAAGAAATATATCATTGAAGAAGAAGATAACACTAATAATCTAAACGATAATATGAAAGAGAACAAGACACATTAAAATAAAAAGATAACGGTCACAACTGGGACTCGAACCCAGAACCTCTCGTCTTCTTCAATGATGTATCACATTGATGGAATAACCTTCAAAGTGAAACAAAGAGAGTTGTTCTAATAAAAAATGAATATTCATTTAGACTTTTACAAAAATGTCTATAGGTTTTCCATATAAATAAAATCGGATATATTTATCCGAGACACTGTATAAATCAGTTTTAAGAACACTTGTTTCTGATGAAAAAGGTAATGCCATTAATATGCAAAACAAAATCGAAAATAATATTGTTAATTCTAAAATTTGAAAAATGAGATTGACAAATATGACATTCAAATTGGTAAGGCATTTATCCCGATAGGACGCGAGGTTTTGGGTTCGAGTCCCAGTTGCGACCGTTATCTTTTAATTTTTTTGTGTCTTGTTCTCTTTCGTATTTTCGTTTAGATTATTAGTATAATCTTTTTTTTCAATGAAATATTACACTGACGGGAATAACCTTAGGTGCTGTTACACCCTGTATAATTTATTTGTCATTAATCATTAATTTTTTCTCTAGAGTTTTAAGAAGATAATTTAATCATTAAATACATGTCTACCTCCAGTGCACAAATCATTAATCAAATTGCTTCTTCGAGCTGGTAATGACGAGGGGCTAGCTGCATTTTATTCATTCATTCAGTGTTAATAATTAAACTGCCCCTAATTATGTTTCGGCCAATCTCTATTGACATCTCCGTGTAATTATTTTTGCAAAACACTAAATAATTAGCCACCCTACAAGATGTACAAAAGTAGCAACATTATACATTTGCTACACATTGAATGATACCGTTAGTTTGGGTGACCTTAATTTTATAAAATATAATATTAATTAAATTAGTAAAATTAAACATATTCTAATAAAAATCACGTAATCTACCATTAAACTCACACACGATGGGAGCCCAGTGGTCTATCATATGCCATCGGCTGTTTCCGTAACCGTTCGTGCATTAGGCACGAACGACGATAGACGATACTCTTCTAAGGAATTTATTGCTTAACTGTCTATAAACCAGATATAATTGTCTTAATAAAACACCTTAATTGTATTATATTATATAATGAGAACTAACTTGACTCTCAGTTAGCCTCTCAGCAGCTGGGCGTACTGTAAAATTTTGATGAACCTTCATCTAATAAATTTTTTTAACTATAAAATGGAGACGTAATCACAGGTAAGCTACCCAGTGAAGCCAACATTATTGAATTGGACTGTAAAATATTATCTAATGTATCAAAATAAATTTTAAAAAATAGTACTGCTGACCCTGTATAAATCGCAAGTGTGCCCCACTGTTGAATTTTTCAGCCATCTCTGGTCTGGAGCCCCAAAATAAATTAAAAAAAACAAAAGTGTGTTAGTCAAATAGTTCTCCCATCTTAACAATCGAATTGGAATCTTTGGAGTAGGTACAGACGTCAGATAGGTACGCTGTCTGTATTTTACTAGGATTACAATGAAAGATGCTCCAGGGAACTAGCGTCATCAATCCCTTCGACATTCTATTGATGACATTTGTCTTAGGAGAACGGGTCGCTTCTACGACTCATTCTTGAGTTCAACAGCTCGGTTGTGATTTGCGACCTCCGTGTTTCCTCCCTCCTACAACATGGGTCTCTTCAAGACCCTTGTTCACCTTATTGATTATGAAATTACTTTCCTCCGGGCCTCCTGTGTGGATTAAATCTAAAAAAACTTATACTGTCTGTTGTAAAAACCTTCACAGTAATTTTTTAATTATTTCCCGCCTAACACAGAAGGCCTGGTCACTCCAATGGTTTGGTCAGACACGCGACCGTACAATTAGGTGAAGTTATCAGCTATCGATATTACCCGAAAATTGCAGCGGAATCCACCCAACGAAACCAACCAACACCGCTTCTGATTGAAATATTACTACACCGCTTACAAGGCCCGCGGCCCGGGGTCTGGGACAGGGCAGCATTAAGGATTTGGGGTTCGCATGCACCGGACCCTTCAAATAATGCTTAAAAGAATAGTATTTTATCTTTAAAAGAATGACTGCGTTTTACGTACAAAACTTAATTTTAGATTTGAAGCAGTAATTACATAATTATTTTCGAAACAAAAGATATAGCTGAAATCTAGGACGGATATGCAAAACTTTGTTTTTTTCGACAAATTTGTATGCCAACGTGAATCAAATTGCTTTCATTAATTATTTTAATAAATGTTTTCATAATAACGTCATATTTCTATAATAAATAGGGGCATTTTATTATTTTATAGTGAGTATCATAAACTCACAAATAATTGCTAAAGTTGCCTCTGAAATCATGAAAAATTGATTTCTTTAGTGGCCTTTACTTTTTTAATTATAAACACAAATAAATAAAGAAGCACGTATTCATACTAGATATTTGCTATATCTTTTGATAAAAATTAATAATCCAAATTATTTGGGTATTTTGGCCTAAAATCCAAAATTTGCGTGCCATCTATTTTTTAATTTTCTATATACATTAGAGCAGTGTTCCGCAAAGTGTGTGCCGCGGCACAGTGGTGTACCATGTTCGTTAGCTGGTGTGCCTCACCGCAATGCTACATTGTAACAAAGTAACATTGTGACGCTGCACCAGTTTAGGCAATCCGACTATCGGATCGGTAATAAAATAGGCCAGTCGGACATATTTGCTCATTTAAATGAGCTCAACCAAGAAGCAAGGCAAGAATTCTAATACTTTAACGTCATCGGATAAGATTGAAAGCTTTCGCGCTAAGTTGTCGTTATGGATCAACCACGCCCAATGGTTTTTAGTTATGAAATGTTCTCAAATGTCATGCCTGCCGATTCAATAAAAAAGTGCAGGTTTTGATAGTGAAACACTCGAAGCACAGGCTAGTGAAACACAGCAGAAAAAATGAACTCTTATTTTCCTAAGTGTGACCTGCAACCTATGGACTGGTTCGAAATCCATTCTCAGAAAGCATTTTCCTTGGACACTTACCAATAAACGAGCAGAAAGAATTCCGAAGACAAAAACTGATCAGACATTAAAAGTGAAATTTTCCGAAACAAACCTAGCGCATTTTTAGCTCGCATAAAAAAATGAGTATCCACTGCTTTCAAAGCGTGCTACTGCAATTATGTTACCATTTGCCACGACCTATTTATGCAAATCGGGTTTTTCAACTCGCATTACGATATAAAAAAGAGAACGCCTGAGGACGATCGACGAAGAGATGAGAGAAGCATTATGAACAATGGGGTATTTCCACAATTTTTTTTTATTATTGAAAAAAATTAAGCAAAAAATTACGATGATAACGGAATTTTTATTTTATTTTTATGACGACGACTTAACTTTCTATAACGTTTTAAAATACGCATTTTGAAAATGCCCCCAAAACGATGTTTTTGCCCCCGTTCACTCTGTGACGTCACAGGCGCCTCTCATCATGCGATCGCCGCCCGTAGGTGGCTGTAGTGAGTTCGTAAGTTGTACTTGGTGTTATTTATTGACTTCCAGTTTGCTCGAATTATATCTTTATATTTATCCTATATTTTCCCACTTGCAAAACATTATAGTTTGGTACACACGTTTACAAATACTACAAGAAAAACCCAAAATAAGATGTTTAAACGACCCTTTCTAAGGCGACAAAAAATGTCGACCGTGTACAAATGTTGGGCGTGCGTTTAATGTGTGCGCCGAAGGGTTCAATGACGCTAGGTCCTCGGAGCATCTTCTATTGAAATACCAGTAGAACAAGGACACCATTCCCATCTGAAACCTGCGCGCTAAACATTGCAATCCGTTTGTTTGAGAGGGAAATCTATCGAACGTACAATTTACTGATAATTTAAACGTGGAAACACCTTTATATACAGTCGTAAGGTGGATATCTACACACTTATGACTGCCTCCGTGGTCGAGGGGTAAGGCTCTCGACTAGCAATCCCGGCGTTAATATGTACAATATTCCCACAATATAAATTTTATAATAAACGTTTAAAAAATATATTTTTTTATTTATTTTAAATCAAGACACACATTCCTGAGTTACGAATGATCTGACATTATGTGAAAATCTCCTACTACCACCACATAGGAAACAGGATAATGTTGCTTGTGTCGTGATGGAGAACCCAAACGCGATGCCAAATCAGCCACTGACCGGGCTTTGAATAAGTTTTTTTGCATTTCACAATTTATTCGTTTAAAATAATATATACTATATTTGCGGCACATGAGAGTCCAGAGCGGACGATACTTTCAGTATCGCCCTGGTGTAAGACCACCTTTCAGAATTGAAACGTTGCTTCAAAGGCTTTAGCCGTGGTTAGTGACCAGATCTGAATAGCCAGGTACTTCACCACCTTCCTCTTCCGCATCTTCTTTCCTCCCCACTACCTTCAACCTCACAAAATATCCCAAATGGGATGCCATAGTCTCACTGGCTCCAGATGTTTGGGAGCAGTTGGGACTTTTGTGCGGTATTCACTTAAAATAAGGAAATTTACTTGTAGAATGGCCAAAGTTTTAAACGTCATTTTATGACAGGGAAGTTATGTAACGAACTGACACTTGCTGTTTTGTTCCAATTTAATTTTAAAAGGGCCGGAATTAACTCTATTTTGTAAAAATAATGAAACCATTATATAACGCATATAATATGAGGGTTTGTGTAAATAAAATGTTTTCATTACCATATCGTCTTAGAATCCCGAAATTTAGGGCTTAGAAAATTACTGTTACTCATTGTAGCGTCTATTTTAGGCAAGTTGTCGGATTACGCCGTTAAAAATACTACTGTCAGTCATTACAACTGGACAATATTATATAAAACTGTAGAAACAACACAATCATCTTAAATATGAAATAAAACCGTCCATAACCCCGAACAAGTCGGGAATGTTTAGATGTCTGATAGTAACACGGTGATAAACCTCGGAACGGCGACTCTAGTGACGTCATGTTGCGTACAAGCAGTCATGGGCCGTTTTCGTTTCGTTCCGCTTACGCGTATTTTGAAATCAATAATTATGAATGAAAATATTAAAATTAAACATTTTTAATGCGATAATCATGTTCATAAAAATAATCTTTAAATCTTCCACATGTTTTTAGCGGTATACCTGGTTTGTGGAAATACCCCATTGCTCCAAATTTTGATCACCTGTCCTCAGTTAAGCAGGCTTTTCTCATTAAATATATTTTCATATTATATGGATTTTCATAATAAATATTAAATACACATTGCTTTTTTTCTTTGGTGTACCTCTAAATTTTTTTGTTTTGGTAGGTGTACCTTGATCACAAAAAGTTTTCGGAACACTGCATTGGAGACGCTCACCATTATATATATAGCTCACACGGCGTACTCCCAACAAATTACAAAAGATTTCATCGCAATCGGATGAATGGTATAGGAACACATGCCGGACAAATGAAGACACATTCATTTTTGTATATAAAGATGATTGGTTTTATTACATACTATATATGGTGACCGGCCAACTCGGAATGAAACCAACTCAGAACCATCTCAGATAAGTCATTTAGAGTGATAAAAAAATATATTTTAAAAATTGGTTAAATAGGTTATGTTAGGTTAGGGTTATCGGCTAATTTAAAATGATTTTTTTCATAGATTTTAATGACTTTTCAAGGAGGTGTTGAGTTGACATTATTCCCAGTTGGCATGGAACCACTATATATATATATATATCATTGTATCATATTATTATATCATATCATTGTATCATTGTATTAAGGCCGCACTCTTGAAACGCACAGCGCTGAAAAAGAAGAAGATGGAGAGATATGTAATTACCAGTGTTGGACAGAGCGCGCTATTATGTTTAGTCGTAGAATAGCAGCGAAAATTGCGAAAAAGCTTAATAAAACATGACTCGTTTAAAATAGAGCAAAAATCTCATGAAACGTATCTTAAGTATCATTTAAAGAAACATTGTGAATTTTTTCACAAATATAACTTGTAAAATAAAAGAAATAGACTTGTTTAAAATAATTTTCGGAGCATACTTTGCAATTTTTTTCTATCGAGGGAATTTCATATAATTTGCGTTTCGGCGTGGAACGTATCTAGATATTATCTTCAAAAATAACATATATTTTTTTAAGAGCTTAAAAACTTCAAATATTTAAGGGAGATATGTAAGAAATCGGTCGAAATACGAATAGTAGACCCTTAAGTATTATCATTATATTATTCTTATTTGTATTGTGTTACCACCATAATAAGGGCCTAGTTTAGTAACACAAAATATAAAAAATAATATTTCAAAATTTATTGGCAAACCATAGCGGATGTATATATTGATTGAGAGCTCTACGGTTTAAAGTTTATAGAAATCTGAAAGATTCGTGTGTTGCGATGTTTTTCATTTTTTCAATAAATAATGTTATATTTAATTTCCTTTGCCTTATTTCCTTTTCTTGAGTGAGTTTGACTCTGTCGGAAGAGCACCACGAGCCCAGCACCCCGCACTCAGACATTACCACGCGTCGCAAGCGGAGGGTTAATAATAATTTCTAACCTAACAATTACACTGCAACCAACTCACACGCACTTTCTTAGCTCGTACATCAAAATTGCAGAAAATTTAATTATGCTGTTCTAAAATTTCATTTTATATATTTATTACACTTAAAATAGTTCATGTGGTTTAATATAAACTTTTGTAATTTTATTTGTTTTGCTTTTATTTTTTCGTCGAATTGTTTTTTTCTAAAACGTATTACATGCATGCTTTATTTTTATTTAAATACGGTTAGGTCCAGTTGTTTCGCAGAAATTCTGAAATAACATTGTCATTAAATGGCCATTCATCAACATTTTATTTCTGTGATAAGACAACGCCGATTCTGGGTGCGTTTTAGCTTTCTGTCAAATTATAATAAGCTGATAAGTTTAACAGCATGATAAGAATCCTCTACTGCTGATAACAATTTGATCAGTCTTGTTAGTCACAAATGGAAAAAAATGGGGCTGAACGGCCATTCGCTATGTTTTTTTGATAAGTTACTTCTTGGAGAACCCTTCAAAAATCTTTAAAATTGCCTGGTTTGCACGCCATCAACAGACGTTTTGTATATAAACTAGACAATGTATTAAAAAAAGGAAAACGTCATATTTTCTTCGAACAAAATTGGTAAAAAAATCTTAAAAATCGGTCCAATTTCAACGAGAAAAATGTTCTATAGCTATTTCCTACCGCTACTCCATTGCAATCTCTCCCTCTGCCCTCCCTCGTCTTCCGTTCCTCTGTCATCCTTCCCCTGCGTGTCCCCCGTTCCCCTTCTGCGTCCCCTACTCCTCCACCTTCTCTCCCTCCCGCGTCCTCTCATCCCACGAACCATACTCACCCTTCCGCGTTTACCTGCCCTTCTTGAGTTTCCCACTTTCCCCACCTTCTCCCCTCCCTCGTCCCCCGCCGCGAACCCTCCCCCTCATTCGTTCCCCTCCCTCTCTTGGATTCTTCTCTCCCTCCCTCCTTCCCTTTAAGCCGCTAAACAATTTGAAATACACACACTTCTCACAGCTGTCCGTGTGAGAAGTATGTTTTTTTTCCAAATTTACCCTCTACTGCCCACTACCGCTACTATGCATCCTTTGCAATCCCTCCTTCTGCCCCTCCCTCGCCCGCACCCTTCCGTAACATCTTCCCTGCGTGTACTTTTCCATTCATCCCCGTTCCCTTCCCGCATTTCCTTTCCTTCCATGATTCCCTTTCCCGCGTACCCTCATCCCTCAACCACCCCCTCTCTCTCCCGCAATCCCCTCCTTCCGAATACCTCTTCGACCTTCCCCCCTTCTACCGTCTTTTCAATCGTGACACTCTGACAGACTCCTAATAAGAGTCGTGGCGAACTCAGTAGCAGACCTTGGATATGAAAAGAACCACATTGTTTTGAACGCCCTTAGAATTCGTGGAATGTGGACATATTCTAACAATAGAACAAACACACCGTAGAAAAATTGCAAATTTTATAATCAAACTTACCAATTTCGATTACCTGTCCTATGCGTTAGTCCTGCGTAAAATCTGGTAAAAAAAATATTTACCTAAAATCTTATTATTATTTTTTTATTTTAACTTTTTATGAGTAAAACCTCAAATTGTAATATTTAATTAAATGAAGCATTATTAGGGAAACTCAATCGAAAATCTGTAAGCAGAAAAATCAGAAAAAGATATTTACACCTCTGGGACAAAAGGTCTCCCTTGATCAGTCTCTCCCGATCCGGTGCTCCACGCAATTGGTAAGCATTAGCATCCGCCGCCAAAACCTAGACAAATCAACCCGGGCCTCCCTGCTAAGTCACCAAACACAGTGAATCACTTGGGAAGGGTACTATGGTGGGGGTTTTGGTTATCCAATAAATATTGAACGGCGGTACCCATATCCGCTTCCCAAAATGATTCATTTTTTGCTTAATGACGTAATTTACGATTTTTAATAAAGAACAAAATAATGATCGACGCATTAAGAGTGCATGTGATAATTTAAACGCGGGACAACGGGACTTAAATGATCCAAACCCATACCCACTGATATCAAACACTTTCCTGCAAAGTTCTTCATTTCCGTACACATGCTTAAACGCTCGGGACATTTGGGCACGCACCGGCGCGCGGGCACGCACGACGACGCGTGCCGACGCTTATCGGGCACGTCTGCGGTAATAACCCAAATTAAATCATTAAAAACGTCCGGGAATTGATGACAACGATTAAGTCGGCAATAAAGCAAGAGTTATAGCCAAATATAATCACGATATACCTGCCAAGTATTCTGGTTATGATCGAACCACTCGGGAGATGCGTTAAATCCAATTTGAACGCGCTGGGTGTCATTTTCCATGATGTTGAAACACTGTTAAAATAAATTGCACTATATTTGATCGTGAAGATACCGGGCAAGATACTTTTTTTTTTTTTTTTACATGAGCTCCACACAGGAGGCCCTGAGGAAAATAATTTCCCACAGGGCCTATGTCATCTTTGGGGATGCTGTGTGGAGGGTTTTTTTAAGGAAGTTTAAGGGTTTTAAGGTTTAAGGAAAGGAGTTTAAGGGGTGGGTAGGAAGGAAAGGGGTTTAAGGGGTGGGTAGGAAGGAAAGGGGTTTAAGGGGTGGGTAGGAATCTGGGGTTCAGTGTGTCCTGGTCATCCACCTTCGAGACCTAGACAAACTTCACCCCATGAACCCGGGCACCCCTGCTAAATCACCAAACGTAGCGAACCACTTGGGGTGACCTATGGCAGAGGTGTTGGTTATCCAATAAAGGTTCCGGGGCGGCGGTACCCATTCCCGCCTCCCAAATTGAAAAAAACCTCCCAAAGGGAAATAAACGTATGAAAACGCGCCTTCCCAACCAATGACGTTATATATAATCTATACACGCGTGGTAGAAATCTCAAAAGTGGTTAATCAAACCAAGGCAATGTATTTCATGTCTTCAATTTTATACTTCTGCCACGGGTCGCGTAAGGTTGTGTCCTACTAGTAAGTAAATTGCAATAAAAATGCGCCAAAAAATGCGCCGTTTATTTCTTGTTTTTATAAATGACATGGTCAGCTGCTTTAAAGACGTCAATGTGTTGCTATTCGCCGAAGACATTAAATAATAATATAAATATATATATATTCCGCTATCATTTCAGCGTCTTCTAATGGGCCACTTTCATTAAATCCTGCGTTTGACAGTCATTCTGCGTCCGGAATGCGGACCCAGGATCACACACGTGTAATTCAATTTTCCCCACTCCTGTTCTCTCATATAGTCCAAAAACAAAAAATAATCCAGACGCGGTTTTGGTACCTAAATAACCTAAAATATAATATTTTAGTTCATGTTTTGTCACCGAGCAGCGAATCACGGCACTGCAATATATATTCAGTGAGTGTATATTTTTTAGTAGGGATATACATTTTTACATTGATTCGCGTATCGCAACTCCTACATTTGGCATCATCGCGTATTAATATCGTTTCTTCTGTTTTCTAGAACGAACGGCGAGAACAGATCCACCATTATAAAAACATTGCACATTGCAACATAATAACAAAAGATTTCATTCAAATTCTCAGAGAAAAACTCGTTAGTCGAAAGTCAAAAATTTGTTTGTAAAATGTGCAAATTGTCGAGTTATTGATACAAATGAATATGTTGGTTCCGTTAAATTGGTTATTATTGTATTTCATCATATCGGCATCGTTATTTTTTATATAACTGTTTATTAATTATTTTCTATTCCACGATCCTAAAAAACATGATCATGTGTGCGGCGCCCCTCTGTTATTATCAAACACGAGAAAATCAATGTATTATAATTTATTAGTAATTTGAAAACTTACTTACATGTGTACATAACTAAAATAGAAAAAAAATATATTTATAACAATTTTCTCTTCAATTTATTACTGATATGGACATCACTTACATTTATTTTTACGTGTGGTATCATTGCCACCTCTCCAAAAAATATCTCAGCACCGCTCCGAGAATGACCGTGCAAATCATTCCGTTCCGAGCACTCGATCCAACCGCCCGTTCGCGTTTTGTACCTCTCTACTTGTTTCATACGTGAACACTAACTGTGTAAATTATTAAAATCTTAAATAAATGTTAAATCACTCAAATAAGAGTACAGTGTTATCAATCATCATCCAGTATAATCATTGAACACTCATTGACTATTCCTCATAGTTAAATATTAATATACACTCGTCTGATGAGAAGACGGAGCACAGGTCAAACACCCTCCACCAGCTCCTCAGCCTCTGGAACCAATTCCTTCAACCTTGGTAATCCCGACGCTCAAAAAACTACTTTCCACATTTGGTGAGGTGGCAATGATACCACACGTAAAAATAAATGTAAGTGATGCCCATACTGATTTGAAATTAAAACAATATACGTGAGATAAATGTAGATTAGCAAATAATTCAAGGCTGATGTGAGGGTAATGAGTAAGACAGGAATAAGACGCGAAGATGATTTGGGCAAGGAGAGTCAATGATCTAAGAAAGGGTTATAAGGAGAACATATGACGTGAACTTGGTTGGTATAAAAAGTCGGCAACACCTGAAAAAAAGATGGTACGATAAAATAAACTAAATTCTTGAAGCAAGTCGAAACACAGAACAAAAGAGCGATATCTGAATATGAATAAGGCAAAAAGGCAAGGATGACAAACTGTTTCATCACAATTTTACATGAATATTTTCAGCGAAGATTACAAGGCTTTTTTTTTTAACACAAGTTTCATCACCTGTTTTATCACTGCATACATCAAAGATTACATCGCATTTTATCATCACAAGTTTCATCACAGGTTCCATCACTGTTTAAAGCGAAGATTACAATGCATTTTATTTCATCACTAGTTTCATATCAGGTTACATACCGTTATCAGCGAAGATAACGCATTTTTTTCATCACTATCTTCATCACCTGTTTTATCACTGCTTAAAACAAAGATAATAACAAATTTTATCATCACCAGCTTCATTGCAGATAATATCAATGTTTTTAGCGAAGATGATAACGTATTTTTTTTCATCACCTATTTCATCATTGCTTTCACCGAAGATAACAACCCATTTTATCATCACTAGGTTCAACGGAAGTTACATTACTGTTTTCAGCGAAGAATCCAATCGAATTTTTGTGATCACAATCTTCATCACTTGTTTCATTGCTGTTTTCATCAAAGATAATAACAAATTTTATCATCACCAGCTTCATTGCAGTTAATATCACTGTTTTTAGCGAAGATGATAACGTTTTTTTTTCATCACCAGCTTCATCACTGCTTTCACCGAAGATAACAACGCATTTTATCATCGCTTGTTTCATCGCAACTAACATCACTGTTTTCAGCGAAGAATCGAACTTATTTTTTTCATCACTAGCTTCATCACCTGTTTCATCACTGCTTTACAACGATAAAAACGCATTTTATCATCACCAGTTTCATCGCAAGTTATAACACTTAAGGTTAAGGTTTCAACAGTTACGGTTCCATTTCTACCGCGTGTGAAGTGCACACTTGTATTTTTTTTTTATTCTTGTTATAATAACTTTGAAGGTTCATAATGAAATCCTAGGTTCGAGTCTCAGTTGTGTTCGTTACCTTTTTCTGTGTCTTGTTCTTTTTCATATATTCGTTTAGACTTATTAAATATTATCATCTTCTTCGATGATATTTGCTTAATTATTCATTTTTTGAACGCCAGTTCAAAATTATGTTTATATGAAAAAGGCCACGCAGCAGTAGGTACTTCTTTTTTTAACGCATTTGCAACGGCGTAGTCAAGCGGTAAGGCACTTGACTCGCATTCCTAAGGTCGCGGGATCAAATCCCGGCGTGTAAAATAAATTTTATTTGATTAATTTGTATTATTTTACAATTTATTCATTCACACAGCACCTATATTTGCAGCACGTTCCCGAGTGGAAAATACTCTCAGTATCGCCCTGGTGTAAGACCACCGTTCAGAATTGAAACGTTGCTTGAAATGGCTTTAACCGCGTTTGATGACCAGATCTGAATAGCCAGGTACTTTCCACCTTCCTCTTCCCCATCTCCTTCCCCTCTCCACTACCTTCATCCTCATAACATACCCCAATTGTCTTGTGCGGTGTTTGTAAAAATATAATAAAAATACAAACTTTGTTCTTGCAAGGCAATGGGTCGAGAGAGTCCGGCTGAAGAGGTTGTAAGACCTCCCTCGACCAGTCTCTCTCGATCCGGCCCGCCACGCAGTAGGTGGGCAAACGCATCCGCCGCCAAGACCTAGACAAATTGACATGCCGAAACATTTAAATATAATCCTTCTTAGTTTTAGTTGTCTACACTAGGTTGCGTGCTTCACGATGAGTTATCTTCTTACATGCACTAGGGATCGAACCCGTAGTATCTCAAACCAAAGCTGATTGCGTTTATCACTACGTTAAGGAGACCGTCAATCCAACTGTTCACATGTCCAAATAAAACCCGCAACCATTCCTTAGCAATGCGTCTTGTGACTCGACTGTGTTCTGGTATGAGGTGCTGTCAGTCATATCACGGTACGGCAAAAAGTGCTCCGGTTTGGCATAATTTAATGTCGAAATAATATTTCATCTTTGGACATGCCTGTTGTAGGGGCGACCAGCAAGTGAAGGAATCGAGTGTTTTTGTCGAGTTCCGCTCGAGTAATAAAACGATTGATACGCTCCCAATATAAACTACACTTGCTTATGAACATACTAGAAAATGTGGAGGACGATCTCCGTAACAAATATATGTATTTTTGACGTGAAAACGTTTTATAAATTGATGAACGCCAGCTGCATGCACGAAAAAGCATGACTCGTTGTCACGTTTCACCTGAGCCGAGTGTGCAAGCGAGAGGGCGGAACGGCCTCGGCTGAAAAGTCGGCCTAAGCGTTCGGCTTATGATGCATCAATGCAATTTTTCATCAATGTTTTCTTATGACGTTATCACGTAAAGTTATCGTCTGTAAACCGACTTAAGAGACAACCAGTTTTTTAATTATTTTAACGTGATAACGTCTTATAAATCGATGAACGCCGGCAGCACTCACGGAAAATTATGACTCATTGTCATGTTGTCACGTTCCGCCTGAGCCGAGCGTGCAGGCGAGATTGCGGAACAAGCGATAGAAAGGCACGGTCGGCCTAAGTATTCGGCGAGAGCGCGGAACAAGTGATAGAGAGGCACGATCGGCCTAAGCTTTCGGCTTGTTACAGTAAAATTGTAAAAGTTTTCTTATGACGTTATCGCGTAAAATTATCGTCTGTAAACTGACTTTACAGACGACCAAACTTTTTTTTAATTTTTTGCTAGGGCAATCCCAATGAGTTACAGAACTTACAATTGAGTCGTTTAATTTCTATTTCCGCTATATCAACTTTTACTGATCAGAGAAAACTACGAAAAACTGTCACATCTCTAGCGTAAATAAATAATTACATTTTAATTTTTTATATAATGAATCGGAGTAATATAAATTCAAAAAGAGTTCATTTTTCAATGTATGTCTAGCAATATTTAAGTAATTTCAATAAATAAAATGGATGTAGCGGATTTTGATACTCACTTCGTGATTTACTCACGATATCGAGGCTTTTGAAACTGACCTGGCGCGCGAGTTTCTAAACCCGCCATCTTGGCAAAATAGTAGCTCGTGATTGGTTGAATTCCGATATAGCGGGTTTTGATAGTAACTTCTTGAATGATGTAGTGGGTTTTGTTTCTCATTCGCAGCTTTAACATGGTTTTTGGTCGTGATAAGGGAGGTTTCGTTTTGAAAAATGTGAAGAAGATTTCATACACAGATCAATTTGGCAAAAAATCGGATATAGCGAGTATTGAAATTAAAGGACTCAATTCATAAGTGGGAGGTTATAATTCCAATTTTACATAGGTATTTTGATATTAAAAATATAAGTTTTACATACAGTATAGACGAAAAATAAAAGACGAGTTAAATAGAACAAACAACAATAGAAACAAATCAAGAAAAAAAAACAAGGTCATACAAATATGGATGATAACAAATAAATGGAAAAGAAAAGGATAGAAAAAAAAACTGAAAGACAAGAAGATTACATAGTTTCTTCCTTAAATGTACTTGAAAAATATTCTTTTAAAGCATTATTCTGAAAATTTTTATTTTGCTGGATTCCCTTGTACATATCTGGAAGCGAATTATGTAGTATAGGGTATAGGCAATATAGTTCAGAGATTTTATCTCATATTGTGCAGTGTGTGTTTGAGGAACGCAGATTTTATTGATATTTAGAGTATTATAAGTGTGGATGTCTTGATTGTAAAGAGGCATGATGTTGGTTTGGGTTGATTGTTGAGTAATTTGTAGGATGGTGCTTGTGATTTCATGTTTAGGAAGAATTGTGATGGGAAGAATACCGAAAACTGAAGAGATGTCTTTTACACGAGTGTCTCATGGAAGTCCAAAAACATTTCTGAGAGGTTTTGAACCACCTGCAGATCAAATGATCACCTCCGAATTTAGGAAATGTTTTATGTCAAATTATATTATATTACAGATTGATCTAAATTATTTTTAAACTACTTTTACATTTTTCAATAAACTTTTATTAACGATATACAATTAATTAGCACATAATAATTCATGATTTCAAAAATTGAATTGTGTATCTCACAAGGGTGATAGCGAAAGTATCTGCCACTCTGGAATGAACTGCAAATACCTACACTAAATATTATTTTTAATGACAAAAAAATAATTTAAATAACATAAATCAATAAAATAAAACATTCATTTTTGGTCCACTGATAAAACCAACACCAAATCAATCATTTTCATTGCTATACCTACCCTAGATTTTAAACCGTAAACCTTGGTAATGGTATTAATAAAAAAAAAAATTGTACACGAATTACATAAATATATATTCTATAGCCAATAATTTTACCTTGATGCAAGTGAAAAGAATTTTATTTTTATTTATTTTATAGCTTATTGGGGAAACAAACAGTTATATATATTTTGTATACATAAATTTAAATGTTAAATTTTTCACAAATCGGTAAAGTGTTAAGCATAAGATTCAAATAAATTTTAAATGGAAAATATCAGCGTCTGAAAAGTTATTGTACTTTGTGCACGTCTTTCTTAAAAAAATAATGTTATGTTGATAAATGGTAGTGTCTAAATAACCAATATCCCAACATCCTCTATAATTCTTCCAGCCCCCAGTAACCTTTAAACATCAACACATTACAATATTTGCCATGGCATGGGCAGGACTGCTGAACAAGACGAGCAGAGGTAAGAAGATAAGAAGTTGGGTGACCATAATGTATGCAGCTTCACAGTCATCAATCATCATTTGCGGGGCGCGCTGACGGATGAATGCTCTCCGTGTATAGTGTGGTCACTGGAAAAAAACATTATTGTGAAATAATTGGACTGAAGACATACAGGCTGGTTCAAAAGTCACTTTATGGATGAACATTATTATTGTCCTAACTTGTTCAAAGAGAGGACAATAATTATCTTTTGTATATGTATTATATATTTAAAAGTATGTTTTATTTATTTTATTTTTTTTTTAGTAAAATATTACATTTTATATATATATATTATTTATGAAATGTTTTGACTGTCCAACTAGGATTCCCGTTTTAGGACAGTCAAATTAGGATTAGTGTGAATATATGTATTGTAGGGTTTTGAAAAACCCGAGTTCTACATTATTTTTTGTAATCTATTATTAGGGAGTAGGTAATTCATATTATTCTACATCTTAGGTTTTCAACCCAATTTTAAAAAATATTCTCAAAGTGGACACTTTGAGAAAAAAAAAATTTTTAGAGCCCCCATTTTTTTTACTTATGTATTATGGGGGTAGGCTTAACTGTCACGGAAGTAGGGTTGCCATCTCTAAAATTTGGCAACCAGGACAAGACGCGTGAAAACCCCGGATTTTAGAGCCCAGAACCCGGACATGTCAACAGGTTTTTTTAAACATAGTCAGTGTAATTGAAAATAGTTGAAAATGTCATAAATCACCTTTTTATTTTTTTTCAGACTAACAAAACAGAATCTTATTATAGTTTGTTATAAATCGTTTTAATAATCAGTTTTAAATTTTTAAACCCGGACTACAAATGAAACCCCGCCCGGACGCTCCACGGATGCCCACTAAACTAGGACAAATCCGGGGAAACCCGGACGGATGGCAACCCTACACGGAAGCAATGTATTAAATTATTTGTTATACTTTTTTGTTTAGCATGTTAAAAGGGCAATTCTTTTGTATTTTAAGTACCAGGTTGCTACCTCCTTCCATCTTGTATTCATGATGTAGTTTCAATTCTTAACCTCTCCGCGAGTGAGTTTTGGCGAACGAAACGGTACGTGTAGGGTGAATTTTTTTTTGGTTAATTTTTTTATAAATTATCATAGATTAACTAAAAATAATATTATATTATGAATTAAAACGTCATCGACAACGATCCACGAAAATAAACCAACATCGAAAAAAACATGACCATACAAAAAAAATGCTTCCTTCCTCTGACGACCGCTAAATGATGCAAAAAGAATTTTTAAACTAAAACTGTGAGCTTGGTATTGTAGGTATGTCTTCAAAAACTTCAACAAACTACGCGCAGATGTTGATAGAAGTCACTACAAGTCAAATATTTTCATTAAATATGACGGTATTTGAATAATACGCGCGGACAAAACGTTTCGCCCATACTCTTCTGGGCGTTTTTTCTCCTCGCCGAACCGTTTCTATCTGTTAATATCGATAATACGTGTAAGGATAATATTATTTAAAAAAAAAAAAAAAATCGTGTCATCCAATTTAATGTAGATCTGAATGTAATGGAATCTTTCACTTCAATTTTCATTCACTTCCCGAATTACCGAAATATATGAATTTTTGCACACGTGATAAAATGATTATAATATATACAATAACAAAAATTAACCAAATTTTAAAGTTTGCTTTGCTTTATTAGTATTTAATTAGCGTTTTTTTTTATCTTTTTCATACCATTTTTTTAACTGCCCACGCCCTTACTGTGCCATCTCAACCCTAATTTTCTCTGGGTCTTCTACTGCCCCCTTGAAAGTCTCAAACAACCACAGGGGGCGTTATCGCCCACGTTAAGAACCTATGTTCTACATTAACAACAAATTGGAAGAGCACAATTTTTTTATGTTTAATAAAAAAAATGCAGTTACATCATGTACGGAAAATGTTAAAATGTCAAGTATTGTTTTATAATATATACGATCATAAAATACCACCACAAAACTAGACTTTTGCGTTATGAAGGATATGTTAGTATGTTCGTTATTTCTTTATTAATTTGTTGAAGTATTCAGTTAATATATTCAGTGCGTTTTTAAAGAAGAAATTTAAAAATTGTTTTTCATATTTCTGATACTTTCTGGTAATGTATTAAAAAAACTTTATTCCAAGACATTATAATTTATTTCATTAACTGTTTTGGCTTAAACTTGTTTAACTTCTTATGTATAGCTACACATTTTTCTTTACAGTGTAAAGCTTTATGTTTCTTACAAATGAATAAATAAAAACATTTGAATTTCAAATAAATATTTGTTAAAAAGAAAGAACACAGGAGACCATATTGCTTGCTCCATTTTTCATCATCAAGACAATGGTGTTGAAACTAGGAAACTTTAAATTTATTTGTAAATAATGTAGAAACTTTAGGACCACCCTGTTGTGAAAAAAATATGAGTGGTTCCTCTTGACAATATCTTTACCTGAATTATTTAGTACCTATGATCATTTGAAATTCGATTAATTTCATATAATTTATTGCATATATCCAATTATCGTATTCCTGACATTCCGCTCATCGGAAACACTCGATCGAAATTCGCTAAACCGGTCTATCCGATATTTGACATGAAAATTATAATTAAAAACTGTTTTAAAGTATGCGTTTCTGAATATATAATAGCAAAAACCTATCCACGGTACTCGTTAGTAATCAGACGTCAAGACATATTAATTCTGTTTCAGAAGTTTCAAATATTGACTACCTATATTTCAATTTTTCCTTCGACAGCTGTTAAGCCTCTTTTGGATTCTTCATCAAACCTCAACGTTTCTAACAAAACTAGTGGTCGTTTTAACTAAGAGGCATAAGTGTAGTGAACTTGCAAACAGTAAGACAATATCCGCCCGCCGTAATGTAAAAATCCATAAGTGCGGAATCCAGGACGCACGTGTGAAAAGATAATTCGTATGGAATTTTCACACGAGCAATATTTTGTTCCGCAGAGTGAGAGGTATGTACTTATGTTCCTTTTTAACTCCAGGGCCAAAATATTCGCGGCGCACTTTCCACTACAGTTTAATTTATATATTAAATAGCTATACCTACAATGTCCACGTGATATTCGACCTTTTATAAAATTCGCCAGAGATCTCTTTCGAATAAAGTCGTATTTTTGTGCGCGTCGCAAGAAAGCGAAACACAACTGAAAAAATAATTATTTATTTTCGAATTCACAAAACATTTTAGGCATTAGTCACTTTTTTACATACAACTCCACAAAGGAGGCCCTGACGAAGAAAATCCTTCAGGTCCTACGTTATCTTTGAGGGTGCTGTGTGGAGGGTATTTTTAGGGAAAGGAGAAGAATATTACAAGAATATCCAAGACAACAACTAGAGAACTCATCTGCATCCAAACTATAGGTTTGTCCATGTCTTGTCGTGGCGGACAGGATCGAGAGAAACTGGTTGAGGGAAGCCTTTTTATCTGTCCAGCCGGACTCTCTCCATCCATCGCCATGCTCCGCAGTTGGAGGGATGGACCCCCGGATTCCCATCCACCCTTTAAACCTTTTTCTTTTCCAGGACTTCCTCTCTTCGTTTCCTGAAAAATATCCTCCACCCAGCATCTCTTAAGATGACGTAGGCCCTGATGTAAATTATTTTCCTCAGAATCTCCTGTGTGCAGCTAATGTAAAAAAAATCGAAAAGGAATTTGTAAAAAATTCTCTTTCAAAGAAAATCCTCTCAAAATTATCGGAGAAATTTTTTGGCTAGCCAATTATGTCAACAAATTAACGCTGACATTATAATGATATTTCAATTTATTAACGATTTATTTCATTCCTTTTTTATGCTCTATAAACATATCAACATTTGTTACATACATTAAGTCTGTCACCCGTATAACAATAAACTCCTAGGTATATATGCAATAGTACAGAGATAAAATCAAGCGGGGTAATCGTGCGTGTATTGTGTGCTGTATGCTGAGTACGTACCGATTGCCGCAAGGCGTTTATTTATTATGATTTGAAAGGGTAGTTACTCAGTGGAGCAGTAAAACCTTCCCCAAACAACCCTCTCCTACCCTCCTTTGGCTTTGCCGAAATGTTCACCCCTTTAACATGAGTGGGGTCAGAAATACAAATACAGAAAATAGATACGTGCTTAGAAGTAAAAATAATCATTAAATTTCGGATAAAGTTACCACCACAACACGGGCATGTGCCTAGTATGGTGGTCGAAAAATCTCCGATTCATGTAACAAACAATTCAAAGAATAAAGAAACTTAAAAAAAAAAAAAAAAAGACATCCATTTCCAGCTGGCAGGCGCGAGTACTGTTGGATTTGTATTTTCGTGAATCTCTCCTCAATATATTATATATGACGTCTTTGCTTGTCGCGGTTACTTTGTCCCGGTGACTAGCAATCACTGGATCGCCTGAGACTATTTTTCCGAGGAACCGGCTATTTTTGGAACCAGTTCCTATCGGATTTATAAAATGGCTACCCACACTTAAACCGGGTGAAGCCGAGAGAAAAGCCGCCCGCAGGGCCTTACAGGAAAAACCTGCTTAGCGGATTTTTCACTGCTAGTTTAAATTAAAACTATAAAATGCATTCAAATAACGAAATAATTAGTAAAATCGCAAACGCGTTGTCCAAAGTAAAATTCAGTATTCGCTATTTAAAGTTTACATGAAACGCATTTAGCTATAATGTGACTGAATCTGAGAAACTATCTCCAATTCTTTGGCCGTCAAATACTTCTCAACGCTGGAGATTCTCCAGTCTCTCAGACACGGACTACTGCCTACACTTGACTCTTGTGTGGTCACAACAAAAAAAGCTCACATATTTTTAAGCACGAGCCCTTTTATAGGTTAGGGACATCATTCCAATGTTAATATTAAATTCCAAGTCCTAAATGAGTTACTGTAAATATGCCTAATTTGTGCAGGACCCAGGGGCAAGGGGTGATTTGTTTGATATCTCTTTAAATGCCTGATTATACAGGTGTAACTTGACTCACCCTTCGTGGGTTAGAGGATGCCTTCTTTATAATTATTTGATGCTACCCTTAACTTGGCAGGAGGTGGCCAAATAAAACGGACCATCTTATTTACCGTTCTTTGGGGTTAGGAATCTACCTTAGGAAGACAGCGGTTAGGTAAAACCATAAAAACACAAAATGAAAACTTTTCAGGAAACAACAAAAATGAATATTTACAAATTCGTAAAACAAATTGAAAATCTTACAATTAATATCTTTGTATATTTTTTTTTACATTAGCTCCACACAGGAGGCCCTGAGGAAAATAATTCTCTTCAGGACCTTTGTCATCTTCGGGGATGCTGTGATGAGGGTCTTTTAGGATAGGAAGGAGAGGAAGTTCTGAGAAGGAATAGGTGTTTAGGAATCTGGGGGTCAGTGTCCTGGAATGACGGACGTATAAATCCATCCCTCCCTCTGCGGTGCAAGGCGATCTTGCGAGAGAATATGGCTGGAGAAGTCAAGGGACTCCCTCAACCACTCTCCCGATACGGCCTGCCATGCAGTTGATGGGCAGACGCGTCCACCGCCAAAAACCAGACAAACCTTATCCCATGAACCCGAGTACCCCTGCTAAGTTACCAAACGTAGCAATTCACTTAAGGTGACATATGGCATAGGTGTCGGTTATCCAAAAAATGGTTTCCGGGGCGGCGGTACCCATTTGGGAGGTACTCTCAAATTGAAAATATTATGAAAGTGGCTATCTGTTTTTCAAAATGTGAATACCTACCACATAACTGCTCCCAACCGTCCGAAATTCAATTTTCGAAACTCTTTTGATTAATTAAATAATTTGAAGTACTCGCATAATACTTTAAATCGAATCAAGAATTATAGATATTTTAAATTGGTACCTATGTTACCAAATTTGATTGATTGCTCTTATAATATACAAAAAAGAATATGTGTAATATATGAAAAATTAGAATTCGAATAAAAAAATTGTAATAGGTGGCACGCGAGCTGTTTGAAAACTGAATGTACTGGGGTTGAATATATGGAACCGGGGAGCGGGAGAGGAGTGAAGGAAGGCGGGAGGGTGGAAGGGGAACGCTAAATGGGAAGGGGTCCTGGGAGGGGAACGGAGACGTACGGGAAAGGATATACAGGGAGAAACAATTTATATCTTTGAATATGGCATTGCAACGCATGCCGGGAACCAGCTAGTTAGTTATAAAAGCATAGATTTCTTACTGCGCTCTAACGCAACAAGTTAACCGACATCTCCTCCACACAGCATCTTCAAAGATGAAATAGGCCCTTATTTTAAATTATTTTCCTCTGGGCCTCCAGTATTTTTTTTTACATGAGCTCCACTCAGGAGGCCCTGAGGAAAATAATTTCCCTCAGGGCCTATGTCATCTTTGGGGCTGCTGTGTGAAGGGTTCTTTCAAAGAAAGGAACGAAAGGAGAGTTCTGGGAAGGAAAGGGGTTTAAGGGGTGGGTTGGAAACTGGGGTTCAGTGTGTCCCGGCCATCCGCCTCCAAGACCTAGACAAACCTCACTCCATGAACCCGGGCACGCCTGCTAAATCACCAAACGTAGCGAACCACTTGGGTTGACCTATGGCAGAGGTGTTGGTTATCCAATAAAGGTTCCTGGGGCGGCGGTACCCATTCCCGCCTCCCAAATGTCTGTGGAAAAGTATGGAGTTACTGTGAAAAAATCTGAAGTTCGATGTTTCGATTGCAGCTTTCAAAAAACCATCCCCTAAAGCACATCCGCCCTTATTTGCCCTTACCATTCCTTCTCCTGTCTTTGTTCGGATCATCACATATCACATCTAATAATAATAATGTTTTAATAACCCCTCAAGGCTTGAGACATCCCTGGTGGTTAATTGATATCCCTCACCGCAAGGGTTAACTATGACTGCACACAATCACATTTCTGTTTATGTAAAAAAAATTACGTTTATCATATATTTTTTTAATTTAAACCTATATTACATTTTCCATTGATTCTCCATTTGTGTCTATTTTTCACTTTAGTTTCAAAGGTTGCAGGTTAAAACGTGTTTTTTATAAATATTATAGTAAAGTACCTACGCATTTAATAATAAAAATAATATTTTGAAGATTTATTTAACGCCGTTTTTGTGAACAAACGTTTTTTTCCGAGACTCTGTAACTAAAAACTTGTAACTAAAAATTTGTAACTAAAAACTCGCAATATATTTCTGTAAAAATCTAGGAAACGTGGTAAATAAAAAGGATATGAATCAACATACAAAAAAGAATTCTCAATTCCTGACCTTTCCAAAAGCTTTTTCTCAAGTATTTTTAAACTTCTCCCATAAAGGGGCGTGAATTCGTATTTCGATTTTTTCCTGGACTATTGGATCACTTTAAACATGTACTGCGTAATATGAAAAATTCAAAGGTGTAAATGGCCGATGTGCGCCGGCGCACACGCAAAAATTTTTAATTATTTTTATTTTTAAATTCGATTTTAACTCTTATGTATAAAGAAGGACAAGGTAAGAATCACTTGGAATATTGACGTAACACGTACCCGAAGTACGCCTAGCCACTCGGGATAATTTGTATTAACTTATCTATGGAGTCGGAGCGTCATTTTTTACCGCGATTTGACCTGTTAAACTCCTAGCATGGTAGGTAGCTAAAAACATTGAAAAACCTATCAATTAGGTTACCCGTACTAGTACATCCCTAGTATTGGATACTTATTTTTAATATTTATTGTTTGTTACCTACTAAAGTTTATAAGTTAACCTTAAGTATTGTCTAAGTCTAAATATTAAGTTTTTGGCAAAAGTCTTCGTATATTTTACGTTGTACAAATTCATATTGTTTACTTGAAAATCATCCATTGAGAATTGCCTGTCAATCAATTTATCAAATAAACGCAAGTAATGTTGTTTTTATGCATAGTTTATTGTTCAAGGATTGTGTTTCGGTAAATATAATTTACGACAGCATATGTGCTGTCGTAAATTATATTTACGACAACAGACTTTATTATGATAAACCCACAAAATATTGCGTCAAAGTCAAAGCTTTGCGAAATTTCGGCGATTTCCTCCTAATTATTGTTGGCATTTGACAGGTTAAATTAATAAATAACCTTCAAAAGTTATTTTAATAAATTGAATCGGTATATATTTACATTTTTATTACGCCATTTTAGAACTGAGACAAGGAAGAGAACGTCTCTAGCAAGGATCTTTACCTGCAGGTGACATCCACAAAATACCATAACTAATCAGCCATGCAGGCGTAATATCCTCCCGATAAGACTAACGTGTGGTCCCCATAAACCCGCCGATAAGATAAGTTGGCGGTTACTAAACTGTGAACACATCCTTATCCTATTAGACATTAGAAGAATGGCAAAAATACTCGTGGGTCTCAGACGAGAGCCCCAACGGCCCAGCGGGACGTTTTATCACCGCGCAACTTCGGTACGTTTGACAATTAAATAGATTCAAATCTATTAAATAGACAGAAGACAGGCAAGTTCGTGTTATTTCAAAGAACCCCCTGTGCTAATGGACCGTGAGGTAGATCGAAAGGTAGAGACCATCGCCTCACAATGAGAATCACAAAATAAGGATCGAATTAGTTCAAAAGAGACTAACCCTGACATTATCCTATGGAACTCGATACCGTATCTATTAAATTTTAAATTAGAAACATTAAATTAACATCGCGACCAAAATGATAACAAATTTCTTTTCAAAATTATGAAACCTTGTAGAATCTTTCCTTTTGGATGCAATCAAAATTAATATCAATTTTTATATCAACTTTTGAGGGTTATACCCATCAAGGTAATATATCATTGAAGAAGAAAATAACACTAATAAATCTAAACGAAACATGAAACATAACAAGACACAGAAAAATAAAAAGCTAACAGTCAAAAAGATAGCTGCCAAAATTAGTTGAGGATAATATTGTTAATTCTGAATTTGAAATATAAGATTACCTTTTTACTACCTTTAGTTATCTTTTTTATTTTTCTGTGTATTGTTCTGTTTCTAGTTTCATTTAGATTTATTAGTATCATGTTCTCCTTCAATGATATAAATATTAAGATGAAGCCATGCGAAATATTGCAAACTCATACAAAATCATATATTTTTGTTTTGAAAATTTAATGGCTTAGAAGTATTATAGATCCTTCAATTAAATACTGCGTGTATAACATATCTTGGCCCTTAAAAATATCGGTCATTTTTTTGTAAATCTTTAATAAGCCTAGAAAAAAATAAAGTATAAGATCTATAAAAAAACACTTTCAAGTGCAAACTCTCCTACTTTTAAACCCTTTTTCGGATGTAATTTTATTGTATAATGTGGCAAATTTAGTTTCTTTTATGATAATCGCAAAAAAAATTGATATTTATGCATGAACTTCACAAAAAAAATAAAACATGATATTTGGCGATGTTCTTTTACAAGAAATTAAAAGAGGCGTTACTCAACTGCAAATTTCACCCTTCTGCGATCCACAGAAGGAACGAAAGCGCGTTGTGTTGTCCCAGTCAGTAGCCGCCCGAAATTTGGGCCGTACGGACGTGCCTTGCTGTCCGCGTCGCTTTATTCTAAAAAAATGTATAAGCGAAATAATTGTTGGCTATTGATTGGTCAACGCTAAAGTAGCTTGCTCCGCCCAATTTCGAATGGGTCCAGTACTAGGAGATCCTCTTAAACACCATCTACTAAAAATCCCCGAAACTTTCCATATTCATTTCCAAAGAACAAAGTTTTTCAAATGTAGACTTTAAATAACATCCACTGCAGTAGTAAGATTCGGGACATTCGGGATTATTTACAAAATTTCTTCAATCTCTTGTTTTGACTTCATTTGGCTCTTGTGGACTATTGATCTTTTTGTTGTTGTTTTACACACTTTATTTTGTGTTTATATATTGTAGTGCACCGTTTTTGGTTGGTTGGAATTTAATCTTTGATGTTTCTTGCAATAAAAATTGTTAACACTCTGTTCCTCTAATAAAATGAATATATGGGCTTCCATGAAATATAGAGCACTTATTATCATTTAAAATGGGGTGGTTGTGAGGAGGGAAGGGGTAAAGGTGAGGATTACGTGTGGATTTGTTCTAAAAATAAATTATCCATAGATGCGTACGTCGATTCCTCTTATGTTCATGGTCGTGCTTTTGGATTCGATTTGTGAATATCTTAAGGCGGAACTCCTGCGCCAGAATACGCATGAAAACTAGCTTGAACCCCACTATAAACGTTCTTTGTTTTCCGTCTCCTGCGTTTTTTTAAACATGGTTTGAAAGATTGGTGTGAACATGTGTGAAGTTCGCGCGGTCACACACTTTGCTAGTGGCCTGTCCACGAGTCCACGCGTCCACGCGTACGCAACTGACTTGACGTTTGACGTTTAGCATTTAAATAAATGTTAAAATATGTTCCGATGAAGAAGAGATGCTACATCAGGGAGAAAACAGAGATATTTTAATAGATGTTTATTTACCAGGAAAGATTTCCGACTAATATCAATTATTATGACCTAAAGTCAGTATTTGAATTTCGAATGCGTAATTAATTACGCATTCGAAATTCAAACGTCAAAAGTCGAGTTCTGTTAAGAAATTTAGCGATGATATTGTAAACGAAATATAAAGGAGAACACGCAGATTTCAACTTAGACCTAACCTACCTAACTAGATTTTTATTAGGTATTTATTTATCAGGGAAAGAATAGAATACCTATTTTAATTGGTCATTTCTTCCGTGTCTCTGAAACCGATTTATAAATTAATAGACTTTATTTACAAGTGAGATCACGAAAGATATAATCATCATTACGACAGTATTTATTTGGAATTTAAAGTCATAATTAGGTATTAGGCTCGCGCGGTTGACATAACCCCAAACGTCATTCGATTTACCTCCGGTACCAACCAACCGCTTCGTACGGCTCCTGTAAAAATATGAACTTATTTCCCCCCCGCCGGCCCCGCCTGCCTTCCCGCTCCCGCTTCACCCACTTCAAAAATAATATTAACATTAATATTGTTAATATTCGTTATTATGTTATAATTTTATTATCAAATATATTTATTATATTGTATTTAGGTATCATAATATTTTAAACTAGTGATTATTAAGCTTGCTCATTGCGCATAACCTCAAAAACTTGTTCGGTTTGATTCTCCATACATGACCGCATCGCGCGGCTCTTGTAAAAATATGAACACATTTCCCCCCGCTAGCCTTCCCCCTTCGCCCGGGAGATGAATGTTTTCCGTCGGCTGTGGTAAAGCTTGAACACAGGGTTTTTGAACACGAAGTGTTCAAATTTTCAATGTTTTGGGTGCTGTTCAAGCTAGTGTTCATGTGTATTGTGGCGCAGGATACGGGCCTTTAACATCGGCATAAAATCGTAATTATTAATTAAAATAATTAAGGCGGAAAATAATTAATACTAGCTGAATATATTAACTATTATTAATGACAATATATATTTATATGAATAATCTGTACATATAATTATTACATGGCGGAGTGAGAGAGAGAGACAGAAAACCGGAGTATGGAGAGAGTAAAAGACGGTATATATAGCAATGTAGTAAGTTTTTTTGATCGTTTAATTACATTGTTTTAATTTTAATATAAAGGGTAAAGGGCCTTTCGGTTGTGTGTACCTGTTAGGTGGCTTTAGGTATTATGAATTCATGAACATCTATTATAAGTATATTGAAATGAGAAAGCCTGTTTGTAAGACGTGGAGAAGTACACCTCAATACAAAAAGCTCTGCAAAATTTTGAACTTTTTGGTTTTCGTTTGCTGTCAACGCGCTCATTTGCGGTCGCAATGTCATTTCTATCCCCCCCAGCCAAAGAATAACTGACTGAACTTGTCAAAGTCCCGTTTTAACTTCACCGTTTTGCATTTCGTTTGTCTGTAAATTTTTTACATTCCGTTTCGGTTTCAAGATGGTGGCAACGGTTCGGTAAAAATCTTTTTTTTTTAGATGTAAAATCGTCGTTTTATTTGAACTTTCTTATTTGAATTTTTTTGATATGAAGGTACGTACCTTTTTTTACATTAACTCCACACAGGAGGCCCTGGGGAAAATAATTTCCCTCAGGGCCTATGTCATCTGGGATGCTGCGTGGAGGGTCTTTTTGAGGAGAGGAAGGAATGAACATTGGTCTTGGAGAGACCCATGTTGTAGGAGGGAGGAAACACAGATGCCGGCAAATCGTTCCATAGCCAAGCTGTTGAACTCAAGAACGAGTCGAACAAACGACCCGTTCTCATATGATAAATGTCAACCGTGTACATATGTTGGGCGCGCGTTTGGCGTGTCTCCCGACTATGCACCGGTGCCGAAGGGATCAATGACGCTAGTTCCTCAGAGCATTTTCCGTTGAAATATCGGTAGAATATGAGTAGCATTCCCACCCGACGCCTGTGCTCTAAAGATTGCAATCCGTTCGTTAAGATGGGAGAATCTATCAAACGGACCGCCCGTTTCTGCACAGAGTCGAGGGTATTTTTCAAGTATTTTGGAGCTCCAGACCAGAGGTGGCTGCCGAATTCAACCTTGGGGCGCACTTGCGATTTGTATAAGGTAAGCAGTAGTTACCTGCCTGAAGAAATTTTATTTTATTTTATTTTATTTAAATTATTATTTTATTTTAGTGACGTTGCTTTGAACAAATCGTATAAGTTATTATTTAAATTAAAAAAAGTGTAAAACATAAAATATGTTGATTATGATAAAGATCGGTAGGTATTTAAGTACCTACTTACAAACCTTATGATTTTAGGGGAAATTTTGGTTTTAATTGATAAAATTAGAGGAAATAAGAAACTTACTTTTTTGGACCCGTGGTCTACTGTTCACAAAACTACTATTACCAACATTATTAAATAGATCATTGATAGGCAACATCATAGATAGGCATCGAATATTACTCCATAAAATTTTAAGTTGCGGTAAAGAATTTCGTTTTATTAATTACATACCTACCTATCGGTATTTCAAAGTATTGATATCTCAATTTGTCAAAATTACTTACGGGTTGTCGAATTGTCTTGCTTTATTGAAACGTAATCTATTCCTATAGCGCCATCATACCCCGGGCCGAAAAGGTCCTAAACAGGTAATTAGCGTCAATCAACAAGTCCGGTAAAGCCCCCCTCGCCTCACAATCACCTGCGGCAAACAAAAAATGTTAAACGATAAAAATGTCACCAGACATGACGTTTAGTGGCGCTATCGGAGCCTTAAATGCTTTTTGTCGAACCGACTTACCTTTTCTTTTAATACGTGATTTTAAGACTTCATATTTTTTGTAGAATTTGGGGCACGAGACAAAATAGTGATCTATGTTTACTCGTGCATTTTTTTTGTGTTTTTTTGCTTATAAATATGATTTTTTCAGTACCACAAGTATTTATCACAATTTAAAAAAAAAAAAAACAATGAAGGTTGATTATTGTAAAAGCACCCTTTACGCAGCGCTATAAAAATAATTCATTATAATTATCACTCCAATATCGTTTGGTAGTTAATTAATGTACATCGTGATATAAAATACGCGTTGTTGGATGTTTTTTTAACCAAAAAATGAATTTATCATTTAAAGCCTATAATTTATCATTTAAAGCCTATGAAGCTTACAAGCTTAACCTATATTTTTCTGACATTTTTGTCGATCCCATATTTTAATTTCAGAATTAACAATATTATCTTCAACTAATTAGCTAGCTATTATTTCGACTGATTACAAAGTTCTTTAACGAATTTATTTGTAATCAATATATTGTTTCGATATCCAATTTTATTTATATGGGACACCTGTTGACCTCAATGGAAGATGCTCCAAGAAACTAGCGTCTTTGATTCCTTCGGTGCAGGGGCGCAGTCGAGAAACACGACAACGGGTCGTTTCTATGATTCATTCTTGAGTTCAACAGCTCTGCTATGTGAATATTTTCCGGCCTCTGTGTTTCCTCCCTTCCTACCACATGGGTCTCTTCAAGATCCAGGTTCACTCCTTCCTCTCCTCAAAAATATCCTCCACACAGCATCCCCAAATATGACAAGGGCCCCGAGGGAAATTATTTTCCTCAGGACCATCTTTGTGGAGTTCATGTAAAAAAATCATGATATATAGAGATTTCAAAGATCCACTTAACTTTAAGAAATTGATTGGGGTTGCATGTTTGCAATTGTTCAATTAGAAAATACTGAAATTATTTTTATTTGTATATATCCATCACTCTCTCTCACTATAACGTACATCTTGCATTGCCTGTACCAATCAATTAGAAAATGTGTTCAATAAATAAATCAATTAATAAATTACGCTCTCACCGTTTAATGTATAAATTTCCATCACAACACCCAACAAATTAAGATTCCTGGAATTTAAAATTCTTACATCTTCATCCAACCTTTCCACCTGTCAGATCACAACCCTTTTTCCTACTATAGAACACCCACAATCTTATCCCTAAAACGTAAGTTCTCACAATATTAAAATTCCGACAGTTTTGTCACCATAGGGGTTAAAATATTCACAATTGTAAATGCAATTATTAATGAAGACCTCAAATTCAGATTAAGTTCTTTATTATGATAAGCTGGTAGGGTTTCAAGTCGAATGAATTAATTTGCTCACCTATAGTAAATTTTTATCAGCCTTGCCAATAATTCAATATACCCGAAGTACATAAAACAAATATACCCATAATTACTTTGAAATTTGAAAAGATTATAAATGTCTTCCGATGATAATCTTCAAGTATTTTATTTGTTTTTTCTGAAGAGTATGCATACTACCAGTACCCGGTACCTAGGTAGATATTTAGTACTCTCCAATAACATCCTGCCAAAATAAGACTAAGGATATCTACAACACCATCACGTTTTTGTGTAGATAAATGCACAAGAATCCCTTCGCCCGGATCCAGACATTTTATACACTTCCAATAATGAAACCCATAAGTTTAATTTAAGTGCATTAAAAATAGGTCAAGCTTTTCGAAGTTTACCGTTAAATCATGTTTAAATTCTATTTTAATACGATATTAAAAAATTATAACTTGAAAGTAAAGAAAGAAATAGGTAAATATAATAATAAATACGTTGAACAGAAAGTTATACAGGAAGTAACAGCACACACGAGTACAATTCAATTTGGGAGGCGGGAATAGGTACCGCCGCCCCAGGAACTTTTATTGGATAACCAACACCTCTGCCATAAGTCACCCCAAGTGGTTCGCTACGTTTGGTGATTTAGCAGGGGTGCCCGGGTTCATAGGGTGAGGTTTGTCTAGGTCTTGGAGGAAGATGACCAAGACACACTGAACCCCAGATTTCTACCCACCACTTAAACCTTTTTAATTCCCAGAACTCTCCTCCCCTTCCTTTCCTTAAAAAACCCTCCACACAACCTCCCCAAAGATGACATAGACCCTGAGGGAAATTATTTTCCTAAGGGCCTCCTGTGTGGAGCTCCTGTAAAAAAAAATACCCGAATGATTTTAACCAGCGTTTCCTTGGCACATTCGGGGTAAAAAAAAATTGCAGTCATTTTGTGATATGATTCAATGATAGATTTTCAATTAAAAACAAACAAAAAAAACTCCTGTCTCAGTCGCCATTGATCACACTGCCACACGCCACAACGAATAACGTGTTTTGCGCTCTGTGTGACGATGTACGATTGTTTTTAGTTGATAAAAAATTTCATCGGTTAGCAAAATTATCTAGATTTTTTAAACTTCAAATGGGCTCAGAAATCGCCGGTTACAAGCTTTTGGGTACGGGATGATGCACGCTGTACAGATAAAGTCATTTTAGACACGGAATGACGGTCTTCTTCGGGTTAAAAATAATATGGTAATTTATTTATTTATTTATTTGTAAGAGACAAACAGCTTTTACATTAAATATAGATACATACATATAAAATTAAATTAAGTTAAGCCAAAAAGGTCTCCTATATTAAAATTATTTGAAGATGGAATTTTATTAGATCTAAAAATTAATTTTTGGTGAGGGGGAGCGGAAGAGGAAAATAGGATAAGGATAGGAGGTGCTCCTAATACATTCTACAATCTTGAATTCATTTTGAATTAATTTTCAATCGTACGCATTACTTCTATTCGGTATTTCTGAAGGGTATTGTTAAAAATGTCTATATTGTAAAATGTTGTATTATATTGCGCACATAAACGGGAAATCGGGGATTTTTTTCTAATGTTAGTTCTACATGGTAAATAAAATAAGTCGGATTTTCTTGTTGATCTTGTCAGAATATGAATGTTTATTAATTCGGTAAGCTCTGGCGAGTCCAGGCCATTATTCAAAATTTTAAATAACAAGGTTTGGTCAAAAATTAAGCGTCGTGTATATAGGGAGTTGAAGTTGTGAAATTTAATAGATTCGGTGTAATTTGAAAAGTGTAAGTTCTTTTTGTAATTTATGTGTTTAAAAAATTTTTTTTGAATACTTTCGATTCTTTCGACATGAGCTTGGTAGAAAGGAGTCCAGATCGGTGTGCAGTGACATAGTGTAATACGACAGCCAGACAACAAATTGTCTCCAATTTAAAAAAAAATACGTTCATTAACTATAGGCACCTCTGCAGTCTACCCACTAAATAGATATCTAGTAACATTCGGTTTTCAACGATTGCTTTTTAACTGGAATTAAGGTACCCTGTTAAATCCTATAATCTCTTACTACTCTCTCTGAAATATACTCTCGTCTGAAATGAATTGTCTTTTAACGACAATTTCTGGTTTCTAGTTTCAGACCTCGGAGGTTGGGGTCCTCCGTGAGCGTGGAGGCCTCCCCTCCGACCCCTGTGGGGAAATAATGCAGACCCTCTGAAGGCTTCTGAGGTGGTCTGGGACGGAGGCTTTATTGCTCATCCGTATTAACCTCCCGCTAAGCTAGACTAGCCTATTAAACAGGGTTGTGCCAAAAATATATTATGAAGCTTTAATAATGATAACGTTAATTTCATCAAACATCTAAAATTCTTAAATCAATCTTTGTTGAAATCACCATTTAAATTAATAATTTATTTAAAATAGTGATTTTAACAAAGTTTATTATTTTTCTGATTTCAAAATAAACTAATTGAACGGATCAACTTTCCCATACTACAAATTGTTATACGGTAATGCTACTGCGTAGGTAACATCATACGTTACTTGTAACGGCCAGTCCGATTTTTATGTGTCCCAAACACAGACAACAGTTTGGTCGCGAAATGAATATTGGGCTGGCAAGGAAAACTTCTATTAATACCAAAAACATTTTCTAAATAATTTGGGTGGCGCAAAATGACTCATACGATTTTAATTAACTAATTAAGGCGATTTAAGATTTAAGAAACTAGCAAAGTTTAAGTTAAATATTTTAATATTTTTAATTGCTTATATCTGTTTGTAAAATCTGAATGACTCTTTTATCCGATTTCATAAACAATATTTCAGTATGTTGAAATTGAATGTAAAGCTGTAATATCTGATATCTTTTTTTGTCTAGGCCCGAGAGGATAAAAATGGTTTTCACAACCCTGTTTTTCTACATTTCCATAAATACGAACAAATTCACAATTAAATTGAATATTCGGCCGACAGTGACAACTTAATGTTTGAGACGAACCGAAGACGAACAGTTTTACGGCTGTTTAGATATGCCCCAGCAGTCACAACATTCATAAACCGGCTACTAATTATTGTGACATGTTTACGGGACGTCCGCGCTGCCCGCTTACTTGAAATTATTACATTATTATAAATAATATTAGGATAGAGTCTTTTAAGGTTAATCAACCATAGGATCGTATGAACTCAAAACCCATATGAACGGAATAGTGACATAACCCTTTTTAAAATGTTGCTAAAGAAACCGGGAGGCATTTTGTCCACACAAGCATATTCCCCGATTTCCTCTTTGAATTTTGACATTAGTTCATTTATTTTTAAAAATAAAGATTCTGGTTTGAACGCCGTCAATAGACGTTAAAAATTACAAACAAGATAATGGATTTTTTTTAAAAGCAAAGCATACAGACGGGAGAGGGGTAGCATCGGCAGTGACAGAAATAGTTTGGTTAAACAACTATTGTTAAAATTTTGTTTCCCCTTAAAGCTCGGTTTATCCGCTCAAAAAGAAGAAGATGGAGAGATATATAAATGCGAATGTTAGAGAGAGCGCGCTTCTTCTTGTTAAAATCGATCATATTTAAGCGAAAATTGTGAAAATGTTTAATAAAACATTTCTCGTTTAAAATAGAGCAAAATCTCGCAGGGATTGTCTAATACAGCACGGCCCCCCCCGACTTACTGTATTCAATATGCAGTCGGTTTAGGAAAAGTATATTATACCTACTTACACAAAAATTAATAAGTTTCCCCTAAGTTGTGTGCAGAGAGGATGTACCGCCGAATAACCAAAGTATACAACATATTTTCATTCAAATTTATCAAAAATAGAACTATGCCTAAACAGTATATGTCCATATACTATTTAGGCAAGCGCATAAATAAAAAAACCGACTAAAAATAAATTCGTATGATATCCATACCAACTTATTACAAAAGCTATTTTTGAAGACGAGTTTAGGTTTGAAATGGGTAAATAATGCATAAAAAATTATAATTGTATAATAAATGGTAACAGAAAACATTTTAGAGCACTCCAAAACCTCAATATTATGCTGACCATAGAAATTATAGCCTTTACATTAATTATAGCTTTTACGTGGATTTGCTTATCATTTTATTTATTTCTTACTTGTACGTAATCAAGGACGGTTAGCGGATATCGAATAGCGCATTTCGTTGAAAAAGAGTAACAGAATTCGTCCTCTGATAAGATTAGTTGAAAACCAAAGGAGGATTTCCATTCGTTTGTTAACACGCCTGGAAAATGTTTATTTACAATAAGCATGACAATGAAGCTACGCAGATTGCAGAATATTAATTGGCAGGCGTCGGACTCAACAACTCATTTTTTATGATTATAAAAATTCATTTTATTGGACTATTTTTAATATTTCGGGTAGACTAGCTTATCACTAGTATCGGGTATACTAAATTATCACTTTTAAAGAACTAGAGGTAAATTTACACCTCCTACGAACAGGACATCATAACTCAATTATTTTATGATCCAAGAAATTGTGTTGAAGCTATGAAGATTGCAGAATATAATTATCACAGGCGTTGAACAGGAAATTACCAAAAAAAATTAAATTAAGGGGATCCAATAGTCCAGGGAAAAATCGAAGTCGGAATTCACGCCCATTGTGGGAGGAGTTTCAAAATATTTGAGAAAAAGCTTTCGGAACGGTTAAAAAGGTATTTGAGAATTTTTTTTTACAGGTTGATTTCGTAAAGACCTAAAAAAACATTAACTCTTTTTTTACACATTGTTTATTGTAACAACAAGGAAATTTAAAATTAATTTCACGGAACCGAGCGACGTGGAGACACACGTCTGTTCCCTGCTCCGGCCAGGGCGTTTCTGAATGGAAGTGGGGTGTGGCAAGCCAGTAGTCCTTCGGTGAACGACATAAAGGTCACTTTGAAAATCCACATTCATCGGCTGCCAGCCGTATTGTGAAATAACAACGCAAATGCGCATATTTTATTTTATTTTGTGAATATCGGGCGTAAATATCAATTTTTTTTACGATTATCATAAAAGAAACTAAATTTGCTACAATAAGCAATAAAATCATATCCAAAAAGATGTTCATTAGTAGGAGAGTTTGCACTTGAAAGTGTTTTTTTAAAGACCTGTTACTTTATTTTTTTCTAGGCTTATTAAAAGACCAAGATATGTTCTACACGCACAAAGGGGCCAAGATATGTTCTACACGCATTATTTAATTGAAGCATCTATAATATTTCTAAGCGATCAAATTTTCAAAACAAAAACACATGATTTTGCATTATTTTCTATGGCTTCATCTTAAGCAGACTGTATATATTCTTCTGTTGAATATTTTATTAAATAATTTTTCGATAGTTAAGGATTTATTATCAAATTAGTATTTAATATTTTCTACTCGTATTTCAACTCATCGCGGAATAAAATGCTGGCAGGTATATTGATATAATGTTGAGGGTGGGTTTGGACAGGTAGGTAGGTAGGTATCTGTTTAGTATTTAGTAGACTGAAATAGTATAAATTCTTATCTATTTCTGTTATCGCAGAAATACTATTCCGTTTAGAAATGATGTAATAAAAAAGGGCGGCCTCTTATCTCCCAATTAATGTCACAACCATTACAACCGACCGCTCAAATTGAAACATTTTAGTTTTTTACTACAGGTTGATTCAAAATATAATATGTCGTCGATAATATGACTTATTCCAACACAAGTAAGTCGTTTCGTGACATGTTTTTACCTACTTGTGTATTAAAAAACTGCACATCCATGATATAATTAATTTAAGAGCAAAATAAACGGTGTCTGGAAATTCTTTGTACATGCGCGAAACCGGTGAATTTACATCACATTTACAGTCGATTTTTTCGTACATGCACTTAATTTTTTTTTAACTCTTAACCGTCGCCCTAGGAACCATTTAGATAACCAACACCTCTACCCAAGTGGTACGCTACATTTGGTGACTTAGTGGTGCCTGGGTTCGTGAGGGATGAGCGGGAGGACTGGATTAAGGAGACCTTTAGCCCTCTCTAGCCAGAATATCTCAGACCCACCGATTTGCAACGAAGTGGGAGGAAAATCCAACAACTGTCGCTTCTGAACACTGTGACCTAATTTTTGTATTTCTCAGAACTTCCTCTCCTTCATTTCATAAAAAAATACCCTCCACACAGCATCCCCAAAGATGGCCCTTAGGGGAATTATTTTACTCAGATGTGTGGAGCTAATATAAAAAAATCATAAATTTACTGGCCGATGGAAATAAAAATAAATAATAAATTTGTAAAGTGTATTGTTTTTATGAACACACTGTAGTTACAAAAGGTTCAACAAAGGGGCACGCTTTAACCGCATATTTTCATTGAAAAAATGTTCAGGTATAAAAATAATATATTACTCCCGAATTTTTAGGTGGTTGCTTATTTAAAAATTATTAATATATAGGAATGGGAACCATTTTGATAATATTTATATTTTATTAGCTTTAAAAATAATAATGATGGTATGTTTATTCAAGAAGCCATCATTTGTTTTATATTGGTTTCACCATAATGATTATTACGATCAACTAACCACATATTTTATGATCGTTTTCTGGGAATTCTAAAATAATATTTTTCTGTTATTGCTGGCTGTTTAACATTCTTTGGAAAAAGTTTTTGATATCAATTTAGTCCCAGAGAGAAAGATATCGTAATTGACGTTATCGTTGCAGTTTTTTTTTACATAAAGGTGATCCACTAGTCTTTGAAAAATTCGAAATTGGGGGGCTCCACCTCTTTTTGGTAAGGATTTAATAATGCATGAAAAGACTTGAGAAGACTTTTTTTGAATGGTTGGAGAAGGTATTTGAGAGTTGCTTTTTACTGGTTCATTTCGTAAAGGCATGTAAAAAACTTTAACTCGTTTCTAATGCTTGTTTACTATAATAACAAGGAAATTTAAAATCGATTTCGTGGAACCAAACGACACAGATTCTAGGGACATCAATTCGCTACTGCAACGGGGCGTAAGTAATACAAAATGCACACAGTCTTTACGCGGACGGCAATTCTAAATTCGTTGAACACCGCCCGTTTTGATTCATGCCTAAAGAAACAGCGCGAAATTTTATCGTTGTACTATGTGAAATTCAGACACAAATATTATTTTATTGCGATTATTTCTAAAGAACTTGATTTGCCACAATCTATAATAAAACTTTATTCGAAAATGAATTCATTTGTAGGAAATTTTGGCACTTAGTATTTTTTATACACCCGATACTTTATTTTTTTCCAGACTTACAAAAAGACTTTTTAAAAAAATAATCTGTTATTTCCAAGGTCAAGATGCGTTCTACTCGCAGTATTTTATTGAAGCATCTGTAATATTTCAAAGCGATCAAATTTTCAAATCAAAAACACATGATTTCGAATGATTTTGCTTTAATTTGCATGACTTCATCTTAAGGTGAAAATTAATGCTAAATCACTATTTTCGAATAATCTTTATAAAGAATTTGTTTACAATATAAATTCAAAAAATATGCTTTCGATAAATTGAAACTATTCCTACCGTACTCATTGAGTACAATAAAATAAAAATATATAAGTGCAAACCACTTAAAGATGTGTTTTTTTTCCTTAGAAATGTATAATGTATGTAAATATATGAGGTTGGGTAGGAATTTAGGGGTTAGTATGTCCAGAGTGGCGGACGTACGAATCCATTCCTCCCGTTGCGGTGCAGAGAGAGACTAGCTGTAGAGGTCAAAGATTCTCCTCAAACCGGTCTCTCCCGATCTGGCCCGCCACACAGTAGGTGAGCAGGCGCTCACTTTGAAACACTAATTTTTCGTTGCTAAACTAAAATTTCTACCGTTAATTTAACTTTGATTAAAAAAAATCCGCTGCCAAGAATTAAACACACCTCACCCAACAATCCTAGGGACCACTGCTAAGTCACCAAACATAGCGAACCACTCAACTCACTTCTGTCAGGGTGTTAGTTGTCAAATAAATGTTCCCGGTGCGGTGGTACGCACACGCCTCGCAAATAAAGAAAAAGAATTATAAAAAATATTGAAATACAGAATTGAACGGTATTTTCATTGTTTATTACGTCTTATTTGATCAATTGCTCATTTTAAAAATACATAATAAAAATTCATCAAAAAGAAACCTTGACCCCGACGTGATTTGAACACGCAACCTTCTGATCTGGAGTCAGACGCGCTACCGTTGCGCCACGGAGTCGATGCCGTTAGACGCATACAACACTCTTTACATTACGATTAAATTTAAACTTGTCCATAATAATAGTTTGCGTATAAACTGTACTGTACAGAGTTCATAAATACTTACCTTGGTCGCTAGCCGAATGAGCGGAGGTCAAAGATTGAAAGTAATTTGTCAAACATGTCAAAAAGTTTGAATATGTTTTCAATGACTTAGAAAATGCATCATAATGCTGAAAGCCTTTTTGCTAAGTTGCTTTCTTTTGTTACTGTTTTTTCAGGAATGTGTGTCGCTGAAAGAAAGATTTGCAAAATATTAGAAACTATAATTATAAGTCAAATATTTAAAAATAACCGACACAGGTAGAGATATTACAGAAGGTACAATACAAGCGCAGACCCGTAAAAAATCACGGGATATTATAATTGTGGGATTTGTGAAGCTGACAGTATCATTGCCTTTCAAAAACAAATAATATTGTTATTTTTCTTTTTAATATGATTGAATTATTTTGTTGACAAATTCAGAGAGACGTAAGAAATTCACTTTTTGTAAGAACGATGAACGCCGTTGGTATTGTACTTGAAAAAGTATCTATCAAAAATTTTAACAAAAGGAATACCCAATTTAAATAAAATTAAATAATTTTCTGATTGCAGGCAGGTACCTACTTTGTCGCTTGCCGGATTTCTCATAATCAGTTACCATTTTTAAAATATCAAATCATTTGATTTTATTGAACGCGAATTATTTCACGCAATAATATTTCACTTCACGCACCGACAACCGACATTAGTGTTTTGATTAAAATAATATACATCAAAATGCATTTTCAGAATTCTCAAATACAACACACCAAAATGATTTCGGGATTCAAAATAATGGCGTAAACTGAAATTTGTTTTTTTTTTATACGGTTCATACTCTACAGAGCACGGTGGGTAAGGTGTATTATATAATCGTATAATGTCTATTGTCTGTCATCATTGTGATAACTGATTTCTTGTTAATTAATTCAAAGAAATATGTTCTTAACGGGCAATGCTTTAAGTACTTACCTAATTACTTGCCTTACGTATTAAAATAATCTCAAGAATTTGTAACGGTCCTAACTTGAAACGTTGCACAGAGTGTAAATAAGTCCATATGGGAAGTTAAAAATTATTGGCTTTATTTATGACAAATTGAATTTATTGCAAAATTGATCAATACCTACCCATAAGAACACGTTTCATTAAATTCCAGTTACGTTACAGTATTCAACAAGATGTTAATCAAATTTTTGCAGCCATTAAAAATACCACATCTGATATTTTTTCACTTCCCCCTTCCTAGACTATTAAAACAGTTTATCCCTTCGTAAATACATAGTTACATGTCTGGTAGAACCTTATTTGTTAAAATAAAATCTTTTATATCTAAACCATTTTCCGCCACTAGTGGCGTACCGCAAGGTAGTCATCTTGGCCCAATTTTATTTCTTGTTTTTATAAACGATATAGTCAACTGCTTCAAAGACGTTTATGTATTGCTTTTCGCTGATGACATTAAATTATATAAAGAAATATCTCTCTTAAACCATTGTCAAGTTCTTCAATTTAATATAGACATGCTAAATAACTGGTGCTCACAAAACAATTTATATTTAAATGTAGATAAATGCAAAATATTGACCTTTTCTAGAAAAAAAAAATTGCTTTTTGACTATTCAATAAATGAAATAAATTTAGAAAGAGTATCCGAAATGCGAGATCTTGGCATAATAATGGATGAAAAACTAGACTTCACGGTCCACATTCAACAAACTGTAAATAAGGGTATGAAAACATTAGGTTTTGTTTTAAGAACAATTAAAAACTTTTAATCGTTACAAATCATTAAACTGTTATACATATCCGTTGTTAGAAGCCTAATGGAACATAACTCCATAGTCTGGTCGCCCTTCTACAAAATTCATATTCATAATGTTGAAAGAATTCAAAGAAAATTTCTACGTTACGTAAATTTTAAACTTAACATCCCTTTAGAGAACATAAATTACCCGTCTTTAATGAATATATTAAATATTCCAAATTTAGAAAACAGACGAAAAATTAACGACCTAACCTTTCTATTAAAATTATTAAATTCTAAATTCAACTATTGTGAACTCCTGCAATTGATAAATCTACACGTACCTACACGATCGACTAGACAAATATTAACATTTCATATACACACATCTCATTCCAACTATAGTTTGCATTCTCCAATACAGCGTTTACATAGCCTTGGTAACCAATATTTAAACAATATGGATGTATTTGATAATAAATTAAATTTATCAAACTTTAAACGACGTATGTGCCAACTATTTATTCCTACTTCTTAAACCATCTTTATCTCTATTTTTACTTACCATATATTCTATGTTAACCTGCTTTGTGTCAACTCTTATATTTGGTGTTACCTATATTTTCTTTCTTATATTTTATGTTATCTTTAGTTTGTTTCTTATATTTTATGTTATTTCCTATATTTTATCAAAAACATGTACTGAACTATATGTAAAAGCCCTATGGGCGTTTAAATAAATAAATAAAATAAATAAATACAATTATTATGCAATTGTTCTGTAGAAAAAATAATCAGAGATCACACGCGGTCAAAGTGAAACCTTCAGAAAACTAAAGTAGATAAGAGTGGGGAGACTACAAAGCATTTTTTTATCAATATGATGGATGATTTTTTCCATATTTTTGTCGTCGAATCCCTGTGCACTTTTTCCTAAACATTTGGTCGTATCATTTATTTGTGTTTTCTTCTTAGGAGGCTAGATGTCGCTTTCTTTTGTATCTCTTTGCCTGTTCATTTTGGAGTGGTTTGAAGATTGGATATTGGTTTTATAAAAATTACGTGGATTTAACAGGATTCGATCTTTGGTCCACTGAACGTCTGGCCGCTAAGTTCGTCAGGCGCTTTACACCACTGGACTGAAGGAGACCCGCGAGGGACCGTGGATTTATCGTATTATATTGGAACCGAGTTACCCGTGCAGTCAAAAATATTTTATTGCTATCTCATTCTCTCGCAGGCTAAATCTTACAGATGTACGTGTCTGTCTCTTTTCAAGACCGCTCGCTTCCGTTTCATCGTTCCGTTTCATTTTTGTGGGGCAATTTTCTTCCAACATAATAACAATATGTTTGTGCATTCAAGTATCCACATTAGTGCAATAATTTTCTGTGTAGCAATAATTTTCTGTGTAGCAATAATTTTCTGTGTAGCAATAATTTTCTGTGTAGCAATAATTTTCTGTGTAGCAATAATTTTCTGTGTAGCAATAATTTTCTGTGTAGCAATAATTTTCCTGTAGCTATGTTAGTAGTGCGTAGGTAATTCATCCTGTCTTAAATAATCACAAGAAATAGTATTGGTTATTACGGAGGTCGGCTGCTTCGGGAACCATTCACTGGATAACCGAAACCTCTGACGTAGATTCACCCCAAATAAATACTGACATCTCATAATTATCTTACTGTTTTTGAATAAAAAAGTGCATATTAAGGGGATCCAATAGTCCGGGGAAAAATCGAAATCGGATTTCATGCCCTTTGTGGGAGGAGTTTAAAAATATTTGAGAAAAAGCTTTTGGAACGGTTGAAAAAGTTATTTGAGAATTTTTTTTTTTGCATGTTGATTTCGTAAAGGCCTAAAAAAACATTAACTCCTTTTTTACAAATTGTTTATTATAATAACAAGGAAATTTAAAATTGATTTCACGGAATCGAGCGACGTGGAGTCACACGTCTGTTCCCTGCTCCAACCAGGGCGGTTCTGAAAGGAAGTGGGGTGTGGCAAGCCAGTAGTCCTTCGGTGCACGACATAAGGGTCACTTTTAAAATCCACATTCGTCGGCTGCCAGCCGTATTTTGAAATAACAACGCAAAAATGCACATTTTATTTTATTTTGTGAATATCGGGCGTAAATATCAATTTTTTTGCGATTATCATAAAAGAAACTAAATTTGCTACAATAAACAATAAAACCATATCCGAAAAGATGTTCATTAGTAGGAGAGTTTGCACTTGAAAGTGTTTTTTTATAGACCTGTTACTTTATTTTTTTCTAGGCTTATTAAAAGACCAAGATATGTTCTACACGCACAAAGGGGCCAAGATATGTTCTACACGCATTATTTAATTGAAGCATCTATAATATTTCTAAGCGATCAAATTTTCACAACAAAAACACATGATTTTGTGTGATTTTGCGTTATTTACTTTGGCTTCATCTTAAGCGTGTCGCTATTTCGCAAATATTTACCGTAACTATTTATTTAATTAAATTTTAACTTAAGTACGTAATATGTATTATTTTTACAGTTAATTTTACGAGAAAGCTGAATATCTCGCAGAAATTGAGTGTTACGAATTCAAAAGAGATAAATCTGACTTCTCCAGTAGTTAGGAGGTAATTGCGATAAATAATTTATAAATAATTGCATTTCCCAGTGGACTTATGTCAGGTAACACATTGCTTTATAATGTCTAATTAAGCACAGGGGCGGAGTAACATTTATGAAATCCGTGTTTTCGAAAGAAATACTTAGTTACACGAATATCTATCTCGAACGATGATAAAATAATGCAATATGTATGATTTTTTTAAAAAGAATTCTCAGTTCAGGATTTCGGTCTAAAGACGTTACTAAAATCGAGTTGTTCTTCTATCTTGTAACAAAATAGAAATAACAATAACAAATTGTTGAGCGTTTTTTGCATAACCAAAACCCCTGCTTAGATCATCCTAAGTGGGTCGCTGCGTTTGGTGATTTAGCAGGTTTATTTGGGTCTCGGCGGGGAAGCTTTTGCCCACATACAGCTTGGGAGAGACTGGCTGAGGGAGACCATTTGACGTCTCCAGCTGGCCTCTCTCGACCCATCAGCTAACGCGGCAGTGGGAGGGATGGATTCGTACGTTCGTCACTTCTGGACACATTGACCCCCAGATTCCTATCATTGGTAAAAACTGCGTTTTTTGGGTAGTAATTTAAATACATAAACGACAATTTTTGTTCCGCCGTAAACAGGTAATTTGTATTTTAACTTTACACCCGTCAAAATTATTTCTTATTTTATATTTCATCATATTTTTATGATAAAGTTTAAAAAAAAATTATTGTTTTTCATTTACTCACAAATAATTGCCCAAATTGCCTCTAAAATCATGAAACATTAAAATCTTGAATGGCCTAAATCTTATAATTTAAAGCAAAAATAAAGAAAGTAGCTCACATCCATATCACATATTTGATATACTCGTACCTTTTGATTTTAAAAATAATTTTTCAGTTTGGTTGGGTATTTTGATCTCAAATCCAGAATTAAGATTTGCATGAAACGGGCCGAAATGGGCTGCGCATAAGTTCCTCTTAGCACCCAGCATGCCGGACAAAAAGACTGATGGATATAACCAGGGATAATATTCGAAGTATCTAAGATATAAACATCTCAGAAACAAGCTATCGCAATAGCCTCATCCAACGGGCATTATACATTAGGCTGCCGTGGTAAATATTATCGGTTTATTGCCCATTGAACTACCGTTTGGAGGAAATGATAATGTTCCGTTTGAGGTAAATCAGTAAAGTACAAAGCCTATATTAGCTTTAGCTACAGCCTGGTCAGAAGTTGCGTAAACAAGTAACATTAGATCTGTATCTGCGAAGAAAGTTGCGTAACCTTGTTTTCTAGTTTCTAAGTAGGCGCGTTCGTTCCGTCAACGATTGGGCAATGTTTCAAGCAGTTATAATATTGCTTGTTAGATTCAATGAAAAAGCAGGGACGATTAGTTGAATTATAATATTATGCATTGTGAAAAAAAAATTTGGTGGTCTGTAATGTCGGTTTACGGACGATAATTTTACGTGATAACGTCATACAATAACGATGGAGTGGAAGAGAGATAGATGCGTCACAAGCCGAACGCTTGTTCCGCGCTCCCGCTTGCACGCTCGGCTCAGGCGGAACGTGACAACAAACGTGAAAGTTTGTAAAGTTGGTGTACAGCTCTCGACATAGACCTCCCTTAAAAAGTTGAGGGCGACATTTACCAACCTTTTCAAAATGCTCACAAATTCAAAATATCAATTCAATCAAACCCAATAAAAATAATGTGTTTTTGCTACGTATTTTTATTTTTATTTTATTACTATTATCTATTTTCGAATGCCTTTTAAGCCTTTTTTGGTTTGACTGAGGTTTGAACCTTCCTTCCCAGTATCAACCGCGCTACCGTTCTTGCGAATTCTGATTTATAAAACCAGCTATTATTTCGTACATTTAGTACTTTAATTTCGTATATTTAGTGAATTTAAGAAAAACGCGTTTGTGTGTTTGTGCCACTCGACATTTTTGATTTCTTTTTCAGCTTAAAACATAAAAATACGACTAGTTATTGAACAGTTTGAGTTGGGGTGAGGGTTGGGCGGTTACTTGACTCAGTGACGACATGTAGAAGAAAGTTTTTAGATTTCAAAGATTTATTTGTTTTTAAGTCACCGGAGACCAAAATTTCATTTACATTTTTTACTCCAAATAATGTCAGGAATCACTGGTTAAAGTAAGTCAAGTACGTCCCTCAATTCCCTTTACACGTGTACAGGTCATGCCTACATACAATAATAATTCATTATTATCCTACTACTCCATAAATTGAGCTCTAGGAGCTCGTGTTTATGGGAGGAGTATTTACACGCAAAATAATAATGTTCTAATGAAATATGTAAACAAAGATCAAAGACTAATGAAATAAAAACAAACATTATTTGACACAGAATTTGTTTTATCGACTTGAACTTTCATTTTCCGTGAAAATTTTTATGTCAAATTTGAAAAGGTCGCTGGAGGGTTACAAACAGATGTTTTCAATCTCCTGAAAAGCGTCGAAGCGAAGTTTTCGGACGCCATGTAAACTAAAATTTAACAACCGTAACAAATAATTAATAAGTAAAACTCGCACTGTTCCACCGTACAATTAAATTGTTTCGCAAAATTATCTTACCATGTCAATGACACATCATCAAAATTAAATATTATGCAATATACAATATACAATGCACCAAAGTCGTATTGTTTATTGAAATCTGTTTCGTTGAATTCACTCTCATCGCGAGTCGTTTAGTTGAATGTCAGCTAATCTCCAGTTTACCGTGAGAACTCTCATTATGGACGTAATTCAAGTTACATTTCCTGGTACATACGAATGCAGCAGTGGTCACTTTCCTCACATTCCAAGCGCAGGCCAGGAACTAATCCGCGGCCTGCGGTCGCTTGGACTGCTTGTTTAGAGGCAAGTCTTAGACCCGACATTCGAGATCAGATTAGAAACTCGGCTCACGAGAACTAAGTTATTTGAGAAATAATGTATTTTCTTACATACTGAAGAAAAAATGATTTATATTTAGGTAACATCTTAAATCTAAAAAACGTTGTTTTGAAGTGAAAACTTCTTAAGCACCGTTGTGAATTAAACTCGATGAAATGAAAAAGCGTCATTATAAGGAGACAAAAATATACATCTTCAGAAGAATGCGAGAGAATGAGATAGATTAATAGGTCTCCTCTTTGTGCGGTGATTCAAAATCTCTACATTCTTGTCTACTTTATTTTTTTAAGGTTTCACTTCTACCGCGTGTGAACTGCACACTTGTATTTTTTTAAATATATTTCTTTATTTTTTTTTTATTAATAAAAATTGTGGAGAATTAGCTCCACACAGGAGGCCCGGATGAAAATAATTCCCCTCAATTGGGGATTTGGGGATGCTGTGTGTAGGGTCTTTTCAGAGTTAGTTATGGGATGGAAAGTTTAAGGGGTGGGTAGGAATCTGTCGGTGAATGTCTCCAGGAGTGACGGACGTATGAATCCATCCCTCCCACTGCGGTATTTGATCCCAAGGCAATGATCCGAGAGAGTCCGGCTGGAGAAGTCGAAAGGTCTCCCTTTTCCAGTCTCTCCCAATCCGGCCCGCCATGCATTACGTCAAGACATAAACAAACCTAACCCCCCGTGATCCCGGGCACCCCTACTAAAGCACCAAACGCAACGAGCCACTTGGGGTCACGTATGGCAGAGATGTTGGTTACCCAATAAATGATTCCCAAGGCGGCGGTACCCATACCCGTCTCCCAAATTGAGATTAATGTGACGTATCATATATATTTTTTATACCAACTTGCCCGAAGCCAGAGGGACTATTGCATCCCCAGTTTGTGAGGTTGAGGGGAATGGAGATAGAAGGCGATGTGAAAATGGAATTTGGGAAGAGGGTGTCTGGCTATTCAGATCTGGTCACGAAAAAAAAAAAGTGTGCTCGACATTTTCAATTTTTTCACACATCGAGAACATTGGAGAATCAGAGAGGCCTGTCATACACAATATTCTTCCCATACTCACTATTGTATAGAGTAAGAATCGCGGGCATGCGCACATCAAATCCCCAAAGTTTCACCGCAATCGGATGAATGCAACGCATAGCATACATACATACATACATACATACATACATACATACATACATACATACATACATAGACAGAAACGAACATATTGTCATTTTTATATATGTAGATTTGACCAGAACTCATCAAGGTAATTTTCGCGCCGTTTTCGAAGTACCATCCCACGTTCAACAGGTTAATAGATTTAATTTGACTGGAATGGTCTTTCAGAAAAGTGAAACAAATCTTTCAGTCGGGCCATGTAAAGAATCAGAATGGTATGAATGAATGTGAACGAAGCAAGGAGCCAACACCGGTCCGTCCTCTCTGCCTAACCCTGCGCAGAAACGGCGTGGCGGTTAGTTAGTTAGTTTCCAGTTACACCTTTCAATTTCACTTCCTCTAACTAAAAGTACCTTAACGAGACTTGTTGCACGATTCTGATCGCGTGCTACAAGCTACAAGTACGGCTTAGGTAGCGTGCAGAACAACTGGAATTAGACAGATAAATTGAGGTAACGGGTAAACGTGCCTGTGTCTATTTGACCAGTATTCTCGCATCGATCAACCCTTTCAGCGAAATGAGCTGAATGCCAAAATAGATAATATTATTACTCTTTTTATCCGTTTCCGAAACTTTGGTTAATTATTTCATTACAGAATGGTGTTTCGAATTAATCTCTCAAATTCAAACGATGACGATGAGCAGAAAGTGGCGTTCTTTTAAAGTGTGCCTGGCGTCGTAAAATTTGCTCATGCTATTTTGTATAATATTTCATGGTCAGCATCAAAAAATAATGTCATCATTATTTAGGTTATTGAAAAATCAACTTTCTTAACTCTCAAAAAATAAGACAACACGACAATTGTCTTCAAAATTTATCAATTTGTTAAAAGATCAAAAGATTTCGGTAAGGTAATAAATACAATGACGGCCGGCGTAGTCCAACGATAAGGCTCTTGACTCGCATTCCGAAGGTCGCGGGATTAAATCCCGGCGTGGCAAATAAATTTTATTTGATTAATTTACATTATTTCACAATTTATTCATTAAATAATATATAGATTATTTGCAGCACGTTCCAGAGTGGAAGATACTCTCAGTATCGCCCTGGTGTAAGACCACCATTCAGAATTGAAACGTTTCTTGAAATGGCTTATAGCCGTTTTGGTGACCAGATCTAAATAGCCAGGTACTTCCCACCTTTCTCTTCCCCATCTCCTTCCCGTCGCCTCTACCTTCAGCCTCACAACATACCCATATGGGGGTGCCATAGCCTCACTGGCTCCAGACGGGAGCAGTTGGGACTCATGTGCTGTATTCATATTAAAAAAAATAATTTAAAAAAATAATTGAATACTTACGCAATTAATTGTACTTATACATTTCTCGATCGTTAATATAATAAAACCACAACAAAATTTCAATGTATCGACGTGTTTGGTTCAAACATATCCTACCGGCTGCGCCAGTGTAATGTAGTTTATTGATTGATACTCCGATTTAAGGAATTGCGAACTGGTAGATATGGCTGACTAATGTTTAACTTGAATGATGATCTGGTCATGTAATTTAAAGAGGAAGAGGGAGACCGCGTATCTTTTTTAATAAGTCCGTCATAAAATATTATTGAACTAGCTTTTCCCCGTGGCTTCGCTCGCACGGTATTACGGGAAATTACTGTAGCGGTTGAACTTATCAATTATCCCCCGCCCCAACTCCACCTCCTCCCGCATTCCATACATTCATTCCCTTACATTCAGTTTTCAAACATCTCGCCTGCCACCTAAATTTCATAAAGCTAAAAATTTTGTTCATTCGTTCGGAATTTATGCGCTTACAAACATTTCGGATGTTTATTTTTAATTAAATATTTGGAAGTGTGTTAATATAATAAAAAATTACATTATTTATTATTCAGTCTTTATAATCGTTACGAATTATATTTTAATGTAGGAACTCTTATCTGACATTTATTCCAAAACAGAAGCTTGTCCAAAAAAAACTAAACATATTCTAATATTTGAATTTTCTGGAGCAGTAGCCGACCAGGGGGCTGAGTACCTACCAGCTTAGAGCCCACATATATATCAACATCGTTTCCATGGAAACGATTTTTTTCTGACGTTAGCAAAAACTCGCTTTTGTTAGCGACAGAACGTATAACAAATACAATATATTAATATTTATATTTTCATAACGCCAGAGCTTGCCATCATATACAGACTATAGTCTTAGCATATAATTTAGCTTTCTATTGGTGAATGAATTATTAAAGTCTAATAGTCCAGGGAAAAATCGAAGTCGGAATTCACGCCCATTGTGGGAGGAGTTTAAAAATATTTGAGAAAAAGCTTTTGGAACGGTTGAAAAAGGTATTTGAGAAATTTTTTTTTACAGGTTTATTTCGTAAAGACCTAAAAAAAACATTAACTCCTTTTTTACACATTGTTTATTGTAATAACAAGGAAATTTAAAATTGATTTCACGGAACCGAGCGACGTGGAGTCACACGTCCGCTCCCTGCTCCGGCCAGGGGAGTTTTGAAAGAAAGTAGGGTGTGGCAAGCCAGTAGTCCTTCGGTGAACGACATAAGGGTCAATTTGAAAACCCGCATTCGTCGGCTGCCAGCCGTATTGTGAAATAACAACGCAAATATGCATATTTTATTTTATTTTGTGAATATCGGGCGTAAATATCATATTTTTTTTACGATTATCATAAAAGAAACTAAATTTGCTACAATAAGCAATAAAACCGTATCCGAAAAGATGTTCGTAAGTAGGAGAGTTTGCACTTGAAAGTGTTTTTTTAAAGACCTGTTACTTTATTTTTTTCTAGGCTTATTAAAAGACTTATAAAAAAATGACCGATATTTTTAAGGGCCAAGATATGTTCTACACGCAGTATTTAATTGAAGCATTTATAATATTTCTAAGCGATCAAATTTTCAAAACAAAAACACATGATTTTGTGTGATTTTGCATTATTTACTATGGCTTCATCTTAATGTGTGAAAGCGTCATAAACAAACTCAAGCAGTTTCGCATTTATAATATTATAGTATAGTATATAGTATAATATATAGTATAGTATAGTATAGTATAGTATAGTATAGTATAGTATAGTATAGTATAGTATAGTATAGTATAGTGTATAGTATAGTATAGTATAGTATAGTATAGTATAGTATAGTATAGTATAGTATAGTATAGTATAGTATAGTATAGTATAGTATAGTATAGTATAGTATAGTATAGTATAGTATAGTATAGTATAGTATAGTATAGTATAGTATAGTATAGTATAGTATAGTATAGTATAGTATAGTATAGTATAGTATAGTATAGTATAGTATAGTATAGTATAGTATAGTATAGTATAGTATAGTATAGTATAGTATAGTATAGTATAGTAGTATAGTATAGTATAGTATAGTATAGTATAGTATAGTATAGTATAGTATAGTATAGTATAGTATAGTATAGTATAGTATAGTATAGTATAGTATAGTATAGTATAGTATAGTATAGTATAGTATAGTATAGTATAGTATAGTATAGTATAGTATAGTATAGTATAGTATAGTATAGTATAGTATAGTATAGTATAGTATAGTATAGTATAGTATAGTATAGTATAGTATAGTATAGTATAGTATAGTATAGTATAGTATAGTATAGTATAGTATAGTATAGTATAGTATAGTATAGTATAGTATAGTATAGTATAGTATAGTATAGTATAGTATAGTATAGTATAGTATAGTATAGTATAGTATAGTATAGTATAGTATAGTATAGTATAGTATAGTATAGTATAGTATAGTATAGTATAGTATAGTATAGTATAGTATAGTATAGTATAGTATAGTATAGTATAGTATAGTATAGTATAGTATAGTATATAGTATATAGTATGGATTGTGACGTGGTGATTTAAACTTGGATTGGAAACATCTGCTGATTGTGCTAAAACAAGTACTGATTTTGCCATATAAATGTCGCGAGTAGATTTATCGATTAAAAAATTGTTAGGGTACACCAAGCTCATATTATGATATACTGATTAAAACTCTATTACGCACGCCATTGAATTAAGAAGTCACATATAATATCACGTCAGTGAGATTACGTGAAACTATTATCTTCTTTCTAATTCCACGATTAATAAAATAGGAAATAAACGCATTGCACAAAGATAAACCGGGGAAATGCTATTTCCCATTACCTTCAAGAAGAGTGCATTTGTCGAAGAGCGGAAGGTCTCGCAGTTCAACTCCCGATCGCCGCTAACCATTTCCGCGTCTGATTTTCTAATGCATGCCCTACACTCAAATGAATATATTATGATTGAAGACATCAGCGGGAAGGCAACGCATTCCGGTAAATGAATGAATGAATGAATGAGTGAATGAATGAGTGAATGAATTAATTAATGAATTAATGAATGAATGAGTGAATGAATGAATGAATTAATGAATTGATGAATTAATGAATTAATGAATTAATTAATTAATGAATGAATTAATGAATTAATGAATTAATGAATGAATTAATCAATTAATGATTGAATGAATGAATGAATGAATGAATGGATGAATGAATTAATGAATTAATAAATTATTGGATGATCGAATGAATGAATGAATGAATAAATGAATGAATGAAATAATGAATGATGAATGAATGAATGAATTTGTGAATGATGAGTGAATGAATGAATGATTGAACGAACGAACGAACGAACGAACGAATGAATGATCGATTGAATGAATGATTAATTGATTGAATGAATGAATGACTGAATGAATGAATGATTGATGAAAAAATGAATGAATGAATGAATGAATGAATGAATGAATGAATGAAATAATGAATGAATGACTGGATGAATGAATGAATGAATTAATGAAATAATGAATGATGAATGAATGAATGAATGAATAAATTAGTGAATGGTGAATGAATGAATTAATTAGCTACTCTCAAACAAAAATATGAGACAGAAAAATCAGAAACGGTCGCATCTACATATGAATTGAACTCAAAACCTTAGCCTTGCCGGGGCTCTGCTCTAACCACTAATCTAAATCGTCCTTTCCCATACGGTCATATTTATCTTTACATAGAATGCATTGTCATCGACTACGAGTCTATCTGCAGAGTTTAAGCTCCTATGTGCCTTCCAAGTTGTGCGTTCATTCATTCGAGAAAACAAAATAGGTATTCAAAGAGATGTATGTATTTAAAAATCAACGCTATATAAAGAATCAAATAAAGAGAAGATATGATTTTAGATTTTCACGGACAAAAGTGTTTTCACTATTTATTTTTGTGGTGTGTTGCCCGGTTTCGCTACTTCCTTCTTTAGCCAACGTTTCGGACAGGGTTTCAGTGTCCATCATCGGGGCAGATGTGTGAAATGCATAATACCTCAAAAAAAATCTTACTGATTTATTTAAGATAACTTAGGTATTAAATACCTAAATATAATATCAATTTAACAAGGTAATACTTACGATTTTTAAAGAGGTTACTAAACAAAATGTGGTTAACTTTTCAGAAATCGATTTTTAATACAAAGATGAAAAGGTTTTAAAAATGTATCACCTTATGTTTTTTCTTTCTAAAATTACAGATAACAAAAAAAATAAAATAAACATGAAAAAATATTTTCAAATAATAATAAAGAAATAAAAATACACACGTACTTTATTAGGCAAATAAACCTTATTATCGCCTCAGGTTTTTATGTTTCTTTAAAAAGTATTTAATAAAAAATTCTCTAAATTTTATACATTTTTCTCAAATTGCTTTCAAAAACTTTGGTTTCATAGATGTGCACATTTAAATTTTAGATTTGAATACAAAGCGTAGAATTTTCTTTTTAAAACACCGTTTTCTCATCATGACAGGGACATGAAAGGACATTATGTATTGCTAATTGCTACAGTAATTTCCCCAAATATAGGGTTGCCACCTCTAAAATTTGGCAACCAGGACAAGACGCATGAAAACCCCGGATTTTAGAGCCCAGAACCCGGACATGTCAACAGGATTTTTTAAACATAGTCAGTGTAATAAAAAAACAGTTGAAAATGTCGTAAATCACCTTTTTATTTATTTTCAGACCTTAAAATTAAATTTAGTCTTCTTTTATCGTCATTTTAAATGTACTTTACAGAACAGAATCTTATTACAGTTTGTTACAAATTGTTTCAATAATCAGTTTTAAATTTTTAAACCCGGACTACAAATGAAGCCCCGCCCGGACGCTCCCCGGACGCCCTCTAAACTAGGACAAATCCGGGGAAACCCGGACGGATGGCAACCCTACCCAAATACCATGCGAGCGAAGCCGCGGGTAAAAGCTAGTATTTAGCCAACTTTAATTTTCAGATTAAAATAAAAAATTTGGTTATTCATGTTTTATTGTACTTTATTAATACAACGGAAATCCGATAAAAATGTTACTATTCAGAAGAACGGATTTCTCCTAATTATAGCTACTGTTTGTTCATATCAATCAATCATCCAATAAGTTGCTGAAATTGTGCTTAATGCCATCAATTATTCGTTTGCAATAATTCCTTGCTCAACACTTCACAATATTATCTTCACAAGTAATCACATAAAGGTAATTACATTCATCCGTATTATTAGGAAATGCACCGCCTACCCCTTCGGAACTTTGTAAGGCTGTGTGAGTGTGGATGAAGCAATGATGACCAGTAATAGTGTGTTCAAACACAGTTCTTCAGAGGAAGCTACAAGCCAAAAATGTATGTATTCTTAAGGCCTACACTCACGGAGATACTGAAATGAAACCAGTTGTCAACGCAACGAAATTTGTAAGCGCTACCATGGCAACCTGTTAACAAGGCAACTGAAAAGCAACTGCCACACAAGCAAAAGTGCTGGTGCGTTGACAACTGGTTTCATTTCAGTTTATCCGTGAGCGAAGGCCTTTAGTGTGCCTTACATCGCCACGAATACAGGTAATAGGGATAAAAATCGTTCGGCATACAATAGAGTCTAGAGGTCACGATTTCAAGGGCGTATGTGGTTTTTATTTATTTTGTGAATAATTTTATAAAAAAGAAAAACAATAGAAACTGTCAAAGATAATTTTAGCCGCAAAAATTGTATTTTTAAAACGTTGTTTCTTTTATGCATTTGTACATTTCAAAAAAAAAACATTTTTCAGTGGTTACGCTCGTATTTTTTTATAAAGTAACCAGCGAGTTCCCAGTACGCGTTGCAATGCCACTTAATAAAGAAATTGTTTCTCCCTGCGAGTCCTTTCCCATTCGTCCCCTTCCCCTTCCCCTTCCCCTTCCCCCTAATACCATGCTATTGAAGCCGCGGGTAAAAGCTATTGAAAAATAATAAATTTCATATCATCTAATTTAATGAAGATCTGAATGTAATGGAATCTTTCAGTTCAATTTTCATCCACTTCCCGAACTACCGAAATAAGAATACGTGAATTTTGGCACACGTGTTAAAAATAATTACAGTACATAGAATAACAAAAATTGACCATTATTAAAGTTTACTTTGCTTTATTACTACGTGATTCGCGTGTTTTGTCTTTTATAGAGCATATTTTTTTACCAGCTCACGCCCTCGCTGTGCTATCTCAACGCCCCTTAATTTTCTCTGGGTCTGCCCTCCCTGAAAGTCTCAAACTCCCACAAGGAAGCGTTATCGCCCACGTTGAAAACCTATGATTTGGATTTGAATATTATCGTATTAAATTCCTTCAAATATAACCTTCAAAAGTTTAACCAATAAATGAATTTATACAATACAATATTTTTACTAAGGGTGTTTAACAGTGAAGTGAGCTTTGGAAGGAGTTTTTTAGAGGACTTTCAGTCAGAACCTTGTTTTCAAGCTACCTACAATATTACCAGACATCTGACTTATTAAAGATTACATGAGTTTCTAACACTTCGCAATCATTTTTTCCATTTTCTTTTACATTATTAAATAATTCTTGTGTGACCATAAAAACACTCTTCTAAAGTCTAAGTATATACATAGATACCATTTTTATATATATACATTTTTTTACGATGCATTTTCATTTTGTGGAAGGAAAACAATGTTCTAAAAAAAGGGCCTATGTCATCTTTTGGGATGCTGTATGAAGGGTATTTTTAGGGAGGGGAAGTAGAGGAAGTTCTGAGAAGGAAAAAGGTACGAGGGGTGTGTAGGAAGCTGGGGTTCAATGTGTCCAGGAGTGACGGACGTATGAAACCATCGCTCGCACCGCGGTACAGGCCTATGGGTCCAGAGGGTTCGACGGGAGAGACCAAAAGGCCTCAATCAGTCTCTCCAAATCCGGCCCGCCACGCAGCAGGTGGGCAGGCGCTTCCGCCGCCAAGACCTAAACAAACTTCAGCTTTGCAAAAGTCAGCAAACGTAGCGGACCACTGTGGATGACCTAAGGCAGAGGTTTTGGTTATCCATCATAACCACCTCCTAAATTATGGTTATATTATGAAAGGTGGTCAAAAGAGCTTGAATAAATAATTTTTGTAAATATTATATCAAAACGTTCAATAAATATACATTAAAAATTAAGCTTATCATTAAAATATTTTCTGATTGCATTACCTTTCCAATTACTCCGTTTTTAAACTAATTATACCAGTCCATTCCGTACTCGCAAATAAAAACGAATGTATGAGACTAAAAATAATGAATCGCTTGCAATGTACGGCTAATGGAGGTATGCCCTGGATTAAGAGTTACGTAAAAAATCTAATAAAAAAAAACATTACACACACGATCCAAAAGCGTAGAGTTATGCAACAAAATAAAAAATAAGTGCAATTATTTCACGTAAGTACCCGTACCAATCCCCATTAATAATGATTATAATTTAACCGGATTATTGCTGAACGTGAATGTATCAAATTATGTAATAAAAGTTAAAAATTTATAAGGAAATCTTTCACTTTTTAACTTGTTTTCGTTATGTAAGTTAAATAAAATTTTTATGTCACTACAGGTTTCTCAGCAGCTTTGCATTTTCAAAATCATTTTTACTAAACAAATTAAATATTATCGTTTTATTTCTTGATATTCTAGATACAGAAAATTGGTTTATTTCGTTGATTCCCTGTTGCGTGACTTATAGGGAACACTGAAAACGGTTTTACTTTATTGATTCATTCTTTGACAAGTTTAGTAATAGGACACACAAACAAGATGCGACATGAGTAAATTTCGCGTAGTCAGAGTTCACCCCTTTCCGTCTTTTCGATCTTTTTGTTGATTAACTTGCGTTTTATAGTGTTTACTTTTTGATGTGTTTTGACGCAATGATTTGCAGGTGAGTATGTATTATTTATGTAATTAGAAGTGAAAGTAAAACACGAAACATTGAATTCGCTTCGTTGCACTTTGTTACGTAATGTGAAGATGATTATATGTTTTTAGAACTTGTTAGAAAAATTCAAGATTGATCCATCTGATCGATGCATCAACCAATCATTGAAATGGTTATATCCTCATTAATATTGTTTAGGTTGGGTATTCTTTGTGTTTTGTTGTAGAATTGAGTTATTGGTAATAAAATAAAAGAGCATTTTTTTATAAATCAAGGCAGGTATTTATTTTTCAACCTCATAAACATAAAAAACATAAACAAAGCACAATATAAAAAAAATAAATCTAGGTCCTCTTCATACATCGCTCAAGTATACTTAAAAAAGAGATCACAAAACGAGAATAAGAAGAAGAGTGATAGAAAAGAAATGAATCGATGAAACAATGAAAAATGAAACAGTCAAACAGCAATCAACGAAGGAAGAGAGTAGGAAGGTGATTCAAGAGAAAGTGGTAGGAATAGTATGAAGAGTTAAGGTACATAATCTTTGGTCAACTTCCAAGAAGACCAACATAATTTCATTTGAGTATTTACAAACTTGAAAGGAATAGTAATCACATAATACACGTAATGGGAACTCCGATGGAAGGTGGTTTTAGTACCCTACTAATGGTGGTAGCTTTCTTCTTCCTGGCCTCCGTAGCTGTGCTCGTAGTGCTGTTCGGGCTCTTCGTGGTGGTGGTGTTCCTTCTTGATGTACACTGGGACTGGTACCTTCACTGGGTAGGGCACCTCTTTGTAGACGGGAACGCGCACTTCCTTGTAAACTGGGTAAGGCTTGTCCACGGGGTACTTCACTTCGAAAGGTACCTTCTTCTCGACCTCATAGGGTACCTTCTTGATGACCTCGTAAGGCTTGGGCACTGGTACCTTGACGTGCACTGGGTAAGGCTTCTCCACTTCGACCTTGTAGGGCCTGTCGACTGGAACCTTGACTTCATAAGGCACTGGCTTATGTACAGTGACGGGGTATGGCTTCTCCACGTGGACGGTGTAAGGCTTGGGCACGTATACGTTGTAGGGCTTGTCTACTGGGACCTTAACCTCATAAGGGACCTTCTTGATGACTTCGTATGGCTGGGGCACCTTGATTTCGACCTTGACTGGGTAAGGGACTTTCTTCTCGACGGTGTAGGGCTGTGGTACTGGCACCTTGACTTCATAGGGTACTTTCTTCTCAACGGTGTAGGGTTGGGGAACGTTAACCTTAACTTCGTAAGGCTTATCAACGTGAACCTTGACCTCATAAGGTACCTTCTTCTCGACAGTGTAGGGTTCTGGTACGTACACTGGGACCTTAACGTATTCCTTGACGGTGTATGGGACTTTCTTCTCTACGGTGTAGGGTTGTGGGTAGGGGACCTTGACTTCATAAGGCACTTTCTTCTCGACTGTGTAAGGGATGTGCTTCTCGACGGTGTAGGGGACGTGGATTTTCTTGACGATCTCGACATGTTTGACATGCTCGTGTCCTCCATGTCCGTAGGAGTGTTCTCCCGAGATGGGTTGCCATCCTCCCCCGGAATGTTCCCCTACGGAGTACCCTCCGTGGCCGCCTCCGTATCCTTCACCGCCTCCGAAGCTGCTGCCATGTCCACCTCCGAAGCCATGGCCGAAGTCATAGATCCCTCTCTTGTCTTGTTTTTTATCGTCAGTCACTGCTTCTACCTCCTTCTTCTCGGCTTCTGCGGCGCCTTTCTCCTCAGCGGCAAAGGACACCACGGCCAGACCGGCCACCAATAGTAGCTGGAAAGAAAACCTAATTAGTCACCAATCCTTATTTTGTAATATGCTGTAAGTAGTGGCATACACTGTGAACAGTTTTATAGCTAAGACATGCTTAAATTAGCATTTTGAACAATTTAAGCATAAATTATAATTTTCCATAATAAATCTGACAGATACTGTTCTTTTTTTGTATTGATAGAGAGCGAACGAAATTATAATTGAATTGAGATATAATCACCTATTCAATGCACTGTGACCGCAAGAAATGTTAGAATAATTTATTTCGAATAATAAACGAGGAACGATTGAATCTTCAAAACAATCGAGATAAAATACAGACAACTGCGAGATTTGAACACTGGTCATTAAAAACAAGAATAAATTAACGTGCACTTAATATACAAACGAGAAATGTGGAAATTGGTGCGAATGCGAACGATTTCTGTCGATTTTCTCTTTGCGAAATTACCATGCTCAGTTGCCGGCGATAAAATCATTTTATTTAATCATTAAGATTACATTCAAACTGTACATTTACCACGAGTAGGTAATGCATTACGAGTACATTGGAACTGGGTATAAATGCACACCTATCTAATAAGTCTTTCCGGACGAGCTTGAAACAACTTTCGCTTTCAACATGATCTGAAAGCGTTGCATATAATCCGTACGAAATACTGCAAAATACGATTTTACTAATAAATATTCACAATTCACTTTGTATGTCCAATCGTAATGTCTAAAATGATGGAATTGGTTATAAGAAAGCGAAATATTACTGGCTTACATGGCTTGTCGAGGCAGAAAGATCGTTAATCAAAAATGATGTTAATCATATAGACGTACCGGTTTTAGTTAACCGTTTACTGCAAAAGTTTTATGCTAATTTAGCAAGACTCAAAAATGTGTGCATGATTTGCATGAACGAGATCTATCTACACGGATTATATGTATATTTGAATAACTTTGCGATTGTGTTTTGAGACTTTTTTACCGTCCGTGTTTTAAAAAATCCCTTTTTTTACTATTAAAAGTTTTTGGGTGAACTGTTTTTTTTTTAGCGACGTTGAAGAGAAGAACGAATTATATTTAAATATTTGGAAAAGGAAAACAATTAAATTAAATTAATCAATTGAAGAGTCAAAGTTTTTTACATTTAATTAATTTCGGCATAACACTGAATGTCTTTATTTGTTGTAATGTTATGAACAATTATGGATCTTTTTGTTACAATTGTTTTATTAAAGAGATGTTCAATGACATGTGTAAACTTTTCAATAATTTAAATACGTGTAGCTGTTAGGTAAATCGTCAATATAAATTATCATAACGACATGCGCAGTAAATTCTTGGCAAATAGTCGTATCGAGTGAAATTTTTATTTGTCAGTCCAGTTTACTTTCTTTACTAGCGCCAGTTGAGCCGAGTTTACTGAACACTTTCTTCAGAAGCGTGTGTGGAACCGTTTTCCATTTGCTGCCAATTATTTTGATTGATTTAAGTAACGGTCGTTACCTTTTTACAACACTCGAGAAACGATGAGTTGTAAAAGCGAAAACAATAAAGAAATTATTATATTAAACAACTATCGTCAAATAAGAAAACTTTTTGTTTAAAGGTGTGCGATTAAAAGCAGATTTCAAATAGTTGTTTGTTGTTATTATGTGAATAAATGAATTGAATAAACCAGTTTTTTACTCAAATTAGATAACACCATATTAAAAACAGGATGTTAGCTACTTTTTTTGGCAGATTCAGATGTTTTCACAAATAATTGTTATTTAATGAGTTTCGTTAATATCAGATTCTACTTCAGTTTCATAAATTATTGCTCTAATTTTTAATTTGAATTATTTTAACGATTCTATTTCACATCTCAAATTTTATTTTGATTGGATTATTGTGCGTTTTTTAATGCTTTATATATTCATATGTGAGATTTGCTGATGAAGTTTTTGCAATTGTTTTCAAAAGTATTATTTAGTGCGTTTCAAAATTAGTTGTGAATGTGCGTTTTTCTAATGCGTTTGTAAATCAAATTTATCGTAGCACGGTAATAATTGATAATGTGAGATTTGCTTGTTCTTGTTTTTGTTTTGGTTGCTATGATAATGAATGTTCTGTAGACTTACCACAAATTTCATGTCTCCACAATATGGTACTCTCCTTCGCTGGAGACCAGTGATGAACTGATACCTTTCTTCTCTTTCCACCGGTTTATATATCCTTCCCCCCCGTAGGCGGAGGTGTCTGTGTGTGCGTGGGGTAGGAGTAAAGACCTGAGGTATAATGTCTGAATGTGTATGTGTTGGTGAACGGAAAATTCGGTAGCGTAACGCGTAATAATATGGAGTGTTACATACAATATAATATGCACTACATATACAAGAATGGATTTAGAATTACATGCAGAAGTAAGCATTTTAATTCGTAAGTATTTTTTTAATAAATAGCACAGCACGCATGTTACCTTTTTTCCATCATTAGAATGGTTTGTAATATTGTACGCAATGTTGAAAATTATTCAAACATTGAAGTGTTTTTAGAATAATATTGTCTTGTGGTTTGGAGAATTTCATGCTTTTTGCTTTGATGGAATTTAATATTTCAATTTGGGAGACGGGTACTGCCGCACTGGGAACCATTCATTGGAAAATCAAGACCTCTGCCATAGGTCACACCCCAAGTGGTTCGCTACGTTTGGTGACTTTGGTGCCCGGGTTCAAGGGATGAAGATTGTTTAGGTTTGCCAGCGAATTCGTCTACCCACCTACTGTGTGGCGGGTCGGATTTGGAGAGACCAATTTTTATCTCTCCAGCGGGATTCCCTCGACCTTGCACCTCAGTGGGAAGGATGGATTCAAACGTCCGTCTCTTCTGGGCACACTGAACCCCACATTCCTATCCACTCCTCATACTTTCTACCATCCCAGAACTTCGTCTTCTATAAAAAATAAATCTCTACAGCATCCCCAAAGATGACAGAGCAAAATTATTTTTCTTATGTGTGGAGCTAATTTAAATAGAAAAAAAGGTTTCTGAAGAACTTCTAATTTTTTTTGGTATGCGTTGAGGCTATGGGGGAGAGGATAAAGTGAACTTGTTTCTTGAAGAGACGAAGTTGCATATAAGGGAGGAAACTAAAGAACCCGTAGGTATATTTTTAAGCCTTCATTTATTTTTCTCTCTTAAAAAAAACCATTCACACAACATCCCCAAAGGAGGCACAGGCTGCGCTATTTTCAAAGATTTCATATAACATTAAAAAAACTTGATGAGTTATTATTTTCATTGTTTTTTATGACCTCTGTGGTCGAGGGGTAAGGTTCTCGACTAGCTATCTGATGGGTTCAAATCCCAGCGTGCACAAGTAAATTTTATATGACTGATTTGTGTTATTTCACAATTTATTCATTAAAAATAATGCAAGGTATATTCCAGAATTGAAGAATTATAACTTGAATATTCCAGAACTCTCAATATCGCAGTAATCAGAATACAGAGATTCAAGATTGTGTCGTGGTGTTCTCTATTGCGGGGTAAGAGGGGACTTTGGACAGAGTTCTAACTTCACTTCACCTTGATTTGGGATATGAGGTGTCAAAGTTTGCAAAGACATGCACTTATTATCCATTTACCAATTCCCGTTTTTGAGGTTGAATGTTGTTGAATTAAGTATGTTAATTAAACGTATTTTAAATGAAAATATTTAAATAGGACGTACACTTACCATTTAAGAACATACTTAAACATGCAAATATATCTAAATGCAACCGCTAGGGCATAATAATTCATTGCATAAGGTTATAATTACATTTTTTCCTAATGCATTTCCAGACTTGACATTTTAACGGCCGGCATGGTCCAGCGGTAAAGCCCGTTTATATTAGGAATAGTCTGTAATCCGTATTCGATAAGCCCTTGGCCGTAGAAGTTGGAAGATAGGAAACCTGTGTAACCGTTTATAATAGATGGCAATAATCTTTAATAATTTTCCATAACCGAAAAGATGGTTCAACTTTATCTTTTACGGTTATGGATTACAGAAAGCTTAGATATATGCTGAGATTTACGTATTTTCGATCAATACTCTATGGTGTCTACAATTCACCTTAGTTGAATAATAATTTTGTAAACAAATATTTACGCGGAGTTAATAAATACTTTACCGAATTTAAATTTATATTCGCTGAAGACGAAAGTGATCAAATAAATAGTAATGAACATCTCTTATAATCTAGTATAATCTCCCGGTTGACAGTTGACATAGACAAGTGATAGCGGCATTGTCACTTCTATTGGCGTATTCTATTCTATTCCTATTCCAATTATAAACGACCATCTAAAATATTACGGATTACGGATTACGGCCGCGGCCTATTCTTATCGCTTATTCCTAATATAAACGGGCCTTAAGGCTCTTGATTAGCATTCCGAAGGTAGCGGGATGGAATCCTGGCGTAGCAAATAAATTTTATTTGATTAATTTGTGTTATTTCACAATTTATTCATTTAAAATAATATTTGCGGAACGTTCCAGAGTGGAAGATACTATTAGTATCGCCCTGGTGTAAGACCACCATTCAGAATTGAAACGTCGCTTGAAATGGCTTTAGCCGTGTTTAGTGACCAGATCTGAATAGCCATGTACTTCCCAACTTCCTCTCCCCATCTCCTTCCTCTTCCCACTACCTTCAGCCTCACAACATACACCGATTGGGGATGTCATAGTCCCACTGGCTCCAGACGGGAGCAGTTAGGACTCTTGTGCGGTATTCATATAAATTTTTTTTTTTAAAACTAAGGCCACATCCTATTTAAATATTTTCCATTAAAATATGATAAACTAAAATACTTTATCTAAAATTGTTAAATGTATTACGAAAATTCGTCTTTGCAAACTTTGAAATCTTAGAACATGTTAATGCGAAGATAGAACCCTAACTAAACAAAGAGGCGAACAATAATAATGCACCTAGTAATAATAATCAACTGTCATATACAAACAAAATAGAGTGTTAGTAATGTTAGAACTCTGTAAAATGAATGATTATTTTTTAAAATGATGATGTTAGAACTTTGTCATACATCTACGAAAATAAAATATCTACGAAAAATACAACACAGATGGTACTGAAAATTATTTTGGGTATATAAATGAGCAAAAGAAATGCTTTGACGTTCAAAGATCATTTTTGAAAAAAAATGTCAGTTAGAACCTTATCCAAATGAGTGACTATTTATATTTCAGTCACCTATATTCTGCTAATTATTTAAATCACTGTACTTATACAAATTGCAACCGCTAATGAAGGAAGTAGTAGACATCTGAATATTATCACTAATTTGGTTCGTTTATCATCTCTTCGGTGAACTGAGAATGATAAACATATGAATGTACAAACATATTATGTTTGTTCGTAAATATGTTTGTACACAAATATGTTTTTAAATGAATATGTTTATACTTGAGCATGTTGGTACTTAAGATGAAGACATACTAAATAATGCAAAATCCTACAAAATCTTATGTTTTTGTTTTGAAAATTTGATCGCTTAGAAGTATTATAGATGCTTCAATTAAATACAGCATGTAGAACAAATCTTTACCCTTCAAAATATTGGTCATTTTTTTAATAAATCTTTTAATAAGCCTAGAAAAAAATTAAGTATTAGGTCTATAAAAATACATTCAAGTGCAAACTCTCCTACTTATAAACCCCTTTTTGAATATGGTTTTATTGTATAATGTGGCAAATTCAGTTTCTTTTATGATAATCGTAAAAAAAATTATATTTACGCCAGAACTTCACAAAATAAAATAAAATATGCATTTTCACGTTGTTATTTTACAATACGGCCGGCAGTCGACGAATTTGGATTTTCAAAGTGAACTCTATGCCGTGCAGCAAAGAATTACTGACTAACCCTTTTTTTGTCATTCTGCCTAACATTACTGACTGACTAACATTTTCAATCATTCTGCCCTCGGCCGGAGCGAGGAATAGACGTGTTGCTCCGCGTCAACATGGTTCCGTGAAATCAATTTTAAATTTCCGTTTTAATACAATAAACAATGCTTAAAAAAGGAATTAATATTTTTTTCAGGCCCTTACGAAATCAACCTGTAATAAAAAATTTTCAAATACCTTTTACCAACCTTTCCAAAAGCTTTTTCTCAAGTAATTTTAAACTCCTCCCATAAAGGGGCGTGAATTCCGAATTCAATTTTTTCCTGAACTATTGGATCGCCTTAAATATGTTTGTATATGAATATGTTTTTACTTGAATATGTTTGTACATGAATATGTTCAATAATACCACAATAATTTTTGTAATCTTTTTAAAAACATAGTGATTGGGATTATTTAATATAATATAATATATGTTAGGTGTCTTCAATAAAGCTCGTGTGTCAAGATTACAAGTTAGGTTATTTATTATCGTGTGGTTTGCAATTAATATTTAACTGGACCAAACGACCGTTCTAAATGATGCAATGTGTAATTCTGGAACAAGGGAACTCGACATTGAAGGTGCCCAGCTGTCAATAGTTTATCATCGGCTATTTCCGTAACCGTTCGGGTATTAGACACGAACGGCAAAAAGTTGCCACTCTACTATGGTACAACTTAACTGACTTCTGTTGAAGGACATTGAAACTACATACGTAATCCTTTGAGGACCTCCTGCTTCGAGGAGACGCCTTCAGATTTTCCTTTGTTATATGTATATGAATCCCAACTGCTCCCAACCGTCTGGAGCCAGGGAATCAATGGATCCCCAATAATTCGGGAATGTCCGAAGATAGCAAAGAGGGGAAGGAGATGGAAAAAGAAAAGGTGAGGAAGTATCTGGATTTTCAGATATGGTCACCAAAAACGGTTAAAGCTATTCCAAGCAAAGTTTCAATTTTGAATTATTTTTTACCAGATTAATAATGAAATGTGAATAGCACAACAGGAAATAAATTAACCCTTCAGACCTCAATGAAAACTGGCAGTGGTAGAAAATAATATTGTCATGTGTTGATTGATAACAGTTAGAGGGCAAACATATAATCAATTTGGGAGGCGAGTATGGGTACCACCGCTCCGGGAACAATTTATTGGATAACCAACACCTCTGCCATAGGTCATCCCAAGTGGTTCGCTTCGTTTGGCGACTTAGCAGGGGTGCCCGGGTTCTTGGGGTCTTGGCGGCAGATGTATCTGACCGCCAGCTGCGTGGCAGGCCGGATCGGGAGAGACTGGTTGAGGGAGACTTTTGGAACATCGCCTTGCACCGCAGTGGGAGGGATGGATTCATACGTCCGTAACTTCTGGACCCACTGACCCCAGATTCCTACCCACCTCTCATACCTTATCCTTCCTTTCCTTCCCTCCCTCTCTTTAAAAGACTTTCCACACAGCATCCCCAAAGCTGACATAGGTCCTGAGGGGAAATATTTTCCTCAGGGCCTCCTGTGTAAAAAAAACCCCTATTATAAAAAAATTGGATTTTTTTACAGCAACTCCACATAGGAGGCCTGAGGAAAATAATTTCGCTCAGGGCCTAAGTCATCTTTGGGGATGTTGTGTGGAGGGTCTTTTCAGGGAAAGAAAGAAGTGAATTTGCACATGCTATGTAGGGGGGAGGAAAAACAAAATTCCAAAATTTACGTTGTATATTTTTATGAATTTTTAAAAATTAGATTAAAATAAAACAATAAAAACATGCCTTCAAAACAATTCAAAAAAATTCAGTCGAGTTTGATAAGTCTGGTAAATGAGATAGTTTCATCGTTCTCCTCTTTGTGCGGTGCTTCCTATCGGTCTCCTCTTCATGCGGTGGTCTTCCATCTTCTTCGTGGTCTCCCCATTCTTGTCTACTTTAGTTTTCTGAAGGTTTCACTTCTACCGCGGGTGAATTGCACACTCTGATTTTTTTAGTATTCTACGCTTGTATATTTTTTTAATTAATTAACAATTTTATTTTAATTTTAAACAAGCAAATCGATAGGAAAAGCACAATTTATCAAAAGCATATTTTACGATTCGAATTCAAATTCTAAAATAGTGATTTCTTATTTTATTTTTATTTTCCAACTACACAACATTTGGTTTTTTTGTTGACCAAATATCAAATTTTTGAGATTACTAAATTATCGTATTATGAAAATTGTATGACAGAAACAACGAGCGAGTTAAGCTAATAATACCGGTGCGTACTGCGTTTTGGTATATAAGGCAGGTAATTGGATTACGACCGCGTTATTCGCAGACGATCGGTCGGCTGATATTGTCATTAGCTTACCTGTGAGCTCTGATACCATTCAAATTTTCCGCCTGAAACTTCAAATTCCTAATCAACGGTTTTCAGTTCGCAATCAAATTTTCATCATTCTTTTTCAAATTCTCATCATTCACTTACAAATTTTCATCATTCTTTTTCAAATTTTCATCATACATTTTCAATTTTTTCTTCATTCATTTTCAAATTTTCATCATTCTTTTTCAAATTCTCTTCATTCATTTTCAATATTTTCATCATTCATTTTCAAATTTTCTCAAAATCATTCTTTTTCAAATTCTCATCATTTATTTTCAAACTTTGATTATTCATTTTCAAATTTTCATCATTCTATTTCAAATTCTCATCATTCATTTTCAATATTTTCATAATTATTTTCAAATTTTCTCAAAATCATTCTTTTTCAAATTCTCATCATTTATTTTCAAACTTTGATTATTCATTTTCAAATTTTCATCATTCATTTTCATAATTCATTTTTAAATTTTCTCAAAAATCATTCTTTTTCAAATTATCATCATTCATTTTCAAATTCTCATCATTCATTTTCATATTTTCATCATTCATTTTCAAATTTTCATCATTCATTTTCAAATTTTCATCATTCATTTTCAAATTTTCATTATTCATTTTCAAATTTTCATCATTCATTTTCAAATTTCCGTCATTCTTTATCTAATTTTCATCATTCATTTTTAAATTTTCATCATTCAAGAGCTTTGAAATGATCATTAAACTCTAGATAAATGGCAAAATGCACCATCATATTATGTAAACCGCAAAAATTTTCTTCAAACGCTCAGTATGTAAATAATAGTAATACGTTTTGGGAGGTAGGTAAGGGTACCGCCGCCCTGGGAACCATTTATTGGCTAACCGACACCCCTGCCATAGTTCAGCCCAAGTGACTCGCTTAGTTTGTTGACTTAGCAAGGGGGCCTGCGTTTATGGGGTGACGTTTGTCTAGGTCTTGGCAGCGGCTTACTGCTTGGCGGGCCGGATCGGGAGACTGAGACTGGCTGAAGAAGACCTTATGACCTCCAGCCGGACTCTATCGACTATGAGAAGAATGGATCCATCAGAATGGGTCAGTCATTTCTGGGCACACTGACCCCCAGATTCCTATCCACCCCTCATTCCTTTTTCGTTCCCAGAACTTCCTCTCCTTTCTTTCCATAAAAAGACCCCTACACAGCATTCCAAAAGATGACATAGGCCCCGAGAGAATTCTTTTCCTCATGGAGGCTATGAGGAAAAGCTGTGTGTGGTTCTAATGTAAAAAAATACGTAAATACAAAAACCATGACCCTAGTGAAAAAAAATATAAATTAATTATATTTTTGCTAATTTGGGATTTGTTTAGAATTTGAGTGTTATTTTCAAAATTGGAACTGATTGTGTCAAGAATTCAGATAAATAACAAAATACCTAGCTATGATGATGATGTTTCTATATGAATATGATGTTTTTCACACGAAAATTATTTTACTTCTGTGTTTGGAAAATGTATTTCGTTTGAAAAAAAATCTTATGGTTAATCTTGACAAGTAAGTGAGATTTCGAGATTTTTTAAGGGCACATCACTTTTCCCACTTTCCAGAAAGCGTTATTTACTAACTAAATTTAGTAACGTAATATCCCGTGATTTTCACGCGTCTGCTACATTTAAAAAACAACAAATAAAACATTGATCTCATTAAAGTTTGTAAATAAATAAAATTTTCCACACTGCAATATTTTATCTAAGTATAGTGACAAAGTAACTATAAATTATTATGGATAAAAGTTTAAGGAAATTTAATTATGGTTTCCTTCGAACCAAGGAAATGACACATGTGAAAATGACGTAATTGTCTTGTCATCAGTTTTCTATCGGCGTGGCACCTTGATCTTGAAGAAACGAGAACGTGAAATGCATTTTGATGTGAATATTATCCATATAGAATTTCTATTGAATATAAATAGACTGTGATTAGATAAAGAGCGATGAATGGGTACATTGAAAAAACAGGTTATTTGTACCTACATTAATTTAACTAGAGTTGACGTCGTGCAATTTCCTTGTGCGTTTCCAAAAAATGATTTTCGTCAATGCGGCTATTATAAATTTGCAATGCAATATTATAATGTGTTTCTGTTCTTTTTCTGCTAGTACCCTCTCCTATTTACTTTAACTCCACACAGGAGGCTCCGAGTGATGTGTGGAGGGTCTTTTTACCGAAAGGAAGGAGAGGATGTTCGGGTGCGTAGGAATCTGAGGGTCAGTGTGTAAAGAAGTGATGGACTTATAAATCTATCCCTCGTCGATGTTCCGAAAGAGTCCTGCTGTGGAGGTCAAAAGGTCTCCGTCAATCAGTCTCCCGATCCGGCCTACCATACAGTTGGTGGGCAGACGAATCCGCCGCCAAGATTCAGACAAACCTTACCCCATGAACCAACTATTATAAATTGTTTTTCTCCCTTTCCTGCTACACCAGGGAGAGATCGTATGCACGTCATCGACGAAAGTCCTAAAAACCGTTCATGAAAATTATCCTTCTCACACGTCTTGCGTGAAATCGAAAATGAAAGAATATACTAGAATGTCGAATGTCTTTAATCATATTCCTATAGAAATTTCGCGAAAGTATGTTTCTTTCGTTCCATGACAACTCAAATTCAACTCAACTCAACAGCACTTTGAAAAGTCAAAAAGTTATTTAAAAAACTGAAAAATATCCCATAACCTAACCCAACACAACCTGGAGATTGTGACTAGGAGAGGACAACGTATATATTATTACAACTTATATATTATTAACTGTTAGAATTTAGAATATTATAAGGCTTGCTTTACACTCGTAAGTTTTTTCCTGTAAATCGTTCGTGTAAGCATTACCAATGAAAACGACACCAAAAGTCACTTAATATAATTTATAGCCAGTTACAGAACTTGTTCTAAAAAGTTTTTTGACATGCCTAATCGCGTACGCGCGAATTTCCAACCTTCTCACAGCTTATCATCTGAGCTTGATAAGCTGAGAAGACTTGCCGCAAGAAATAGTACCAAAATGCGCTATTTCGAGATGTCAAAAATTAAAAGACAGTTGTTTTCGTAGGATTTTTTTCTACAAAAGTAGTATTTATTTACGTTTTCTGAAAATGAGCTTCCTTCCATTCAATTATCGGTCCTATCCTTTCTAATTTCAATTTTTTCTGTTTTTAACATTACGTATTTGAATTCGAAGCCGGTAGCTGTCATTCGAATAAAATGAAAGAAATCCATTAATATCCGCCATTGACGATACAAAAGCGAATGGAGAATTGTTTAATTAAAGCCAAAATTTATTTCATTACTTTATTTGGGCCTTTTCGTCTTTATTGACAAAATCGCATAAATTTGTCAGTAGTAGATCGTTTTTGATAGAAAACCATATTTCCGAAAATAAATTTTCGGAAATAAAAATAATTTTCCGAAAATAAAACGGCCGCATGAGCATTTACACATGTTGAACTTAACTATGAGTGTAAAGCTAACCTTAAAACTATTAGTAATTTTGTAAGATAATACATAAAAATAATACAAAATATAGATGAGATGTACATGAAACTTAATATACAAGAATAAGTTATGAGGTATACAATTTTTTTTTTAAAATAAATGTCGTAGTTTCTTCCATTTATCCCTTTTATACAGTGGTGATGCTGTGCTGTTATAGTTCGTACTAGTGGTACATACTAGTCCTCCAACAGAATTAATTATTATGCTAATATTTAATTGTGGGATATTATTTTTATTAAGGAAATCTTTACGTAACTGAAGTACCTATTGCAATTTTGTCGTAAATTTTTGTAAGTAAACCGGGAAATCTTGGATACATTTATCGTTGGGTAGTAATATGGTTTTTTAATATAATTATTATTAGTAATTTTTTTATTGTTTCAAAAGGAAGTAAGGAAGATTTATGTGCACCCCCCCCCCCCCCTACAGGTTTTTCAAGTCCATAAGATATGCAAATCAATTTTGTCATTTTGTCTACTGTAGAGTGATGTCATCTATAATTATTCAAAGATGCTTTATGACAATAATGCAGGTACATAACTGTTTTCCACGAAGCGTCATGATAGGAGTTTGATAATTTGTTTAATAAAAGTGTTTTCAATTTTACACAACTAATAAACAACCATTTACTATATTGGTTATTCATATTGGTTATTCTTAATATGTAGCAAGTAGGTACTTAAGACCATCAGGGTTAAAGAATCGTAAGCATGTTTATAAGTGCTTATCCAAAGATCTACTCGGTCAACAATATAATAATTATTAACCAATACTTGTCTGCACACCGCACGGTAAAATAGCAATAAGTGTGATTACTGATTACGCTAATGTACCTAATAAGAAAAACGCAATAAGTTACAAAGAGCAACAATAATAATAAGTAATAAAATAAACGCAGTCATTTCAACATATTCCATCATCATTAGGTGCGAACTTACAGTTACAGCTGGTCGGCGAGTGTTGCAAATGTGATATGTCACACATGTTGTGATGCTTTTTTACTTCTTTCATTATGATCTCATGTGTGCTATCTGCAAACTATAATCTCGGCTAATTGACACGAACATGATTACCTGGGTCGTATCATGTTCAAATTATTTATAAATATGCTGTTCCGAATAAAACAATGAATTGCGAATGTTACTAAATCTATAAAGAAAAACTAATCATTTCGCAATCCATTTCAATGAGGAACTCATGTCAACGATTTTTTTACAACTTGCGAGAACATGCCATAACTTTTTTTAACAAGAAGAGTTTTACGATGAATTTTGACAGTTTACTGAGATGCAGTATTCCGTATCGCGATAAAGAGCTAAGTACTGCGTTTGTATTAAGGCGCGGTATAACCGCTCAAAAAGAAGATGTAGAGAAATGTAAATACGAATGTTAGAGAGAGCGCGCTAATATTAAAATCGATAATATTTAAGCGAAAATTGTGAAAATGTTTAATAAAAACGACTCGTCTAAAATAGAGCAAAAATCTCGTGGGGATTATCTAAAACGGCATTTAAAGAAACACTGTGAATTTTTCATACATATAACTTGTAAAATAACTGAAACAAACGTATTTATAATAATTTTCGGAACATGTTTTGAGACTTTTTTCTATCGAGCGAATTGCATATAATTTGCGTTTCGGCGTGGGGAAAGTATAGACGTTATCTTCAAGAATAACACACATTTTTTTAGCTTGAGCTTCAAAGTGTTTAAAGAACATAATATGCAATAAATCGTTAGAAATGGGGGTACGCCGCGGCTTAAGACACCAACTCTTATGTAGGTTTTACATCACCACTTTTTTCAGCCCGATTTCCGTACAGAGACCAAAGACAAAATTTTTTGCTTTACGCGATCGCTATTTTCATCTCTATTTTCATGTCTACGATTTCAGTTGGCATCACAACAAACAACATGGTTAATGTGTTATTTGCAGTGATGCCATTTGAAATCGTAGATATGAAAATAGGGATGAAAAAGCGATCGCGCAAAGCGAAAAATTTTGTCTTTGGTCTCTGTACGGAAATCGGGCTGAAAAAAGAGATGGTGTAAAAGCTACATTAGAGTAGTTATCCTGAGATGACGGCGCGTTTGCCGCATAATCCTCGTTAAGACATGTTAGTCGCTGGAAAATTGTCATCACGCACAAGCATCAAAATAATACGACAAACGGATAGTCATTTATGAACGCCTGTTAATCTTATGTGTAAGTAGTTATATTAACTAATAAATTATATATTAACTAATAAATTCGTGTTTTTGAGTAGGTAATTAATCTACGCAAACTGACATCAAACTCAACAGGCATGGACAAGCCATTGAAAGCCGTAGAAAATCAGAGACATTTGACAGCCGATAACGCACGTTGGACGTCTTCCGACATTATACGGATTTCGCCTTTTTGTGGTCATCGTCTCATAAGGCGGACCTTAGATCTCTTTAGATCTCTAATCTATATTATTTTATATTTTTATATTTTATAAGGGACAAAAATAATACAGACATCCTGTAAAGACAATAAATTATTGTAAATATTATTTCATCCGTACATAAATGAATTTCGGAAAATGTTATATAATTTGAGGATTTTTCGACCACCATGCTAGGCCATGCCCATATCATGGTGGTTAACTCTGTATTTATTATATTTTTACGAAGGGAGATATTTTAATAATTAGGGACGGTATCAACTTTTTGCAACAAATTTATTAATGAAAATGGTTAAAAGCTCTGTACAAGCTGAGAGTGGTGATTTTGTAATTAGCCATGTTGTCGCTTGTGTGTTGAGCCCTACATTCGATATTGTATATATTTACTTACTAACATGACTGTACTTATTTTTTTATTTAAGCAAAAAAGTGTACAACTAAAAATGCAAGGATTAACATGGAAATTTTTAGATTTGATCCATTAACGATAAACTTAGTAAAGCGCGCTAATTTATCTGTTGATGGATATTTTTGTAACTAATTATGAATTCACCAGATTGCAATGAAGATAACGCACCGCCTGAAATCTCTCGTTTAAAGAACATTTTAACGTAGTTTAATTGTTTTATCTGATTCACGTTTTGGAAGCGGTGTGGTCACTGAAGTGGACGGAGTTGCCCAAACATTTAATTTGATTTACAAAAATTATTAAAATTTCTATCCAAAGTTTTTAGACGTATTTTTTTTTGTTTGCTTTATCAGTGAAAATGATATTAACCCTAGAAAGATAATCTACGTCTTTGTGACGTAAGCGAGACACAAGAATTGCTGTCCTTTTTTATTTCTTAACATAGCGCGCTGTCTATCTCAGTTAGCTCAGTTGCCAAGCAGAGCTTGCGCGGGGTGGCTCACCACAGTAAGTACAATAATTACGGAGAAATACATAAACAAGAAGAAGAAGTCCGAAAGGCGTATGATTATCTTTTGTGTAACCTTCGGACTTGTTCGTATTAATGTGATTTTGAGAACAAAAAAAAAAATAAAAACAATTATTTTTAAGTATACTGAATGATTAGCATTTTAACTTTCATAGCACATAAAAACATAAGATTTTGACATAAAATGAAAAGTTATTTTTCATATTAATATTTTGCAGTTGATTTTTAAGAGGTTTACAGAATGGTGTTATTGTTTTAATTACAATATATTTTTTTATAACAATTTTGGTTTTATTTATAGTACAAAACTCTAAACTAATTATTCAACCTTTAAACTGTGTAAGTATGATAATATGTCAAATATATACTTTTAAACTTCAGTACGTCTTTAAGACGTATCATTATCTTTAACGTAGGTAAAAATAAGATTATCTTTCTAGGGTTAACAACTCCATAATATTATGTTAAGACGTATTAATGAAGTTTATAGCAGTCAGTAATAAAGAAAATGGAAAGAAATGTTTTATTTTTTTTTTTAAATACATAAACGGCTATACTGCCTTTTAAAGATAAACAAATAATAGAGTACAAATGTTTTCGAAACGTCAGCAAAAAGTTGATATTTTTAATAAATATTTTGAGTCTCACTGGTTACTCATGTGGTTTTTTTTAAATTTATTTAAAGTTTATTTTGTTTCATATACTACACGGTATTAGCAATGATTTGTATTACTACTGAAGCTTTAAATAGTTTTGTTAAAACAAAATTTTCTTTTTTAATAAAACACTTACTCGCTAAGCCAGTTTTCGTTGTTATGGAGGTTCGAGGAATTTAAAATAAGGGAACGGAGCTCCGTCAAGGTGATCCCGTCGGGGTCACCAGTGAGGGAACGGACTCCGTATGTCGATAGAGACGGAGGGAGAAATAAAAGGCATCCGAGTTGGTTGCGAGTCCAGTCGTTTATTGAATCATGAGCTACGTAGCTGAGGTCGGTGCGATGTAACATGAAGATGTCGAAGTGCCGTAGATGAGTGATGCAGGTCGGTGATGCTGTGATGGAGCAGGCCACGGGCCTGCAGGTCACCAGGGTGTTGCTCTACGCTCGTTGCGGAGATGACCTGATCGTCCAGGCCGTTGCTCGACGCTCGTTGCGGAGATGAACGGCGGTGACTCGGTGAGTGGAGCCACCGGCAGGTAGTCCTTGTGATGGCCACGAAGGAAGCTGCCCTGGAGTGATGGACGGCGGTGACTCTTAGATCTTTCTCGTGTATTCTTTGAGTGGCGGAATAATAATGTATGAACGCCACAAATATAGTAAATTTTAATGAGCAATGATAACTATTAAATAGACATATTAAAAATAATATTTTGCGTGCTTAAAGCATTTTATAATGAAATTGATGTGGTGGTAAAAAGTAATGGTCCCAAGTGAAACTCTTGAGGGACACCTGAAGGTACGTTTTATTGCTATTATTTGGAAGCGTTTGTTAAGATAGGAAACTAACGGTCTTTACAAATCACCAAGTTTTCCAAAAGCTAATAGTTTGAATAGTAAGCTAGTAACTACAGTTATGTACCTACCGCCCTGAAGGGAGCACGGTTTTCTTTATGATTATCATTAATTTTATGTGAATTTACTTAGTACAGAAATACATTATTTACGAAGTAAGTTTAGATTTTTCGTTTTGGAAGTCCGTCTAGATAATAATTATAATTTGTGACCAAACTACATCTGTCGTTGAAAGAGTTCCAGAATTTTGAGAAGGACTGACGTATAACCATGAATGTATTTAAAGTTTACATTCAATACCCGCACATGGTTCATGATTTCTTTTCACAATATGTCTAATTTATGCCTAAGTCGTTAATTTCTTTATGCATTATGCATGTTCATAAGAACTCCTAATATTGTACAGCGGCAGACAACGCTTTTTTGTATCATTAATTGTGTTTTTAAATTGTTTTTAACTATTTCTTCAAAATTCGCAAATTCACTTTGTGGCGTCATTATTAATTTAATGAAAACAGATATCTTTGTGTACACTACTATTTAATTAACAATACCAACATGTTTCGAAAACTATGCTTTCTTCGTCGGGATAATAAGTTAATAAAAAAATAAAAAAATATAAAAAAAGACAAACAAGTATAGACAAATTAGAACATAGACAAAATATTAGAAAGGAGAGGTGATTAATTACTTAAAATATCATAAAAAACAATTATATAAAATATAAAAAAAATATAAAAATTATTTCAGGATGCGTAAAAAATTATATTAACATAATAAAAAATCTATTAAAACAAAATAGGAAGTCTAAATAAAAAAAAAAAAATTATTCCAACACTACACTCTATTACAATTGCGACGTACACCAACACAACACAAGAAATCACAACAAACTTCATATACCAAAAATCAAATCAACAAAATATGGACTAAGATCCCTAGAATACATAGCTCACACAAAATATAATCAACTACCCAACGAGATCAAACGTGCAAGTCAATGTAAAAAGACCCAAACTAACATGCTCAAACTTCATCTTATTAATGACTATCTGAAATAATAATGTTGTGTATGTCCCCATCATATGTCCATTTAATACATACAGCTATATGTTTCATGTAATGCGTATCATTCCCGCAATGAGTTTATTAACTCCTGGGAGTACAATGCTTTATATAATATACTATATTCTGTATTGTATACTTTTGATAAATAAAAAAAATAAAATAAAAATTATAAATATAAGTATTAATACGAAAATAAATTTAAAAGATGGCTATTTTTAAAAAACGTTTGGTTATTTATAATATTTAATTTACCAATAACACTTTTCCTAATTTCTAAAATTTCTAAATTATCTAATTGTATACCCGTTGTATTAGTGTGTAAAATTTTTAAACCTTTATTAATATCAAAAGAATGACCTGTTTCCAAAATGTGGTTGGCAAATTCTGAATAATTATTATTATTTAAACATCTTAGATGATCCTTATTTCTAATGTTAAAATTTCTAGAGGTCTTCCCAATATAAAAAAAGTTATAATCATTAGTTTTTAACTAACTTATTAATCATCCAAATCCTTGGTTTTATATTATTTCATCATTCTCATGATATTTTGGTTTTTCTTATTGATGCATTCAATAAATACCAACCAAACTTCCATAAACAGGAGTGAACTGACCAAGCTTGCTACAGTTCTACACGAAAAACAATAAAATCTTATATCAGGGCCATTTAGCAAATAATAATGCACTCTTTCTTGAACCCAAACTTTCCGTGTCTAGAAATGAATTCGCATTAATTAGAAGGGAAATGCTTCACATTTAATTAAACCTTCTTTCCATATTTGTAACTTTATCGTATTTAGAAAACTTCATATCTCAGGACTTGACTTATCTGTTTGCCCCAATTGTCTTCCATCCAGTGAATTCCAGCACCTCTTCTTCCGACTGCCTCTAGTACTAAACTTGCCACCGCCAATTCTCCTTACTTTGAGGTACATTTATTTATTCATTTTATTTTAGTAATTTGTACATCATTTTTTTTTTTAAAAAGAAAGACAAACAATCCCGGGTTAGGCGTGCTCTGTAATTACGGAGGCAATTAAAATCCATAAAAACCGCATCAATATTAACAGAGACGACGGAGATAAGCTCAATAGTTCTTGGTATCCAGTAATTGACGGCTACACCAAAGCTAAACGCAAAAAAAACCATGCTGATTTTTTTCTAACACCAGCTCGTAGAGAAATGGAGCTGGCAGCACGGTATCGCTTCGACACACATAAGTAAACACTCTCACCAATATCATTAGCTCATCTGCCCTGATGATGGACACTGTAACGCTGTCCGAAACGTTGGCTAAAGAAGGAGGTAGCGAAACACGGCATAACACCCCAAAAACAATAACATGTAATGTCGATGATGTCTTCGCCATCTGGCCTCACGGAACAGAGAAACTGAACGAATTCCTGGACCATCTCAACTCACTACACAGGAAAATTAAATTCACGATGGAGCTGGAAAATAACCAAAAAGTCCTGCCTTTTCTGGATGTGGAGGTGATGCGAAAAGAGGATGGTAGCCTAGGACACACAGTTTATAGGAAACCAACACATACAAATAGGTATCTCCACGCTGATTCGCATCATCACCCCGCTCAGAAGAGAGGTCTCATCCATACTTTGGTAACCCGAGCGACCAGAATATGTGAGGAGCCAAAACTCGGATTAGAACTGACCAAACTCACCGATGCACTGGAGCGTAACGGCTACCCAGCAAGGCAGACAAGGCAAATCATAAGAGCCAAATCAGCACGAAACGAAGACAGGGGTGAACAAGAGTCAAAAGGCTGCGCTTTCCTGCCTTACGTCCATAATGTAACAGACAGAATTGCCAGGCTGTTGAGAAAAGAGAACATCAAGACGGTCTTCGGAACCACGACAAAAATCCAAGACCTACTGAGGTCGGCAAAGACTAAGTTTCCTCTGGAAACAGATGGAGTATATAAACTCAGCTGTTCCGGATGTGACAAGGTCTATGTAGGCCAGACAGAGCGGACGATCTCCAAAAGGATTTCGGAACACTTTCGTGCTTGTAAACTTGGCCACCCTGACAAATCGGCAATCGCCGAGCACTTAATCGAAACCGGCCATTACTTTGGATTTGTTCCTGAAGTCCTGGGAAGACCCAAAACTTACAGAGCACGCCTAATTACGGAGGCAATTGAAATCCATAAAAACCCCATCAATATTAACAGAGACGACGGAGCTAAGCTCAATAGTTCTTGGTATCCAGTAATTGACGGCTACACCAAAGCTAAACGCAAAAAACCATGCTGAATTTTTTCTAACACCAGCTCGTAGAGAAATGGAGCTGGCAGCACGGTATCGCTTCGACACACATAAGTAAACACTCTCACCAATATCATTTACTCATCTGCCCTGATGATGGACACTGTAACGCTGTCCGAAACGTTGGCTAAAGAAGGAGGTAGCGAAACACGGCATAACACCCCAAAAAAAATAACAAAAATACTTTTTGGCCCTGAAAACCTAAAAACATACCATGTTTGAAAATCTTCTACTACCACCACAGTAAGCCGAAAATGTTGCTTGAGTCGTGATGGAGGACTTAGCCAGCCGAGGAATCGAACACGCCCGGGTGGGGACCCAAACGCGATGCCTACTCAACCACTGATCGGTCTATAACGGTTTACAAATGACTAATTTATTTTATAACTCATTTAAAATATTTTCTCTTGCTTAATGTGGCTTCTACATAGTATACAGTTTTCCACATTCTAAAATTTCATTCCTTTGATGAGTAAACTATTTTGTCCTCTTTTGGTAGTCTGATTTCATTGCACGTTCTTGTGTTTTGTCTGTTACAGTGTTAATTTCTTTTAAATGCCTCCAGAAACCGGGTACCAAAGTTTTCGCTCTAATTCGCTTGAAAACTAGATATTCCCTCCTCTTTTCTCAAATGCAAGTAAGAACCTAGTTGGCTCTCATCAATGGGATCTACATAAACGCCCTACATACAATTTGCAAGAACTGCTTGGAGGATAGCATGTCGAACCGCCAACCGATTTATTATTATTCTAACGGCCCAACAAAGGTAATAATAATAATTCGGCTGACGATTTTGCCTACTCACGATCCAATTTGCAGAACCCAGTATGCTGTCTTTCTAGCAGTGAGCAGGGCCTATAAGGCCTCTCCAACATTTAGAACTGCAATTCTCCTTCTATGTTTCTCCCCTTAGCCTCAATTCGGTAACAATTTTTTGAAAACATAAAAATAATTTTCACTTGAAAAACAAACAAAAAAGTATTTTTTGTTACAATTTCTCTGCTCTTGGATCAAAGTCTAAAAACACCCTTGAAGGGTCACTTCGAAATACAATAAATTGAAAAATGTAAAAAAACCATTAGGTTCCTAATTCCTCTCATCAAATCTGGTAAAAGATCAAATATTTTGCAAGCGCTGCACAGTTTTAAAAAACGATATTTCTTGTATCACACATGTGAGCAGCAAGTAGCTACATCGTTGCAAGTTGGTTTCAAATAGGTAGAATGGAGTCCGAAGCAACCGACTTTCATCGTGCTCATATAATATCGCCATCCATTCCAGAGGCATCAAAGCGTTACATTCCTCCGCGTGTTACTTAATGGCTACTAATTCAAATATTTAATTATTCGCATTGTTTACGTGTTCATCAACTCTTCTTTATCATAATTAATTATATCGACAAGTTTAGTTTCAGGGCGGGTTGTTTCGCAGAAATTCAAATGTAGCATTGTCAAATGGCTATTCGGTTGGACAGTCCCGGTTAAATACTGATAAAATATTTTGTTAGTCTTGACTACGGGAATTATGTTTTGGGTAGAGGGTTTCAGCTACTTCTATAGTATAATGTGGGTTTTTTCAGTAACTTCTATTTATTTTATTTTTTATTTATTTATTTCTATCTATTTTATGTATTTACCTATAGATCAATTTTGAAAACATTTTTACATAATATATTTTGTAATTTTATTATGTTGGGTGTAAGGTAGGTTTGTGAAGGTGAAACTGTGGATAGGTATTGTTGTATGTTTCTACAACAATGGTTTAAAAAAACCAGTCAGTTCTTTTCCGATAATTCCTAAAGCCAAAATTAGATATGCTAACACGGGAGACAAAGTTATCAATTGACCATTAAGCTACATTTTTTTACAGTTGAAAGATTCCAGTTAAATGCCGATTCTAAATCCGTTTTAGCTTGTCAGCTTATTAAAATTGGATAGAAAGGGAAACGCACCAAACGTCAAAAAAACAAAAATTGGTGAAAATGTTACATATAATTTTCGGTGAAACAACTGGCTCTAAATCGTTAGCTTTTCTTTATCGTAATGAATTGTGTTAGCAAGTTTAGTCTTAAGGCTGATGAAGGAACACCATTCGCGAAGTTGCCACTACATCGGATTAACTTGGTTTACCAATTAAGTTTTTTCAGAGATTCACGAGATTCGTTTATGATGCCCTGGTCAAAACCATTATTCAGAATGAAAAAATATTGCTTTTAACTGAGCAGATCTGCATAGCCAGCTCAGATAACCTTCCTCAACCTATTCCCGTCCGCCTCACATAAAATTTCTCAATTTTGGTGGGGGATTTAAAACCAAGTACCGGTAACAAACTCCGTGGGTACTATAGTAACACTCGTTCACAGTTGATGTCGGTAGTGTGATAACACTGATAACAAGTGGTTTCTTAGATTCACTTCTGAACGAGCTACTAGCATTTATCTGTCCTCCATCGTTTATTCTAGGTTTACTCACAACAAATCCTTTCCTACTTCTCTAACCCGCCTACAACCTCTCCCAAAAATTTGGGGAGGTCGAACCATTTACTGGATAAGAAACACCCCTGCCATAAGCCCTCCCAAGTAGTTCGCTACTTTGACTTAGCAGGGGTGACTGAGTTTATCGGGAGAGGTTTGTCTAGATCATGGGGGCAGATTCTTTTGCCACATACTGCGTGGCAGGCCGGATCGGAAAAGACTGGTTCAAAGATACCTTTAGACCTCTCTATTTAGAGTCTCTCGACCTATATACTCAGATACCAATCCGCCTCTCATACCCTTTTCCTTCCAAGAAATTCCTCTCTTTCCTCTCCCTAAAAAGACCTTCCACCCAGTATTTCCAAAGATGACGTCTCCTGTTGGACTCTCTCGACCCTCAGTGGGAGGGTTGGATTCATAAGTTCGTCATTCCTGGACATATTGTCTCCCAGATTTCTACCCACCCCTTTACCTTTTTACTTCTCAGAACTTACTCTCTTTCCTTTCTCTAAAAAAACCCTCATTCCAGAAAACCCAAAGATGATATGGACCCTGCGGATTTTTTTCCTGTGCCTGATAATAAATGAAAAAACCGGGGGGAAATAGTTTTGCTGGTTGTACACTTTTGTACAGACCGTGTGAGGTGTCTTAATTTGTTTAATGATTAAACCATTTTAAAAAACAGTTTTAAAACTTTTTTTATCGTTTATGTGCCTTTCTTTCTTCACACCCCCAATCCATCCATCGCAAATCATTGGGTTCATAAAACAATAAGTGTTGGTCTGGGTGGATAGGTTTACTCCACTCCAGTAGATTAATAGATTCTACCAAGTTTACCTTGGTTGCCCAGAACCTCTAACTTCGGTCTAAATCGGTGGTCCATGGACCACAGATGGTCCGCGAGATCTAAAATGTTGTCAGCGAAACATTCGTTCATTTTACTACACAACCGAATCGAAAGGTATCGAAAAGCTGATCGTAACCCTTTGGTATTCGTGTGGAGAGATAGCTGAAGAAGTTCAAGAAGAGCTCATTCTTATACCTTGTGGTCCCTGTGAGAACAAATGAATATCATGGTGGACCCTGGTCAAAAAAGGTCGGGTACCACTGGTCTAAATGCTCGCGTCGCATTTTTTTTTATTGTGAGTTCCAAGGTCGTCTGTTTAACCGAAATAATGTATTCGTAATCTAACTACACACGGGTAGAAATTAAGCCGTTACGAATGCAATTGTTGAAAAACTTGGTTAAAAAAATGTTGCATCATTCGAAAGTGGTCGTGCAATATGATTCGATTTGTTAATTGCAAGACAACATATGGGGCTAAATTAAAAATATACGAGAAATATTGCGAAGAGCAGAAAGGAGTGGACTAAGTAATCTAAGTATGAACAAAGTATGAACGGAGCGTATACAACGTATTTATAAGCAAATTACTAAAAAGTATTAACAAAATACAAACAAATTATTCACAAAGTACAATGGAAGTATTAACAAGGTATTAGTTTGATAAAGTACGAGTACTCGTATTTACAAAATATTAACAATTAACATTGTATTTAAAGTATTAGTGAAGTACTAAAAATGCAAAAACAATTTTTAACATGGTATAAACAAAGCATTAACAAAGTATAAATAAAATATGAACAAAATTGTAACAATTCAAACAAAGTTTTAACAAAGTACTAACAAAGTATTAATAAAATATTATTAACAAAGTATTAACAAGTATTAATAAAGTAATTACTTAGTATTAACAAAGTTTTAGCAAAGTATAAACTAGGTATTAACCGGAATTAATAAAGTATTAACAAAGTATTATCAAATTTTTACCGAAGTATTAACAACAAAGTTAAGTACAATCACTGAACCTTATGAGCCGTTCGCATTGGTAGAGTATTTTAGCCAAGTGGAGAGTATAGTAGTAACTAAACGCGTCCGAACACCATAATTTTAGTAGAGTGGATTGGTCAGCTCTTTAGTCGATTCAAACCATTTCGTTTTAATTTTTCGGCGAGTAGCGCTCCCCTCCCGCGTCCCTAAAATGCGCAAACACGCCGTTTTAGCAGAGTTCATTTGTAGACGCGCGAAAATGTCGTGGCATTGGGGCGAAGCTGCAACTCTAAAATTATTTATTTATGCTGCTGTTAATCTCTTTTCGTGTCTAGATTTTATTTGTTTTCATTTTACTTATTTATTCTTCCACCTCTTCTAAAATTTCACCTCTTTTAAGCATTACAATATGCTTAATTAGCGCATTTACTTTGCTTTGTAGCAGCCCGTCAACCGTCGTCATCTCGCAAAGGGCGGCGGGGACAAATGTACTCTACTTGAAAGTAATGCGAACGATTTTCGGCGAGTCAAGTGGCGAGTTAATCGCCACTCGACTAAACTACTGGCTTAGTCAGAACAAGCCTGCGATAACAAAATAGTAATAGTATTTTTTCCATCAGTAATAGTATTTTTGCATCAGAAAGAAGACGGAGACTAAACTATGAAGAAATTTTAATTATCTTTCAAATGGCCCCCGTTTTCAATCTGCTCCAGGTGTCATTTGACTAATTTTCAAGATTCGAATTGAGACTTCTGTAAAGAAGGTTGGCAAAAATCCCAAAAAAATAAGACAGGTCGATATCAAATACTCTCAGTGCATTTGTAAAATCTCAGTTCACCTCTGGGACCAGGAAGTGCTGTACAAGATGAGGAATATTGATGGATGCCAAGGACGCGCGGAGGCCGCGTTTCACCCAAACCAAAAAAATTAATTAAAACTTAAGATTAAGAAAATGGTTGGATTCTGAAAAAAACTACTGTTTCATTTCTTCGGGTGAAAGCAATTTCTGAAAAAACAACATCTTATGATCAAAATTATTATTCTACTGCAATCATTAAATTTCCGAATATAAGATTGGCGTAAATCAGAATTATCCGAAATGTTAATCTGTTTTGTTCGAAAAAAAAGTATAACGCATAAACAAAAGACCAATCTTGTTGTAGGCTGTTATTTCGCTTAAATAAAATAGTTAAAAATAGGTAAATAAATAAATGAATGACTCTACTTGTGAAGATATTGAAAATAAGTCATCAGAATAATATTTTTGTTATGCTAATTAACTGGCAAAAGATTTTTTAAATCTTAATGTAAAAAAAAAAAACAATAAAGCAAATTAACTTAATTTGTTGACTTCAGTAATTCTTTAAAATAGTTCCTTCCCTTTTTGAATATTACAGCGTCCTTCGGGTGATTTCCGCGAAATAGCCTACGTCATCTTTGGGGATGCTGGGTGGAGGATCTTTTTAGGAGGGAAGGAGAGGAAGTTCTAGGAAGGAAAAGGGTATGACGAGTGGGTGGGAATCTGGGGCTCAGTGTTTTCAGAAGTGACAGACGTATGAATCCATCCCTTCCACTGCGGCGCAAGGCGATGCTCCGAGAGCGTACGGCTGGAGAATTCAAAGAGACTCCCTCAACCATTCTCTCCCCATCCGGGCAGTCATGCAGCTGGTGGGCAGACGCATTCGCCGCCAAGACCCGGGCACATCTGACCCCATGATCCCGGGCACCCATGCTAAGTTACCAAACGTATCGAACCACTTGGGGTGACCTATGGCTTTGGTGTTGGTTATCTAATAAATGGTTATAAGTAATACATTTCCCTAGAGATTGTTCAACCCAGTCAATAGTCAAACTCCACTTTCCATTCTACAATCCATAATCAATATAGGTATATGTTTATAAATTAGCACCTAAGTGTAATTCTATGATCTATGCATTTTATGTCACCTGTAATATTGTCAGTTATTTCAGCCTCCACTCTCGGAGGTGATTGAGTTGCATTATTTCATAGCGGAAAGTTGGAAATAGATTTGCTGGTGTTTATATACTAGGGTCAGTCAAAAAGTAATGCCTCCTATTTTTTTCTCCTTTCATTTTCAAGAAATAAAAAAAGCAAATACATTGGTTGAAAACTTTACTATTGACGATTAATTTGTTACTTTTCAATATAATTTCCGTTCATTTCCACAGTTTTGGTCCATCTTTTAACAAGGGCATGTATCACAGTGTTGTAAAAAGCATGGTCACATCCTGCACATAATTTTCCTCACCGATCACACAGTTTTGAGTTTTTTTATCCTTGGAGAGTTTTTGTGATGCTTTTTCATTGACCTCTTTGATTCAGGTTCAAATAAATGAACCCATATTTCGTCTCCGGTCACATTTTTTTCCAGAAACTAAGCGCTGCGAGTTTTATGAGGCTATTTTTTTACTTGTTTCTTTATTCTGGTCGGTTAACTTTCTTGGTAACCAACTAACTTTATTTAAGTAGAAAAAATAGGAGGCATTACTTTTTGACTGACACTCGTAATATTATATAAGTAAAACGGGTTCAGATAAATAGAAGCACAAAATCAAAAACATTGTGCGTAATCAGTAGTGCCATATGATTTTTTAACAACTCCTTCTTCTGTCTCACAGAAGAAGTCACTGTGTAATTTTAAACTGTTCAACTCATTTTGTTACTACTGTGTTTTTGCTTATTATTGTCTTTCTATTTGATTGAAAACTACCATCTTTCTATTTGATTGGAAACTGGTTTCATTTCTTATCAGTCGTTCGGTAGCATTTCTCAGTTGGATTGGTGATTGGCCCTATAAATCCATTTTCACAAAACTGTCCAGTGTGAGATATCGTTTATTGACTCCATTATTAGTGTACGTACCCTGTAAAGGTAGAGTATTTCCTTTCTCGACTACTTTCATGTTTTATTGGTAATTTACGATTTACAGAATTAAATGAAATGTTAATACAACTACTTGCTAGTCAAAAGCGACGGGAATAATTGAGAGATTTAACATAAAATTATAATTCCTAGTTTCTCACAGCAAATGATGAAAGAGTAACCGTAATAGATATAAATAGATATGCCGAGATTATGGGTTTAATTAATTAATATACCCGGTGTGCAGCCAAGTGGTCCAAAGCGTCGGATCCATGCACAGGCGCCGAGGGTCCAATCCTCTGGTCCAGGCCTCCATCACTTGCATAAAATACATTGTCAGCTTTTTGTGATATTTAAGAAGAATTATAAGAAGCAAGCAGGAGCGTGCTAGTGATGTATGAACTCTGCACAAAGTTACCAAAATCTACAGATGTATCTATGAGCGGATGCATGGAACTTATCCGAGGTTCGTACCATATTTGATGCAACAAACAAATTTAGACTAGAAACTAAACGTTATGTAATAGGTAATTAGTTTTAATTTAGTGCATAACTCTAGTGACAGCCCATTTCTCTTGGCTAATACCTTTTTTATTGTAATATAAATACTATGAGTTACATTTACACATATATATTTCACAAAATATTGTGTTTAAGGTCATCATTGTCACCTTATCAGAAAAGAGAAAACTTGCGTACCTGGAAACTTCGGTTATGGTTGTCACCAAGACACCACACGGCAGAACAGATGTTCTAGCACAACATTGCATGAAATTTCTAAAATTGTAGGTGTATTTAAATAAGATACTATTCAAATAATCTGAAAACCTTTTTGTACGGGTACCTGTCTTCCCAAATGTTAAGAATGTTGAAATGGGAAATCTTGTAGGTACTCTAAATGGATAATTAGAAAGTATATAAGGTATAAAAAAGAATATTCTATCTTTCCTTCGCGTTGTCGTGAAAATGTGTATTTTCTAAACTAGTGGATCAAAAATGCAAATAAGGTATTGAACTAATGTTACAATCGCAATTGCTAGAAAAGTTGAAGGATTAACTAAATTGATCATTTTTAGTCGTGAATTTGGCGGCGCTGATGTCACAACGGCCATCGTAGGTGACAGCCGTCTTACCAGCCCCCAGCGTTTTCTACATCATATAGACGTTGTAGCCACTTGGATCTGTATCGAAATGCGCAGTTTTAGATCGTTGTTAAAACCTGTAATTATGAATAAAGTATTAAAATTACATATTTTTTATCAGAAAAATAAACTTAAGGTACATCTTTCGCACATTTTGAACGGAATTCATATCTTATGGAAATACTCCAATTCGATTGTGAACTCAAACCAATTAAAGAAATGTTGGAGAAGGTTCAGAAGATATTTCTTAGATTTCTCTACCTGAGGGAGAATGTCTACTACCCTATCGACTTTCTATTGGGCACGAACCGTCTAAGGTCAGAAGAGACATGCTCATTGTAACACATTTTTTCGGATTGATCCGTGGATGGTTCGAAAACTCGACTATCATGGAGAGCATTAGTTTCTATGTTCCCGATGGTTATCTCCATCACCGACAGCATAGTTTCATCTCCCGACTTGTAGAACTAACTTGCCAATGGTCATGCCAGTCGGGAAAGCTGTATTGTTGTTAAATAGAATCACTTCGAATATTGATAGGTTTAACATCAATGAAGCACAATTTAGACGGCAAGCTTTGTTGCTGTTAGTTTAAATCTGCTTATCTTATCTTAAATATTTGCTCTCTTTTAAAAACGCTTTGAAATGTTCATTTTGTAATGTTTTTAAAATGAATAAATTGAATTGAAAAATTTTAGTTTTGGCGTCTTGGGGTAAGACGAAAAAAAGATTCATTTCCTTCGCTTAGCAGTAAATATGGACAGGATGTTTAGTGCATGCCTACTTTATAATTTTGGCATTTAAAAAGCAATATTTGGCTGCATCTTCCAAAGTTCTTTCATCTGGAATTTTCGTTTATTCTTTTATTCATAGTGTTGTCAAAAAAAGAGTAATTAAAAAAATAAAATGTTTCTCACTCTCGAGATAATGCTAATGTTTTTATTTTAATTGTGAAATATTGTAATTTATTCATCGCCATAAATCAAAATCAGTGTTTCAGAAAAATTATTCCATTGTACATTTCGACCATTTTTTACACATCGAATAAATGCCATTTAGGAATTTTCGACATAAAATTTGGTTTATTTTATTTCTAATTTATTTCTAGGAAAATATATAATTACAGACTGAAAACGAATTTCATAATTTAAAAAAATCATAGCATATCATATTTATCATATTTTAAACATTATGTTAACTGAGCTCGGATATACCTATATGAATACCGGAAACTTAAAAGGCTGTAAGTGCCAAAAATGCCTAAAACGATTTTATTTATTTACCAGCGAGTTCTCGACGTGCGTTGCTATGCCACTTAAAAAAAGATTTTTTTTCGCCCGTGCGTGTCCTTTCCGCCTTTTCCGCTTCCCCTTCCTCTCCCGCGTCCCCTTCCCCTCTCGCGTTACCACTCGCGTTTCCGCCTTCCCTCTCCCCACTCCCTTCGCCCTTGCCCTCTTCCCCCGTCCCGCGAATCCCCCTCCCGAGTTCCCCTCTCTCTCCTGGATTCGCCTCCCCCTCCCGGGTTCCATACATTCATTCGCGGTACATTCAGTTTTCAAAAAGCTCGCGTGCCACCTATTGCAATTTTTTATACAAATTTCATAATCCCAGAGCTCACCAGAATATAGAAACCATCGCTGGCAGTTACACATCAATTCCACAAAGTTTCATCGCAATCGGATGAACTGTCAGCAACGCATAATTTCATGATGCCAGAACTCACTATTGTATATAGTGAGAATTGCGGGCATGCGTACATCAAATCCCCAATAGTTTGATCGCAATCGGATGAATGGTTTAGCAGCGCATAGCATGCATACATACATACATACATAGACAGAAGCAAACATACATTTTCATGTTTATATATATATAGAAGATGGATAGCATATGCTAAGGCCAATGTCATACAGAAGGGTACAAGTGTCACTGATCGCTTAAATAATTCTGAAAAAATCCGGAAGATTGCGTTGTTTGTAAGTACCGAACGTCGTCGTTTTCCTTTAATAGGGTGCAAGTGCCATCGCCGCTCAGATGCTTTTAGGGCCCGTATATCAGTTGTCCCAAAGCTCGGCTTTGACGCAAAGTGAGGCTTAAGCCGGGCTTTGCACATAATCCGTATATCAGTCGTAAACCTAGAGTTGACCAATTTTAAACGTTTAGTCTATGATATTAATCGAGGATTTCTATGCTGAACCAATCTATTTTTGTTAATATCTATGGACTCTATGGTAAGTTTCAAACGTCAACGTCAAGTGTCAATGCTTCTTTCGAGGCTTTTATTATTTTCTGGTAAGTTAACGCACAATTGTGTACTTAAAAGCTTAATTAACTGTTGTTCACTGTAGTTTTCATTTATTTACTTCGATTTAGATAAATCATTAGAATTGACTAGTTGAATAACGAGTATGAAATTATTTGTTTACCTTTCTTTACGTGAATAATTTCAGAAATCAAAATACTAGAACACCGAACTTCGCGGAAGACGAGGGATAAAATTGCTGGTGGAGCTGGTCTCATCAAAGTATTCGCTCACTTTGGAGAATAAAGCGGCCAATGCGGTCAATTGGAATTGAATGAGCTTTTGAGAATTGAGAATTCAATTTCAACCCAATTTCCACGGCAGATCTATAGGAAAAAAGTGGGACAACACAACAATGAACATGAGGCGAAAATTTGCCACAAATAAAAAGTATCCTATCAGACAGGAGGGCCTGCTGTCGATGCAAGGTACACCCAGATCGATGGGAGTATAATGGGACTGTTGCCCACCCAGTCGACCGGAGTAGAATCAACAGTCCTCAAAGGTAACTATTATTAAGTATGCTTATTAATTAACCAAGGAATTTAGTTTTTAAATTTTTAGAATTCACAACTCTGACAGCCGTCGAAGGAACATTTCATTGATTGTTTAGTTTTAATGTTGGCTATTCAAAACTCCCTTGAGCAGCTTCCCTGACAAAAGCCCACCAGATTCAATTGTAATATGAAATACTAACTTATTATGTTTGTCATATCAATTGACTAGGTAGAGGATGAACGAAGAAAGGGTGCAAGAAAAATATATGGCACGAATGTGTTATGTGTTAATGTTAGAAGTACGTGAAGTAGAGAAGGTAGAAAAAGCCGAGGAAGACATGGCTTGATCAAGTACTCTAATACTTAAGTTGGACCACGTCAATCAATAGTCAGAATCACAGTACGGTATAATGTATGCACGTTTGGTGATTCATTCTCTGATATGACAGTTAGTTATTTACTTAACTTAAAATTGATTTGATCTCGTAAAAAATTCTGTTTCCATTTCTGATGTTCATGGCATGTTAAAAATTTGTCTATTTTACATCATTTGGTAAATTATATTACTATTTTTGTTTTAGCACTCTAAAATTGATCAGAATTGCAGCCAAATTACACCAAAACGATGAGAGCACTCATCAATCCAGCACGAGCTACCGGGGTTTGTAATATGTTGTTAATTTTTTTAAATGTGAATATCGCACAAGAGTCCCAACCTCTCCCTGCTCACTGAAACCAGTGAGATGGAATCTTCTGTGGGGTATGTTGTGCAGGGTAAATGGGATGGATATGTGAAAGAATTAGGGCAGAGGAAGGTATGGAAATACCTGACTTATCTGAAATGATCACCAAAGAAAGCTAAAGCATTTGAAGCAGGGGCAGTTCTAGACTTTTCGTAGCTGGAGTGGTTAGATTGAAAAATACCAATTGATAATGTTATAACAATTTTTTTTTTTTTTTCAAAATTTTAATCTTTTATATGAAAAGCAGGGCCACAAAATATCATACAAAAAAAAATTGAAATAAAAAAAAACATTTTCAACTAGGTACTACTGTTGTAAATATTTTTCAATCTTAGCACACTTGCTTACACACCACCTTGCCAGGACACACTGAACCCCAGATTCCTACCCACCCCTTAAATCCATTTCCTTCCCAGAACTCTCCTCCCCTTCCTTTCCTTAAAAAAAAGAACCCTCCACACAGCTTCCCCAAAGATGACGTAGGCCCTGAGTGAAATTATTTTCCTCAGTGCCTCCTGTGTGGAGCCCATGTAAAAAAAAAAACTTGCTCGCTGAAACGTCACAGACTGATTTCGACTGAAACGCCACTGATTTCAAATAGCATTTGGATTCTGAGTGGATGTATCACCAAGGTGATAGGTTTTTTAATTTAGAAAAGTTTTTATAATTGTGTTGTTTAATTTTATTATTTTCAAAAATACATTTTTAGAACTCATACAACAAAATAACCTGCATTATTAATAACATAATACAGAAAGGGTCGCATGGGTGTGTAGAGCGAATTAGCGAATAAAGGAGTGTTAGGAGAATAAACGTTGCAAATATGAATGGTAGAAGAAGTCGGCAAGACATTGCGAGTCAAACCATGTCAAGAATCAGAATAATTTATTTATTTTTATTTAAGTACATAAAACAGGCATGTTGCCCAGAAATTTATATACATGGATGATTTAAATACAGTATAATATAAGAGTATGTATGAATATGGACGAAGCAAGGAATTTATGCTAAGCCTGAGTTGTGCACGTTTGGCGATTCTTTCTCTCATATGACAGTTAGTTAGTTACTTACTTAACTTAAAATTGATTTGAACTCATAAAAAATTATGTTTCCATTTCTGGTGTTCATGGCACGTTAAAGATTTGTCTATTTTACATCATTTGGTAATATTACTTTTTTGTTTTAGGATTCTAAAATTGATCAGAATTGCAGCCAAATTACACCAAAACGATGAGAGCACTATCAATCCAGCACGAGCTACCGGGGTTTGTAATATGTTGTTAATTTTTTTTAATGTGAATATCGCACAAGAGTCCCAACCTCTCCCTGCTCACTGAAACCAGTGAGATGGAATCTTCTGTGGGGTATGTTGTGCGGGGTAAATGGGATGGATATGTGAAAGAATTAGGGCAGAGGAAGGTACGGAAATACCTGACTTATCTGAAATGATCACCAAAGAAAGCTAAAGCATTTGAAGCAGGGGCAGTTCTAGACTTTTCGTAGCTGGAGTGGTTAGATTGAAAAATACCAATTGATAATGTTATAACAATTTTTTTTTTTTTTCAAAATTTTAATCTTTTATATGAAAAGCAGGGCCACAAAATATCATACAAAAAATTGAAATAAAAAAACATTTTCAACTAGGTACTACTGTTATAAATATTTTTCAATCTTAGCACACTTGCTCACACACCACCTTGCCAGGACACACTGAACCCCAGATTCCTAACCACCCCTTAAACCCATTTCCTTCCCAGAACTCTAATTTTCTTTAAAAAAAAAACCTCCACACAGCATACCTAAAGATGACATAGGCCCTGAGGGAAATTATTTTCCTCATGTGTGGAGCCCATGTAAAAAAAAAAAAACTTGCTCGCTGAAACGTCACAGACTGCCACTGATTTCAAATAGCATTTGTATTCTGAGTGGATGTATCACCAAAGTGATAGGTTTTTTAATTTAGAAAAGTTTTTATAATTGTGTTGTTTAATTTTATTATTTTTCAATAATGCATTTTTAGTACTCGTATAACAAAATAACCTGCGTTATTTATAATATAATACAGAAAGGGTCGCATGGGTGTGTAGAGCGAATTAACGAATAAAGGAGTGTTGGGAGAATATATGTTGCAAATATGAATGGTAGAAGAAGTCGGCAAGACATGGCGAGTCGGGCCATCTCAAGAATCAGACTAATTTATTTATTTTTATTTAAGTACATAAAACATGCATGTTGCCCAGAAATTTATATACATGGATGATTTAAATACAGTATAATATAAGAGTATGTATGAATATGGATGAAGCAAGGAATTTATGCTAAGCCTGAGTTGTGTGACGGTCTGTCCTCTCTGCCCGCTGAAATTTAGGTTAGTTAATTCCTACATCACTTTTCAAATTTATCAGTTGACTTCAAAAGATTCTTAGGTTCTTAACACAAAATGGCAGGACGAAATGTTTATTTTGCATACATGTATGTAATAATATAAATTTTTTGAACAATTATGTTGCAAAATACGGTTCCATGCCAACTGAGAATAAAGTCAACTCAACACCTCCTTGAAAAGTCATTAAAAGCTATGAAAAAAATAATTTTAAATTAGCCGATAACCCTAACCTAACATAACCTATTTAACCAATTTTTTAAATATATTTTTTTATCACTCTAAATGGCTTATCTGAGATGGTTCTGAGTTGGTTTCATTCCGAGTTGTCCGGTCACCGCAAAATACATGGGTTAAAGCAACTGTTGGTATTTTCATGTACAACTTTTTATAATATTATATTCTTCTGTTCCAGCGAAAAGAAAATCTACCACCGCAACCACCAAGTGGAGCTCTTTGGCAGAATTTAAAATAAAAAAATTAACTTCAAATCTCCAAAATCTCTTCAAGGTGGAGGGCTTCAAGGCTAAACGCCAGGAAGACGAAAAAGAACATCTGCATTGCAGGGCCAAAACCTCAAAACCAAATGCAGGAAGAACACGAGGAGCACCTCCTCAGGATGGAACTGCTGATGAGGAGAAAAAACTTTAGAACTATTACTACTTCCATATGAAGTAATATTTGTACTTTAGTACACAAAAATAACAACATTAATAATTCAAATTAAAATACTTACCTTTTTTATTGTTTTTCAAGGTACATTCCCGTTAAACTGCAATTGTATTATGTAATCAATTATGACATACATAATACTATAACTATACAGATTGTCACAATTAACAAGCATGACAATATAACTCAACTTTATTTAGTAACTATTAGATAAAGTTGACTATTTCTTTGTTGTCGGTGATAGCTTTCACCTGAAATATATCCAGGTTTTGATCTATCATTATCTTAATGTCTTCATTTTGGAGTAGTCTGTTAAGAATTCTTTTGTGTAATTTGTTTGTATTCCTTTGAATATTACACCTGAATAAAGACATTTAAAAAAACACCCTGTTATACTTTCTCAGACAATTTTTTTTATTTTGATACATTATTAATTCACATTTTACAGTATGATAGTATATTGAGGAGGCCTGGGATAAATTTACAACTACTTTAATGCAAAAGATAAATAATTACACTAATATAAAACATGTAACCCCTGCCAACTTGAAACAATATCGGTGAATCTGAGATCAGCATCACAAATAGCTTGCACGTTGACAGAAAAGAAACCTTTTCGGTTCCGATAAATCTCGAGTTGCTTCCACCTAAAATAATGGTACACTAATGATTAGTCTGCACATTCATGAGTTGAATAAGGTAAGCAAGCAAAGGGGCGACATTTTTTTTTTATTTATTAACAATTTTTTTGGTACAATTGGTAAAATTTTGTAATACAAACTTTTTATATAAACAGTGTTAAAAAAGTAGAGAAATAATACAAATAGATTAGCAGATTAACCAAAAAAATCCCACATAGGCATCGCCAATTCGTGGGTATACTTATACAGAAATTTACTCATAAACATACAATATCTTTGTAGAAGATTAAAAAAAAAATAATTTAAATACATAAAAAATAGATTCAGTGTTTACTGAAATTCATATTCAAAAGACATGTTCATAAAGATTAATAAAAATTTGTTAAGTTACAGCAGATCAGGTGTTACAGCAAGTAAATGTTGGTGTCGATGGTATTTATCCAAGACTTTTAATACATTTTTATACTTGCTGTAGGTGGATATATTTTTACAATCAATTTCTGTAGCCTTATAAAAAGCATTATATATATTTGGTGTAATGTTTGTTGATATTGGGACAAGCAATTGGATAATGACGGTTAACTTACCGGAGGACTGAATGTGCCTGCAATCAAGAGTACCAATCACTTGGGGAAGCGTGCTATTGCAAAAAACCTTCTTTGTTTTTCTTTCAAACTTTCAGGATCATTTTTTAAAGTAATGAAAGCAGTTCTATCAACGTGCAATTGATTGTAAAACTATCCAAATGTGGTTTCTTGCGGTGGTTTTGTGAACTCGATTAAGTCCTCCACAGCAATCAGCATGGAGCCAGATGCTAGGTATCTGATTGTTAAAAGTATCTGGCGTTTTGGAGTGAGTGCTTTATTCCTGAAATGAAAACACACTATGTAGATAGGTATTTGCGTTGTTAGCTACTTTTTTATACCTTTTAAAAAGCATTTTCACTTACCAGTTTTTAGATTTGATGTCATCCCTTATCAAATCTAGCAAGCAATTTACGACCCTTTTGGAGAGACGAAACCTGTTATGAAATTCAATTTAATCCACGCCAGGAAGTCGTCAGCCCTGCTTCTATATATTCGCACTTTGCGTGGCCTGTTTAAATGTTATACGAAATTATCGACATCTAAATCCTCAACGCTCGAAGAAAGCTCAAACTCCATGCTGTTGGTTATTTTATTCCTAAAATGTAATTTACGTACGTAGCAAATGCATATCGAAATCGAACCATTGTCAAATGTCAAATCTGACAGATGTGTTATTGCCAATAGCGCCACATCGCGTCCAGAAATGGAACTATTCTGCGGCTTAAGCGGCCGATTTGGTCGGTTTAAGTTGAGCGAGGAATGTGCTCCTTAGCAGAAACTGATATACGGGCCCTTAGTATCAAAATGGGTGACAACAAGCCAGTTTCTGCGCAAGGCGGTGGCATAAAAAGGCGTAAAACTGGTGATAAGAGTATTCAAGTGGCCAGAAAGAAGTTAAAGGATTCTGGACAAGAATGTACTTCATCTAATAGAAATTTGTTTCCTGCAAAACGTCCCCCGAATAAAGAGATTGGTGCATTGTTTTAATCTCCAACGGTTTTCTCTGTTAGGTGATCTATCACTCGATAAGCGCTAGTGATGCGCTGACTTGTAATTTTCTGTCTATACCAAGAAATTCAAACAGAATATTTAAATAGAAATTAAATTTTAATTATTACTTTTTAATTGTGCATAAGATACCGACATAAGCTTAAAGATAAATATGCAGAGGCAAGCCTCATCCAATAAGTACATTTCTTTTAAATGGGTTGTTAGGCTTGTTTTTTACATTTTAATTAGATTAGTAGAAATAAGGGTTTGTCCATTCCGAAAATTAAAAATAAACACGGGCAACGGACATTCTCTTATCTTGTCCCCACCATATTTAATAAGATGCCAATGAACATAAAAATCGAATCCAATTGCACCACCACCGATCTCAAAAAACAGTTAAAAAATGGCTAATTGATCAAAACTTTTTAAATGGATATTGTTTATAATCTTATGTATAAATATGACTATCAGTAATTTGTCTGTGTTGTGTCTGTCTATCTGTATATTTTATGCCTTTGTATTGTAGTAACTTAAAAGTTATTCTTCTGTATCTATTTTGCTATTGTGTAATATTGTAATACTTTGTGCTTTAGTGTTTTATTAATATTGTTAAATTGACCTGCTGACAAACTGCTTTGGCAGTTTAGCGGGTGCTTAAGATGGAGAACAAAAAAAGGGGAAAAAAAGATCTAAAAACTAATTTATAAAAAAGGTTCTTAGTTTTATTAAAAAATAAGGAAAAACTAACCTTAAAACCTACTTATCACTATGTCGAATCGTAAAGTGAATGTGAAGATTTTGTCAAAAATTAATAAAAATACTTTATTTTGTTTTTTCTGGACAATGATATACGGCCCAAAAATACGTGTTCCTTTTTGTAATAAGGAATAAGTATTTTTGTGCCGGTTCAGGAGTAAGGAATCAATGATACTAGTTCCTTATAGCATTTGAAATACCGGTAGAACAGAACCGGTAGAAGGACAGCATTCCCACATGACACCTGTGATCTGTAGATTGCAATCGGGGAATTTATCAAATTGTAATAAGATTTCGCTGGTTCCATGACAGTTGATCCCCCGACTGTTGGCCCCCGGTCATACTTATGTATATTTTTATTTTATTTATTTATTTATTTAAACGCCCATAGGGCTTTTACATAAAGTGCAGTACACGTTTTTGGTAAAGTATAGGAAATAACAAAATATAATATAAACATAATATAACTGTAAGAAAAAAAATAAAGATAACATAAGATATAAGAAACTAAACATAGATATCACTAGATATGACACAAAGCAGGTAAAATAGAATATATGGTCACGTAAATTAATGTGAGACAGTTATTTTAATTATATTGATATTAATTGGGGGATCAACTGTAGGGTCACCGGTTTTGCTCTGAAGCCCTTCTTCAAAAGATATTTTTTGGATAGTGTCTGGACACCCTGGACACCTTGGCGCAGTGGTTAGCGCGTTTGCCCGTAAAGCGAGAGGTCCTGGGTTTAAGTCCCAAGGTCCAATATCTTTTTCTGTTTCCAGATTTTCCATTGAGTTTCGCTTATATTGTCCTCAGTTAATTAGATATTTTTTGGATGTGTGATAGCAAAAACGTGATACAGGTCGCCTTTTCTGCTGTCATAAACACAGGATTACAATTTTTCATTGCATAAAAAGAGCAAAAAGGTTTTATTATTTCATTTCAGAAACAGGAAGGATAGAGCCAGTGAATTTCATCAACAAGTGTTACTGGTTTGCTAATGTGCGTTTCTTAAAAAAAAAACAAAGAAATTATCTAATGAAATCAGTAAACAAGGCATGATAATTAATAGTTTGACGGATTGCACATTAGTACCCTTCACACGCAGAGTTCGGAGCGGGACGTGCCCCGCGCCACTTCAGGCCGCCGCGCAGAAAAGTAAAGACCGAAAGTAAGATAACGGTTTACAGCTCAGTTCACTGTGAAACTTTTCTGCGCGGCGGCCTGAAGTGGCGCGGGGCACGTCCCGCTCCGAACTCTGCGTGTAAAGGGTACTATTGATTCTGATCACGGAGATCAGAAAACCGGTCCGCATAAGTCAGGCGTAATGTTATATATAAGATAACATTATGCAATGAATAGTTTTCTCAAACAAACATAAATATTGAAACAGCTATGTAGAAAGTAAATATCGTCTTCTCTCACAGGCACCATTCGATTTATTTACTCAGTTTTTTCTCTCAAATTTACGTAAATTGACAAAATATCTAGACTCCCTCTAAATTACGACATCCGAGGTAGTCGGTTAATGTTGCGTATACATTTGCGAACTCAAGCGCGAGCCGGGCCACGAATTATGGGAAAGCGTACGAAGCGTCTTTTCGAGTGTATTGCAATTGCTTCGATCCTTTCCCATAATTCGCCTTTCGGTTCGGTCCAAGATGTTGTATACGCGATTCCGCGACTTTTCATCTCGCGACTTTTCATCCCGCGGCTTTTCATCCCGCGACAAAATATCCCCGACAAAATATCTTCCTACAAAATATCCTCCTGCGAAATATCCAACGACAAAACATCACCCAACAAAATATCTACTAAAACCTAACCTAACAAAAATGGGGCAAAAATAATAGACAATAAATTATTGTTATCTGTATTATATTTTACCTATTTTACTATTTTTGAACAATAATTTATTTTCTTTATAGGATGTCTGTATTATTTTTGTCTCATCTTTTGTTATATTGGGGATGTTTTGTCGGGGATTTTTTTGTCGCGGGGCGAAAACATTACCGTGTACACAGCCTAAGATTCTCCATTATGAACCTGGAGGTCGCGAGTTTGAAATCCGGAGTATGCAAATATATTTTATTTTATTTAATCGTGTTACTTCACATTTAATTTTAAAAAATACTTGCGGCACGTTCCAGAGCTCTAGAGAATCTCAGTATCGTCCTTGTAGATGATTGAAACATTGCTTGAAAGTCGTTTAGCCGTGTTAGGTGATCTGAATCGCCAGGTAGGTACTTTCACACCTTCCTCTGACCTATCTCCTTCCCCTCCCACGCTCTTCACCCTCACAAAATGTACATATCCCAATTGAAAATGCCGTGGTCTCACTGCCTTCTGTTAGCAGGGAGCACCCTTCTGCGGGTATCACATTAAAACAACTGTAATTCACGAAATAAACCATTTGAAGTGGTCACCGTTGAAAAGAAAATTTGAGATTCCATCAGATATATTCTACAGATATATTGAAACAACTCATCAAAGTAACATATTAACTCTACAAAATACTTCAAAACACTTTTTATTATACTCTTAATACGCGCAATCCGCATCATAATACACCGGCGGAAATTCCGGAGGGGAGAACTTCATTCAGTTGGTCGCCCTAAGCACGGTTGTGGAAATCAACTCTAAAGGATGGGCGAGGAGAGACTGGGTCTGTAATGGACAGGGACGCCTGGAGGCACCTTATCAAAGCGATGTTCCTGACCCAAATACCCGATGGAGACGAATTAGGTTTTATATCTTTTAAAGCAAATTTTTTCATTAAATGTTTCCTATTCTGAATGAGAATTGAATGTAAATCCGTTATGGAATAATCCGCCGTTCTAGTTCACTTTCCCCGCAGTCAACTGAGACTCCGACACCAGCCACCAACTCAAACCACTACCACCAGCCCTCCTTTCACCTCTGCCCGCCCGGCGGCACCCGCCACCAACCAGCGAGTAGCCACCAATACCACTACTAAATACAACACTGGTAGCCATCGTCGTCATCGGCCAGGGGCGGGCTCGGGAAGCGGGCTACCTGAAATCTTACCGGCCCTGCTTGTAGTCTGGAAACTTTGTGATATACCGATTAAATTACAGCGTTTCTACTCGTATCATAGAATAAAGAAGAACACAAGAAATGCCTTGTTGGGCATGTTGTCAATTTTATTGGCTTAAAATCGAAGATGACTTGTTAAGAATTCAAGACAAGCGAAAAAATACGTATACCTTTAACACATACACCAGAAAATTATTTTATTTCTACGTTTGAAATGTGTATTTATGTTATTTAAATTTCAAAGGGTTAATCATGACAAATAAAGACAGATTTCATTATTTTTTAAAGTTTTGCGATTTTCTGTTTAAAAAAAAAGCACAATATACTAAGGGGCCATCCATAAATTACGTCACACGAATTTCGTTACTTTTTGACCCCCCCCTTAAGGTGTGACGTAATTTATGGATGGCCCCTAATTAACTAACTGGATTAACTAACATCCCGCGGTTTTTCAGGGTTGTGCGCCAGTAATTTACTAACAAAATGGCGATTCGTAAACATTGTTTGTGAGTGATTTGTCATCTGCGGCCCGTATTATTGACTTGGTTCCATGCCAACTGAGAATAAAGTCAACTCAACACCCCCTTGAAAAGTCATTAAAAGCTATTTAGCCGATGACCCTAACCTAACGTAACCCATTTAACCAATTTTTTTATATATTTTTTTCTACTAAACTCTAAATGACTTATCTGAGATGGTTCTGAGTTGGTTTCATTTCAAGTTGTCCGGTCACCCATTGACTTATGTGCTTACGTAAGTATTGACATATATGATATTAGTTACTTATATGCTTTAAATTATGAATAATATAAATCATCGCCAACTCTGCTCTCATGAGTTTTTTAACGAGTTTTTTTCTGTTTTTTATTTCCCAGTCCACCTCTGCGGCCATCTGCAATAATAATTTACCATCACCACACACAGCGTACCATGCACAGACTAACATATATTTAATACGATATGTTATGCAACACAACACAGACAGCTAACAGAACTGCTAACTCTACCGGTAACTCCAGCAAATACGGTAAAGAAACAGACTAAGCTATGGATACCATGCATGTATCATCATACCACAGTTTATAGGTCCTACTTACTGGCTTATTTAATCGACTCAACGCAATGTGAAACCATAGCCATTGCGTTTAGAGAATTTTCTTTATTCAGAGATGACGAGCGCAATTCGATATAATATAATTAGATATCCTATCGTATTTCAAAGATTAATTCATCAAGTCTTACGTGCTAAAAGTAATTAGTTTAGATATTGCGTACATTAGGTGCTAGAAATAGGGTTGAGAAATTGAACGTAGGTAGTTCGTAACTGCTAAACCTGGACAAGTGCGATTCAACCCCACGGTTGAATTTGGCAGCTAATTATGGTCTGGAGCCTTAAAATACCTGAATAAAAAACGGCGGTCCATTTGATTGATTCTCTTATCTTAAAAAACGGATTGCGATCTTTGGAGAACAAGCGTCGGGAGGAATGATGTCCATGTTCTGCCGGTAGTTCAATGGAAGATGCTCCGAGGAACCAGCGTCATGGATTTGTGCATTGTCGACATTTGCCACACGAGAACGGGTCTTTTCTACAACTCGTTCTTGAATTCAACAGCTTGGCTATGGAACTATTTGCTGGCCTCTGTGTTACCCTCCTACAACAGTTTCACTCCTTCCCATCCACAAAAAGACTCTCCGCACAATTTATGGAGGGTATTTGACCGTTCTTAAGTGTAAGTGTGTATTTTATGGTCCCCGATCCTGTCGAATCATCAGGCGGAACTCAATTCAGGCAGTATTGGCAGTGATGATGGTATTCTTGAATTGGCGTAATCTGCGCCGTAAGCTTCCAATGCGGTGGCGGAGAAGTACTCTGAAAGAGTGCACTCATCACTCCAGGAACATTTCCTTGACGCTACAGTAACTCGGTAGGCGGAATAGTTAGCGATAAACGATCATTGTAGCTGACTTATCATCTATTAGTATTTGAGTGGGTGATTATAAAAGTTATTTAAAAAGTGGAGAAAGAATTGAAAAGTTGCGAGAAAAAAAATAGGCAATACCTGACTACATAAAATATACAGGGTGTTAAGAAACGTACTTGAATTACTTTAACCAGTGATTCCTGACACAATTCAAACCTATTGGTGAAATTCGCACGGGGTACTTACACCGGCTGATAGCTGCCCGGCTGACAGCCGTCAAGGAGACAAAAGTGTGTTGTTTGGGAGTCTTCCTATCGTAACGCGACTGTCAACACCATACCGTTTTTATCGTGACACAAATCGAGATTCGCAAGGTGAAAATACCGCAATATTTCCCTTAATCGCTACAAAACTGACCGTAACTACCTGTGGTTCATCCAGACGCAGAATAGCTAAATACCGACCACGAGGGTTCCCATTCCGGGCAAAATCGCCAATCTATCGTGAGTAAGTACCCTTGCGATTTACCTTTGCTATTTGATTCAGAAGACATACCATATCGAGATCCACAGGCATAGTTCTCGCATAGAGTGAACATTCAGCTTCTCTCTAACCCTTATAAGGTGGTGCCATCAGCGCGCCCGTCTTATTCAATTTGAGTGTTTCATGATTTTAGAGGCAATTTGGGCAATTATTTGTGAGTAAATAAAAACGATAAAAAAATAATTTTTCTAAATCTCTCATAGAAATATAATGAAATATAAAATAAAAAATTAAGAAAAAATCATTTTGGTAGGTGTAAATTTAAAACACAAATTACCTATTTACGGCGGAACAAAACTTTGTCGTTTATTCATTAAAATTACTACCCAAAAATGCATTTTCAACAATGTTTTATTTTTTATTTTATTTTACTACATTTATTTTTTGTAAAATAAATACAGTAAAATTATTTTTTTAATGTTTTTCATTTACTCGCAAATAATTGCCCAAGTTGCCTCTAAAATCATAAAACACTAAAATCTTTAAAGGCCTCTAATTTAAAACAAAAATCAATAAAGTAGCTCACATCCGTACTAGATATTTGATGTTTCCATGCCAACTGAGAATAAAGTCAACTCAACACCTCCTTGAAAAGTCAATAAAAGCTTTGAAAAAATTAATTTTAAATTAGTCGATAACCCTAATCTAACGTAAACTATTTGACCAATTTTTTATATACCTATATTTTTTATCACTCTAAATGATTTATCTGAGATGGTTCTGAGTTGGTTTCATTACGAGTTGTCCGGTCACCGTTTGATATACCTTTGATAACAAAAATAATTTTTCAGCTTTATTGGGTATTTTGATCTCAAATCCAAATTTAAGATTTGTATGAAACTGGCCGAAATGCGTCGCGCATACGTTCCTCTTAACATTTTTTATTTCTCAGTTATATTCCTCAGTTAACATTCTCTTACAGATAAAGCCATTTTCGGTGGCTAGATCTGAAAAGCCAGGAACGTCTCAATCATCTACTTCTCCGTCTCCTTTCTCACACACTTCCTTCAGGCCGACAACAGGAATCACAACTGCTAAGTCCCAAAGAATCAATAAAACCAACTAAGAAAAGTCCACAGGAATCAATCACGCAGCTAAAATATCTTCCGCTCCGAAGTAAATATAGGTAATCAGATTGGATTACATCATAGATTCCGATAAAAATCCTCATTTTTTTCAACTAGTCAGAATATACAAATAAAATAAAAAGATTTTAAAGGTTACTGGAACAATCGAAATGGAGGCTTCGATTGCAAGCTAACCACAATGATAATTAATCAACAACCAAAAGTTTGCAATACGCAATCAAGTGTGGAGTATTTATTAGGTTGAATTCACGCAATTTCCTGTCGAAAGATCTTTAGTACATAATAATTGGTTTTGCGGATGTGAATGCCATTAATCATAAGTGCGTACCATTATTTAATCAAATAGAAATGTTTTGTAGAGCATTATTAATTCCTAAATTACACATATTAATTTAGTTACGTGGCTGTGGTTAGAATACTCTCACTAAAGTAATCACCTCCTAAGGTGTTATTGCATACTATAATCTCGATTTGTCTGTCCGAATGTCTATAAGCTCCGCGTTTGGAAATACATTTAATTTAATTAATTTTCTTACGTATTATTTATATGTTTCATGGTAAATTAGGTTGGATTTTTGTCTGATGTTTTCAATTATGTAGGCGGATATGGTACCGCCGCCCCTGAACTGTTCATTGATAACCGACACCTCTGCTGTTGGTCACCCAAAGTGGTTCGCCACGTTTAGTGACTTAACGGAGATGCCCGAGTTCATAGAGTGAGGGTTGTCTGTTTCTTGGCGGCGGATGCAGCATCTGCCCACCAGCTGATCGGGAGAGGAAGGGTTGAGGTAGACCCTTGACGTTTTCAACAGGACTCTCATGTCCCAATGTCGCAAAATCGGTAGGATGGATTCATAAGTCTGTCACACTGACCACCAAATTCCTACCCACCCCTCATACCTTTTTACTTCTGAGAACTCCTAATCTTCATTTTATTTTTTAAAAAAACCTCCACGCATCCCCAAAGATGACATAGGCATAAGAGAAATTATTATCATCAGGGCCTTCTGAGGAGTTAATGTAAAAAGATATTTTCAAAACACATACATACCATGTATGTCGATACAAAAATGGTTTGACATTCCAATATGATAGCTATTACCACATTATTTATTGCCCATCATACAAATACAGATTTTTGAAAAAACATTTTTTTTTAATTATACGATTGTGCCATCCCAGCCAGGAGCAAACCTTTCCCGGTGAGATCGGTACACCAGGAGAACATGTGCATGACTGGTTTATTTATGACATGTGCCCTGACGATAGGGAGGAGGTTGGAGTTTCGACCGGTATACATGGCAAGCTAATAAGCCATATAGACATTTAGGATGGGCAGAAATAAAGAAAAAGATTGAGCGTCAATATTTTGTTTTCCTTTCTTTATTTATTTATTTATTTATTTATTAGAAATATTCACAGCACGAGTAATCAATGTTTAGTCGTTAATAGACAGAAATGCTTGTAGTAATAATAGAAATAATGATAATCAAAATTAAATATAAAACGTAGTAGTGTCAAATATAATACATAACCTGTAGAGAAAGAGAAAAAAGAAAGAAAGGGTATGACAATAAAGCAGCTATATAACTGTTCTCCACGAAGTGTCACGGTAGGATTTTGATAATTTGTTTTTTGAAATATGTTAGATTGTTTGCGTAGATATCTACATGGTCACATTCATTGGTATTATATAGATGACACATTCGAGACAGTGGATTGAAGTATGCAATATTGTTATTAAATAATTCAAGATGGAATATTTTATGACTCCTTAAATTACGTCTATTAGGAACTTTAATGTGAATATTGCTCAGACAATGAGTGGTTTGAAGTTTATCATGAATAATTTTGTATAAATTAATGTCTGTATGTAATAATTAATAACTTCATGTCTTCTTTTCGGCTGTTCTTGTCTTTTTCTGGCTCTTCTTGGCTCTTCTTGGCTCTCTGAAGTAAAATATATTCAAAGCACTAGGTAATGCCTTTTAAACATTTTTTTAGAAGTTATGATCTACCCAATTAACCGGTTTAGCCATAAAATAGCAAACATTACCTTCGTACAATTTCATTCAAGCCTTTGGTAGTGTCATTGACCGTCAATTCAAATAAAGGCAATCAGCGACAACGAGTCCGAAACAGATTATAAAAGGCAATTAATATCAACAAGTTTAATACATACTTCTTGCCAGTCTACCAAGTCACTTTGTACACATCACAATCAAGTTACAACAACAAACTGCCTTACAATCCGATTCTAACGGAGAATCTCGTGAGCACTTTCCTGTTAGTATATCCGGCCCAAGTTTAATGTTATCTGTATATATTATTGTATGTATGACTTGATTGAATGTTACTTGTTTATTGCTTGCGGCTTGCGGCGACATTTGAATGCAACCTTTATATTTGTGCAGATATTATATAAACATTGAGGATCTGACATTTGTCAGCAAGCAAATTATCTGAATTGTAAGAAAAGTTCTAAATATCACATTTTTATAGTTATCTTGTGGTTACTCCCCGGCTTCGCCCGAATTGTGTTTTTTTTTAGAATAATACCTCTTTACCATTAAATAATACCTCTTTACCTTTACATTTGTATAAATGTTTTTTTTTTATGTGAATACCGCACAAGAGTCCCAACTGCTCCCGTCTGGAGCCAGTGAGACTATGGCTTCCCCAATCGGGGTATGTTGTGAAACTGAAGGTAGTGGGGAGGGGAAGGAGATGGGGAAGAGGTAGGTCAGATCTGGTCACCAAACACGGCTTAAGCCATTTCAAGCAACGTTTCAATTTTGAATGGCGGTCTTACACTAGGGCGATACTGAGAGTATCTTCCACTCTGGAACGTGCCGCAAATATGCTATATATTATTTTAAATGAATAAATTGTGAAATAACACAAATTAATCAAATAAAATTTATTTGCCACGCCGGGATTCGATCCCGCGATCTTCGGAATGCGAGTCCAGAACCTTACCGCTGGACTACGCCGGCCGCCTAGTGTGTTACACAGGCTGTGCAACTATCGAAAAGAATTGAATTCGTACCCGAAGGATTTTAACCGACGATTCCTGTGCATATATAGAAAATAAACGGTAGATGTAATTTTGCTGTCCGATGTTATTATTTTTTCAATTTTGGAGATGGGTAAGGGCCGCCTCGGGAACCATTTATTGGATAACCTCTGCTGTAAGGCACCCCAAGTGCAGATTCGTTACTTAGCAAGGGTGCCCGGGTTCATGGAGTGAAGTTTTTCCAGGTCTTGGCGGCCGCCGTCTGCCCACCTCCCGCGTGGTGGGTAGAATCGAGAGATATTGATTGAGGGAGGTTTCCCAAAACTTCATTTCCTTTATTTTCTTAAAAAAACCCTCCACACAGCATCCCTTAAGATAACATAGGCCCTGAGGAAAATTATTTTCCTTAGGCCCTCCTGTATGAAGCCAATGCAAAAAAAAATATATGACCGAAATTTATTACTCCAAGTTCGCTCAGGAATCGCTGGTTAAAATCCTTCGGGTACGAGCTGTAATATCCTGTTTAGATATTTTAGCTCCGTAGCATAGGTTTAAATGGTTGTATTAGCATCGAAATTCCTGAAAGAATGTATTGGGTAAATTTCATCATGTCAGAGCTCACCATTTTTGGTATTAGCTGCTTCAGAAAATTTAAGCAAGCATTTTATTTACCTACTATTGCATTGTACCTCCTAGCAAAAACATACAAAAAATCTCTAATCGGTGCAGTTTTAAAACAAGCGAAGACGAAACGTTTACCTACCTAAAATTCCAGTATATAATAAACGAGTATCTTATAGAATTAAAAATATTATTAGACATTTTCGTTACTACCCGCATATAATTCATACACTAATCCTCCTGTTGTACTGCTTGCATTACAAATTTACAAATTGCGTTTTTTTTGTCCGGTATGCTTTTATATTTAAATTAAAGAAATGTCGTGCGAACATGCTGCACGACCATCATCGTGCAGCGTCCTCTTAAAATATATCTAAGAAACCACTTTTTTCAAAGATATTGGTACAAGTTAATCGACTCTCGCTTTAAAAAGTAAAAACAACACCAACCGAGCATCGCATCGCACACCTAATAAGGGGGTCGTTTTTTACCGATATTATTTATTATGATCGATCATCGTACTGCCTTACGTGAAGTAGGAATTATATTTTTATAATATTATGGTAGTGACCTCTTTTTGATTGGGCAACATGAGCCACTAACCAATGAACGCTATTATATTTACCCTGACGATTCACGGTAACGGCATCGTGACGGCATAAAAAGGCAATAAACGTACGTTCCTCATCTTGAGCTCATGCTGGAGCTCTTTCAAAAGATGAGATACACAATGTACGTAGATCTGTTCTCTCCAAAGGAAAAAAGTCATCATTTTCTTGCATCTGTCTCACACACCGTACCGTGGCGTCTTCGCAGACCCCTACCAATACTAACTAAGTGATGATGATTTTGAAAGTATGGAATGTAGTTTTTTTTTATTATTATTCATCTTTATTAATTTTAGAATTAAATTTATTTTGTCCTATTATGCCTATCTCAATAGGAAAACTTGTGTTGAGAGGAGGCGCTTAACATGAGCAGTTTATAATAACAACACATACAAAATACAAATAATTTCACAATATTACAAGTAACAGATAATCATCAACGTACCATTGAAAAAATAAATGTAAGTTAGTTTTGATAAAATCTTTGATGTTGGATCTGTTTTAGCTGGTAATCCAGGACTTGGTGTCAGATTTATATTAAAAATACATTGTGTTTTGTCTAATTGCCAATGGAAGTTTATTATATAGTTTTGTATCAAAGTATCTTAAATTTCTTTGGCCAAAAGTTGTTTTAGCAAAAGGGATAAGTAGGAGGTTATGCCCTTTGGTTCTAGTATCTCGAGAAGTTTGTACATTTTCAAAGATAGATACAAAGATAATATTGAAGTGTGAGTGAATTCCGAAAATTCAAAAACGCCAAATTTGTATTAATACGTTAATTTGACGTTTTCGAATGCGTCTGCACGGTTTAATTTAAGAACCCAGTTTCGAGAGCATGTTGGCGCCACGCCGTACGCGTCGCGCAACAAATAACATATGTGTACGTGAAATTTCAAACAAAGCTACCGATGTAATTCGGTTTTGAATTCAAAAATTCGTCGCAGAACGTCGCCACTTTCATCAGCAGGTCGGATGGGAACGTGTCCCCCCTAGGTGTAAGTGCTATGATTTTGTTAATATGTAGTGTCTCTCCGGATATGGAAAGATTATAATACGACGGTAATAATAGACGGTAATAGTTGTATCAAGCGGCTATATATTACATACGATGTTATTGCCTGTCTCGGTTACTTTTTAACGGGGACTATCACTCGATGACAGTAGATACGAGGAACAGGCATTTTTGAAACCAGTTCCTATTGAATTTACAAAATGATAACCAACACTAACTGGGCGAAGCCGAACCAAAAGCCGCCCGCAGGACCTAGCAGTAAAAAACCTGCGTAGCGGGAAAGCGGGTAAACAGAAAACCGCCGATTTTAGTCCGATTTTTTAGCAAAACTCGTCAAAGTATCTTCCGGCTCTCCACAGGTTAAATAAATATCACAAATCTGCGCTCTAAAAGTGCTCTATTATTAATTTTTAAGTGTAAAACTTCATATGATTAGTTCCACAACACATTTCGTTTTCGTAATTTACAAAAGAATTTCGTAAAACTTTGTCTTGTACCTCGGGCGAGGCCGGGTTGTAAAACTATCAATTTGATTGCTACTTTAGACGGGCTAAAGCACACAAAACAAGCAAGGCTATAAACATTGTTTAATTTCATTTGTTCAAGTTAATCGGCTGTTTTATTACAACAATATCCGGTTTTCTAAACGTAATTTGCAATCTGAAAATATATACCACATCCATGAGATTTTATCGACGTTTCGACATCACAGATATTTTTTAGTCTATTATGAACAACTGGCGGTCCGTTTAATAAAATCCTCTGTCTTAACAAACGGATTGTAATCTATAGCTTTAGATCGTAAGTGTGCTATCCTTGTTTTACCGGTATTACAAAAGAAGATGCTACGATGAACTTGCGTCATTGATCCCTCCGGCACCGGTGCATAGACGGGAAACACGCCAAACGCGTGCCCAACGTAAGTAAACGGTTGACTTTTGTAACTTGACAACTTCTTCGACTCGTTTTTGAGTTCATCAGCTCTGCTGTGGAACGACTTGCCGGCCTCTGTTTCCTCCCTCCTACAACACGGTTCTCTTCAATACCCATGTTCACTCCTTCCTCTTCTCAAAAAGACCCTCCAAACACAGAATCTTTAAGATGACGTAGACACAGAGGGAAATTATTTTTAGTTAATTAATGTTAAAAAAAAAAAAACATTTTTGGGGATGCTGAGTGAAGGGCATTTTTAGAGGAAAGGATGGAGAGGGAGTACTGGGAAGGAAAAGGTGTGAGGGATGGTTAGAAATCTGAAGATTAGTGTGTCCAGGAGTGGCGGACGTATGAATCAATCCCTGCTACTCCGGTGCAAGACGATGGGTCGACGGAGTCCTACTGGAGAATTCAAACAGGTCTTCCTTAACCTATTTAAAATGGCCTGAAAAGCAGCAAGAACATAAACAATAGTTGTTTTTTTCAGCAAAGCGCAACATCCACTACTGTGTGCTTTATTAGTTGGTTAGTTACTGGTTCTGATAGTCCGGTAGTATATATAGTGTGTGTACTTAATATATTATGAATGGCTTACTTCCTAGCTAGTGCCCCCGATACTTACTTTCATACTACTTACTTACGATAAACTTACTTTCGTTAAGAATTAATTACTGTTCGTGAATAAGTTTATATCCGGTGAACGGTTAATCCGACGATCAGACAAATGCGGAGGATGTTGTTAATGGTCAACTAAATTATTCCAAAAACTTATTTCCCTTATTCCAATAAATAAATATATATTTTTTTTAATAAAGATTTTTCCCGGTTACCATTAGCCTGATGGGTTTCCATGGTCACTAACATTAAAAGTGACTCGAAAAATGTCACTGAAATTATTATGTACCTACCTGGTGAACAATAAATAAAAATTATAAAAAAATGCTAATAAACGTCAACTAAAATTGGGTATTCAAAGAAAAATATATAACAATTTGCATTTTTTCATCGAATCAAATATAGTAGGCGGTCACTAACATTACCCCCATTGGGATTTAGTTCTATTTCTGTAATTTCTGCAAATTACTAATTACGATTATGAAAAAAATGGAACTAAAAATCTCACACAAAAAAATGTATGGTGAAATTTGTTTTAATAGGTAGATGGGTTTTAAATTTAGATTGATATAAATAAATTGTCGCGTCTGGTAGATTTAAATCCCTCTTTTCAATCTATTATTTTGTTCTGTATCTCATTCTCTATATCTTTATAGTCATGTACATCCAATATCGATAGCGTTCTGAAATATATAATTAAACCGCACATTCATAATTGGACGGAGTTATGCAAGCGTCGGACAATCCACAATTTCGTAAAAACACAAGTCAATATCCGACATTTAAATATATTAAAAAAATATTTTATACAATAATCTACATCGCATTTGTAGTCGATTTTTGTGATGTCCCTTTCTCTGAACCTTTAAAAAGATTAGTACTGGACCGTACTATGTTATTTGATTAAAAGATTCTGGTCCTTTGAAATCACAGTGACTGTTTATTATTATTACGCACAATACAAATAAGGACACACGTCCTTTTTTTATATGAAATACCGCACAAGAGTCCCAACTGCTCCCGTCTGGAGCCAGTGAGACTATGGCATCCCCAATTGGGGTATGTTGTGAGGCTGAAGATAGTGGGGAGGGGAAGGAGATAGGGAAGAGGAAGATGGGGAAGTACCTGGCTATTCAGATCTGGTCACTAAACACGGCTAAAGCCATTTTTTTATTATTTATTTTTTTTATTTTATTAATCTATAAACATAGGGTTTTACATAGGGTTTAATTGATGCCTGTCTCACTAGGATTTACCTGTGTTGAGACAGGCTTAGAGGTACATATTTAAAATTACAGGAATATTTTAAGTTATATACAAATTCAATTGAATACTATAAAAATGGAAAGGTGATTGGAAGTGTGGGTAAATACTTTAAAGAGAGTTATGTAAATGTAGGAAGAGATGATGTACAGTAAATGATGATGTATAGTAAATCCTGTCAAATCTATTTATGGGATTGATTAATTAATTTGACATGATTCTATTTTTAAATTATTTTACATGGATTAGGTCGTATGCAAATTGTTTACTGTCTATTAATGATTTACTTTACAGATGTTTGCAGTAGTGTGGCGTCCAATACTAACAATCCATTTCTTTACGTCTTGTTTGAATTTAGTCAAGGATTCAGTATGTCTGATTGTAGCTGGTAGTGTATTGTATAGTTTGCAAGCTATGTATTTGAAGTGTCTTTGTCCAAAGGTAGTTTTGGAAAAAGGAGTTTGGAGAAGTTCTTTGTTTTTGGCTCGGGTATTGTGCGTTGTTTGTGTTGTTTTGTATGATGTTTTGTTGTTTTTGTGTAAATTAACTAATATGGATCTTGCGTAGAGTTGTTTAATGTCCATAACGTTGAAAGTATTGAAGATCGTATCAGTGCTGGTAGTAAGAGGCAGTTTAAGAATAATTTTTATGATAAGTTTTTGTGCTTTAATGATGGGGTCGAGGGCACTGGAATAAGCATTACCCCAAGCTAAAATTCCGTATTCGATGTGAGATTGGCATAGTGAGAAGTACACTGTTTTTAAAAGTTTTAAGTCAAGGAAGTTGCGTGTTTGTTTGAAAAAGTATATAGATTTGCGAATTTTGTTTGTAGTGTTATGTATATGTTGCTTCCAATTTAGGTGTGTATCAAAGGTTAATCCTAAATATTTGATAATGTTTACTTGTTCTAGGCATGGGCAGTCACAATTCCGTGTATATTTACATTTGTGTATTTTTAATGGTGGGATTAGGTTTGACTTAGGAATATTGGAGAGACTAGACAGTAAGTATTTTGTTTTCTGTGCATTTAGCGTTAATGTGTTCGAGTCAAGCCAATATTTTACCTTTTGAATTCCTTCCTCTGCTTTGGAACATGCGGTAGGCCAGTCTTTCGCCTGGAAGAGGAGGACAGTGTCATCGGCGAAACTGACAATAGTGGCATCGATGTCTAGGTTACACAACTCGTTAATGTATTTCAAGCAACGTTTCAATTCTGAATGGTGGTCTTACACCAGGGCGATACTGATAGTATCTTCCACTCTGGAACGTGCCGCAAATATACTATATATTATTTTAAATGAATAAATTGTGAAATAACACAAATTAATCAAATAAAATTTATTTGCGCACGCCGGGTTCGAACCCGCGACCTTCGGATTGTGAGTCGAGAGTCTTGCCTCGGGACCACGGAGGCCGGCCTTAAAACTACCTAGCTAGGTTTTTTTCTGACGAGCTCTCGCAAAAAGAAATGACTTACCCTTCGCTGATCGGCTATGATCGGCACACATCGCAACCATGTGACCCAAACACATGATAGAGGTGGTCATAACTAATATTCCGATATGTTACACTTGTATAGTATAACTTTTTAAATTTTAGCTTTCGTTTTGGAGTAAATCGTGGTCGAAGTTGTAATTCATTCGGTAAACTTTGAAAAAAATATGGCTAGGAGGTTAATAAAAGCTGATGTTTAACGTCTATTAAAATGTGTCCAAGAGTGTACCCGTCAAAAAAAGTTTTTAACCCTTTATAGGCCGAAAAACATTGTTACAAGTCTAAAAAAAAATACTGAAATGCTCAGAAAAAAATAGGTTCACCATGGTAGATTCACCAGTTTCTCTGCATAAAATTATACTTAATATAATTTGGTTTTGTTAATTTATTAATGGATTTGCAGCTATAAATAATAATAATGAAAGTGGAGTAGATACGAAAATGTCAATTTAAAACAACACTGTTTACTTTTCGATAACTTTTGTTGCTTCAGATTTATATAATGACGCAATTCCACTGCGGCAAAATTTAGGAAATATGTAGCATGACGCAATGAAGCATACTAAAGACAGTATTTCAACCAAAGGAACACAAAGGGACAAGATTGTACTTTTTTATAAATTTTGTTTTAATTCATTTTGTTTTTCTGTACTTGTTTTCTACCTTGCATAGCTGTTGCCAAATATGCAGCCACAGCGATTGTTTGTAAAGAGGAATCGCACCAAAATTGTTGCCTCTGTGGAATTGTTTAGGCGCATGCTACAAGCATAGACAACAAACCGCATGCGATGCGGGGAGGTCAGAGCCGCATGCGACATTGTTAAAATTTATGGCACATAGTCGCACACCCAGAAACGGGCCACACTAGGAAACATGGAGCATGCCTCTTGTCGTTCAGTTGAATGGATATGCGCATAAAGTTTAAAAAAAAAGCTACAACCGTTCGCGCAATATGTACCTATCTATCTTCTTTTCTGAAATGTAACAAATCTCGTGCAGGTACTATTGCTTTATGACTGATGACTGATTATTCTAATTATCGAGATTGATTTAAGGGTATTATGCCGTTGCGCATTCTCTTCCTTTAGCCAACATTTCAGACAATCTTGCGGAGTCCATTACCAGGGCAGATGTGTAGAGTGTAGACTGTGGTAAAAGACACTATATGTAAATTCTTTATTTTTACCATCCGGCAGCATTTTAAAATTGGCAAAATTGGTACCATTTGTTGCGTTCTGTAGTTTAATTGATAATTGCACAGCACCTTACAATTTAATGGACACCGTGTTAAATACTTAAATATTGCCAACTGGGTACTTCCATTATATATGATTTATTGTAATTGCGCAGATTAGAACGGCCTAATTCATTCATTATAAAACTACGTGGAAAGTGTTGAATCAAATTTTAATGCGTTTTTAGAAATCTGTATTTCGTCTCTCACCAGAGTTCCCAGTGCGTTAGTAAACTAAACGCAAATTATTTACCTAAGTGACGGGGCTATTAAAGGTGCCGGTAACCCGGGCGTTTATTAATATAAAGAGTTATTTACATTTACATATATGTGCGCTACCCGACTCACTAGACAATATCTGTTCTGAGCTATATTATTACATTCATTATACGATATTATAGATTTGTATTAAACATTCATTATAGATTTGTATGAAACTGGCCGAAAAGGGCCGCGCAAACGTTCCTCTCTCGGACTTATTTATTGATATTTAAAATGTATATTTTTTTCAAAGATACTTCAGGTGTTATAGGTGCTATGTGCTACGTGTAATAAAAAAAACAACATTCAAATCTCCAAAAAAAAAATCATGAAAATATGCCTTTTCTCGTCTTTAAAACCTTAGCCCCTCTTAATTTTTTTACCTTACCCCCACTTTATACTTTCATTTATCCATCTTACTTTTTACTTACTGCTTACTACCTCAACTCCTTTTTTTACCTTTTGTTTTTATATTTAACTTTAATTTATGTTGTTACTTTCGTTTTGTTATTGTATTATAATACATACATTAATATATTTTATGTTAATGGCACATGTTGTGCCGTATGTTTTTAAAATAAATAAATAAATTCTCAAATGCGACCGAATCATCAACTTTCGTTTGCGCTCACAATTTTCGTTTGGTGGTGACTATAAAAATATTGAAAAAAGTGAGTATAGTTAATTGAAAACTAATTCCTAGAGAGAAGACTTAAGTAATTAATTAAGCATTTTTTCTTAGCGTTCGTGCAGTTCGAATAGCTATCAATAATACTTTAATCGGAATAAAACTTTTAATAAATTCTTTGTTCGTTTTTGTACTGGGTTTATGCATAATGTACCTCAATCAGTATTGTTTTAGTTTTTATCGTGCAACACGAATGAAAATTATGCAATGTTGCCACTAAAATCATACAAAATTGAATTATTTGACCTATATTTTATAATTTAAAACATAAATAAATAAAGTAGCACGTATCCGTACTAGACAGTTTAAAAAAATAATTATTCAATTTGTTTGAATATTTTGGCCTCCAATCCAAAATTAAGTTTTTTTATGAAAACGGCCGCGCAGGCGTTCCTCTTAATGATTAACGGTCTATCAGTTTGTTTGGCGAAAGCGACCAGTAGTTTAACAGCCTTCTGTATATCATCTTCAAGTACAGCGGACACTAGAGAGTGTAATATTGTATATTATAAAATACATATCGGAAAACGAGAACACAATACGGGGGAAAACACTGACTCAAAATAAAATACGTCGATGGAGGATATTTTTTATTAAAAATTAATTCTAAAGAATGATCCGCATATAAATTCAACGCTTTACCATTTAAAATTATTTCATATTACGAGCAATTTCATTAATTATTTTTGTGTTTATTTCGTAGAACTAAATTTAATTTTTTTTCAATTTAAATTTAAATTAAATTTGATAATGTTAGTATCGAGTTCTAAATAGGTCGTCTAATCCACATAATTTGAAAATGGTATTGTAAACCGAAACCGCTGTAACAAAAATAAATACTAAAATACTTTCAGAACTCGATAATAACATTATCAAATTTAATTATAATTTAAATTTAAAAAAATTGTATTTTCATCTATGATTTCCTTGTTATTTTTCTGATTATTATTATTCTAAAAATGTGTAAATTTAATAATTTCATTCATAATGATTGATTTGTAAATCTGCACGTTCCGAAACGGTTTCAACTGTTTACAACTTCATTATGACATAGAAAAAAGTGGGTACGTTACACCTACGTTGTACGGCGTGACGTCAACGCCGCCGAATTCTCGAATAAACGAACGTGTCTTTTTCGCAGCTAATCGAAAATGACACATTTTAAATAGTTTTAGAAAATTTGTTCGCCAACATGAAAATAAAATTAAACTACCTTCAGTGTCATAATTTTCTTTTAAATTTTTTCTACTGTTGCAAATATACAAAAACAGTGCAAATATCATTTTGGTCATGGTATCACTGGTTCCAGGCGGTTGGGAGAAGTTGGGACTCTTGTCCAATACCTGCTCACATTAAAAAAAAAATAATGAAAACAGATTTAATACTATTTTTCGAGGACGTAGCTATTTTTAATGGCAACTTTAGGTAGATACCGAAGATACCGAAATTTAAGAGATGTGCTATCGGCAGTTTTTGCTGGGTGGCTGTGCTTCCTGGTGTCGCTGATATTGTTAACCTATACTACTGCACACCTTCAAAAGATCAACTAAATGAACGAATTCTTTCCGTATTCAGACTATATTGTTAACCAATACTACTGCACACCTCTCAAAAAATCAACTAAATGCCGTATTCAAACTATGACCATTAGACCGTACAGTCGGGCGACAATCGGGCAACAGTCGGGCAACAGTCGGGTGGACATCATAGCATATCTCTTATATTAAAAAAAATTATGAGTGCAGTTCACACACGGTAGAAGCGAAACTTTACCAAAATAATCTCAAGCCTTGAAAAGTGAGGTCATAATCAAAGCAGCCAACGAGCGCAGACCTAGGACTTAGCGTCATTTCCGTTTTATATCTCAACCAATGCCTTTAAAAGTGATATCATAATCAAATCGGCCAATGAGCGCAGTGATACTCTTTCGGAAGACGGTTTCGTTTTTAAAGCGAATCATTAATATGGAGAAACCGTAGGTTTAGCAATACTGTGAAAATCCCTATTATTTTTACTGACAAAATCAAGGATTAAAAATAAATGTATTTTGGAAAAAAAATGGCATGCGCAATAGGTGCACAACTTGCTAATTGATTTCTTTCAATATATCTCACAAATCAACATCGAGGCAATATCTACAGTATTATTGCGAAAACTCAACACGGAATCACAATTATATACTCCCGTTCACCGTATACAGAATTTTGCTAATGATTATAAGAATTTAATTGACATATTTAATGCATGAAATACTGAACATAATAATTTATATCAGCAAGCAGAGCAACAAATCTTAATTGAACAAACTGCCAAGCTCTACCTCGGATCATTTTATTTATTTATTGTATGTACCATTCCTAATCTGCTATTTTTCCATCTTGCATTGCAAAGTTCATCCATCTTGATGTTCTTTGTCTATAAAATAAAGCGTGTGAAAGCCAAGCTGGGCGTGAAAATCAAAGTAAATAAATCAATCTAATATCTATATTTCATAATAACCTTTCCCTTGCCACTGTAGCGTTTTGGCCACATTTTGGCCAATTTGCAAACACCCTCGAGCGTTCGCTGGCCAAAATGTGGCCAATTTGCAGAGATGATATAAAACTGTGACCGGACAACTTAGAATGAAACCAAATCAGAACTATCTCAGAAAAGTCATTAAAAATGATGAAAAAAATTGGTTAAATAGGTTACGTTAAGTTAGGGTTTTGGGCTTTTTTTAACTATTTTTTTCATAGCTTTTAATGTCTTTTCAAAGAGATGTTGAGTTGACTTTATTCTCAATTGGCATGGAACCTTTTAAAACATTATTATTTAAAAGTTCCCGCGCGTTGCGTACTTCGATCAATCACAAAGAAAACTTAATAGTTTAATTTTGTAACTAGAGATGATTCGTATCTCTTCTGAATTTTTGGTTATTGACCTATTTTTCTTACAAATCATTGATAATATTATTAATATATTAGAAAATACAAGCGTGCAGTTCACACGCGGTAGAAGTGAAACCTTCAGAAAAATAAAGTAGACAAGAGTAGGGAGGCTACGAAGCACCGCACAAAGAGGAGACAGATTATTTTATCTTATTCTCTCGCAGGCTAAATCGAATTAAATTCGAACATGCATTTTTGAAATGAAAACTTCCTTAAAAAAAAAGCACCGTTGTGATTTGAAACTCGATGAAACGAAAAATATCGACTGTAAAAAGAGACAAACATTTCATCTATAGGATTTAGCCTGTAAGAAAATGACATAGTATAATCGGTCTCCTCTTTGTGTGGTGCTTCGTTGCCTATCGGTCTTCTCTTTATGCGGTGCTTCGTAGCCTCCCCATTCTTGTCAACTTTAGTTTTCAGAAGGTTCCACACTCTGATAGAAATGTGGAATAAACGGCTAAATACAGGTGCATTTAACGGATTTCTACCGTAAAAAAATTCCCGAGCCTTCAAGGTTGCACGGAGAGAAATCGATTTGTGCCCTAACTATAATTTAACAAGTCTAATTCATAAAATATTAATCTAAGGATATATTATCGATCTGTTATAATAATATATCATGACGCTCCCAAAAAATCAACGTCATAACAATATAATATAAGTACATAATTTCTAGTTTAATAATTTATCAGGTCATTTTCCTGATAAGGTATTCGTCAACGTCTTAATAAGTTAACTTTATTCGGATATTTTGTTTATATAACAAGACGTCATGATATTTACGTAGTTACAAAACGTACCTATTTTTTATTCGGTGAAGTGACTCATGAAAAGTCATTACTGTACGAATAAATTCTTAACATTTCCTGTTAAATTATTGGTCAAGCGTCATACAATATTTCCTGATAAAATATTGTGATGTGTCCGAATACCACTTCAGGCCGCCGCGCAGAAAAGTCCGACCGATAGTAAGATAACGGTTTACAGCGCGGTTCGCTGCGAGACTTTTCTGCGCGGAAGCGAACCCTGTTCTTGTAGGCAACTTCACGGCGGTCAGTCGGTAAGTCAAGTAGTCAAGATGGCGGTTCTGCACTCTGCAGCGGTCACTATCGGTTTAGTTTTGTTCACGTACTTTGGTTTATTTATGGATCACATGTGCTCTAATGTATGTTAATTCATTCGTTTATTTTCATTATAAAGCCATAATCTCCTAAATTGGATTGACACTCCCAAGATTTGTCAGCAAAGTGTGGAATTCTGAAATATAACGAAGTTTTTGGTAAGTTTTTTTCATTGCCGTTATTTCAAAAAATTTATCATGTTTTAGCACTATTTGGCTGTATTTACGTCAGTGAAGGCTCATATATATATTTAGATATTATTAAATAACGTTGCTATAAGTTTTTTATTTTAAAATTACTATAATGTTCGTACATTCTATTTGTTTTATACGGAAGACAAATAATTATTTTTATAAATGGCCGCCAACTGTCACGAAGAAGCGCTAGCGTGTTGCAAAGAAAACAGTCTTCTTCGGTTTTTGCTTTGTTAATTTATTTTGCTTTGCATGTATTGATACCTATATAGGTATATTCATCTTAACGAAAGGAAAACCATACCGAGTTTTAATATTTCTGAATTTATTTTGTTCACAGTACTCCCGACCAGTTGTCAAATACCATTGTTGGATCTGTTCGTGATTTCTGCATCCAGACAAAAAAAGAAATAGTTATAATACATGATGGCAATAATTATGTAAGTTAAAATGCATATGTTAGAATATCTTGTACCTACTCTTTACTGGTTGTCCAATAACATTGTTGATGCTGCACGTGAAATTTCTTCTGCGTCCAGACAATTTAAAGAAATAGTTATAATACATGATGGCAATAATTATGTAAGTTATAATGCATATGTTAGAATATCATTTGGTCAGACACTTTTCAAAGTAAAAGTGTAATAAATTCATTGCAATGATTAAATGATTAAACCCCTTTCAATTGACATTTTAATGTATTTGGCTAAATTATGGAATAAAACCATACCGAGTATTAATATTTCTGAATTTATTTTGTTCACAGAGTACCTGCTCCTGACCGGTTGTCAAATACCATTGTTGATGCTGTACGTGAAATTACTTCTGCATCAGTAATCAGTGATGAAGTGCAAACTGCTGAATTGCCCTTGAGGTGGCGGAACTCTATAAATCATCCAAGTATTATTATCATTGAAAGTCATCCTTTTACACATTTTGCTTTAGGTTTTGTACTTTTGTATGGTGTTATAATCTGTAATTATTTTATCCATGTATATTCATTAATTTGAGAATCGACGTTCATTGAAATTAATAATTTACACAATAGGTACCTATGTCGTTTATGATGAGTAATTAAATATAAATTATATAAAACTTCATTCTTCATGAATTATTATCAAACAAACCTTCATCTACCCTATCTCCTTCCCGCTTCTCAACCCCTTCAGCCTCGCAATGTACTCCAAATAGGACGCTGTGATCTAACTGGCTCATTGGAAGGTATTATATAAGATTGTAAGTATTTTTAATTTGTTTCATTTTTACGATTATTTTTGTATACTGCCATGTTAATTACCATCACGATAGAATTATATGACTTCTTACTTGCATTTTTAATGATTACGCTGACATTCCATTATTCCGGTCCTAGTACAGTTTGGACTGGAATAATTTAATGTCAGTGTAATCCTTAAAAACGCAAGCAAGAAGTCATATAATTCTATCAGTACGTAAAGAGCAATTAACATGACAGTATGCATGGCATTAGTACAAAAACCTAATAAAATATCAGAAAACCTAATAAAGTATTCGTTCAAGAACGAACTAGTTATCAGTATTTTACTTGCAGAATAACAATAAGACCGTATAGAGTATTCGTACAAGAACGAATGAATGGTTAGTTATCAGCATTTTACTTGCAGAATAACAGTAAGACCGTATAGAGTATTCGTACAAGAACGAATGAATAGTGAGTAAATACTGATAAAATATCAGAACTGTAATTTTTTTCATAGAAGAACTAATAAAATATCAGTACGAGCGTATAGAATATTCGTATAAGAACGTATGAATAGTTGGTAAATACTGATAAAATATCAGGACAACTGTCATTTTTTTCGTATGAACTAATACAATATTAGTATCTACTGGTAAAATATCAGTAACACCTTATAGATTATCTGTGTAAGAACGAATGAATAGTGAGTAAATACTGATAAAATATCAGGAGAACTGTCAATTTTTTCGTTTAAGAACTTAAAATATCATGAAGACTCTTAAGATATTCGTAATTGGAATGCAAACATATTAGTATTGTCATGCAGACAGCTTAGATATTGCGAGCAATCATGATAATATATTCGTAATTTAATAAAAGATTATCCGGAAATGTTAACAGTCCTCGTCCGAATATTTATTATGCCACCCCTTCCTGTTATTTCATTCGTAAGAACTGCAATCCCGTTTTTAACAGTAAATACGAATAAAATGAAGAGAATTCCGAATAAATTTGCAAAACATTTCTCTCCGTGTGAAATCGATTATGTAGCGGAGCGCTCCAATGGTTAGAATGGTGACCGGATAACTCGGAATGAAACCAACTCAGAACCATCTCAAATAAGTCATTTAGAGTGATAAAAAAAAATGTATACATAAAAAAATGGTTAAATAGGTTACGTTAGGTTAGGGTTATCAGCTAATTTAAAAATATTTTTTCATAGCTTTTAATGACTTTTAAGGAGGTGTTGAGTTGACTTTATTCTCAGTTGAGATGGAACTGGTTAGAATATTATGTTTTACTTAGTGTTAAACCCCACACAGTTTCAGTTAGTTTCTACTTTCAATAACGAAACAAAACCAGTCAGAAATGTTCGCAGTTAGCAGGTATTAGTAGTTGGCATGCTCTGTAAATCTCAGTTACGTGGGTATTTCAGTTGCTGGGTGACTATGAGAAAAAATGCAGGAAAACGCAATACGTAAATCATCGATGCTAACCGGTTTCACGATGCCCATACACAGTCGGCATTTGTTACGCGAACAGAGCTTCTCAGAGCTATTGCCATTAATGTACCTGTATACTAGTTTAAACTATTTTTATGCCTATTAGATTAGATTACTAGTTTTACTACCCGCCTTCGCCCGTGATTCGGATTATTTACAAAAAACTCCAAAATATTTATTTATTTTAATTATTTTAGTTTTTAATCCATTATGACTAGGGGGTGGTGTAATCCCAATCTGCCGTATTATATGAGATATACCCAATTATAATATTGAAAGAGAAAATAAAAATATATACATTTAAAATAATATGAATAAAAATAAATTAACGGAAAGATATAATTGACTTTTTTTTTAATTAATAGGTGTATTATAATTTTGACTCTTAATATAAAAGAAAAAGTGGCATTTCTTGCATTGTGTAAAATTAAAAAAGCATGTAAAATGTACAAAGCTTGTATTGTCGGGTTTGTTATAGTTGCATCTATTATTTGCAGCATTTGATAGTTAACTAAAAACACGTACTTAATACACAAAAATACGAGACTACATGATAAACAAGACTCCACAACAAAGAAATTCCATTCATATTGGATTCGCCTAAGCGGATCAGGGTTAACATTTGGTTAACATGCAAAAACATTCCATTGATTTTGAAAAATGAGTCAATTACATTTTAAAAATTCTATGTCTGTCCGTCCGGTCAGCAAAATCTTACAAAGAGCTCCTTTACACTTTTATACCGACATTATTTTTTAACGGGAATGTGTACATATTGTTTTTCTAAATTATTTATAAATTTATATTATTTTCTTTGGGTTTGGGTTTTTCTGTGTCTTGTTCTCTTTCATATTTTCATTTAGATTATTTTTATCTTCTTCTTTAGTGATATTTTACATTGATGGGAATAGCCTTCAAACGTTATAAAAAGAGAGTTTTTCTTATAAAAAATTGAATATTCATTTATACTTTTATAAAGTCAATCGTTCGATATAAAATAAAATCGGATATATTCATCCGTGATGCTGTCTATGTTACAAACCAATTCTTAGAATGATTGTTTCCAATAAAAAGGGTAGTTGCCTTTAATGTGGAAAAAAATTAGCTGAAGAAAATATTGTTAATTCTAAAATTTGAAATATGAGATTGACTAATATGACGGTTTGACAGTAGGTGGCAATGGCGAAATTGGTAAAAGCACGAGAGGTTTTGGGTTCGAGTTCCAGTTGCGACTATTAACTTTTTCTGTTTAGCTGTGTCTTGTTCTCTTTCATATTTTCATTTAGTTTATTATTGTTATCTTCTTCTTCAACAAAAAATTTATAATTATTTAAGGTGTTATCAAGCATTAAATATGGTCTATACGTGGAAACAAAAGTGCCGAGCTGAAAGGGCTAAACGTAATAAAAAATACGAAATAATATCTACAAATAAATTGTTCATTCGTGCTTTTAAACATTTAAAAGGCAGTAAACCTCGAGGTGTTATTATTGATTAGTGGGTACAGCATCCGATTAATCCATAATTAAGGCTGAGGTAGATTTATGTAACAGCCTTTTAATGCGAGTGGAGAGGTGTTGAGAAGGTATAATTTGGATTGGCGCTTAGAATCAACACCCTTCGATTATGTCTGAGGATTTATAATCTTTTTTCATCTTCAAAATTTCAAATGATTTATCCGAAGGATAAAAGGATTTAATGGTTTAGTTTATCACGCTACTTTTTAACTTCTAATCTCTAACACCGTCACAACATTGATGCAACAAATACATATAAGAAAATTATATAAATACCTTTAAAACCAACAAATTAGAAATAAATATTATACAAGTAACAAACATGGGACGCAATTTCAAGTAATCATTTATTTAAGACTAGCTAGTTCGTGGCATGCGTTGCTATGCCACTTAATAAAGAAATTATTTCTCCTTTCCCATTCGTCCCGTTACCCTTCCACCTCCCCTTCTTCTCCCACGTCCCCTTCCCTCTCGCGAATCCCCCTCCCGAGTTCCCCTCCCCCCTCCCGCATTCCATACTTTCACTCCCGGTACATTCAGTTTTCAAACAGCTCGCGTGCCACCTAGTGCAATTTTTTTACAGATTTCATAATGCCAGAGCTCACCAATATGTATAGAAACCATCGCTGGCAGGCACACATCAAATACCCAAAGTTTCATCGTAATCGGATGAACTGTTAGAAACGCATAATTTTATTATGCCAGAACTCACTATTGTATATAGTAAGAATCGCCAGCATGCGCACATCACATCCTTAAAGTTTCATCGTAATCGGATAAATGGTTTAGCAACGCATAGCATACATACACATATACATAGACAGAAGCAAACATATTTTTATTTATATATATATATATATGTATATATATATCGTTTATTCGAGATTGATGAAATTTTGCACACTTTACCTTCAAAACAATAAAAATGTCACTCTCTATATGAGATATTCAAAAACTATCTCCGCTCTCTTTTTCCAGCAGAATTTAGACTTCTTTTTTTATTATTTGTTTTTGGGTGCTATGCCGTGTTGCGCTACCTCCTTCTTTATCCAACTTTTCGGACACTGTAATGCTGTCCGAAACTTTGGCTAAACGCAACACGGCATAACACCCCAAAAACAAATAACGAAAATACTTTTGGCCGTGAAAATCTAAAAACAGAATTTAGACGACGTTCAAAGTCTGTATTTGATTTCGACAAATTCTGCGTAAAGCCCGGGCAACGCCGGGGACTTCAGCTAGTCTCAATTAAAATGAAAAGAAATTATTATTCAACTGTGAAAATTTCCCTTTTTCGTCTTATTTAATCTTCGGGATAAGTCCCAAATCATGAAGTTCTTGCGATTTTAAGGGTTTACCCATTTTGAGTTTAAATTGTTTCTGATTAAAGACAAATAAAAAATTTCGTTAGAAGGAATTTCACTTACAATCATATTTACTTTGAAAACATACAAAGTACGAGTTTTAATTTCATTACTACTATCAGATTCGTGTTAATTTTTCATAACGGATACCAAAAATTATCTTGATAGTCAAAATCCCGAAGGTCGAATTTCTGGACAACATGCACTCGAAAGTGGGTTTGAAATTCAACCACGCAGACGCAGACGTATTATAATTATATATTCGAAAAGTTTTTTTTCTGGTGTGTTTCCTGCATTTGTATGTATTTAGTTAAGTGAAAAGTTCATAGACCACTAGCATTCCATTATTTATACAGGATTAGTGTGTGGTTCTTACGGCGAAGGAAACTCCTTTTTTACGCATTGTTTATTGTAATAAAACGGAAATTTAAAATTGATTTCACTGAACCAAGCGACGCGGAGCCTAACGTCTATTCCCCGCTCCGGCTGGGGACGGACTGACAGAAAATGGGTGCGACAAGTCAGTAGTTTTTCGGTGGACGGCATAGAGTTCACTTTGAAAATCCAAATTCGTTGACTGCCGGCCGTATTGTGAAATAACAACGTGAAAATGCATATTTTTTTTTATTTTGTGAAGTTCAGGCATAAATATCATTATTTTTTTGCGATTATTGTAAAAGAAACTAAATTTGCCACATTATACAATAAAACCATATCCGATAAGTACGAGAGTTTGCACTTGAAAGTGTTTTTTATAGACCTAATACTTTATTTTTTTCTAGGCTTATTAAAAGATTTATACAAAAAAAATTACCGATATTTTTAAGGGCCACGGTGTGCTCTAAACGCAGTATTTAATTGAAGCATCTATAATTCTTCTAAATCATCAATTTTTCAAAACAAAAACATTTGATTTTGCATTATTTAGTATGGCTTCATCTTAACGTGAATCAGTATTTTAAATTAATTTTTACTACAAATCGTTTTGCATTATGAATACTAAAAAAATCGTTTTAGATAAGTTGAAGCTTTTCCTGTCATTTGCCTTGAATAGAATTAAAATAAAATTGTTTATTACTTTTTAAAAAATACAAGCGTAAACTACTAATAAAACTTTTCCTAAGTCAAGTATGAACGTATAAGTTTAAAAAAATTATGACTCAGATTGTCTGTGATGTGTTCCCCTTGATTATTTTTTTTTCTTATGAAAGTATTCACAAAATTAATAAAAACCACTTTTGGGCTAAAATCAACAGTTTTCAAACTACGTTTGCCAAATGATTTTTGTCCCTATTCTATTCCATAGGTATTTGTTCTTGGTGATATAAAACACATTAAAGACATATTTTTGGTTTATGTATAAGCTTAATAGTGGCAATATTGAATGCAGCCCTTAATATCCGTGTTCAGTGGAGCGGGAGGGGCCTGGTGGGGGGAGGGAGAGGAAGTAGGAAGAGAGGGAGACGAGGAAAGTGGAGCGGGAAGAGAGAACCGAGTGTAGATAAGCCAGCGTTGTACAACGCTTCCGCCAAACTTTCTTAATTAAACAGGGATCAACTTCCAGGGACCTGCTCTCCTCACTGCTCACTCCTCACTCCTCACTGCTCACTGCTCACTGCTCACTGCGCTCACTCTCCCGCAGGGCTGGAATAAAGTATATTAGATGGGAAACGCAAAAACGTAACTACATAAAAATGTCATGTTGGCTTAAGTATGAAGAAATATATTATATTTTATATTGGTAGTGTAGTGTTCTGTAGTTTCTTCAGATAAACGATACTTCTCGAATGATCGGGAGTTTCATTGATATTCGGTTCGTCAGGTTACAGGTCGTGTTTATTTACGTATTATTTAAAACGAATACTTAATTGAACTAAACGTCCGTTCTAATGGATGCTCTGCGTTATGTGTTTACCTGAGGCAAGGGGACTGGGCACTGAAGGTGCCCAGCTGTCAATCGGATATCATCGGCTATTTCTGTAACCGTTGAGGTATTAGATCCGAACGGGCGACTATTGGCTCTCTCATATAAACAACTTTACTGACGTATGTTTTTAGGTTTTCACGGCCAAAAAGTATTTTTGTTATTATTTTTGCGTTACAGTGTCAATCATCATCTGCCCTGATGATGGACACTGTAACGCTGTCCGAAACGTTGGCTAAAGAAGGAGGTAGCGAAACACGGCATAACACCCCAAAAATAATAACAAAAAAACTTTACTGACATCTGTTGATACTTCACTCTTCAAACTCCACACTAACGACATATGTTGAAAGACAGTGAAACTACGTACGTATTTATACTCATTCGTACTCAGATAGTATTTAGCAATCTAGAACGCACCACACTACGTTCATGTAAAGACAGAAACATAACAAGGCATTGCCTCATCCGTTTTTGTATGGAGACACTACGTACACTTTTACATGGTGATCGGACAACTCAGAATGTATTCAACCCAACACCTCCTTTGTAAAGTCATGAAAAGTGATGAAAAAAATATATAAAAATAATTGTTTAAATAGGTTACGTTAGGTTAAGTTACGAGCTATTTTTCAATTAATTAAATTTCATAGCTTTTAATGACTTTTCAAAGAGGTGTTGAGTTGAGTTGATTGGAACCCTTTTACATAAACTGCATATTCACCTCAAATTTCGATCTTTCGGAGATGTCTGACAAATCAACTGGATGATCGATATAATGCAACCGTATTTACAGAACAGTATAATATTTTCACGTTACTTTTTATTCGTTCAAAAAGAAAATCGCGCTGAAACATACGCATTAAAGACTGTTTCCTAGTTCGAACCTGCAAATCTTCGTTCTTGTCAAAGTTCTGACAGCAGTAGGTAGGTACCTAATCTTTCAGAAGCAGTTTCAGCGTTCAGAAGAGATATTAACTGTTAACTGCCAACTTTACTTGGTTCCTACTTTACTCTACCTATAATATATTATAATACCTTCATTCATTGAATTTAAAGAAACTCTGTGTCTCGGTAATTTTATTAATATTTAATGTTGAAGAAGGTAATACTAATAAATCTAAATTAATTGAAGGATAAAACCTTGGAAAGTTATTATAACGAGAGTTATTCTAATAAAAATTGAATATTCATTTACACTTTTAGAAAAGGTCAATCGGTGTCCCATATAAATAAAATCGGATATATCAATGAAGAAGAAGATAACAATAATAATTTAAATAAAAATATGAAAGAGAAAAAGTCACAGAAAAAACAGAAAAAGATAATGGTCGCAAATGAGACTCGAACCCAGAACCTCTCGTCTTTCGAGACGTGTGTTTACCAATTTCGCCATTGCCACCTACTGTCAAACCGTCATATTAGTCAATCTCTTATTTCAAATTTTAGAATTAACAATATTATTTTCAACTAAATTTTTTCCATATTTTAGACAACTACCCTTTTTATTGGAAACAATCATTCCAAGAATTGGTTTGTAACCTGGATAGCGTCACGGATAATTATATCCGATTTTATTTTATATCGAACGATTGACTTTATGAAAGTCTAAATCAATATTCAATTTTTTATATTGATGGGTATAACCTTCAAAAGTTATTATTTATAATGAGAAATATTCTTAAAAAAAATTAATATTTTGACGTTTCCTCGAAGAAACTGTATTTAAGATTGAAATCCGTAGATAAAGCTTTTTAGAGTGCACTGCACAAGAGTCCCAACTGCTTCCAACTTTTTGGAGCTTGCTTGACTGTATGGCTGCGAAGAGGAAGGTGGGGAAGTTTCTGGATATTCAGAACTAGTTAACAAACACGGTTAAAACCATTTCAAACAACTTTTTAATTCTGAACGGAGGTGTTACATCAGGTGTTACATACGCAGGTGTTACAGGGCGGTACTGAGAGTATCTTCCAAGCTGGAACGTGTCGCAAATATACCATATTTTAATTAATAAATTGTTAACCGGGATTCAGCACGATCCAGATTGCTGGTCTATAGTCTCACTCCTCGACCACGGAGGCCAATTCTTAATTTTAATTTCATGATTATTAAAAAAATTCTGCTGAAGTGTTTTTCCGTTGGTTGAAACCGTTCCCTAATTTCCCCAATCCCCCCTCTTCTCTTCCTGCGTTAAAGCCCGCCCACTTATCTCCCGGCCATATCCGCCCTACGGCGCTTCAACCAAATATGGTGCCGCCCTAGATACGGGACGGAATCTAAGAGCATGAATGGATATCGGCATACATAATTCCGTGGACGGAACCAACCCCTTACCAATAAAACCAACATTAGTGATGTCAAAACTTGGTACGATTAGTGATGCAATTGGTGTAACTAAAAGTACTAAAAGTAGATTTCATTTTGCTGTCCGATGATATTATTTTCCATAAAAAAAAATGTATTTACTAGGGTCAGTCATAAACTAATGCCTCCAATTTTTTTCTAATTAAATAAAGTTAGTTAAATAAAAAAAAATGAATTTGGAGCTATTCCTCAAACCTTTATCTATAATCTACAGCAATAGTAATTTTCATCATCAACGGGTGGCAGCACTGCAGTCGTTTAAAAATGGCCGATATCAATTGTTCGTATTATTCAGCATTCTGTGATTGAATTCTTGAATGCAGAAGGTGAAACGCCTATTCGCATTCATAAAGACTGAAAAATGTGAACGGTAACTGCACAAAAATTGTGACCGGAGACGAAACATGGGTTTCATGGAACCTGAATCAAAGAGGCGGTCAATGGAAAAGCATCACACAAACTCACCGAGGGCAAAAAAAATCAAAACTGTGCAATCGGCAGGGAAAGTTGTGGCGACAGTGTTTAGGGATGCAGAGGCTTTGATTATGATTAATTTGTTGGAGCAGGGATGCACAATAAATTCTGTCCAATACGTCACAACCCTTAAAAAGCTTAAAGCATGTCTTTCGCCCTACAAAAGCTATGGCGAATGGCTTTGGGAAGCAGGAACGTGCCTTTATAACATTTTTTATTTCTTGACAATTAAAAAAAGTAAGAGGCATTCCTTTTTGACTGACCCTCGTATATATTTCATTCACACGTCGCCACTGAAAACAATCCTACACGTCGCGGCGGGATCAAGTGACAAGCGCGCTATTTCGTGTTTTACCATGCTGCTGGAAAGAGACGGAGTGCTTATCACGTGACCCGCTAGATTACACCCGGCTATTTAGGAGTACCTAGATTCAGATCTAGTCACCAAAGATGGCTAAAACCATTTCAAGCAACGTTTCAATTCTGAATGGTGGTTTATACGAGGTCGATATTGACAGTATCTTCAACTCTGGAACGTGCCGTAAATTTGAATTATTAAATTGTGAAATAACACAGTTCAATCAAATTAAATTTACTTGCGCACACCGGGATTTGAAACCGCGACCTCCGGATCGCTAGTCGAGAACCTTATCCCTCGACCACGGAAGGCAACAAAATATAGAACAAAAAAAACAGAAAAAGATTCGGTCATATCTGGGAATTAAACCTAGAACCTCTTCTCTGCAGGCTTTGCTCTGCGTTACATGCGTAAAGAAAAAGATAAAGTTGGTACTTCTTATTCAGGAGTTCATATTATGGTAGTTAATCTGACATTGGTAAAAATAACGGAAATGGATTACATAAAAATGATAAAAACGCACTTAAAAACTTTGGCGAAAATGTCCGCGTCCCTTTTTTTGGTTCTAGCCCATTTATCACGCGCTCTGTCCCTCTTAATAAAAAATATATTCCTTGTCCTCCTTAATATAATTTTCAAGAGAAAATCACCTGATAACTTGCCATCCCATTTGAATTTCTTAATGATGATGAATCACAGTATTCTGTATTTGTAATTTAAGGCACGAGTGGCCAGATTTTCTGATCACGAAAAAAAATCGTAATTCTTGTTTTCTTCATTATTATATGCAATCCCTAACACCCATCACCTACTAGGCTAGGGTACTTACCCAGTTTCGCCTACCCTTTGTAATGCGATATTAATATACGTAGGTACTTCCACGTACATTGTAGGATGTACTGCACATCCCTGGGGAAGGCGTATCGCATCACGACACTCCTTCCTACGCCGTGCCTTGCGCTCTGGCGGCCGTGGGAGGAATTAATGTTCGGGAGTTTGAATTATTATTTGGAAAGCTGCGAAAGAAAACCCAAGAGACTTGCATGAATTTTTTAAGCTTGCTTTATATTTATTACAATATCATTCATTATGTTAACACAAAATTGCAAAAATATACTAATAATATACCTATATGCAATTCTAATTTTGAGATTAGTGGGTATCTATATTGCAACAAAAAATAAAAATAAAACGCTTTTATTCCTTATCCCTTAATTTTTTTATAAAAATGTAGGTTACACAGTTTTACATTAACACCATGAGTTCTATGTTTAGTATTGCCGTTTGAACAATAGTGGCGCCCTCCTATATTTTCTACTCTTATTTGACAAACTGCATCTGCCTATATTGTTTCTCTTTTGGCTGCCTGTGGATAAAAAGTTGTAAGTCTGCATATATTCCTAACTTTAAGAAATCCTATAGTTTTCATACTACTTTGGCACTCGGCCAAAAAGGGCGAAAAAATAATGAATTTTATCATTAACTATTATTTTTTTAATCTACAATATCTACAGTAGCAACTGTCTGCTAAAGTAAGTTTTTTCATCCGTTAACTACAATAAAAAAGCTCTGAATAAACTACACATTTTTACTACTGAAAATCGCCTCCATGCGAACAAAAACACATTCTCAAAAGCGAGAGTATTGATAATTTTAAATTCTAATTCTTTTTCTAATAAGAGATAAAGTGGTTTGAAAAAATATAACTTGCAATATTCACACAGCGCGATTGACAGAAGAATACAAAATATTCCCCACACTTCAAAGCTCAGCTTTCACTTCGAAATAATATTCAACCAATACCAAACCCGAGTCGGGAAATTCGTTTAATCCGCTTCATTTCAAATAGTCCAGAATGCACAGAGAAGACTTGATACAATCCCGACACAAAATCCATTTTCAGAACGAAACCAATATAATGATTTAAATTTTTACCATTCAGCGAAGGCCCATTGTCACAGCTTTTCAATTTTTCATCATAATGCCATTGATATGACATCGGTTCGCGTTCAGAAAGTTATATTTATAAAGGCGTGCCGGGGGGATTTGGCCTTTATGGCTAGTATAGTAAAGGGTGCCTTTTGTGTGAAAAGGCTTGTTGGAAAATCGTCTATGGAATATTCGGTGTGACAGCGCGGGACGATGCGGTTTTTAAATTAATATGGCGCGGTTGGTTCCGAACGTTAGGGTTGCCAAATTTTAAAAATATTGTTATAAGTATAATGAAATTAATTGTTATGATTATAATTAAATATAATTATTCTTAAAATTAAGCACCGCACTATTATTTCCACACACAGATTATATTTTATGCGATATCACCATAATATGTTTATTATATTTTTTAAATTCCAGGAAAATAATTTCCTCAAGGCCCATGTCCTCTTTAAGAATGCTGTAAGGAGGGTAGTTTTAAGGAAATGGAAGTAAAAGTTATGAGGGGCGGATAGGTATCTGGGGGTCAAAGTCACAGAGTGACGGACGTACGAATCATCACTCCTAATGCGGTGCAAGGCGATTGGTCGAGAGAGTCCGACTGAAGGGGTCAATCAACCTGCCTCTTCCGTTCCGACCACGTACTTAAGATGAAGCCATGCAAAAAAATGCAAAATCATACAAAATCGTTTAGCAAATATTAAAAAAGTATCGGCGAAATTGAAAGATGTGATTTTGGTCAAACCTATGGGAAAACTGCCAAAGATAGTCCTATACGACGTTCTTTGGCCACACAAAGATAAGGAGTTAGATTTTTTCACGGAGATTTTCATGATGTCTAATTTTTCAGGAAAGGAATGTCTTTCAAAGGAACCTACTAACGACGAGACAAATAAAATTAATAAACTGGCCTTCGCGCCCCTCACAAGACTGTTGGTCTCCTGATGAAGGGTTCTCTTAGACGTACGAGAAACCCATCAATCCGAATTGGGAGTAGGTACCCATATTAAATTCGTCGAACAGTGTAGATACTTAGTTGTTATTCTCGACATGTCGCCATCGTTCCTGGCACACGTCAAGAGTATTTCAAAGCCCAATCCCTTTTTCTAAAGCTTAGAAGACTCTCAAAATCTGAGTGGGGACTGCGGAATCCGGCGCTGCGGTTGTTATACAGTTGCGTGTATGTGACTCAAGTCGCTTACGCGTCTTCTGTGTGGTCATATCGTTTGGGCAACGTGATGACACGTCAATTTGCGCTGATACGGGGTCAACGCACTCCCCTGCTTGTTCTCACGAGTGCCCAGTTGGCGTATATTGTAAGGCTAAAGGTAGTGGGAGAGCAAGGAGATGAGGAAGAGAAAGGTACCTGGCTATTCGGATCTCGTCACCAAACACGGCTAAAGCCATCTCAACCAACGTTTCGATTCTGAATGGCGGTCTTAGACCAGGGCGACGCTGAGAATATCTTCCGCTCTGGAACGTGCCGCAAACATACTAAACGTTTTTTTCTTTAATTACTTGATTAATAATTGTGAACTGTTTGTGAACCGTTTGCTTCCTTAAAATATTCAAACAAAATAAAATAAAATAAGTAAGTTCATGGGTATTCTTGGCAAGCAAATAAAAATTATTTTTTAAGTGAAAACTTCTTTAGCATCGTTGTTATTTGAAACTCGATGAAACTAAAAAGCTGCACTAAAAAGAGACAAACACTTACATCTGCAGGATGTAACCTGCGAGAGAATGAGATAAAAAATAATCGGTCTCCTCTCCGCACTCTTGTCTACTTTAGTTTTCTGAAGTTTCACTTCAACCGCGTGTGAACTGCACTCAAATTTTTATTTTTAATACCAGGAGCTTTTTTAGTTCAAAATACCGTAGAATCGAGGCAAGTGAGGTGTTCCTGGCAAATTCGCTAGGAGTCGCTGGCATTTCAAGGGTTAAGGTTTATTATTTACTCATCATAGATTTAATAAAACGAATTGCTCAACACACCCCTATTTCCAGCTCCCACAATATAGCGATAATCCGAAAAGCCATGTTAAATATCGCATTGAAATGAAGCCATTTTGATTTCGTGGTTGAGTCAATTTTATAAATAACTGCGCGATTATAACGACGATAATCCTTTTAACACACGGCGACTGGTACTTGATGCGAAATATTGAAGGATGCGATACGAGAGACAGGTTTTTTCATTGTTATTTTAGGTTTTTATAAATAGTTATTGACACATCAGCATCTGAAAATATAAGGAACGATTCCATGACAGTTGATAGCCCGACAGTTGCCCCCCCAGAATATTTGTATACAATATGCAATCGGTTTGGGGAAAATATGTATAATTTACACAAAATATAACTAAGTGTCACTGAAGGGGTGTGCAGAGAAGATGTAGCGCCGAATAACAAAATTACAAAACATGTTTTCATTCAAATGCATCAGGGATAAACTACTTGTCTATACCTTATGTCTGAAAAACCTGAGACAGTGGTTTGGCCAGTCTACTGGCTCTCACCATAAGAAACTGGACTCAAAAATAAAATCAACCATCACGCCGTTTCTCCGCAAGAGTAGGCAGAAAAGACGAATCGCCAAAAAACTCGGTCTTTGCACAAATTGCTTGTTTCATTCAAATTCACACATCTCATCAAAACCTTATGTTATTTTAAATCTTGACATGGCCCGACTCAAATATTTGGTTGATTGTATGATGTTTTCCTCGGGCTTACCCGACGTTTTCTATCATTCACCTTAGCGAAATGATGAAAATTATGTCCCAGTAAACCTTAAATCTCTTGATCAACGCCGAGATATCAGAGACCTATTAATGCTCTATAAGATTATTTATAACTTCAATGATAGCCCATACTTACTACAAAATATTCATTTCAGATGTCCATCTCCGGACTCATTTTATTAAGAGCAATACAAAATATCTTGAAAATGTTTTTACAAGAAGAAGCTGTAGCACATTTAACAGATTATGCCCAAAAATAACACTCGTTCGAATGCCACATGTTTAACTAAAAACTTAATATTTCATTGATTTCTGTATTTCTCCTTTTTTAGTTCACCACATTTTCTCTCCTTCATTTAGCAGTTCGAATTTAAATAAAATCACTCGCTGAAATTTATTAAAATAGAGTAGTTTTGGGTATTATGGCCTACTCGGCCAATATGGCCTGGCTTAATTTCTCCGAAACCAAACAAAACAAGCCATGAAGGTATCCGCCACAACGTCGCGCCCCTTTTCTTGACTCCCTCAGCCGATCCCTGAGTTGCAGCGAGTGAACGTGTGTCCTGTGCGTGCGACGATCGAAAATTAGCTTGGATTAATTAATGGAAAAAGAACTAGTTGAAGATAATATTAATGATTCTAAATATTTGAAATATGAGATTGACAAATATGACGGTTTGACAGAAGGTGGCAATAGCGAAATTGGAAAACGCGCACGTCCCGGTTAGACGAGAGGTCTGGGTTCGAGTCCCAGTTGCGACCATTGTTTTTTTCTGTTTTCTGTGTCTTGTTTTCTTTCATATTTTCATTTAGATTATAAGTGTTATCTTCTTCTTCAATGATATATTACGTTGATGGGAATAACCTTCAAAAGTTATAAAAAGAGAGTTTTTCTCATAAAAAATAATTGAAAATTAGCTTATTTGATGTGATTTTTTGGTAAGTTTCACTCATTCTTGTTCTTTAAATAATAATTGTTTTCATATTGCTAGTGCGCAGTTTTGTAGTTTAACTTTCAATGAACAGTGTGGCGATATTTTTAAAGCACATTGTTTACTAGTTTTTAGGTTAAAATTGTATTTGTCAAAAACGTGTCTACGGCCAATATGGCCTACTGTGTCATATTGGCCACACCTAACGTGAATTTTTCTTCATGTCATTATTTTCTTTTTCAATAGGTGATGGCTCCACGAAAACCAATTTCTCAAAGAAAACATCAAACTTGGTCAACAGGGAGTCAATGAAAAAGGCAATCAAAGATTTACGAAATAAAAAAATGGGATCACTAAAGGCTTCTAAACTGTATTAAGTACCCCGAACAACTTTAAGACGTTTGTCGGCTACAGTAAATCTACCAACTGGTGGAGCGACTCATGCGAAATTGTGAAGAAAAAGTACATTACACGAAGAACTAGAGAAACAATTAGTACAGTATGTGTTAGCAATGGGTGAGCAATGAGTGCAGGAGGATCATTCGTTCCACCCATGATTTATATTCCCAAGAAAAAGAAGCCATCCGCTTTTAATGAAAGGTGCGACTCCTGGTGCCATATATGAATGTCACCCTTCAGGTTGGATCCAAACAGTTGTTATTTCTTCTATTTTTTTATTGTATTTATTATGGAGGGCAATATGGCTCACTACATTTGTGGCCAATATGGCCCCAGGCCATATTACCCTACCACGGTTCAATTTTGAAGATATGTCAAAAATTTAAAAAAAAACATTTATTTTAATTTTATTTGACAGTTAATAACCTTAAATTTATAATTGTTGATTACTATTAAGTTCAAGGGACTGATTTAACCAATAAAAACTGATTGATCTCAATAAAATTTTATTTTATTTCCAAAAAAGCTTATGGTGTGCCATATTACCCGAAGTTACTCTATATATCCATTCAAATTTAAAGGTAAACCTTCAAAAAAAATTATTTTATACTTTTTGTAGATTTAAGTAAAAAGATGCACTTTATCAGAATTGTTTTTATAAGGTATAGGTATCGTTGTGTATTTTTGTATTATGGTTCTAAATTTCAATTTGTCGTTATTTTATTGGTCAATGACGTACGTATTCTTATCACTTTCACATGTGAATTTATAAAGACTTTATAAGGCTAATAAACAAAATAAATATATTCTCCTTACACCCTTTCTTCGTTCGTTTGATCTAAAAGCCCAAACAATCAAATGATCCCTTTTTAATCTTACTCATTGCAATCATTACGTTTCCACTTCCTTGCATTCTTTACGAATCTCCGTATACCTCACACGATTATATGCGTTTGTTATGTTTTCTTTATTATTTTGCATAGCTTGGAAACGTGAACATTAAACCATGCATTTGGTGTTAAAATTTTTATTGTTGAAAAAGAAGATAATACTAATAAATCTAAACGAATTATGAAAAGAACAAGACTCAGAAAAATAAAAAAGGCATCAGGGAATCGAACCCAGTATCTCGTGTCTTACCGGGATAAACGCCTTAACCAACTCGACCATTGCGACTATTTATTTTAAGATGAAGCCTTAGTAAATAATGCAAAATCACACAAAATCATGTGTTTTTGTTTTGAAAATTTGATCGCTTAGAAATATTATAAATGCTTCAATTAAATACTGCGTGTAGAACATATCTTGGCCCTTAAAAATATCGGTCATTTTTTTTATAAGTCTTTTGATAAGCCTAGAAAAAAATAAAGTAACAGGTCTTTAAAAAAACACTTTCAAGTGCAAACTCTCCTACTTACGAACATCTTTTCGGATATGGTTTTATTGCTTATTGTAGCAAATTTAGTTTCTTTTATGATAATCGCAAAAAAAATATGATATTTACGCCCGATATTCACAAAATAAAATAAAATATGCATATTTGCGTTGTTATTTCACAATACGGCTGGCAGGCGACGAATGCGGGTTTTCAAATTGACCCTTATGTCGTTCACCGAAGGACTACTGGCTTGCCACACCCTACTTTCTTTCAAAACTCCCCTGGCCGGAGCAGGGAGCGGACGTGTGACTCCACGTCGCTCGGTTCCGTGAAATCAATTTTAAATTTCCTTGTTATTACAATAAACAATGTGTAAAAAAGGAGTTAATGTTTTTTTTAGGTCTTTACGAAATCAACCTGTAAAAAAAAATTCTCAAATACCTTTTTCAACCGTTCCAAAAGCTTTTTCTCAAATATTTTTAAACTCCTCCCACAATGGGCGTGAATTCCGACTTCGATTTTTCCCTGGACTATTGGATCCCCTTAAGTCTTTTTGTCGATCTCATATTTTAAATTCAGAATTGACAATATTATTATTTTTTATGACTTTACGAAATCAACCTGTAAAACAAAATTCTCAAATACCTTTTTCAACCATTCCAAAAGCTTTTCTCAAATATTTTTAAACTCCTCGCACAAAGGGCGTGAATTCCGATTTCGATTTTTCCCTGGACTATTGGATCACCTTAAACAATAAAACCATATCCGAAAAGGGGTTTATAAGTAGGAGAGTTTGCACTTGAAAGTGGTTTTTATGGACATAATACTTTATTTTTTTCTAGGCTTATAAAAGACTTATAAAAAAAATTACCGATATTTTTAAGGGCCAAGATATGTTCCACACGCAGTATTTAATTGAAGCATTTATAATACTTCTAAGCGATCAAATTTTTAAAACAAAAACTCATAATTTTGTATGATTTTGCACTATTTCGTATGGCTTCATCTAACCGAATAAAATTACATCAACTCATTCAGCTTTGCCGCCCCGGGCCTCTGAAGGGCTTAGTCCGCCACTGCAACTAACCAATCTGCACCACCATAGTCCTTGACTTTTTGAAATATTGGCATACAGAGTTCCGGGCCAAAAAGGCCCCTTTCTCTTTCATCATGAATTTATATTAGTGGTTGTTGGAAAAACCATAGTCCTATTTTCGATTGTAGTATTATTATTTCACATCTAGTTTACGTTTACGTTTTATTATTGAAAAAAAGATATGTTGAACACTAACGACATCTGTACGCACGCTGTTGTATAAGAGAACAGATTAAATTATTAATTCAATATTCTCATAGATGTCTCTAATCTAAAAGCAAACACAACTCTTTTAACCCACAGATGTCTCAAAATATCAGTTGAATTTAAAAAAAACATAATCTTCCAATTAAATATTTCTTTTATTTTACCTATAATAATTATGTATTGTGGTAATAATATTTTAGTGACAAGTCAAATTATCATTAATTAATTGTGAATAAAGGCATAACTTTATCAGACTTCATCAACCATCCCTACAACATTTCCGTTCTGTCTCGATGAACTGCACAATTGGGAGATATTTCAGTAGGAAAGACACGTGTTATTATCTGAAATCATTAATACAATTCAACACATGGAAATTATGTAATTTTTGTCAATGATTCAGTGAAATACTTTAACCCCTAGAGCAATTCAGCAAAAGTCACACACAATCAAAGATATTGAAATATAAGAAATATGCTTTCGGCAGTTTTTACTGGGTGGGACTATGGTGTCACCAATATTGTTAACCAATACTACTGCACACCTTCAAAATAATCATAAAAATGAACAAATTCTTTCCGTATTCAGACTATATTGTTAACTAATACTACTGCACACCTTCAAAAAATCACCTAAATTCCGTATTCAAACTATGACCATTAGACCGTACAGTCAGGCGGCCATCATAGTATATCTCTTATATTAAAATATCTTTTGCAGACAATAGTAGTCTTTTCGTGAGATATTTCTCCCAGCCTATACGGACTCATCATTGCGCTTCCAAAAGTGGCTAGGTGCAAGACATCGGCCAAATGTTTTTTACACCAAAAATATCTAACAAAATCAAGGATGCGGGCCCTATCTTAGCTATGCGCAATAAGTACAGGTTCATATGTGCATTCACCAAACCCTTCTTAATTGGAAATCGAACCGAATCATGAGTCGGGGGTGTCTTGACCTCCGCCGAACCCGCGAGACTGACTCACCGAACCTCTGGGGTTCGATCGAACCCAGGTTAAGAACCACTGCTCTAGGGTTTAAAAATGTATTTCCAAATCCTCTACTTGATATAAAAAAGTTAAATATTTTTTAGCAATAAGTAACATTGTTTATCTAGGTCTGCAAAGAGTTGATTTTGACTTTAAAAATATAATAGATTTTATGTGTTATACCTTTGGTTTTTTTGTTTTGTGCAGTGTGATTGACTGAAAAACAGATTTCTCCTACAAGTTCCAACTGCCCAGAGCCGGTGGGACTATGTTAACCCCAATTGTAAGGAACATTGCGAGGTAAAGGAAAGTGGGAAGGGGAAGGAGATTGGAAGAGGAAATGCCAGACTATTCAAATCTGGTCCCAAAACACGGCTAAAAATACTTCATTTTGAATAGTGGGAACTCTTTTGGGCTTTCAGGACAAAAACAAAGGTAATGAAAAATCTAATCATCATTAGATAAACAATACTTTTTTATTAAAATGCCTTTATCAACGGGAGATGTTGCCAGAAGTAAAAAAAACCGATAAGAGTGTGTTATCCTTAAGTCTAGTGGGTGTCGCCAATGCGGTTGAGTTAAGGAATGTCCTTAATGACCTCTGTGAGCTGTTCCTTGGTGAACATGTGGAAGAGGTTGTCGGGGGTCAGGGTGGAAACCTCCACGTTGAACTCTGACAGCTTCTCCTCCATTACCTGCTTCAAGATGGTCAGAGCCGAGGTGATGGCCTCCTTCAGGGTCAGTGATTTGTGGTACACCTCCTGCAAACAAAAAACAAAAAAGTTAATAAATTGATATCTTTTACTTTGTGTAACACCACTATTTAAATAGTGGTGTTACACAAAGTTATTTGTTTTTCATTAAATTAATAATGACGCCACAAAGTGATTTTGCGTATTTTGAAGAAAAAATTGATATCTAGTTGTCGTATCGTATTGTATAATTATTTTTACACGGAACAATAAAAAAGTCAGGGACAACAATGTTTATAACTAGTCTAGCAAAATATATAAGCATGTGTTTTTATTTTTTTTCGTTATCACTAATTTTAGTTGGGAAAAATGTACAAAGCCATTTTTAAAACTTTTTATGTTTGCATAAATTGTGATTGGAAACTTTGATTGTACATTGTACATTTTCCTACTTTTGTGTTTAACTTTTAGAATTGAATATAAAGCATGGTGTTTTCTCTTTCTAACACAGTTTATATCATATTTCTCACTTTGATAGTAAGAGAGACACAATGATTTCTATGAAACCTTCATGAGTTGTTCCGAAAAGCGAACAAATTAATCTGAGGGATTAAAAACATTAATAAATAATTTATTGTACTAAATTATAGTAGGATAGAGCCTTGTAAAAAAAATAGTACAGCACTAAACAAATCATCCATATATTATTAAATGTAAATTTTATAGTATTGTAATGCATAGGTTTTTGCACTTCGTTGTAAAATGTAAACTGTAAATCCAATAAAATAAAAATAATATGTTACCTGCAAGCTTTGCTGAGCTCCCTCGCTGCCTGAGCCAATGGCCTTGGCTGAGAACTGGACGTACGTGCCGCTGGGGTCCATGTGGTACAGCTGGGGGCCCTTCTCATCGATTCCTGATACAAAACACAAACACATTATATTACATAAAAAGCCCAGCCGTGACACTCCAATAACACTGAAACACAAAAATGTATGTTTTAGAAAACTGAAACAGCTGTTACAATAATAAAAACTAAAGAACTTGCAGAACTTAACCACTTCGACCCCTAAGCATGTTTACATGACAATATAACAATAGCAGTCAAGTACAATAAGCGTGTTTTCACGCAAACGCATGTGTTCCCACAGAAATCATTATAACTCCGTTATTGTTCTAATGACACCCCAAGCATGTTTACATAACAATATAACAATAGCAGTCAAGTACAATAAGCGTGTTTTCACGCAAACGCATGTGTTCCCACAGAAATCATTATAACTCCGTTATTGTTCTAATGACAACCCAAAACAAAAAGTAGAAGATCCATATGAATTTACGCTTCACGTCTCTATTCAAAGTTGTGCATAGAAATACATAAAAAAGACTTATTTTGTAGAAACAGTTTTCACCCTCCAAATCACCTACGCGCGCGCCGTTAGTGGTTAATAGCATTATTAAATTTTGTTTTACTTTAAATAAATAAAAAAATGTTATACTTAAGTTAAATGAAATACTACTAATTAAAAACGTCTGGGTATTGCGATGATGAAAATGGCTGGATGAAAAAGTAATTGAAGAACTTAAAATCAATATTCCATTCAAGAAGAGTGTCCGCATACAAATTAACAGTTTTATTCCCAGATTGATGAAATTTTGCACACTTGACAAAACAAAATGACAAGAGGAAAACTCTGCATAAAGCCCAGGCAACGCACGGGACTTCAGCCAATAAAAATAAATTTTAAAAAAGTATCCGTTGTCAGAAGGTTAAATTGTCTTCAAATATGTTTTCGAGACTCTTCCTACCAAATATCATCATTCAACTGGATACCTCTTTTAAATTAAATGTCACAAATGCACAGAAAAAATAAATAAGAGTATTTTATTTTGGTCGTGGGTGGGGATTGAACCCCAACCCACAGGCCCAAAACCAGTGTTCTTAACCACGGGTCCATGGAGACCTTAACGCCTAGTGACAAAAATGTATTACAAAAATGACCAAATATTATATATATATAACTTAATTTGATAAACATTTTAATAATTTGAAACATGGTAAATTAATTATTTTATTAACGATCTAAGAAAAAAAAAAGTTTAAAAAAATTAATCAATAAAATAATTTATTTTTCGTAATGTGTGCAGTATTGCCTTCTTGTTTGTGCAAATAAAGGTGTTATTAAACCAGCCTGTTCAGATCTAGTCAATAAAAAAGTTTAAAACCTATTTTTTCAGCTGTTAATTTGTGGTGGAATCCTATAGTAAAGATATTTGGAAACCTTTTGATTACAAAAATAATTTATAGGTTTGGTTGGGTATTTTGATCTCAAATCCAGAATTAAGATTTGTATGAAACGGGCCGAAATGGGCCGCGCACATGTTTCTCTTAAGGGGCTATCCATAAATTACGTCACACGAATTTCATGATTTTTTTTAATCACCCCCCGTCCCTGTCACACATCGTCACATTTGTGAGACCCCCTCCACCCTAGTGTGACGTCACATACTTTGCAAATTTACATCTAAAAATTTTTTGCGTTTTAATAATTTAGATTTTTACATGTGAAGTCACAGAACTAATGACCCTCCCATACCCCTTGTCACACAATGTCACACTTCTCTACTCCCCCCCCCTTAATGTGTGACGTAATTTATGGATGGCCCCTAAGGGTTTTAGCTTTTTGATCTGTAATAATTGATATAATTAAAAAAGACAGATTTGTGAAAAACAAAAAAGGGAAAGGTTGGAGGCAGCTGAAAGAGAGATTCCTGGAGGCACCATCAATTAGCTATGGATTCCCGACCTGAATAGGATAAGGGAAAGCAGTCTAGATGAGGCTTGTGAACTCACCAGCGAATAAGATGGCCACTCCAAAAGGCCGTGACATGGCGGTACCGCTGTCCTCGTCGCTATCTCCGAACTGGATGGCCAGGTTGCTCACGGCCTGCGCACAAGACTCCACGGTCATACGCTCGTTGTACACGAACCAGTGGTTCTGGCACTCTACACGCGCACGCTCAATTAGTGTCCTGGAAGGCCAAACGAGAAAAGATCACATAAATAAATAATGCACTTCTTCTTCTTCATATGGCGCAGATGAGTTGGTGAAGATCAAAATGAGATGCTGAGTTTAGTCAACCAGTTGACGGCAGCGGGAGTCACTTGGTTCAGCACAAATGTGCTCTAGGAAATTTATGAAGAGGACATTCCTTTATGAAACAAATGTAATCAAAAACAATCATCTCTCTTAGATAGGCTGCTAGTTCATTCTTGGATTGGCATACAAGGCAATGGTGAATGAATGCAAAAAAGTGTACCAACATTGCAAAATATTTTTTCTTTGTGTAGAGATTGACAACTGTTGTGGCGTCTAATTTAATATCATAATGGTAGTCAATAATTTTATACGATTTTTATACAATAAGATCAACAAAAGGTATTGAAAATGTCTGTTCTTATTATAGTTCTTCCACATAAAAAATAAATTAAACGAAAGACATTCCATCATTACTTTTCTTGCGAATCAAATGTATTCTAACCTAACCCAAGGCTAACACAGTCTTGTTGCAAAAATGTTCCCAGTTAAAGTTATATTAAATTTAGGGATTTTAGCGTGCATTATGTAAGTAAAAAGTAATTAAAATGATGTATTACTTTTGATGGAGACAAAGGTATGACCCTTTCAACTAAAATAATAATGATAAATTAATTCAATAAGCGGCATGAAAAATTACTGGCTCAATGGGGGTAACTAATTTCAATATGAAAGTTTTGTATTTACCTAGAATCGGCCATAAGTCCTGAAACAGCGCATCCAATATGTCTATCGACTTGCACAATCTTCTCAATGGTGGTGGGCTCCATCAATGGAGATGTAATTCTCTTCTCCACAGCCAGCACAACTCCTTCAGAGGTGGCAATGCCGATAGCAGTGGAGCCAAGCTTAATGGCCTCGATGGCATATTCCACTTGGAACAAACGCCCCTCAGGAGAGAAGGTATTCACTCCACGATCGTATTCTGAGCGGGTCAAAAACATCTAAAAATGATAATGACAAGTCAAAAATTTTATTTACTTTTCATTAATAATGGATGTATTTATTGGAAAACGGTGACAATTGATGAAAAGTTGCACTAATATGAAGATGTATATTGTTTCTGAATACAAAACAAAATACTTTTCGATATAAAATTGGTTTATTGATGTGTTATTTTGAGGTTAAATAGCTATGTTATAACAAATATAATTAATTTTACGGTGATAATTGTGTGCAGTAAAGTTGGGGGAATAAATTAAAGGTTATGGATATAAATTTTACAAATAACTGTAATACCTTGAAGTTACAAATTGAAAAATAACAGACAGGATGATTAGCGGAAAACTAGAAATGCCGGACAGTTTTTAACTTCTTCTTCTTTTATTATTTGAATGATTCAAATACTTCCCACGTAGGCAGGTACCGAAGTGAACACAGTATTATTTTTTTTGAAAATGAGAGAAAAGTAAAATCCATCTCCTTTTGAAATTGCTGTCAGAAATTATGTAATTTTTTATATTAGTTTTATGGTGACCGGATAAGTAAGTCATCTCGTTCTGACGTAATAAAGGGCCCGAAATTTAAATTGCTCTTTATTCTCGTTTAGAGACATTTATGTTGTCAAGTTGCTCTATGCTAGAAACCCTGACAAGATGAGCACAGTGATGCCATAACTAAAAATAACTGACACACTGAGCTTATTTATTTCACAAAAATACACTATGGGCCCGTATATCAGTTTCTGCTAAGGAGCACATTCCTCGCTCAACTTAAACCGACCAAATCGGCCGCTTAAGCCGCAGAATAGTTCCATTTCTGGACGCGATGTGGCGCTATTGGCAATAACACATCTGTCAGATTTGACATTTGACAATGGTTCGATTTCGATATGCATTTGCTACGTACGTAAATTACATTTTAGGAATAAAATAACCAACAGCATGGAGTTTGAGCTTTCTTCGAGCGTTGAGGATTTAGATATCGATAATTTCGTAGAACATTTAACAGACCACGCAAAGTGCGAATATATAGAAGCAGGGCTGACGACTTCCTGGCGTGGATTAAATTGAATTTCATAACAGGTCTCGTCTCTCCAAAAGGGTCGTAAATTGCTTGCTAGATTTGATAAGGGATGACATCAAATCTAAAATGAACTGGTAAGTGAAAATGCTTTTTAAAAGGTATAAAAAAAAGTAGCTAACAACGCAAATACATATCTAAATAGTGTGTTTTCATTTCAGGAATAAAGCACTCACTCCAAAACGCCAGATACTTTTAACAATCAGATACCTAGCATCTGGCTCCATGCTGATAGCTGTGGAGGACTTTATCAGAGTTCACAAAACACCGCAAGCAAGCACATTTGGATAGTTTTACAATCAATTGCACATTGACAGAACTGCTTTCATTATTTTCAAAAATGATCCTGAAAGTTTGGAAGAAAAAACAAAGAAGGTTGCAATAGCAAGAAAGTGTGCAATAGCACGCTTCCCCAAGTGACTGGTACTCTTGATTGCAGGCACATGCAGTCCTCCGGTAAGTTATCCAATTGCTTGTCCCAATATCAACAAACATTACACCAAAAATATATAATGCTTTCTATAAGGCTACAGAAATTGATTTTAAAAATATATCCACCTACAGCAAGTATAAAAATGTATTAAAGTCTTGGACAAATACCATTGACACAAACATTTACTTGCTGTAACATCTGACCTGCTGTAACTTAACAAATTTTTATTTATCTTTATGAACATGTCTTTTGAATATGTATTTCAGTAAACACATCTATTTTTTATGTATTTAATTTTTTTTTTTTTTAATCTTCTACAAAGATAGTGTATGTTTATTAGTAAATTTCTGTCTTAAAAACACTCAAGTATACCCACGAACTGGCAATGCCTATGTGGGATTTTTTTGGTTAATCTGCTAATCTATTTGTATTATTTCTCCACTTTTTTAAAACTGTTTATATAAAAATTTTGTATTACAAAATTTTACCAATTGTACCAAAAAAATTGTTAATAAATAAAAAATGTCGCCCCTTTGCTTGCTTACCTTATTCAACTCATGAATGCGCAGACTAATCATTAGTGTACCATTATTTTAGGTGGACGCAATCCGAGATTTATCGGAACCGAAAAGGTTTCTTTTCTGTCAACCTGCAAGCTATTTGTGATGCTGATCTCAGATTCACCGATATTGTTTCAAGTTGGCAGGGGTTACATGTTTTATATTAGTGAAATTATTTATCTTTTGCATTAACATAGTTGTAAATTTATCCCAGGCCTCTTCAATATTCTATCATACTGTAAAATGTAAATTAATAATGTATCAAAATAAAAAATTGTCTGAGGAAGTATAACAGGGTGTTTATTTTTTAAATGTCTTTATTAAGGTGTAATATTCAAAGGAATACAAACAAATTACACAAAAGAATTCTTTACAGACTACTCCGAATTGAAGACATTAAGATAATGATGGATCAAAATCTGGATATATTTCAGGTGAAAGCTATCACCGACAACAAAGAAATAGTCAACTTTATCTAATGGTTACCAAATAAAGTTGGTTTATATTGTCATGCTTGCTAATTGTGACAATCTGTATAGTTATAGTAAGTATTACGTATGTCTGTTTAAATTGTAATTGAAAATTAACATCCTGTTGGCAAACTACTAATTGCAGTTTAACGGGAATGTACCTTGAAAAACAATAAAAAAGGTAAGTATTTTAATTTGAATTATAAATGTTGTTATTTTTGTGTACTAAAGTACAAATATTACTTCATATGGAAGTAGTATTAGTTCTTAAGTTTTTTCTCCTCATCAGCAGTTCCATCCTGAGGAGGTGCTCCTCGTGTTCTTCCTGCATTTGGTTTTGAGGTTTTCGGCCCTGCAATGCAGATGTTCTTTCTCGTCTTCCTGGCGTTTAGCCTTGAAGCCCTCCACCTTGAGGAGATTTTGGAGATTTGAAGTTTAATTTTTTATTTTAAATTCTGCCAAAGATCTCCACTGGTGGTTGCGGTGGTAGATTTTCTTTTCGCTGAAACAGAAGAATATAATATTATAAAAAGTTGTACATAAAAATACCAACAGTTGCTTTAACTCATGTATTTCGCAACATAATTGTTAAAAAAATTTATATTATTACATATATGTTTGCAAAATAAACATTTCATCCTGCCATTTTGTGTTAAGGCGGAATTTACGAAAACCGAAATAATATTTCGAGGCGGGGAGGAATGAAGTAAAATCAAACGGGGAACACGCTACGCGCTTGGAGAACATACTACGAAACAAAGCAGTGAACAAATCCATTAGACTAGATGGTACCCTTGAGTAAGGTTTGAACATGAATCGCTTAATAATGGGCATCTTTCAAATTATGTTTATTAAGTTGTATGTGCATGTTTTATGTTAATTTTGTGGTAAAGTTCATGATTTTATGATTGCTATCAGATTTCGATGAAATATTTGATAAATTATTCGACACAATCAACTGCACTGCAAGACGGTAGGCAGTAGCTTATGACTCGTAACCGACATATTCTTCATTGACAGATGTCAAAACAATACGGTATTCAATTACGCATCATTTTTATAATATATGATCATTATTATGTCTGAATATATTGGCATGATAAATAAAATATCGGTCATTTTCAATATTTATTATTATTTACAAAAAGTTAAAAAAAAAAAAAAAGACAGACATTCCCGGGCTACGAAACTGCATGCATACAAGGATATTAGAGCAAATTCTTCTCAAAATAACTTTTCAAGTTTCATTTGTAAATGTCATATTTGGGATGTTTTGGATCACGGAAGAAAGTGGGTTAGAAGATTTATGGAAAACTGTGTACGGAGGTCCCACAGTGATACACGTGCTAAAAGGACTCGCTTATGCAAGAGCTGTAAGAGCCTATGTTCTTACAGGTGCTGCAATCGTCAAAATAATTTGAAATGACTCTCATGATACACTTTTTCCTCGTGAAATAAAAGAAACATTGTGAACAGCGTTAAAGTGTTGAAGCGTTTTTTATATCGTTAATCAATTAAAAAGTACTCAGTGTTTCAATTTAAAACTATAAATACCTACCTAAGCTCAAATCGGTCATCTGCAAGCACAGTGTGCTAGGCCCGACCGCCAAGCACGCCTTGCCGCCCTGCTATTGAGTCGGATTTTGACCAGTATTAAGGATAAAAGTAAGCAGTTATATATCGTTTTAAAGCTTATTAAATTTGGCAAATAGATTATTTGAAACATGTTTGCTTGGTCCCTCATATAAAAAAAAATCATCTTTAAATCAAAATTTTACGAAAAGAATTTTTTTTTGCGACAATGTCATTATTATTTGCCAAACCGTGGTAGATAACAAAAAAAAATTCAAAAACTTATTTTTAGACAGCTTTCTAAGAAGTGTAACAGTGTAATTTTTTTCAGATGTATATTAAAGTTTAAGAGATATAATGGATTTTGTAGAACTCTAAAATTGCAAAGTTTGGCAGGGGACAGGGGGGGGGAAGCAAGCGGGGGAGGGGAGTTTTGGAAAATACTCCTTGTAAGAAGTACTATCCACCTGCAAAAATTCAGCTTTCAGCTCCACCCCTCGAATTGGACCGAATCTGCCAAAAAACTAGGAAGTTACAAAAATATCCAAGCAATTCCACCTAAAAATCGAACCGAAACTTTAAAAATCTACTACCAAAACATCCGCGGACTACAATCAAATCTCGATGGCCTACGAGCAGCTCTACCTTCTCATCATCATGACATTATTATACTTGAGACGTTAAATTAACGACTTAACATTTTTATTCAAAATATTTAACTCTAATTTTGACTGTTTTGAACTCCTGCAACTCTTTAACTTACGAACACCCACAGTAACAACACGAAAAAATACAATATTCTACAGCAGCACTCATAAGCGTAACTACATTGCCCACTCTCCGGTACAACGACTTCACAAATAGCTGTATTCTTCTGTTTTTGTTTCTGTGTTTGTATGACTTTTATCTATTTTATCTTGTAATTTTATTTTTATTATTTTCTATGTTTCAAAGTATCTGTCAAATTAAAATTACACCACAAATCATGTAAAAGTAATCTGGGCGTTAAATAAATAAATAAAATAAATGTCCTTTCAAATGCAAAACACGGCTTAAAACCCCAAAAACAAATATCGAAAATATATTCCATAGTTTACATTAAAAACCTGCGGCAGCAATGTGAACTAACATGTTTCAATATGAAATAGCATAATTTGTTTGTTATTCAAACAAGATAGTTTTAATAATTGCTGCAAGGTTCGCTAGATTCATACTGGGAGATTTATGGTGAGGATCGTTTCGTGTTTTTATGAAACTTTTTCACTACTTTTCTCAATAATTATCTCGTTCAATTAATAAAATACTAATAATATCTATCCATACCTAATAAACAAGAAGTTTCACTTCTGTCGCGCGTGGACTCCACGTACGCGCTTTTTTTTTTTTTTTTCAGTTTCAACAATTTTTTCGTTAATCTTATATTTAATTTTTAGGAGTGTGTCGATTTCTTTTTGTTGGTTTGCAACCTATTTTACAATTTTGTTACTTCTATTATAACTTTGTAACTCATTTTATTTTAACATAATTTATAAGATATACCATTATAACAATTAAAAAACTGTATAATTAGAAATTTAATTAAAAGCTCAGTAATGCGTAAATAAATACATAAACAAAACTAGGAATATGATTCTGGTGAAGGCGCACCCTAAGACATTATACGCCGCTGGTTTCTATACCCAATGTTGTAGACGTGGCCGGTCGGCCGCTATTAGTAAAAAAGTCAACCTGGTTCTGAAACAATACACAATAACATAACGACGTTCCTTTAGTTTGACCTCTTTTCTGATGTGCCAACACATTTACGTATTTATTTTTGAAAACATTTGACGTCCTCTCACTCTGAAATCATCTCGTATACTGACGAGAAAAAACTCATGTCGCGGTTTTTATAATACCGTGATGCGAGTGACAATATCGTTATATTGAAAAACAGTTTTAATTTATTTATGCATTGTTTTAATGCTTTTTAAAATAATTTTATTCAACAGACATTTAGAAAACATTGATGTGATGATAATGTATATTTTTATAATTCTCCTGTATTTGGAATTAAATGATGTAATTGAACTTTAAGCTATTTTTAGAGGTTGTGTAAATATTTTTTTACGCATTTGTTTTAAAGATTTTAACATATTTTATTTTTCCTCCATTTAGAAGAATAATTTTTTTGTTCAAAACATAATATTATTTTCTAATAAACAGTATAGAAATCTTCTAAAAACTGCATCAAAAACCGCGTTTTTGCTGCGTTTGCGGTAATATACCCTTAACACGTCCAGTGCTGAGCCCGTAGCAGGTACGGGCGATACAAAGTTCGCGGGATGCGTTGCCCTTACAAGGTACGGGCATCTTATACCTAAGAGAAATGATAATAAAAAAACGTTAGCACAGACGGATTGTGTATATAATACCCTCAGCATGTAGGATAACTTCAGTTTACATCTATATGTTGCGTGGGTCGGTCGCTATTGTTTTTTTTCTACCGTAGTACCGTTGTGGCGAGTTTACACGGAGTTTTTCTATACGTTTCACACAACTACAACGAACTGTATGTGTATGCGATAATTGTGATTGTTATTGAATTTATACAAAGTGTTTTCTTGTTTATAAGTATTTTTTATTAGACTTTTCGTTATTATTTTTTGTCTGTTCGGACTTTAGAATCAAAATATTGTGTTTTAGACTACAAGAAATTTATATTGAATTCATTCACTATAAAGTGTTTTATTATTATTTTTGTGTTGGAATTGTGATATTTTTTTTGTGTTATACATACCTTGAAATATGGATCAGCCATCAACATCCAAAAAAGCTAGGCTAGATGACGACTTTAGCGACACCGATTTCGACGATTCGGGAAGCGACTTAGAGATCTTCCCCGAATCGGATGAAGATGACATGGAAGACATGGATAACGATGAATTGGATGAAGATGCCATTATCCAGCCAGTACCGGCAGCATCGCCACTACCTCCAAACCAACCATCAATGTCCGAACCAAGACAGTGGTCAAATTCACCCAAACCATCACATCACATCCCATTTACCGGTGTATCTGGCATAAATTTTATGGAAGCTGGAAGAGAACCGATCAACTTTTTCAATACCATCGCCAATGATGACTTGTGTGAGATGGTCATCAAACAAACAAACGATTATGCGGTAGAGGTGCTATCAAAGTCGAAAGGTGATAAAAGCCGAATCACAAGGTGGAGGGACCTAACAATCGAGGAATTCAGGAAGTTTTTAGGGCTTATTTTCCACATGGGAACTATAAGGATGAATCGCATAAACGACTATTGGAAGAAAAATCATTTATTCAACCTGCCGGCGTTTTCTCAATACATGGCTCGAGATAGGTTTCTACTTATCCTTAGAGTGCTTCACTTCAATAATAATGAGGAAGAATCAACAAGCTTAGGAAAAATTCAGCCACTCATCGATTTTTTCAATGATAGGATGGAGATTATATATACTCCTAGTAAAAATCTTTCCATCGATGAATCGCTGGTGCTCTGGAGAGGGAGACTATTGATCCGTCAATACATGAAAGGGAAAAAAGCGAAATATGGCATAAAACTGTATATGTTGGGTCAGTCAAATGGATTGGCCCTAAAAATAATTGTTTATGGTGGTGCAGCAGACATCGAACTCGGTGGTAAAGACCACACTAACAAAGTGGTGAAGAAATTGATGGAAGGAAAGACTGGAGTCGGGCACAGTTTATACATGGACAATTTCTATAATAGTGTTCCATTGACGGAGCATTTATTAGAAAACAAAACATTTGTTACTGGGACCCTTAGATCAAACCGGAAGGACACACCGAAGGAAGTTACTGAAAAAAAATTAAAAACCGGAGAGTCTACCAGCATGTATACACATAAAGGGATATGCGTCACAAAATGGAAGGATCGACGTGAAATTGTGACCATATCTTCCGAATTCGATGGGCAATTGACGAAAACTACCAATCGTCGAGGAAAGGAGGTTTGTAAGCCAAACATGATTATTGAATACAACAAACACATGAGCGGTGTAGATTTTCACGACCAAATGCTTGCCTACTACCCATGTCGTCGAAAAACTTTGAGGTGGTATAAGAAACTGGGAATTCACATTTTCCAATCAATGCTAATAAATGCTTACTATTTATACAATGCACAGAGTGAGCGTAAGAAAAGTCTATATGATTTTAGACTGGAAGTAATCGATAATTTACTTGGTCCTCCTCCTTCTGCCGTTCCTCGTCCATTAGTGTCAAATATAAGACATTTGCCAGCCCTATGCGAGAGAAACGACAAAGGAAAAGTAAAAAAAAGGCAATGCAAATATTGCTGGGAAAAAAATCAAAAACGGAACGATTCCAATTATTGCTGCAAGGAATGTCCACAGATGCCTGGATTTTGTATCGAACCCTGCTTTAGGAATTATCATGATGAAAATAATCTATAAAAACCCTATTGTTTCATTTCAAACCGATAATTACCTGTGGTTTTGCCTGCACTTTCTCTTTTTATAACAATACTGTTATAACAATACTTTATAATTACCCTTTTAGGCGGTCAAAATCAATTAGTTATAACTATACTACATAATTACTCTGCTAATGATTGTTATATCTGAACTTATTCATTGCTATTGTAAATTTCTTCTTATTCTGACTCATTTGTTTTTTTTTTGTCGTGATATTACTTACCAATGGTGGTTTTATAATAATATGACTGTTGCAAACCATTTTTCATTGTTATTGATTTCTAAGAAACTCTTCAATGTCGATATACTTGTCATTATTTTTATAGTTTTATAAATTGTCTGTTGTAATTGATTTAGCATAATTCATATATTATTTGTAAATAATCGTTGTTTAGAAATTGATTTTACATAATAAATATGCATGTTTATTATTATTTTGAAGTTTTTTGTACCCTTCTGCTACGTGAATCCCTTTGAATGTCAGCTGTTGTTGCTTTCTGAGAACTAGGGTCCCAGACGTACCTGCCATTACCATTACCTGTCGTGTGATACAGGACCGGAGCGCGCGGGATAATGTTATTTGTAAATGACACGATATGACATAATGTCTACATAATTATTGACACAGAGATGTGTACCTATTTCATCTGGAACATAGGTGGGTAATATTCATTATAATATAAAGTAAATAAACTGAGATGGTTTGGGCATGTAGGTAAGAAAGGTAAGAAAATATATAGGTAGGTTCGAAAGAAGTGGTATTAGGAAGCGCGGCCGTCCGAGAGTAACCTAGGTCGACGATGACGCGTAAAGCAAAAAGACCCGGCGAGAGTGTATGACTCGTGTAAACTCACCATTACGCAATGACGCCTACTATCTTGTCCTGCCAATTACAAAACAACTGGAGAGTATGTAGCGCTGACAGGCAGTGTGATTGGTAGGTGTGATCCCCAATAATAAACCAAACATGCAAAAGTCCCCATTTTTTTCGAATTAGGGAAGTAGTCCCGTTATGAAAATTTCGTATTTTATCAGCATAGCTGGTTTACGCCATATTAAAATAACGCAGTGAAAGTGTTAAGAACCTAAGAATCTTCTTTGATGTCAACTGATCAATTTGAAAAGTGATGTAGGAATTAACTAACCGAAATTTCAGCGGGCAGAGAGGACAGACCGTCACACAACTCAGGCTTAGCATAAATTCCTTGCTTCATCCATATTCATACATACTCTTATATTATACTGTATTTAAATCATCCGTGTATATAAATTTCTGGGCAACATGCCTGTTTTATGTACTTAAATAAAAATAAATAAATTATTCTGATTCTTGACATGGTCCGACCCGCCATTGGTCTTGCCGACTTCTTCTACCATTCATATTTGCAACAGATATTTTCCTAACACTCCTTCCTTCGTTAATTCGCTTTACACACCCATGCGACCCTTTCTGTATTATATTATAAATAACGCAGGTTATTTTGTTATGAGTACTAAAAATGCATTATTGAAAAATAATAAAATTAAACAACACAATTATAAAAACTTTTCTAAAATAAAAAACCTATCACCTTGGTGATACATCCACTCAGAATCCAAATGCTATTTGAAATCAGTGGCAGTCTGTGACCTTTCAGTGAGCAAGTTTTTTTTTTTTACATGGGCTCCACACAGCAGGCCCTGAGGAAAATAATTTCCCTCAGGGCCTATGTCATCTTTGCGGATGCTGTGTGGAGGGTTTTTTTTTAAGGAAAGGAAGGGGAGGAGAGTTCTGGGAAGGAAATGGGTTTAAGGAGTGGGTAGGAATCTGTACTGGCAAGGTGTTGTGTGAGCAAGTGTGCTAAGATATAATACAAACCCAGGTAGCTCGTGTTGGTTTGATAGTGCTCTCATCGTTTTGGTGTAATTTGGCTGCATTCTGATCAATTTTAGAATGCTAAAACAAAAATAGTAATATTACTTACCAAAATGATGTAAAATAGACAAATCTTTAACATGCCATGAACACCAGAAATGGAAACAGAATTTTTTATGAGTTCAAATCAATTTTAAGTTAAGTAAGTAACTAACTAACTGTCATACGAGAGAAAGAATCGCCAAACGTGCACAACTCAGGATTAGCATAAATTCCTTGCTTCATCCTTATTCATACATACTCTTATATTATACTGTATTTAAATCATCCATGTATGTAAATTTCTGAGCAACATGCCTGTTTTATGTACTTAAATAAAAATAAATAAATTATTCTGATTCTTATGGTCTGACTCGCCATGTCTTGCCGACTTCTTCTAACATTTACATTTGCAACGTATATTCTCCTAACAATCCTTTCTTCGTTAGTTCGCTCTACACACCCATGCTACCCTTTCTGTATTATATTATAAATAACGCAGGTTATTTTGTTTTATGAGTACTAAAAATGTATTATTGAAAAATAATAAAATTAAACACAATTATAAAAAAATTTCTAAATTAAAAAAACCTATCACCTTGGTGATACATTCACTCAGAATTCAAATGCTATTGGAAATCAGTGGCAGTCTGTGACCTTTCAGTGAGCAAGTTTTTTTTTTTTTACAAGGGCTCCACACAGGAGGCCCTGAGGAAAATAATTTCCCTTAGGGCCTATGTCATCTTTGGGGATGCTGTGTGGAGGGGTTTTTTTTAAGGAAAGGAAGGGGAGGAGAGTTCTGGGAAGGAATCTTGGGTTCAGTGTGTCCTGGCAAGGTGGTGTGTGAGCAAGTGTGCTAAGATTGAAAAATATTTATAACAGTAGTACCTAGTTGAAAATGTTTTTTTTATTTCAATTTTTTTCTATGATATTTTGTGGCTGCTTTTCATATAAAAGATTAAAATTTTGAAAAAAAAAATTTTTTTTTGTTACAACATTATCAATTGGTATTTTTCAATCTTACCACTCCAGCTACGAAAAATCTAGAACTGCCCCTGCTTCAAATGCTTTAGCTTTCTTTGGTTATCATTTCTGATAAATCAGGTACTTCCGTACCTTCCTCTACCCTAACTCCTTCACGTATCTATCTCATTTGCCCCTCACAACATACCCCACAGAAGATGCCATCTCACTGGTTTCAGTTAGCAGGGAGAGGTTGGGACTCTTGTGCGATATTCACATTAAAAAAATTAACAATATATTACACACCCCGGTAGCTTGTGCTGGATTGATAAGTGCTCTCATCGTTTTAGTGTAATTTGGCTGCAATTCTGATCAATTTTAGAATGCTAAAACAAAGATAATAATATTAGTTACCAAATGATTTAAAATAGACAAATCTTTAACATGCCATGAACACCAGAAATGGAAACAGAATTTTTTATGAGTTGAAATCAATTTTAAGTTAAGTAAGTAACTAACTAACTGTCATACGAGAGAAAGAATCGCCAAACGTGCACAACTCAGGATTAGCATAAATTCCTTGCTTCATCCTTATTCATACATACTCTTATATTATACTGTATTTAAATCATCCATGTATGTAAATTTCTGGGCAACATGCCTGTTTTATGTACTTAAATAAAAATAAATAAATTATTCTGATTCTTATGGTCTGACTCGCCATGTCTTGCCGACTTCTTCTAACATTTACATTTGCAACGTATATTCTCCTAACAATCCTTTCTTCGTTAGTTCGCTCTACACACCCATGCTACCCTTTCTGTATTATATTATAAATAACGCAGGTTATTTTGTTTTATGAGTACTAAAAATGTATTATTGAAAAATAATAAAATTAAACACAATTATAAAAAAATTTCTAAATTAAAAAAACCTATCACCTTGGTGATACATCCACTCAGAATCCAAATGCTATTGGAAATCAGTGGCAGTCTGTGACCTTTCAGTGAGCAAGTTTTTTTTTTTTTTACAAGGGCTCCACACAGGAGGCCCTGAGGAAAATAATTTCCCTTAGGGCCTATGTCATCTTTGGGGATGCTGTGTGGAGGGGTTTTTTTTAAGGAAAGGAAGGGGAGGAGAGTTCTGGGAAGGAATCTTGGGTTCAGTGTGTCCTGGCAAGGTGATGTGTGAGCAAGTGTGCTAAGATTGAAAAATATTTATAACAGTAGTACCTAGTTGAAAATGTTTTTTTTATTTCAATTTTTTTGTATGATATTTTGTGGCTGCTTTTCATATAAAAGATTAAAATTTTGAAAATAAAAAAAATTTTTGTTACAACATTATCAATTGGTATTTTTCAATCTTACCACTCCAGCTACGAAAAATCTAGAACTGCCCCTGCTTCAAATGCTTTAGCTTTCTTTGGTTATCATTTCTGATAAGTCAGGTACTTCCGTACCTTCCTCTACCCTAACTCCTTCACGTATCTATCTCATTTACCCCTCACAACATACCCCACAGAAGATGCCATCTCACTGGTTTCAGTTAGCAGGGAGAGGTTGGGACTCTTGTGCGATATTCACATTAAAAAAATTAACAGTATATTACAAACCCCGGTAGCTTGTGCTGGATTGATAAGTGCTCTCATCGTTTTAGTGTAATTTGGCTGCAATTCTGATCAATTTTAGAATGCTAAAACAAAGATAGTAATATTAGTTACCAAATGATTTAAAATAGACAAATCTTTTGAGATGTTTTGAATGCAGAAATATGCCGTGAATAGCAGAAATGGAAACATAAATGTTTATGAGTTCAAATCAGTTAAGTAAGTAACTAACTAACTGTCACATCAGAGAATGAATCGTCAAACGTGCATACATCATACCGTACTGTGATTCTGACTATTGACGTGGTCAATACGTGAAGTATTAGAGTACTTGATCAAGCCTGATGTCAACCTCGGCTTCTTCTACCATTCACATTCATGCCATATATTTTCCTTGCACCCTTTCTTCGTTCATCCTCATATACCTAGTCAATTGATATGACAAACATAATAAGTTAGTATTTCATATTACAATTGAATTTGAGGGGCTTTTTTCAGAGAGGCTGCTCAAGGGAGTTTTGGATAGCCAAAATTTAAACTTTACAATCAATGAAATGTCCCTTCGACAGCTGTCAGAGTTGTGAATTCTAAAAAATTTAAAATTAAATTCCTTGGTTACTTGATATGCATACTTAATAATAGTTACCTTTGAGGACTGTTGATTCTACTCCGGTTGACTGGGTGGGCAACAGTCCCATTATACTCCCATCGATCTGGGTGTACCTTGCATCGACAGCAGGCCCTCCTGTCTGATACGATACTTTATATTTGTGGCAAATTTTCGCCTCATGTTCATTTTAATGTTGTCCCACTTTTTTCCCAATGCATCTGCCGAAATTGTATTGAAATTGAATTCTCAAGTCAGCTCATTCAATTCCAATTGACCGCATTGGCCGCTTTATTATCCAGCTCTTTGATGAGACCAGCTTAACCAGCAATTTTATCCCCTGTCTTCCGCGAAGTTCGGTGTTCTAGTATTTTTGATTTCTGAAATTATTCACGTAAAGCAAGGTAAACAAATAATTTCAAACTCGTTATTCAACTAGTCAATTTTAATAATTAATCTAAATCGAAGTAAAAACATGAAAACTATAGTGAACAACAATGAATAGAGCTTTTAAATACACAATTGTGCATAAAACTTACCACAAATTAATAAAAGCCTCGAAAAAAGCATTGACACTTGACGTTGACGCCATTGACGTTTGAAGTTTGAAGCTTACCATAGAGTCAATAGATATTAACAAAAATAGATTGGTTCGACATAGAAATCCTCGGTTAATATCATAGACTAAACGTTTAAAATTGGCCAACTCTAGGTTTACGACTGATATACGGATTACGTGCAAAGCCCGGCTTAAGCCTCACTTTGCGTCAAAGCCGAGCTTTGGGACAACTGATATACGGGCCCTATATAATTTATTTTATTTTATATTATACATACAAGAGTTTAAATTTTATATTATAATGTGTATCATGCATATTATGGCCTCAGTGAGGCCATAAAGCATGACATAACTAATATCGATGGAATCCTACAAAAATTTCAAAATCAGAATCGATTTTCTGGTCTTGTAATTTATGTAAGCCGTTATTTTTTTATCCGCTAAAAAATAATTATGTACACTCTATTCCTTTTTGCAGCTACAAAAAATCATGACCGCACCGGCAGTAAATATTAAAAACATCAAATATTAGATGGAAAACATACTAACATGGTACATTAAATGCGTTTTTTTTTACAAAAACAGGATGGTCCTCTATTAGTCTTTGTGTTTTGCCCGCAGAAATGCGTGAACTAAAAAACACCTTTGGCTCAGAACTCAACATTGAGCACTAAAAATTCTTACAGGTAGGTAAATTAAATCATTTTTCTTCTTTACCCTGATCAGTATCGAAACAAAACGAAATAATGGCAGCACCACGAAATGCACCAAATAATGACTTTATTTTATTTACCTATAAATAAAATAAAGTAATAAGTAGGCGGATGGCGAGCAGCAATCCTCATTACCACTCATTACAGTCCATTGCCAATTGCACCGACCGGGTGTGGTTCTGTGTCAATGCCCTAGTTCCCTAATATTTTCCCTAATTAATATAAAATTTAACAATTAACAATGGAATGTCATTTCAGACAGGATTTTCAATTGTTGAAATCAGATCCTTGCATCAATCTAAAGTTGTAAAAAATACATCAGTTATTTGAAAAAAATGTCTGTTAGCCACCTCCCACTGTCAAGGCTACGAAATTATTATTTCGCTAGTTCACGCAAATACTATAGAGTACGTAACAGAGATATCTCAATCGCAGAATATGTAATAAAAGAGCAGCGCCCCGTAAGGCACGGCAGTGCACTACAATTAAAAACGCATAAAATTTTGTGACTATAGAGAAAAGGTTTAATTTTGATCTTTTAACATTTAGTAAATACACAATCCGCTAGATGTCCACATGACAAGAATTATTCAGCAAAAAATCAAAGAGTTCAAGAGACCGACTTGTGTTGTAATCCAAAGTATTTGTTGTTAACCAATCACAGTCTTTGGCCATTTTGTGTGTAAAATTTCTGGTCACGTGACTAGACTGCGTTTTGAGAGCGCATTCAGCAGGTATGGTTATTTCTAATTAAAATTGTAGTGTTTATTGTTTCACATCGGAAAACGTGTCAAGTTAAACGGGTAATGATGCCGAGTATTAATACGTTGTTATATGTGTAAAATTGGCGGAATTGTGACCGTAAATCGACCGTTTTTGTCTCAGTTATCAAGTTGTCAATATGATTTCCGCGGTTGCGTTAAGAATGGCGTCCCCCCACATGGTGCCGCTGAGGTCAAGTCTAATGCAAAAAATAAAATGAAAATGGCATATACGGACTCATAGTAACTGCAGAAATTGCTCGTTTGTATTATCCATTCGAATTGCGACGGTGTACTTTATATAATCACGTAACTTGGCCGTGAGGAGTGTTGCCGCATTTTCTTCCCTGTCTCATCGCGATTCATTGTTTGATTTCCCTTCTGATTCTTCAGAAGTACTTTATCAGACATCACAATGATCGCAGGTTCCCACGTCGGAAGCGCCGAACGCACAATTTCAAAGGCTTTCTCCCGAGATATCGCTCATCAACTTCAGATCTGTATCTCGACTGACATAGGTACAGCAATAATTATTGTTGATAACTGGACGGATCCCAAATAATGTGTAATCATTCAAAATCTACGAACGATCTTTGTTTATGAATGTGTAGTATATCTCGGTGGATAAATCGGTTAATATTAATGCGATTCTTCCTGGTTATTGTGTCAAATGTCTTATATTTTATCGGCAAAGTGTGGTGAATTGCGCGCAATACCGCTTTCATTGATAGGCCGCGAATACAAAACCGCACTATCAAAAAAATATATATACAAAATGGATTGCATTGTTTTAAAATTTGAGTATCTGTATAAACTGGAGTGGTCTAAAAGTAAATAACACTCAAATTCAACTGTGAAAACATCCCAAAAATTAAAGTTTTCTGCATTTTCAGTATATTTTACCGTTGTATCAAAATTGCAACTAACATGCAATTTTGTACTTGAAATATTATGCTCCATGTTTATTGAGATGCAAAATCTGTTTGTTTATAAATTAGTCATTTGTAATTGAAAGATTTCCCCACAATTTCTTTAAATTTCATCACACACTGTTGATTTTAACCTATGTGTCAATTTTTACATAAAGCACAAAGCTATCTGTCCAAATATTTTTTATTTATTTATATGCCCACCCACCATTTCCAAATATGGTAGCAAATTATTCATTGATATGTCAGGAAGTGATTTTTGATTAGTATTCTGGAATGATAACAAAGATAATATCATTCTCATGTTCACATCAAATGCATTCATTTAATGTTCTTTTAAAGATCGGAGGTTATGCATGTGTGGACCTTGATTTACAATATTTTATCCGCCGCCTATTTATTCAGAAAACCACTTTTTATAAAATTAAATTTTTATTCCAAGCAGGAGACCCTGAGCTTTGCCTCTTATCTTTGCTCAGACAGGCTCTTTGTGCAGGCTGATATTAATTCCTGACTGTGCAGAAGTGGGCAGTCCGTTTGATAGTTTCCCCCTATCCTAACAAGTGGGATCTTTAAGCAATCTTTAGAGCACATGCGTCAGGTAGTTATGGTGTCCTTTTTCTATCGGTATTACAGTGGAAGATGCTCCGAGGAACTAGCATCATTGATCCCTTCGGCACCGGTGCGTAGTTGGGAAACATGCCAAATGCGCTGCCAACATATGCACATGTTTGATATTTGTCACTTGAAAACGGGTCACTTCTACTACTCGTTCTTGAGTTCAACAGCTCAGCAGTAGAATGATTTGCCGGCTTCTGCGTTTCCTCCCTCTGACAACACGGGTCTCTTCAAAACCCATGTTAACTCCTTTCTTTCCCCAAAAAAGCTCCATAGATGACATAGGCCCTGAGGGAAATTATTTAAAACAAACTTTCAATTTTAATTAATTCAGTTGTCAGAGATATCAGAGAAAACGAGATAAACAACGAGTGTGACAGAATGTATATGTCTGTGGAAGAAGCTGAAGTCTGTTATCTCTATCCATTCTTTGTGAAGCTATAATTTTATTCTGGTGCCCCCTTCTATTGGCTATCATCAAGGCAGTCAGACTATGTCTTCCAACAATCCTTTCCTTGATTTTTAGTTGGGTAATCTTTTGTTTGTCATGATTTCATGATTTCATTTGTCATGATTTCATTTCATGCTCCTCATGATTTTACCAAGAATATGCAGTGTGTTAGGGCTAGTACGATTCGATGTAGAACTTGTAAATTAGTCAACATCTCTGTCCATTACAATATAATCAAACTGGCTTCCATTTGGTAGACTCCCCCATCTTATGTTGGAAATATTGCCACGCGCACGCCGGTTGCTGATTGTTCAGTCTACGCAATGATGCCACGGTGTCTCGCCGATGTTTCCTGACAGTCTTCTTCGAATTGAATTGAATAGTTTTTATTAACATTGTAATCATGAAAGTCTCGAAACAATGTCTCACGCACTTCCAGCAACATTTTAGCTTAGTATCCTAATATTTGTATACATTACTAGACAAGTCCAAAGAGGAGGGCAAAGATGCACCTTAGTGGTAACGTTTACTCTTTTTTTAACACCTCAGGTCTCGACCGTATTATTCAGAGGGTCAAAATATTTCCGCTTTACAATAAAATGCAAACAAATGGAATATTTCTGAATGTACCTGAAAACTAAAAACGGTTTTTAAAATAGGCTGTCAAATTTTATTAATCGAAAAAACATAATTTTTGAAGTATAAAAATTTTTGCAAGCAAACATAAAAATGGCTCACTTTACGTTTTTTTCTAACTGAAATTACTGAAAACTAAAAAAAAATAAAAACATACATATTTTATTAGACGAATGTATTACAAACGTTATTATCATCTCACTTTTTTGTCATTCCAAAAAATTCCCAAAGTTTCAAAAATTTATTTCAAAATGCGATTTGAAACTTTGGATTCATAAAGGTATGCATCTTACTACTTTTATGATTAGTTTTTGAATTTGAATATAAAGCATGGTCGTTTCTCTTTCTAACACCGTTTATATCATACTTCTCACTATGATAAGTAAGGGAATACAAAAATTTCCATGAGACCTATACAAGTTGTTCCGAAAACCGTTGTAAATGGCTGTCAGCTGTTATCCCATATGACGAAAGCAAATTTTAAATGCACTATTTTCCATTGCCCCGAATGCAAATAGTTGTCTTTTATAAGAATTAAGGTGAATCAAAAGGTTTTTTCAAAAAAAAATATTTGTATTAAGCATGTCCGGTCATCCTGAAAGCTAACCAGAATTAATCACCAATACTAATTTCGTTTGTCTATGTGTCCTGCGTAACTCAGGTTCAACAAACTCGAATTTGCTTTGAATTTAAGTGTCGTGTTCAAAATTGAAACTGATTGTGTGGAGAATTCAGACAAGCGATAAACTACCTTCCTATAATCGAATATTTTAATCATTGAAGAAGAAGATAACACTTTTAAATCTAAATGAAAATATGAAAGAAAACAAGACACAGAAAAACAGAAAAAGACAATGGTCGCAACTGGGACTCGAACCCAGACCTCTCGTCTAACCGGGACGGCGCGTTTTCCAATTTCGCTATTGCCACCTTCTGTCAAACCGTCATATTTGTCAATCTCATATTTCAAATATTTAGAATCATTAATATTATCTTCAACTAGTTCTTTTTCCATATTATAGGCAACTACTCTTTTTATATTACGTTGATGGGAATAACCTTCAAAAGTTATAAAAAGAGAGTTTTTCTCGTAAAAAATTGAATATTTTAATTGTCATTTTCAAAATTGGATTGAATCTAATGACAACCTTTGATAAGTACTTTTTTATGTAGTACATTTTGTGTACAATGTTATTTTAGAAGTTTTGATAAGTTTTATTTTTAATTCTCCGCCGTGAATGTGCAGGAATCGTCATAATATTATTATAAAATGTTCCGGTTTTGTTTTCACAGCAAATGTTTCCACTTGTTGAAAGTGGCCGTGTAAATATTTTAATTCACTCCGGCACATTAGCCTGTTGAATGCCGGGCTTTTTTCAAAAACTGCGTGGATTTTACCTTGTTGCTTTCTGGTCAAATATCCATAAAAAAACAAAGGAATTGCCTTTTTTGCGATTGTTTTCTGTTTACCAGATAATATATCTTATTATTCACGTATATTACTTGATAATATTATAAGAGGTTTTTCCAGAATAGCTAACTAAAAAAAAAAGATTAAAAAAATCTCCCCTTGCAAATAATTGTCGAAAAATATAATCACACAAATACAAACTGATTTTATTATTTCTACACAAATCTGAATACATACCGAACATGAAAAAACACAATTCAAAGGAGTTTGCAAATAAATAAAGACCTTTATAAAGCATTTGAAAACATAAAACATTGATTTTTTTGCTTTTGACTGTTGCAAAAAATGACCCGCCAAGTTATAGAAATTTCATTTAAAAATATTCTAGAGTAGCTAGATTAATGACACCATTGGTTCGTCAAGAATGATATTGGCGCAAGCGATTCTGACCTTGTCCTTCATACATTTTTTTTTTTTTTTTTAAATGAGCTCCACACAAGAGGCCCTGAGGAAAATAATTTTCCTCAGGGCCTTTGTCATCTTTGGGGATGCTGTGTGGTGGGTTTATTTTTAAGGAAAGGAAGGAGGGGAGAGTTCTGGGAAGGAAAAGGGTTTAAAGGGTGGGTAGGAATATGGGGTTCAGTGTGTCCTGGTCATCCGCCTCCAAGACCTAGACAAACCTCACCCCATGAACCCAGGCACCCCTGCTAAATCACCAAACGTAGCGAACCACTTGGGGTGACCTATGGCAGAGGTGTTGGTTATCCAATAGAGGTTCCCGAGGCAGCGGTACCCATTCCCGCCTCCCAAATTGAACATAATGGTTAAAATCGCATGCTCTTTTATTTGACTTTATTAGAGATATGATGACGGCCCTAGATTCTTTTGATTATTCTTGCTCAAGTGACACTCCCATTCAGATTCGTAACATTGTTTGATGTGGGTTTAACTATGTTAAGTGATCTGAATATCTTGAGTCTTTTGAAAGGAGTGTAAGAAGAGAGAGAGAAATGCGTCTGTGAATAGTAGAAGAATTAGGGATGCCCGAGGAAGACATGACACGATCAGGTAAACCAAATACTTTATTCAGGCCATGTCAAGAGTCGGAACCACAGAAGGGTGTGTATTTATGAAACGATGTATGAATGGGAGTGTGTGCCAAATTGAGTTGTTTGGTGGTCCATCCCCTCTGCACACCGCTGCAAGGAAACAATGTGATGGTTAGTTAGTGTTCTTTCTTTCGTCTTCGCCTTCTCCTTCTCTTTTTTCTTGCAGTGACTTTCCAAAACTAGGAGTGCCATAGATTTGCATTGCCCTGCATTCAGAACTAATTTGCCAATGATCATCAGTGGAGAAAACTTTTTAACGATATTGACACAGGAGGCCCCGAGGAAAACATCCCTTGGGGCCTATGTCATCTTTGGGGATGCTGTGTGGATGGTCTTTACAGAAAGGAAAGAGAGGAAGTTCTTGGGAAAGAAAAAGGTATTAGCGGTGTTGGGTAGGAATCTGGAGATCAATGTGTTTGGGAGTGACGAATGTATGAATCCATCTCTCACTGCGGTGCAAGTCGACAGGTCGAGAGAGTCTGGCTGGAGAGGTCAAGAGTCCTCCCTCAACCAGTCTCTCGATCCGGCCCACCTTGCAGTAGGTGGGCAACAGCATTCGCTGCCAGGACCTAGACAAACTTCACCCAATGAAGCCGGGCACCCCTGCTAAGTCACCAAATGTGGCAAACCACAAAGGGGCATGACCTATGGTAGGGGTGTTGGTTGTCCAATAAATGGTTCCCGGGGTGGCGGTGCCCATACCCGCCTCCCAAATTCTTGTCATTAAATAGAATCACTTGGGATATTGATACTTTAAAATTGCTTTCATATAATTGTTATCCTTATGCACTTCTACTGATCAATTCACGTTCAACCACATACTACATTATTGTTATTATCTCCTGAGTTGAGTGTCCTGTCAATAGCCGTACTGGATCCCTTAGCGACCTTTTACCTGTCGCAGAACAGACGTCGTCCAGTGAGGTGGATACTATACTTGCATATTATGTACCCATATTAAATATCAATAAACGCCCAGGTTGCAGGCAATGAAACAAATATCAAATACTTTTCTGACTCACTCAGGATATATACGTCTCATTTTATGAATCAAACATTACAATGCGCGGATAATTATAATAATTTGTCAATCTTATCTTGTTCTTCAATAATGTATTGTAGTACATAAATACATTATAAGATAAGTTCTTATTCTTATCAAACAATGAATCAACCTTGTTGACCTGCTTTAATTTAATAACGCACTGGTTATTATTTTTTTTTTGTTTATCTTATCCTCAATATTGTTGATAACGCATAAAGTATTGAAATATTTTTCTTTGTATTCTCAAGCGCCATAAAATTTATTGTTTACACAAAAGTGCAGTTTTTAGAGTCGTATCGTACAGTAAGTCTATTCTTCGACAGGAAAATGCAAGTATCCGATACTGATATTGTGTACTCGCACCGCAATCAGTTTTTTGTGCACAGTCCTAGTCGTAACCTCGCTCACAAAGCTGTATCTGTCATTTTTTGTTGATTCTTTTGTTCGTTTTGGTCTAATGCAGTGCTTCTTAACAAGTCGTTTGCCGGAAGGCAGTCGCTTATGCCAATATCATCCTTGACGTAATCAATGGTTTCGTTAATCTAGCTACTCTGGAATATTTTTAAATGAATTGTCTATGGCTTGGCAGGTGAATTTTTACAACTGTCAAAGGCGAAGAATCGAAGTTTTATGTTTTCAAATGCGTATAAAGGTCTTTATTTATTTGCAAACTCCTTTGAATTGTGTTTTTTGATCTTGCTCCATATCAACGAATGAACACACACATTTTGAATGGACCTTTATTATATATGAATCACAATGACGTTGAGTATTATGCCTCAGTTTAAATTTTTGTGCATGAAAGGGTAGTTTATTTAGGGGGGGGGGGGGGTAAGGTTTTAAAGGCTAAAAAAAAAAGCATGTTTTCATAATTTTTTTTTTGGAGATATGAATAATGTTGGTTTGTTTATTTTGTGTGTTCTTTTCACTATCTGTTGATTTATGTGTAAAAATAGTGTACAAAATTTCAAAAGGATCAGTTAAGTGAATTTTGAGTTATGATGTTCACCAACTTTTTTAAAAAATTTGCGAGAAAATCGATTTAAAGTTTGTTCATACTCGAAATATACTTGAATTGAGTAAGAGGACCGGTCGCTTGAAATGCTGTATCTTTGTTAGTTTTGCTCCGATTTACTTGAAATTTTGACTCAATACTCTTGCCATGTTGTACATTTAGGAAAAAAATAATGTTTAAAATGGCTTTTAAAACCTTACCCCCCCCCCTTAACAGAACTTAAAAAAATCGTTGCGCCTAAAGAAAGTGTATCAGTGTGCATAGCTCGTGAATGAGCTTATTTTCCATATTGGCACAATTCCCACTCGAACTTCTGCAGCGCCCACTAAATGCTAAAAATTTAAAAACACCCCGCCAGACCTCCAAAATGCCCACAAAGGGGCCTGGTGCCCTGGTTAAGAATCACTTGTCTAAAGCATTTGCATTGTTACAAAATGTCTGACACAAGTGACGATAAGACTTTCATTTTCGCTAGATTCTCATATGTATTCACTGCTCCGTGCGTTTATAGCCTCTAAGACGTGCGTGGTTTCGACACCAACTGACTGGTCATGATGGACTGGCATCACTGCGAGTTTACAAAATGTTGCAACGTGTGCCTGAGTGTACGAACCTCTGCATGGATGCATGGCGGTAGTCAAGCTACTAAGATTGTCAAGTATTGGATACTTGCTTATTCCTGTGGAAGAAGGACCTAATGGTTCCCTTTACCAATCAAAACAAAAAAAAACATTAGCTAAGATATTCACCCTTTTTGGTGAGATTTGATCATTCTTGGACAAAACATAGACTTTTGATCGCAGGGCAAATCATTGCGAGTTAAGCAATATTAGTACAGATGTATTTATGTGTGGTGTGTACATTTGTTACTATTCTGTTGACATGTGATTAACGTGTGTTCGTTTTGTTGTTTCAGCTAGTGTTGTAAATAGTGGCTGTAAATATTGTAAAGATGAGTTTGGGGGCGCGAGCTTCCAGCAAGGGAGGAACAAAGGTGGGCGGAGGAGCAAAGCAGAATCACATCTCACATAAGAATACAGACAAAACACAGGTAACTATACATATTCTTTTACTTACTATATTCATCAACCTGCCCCTACCTCCGCTCTCAAGTCATTCTTCTCCAATATTCAGTTCTTCCCATTATCTTCCAGTCAGTCTAATTGTTGCACAATTTGGGAGACAGGTATGGGTACCACTGCCCCGGGAGCCATTTATTGGATAACCAACACTTCTGCCATAGGGCACTTCAAGTGGTTTGCTATGTTTGATGACTTAGCAAGGGTGCCCTGGTTCATTGGGAGAGGTTTGTCCAGGTCTAGACAGTGGATGCGTCTGACCACCAAACGCGCACAGGAGACTGGTTCTTCCACCACATCAACACACCCGCTCCAACACGTCTGTGAAGCAGTATTTAAGCAAGCATGGAATGACCCTGATTGTTCACCCGCCCTATTCGCCCGACCGGTCTCCCTGTGACTTCTTTATCTTCCGTAGGATGAAAAGGCAGTAAATCAGACCAGCTCTACAGCGGCAAAAATACTAAGTTACCCCACCCACATGTGACGAAAGGAGCGACATCTTGCGCCTTCGTGGATTGGGACCTTCAGCCTATTTACAGTATTTGTGTTTCCCCTGTCTTCACTGTAACTATATCTGCCAAAGTTCTCGGAAAGCTCTCTCATCCTTCTTTTCATAATCCCAATATTCGTCTTTATCCCACTTCTTACGCACCCCTAATACCATTCCGTATTATAACCTAAAGTATATGTGCCTACATATGTCTCAAAATATATATTTATTTTGTGCCTTTTTGCAGCGAGCATCAGTCGCAGACTCGGGCGATGACGCCAGTTTCCGTCAGAAGGTCCAGCATCTGATGGAGATGTCTCAGCGCTCCGAGGAGGATGTGTGCTCGGCGCTGCATGACTGCGACCAGGACCTAGCCAAGGCCTGCGATATGCTCTTCGAGGAGGCCGACAGTTCACAGGTATTAAACAGTCCACACTCTACAATGTACATACCACTCTACCTGAGGGGATGAAATCGCCAGTTTCCGTAAGAAGGTACATTAGCACTTGATGGAAAAGTGGACTCCAGTCTTCTGTGGTTCTACGAGATACAGGATCGCATCTCGGAGTATTTAAACCTTACCCTTACTCAGGGTTCTGCTGGTGTATGTATCTTCTATTTCCCTGGATACTAGTGGGACCAAAAATGGATCATTCACACAAAAAAAAAACTCAGGGCCTTTGGGGAACCTACTGGAAGTTGAGGGGGGAGCTGGGACTTTGACCTTGGTGGACTTTTCCCTCGTGGGGCCTTCAGGGAACCCAAACAAAGGTGGACTTTCAAAGGGAAAACCTTTACTGCAACAGGATCCTTCAGGGTATCCATATGCGGGAAATTAGGGACCCTCTCGGGGAACCTGGAAACAAACTCAAAGGACTCAGGTGAAGTGGGAGATAAGCAGCACAATGGACCCATGGCCTGAATGCACAGGGGAACTATCCGTATACCGTCTTCATATACCCCTTTCCGACCGGCGAAAAATGTCCGAATTTTGATGGGCCTCACCAGTAAAGCTCTTAACTATGATTCCGTGGGGCTTGGTGACTTACTGGTTGAAACACAAGCGGCGCGAAGGTACCCTGTATACGCAGCACCCGCATGTTCGATCGAACCGGTGGTTCCGGAAATCACAATCGTACGGAGCCGGTCGGAAAGGGTTATGGATAGTTCATAAATAATAATGATACTCGTATTGCTCCAGATGGTTGAGAACAGCTGGACTCTTGTGCGATACTTACTTACATTTAAAAAAAGGCTCAAAAAAATATCATCAATGTATTAAACTGATGGGAGTGTCACAGAGATCCAGATTGCTGGTGTTCACGCTGCTGGCAATGGTTGTTCAGGGCTATCGGAATGGGCAATGTATCAATTCTATGTAATAAGCGTGTTACTAATTGAATTGTTTATTTCCTCCAGGGTCAATGGCAGACAAAAGAGAAGAAGAAGAAAAAGGTGGTGGCGGCTGCGTCTGCGATGGCGGGAGGGCTGAACGAGTGTGGCGCCGGGGAGGACTGGGGGGAGGGGATTGTTCCCTCTCCCGGCATGCAGACTTCACAGCCGCGTGAGAGGGGCGCTCCCAGAGGATGTAAGCAATCAACCAAACCATCTCTGACTAATTTAACTAAATATCAGCTGTAGGCAGAGAAGATGGGCTGCCACATAACACACTCCTTGCTTCATTCACATTCATACATTGTCTCATTACTAATATTTACTGCGGTCGAGAGAGTCCAGCTGGAGAGGTCAAAAGGTCTCCCTCAATCAGTCTCTCCCGATCCGGTCCGCCCCATAGTAGGTGGGCAACCAAACCTCGCCCCCGAATCTCTGACACCCCTGCTAAGTAAGTCACCAAATGTAACGAACCACTTATGCCGACCTATGGCAGGGATGTTATCCAATGAATAATTCCTGGGGCAGCGGAACCCATACCCGCCTCCCGAATTGAAATCCCACCTATATTATGTTGTAAACCAATTGGTAATTTTGACAATAATAATTGTGTTGTTTTTCCAGACCGTGGGCGTGGAGAGTATGAGGAAGAGCACCCTGGACGGGGCATGCGTCGCGGACGGGGCGGGGCGCGCGGGGGGCGCGGCGGGGGCCGGGGAGGGGGCCGCGGGGGCGCCAGGGGAGGCCCGCCCCCTCGGGGACCCCCTCGAGGCCCGCCCCGCCAGCCGCAGTACTCGGAGCCACAGGAAGAGAACTGGGAAACTCCGGGAGGTGAGACTCTCATCCTTACCATTTCAGATAAATAGTACTTAAATAAAACCACACCCCCCCTTACAATAGATAACTTTGATAGATTCCCCTATCTTAACTATTGGACTGCAATCTTTAGAGCACAGGCGGCAGGTGGGAATGCTGTCCTTGTTCTACCGGCATTTCAACAATAAGTGCTTCGTCATATCCGTAAAAAAAAAATAACTAGTATCGTTGATAACTTCGCCACTGGTGCATAGTCAGGGAACACGCCAAGCGCACCCAACATTTGTACACGGTTGACATTTGTTTTTTCTTGTTTCTACTGCCCATTCTTGAGTTTAGCTCTTGCCGGAAATCCTCTCCTCAAATACACCCCGACACAGCATCCCCAAAGATGATACAGGCCCTGAAGGATATTATTTTCCTCTAGACCTCCTGTGTGGAGTTATCCTTTTTTAAATTATTCACCTAAAGGCATCCTATTTTTAAAAAATGTTCCAATTCAGTGGTTCCCAACCTTTTTAGACTTGTGTACAGCCCTTCTTGCTACATTATTTAACACCTTTTTATTTATTCATTTGTCGCAAAGCCCATATTGAAAATCGCTGGCCTAATTGAACTCTGCATGTTTTTACATAAAACGTTTTTTCTTCCAGTTATTTGAAAAACCTTATAAGACATTGTTTCACTGTATTAATTGTCACCCCGATTGGCAATGAAATGTGGAAACAAGGCCACCTAAAAGATTATATTAGTTTTGCTTGACACAAAATGGTATAAAAATGCCATTACCCTGCTCCTTGCCGTTCGTCCGCCGGCGTACCATCGGCGCAAGCCAAAATAATCACTAAAAAATAATTTTGTTTTGCGATTTTAACCCTTATGTATAAAGAAAAGGTGTGAAGAAGAAGGTCAGAATCGCTTGGGGCATTCTTGTTCATAAGGTATAAGATACCGTGAACCCACCTAAAGCAGCGATGTATTTTCTTTGAAATTGTTTATGACACGGCCTGGAACTTTTTCGCGCTGCTCGGCTGACAAAATGGCGGCTGTGAAATCTCGCGTCGCGGTCGACGAAATGATCGTAAAACGTATAAATTCATTGAATAAACGCAAGTAATATTGTTTTTATGTATAGTTTAGTATTCAAGGAATGTGTTTCAGTAAAAATTACATTAGATAGCATAAAATTAACCTGCAAAATATTACATTAAAGTTGACGTTTTTTCGTTTTTTCCTGGCATTTGAGGGGTTACCTGACACTTCTGATCTAGGAATAAGCTGATTACCCCCCACACTAATTTATTAGCTTTGGGAACACCTCATGTAATAGGTCTTATAGAATTTGTTGTTTCTTCCTTACTATCATAGTGAGAAATATGTTCTAAAAAGTGTTAGAAAGAGAAAACATCACGCTTTACATTAAAATCTAAAGTTCACCACAAAAGAATTAAAATGTACACCTTTATGGAACCAAAATTTCCGACCGCAATTTTAAAAAGATTTGTAATTTTTTTATTAATTATTTTTACATGTTTTTATTTGTCTAATTCGGAATGTGCGTGTTTTTGAAGTGAAAACTTCTTTAGCACCGTTGTGGTTTGAAACTCGATGAAACGAAAAATTGCAACACTAAAAAGAGACAAACACGTACTGTAGGATTTAGCCTGAGAGAGAATGAGATAGTATAATCGGTCTCATCTTTGTGCGGTGCTTCGTAGTCTCCCCATTCTTGTCTACTTTAGTTTTCTGAAGGTTTCACTTCTACACATCCTGTATTTTGATCTTGTCTTCAGTGATTTTAGTTTGAAAATAATGTAAGGTGAGCCATTTTTAACTTTTTTGTATATGCATTCAAAATTTTTATATTTAAAAAATTTCTAGTTTATTTCTAATAATAAAAATTCCAAGGGTATTTCATCGCCTTTCAAAAACAGTTTTTGGATATATTCAGAAATATTCTACTTATTCATATTTTATTGCTAAGTGGAAATATTTTGACCTGACAGAATATGCCCGAGGCCTGAAGGGTAAAAAGAGGAGTAAAAATAATAAGAGTAGAATTTTGTGAATCTAGATTACATTCGCAGAGTTGAATTGGGACACCAGAATGCAGCTTATTCCATTAATTAGTTTCTCACCCCAATGACGAATTTCTTATCTATTTTTGTGGCTTATTTTAAGCTGATAGTACAAAGCTTACCTAAGTAATCAATATGTTCAATTTGAAACATATTTTTCAAGGAAAAACCATTTTTACACCATAGCTGCTATCCATTCCCTTTTCATCTTCATAATAATACCCGGCCAATTTTCAAATGCCCTTTATACAGCTAGAAAATAATGAAACAAAACTAGCTCAAAATTGTTGTCACTCAATTTCAGAATGCCCTAGAAAAAACTGGTTCATAAACAATCATTACGCATCGCCAAGTAACTAGCAGGTTCAATCTTGCAATGAAAGCACATCAGATGTTGACCTGCCTTCCCCTAAACAGGAATCTGTTTAGTGTTTCCATTTTACAGTAGAACCCCGTTAGTTCGAAAAAACGCGCAATTCGAAATTTTTGCACAGCCTCGTAAGGTATTATGTACTTCAGTTGGGTTTCACTTGATTTTGTATTTCTGCATTTCAAATTCACAACTTATCAGTATAATTGTTTCTTGTAGAAACATGCGGCGGCGACAGTTTCCCCCCGGCCGAGGACTGGGACAACGAGGAGTGGTCGGGCTCCACCGCCGTGTTCACCCCATCCAGTGCCCCCCTGCCCCAGGAGATGCCCAGCATGTCCAACAGCCTGTCCAACATGTCCAACAGCCTGTCCAACATGTCCAACAACATGTCCAACATGTCCAACAACATGTCCAACATGTCTGGGGACGGGGAGTACCTGGAAGTGTCGCCCGCCCACCAGGACCACCAAGACTTCTTGGAGGCGGACTACAAGGACACACCCACTCCCACCCAGGATCCTGCGGTCTATGGCTACAGCAACTCTGCGCATCATATATCTAAGGTAAAGCACCATGTCCTTGTACAAGTCCCACATTTTCAACATTTATTATATTGGATTGCCCATATTTTTTATTTTTTCAAACCTGCCAAAATAACCACAATCTGAGTAATAAGAGGCGCGTGGCGTCTCTGAATAATACTCTTCACTAGTTGGTAGGGTATTTTGTACGGAGAATTTTTTTTTTTCGATAAGGAATTCCAGTACATTTTTCTTACCAATGTTAACCGTTTAACTATATTAGTCAATGAAAATTCCTATACATTTATTTGATTTGTCCAGGATACTCTGAATACTAGATTAAATTTTAGCGATGGCGTCTTGGGTACTTTTCCCCCTGTGAATCCAAATTGATTTTTATTGATGGTTGAATTTTTTGTTATGAATGAAGTTAGTCTTTTTTTAGCAATTTTTTCAAAATTTTTCGATATATTAGATAAGAGTGCAATGGGTATATAATTAGAAACGTCCTCCGGACTACCGGAAAACTCCTGTATTTATTATATGAGAGATTGGTGTAGAAACATAATTTTTATTATTTTTTTAGTACTTAAATCCCGGAGCAGGACCACCTCGCATTTTTTTAATATAGTTTGTATAATTTCGGAAGGATTAGTTGGTTCAAAAAGTTCTAGTTTATTTTCTGTATTTGAAGTTTTAAAAAAAAAAAAAATTTTAACTGAAATTTTTTCAGCTAGATTCTTTCCAACATTTACTCCTTTTTCAGGTTCCTCAATACACTTTATTATATTTTTGTTTTGTATTATGCGCTTTATGGTATTGTTTTTAGTTTTCTATTTATTTTCCAAGATTTCATCTATTATTGTCCAAACTTTCTTACTGCCATTTCCAGAGCCATCAAGTATATATGTATTCATTTTTATGGAAACTATAATCGGGATTGAAAGTCTTTGCTCCTTCTTTCTGGGTAACTAACTGTTCTTGAATGTATTTATGCAGTTTAATGATGATATTTGGTAGGAAGAGTCTCGAAAACATATTTGAAGACAATTTAACCTTCTGACTCGGGATACATTTAAGAACATTTGCCATTGGATGCTAATTGGCTGCCAATTTGCATCCTATTTATTGTTTGTTAGTTATTTTTTATTTGTTTACGTATTGTGCTGATGGTAATGTACATTTGTTGGTAATCATTTGCAGCCACAGAGTCCGGTAGCCATGAGCGTGTCGGGCACCCTCTCAGCGGCACAGTCACAATACCTCTCGCAGCTGACGCAGAAGTCCGAAGCTCTCAAACAGGACCCCAGAAACTTACTCAACTCACAAGGTCAGTTCATAAAAACCCTCAGGCATTCCTCACTCTTAGGTTAGGGGGTTTCCAACTGCATAACATTTGAGGGTCATCAAATCGATCATCAGCAGCACCATTGAATTTTTGTTATATAAATGATCCCCGCTGATTCTTGCTACATTATGATTGTTTGCCCCTTTTGTCTGAGATTAATTTTTTTTATGAAAAAAAATATATATGTGGTCCTAGGACTAATTTGTTTTGCCTGATTTGTTTTTGTGGTTTGAAGTTTTGAAGAACTAAAAAATTCTTGTAAGATTCATGCCAGGAGTCAAACCCCATGAAAATTACCCGATTAACAACCCCGGAAAGGTAATATCTTTGACGTATTAACACAGTATGGGTTTGAACGATGATTAATTTGTTTTATCTGCTTTCCAGTTTACGGTAACAACTACGGTGTGTACGGGCAGACGGACCTGTCCAACCAGAGGAAACCTCTGCAGAGGGTGAGGGTTCCGCCACCATCCAAGGTAAATTATTGCACATCTATTTTATCACATGTAAAACTAAAATTACCTTCCGATCGCGGGGTAATTACTGCAACTAGGGAACGCCGAAATCAGCCTTTTCTCGGGATACACTTAACCATATCTTTATTTCCTCACCCATGTATGCCACAAACGTAAAATATGTAATTCGAAAAAGCTGATTTCAGAAGGGTGATTCTTTTCTTTAGCCTAAAGTGTGTTATATAAGGTACATTTTGACAGTTTCATATAGCACTAACGAGCTAAATACTGTACTTGTGCTTAGACACCAACTTTAAAAAGTATGTAGTTACGCTTAAGCCAGAGATGATGGCGCGTTTGTCACATAATCCTCATTAAGAGATGTTAGTCGCGGGAAAATTTGCAAATCGAATGTCATCACGTACAACATTAAAATAATATGAGAAAAGGATAGTCTATTTGGCTTAAAATATGTAAGTAAGTATAATAACTAATAAATAGTAATTTGTGTTTTTAAGTAGGTTATTAATCCACACCAACTGATATCAACACATCGTCACTTCATTTGGATAGGGTTCTAACTTTACTTCACCTTGTTCTGAGATATGAGGTGTCAAAGTTTGCAAAGACATGCACTCATTATCTATTTACCAATTTTGAGGTTGAATCTTGTGTAAAATATTTTAATTGAACATATTTTAAAAGGAAAGTATTTAAATAGGACATACACTTATCCTTTTAGAACATACTTAAACTTAAACATGCAAATAGAACCCGTATGCAACCAGTTAGGACATAATAATTCATTGCACAAGGTTCTAATTACATTTCCCTAATGCAATTCAAGCAACGGCCACATCCTATTTAAATATTTTCCATTAATACAAATGTAAGATGTTTCCAATCATAAAAAGATTATTTTGACAAATGTTCGATACAAGGGACCTGAGATCAAGAGATCAAGAGATCTTCCAGTATCAGAAAGGATAACTTAGTTCAGAATTTGCTACTAGCCTTACTTTCCTCATGGCGTTGCTTGTGATTGTAAAGTTTGTATTGCTCAGCCTCGCAGATACTAAATGAGTCCAATGTTTTCAGATTCCATCAAGTGCGGTGGAGATGCCGGGTGAGAACCTGGGAGCCGGCTCCGTGGGCCTGCTGGACGTGCAGTTCGGGGCTCTGGACTTCAGCTCTGACTCTTCGCCATTCCTCTCCGAACCTGTGCAGGTTTCTGCCAATGACTTCAACACAAATACTGTGAGATTTAATATAATTATTCAATCTTCATTTTAAGCAGTGTCCGGAAACTAGTGGTATAAGCAAGGAACTGAGGAATCTACATCACACAGAGAACACAAAAACATAATTTAAATTTTTTTTAATATTTTGATGCTGATGACAAGCCCTAGGTGGTACTGATTTAATTTTTGCCAGGCTCGCAGCGTAGTGTGGCTTATAACGAATATTTGTACAGGCACTGGATACCGGTCCGGCGACAAGTTTACGCCAGATCCGACCCCGCCTTCCTCCGGTGCGGTGGTACCAGTCCGGCATAGGACATGCGGTCGCCTACGCCAGTGAATGGATCAGTGTAGACAGTGCCACACCTATACTCGTTTTTGGGAAATAAAAGTTTAAAAGTTCCTTTCTGCATCCGAATATAATTATAAAATTTTATGTCATCTTCTTCAAACTTCTCAAAAAGAATGAAATGAAATGCACCATATTCTTCTCTTTCAATCAATATATGATGTACCCACACTGACCTTTTACGTTTTTCTGATTTGTTTTGTTTTTTCTTATATAAACAGTACACCAATAAGATTTTTTCTTACTGTTCCACATTGTCACGTATAATCGCTTTTGCTACCAGTTCAAAACTGGAGGTGTTACCGCTCTTGAGCCTAACGTCCATCCGTCAGAATTATATGCATACAAGGATCTGTGTTTATTTATGGTCCGTCGTCCGGTGAAAAAAATGGACATATACAAGTAGGCCTAGGGTATTAAATAAAAAATGTTGATTTTGCTTGAAACCCCAAAAATAGTGAATACATATTACCTTAGTTAACCTCTTAAATGCCACGGGAGGAAACTCGAAAATTTCGCGATGTTTTGACTTTGACGTAATATTTTGCGGATTTATTTTATGCTATCGTATATAATATTTACCGAAACACGTTCCCTGAACAATAAACTATGCTTACAAATAATATTACTTGCGTTTATTTGACAAATTGATAGTTTTATCGATCTTTTCATGACATGCGACGCTCAAAGTTTGACAGCTCAAATCGCGGCAGAAATGTCATTTCGAAAGTCATAGATATGTGCAAAGATGGTTATTTGAGAGGCTAGGTGTGTTCTTTATATCTGTTACGTCAAGAACAAGAATGCCCCAAGCGATTCTGACCTTGTCCTTCATACATTTTCTTTATACATAAGGTTTAAAATCGCATCTCAAAATTATTATTTTTATTTTTTTTATTTGGCTATAGGGCGCGCACCGGTGCGCCAACGGCACGCGACCTAGGATATACACACAAAGAAATTGTATAAGCTTATTGAGCCATATTTTGCAAATGCGTTGTTGTATCCAGTTAACATGATGTATCTTAACGATGTTTCGGACGAGTCTCTGAATAAATACTTAATGAAGAAATCATCGTATCTGATCCTGGATTCACACTACATATAGCACCTCTATACAAGCAGCAATCATGTAAACACAGTAATTCCCCAGTGTTTGATTGCTCGTTTGTTTGTATTGCAGTCGTCGAATCTGGATCACGGCTTAGCGGACAGCGGGGGCCAACAAATGGCGGTGGCTACGTCGCTTCCTCCCGCGCCCTCTCCGCAGTGCGTCACCTCCCCCTCCGCCGTGCTGTCCAACGACGTCTCACAGTACACCCCGCCCACCTCTCAGATGGTTAGTTGGATTCCCTAACATTCCTTCTTCACGTACTTGCCTTGTAACTGGTGCACGCCAAACTTGTAATTAAAATCACTATGAGCTAACTCTAAGTGAATTATTTGCACACCAATGTTTTGGTCATGCTTATTTGATTTAGCAATATCTTGCTTGACCTGTGGTTTTTATGGTAAGGTGACTGAATATGTATTATAAAATGCGCACCCGAGGCATGTAAATAACCCCAGAATTCTCTGAGCGTAATACTCAAATTGTGAATTTACCTTGCGCAGACAATATATTACAAAAAATAGCAATCTGACAAAATCTCAAAGGAAAAAATAGAAACACTAACCTTGATTGTTGATCTCTGCAATATGGGAGGCCTGCCAGTAATTTCAATCCACTTAAATTAAGCTCATTACAATTTTTATAATTTTGAAATATGCACAAGTCAGTTGTCAACTTTACACAACTAAAGGAGAAATCACAAAGAATTGCAAGACATTCAAAACACAAGATGATGCCCTAGTTATTCACTGGGCACAATAACACTATCAAACTGCATTATTTCTTCAAAAAGACAAGTGAGCGACATCTCTGATTCATTTGGTCGAGCATGATGATTTAGCAGTTTTTTTGAACAATACATTTCAGTGTCTCTTGTGATCCAAAGAGACCACCAAAATCACCATTTTTGCAATATAAATATTTTAATTTAATTATTTCAAACAAAAACATATTACAATGTCTAAACAGTGACTGTAGTCACATATATTTTGCGAATCAATTTGTGGATTGTAATCAATAATTTTAAATATGTTTCAAGTTAATACAACTACTACGGGAGTAGTTTGGAATTATAAAGGACTGATTCACCATTGTTTTCTGATATTCTTATTAATAAGAATCGTTTTTATGGCCTGTGGATGCTGACACAATCGTAAGAGATTCGAGATTATAAACACCGAGGGAATACCTGCCCAGACTTTTTAATTGAGTTGATATTAAATTGCGAGAATAATTTGTTGTTCATTGCACGGGCTTCATTCATAGACTGGTTGAACCAAAATGTATTGTTGTAAGAGTCACACACTGTCAGATAGGGACTGGAACTTGAATAAAAGATTGGGTGGGGGAAGGAAGGAAGGAACATATGTAAAAGGGAGATGTATAACGATTGCATGCTGTGGAACGATTTGCCGGCCTCTGTGTTTCCTCCCTCCTACAATATGGGTCTCTTCAAGACCCATGTTCACTCCTTCCTCTCCTCAAAAACACCCTCCACACAGCATCCTCAAAGATGACATAGGCCCTGAGGGAAATTATTTTTTCCTCAGGGCCTCCTGTGTGGAGTTAATGTAAAAAAAAAAAAAAATATAGTTGCGTCAACTGTGACTAACAGATTTTTATGATGATTTTGACGACGGTCTTCTGAAACACAAATGAAGTCAAATCGTCTTTTCTGATTCTGTTATTTTTATTATAATGTATAACCCCAATAGTCTCAGAGAGAGGTCATACGACTTCTGGTATCTTCTGTATTTTTCGTTTTCATTTTGGATGTATGAAGTCACATACAGATATTAGCGACATACCATGCAACGCAACAAATTGACATAGCCCGTTCGGTGCGCAGTTCGTGTGCTTACATAAAATCATTTAATTTGTTGCAACCTTTATTGCATTGCATAATGTGTTGCTAATATCTCTAAGCGACTTGAGAAGGAAGAGGACAATCCCAGTATCCTAAAAGAGACTATCCCAGAAACTAGCACTTCTTTATAAAACTACAACTGCATAAACTCTTTCCAGTTAACATCAGAATCCCTTTCTGTTGCTGTCTCCATCGAGCAACAGCAACAACAACAGCAGCAACAGCAGCAGCAACAACAGCAGCAGCAACAGCAAGCCCAACAGCAGGCGCAACAACAGGCACAGCAGCAGCAACAACAACAACAGCAACAACAACAACAGCAGCAGCAGCAACAACAACAGCAGCAGCAACAACAGCAGCAGCAGCAGCAAATAAGCAACAGCAACTCGGTGTCGAGCTCCGGCCAGTACTCTGTGAGTAGCCCGGCTAGTTCTGCAAGGAGTGTTCAACCTTCTTCGGCACACCAGGTTCAGCAGTTGACTACCGTGTCGGGTAAGAATAATGTTATTATTACTGCAGTAACCCTATTACTCGATCGTCATTATTACTTCACTAACGTTGTAATGGGTGTTTCGCACTAGAGCTGAACGATCGATCGTTTTACAAGACCCGGGTTGCTCACGACCCCTTGGCAAAGTCATCACTTAGAGAGTTTCCGTTCTTTGATTGCGCACTTTTACACAAGGAAAAAATGCCATAGAGTAGCCAGCCAGGCTGGGTTATTCCGACTCACGTCGTCAAACCTAAACATGGCTTCATTTGTGTAAGACATTTTATAACATTGCATGGACTTTTTTTGTTAAGTCAATTTATTTGCATCTATTACGATTGGAGATGTGCGATGCGTGTCTCACTAGGAACTCCTGTGTTGAGAGCAGGCGAAGTTTATAACAAAAATACAAATAACAACACACACTTACATTCAAAATAAAAAACAAAAAACAATCAGCAATTTACATAAATCCATACTTGTAAATTGGTTTGATAAAATATTTGTGGTTCCATCTGTCTTGGCTGATGATCCAAGACTTGATGTCTGATTTAAAGTATCTAAAATGTCTTTGGCCAAAAGTTGTTTTAAAATAAATAGGAGAGAAGCTTTAGATCGGCTCCATGACAACTGAGAATAAAGTCAACTCTATACCTCTTTGAAAAGTTATGAAAAAAATAATTTTAAAATATCCCATAACCTAACCTGTCGGAATTTATTTGCATTCCGAGCACAAAACTGGTTTTAATTTAACAAGGAATCTATGCGCGAGTCTGTTTATAGAAACATTTAAACGGGCAGAAGTGTGATATTACAGTAAGAGTGTAGATAACACAAAGTTGTTTCTTATCCTGTTTTGTACAAATTGGCTCTTCTCGCTTGACAAACAGCCGACCCCTGACCCAACCTAACGTAACCTATGTAACCAATTTTTTGTATGTATTTTTTTAACACTCAAATGACTTTTCTGAGGTGGTTTCATTCTGAGTTGTCCGGTCACCCTTTAGATCAAAAAAGTCAACAAAAAAAGAATGACAGGATATTAAAATGATAGTTACATCAACTATTTGGTTGTGAGTGTGGCTATGAAAGCATTTAGTTTTGAAATTTCAAGATTTCAACAATGATTGTTGGCGATGCGGAACTCGTGATTTCATTAGTGATGTGTAGACAACTATTAGTATTGGATACTTGCGTCATCCCTGCGGAAGAGGGACTGAATGCTTCTTGACATTATAAAAAACTTGTTTTCAGTGGGGCTTCTGTATATCACAAGTACGAGGGATTTTTTCTAACTTTGGTCTCATTGTTTAGTACTGCCTACCTTTGCAGGTCTGGAGAGCCAGTTGGCGGCCAACAGCAAGTCCTCCTCTGCATCCTCAGACACGTCTGTGCAGCAGTCGGTGTACTCCTCGTACCCCGGGCAGGCCTATGCAACCAAGCAGCCATACACCATGCCTGCGCACCATGGTGGCTATCAGGCCAATCCGTACTCGCAGGTAAATACCACATCACATAGAGATGAGGAAGAAGAAATTGAAAGTTTTTCCAAGTGATTAACTCGTTAAATGCCATGCGTATTTCGAAAAACCGCGCGGATTTTATCTTGTTGCTTTCTGGTCAAATATTTATATAAAAACAAAATAATTATTTTTCAGCAATTGTTTTCTGTTGCCGAGCACATGTGCATGAAAATCAGTTGATTGATACTGTACGCGAGGTAGACTTTATAACAAAAAACTGTTCACAAAGTTACTGGTTTATATTTAGATCTAGTAATCATAAAAAAAATAATGAATGGAGCAATGACAAAATTGAATTTAACCAGTCAATTGCTGGAGGCACGCTGGTGTGCTCGGAAAAGTCATAATTATTATTCTGACGTGCGAGCAAAAACTCGTCAGAGTAATTTTCGCACAGTTCTGCGAGTTTACAGTCAACGGTACAATGGGAGGTATTTTGAGGACTTTCCTCTGACATTTGAGAGGTTCAAAGTTCAAAACTGTCAGCCAAAATTTGAGGAAATGTGTGAAAATTACATTGTTGAGTTTTGATCAAATATCAGATTAAAAACTGCAATATATGTTTTTTGCAATTGTTTTACGTTTACCAGATAATGTATCTTATTATTCACATATATTTCATGTTTATATTATAAGATGTTTCCCCCGGGATAACTAACCTGCTAACCTTATATATATAAAAAAAAAAAAAATTAATTTGTGTAAAACATTTTATAACGCTTTTGAACTATTTCAGGTGAACTCGAGCGGTGCGTCATTCACGTCAGCCTCAAACGTTGCGTCAGGCAACGTTTCTGCGTCGTATCCCCCGAGCAACACGCTCAACCAATACCAACCCATCAACACTTACCAGGTAACGACCACAGACACTCAATCACTCACACTTCTTTTCACATCTTTAATAATCACCTTTATGTCGTTATTTGAGATTGTCATTGTTGAACAATGTTACTGGTTGAATTTCAGATTAGAATTTGGGAGTAGATTATTGATTGTATTTTTAGTACATGTTCTTTAAAGGTAACCAGATAAATGCGAGTCTTGAGAGGCAGGCAGATAAATAATACTTTTTGTACATGTACTTTAGATGTAGACAGATAAATAAAAAATTTAGTTCATGTCGTTAAGAGGCCCGTATGCAGAATTATACTTTCGCACTTCAGATATTCGGCAGGCGTCTTTTGTCCCTTTCTATCGAAATAATATATTTGCGGTGTGAGGCGGGTAGGGGGAAGGGAAGATTTCTGTGTAGTGGTAATTGGACGCAGCGCTAGCCAGCAAATATGGTAAATATAGAGTTTTAAAAAAAGTGCGTGGAATTTCAAGCACGAATATTCGTGCGAAGTCGGGGTAATTTCCCTTTTGTTGAGTTCATTAGTATTAGCGTATACGCTAATACGGGAGTCTCTTGACATATTCTTTGATAGTGTTTGTTGGTGGGTCCGCGCAAAAAAATACGTGAAAAAACATAAACGACATTTTATCGGAGAATACAGGGAGTGATCTTTTTGTTTAGTGCCTTTAAATTAACCGAGACATTATATTGTTGTAGGAGTTACGGGAAACGTATGCATGACGTCAAATTGGAAATTATTAAGATATTATAATTAATATTTAATAATATTGAGATGTTAATAATTTTCAACCAGAGAAATCTCCCTGGTTCTGGGGAAAAATATAATAAGAAATAAAACCCAAATCAGAATTTTTAACGTATGAATAATTTTTTCAACCTTTATGATATTTAATCGTATGTTCTCATTAAAAAGTAAAACTGAATTTTTTTTTAATATTATTTATTACAGTTAAATACATACATTTTTCACTTTGTAACTAAATAATTCAACTCTATTTACATAAATTTACACAGTACATAATTAACATCTAATTTAAAATCATCTAAGCACCTTTATAAACAAATAACTAGGTAGGTCGGTATATATCTTTTTTAAAGTTTTAATTCGTAAAAATGTAATAAGCTCTTTTGACAGAGATTTTTTACAAGTTTGCACAAACAAGCATTTAGCACGACTAGGTTTGTGTTTTCGTGATTATCTCTCTTCCAGTGCATTTTCGAGAAAAATTATGGTCATCAATTTTGTAGAACATATAGTTTCATAAAAGATTTAGGTATATGTTTTATGTTTTAATCATTTCTATTAGGTATCGAGGTTCTGATCCACCAAAATCAGGTCAAAAATTGAAAGTGTTTTACTTGGTTTACATTATGTTGGTTTTTTCAAACGGCAGCGTGAGCACAGGTGCGCCAAAGTCGAAAACTAGGATTTTACAACAGACGATCAGTTTATAAAACATATTTAAAAAATCGGAACTACCGGAATAATTACGATTGCGACCCCCTTATTTGCGCTAATTGTCCGAGTCTTGTGAGGAGTTAATATTATTTAAAAAAAAACGACAGTAATGAAAACATAACCCTGTTTGTGCGATATATGTATTGCGATTTTGATATTTTGTGATGTAAAATGACCGTGCACAACAAAAACTTTCAAATCTCAAAGATATTACAAAATATGGAATGCAGGACAGGCAGCAAGGGCAGATTACGTATTACTTATATTATGTAAATACCAGTATGGTCGAAGGAGTCCTGTGCTCGGGGAATGTAGGGGGAGAAAGAGTAAATTTTACTGAAAAAGGATCAGACCAAGCAAGATCTTTTGGAGCAGTAACTTCATGGAATGGTGAAATGGCAACCCATTCAGGAATTCAGAAAAAAATCCAAACCAGTCCTGGCACATACACTAAGCACTTTATAGAAAGAAAACGACGCTCGATGAAGAAAATACAGTGGTGTCAAAAAGAAAATTTTGTACAATAAAGCGTTTACAAACAAAAAAAATATTATCTAATCACTTATAACAATATTAGGACTCCCAACTGAAAATTTGAAAACAAAAAATAGAAAAATATACGGTCACGTCTGGGAATTGAAATCAGGACCATAGCCCTGCTGGGCAATGTTCATCCTAGACTTGGAGAACCTAGCTCCTAAGACAGAAAAATTAAATTATTATTTAAAAATTTATATTATGTAGTTGGTCAAAATATTCACCATGAACGGTCTTCTAACCTAACGCTTATATCTAAATAAAACTATGTCTGTAGCCGTTTCTCGCAATATGTGCTTCTTTCGCGAAGTGGCAACTTCCGATGATATCTTGGATCAACCAATTCTGGTAAAATACATTCCATATAAAATGTCTCCAGTGGCTTATCCATTTTATTCTGCCAGAACTGATCGTCACGTTCAATTTTCTCAAACATCACTCCTAAAGGTGTCCAGACAACAAAATAGCAAAATAATCTCCGAGTTACGTGAAGCTGCCCCTGAACTTGAAAGAAGTAGTCGTGGTTTCTTTTCAAAAATAGTTTGCCTTCACGCAACTCGCAAAATTTTATTCTTCCGGTAAGTATTGCCTCGGTAGGCGTTAAACTTGCTGCAGTAAAGGGACATTTGATTTCGACAATGGTGTCGTGACCCACAATTCCATCTGGACTCGCGGCAAGGAAACATTTTGCCTTATCTATAAAAAGACCACAGGTTTCCACAATTAAATCGGTAGCAGCCTCAAATGCAGACACTGCCGAAGATTCACTGTCCCGTCCATACCTTGTAGCAACAGATCCAGCAAAATCTGAGTACAACATCGATTTAATGGTGGACAAACATGAGGTGTTGATTCGCATTTTACAAATTTTTCCAAAAACGGAAGCCGTAACACGCTGACGCCTTTCTACACGCCATACGTTGTTGCCACTTTGACCAAGTGTCTGTCGCTCTAATTCTGCAATCGCTTCAGGATCTTTATACAAATCTGATAAAAATGTTGCTTTTTTATTTTCAAATATGGAGGGTGGCATATCATCTTCTAATTCCATCAATCCATAATGTCTGTCTGGGCCACACCTCCTTTTAGATTTGTTTGTTTCATTTTTTTTTTTTGCAAATATTAACTTTCTCTTACGGGAATTTTGTTGATCTCTTTGATTTCTTTCTGTAAAAGATTTTAAGTACTTGCCAGGACTACAACCTGTGATTTTTTTTTGTAAGTGTTTATGAGTTCCAGCATCTGTATTAAACGATATAACAGCACCAAAACACCTAGCCTGATACGATCCTCTAGACGTGAAGTTGACCCGTTTACCGCCTACGAATTTAGCAATAATAGAATTAAACTGCTCGGCATAGTTATTGTTGAGGTTCAAAATCAGACTTTCCGAGTTATTCGCCAGGTAGGATAGATGTTGTTGTATATCCGTCCAAATGCCACTTTCTTGAAGCTCAGGAACATAATTAATTTCAGTGGAATCAGTTTTCCTCTTGCAAAAGTAATCGGCGCATTTTTGGTGGCTGCCGAAAACATGACTTGCACAATTTAAGATATCGTTACGCAAATTTTGAATTCGTTGGGTTTGACTGACGTCTTCTTCGCATTTTCTGCGATTCATGGCACCAACAATGGCTTTTCTAAGCCGCATACTGTTGCTGGACACCCTTTGCCTTATCATCACTGGTACGAAACCCTTGAAATTATTGGTTTTTTTTTCCAATAAGTTCATTTTATTGCAAAAATTACGAAGCAGGTGATTTTTACATTCAATTTTCGTAATCAACGTTTTAGGACCATATGGCATCAACATTCTTAGCTTACTGGTGACACTGCTATCACCGTCACCAATCAACTTGTTATATTTCATTCCATGCATCTCAATGCTCTTGAGGAAGCCTTCTGCAATAATATCGGCTTCCATCGCGGTAGAACTACCGGACCAATTTTTGAAGCATTTATGTTGTGGAACTTCAGCCGTAGTGTTGATTTCTGTGTTACTGTGCGCTTTTGCACATATTGAGCAGGTATTGTTTCGGACACCACAGAATAGGACTTTTTTGGTGCGGTAGCCAATAATGCATGCTGCACCAGAATGTGAATTATAATTGGTCTTATACGACCGCTTTGCCCACGACCCATCTGCAACCACGGTGATCTGTGGTACACCATCATCGTCGACTTCATTGTTCTCCACAGCTAATCTTTTTTCTTCTTTTCCTGCTTCAATCATTTTTTCGTGTGCCAAATCTTCCAAGTGTCCCCCTAATTGTATAATTTGTTTATAAAATAAGGAGGTCGACATACAAGGCATATTTATTGTACTGCATATTTCCCGTAATTGGGAAAAACCGTTGCCAGTACACATGATACCTTCAACAATCGCAGTATTAATAGGCATACCGCCAACTGGTTTGGGTAAATCAGATTTTATAATATCTGTTTTTCCGCAAAGCTTACATAAAAAATAAAATTCACTGTACAATCCATTCCTAATTTCCTTTTGAAAACAAAAATGTGAAAAATTGCAATCAAAAGGAGAATGATCAATTTTGGACAAAGAGTCAAATAAAAGTTCGACGTTAAAAATTCGTCTGCCAACTAAAGTAGATGAAATACTTTGGTTCGTATCACCTTCTTCTTCAACCTCTAATTCAAAAGTATCGCTGGAATCGGATGAACAGTTGAATTCAATGTCGGGTTCAATGTCTGACATATTCTGCGAAGATATTTCAGGCACAATCGTATCGGTGCTGAAAGAAAAAAATTAGGCATCACTCCATGAAAACATAAGATCGCATTAGATTGTCAGGCAATGGGTACAGTGACTATCCTTACAAATTCAACCAAATAGAATATATGTGTCTGGAAATTATTCGCAAAAATGGAATCACAGAATTACACCAATAATCAGGACCTATATGAGAAAATATTAGGCTTAGGGCACGCTATTTCTTAGCACCCCCCCACCCCAAATTATATTTTACTATTTATCGTAGAAAATATTTAAGAAATAAGAGCTGAGCCGCAAAACTGTAACTCCAACTAAACACAAGTATCTTGATGTTATCGAATACATTCTCGAATGTTTGTTTTTGTGAAAATGAAATAATTTGCTTACCGTTTGCTCGAAATCCCATCATTTACATCGATGTCAACATCGAATAAATCCTTTTTGGAAGACGTACCCTGGCAAACCTCAACATCATTTACGAAGGAACTGAAAGAAAAAAATAACATTGTATTCCTACAGTAAAAAAAATTGTCAACTATAACACGTATAACATCGCACTTTATTTTACTGTAAATGTGTTCCTAAATCAGTGCCTTGGAAGTTACTATGCATATTTCTTTAGAGAACGGTTTTACTCGGTGGTGTTTCAATTTTTTTTTTTAAATTTATTCTTCTTTCTACTTTCTATTTTTTTTTATATACATAATTTCTACTTTTTATTATAATTTCTACTTTTTATTTTAATTTCTACTTTTTATTATAATTTCTACTTTTTATTTTAATTTCTACTTTTTATTATAATTTCTACTTTTATTATAATTTCTACTTTTTATTATAATTTCTACTTTTTACTATAATTTTTCCAATTTTTAGCATCATTTATACTTAAATCCATGTTCACACTAGACTCCATACATCATAAATCATAATTTTTATCCATTGGTCACCATGAGACAGGCAGCCGCCTAGTATGGTGATCTAATATTCTTTATGTAAGTGTCACTAATATGTTACATGTTCTATAAATAAATAAATAAATTATATTAAGACCAATTTTATGAAATTTCTAGAATTTTTTTGGCAGACTTGTAATAATAATATTTACGTACTCATATAGATATTATGTATCCAAATCAAAAAGTTAGGGCACGCCGTTTTTTTAGCACCCCCCCTCCCTCAAATTCAAATTTAACTAATTATCGTAGAAAATATTTGACGGCCAGCGTGGTCGAGCGGTAAGGCTCGCAATCCAAAGGTCGCGGGATCGAATCCCGGCGTGGCAAATAAATTTTATTTGATTAATTTGTGTTATTACACAATTAATTCATTTAAAATAATATATGTAGTATATTTGCGGCACGTTCCAGAGTGGAAGATACTTTCAGTACAGCCCTGGTGTAATACCACCATTCAGAATTGAAACGTTGCTTGAAATGGCTTTGGCCGTGTTTGGTGACCAGATCTGAATAGTCAGGTACTTCCCACCTTCCTCTTCCCCATCTCCTTCCCCTCCCCACTACCTTCAGCCTCACAACATACCCCAATCGGGGATGCCATAGTCTCACTGGCTCCAGACGGGAGCAGTTGGGACTCTTGTGCGGTATTCAAAATAAAAGCTGAACCGCAAAAATGTAACTCCAACTAAACACAAGTATCTTGACGTTATTGAATACATTGTCAAATGTTTGTTCTTGTGAAAATGAAATTATTTGCTTACCGTTTGCTCGAAATCCCATCATTTACATCGATGTCAGCATCGAATAAATCCTTCTTGGGAGACGTACCCTGGCAAACCTCAACATCATTTACGAACGAACTGAAAGAAAAAAATAACGTTATATTCCTACTGTAAAAAAAAATCGTCAACTATAATTTAAAAAATTAATAATGTAGTTAATTTTATATCACCTGTTCCGTGTTCTTTCTGACTTTTGAACATTGCACTTTCTCTTTTTCCGGTGCCGGCTGGGTGGCTTACCGTGTATCCATTTTCGACCTAAAACACAATTAACATTTTAAACAATAATAAAGTAAGTACCCTAAATGATTGATTAATTCATAACATAATTAATCATCATTATTAAAAACTCTCAAATTGTTTTCACTTACCCATGTTAAACGAAATAAATTATCTGGGAGAACTTTGGTTAAAACTGGCGATTATCGTAAATAACTAACAAAATTGCCTGTGATGGTTGCACGAAATGACTGCGAATAGTGCGAAGCGAAATGTAAACAAACAGTCCAGACACACGCACACACACACACTCAGATACACCGATTGTTGATGTATGACGATTAGAGATCTTTGTATGTATATGTTCGTTTGCCGGGCGATACAAGTCCCTTCCCGGCCCGCACCCCTCCCGGCACCCCGCAAGGGTAGCAAAAGAGTAAGTGAGACACCAGTTAAAAAGCTTGTTATTTTTATGTCGAATTCGCGTCTAACTAAATCCGGGTTTTGACGCAAATAAAACGTTTTTCAGTGTAGAATCAAACTTTATTGTATTCTTCATCATATGCCTGAGGCAGGATGTGAAAAGATTTTTCAAAAATAGCGTATGTTTGGTCAGAAAAAAATTCCAAAGTAGCCTTCTAAATTCGTCGATAAATCGTCATCTTTTGGAGCCTATATTTTATAATTTAAAGCAAAAATCTAAAATCGGATTCATATCCGTACTTTTTATATATCTAACCTGTCATTTTAAAAAAAATTGAAAACAATTAATTTGATATTTTAGCCGTAAATCCGGAACTAAATTTTGTATGAAACAGGCCACGCATACGTTCCTCTTAAGAGGCAAAAGATAAATACTTTTAGTACATGTACTTTAGAGGCAGATGGATATATTATTACTTTTAGTGTCGTTTAGAGGCAGACAGATAAATAATACTTTGGTAGATGTCGTTTAGAGACAGACAGATATATAATACTTTAGTAGGTGTCGTTTAGAGGCAGACAGATAAATAATATTTTGGTAGATGTCGTTTAGAGGCAGACAGATAAATTTGTTTTTCCATGATGATTTCGACGACGGTCTTCTGAAACATAATTGAAGTCAAATCGTCTTATCTGATTAAAAATCTTTATTTGTAATTTATATTTTTTATGCTTACGTTATTTAAACAGCAATTATTTATAATTGCTAAAAAAATATTAGTCAAAAAAATGTAGTGCCAAACTTTCTAAGGTTATTGGGCATGTCAATTTTATTGACCCTGATTTTTCATAAATAATCACTTTGAAGGTGTCTAAATTAAAATAAATGTTTTATCTTGTTACGTAATATGTTGTTGACTTCAATGACTTTCTCACATAAGTATGATTTGAGATTTTCACGGCCAAATGTATTTTTGGGTTATTACGCCGTGTTGCGCTTTCTCCTTCTTTAGCCAATGTTTCAGACAGCATTGCAGTGTCCAGTGTCCTTGATGACGGACACTATAACGCTGTCCGAAGAGCGCAACATGGCAGAATAACCTAAAAATTAATCACGACTTTCATTGTTTGTGAATTTTTTTGTAATTTTACCAAAGACTTCCAAATTGATAGACTTGCCCTAAAATCAAATCTGGGTATCATTTCGACAAGCTAGCACCAGTAGAGTTCGAGAATGCTCTGAATAAACTATGACATCAGTCATGAAGACATGAAGAATGCACATTGAAATCACCAGATCCTTTATCGAAAAGTAAAGTTCGCTAAGTAATGCAACGGTTTGCCAAGTAAGCAAGGATCTAAATGTTAATTTTTAAACGCACCGATTGGCATAGCAACGCTAAAATTGAGTGAAATGGATAAATTATAACACTTTTTAAAAGTGCTCAAACTAAATAGTGTAACAAAATATTCAATTTTGGAAATGAGCCCAAATTTTGTTCACCTGATGTGGGGTTTGTGTGCCATTGTAAAAAGGACTGGTAGTTCATCCGTACATTATTTTTGTAGGCTAAGGGCGGCTTGCACCAAAAGTTAAATTTGGTTTAAATATCAAGTTAAACACATTATTTGATTTAAGTCGACTTGGCGTCTTGCACCACAAAATTTAAGTCGTTAAATGCATTTAAGAACTGTCAAAGTTAAATACCCAAAAAGGGCCGTTTAACTGAGTTAAACATGTTTAGCGAATAAGTTCTGTCAAAAATTTTTAGGTTATTCCTTCGATTTCCGATTGTCTAATATTGCTGAAATATGTCTAATTTATTAATTTGTATTCACGATGGACATTTGGGTTTTGTATTCTGACGTTGACGAAGAAATTATAGATTTTATACGTAGGTAGATCGTTTATAGTGAGAGAGTAAATACAAGAACAAATTTATTTGATACACTCTGTAGTAAAACAATCTTTGTAAAGGAAATATTTGAAAAATAAAAAATATTCAGATAATTGTTTTATTTTTAAATCTAACAATAAAATCTCTTTTTGCCTCATTTCATAGTTATGTTTGTTTCTTTTATTTTTTCTTCTAATTCTAGATGATTCATTTGTGCTCAATTTCTATTTGTAGTGACTTTTTGTTCCTATCTGAAACAACTGGATTACTTTCAAAAGCAAAAAATGTTCCTCTTTGAAAAGTTATGAGCTCTCGCTCGGGATTTATTTATTTGGGCACTCATTTTCTAGATCAAAATAAAATAATAAATTATACAACCACAACATAACCTCAAAATATTTTTATTTTTGACACTCGTAAATCTAAGCACCCCCCACACGCACACTTCGGAGCAAACGTGCCCCTCGCCACTATAGGCCGCTGCGCAGAAAGTACGTGTGGGAGATGCTAAGGAACGACGTAACTGTTTTACCGACGCGTTAAACGGCGGTAACTGTTTTACCGACGCTTAACAACGTTTAACTAAATAGTCACTGCAACTGTGTGGTGCAAGATGGAGTTAAACGAATTTAAGTTAAATGTATTTAGTGATTTAAATTCATTTAGTTAAATAAAATTTAAGCTAAAATTAGCGATAGTTGGTGCAAGCCGCCCTAAATGGTGATCTTACGTACAATGCGAGTTGCTTGTATACTCTTAGGAAGTATAGTTTTTTCAGTCCCGTGAAGACTGAATTGCCCAATTTTTCCCGCAAAAGAAATTTTTTTCAGTCCCTTGGAAAACTTCTTACGCGAGAGAGTTACACTGTAATGACAAATTACAGAAAGAAAGACAGTCACGCCCTCTCCCCTCTCCGCATACCTTGATCTTTTCCCCTTTCCCTGATGGGCTCGACTATCAATTTGAATATCTACGTTTTCATCCCACCGACAGTTGATAAACTATTGAAATATCTTTCATATATGTAGCTTGCATGACAATTTTTAAATAACCTTTCTAACTGACTTTTGATTTGGTTTAACATTTGCTTTCGTGTAAATAAAACCATAACACTGGGTTTATCATCATTTTTTAAAGATTTTGCTTTTGCCACTAACATAGAAAATCCTATTCTATGAAATTTTATTTTTATTGCCCCCACACCACTACATTTACATTCAATATTAAAAATAATTCAAATAGCTTGGAGAAATGACATTTTTTGAGAATTTTTTTATTCTTGATTGAAGCAACGATTAGAATGTTTCCAGGCTACAATGATAGAACGTGGATTGTGTTAATTATTTGCAGAATTCATCTTCGGTATCTGTTTACGGACAGAGCGGACTTTACACAGCATCCAATGTTCCGTATAATAATTACCAAACGCTGCAGACCAACTCTAACAAGATATCTTCAAACGTTAAAGATACGCAGGTAAATATTATGTCTACACATCAGATTATCACAAAGACAACAAATTTTAGATTGATCATTTTAGAACTGACAAAACTGTCGAATTTTATTAAAACAAAATTATTTACTATTGAAATTTTAAGCGATGAACATAATAATGATAGGTAAAAATTAATCCCCCAGCGATAAAATCGACTAGAATTAACTGCTTATTATTTTTTCCCCTTTTAACGAGAATATTTTTATAAGCATGCATCTTTGCGATATTTTAACTAATGTCTTATCTGTAATATTATCTAATTTTAAATTTTGTTTTTATGTTTGGTATTTAAATCATTTTTGGAGTTGACTAACAAGTACCCTGAATTTCTTACACATTTATTTTTATGTTTGATAGGAATAAATTCCGTGATAAAATAAATATCGTTACTGATTATTTTTATTTTAATATTTCAGTATGAGCCGACCGTGACAACTGCCAACAATAGTTTATCAAACACTCCTTCTGGACAATCCACGCAATCGTCTACCAAGATCTCAACCACCTCAGGTTGTTATATTATAAATCGTTAATAACCATTGAATGTCTTTTTCCATGGAAATATTTCAATAAAGGTCTTACTTGTGTTTTAAGTGCGTATCCAGTGAAATGATGATATTTGGTAGGAAGAGTCTCGAAAACATATTTGAAGACAATTTAACCTTCTGACACTGGATAATTCCTGTAAAACATTTGACATTTTTCAAGGGAATGAATGACAAAATGAGTTAGCATTTTACAGCATTGTTGTAAAGTAGATTACGGACCGGGCTGGTCTCCAATCATTACTGACTATCTAGCTAATACTGTCTTGCTAATTCATTCAGGTATGTATTTCTTGTTTGCTGTTCGTTTAACCCCTCAGGCTAATTTGTTCGCTTTTCGGAATAGGTCTCTTAGAAATCGTTGCCTCCATTACTATCATGGTTAAAAATATGAACTAAACAGTGCTAGAAAGAGAAAACACGCCCACGCTTTATATTAAAATCTAAAAGTTAACCATTAAATAATTAATATGTTCAACTTTATGAAACCAGTGTTTCCAACTGCAATTTTAAAAAAAATAGTGTAACTTTGGGAATTTTTTTATTCATTATTTTTATATGAAATGTCAAAAAAGCGAATTGACAATAACTTTCGTAATACATTTGCCTAATAAAATATCTGTGTTTTTATTTTTTTTCTTATCAATAATTTTAGTTTAGCAAAAACTTAAGGTTAGCCATTTTAAAGACTTTTTTATGTTTGCATTCAAAATTTTTATATTTTAAATTTATTGTGAATTGTAAAATTTGAAAGCATTCCTTTCAAAAACAGTTTTTAGTTTTCAGATGCGTTCAGAAATATTCTATTTATTTGGAATTTATTGCAAAGCGGAAATGACCTTCTGACCTCCTAAATTAAACTATTTCTCTTTGCTACAAAAAAATGTCTTTGAAGCAGAATGAATTTACGGTTAGAGAAAAAAACTATGAGCCTCTTTGAGGAGACACATTTAGTAGTTGATTTACAGAACTAAAATCTATTGTAGCTGAAGCAGATTGTAAATAATCCAAAACTTGTACGAAATTAGAATAAACTTTACTCCCCGGCTGCAGATGATATGTAAGACGAGAGATATGTAAGATGCATTACAGATAGAAGTTGAAAATGACTGAGTTTATTACTTACCAATGTACCTTTTATTTTATTTAAAAAATATACTTTTTCAGAATATTGGTGAATTGGGTTGACCCTAACTGAACTGTCCTAAACCGACCGTAATAACCAATCAAAAACTCCGGCGACGGCGCTTAGTGTTTCCGTTTAACCCATAGGGGACAGCAAGAAAATTCAATAAATAAATAAAATTATTGAATCCAGCACTTAACCTTTTTACGAAGATGTTGTTAAAGAATTTGCAATACCGGTGGACGGGCAGATTTTTCGCGATTTATAAATCTCATTTTAATTGAATATAGTGTCACTTAAATATTCAAAGACATAGATTTAATCTAAACAGTTCAAAGATAACAAATCAAATCCAAAATCAAACATTTCATTATCTAAACAATTATAATAACGTAATAGCGTTGTATATAGATGACGCTTGTCTTTTAGGCACGCGATCGGTTGGCATGTATACATGACGTTCCTCTCGTCCCAAATAGGTTTATACAGTGCCATATTTGATAAAGTGGCATTTTTATCTTTAATTAAACTAGTAGAGGTAATATCCAAAGGCAAAATGAATATTTGCAAGTGCATAGGCATGATTCTTCAACACTGCAACACGGCTCCGGCCCCTAGATGTTAAAAATATATTTGAAAGTGAAATATTGGTACATACTTGATGGGGGTAAAAGTTCATGAAATCCATTTAAAAGCCTCATATTAACTGCGATAAACAAGGTACAGATGGGATTTGGGTTTCTCTGAGAAGAATGAATAATAATAAATAATGATAATTGTGACTGTTTTAGGTAAATCGAGTGCGTCGTCCTCAGTGTCAGGAGGAGTGGGCGGGGGCGGTGTGGGAGCCGGCGGACACGTGGGCGTCATGGGCCAGTACATCATGAGCCAGCCCTTCTACCAGCAGCCGCTGCCCTACGGATACGAAGAGGTACAGATGCTGCAGCAGAGGTTGCCCCATCACATGGTAATTATATTCCTTGTGACGTGACCTAAAGCTAAACAATGCACATTCGGTTCCAGTTTTTACATCTGAATTATCTTATTATATAATATACTCATTCGAACAACGCCTCCCACGAAAGCTCATCGGCTGTCTGTCTGAGTGCAGACATTTTAGATGACCAATATCACAAGACTAAAGTCAGAAATACTGTGTTTAGTTTTTTTGCACTTCCAACGGTAATGTCACCTGTGATTATATTTTGTGTTTTGATCCTAGTAATATTGTACTGTTCACCACACATGTTGGCCATACAAGGCTATGGTTGATTTATGTCCATCTGCCAGGACAAATAGGCATGTTTTATTCTTCGCTCGTACTATAAATTGACCATCAGAAAAGTAATTCTTGTCACATCTGTAGGACTTATTAAAACAAAACAAATCCAGTTTAAATCTCTTGTTACTGACGACATAACAAATCGTACACCATTTTCTTGAATGCCTCCAAAGAGTCTTCACAGGGTACTTCATTTTAAAATTCCCACGGTAACGGCACGGCGACGGAAACAAATGTTTCATTTCTTTGATATGAATGAGGGAGATGTATGATAATGATAACATTTTTCTTTTGGGGAAAGCAGACATATTTACACCGTTTGTCTCACTATTATTTAGCGTATAAGAAAGCTGCGGCATTATTGTGATAAAGAACATACATTTTATGCTTTTTGTGCCATTGCCGTAGGAATTTTAAAAGTACCCATAGGAACTTCACCTCAAAAATCTTACTCTGAAACTGACTGGGCTGTATAATGCATAAAATGCATTGTTATACAGCCCAGTCAGTGCAACTTAGACTCAATTAAAATTCAAATTGTGTGTCAAACTTTTTTTTTATGTGAATACCGCGTAAGAGAATACCAACTGCTCCCAAAGATCTGGAGCCAGTGAGAGTATGGAGTCCGCAACTCTGGTATGTTTTTAGGCTGAATGTAGTGGGGAAGGGAAGGAGTTGTAAAAAGCTATTCGCTTTTGGTCACCACACATGACTAATTTCTAATTCTGAATGGTGGTCTTTTACCAGGGCGATATGCTGAGATTATCTTCCACTCTGGAACGTGCTGCAAATATACTATGTAATATTTTAAATTATTGAATTGTGAAATTACACAAATTAATAATAAAACACAACAACACTAGCTGCAGTCTGTAGTGCACATATTTTTTCTATTATTCGTTTTAAATATCACTAAACTGCATTTATTCGCAATCCATTTGTAAAATTGCCACTGTATTATTGAAGAATATTTAAAAATTGCGTTTCTATTAATCAATTCTATCAATCAAATTGTAACAAGGTGTTTATTTTAATAATTGAAATAATAGGATTCACTGAATTACTGTCAAATTATAAAAGTGTCAATAACATTACACCAGTGTCAACAAGTGCTGAACTTCAGATCGGTTGCAGGGCAGCTCAACTAATCACAATCATCAGTATTTATTAATAAAAAATAAAAAATTTAAAAAATCATCATGAACTCCAACGACAGTGCTCAGCAGTACATGGCCAATGCCAATAACTTGGTGAGTTCTTTAAATACAGCTATTATGGACCCCACCAACAGATTCAACAAAGAACAAATGGCAAAATTATTGCCCAAATTATCGGAGCTGCTGGGAACCATTGGTCAAATGGGCATAAAGTTGGGAATCATGGAAGGCGAATTAGGCGCCTATAAAAATATTATCCAAAACCAACCACTCCAGTCCAACACTCAACTATTAAATGCCCCCAATTTATGCGAGGCCCTCGACGAAATTGAAGACAGAAAAACAAGATCAAAAAATATAATTATTTTTAATGTTCCTGAGAGTCAGTCAACAACTCAAGCGCAATGTATTGCCGATGACACAAATCGTGTCACAGGTATTTTAAACAAGGTCACCTCTCTTAATACCAACAATATAAAACTGTACAGATTGGGGGCCAAATGCAGCGACAAAACTCGCCCCATTAAAATGGAGTTTCCGGAACAGTCTCAAGCAATGTTAATTCTCCAAAATCGTCACGTTGTATCTAATGAGATAAAAATCAAATGTGATCAGACTGTATTACAGCGTAAGCAATTGTCCGACCTGAGAAAAGAATTGGAAGATCGTCTACAAGGTGGTGAAGCGAATTTAACCATTAAATACATCAACTCTTGTCCTAAAATAATAAGTACATTGCCAAAAAACTCAGGACATTAAATTCACTTAAATGTTATTATCAAAATGTACGAGGAATACGAACAAAACTTCAACAATTTTCCAAAACTGCCTCAATTCTTCCTTACGATGTCATCATTCTTACAGAAACTTGGCTTGTTTCTGATATCAACACAGCGGAACTGGGACTACCAACCCACAATATCTACAGATTGGATAGAAACAAGAATACTAGTCCCAAATCAAGAGGAGGTGGTGTTTTGTTAGCAATTTCTCAGAAATTAGTCTCTAGGCAGCTTAACACTACCTATAAAAATGTGGAACATGTTTTTAGTATGATTAACACTAACAAAAAAAATAAAATCATAATAGGTTGTGTTTATATTCCTCCTTCATCTGATCTAATTATCTACAAAAACCATATTGATGAGATTCAACTATTAATATCTAAATACCCCGAAACAAAAATAATCATTGCAGGTGACTATAACCTACCTAATATTAATTGGGACCCATTATCCTCAGAATTGTCTGGAACTAATAATTCCAGCGTATCTATAATTGAAAGAGAAATACTTGAAATGTCAAATTTTTTAAACTTAAATCAATTAAACGATATCAAAAGTAGTAACGATAGAACCCTGGATCTAGTTTTTTCTAATGACAAGTCTGTAACTGTAACCAAATCCTTAGATACTCTTCTTCCTTTGGACAACTACCACCCATCATTAGATATAACTATAAACAACACTGTACGTGAAAATCCTAAAATTAAACAAATGTCTCACAACTTTCATAAAGCCAACTACCCTGAAATTTGTGATTTCCTCCTCAAGGTCGATTGGTCATTTCTAAACGATGGTGAATTAAATGACAATATTGAACAATTTTACTCTATCTTAAAACAAATTATTACAAGTCATGTACCTGTTATGTCATATAATATATCAACTTTTCCTAAATGGTTCAACAATGATCTTATTAACTTAGTTTTCAAAAAGAAGTCTGCACACCACAAATTCAAAACAACGAGATCATTTCTTGATTATACTGAATTTCATAAGTTGCGTAAGCAATGCGCTGAAACTTCAGATAAATGTTACAAAAATTATATAAAAGAAGTTGAAAACTCTATAAAATATAATGTTAAATCTTTCTTTAATTATTCTAAGTCATTACAAAACAATTATTCTTCTATCCCTAATATTATGAACTATGGTGGCAAGACTTGTGCCAAAACTGAAGATATTGTCAATCTATTTGCAGACTTTTTCAAAAGTGTATATGAGGATGATATCCCTGTTGATAGAGTTCCTGAATTTGTCACTGATATTAACTTGCAATTATCTGAATTAGTAATTGAACGTAATGACATCACTGTCTCGATTAAACTCTTGGAACCAAAAACAAGTTCTGGCCCTGATAATGTTCCACCCATATTTTTGAAAAATTGTGTCAATAGTCTTTCCTATCCATTGTACAAAATCTTTAACAAATCTCTTAAATCAGGTCAATTCCCCAATACCTGGAAATCCTGCTATCTCACGCCCGTGTTCAAGAAGGGTTCAAAAAATGATGTATGCAATTACAGACCTATTTGTATTCTGTCTAGTATTCCTAAGCTCTTTGAAAAAATCATTCTTAGCAAAATATCCTCTAATATTAAACATATTATTACCAATTTCCAACACGGTTTTGTCTCATCTAGATCTACTCTCACGAACCTCACAGTATATGAAAACTATATAAACTCAGCTTTGGCTAACAGGCAACAGGTTGACTCCGTCTATACAGATTTCTCCAAGGCTTTTGATAAGGTCTGCCACAAAATACTAATAAATAAACTAAAAAAATTAGGATTAAGTGGCAATTTCTTGGCTTGGTTGATCAGCTACTTATCTGATAGATTACTCTTTGTAAAGATCAATGACTGTCTATCCCACCAATTTATTGCCACCAGCGGAGTCCCGCAAGGTTCGCACCTAGGACCTTTATTATTTATCCTATTCATCAATGATGTCACAAGCATTTTCCATAGTGTTGAAGTCTTACTCTTTGCTGATGACATGAAGCTGTTTAAAGTCATAAATGATGTGCATGATTGCTTAATCTTGCAAGAAAACCTTAATAACTTTTTCAAATGGTGTTCAGATAATAAACTTCAGCTAAATATTAACAAATGCCAAGTTATGAGGTTCCACAAAATTAAACATCCAATAATATATAATTATGCACTCTGTAATGTTGACTTAATCTCTGTAGTCGAAATACTTGACCTGGGCATCATTTTTGATCAGAAACTCTGCTTTGCATCTCATGTAACTTCTATAGCTAACAGGGCTATGAAAATGTTAGGTTTTATATTAAGGATTTCCAAGGATTTTAAAAATATTTACACATTAAAAATTCTGTTCACATCTCTTGTTAGAAGCATTCTTGAATATAATTCAACAATTTTGTCATCTGTCTTCAACAATCACATCAATACCATTGAAAGAGTCCAACACAAATTTTTGAGGTGTATTAATTTTAGACTTGGAATTACCTTAGAATCAATAAATTATGATTTTTTGTTGCACTCATTAAAATTGTTGAAATTAAGTGACAGAAGAAAAATTTTTGATCTGATATTTTTGTATAAAATGGTTAACTATCAGTTGGATAGCCCTGATATATTAAAGTTGATTAACTTTCATATACCTACAATAAGATCAAGGTTCCCTAGTTTGTTTTATTGTGACAACTATATGTCAGTATCAGGCTCCAATTCAGTTGTAAATAGATTACACACCATTGGAAATTTTTATGCCAATGTGGCTGATATTTTTAATATTTCCATACTGAAATATAAGGTTGTACTGATCGAACATTTCAGCCAATTATACGTTAACGAGGTCACTACATAATGATTTTTTGATATTATTGTTTATTTTTAATGCCTGTATAATGTACTATGACTGTAATTAAATATACACAAGCTTGTAAATGGGACTTTGTGCCGTAAATTTTAAATAAATAAATAAAATTTAATTGCGCAGGTCGGAATTTGAACTCGCGACTTCTGGATTGCTGGTTGAGAGCCTCCTCGACCATGGAGACTTGTTCAGTGGTTAATGTGTTTTATCTGTTCCAGACGGGCTACTATGACATGGCGTACTCTTCGTCTCGCGCCCCGCCAGATGCCTCCATCCCCTCCTTCTCGCTGGAGCGCTTTGGACGCGCCGGCGAGGCCCCCTCCCCGTCGCTGGCGGCCGGGCAGGGTGGCGGGCCCGGGGCTCCTGCGGCACCCCCGCAGCAGCCGGCACCCCCGCCACCACCTCCGGGCCAACAGGCTGCCGTCGTGGCGCAGCCCTATGCCACCTACTTCTACCAGCCCGGGATGGTTCCTGGCAACTTCCAGTACGGCACGCCTCCCTTGTATCCGGTGAGTCTAACTTTACCTCACTTACCTCTTTCAAAAAATCCAATTTGAACCTTCAAAAATGCTGCTAGTTTACAAATTTTATTCTGGCAAGGAAATAATGTATCCTACTATTTATTCTAGCTCATCATTTCGTTACTTGCAAACTTTGATTTTTTTGTCTGTGAAAATGCATGTCACAAATTCTGTGTCAAATGTCATAATTTTTCATGTCCTGGCTTAGTAGATTAGAGCTGTCAAACATCATTTCCGATTGTGGACATGCCTGTAAAAATCAACTTACTAATCACCAGTATTTCAAATGAATTCCTCTATCCTGTTAATTTTGACATTTTTAAGGCGGTCGTGCTAGACCTCTAGCTGAGTTTTCATGAGATTCAACAGGTTTAAATAAAACCTTCATCCTTCTAACAACAGTCAATCTTCTATTATTATAACGTCAATATTCTCTGTTCCAGATGGCCACAGCCGGGGGTACTGCCTCATCCAGTTACGCCAGCGGTAAAGGCGTGGGTGGCGGGGGCTACGTGGGGGCCACCTACGGGGCGCCACAGCCCCAGCAGCAGCAGGCCTACGAGCAGCAACAGCCTTCTCAGCAACAAGACTACAAGTCCGGTCAGTACTCTAACCTCTAACCAACCAATATCATCAATGCACTGTTGCACACTTTCATGCTGTGTTCCCTTCCCTTCCTATGTGTGATAGTTTAAATTCAAGAGAACACCACAAAAAATGCCACATCTCAAAATCATAGTTGCTATCAATCCTGAATGAGAGTCTTAAGGTTAACCTACCTATCCTTACCTCTTTGTACTCTCTAGCATTGAAGGTATACCGCTCATTGATTCATTATAATCTCTTGCGCCACAGAGCTCTCAGTGGCAGGGCAAAAATTTTTAATTGTTTCTGATTTTTATGATGATTTCGACGACGGTCTTCTGAAACACAAATGAAGTCAAATCGTCTTATCTGATTTTTAGAAAAATTCACTTAACATTGTGCTGTTTCAAGTTTTTTTAATAACGCCAACTATAAACAAAAATAAAAAGGATTTTTGAATGAATGAATTTGGTGAATTGAGCGTAATGCTAATATTGTTTGTTTGTTCCTTTTTGTGTGCAGGTTACACTACGGCGCAACAGTCGAGCGGCGTGAAGCAGGGCGGTGTGAGCAACTCAACTTCGGCGTCCACCGACCTCAGCAACTCCATGTATGGGGCCGGCAAGACGCACGTCTCACTAAACAAAGTCAATGTTAGTATCAAATCACATACATCTAGGTTACACTACGATGCAACATTTGAGTGGTGTGAAGCAAGGCGACATGAGACACCCTACTTGTGGGGCCACAGACCTCAACAACTCCATTTACCGGGCTTGCAAAATGCACATCTCTCAAAAAGACGATGTTATATCACCACCTACCTTTATAAAATACTCCACAACAAACTGCATCACTCTGTGGAAAATGTATTACACAGCTTTTTGAAATTTTTTACTATTTAAATGAGTTCAGACACTATAATCAACGCAATGAGGGTAGAGCTAGAAATAATAAAGCATTCTGTGATTCATTATCTCGACACTGGAAAAGGATGGCACTTAAGCCATTTTTCCTAACTAGTGTCGATATAAATTATAGATAGACACTTGAATTTTTACAATCTTTGACTTATCATACATTTTCAACATTTCAAACTGCCAAAAGGGGGAAAATAGGTGTAGGACGGCATATTTTTAGTGATTTTCATGATTTTTTTTTAAAACAAGGAATATATTTTATTTATACACAGGGTTCATTTTACACATACAGTGAAACCCTCTTAAGAAGTTCCCGCTTAAGAAGTTTCGTGGCTTAAGAAGTTTGGTTTTTTCGGTCCCTCGGCCCCAAATTGGCCCAATTTTTTCCACTTATAAGGTTTTCCTGCTTAAGAAGTTTGTTTTTTCCGGTCCCTTGGAAAACTTCTTGAGAGGTTTTCACTGTATATTCAAGAGTGTATTCTAAAATATTCAAATATTCTCAAAAAAAAAAAAACGGAGATATCAGCTGCCGCGCATTGTAAGTCGCCATCCCGCTGGGCAATTCGTGTAACTCCCGGAGGTCACAATTTACACTTGAAATCAATTTTTCAAGAAAATTTACTTTTTTTTAAAGTTTTCTTCTATTTGAACTTCCCTACTCATAAAAAAATCGAAAATTAATATTTTTTTGAGGAATGTGAAAATTTTGCATGATTTTTTACCATTCTTTTGTGCACTTTTTTGCAAAAAAAATAGTTAAAATAAAGATTCTGTTAAGGATTCAGGTTCAAAAAGAACCAGAGTTTGAAAAACTGTACGAGATAGAGGTTACACAAATTCGAAAAAAGTAGTTTTTAGAAAAAAGCATTTGAAAATAAGTGTGGCAGTAAAGTAGTTGTAGTTCGACCGAGGGACACTCACTCAAACGCTTATAACTTTTAAACGGAATGGAATTTTGGTTTGAAATTTTCAGAATATATTTTTGAATAGTAATTATTTTTCAATTTATGAAAAAAAAATTTTTTTTGAAGCCTCTACATGTATTTCCCCCCTTAACTTACATATCTCCTATTTCTCTTTATTTGACGTAGCTTCTTTTGGCATGCAATACTGCCAATTCGTCACTTTGGCTGGACAGGGTTCTACCTTTACTTTACCTTGTTCTGAAATATGAGGTGTCAAAGTTTGCAAATATAATTTCTCATTATCTATTCACCAATTTCTGATTTTGAGGTTGAATCTTGTGTAAAGTATTTTAGTTTAACATATTTAAAAGGAAAATATTTGAATAGGACTAATAATTACCATTTTAGATCTTACCTAAACGTGCAGATAGAGTTGGGGCTTAATAATTCATTGCGTATGGTTCTACTACATTTCCATAATACCATTTCAAGATAGGGCAATGTCCTATTTAAATATTTTTCTTTAAAATGTGTTAAACAAAAATACTTTTCACAAGATTGAACCTACAAATCAGAAATTGTTAAATAGATTATGAGAATTCGTCATTGCAAATTTCGACACCTCCGAACATGGTAAGACGAAGTTGCAAACAAAGTGACGAACTAAACTGCGCATTGTAACGACGATCGACTGTCAGATACAAACAAAATGGCAAATGCAAATGATGTAAAATAAATGAAATCTTTAAAAACTTTAAGTTAGAACTTCGTCATTCAAGTATCTACGGAAACACAACACAGATGGCTGTTTATAGAATTAGCAAAAGAGATGGTTTGTATTCAAAGCTCATTTTTTGAAAAAAATGTCTTTTAAAACTTTGTCAAACCCTATGCCATTCGATTCATAATCGTTTTCTCCGAGTAATCTGTAATCGAGTAATTCACATAATCTTTTCTCATCGCCAGAATGCCAAATAGTTGTTAAAATATCATTGAAGAAGAAGAAGATAACGCTTATAATCTAAATGAAAATATAAAAGAGAACAAGACACAGAAAAATAGAAAAAGACAATGGTCGCAACTGGGACTCGAACCCAGACCTCTCGTCTAACCGGGATGTGTAATTATAACTTTTGAACAACTTTTTTATAACTTTTTATAGCTTTTTTATAACTTTTGAATAGCCTTCAAAAGTTATAAAAAAAAAATAGTTTTTTTTATAAAAAAGTTGTTAAAATCTTTGTTTATTTGAACAAAATGCAACAAAGTATAATGTGTTGTTTTTTTTCTCTTAATACAGCTTATTTTATGTCATATTTGCAGTATTGCAAGCCAAACAATGATATTTAAATGATCCCAAATAACCAGCGTTATGCAGTTCGTAAAAGCTGCGAGTTGAGCATGCTCCAAAAAAAGGTTGGTAGGATAGATAGATGGGGTATATGGATGGGTACATAGGTTGTGTACTAACTGCGGTTGTGGCGTTTTTGCAGAGCTACGACAAGGCGGCCTACCACAGCGCCACGCCACCGCCCCCCTTCGGGCTGGGAGGGGCAGGGGGAGCGGGCGCGGGGGGAGTGGGGCAGGCGGGGGGATACCCCGCACACCTCTACATACAGCACGGGGCTATGCCACCCCCGCCAGCACAACATCAGGTAACTACCAACCCCCAAACACACAAACACACACATTCACTAGACACTAGGTCAAACTATCGGTGTTAGATATCCTCTCAGGTCATGCTGGTGAGAGCTTCGTTGTTGCCTATCTTTCTGTTACATGCATCTCTATTTCTCATAAACATGGGGGTTTCAACTGAGTTGTTAGCAGTGTACCTTTAGTTGGCTATAATTAACGTCACTTTTTGACACATACGTCTTTTATGAGAAAAGGGGATAGGTTACGATGGAGCTATCAGCGGTATAGCATTGCACAGGGACGGAGTGAGGTCATTAAATGCTAGATTCACTGATAGCAACTCAACCGATAGCTGCTAGATATCAACTGGTTCAGGATTTCTGTAGTCACCAGATATTTACCAATTGCCAGGGGCGCGCCGAGAATTTTTCCCATTAGATTGTTTCTATACAAACTTTTTATTCCAGAAAATCAGAATAAAAAGGCAAGGCTAGCCCTTGCTGATTGGTTGATGGGTCATTAGATTTACACTGATTGTTCTCACTGTCTCGTGTTCTGTTCATCATTTTTAGAATTTCTTACCATTCTTTTGTAGTTCCATCAGCTTTTCATTAAATTTTGTAGATCTCGTCACTCATGATTCAAATCACTAAATAACAATACACAACAGAAAAAAAATCTGCTTCACGCCCTTTCAGGCCAATAATCATTTTAGTTCAATAAGTTTAATGTTTAGTGGTCATTCTAATTAATTCTTCACTGATTAACCCACATTTCGCTGCTACCAGTTCCCGTGGTCAGATTTTTATGAAATATACTATCAGTCTATGCTATACAGTAGCAAACGTTTTTATGCTTGGCTGTAAAAGTATAGTGCGAATATAGCGTGGCCTCGAGGGGCAAGGCTCTTGACTCGCAATCCGAAGGTGGCGGGATCGAATCCCGGCATTCACAAATAAATTTTATTTGTGTTAATTAATTCATTTAAAATAATAAATAGTATATTTAGGGCATGTTCCGAGTGGAAGATACTCTTAGTACCTCCCCTGTGTAAGACCACCATTCAAAATTGAAACGTTGCTTGAAATGGCTTTAGCTGTGTTTGGTGACCTGAATAGCCAGGTACTTCCCTATCTTCAGCTGTGCAACATTCCCCAATTGGGGAAGCCATAGTCTCACTGGCTCCAGACGGGAACAGCTTGGACTCTTGTGGGGTCACATAAAAAAAAAAATTAAATGAGCAATTATAATTTGTAAGGTGTATTTATTACTTCTAAACCTCAGTTATTTCTATATTACGAATGACTACATTTATTAAAATATATTGCCATAACATATATATAAACAACAATAATTATTCAAAAACAGCTTACAGAAGTGCCGTATTTTGTCCAAATTTGAAGAATTCTTGAATCTAAACAAAATTTGTTTTGTCTCTACTTTTTTAACGGTAAAGTAAGACCATTTAAATGAGTGTTTGAAGAAATAAGGACAATTCCTTATCAAATTCTCAGAATATGATCCGGCAAGCTTACTTTGCATTTTCGCAATATCAGTGTGGTATGGGTTAATCACCTTATTGGATATTCATTCACTTACTAAACATTATTTTTAAGTACAAACACATTAAAAGAAACACCGTATCATGTATAACTATGTATCTTATTCTGTTCGGATAGGATTAGTCACACAAGATGATAATAACTAGATCAAATAACAATAAAGATTTTTCTATATAGGTTTTAAAAAAATTATATTGAGACATCATTCCTCCGATAACCAACCTTTTTCACCCACTTTATGTTTTTTTGCATGGGGGTTTTGTGTACAATTTATTCTCCTACATTTGATCTTTGCATGCGTCTATCCACTATTTGTTATTTTAATTTATTTACATTTTCTTTTCTCAATCTTATGATTATTACTATACTTTTTATTTGTTGTGGGTTAAGAATCAATGCCTTATATGTACTGTATTTTCCACACGGTATGTATGGTGCACAATTTGATAATATTTTATGACGGACGATTAGGTATTCGAGTGAATCCGGAGAGAATAAAATTCACAATGATTCAAAATTACAATGATTAGGAAGTTTGAATCATTGTGAATTGTCATGTTGCAATAACATTTCAATAAATTAAATTTTGTATCCAAAAGGACATTGGAGGTTATCCACCACATACCCGCTCCGGTATAAGTAACAGATGGTTACTCCTTCAGGACTCTTACTCTAATTTTTTTTTTTATAAAAACGACTACATTTAATAAACAAAACTAGACCTCCATTGTCCCCGCATACGTTGTTAGGCAGCAGTATGCAAGTGCCTATGTACAATTAGTATACGAGAAAAGTATAAAAATCTTAAGTAAACCTCTTTTGGGTAGGGGAAAAATAATAACGAAAAGTAGGCGGTATGACTGCCCTGCCTAATGTTTATTAAATAAAAATATCAACAAAAGGCGGAAGAAGATCTGGTAACGGAGGCGGCACGACTCAGATCACCTGGCAGTTCTGTTGAGAGTGTGTTGGTGATCAGGCAGGCCAGGTACGAGGTCCAAAAGGACACTTCAACGACATCTGATCCAGTTGGTGTCACTCCACAGTTCGCGAGCACAATACAATTTAGTATCCCTGAAAGCAGAGACCGCCAAACAACCACTTTGTGATATAAATAATAAAAAAAAAAACTGAAACATATTATGATGCCTAACCAAGTTTGTTTATGAATATAGTAAGACCCCAATAATTTGAAAAAACCATAGACATCAAAATTATTTAACTTGCCCCAACATAAAATCTGGGTATTAGTTTGAAGAGGCAATGCTTTTCGATTTGTGGATCTATTACCTTACACGGAATTTTACATTTATTGATACCAAAGACCAGCTGCCAACACCGCCGGCTCCTACGGCAGATTGTAGAGATCAAAGAAATGGTTCTGCGATCGTTCAAATTTTGGTATGAAACAGATATCATGATGATAATAAGAGGCTGTAAATTTACAGATTTATGTATTATCAACAAATCCTTAAAGATTTTCCACATTTACAACTTTGAATGCACAAAATCAAGCACTATAATATATGCCAAATTCAGTTGTCAGCCAAGTGTCTAGACTCGAGCGCCAAACTTTGTACACCTACGAGTTAACCCAACTCGTAGGTGTACAAAGTTTGGCGCTCGAGTCTAGACACTTGGCTGACAACTGAATTTGGCATATATTATAGTGCTTGATTTTGTGCTTTCAACTAGTAAAAATAACGGCAAATATAGTAATTAGCGAATTACTGAGAGAGGAGTACTGTACACTGTATTTTTTTATTATTAAATATAATTTCAGTTGTGATGTATGTAACACTCTAAGATTAAAAAAATACAATAATTATATTTTCAGCATATTTAATGAATTGATTTCATTGTTCTTACAATAGTTGGTGGTGTAATGAGGAGAGTTGCCTACCTAGCAGTTCAGTTGATCAGAGTTCGATTCTCAGTCTAGACAAATAAAAAATAAAAAAATGTAATTTTTTTTTGCAATCACTAAAAAGGTGCATTAACATATTTTTCGATTATAAATAGTTCTTAATTATATATGATTTGAGATTTTCATGGCTAAAAGTATTATCGTGATTTATTTTTGGGTAACCCAAAAATCACAATAAATTATTTAAAAATATTATTTGACAATAAAAAATATAGGTAATTGTTTCTTAACCCTATCAATAAATGCCTGAATCTAGCTTACATTACATACTTACTTATTACATCCTCTTTTAGTGAATTTTGCCTGTAATTTATTTAATAATATATTATATACCTCACAGTACATTTAACTCTCTATTTAACTTGGCCTTTTATGTGCAAATTGTACGCTCTATTTATTAATTTTCTTGTGCTGTTTTATTTACCACTTTTCTTTCAAACTTTTGTATACCTTGAAATTGATAAAACCAAAACAGATTGGGCCAAGTTAGGATACCAGGATGGACCAAAATTCTATCCTTCAATTCATGAAAAAACAATTTTTTCCTGAGAGAATAGTATTTGGGAGCTAAAAAAGTAGTAATTAGCTAATGGGAAAACATACGCAGACATATAATAATTTTATCCAACCAAACTTTTTATATTGGATGCAAAAAGACTTAAGATTTATTTTCAGTGTTTATTATCTTTTTTTTGTTACTTTATTGTTTGCTTGGTAGTTTTTAATTAGTGATTCTCATAGAAAATGCATGTATTCACTTTTGTAATGCTCTTCCACTCTGCAAGTACCATATTTTATTCATATTATTTATTTACATAAATATATAATTTTATTTACCTACGCAAACTCAGTCCGCATTTTACATAAATCTGATTATTATATGCTTTATAAGTGTATATTATTATGTAAACAAATGGGGGTATATATTAACATAAATATCCCTCTTACATAAATATTCCTAAGATTAAAACAGTCTATGCTTGATCCGTAATAAAATGAAACTGTTATATATTTTGTATACAGAGGCGTTTCGTGGCTACCAAAATTTCTTATAAACATGTTCAAATGGCATTTCATTACAAATGCCTTTGGAAAATACCCCAATCGGCCCTCACCGAGAATAACACTCGGATGCCTGATTCGCCTCTGGTCAAGTAATCATAGTTTATATAGGATAAATGATTATTTATCAATTTTTCTTACAATGGCTGTAAAGCTTACTCTGTAAGGATATTCAAATTAACAATCTACCAAAAACTATTTGGAGTGTTACAACTGAGTAACAATGATTGTCAAAATGATCTTTTAAAATAATTATTTTAACACTTCATCCGATGGATAAATTTCGAAAGTAAAATTTTGAAATTCACTGTCCGACTGCCGGTACTTGAATTATTTGAGGTTTACTCAACACAGGCAGAAAATGCCTGTAAGGATGAACTTTAAGGTTGTGGAGGATTTGAACCCAAAATCCCAGTTTTATGAACCGGGTGTGTTGTCAATTGCTCCACAATGTTTATGCTTTGCTTTGTAAACGCATAAGCTTACAGAAAAAAACAATAAAGCTTTCTCAAATTAACCTTTTAAAAATGAATCACGCATACTCATTGGCAATGAATTCACCAACACGGAGTTTTGTTTTCTAGTTTAAAGGTAGTTTTAAAGTTAATTTCCATTAATCTGTTGATTTTGCCCACAAGATCATTGTTGATGCATGATTTTCCTTTTTAAACAGTATTCTATTTTGTAGATGGATGCACGGAACAGTAATCATAGGCGGGTAAGTCTCATCTCTATAGAAACCTTTTACAACATACATACATAAAATACCCTATGTATTACGTATTATATTTGCATGCCAACTTTAAAACACAAAGAACGAGGTGGCTGAAAAATAACCTTAAAAAATCTCTCCTACGATCGCTTTCTCCTTCCTTACCTGTTTTACTCATATCTATTAATAGAGTTATTTCAATAGTTGTTATACAGGCTTACCTCACGTTACATACAATTTACGATACAACCTACAAGTTTTTATATTGTTTATATTTTATGTTACCATTTTGTTAAAATATTACAAATTAAAATTCAACTCTGCATAAGCGTAGAGACGTAGCCGAGTTTGTGATTATGTGCGGTGGGTCTTTTTGAGAAGTGAACACGGTTCTTGATGACCTGTTGCAGGAGGGAGAAAACATGGATGCCGGTAAAATAATCCATAGCCGAACTGTTTAACGAAGTAGGAAATTTCTTTAAAAAGATATGTAGTAATAAAAAACACCACTGATTAGTTGGAAAAGCTAATGCTTCTAATGCCTGAATATTTTCCTTCAAAACATTAACGACAGATCTAAGCGAATCCTTTTTAATTATGGGCAAAATGGAAATGGAAAGTAAATAATGTTCTCTACGTGTCTGTCTGCAATTATCCGTTTGTTAAGAAAACGATCCCTCAACAAATTGTAAACGATGGGATACTTGATTGCGTAAACCGGAAGATGCTTTATAATTTTCAATGCGTCACCCGATAGCGTCCCTAGCAAATAATGCAGTTTATGTGTGACACTCGGAAAATCATTTTCATGATTTATTGCATCAAAGGTATTTATAAAATTTATCCGTTCAGTAATTCCACCTGAAGAGGTTGGTAAACTAATTTTTGGAAGTGAAAAACTGAGACTGTTCTTTTTATAGAACTGTCTTCCTTTGGTGGAAAAACTACTAAATAATTCAAATGAATTTCAAAATACATGTCCATAAAAGTCTTATATCTGTTAAATAACTTTACTTTTTGACGTTTCTAGGTTTAAATAAGATTCAACAAAATCATTGCTATACTTTTCAATATCCATAAATCTAATCAGTAAGCCATTTATATCTATCACCAGAAATAACTGTTCTGATCAACGAATCATGAATTTCACAAAGACCTAGAATTGTCAATTTATTCTGGACAATAGCAGAAGCAGTCATTTTAAATGATAATAATCAATTGAAATCAATAAACAAACTATTCTGACAATCAGACACTATGATAATTTAAAATATAAAGTATTCTATTTTCTATACAAAAATTGAAAAATAATATTATTCAATCTTCGAGTAGGTACCGTGTTCGAAAGTATTTTGAACTATTCCAAAGCTAAAACGAGTAGATGCCCAATAGCCAAATATAGTACCTACTTGTGATTGATGTTACAAATTATTTGAAATTATGAACAATGCTCCCAAGCTAAAAGGTATCCATTACAAAATGAGATGCTAACAATATTTGAAAATAGAATTCAACACAACACGAAAATGCGAAATTTATCACGATTTTTCCACAAAATTATCCCCTTTGAAGATGACAGTGTGCTTAATTTGAAGGCCGAAATGCCAGGAATATGAGGGAGAAGGTATCAAGGTTGTTGGAATAACACATGCGAGCAACCAACTCCAATTAACTAAGAAGACACCGACAAATCCGGTACGATTGGAATAAAATGTTGCATCCTGAATGCTGTTTCCAAATTACAGCTTTGGACGCACTTGGAAATAGACTGTAAATACTAGACAATATAACGAAACGAAACGAAATGGTGTGCTGGAATTGGGTGATAATATGTATAGGGAAAAATAATGGATTACAAGGAAGAAGAACAACCAATCACTTAACTCTGCGAGTAACGCAATTGCAAATATATTTTATTTAATTCCACCACGGTACCTCGAGGTAATTATCACCACACCACACAAATAAGTATAAAACGATCTTGATACGGTCAAAACAACTTCTTTTAGTTCAAAGAACAGGAACAACCAACAAAATGCTTTCAATGTCCATAATCTTCTTTAGTTTTTCAGAAACAAAAGCACTTATATTCACTCTTATCATTGTTCCATTTTCAAAAGCTTTTCCAGCAAGGTGATATGGTTAGGGAGGGTAGGTACTGGATAAATCCCAGTAAGAACCATGCATATCATTTCAGAACCAATTTGTTTTATAAAATGTTTATGATATTTATAACATTGGTGTAATCATAATTGAATTATCTGTCTGTGTTTTAAACTCAAGTGAATTAAAAAATATTGTATTTTTTTCTAAACAAAGTGTGATATATCCGCATCATGTGTTTTACAACGTAATGTTTCAGTATATTGGCTAACCAATAATTTGAACTAAATAAAGCAATAATCGAGATTATTCTTATTGATGATTGTAGACAGTGAGTGTATCTTTCTGGTGTAATACATAGAAGTTCTTTGTGGTAAGTGTGTTAAATATCCTAATTTAGTGCACACATTTGACAGTTGGCATAAATTCAAATTCTTTATAATATTTTGTCATACAAAACTTTTGAACAGCAGTTAACGATTATTGAGTTTTCTAATATAGTTTGTATCTGTGACTAACAATTAGGATACAGAACATTCAGATATAGAAAACATTTAATGCAGACCGAAATAAGTGGCACTCACGGCAATTTCAAATAAAACTAACTTGTATTTATAAAGTTAACGATTTTTTTATAAATCCTAAAAATATGGAATAAACGTTAAAATAGAGGTGGATTCATTGACTATATAGCACTATAATCAGTTTATATGTCTCCATATTCAAATTCAGAGGTATGATTTTTAATCTGAGCGGGAAATTTCCAAATCGGACGCCTAGGAATAAGGATCGGACAAAACTTCAATGAAAAATTAGGCAGAATTATTATTTGTTTTCCAAGTCAGTAATCATCAAAGTAAGAAAAATTGTTACATCACAAAATAATACTCATAAAGTGGATTCAAAATGATTGTACCAACGATTCTTGTGTAACCTGGGGTAATACTGTATCAACTATCTAACCTTTTTATTTTATCTATCTTTCTTATATTAATTATCTATTTATATTACATTTTTATAATACTAGCTCTAAATACATTTTCTAATTAACGAGACACTGGTCATTGTCCAGAGTGGAAGGAGCATCTAATTTCAGTAAAACCTTTTAGAAATTTTTTAAAATGACCTAAATAAGTTTAGTAGATATGAATAGATCCAGTTGATGTTTCCATTTCTTTGTAGCTAAAACCAAAAAATTTATATTGAGAGTCATTCAGCAGATTGAAGCCAAGCCAACAAAATGAAAATAAAACATTGATAATGGCCAGTTGTTTCACAGAAATTCAAATATAACAATGTCATCAATCAGTCAGTCATCATTTTGCTTTTTGACATTTGAAAGATCCCTGTTAAACGCCGATTCTAGGTGTATTTCAGCTTTCTATCAAATTGTAATAAGTTGACAACTTGCCAACATGATAGTTGTCCTCTTCTTCTGATCACAATTTGTTCAAAGCTGGGACCTTTCAACTGTCAAAAGAAACAAAATGGTGCTGAATGGATATTTGATGACAATATTACATTTGGTCTGTCAAACAATCTTCCTTAGGTTGGGGTGTTCCAAGCTCTATTGCATTTGATCGACGATCACTGTAATTTTGAATTTTTTATATTTATATGGTCCGTTAAATGCGCATTAATTTAAAATAATTGGATAATTTGAATAATGCCGTTTTTGAGAAATATCACCTCAAGGTCGGTGTACAAATTTTACTTACTAGATATTGTGATGTGCAATATAATAAACAAAATATTTTTAGTATTGCCTAGTTATTTTGTAAATGAAGTTGTGTTGTTCGTAAAGAAAATCTCTACAAATTATTGTAAGATGTTTTTAGTAAAGATAATAAAATGTATTATTTTATGCTAACAAAAATCATGGAATCCAAAATAAAAATGATGTATTTGTTATTAAAAATGCAGGTGGAATCCATGAACAGTCATTAATTTGGTCCACTTAGGATGGGTTGTTTAAAAAAATTTGATGGATCCATCAAATATTTGAAGTTGATTTTCACGTTCTGTGTAAGTTTTTTTCAAGTTCTATTATTATATAGTTATAGGACAGTTGCTTCACAATACTGAAATAATCACAGAACTTGAATAGAACTTACACAAAACGTGAAAATTAACTTCAAATATTTGATGAATCCATCAAATTTTTTGAAACAACCCGTCCTTAAATTAATGATTTTATTGTTTTTAATGTAGCCAAATATAGTACCTACTAGTGATCAATGTTCCAAATTATTTGAAATTAGAAAAATGCTCCCAAGCTAAAAGTAGGTACCCAATTCAATGAGATGCTAACAATATTTGAAAATAGAATTCAACACATCATGAAAATGTGAAATTTATTACGATTTTTCCATGAAATTTTAGGATAGGAAATAGGATTCTATTATCTTTTATTTAAACTTCTAATAACATTTCAGAAGCTTGTGGAGTTAGTTATAAAAGCGCGTATATCTTTGTTGGTTTTTCTTCTGGCTTCTTCATTCTGCAGAAAGATGGTCAATAAATATTTCGCCATTAAAAATGTAGGTGTGTTTATCAAACCTACGTTTTGAAAAGGAACAATAATAATGTGTATATTATAATGAAATTAATTAATTTATAAATTGCAGGATAACGGTACAAACAGTTCAAGGAGCGGCGCTTCAGGACAGAACAAGCAGGGGGGCTCCACCAAGCAGGGCTACTCTCCCTCTTACTGGAATGCCAACTAATTGGCCGCCGGCCCCACCCAACCAACCACAATGACCCTACATCGCCCAACCAACCAACCAAACAACCCCTGAGACTTGACTACAACATTCACCGAACCTATTATGTATGACTTCATCACTCACGCCAGTAAACTCGGCTACATCGAAGCCGCATCAAAGTGGCCAATTTTGATGTTGCCACGAAAGCTAGTGACATTGAATGTTTTCCTCGAGACACCGTGACTTCTGTTTCTGTGACTCTTGGTGGCTTCGATGTTGCCCGTGACAGTTGGTGACTTGTGTTGCCACGAAACTTGGTGACTTTGGCGTTGCCACGACACTTGGCGGCGCAATGTCACTGAAACTTATGTAACCTTGATTTTGCCGTAAAACTTGTGTGTTGCAAAACTTGGTAACTTTGATAATATAATTTTCCCGTGTCCACAACTAGAAGATTAAATCTTTATGCATAAAGTCTGGAATGATGAATTATTTACGATTGCTTTGTCTTTTATGGATGTATGAGTATTGATTAGTTTCTTGATTTGTATTGTGTTGTTTGCTGATCTGATGCTGATGTGTTGCAAAATGGAAGAGTTGCCAGCTTCTGTTGCAGGAGTGTTATTGTGTCCAGTGGACGTGACTATGACACGATGAGGTATGATTGACAGCTGCACAGTTCCGTTGAGGAAACTAGCCACATCGTTGCATTCGGAAGAAAGTATTCCGACGACCAGTGGAAAATGTGAAATTTTTGAGAATTACGTAATTGGTGAGATTTCACTATGCCAATAATAATATTGTGCGGAGACTTCAGACCGAGGGTTTGGAGAAGTGAGGCTAAACTGTGCTATTGTTGGATGAAGTTAATTTTGTTACGTCATGATTTATTTTGAAGATAATTTAGATAGTTCAAAATTTTGTATTGCGATGTCGATGACTGGTTCATCGAAGAACACTCCGAATTATCTCTTTAGAAAATGTATACTTCAGTACCTCTTGGATACAAATATTGTTTTAATTATTTTAAGTTTGAGTGTTTGTTTTCGTTTCTCTAGGCCCACAATGTTTGACAATATGTAGGAAATGTTAGGCTTTAATATGTGGAACCCCATTTAATTAGGAACACGTTAGTTTGTGGTACCACAGAAGAATAGAAAACCTTCCAATCTTTATGGGAAGATATTCTGGCGATTCTTGATGCCGTTATTCCGCATTTATTTAGATTTAGTTAATCTTTAAAAAATACACATAAAAAAATTAGTCAGTTTTCAGCAGTTAATTTTTCTAAATTCTAATATTATTAATTTCATTTTAAGTTTTATCGATCCGGTGAAAATTTTTAGCGAATTGATTGATTGGTTGTGTTAATTTTTTTTATTATTTATAGTTTAAACAAAAATATTTACCCCAAAACAGTCAGTCCCACCAGGTTTTGATAATCTCTGAAAAATAATTGAACCCAACTTACTGAAATTATCATTTAAATTCTACGGCGGTTACGCATTCAGCCATGAAATTATGATCTTGATGTTTACAAATAAATTTATTTGAAACAATTGTTTATTAAAAAAATGTATATCTGAAAAAGTTACATTAATATTCTACAGTATTTAAAAAATCAAAGTCTTTTAATCTTTTTTTTTGGTTCAAAGGAATATCTGTAAAGTGTTTTTATTTATACATAAATATCAGTATGAATTATTAGTGAAAAATACAAGGAATTTGTCTCTTTTCTCCTCAATGTACACACGACACATTGAATTAAGCTAGACCAAATAAATGAATGAAACTGTATGTCCACTAAATAGTTAGGTTTGAATGCAGACTTCAATACTTGGTGTACAGAAGGATATCTAAACATTTATTATTTAATAAGTCTGTACAAATCTTGAATAAAAGCAAAGTGATCTTTTCTATTTTATGTTTTTTTTTTGTGAATCTCTCAGAGAACAAAAATACTCCCTTCCGTCGTTTGCAAACAAAACGCAAACCAACCATCTATTCAAATCATTCAGGATAAAATCTGTTACGGGTTTTAAAATGTACATTTCTAACTGCATGAATAATGTTTAGAGACAAAAATTTGGATCTCTAAAAAGTGTATAGTGAAAATTACTATAGTTTTTATACAATTTCAAAACTAATTGTTGACAAATAGTTCTTCTAAACATTGTCAGTGAGTAAACATTAAAGTTTTATGGTGAATTCTATTCAGATTCTGTTAATGACATAGTATTCGAGGGATGTAATTAAAAAATAATAAAAACTTAGTCTACTTTTTAATGCAAACATCGAAATATTTGCAACATAAATAAGTTTGCTGAATCCCTGGAATAACCTGTCATTTCCAATGTTTGAGCGTGCAATTAGCTCTGAAGATGTCAGCGTATGTCAACTTACCACCGTTTACCACACAAGTTATTGTACGATGGTTAATTAATTGATGAAATGATTATTGATTGATTAAATCATTTACAAAAACCACCAAGTGTTTTTCTTTCAATGTCTAGTTTGTTGAAGTTGATCGATCACAAGTGACAAGTGTCAATTCTAAGTAAGTAAGTGTATTTAATGTTTGCAAAGTAGTTTCTTCTTTATAAATGTGGAATATCTGTAATACATAAATCTATAAATTATTATTGGAGGTTCATAAAGTGATTTAATAATTTTATGGTCCTTAATTCAATTAAAATTAATTTCCTCGGTCAGCACTATAATAAAAGCTGGTAGTGCTGTATTATTTATATATGTACGTTTTTCGTACATATAAATTTAAAACTCTGATGGTGCCAGACTAGAGGTATTCCACTATTCCGAGTGAGGCAGTTGCTGAAACGATTAATAAACAGTTTTTTGATTTATTAAATCGTATATCCGTTCTTTAATAATTTGTAAAATCATTGTGGCAATATGAGCGAGCGCATCACATGCAATATAATATGGAGCAAGTGTGTTAGAATGGTTTGCCTGCCATGAGTGTGTTTTCTCAGCGATCTGAGTGAGTTGTGTTTGATGACAATTTTAAGACCATTACGAATGGAATAAACGCGTTAACTTAAAATATCATTAAAATTGACTGAATATTAAGTAAGGCGGTGAATTAGTTGGTTTCTGGGATTGTCAGTGGTCTAAGTAAGGGTGTCCCCTATATATATAATAAAAAACACATTTTTAATTTAAATACTTAATTTACTACTAGAATATTAACCTTATAATTGTGTAACTATCATAAATGTATAAATAAAATATGGATTTCCAGTTAGGGAGGAGGTCTTACACATTAAATGGTTAAATTTATTGTAAAGCTAAAATTTTAGTTGAAACCGTGATCTATATTATGGTTATTGTACCATTTTGTATTTTGTATTTACTTCTGGTTTGTGTAACTGCAATTATATTAATATTATAGTTTAAATTAACCAATAAACTCTGGTATATTACTGTCTCAGATCCTTTTCATTTGTGAACTTCCTGGAAACAGAACAAAACTAACGAAAGGCATTTTTCAAACACAAATAAAAGAGAGGTAATAAAATAACTTCACTTTATTATTCCTGTATAAAAATACAAAAATATGGCATTCTATTGCCTACATACATAATTTATAAACATGACGTGTTCCCAGAAATACAAAGCTTCAAAAGCAACCATTCCTTAAAAAAAAATTTCCCCTATAATAATAAAATAAAAGTCTTCACCCTTGGGGCTCCAAATATTGCGTAAATTTAGCCTCTTTTAATCTCCTTAGGCTAGCTTTACACTTGTAAGTTTTTAATTTGGCCATAAATCGCTCTTGTGAGCTATTTGTGGCCAAATTACTGATGTAAACGACACTAAAAGTCATTTCACGTAATTTATAGCAAGTTACAGAAGCTGCTCTTTCGCCAGTGTTTTGACAGGTCTAATCGCGTCCGCGCAAACTTCCAGCCTTCTCACAGCTTATAAAATCAGTTTGATAAGCTGAGAGACTTGCGCAAGAAATGGTACCAAAATGCGCCTTTTGCTAGTCAAAAATTAAAAGATGGTTGTTTTCGTAGGATTTTTTTCATATAAAACTAGCCTTTATTTACACTTATTAAGTTTTCTGAAAATAAGCATCCTTCTGTACAGTTACGGTCCAATCCTTTCTATTCTCAATGTTTCTGTTTTTAACATAACGTGTTTGAATTCGAATTAGGTTGCTGTCAGGTAGCTGTCATTCTGATAAAATGAAAGAACTCCATTAATTTCTGCCTTTGACGGCACAAAAGCACGTGGATAATGATTTAAGAGTCAAATTCTAATTTAACACTTCATTTGGGCCTTTTCGTATTTATTGAAAAAATCGCATAAATTTGACAGTAACAGATCATTGTTGACAGGAAGCCATCTCACTGCAAATAAATTTACAGATATAAACGGTCGCATGAGCACTTACACAGGTCGAACTTCCGTGAGCATCAATTACCACAAGTTGGATGCATTAGTACTCTTTACACACAGTGTGTAAAGGGTACTATTATGTAAAACGCTCCTGTGAGTAACTTGTCAAAAACTTCTGTTAATTCATAAATTTTACTTACGAGTGTAAACCTAGCCTAACGCTTAGTAAGTTAAAAGTATCAATGATCTTATTTATAAGATGCTTTTGAATTCAAATAGCAAGATAATATGGAATGCTTATAAAATTATTGGAGAAATAATATCCTCCAAGATTACAACAGTTTGCAAGCGGCAGTGTCAGCGATCCAGTAAAGGATTCCTGCCGTAGGATTCACCCTTCCCGCTGGTAAGTCCTCTTTGTCTTTCAAAATCCTCTGCAAAGAAGGAAATACGATACATTTAGTTTATTAGAATCTCATGTTGCTTACAAGTTGGCGTATTATTTCCATTGTAGTTTGTTAATTAACTGCAATTTAGATGGCCACTGATGGATCACACACGACAGCTATGTTAACGTTAACAATCTCACAGATGACCTACATGACAATAGTAGAACCTCAATAATTCGAAAAAAAGTTGTAATTCTAAATTTTGGTTCGATGACAGTTGATCACTTGACAGTTGGTCCCCCGGCATAACATATTTTCATTCCAACGCATCAAGGAAAAAACTACTTGCCTATGTACTGTACGTACCGGCGGCGTATAAGTACAGAAAATCGACATTGTAGATAAATTCGTTTGATATCCATACCAACTTGTTAACACATTGTAATCTGATCACGTATTAATACGTGTTTAGCAAATTAATGCTAGAGAGCGGAACACGTATTTATACGTTTTTGATAGATTGTTAGTGGAGCGCGGGTCACGTTAAAATGCGGGTTCCAATATACTTGAGTTTTCGCTATATAGCCTCTGTAGGGTTGTAGCCATGCAGGTAAAAACCTTTTGAGAACAATAGATGGGGTGTACGGTAGGTACCGAGGTAGTGTAAATATTATTTTTTTCATAACTTTCCTGCTTTATGTGAAATTCTGCACTAGTTTAACGATAAAGAATACATTTCTAAATATAATAAAATAAAATGAAATAAAATAAATAATTTGCAAAAAGAATTATTGAAATCAAACAAATATTTTTGAAGTTATCGCAATTTTTCTAGAGGTCTACGTTAGCGCGAAATTACGCGAAAAATCACCCGTTACCAGCACGATACGCGGCCGAAAACTGCCCGATCACAATGTGTTAAATTGATTTGGAGTCAATTTAGGGTTTGAAATTAATTAACAAAACATAATTTCAGGGGGCTAAGGAGAAAAACTGTCGCCCTAAATTTTTGTTAAGAAAAAGTCAGAAATTATTTTTATGATTTGTATTTTGAACTTAATAAAAATTGTTTGTGTAATCAAAAAAATTCGAATTAAATCATGTAAACATCAACCTGGATGTCATGCCGACCGTGGCGGAAAACATAGTAAAATTTCCATTTGAACAACACAGATTTGTACGAAAACATAGGCCCAAATTGGCCAAATATTTGGCTCACGTAAAACGCCCTTGTGTTATTCTTTGGGTTCTACTCAAAGATATTGAAATACAAGAGATGTGCTATCGGCAGTTTTTACTGGGTGGGACTGTGTTTCCTGCCGTTGCTGATATTGTTAACCAATACTACTGCACAACTTCAAAAAATGAATGAATTCTTTCCGTATTCAAACTATATTGTTAACCATTACTACTGCACGCCTTCAACTAAATCAGTGGTTCCCAAGATACAGTAGTTATAAACTGAATGTTGTCACGATTACATTTACCGCAACGGAGGGGGCGGATTGGGATAGGGATTGGGGTGGGGTGGGTACCGGGTTTTTTCTTTTCAGACTTCCTTGAACAGGGACCACCCGCGTGCTGAGCTCGCTTATTAACCGGCGCGCGTTATTGAAAGTTTGAAATCTTTCGCAGACCATATTCTACCTCTTGCGGACCACTGGTTGGGAAACCCTGAACTAAATGAACAAATTCTTTCCGTATTCAAACTATTCCCATTAAGTAGTAGTCCGCCGACGGTCGGGCGGCCATCATAGCATATCTCTTGTATTTCCAATGTCTTTGGTTCTACTATAATACGAAAAATTACAAAAGGCAGGTCATACCATAATAGCGAATTGCAAAAATATTACATTACCTTTAACATTTCTGCTTTACCGTCTCCGCTCAATGCGAAAATGCAGCACTCGGCATTATTGATAACTGGGAAGGTGAGGGTGATCCTCTGCGGCGGGGGTTTGGGGGAGTCGGAGATGGGGGCCACGGTGAGGGTGGTCTCCTTGAGCAGCGGGTGCTCGGGAAACAGGGAGCAGGTGTGCCCATCAGGGCCCATGCCCAGCAGCAGCAAGTTGAAGCGCGGCAGGCAGTCCGCCCAGTGCTGGGTCAGCTGCTCCCGGTAGTGGGCCGCTGCTTCACCGGCTGTGAAATTCAGAATACCACCCTCGGCATTATTGATAATGTGGGGGAGTGCGAGATGAGGGCCACATTGAGGCTTGAGCAGCGGAAACAGCACCAAGCTAATTGTTATCCAGGGTTCTATCTCCAGCGATAGCAATCCAATTTTTGTTGAAGTGAAAATGTCTAAAATCAATGCAGTGTGGTGTGGCAATAAGGAACTCCAGTGAAAAATATTATGGCTTTAAAAAAATATGTTCATATAGACCAATATACGCTGATTCTGAATATATAAGTTTTATTACATAATATTTAACGTAGAGTTTTTAAAAAAATATTAAAAAGTCCATTTTAAAACACCCTGTCAAGTTGGTATTGCTGGATTTTGGTGGCGTGACGTCACCGCACCGCGTCACCTGGGTCAAAGTTGTATAGAAATCAATAGAAATGTAAGACGCAAGCCGTTCGACATTCCGTGTTATTGGTTTATAGAGATTTAGACATATAATAGTTTTTGTTTTTATTGAAACATTATTTAGGCCTAAATAATTCAGTATCTCTATTAGTTTATCTATGACGGCCTCCGTGGTCCCGAGGCAAGACTCTCAACTCATAATCCGAAGGTCGCGGGTTTGAATTAATCAAATAAATTTTATTTGATTAATTTGTGTTATTTCACAATTTATTCATTTAAAATAATATATAGTATATTTGCGGCACATTCCAGAGTGGAAGATACTATCAGTACCGCCCTGGTGTAAGACCACCATTCAGAATTGAAACGTTGCTTGAAATGGCTTTAGCCGTGTTTAGTGACCAGATCTGAATAGCCAGGTACTTCCCCACCTTCCTCTTCCCTATCTCCTTCCCCTCCCCACTACCTTCAGCCTCACAACATACCCCGATTGGGGATGCCATAGTTCCACTGGCTCCAGACGGGAGCAGTTGGGACTCTTGTGCGGTATTAACTGTAAAAAAAAAAAAATCTCTATTATTTAAAATATTCAAAAACTCTAACTGTACAAAAAAACGATATAATGCCCAGTAAAACGCTCCAATGCTGAAATTCAAAATAGCGGGAGTCGAACAGCTGATTCTGGTTCCCTACAAAATTCTTACTTCGGTTGGTCATGATGACGTCACACTAGATTCGGTGGTTTTCGGGGGATCTTGAAAAATTAAAACTTTGACATTTATTTTAACTACTAGCTTTTCCCCGCGGCTTCGCTCGCATGGTATTACGGGAAATTACTGTAGCGGTTGAACTTATCAATTATCCCCCCTCCTCCCCACCCCCACCCCCTCCCGTATTCCATACATTCATTCCCTCACATTCAGTTTTCAAACATCTCGCCTGCCACCTAAATTTCATTAAGCTATAGCTCAAAGAAAAAAATAGTTATCCAATTTTGTTCATTCGTTCGTAATTTATACGCTTACAAACATTTCGGAAGTTTATTTTTAATTAAATATTTGGAAGTTTGTTAATATAATAAAAAATTACACTATTTATTATTCAGTCTTTATACCTAATCGTTACGAATTATATTTTTAATGTAGGAACTCTATCTGACATTTGTTCCAAAACAGAAGCTTGTCCAAAAAAAAAACAAAACATATTCTAATATTTGAATTTCCTGGAGCAGTAGCTGACCAGGGGTCTCAGTAAGTTTCCATGGAAACGATTTTTTTCTGACGTTAGCAAAAACTCGCTTTTGTTAGCGACAGAAAACGTTTAACAAATAAAATATATTAATATTTATAATTTCATAACGCCAGAGCTTATCATCATATACAACATATAGTCAGCGCATATAATTTAGCTTTCTATTGGTGAATGAATTTTTAAAGTCTTTTTATTGGTTAATGCCTGAAAAGGTCATAAACAAACTCGAGCAGTTTCGCATTTATAATATTAGTATGGATTAAAACTAACTATAAAAATAATAATAAATATGCAGTTATTTAAGTTAGAAGGTCATTATTCATAAAAAAAATAAAAAATTGGACTGGAGTTCTCTATTGCGCCCAAATGAGTGACAATTTATCAGGGTAATTTCAAACTTCAACAACTCTGCTAAAAATAAACATAGCGCCGCCATCTTAGCATTGTTTGAAAGAAAAGGATAAAAGTTTATACCAATACTGCTCCGACATACGTGTAATATTATTCTAATATCTTTCTTTTGCCTAACCTTTTTTTCATTTTATTTTATTTCCAGAATTTTGCCAACTAGTGCTTACCTAATACGCATAGATTATGTTGTAATAACATAACTTCTGGTTCTTCATTACGTTACCATAGTATATCGGGAATACCAATATAATTGGATGACATGAAAATTTTTAAACCTGTGTACAGTCTTATCCGTTTGTATGGATTTACAAAGCGATCTTGATCATTTGTGCTCATACTCTGAATCAAACTTATTGTCCCAATGCAGCAGTTTGGGGCCAGTACCTGCTTTTTAGCGATTTGATTCTAGTGTTCTAGCCACGCGTTTGCCTGAGAATATTTACAGCCGGCCGTTATGTTACAGGCAGGAGATTAGTGTCATGAAGTTTTCGTCAGTTGGTTCCTGGGAGTTCGTGTTTGAGCAGCTGGACTTCAAGCCGTCGAAGGTCATGGTCATAATTACGCGTGAGCGAATAATTTTATTAATCATCATGAGATAATTCCTAACTTTGTTTAGTTTAGTATTAGCGTTTCAATAATCCTTTTCTAAATATGTATAATTATTATACAGGCGCCCTTCAGGATTTTGATTGTATTGCTACCTTTTGGGTATACCACATGTTTCCGAGATTCGAGTTTAAACATTAATTGATTCATCATAGGTGATCAACCACCCCTGTAGATTCATTAAATAATTTACATGCTCTACCTTTTGTAAAATTGAGTCTTAATAAATTGGCATCTAGTTACTTGGAAATTCCGTCTTCCTTCATTGAACTACCCACATTCCGAAAGGGATCAAATATGTATTTTAATTATGAGAATATATGTATTACTTTGGATGGCGGACAAGTAAAAGGATGAAACGGTAGGTATTACTGTTGCACCATTTCTAAGTGAACTAAATTACATCCCCCCACAAGGGAGGAATGGGACACGGTTCCAGGTCCAACCTCCAAACAGGAACTAATCTGGTTCACAGATGGATCCAAGATGGAGGAAGGAACAGGGGCCGGGGTCTGTCTGCAGGGATCCAAGAGGGAACTCAGTATACCTCTAGGAACATACTGTACTGTGTTTCAAGCTGAGATGAAAGCCATCTTGGCCTGCGCACAGGAGAATATACGTATCGGGTACAGGAATAAGAACATAAGCATATGTTCTGATAGCCAGGCTGCCCTAATGGCACTGGAAAGTAACCGATGCGACTCTAGACTGGTGATGGAATGCAGGACTATTCTTACAGAACTTGCTACCATCAATAAAATAACCCTTATCTGGGTACCAGGACATAAAGGTATTGAGGGCAACGAGCGGGCTGATGAACTAGCAAGGAAAGGGGCGAAAGCACCACTTGTGGGATCCGAGCCGGCTGTAGGAGTAGCAGCTTGCCACACAAAACTACATATTGATAGGTGGGTCGAATCCCAGCACTGCAAAGAATGGGAGAGGGCACCTGGAATGAGACAATCTAAAGTACTCATAAAAGGACCAGACCCTAGACGAACCAGGAAACTACTCAATATGGACAGAAACTCGCTGAGGGAACTGGTAGGACTACTAACGGGACACTGCCATCTCAGGAGACACATGCAGATATTGGGAGTGGAAAACACCAATAGATGCAGGAAATGTGAAGAGGACTAAGAAACTCCAATTCACTTATGGTGCCAATGTCCTGCCCTGGTGGGAACTAGGCTCAGATACCTGGGGAGACACACAGTAGAACCAGAAGACATAGCCACATATCCGGTGACAACTCTGGTGAACTTTATTAAAGGGACTGGGTTGTTACTAAATGATTGAGGTAAAATGGGAGATAGCACAATGGGCCTATGGCCTAAGTGCTCACGGGAACATATACTTGTAAACCGTCTCCGCCTTTTATAAAAAAAAAAAAAATTACATTTACTAGAAATAAAAATAAAGTCATCTGCCTTTACAACTTGAATAATAAACCTTTACAATCTACGTCTACATGTAAAGATTTTAGACAGCAAATTAATTTTTGCTAAGCGTTTCGAACAAATTATACCAAAATCCTACAAGATGCTAGGTTTCCTATTAACAATATGTAAAGTTTTCAAAAGTGCTAAGACTCTAGAAATGCTGTTTTGTCTATTGGTCAGAAGTCCACTGGGTATGCTTCCATAATATGGAATCCTCAATATAAAGTATACAATATAGATTTAGTAGAAAGTTTACAGAATAAATTTTCGAAACATTTACTCAAGAAATACAACAAAACTACAAATAATATGTTAACTTTACAAAAAAGACACATTGTCTGATCTGTTGTCTAAAAACTGCTAAATAATAAAATAGATAGTCCTGAATTGCTATCCGTTATCGGTTTAAATGTCCCGAGGCGTAACAGGAACACTCCCCTTTTTCATATTTTTTTTTTTTTTAAAGAAAGACAAGCATTCCCGGGTTACGAATAACCCAACAATGTTTGAAAATCTCCTACTACCACCACAGAAAGTCGAAAATGTTGCTTGTGTTGTGATGGAGGACTTAGCCAGCCGAGGAATCGAACACGGGACGCCCGGGTGGGACCCAAACGCGATGCCCACTCAACCACTGACCGGTCAAATATAGAACAACACTAATGCAGCAGTAACTCACCAATACTCGCGCAATCACAACTTATGCCTATTACGAAAAATTACTACACTCAGACATTTTTCATGGTACCTTGTAAACCTACAAAACTAATTTATTAAATTTCTTGGCGTGATATAAATTATTTCAAAAACTACTTACAACTTCTCATTAATCTTTAACCAGTCTGTCACTGCCGATGCCACATTCCGTAAATCCTTTTGTTGATGAATAAAGACCATGGATTGTGTTTTGAAGTTTGATCGTAGGAAAATAGGTTTTGAGAGGAAGTCTCTTACCTTTGACGGCTTCTTATGGCGCTTCAGGATCGATCCTGGGTTCCCAATATATCGGCACAACACCAGGTTTTAAGCAACAACACTTTGAGTTGATAGAAAATGAAATTTATCTATTATTTGGGATATTTCGAACGAGCAAGTTGTGACCCATGTCACTATCAAATTGCAACTACTCAAGTAGGTAATGTAAACTTGGGTGGCAATATTGTTCAATTTTTCCACATGTAGGTAGGAACATCTTCTTCTTTTCCTGGTAGAGACTTTGAGGAAAGGAGGAAGAGAAAGGAATACATGATTTGAATACAGGACTTGGGGAATATGGATTAAGTTTTTTTTTTTTTTTAAATGTTTCAGAACCAAACACAGTCAATTACAATTAGTGAGCACATAATTCTTGATTTTAAAATATCTCTTTATCTTCCCCCCCTTTCTTCCTTTTAATTATTATTACTCATTCATTCACTAATTAAGTTTTAAGACCCGTTCATATATCCGGCAAAACTACCTAATGACGTTCTATGGACACTTACGTAATAGGTATAAAACCGTGTAATAATTTAATTAAACATAACTTGTATTATAATGTATTGTGTATATATCTACAAACAAATAAATGACAGAAATTATTATAAATTGACACAGTTCTCGTTTGTGAAAATAAATTTTCATTTTATTCAATTGAAATTTTGAATTCATTATTTTCCATCACCCCGAACGCAAAAAGTTGTCTTTCATAGTAAATAAGGTGAATCTAAAGGTTTTATCTAAAACTTTTAAAAATTAGTGTTGCTTGTCCAGTTCGATCGAAAGATTACCTTAATTATATTTATACTTACCAGAAACTCCCTGTTTGATTGTCACAAACTGTGATTCTTTCAAAGGGACTTTGGGAAGGAGGTCCCTCTTGTAAGCCCCAAAAGTCGAATCCTCACTGTCTTCTGGAACCAGCCGCTCATCGCAGAAGAATATAACCCACTTGGACCAATCCGTTTCAATACTAGGCAATCCTGTTGCCAAGTATTTGATTAGAGAACCTCCTGAAAAATGTGTGCGTTTAGAAACAAAAATAATGAATCACTGCAAGAAATACAATTTACTGACTTCTTCCATATATTTTAATCACTGTCACATAAAGTAAGACTTCAAAGTAGGTAAGTCAATGACAAACTGAGGTTAAAATAACATCTCACCTGATACCCCGACGGTGAATTTACCATTCTTCTTGATTGAAAGTTCTGCTGTTGCTTCAACGATGGTGCACAACTTCTTGATAACTTCAGCTTCGTCAGCTGCCTTAATAAGATTCATAATTATGGTTTCAAATATTAAAAAAAAAAAACCGGCAAACTATATTGGAAAGTTATTCGCGAACAAAATGACAGGGAGATAAGAAATAATATTTTTTGACTTTGACAGTTGTTAACCATAGACACATATTATAAATATAGATGCATTTCAATGAATGAGAAATCTATCCCAAATTTTAGAAAGTAAAAAAAATTGTAGCGAAATTTTCTATGGTTCGTTTTGTCAAAGATTTATAACCTTAAAACAATTTTTCGTCTATTTATTTGTGATTTATTTCGGCTAATAAAAAGGCAATAAATATGGTTCTATATCCTGCCAGTGGTACTGGACAGTATTTCAAGACTAGCGCCAAGATCATCAGGCTTCACAGACATGGCTGCACCAATCGCCCCTTCTATCACATCGTAGTTACGGAGGTACGAATTGTATCTTGGGACAGCTGCCCAGTTGTCAAATATACTCTTTTCTGGCTTGTACTCCTCGCTTCATACACATTCTTCTGTTATTCATTCACTCTATTGTTCCGTGTCATTCCAAAGTGACTCATGAATATCTCGTGCAAATATGAACAGAAGGTGGAAGAGATTTGAGCCATTGTTAGCAGGCAGTCATGATTTCATTGAGGTGATCCAATATACAATCACCCTGAGTATTTAGTTCTAAATGATCATTGTTTTCTTTTCCTTTCAGAGAAGGAGAAACCAAAATCACCCAGTGATCGAGCAAGTGGGTTCATATGACCCCATGGCAAATGAAAGCAACGAGAAATTGGTGTCTTTCAACTACGAGCGAATCAGGTGGTGGCTTGGCAGCGGGGTACATCTCACTAAACCGGTCTCCAAACTATTAGGTTAGTCACATTACCCAATTAAGATATAATGTAATTCTGCTTGAATAAGCTTCCATCTTAATGTATACCTTGACTCACGGCTCCTACTTGTCCCAATTAATATATATTTTTAATTTTCCAGGTTTATCGGGACTCCTGCCCATCCACCCCATCACCTACATGGATGCCTGGAGAAACCGCAGGGACGGAATGCCGACTCCTGAGGAGCTGATGACCAGAACAGTTTAATCAACCGAGAAATAGCATTTAAGTGTCATATTTAGTTTACTTTAGATTAATTATAAGCTTTGAATTTGATGTGGCCTTTTTATTTTAAATGTTGATCCTGGACAGGTTCTTACATTGTTCCTCATGAAAAATGTTCCCATATATCCCATTTTGATTATTGCCTGAGCGTAGTAAAGTCCCATTTCAAACAGGTGCTATCGCTATCCATTTCAATAATAACATCCTTTTTCTCACTGGTCACGCGCAATTGCGGCGAGAATGTGACGGACATGACAAGCGAAAATCAACAATGTTTCGCTGTCCATAACAGAAACTAAATCCGCTTAGGCTTGAACAGTGAGAAACTGCATACGCACTTGGTTTTCGCAACCCACAGCATCAGTGAATACCACTTATATGTGAACAGGCCTTTACTATGAGATTTTCATATTGTACCTTCCTGCCGTGCCGGAGAACAGGCGGTTGCCGGAGAACAATGCCACCTTTCACTTAGTAGGTGAAAATTAGTACAAAATATGCCAGGAGCACATTAGACTGAAGAGGTGTGCAGAAGTTAAATTATGCTAAACTGTTGATTTCCGCAATCAACACAATTTCAAAGCTACGCAAGCTGCATAGATTACATTGCCAGGGCGCAAATTGGACTCCTAGTAATACGATTCTGCAATGTGCATATCTCCAGGGTTGAGTATTGTTCAATACAACAGGAGTATTATTTTATCGAGTGGTTTGGGACTCTAGAAAAGTTCAATAATATTTTTGATTTTGTGTCCTCTCCTGTACTGTGCGCTCCTGGTATATTTTGAATTGATTTAATCAACCTTGATTATTCTTTTACCTCTTCTAACTCTTTGCTCCTGGGTATCTAGCATGGTCAATCGATAACTTGTCATTGTTCCCGAGCACGACTGCAGATCTCCAACGTACAAACAACTGATCACATTGAATAAATTAAGAACACTCATTCGTTGTGAACTGTTTGCTCATTAGCTCTCAAGAATTCAACATTATCGATTGACCGTGCTAGATTGATCCTAAGTACAACAATTTATTTGTTTTATTTTTCATACCTCTCCTGTTTTACTCCTGGCGTATTATTTTTAGTACTAATTCAAGTAAAGATTATTAATATTATTATTCAAGTTATTAAAATATATTATTTTACCTTTTTAAGCTCTTGTGCTCTTGGTAGATTTTCGTGAACTGGGTGGTTAGAAATAGCTCAAATAGGTTGAGAATTTGCATTTAATGAAACCATTCAAAAGTGGAAATTTAAAGCACCCAACTAGAGATGAATTTTCAGTGCTTGAGTACACGTTCATGCAGTACACAAGAGAAAAAAGTGTAGCCAGGGTATTTTGTGAACAACTATTTTTAAGCATTCAGTTTGGAAATTTCCTGCCCTCATAAAAAAAAAACCATACTTCCAAATTTTAACACGGAGACACATAAACTGCTTACAGCGATAGAGAGCTGCTGAATGCACCTATAATTGAAAGTTTATCCCATACTTTTGAGACTCGTGAAAAAATCATTAAATTTATAAAAGTGTGAATTCTGCATTTTATTGACTTGAAAATTGTCATACGCGGTACCTATTTGGAGAATATTAAATGGGACGACTTGTATGTTTTATATGGCCCAGTTGATAATCAGATATAAATTTAAATTCGAACATGCACTTTTTAATATGTATACAATCAACGATTTGAAAGAAAAAATATTTCAATAATTTTGGTTCGCAGAATGTAAATAATTAAGAAGAGAAATGAGACATCTCTTGATAAACTGTGAAACTACTAAGTTAGCCTTGTGATTATTTGAAAATTACAACATGCGAAACTTTAAAAAAAAATCAAAGTGTGCAATTCACATGCGGTAGAAGTGAAACCTTCAGAAAACTTAGAGTGGGGAGATTACAAAGCACTTTTTTTAATCAATGTGAATAATGATTTTATCCATATTTTTGATTTCGAATACCAGTGCACCTTTTCCAATAAATTTGTTTTCTTCTTCAGAGTCGCTCTCTTTTATTTTGCCTGTCCATTTTGGATTGGTTTGAAGATTGAATATTTATTTAACAAACATAAAAATATTTATTTTTTTGGATTTCGTAGCTTTTGACCCTTGGTTTGCTGAATATCTGGCTGCTGAAGTTTGTCAGACACTAATGGAGGCCCGCTTTGGACTGTGGATTTATCATATTATATTGGAACTGAGTACCCGTGAATAAATACATATTTTATTGCTAATTCATTCTCTCTCGCAGGCTAAATCCTGGAGATGTGTGTGGCTCTTTTTGTGTCGCTCGTTTCAGTTTCATCGAGTTTCAAATAACAACGGTGCTAAAGAAGTTTTTACTTCAAAAAATGTGTTAAAATATCTCTTCAAATTGGCCACAATCACTCCAGCGGTTAATAGACAGTGCATTAGGGAAATTTTTCTAAGCTCGCTAAGTTAATCAGACACATATTGGGAAAGGGTTAAAATTATAGGAAAGTCAAAAAAAATTTTTGGAAGTAAATAAGCAAGCCATGTTTAAAAAAAAAGCTTTTTTTTGGACAGATAATTTATTAAATCTGTTAACAATATACATGAAATAATGTTTTTAAACATTGCGTGACAAAAATTTCAAGCATATCTAAACCCATCTCCACAAGAAGAAATGATTCATAAAAATGAAATCGATTGAACCTCGTCAATACAAAACTGACTTCTTTGTAAAATACTTAGTTACCTATAATATTATAAAAATTTATCACACGTGAACAAAGCTTAGTTTAAGCAAGGCAATCTAAGAAAAAAAACCATAAAAAAGAAAATTAATTGAGCAACATAGAAAATGATTAAATAACCAAGTTTTACAAAAACATGGTTAATTACAGCAAACAAACAGATTACTTAAAACAAACAGATTTTAATAAAATAAGATATTCTAATTTTATTTGTTTACAAACTCAAGATTCACTCAAAAGGGATTATTTTATAATAAATAATTGCATTGGAGAGTTCAGTCAACCATCGTTTTTTTATGATATTAAATTTAAATTAGAAAATCATATTCGAATCACTAAAATAAACTAAAAAAATCACTCAAGGACTATCTTCTATATAAAGGTATAAAATCACAAGTTAAAAAAAATACTAAACTATAGATTCCTAAGATTCACATCAAATTGGTAAGTGTAACAAAATATAGGAAAAAAATATTTAATGGCATTTTAGGCAAGGTACAATATAACTAATTAACTGCCATTGAAGTGGTGTTCACAAGAACACTAACTGAATTTGTAAAACCAGATTTTTGTTTGCTTTTGAAAAATTTTTCAAAGTAAACTATCGGAGGGATTTATTCAAATTGAGCAAGTTTGACAAATGTATGAGCTCAATGAATTACTTTTGCCAAAGGTGTGCGAGACATTCATAAACTATGCTAAGTGTAATAAAGGCACGGTCAAATCCACTCAAACAACACTAGTTGGTTGGGCAACTTTTCAGGGGAAAAATACATTGAACTGTGCAAATCGTCCTGTATTTTCAAAACAAAAAAAATTTACAAAATAAAAAATGTTTTTATGATTCCATAAGATATATTTTTGAGAAATAAGTGTTTTACAAAAGATAGAACAAAATCAGCTGGCAAAACAGTCCATTTGATAAAATAATAACATCATTTCAATTCTGTCCATTTTTACATATTTATTTCATGATTGGTAGAAAATTTGCGTTGTAAAAAAAAGTATAAATACTAAGATTTAGTACAAAATTAACACGGGGCCGTGTTTTGTGAAAAGTGTGCTCAAACACGGACGACTCCGTAATGTTGTTTACGCTCCGACAAAGAAGATTCACAAAATAACTTTAAATAAACAAAAGATAATATAACCCGCACTAAACAAAATAAATGATTATTATAAATGTAAGTTTAACGATAATAACTTTGCAGAGAAAGCTTTCTAATATAAGATGTGGTGATTAACGATGCATTTAATAAGTGCGGTTTAAGGTACTGAACGATTTTCCAAAAATATTCTTAGCATACATGACGGGTGGAAAGCTGTGGAAAATGTATTTTTCTTCCTGCAAAACAGCTATTTTTTCAGTGAGTTTTCTTGATCGCATCAGACACCAGTTTAGTAGCTGGAAACAGAAATAACACAATTAATTATAACAGTCCAATTAGATTGAAATCATCGACCACCATTTTCATTGCCGAGGGCCAAACTTATATCAAATTGTTTAGGGGGAGAAAAGCAGAATGTTCCTATTTCTCAAGGTATTGTATTACGCATTACTTTTACAAAAATAAGTGTAAAAAATGCAACTCCAGTCCCTCCAAATTGAAAAATGAACTAAACAGAAAACATATTTTTTTAAAGCATTAAATGCTGAATAATAATGAGAGAAAGGTTGATTAATACATTACATTAAATAAAATATACAACCGTTATGTACAGCACTCTTAAAAAGACATATGAAAAGTAATTTATGGTGAAACATTTCAAATGAAATATTTGCCGCAGGTACTTTAAAAGCAAGGCATGTCGATAGTAAGGTATATATATGTATGATGTAATATAAAGGAAACATTGATAAGGAAAAACATAAAATATGTACATTTGTTGGTAATTTTCATTTAAAAAGTTACCATGATAAAAACAAGCACAGAAATATAACATCGGTCGGTATATACAGAAACAGGTTTATGTAATGACATTATGACAAACCAAGAGCTCTTTTAGGATAAATGGTTTGTATTACAATATTGCAAATAATGTACTTGCAAAGTAAATGAAATTATTGAAATACAATCACAATGAAAGAATGTGACCTGTTCATAAAAATAACAATAATGAAGAAGTGTGTCGCCAATACATCACAAATGAATGGACAAAAATAAATTACATGGTTATCAATTCAGTTGGGCTTGTAGTGCATCGTTAAAATATCTCTGGCTGCCAGAAATAAAAATACTCTAAACCAAGAAACGGGACAGTGATCCAAAAGAAAAATATTGGCAAACTGACAAAACGGAAAAATGTACAGGAAGGGGTTCCACTGAGGGAAATCACCAACTAGTAACATGATATTTGGAAAGGTGAAATGCTCCTTGGATTGCATTGATATCATTTTGCATGAAACTCACTCTTTTGCCTTTCTCCTGGCAATTGAAATTCAATAAGAATATCAATTTTGATGAGTGATATTATTTAATTCATTATCTTGGATCAGAGTCTGACTGAACACAAAAAAGGAAGAAAAACGTTAGCACGAAATTTTTATATTAATTTATGTTGGAAAACCTGCAATTAAAGTTGAACAATCCATTGACTGCAAAAATTGTAAGAAATGTGTGGCAATATTCATACATTCTTCAATCCTCATGTGTTATACACCCGGAAATTAAGCAACCACAGGCCCGCTATATCAGTCAATTCATGTCCTCGCTATGCGCGTCATTCCTCCCTCAAATTTCAGCAAATTAAATCGGCTTAAAGCCTTGATAAGCCACAGAATAGTTTCTTTTTTCGACACCAAGGCGCTGGCAGTCAGTCACATGTCAAACTAATGATAATAATGTCAAGTTATGCCTAATTTTATCAGTATGGACTATTGTATTCATCGAGCGATGTTATTAATTGATTCATAATGAATCTAAAATATAAGGTAAGGGATTTTAAAAGTTTCAATGTCAGGACAGTTTGTTTTCAGCAGTTATTTAGCCACAATTTCATGAAGAGTGCTTTGACTCCAAACAAATACTATTTAAAATAAGTATCCTCACATATAGCACCACGCTGGTTGGAGTGGGGAACAAAAAATAAACTGCCAGCATTGACATTTTGAAAGATTCCCGATCTCCCTATGGCAGTGGAGAACATAGATATACCAATCACATACAGTAGTTTGGTTTTTACAAAGAAAAATAAACAGATTCTTCTTTTAAAATCATAGACAATGTATTGTGTAATATTGGTGATATCTAGACCTACTAAGGGGCCATCTATAAATTACGTCACACCTTAAGGGGGGGAGAGGAGTAGAGAGGTGTGACATTGTATGACAAGGGATATGGGGAGGTCATCAGCTCTGTGACGTCACCCAATGGGTCTCACAAATGTGACAATGTGTGACAGAACGGAGGGGGATAAAAAAATCATGAAATTTGTGTGACATAATTTATGGATGGCCCCTAACGGGTTATGTTCCAAACTGCGCTAAGCTTGACATTCCAACCAAGCCGATCTCAAAATCAACTGATATATCAGGCTATAGACTATTGAAACATGAAGGATGTAAGCATGCATTAAGGTTATAAAATTATTAATATTAGAATTTAAAAAATTCAAATGTTCAATTGAAGTTGGTACTCTTTTCCTGGGCATATAACACGCACTATTACCATGTGATCTTCTGACTCAATCATTCCCTTGACATCATATTACTGTAGAGATAAATATTTGCATGTATATAAGACATTCACAGATAGTCAATATGTAGAATCTTAAATCAGTGCATTGTGTTTGGTAGTCAGTAGTGTTTTGAACCTAGATGACATTGCATCATACCTACCACATGAAAGTATTAATAGTAATGATAATTTAACTTTCGAGTTTTGATGGTTAATAATAATAAAAAAAAGTTATTTTGGACCTTGAGAATGGGGTTTGCATCTAACAGTAAATTATCAGGATAATGTAAAAAAAATAATTAAATAATAAAAAGGGTTGTATGAAACAGTTGATGAAACTAGAAATAAAATAGCAAGTACTTATTTTATATACGGTATGCAATATTTTTTATGTGAATCTATTGATTTGCAACTTCAAACAGTTGCCAAGTGCACTGCTGAAGTGAAATGGCGGCACACGCTGTAATATTGATAAGGTATTGACATTGTGATAAAATTTATTATGAAATATTAAAAATGATTTTACCTTGCGTGAATATTTGCGTACCAAGGGTATTGATAATATGTTAGCTGACAATTTTTTGTCACATAATATTGAAGTGGTATTATGCAATTCTGCATTGGTAAAATAAATTTCACTTGTACGTTTTATGACATCTAATATTGACATTACGCAATTTTCTAAGAATTTTTATTAAACGATTGCATAAATTTTATGTATGGAATTCTCTCGGGGCTGTCTGTTTCAACAGAAAGCTAAATCGTGAACTAAATTAAAATTTTAAGCGTCAAAGTAAAAAGATGTTAAATAGGACCATGTGTACTTTTGCTAAAATAATAATTGTCGGTGTGGCCAGTCTAAAAAGCAACACCATAAATTATATTTGAAAACCAAAACAACTGCCAAAATATACGGATTGTTTTGCATCGTTGTAGATCTGACAGCTTTGTTCCTATAAAAATATTTGTATCAGTGTTTAAGAATAAATGACGACCTATGATATATACGATATTACACAGAAAAAAATATATGTTACTTTCCAGTAATTGCACTGAATTCAATTTGATGTATCACAAATTTAACAAGATCTTTCGACATGCGAAACCGCACCAAAAATTCAGTCATCCCAAATAACCGTATTATTAATACGGGATTGAAATGTTTTTGGTATTTGAATGGGGAATTCATCATCACTATTATCATCTTCTATAATATTAATCACGATTAATAAACAATGTTGAACTTCATACTTTACCTGCAACAGAACTGACAAATATGTCACAATTGCAGAGTAACTATCGGTTTTCAAAATGCAAAAGCTTAAGTTTAAAGTGACGTAAAACAGGCGGTTAAATTGATTGAAAAATGCATTTTTGTGATATTTAAATGCAGCAATTTCTTTTATCCTAGCAACCTTTGAAACAGACAGCCCTACAAGTTTTGTGAAATAATTTTTTTATATTGTTTATCCTGAAGTACAAAATTGTAGGATTATAGTCGGTATGAGTTCCTCACCTCACAAACACAATGCACATTATATAATATCTATGTACTAACATAGTGTAGTTAAGTTACACATAGTACTTTCTCTGTAATCTGACTCATTTTATAGTCTGGTACCACTAATGCGGTTGTGTCATTGGCATTTTCCAATAACAAGGAATATGACTACTAATTTCAGTGGCAAGCACTTTATATGGATAGAAACTAATTTAGGGAGCTGGTAGAACTTGATGCTCGACACCTTTGTTCTGCTTTCCTACTCTGGATATTGTCACCTCAGGAGACACATACATGTACAATGATTCAAAGGCCGATACCCGAGGAGTTAAACACCAGAACTATGAGGCACTACTAACATCCATGAAGAGAATGGGCTACCGTCAATCTAAGATAAGATTATTCCAAGATCGAGGTTCTTTTTTAGTTTTTTACGTGACACATCGCTATTTGTACAGGGAAAAGACAGGGGAATTATATCGCCACCCGGTTGGGAAGTGTTGTGAGGAGAGTTAAAGGCAGGATAGCACACCTTGTCAATGACTTGAGTGCGTACGGCAGCTATGCAAACTGTCTTTACAAAAAAAAAAGTATAATTTGATTTCATAGAGGTTTGAACTTTCTTTTTCAATGATCGGAATCAACCATGCTCCACCAACCTTGCCAAATTCCGATTTTTAAAATCAAAATTTATTTACTAAATTAAGTGCATATCAATATCTTCAAATTTAAGAAAATGCGTGAATGCCAGTGTGTTTGTGCATGATTTCCACCAAAAGTTGACAGAATGCATTGTCATCGACAACGAGTCTGTCGAGTTTCAGCTCGATTGGATGACAGGAAGTGGGTTAATTTCCACTTAAAAGATTTTGCGACAAACAAAGAAAAGTGAAATTAAAACAGATGTATTTAGAAAGATGATTAAACGAACATTATAAAATAATTTAGTCAGATTACAGAGAGCATGTACATAATAGTAACTTGCAACACATAAAATATGGAAAGTTTGTAAAGATTTAAGATTTAGCATATTCACCGCCCCAAGCAATAGTGATACAGAATATAATTAGTGAAACCTGCCAATTTACATACTTGTGTGTGCTACAACAAACCGGCAGTTTTCATTATGCATTCTATCCTCACCAGTTGTTGGTGCAAGAGTAAGTCCTCTCCATCTATCACTGTTTAAATTTTTTGGTCAGTTTCTTGAGGATAGCTAGAATACATTCAAATTACATTTTCATCCAAGGACAACATTGTTCAATAATCTTTCATAAATCATATTTTAATTCTTATTAACATTCTTTTCTCATTGCTCGTAACTTCTCCCTTCCACTGCTATAGAAATACAGACCTAGACTTAAAAAATACACCAATATGAACTTGCAACAAAATATTTTTCTTTTTACAGAAAGCAAGCATTTTGTTGTTTCTTTATAAATTAAATAACTTTGTTTTAAAACTACTTTTTAATACTTTCAGTAAAGACTAGATTTCGCTTCCACCCATACATCATCAGAGCTATAAATATCAACTCGTTGAATAAGATTATATGGCTCGGAAAGTCAAAATTACATTAGCACCCTTAAGGTGATTTTTCATAAAAACGGCGCCGTACAAATTCTACAATTATTATTGTTGCAGTAAATATTTTCAAACCCTGATGGACCTTGGGTTCGAGTGAAACCTGGTTAGTGTCTAAAACTTAAAAGCTTAGTGTTAGCTAAATGTTATTATACTATTTAATTTAAAATACTCTTTTATAATTCAACTTTTTTTGTATTTTTAAATACAAAAGCTAAAGCACATATATTACCCCGACACCGGATCAGCATCGCCTCATCTGGGTACATTCAGTATTCTTTGTATGAAACTTTATCTTGCAACGCACACTAATCAGCATTTCCTCGCCTCGAGACTAACTTGTGTACAGCTTGCGGTTTGTGATCAACTCGCAGTAACCGCGCTTATGTCACTCTGTCACTGCGCTTACGTCTAACCGTCACCGCGGGAACGGCGCGTAGTGCGCAGTGGCTTCCCCCAGGTGACGAGGCGATGCTAATCCAATGCCAATAAGTGCACCATTTTAGCCATGAACTCTGTAGTAATTTCATTATTCATAACTTGTTCTGAAAAGTGATAAGTCTGTACCCTATGCCAGTTTATAACTTGCTATCTGGGCATCTTGTTCACCAGACTATCAACCACTTTCTGAAGTATGTTTGTTGAATTATGTTTTAATTTAACTACACGATGATAGGATGTTGTGAGGTCAATAATAATAATAAAATGATAAAGGGAAAATGGATACCTCTAGACACCGGGACAGGATGTTAGGTGGTAGGATAAGGATAGAAGGGACAGTATGTTATTGATCATCCATTCCACACAAGCAAATATCTGAAAAGTCAATAGAGAAATAGATAATTACGAAAAGGTAACGATTTAACATTAAAAAAATAATAAAATTTAGAAGAAAAAGCTGACTTTTATAAATGATATTATAGTCTTGTTTAGAGAATGAACATGCACAAACAGTTTTTTTTAAATCTCATTTATAACAGCTGTGATGTCATTATGACAAGGTTCACCTGAACACGCAACTTATTCATTCAACATTGACGACACGCAAACTGAATTTTTTAATAATGAGCAATCAAAGATATCAAGATACAAATAAAGCACTTTAACGACTATACTAATCATATTATGGAGGGTTGGGGCTTTCAATTCCAGAAATCTTTTTCAGAACCGGGTTTATGGTGCATTCATAATACAATAAAAAAAAAACTCATTCAATATTTTAAGACTAAAAATGCGTATTTTCAACTTTCAACATTTGATCCTATTTTAGTGACTATTTCTGATATACTGAAAAACCCGTTAGGATTCCATGCTGGCAGGTGGTATTGATTTTAAATTCTTGTAGCATTTTTCTAGACTTAACTCCAGGCTGCGTTTTGAATTTTAAATTTGCCAGCTCCTTATCATTCTATTTTATATTTTTGAAGAGATCTCCAAGAAGAATCTATCGAGTTTTACTTGTGGACAGATATAAATCAACTTCTTCTACAGTATCAATGTCTAATTCCGAAAAAGAGAAAGACATCTTTTCTTCAACTGATTTTGACATATCAGCGACCGTCTGTTATCTTCTGGTAAGGATTTAGGTTTGAATTTTTATAGATGAATTGCACGGGTGAAATAATAAGAAGTGAAAGCTCGTCTGTCTGAACAATCCTGATGTAGTGATGTCACAAGACTAAATACTGAATGTTATTCAAGCTTCAATAAAACTTTCCTTCTAACAAACAATATACATCAATCACCCAGTTGATTAGTCATACATATGCAAATACTAAATTTTAAGATAATGAAGAAAGCAATATTCGAATGCTCACCATAAATCAAATGTTATTTACACGTGTCCATGTTTAACTATAACGGTCTGGTACATTAATATGACAATTTTTGTTTGCTTATTTCACTACAAGTTTTGCTGCATTATAATTGATTTGGTGATGTTTACTGGTAATGAGTATTTTACCAGGTAGAGGGCACACTTTTATATATAACTGCATACTAAACTCAAATTTCGATTTTTTGGAGATGTTTGACTAATCTGCATAATTATTTATCCGTCAATTCTATTTATGTGTGAAACAAGCTGATTAATTTAAAATGATAAATGAATTAATATTTTTTTTTTAGTCTTTGAAGACTTCCAAAACAACTTGAAGATATCACCGAGCCTAGGTCAACATTAAAAAGATTGTCCAAATGCATAAGTCAAAATTATTAACGTAACTGTGATAACAAGTATTTTCAATAGCAATGTCAGTGTCAGTACACAAACAGAGCTAAATCATTATTTGAATAATAATACATCTTTCTTCTTCTGCGATTAACTAAATGTTCTCTCTCAATGCCAAACTATGTTTACAATTCCTACACAAGACAAATTTACACAATTTAATGTAATAAAAATGTTTACTATATGACTTCAAATCTCTAAAATTTAATACTAATTAAGAATGAACTTTGGCTGATTGTAATACAATGTAAATAATGATGCGAGACTATAGACAACACAATGTATTATAATATAATGGTAATATTTTAACATATCTCATTTAAACTCACCTACCTAATGATAAATAAACATTGGCAACTTTCCAGGAGAGATAGAAAAGAATTGATAGTATAATTAATTTTCAGCAATAATTTTTTTTATTGCATCTTGACCGATTTATCATTCATGCCTTGACTACATAAACTCTAGACAGAAATTAAATTGCATGCTGAAAATAGATGAATTGACAAAATAATTTCAGACATAAAATGCCGAGCAAACGACTAGACTGCCCTGATGATAGCCAACTTCTGATAGAAGACATTGGGCCTTCAAATGGAATTGCAGAATGTAATAACTGTGTGGCCATATTATCTATATTAATTAAGTAATTATATTTAACCGCCTTGCAATATTCAAACTCATTGAAGTGTACAAAAATTACATTACTACTTTCATACGGGCAATTGACACAAAACTTTATAGCCATTCAAACATTCACACCCTCAAAACTAAACAATAATACTGAAGTTCTAATAACGTGAGTTGTATAGTTAATTATCAAAAGTAGATCCAGTATTCTTTAATATTCAGTAATTATTCATTAAAAATGCTTTGTGTGTTCCAGGAGGGTTTTCAGTTATTTTTTTACATTATCTAAATTCAATAATGGATTCTACTAATGAATTGAATACATTAGTTGATTCTGGATAGTTCTACTTTGATTTTATACAACAAATTTATATATTAGACAAATAATGAAATACTGTCGAAGGAAAGATGTGGAAATGGGAAATTCATGGATGTTATGTGGTAGTTTGTTAAGATGGATAAAATCAACAATATGTAGTAGTTTTAGTCTAAACCTCAGCGTAAATCAAGGATTTGGAGTAGAGTTCATAGCAGTGGAGCACAGATAATGTTTTGACTGCAGTTGAATTGAAGTGCGGCCAATTAAACAAATAATCTGTTCTAAATCCCCGACTTTTACGAATACAATTTTCTAACAAAAGATTTGATGGAAAAATCTTATGCAAAATTAAACATCGAATTACGTGGTTAAATAAAAACGAAAAAACAACCCAAATGGATTAGTCAATATAAAATCAGTTCAAAACCAAAAGTGAAAGTAAAGCAGTCATTAGTGAGCCAAATAATATGAGAAAAGAATGTTAATAACACATTACAAGTACAGCATAATAAAATAATGAGGTCAAATAAAATCATTTTATAAATTGCATGAGAAGCACTGAAAATAAGCATTTTTACATTCCTGTTGGAATATTTGTGCATTTTTTAAGTTTATATATATTGTGTGTATTATATGTATTGCATGTGTTAAATGTACTGTAAATTAGTTATACATATAGCATAAATAATATATTAATCTTTAAAAATATAACCTGCATTCAAAAGAGATTTTCAAAACTATTTTTCTTTAAAAATGTATCCGATTTTTATTATTATTTTATGGTATTCGGTGCATTACCATCGTATTAAGGTCATTTCTTAGAGCAGTGATTAAACGAGACAATAAGTTTCTATCAATTTTACAGAAATTTTAATTCTATAATGCATATAAATATCAGTATGTTTAATTTAAAAGACTTGTGACCGATGGAAAATCTTATTAGTGCCTATTTTCAATATGAACCTACATGTACCTACATGTTGCGTCAGGGAATGTGTCTGGTAGAATTGTTATAGTAATTGGTTATATAATTTCCAAGATTGTGCACACTTGTAACAAAATCAGCAACAATTACGGTAATATGCAGCAATAATTTATTGTAATTACAGCGAAGGTTGACATAAGAAATCACGACGATGACTTTTAATTAGTTATGTAATTATTGCAATAATTATATTTTAATATCTCTTTTGATTCTGAACGGCCGTAAAAACAATGGACATCATTTTTAATAATGCATTTCTTTGACTCAAACTGTGTAAAAACTAAAGTAACAGTGGAATTGCAAAATATGAATGTCATTGTAGAAAATGAAAGTGTAAAATTGCAGAAGAGGATTGTGGTAAACAATGAAATAAGTATAAAAGAGAATGCAACTTTAGGAATGCAAGTAAACTTTAAGAAATAAATAATTGAAAATTTATTCATTTCGTGAAATAAATAAAATGATTTTCATTGACCAATTAAATAATTTCATTATAGTAGAAAGAAAGTCACCACCGAAGAGCCGTTTGAGATGTGGAATATTAATTACAATTTGGTGAGGGGGAGGGAGGAGGATAGAGGGATTCGTCTGCATACACTCCAGTCGAGAGAGAATGATTCGAGTCATATGAGGGATTTATCACTAACTTGGTAACAATAATCGATTGGACCTTACAAGACATTAAGAACAGAAAATGGATCATTTTGGCAGAATTCTCACTAGACTAAAAAAAGTATCGATAAATTTACAATCACATTAATTTCACTATCATTTTAGTGCGCCAATTTTAGGATTATGTTCGCAAATAATTAATTAGTAAGGTTAATGATAATTATAAAAATTAGTGATAAAATAGACGATAAAAATTATTGTTGGTTAAAAAAAGATTGTGTTAGGCGTACAGATAGAATATTAATACAACTTTAATATTGTTCAATGTATAACGCATTTATTAATATTTATTATATTAATGGAAGAGCAACAGTAAGCAATAACAATTATATTGATTGTTTATGCCAAGACAGGCATTGTTGCTGAGACAATTCTCTGCCTACCTTGTGGAGACATGGCGCCACGTGGTCACACCTCAATCACGCTTCGATACTGGATAATAAAACACCACAATAAGACGGGGTACACAGGTACACATGAGACAAGGGTGGGGACGGAGGCGGGGTCAACCAAACAAGAAAACTTCATAATTCCGTGCAAAGGGACAAAACATGGTATTTTCGGTTTTGATTCGTTGGATGGGATAGAAAATGGCATTTGTGTAAATAAAGAGCTTGCTTTCATTTGAAGGGCACTTGCTCACAACACAAATTGTGTCAATGTTTGTACATCTTCAGACAATATTACTGTCAAGTAAATTGAACAAAAACGCAAACTTACAAGCACATTTTAAATGCCTGGAGGCAGCACTGGAGTTTATAAGTATAGCTTTTATGTAACTGATGAATTACAAGGAAAAAGGTGTTTTAAGATTGTATAATTATTTCATTTTCTTTTCTGCCACACAACATTCCTCAACTTGGCACGCTATAATCACGCTAAAATCGACTCTTGGGAGTGATATTCAGAAAAAAAAACTACTTTTAATCATGTGATTATTTTTAATCTATCATTGCAGCAAGGTGAAACTGGTTTGGTCCCAAATAAACAATTTAATTAGCCATTAAAAATATTATTCCAAATTCCAAGTCAGTACTGACTTCAGTTTGCCAGATATCATCTACCTCAAAGAACAAATCAAAACCGAAGAGATCACAATTTTTTTTTAAATAAATCTATCGAAACCGAAAATATTCCACAAAACAGACGGGAAAACATTAGAAATTAGTGAAATTTCAAAGGGGAATTAAATGAACTGGCAAATACTCAACTACTATTCTCCACTTGTTCTGAGGTCTTAGCCGTGCGATTTAACAAACCACTGATATAATCAAAGGCTAAAATAAAATTTTCATCGGTTAAAAAAAAAGAAGCTTGTGTAACAATGAAATAATTCCAAATGTGTTTTCAGCGTGAACTTATAACTGAATAAATATTTGATAAATAATCTGAGATTTACAGAGGCGATCAAAATGACTCTCCGTTTGCTATTTGCAGTTATCAGATCATGCCCAAACACATCAAATTATGGCTACAAAGTACAAAAAAAACTAACTAAAGTGCATACTCAAAAAAATATTATGCATATTATTAGGATATTGCTTACTGTGATAATTAATCAAATATTGAAACAATCCTCATATTACTAATTAAATATAATATGTATGTTTGGTTAATCGCGATGGGTCTATAGGTTGCATCAGTGGCGCAGGAGGATAGAGCGTTCAAATCCCGGACTTAATTTATTTGTGTGTGCTTTTCTAATATGTTATATAATTTATTGTTTCAATATTTGAAAAAAAAACAAACTAAAATGTTTAAAGTGTGCTAATACAGATTTAATTACATGTAAATAAGTAAATAAAACTTTCTTTTTACTACACAGAATTGAATTTTTAAAACCATATTATATATATATATAACAGCATTTTTACCATAAAAGTTTGGTTTTCGTACGCAGTTGAATTAACTGATTATATTCTGCTGCACAATTTAATGTACATCTATTCAATGTCTTTTCATCACACGATTGTATTAATATAACATCTTGAAAAAAAAAAATGCACAACCTGAGAGACCATGCAATGATAATATTAACTTAAGTTTTTTATTAGTTGACTTAGGGCAACCTATGGATTATAAAGTTATATAAATGTATCAAAGATAAAGCCAACATCTGAAGCCCAAATTTAACAGAGCACACAAGGGATTAGTTCAACTACCGCTGATAAAGGCCTAGACAAGATAACATTATCACATTTCAGTGAATATTTTTTGCAGAATGGATTAACAGAAAAAGTAATACATAGATAATAAAAAATGTCTCCAACTCAATTCCAGAGTTGGCTGAAATGTGTTTCTTTATACAAATTATATTTCTTGTTTTCTCTGTCCATTTTGTACAAGCATTTTTCTAGCTACTGCCAAATTTGGTTCATAAATATTATGTGCGAACAGATATCAATAGACCCAGGAATTAGTGAAATGAGGATTATTTGATCTTTTTAAATTGCGTAATTAAGGCCGTTATTCCCAATTCTACTGATCAACTGTTGAGCTGAAATTTTAGCTCAGCACTCCTCAAATGCACAAATTCACTCTTGAGGCGAATTGAGCATTACTAAACAAATCTCTTAGCTAATCGAAGACCCAAAATGATTGATCGAAAAGTTGGGAACATCGGCTATTAGTGAAAGAATTCGTATGCATTTGGCAAAAAAATATTACATAAACACAATCAAATCAATCAAAATCTTTCAGGCAGAACCACACGAATAACTTGAATACATTAACATTCCACATAATCTTGATAGCATGAGGCCTGGCGTGATAAACACTAATAGGCCTACTTCTACTGACCAACTTCTTTCCTAATGAAATAACTGCCGGGCAGTGTTAGAAGTACAGCTAACAGGAACCCATATATCGTGGGGTAATTGCCACAACTAGGTAACTCCGAAATCAGCATGTTTGAGTTACATGCCAAAAGTAATGTTATTTCTTCATCCATGAATGAAACAAACAGAAAAGTTGTAATGCATTGGAATCATCAAGTTATTTGAATGTTTTTTGTGGTTATCTCCAAAAAATGATATCGTTTAATTCTATAATTAGGTAACTCTAGTTATCACAAGGGATTTTCCTTGTTTCAATTAGGCAACTAGCTAGTTGTAGCATTAAAATTTGCAGAATTGCTTAAGTTGCATTTTTGTATGTAACAACAATGTAAGACATTCATTTTTTTTAAATAAATACATAAAAAAATGAGTAGCCTTTTTTAAATTATTTCTTATTTCCCAACACACAAATCTACGATTTGATCACACTTATCAGTATATATTTACAACAACCAATTTATAAGGATTGATTACCATCTTATAATTCAATTTCCCAAAAAAGCTGATTTCAGAGTTAAATAATAATAATAATTGGATGATTTATATAGCGCCGTTTTTGTGAAAAATCACCTCAAGGGCGCTGCACAAACTTACAATACATTTCTAAAATCTAGAAAAACTACAAACTAGAAAAAACAATTAAAACAACTAATGGCTAAAAATTGCATCCACAGGTTCATAAGAAAATATATGTACAATGTCTCGACCAATGAACGCGATGCTTCTTAAAAATGTATACAGGTCCATACTTACCTGGGAGGTCGCTTGAAAGTTACTTGGTTGTATGTAGTGATTACCCCACGATGCTTAATAAATCGATAGTATTTTAGTGAAAAGAAGTTGCATCAATTTATCGTTGGTGGGACTATGGATGAGCATTTACACAGTGATAGTGAAAATAGCTGACATGGTTCGATGCATATCGGACTTCACAAGAAACCAGTGCAAAGACCGGCCATCTTCAGACAGGCTAAACAAATAAATACTTATTGCTAGACACCCGTGATAATATTACAGTTACCGCTGTCTGTTTGAGTTCCAATGATAACAAACACATAGATAAATCAATAGATAAAGCTTACATATTTACTAATGCATTGTCAAATATTATGTGACCAAGCAGTATGTATATTATTATAGTACAACCAACTACAGTATGAATAAAGGAAAACTTGTTGACTGTTGGAATGATTTTACATTTAAAATGTATGTAAGAAATTAAAGATTACAATTGAAATAAATAGTTAAATAAACATATTTGAGATGGAGAAATTATATTAAAATCAACAAATTCTATGATATTATAGACAAGTGCAAAAAATAATATGCATTTCAATGAATCATTCACCTTTGGACCCATGAACCCATAATAACACTGAATAATTGATTCAAATAACACTTCTATGATAATCGCAAGGAAATTTTAACTAGTAATAATATTTTAAATAACTATATAAAAATGCTACCTGCTTCATTTCATCTTACGTAATATTTATGAACCGAAATATGAACCATCTAAATATCTTTTAAAGTTTTGTGCGAAATATTTAACTTTGTGAACAGAGAAAACTATAATATATAAACAGCATCTCAATTAAAAATGTGGGTGCATGCTCCAACAGACTACTGGTTCCAGTCAAAGGAACCGCTGTGCGGCGTGTCCTAAGGTTGGCAAGAGAGGAAGAAATCCCAAAGCGGCACAAAATATGAAGACCTAAAAGATAAGTAGTTAGAAGTTCCTAGATATAAGTGCGGGTTAAAGATGAAGAAGGTGAATCCTGGCTTACCTGAGTCGGCCAAGTCGTCGATCTGGTTCTGATACTTGAGGAAGTAAGGGCGGATGATCCTATGGTAGATGAACACGGAACCGTTGCAGTCCAGAGGGACAAAGCACCAGATTTGGAACACGCACTGGAAGTTAAACAAGCGTTTAGCATTAAAATGTATTTTTATACGGAAATCACGAAGCCACATCCCAGGGCGGGATCTGGCCAAATTCACAAATGCTCTCCAATCGTTGTGGCCCTTCGCCATTCACCTATAGTCCTTTTCTAATCATTTTCAATTGCATTCTTCTGAATCTTAGGGGCCATCCATAAATTACATCACACGAACTTCATGATTTTTTTACCACCCCACCCCCCCGTCCCTGTCACACATCGTCACATTTGTGAGACCCCCCTAGTGTGACGTCACACATTTTGCAATTTCACATTTTTTTGTTTATATTTAAGTTTTGCGTTTTAATAATTTGGATTTTTACATGTTACGTCACAGAGCTGATGACCCCCCATACCCCTTGTCACACAATGTCACACTTCTCTACACCCCCTTCCCCCCTTAAGGTGTGACGTAATTTATGGATGGCCCCTTACTATGGTCTTAAGCTTCGGGGGTTGAAGGAACGATGTGCTTTGGGAATGTTTGGAGGCCGAAGTCTTGGTTGCAGGTTGAACGGCAGGATGATAGGAGGGAAACAGCAGGAACCTGGCAAGAGTACAGTTTTCTGGAGGTGGCCCGAACTCTACCATGATGTGTGAAGGAATCAAAGCTCTAAAACTCGGAGATTGCGCTTTCGGAGTAACAGGAAATGTTTGTAATTTAAAAATCACTAAACTTTTGGGAACTGGACATGCTAAATACAAATATTTTTAGAAAAAAACCTTTTGATTCACCCTTATTACTATAAAAGACCACTATATGCATTCGGGGCAATGGAAAACACTGCATTCAAAATTTCATAGAAATGGACATAAGTTACTGTAAATGGCATCATCCCAAATGAAGAAAGCATTTTCAAAATTCATTTTACATGATTGAAATTTTAAATGCAGTGTTCTCCATCGTCCCTAGTGCAAATACTTGTCTTTCATAGTAATTAAGATGAATCCAAAGGTTTTTTTTAAATACATGTACATGTATGTATGTTTGTAGTGTCCAGTCATCCCAAAAGTTTAATCAAGTGAGAAAAAAAACTCAACAAAAATCAAGAGTAAAACTGAGAAATCAAATCTTCAGAAAACTATAATCACGAATAAATGAAAAAATTTAAAAACCTTTTCCAGAAATAGTCTGTTCTACCCAAATTTATATATTTTTTGTAGAATTGTTCATAATTGATCTTTACAGTTTTTTTAAAGACGATACATATTTTTAGGTGGCATTTATTTTTCAACTAATATGATAAATGTTACATGCATGAATTAAACCCGTTGATATGTAGGAATAAAAAATAAGTTTTGAGGTTATACATACACATGTACAATTAAACAATAGTAAAATAATGTTTTCTCTAATGGACAGTGCCACATTTGTTTTGAAAAAAAAAAACAGTATTTCTCTACTAAATTATATGTTCAAAAGAATATATTTAGCTAATTTTAAACCATTTAAAATGGGTGGACATAAATTTGTAATATGAATACAATGTATATAATAAATAAAAAAAATGATGCTTTGAAAAGTAATACTGTTAAATAAAATCACAATTACTATCGTATAACATACATTTATAAACTTTATTTTTATGTCTTATGGAAATGTGATATTTTTCACACCCTACCTATATATAAAATTGGATTGATAAAATGAATGCCATAAATCAATTATCATTCTGAGTGAAAAAAACATTGTAGCATGGGTAAAATGAATTGATGCTTAGATCTAAGACACAAGTTATCAATGAAAAGGTTAACAGGGACCAGCACAGGACAATTATAGATGAGTCACCTACCCACATAATGGAGTATAGTCTAATTATTGTTGTGCAATGTTTATCTACCTGGACATCTGTCATCACTCAGGGTCACTCAGGAGGTCATCAATCATTATTCAATTCAATAGACAAACCAATTGAAAAAACTATCATTGTCAACAGGGAGAGGTTAATTCCAGAGATATTCGATAAAAGTCCGCGCAAAAGGGCCTTTGAACTATGAATTAACAATGAACGAATCAATAATACCATAAAACGTGAGGGTGTGGAATTATTGTACTTTGATAGTATTATGGGGGCATCTTTACCTTAATCAGCCAGTACATCGGGAACCAGCTAACAAGGAAGTCTGAGAAGTATTCCACGATAGAGAATACAGCGTACACCACCCAATATGTTAGCCATTTAGTATCGTCTTCCTTCGAATGGGATTCGATGGCTTTCATCGACACATAGGCAGGATAGGCGAATCCGATAGTATTGCACACTAGCTCAGCACCGAAACCAAATACCAAATATAAGGCTAGAAATCCGGCGAATCCTAAAAAAATAATAACCATGTAGTAACAGCCTAAAAATAGAACGTAGAAAAAGTCACAAAAAAATGACAGTGCAAAATGACCAACCGGCAAATAAATATAGACGATCGACGCCGGTTTTGGACTCGGCGAGTTCGAGATACTTCGTCCACGGCTTTGAATTGTCATGGAGCCCTTTGTTGATGGCGTCCTTGTACTCGTATAATTTTGAACCCATTTTTACGTTTGAAGAAAGTCGGCGACGAAAATACGGACACACTACACGAAACCGTTGACGAATGGCATAAATAAACCACTCACGAATGGCTTCCCGAGGATTGCGGTTAGCGAGTTCCGGTCACGATTACCAAGCGCAGAACAATTCTTCCAGTAGCCAAATAAGTAGCGAGAATAATAGTGAAAGTACTTACGCTGATGGGAGGAGAAAATTAAGATAGATTATTTAAAAAAACAAACGCTTGAAATCTTTTGTTGTTTTTTTTATGTTCATTTAGATGTTAGATAAAAATAACACATCTAGTAGGAAAGAATACATTTCACAATATTAGTTCAGATATAAGTAAAGTAAAGTCTTTCAAATGCCTTTACTTACATTCGTAAATCACGTCTCACGAATTTCATGATTTTTTAACCCTCCCCCATCCTTGTCACATATCGTCACATTTGTGATACCTACTTCCCCCTAGTGTGACGTCACATATTTTGCAATTTAACACCTAAAAATAATCAAAACAGCAGTTCAGATTTTTTTTAAAGTTTTTCGTTTACATTTAAGTTTTGCGTTTTAATAAGTTAGATTTTTACATGTGACATCACAGAGCTGATGACCCCTCCATACCCCTTGTAATACAATGTCACACTTCTCTACTCCCCTCCCCCCCTTAAGATGTGACGTAATTTATGGATGACCCCTTAGAGCGAGTTCTAAAATTTATTTAATTTAAATAAAAAGACGGGAACGAATTAAACAAGCAACAAAAAAAAAATAATAAATTAGACATTTATTCTGTAGATACAAATGGCAAAGGTTGAAACCGAGGGATAGTCTTACAACTACTTAATTAATTAGATCGTAAAATAAAAATGTCAATTTGCGTAAGCTTACGAAATTGTCCTTATTATAAAAAGTTTGATTTGACGGTAAAAAAAAAGTTCAGTCACTTCTCTTTTTTTCTGGTCTTTGAGTCCTTGCGTACACACTAAACGCTGATGGCTTTATGCAAAATGCAAACCTGAGACAGAGCTCCGAAGGGTGAAAATTGGCGGTAGTTGTAATGAAAAAAAAAATTACAGTGTGAAAAAATATCATGAAAACGTGGTTAATGGCAACACTGCTTAGTCATGCGTTGTGTTTTGATTTTGACGTTGACATGTCATAGTTTTGACGTTTTGATTGCTACATTTTTGTTCCTCGATATTTCAAAACAAGCGCAAAAAGCGTACATTTCTGTGAACGGTTTTTATTTTATCACACCATACATGTAACGTTCTAAGGGAATCTTTTGATTTGTATGGGTCTTTATCAATATGTCAATAGTGTGTTCGCATAATTAAACCGTGAAAGCGAAAATGTGCCCCGAGCGCTAAATGACAAACGTATTGTCGATACTGTACTAATAACCCAAGATGGTCAGAGCGTGTAGTGCTCTAAATTGTAAGAACAGATATTTCCCCGGAAATCCTTCTGCTTTTCACAAGTAAGTTTTTCGTTTTTAGATTTGATTTAGACTTATATATTTTGTTTGTGTAAATCAGTTCTTTTGAAACGAAACGTGTTTCTTAAAAAAATACGCAGGAACTTGAGTTTGTTGCAGTTACAAGTGGGATATATATTTAAACATCTAGAAATGCTTACATTGTGATAAAGGAATTCTTTTGCAACCGTGATCTAAAACTGCAATGATCTGAATGGTTCCTTTGCCACACTTTCCTTATTCTTCTGTGTACTATGGAAACCAGGACTTTAAACCAGGAAGGGGGATGCCTTTAAAATATGAGTAAACAGGCTTATCCTCAAAGTAGTTAATCAAAACATTTTTTACAACTTTATCGGCATTTATTTTTCTTGATCATACATAGTTTTAAAGTATGTGTATGTGAAATTTATATTTTTTATATCTAAATTCCTATGTAAAATTGTCATTTCCTCCCATCTATGAATTGTATGTTCCTCCTGTCCTAAAATGAGTTCTGTAACTCTTCGGGATTGCCCTGGCAAGAAATAAAAACGATCAAAAATTAAAAAAAAAATCCTCTGTGAATAAGGAACTCCAGTCCAATTTTTTTTTTTTTTAAATGAATAATGACCTTCTAACTTAAATAACTGCATATTTATTTTTATTTTTATAGTTAGTTTTAATAATCAAAATAAATGTCAAAGTTTTAATTTTTCAAGATCCCCGAAAACCACCGAATCTAGTGTGACGTCATCATGACCAACCGAAGTTTGAATTTTGTAGACAACTGGAATCAGCTGATCATCGACGGCCATTTTGAATTTCAGCATTGGAGCGTTTTATGGACGCGGTGACGTCACGCCTCACAAATTCAATAATACCAACTTGACAGGGTGTTTTAATGAACTGTTTTAAAATGGACTTTTTAATATTTTGTTTAAAACTCTACGTTAAATATTATTTAATACAACTTATATATTCAGAATCAGCGTTTATTGGTCTAAATGAACATATTTTTTTAAAGCCATAATATTTTTCACTGGAGTTCCTTATTGCATGCCCTTCCTGTCGCTACGGATGAAGAGAGACAAATACTAGAGCTGACCGATCCAGGGAAAGATGGCACCTTCACCCCTCATGCCTCAACCATATTTTGTCAGAGGGTCAAAATATTTCCGCTTTCCAATAAAATCCAAATAAATTTTTCTGAGTATATTTATGCAATACTTCTGAATATTTGTACTTGCCATTTGAATACACAAATGCTGTAACTCCTTCGATGCAACTGGATGGAGTAACGTTAGCCAACTGTGACTCATTTAAGTATCTGGGCTCACTCATTCACAGAGACAGAAGATGTGCAGCGGATGTCGACTATAGAATAGGTGTGGGATAGATGAAATTTAGATCCATAACAGGAATCTTGTGTGACCCGAAAACGCCTGTAAAACTTAAAGGAAAGATATTCCAGACCATTGTTAGACCCGCGATAATGTATGGCTCCGAATGCTGGACTGCGTTCAACTCCTACTCTAGGCAACTCACTTAGATGGTCAGCAGGAGTAACACTATAATATAGGATTAAAAGTCCACGCATTCGTGGCGGCCTGGGTGTCACGGACGTAAATAGTAAGCTGGAGGAATGACAGTTTAGATGGTATGGACACATAAGACGGAGACCACCAGACCACACAGTGATGCAGGCAGTGTCTGTGGAGCTTCATCGACAGTCATCCAGAGGAAGACCAGAGAACTCCTGGATGACTCAATGCTCCAAAATACCACGAAAAAAAAAACGATACCCAGAACCGAGGAAGTTATAGCCTGAGAACAAGAAGAGCGGAACCCAACAGCCTACCTAGGCAATGAGTTGGAAGTGCAAGGAAGAAGAAGATTTTTGAACGTAACCGAAAACAAAAAACGGTTTTTGAAAGGTGATGAAATACTTTTTCAAATTTGATAAATCGATATAGATGATTTTTGACGTACAAGCATTTTGCAAGCAAACATAGAAAAGTTTTAAAAATGGCTTACCTTACGTTTTTTTTAATTTAAAATTACCGATACTGAAAAAAAAACACGTACATATTTTATTAGACAAACATATGATAAATGTTAATGTCACTTTTTTTGCCGTTCCATGTAAAAATCTTCTTGTATATAAAAATCAATTTTTGTTTGTTCGTATGTTATGCACTACCACACCGTTCATCCGGTTGTGATGAAACTTTGGTGATTTGTTGTGCGCACGCTCGCAAAAGTTATAGGCTATATATAATGGTAAGCTCTGGCGTTATGAAATTTGTATAAATGAAAATGAGTGTATTTTTTATATTTTAGCATCAGGGAGAGAAGGCATGAGGGGAAGGGTTATGAAGGAGGTGGGATTAGCGGGAGGGGTGACAAGGGAGGGGAAGGTGTTGAAGGCGGAAGGGCAACGCGGGGGAAAGGGGACGCATGGAAAAGGAAATGCGGGGAGAAACAATTTATTTCTTTGCATTGCAACGCGTGCCGGGTACCAGCTAGTAATTAATAAAAAATTACCAAAGTTTCACAATTTAAACATTTTTATTTTATCTTTAATTTTTGGCTCCTAAGAGCATTGCTTACTCTTAACTCTTATTTCCTAGCTTTTAACTTTTTACATTATACTTTATATTTTATAGTTTATCTTCTACTTTATACTTTTATTTTATACATCTTACTTTTTTCTTATGACTTATTACCTTTACTCCTTTTTTTACCTTTTGCTTTTAGCTTTAAATTTACATTTATATTATTGTGTTATACTTTGTGTTATAATATTGTTATATATAAATTTAATTATGTCAATGGCACACGTTGTGCCGTATGTGTTGAAATAAATAAATAAATAAAAAAAAATCTAATGGCGATCCGAAACGTCGGTTTTATAAAGATGTACATTTTACTTCTTTTGTGGTTAACTTTAGATTTGAATACTAAGTGTGGTGTTTTCTCTTTCTAACACCATTTATATCATATTTCTCACTATAATGTAAGGGAAATACAACAATTTCTATGAGACCTATATGAGTTGTTCCGAAGAGTGAACAAATTAGCCAAGAGAGGGGTTAAGACTTCTAAAGATATGTGACTGGTTTTAGTGAGTTGATTCAGACTGCGGATTCGTTGCCCTTATGATAGCCAACCTCCGATAGGAGAGTGTACCAAGAGAATAATTGAATATTTTCGCTATTCTTTTTGCAGATTTCCACTTCAAGATAAAGCTCGTTTAAGAGAATGGGTGAAGAACATGCAACGCAAAGACTTCACTCCCACTGATACATGCTACCTCTGTTCAGTCCATTTTGAAGACACGTCTTACTGGGAGGGGCACAGTGTGAAATTGTTGAAAGATGGTGCAGTGCCAACTATATTTGATTTCACAAAGAGTGATACAAAGGTAAACTAATGATTTGAATTTTTAGCTATGAGTTTGTGTTTTAAATTTGTATTTTAACATTGAATGCGGGTGGTTTTCTATCAATCTCCTCTGTAAAGCGGGCAATTTTTTCAGATTCGCTCGCGAAATTAAAATAGCTATAACTTCTGAAGTATGGATCACATTTAAATAAAATTTTCAGTGTCTTATGTTAAATGAAATCTTTTATTTTGTCTTGTAACAAATTTTTATATTTTTGGATACAAAATTATGATATTCAAGGATTAATTTCAATTTTTGAAAAAACTGCACTTTTCAGGTGTTGTCATGTAGTCATTTTATGCACGTCCAACGTAATATATGTTTGGTAAAATATAAAAAAATTAACACTGATGTTATTTCAAAGTATGATATCGTTGGAAACATTTCCTTTCATGTAATGGTACGTACAGAATTTACACTTATATCGTGTTTTGCTATGTTCTTTGTGGGCATACATATAGTTCAGTTCAGACATGCGCTTGCACAACTGCTGGGTACTAGTACATGTCTCATGAGAGTTCGCGCCTAATTTTTACTTAACCGAATAACAACACGTCCTTGCATTACCAATGGTAAGTAAATACAAAACACTCTTTAAAGCGTCTCCCGCTCTTTTTCAACAGGCTGAAAAATGCGTATTTACGCGCCTCCCGCAAATAATTTGTTAAGAAAATTTTCCGTCAGTTTTTGTTATTAACCAACATGTACGTGTGAAAAATCCCGGGATAGAACAAGGACAATAATTGCTGCAGAATGTACAAGAAAAAATATTCACAAAAATGTACTAATTTATAGGTAGGTACTTACTTTATCGCTTGTCTGAATTCTTGACACAATTCCAATTTTAAAAATGACACTTAAATAAAAACAAATCTGAATTCATTGAACCAAAGTTAACTCACAGAATTACAATTATTTTTTGATCCATCCAGTACACCATACACAAGCAATGGTCTCTTTAAAATGATTAACCTTCGCATGTATGCTTTCGGTTCATAGTTTTATCACCAGATATAAGAGTACGAAGTACCAAAATTGAGGTTTTTGTATATCCATTTTTCTCCTCCAAAACTGGACCGATTTTTATAATTTTTTTTACCAATTGTATTAGAAAAAAATATTCTAAGTTTATAGGTTTTGCTTTTCTTAAAAATACATTGTCTAATCTAAATAATTTAAGGACATCTGTTGATGGCGTTCAAACCAGGCAATTTTAACAATTTTTTTAGGGTCCTATAAGAAGTAACTTCTATGAGAAGTAACTTATCAAAAAAAGCAAATATACCAACATGTTAGTGGTCGATGTCTGTATTATTAAAACATATTTGCACTATCGTCAAAATCCAGAGAGGATATTGGGGAATATGTTTGTATGTACATAAGGATACTATTTAAAATAATTTCTTTGAATATATATAGCTATTTTGGGGAAACTACTGTGGGAGTTACCATTTATTATTTCATATAAGCACAATAACTATCTGGTAAGACGGCACTATTTATAAAACATAATTTTGTAAAAAATAACTAAGTTATTACGAAAATAAATCAGCTGACGCATGGTTAAAATTTAGCATCGGCAATCAAGAAGTTAAAACTTTCAAATTAAGTACCCTCAGATGATAGGGGTAATAAACTGCTTTATCGAAGGAAACATGTGAATAACACAAACATGGCGATACTGATTATTATTGCTTACATTTATGTGCTATTCATTGTTGTGCCCGTTTCAATTCATATTTTTTTTTTTTTTTTTATAGAAAACCAGAAAGAGAAGAATTTCAAAGGAAACTTCAAAAGATGACAGTTCAGAATCAGACTATCTTACTTCTCCAAAGAAAACCACTTCAAAATGCAAGAAGAAAAATAAAAATGACCGCACAACCTTTTCTACAGAATTTATTAAAAAAAATAAAATTCGAAAAAAACTGGTAACATCTGATACTAATACTGGTTCGATTTCAGGCGTAGATTCCGTTTCTTTTATTGATGAAAAATTAATTGACAACAATTCTAATGGTGAAATTATAATATTCAATATTGACAGTGATCAGGAAATGGACTTAATCAAAGACAAATATGTAAAGGCGGACCACAGCTATGTGTGGCCAGTACAGTCAGATGATGTAATTGAAGCCACGGATAAACAACTATCATCTGGTGTTGCCATTTGTAAAAAAAGGTTGGTGAATTCAGATGATTTTATTAAAAGCATAGATAATATGGAAAGTGCAACCATTTCAAAAGATTTTAATGTAAAAAATCTTGATTTTGATTTACTTAACTGTAACGGGATACCAGATTCACAAATTGTTCAAAATTTAAGTTCCGTAAATTTAAATAATAGTGACGAAAGTAAAAAAATTGCAGAAATAGATTTCGAAACGGATGTTTTCAGATCCTTAGCCGTAACAGATACAGAGCTATTTGAAGCAATTCAAAAAATGGGAAAAACTAATGCTGTTATACTTGTAGTCAAAGATGACTCTAGAAATAAAGATGCTAATGAAGTACGTGAAGTTGGAGAAATATTAGATAATATAAATTCGTCTAATTTTCTCGAAGATAACATAAGTTTTGAGAGCGTGGATGACCTTGTAGGTGGGCTTAAAAGAGACCATGAAAAATGTGATGCAGTCTCTTCAAAATTCGTTTCTAATGATAATGTGATAAAAGAAAGAAAATCAATTGGTTCTTACGGTGATTCTGAAATCAATGAATCCGAAGAACTCGAGATTGGAGAATTTTGTAATGGTGGCCTTAAGATTGCGGGCGAAATAGGAAAAAGTAATGCAGACGTTATTAAAATGCTTCAAATGAAGTATCTTCAAGATTCGGAGGATTTGATCAACACCATTAATGTACAGAAAGAAGAAATAGACAGATTGAAGAAATTGTTACTACATATATGAACGGGCAATAAGATAAATTTTGGGCTACATACAGATTGAAGGTATGATAAAATTTTCTAATAAATTTTTTGTTTGTAACAATTTTTTTTTTAATATTTATTTGACACAAGACGTCCTGAGGAAGATACTTTCCCTCAGGGTTTATTTACAATTTGGTAGGTCGGTATGGGTACTGCCACCCTGGGAACCATTCATTTCATAACCAACACCTCTTCCACAGGTCACCCCAAGTGGTTCGCTTCTTTTGGCGACTTAGCAAGGGTGCCTGGGTTCATGGGGTAAGGTCTGTCCAGGTCTTGATGGTTTTGACCCGCTTTCTGCGTGGCGGGCCAGATCAGGAAAGGCTGGTTGAGAGAGTCTTTACGATTGAGGGTGGGCTGTCTCATCAATGAGTGAAAAAACCATCGCAGCATCGTTTAGAGTGCATTGGATGACCTCTGCATCCGAATTCTCCCGGCGCAACGCTTTTGCACCGCAGTGGGTGGGGTGGACTCATTGTTCTGTCACTCCTGGATTCACTGATCCCCAGCCTCCATTCCCTTTTGCGTAAACTTTGCCGGTTCTTGCAACCATGTAATATGTAATTACTTTAATAAAATATGTATAACTGTTTGTTTCCCTAATAAACTAAAATAAAAAATAAATTCCTTTTCCTTCACAATTCTACCTGCCTCCCCCACAAAAAAACAAAAAAAAAACTAAAATCATGCAAAGAACAACAAATAATAATAATGTCAATCACACTTCGGCGAGTAGCAGGAGTCCTCAGTGCAGGCCAAAACTCTTGGTGAATTTTGCCAACATTCGCGGCTTGTACAAAATTTTTAATATTGTCCATCATCACCTTTTGTCACAATGTCCCAACGTTCTTTTCCTTTTCGAAACCCAGTTAGCCGAGGCCTCTAGACTCCTCCTATTTAGACTGCCCGGGCCTCACCTTCGTAGGCAGGTTCAGACCCAAAGGGGGCATCTTCCTCTATGCTGAGCTGACATCAACTGTGTGCGACTGTTGAATCTGGAAAAATCCACACGCAACGTAATGTAGGTGCACATCAATCTTGCCAGGATTCTATGCATGTCGATACTGCTCATTGAATCTAAGCGAATAAAACACATTCGAGCTATTCAAACAATTGAACAAAACTATTGGTGATCTCTTGCCCCGCTACCCTTTGGCCGAATTTGTTGTTCTATGGGACTCCAATGTTCATAACGAACCGGTTGAAGTTCTCAGGATCAACGGAATCGGCTGGCCGACAGGCAGAATCCTTTGCCCTTTGCCATGGACTGATACAACTGGTTGAGGAGCGTACAAGGGTTCCTGAAGTCCAAACTCATTACCCCAATCCGTTAGATTTATTTCTAACTACTGTGCCACACAGTTATTGTTTTAAGATTAATGTCACAGCGCCTCTAGGATCTTCCGACCAACACCTGGAGACGACATCAATCCCCAATAACTTCAGACCACCAAACGAGAGGGTGAAGAAAAAAGTGTGGCACTTAGATCAGCAAATTGGTTCGGTATGAGGGCTCACTTTAACGCTTTCATGATTGGCGATCTGTTTTCAGACTTTGGTGAAGTCAACACATCTGCGATGGATGGCTTCATACAGTCCACTATTAATGAAACTGGTGTGGGCTCAAAGCCGTGATTCAGTCGACAAAGCACCGAAGCAGTTTGACGAAAACTGAGCCTACAACATATCTCAACCCTAAAAATAAAATCAGCGTATACCAAATTGGCAAAGGAAAGCAAGAGAGTCATAAATAGGGCAAAATTTAGAGCACGACCTGCAAATCAGCAAAAAGCTGACTGCCTGCCTGCGTGGCCTCAGAGTATTCTGGTCGCTTGCGGGCTCAATAGGTCCCAATTTCTGCAAACTTACCAGACTGTGACTGTGTGTAACTTTAAGGGCCTTCGCTCATGGAGAAACTGAAAACTGGTTGGCAACTCATTCAACTCAAATTAACAGCACAACTCAACTTTACGATTTCAATAATTATGTCAGCTTGTTTAACAAAATTATAATTTATCAACCTCCTGAACAAAATGAATATTTTCCTGCTCTGATATATCGCAAATTACTCGAAAACTTGAAAGGTGGTGAGGCGCTACCATGGCAACTGAAACGCGACTAGCACTGCTAGTTGCCACGGCGCCCTTGACAACTGGTCTTTGACAAGTTGCCTGTGTGCGGACCGCCAATGAAATTCGCAAGTTCCTTTCCTGTGGATAGCGATTGAGTCGCCAACTGGTATTTTTTTCAGTTTCTCCATGAGCGAAGGGCCCTAAGTGACCAGCTCATGTACAGGGACTCCATATACGTTAAAGGCCCGCAGATACTATAATAATAATAATATTTGGATGATTTATATAGCGCCGTTTTTGTGAAAAATCACCTCAAGGGCGCTGTACAAACTTACAATATATTTCTTAAATCTAGAAAACTACAAACTAGACAAACAATTAAAAACAACTTATTACTAAAAATTGCATCCACCGGTTCATACTCAAATATATGTACAATGTCTCGACCAATGAACGCAATGATTTTTAAAAATGCATACAGGACCATACTTACCTGGGAGGTTGCTTGAAATTAACACTTGTTTATTGTCTATTAAGAAACTTAGATAGAGTTTGCACGCAAAGGACATTATTGTGAACACTTGTTACGTGTATTTAATTCTGAAATATATTTTAATATTAGTATAAAATACATTCTTTAATGAGTGTATTTTGGAAATCAAAAGCAATATTTTATAGTGGGCGGTACAGTAGTACAAGGATTTCATCTTCTAAATGTGATTCGTCAAGAGACAGATTGATGTGTAAAGATTCAAGTAATTTTAAAATTATAATGCATAACTGCTAATCCTTGTATCCCAAGTGCGCCCCACGATTGAATTTGGCAGCCACCTCTTGCCTGGAGCCCTAAAATGCCTGAAAAAACCCTTGACTCTACAGAAACGGGCAGTTCGTTTAACCTTTTAAAAATCGGGAGTATTTTGTCAGAAGGTAAAAATATTTCAGCTTTGCAATAAAATCCAAATAAATGGAATATTTGTGAACATACCCGATAAAATAAAAACTGTTTTGGAAGGTGATGAAATACGCTTTCAAATTTTATTATTAGAAATAACCATTTACTTTTTAAATTTTGTATGCAAACTTTTAAAAGTTTTAATAATGGCTCATTTTACATTTTTCTAACTAAAATTACTGATAAAGAAAAAAAGTTAAAACACAATTTTATTAGACAAATGAATTATAAACGTTATTGTCATCTCAATTTTTTGTCATTTCATGTAAAAATCTTGTACATAAAAATCAATATGTGTTTGTTTGTTCATATTTTATGCGCTGCCATACCGTTTATCCGATTGCGATGAAACTTTGGTGATTTGTTCGCGAAGGTTATAAGCTATATATAATGGTAAGCTCTGGCATTATGAAATTTGTAATGAAACTCTGGCATTATCAAAATGTGGATATTTCATACATTTTAGCGCAGGGGGTAAAGGCAGGAGGAGGAAGTGGAATGCGGGAGGGGAAGGAGACTCGGGAGGTGAACGGGGACGAACAGGAAAGGACATGCAGGGAAAATCAATTTATTTCTTTGAATGGCATTGCAGGGCATGCCGGGTAGCGCATACCAGCTAGTAATTCATAAAAAATTCACAAAGCATCATAATTTTTTTTCTAATTGCGTTCGGAAAATTTGGCTCCATAAAGGTGTACATTTTAATTATTTTGTGGTTAACTTTTAGATTTGAATATATAGCGTGTAGTTTTCTCTTTCCAATAACGTTTGGATCTTATTTCTCACTATGATAAAGGGAGACGCAACGATTTCTACAATATATATGGAACAAATATGGTCTCCTGCGATTAAACATGTTAATAGATTCTCTCTTAATACTGCCCTTGTTCTACCGGTATTTCAATGGAAGATGCTCTAAGGTACTGTCGTCATTGATTCCTTCGCCACCACACCAAACCCGCGCTCGACATTTGTCATATGAGATCGGGTCACTTCTAACAGCTCAGCTGTGGAACGATTTGCCGGACTCTGCCCCCTCCAACAACATGAGTCTCTTCAATACCCAGGTTCACTCCTTTCACAAAAATACCCTCCATACAACTTCCCCAAATATGCCATAGGTCCTGAGGGAGTTTTTTAAAAATTATCCGAGTGAAGGGTCTTTTTAAAGAGGTAGTACTAGAAAGGAAAAAGGTAAGAGGGATGAGAAGGAATCTGGGGGTTAGTGGGCCCAGGAGTGACGGACGTATGAAACCATCCCTGCTACTCCAGAGCAAGAGAGTCCGGTAGAAGAGGTCAAAGGGTCTCTCTCAATCGGCCTCTCCCGATCCAGCCTGCCACGCAGCTGATGGGCAGACGTATTTGCGGTTATCGTCACCTCACTTTTTTGTCTTTTCAAGTTCAAAGTTTCATAAATTTTTTTCAAATTGCGATCTTAAACTTTGGTTTCCTAAAGGTCTACATTTTACCCCTTTTGTGTTTAACTTTTTATATTTGAATATAAAGCGTGGTGCTTTCTCCTTCTAAAACTGTTTATATCATATTTTTCACTATGATAATAAGGGAGACAACAATTTCTACGAGATATGAGTTGTTCCGAAAAGCTAACAAATTAGCCTGACGGGTTAGCGGAACAAAAGTCCCAACTGTGGAATTATGACTACCTCAATATTGGCCTGACGGGTTAGCGGAACAAAAGTCCCAACTGTGGAATTATGACTACCTCAATATTGGGAAATATTTTGAGGCAGAAGAAAACACAAAGGAGAAAAGAAAGAGAAGGATGAGAAATTGGTAAGTGCTTTTTTTAATCTTATCAATGATGTTAATTAAAAAAACTCATGTTTTAAATGAAATCTGAGAAGTAAAATTCAATATGTGGCTTTTAAATTAACAGCCAAAAACCAAATTGTTCACCAGAGCCAAAAAACTTTTCAGTGGTTATGAAAATGCCATTTTAAAAATGCTTAGCTAAAAAATATGGCGTGTCAAATGGTTATATTTAACCTCTCCACGAGTATGGACGAAACGGTTTGTCGAAGCGAACTATTATTCGCGGCTATTATTCAAATACCTTCATATTTAATGAAACTATTTGACTTGTAGTGGCTTCTATTGACATCTGTGTGTAGTTTGTCGAAGTTTTGGAAGACATACCTATAATACCAATTTCACAGTTTTAGTTTAAAAATTCTTTTTGTGTCATTTAGCGGTCGTCAGAGGAAGGAAGCAGTTTTTTTGTGTGGACATGTTTTTTGAGGAGAGTTCTGGGAAGGAAAAGGGTTTAAGGGGTGGGTAGGAATCTGGGGTTCAGTGTGTCCTGGTCATCTGCCTAGACAAACCTCCCCATGAACCCAGGCACCCTTAAATCACCAAACGTAGCGAACCACTTGGGGTGACCTATGGCAGAGGTGTTGGTTATCCAATAAAGGTTCCCGGGGTGGCGGTACCCATTAGCTTCCCAAATTGTTTGGTTTACCACATAAAAAAAAAAAGTGTTAGATATGAAAACGATCAAATTATTATACCACAGAAGACAAATATGTACTTATTATAATGAGATAAAACAAAACATACGAATTCTCTAATATTTTGTTAAGAATGCAAATACAGTAAGTAAAGGAAGAAAACAGAATACCGTGCTAATTCTTCTAACACACATGGGTTGACGTACAAATAACGATAACGCACCGATAATGCACGACCTGTATAATTGTAATAAACACACTAACTTATTCTAAAAAGTACTGACAAGTTGTAGTAAATGACAAGTGTTATTAGAAAGCAAACAAATAGTAACCTCTGCGAACACTTAAATGCAATCTTTTAAAATGCTGTAAGCACCAACCGAATGTGTAAAGTTTCCGTGTGATTTTGTCGTCTCTTTTAAAATTGAATATTGTCGTAATTGCTAAATGTAGAAACACACAGGATTTTAAGGTCTTTACCAACGTCGTACAGTTCTTCTTTATCGTTGTAGAGTCACGGGACCCAGATAGATCGACACAGAAAAAAAAACTCTGCAAAATGGTGTATAAAAAGTTTTTCATAGGTAGTGGTGGTTACAGCAGTATTGCTTTCCTGCGACGATATAATAAATGAACTTTTGACCTATAGTTTTTAAATGGTAATTATCTGTCATAGTTCAAAACAATTACAAATGTCATTTTCATAGATTACTTCAATGGTGAGATAGTGGTCGCATTCCGGAAAATTTATTTCATCATCTGTATTATTTTAATAGAAAGTAATCTCTTTGTGGTGTGACATTACAAACAATTAAAACAAAGTTACTTTTTTTTTAAATTTAATTTTTCAACTCCACATAGGAGACTCTGAGGACAATTTCCCTCAGGTCTTATGTCATGTTTGGGAATGCTGTGTGGAGGGCCATTATGAGGAGAGGAAGGAGTGAACATGGGCTTGAAGAGGGAGGAAATATAGAGGCCGGCAAATCGTTCCACAGCCAAGCTATTGAACTTAAGTTACGATAGGGGAATCTCATCAAATGGGCTCAACAAGCAAATCTAGAACAAATGAATTTATTAGTAACTGTGAAAAAGTTTATTGATTATCAATAGTTGTTGTATTCAAAAAGTAATATATTTATATATGTAATTGCAGTTTTTAACCAGTATGTATTTTTTTCCTTCTGTAATTTTTAATTAATAAATACTTACCATGTAAAATGACACTGTATTATTCATGAAGGTAAAATTCACAAAGGTCTGTTTACCGAGTGCTGAACGTGACAAATTATCAAGTGAAACACGCTACTCACCATCCGATTTAAAGCACTGCTTGCAGGACTGCATGCAGGGTGTCTGCACGTCGGATTGTTTATTGCAAAACTGCCAGTTGATTCCCGATTACTATAAAATTATAATTTTTGTGCATTATTTACCAATTTCAAAACTAAAATTTCTTCAAAAATATCTTAAACAATAAGCTGATATGGATATCAACTTATTGTTAAACTCAGTGTCAATTTTTTGCGCTTATGCTCTGGATTTTACATAAATCGACAAGTAGTTTTATCCTTGATGCACTTAATGAAAATATATTTTTGTTATTCGGCGGTACATTCTTTCCGCACACCCCTTCGAGGACCCTTATATTTTTTGAAGAAAGTACTATATTTTCCCTATAAACTACATACTATACATAAGTATACCGGAGGGCCAATGGTCGGGAGGAATCAACTATCATGGAATCTTATTCGGCCGTCGGAATAACAATAATTAGGTGGGGGGTTCTGCATGCAGTCCTGCAAGCAGTGCTGTAAATCGGATGGTGAGTACAGCATTTTAATAAAATACCAATGGTTAGGAATATAAAAGTGAAAGATAAATGTTTTAAACACCTCACTTGCAGCAAAGTATAACCTTGCAATACTGAGTCATTTTAGATTAAATGATAACTTGACACATATCAAGTTGCACATTGAACAAATATGCAAAGGTAATAAAATCACCTTTTATTTTTCAATGGTGGGTACAAGAATATAATTTTTAATTTTAAAACATTTTTTTTAAAGAAAGAAACTGGGTTTTCAATTATTCTCTCTGCTCCCATCATAAAAAAAGATAAAAATCTTGCTTGCACAGTGATGGAGGACTTAGCTAGCAGAGGATTAAACTCGCAATACCGCAGTGGAAACCCTCGGACCACTCGACTACAAAGTCTATTTGTTCAGACAAATAATGGAAAGCATTATATTATAAAAACATTATAAATAATTCACATTAGAATGATACTTTACTTATACAGGGTGTAACAGCACAAAACCCGAAAGATTTTAATTATCGATTCCTGAACTTTTGCGAGTAAAAAAGTAAATGTCATCTTGATATCAAAAAAATATTTTTCATTCACACATCGCCACTGATCCCGCTCGTGTACGTCGTGATGAGATCACTTGAAACGCGCTCGGTTTCGTGTTATGCTGTTGGAACGAGACGCAGTGACCCGCTAGGCGACTAGGCTATAATTGCTTTACTCTCCTGCCTACTCAGTTGTGACATGTCACTTGCTGAGGATTGGTTTGTACTATGTCCACAAAAACTCGTATTGAAAAATAAAAGTTTGTGAGTTTCAAAAAATTATATTTTTGTTTCCTTTATTTCAAACTAATTGTTATAATCATTTTTAAAAAATACAAGGGTTATTCTATCTATAAGTAAAATAACAACATATTTGGTTGAATTTTGAACGAACTAACATTCCCGGCCAACTTCAATTCACAGCCGAAAAAAAAACCTTAAAATACAGGAGTACAAACCAATCCTCAGCAAGCGATGTGATGGAAAAATATTTCTAAAATTCTTAACAAAAAAAAAATATCATCAGATAGCAAAATGACAACTACATTATATACTCCAAATATGCTCAGGTTAATCCTTTGGGTATGTGCTGTTACACCCTGTGTAATAAGTATTTTTAACATTTATTGTTATACATGATGTCGGGAAACTAGTACAAATGGAAATTGTCGAAGTACATCACATTTTTAGCCGATTTGTGGTATAAATTTTTTTAATTTGAGTTTCCGTGTTCGAATATAATATGGAGTCAAAATATGGAATTTTTTATGTCAGATTTGAAAAAAAAATCAGTCGCGAGGAAATTAACATCAGATTTAAAGTCTTTTAAAATGCATTGAAGTATACACCCGGCTGCACAAGTTTAAAAAATATCTAAATCGACATATTCAGTTCGAACGGAAGACTTTTTTAAGTTCCATGTCTAATGTAGAAACACTAGTTTCTTGCTTGTAGGTACTGCGAGTTTTCGGATACCGTGCATGATATGAACAGTTTTCACCAAAGTCCCAACTGCTCGGAGCCGGTTGGACTTTCCTCAATTTAGGTTATGTTGTGAGATCAGGGCCGGATCTAGGGGGGGGGGGGGGGCAAACCGGGGCGCTTGCCCCGGGCAGTAGTTTTAGGGGGCGCCAAAATCGTAATTTATATGTTTGATTGAAAAAAAAACTTGACTGAAAGCGGCTGGCATCCTGCGCACGTTGGTCTATCAATTGTTCATTTGATTTTAAAACGCCCAGTTGGTTTATGAATACGTTTTAAGTTTAATTTATATGGATTATCTCTAGTATTGAATCTTACACCTGGGCGATGCTGACAGTATTTTCCACTTTATTTATTTATTAACGGACTTAAATCCAATTTACAAAATAAAATTTAAAATATTAAGTCTGATAAAAATTTGGTATGCATATTATCATAAGTTGATTTAGGTCGTATTATCTTAGGTCGATTTTCAACGCATGCATAATGTGTCGTCACAGGTTCTCAACGTAGGCGATAACGCCTCCTTGTGGGTGTTTGAGACTTTCAGGGCGGCAGTAAAAGACCCAGAGAAAATTAAGGGGCGTTGAGATGGCACAGTGAGGGCGTGGGCAGGTTAAAAAAAAAAAGTCTAAAAAAGACAAAAAATTGGATGGATTCATACGAATACATACTAATTCATATTCATACATACATACTACCCATTCCTGTATCCATCGTTTTTCTTATCAGGAATGCTCAATCTTAATACCTTAGAAGCCCGCCGAAAAACATTTTTAGTTAAACATTTTTTAAGCTAATCTCCGGTACTATGATAAATCTGCCTATGTTGAAAGAGATTACCTTATACGTCCCTAACGCATATACTCGTGGGAGATCCCACGCACTTTTTTATCCTCCGATAGCGAGAACTTCTGCGTAACAGAATGCGCCATTAAACAGAGCAACTCAACTGCTTAACGATTCTGCATTGAGCATCGACATCTTCAATGTCACCTACAGACAGTTATCTTTTGACTTACGTCAAAACATAGTAAAACTGCCCCTGTACACACATTTTTTAATTATGAAATCTTCTCATAAAAAAAATTCTTCCATCACTCCTGGATGCATTGATCCCCGGATCCCTACCCTACCTCATACCTTTTTCCTTAAAAAGACAGCATTTACAAATAATGTCCTCGTGACGAATCTACTCACACAGTGTGTGTGTAATAAACAAAGCCCGGTGCATGCTCGACACACTGACACCAATAAAGTATGTCAATTAATGGATATTTTATTGTAATGTTTTGTTTCAATTCCCAATGGGAATTCCGAACATTACCGTCTAAAGTACAACAATACCGGAGTGGTGAACATATCATCCATTAACCTTGGTCTACAGAAACAAAGCGAGTGTTTATTACTTTCTCAGTTATACACGTGTAAGGGTTTAAAAATGATATCTCTGTTATAAAATAATAACATTTGAGTTTGAATGATAACAGCGGAGTCAGATACACAAGTTGTATAGGTAACAAATTACATTTAAAAAATTTAAGAATCAAAGGGAAAAATTAAGGTTTATTTTTATTAGAAATAATTTAAAGCAAACTGATATCCTGCAATGAATCTGAGTAAAAAACAGGGTGCGGCAGCATAATTTCCTTTTTTAAAATGCGCGCCATTCAGTCGGTTGATGTCGTAGCGGAGCGCTAGGGGGCCATCCATAAATTACGACACGAATTTCATGTTTTTTTTTACCCCCCCCCCCCGTCCCTGTCACACATCATCACATTTGTGAGACCCCCTCCCCCCTAGTGTAACATCACATATTTTGCAATTTAACATCAAAATTTTTTAATAATTTAGATTTTTACATGTGATGTCACAGAACTGATGACTCCCCCATACCCCTTGTCACACAATGTCACATTTCTCTACTCCCTCTCCCCCCCTTAATGTGTGACGTAATTTATGGATGGCCCCTAGTGATCTCGTTCGAGAGGCGGAACTATAAAGTTTTGTCGCCATCATGCGTTGGAAGAGTGAGGAGCGTGCGTTTGCCATTGAGGCCTACTTTTCGAACAGATGTTCTGTGATTGCATTACTTCCCTTGTGTACTATGCGGCAGCGTAACTTTTTTCAAAACATAATAAAACCCATATTATGAATCAGAAAATTTTTATTTGTTTTTTATGATGTAGGCACATCCCCAAAGTTTTGTTTTACTTAATTTTTGAAGATCAAATCAGGTAGGTGACATCCTAGGCGCAAGTCGTAGGCACGCTGGGTTGCGATTACAGAACATCCATTCAAAAAGTAGGCCTCAACGGCAAACGGATTCTCCTCACTGTTTCAACGTATGATGGCGACTAAACTGTGCCGGGACAAAACTTTTTAGTTCCACCTCTTGAACAAGATCACTGGCGCTCCGCTACGACATCAACTGTTATGAAGTTATGCTGCCGCACCCTGTATAAGTTATATGTAAAAAAAAAATTACCTGTCCTAGAAGACTCATTTTGTTTCCGTATCTTAGATGCAGTTTTATTAAATATTCTTAACTTATTCAATAGTAGCTTTAATTAAAATTACAGTTAAACTCACGCTTTATAAATGATTTCATAGTGAACAAAGTTTCTCAAGTATAATCATTATATAAGGAAAATAATAATGCAAACAAAATATTTATTGGTGCATTCAAATTCAATTGCGCATAAAATTAAATTTCGAGATTTCTTTAAACAAAACAAAAAAGGCTAAATGAAATAGGGAAGGGAATAACATAACAACGATATTCTAGTCCCAGCGAGAGATTGTATGTGATGTCATTGTTCTAGTATCTTCTGTCTTTTTCTTAGGCTAGCTTTACACTCGTAAGTAATTAGGCTAGTTTTACACTCGTATGGATTACGTAAGATTTTGACAGGTTACTCACAGGAACGTTTACATATGCATCCGACTTGTGGTACATATGCATCCGACCAACATCATGGAAGTTGTTCGGAAGTTCTACCTGTGTAAATGCTCATGCGACCGTTTACATTTGTAATTTTATTTGCGGTAAGATGGCTTCCTTTCAACAATTTTATACAATATTTATATTTTGAGTGGTATTCGGCAAAGGGTAGAGTATAGTTAAATCTTTAATAATTTATTTTTTCTTTTGAAACAATCTTCTTCTACAAAAGAGGATGTTAGTTTTTGAAAATCGGATTAACCTGTTGAATGTGGGATAATATTCATTGAAAACTGCACGGAAATTACTTTGATGAGTTCTGGTCAATTATCGATATAAAAACAAAGCAATTGTTTTTTTGCAATTGCTTTCTGTTTACTAGATAATATATTTTTGAATTTTTTAAACTTAATTAAAAAAAATTTTTAAATTATTTATTTTATGAAAAAAAAGTACATTTTTTAGTATTAGCCATGCTAGGAATGTCGCTGGGTTAAGGCAGGGACACAGGTTGGAATTATGTAATATGCTTTACTATAATAGTAATTTGATTATAATATATCTTACTAGCTGGGATACCCGACTTCGCTCAGGGAGTTGATGTGAGATTGAACTGACGTTCGAACCCATGACGGATCTTGCTATATATACCCCTACCCGAGGTACATAAAGCAAGATCGTAGTAGCCCCACCCATACAAAAAAGGCTTTGAATGGTCTACAAGTTCCGGAACATTCCACAACATTCAAGAGTGTTCTGGAATGTTCCATAATGATGTTCCTAATCCCCTATTCTAATGTTCCGGGATGTTCTGGAATGTTGTGAAATGCTCACGAATACTCTCGAATGTTCTAGAAATTTCTAGAGGGCGAAACTTCCAGCCTTTATATCTTCAAAAGCATGCCCTTCAGGTTAAAACGGGAATCTCTTCATAGATGGGGGATAGAGGGCTGCCACACCATATAACTCCCTTGATCGTACTGGGACTCGTTTCTTCCCATTTTGGAAATAATTCTCAAAAAATATATTCATACAAATATTGGCTGATTTTATTATTTCTACACAAACCTAAATACACACCAAACTTGAAAAAAAAAACATTCAAGGGAGTTTTAAAAGAAATAATGACTTTTATACTCATTTGAAAATGTAAAATATCGATATTTCCGCTATTGACAGCTGCCGAAAGTCACTCGCTAATTTCATAGAAAATTGTTTTAAAATCATTCAGAGGAACTACAATAATCAAATAGAACATAGGTCCCAGATTGATATTGGTGCAAGCGATTCTGACCTTGTCCTTCATGCAGTTTCTTTATACATAAGGGTTAAAAACGCACAAAAAAAAAAACCAAAGATTTTTTGGTACTTGCGGCGGGCGAACCGCAGATGAGAGGTTAATACATTGCTTTATTGGGAAGTCTCTTGTCTATAATGCTGCTTATACGCTTGCTAGCCGAACCATGAATTATGGGAAAGGAATGAACCAACTGGAAGTGGCACGAACCGCTTCTTGCAGTTTGTGCCATTTGCTTTGTCCCTTTCCCATAATTCGTTGTTCGGCTCGGGCTTCTATTTACAAATGTGTCTGCAGCACAAGGTGTCAACATTTCATTCAATGACATTACCTTTCTAAAATACATCAAGGTACATGATGATAATGTTATCTATAAGCAGCTATGAATTATAATAATCTGCCAGATTAAGTAAATATAATATGAATCTAGTTAGATATAATCGTTTATCGTTATTTCCCTTGTAAACATGTTTGTAGATAGTGTACAGATAAAACGAAATAACTCCCAAATACAAATCACCCTTTTTAATAAAAAAATTTTTTTGTGTCAAAATGATAATGAAAAAAAAAAATGTATATTTATATATGCAGAGTGTTAAGGGACTTGACTTACTTTAACCAGCGATTCTTGAAATTATTTGGAGTACTTATAAAAATGTACATGAAATTTTGGTCTCCGGTAGAATTTTTGATGTTTATTTTTTTCTCGATTAAAAACATTAAAAAAATCAGTAGGTTTTGGACAGTTAGGGTAGGGATGAGAGGTTGGGCGATTACTCAACTGATTGCACTCAACTCAGTGACGACACGTGGAAGATTTTTTTTTGGTCATTTTGAAGGAAAAAATTACAAAAAGAAAGGCATTTGAAAAGTCACCGGAGACCAAACTTTAATTTACATTTTTTACTCCAAATAATGTCAGGAATCACTAGTTAAAGTAAGTCAAGTACGTCCCTTAACACCCTGTATATGTTCTAAGAGTGTAACGACCTATGTGGTAGAGTGACAGGTTCCCGACTCCTGACCCAGAGGTTGTGGGTTTATTTTCAAATTTAAATTATAATAGGTCTGATATAATCATCCAATTACAGTAAAAGATTTTTGTTTAACATTAAATTTGGCAAGTTAAGTAGGTAAACCAAAAAGTTTTAAAGTTATTCAAACAGTAATTAAACATATCTACTGTTTTAGAAATTTCTTTAAGTGGCAGTATTCCTATTGTCATGTTAGGCTGTGCTAGAATATCTGTTCTGCTGCATAGTATCTTGAACAAGTCGTGATAACCACGGGGCACTACACTAATACCAGCAGGGCAATTAAAAATTATTTTAAGTTTCAAGGCTTTTAATATATGTTCTACATAAATTGATATAAGTAAGTTATTTTTTCCACTTTCTTTGTGCATAGATTCTCTTGGTAGGTACCTATATATTTATATAAAAATAGAATTAATACAGATTTATAAAATTGTTGAAAAAATGACTTAACCCGAATAGGACAATATTTACTCGCCCTTCTGTTTTTCTCTTCTACGCACAAGAGTCCCAACTTCTCACAACTGCCTGGAACCAGTGAGACTTTGACATCCCCAATTGGGGGATGTTGTGAGGTTGAAGGGAGTGGGAAGGGGAAGGAGATGAGAAAGAGGATAGTGGAGAAATACCTGGCTATTCAGATCTGGTCACTAAACATGTCTAAACCCATTTCAAGCAGCGTTTCACTTCTGAATAATGGTCATACACCAGGGCGATACTGAAAGTATCTTTCACTCTGGAATGTGTAGCCCTACCCATACAAAAAAGGCTTTGAATGGTCCACAATATTCCAGAACATTCCACAATATTCGAGAGTGTTCTGGAATGCTCCATAATGATATTGAAACATTCCAGAATGTTCCAGGATGTTCTGGAATGTTGTGGAACGCTTTCGAATACTCTCGAATGTTCTGAACTGTTCTAGAAATTTCAAGAGGGCGAAACTTTTAGCCCTTATATCTTCAAAAGTACGCCCTTCAGGTAAAAACGGGAACCTTCTTCGTGGATTGTGGATAGAGGGTTACCACACCATATAACTCCCTTGATGCACGTTTTTTTTACACTTTCTTTTATAATATGTACTGATGATTAAATTGTGTAACAACACAATTCAATCAAATAAAGTTTACTTGGGATTTGAACCTGCAATCTTCGGATTGCTAGTCGAGAACCTTACCCCTCGACCATTAAGTAGAAATTTTCTTCAGCATTCTAAAAAAATAACCGAATTTCAATTTTTAAATGCATTGTGGATCATTTTAAATCGTTTTCAATGGTAAATTAATAATACGATGCAAGTACTCACTCATACATACATTTTTTGAGTTGATACATTTTTCCTATTGAGTGTATATGCCTCACAGTTGAAGCTTCTGTGTATATTTTACCGTTGGTTTGCAAGTCAGTTACTGAACTGTGCTTGGACCAACATATTGTGCATTGCTTATCGCTTTCAATACATACATAAATATTATTAATTTAAATTGAACGGCAGTTTCTTGTTTTTAATTTTTTATCAGAAGTGATTAGATTAAAATAAGGTATGTGCTCTAAGATCTTTATTAAAAAAAATACTAAGAATAGATTATTCATTTTATCCTTGTCAAATATTCATCAACAATGTTGGGGTATGCAGAGAGGATAGACCGTCACACAACTCTATCTTGGTATACACTCTCGTGCCATGTCTTCCTGACTTCTTCTACCATTCACTTTTGCATTATATATAGTGGTTGAGTGGGCATCGCGTTTGGATCCCACCCGGACCTCCCGTGTTCGATTCCTTGGCTGGCTAAGTCCTCCATCACAACACAAGCAACATCTTCGGCTTTCCGTGGTGGTAGTAGGAGATTTTCAAACATTGTTGGGTTATTCGTAACCCGGGAATGTTTGTCTTTCTTTTTAAAAAAAAAAAAATTCTCCTGCCACTCCTGTCTTCTCTACATATCCAAACCTTCTAAACGTCTCTTTCTTTATCATGTTCACTATCACTATGCTTTCTTGCATTCATTCTTTCAACTTGGGAGCCTGGTATGGGTACTGCCACCCCTGGAACTATTTTTTAGATAACCTACCTCTTCCATAGGTCACCCCTAGGAGTTTGCTACGTTTAATGACTTTGCAGGGGTGCCCGGATTCATGGGGTGAAGTTTGTCTAGGTCTTGCCGACGATAATGCAAATATATTATAATTTGTTACTTAGTTTCACCGACCCACACCTCAGGGATTTCATTTCTAAGGCATTCAGTCTACTTTCATCCTTCCTCCGCCAGTTTCATTCCACACTGCCATACATCATCAGGGTTGGTGTCAGCACTCCATTGTGGACTGCTAGCCTCGCTTCTGCAAGCTTATTAAATAGAATCCTCATCCATTCTTGCAAAGTGTCCTGCCCTGCCGAGCAGTCCCAGTTTTATAAATAAACCTTATTATTGATGACTCTTCAGGTTTATCTTATGCTTATTTTACTATCTTTAGTTATGGTCATTTGCTAATAGTTAAACAGAAAACATTTCTTTCGGTAATCCCAAAGACTTATTAGTACTTAGAAAAGATTTATCAATATCTTTTATCATTTAATTGGAAAGGTTGTTTTAATTTTTTCATGTACTATCTATAAATGTAAACAGGTATACACAAGATATACATGTTCAACCTGTGTATTAATTGTCAGTTGATAATATACAGTCCTGGTGAAACTTAGTTGTAAGGAACGTTTGGTATAAAAATTGGTAAGCGACAAACAGTTTAAATAAATTTGTGGTTTTTTCAAAGTTTTAGTACGTTTAGTACGCTTTAGTACGTTTTTAAGTATTTTTAAATATTTTTTATTAAAAATATTGTCCTGTAAGACAACTGTAGAAAAATTCGTAAGATTCAACAAACTTAACCCATTGGCCTCAACCCCGCCAGTCTTGCGGGTGTACAATGCAATGTCATAAACTCCAACCACGCTAGCTTGGCGGGGCTGAAATATGTTGGCTTTAAACTGTAAAACGGACTAATGCGTAACATCTGTTTTATTAATTTTAAATGCCAAACGCACTATATATATTTAAGCATTCATTTCGCAGTATTGGCAATAAGTTCCTTAAGTTTTTTACCTGATATTTACAAATGAATTTTTGTTAGCGAACTGTGTCATTGAGAATTTTTCAAAAGGGCGAGTCTTGAAAATCTTGCAAAGTGGCCCTCCACGTCACTGATTGCTTCGAGGACTATCACAAAAAATAATTTTTTTAGTTATTACTATATATATGTATGTAAAAATAAAATTATGCCAATAAGATTGAGCAATGTACATTTTTTAAAAATATAAATAAAAAAAAAAAATCCTTTTTTTAAAAGTCATTTTTATATCCAGATTTAATCATATTATAATTTTATTTTAAAACACAAAATATATTTTTTACATACCTTGATTCAGTACACAAGTAAATTAAAAAAAAAAAATTACGATTAAACATGTAGTTTAAAAGTTGAGATTTAGTACACCACTAAAGATTTAAAATTTTTGGTAAAAAATTAATTCGGAAGTGAAGGACACTTTTTAGCTTAGCAATTCGGAGGCCAATGGGTTTTAATATTATTATTTTATTTTTATAATCCTTACAAAAGTCGAAAATAATGTGACCTTACTGGGGCATCCCATTCTAAGGTCTCATTGTACAAGGTTTTGTGTATGAATTATAAATTAGGTTTAGTTTTTTTTGTAAGTATGTTCATTTTTTTAACTAAATTTTGTAAGTTAAAATATTATGAGAGGAAAATTATAAAGCAATGTCTAGAAGAAAATGTAACATAAATGTAAATTTTTTATCATTGTGGAAGAAGATAACACTTATACTCTAAATGAAAATATGAAAGAAAACAAGACACAGACAAATAGAAAACGACAATGGTCGCAACTGGGACTCGAACCCAAACCTCTCGTCTAACCGGGACATGCGCGTTATCCAATTTCGCTATTGCCACCTTCTGTTAAACCGTCATATTTGTCAATCTCATATTTCAAATATTTAGAATCAACAATATTATCTTCAACTAGTTCTTTTTTTTCCATATTATAGGCAACCACTCTTTTTATTGGAACAATCATTCTAAGAATTGGTTTGTAACCTGAATAGCGTCTCGGATAAATGTATCCGAATTTATTCATATGGAACTATTGACTTTATGAAAGTCTAAATGAATTTTCAATTTTAAAGTCAATAGTTCCATATGAATAAATTCAGATACATTTATCCGAGACGCTATTCTGGTTACAAACCAATTCTTAGAATGATTGTTTCCAATAAAAAGAGTAGTTGCCTATAATATGGAAAAAAAAGAACTAGTTGAAGATAATATTGTTGATTCTAAATATTTGAAATATGAGATTGACAAATATGACGGTTTAACAGAAAGTGGCAATGGCAAAATTGGATAACGCGCACGTCCCGGTTAGACGAGAGGTTTGGGTTCGAGTCCCAGTTGCGACCATTGTCTTTTTCTATTTTTCTGTGTCTTGTTTTCTTTCATATTTTCATTTAGAGTATAAGTGTTATCTTCTTCTACAATGATATATTACGTTGATGGGAATAACCTTCAAAAGTTATAAAAAGAGAGTTTTTATAAAAAATTGTAAATTTTTTGTTAGGTTGCAACATTTTATCTATACTAGTGGTCGTTCATTGATCAAAATTCGACCATAATTAATTTAATGAGTAATGGTTTTTTTTTTTTATTTAATGTTTTTTTTATGCATAATTAAAAAAAATTAGCATTCTGCACTCCTTCTCTATATAAACTATAAGTGTGCGAAATTTCATACTCCTCTGTCTGCGCAATTTTTGTTAAAAGAGGTACAAATTTTTTGTTTCACGTATTAATATACTGATGATGATTCTTCCTTCCCGTGTCCATAATCCATATCTTAATACTTTTTTTGAAGTTGGTTATTTTTTTAATGGTTTTATTGCAAGAGATGTTAAATAATTCTAAATTTTACAGAAAAATATTTCTTTGTTCAAAAGTCAATTTGATTAAATTCAATTCATTCCAATATCTGGACTGGCGGTGCTCACATACAAATTAAAAATTTTGCAAAAAGTACTGTAATGGAAATCGAACTTGTAACTTCTTGATTTAAATTCAACCATCAGCGTGAACCATTGTGCTATGGAGATAGTGTTGTATGAATAATAATGAATAAGATCTAACTTTGAAATTAAATTTTTGAAAAAGATTTAACTTATTATATGGGTGTGTAAATTTATTTTGGAGTTCATTGAAAAATAAGTTTGCAAATTTTAAATAAAAGTAAATGTAAGTAAGTACCTAACTAGTTTGCTAATACTTCTTATCAACAAAATATGAAACAATGGTATGACTGTTAAAGATTAAACTATTCTTAATTACTATTTCTCATACTGGTCAGTAAAAAGATTACATTCTTCTAAAACGTAATACTTACGTACAGTAGACTTTTAATTTACCGAGATTTACTTTAAAACATAGAATTTTTAAGGAATTAAAGTCAAAATAATTTTTAATGGATATTTAATTTCTAACTTAAATTAATATATTATGTATATTGTATAAATAATTTTTTGTAAATGTCGTTTCCATAGTTAAAATAATTTTCAAAGTTTTAATTTTTCAAAGCCCACCCAAACAATCAAAATATTCCAAGGTATGCGGGACATTGATACCCCGGGTTTGTCTGTTAACAGTAAGGCTATCCCCACAAGGATTCTTATGAAATTAAGAAAAATCCCAAAATAAATAATTAGCAAGAATTAAAAAAAAATTAATACTTTAGAAATAAGTTGTATACCGCAATGGTGACCCGTGAGTCCATTCGGTGCGACGTTGTGCAAAAGTGCCCGTATTCTTGATGCACAAAGCCGGCTGACCAATCACACGGCGCTTAAATCTCTTATAGTTTTAATCGTTTTTATATAGGTATCAATTTTATGTATAATAAAATTTATATGCTTATTCAGAATCAGTGTTTGTTGGTCTGTATGAACAGGTATATTTTTTTTATGTATTATGCCATAATATTTATCATTGAAGTTCCTTATTCCTTATGAATTGTGAAATTATCCACATTGTAACTAAATATGACTTTCACCATTGGATGTTCTTGCTTTCGTTCTAATAGATGGAAAAAGGGAAGAAAAATTATTTATACTTTTGTATTATTTAAATGGAAAGTTTTCCGATCAATTTGGGTGGATTACACAGAAGACATAGAATTCAAATGGGGGGGAGGGGGGTATGAAGTGGAAGAAATTTAGTTATATTAGAAAAAGTAGCTGTCAAGGGGAGGATTAATAACTGGGAATTTTTCTTAACAATTGGTTTTCAAACAACGGGTCTTGTGAAGCACTTCGTCTCATTCCAACATCATGAAACACCACACATATCAGGTGATCTCGTCGCGACGTGTAGGAATGTGATTGATAAATATATTTTTTATTTATACATATGTAATTGGTTTAATCCGAACCGTTTAACCGGGATTATTTTCCCCATTCTACTTCGATAAATCGAAAGTGTACATAATATGTTTTTACAGATAATATTGGAAAATTAATTAGATAATGGATTAAAGTGCAATTCAATTAATCATAAAATGTCAAATTTTCTTGACTGATTGATGATAATGAATGATATAAGGAACTTGAGTGAAAAATAAATACATTCTACAGAATATAGATCACCTAGCGCTGATTCTGAATATGTGTAAAAGTTTTATTACATATAATTATGTGTAGAATTAATTGTCATTTTAAAACAATTGAAACCGTAAGAGATTTAAAGTGATTGGTCAGCGGGTTCTGACAACTTACACTGCTGCCACACGGGTCAGGCGACCTAATATGTAGGTACATCTTATACATACGTCTGGTAATGTTATATTATCGTGAACAAGCTTATGGGTCCAAGTGGTTTGTGCTAGGTTGCACTGCGTAGACTCGCACATGGTTTACCATTGCGGTATACAAATTATTTCAAAAGAATTCAGCTTTTTGCAAATCTTGCTAAATAATTAATTAGGAAATTGTTGATTTCACACCCACCTGTGTGGGATTGACGTCACTATTAACTGAAAAAACCGTGGTATGCATGATGGTGGGCTTTGAAAAATGCAAACTTTGAAAATTATTTTATTTATGAAATTGACACTAAAATAAAATAAAAATAGTATTGACGGCCGGCGTAGTCCAGCGGTAAGGCTCTTGACTCGCCTTCCGAAGGTCGCGGGATCGAATCCCGGCGTGGCAAATATATTTTATTTGATTACTTTGTGTTATTTCACAATTTATTCATTAAAAATAATATATAGTAGTATATTTGCGGCACTCCAGAGTGGAAGATACTCTCAGTATCGGCTTGGTTTAAGACCACTATTCAGAATTGAAACGTTGCTAGAAATGGCTTTAGCCGTGTTTGGTGACCAAATCTGAATGTACTGCCCACCTTCCTCTTCCCCATCTCCTTCTCCTCCCAACCTTCAGCCTCACATCATACCCCGATTGGGGATGCCATAGTCTCACTGGCTCCAGACGGGAGCAGTTGGAACTCTTGAGCGGTATTCATATTAAAAAAAAATTGAAGTTAGAAGGAGAATTGTATGTTGATTTATGCATTTCCAAAATGATAAGAAATTTTTAAATTATTGTTGTGTACATTAGTTAATCAATGCATTGTTGCATTCCACATTGGAGCTTTATCACATAAGGAAAATGATAATTAATATTACTGAGTGTTTTATGTTTTTATTTACATAATATTGTACGGTCGTAATCATAAAAGAGAAACCAATCGAACCGGGCTGTGTACTTTTACTGTAACGTAAGCTCAATTCAGTTTTTCAATAAAATCCAAATAAATAAAATATTTCTGTATAATAAATGCATCTGAAAACTAAAAACTGTTTTGGAAGGGTGATGAAATACACTTTCAAATTTTATAATTCAAAATAAACTTACAATTTTTTAAACATAAAAATTTTGCATGCAAACATGAAAAAGTTATAACCTCTAGGCGAATGAGTTTTGGCGAACAAAACTGTACATGAGAAGTGATTTTTTTTGTTGGTTAATTTTTAAAATATTTTTTTATAAATTATCGTAGATTAACTAAAAATAACATTATGTTTTGAATTAAAACGTCGTCGACAACAATCCACAAAAATAAACCAACATCGAAAAAAAACACGTCCATAAAAAAAAACTGCTTCCTTCCTCTGACAACTGCTCAATGATGCAAAAAATTTTTTAAACTAAAACTGTGAAGTTGGTATTGTAGGTATGTCTTCCAAAACTTCAACAAACTACGCGCAGATGTCAATAGAAGCCACTTCAAGTCAAATAGTTTTATTAAATGTGACGGTATTTGAATAATAGCCGCGGACGAAACGTTTCGTCCATACTCTTCTGAGCATTTTTTCGCTTCAACGAACCGTTTCGTCCATACTCGTGGAGAGGTTAAAAATGGCTCACCAAACGTTTATTCTAACTAAAATTACTGATAACGAAAAAAATAAAAACATATAGGTAATTTATTAGGCAAATCTTCTACATATATTAAAATTAAAGAATTTTTGCTTGCTTGTTTGTTTGTTTATTTATTTGTTACTTATGCGTTCCTAAACCATTCATCCGATTGCGATGAAACTTTGGGGATTTTATGTGCGCTTGCCCGCGATGGTTTCTATACAAGTGAGCTCTGGCATCATGAAATTATTTCCTACACCATTTATCCGATTGCGATGAAACTTTGGTGAGTTGTTGTGCGCACACCCGTGATGGTTTCTGTGTATAGTGGTGAGCGCCGGTGTTATGAAATTATTTCCTAAACTATTTGTCCGATTGCGATGAATCTTTGGTGAGTTGTTGTGAGCACGCCCGCGAAGGTTTCTATGTATGCTGGTGAGCCCTGGCATTTTGAAATTTGTATAAAAAAAATTGCAATAGGTAGCATGCAAGCTGTTTGATAACTGAATGTACCGGGGCTGAATGTACGGAACACGGGAGGGGGTTCGCGGGACGGTGCAAGCGGGAGAGGGGAGTGGGGAAAAACAAGACGGATTGGGAATGCATGAGGGGAAGGGGCCGCGGGAGGTGAAGGAGAGGCGGAGGGGGAACGGGACGAATGGGAAAGGATATGCAGGGAGTAAAAATTTATTTAAAAAGTAGCATTGCAACGCATGCCTGGAACTCGTTAGTTATTATAAATGTTATCGTCCACTTACTTTCTTGTCATTTCGTATAAAAATAATTAATAAAAAATTCTCAAAGCTTCATAATTTTTTTTCAAATTACGGTCGGAAACTTTGGATTCGTAAAGGTGTAGATTTTAATTATTTTTGCGGTAAACTTTTAAATATGAATATGAAGTGTGGTATTTTCTCTTTCTAACACCTTTTAGATCATTTCTAACCATGATAGTAAGAGAGACACAACGATTTCTATGAGATCTATATAAGTTGTTCCGAAAACCGAACAAATAGACCTGACAGGTTAATCAAATATTTTCAAATGTCAATGTTCAATCTTTTTTCTGTTCCCAAGTGTCTGGAGCCAGTGAGATCACGGCATCCTCGATTGGGGTATGTTGTGAGACGGTAGTGGGGAGCGCAAGACGATGAGAAAGAGGAAGGTAATGAAGTACCTGGCTATTTAGATCTGGTCATCAAACACAGCTAAAATCATCTTAAGCAAATTTTCGATTTTGAATCGTGATATTTTAGCAGGGCGATACTGAAAGTATCTACCATTCTGGAATCTGCAAATATACTAAAATATTATTTTTATGATTTGATATTGAATAATTGTGAAATAACACAAATTAATCAAATAAAATTTACTTGCGAACTTCGGGATTTGAACCTGCAACCTCCGGATTTGTAGCCGAGGACCTTAGCCACTCAACCAGGTAGGGCAAAAAACAATCAGTTTCACTGGCTTATCAGAGGTTCAGGTGTCGAAAGGTCTATGTTAATTGGCGATGACAGTTTTCTTTCAAATTAGTGTAAATCACACTAACTTATTTTATTTTATTTTTGATGCGTTTTGGGTAATCCCAGGGCTTCAGAAAATTACATACGTAAACACACACTTCACCGCAATCTACACACTTTCCTGATGATTGACACTGTAACACCGTCTGAAACGTTTGCTCAAGAAGTAGGAAGTGTAACATGGCATAATACCCCAAAAATAAATCACCAATATCACTATAAGTTAGTCAATATAAATTAAACGTTAAAACATGGAAACTGACAGAAAATAGTATTTAATTTTATGGTGGCATGACTAATCATTTTCAATTTATGACTTAAAAATTTAAATTAAAACTTAATAAGGATTATCTACGGTGGCACAAAATCTGATGCAGCACACACTGTACAGATCTGCCTTAAAGGTGAAGATTGCAAGGCAGTCCGAAACGTTGACTCAAGAGAAACCACAACAAACAACACTGCTGTAAAAAATTCAAACAAACAAAATTACAAGTATTATTGTATTTTTAACTTTTGGTTCAATATTGTATATTAATGAAATTCTTCAAACGAGATTTTCTTCATATTTTTTAGTTTCATGTTGATTGAACAGTTGCAATGCATTGTATTGACGTCAAACCGTTATTCTTCTATGCACGTGTTTATCTAATTCACTCGAAGCATTACATAATGTAAGCATTTATTTTTAGACAAAACTGCAATTTTCTATATCCGTATCCAGAGCATCGAGAGAGCTAGAGGGGTGTACCCACTGAACGAAGATGGCAGAACCGACTCCCTGCGACTGCGTGTTTTTTATAAAAAACGAAGACCAAAGCCGCCCCTGGCCAGAGCACTATGAAACTTGTGCCAAACGTCTCCTGGAAAGAAAATTCAACGGTGAATTTAAAAATGATTTACCAAGGTGAGCAACAATTTTCACACCCCATCTACATAATACATGTAATTATTGTCTATGATTATTTTAAATAGAATGTTTGTCGAAACATATTTGTTGTTTTGAATATACATAATACACAAACATATTATTACAACCTTTGTTTTGTAATGTGAGTACATATTACTTGCTTTATTGACAGAGTTTCAACACTATTTTTTTTTTCTTGAAGAATAAATTGAAAAACAAGAAACGATTTTTTCGTTTAAGTAAAACGAAAGTTTAAATACTCCATAGCTCATGATGGAATGAAGCCACTAATAAAGTAGTGTTGCTTTTACCTGGATGTGACATTCCAAAGACATTAATCTTAAGTTTCAAACTGAATTTTGTTGAATCATTAAATTTTTAGTTTTACGGGGATGCTGTGTTGAGGGTCTTTTTAAGGAAAGGAAGGAGAGGAAGTTCTGGGATGGGTCTGTAGGAATCTGCATGCATGAATCCACCCCTCCAACTGCGGTGCAAGACGATGGGTTGAGAGAGTCCAGCTGGAGAGGTTAAAAGGCCTCGATCCGGCACGTCACGCAGTCATGAGTTATCCAATAAATAGTTCCCAGGGCGGGCAGTATCCATACTTGCCTCCCAAATTGTTAGTAATGAATTTAAGATAATGGCTTAGAAGTCAGAGTAAGGTAGTGGCTGACTAACTAGATCTAGTAACAAAGTAGCTAAAAACCCCTTTAGAGAGTTGAGCACTCATGTTGAAATAGATAGTGGAATTAACTAGTTGTAATTTTGTGAATAAACATTATTTTTTAAATGTATTATTTTAGAAATAAAGATGGCAGTTTGAATCAGACGAATCCATATTTGAAGAATTTGGATCAGGACTTCCTCTACCACCTGGCGCTGGACACCAAGACACACAATTTGCCAGCCATGTTTGGAGATGTGAAGGTAAACCTATACTAATATTATAAATGCGAAACTGCGTGTGTTTGTTTGTTACGCTTTCACGCATAAACCAATAAAACGATTTTAAAAATTCTTTCACCAATAGAAAGCTGCATTATATGCGAGTAATATATTATTTGTTTTCTATGTTTGCAATAAAAAATTTTGAATTTCGAAAATTATATGATTATTTCTAATAATAAAATTTGAAAGTGTTTTTCATCACCTTTCAAAAACATTTTTTAGTTTCCGGATATTTTCATAAATATTGCATTTATTTGGATTTTATTGTAAAGCGGAAGTACTCTGACCTTCCGACAGAATATGTCTAAGCCTGATGCATTATTTTTTTAAATGTCGCATTCATACAAATGCGTAAGGAAATTGTATTGTTTACTAATATTTGTTTGAAAACGTTGAGCTGTCGTTTTTTGAGCCAATTCGTCATCTAAGGCAAGTGTACAGTAAAATACTGGAGCTAGTGATAAGGTTATACGTGCAATTTATCAATGATAAGTGCATCAGTTATCTCATTAATCCTATATATCTAACCACCGGTTTCCAAACATGGTATTCAGTGCCAAGCGCATTTCTTATCTCACTTGGGATTCCCAGTTGTATGATGGGGAGGGGCATGGTGTAAGCGGACACTTTGGAAGGGCCATTTTAGATCAGTGATTCTCAAAGTGGGCAATATCTAAATATGAGAAGGTGATGCCCGAGAGTCCACTTGACAATACAGTCTTTAATTGCAAGTCAGTATAAATAACCTTTGTCATGATAATCTATCGATTGATCATGACAAAGGTCTTAAGAAAACCACTTTTGACATAAAAACTAGAAATCCCATTTTGACTAGTTCACTCAAACACTCGGGCCAGACATTATAAAACAGGGGTTTCAAAAAACCCCATAGAAAAAAATCACAAGGTTACAAATCAGGAGAGCGGGCCGGCCACCTCAAAGAATGATCGGAAAGTCCAAGGGCAGATGCATGTTTGCACGCAGAACGCCGTGGTGATCAAGGTTGAAAAAAAAATTGTTTACATATATAGTAAACAATTGAATATCATTATTTTTTATTTTAACTTTTTATGAGTAAAACCTCAAACTGTAATATTTAATTAAATGAAGACATTATGAGCGAAACTCAATCGAAAATCTGGAAACAGAAAAATCAGAAAAAGATATTTACACCTCTGGGACTCGAACCCAGGACCTCCCTATTTTCCGGGTTGGGCGCTCTTATCCACTAGGCTAGGTGTCGATATCCAATTCGGTCACTTTTAACTGTACCATACTTTGACTAAGAACCACCCACATTATCTTCATTTTTCTTAACGCATATTTTTATTGGCTGCCATCTTTATGAATGATTGCAAGATTCAACTCGAACTAAATGCAATCTAGATGGTGTCTGGATAAATTTTTATCCATTTTATTTAATGTGCGACATCTATTGACTCTTCTGCAAGTCTAGGATGAATATTATTATTTTTTATTTTAACTTTTTATGATTTAAACCTCAAACTGTAATATTTAATTAAATGAAGACATTATGAGCGAAACTCAATCGAAAATCTGGAAACAGAAAAATCAGAAAAAGATATTTACACCTCTGGGTAAGAGGTGTAAACTCGAGTCCCGGAGTTGTAAATATCTTTTTCTGATTTTTCTGTTTCCAGATTTTCGATTGAGTTTCGCTCATAATGTCTTCATTTAATTAAAAATTGAATATCAAATGGGAATAATTGATGACATCGTAATAATATTATTTTGAGTAGGTTACAAAAAAAAATCTAAGGGAAGCACTATTTGCCCTTTTTTCGAAGTAATCAAAATCACCAGTAAACAAAGGGATGAAAACTAAAGTAGTAGCAGAAGATCCCAAGTTCTAGTTCCAGTCATGCCAAGGACATATTTTTATTTTCTCAGCTTTTTTTCCAATCCTTCTTGTGGCACTATTAGTTTGGTAATACTGAGCATAACTCTTCGACTGTGTTATAAATCATGGTAAAAACTGACATGTGTTTCCAGTTTGTGTGCATGGGGGGAACACCCAACCGCATGGAGCAACTGATAAAGTTGGCCGTGGAGGAATTTGGGATAGAGCCGCCCACCGGCTGCGGATTCGTAGACCTCACTGCGGCCTCACACCGCTACTGCATGTATAAGGCGGGGCCCATCCTGTCCATTAACGTGAGTAAGCCATATCCACCAACATTTTTTCTTCACGAGTCTTCTGGTTAACTTTGGCCTCTGTGAATGTTCTCCCAATTTGCTGATTCTTGGCAGTTCTCACCCTTCTGAAGCCTAAACCTGCCTCTCGGTAACCTCTCCTTCTGCTATCAATTCAAAAACACAATTTTTTCATTGATTGTGCACCGAACGTTAATCTGATAGTTTGAATTAATTGACCGAGCCTTAGCGAAGTCCTGTTTTAACTCGTCTGTTTTTCATTTTGTCTATCTTGAAATTTATTTGTATGTTATTTCTGTTGATGGTGGCCGTTTTAAAGGTTCAGTAAAGATTCTTTTTTCAAATGTGAAATCATAGTGTTTATTTGGATTTTCTTATTTGCATTTTTTCAATATTACGTTAGGTTCCTATTGCCGGAAGAAAGTTTAAGAAAAGAACTATAGTCATAGAGATATGATTACGTTTCTGTGGACAAATTGAATAAGTAATTCCTTATTTGAAATTTAAAAAAATGTTACTTTAAATTTAACACAATTTATTTTTAAGTAGGTAGGTATTTAAGTACCTACTTACAAATCATATGATTTCAGAGGAAATATTGGTTTTTTTATAATGAAAAAATATACGAAACATACTTTTTGGAGCAAGGTCTACTGTTTCACAGAACTACTACTAGTTTGTTGAATTCCTCTCCACACAGCCTCTGCAGATTTTTCCACATTCATTAACTGTTTCATAGAAGGGTGTTATTATTTTTAGCATGGTATCGGAGTGACAACCCTAAGTGTGGTGCTCCAAGAGGTGATCAAGCTGCTCCAATATGCTGGAATCAAGGATCCTATCATCATCAGGGTCGGTACCAGCGGGGGCATCAACGTGGAGCCAGGAACTGTGGTCGTTTCTGATAAATGCTATGATGGGATGCTGAAAGAGGCTTACGATCTGGTGGGTTCTTTCTTTCGTTTTTTTTTACACTTAAAGGAATATTATGTTTAACTTTAGGCAAGGTGTTTCAGGGTAAAGATTGCCATGATGATAGATAACCTCCGGTAAGGGAGGGCACTGGAAGAGTAAAGGATTAACATATCCCGGCACTGGAGTTATGATAGGAACCATGATGTGTGGCAATGAGGCATGGAACTGGCAGAGAAAGGACTAAAGCAGACTCTTTTTTCTCTTCTTACCCCTGCGGATAAATGGAATAATACGTTTATTGTTTATATCGTGTTTAGAGATAAGTATTTGTTTTAGCCAATCCTGGGAAAAATGGTGTCCATGCCGGCAAAGTTGGATAAGCGGCTGTCCAATGAAGTGGCTTCCTTGGGAGAGAAAACAGACGATTTTAAGACAGTCAACGGAGGAACTGTGTGTGCCAATGATTTCTACAATGGTATGTGTTTTACAGTTGATTGAATTTTTCTTATCGTTGGAAATTGATTCGTGCAATATTATATCACATAATTTCATAAATCTGAATCTGAAAGGCTGGGCGTGTCGGTAATAAATTGATGAATTCCAGTTAGTATGAGATATATTTAAAAACACACATACATGCGTTGTCTTACAAATTATTTAAATAAAAACTTCAGGTCAACAAAAAAGTTTGCTGATGGCTTTATTAGCTGGCGGTAGGAATGATTCTGGGCCCTGATTCTAGGAATGATTGTATTTATCTAAGATTGTATTAATCCCTGCATTATCGACAGCTTTAGTACCATTTATAAGTAATCTCTTAAATTCTATCTAGAATAGTTGTAAATAATGATGAGTATTTTCAGGTCAGGGAAGATTGTATTAATCCCTGCATTATCAACAGCTTTAGTACCATTTATAAGTAATCTCTTAAATTCTATCTAGAATAGTTGTAAATAATGATGAGTATTTTCAGGTCAGGGAAGGGTGGATGGGCCATTCTGCCACTACACGGATGGAGACAAGATGGAGTTTCTCACAACTCTGAAGGAGATGGGAGTTAAGAATATAGAGATGGAGGCTACTTGTCTGGCGGCTTTAACCTACATGGCCGGAATCAAATCCGTCGATGTCTGTGTCACGTTTTTGGACAGGTTGAACGGTGACCAGGTTTGTTTTTTCCATCCCGTAATGTATGCACAATATAAAATATATGTCCATGTCCATAGATGTTAAAGGTAAAATGAAGATTTCCAATAATTGCGAATTCGCTTCAAGACTTACATAGTATGTGTTATAATGTTTATATTTCAAAATAACCTTGACTCTGTGCGGAATCGGGCAGTCTGTTTGATAGATTTTCTTATCTTAACCAGCGGATTGCAATCTTTAGAGCACAGGCGTCAGGTCGCTGACAACCTCTTTGGTTAAGGGGCAAGGCCCTTGACTAGCAATTCAGAGGTCACGGGTTCAAATCCCGGCATGCACAAGTAAATTTTATTTGATTTATTTATTTGAATTGGTGTTATTTCATACTACTTACCAAAATACGGAGCTTCAAAGAAAAACATTTTTAAAAAATTACAGAAAACTACCATAAAAACACAGAATTTATCAAATTAAAGGTTTATTATAAAACTGCAATTGAAAACAAGAAATGTTTTGTACCCTAATTAAATATTTACATTCAAATTAGTTGGGCATCCATAAATTCTTGCAGAAAAATATGTTACTCAAAAAACAGAAAAATTAGACCTTCGATCTTTTGGTTTTTATTATACTTACAGTAAACTTGGATTTTTAGGTAAGACCTAGGAATTTACGAAAAACCAGATCTACATAACCTTTCGCAGAGTAAACCTCCCTTTGATTATGTACATAAAGTACTTTTAATTATCTATTTTCAGGTAACTACTCCAAAGGAAACACTCTTGGAATGGCAGGAGAGGCCGATGGTCATTGTGTTCCGATACATCAAGCGATACCTACAGAGCATTGGAAGGTTCCCTTATGGAAAATGCTGAAAAATTAATAATTGGACCCATAAATTTATTCATAAATACATCAGTTTTTTGAAGCAAGGAATAAGAAATACCTGAAATACATACATTTTTAAATCAAACTTTTTTGATGGTTTAAAAATTTAAATATTATATTTTGTAACCAAACTCACTAACCGATTCTGTTCCAAAGCCATCCAGCGGGTTTACAAAACCAGAAGGGTGATTCTGTATGTTTTGTGTCACCTTTTGCATTAAGTCAGCGTTACGAGACAATTAAGAGAAAAGGGCGAAATCTGTCGTACATCAGAAGGCGTCCATCGTGCATTATCATTTGACAAATTTTCTGTGATTTTCTATGCCTTTCAATGGCTTGTCTAAGCCTGTTGTGCATTGAATGGATTAAATACATACTTAGAAAACAAATTATTATTTATTAATTTTTTAAACTACTTATATAATAGGCTACTTATTTAAAGTTCATAAATGACCATCCGTTTGTCGAATTATTTTGATGTTTGTACGCGATGACATCGATTTGCAAATTTTCCCTTGACTCGCGTCTTATCGAGGATTACGCGGCAAATGTGACGTCATCTCTGGCGTTAGGGTAACTACTTTAAGAGTTAAGAGTTGGTATCAAACACAAGCTTAGTATTTATATAGAACATCGCAATTAAGAAAACTGTCAAAATGTGTCATATATGGCCGATTTAACATGTGTTACACTGTCGCAAAAGTTACAGGATCACCCTTCTGCTGTTAAATGTTTGCATATATTTTTTATATGAAATTTTTGTCTTGCCAGTTAGTAATTGTTAACAACTGTGATGTAGGTACTGATAAAGTATAGTGCATGGTTGAAAAAAGTATTTTTATATTTTTTTACAGTTTGCATTAAAAGATGTTATTTTACCAATTTACTAATCTATCTATTATTAACATCTATCCAGCCCGCTACCTTATAAAAACCAAAATATGTACAAAATTTATTCAATAAGTAACTCCAGTCCAATTTTTTAAATTTTTTTAAAATGAATTTTCTAACTTAAATAACTGCATACCTTCTAACTTAAATAACTGCATATTTATTTTTACTAGTGGTCGCCCAATGGTCGAAATTCGACCATAATTGTAACGTTTTTTTATGTTTGACATTTAGTAAGACCATAGACAAATAATATTAAAGACAAACAATAGTACCCTTTACACACAGAGTTCGGAGCGGGACGTGCCCCGCGCCACTTCAGGCCGCCGCGCAGAAAAGTCTCACAGTGAACTACGCTGTAAACCGTTATCTTACTTTCGGTCTTTACTTTTCTGCGCGGCGGCCTGAAGTGGCGCGGGGCATGTCCCGCGCCGAACTCTGTGTGTAAAGGGTACTAATATTAATCTATTCTCAATTTGACCATAGACTCAATAAACAATAGAGTAAAGACGCGAGTGGGTGTGTCAAATACATGGTAGTGTGTGTAATGTTTTTGTTATTGATTTAATCTATTTTTATGCATAATTTAAAAAAAATATTAGCATTCTGCACTCCTCCTCTATATAAACTATAAGTGTGCGAAATTTCATACTCCTCCGTCCGCGCAATTTTCGTAAAAAGGGGTATATATATTAATACGTGAAGCCAAAACTTTGGCTTAATATATTGATTTTTATAGTTAGTTTTAATAGTTAAAATGGACTTTTTAATATTTTTTTTAAAACTCTACGTTAAATATTATTTAAATACAACTTATATATTCAGAATCAGCGTTTATTGGTCTATCTGAACATATTTTTTTAAAGCCATAATATTTTTCTCTGGAGTTCCTTATTGTAATAAGAGTAAAAAGTAAATAAAAAAATATTTTTATTTAATCCATAGGAAGTAGATGAACTTAATTAAAAAAATAAAATAAAACTTGCTAGGAAAAATCTTTTCTAAAGAGTAAAAAAGCATTCAACATTTAGACAATGTTATCAGATAAACACGCCAGAGGAAAGTAAAAGCCATTGGGGTTTATAATAAAATTATTAATAAAACAATAATTTCTATTGCATAATTTGAGTCATATTTTTTAAATCTTTATTATACAATGACGGTCTCCATGGTAGAGAGATAAGACTCTCGACTAACAAGCCAGATGTTCAGGGTTCAAACCCCGGCGTGTGCAAGTATTATTTATTTTTTCGGTTTGTATTATTTCATTCATTTAAAATAATATATAGTGTTGCCAGTCCAGAGTGGAAGATAGCATTGCCCTTCAAAATCATCATAAGATCACCATTCAAAATTGAAACGTTACTTGAAATGGCTTTAGCCGTGTTAGATGACCAGATGTGAATAGCCAGGTACTTACCCCCTTCCTCTAGCCCATTTCCTTCCCCTCCCCGCTATCTTCAGCTTCACAACATACCACAAATGGGGTATGCCGTAGTCTCACCGGCATGAGACGGTTGGGAGCAGTTGGGACACTTGTACGGTTTCACATAAAAAAAAGACATAAAAATAAATCCACCAGATGGCACCTTCCGGATTCCTATTTTATTTTATTTTTACATTGTACCTCCAAACAGGAGGCCTAGAGGAAAATAATTTTCCTTTGTCCGTCATCTTTGGAGATGCCGCTTAAAGGGTCTTTAAGGAAAGGAAGGAGAGTAGACTCTGGGAAGGAAAAAGGTATGAGGGGTGGGGGGTTCTGGGGTTCACTGCGCCCAGGAGTGACAAACGTTTGAATCCATCCCTCTAATGCAGTGCAAGATAATGGGTCAAGAGATCCGGCAGTCTCCCTTAACTGGCTTCTCCCGATCCGGCCCACTACGCTGTTGGTAGGCAGATCCATCCGCCGCCAAGGCCTGGACAAACCTCACTATAAACCCGGTCACCCCTGCCAATTTATCAAATGAAAGAAACCGCTTGGGTGACCTGTAGCAGAGGTATTGGTATTCAGGGCGACGGTTCCTACATTCGCCACCTAAATTGACAGTAAATGAAAGATCATAATATATATTTTGCGATTTTTATTAAATGCATATCTCAATAAAAGAATTTAAAGAATCATAACATATGAGCACCATTTTTTAACAATAATTTCAAAATATTTACACAAAATGGAAACATTCAATACTTATAATTAATTACAAAAGATGTTGTTAATTTTACAATATATTTAATAATTTAATGATAAACACACAGACTTGTGAATGGAAGAAATATTAAAAAGTGATAATTGATTGAATCAAATTTATGATTAAGAATACAAATATGTCATCAATAAATAAACATATATTATTTTATAAAATGTGTAATAATATTATGTATGTTAGTGAATGGAATGGTGAATAATACAAAAAACAAAAAAAAACAATATATTATTTTAAATGTTATTTAATAAGTATTACAGGAATTACAAATATTACACTTCATTTTTTGTTGACTTGAAATTTGTGATTATAAAATAATAAACGAAGATTAAATTATTGATGATTTATTTAGTGATTTTTGAATAAACAAAACATTTTCATCGATAATATTGATATATTTTTGAATTTTACGATAAATTTCCTAAGATGTATATTTTTTCCAAACGTTTTAATAATATAAATATTTAACAATTTCTATTATTGGCAACACTTTACAGGATTGTATGATTAATTTTTTACATGCGGCATTTCAAAAGTTACAATAATTTCTACTAAAAAAAAATTTGGTGTTCTTTTTGGGGATTAACACGTAAGTATAGAAACACTGTTTTACTAACTATTCCAAAATACTTCACTGGCTAATATGAAAGTGGAAAACTGTAAGTACTTGATTATTAATTATTTGTGAAAATATATTTGACTTTTTTAAGTTTGATGTTTCGATAAAATATTTAATTTAACATTTGCGTGTTATTGAATAATCGTCTACAAGAAACTGGGTATAAAATCTATGGTTTCGCTAAAAAAAGTAAATGATCAAGATTTTTTTTGATTCATATCGAAAATATTACTATTTATTTATTGATCTTTTAGTTATTTTCAACCACCATTATTTACCATAGATTATTAACTATTTGAAAAATTAATTAAATAAATAATATTTTTACGAATGGCTCATTCTATATGGCTCTAAAGAACAAACTGGAATGTATAAATACACACTCACTCAATGGTTTTCAAAATTTTTTGTAATATATTACATAAAATTTTTGTAATTATTTATAAATAATACATGAAACTTTATATGTGGTGTCTGGAAACTAGTGGTACATACATATAACAAACTGTTGAATCTACACCACATTTGGAGCCGATTTTGTGGTAGGTATGTACATAAAACTTTTTTGATTTGATCTTTTGTTTTTGAGTAAATCGATACCAAAGTTGTCATTTATTAGGTTAAATTTGAAAAAAATCGTTCACTGCGTGGTTACGACTAATTTTTAATTTTTTTTTTTTAAATAAAAAATTCATCATAAAAAGAGTGCATTGTGCTGATAAAGTTAAGAAAGATAATCTATAAGGGGACAGTACAAATCAAATATTAGAATAGAAATTAAATTAGAATAGAAGAAGACATGGTCAAGAGTCTCCTCCTCCACACTGCACTAGCAATCGAGGACTCGGATTTTAAACAAATGAGCTGCATTAGAGCTATGACCAATTCTCATTCTCGAAATGCAGGAAATAAATCTTTTGGATTTTTTTTTTGCTGTGGAACTTGGAATATGATTTCGAATTCCAGCGTAGAAAGATCCAGTTCGGGTTTTCATATAGGAATGAGACATATTGGATTTAAGAACAGAGAGGACGCCAGAGATAGTAGAGATTCTAAAATCTAAAGGATTAGAATTAGAGATTGTTCCAAGTTTAGAGAATCAGCTTTCTCATTACCCTCGATTCCTAGATGGCCAGAGATGGGATGGGATGGCCAAACCAATATTGTCTCAAACTTTGAAAAGTGTAGAAAATTAAGAATGTTTTCTATCAATTTTTTATTGTCTTTTAAAATGCATGAAGCATATATTTGGCTTCGAAAGTTTTTTTTTTGACTCTTTGGTTGCTGAAAAAGTTAAAAAAAAAAGGTTTTTGGGTCCTCTTTGTGGTCTAGATTCACCAGTGTACAACTTACTGGTTATGTTAAGTTTGCGGACACCATGTATTATACATAATGTTATTGTGAAATTTAAAAAATATATCTAAACATTATAGTAAAAATATGATTTTTTTATAAAGTTGTGTCAAAAATTGTAATTTTGACTCTCCGGGTAAGAGAGCCTAAGAGGTAAGTAAGGGATCTTTGTAATGATCTATCTAATAATAAGCCATTCAAATTATATATATTTTTGGGAAATAGCATTAACCTATCTTTGCTTGAAGTGATCGGGGATACACAAAATTTGATCAAAAGACAATCACAACATTCAAAATCAGAGGAAATTAGTACGATGACTTTATCAGATAACATATTTTATAAACTATGGTACTCTTAGATATGTATTTATAGTGTAAACTGCCCTGAAACAGTTGAATAGGTGTACCAGAAAGAATTGTTTAGCAAGCAATAATCAATATTAATTTGAAAATTATTTTTAAGATTTAAAAGCTAGCAAGGCGAAGCATATTTTATAATTTGATTAATATTTATTGTACCACTGCATTTTAACTTTTTTTTTGGTTTCGAATTTAGGCTCCGTATGGGAGGGCCTGATGCCTCCCAAGGGTCGGTGTATTTTTGGGGATGCAGTGTGTAGCGCTGTTTTTAAAAATGCTATTTTTTCAGAGCACATTCCTTTTAAATTCTGATCCATATTAGATCAGGAACTGATCATGGAACGGATTGGCAGTTTTTGTACACAGTCGAGAGTTTTTTTCAGTCTAGGGGATCCAGAGTAGAGATGGCTACCAAACTCAACAGTGGGGTACATTTGCAACATTTTTTAAAGGGTCAGCAAGTATTTAATGTTCCTCTATTGACAGTTTCACAATAATGATTGCAAAAAATATATATGCATTTTTTTATATCAAACAAATATACATTTCCTTCTGTATTAAATAATAATTCTTTCGGACGCAATGATTGATTACTTCAGTCGTATTGGTGTTGAAAATTTTTATATTATCTCTCACATTTCATTCTTAAAATAAAAGGTAACAAAATTATTTGGTTTAAATTAAAAGCTAAAAAAAAATCAAAGAAACATTATTTTTGAATAAAATTGATAGGGTTTGTCAATTTATGTAAATTTTATATTAATTAAAAAATTAAGTAATTTATTTAGCTTGAGATTCGTAAACAAAAATACACCCTTTTAGTTTCATTCAGTTTCTTTTAGTTTTTCAATATATTGACATTCTCCTGTTTTAGTTTCATTCAATTTCTTTTAGTTTTACAATTTATTGACACTCTCCTCTTTTCTCCTCATTCAGTTTCTTTTAGTTTTCCAATTTGTTGACATTCTCCTGTTTTAGTTTCATTCAATTTCTTTTGGTTTTCCAATTTATTGACACTCTCCTCTTTAAGTTTCATTCAGATTCTTTCAGTTTTTCAATTTATTGACATTATCCTCTTTTTTAAAGAAAGCTTTAACATTAACATATCTTGAGCGTTAAAGTTAAAGAAATGAAAGTAAAAATGTTGAAATAAAAACATGAAAATCTAGAAAAATGTATTTACTTCAGGGTAGTAGAGTTGCAATGTCATATTTTTAACGATTTTTAACTGGTCGAACATGGAGCTAATTTTGTTTGATCTCAATAATATGAAGAGGTTTAATGGTCAAAGTCTTGAAGAACTAAAAAAAATTAACAACTTAATTTTTTTGTAAAGTACTTCCTAACCTCAAAAAGATGAGAAACCTTGGCTTAGATCTTAGAAATAATCTTAGTGTGGAGGGACATTGGTTGATTAGAGAATTCTCAGAGACTAATGCATTATCTATGCGAGATGTTAAGAGACATAACTGATTTCCTTTAGCCAGTGATTATTCCTGATATCATTTGTAGGATAAAATGTTAATATAATTTTGGTCTCTGGTGATATTTTTTGTTGTTTTTGTTTGACCACTTTGCCGAGTAACTGCTCAAACCTCGACCCTGACCCTGACCCTGACTTTCCACTATCTCCTGATTTTTTAATGTTTTTAGTTGAAAAAAAAAAGTGTAACAAGAGACCGAACGTCTGAATTTTTTACACAATATAATCTCAGAAGTCACTGGTTAAAGTAAGTCTGGTATGTCTTTCAACAAAAGATATTAAAATATAAGAGATGTGCTATCGGCAGTTTTTATTGGGTGGAACTGTTTCCTGGTGTCGCCGATATTGTTAACCAATATTCCAATAACCAATTAAAAAAATCAACTAAATGAAGGAATTCTTTTCGTATCCAAACTATACTCATTAGACAGTAATCCGCTGATGGTCGGGCGGCCATCATAGCATATCTCTTTTATTTCAATATCTTTGCTTTCAACACTTTGTAAAGGGTCCGATTTATAGCAAATTTTGAAATTTTAACCAATTATAGTTTTTAAAGGAGGGCTTCAAATATAGGGGGAAATGTTTGGATAGCTAAATGTTAATTACATAATATTTAAAATGTGACAAAATTAAATATAAATAATACAAAACGCATCTTATTCTACAATCTTACTAGAAATTAAATAAAGGTACAAGTGACTGTCATGTTAATGGCTAAATACATGTTTTGAAGAATAATGTAATAATTAAGCCACATTAATTCCTTACATAAAATAACAGAAATATGTATAAATATTTTGTGCTAAATAGGTACATGAAGAAAAATCAATAAATGCTTTGAAATATAAATTTTTAACACACTCATATAATCGCTAAGCATTGAAAACATTGAATTAAAAAAATGCACGTTTTGTTTTAATAACACATCGATATATATATTTAATAGTAAATTGACTTCTTATTGACAAAAACATTAAAAAGGAAGTAAAAATTAATTTATTACATTCAGCCTGAATTTATACAAAGTTTTAATCTTACCTCCGCGTACAGAATTACATTTCAGGGAGAAACTGAAAACATAATTTTTCTTTCTAATTTCAATAAAACTGTATTATATATTGATCACCAAACTGTCTTTTTGAAATTTCTTCATAATAAAACATTGTAGCTTAGCAGATTTAGTTGAAGGAAGGGGTGTTTCGAACAAACCAGTGCTTGTGACAGTTTTATTTCATTTGAAAATCCATCACCGAATTGACCAAAGTGTTACTGTTGCTTGTGAAATTATTACCACATATATTTAAATGTTTATATTGACTCTTTTCTGGGTTATTGTGTCTGATTTATGCATTGTTCGCTGAAAAAATGCATAAAAACCTTAGAAGTATTGTAGGCGGGAAAACCAAAAAGATTTTAACAAAGTTGACTAAATTTGTTCCTTATTTCAAAGTTAACCTTTAAAATAATTTTAGGTTATTTGGGGTAAATTGACACTTGTTGTAGAAGAGCTTGTGATTTTAATATACATAGTACGAAACTTGGTCACAAGTGATCAGCGTCTTCTATGAAAAAAAAAATTGGTTGTCTGTAAAGTCGGTTTACGGATGATAATTTTACATAATAACATTATATAATAACGATGGAGTGGAAGAGAGATAGCTGAGTCACAAGCCGAACGCTTGTTCCGCGCTCTCGCTTACACACTCGGCTCAGGCGGAAGGTGACAATGAGTCATGCTTTTTCGTGGGTGCAGCCGGCGTTCATCGATTTATAAGACGTTATTACGTCAAAAAATCATGAGCGAGGCTTGTGAACTGTACAGTAATTAAAATGCGCAGCTGTTAAAGTGAAAAGGTTTCCAAAACTTAACAATCAATATCTTCACCTCCTAGATTGCTGCGCTCTTTATAATACATATACACGAAATTAATTATGCAAGTATATACAGATTCCGTGACAGTTATCCTTCGAAAGTTATATTTGTTGTGCTGTAATTAAAAACAAGCCCACAACCTTCTAAAAGTCAAATGTTTTGCAGGGTCCACTGCTAGATTTTCTGAAATACCTAAGACACCAATTAGCATCACATCAACCTGATGTATACTAAATCATTTGCTTCCTTCACCGTTGAATAAATTAATGTGCTTTAATGTCTATTGCAAGTCTCGTAAAAAAATGCCACATTGAAATTCCTGCACCATAAAACAATTTAACTAAATGGCCATCCTCACTATGTGGACTTGTGAAAGTGTTACAAAATATGAAATTCAATCGAAGATCTCAGCTACAAGTCGCAAAAAAATCAAAAATCACTGTTTTAAATCAGCACCGTTACTCTAAAAAAATACATTTTTCTATTGACAAATTCATTGGCTAGTTGAACACGGGACTAGTACCGCCATCTAGTGACGTTATTAAAAAGTTAAAAACCTATCTCCAAATTAGTGTATCACGAAAGTACTTTCCCTCACTCTATTCATATCAAATTTTCGCAAACTACCTTTTGATGAACATCTTCATTCAGTCAGCTCTTCGAGATAACTGGAAAATGTTAATAAATATAAACCCCCTTACTAATTTTTTAAATTTTGCACAAATGAAACAAATTTATTAGCAAAGTCCAAACAAAGTCTTTAGAAAATATATTAGAAAATGAAAATCAATAGAAGAATGTATTTATTTTAGGATAGCAGATCCGCAATTAAGATTTTTTGTGATTTATGGCTTAGATCGTTTGAATCTTAGATTACGCAACACTATTACAATAATTTGATTGCTAGTTTTGTATTGATGTGATTTTCATGGATGTTTTTTACGCAGTTTCTCTTGAATGTCAGTGACTAAAATGTTGTGACATTTCAAGAGCGCAGAGAGGACGTTTAGTATTTTGGTAGTCAACAAGGGAGATGTTGTGCTTATTGCCTTTGCTTTCGTATTAGTGACACAACATTCAATAAAAAGTTCATATTTCTTTACTTCCAGTTCAAAAGGTGATAAGTTCCCCACGAGACTTACGGGATTTAAATAGCAACGCTGAAAAGAAAGAAAAAGGATTAATTTCTGTACTGAAAGTTAAAGTTGTGTCTTTGACTGTTAGGCAGACCCTAAAGAAAGAGGACAGCATGCAATCATGTTGGAGCAAAACATGCCGAAGACTCCGTACGAGTCCATGACCACTCCGCCCTGGGAACCATTTACTGGATAACCAACAGCTCTGTCATAGATCACCCTAACTGATTTGCTACGTTTGGTGGCTTGTCAGGGATGCCCGCGTTCATGGGGTGGGTTTGTCCCGGTATTCATCTGCCCACAAATTGCGTGGCAGGTCAGATTGGGAAAGGCCGGTTGAGGAAGACCTTTTGACATCTTCTTACACTGCAATGAGAGGAGCGGATTCATACACCCATCACTCCTGGACACACTGACCCCCAGCTTCCTACCCACCCTTCATATCCTTTACCTTCTCAGAACTTCCCCTCTTTCCTATCTTTAAAAAAACCCTCCATACAGTACCCTTAAAGATGACATAGACCCCGAGGACAATTATTTTCCTTGAGGTCTCCTGAGTGAAGTTATGTAAAAAAAAAAAAAATTATATGAAAGTTGTTTGCTAAAAATCTCTATGGTAAAGTGCATTGACCAAAATTGAACAGTCAGAAAATTTCAACCTTTCCCTTTTCCTGCCCACGCTCATTTCCTTCAGCCTCACAATATTTCTCATATTGAGGCAGGCTGTTTGGATTCTTGTGCTATTACATAAAACATCACACTTCCTGCGTAAATTTTTCTTGTCTTATCTACTACAAACAATATATACTAGAATAAAAAAAGCACGCAGTAAAAATTCAGTATAGCAAAATAGCTTCACGAAAAACATTTTTGATATGGCAACTTCAAAATCTAAATTACAATATTTTAAGTTAAAAAACACCAATAAGCCGATGTTTCTTTTATTTCAAAAGCTTTGGCGAAGATAAATATTGACTTTTGAACGAATAAGAAAGTATTTTGTAGTCAGCAAAGCAAAACAGGAAATTCAATAACAATAACACAATACCTAATATTACCTACATTATAAGCTCTCGAAATTGACACTGTGACAGATAATTAATTATAAAAGACCTAAAACACTGAGACACAATAACCCAGAAACCAATAATAAAGTGAATAGCGGAACCCGATTATTTCGGCCATGTTGTTTTGCAGAAATTCAAATGTAAAATTGTCGTCAAATGGCCATCAAGGCCATTTTTTTTTTTTTTTTTTTGACATTTGAAAGGCCCCCGAAACGTCGATACTAATTCCATTTCAGCTCTCTATCAAATTATAATAAGCTGATAAGCTTAACAACACCATAGTTGTCCTCTTCTGCTGATCACAATTTCTTCAAAAGCTGAAACGGACTTAGAATCGGCATTTAACGGGAAACTTTCAACTCTCAAAAAAACAAAATGGCCACATTGATATATTATATATATGAATTGCCATTGTGACAAATGAATTTCTGTAAAATAACTGGTCCAGTTTCGTCCGCTGTTGTATTTTGTTGTTTTACAGTTGATTTTTAATTTTTGGTATCGTATTGTAATAAGTTACACAGCAAAAATCCTTATTTTCATATCCTATCTAAACAAATACATCAAGGTTCATAGTTCCATTTCTTTCACTCTGTTCCGTAATTGATTGATTTTCTTTTTGAACTCAACGCTTTTCCTGTAAACGCTGGAACGTGCTCCCTTGAACCTAACTTTGGCTTTCGGTCAGGTTTCTTCCCCTTCTTCCAGCGTAGGTTATGTGACTTTGTGTTTTTTCCTCACTTCTCTTCTTGGATCGTGGTTTGCGTGAGTTTTCAATTCTCGGAAATCAAGCTGGAGAGAAATACAATTAGTACATTCTATTTTAAGGTTATGTTAAACAATCTATTTTAAGGTTATGTTGGCATGTTTCGACAAGTTCATGACTTTTTTGAATACTGGCAAACAGAGAACCATCCCGATAATATTAGGCCTCCTTGTTCTTTCAAAATGGTGAATGAATATGGGTGGTCAATTTTAGAAATGTATGTTTTTTGTTACGGGAAAATATTACTTACTAAATTGGGGGAATGACTGAAGAGGACTGATCCTTCCTAAGGATATTTTTAGGCCCTAAATATTTTTATAAGTCCTTGCATTTAAAACAATGGCCTGGATTATCATAAACCATTTTAAGAAATGTTGAACATGACTGTGAATTGCGAAATGCGATGATTAAATAATTAAGGTTAACAGAACATAATAATTTACTGCCATTAGGTTAGGTAACAATGTAGGCAGGTAATTATGTGGGTATTGACTTACCAATTCTTCATCGTCAGGCACCCTGGAGAGCAGATCGAGCACTTCATTATTGGGTATCGTATGCGGCCGTAATATTTTACGAGCAAATTTATTAATACCTGAAATTCCATTAAAAATCATGATTTAGTTGTTATACCAAATAAGTAAAAAGTGTGACGTAACCATAGTTATTAAGCAATGGACAAATGTTTGTTTTTAGAATATATACGCCAATTGGCGCCACAACCCTTGGGCCATATTACAATATTTGGAGACAACAAAAGCTTTTCATCGCTAACTCTGTCGGGACCTTAGAATGGAAGCCTTTTTAAAAACGAGTTCACATTAAAAATATAAAAGCATGTTGCCTACTGTATGCTGATGATGTAGTGCTTTTTTCTAAAATATGGAAGTTCTACAACAGTCTATCATGTCTGGGATAAGTTACTGAGCCTTCTGATTGATGTTGGGAGACCAATGCGTCAAACACTGTGGATTTTGTGAAACCAGTTATCAATGTTATATTAGCAGAGGGTAGAGTAATAAGGAATAAGACTCACCCCATAACATGAGAAGGAATCTCACTGGAATCAGGAACAGCACAATGCCAGCTGCAAATAGCATTAAAATAGCCAACCAGCTCAGGTATGGCACTGTAAAGTTGAACAGACTGAAAAGTAAAGGAAACAGAAGATTGAAGATATTGCATATCACAACATAAATTTGTAACACTTGGTCCATCAAGCTGTTCGCCATTATTCATTGGTAAAGCAGTTTTCTACATTTCTTATCTTTTTATTTTATCTGTTACGACGTTATGTATGCCTTGTAGAAATCTCAAAAGTGGTAAGCTAAAGACAAGGCAATTGTATTTGTCTTCGATTTTGTAGTTTTAGAACGCAACTGCCACGCGATAAGGTTGTGTCTTACTAGAAAGTAATTTGCATTTAAAAAGCTCTAAAAAGCCCTCGTGTGTGATGAGAAAAGTTTCCTTTAGACGGCAAACACTAGTAAAAGCCTAGGAATAACATTTCAATCGCAAATACATGCAAATTTTTTATTATTATTAAAAATACAATTATTTCAATTGTTTCCGGAAGATTTATGGTGCAATTAGAGAAAGTGAGATAGCAAACAATTAAGTATAAGAAGGACAACCTCTGGCGGTAGGTCGTGTCATACAGCATTCCGTATTCGTCTTGGATTAAGTGAGTAAGCATATCATGGCATCTCAGTCACTCCTGTGTAGAATGTAATATTCGGCGCAATAAGAAAATGCCGGCCGGTCCTATATCTACATTGTTCTTACACACTTTCTTTGAATGTCTATCTTTATCATACATGAATAATTTTTGAATTAAGAATTTACTGAAAACGCAAGAGTGTTTCTTACTTACATTCCGTCTTGAGTTTGTGAGACAATGGCGAGTCTATATATTATAACGTCTGTTTATTAGGTACTAATGTTACGTACATAGAGGCTTGTCTGTGCAGGAAGCCCATTCCCCAAAATATTCCAATCATCATTTTCTATGCAATAACAAGCACTGTTGGGATAATGAGTTCTATAGATTCTTTCTAGAGCTAGAATCTATTGAAAATAACCCATAACCCACTGTCTCCGAACAGAGTTGTGTCACATAGAACCTAACTTAATGTGATTGTGTTTAATTCGTAGAAATCTATTTAATTTAATCTCAATGTGGCATAACTATAGTTTGATGATGGGCTTTAATGCCGAAACAGCTGTCACAATAATAAAAATTAAAATAGGTAAGTACTTTAATTCGTTAATTTAAAAAAAAAACCAAGAACCATGTTTTCCAAGGGACATTATCAATTACAAGTCTCAAACTAATTTGTGCCGGAAAGTATTTTTAAATTGTTTCAGTTGTAGAATAAGTTATTTTGACTTACTTCTTCACTTCCTCTCCCAAAGAAGCCATGTAACCAATGGAGTTCTGTACACTTTGTGTGACTTCTTGAATTGCTTGAAGTCTTTCCTTCAGAGATTTCTTCTCCTCCTAAAAAATATAATAAGTTTTCACTAGTTTATTAGTCGGACTATGTCAAGAATCAGAATGAATTGATGTATGAATGTGAATGAAACAAGGAGTGTGTGCCAAGACCGAGTTGTTTGGAGGTCTTTCCTCTCTGCCTACCCCAATGGTGTGATGGTTAGTAAGTTTTAAAAAAAAAATCATTTCTGGTTTTCATCCTTCAAGGGTTCTAGGCCGTCATTTAAAATTACGTTGACCGGAACCAACTCTGAACCACCTCAGAAAAGTCATTAAGAGTTATGAAAAAAAAAAAAAATAGGTTATGTTAGGTTAGGATTATGTGCTATTTTTAAATTATTTTCTTCATAGCTTTTAATGACTTTTCGAAGAGGTGTTGAGTTGACTTTGGCATGTTCTCAGTGGCATGGAACCTAAAATTACAGAAAGGTGAATTTATATATTAATTTTATTTAAATGTGAACATTTCAGAATTACATGGAAGATTGGAGTCGAGTTCAGGACTTAGAAGAGGTGAGATGTTGAATGGAGGTGAGGCAATTTTAGATAACGCTCGATAGAAGAGAGGATATTTATTTTGAGAGAGATAACCAAAAAATATGTGATCTAAAGTTCGCACATCTATACCACAGAATGTAGGAACTGGGGTGTCTAGGGCTTGAATTTTAAAAAGGTGAGAAGGAACGGAACAATGTCCAATTCTCGTTCGAATAAGTGAGGAAATTTCTTTTTTTGGAAAAATGGGGGAATTGTTGAAACCACGGTTTTGATGGGATAGTCCTTTGTATTGAGGCGTAGCAGGCCCTCTTGGTTTCGCACATTGTTAACAGGATGGCCACAAAACACAGATCTCAAAATTTGCTCAAATTGCAAGTTTTTGCATCAGCAGGATTTAAACAAATCAGCAGGATTTATTTTAGGTGGACAAAACGAACAACCTTGTCTTGTTCTGGATCATCATCGTCTTCCTCAGCCAAGAGCTCTTCATCATCAATTGGTTGTTGTAAATAACTACTTCCTCCTGAAATATAAGAAACCAATATGTTATTGAAGTGAAAACTTCTTTAAAAGAGAGAAACACGTACATCTATAGCACAGGTTCTCAAAAAGGGGGATAAAGCCCCCTTAGACCTTCAGGAGCGGTAGATCCCATTAGGGGCCATCCATCCACAAAAATATTTTTCCTATCCCATTACGCCCCCCTCTGTTGTGGCAATTTTAACCCTGTTGTGTTATCCCATTACACCCCCTGCATCGTGAAGAGTCAGGGGGCGCTAGAAATAATGTTCTCAAAGTGGGCGGTGGACAAAAAAAGGTTGAGAATCTATGATCTATAGGATTTAGCCTGCGAGCGAATGAGCTAGACTAATCGGTCTCCTCTTTGTGCAGTGCTTCGTAGCACTCTTGTCTACTTTAGTTTTCTGAAAGTTTCACTTCTACGGTGTGTGAATTGCAAACAAATGTTTTTGTTTTTGTTTCCGAGGCAGCGTCATATAATTACCAGATAGCAAAGTCATATAATTACCTAATGAAAATCTTAACCTAGAAGTTACTCAAAACAAGGACAATAGATTTATATTTATTTTATTTTACAAAGTACTTTTTGCTTTTCCATTGGCATTGACAGAATAAAAAATACATACCAGTAAGCCAGATAACTAGCCAGTTTCTTCCCAACAGCAGCAGCAGTGCAAATGGAGCCATCCACGGCTCAAAATAATAGCACGCCGCAATCCAGCCCAGGAGTGCTACAAAAGACCGTAACCTCGACTCCCATTCAAAACAAGCCCTGGAAATAAATTATTTTCATTTTAATGGGTTGATGCATCAAGTTCGCTGGGCAGGGCATGTAGCAAGAATGGAAGAAAGCCGACCACCAAAGGTCTCAAATACTTAGGTAAGTGGCTTTGGTAGAGGCAAACAATGCAGCCTTAGTTACGAGTTATAAGAAGCTAAATAAAAACAGCAGATATCAGGCTGGAGTGGAAGCTTTTTTAGAGAACCCTCCAAAAAGCGTACCACCGATAATGCACTTAATCCACCGATAATGCACCGATTACGCTTGTGCAACATAATGAATAATAGCAAATTTTTATTGAAGAAGAAGATAATACTAAAACATAAATCTAAATGAAAATATGAAAAAGAACAAAACACAGAAAAATAAAAAGGTAACGGTCACAGCTGAGACAAAACTTTTAGAAATAGGTCATTAGGTGTTCCATATAAATAAAATCGGTTTTGTTTATTTGAGACACTATCTAGGTTCTTTGAACTTTGTGATCATTTAAAAAGGTAGCTGAAAAAAATAGGAAAAAATTAGTCAGATAAAATATTGTAATTCTGAATTTGAAATATGAGATTGACAAAAATGACGAAAAAATAAGGGGTCTCAATGGCCAAGTTTGTCTCTCGCTTGTCCCGGTAAGACAAGAGACCCTGGGTTCGTGCCCCAGTTGCGAATGTTACCTTTTTATTTTCCTGTGTCTTGTTCTTTTTCTATTATCTATTATCTTCTTTTTCAATGATATATTACATTGGGTGACCGGACAACTCGGAATGAAACCAACTCAGAACCATCTCATAAAAGTCATTTAGAGTGATACAAAAAATATATAAAAAATTGGTTAAATAGGTTACGTTGAGTTAGGGTTATCGGCTAATTTAAAATAATTTTTTTCATACTTTTAATGACTTTTCAAGGAGGTGTTGAGTTGACTTTATTCTCAGTTGGCATGGAACCATTACATTGATGGGAATAAACTACAAAAGTTATTACATATAAAAGAGAGTTATGCTAATAAAAATTGAAAAGCAAATAAACTTACTGTAATATTTTTCCTATTTCAATGAACCACATGATGATGGACTTCAGTCTTATGACATTCCGGAGGAACACCTGTCTTTTGAACTTTATCTCTGTGTGCATGTATTTGTTTTCCCGCGGGTTTAATGTTCTGACAGTTGCCTTAATCTGGAAAAGAAAGTTTCAAACGTTTTAACATTAATAAAAAATTAAATAAACTGACAACAAATTGATGCACTGCGCATCATGTAAGTTCTTATGAAAACATTGAACTAATTTTGAATTGCTTTGATGTTGAAAATTTGAAATGGCGCTAATCGTTGAATGAAATCTGACTGGGGTTTAAACGGCAAGAACTGAGTAATTTTGTCATAAATATCGGGAAGAATTGAAATTCATATTATAAAATTATATTATACTTCGTTGGACGTCCTACAGTCCTAACTAATATCATTTTTTAAATCTTTTTTATGCTAAAGATAGAGTGAAACAATACTGCCTTCATCGCTTGAGTCATAAAAAAATTATCAAGTTCGGTATGATTCAGGTAAGCACCGTGCACGGAAACCACCTTAAACTGTTTTATGACGATGTCGTTAAAAAATTTGCAATGCCCGTGGATGGGCAGATTTTTCGCAATTTATAATTCTCATTTTAATTGAATAGTGTCACTTAAGAAATATTCAAAGATGCATTGCGTCGTATATAGACAGACGCTCGCCTTTTAGGCACGTGATCGGTTAACGTTTCGTTATCTAAACAATTATAATAACGTAATTGCGTTGTGTATGGATGAGGCTCAATTTTAGGCACGTGATCGGTTGGCATGTATTCATGACGCTCGTCTCAAATAGGTTAAAGAGTGGCATATCTGTAGGCAACTTGTAAGTATTTCTGTGTTCGAAGAGCCTACGGCATTCTTTATTTGGGGAATGAAGACAGCTCTTGAGAGATGACAAGGCAGATGTGAAACTGTGATAAAGAAAATGTACTTACAGGATTCCAAATGACGGTCATCTCCAACAGTATCTGCGGACAGTTACCCTTGGCGCGGGCGCGCATCTTCTTGTCCTTGAGCGAGTACCAGCGTTTGTCCCCATTCTTGATGTTCAGCAGCGGCACGGCCAGCTTGCCCAGGAACTCCACTTTATGGTCGTGGTCCTCGTCGTACACTGTGATCTCCAGAACTGAGGTTATGTCTTTCACATTACTGGAAAAAGATTAAAACAAATTATAACGATTTTAAAAAACTATAATATACTTGAATACCTTTACATACAATATTATGTCCAACTTTATCTTGAAATGCTTAGTTCCAGCTCTGTTATGTCTCTTCTTTCTAATATTAGACAACTTGAGAAGTGTTGGGTTGCTTCCAACAAGTTTAAGGTTCGATTGGTTACTAGTTTGTTAATTTGCAATGTTTGCAGAGGCATAGTTCCTAAATAGTTCTGGTGCTGCCGCAGACTGAGAGCAGAAGCTTGCTCTATCCATTAGAGCCTTCGGCCATCAACATAACTGTGCGTGCCTAGGAGACGAATGGCAATAGAATAGATGGCAATCCTTTGACAATACTAATTCAGCTGCCATCTGCTGGGATACGGCAAAAGTTCTAACTAAGAGGCGGAATGTGGAGGCAAAACGAAACTTCCAGAGCCGCTAATTATTAAAGGCAAAACAATTAAACTATCATTATTTGACCGCTCTAATTTATTTTATGGGGCCAACAGACTTAGCTATAAAAGATAAAAGATCATTTGGTTTTGGCCTATTTCAGCATATCGCTCGCCATACATTCCCAACGTTTTTGCCTCCGCATTCCGCCTCTTAGTTCTAACCTATCCACATCTATGTGGATACTCAATGCACTGCAAGCTCTTTAGGCATTCCAGGACTGTAACGAAGAGGAAACGAGGCACAGAGAAATTGGAATAATAGGTATCTTACAAAACTATTGCTGTCACTGTCATTATTAACCCCCATCCGAATACTTAGTGAAAGGGACAACTGCACCTCAGGCTAATAATACCTAAATAAAACCGAGGATTTGTATTCCGCTGTTTTCTATCCCGGAACGATTTTTTTTTTTTTACTAATGTATTAGAAGAAAATACTCCACATCTGTACGTTTTGATTTAAAAAAAAAAACATTGTCTAGTTTGTAATCTGAATGTCAATTATCAGCCTGAGATGCGTTTTTCCTTTTCTCTCAGTATTCGGGGGAGTTAGAGTTAGAGTTATTACAAATCAATCTACATATACTCACAAGGTGAATATCTTCATCCAGTTGGGCGTCAGTGTCTTGTACTCTGTATGCGTCTGGAGTCGCGAGTTGACCAGCTCCAGCACGCAGAAGGGGTCGGACTTGCCCCCGAGGTCTGCAGCCGCCAGCCCCTTGGCTCCAAACACCTTCACACACAGCCAACCCACCCCCCCAGACCCGGCCTCGTTCCAGCTATCTAGACGGTTCCAAGCCTGGAATGAGAAACATGATTAAAGCATACCGCTTTTTGGTGAGCGGGAATCTTCCATTTTTCCCGGCAGAGTGCAAATAATTACTTACGTATTTTTCCTCGATTTTCTTCCTTTCCCTCGGGTTGTCCTGGTAGTTGGTGAGGTCGGTGATGGTCTCCGAGGAAGTGGTCCCGCTGATGGTTAGCAGTAGGAAGACCTGGCCATTATTCTCCTCCAAGTCGTGCCAGATGCTGTGGGTCTTTTCTCTCTCGAACATGGAGAGGTCGATAACACACCTGGAAGAGAAACAAATCAAGAGAAGAAATAAAAATTTTTGCAGCTGTGAAACGATTGATGGAATCTAATCCAGTCAACAGTGGTATATCTAGAATGGTTACACAACATCATCAAAGGTTTAATCAACCTCCTAAAAATGTACATGATTCGGTTTTCGCCAGGTATACCAAAAGCAACGCATTCAAAGTGGCGATTCCTGTACAGAAGTCATTGGTTAGGACACGTCCTGAGGAGGGAAAAGATTTGTCAACCAAGAAAGCAACAAATAAGAGGAAATTAAGGACATCTCTGAATAACAAAGTTCCAAGAGGACTTGTCTATGAGTGCATCCAGTGTGGCTTCTGAAAGTTGGACCCCTCGCAAATGCGACGTTCGCTGCCCTATAAATTGGCAACTACCTTGTTTTAAATGCGGTTTCCAGGATCTGATATCTAGCCTCACATCCAGGAAACCCATTTGGACTGAAGGCGAAGCTCTGCTTCTATCGCGACATTCCCGTGAAGTCGTGGCGAAATCAGTGTCAGACTTCAGACATGAAAGACAAGCAAATTGTTGTGGATCGCACCCGGTGCAGTCACATCCATGTATGCATAAACGGGGTCCTCTTCATCAGTTTGTGACTTCAACAAAGTGACTTCCGATGCCGTTGACTAGCTGAATAATTTCAGCATTCCATTTTGCCCTCCACCAACTGTCCCCCACCACACGAAGAAGAAGAAAGGATCTAGTACAAACCTTCCCAGGAAGTCATCCTTGGACTGTTTGTCCCTGTCCCAGACGGTCATCTCCAGTAGCTGTTCTTGGTCGTCATATAGATGCAGGTCAAATTGTTCCAGCCAACACGGGTTAAGAGAGCGCCAGACAACTTTGCTTTTGTATTTTTCATTGCCTAATCTGGAAACAGAAATTTCAAAAGATTTAATTCTGCTGGCATGCGTAACACAAAATCAATTGATCATGTGCATAACAAAATCTATTTCTTGATTCTTATTCTCGAACCAACTCCTATTTGTTGAGGCTTTAGTGCTAATTCTTCGATGATTTCATCCTAGATTCAGTCTCATCCACTTGAAAAATATGTTTTGCAGAATCAGATCAGAAGCATTTAAAAACTGGTTCTTGAGGTGGTTACTTGTACCGTGAAGCATGAACCCAAAAAGCTCTAAAATCAAAAATGATGGCGGAGCGAGAACAGGCAGTACTTTGAATGGAAATAGGAATTGCTCTACATGTGTGTGTGACTGGTGATTGAAGGTTGTTTTTATGTTTTCGTGGTGAGACGCTTCATTTTCTTGAAATCGTGCATGAACTAGACGTGTTTTGCTTCCTCAGCTAGTTTCCTGAATAGATTTGAGTACCTAACAAATGCACACCATCATCAAATCAAATCACCCCAAGTGGTTCACTATGAGGGCCGGATCGGGAGAGAACAGTTTGGGGAGACCTTTTGACCTCTCCAGCTGGTTTCTCTCAACCCATCGTCTTACACCGCATAGGGAGGTAAGGATTCATACATCCGTCACTCTTGGTCACACTGACCCCAAGCTTATACCTTTTACCTTCCTTCCTTTCTCTAAAAAGACCCTCCATGCAGCAACCCCAAAGATGACATAGGCCCTGAGGGAAATTATTAAAATTATTTTCCTCATGGGATCTTATGTGGGGTTAATGTAAAAAATAGATCATGAATGAACTGCAAAATATCCATTTCATAATATGTGGGTAGAGTAACTATCTGGAAAATCAGTTATGATTATGTTTGACGTCTGTCGAAGTTTTCTCTCTGGTCACCAAGTTCAGAACCTGGTAGATAAGTCTGGGAATGTTAATTGAGAAGTAGGAGAGAAGGAGCTTGGTCAGTTTACCTAAACTTGCAGTAGGGGTCGCTGGAGCCCGTGTCGTGGTCCATGGCTGTCAGCCCCCGCGCCTCTACCAGCACAATGGTCACCACAGAGCTCCAGATCTGGCACTTCAGTCTCTTGTTCACGTCGATAAGGCGGTTGTTGCGCTGGAAATACTGCAAAAACAAAGAATATTTTTAATAAGTGTGTTCAACACAGTAACATAAGTGTGTTCACCGACAGTTGCTCCTCCCCCCCAGCAAATATAAATATAATATACAATATACAGTCAGTTTAGGGAAAATAAGGAAAACCTGCTTACACTAAATATAATTAGGAGGTCTCGAAGGAGTGTGCCTGATGTTGTACCTACCGCCGAAAAACAAATAATATATATTTTCATTCAAATTCATTGAGGAGAAAACTATTTGTCTATGTTCTGTATATACCAGTGTATAAGTACAAAAATCGGCATTGTAAATAAATTCGTTTGATATCCATTCTAACTTATTATTAATCCCTCAGCCTCAACATATTTTGTCAGAAGGTCAGAAAATTTAAGCTTTGCAATAAAAGCCAAATTTTTTAAATATTTCTGCATGTATTTATCACCTTCCAAAAACTTAAAACTGTTTTTGGAAGGTGATAAAATACGCTTTCAAATGTTATTATTAGAAAAAAAAACATATAGGTAAGTAGATAAAATATTTAAAATTTAAAAATTTCGAAAGCAAAGAGAAAAAGTTTAAGAACTGGCTCGCCTTACGTTTTTTCTAAATAAAACTAATAACGGAAAAAGAAAAACACACACATATTTTATAAGCTGTGAGAAGGCTGGAAGTTCGCGCGGAAGCGATTAGACCTGTCAAAAAACTCGCGAAAGAACAGCTTCGGTAACGTGCTATAAATGACTTTTGGTGTTGTTTACATTGGTAATTTGGCCATAAATCGCTTACGTCAGCGATTTATGAAAAAAAAACTTAGGTAAAGCTAGCCTTACACTCGTAAGTAAAATTTACGACTTAACGGAAGTTTTTGACGCTTAATCAAGCTTGTGGTAATTAATGCTCACGGAAGTTGTTCAGAAGTTCGACCCGAGTAAATGCTCATGCGACCGTTTACATCTGTAAATTTATTTGCAGTAAGATGGCTTCCTGTCAACGACGATCTGCTACTGTCAATTTTACACTATTTTTTTCAATAAAGACACAGGGCAAGAAAAGGCACAAATAATAAAGTGTTGAAATAGAATTTGGCTTTAATTAATTCTCCATGCGCTTTGGTGCCGTCAAATGCAGAAATTAATGGAATTCTTTCATTTTATCCGAATAACAGCTACCTGACAGCAACCGACTTCGAATTCAAGCACGTAATGTTAAAACAGAAACATTGAGAATATAAAGGATTGGACCGATAATTGAATAGAAGGATGCTGTGTAAATAAATACTAGTTTTGTACGAAAAAAAATCTACGAAAACAACTGTCTTTTAATTTTTGACAACAAACTAGCAGACGGCGCATTTTGGCAACATTTCCTGCGGCAAGACTCTCAGCTTATCAAACTGATTTTATAAGTCGTAAGAAGGCTGGAAGTTCGCGCGGACGCGATTAGATCTTTCAAAAAACTCGGGAAAGAACAGCTTCTGTAACTTACTATAAATTACGTAAAGCGACTTTTGGTGTCGTTTACATTGGTAATTTGGAAAAAAAACTTAAGGGTGTAAAGCTAGCCTAAGACTTGTGAGCTGTTCCCAAAAGTGTACAAATTAGCCCGAGGGGTTAAAGGTACCTTGAAGTCGATTTTAGATTTGAAATTGGTAAATAATGCACAAAAAATTATACTTTTAAAATAATTTAGGATAAAAAATGTAAAATCAGGGCGTTGAAAATTAAAAAGTAAATAAAAAATAAGTTTTAAAAGCCTTAATCCTTGGTCTATTAGTACCAAAATATTTGCTTTGTTACTTTGAAGCCTTTAATGTGATTTAATTTGAAATGAAGGATTAAAAACTGATATTAAAACTAATAATTTCCACTGTGATCAAAATTTTATGATGGATATAATATTTTTAGGTTCCCAGAAATTTTATGACACAGATCCCACCTCAAAGGTTAATAAAGTTGAAGGCTTTCAAATGCCGTCTAGTTTTACGGGCCCATTTTGTACTAATAATAATTTAACGACTCCCTGCCGTAATTCGGCTACCTGGTTTTTTTAAAGCAACCTGAAACGAAAAAGACGGCAACGCGCGGAGAATGAAAAAATCCCAAAATAGTATTGAACTTGAAAAACACAAGCCAAATTTACAGATTCAAATTCCGTAAAGAATCAAAACAAATAAACTTCCCAACCTCTTCCTACTCTTTTTTTCTTTTGCCTTCAACATTCCCATTCGTTGGTACCATAGTTCCGTGGCTGGCTTACAAAATGTAGGAAGATATAAAAAAAATTAAAATATTCATCGCAAAATTTTCATCATGGTGAAAATTAAAATGCGATTATCTTCATATTTCCTGAATTAGAATTTGAATTCCCTCTTCCGTATCTGAATTTTTCATTTCAAATTTAACGGCAAATAAGGCGTCACAGTAAGAAAGTGAATGGTCCCGTAAGACAAAAGTCGTTACTCTGAGGAGAATACGAATTTCAATGCCACATGTCGTGCAATAAAATTCCCAACTGAATATCATATTAAGGGCTATCCACAAATTACGTCACATGAATTTCATGATTTTTTGGCCTCCCTCCGTCCCTGTCACACATCGTCACATTTGTGAGACCCCCTCCCCTCTAGTGTGACGTCACATATTTTGCAATTTTACATCTAAAAACAATTTGCGTTTTAATCATTTAGATTTTTACATGTGACGTCACATAGCTGATGACCCCCCCCCCATACCCCTTGTTACACTTCTCTACTCCCCCCCCTTAGGATGTGACGTAATTTATGGATGGCCCCTTATCTCGATTATTTTGTACACTAACGCCATTCCCCGCCTTCAGCGGTGATACATTGAATTATTTTTTATGAACTTCTTGTCGTATTATGTGAGTTTGATCTCCAAATAAATATCTAGTGGCCAAATTGAAGCGCCGCTAAACAACTGAGTTACTGTGAAAGGAATAAACAGAAACAAGGGAGATAGAAATAGAAACAGGAGATAGAAATAGAAACAGGAGATAGATAACGGATCTAGAGCCTGAAGGTTCACGGAAGTTCATTAGACCTCCACTTTTATATCAGACCTCTCCTATACAACGTACCTTTCTTTTATATCGTACCCCTGCTTTATATCATACCTCTACTTCGTATCATACCTCTCTTTTACATCACGCCTCTCCTTTGTATCATACCTCTCTTTTACATCACACCTCTCTTTTACATCAAGCCTCTCCTTTATATCATAACTATCCTTTATATCTTGTCTCTATATCGTATCCCTCCTTCATATCATATCATATGTATTAGACTCTTTATATAAACACCGCAGACCTCTCCTGTACATCAAACCTCTCCTTTATATAAGATCTCTCTTTTGTATCAAAACTGTCCTTTATGCCAGACGGCAGATATTAGACCTCTCAGTGATAATTCAATGTCCTTTGATATTACGAGTATGCCTGGGCGCATACATCCGATTTCTCCATCCGATTGTCTGATCCGATTGACTGATCAGACAACCTGAAAGCCTTCGCGCCATACATTTCTTATGAAAGCCCGCACACATCCGATTCGAAAACCTGACCGGCAATAAAAATAGGCCACGCCCCTCCACGCCGGCCGGCCAATCCTGCCGTCCGTAGGGCGTGGCCCCGGTCGTATTACTCATCCGATCTTCGAATCGGATGTGTGCGGTGTTAATCCGATCCGATTGTTTGATCAGACAATCGGAAAGCCAAGTCGGGTGTATGCGTATATATTGAAAAAAATATTTCCGCGCACCCTGGAACGGAAAAGGTCTCCCGAATCTCAATCAGCGATTCTACTATTTGGAAACGGAGGTCCTTAATCGTTATGTACTAGCTACAAGCTACTAGCTAACGATTTCATGAATAAAAAACCCATTAACTTGTTAACGAGCGTAATTTTACACAGGCTGCACAAACTAATAAACCTCGCAATATTTATTACCGAAACAATTTTGTAAATAGTTTGCTGATTTTTTCTTGGTTCTATTTGCGGCCTCTGTTGGGTTGAGATCTTTATACAGTTGGATTGCCGAACGTGTTTTACGAACTACGTTACACAGTGGTAAAGATCATGACTTAGATCCATGATGATGGCATTTCAAGTCATTAAAAGTTAATAAAAATTAATAGCCCATAACCTAAACCAGGGGTCGGAATTTGCGGCTCTTTGCATAGGCGTCTGCGGCTCTTCAGACATCAATTGCAATTTCACCTCTACTCAACCAGGCTTACGAGATGGAGCCGCCGAAAGATTTTTTTCTTGCATTCCGAACCAAAACTGGTTTTAATATTATAAGGAATCTATGCGCGAGTCTGTTTATAGAAACATTTAAACGGGCAGAAGTGTGATATTACAGTAAGGATGTAGATAACACAAAGCAAATCGTAATTACCGTTCCACCATATTTTTACCACAGTATGATTACAAACCCCCCCCCTCCCCCCCGTTATAATATGGCTCTCTGATATATTTGTTATCCTGTTTCTTTGACAAATTGGCTCTTCTCATTTGACAAACTGCCGACCCTTGCCCTAAACCTATTTAACCATTTCTAACTAACGTTAAAATTTTTGACTAACGTCGTAATTGTTCAAATTTACTAATGGCGTTCATTCGAAATTAAAATTTCTGATCGTCTCTAAAATTGACAAAGTTTGTTTTGAAAGGCAAATGATCCTGAGGCAAATGTTTTTCATAAATACTTTCAGCTTCACAAATCCTACAATTATAATATTCCGCGATTTTTCATGGGTCTGCGCTAGTTGTTACATATTTATTACCGCTATTAAAACAAGTCAATATGTAAGTACATAAAGTACGAACAGCAAGTACCTATGCTCTTTTTAAAAAGGATTTACCCTGAACCTAAAAATAATAACAATAGTGTAAGACCTGAGGCCTGAAAATACAATTAGACCAGGTCACCAAAAAACAATTAGACCAGGTCACAAAAAACAATTAGACAGGGTCACAAAAATATAATTAGACCCAGGTCACAAAAAACTTCTGATATAATCCGCTTCAAATTACCATTTGTCATTCATTTATTTTATCTCTGTTTGCCTAAACATTTCTGATTTATTTTTCTTAGGCTAGCTTTACACTCGTAATTAAAAATTACGGATTACGTAATATTTTGACAGGTCACTCCCAGGAGCGTTTACATATGAATCTGACTTGTGGCAATTAATGATCACGGAAGTTTTTCGGAAATTCGACCTGTGTAACTGCTCATGCGACCGTTTACATCTGTAAATGTATTTGCGGTAAGATGGCTTCCTTTCAACAACGACATGCTACTGTCAAATTTACGCGATTTTGTCAATAAAGACGAAAAGGACCAAATAAAGTGCTGAAATAGATTTTGGCTTTAATTAAACAATTCTCCACGCACTTTTGTGCCGTCAAAGGCGAAAATTAATGGATTTCTTTCATTTTATTCGAATGACAGCTACCTGACAGCTGCCGACTGCAACCGACTTCGTATTCAAATACGTAATTTAAAAAACAGAAACATTGAGATTAGAAAGGTTTGGACCGATAATTGAATAGAAGGATGCTCATTTTCAGAAAACTCAAATAAGTGGAAATAAATACTAGTTTTATAAGAAAAAAATCCAATAAAAACAAATGTCTTTTGGTTTTTGACATTTCGCAACGGCGCATTTTGGTACTATTTCTTACAAAAAGTCCCTCAGCTTATCAAATTGATTTTATAAGCTGTGATTTCGCGCGGACGCGATTAGACCTGTCAAAAAACTTCCGGGAGAAGAAGTTCTGTAACATGCTTCAAATTACGTTAAGTGACTTTTGGTGTCGTTTACATTGGTAATTTGGCCATAATTCACTTACACGAGCGAATTACGGGAAAAAAAATTACGAACGTAAAGCCAGCCTTACATTTTAAACTAACTAATGGATCATAAGGATTTTCATAAAAAATACGTTTCGGAAGATATTGAGATTTCTCTAAAAAAATAGTTTTTCAGTGAGAATTCAACTAGACCATCGTTTTAAATGAATGCTTCTTTTTGGTTTTAAAATTACATATTATTGAAATCGAATAAAATTGAAATAAACACAAGCTTTTGGGTTCCGGGATCTGGAAAATCTTTTGAAAAATATAAAAACATACAAAAAATGCTAAATAATTACCTACCCAAATTATGGTGATGAACCGAGTAAACATTGCTTTTTGCTCAAAAGAATTTTATTTTTTACTACGTTATTTAAAAGAAACGGCTTATTTTTTTATCTATACGACATCTTCAGGTTCACTTGCACAGAGCAACTCATCTTTGTTACATGTACAGATAATAATATCCTCACTGGGATCTTCCGTGCTGAAGATTTAATTTACGTATTAAAATTTAATTTGAAGTAATTATATACATATTATGCAGTGTATTTAAATGAAATAATTATAAAATAAAATAGATGGTGTTTTTTTTTTAGTTCAGTTGAGTGGTTTAGGATTCAATCTGCATTTGGTGTCACTATATTTTTTATTTCTATATATAATACAGGTAGATCAAAAGCCAAATACGTTCATGGTCTGCTTGCGTTCTGAAATAATAAAACAAATTAGTTACTTCAGAGCAAAAGGCACCTGGGCTTTTTACCATGGGGTCCCATTTTTCCCACAAAAGCAGATAGTTTTACCTAAAACCTTTTGGCGAACCCTCATTTTTGGACAGAAGTGGACCTAAACGTGGTATTTTCAGGCCTCCGAATCATAATGTATCAGTTTTGAGCGTAAGAATTGCCTCGAAAGATGGTTGTCTGTAAAGTCGGTTTACGGACGATTATTTTACGTGATAACGTCGTGTAATAACTATGGAGTGGAAGAGAGATAGGTGCGTCATAAGCCGAGCGCTTGTTCCGCGTTCTCGATTGTACGCCCGGCTCAGGCGGAACGTGACAATAAGTCATGCTTTTTCGTGCATGCTGCCGGCGTTCATCGATTTATAAGACGTTATCACGTCAAAACGATTATGTAAGACTAGAATTTACTAATGCAAATCGTAAACATGGTGATCAGCTGACGTCAGTAGGTCAATTTGTGAGAGTCACCTAAGAGAACCTACCCAAATTGAGAAATTGTTCCGAAACATAATCAAAGATGAGGAATATTATAATTTCATGTTAGCTAAAAAGCGTAGATGCTTGAACAGTTAAGAAATCTGGATTATTGTCAAGATTAACCCTGAAATTTGAACAAAAGAAAATCAAATTTCAAATAAATAATTAAAATAATTTTCTGGTAAAAAAAAATTGTCTTGTAGATAGGTGCATTACCGCTTTTCTGAATTCTTGATAGATCAGTTACAATTTTGAAAATGAAAATATTATATTATAGGTAGGTACTAATGATACAACAATTCTGAGTTCATTAAACCAGAGTTACGATCACACACGGACCCATAACCGAAAATAAGTATTTTAGATTGATTTATAATATTTACACAAAAGCTAGAACGTTTCGAGTCTGAAGGAAGTAGAGAGGAGAATGAAATGAAGGGTAAGGAGTATGGAACCTACCTACCTGCTTATTCAGACATGGCCGCTGAGCATATATAAAGCCTCCTTAGCAGGGTACCCTAGCACGGTCGCTCGATAAATGCGGTGATGTTGATATATTGTCTGGTTTCCGACTGCAGCTCGACTGCAGATCGCTAACGTACAAACAACAGTTCACATCGAATAAATTAAGAACACCTAGTCGTTGGGAACTGTTATTCGTTAGCTGGCGATCTGCAGTCATGCTCGGGAACGATAATAAGTTACCGACATTTTATACATATAAATCAATATTTGTTTATAAATAAAATTAGTCATATGCGCTGCCATACCGCTCATCCGATTGCGATGAAACTTTGGTGATTTGTTGTGCGCGTACCCGCAAAGGTTATAGGCCATATAACGTGGTAAGCTTTGGCATTGTGAAATTTGTACAACGTAAAAAAATACTACGGGTGGTGCGCAAGCTGTTTGAAAACGTGTGTATTTCATATATTTCAGCGGCAGGGAGGGAAGGCAGGAGAGGGAAGGTAACGAAGGAAGTGGCGTTCGCGGGAGGGATGACGAGGGTGGGGAAGTCGGGGAAGGTGGAAGGGGAATGCGGGAGGGGAATATTTCTTTAAATGGCAACGCATGCCGGGTACCAGCTAGTTATCGATAAAATATTTATCGATCGACATCCAGGACGATACTTATTCACTGTGGAACGAGTTGCAAATATACACACAATCCTACGATTTTAAATATATTATGTAATATATTTAAAATCTATTTGTGAAATTGACGATATAATTATACAACTAAACATTAATAAAAACAATTCAAGGGGGGTATGTTTTTAGGTTTTCACGGCCAAAAAGTATTTTTGTTATTATTTTTGAGGTGTTATGCCGTGTTTCGCTACCTCCTTCTTCAGCCAACGTTTCGGACAGCGTTACAGTGTCCATCATCAGGGCAGATGAGGCTAATCTGCCGTGATGATGGACTCTGTAACGCTGTCCGGAACGTTGGCTAAAGAAGGAGGTAGCGAAACACGGGATAACACCCCAAAAATAATTTAAAAAAATAAAAAAAAATCAGGGGGGGTTCAATTACGTAGCCATCTTTCTTGCAAAGTTGTAAGCAATTACACACATAATGTGAAATCGCAGCATGACCAATAATACATTGTACCGCACGCCATTCGACGGATGTTCGGATTTAAATTATTGCTCCTTCGTGGGATTCAACAATTAAGAGAACGTGTATGAATTATATTACAACTTTAGTTTAGTTATTTCAAATATTCACCATTGTTTTTTTTTAACGTGGAGGCGAATTTCCTGGACAGGGGGCCTAGTCTCTATCTTTTACAACGTCCATACGGTATGTTTAGCTACGTCACAAACGCATGTTAACCCTCCTCCCATCGTGCTAAGAACTTCCTCGCGCTCCCGTGCGGTACACTCAGTAAGTATTTATATGTTGTAATTGTTTAATCCAATACAAAAATGTATTGCGGAGGAATACCTAAAATATTAACTCTATGTTTTGTATATTTACAGAGATATTTCAGTAATTATAAACCGTGTCCGCTTAGGGGCCATCCATAAATTACGTCACACATTAAGGGGGGGGGGGAGTAGAGAAGTGTGACAAGGGGTATGGGAGAGTCATCAGTTCTGTGACATAACATGTAAAAATCTAAATCAGAGGTTCCCAAACTTTTTTTTCTCGTGGACCACTTTCAAAATTTTACTGGTTTCGGTGGACCCCCTTCTGCAACATCTGTAACATATTCCAAAATTCGACATGCGTCGTACGGAATATTGAATATAACGCTGGAGTTGTATTCTGTCACAAAGAGGAGGGGGGGCAATATGATATAAGATGGGGGGCGGGATGGGATATGGGCACGGGATGGGTCTCAAAATGACCATTTTTCAACGAAATACTAGTGTACTATCTGCCAACATTGACAGGTAAAGCCAAGCCAACATTTTTGTTCTTTACTATCGAAACAAGGCTTATTCTCTATCTTTTGTGGGATTATTTTGTTTTTTACTATCGAAAGCAGGCTTATTCTCTATCTTTTGTGGGATCGTTATCGAGAAAACGGACGTGATCTCCTGACAGATTTGTGTAATTTATTTGCATTTTCTATGTACAATTTACATTAAATGAATAAATAATCATGCATTCTTGCAGGAATTCCAGTTTAAAACGATCTAAACTAAAATATGTTACAGTAAATATGTGAAAATCACACAAATCTGACAGGAGATCACGTCAGTTATCTCGATAACGATCCCACAAAAGATAGAGAATAAGCCTGCAGATAAATTTTCGTGGACCCCCACTTACAACTTGTGGACCCCTGGACCCCCATGGTTTATGAAACCAGGACGTTTTTTTGTTTGGGAAAGATAGAGGCTAAGCCCTCTGGGACGAAGTATAATTAAACCTTTGCGGCAAAGAGTCAAAGAAATCCTTCTTTTATAAATGTGGCATAGGAAATGTTTTTTTTATCTACAACGCAGCTCAAGTAACAAACGCAAACAATAATAAAAAATCATCAAAGGAAACATTACAGGCGTCAACGAATACAACTATTAAAGTCACAATAATTGACTTCATGCACTGACATGTTGCCCTTTTGTTCGTTTTATTATTTGTTTGACAGTTTGCAGTCCGTCGTACGAAGCCAGGGTTTGCAGGCGAAACGGAGCGTATCACAGAGTATATATTATTAAAAGCAGGCATATGGTTCACTGTTATTTACGTATAATGTGAATGCAGTACAATTGTGAAGAAAACCAAATGCCTGCACAATTTCCAATTTCATACCATTCAATATTTATCCAAACAACGATCGTTGTTTGCAGTTCTTTCTTATTCCAAGAACAAGATTAAAATGAAGCCATGCGAAATAATGCAAAATCATACAAAGTCATGTATTTTTTTTTTAAATTTGATGGCTTAGAAGTATTGTAGATGCTTTAATTAAATACTGCGTGTAGATCTTGGCCCTTAAAAATGTCGGTCATTTTTTTTTAAGTCTTTTAATAAGCCTAAAATAAAATAAAGTATTAGGTCTATAAAAAAACACTTTCTCAAGTGCAAACTCTCCCACTTATAAACCCCTTTTCGGAAATGGTTTTATTGTTTACTGTAGAAAATTTAGTTTCTTTTATGATAATCGCAAAAAAATGATATTTACGCCCGATATTCACAAAATAAAATAAAATATGCATTTTCGCGTTGTTATTTCACAATACGGCCGACAGTCGACGAATTTGGATTTTCAAAATAAGCCTTATGTCGTCTACCCAAGGACTACTGGTTTGCCACACCCATATTCTATCATTTCTGCCCCGGCCGGAGCGGGGGACAGACGCGTAGGCTCCGCGTCGCTTGGTTCCGTGAAATCAATTTTAAATTTCCTTGTTATTACAATAAACAATGCATAAAAAAGGAGTTAATGTTTTTTACAGGCCTTTACGAAATCAACCTGTAAAAAAAATTCTCAAATACCTTTTCCAACCTTTCCAAAAGCTTTTTCTCAAGAATTCTTAAACTCCTCCTAGAAAGGGGCGTAAATTCCGATTTCAATTTTTTCCTGTACTATTGGATCACCTTAATCATTGTTTGATATTCATAGAGTTAAAACATCCTGAATTTGTGAGACAATAAATATTTAATACCAACCTTGCAAATTCCGCCTCTCTTTTGACCTGGAAAAATCGTCAATAATTGACTGATAAATATCATAGTTACCCTATGGACCATTTCACTCGTTTCCCTGATCTTGGGAAACTTGTTCCCCAGTCGCTCCAGGATCTCACAGGGCAGAGGCAGGTGGGTCCCCTGGGAACAAAGGGCGTTGTGGGGGGTGTAAGAGAGCACTATCTCCTGGTGGTCTCCGGGCTGACCAGACTCTGGGCCGGGCTCCTTCTCAGATCTGGTCTCCGATCTGATCAACGGGCAATCTGTTATTATTTTAAGTTGTAATCAAAGGTCTATCTGTTATTATTGGACATTATGATGAACGGTATATCTAGTATTATTGGAATTTGTAATCAAAGATCTATCTACTAATGTTGGTCTATTTATTGTTATTAGAATTTGTAATCAATGGCTAATGTTTTATTATATTTTAGTTATTAGAAGTTATTGTAATAATCGGTCTTTCTGATATTATTTGAAGTTGTACCTAATCAACCGTCTATCTGCTATTATTTGACGTTGGGAACAGCATGTAATTGTGATAAAAAACGTATATTTTATGCTTTTTTTGTGCAGTCACGGCACCGTAATGGATCGTCACGGTAATAATAAAAGCGCTCATTGATTTTTTGACGTGATAATGTCTAATAAATCTATGAACGCCGGCTGCACTCACGAAAAAGCATGACTCATTGTCACGTTGTCACGTTCCGCCTGAGCCGAGCGTGCAAGCGAGAGCGCGGAACAAGCGTTCGGCCTAAGCGTTCGGCTTGTGAAGCATCTATCTCTCTTCCACTCCATCGTTATTATATGAGTTATCACGTAAAATTATCGTCCGTAAACCGACTTTACAGACTACCAATATTTTTTAACGAAAATATTACATCGGAAATATGACGAACAACTATTTTCTCTCGGTAAACAGAATGCAATTTCATTTGTTTACCGCTGGAGTAGAACGAATGAGATCATTTGAACAATCCATAAATACGATTGACATTAATCGGATTAAACACAAACAGCCGATGAGTTATTATTTGAATTTTCGAAATAGAAATGAGAAAATCGAGTACGTGTTCCGTGCTGCGAATCGAGTCGACAAAGCAGTGAATATTTTTAGGAACCCGTTAAACGCTGACTTAATTTACGGCGATCGTAATTTTTTTGTAAAAAGAAAACAGAGCATTGTAAAAAATGTATCTCTAATTGTGTTTTGTGAACTCTTTTTCGAGATAATAAAATCAATTTACACATTTATTTTGATTAGACTGCCCTGGTTAGTAATATGGAATTTTATTTCAAGTCAATTGAGATATACCTGAGGAAGTTAATCAGACCTCTGCGTTGAGGAAAAAAAACTAATTTTTGTCAGACTGTAACAGAATTGTAAATTAAAGAAGAAAGAATTTTAATCCATGAACGATGCGGAACCTTTTAAACTACCTACCAGAAAAATTACTAATGGCGTAATTTTGACTAGATGTTGTTGTGGATTTCACTGCCTAGAATTATTATTAATACGCTAAAATTAAATAATGTAAATTAGAAAAGAAACTAAAACATTATATCGAAATAACATTTTCACTTGAAATACTAAAAAAAATAATATATTGATTATTTAATATAAGTACGTATTTTCACTTACATTTTACTTGAAGAAGAATCTGAAATCACTCCCTCGTCTTCTACGACCATACTTCTACTGTCAGATTCTGATGGGGCTTCCACCAGAAACTCTTCAGATCCAAACTCCTTAGACTCTGTTCTTGCCCTTCTTCTTCTTCTATCATCGTCCTTCAAACTATCTCCATCATCCTCATTTGCAAACAGCTCTTTCTTCAACAGATTTATTTCGCTGACCGACAGCTTTAATTCACTTTCTTCTGTCTCGTCATTGACTTCTGCAGAACTTCTCTTCAGCATTTGCTTAAGTATTTTTATCTTTGAAGACAGTCTCAATTTTTGCCAAGGTTCTTCTATAGGTCCTTTTGGAAAGTCTTCTAAAGAGGTACTTCTTTCAACCAGTACTGCTGATTCAGGCTTGACGACATATCTAGCGCTGATGGTTTCGGAGCTTTCTGATTTCTTGAGTTTGTCGCTTTTGGAGAGGTGTGAGACGAATTTGTTTACTTTTGGAGAAGCAAGATGAACTGTTTCTTGAATATCTTCGTAGATATCTTCTACTCTTGATTGCAGCTTGTCGTGCATTTTGGTGAGGCGATTTTTAACTCGTTGCATTTTACTTTCGTCGTGTTCTGCCATTTTGCTTCACAATGTTACACTTCCAGGGTTAAAATTAATGGACGCGAACAGTAAACAGCAGCAGTAAATACTTGTTTATTCGTTTTGTTTAATTTCAGTTTAGTTTTTGTAATTTTCAATTTGCAATAAACAGATGTTTAAACGTATTTTACTGCTTTGCTAACAACTGTTTTATTAAACTCGATTAAAAGTTTCTTTTTTTATTTAAGGCGTTTCTACGTTTCTTTATAAATTCACTGATAATAAAACATGTATAAGAAACATTTCCATTTCATTATTTTAACCGAATCTGTTACATTATAGAAGCTATTTTTAAAATTCCTGAAAATATATATTATTAATGACAAGGCAACAAAAATAAATTATAAAATCGCTTCTGTCAAGGAACAGATTTCAGATAAATTATGTACTCTATCTACGTAAGCCCGTCTTAAAAATATGTTACATGTACACAAATTTAGTGTTCATAAATTAGTTAAGATAGATTTTGAATAGCTACATAAATTGTGAATACTAGCGTAAACAAAACTGATGTACATAAATTTGGTGCAGATAAACAAATATCGAACTAACTAGCTTAGAAAAGTTTCTTTGTTTATTAATAATTTGTAACGAAAATGTTGTGAAAAATAACAAAGCGGAAAATAGCTTTGAGACTACCGTGAGTTAGGCTTTTGAAAACTTAAAATATTCATAGTCAACAACGCTCAAGTCGCTCTCAAAGACTATGCCCATCGCGTGGAGACAATTTCATATTTTCTCGTAAATTTTTAATATGTGATTTCGTGTTTGCCTTGTCCTGAAAAATAGGACTATTTGCCTAAGAAAATGAAAACTCTCAAAGGACGTACCGTGAGTAATAACACCCAATTTGAAAGAAACATGTGTGTTTTATAGCATGTTTTAGACAAGAAAAAATGTACGTTTGTAATTTTATCTGAGAAGCATCGCAGAGACCAATTACTACCTAAGAAATATTACGAATTTTAACTGTAAGCAGCTAACAGGTGAATTACGGCATCACAGAGAAACTCGCACAGCCTTTTGTATTTTGAATTTCAAGGTCACCATAAAAGTTTTAAGATCGTTACGTTATTTGTCAATGAGCAGTTGAGCTTTGAAATTATCAAAGTGTAGAGAAATGGTTAAAGTCGGTGGCAACTTTAGATAAAATAAGAAAATCTCGTTCCTAAAGGCAGTGCACAAAATATCTGCCGAAATTTATAAGGTCGACCCAACTATTTTCAGATCGAAATCTGTTCGTTGTTAGCAGATTATATAAATTAAAATTTTATGTTCCAATATGCACACTTTGAATAATTTATTTATCATTAGCTGAATCTATTATAAGGTTTGGAATTACAGCTTGGGGACTTTCTTCCAAAACAAATGTAAATCGTGTTCAATCAGTTCAAAATTCATTAGTTAAATTATTAGCTCATAAAAGTTTATATAAAAGGCGTAATTTTACAAAAATCTCAAAATTTTCCCAGTAAGAGCAATTCTGTGGTATAAAATTATATTTCAGCTTATGAATAGCCCTATATACATAAATAAACTGGACCACACTTACAATACTCGTTTTACGTTAAATGAAGGACTAATTGTACCTAAGCATTTAAACAAATATGGACAAAGAACGCTGGACTACATGATTCCTAATTGCTTAAATATGTTTGTTACCTGCCGAAATTTAAAAAAAATGTACAAATGGTAAATTAAATATTATGTTGAAGAATTGGCTCGCCGAAAGAAATAATTTGTATTAGACTGACACAAAAATTGTAACTGAAAGTAAAATAAGTTTATATCTTCAAAGTAAAAGTACCCATCGACAAACTGCTTAAAAGTAGTTTATTGGGACTTTTCTTTTTTCTGTATATTTTATTTTCTATCTGTATTCTGTATATTTTAGTATGTATTTATAATAAATAAATAAAAAATAAAAAAATGTCTATTGTGATAGTTGAAACTTTGAAACACGCGTGTCGACAAAATAACACAACATGCCATTTTATTTGTACCTACCTTCTATTATTTTGATTTCTTCAATAATAAAAAACGAGTGTGACTCGGGTTAAGCCGGATATTACTTTGCAAAATTTCGAAAATGTTGCTCCTTTTGACATCAAAATATCGAAGTACATTTTGCGGGAGGAAATTTTTACGCTGAAATGATTTTGGGGCGTGTCATTTTCCAATTAGTATTTCGAAGCAGATGGTTTGAAAGTTGGTGCCAATATTGAAAAAATAACATTTATTTTTGTTTTCGTTAAATTTGATATTTTTGGCAAGCGCTAAGAGATCAGAAAATAATATTTTTTTATTATAATTATTACGACACAAGAAATATTATCAAAGAAGTTGTTTTTGAAGGAATTCTCAAGATGAAATAATAAATGTAGATATGAACGAATATATCAAACCCACACAGGAAGCACTGAAGAAAATAATTTCTCTCAGGGTCTATATCATCTTTGGAGTCGCTGTGTGGAGGGATTTTTAAGGAAATGAAGGAGAGGAAGTTCTGGGAATGAAAAAGGTTTGAGGGGTGGGTAGGAATCTAGGACTCAGTGTGTCCAGGAGTGACGGACGTATGAATCTATCTACCTGACTACTCAAATCTAATCACCAAATACGGTTAAAGCCATTTCAAGTAACGCAGAAGAACAAGAAGAATTGAAACGCTACTTGAAATGGCTGTCCGCCGGATCAACTGCTTTGACGGGCCAACTGTCGGCGGGCCAATTGTCGCAGGATCAATTGTCATGGAACCATTTTTTTGATAAGCAGGAATTTACCTTCCGAGTCAGTTCCATGTCTGACTGTATAGAGATAAATCTGGTAATCTCAATTAGCATGTAATAAAAAAATAATTTTATTGATCTTTATAAATATTTGATGTTTCTCTTTTATCGTTTTGATTCATGGTCAATAAAATGGCGTGAAAACATTCGGAACAGGGTGATCGATTTCAAAAGAATGTCGTAAAATGACTTCCCTATCTTCAAAGTACTTTTAGTAGAATAAATAAGAAGTAATAATAATTTACGAAAGACATATTTGGTAGAGCGGAAAGACGTTTGGCTATGTGCCCAAATTTCGCTGGTTCAAGGCCCGAAAATAATTTTAAATTACTTTTAAATGACTTTTTAACGTAAACAATTTTAATAAAACTAGAAAGAAAACATTTGTGCATAATAAAATACTTATCTGAATAGTCGGGTTAGATTCAAATAGCGGTAAATAAAGAAATATTATTTAATGTACAATAAGAAACACCATAAAAAATACTCATTTCGTTGTGAGTCTGTTTGTCTGTCTGCCTGTGTAACTCTGGTTCAATGAACTCGGTTTTATTTTCAATTTAAGTATCAGTTTCAAAATTGGAACTGATGTGTCAAGAATTCAGACAATCCCGTGATTTTTTTACGAGTCTGCGCTAGTACATTACAATTATTTAACAATATTACAATTCAATTTTAAACTTTTTTCCATTTAATTTATTTTTACTGTGACCGCCTAAATAAAATACAACATCTCTGGGAAAATGTTTTAAGTAGCATTTATTGAAACACGGTGAATTTTTTCTTACTCATAACGTGTTAAACCACAGAACAAAATGTGTTTTTATTAAAATTCGGAGCTTACTTTACGATTTTTTTCCATCGAGGAAATTTCATACAATTTTTGGAAAGAAAAGAGTGAAACTGGATCTTGAAGAGAGCCGTGTTGTAGGAGGGAGGAAACAGAGGCCAGCAAATCACAACTACCGAGCTGTTGAACTCAAGAACTAATCGTAGAAACGACCAGTACTCACGTGGAATCAGTTAATAACTGTGTACAAATACCGAGCGCGCGTTTAGCGTGTTTCCCGTCTGTGCAGTGTGCACCGGTGTCGAAGGAATCAATGACGCTAGTTTCTCGGAGCATCTTCCATTGAAATACCGATAGAACAAAGACAGCATTCCCACTCGACGCCCGTGCTCTAAAGATTGCAATCTGTTTGTTAAGATAGAGAATCAATCAAACGGACCGCCCGTTTCTGCACAGAGTCGAGGGTTTTTTCAGGTGTTTTGGGGTGCCAGACCAGATAACGACCCACTTGCGATTTGTACAGGATTAGCAGTTGTGTATTATTAAAGTACCTGCGTGCCCTGTACATCATTCATATAAAAAATAAAATTCAAATAATTTTTTTCTGTCATTTGAGCACACACGTGATTAATATAATAAACATTTTTTCAAATCTCAATATCAATCTTGGAATCACAGATTCTTGGCTTACCTAAATTATAATACCCAAATAATGTACACAAATAAACACATATGCGTGCATTTAGATTTATGACAACATAAATATTCGTTAGTGCCGAAATTTCCATTATTCTTGGCATTGTTACAAAGTTATCTTGACCCGCTTTGTTCCAATTAAAATACCTTTTATAAGGCAAACTCGCTCCCAATTACTACGATTCCACTTGAAATTAGAAATCTCACATGAACATAATATTAGTCTTATAGTCTAATGAGTGCATTGCCACTATTGCCAGTTTACTAATTAGAGTAATTAGTTCATTTATATTCCAATCAATTATTCATTAAAAGATTACGCGAAATAAATTAGAATAAATAAGACAGGTAATAGTGATTGATTAATTTTTAATATGAAGGCGCCAGAAATCATAGCTTCCATTTTGCCACAATCACAATCAGCCACGGATCTCCGGGGGCACTCACATTAAAAATATATAAAATTTTTGTTATGCTTTTTATTTCGCAAGTTAAAAAAGCTTTTCATATGTATTTTATGTGCTGGGTTTCTACCTCCTTCCTTCTTGTATTCATGATATAGTGTCAACTTTTATTAATAATAATACACGTATGATGATAATATATACAATAAAAAATTTCATATCACCCAATTTAATTTTCATTTTGAATGTAATGGAATCTTTTAGTTCAATTTTCTTCCACTTCCCGAACTACTGAAACACATAAATTTTCGCACACGTAATAAAAATGATTACAACACTAACAATAACAAAAATTAACCAATATTAAAGTTCACTTTGCTCTATTGGTACGGGATTAGCGTGTTTGTTAGTCTTTTTTAGACCATATATATCTTTTACTTGTATAATTTTCTCTGGGTTTTCTACTGCCCCTGAAAGTCTCAAACGCCCACAGGGAGGCGTTATCGCCCACGTTGAGAACCTATGACGTACATTATGCACGCATTCAAAATCGACTTAGGATATGTTTATTAATAAACTTAGGATTCATAAACCAACTGGGCGTTTTAAAATCAAATGAATAATCGATAGAACAACACAACAACATTGTGATGTTATATTTAGGTATTATCAGCCCGAGGTTCAGTCGTCCCGTTCGCTCAGTATTCGGGGGAGTAGAGCGACAGTGACGGCAACAGTGTGGTAAAATACCTATTGTTCAAATTTCTCGGCGGCCGGATTCCTTCTCAGTTCTGTCGGTGCGCATCTTGGATGGTTCCGCGCAGTTATGGAAATAGTGAACAAATTTTTTCGACAAAATTACGTCATAGAGAAAACGTGTTTCTTACGATAGGAGTCGATTAATAACGATCGATGCCAATCCCCCCACAGAAGTCACAAGCCCATCAAATAGTTTGTAATTTTCAAGAAAAGTAGGTTCAAAGAGGCAAAATTAATTGAAAGTACAAAAGTTATGAGTGAGAAAATTACACTCGACGTAAATTTTAAAAATTCTCATCTACTAATCGACCCCTTTCGTAAGGTAAGAAATCATTCCCGTTAATGTACCTTATGACGAAATTTTGTCGAAAAAAATCGTTCACTATTTCCATGATTGCGCGGGGACCTCCAAGATGCGCACCAGCAAAACAGCTCTTTTCAGGTTTATTGAGCGCCCGTGTCACTACAAAGTAATTTCATATGCCCAATGACGTAGGATTTGTTGTTGCGGGATCCCAGACTATTACGATGATATTCCCAAACCACAATTCTTGACCACAGAATTACAGCTGACGTAGTAGGATTATTAAGAGTTCTTATGACATGACTTATGACTCAGTGCGAAATGTATAGTACTTAAAATAATATGCAAGAAAGTTAGTCTTCATTCGCACGAGAGGGGAAGCACCAAGGTCTTGTAGTTCTACTTACATACATTTAATTATTTCCATAACATGTTGCGATTGTTTTTACGTAGGAGATAAAAAAATGTACATGTATTATTTTGTGAGTCATGAATTTCAATAAGAGTAAAGTGCCGGTGTGCGGTGAATACAGTAGAGGCACGAAACAATTATTTTCATTTGCGTAATATATTGTAACTAAATAATGGACAATTTATTGCACACTTAAACGAAATGTAGCAAATTTATTGTAAAACAATTATTAAAAATAAAAAAGTTTATTTTAACTAGTTCTTTCCACTTTTCGATCAGACTATCGATACGTTTTTTACAAAAATACATTCATTCAAAAAACAGCAATCTTTAGTGACGTGTGGCGTGACAAACTCCAAATAATTTTATTTAAAATACATTTCTGAGGTGGTTTGTTGAAAGGTTTACGTGCGATATTCTATACCTTTCACCGATGCAGGTATTTATTAAAGATTTTTGTAAACGTTTAAAAATGAACGTCAAGTGTGCAAAATTTCATCAAGAAGTATCAAAATTCTGCTTTAAGGGGTGGGAAAAGGGAATGGGGGTGGTTTTTCGAAATCTCATTTAGGCAGTGACCTTCCTCTTGTTCTAAAGGTAAAGTGCGCAAAATTTCATCAATCTCGAATTAAAACTGTAATTTACATACAAATCCAACAATCGCCGGCCGCTACATCTTCTTAATAATATCTAACCTTACGACCTTATCTTTTTATTAAAATTATTAAACTCTAAATTCGATTGTTGTGAACTCCTGCAATTAATAAATAATACCTACACGAATGACTAGACAAATATTAACATTTTATATACCTACATACACTCATTCCAACTATAGTTCGCATTCTCCAATACAGCGTTTACGCTTATGTTTATGTATTTGAAATAAATTAAATTTGTCAAACTTCAAAGGACGTATGTGCCAACTAGTTCTTCCTATTCCATAAACTATCTTTATCTCTATTTTTTCTTAACTTATATTCTATGTTACCTACTTTGTGTCAGCTCTTATATTTTATGTTACCGGTATTTTGTTTCTTATATTTTATATTACTTCCTGTATTTTGTCAAAAACATGTTCCGCACTATATGTAAAAGCATTGCGGGCGTTTAAATCCATACTAATATTATAAATGCGAAACTGCTCGAGTTTGTTTATAACGCTTTCACGCATAACACAATATAAAGACTTTAATAATTCTTTCACCAATAGACAGCTAAATTATATGCGCAGACTACAGATTGTATATGATGGTTAGCTCTGGCGTTATGAAATTATAAATATTAATATATTATATTTGTTATACGTTTTCTGTCGCTAACAAAAGCGAGTTTTTGCTAAAGTCAGAAAAAAATCTTTTCCATGGAAACAATGTTGATATATTTTTGGGTTCTATGCTGGTAGGTACTCAGCCTACTGGTCGGCTACTACTGCAGAAAATTCAAATATTAGAATTCGTTTTTTTTTTTTTTGACAAGCTTGGAATAAATGTCAGATGAGAGTTCCTATATTAAAAATATAATTCGTAACAGTTATAAAGACTGAATGATAAATAGAGTATTTTTTATTATATTTACGAACTTCCAAATATTTAAATAAAAATAAACATCCGAAATGTTTGTAAGCGCATAAATTCCGAACGAATGAACAAAATTGGATAAGTAATTCTTTTTTTCTTTGAGCTATAGCATTGTGAAATTTAGGTGGTAGGCGAGATGTTTGAAAACTGAATGTAAGGGAATGAATATATGGAATGCGGGAGGAAATGGGGGTGGGGAGGGGGGGGAAGTAATTGATAAGTGCAAGCGCTACAGTAATTTCCCGTAATACCATGCGAGCGAAGCCGCGGGGAAAAGCTAGTAAATACATAAATAAAACATAAATAAATATAAATAGATAAATTAGATAAAATATTTGTAATATTTACGTTGTTAAGTTATCGAATTTCCTTTTTACATCTATAACAGTGCCTCACCAAGCCAAAAGCCAAAAGCCAAATTTTTAAATTTTTCTGAAGAACGAAAAAGTTGAAAAAAAAACATTAACATATTTTATTACAGTTCATCTCCATCTCTTGTGCACGCTCAATATCACATTACTTAATAAATTTCGAAGGTTTATTTATTGTGTTTTGTCACAGCATTTTATGTCAAAATGCCTATTAAACTTCTGTTCTATTCACAAACGCGTAATGTTCAAGTTTCCTGAGATATTCTGATAAACACCTCCCGGAGTGTCGACACAAACTAGATATTTATACCCTATACTGAGTGTATCTGTAATATAGTGTACAACGCATTCTGTGAGTTACTTTGCAACGGGTTTTAATTCAGATAGTGTCTACTTACACTTTCTAGGTGGGGAAGCACCATTCACCAGGAAGTATGCAATTATTAGACAGAATGCAGCGGAAATTGCAGCATGTAAATGCAATCGCTCGGAACATTTCAAGTTAGAATGCAGGGAGTAACAGGAAATACGACTGCAACAAGTGGAGCAGGTGCATTGACAGTCACCAGGCGCTGTGAACTCGAGTATGTTATTCAGTATTCGGAAATGCATTTATTGGATAACCAACACCCCTGCCATAGGTCGCCCCAAGTGGTTCGCAAAGTTTGGTGACTAAGCAGGGGTACCCCGGTTCATTGGGTGAGGTTTGTCTAAGTCTTTGCGGCGGATGCGTTTGCGAGCCGTGTCGGGAAAGACTGGTTGAGGGAGATCATTTTACCTCTCTAGCCAGACTCTTTCCACACATTGCCTTCTACCGCAGTGGGAGGGATGGATTAATACGCCCGTCACTCCTGGACATATTGACTCCCAAATTTCTACCCACCCCTCTTACTTTTTTCACAGAAATTCCTTTCCACAAAAATACCCTCCACACAGCATCCCCAATCCCCAGATGACATGGGCCCTGAGGGATTTTTCCTCGGGGCCTCCTGAGTGGGGCTAATGTAAAAAAAGAGAAAATAAGTGAAAAAACATGTTCCATTTTTGTACCATCAATTAGCCCGTTTTAGCCTCCAACACTCTCAATGCTCTAACGCCGACCGACCGGAAACTACAAAAATCCGATCTACACGCAGTGCGCAGTGCACACCGATTGTCGCTAGAGGAACACATTTCGACGTTGTATCAGTAGGTACGCAATAGCGCCTCTCGTGTAGCTCTCTTTTATTTATTCTTTTTTCTTTAATTTAAAAAGAAAGACAAATATTCCCGGCTTACGAACAACCTTACAATATTTGAAAATTTTCTATTACCACCACAGGAAGTGGAAAATATTGCTCTACAAATTGATTACCAGACGACAAATCAACAAAAAGTTGACCGTGTTTGGTGACCAGATCTGATAGCCAGGTACTTCCCCACCTTCCTCTTTCCTATCTCATTCCCCTCCCCACTACCTTCAGCCTCACAAAATACCCCAATCGGGGATGCCAGTCTCACTGGCTCCAGACGGGAGCAGACGCGACTCTTGTGCGGTATTCATATAAAAAGATATAGAAAAGAAGGGTATGTATATTTATCATTGGAAAATACTGATGTAAAAAGTTTTATTAAGACCGCAGCATACGAATGAACACAAGTCACATCAACAGAAAGGCGACAAATCACAACAAAGAGTATTTAGCCATAAAAACCAGTGAACTAAGAAAAATAGCAATTTTTCGTTAAATTTTCAGTTTTGCCAGTAATTCTGTTCTCCCAGCGACCGATTAACTGTGACTCAGGAATTCGGAAAACGGGAAGAATGACATTTACAAAGACGACCAAGTTAAAAGGTTGTCTCCTGGGATATGGTTTACGCTTGGATGACTACGCGAACAGGCAACTTGATAAATGAAGGAGAATATGCAGCATTTGTGGCAAGCACTATGACATTTCGGTACGTCCCGCAGGAGTATGACTTACACGGTGTAAATTATAAATGAACCTAGCTTGTACTATAGTGAAAAAATAGTAAGTATGTCAAAGTTCACATGAAGGATTTAGCTTACCTTTGTTTTCATGTAGAGGGAGGCGGGGCTAGTTGTTACAAAAAAATTTAAAAAAAAATTTTTTTTGACGACCGTTTATTTATAGGAACAAAAGAATATTTATTATAAATTGTGTAAACTTTTATAAACTGCATAACATTGTATTTCAATAAAAATGTATGTCACAAAAAATATAAAATAATAAAATTAAACATAAAAAAATGTTATATTTGTGTGTAGTTTTAAGGTATCTCAATAGGTGTCGTTATTGGTATTATTGCATGCTAGAAACTATTGCCGGAAGTTTGGGTTCAATAACCGAACGATTACGAAGATAGCCGATCATATCCGATCTACAGGAGGGGATTCTTGAGTGAGCAATGGACTTTAAGTTTATTTAGGTATTCATTGTACTCGTATATATGTATTGCTAATCATAAGATTAACAGTACCTACACCACAGTTACTGTTATATAACTTACGATATTTAGTTTACCTGTTTATCATAGCCGGGCATAAGTCATTAAAGAAGCCAGTGAAACTTAAAACGAAGTTCGACGATACTGAAAGCCAAAGAAGTGACCGCTGTGCAATGTGCATTACTGAAAACATCGAATTACATTCTGTGCACCTACACAACGCGTCACCAGCTTACGGTAGGTTGAACGAACCAAACAGTAGTCAGATACCTACTATTACGTTTGTAAGTTCGAAGATCTCGCCTAAAACTTGGAATGGTTGAACTATTTTTTTTAAAGTAAAACTTCTTCACACACATTTGCTTTCTCTCTTTCTCTCATAGCCAGTTACGTTTCGTATATCTAAGACACAGTGCAGGCCTATTGTTTGTATCACACTGTAGGAGCAAGAGAGAGCAGTGCGCGCGCACATTTTCTTTCTCTCTTCCTCTCATAGAAGTTTTACTTCAGTCGTGTGGTCTAAAGCACACTAGTATTTTTTTTCACATTAGGGACACGTAGGAGGTCCTGATGACAAAAAAGATGGCTTCATGGATATACCTTATTTTTCTAAGAACTTTCTCTCCCCGCTGTACACAAAAATATCCCCTACAAACCATCCCTAAAGATAGCATAGGCCTTGAGGGAAATTATTTTGTTCAGGGCATCCAAAATAATTCCCCTCAGGACCTATGTCATCTTTGGGGCTGTGGTGAGGAGTGTCTTTTTAGGGAAAGGAAGAAGAGGAAGTTCTGGGAAGGAAAAAGGTATGAGGGATGGGTAGGAATCTAGGAATCTGGATGTATCCGTGTTAATCCATCCCCTCACAGCGGTGCAAGACGATGGGCCCGGCTGAAGAGATCAAAAGGTATTCCTCAACCAGTCCCTGCCGATCCGGCCCGCCACACACTAGGTTGGTAAACGCATCAGCCGCCAACAACAAGACAAACCTCAACCCATGAACCCGAGCACCCCTGATTTATCATCAAACATAGCGAATCAATTGGGGCAACCTACGGCAGGAGTGTTGGTTACCTACAAAATTATTCCCAGGGCGGCGGTACTCATACCTGCTTCCAAAATTGAATATGAGTATCAATGCCTTCACAAGCTAATCTCTATAAATAACATTTATTACTCGGTTTACGTGTAAGAACATACGTTCCAAATAAAGAACATATATGTTCACGCAAGGTCATCAAAAACTAGAAATAGCTCTTATCGGAACTCGTCGTCAATAAGGTAATTCAGATGCATCCAATGCTGATATTTTGAAATTCGCATAACTTATGGACAGTTTAGCGGCTGCCTTTTGAAGCATGTCAGAAAATAATCGCTAAATTTATTATATTTGTGACATTTTCATTAAAATTGCTGTACAATTTATATTATACTTAATGTTCTTTCACACGTTATTTTACCAACATTAACAATTAACAATGTTAACACGATTATGAACCACATCATCTAACACGGTTAAATCGATAACCTACCAATGCCGGATCGACAGGCTTAACTTTCGACGATTTTATATCGATATCCATAGCGCGGTAGCGCAGTCGATAGCCAAATTGATATTGACACGAAATAAATAATAAATTACTTTGTCATCAAACCTCAAAAGGAAAAACGCAAAAATACAATAAATTAACAACGTAGAATTGAAATATTAACTTTAAAACGCATTGGCAGTCCGCAAGTACTTTTTGTCACTAAAAAAATCTATTTTTGTCGTAAAAAAACCATTTTTTATTTTAAATATTTAAATCGTTTATCGTTTCAAGTGTCTTTTAAATATGTTTTTTTTTGGTTTGACTGAAGTTTGAACCTTCCTGTCCTGTGATCGGAATCAACCACGCTATCAATCAAAGATATTCAAATACAAGAGATATGCTATGGTGTCCACCCGACTGTCGGCAGGATTGCTTCCGAATGGGAATAGTTTGAATACGGATTGATTTTTTGAAGGTGTGCAGTAGTATTCGTTAACAATATAGTTTGAGTGCGGAAAGAATTCGTTAATTTAGTTGATTTTTTTAAAGGTTAACAATATCGGCGACACCGGGAAACACAGTCACACCCAGTAAAAGCCGCGGATAGCACATCTCTTATATTTCAATATCTTTGCTAACAACTCTATTTTCAAATGTCTTTTAAAACTTAATTTCTTCTTGGGATGTATGACTTTTGATTCTTCCTACCCAATGATTGGAAAAAATCATGAGTCGGTAAGACCGAGATTTATTTTGTATATTAAATAATGCTTTTATTTCTTCTAATTGCAGAAAAATGCGTAGATGTCCGCGTATGTGTGTGTGATTGCCACCAAAAGTTGGTAGAATGCATGGTCATTGACAAAAAGTCTATCTGCTAAGAACACTCGGCAGAAAGACTTGTCGATGACTTAATCGGATGTCACTAAAAGGAAGTGAGTAAATTTACACTGCCAAGATTCTATGACATCAATCATTCAATTAATTCATTCAATAAAGAAAACAAAAGTGAAATTTAAAAACGGGAATGAATTAGTCATTAAGAGCATTAAACATACTTTGTGATGCTCGAACAACTTTTGTTTTTCCGAGCCCTAAAGGATTCAACTGATCGCTTTATACGACTTCTTTCAATTCTAAAAGCTTCGTTAGTTCACATCCGTTCATTAATAAGCCAGTAATTGCGCATAAAGAACGACATTATTCAAAGAGTTGTGTGTGTTGACAATTAACCGAAGCTCATTTGACAACTTGGAGGCCGCGTATTAGCAAGGGCTTTTGTCTACCGACTGTTGGAATCATATGCTGACCGTGCTCTCAAATATCGTTTTGATAAAGGGTTTTATCGATCGACCGAGCTTGATATCCTGGTTGATGTAGAAATCTATTTTAGGAAACTTCGCGTGAGGCCGCCAACACATACTTCAGATACCCGCTTCCTAGGTGCACACTGCACAACCAAGGGCCCCATGAAAGTAATTTCCCTCGATCTACATCTTTGAGAATATTGCGAGGAGTGAATTACCCATATTGTAGTAGGGAGGACACACGTATGCCAGCAAATCATTCCACAACCGATTTGTTGAACTCATGTGACAAATGTCAACCGTGTACAAATGTTGGTTGCGCTTTTGGATTATTTTCCGACTGTGCACGGTTGCTGAAGAGATCAATGATCAATGGAGGTTAGTTCGGAGGCAATATTGACATTTTTCACATGAATCGAGGCAACTGAAAGATCGGATATTTTAGTATACCTAATATAACAAATTTGTCATAATAATCTAAGTTCTATCTAAAGAAATGTGAACTCCAGCACGACATATCAATTATAATAGTAACAATTATTAAGATAACCTTGAAAAGTCATACTACTTTGCATCAACGTGCGAACACATAAACATAATAATATTATGTAACGATAACATTATATTATATGACACATTATTGGTAACAGAACAAAAGCGTGTGAGAATAATATCAACGTTCAAAGATCAGCGAGAATTGTGTCAAAAAGTAACACAAAATGAGCTGCGCATAAAAAATCAAGTTTTCAATTACCTAATTATTGGTTCTACAAAATATAAACAACTCAAGTGTATCATTCTAACTTGTGTGCAACAACTTAAGGGTATCATTCTAACTTGTGTGCAACAACTTAAGTGTATCATTCTAACTCGTGTGCAACAACTTAGGCGGCTCTTCTTCTTTTTGGGCTTCCCAGCCCAAAAAGAAGAAGATGGAGAGATATGTAATTACGAATGTTGGACAGAGCGCGCTAATATTTTACGTGATAAAAATGAAGCGAAAATTGCGAAAATGCTTAATAAAACATGTCTCGTTTAAAATAGAGCAAAAATCTCGTGGAAGGTATCATTTAAAGAAACATTGTGAATTTTTTCACAAATATAACTTGTAAATAATAGAAATAGGCTTGTTTAAAATAATTTTCGGAGGATACTTTGCGATTTTTTTCTATCGAGGGAATTTCATATAATTTGCGTTTCGGCATGGAACGTATTTAAATATTATCTTCGAAAATAACATACATTTTTTTAAGAGCTTAAAAACTTCAAATGTTTAAGGGAGATATGTAAGAAATCGGTCGAAATTCGGATAGCGGCGGCTTAAGTGTATCATTCTAACTTGTGTTCAACAACTTAATATCATTCTAACTTGTGTGCAACAACTTAAGTGTATCATTCTAGCTTGTGTGCAACAACTAAAGTGTAGCATTCTAACTTGTGTGCAACAACTAAAGTGTAGCATTCTAGCTTGTGTGCAACAACTAAAGTGTATCATTCTAACTTGTGTGCAACAACTTAAATGTATCTTTCTAACTTGTGCAACAACTTAAGTGTATCAATCTAACTCGTGTGCAACAACTTGAGTGTATCATTCTAACTTGTGTGCAACAACTTAAGTCTATCATTCTAACTTGTAACATAATAAGCATCTAATAAGTAATATAAGTAGTAAACGGTGACCGGCCAACTCGGAATGAAACCAACTCAGAACCATCTCAGATAAGTCATTTAGAGTGATAAAAAAAATATACAAAAAATTGGTTAAATAGGTTATGTTAGGTTAGGGTTATCGGCTAATTTAAAATTATATTTTTCATAGATTTTAACGACTTTTAAAGGAGGTGTTGAGTTGACATTATTCCCAGTTGGCATGGAACCGTAGTAAACATACCAACTGCGTGGTTTTTTTAAATGGCTCAATAATACTCGTAATTTTATCATCAGTATATTAATAAGTGAAGCAAAAACTTTGTACCCCTTTTTACGAAAATTGCGCAGACAGAGGAGTGTGAAATTACGCACACTTATAGTTTATGTGGAGAAGGAAAACAGAATGCAAATATATATTTTTTAAATTATGCATAAAAAATACATTAAATCAATAAATAAAACATTACACATTAAATTAATTATGGTCGAATTTCAACCATTGGGTGATCACTAGTTTATTTTAAATAGGTACCTATGATAGGTACAAAATTTGATTGATTGTTCTTATAATATACAAAAATGAATATTTGTAAAATATGAAAAATGCAGGGGTAGGCAGAGAGGACGGACCGCCAAACAACTCGATCTTGGCACACACTCCTTGCTTCGTTCACATTCATACATGGTCTCATACATGCTCTTCTATTATTCTATTCCAACAAAAAAATACATAAATTTGTTGTAGAACTTTTTTTATTTTATTAACACTCTACCGGTTTCGGGAGCACCCTTCCTTCGTCAGGAGAATATTGTAACTGAATAAGGAGAATAAATGAATAAGGAGAATATTGTAACAGTTACAAAATTCTCCTGATGAAGGAAGGGTGCTTCCGAAACCGGTAGTGTTAATAAAAAAAAGTGGTCTACAACAAATTTATATGTTTTTTATTGTAAATTATGGCGAGCCACAAAGTTAATGCTTTTTACAAATAGGTGAATCTATTCCATTCGACATGTAATATAATTGATTTATAGTATGAAATAAATAATTGAAAACATAGTTTAATAGTAATTTCTGAGTAATATTATAAAGCGATGTTATAAAAGTGATCTCGGGTTTTGTTATGATGCGCTTAGGTTAATTATTGCATGTTATCCTTATAATATTACGTAACACTTGTTTAATGGTCTAATTATATTTTAATTGGCAGCTGGCGAGGCGGGAAATTTTACATCTAATGACTGGTCGACAATAAGTTTTTCATATTTTTTGCCTTTAATTATATTGGGAGGCAGGTTATAGGCATCGCCATTGTGGAAATAAAATCGTGTCAAAACAATAAAGCAATATTATTTATTATATTGTTAAATCAGAAAATTATAATGTAAAAAGAATTTGAACTCTATTATTTTCCACTAACCTTCAACCCTTATCTTGATCTTCCAGCACATTAAAATATAATAATTCATTGACTTTGTTTGGAAAGCTAAAATCTTTATAAAATTTGTTATATTTAATTGGTTTGGTTGTGTGCTGTAGAGCTGTAGTTAGGGTTACCATCCGTCCGGATTAATCCGGACATGTCCGGACTTTTAGCCTTTTGCCGGGACTTTGTCCGGCCCTTTAATTTGGATTTTTTGGTTTAGATGGAATATGAGTAATAAAACTTACATAATTAATTTCAAATAAGTAATCTTTATTAATTTCCCACTCATCTAAAAACAAAATATTAATCTTCTTTAACAATCAACTCATGGAGATCAAACAATAAATTTTAATTGCAGTTGCAATCAACAAGTTCAAATTCAAACATAAAATATCTTCTTCAAAACTTAACACTTATTTTCGACAAATATATATATTTTAATATTTTTCAGCGCCAGATACTTGACGGAGCAGCTCCCCGTTCATTCAAAGTTTTGTTATATAATTCTACGCAGCTCATAGTTTTAAGGTTGTATTGAATCATCAACAACGATCTGACCGAGGGTACAGATAATCTATTACGCTCTTTTGTCTACTGTGCTCCCTTTAGAGAAAACACTCTTTCTACACTTGCGTTTTGAGCTTGGATAGCAAAAGGGCAAACTGGCGATTGTGAAGATTGTAAAAATGGTAACCCACATTTTATGGACCATCATGCTAAAAATTGCATCGTTTTGTTGGGATATGAATGAATGGACGGCTGTTATTTCATCAAATAGCTTGAAATGTCCGGTCTTTTTTTGGACTGTTAGGCTTTTTGCCAGGACTTTTCAATTTTCTAAATGGTAACCCTAGCTGTAGTGCACTTCTGAATGAACGATTTGGACAGATTTACAGTGCTTATCATCAGGGTTCAAAGGTTTATTGCCATGTACAGAGATGAGTTTTTGTTAATTGGTGGGTCATCTTTATTTCAGATTATAGCGGTTGTTTCTTTACAACGCCCTTCAAAGCCATTTACCAATAAGTGTCGAGTATTAGACGTCACGTGTTGTCCCTATTAATGTTAATTGGGCGTTTATAAACTTCAATTGCCTCCGCAATTAGGCGTGCTTGATAGTTTAAGGGTCTTCCCTGCTCTTGCATAATATAAATAGGCTAAATTCAAGCGAAATGGTCCGTGTTTAGGAAATGTTCGGCTGTAGCGGATTCAAAGAAGGGATCAAAAGGATTTTCGAATATGATAATCTACAATACATTATGCTTACGGCCCGTGCCAAAGGGTTTCGAAAATGGAGAATATATAACACGGGAACAATTTAAATGGTCACCAAAGTGTTTATTGGTCAACAAACACGAATAGTTTAAGATAATTAAATCAAATTACATATTATTTATTATTAATTTATTGATCACCGGAATCTTGATTATGTACCTACTAACAAACAAGAATTTTATGCCAAAACGCATTTATATCATACTAGCTTTTTCCCGCGGCTTCGCTCGCGTGGTATTAGGGGGAAATGACTTGAGCGCTTGCACTTATCAATTATCCCCCCCTCCCGCATTCCATACATTCATTCCCGATACATTCTATTTTCAAACAGCTCACGTGCTACCTAAATTTCATAATGCCAGAGCTCACCAGTAGTAAAAAAAAAGAATTATCGTGCAGTCGTTTGGAAGTTACGCGCGTATTGCATTTTTATTCATAAAGATAGATATTAACTTTGACGCCTGAAGCAAATATATCAACATCGTTTCCACGGCAACGATTTGTTTTCTGGCGTTAGCAATAACTCGCTTTTGTTAACGACAGAAATTGTATAATAAATATAAAATATTAATATTTATAATTTCATAACGCCATAACTTACCATTATATGCAGCCTATAATACTCGCATATAAAGCAGCTTTCTATTGGTGAAAGAATTTTTAAAATCGGTTTATTGGTTTATGAGTGAAAGAGTAACAAACAAATAAACGCAGTAGGTATATATAATATTAGTAAAGTTGTTAGGCTTAGTTTGGCATCATTTTATAAACATACCAACATGTTTAACAACACGCTTTCAAGTATTGTTTAATGATTTCGTAATGTTTGGGGATAGATATTTTAAAACCACTGTTCGAACTTTGGTTATCATAAAATCAATATCACCACAGGAGAAGGTGTTTTCACCGTTGATGTTTTACTTGGATAAAACGAAATCAATCAATGTATTGTGACTTTTCACATTCATTAGACATCATAAGACCGGCTTACAAGCACTTAGTCAACTGCTAAAATGCACAACAGATAACCTATTCGATTGTAATCTACGTTCATCGTATCTATTGCCATTATTGTTATCAGCTTGGTTCAAATGTATACACAATGAGTAAGAGAAGTTAAATTAAGCAACACGAAAGCAATGGCTTTACAAAAGACCCATTTATTAGGCCTCGGTTCAGTTTTGTTGGCCTAGTTTATCAGCTAATGTTAGAGTAGGTACCTAGTTCTTCCATTCTTACGGATGTAATCTAATTCTTTTATGGGCAGTGGTTAAAAATGTAAAATTTAGTCTGGAGACCCCTTCCCCTTATTAAACGTCTTACGAACGATCTACCTATAAGAAATAGATTTTTGTTGGAAAAAAGTTAAACGCAAATTGGATAATAGAGTATTTTTGGATATCTACGAGGGATTAGGATCCTAATGGGACCAATGAGACCCATATTTGTAAAAAGCATTAACTTTGTGGCTCACCATAATTTACAATAAAAACACACAAATTTGTTGTAGACCACTTTTATTTTATACACTCTACCGGTTTCGGAAGCACCCTTCCTTCGTTAAGAGAATATTGTAACTAATTACGACATTGAATATTGTCAGACGTACAAATTTTAGGTGTGTGAGTGGGAGGTAATCAAGGCGGTATGGGTAATTGCGGGATTTACGGAAGAACAGAGCGGTTCACTGGAAATATGTTTAAACCCTTTGTGTGATGCTAGATGGGATTCTCTTATAAAAAATTAGATTCTTGAGCTGTTGGAGTTGTTGTCAAGCAATTAGCTATCATGTAGTGTGTTGTGATTTGCATAAGAACGAATTGGTGCAAACAACAAAAGGTTATTGATGTGCAACAAAAATAAAGTCGGAGAATGAACCGATCCTTGTGGGACGCCAGAATTTATTGAATATGAGGAAGAGGTGAAACTGAATTGACCAAACCTTAAAAGACTAGCTAAAAGGGCACAAGGGCGGAAGAAGAAAGCTGACATAGTTTTAATAATTTTCATTAACCTTCAAGTTCTACTCGGCCCTAAATTTATTGGGCAAATAAAATCTAATCATTTGGCGTCGAAAAGTGAGGCGACATTGCTTAAGCTTTAGACAAAGTAGTCTAGGGTTATTTCGTGTGACTATTCGCGGACTAATCGATTCTAACGAGACCTACTTCCTAAAATAGCCAAAACGGAATATAATGTAGGAAAACCAAACTACAGTGGACTGAAAATTGTGTTAAGAGAAAGCCACAAGTCAAAAATTTGTTAATTCTTAGTGTGCCTTATCACCACGATTGTATGTAATAGACTTAAAAATCGCTTGGCACACTGAGTCTTGAAACGCTCGGCTTGGTGGTTTTAATTTATTTTGTGAATAATTTCATAAGAAGGAAAAAGAATTAATCCAGCAAAACTGTCAAAGATAATCTTAGTGATACGGTGTATAAATTTTACCTCGCCAGTGCTCAACCTTTGCGAGTTTTTGTAGGGCAAACAAACAGATTTTTGCATTACGAAGTTAAGATGTTAATCTAGAAATCGATCAAGAAAAATTGATTTTTATCAGCACGTTTTTATAACGTGGTTATCAATAAACATTTTTTACTCAATTGTTTGGGGGAATTTAGCAATCAAAATGATTTTCATCAAAATATCTGGCAGTTTTTTTTTAACACTTTAATGCATTTTTTTTCTTTTTTATACGTTGTTCAAAATGTTAACTTCCGAAAGTCGGGGTCCAATTTGAAATATAAACTAACTTTCCAAGGTCTGAAATGTGTTTGCAATAATACAAATTTGTAACGTTAATTAAATAACGAATTGGAGCATTAGATTTTATTACCCTTTACGCAATACAGGCAAATTAAAATTAATTATTTAAATAATTATAAATCTTTGCGGAACAATGGTCAAGGTTTTAATTATTTTTCTGAACTAAAACATAGGAATCGTTTTGTATGAAGTAACAAAAACTCTTGAACAGATTTGGCGTTATGAAATTAGCAAACTTTTCTATCGAAAACTAGGTCAACACAACTATTTTCTGTTTGCAACATCGTTACCAACATGGGCTATGGAGTTTTTTTTATTGTTTCTTGAAACGGCTTTCGCAATGTTTTGTTGGCCACATCTGAATAGGTTCTTTCATCCCAACCTCTTATTTTACCATCGTAATGAGAAATAAAATAAAATATCTTTTTTTATTTTTCTTTTCAATTCAATTTCGTGCGAAACCAGGTTGTAAAGTTAGTAATTTTTTTTTTAAAGCAGGTAAAATGTCACTATTATTTTTGAAAGATTGACCTGATTGTTTGATTGGAAGTTCATCGAAGTGCATCGGATATCTACGAGCCGAGCGGTGAGGGCATAAATGTCATACGAGTGAAAATCAATCGCAGGAGATCAATACGCTTATCTGATTACTACACGGTAATCTATCTGCATTCCCCGCCTCAAACTAACATTGCAGGTTTATTATTAAAAGATTAAAAAACACACAAAAGCGTAACGTACGATCTCCCTTTTGAAAGAAAGGTATGAATTTAAAGTGCGTATAGAGAATACCCGGTCGCCGAGAAATTTGAAGAATAGGTATTTTACCAAACTGTTGCTGTCACTGTCGCTCTTAATAATAAATATAAGAGGCCCGAATACTGTGTGAAAGGGACAACCGCACCTCAGGCTGATAATACCTAAATAAAATCATCAAAATCGAGGTTTTGTACTCCCCATTTTTCTCCTCCGAAAATGGTCGTATTATATATTTTTTTTACCAACTGTTGGTTATGCATTGTAATATGTTTTTGTTGTTGTTTTAGTTTGTTCGAAAAAATAATTAAAATATCTATATTGCAAAGATGGTGATTGTGGCGGTCTTTTTGGATTACAAGAGGCACTGAAATGTATTGTTAAAAAAACTGCTAAATCATCATCATCATGCTCGACCAAATCAATCAAGAGATGGCGCTCAATTGTTCTTTTGAAGAAATAATGCAGTTTTGAAATGTGTTTATTTGAATGTGTTATTGCGACCAGTGTAATAACTGTCATATCATCTTGTGTTTTGAATGTCTTGCAATTCATTGTGATTTATCCTTTAGTTGTGTAAAGTTGACAACTGACTTGTGTATATTTCGAAAATACAAAAATTGTACTGAGCTTAATTTAAGTGGATTGAAACTACTGGGAGGCCTCTCACATTGCAGAGATCAACAATCAAGGTTAGCGTTTCTGTTTTTTCCTTTGAGATTTTGTCAGATCGCTATTTTTTTGTAATATATTGTCCGCGCAAGGTAAATTCACAATCATATTTTTGAGTATTACGTTCAAAGAGTTCTGGGCTTATTTACACACCCCGGGTTCGCATATTATAATACATTTTCAACTGTATTAAAAGAAAAAACTCTATGTAAAGTACGTTTTGCTTTTTTTAAAAATAAATTGTCTGGTTTGTACACTGAACATCTGTTGATGGCGTTCTAACCAGGCGATTGCTTAATTTGCTTTTTTGGATCAAAAAAGCAATACGTATCGATACGCTAATGGTCGATATATATATTATATTAATTTTTTTGGCAGTAGTGTCAAAATCCAGAGATGAAATTGGGGAATACGTTTATATGGACAAAACGCCGCCGGTTTCCTCTTAACGGTGTTACACTTTTCTGTACATTTACCAATAAATTTGGTCAATACAAAAAAATGCGTAAATTTTCATGATGCCAGAGCGCACCCAACGAGTTTTACAGAAGGTAAGGCTACGACAGCATCTTTAAGTGATTAGATGTATATATGTAAACCAAATAAAATTTTATGGTCTTAATTTTAAAAGAATTTCATGAAGTAATTTTTTTATAACATAACAGCCTCAATAATAAAAAAATACTTCTCAACCGTCAAACGGTGTTTTAGTTAACCTTAAAATAATAAATTTTTCATTTTTATTTATTTATTTAGATCCATTATTTATAAAATGTTTTTGACTGCCCAACTAGGAGGATTCCCATTTTAGGACAGTCACGTAAAACGTGTACTTCTGTGCTGCGAAAGAACTGGTAACATAACATTTTGATAGACTGGCGCCTGCGCCATGCGCCTGAGTTTCCCAGAGAAAATAACAGTTTTGATTTGTGATATGTGTGACTCATAACACGTTTTGTTCATAATTTCTATTCTAATGACTATGAGGCGGAATGTGGAGGCATAAACATTGGGGAATGTATGACGAGCAATATGCTGAAATAGGCCAAAACCAAATGACCTTTTATCTTTTATAGCTAAGTCTGTTGGCCCCATAAAACAAATTAGACCGGTCAAATAACCGATAGTTTAATTGTTTTGCCTTAAATCATTAGCGCCCCTGGAATTTTTATTTTGCCTCCGCATTCCGCCTCCTACTTATGATTAATTCACTAATAAATTATACCTATTTAATATTATTCATGTTACTTTTCGTCAGTATCCATTAAAAGCGTCGCGTCGTGATTTTAGAATCATGTTATCGAAAAAAGCCAGGTTATTTCTGACATATTATTTTTTAATTGACTTTTACCTTGTGAATTTAATAACATTCCCAAGAAAGTAACGTTTTTTAATGACATACATAAAGGCATTACACATGTGTAGGTACCTAGTTAAAAACCAATTCAAGAAATCAAAATTTATGTATTGCAAAATGTTAGATTTATTTTTATTCCCGGAGAATTATTATTATAATTTTTAATTATATGAATGAGTAACAGTGAAATAAAAGGGCTGTTTTTTGAATTTCGAATCTCCTAAAATTTTTCGACCATTCGATAAATGTTTGTGGTAAACTTTTTTTAACCTTTTTTCAGGTTTGAAATTAAAATATTGATATTACGTTCGTCCAAATTGTATTTGTTTTTACGGCAACTTCAAAAATAAATGTATAAAACATTTTAAAAAAATGGAAACATTCCGAAATACGATGAGAAATTATTATATACACAACAGATAATAACCCTCTTTGACTGTATAAACAATGTTCATTTTTTCAGGAACTATTTTATTCTATTTTTCGTTTATATTAGTAAGGTTTTCACATATTCACGTCGTTTATTACCACGGCTGTCAATGTATAAATACCAAAAAATACATTTTTGCTTCTAAATTCAAAATACCATCACCACTTGCGCGATATTATCGCTTTCAAACAATACAAACTTTCAACATTTTGAAGCAATCACAAACTATCCACAGAAACGCACAATTGATTCGAATCACAATAATAAAAAAACTAAACAAATTTCAAAACAAACGAACGAGAAACAAAGGTGTTATGACACCTGCTTCAACCACAAGCAACCTGTTCAAAAACGCATTGAAATGCATTCAACTGTCAAAAACAAACAACTTGTTCAATATATGAACTAACTTCACTTTCGAATTGCGCAATTACGAACACGTGTCACATTTCACAACATTGTCATCGTTTTACAATTATTATAACCGTGTTTTTGTCGTTATTACATGTGTTTTTGTTGCTGTTGTAAGAATATTTTTTTACCGGGAGACTAGATTTGTAAAAAGAGAGACCACAGAAGCCGTCGGTGGGCGGCAAATAACTGATTGCTGATTCGTTGACTTGGTACTAATGGTACTATGAAACTTGTATCTCTCTCTGGCGGGTCCGGCTTGTGGTTCTCAAATGTTCGCAGGTGGACAACCACAGAATGAGTCATAAAATCACACCACATCACAATAGTTGAGACTCTACTTGTAGGTAGTGTCGATGTTATGGGTTTATTTTTGATGAAACGATTTATTGGTAAAGTTGCCGAATTTCACAGCTCGCTTAAATCGCAAAAAAATACCACTGGTTTCAACTTAATTATTTCCAAAAAAGAACTTTTGAACTGAAAACTTCTTTACTGTAACTGTACCAGCGTCGCGCTCTGTCAAGCTGCGCGCATTTACCGCTTGATTATGAGCTCACTTTTCAAGGCTCCTATTGGTTGAGATTGTGTGAGTTAAGGTTTCACTTCTACCGCGTGTGAACTGCAATTGATTTTTTTGTGTCGGGGAGATGGTAGAAGACACATTGCAGTTGACTTAAGTTCCACTTTTTTCATTAAAAGTTCAAATTTCACAATAAAAGTTCATGTTTTTTATCTTATTTGTATTATCTGAATAGCAAGGTACTTCCCACCTTCCTCTTCCCTATCTCCTTCTCCATCTCCTTCCCCATCTCCTTCCCCTCCTCACTACCTTCAGCCTCAGTTGGGGATGCCATAGTTAGTCTCACTGGCTCCAGACGGGAGCAGTTGGAACTTTTGTGCGGTATTCATATAAAAATAAAAAATAAATCTAACGTTTGTCTTAGGATATGTTTTTAGGTTAGGAAATAAACATAAATCATTAAAATAATTTGAGCTAAAAACCTAAAATTCTATTTTACACATGTTTTGCCATTCCTCCCGTCGCAAACATTTGTTATCGTTCCGCAATGTTTATTCTTATTTGTATTATTTGTCCCAAGTTATGTTTAAAGGTAAGGAAAATACAACTTATTAAATTAACTTAAACCAAGAACCCAATATTCTATTTTGTGCATTTTTTTTCCATCTCCCCTGACTTAAATATTTGTTTCTTGTATTAATTAAGTTAAAAGCAAGTGTTAATATTAATCTTTTATGCTTATCTTAATAATGTTAAGCTAAAATCAAACACGGAAACGTACAGAAGTATTAGGAAAAAAACACATTACAATACATCAATTAAGGAATAGGGATTAGTTTTGGGAATGGTTTTCAGAGGAAAAGATAATGTTTTTATTTGAGATTCAATAATGGCGCAGGCGAATTAAATTAAAGTTATTTCAAAATATTACCTAGTAAAACTTATAATACAAGTTAAAATATTCTGTAAAATAGGAACAGTTTGGGACACTCTTGAATGGACGGAAATATTAAGGTGATAGCAATGGCGAACATTTTTTTCCTAAAGTGGGTCACGTTATAATATGTATTACAAATAATTAACGTTGGTTTATCAATTTTACAAACACCAGCGTACAACGAAATAAACATTGTATAATGATAAGATAGATACTTCGGTAGAAAGATTGGATGGAAATAATAATAATTATTTTTAATTATGGGTTTGCAAAACCCCGCATCCATTGGAACGATGCCATCTCAATTGGATGACGTTGTAAGGATGAAGGAACTTGAGGAATCGAAGGAAAAAAGACATAGGAAAGTTAGAAGGTCTGTGTACTGAGTTCTGAGCAATAAACGTAGTTAAAGCTATTGTAAACAAATTTTCCTAAATGGCGTTGAGAATTAGTGCGGTTGTTTGAAAATACGCTGTTATCGTTGGTTTAAAAAACAAAACTTTTTATATTGGGCAAAAAAAAACATTACATCGTGCGATCCCTGAATACAGAGCTAATAGGCTTACCGCTGACGTCGATCATTATCAGTATTATCACGAATACACATGTTATTATCGTGTATTTACAAATAAATTAATTGTGTACCTTCACAGTTTTATAATTTTTTAAAGTAACGGTACAAGTCCTTGAACTCGTTTTTAATACCTTTTTTTCTATGAAAACATCTGTTTGATGTCTCTCAAATTTGACAACCATCGGTCGTATGGTTAAGTTACTAAATACGAGTATCTTAATAACCAGGTGCCTATTTACCAACTTTTTTATTTCCCAACGTTTCTCTCCCACTTGCTTCCCCTCTCCACTCTCTTCAGCCTCACAAGCCTCGATTTAACTTGCCATGGTCCCACTAGCTCCGGATATGTTAAAGCGAAGCTTACAGCTAAATTAGTCTTTTAGATTAATCTTTAATATGCATTGGTTAACATTTCCAATATAAAACAATATGCTGTGGATAAATTGAAGCTTTTTCTACCGTTTCCATTGAATAGAATTAAAATAAAATTGTTAATTACTTTGTAAAAAAATATAAACGCAAACTACTAAAAAATATTTTTTTTCATTAGAAATGTATGAACGCATTTAACGTAAACCTACTTACGAACGTAATTCTATGGCTAAAATTATCTGTGACAGTTTGCATTGATTAACTATTTCTCTTTCTTATAAAATTATTAAAAAAATAAATAAAAACTACTTTTGCGCTTTAAATCGTGACCTCTAGACTCCGTTTGTCAAGCGATTTTTATGCCATTACCTGTATTCTTGGCGAAATAAGACACACTAAGAATGCGTACATTTTTGGCTTGTGGCTTCCTCTTAAGTGTATATACATGGTAATTGATAAAAGTTATTAATTAGTTATTGATATCTATAGTTTCTTTATTTAAAGTTGATTATCCACAAATCACATGCCGGTATTACAGGTTACTACAGTCCGGGCAGATATCGCTAGTAGTATTGTTGAAATTTTTAAATGAGAAAGCATTTTGCTTCTGTGGGAGGGATCATTTGTTTTGATATAAAAGATGGTTTTAGTTTATTTGTCCTTCTTTTTTTAATGAAGATCGTACGAATAACAACAGGGCGTTCCTAGCCTTTGTTAGCTAGGTTATCGGGGAACCGGGCTGTGATATATTGTGACATGTTTCAAGTGTTTCTTTGATAATGTTTAACCTTAAATAAGTTGTAATCAAAAATCTCTCAGAATGTTTTTAAATTAAAAAAGGACCCATCAAACACCAACAGTATTCACGTTTAAAAATATTGTTTCTGGTTGGTCATCACTGGCGTAGACTGTGGCACGTTTGTTGGCATCAATATTATAGTACGTCCGAAGCAAAAGTGTGCCGCTCGCCCGAGTCCGCTCTCGAGACAGAAATGACTAACATGGCAGGTCACTAATCAATCATACTATACTAAGTTGATACATTATGCAAAACGTAAATACGGAGTCCGAAATGATATTGACATGTCGAAGGTTTGTTTGGAAATTGTCTGTGTTTATCAGACTAATCGTTTATTGGTAAATTGACGGCCGGCGTGATCTATTGGTAAGGCTCTTGACTCGCAATCCGAAGGTTGTCGAATCCCGGCGTGGCAAATAAATTTTATTTGATGAATTTGTGTTATTTCGCAATTAAATCACTTAAAATTATATAAAGAATATTTGAAGCACGTTCCAGAGTGGAAGATACTCTCAGTATCGCCTCGGTGTAAGACCACCATTCAGAATTGAAAAGTTATTTGAAATGGCTATAGCCGTGTTTGGTGACCAGATCTGAATAGCCAGGTACTTCCTCTTCCCCTACTCCTTCCCCTTCCACTACCTTCAGCCTAACAACATACCCCAATGGGGGGTGCCGTAGTCTCACTGGCTCCAGACGGGAGTAGTAGTTGGGACTCTTGTAGGGTATTCATATGTATATAAAAAAAACTGGAATATGGTTAATGAATGCTTTTATAGTTACGGTACCGTGACGGCAACAAACGGTACCGCGACGGCAGAAAGGCAATAAAAGTACGTTCTTTGATACAATAATGTTGCAGCTCTTTCAAAAGATGAGAAACACAATGTACGTAGGTCTGTTTCCTCCAAAGGAAAAGTTATCATTTTCTAGCATCTCTATCACACACTGCACCGTGATGTCTCCGTCGACCCCTACCAATACTACTAGACGTGACGATAATTTTGAAAGTATGGAATATAGTTACAAGGATAATATTAAAGTGTGAGTGAATTCCAAAAATTCAAAAAAGTCAAATGTCAAAAGCGCTGATGGTTTTGCTTTTGTTCTTAAACATATAAATCTGCAGCTCTTTCTTACGCCATAAATAAAAACAGTCGAAAATGAGACAACTGATGAACGTACGTCTGCATCCTCCCCAAAGGAAACATACAATCATATCATACATCTCCCTCACACGTATAAAGAAATTGAAACGCAATTCCCGTCGCAAAAAAAGTAGTACGTACTTTGGACTTCGACCAAGTATAATCCTTTGGAGGAAACAGTCACACATATTTTGTGTGTCTCACCATTATTTAATGTGTAAGAAAGAGCTGCACCATTATAGCGATAAGGAACACTTTTTTGCCGTCACGGTACCGTAACGTATTATAAAAGCGCTCATTAGCAGGCATGTTGAGCTACGTCCCTAAAATAAATTATATCGCAAAACATCTGGAAAACATTCCGCAAATCCACGTATGTTCGACATACTAATTACGTTAGTTTTCAGTTTTTGAAATAGTGGATGTATAAATGAGGGAATATATAAAATAGATTAGATGCAATAATGTTTTTTAAAATGCAAAACATTTGAATTGAAGTCTGGTAGCTGGTGTGGGTAGGTACCGCCGCCCCAGGGACCATTCCTTGGATAACCAATACCTCTCGATTCTCGGACTCATTTCTGAGTTTTAACGGGACGCACACTTTTGTATACTTTCTTTTATAATATATATTGAATATGGAATAGTAGCAATAGGCTTGCGTCTGCGTGGTTGAATTTCAGAACCCGGCTACGAGTGCATATCTGACGCCACTATACGCGCCGCCCTACAAATAACATATTTGTACGCGGAATCTTAAACAAAGCTATCGTTGTAATTCGGTTTTGAATTCAATAATTCGTCACAAGATTTCGCCACTCCCGTCAGCAGGTCGGATGGGAACGTGTCCCCTCTAGGTATAACAGCTACGAATTTGTGAATATAAAGTATCTCTCCGGAAATGGAAAGATTGACGGTAATACATAGTTGTGTGTCAAGCGGCTATACATTGCATACGGTTCCATGCCAACTGAGAATGAAGTCAACTCAACACCTCTTTGAAAATTCATTAAAAGCTATGAAAAAATAATTTTAAAATAGCCCATAACCCTAACTTAAAGTAACCAATTTTTTATATATTTTTTTTTCACCATTCTTAATGTCTTTTCTGAGGTGGTTTTGAGTTGGTTTCATTCTGAGTTGTTCGGTCACCATTGCATACGACGTCATTGCATGTCTCGGTTACTTTGTCCCGGTGACTAGCTACACTGGATGACAGTGGATCCGAGGAATAGTCTATTTTTGGAACCAGTTCCTACTGGATTTATAAAATGGTCACCAACACTAACTGGGCGAAGCCGATCGAAAGCCACCTAGCAACAAATACCTGCAACCTGGGTTTATAACTGCTAGTTGATTATTAGTTTTTAAGACGTCTGCCTTTACGTCTGAGCTAAAGCGATGTCTTGAAAAAATATTAACAAAAACATCAGACAAGGCTGGTAACATTATTTGATGAGTGAAATACCGGTAAAGTTCCAGATGGCCATGACGATATCAAGTGAATCATAACACACTTCAGTCGGGTCATGCCATGAACCGGAACAAGAAAATAGTGTGTACAAGATAATATACATATATGTATAATATGTCGATAATATATAATAAGACATACGTATAATAAGACGATATATGTATAATAAGACGATCTTTGGAATGTGGTCGAATGGAGTTTGGACCTAGGAGCTGTGTGGTGTGCTAGACTAGACAAGGAGAATAAGGAACTCCAGTCCATTTTTTAAATTTTTTTAAATGAATTCTAACTTAAATAACTGCATATTTATTTTTATTTTTATAGTTAGTTTTAATAGTTAAAATAAATGTCAAAGTTTTAATTTTTCAAGATCCCCTGAAAACCACCGAATTTAGTGTGACGTCATCATGACCAACCGAAGTATGAATTTTGTAGGCAACTGGAATCAGCTGATCATCTCCGGCCATTTTGAATTTCAGCATTGGAGCGTTTTATGGACGCGATGACGTCACGCTTCACAAATTCAATAATATCAACCTGACAGGGTGTTTTAATGAACTGTTTTAAAATGGACTTTTTAATATATTTTTAAAAATTCTACGTTAAATATTATTTAATACAACTTATATATTCAGAATCAGCGTTTATTGATCTATATGAACATATTTTTTTAAAGCCATAGTATTTTTCACTGGAGTTTCTTATTGTCAAATTATTTTATTATACTCGCCCTGATGGGCTTTTACATAAGTTTATATTTTACTTGATTTAATGTATGATATAGAGACCACAAAGATTTTAGTGTTAAAAATGAATGTTTCTTCGGTTGTTCCTTGTGCGCAACTTAAACTATTCATCCGATTGCGGCGAAACTTTGGTGATTTGATGAGCGCATGCCCGCAAAGGTTTCTATAAATAGTGGAGAGCTCTGGCGTTAGGAAATTATTCCCTATACCATTCATCCGATTACGATGAAACTTTGGTGATTTGTTGTGCGTGCGCCTGCGAAGGTTACTCTATATAATGGTGAGAGGGGGTTCACGGGATGGGGGAAGAAGGAGGCGGGGAAGGTGGAGGGGAACGTGGGAGGGGAACGGGACGCTGGATGGGAACGGGAGACGGAAGGGACGAATAGGAAAGGGGACGAATGGAATGGAGACGAATGGGAAAGGGCATGCAGGGAGAAACATTTTATTTAAATGGCATTGCAACGCATGTCGGGAACTCGCTAGTAATGTATAAAAAATAGAGAAAAGAGAAAGAAAAACATATCAGAAAATATTATAAGTATATATAGTTTATTTTACTTTTTTTTGCACAGGGCGCAATGTTTGTAGGTTTGTCTCTGTCGCAAAAAAGTTATAGAAATTGTAGGAAACGCGTTAAAGAAACTCTAATCTACTCTTGGGCCCATCGAAAAGATTTAATCTGAATAAACTATTACCCATAACGTGAACTTAATCGGTGTTTATGTCTTTCCAAATAAAAGTTAGCACAAAATCGATACTGACCTCGTAATGCTTTTAAACGAAACAGAAAAACTAGGGCAACGTTTTCATAAGGGGAGTATATGTGGATTTTCAAGGACATATTCAAGGGTTAATGCGCGTTTTCACATGTACAAAATATCCCCGACAAAATATCCTCCGACATAATATCTACTAAAACTTAACCTTACCTAACTTAAGCTAACCTAAGCTAACCTAACCTAACCCAACCTAACAAAAAATGGGACAAAAATAATACAGACATCTTGTAAAGACAATAAATTTTTGTTCAAAAATAGTCAGCCAAAAATAATACAGATAACAATAATTTATTGTCTTTACAGGATGTCTGTAATAATTTTGTCCCATTTTTTGTTAGGTTAGGTTGGGTTTTAATAGATATTTTGTTAAGGGATGTTTTGCCCGTAGGATTTTTGTCGGAGGATATTTTGTCGCGGAATGAAAAGTAACAGAACCCATTCAAGAACCCACCTGAATTTCATTCTAAAACACCAAAAACAAACTCATTTCAATTAGAAATGAGGACCGTAGTTTAACTGACCATAAAAACTAAATTAACGATTTTTTCGTAAGTTTAGGACCTTTATGTGACGTAGACCAGCGGTTCCTAAAAGTGTTCCGCAGGACCCCTTTCCGTGGAAGCGTCACAGGGTTTTTCGTGAGTTAAGCCGCGGCTTTTAGATGACTACCAATTTAAAACACATTCCTTTAAACCAGTGATTCCCAAAGTGGTCCAGGTGAACCCCCAGGGGTCCACGAGGGACTCGACCGGGGTCCACGTAGGCTAGATTAAAATGGGGGTCCACAAGTTGTAAGTGGGGTTCCACGAAAATTTATCTGGTTTCGATAGTAATGAACAAAAAGTTGGATTGGCTTTACCTGTCAAAGAAGGTAGATAGTACACTAGTATTTCGGTGAAAAATGGTCATATTGAGGCCCATCCGGTGCCCATATACCATCCCGCCCCCCTTCTCATATCACATTGACCCCCCCGCCACGTTGTGACAGACCACAACTCCAGCGTTATATTCAGTATTCAGTACAACGCGTGTCGAGTTTTGGGAATATGGTAGAAATGTTGCAGCAGGGGGTCCACCGAAACCAGTAAAATTTTGAAAGCGGTCCACGAGAAAAAAAAGTTTGGGAACCTCTGCTTTAAACCCATTGAGTTTCTGAAAAGTACGTGTTATTTTTTAAGATAGTATCTAAACATTTGCCACGCCGAAACGGTAATTATAAGGAATTCCCTTGATAGAAAAAAATCGCAAAGTACGCACCGAAAATTATTACAAACACTTTTTTTCTGTTATTTTACAAGTTATATGTATGAAAGAATTGACATTGTTTCTTTAAATACTGTTTAAGACATTTACCACAATATTTTTGCTCTATTTTAAACGAGTCTTGTTTTATTAAATATTTTATTAACAAACCAGGCAGCCGACGCTGATTACCAGCGCTATAACCCGCGACGCATGTAATCGGCGCGAGCATGCAACACGCAAGAGCGAGGTGAAAAAATTCCATTCTTCGCAATAAATGTTTTGAAAATAAGCAAACAGTTAGTTTAATAAGAATGTATAGATAAAATAGATTTGTCTTGTATGTTCACGCAAGGGCGTTTGTGAAGGAGTGGGGGGAGGAGGGGGTAAAAAAACCCCTTTAGTCTAAGGAAGTTCGATGGAAAAAAAAAAGTATTTTCATTTCCCATACCCACTTCCCGCCTTCTCACCTGCTGCTAAACTATATGAAACACACACATTTTTCAAACAACTCGCGCGCCACCTATTGTAAAATTTTAATACCAATTTCATAACGCCAGAGCTCACCAGTATATATGAAAACCTTAGCGGGAGTGCGCACATCAAATTACCAAAGTTTCATCGCAATCGGATGAATGGTTTAGGAACACATAAGGGTTAAACAAAGAAACATTCATTTTTATGTATTAAGGTGTACGGGCGAAAGCAATTAATTCATCTTAATATTTCAGAGCATAACTATCAACAAGTATTTTTTCCTAAAATAATGAAACTCGCGCCATCTATGAAAGAGTTTGAATTCTTTTAAGTATCACATTAAAGTACCTAATAAAGTACGTTAAAAACATCTTCCCACTAATAATACTAAGATCGATCTATTTTGCACTTTGTCAATCCATTGCCACATATGGAATACTGGCTTGGGGAAGTGCTACAAGCAATTGACCCAATTCAAAAAATACAAAAAGCAATAATTAAACTCATCCTGCAAGTACCATTTCACACAGATTCTAGCGAAATCTACAAAGCATTAGAAGTCATGTCAATAAGACAACTTTATGCCAAATCTGCTATAATATACCTTGTCCAAAACAAACAACATATTCCAATTCAACCAAAAACCAGGTCCTCAACAAATAAAACACTGAACATACCGATAACCCATACCACACATGGACAAAGACACTTTCAGTATTATGCAACCAAACTTTTTAATTGCATGCCCATTACTTTGAAACAAATACTATCTACAAATACATCTACAAACATTCATAAAAAATATATCACTGACTGGATTAAAAATCAAGATATTAACTTTATACAAAACATTATTATTCCCAACCAAACATAACAAAAGTATAAAATTAAATAACCTAAAAATTAAGTAGTTTTTCAAGTATCCAACAACTATACGTACACCTACAATTTATATATGTGTGTACATATATGTATGTGTATGTGAATGTGTATGCGTATGTATACGTATGTATATATATATTTATATGCATGTGTGCAGGTACATGTATTTATATGGATGTGTATGTATGTGTATGTTTATATATATATTTTTTTTATATTTCTCTAATATATTTAAATACTTTTTTTTCTCTTCTAAATAACCAATGTACAATAAATATTAAAATTTGAAAAAAAAAAAAATACATATAAAACTTTCTATTACAACACATAAATACTTGAAATACATACACATAAATAAACACGTAAACACCTCAGCACAGGTTCTCCTAGTGAGGTGTTCACGAAACATACAACAATACCTATCCACAGTTTCACCTTCACAAACCTACCTTACACCCAACATAATAAAATTACAATATATATTATGTAAATATATTATGTAAAAATGTTTTTCAAAATTGATCTATAGGTAAATACTGTAATGCATAGAAATAAATAAATAAATAAATAAATGGAGCAACAACTCTGATTCTGAAAAAAAAAAAAAAAAACTTTACTGTTTCCAGTACCAAAGGTCGAAAATTGCGCCGGGAAAATATCAGTAGTGCAATCTCTATATCTTTGCTGCTGTACCGGTTGCGGATTACTGATTTGACAGGCGTCAATCAAGCATGAGATTGGAGCTAGAACGGCTAAGTTGTGTTGTGTTCATTATCTGTAATCTGCAACTGTTTTATGAAGACTATTAAAAAAAGTAAGGAAAATTTATACGACAAACTAAACCGATGACGTCAGGTTATCGATAAAACTAGCAGGCTCACTGCTCTTCGGTTATCAAGCCCTTTGGAACTTATTTCATCGCGGATCTAGATTTTGTTATGGAAATTTAATGAGGATTACCAAAAGAGAAATCAAAAGATTATCGACATATTCCATTATATTTTGGGAAGCGGGTATGGGTACCGCCGCCCCGGGAATCATTTATTGGATAACCAACACCTCTGCCATAGGTCACCCCAAGCAGTTCGTTACGTTACGTTTGGTAACTTAGCAGGGGTGCCCGGGTTCATGGGGTGAGGTTTAACCAGGTCTTGGCGGCCGATGTCTCTGACCCCCCGCTGTGTGGCGGGCCGGATCGAGATACTGGTTTAGGGAGATCTTTTGACCTCTCCACCTAGAATATCCCGACCCATCGCCTTGCATCGCAGTTGGAGGGGTGGATTCATACGTCCGTCACTCCTGGATATACTGACCCCCAGATTCCTATACACCCCTCATACCATTTTCCTTCCCAGAATTTAATTTTCTTACATACATACCGTTCATACAGTATCCCCCATGTAACAAAAAATCCAAAACTGTAGGTAGGTATTGTTTCTTTATAGACATCTACAAAGTAATATTGATGGTTCAATTAAAGTTCCGTTAATAGCCCTTCAATAAACATTGTCATTAATGTAAGTACATTGACGTTGATCACCTCAGGACCCCTACCCCTAGCACGGTCTACCGATAAGGATTTTCTTCTTTATCAACTTCTCATTATTCCCTAGTACAACCGCAGATAGCTAACATACAATCAACAGTATTGACATCGAATATATTAAGAATACGAAGTCAATTAATAATTCGTTGGCGATTTGTAATCATGCTAAGGAACGATGAGAAGTTACCGAAAGTTATCGATACAATCCTTATCGATCGGCCGTGCTGAGGGCCTGGAGGCATAGCGTGGTCGATCGATATAACCTTATAATACGATATTGACCAAATGCGCCAGTTATCAATATTTGGGAGCACGGTCTACGGTTGTTAACACATATTCCTACCGATAACTTTTGGCGCAGCCTACGTAATATCAGATAAGTTTCGGTTAATTATTTATTTATTTATTTATTAAAATATATAGATGTACATAAAAACATAAACTGCACATCTCACTAGGGCATTCCTGTATCGAGATGTGTAGTTTTACAATAAAAATAAAAATAAAAAACAATAATGGAATAAAAATAAAAAACATACATATAAATTCACAAGAAACACTAAATATAGTTTACTCAAATATTAATTACAGCTGGGCGGTATGCTCATATTGCTCTTAGTTGGCCACAATAATATTCTACTGTAAACTAAACATGTTCAAGGTACCTGCAGTGGCTTAACAAATGCATTCATAGGGTGACCATACCGTCAGTAACAGTAGATTTACGAGTATTAAGAAAAAATAAATAAAAATAAAGGTAGGTAAATAATAATAGATAAATAATAAAAAGTAAATAATAATAAACAGGTATGTAATAAATGTATACAGATTATGTAATAAATATAATATAGTAAGTAATAAATATAATATAATAAGAATAAATATAATATAGTAGGTAAATAAATGTAAGTAAATTAAATACATAATATAAAATATAATTATGAATAAACAATAATAAACTATTTAGTAATCGTAAGAAAGTAAATAAAAGATAAACATAAATTAAGTAAATACATAATAATTATGAGTAAATAATAATAAACAATTATGTATTATAGTGAGTAAATAATTATACAAAAGTTAATTTGATAATAACAATGAGTAAATTCAAAATTATACAGCAGTAAGAAATAACAATAAGTAGTAATGTGCACACACAGTAATCAAATATGGATTGTATCGATTATAGCTTAATTCCATGCTGATTTATGACAAAAGCGACAACATGGGTAATCCAAAACCATCACTCTCAGTTAGTATACATATTTTGACCGTTTTTTTAAATATATTTAACGTACCAATAGTTTTTATTTTTTCACTAAGCATGTTATAAAGCAATGGAGCTTTATATTAATATATATTTTTGGTTTATGTCGTTCGTTATGCAAAATTACCGGCATATTTAGCGAACGTATTGAACTAACGAATCTCTTAGAAATGAAAGAAGTCGTATAAGCGATCCATATAAATCTAAAACGCGATCAATTTATTCAGTTCGATCTTTGCGAAACGAAAATGCTTTAAATGTGAATAAAGATCTTTAGAACTAATTAACCCTCGTTTATTGTCAAAAAGTAAATGCGGACTGACAATGCACATTTAGGTTAGTATTTCAATTCAACATTGCTAAATTATTAATATTTTTACGTAATTGATTGGCGTTTGACGTTTCGAAATGTGAGTTCGTGGACAGATCCGCCAGTGTCGCCAGCGTAAATAATTTTCTTATTTATTCTCTGTCAATATCAGTTCGGCTATCAACAGTGAAACTGTGCTAGAGATATCGATATAAAATCATCGGAAGTTACGCCTATCGATACAACATTGAAAGTTATCCATTTCACCGTTCTAGAGCTCCAGGGCATTAGCTTCGAATAACAAAATTATTTTGCCAATTACCTTGATTATTAGAAACATGATGCTTTTAAACAAAACAACATAAAATATAATTCTTAATGGAAATATGACGGGAAACTTATCCTTAATTTGTGTCGTGTGATGACAGCTCAAGTTACTCGAGTAAGTAATATTGGTAGCAGGGCTGAGTTTAAATTGATAGCTACATAAATTTTATAAAAACTTTTATTGAAATGAACATTTCTTTAGCACCGTTGTGGTTTGAAACTCGATGAAACGGAAACGAACGACACTAAAGAGAGACAAACACATATATCCACAGGATTTAGCTTACGAGAGAATGAGACAGCAACAAAATATTAATTTAATTCACGGAAACTCGATTCCTATATAAAACGATAAATCCACAGTCCCACGCAAGTCTCCTTTGATGTAGTGGTATAAAGCGCCTGACGAACCTCTACAGATATTTAGTGGACCAAGGATCGAATCCTATTTATTGATTTCCCAAAAAAAAAAAAAATCAATATCCAATCTTCAAACCACTCCAAAATGAACAGGCAAAATAAAACACAAAAGAAAGCGACATCTAGCGTCTCCGAAGAAGAAAACACAAATACTAATAATATGACCAAATATATAAAGGAAAAGGTACAACGGAATACGACGACAAAAACATGGAAAAAATCATCTTTCACATTGATAAAAAAGTGTTGTGTCAAATCTGACGTAAATAATATTGAATACATTTTTAAATTTTATTTTTATTGTTTAAATTATAACACTGCTACAGTAAGAAGCATTGGCAAAAAACGGCCAAAAATGGCAAAAAAACAAAATAGTGAAATACACGTTTTCAAGGATTTCCGCGTCAATTGAGAGCTAGCTCTTGGCTTGGTGTAGGGGTTATTTCATAAATAATATAATAGAGTGTACAATAAATATAATCTAAGTACTAGGATGTTGTAACCTTAAAAATAACAATATGGCATGAAATGAAGTTACAGCACTTAGATTGGTGATGTTATGGTTGTTAATTTTTTGAGAATAATTTGGCCTTTTTCTTGAATGATAGATACCAAATCAGTTATAATTTTTACTTCTTAGAAAAGACATTAAAATATTTTATGCCTTTTTAAATACAATTATTTTGCATTTAAAATAAATAAAGCCCCGAAAAAGGGCGTTTATTTATAAATAAATAAATAAATTTATTGTGTTGAAAATACAAGAATGTTTATGTATCGAACGTGTCAAAGAAATCAATACATATAAAAGAGTATTTCTCTGATGTTTCAGGAATGTGTTATGTGAATATGTTTCTATCGTTTATACTTATAATTCTGTAATGATTTGTGTATCAAACGTGTCCACAAAAGCAAATGAGACAACTGAAAAGTCTGTAAGTTTGAAATTTCCCTAGATTTGTGCTGATTTCCCTTTTCCCTAAAAAATATTTTTCTCCCCTAGATCTAGGGAAATTTCCCTAGACATACCATCCATGCTATAGCTGAGTAAAAATCTCACTATTTACGTTGCCCCCACTTTGCCAGCCGCCGAGCTACTTTTGGTCAACGCTGACAAAAGAAGTTCCCAAATCGGGAATAATTACGTAACCAAATTCTCTTTCTCGAAAATGAGGAGCAAAATTACGATAAATGGTCACATTTACGACCAGTAAATAAATATCAGCGCCAAAAAATAAGTATGTGCTAAAATAATAACCTGAAAACTGACATCTACCTATGTTTTCAGCACTTTGAAAAATATTTATTCCAAAATATTGTGATTTGGTTCTAATATGTAAACATAAACATTGTACATTTTCTTATAAATACAATAAAAATAATGGGAGACGATGGTTTCTAAGAGCTGATCTGACTTGGTGAGAACTATTGCATACAATTTAAGCAACATCTGACCGCCAAACATAGCGTTCAGGAAAAATGCCTAAACTCACATATCCTACAAAGAATAGGAAGTGTCTGGCAACAAAAGTTCGACCCGGGTCGGTCCTATAAATAGAGACCTCTCTCCTTTCTCAGGAGTTCCAAAATCTACCACCAACGAAGTAACAGTCTCCTGCAACCAAAGTCTACCAGTTCAAATCTATTTTCAAGTGTCTTAATTCAGTACTAAATTCGTTCCCATATTTGGGAGATGAAAATCATTTTCGTGCGGTAATAAACTGTTCGTTGCGTAACTCTGTGATAGGCTCTTGGCGTGAAAAATGTGTACGGCGCCAGAAATACAGTATTGTACAAACGCCCCACTAGTCTCGTACAGTTTATGATGAGTTAAGTTTATTATGTTATGTTATGTTTATGATGAGTTAAGTTTGCGGAGGTAAGTTTAAATTTTTTGGTTACATATATCCGATATTTTCGTAAATTACCTAATTTGTAAGAATGTACTATTATATTGTACTAAAGAATGAACTATTTTAAACGAGCGATGAGGAATGGCGATTTTATTAATTGACAGTCAACCGAAAATAGTCTGATAAGAAAATTTAAAGTTTTAAGAATTTTAAAAGTTAGGTCAGTTTACTTTCAGCGGTTAATTTCGATTGATTGCTTGATAATAACAGCGCTTGATTGAAGTGGGGGAACTTTATAAAAAATCAACCCGCCTAAAAATATTTCAGCTTCATGAAATAAACTGCCGTCGTTAACATTTTCAAAGATCGCGATCTTATCGATGATAGTAAAAAGCATAGATATAGCACTCACGTGGGCAGTAGTTTGGTTTTTCAAAGAAAATAGAAACACGCTCCTCTATTAAAATCATAAAAAATCCGTGTAATATTGGTGATATCTACAGGCTTGCGAACTACATACGGATTACGTCCCAAGCCGCGATAATCTCGACATTCCAACAGAGCCAAGCTTAAAATTAACTGATAAACCGGACCTAAGACTGATTTCCTTGAAAAGGTGAGGCTGAAGAAATGTGACAAAAATATGGTTTTGACAAGACGATTTAGAATCAAACCAGAGAAAAATAATCGAAACAGTAAAACGTACCCTCATTACAAAAGGCACTTTTCATTTGAACTGAATGGAAATTCTGACCATCGGAAGTGTTTTTATTTGCTACCTTGTCTTGCTGATTGATGATCAAGGGTTTTGTAAAAAGGAAAACGTCAAAAGAATTTAAGAACGTTCTTGGATCTTTGGGTTTTGTTATTAGCAAAATAATTTTAGAGGACGCTTTTTTTAATGTAGCGGAATTTTTGGAGATCTGGAAAGATCGCTGAATCAATAATAACCTCTTCTAATAAACATCTTCCATTTTTATTACAGTTTTAAGTCTCGGTTTTTATTTTTTTGTTTTGATGATTGCAACATTCTGCAGCTAAACGAAATGATTTTTCTAAAGATCGATTGCTATCTCTAACTCACGGAGGAAACTTGGAAGATTGAGTTCATTGAACTATTATTTCAACGGAGCATACTCTAGGAGGAATTGTAAGCAATGATCTTCCGGTGAATAACTCGGCGGATGAGTTATTTTTCCGACTCGTTCATACGTAAAAGGAATGCGGAATGATATTAAAAATATCAGCATTCCTCTCTTTTTTCGGGTCCAACTAAGCACCGGCGCATGATGGTGCTTAATTGGGCCCGAAAAAATCGGGCCCAATTAAGCACCATCGCAAATTAACGAGCCAATGTCTAAAATAATGCCCTACCTTACATCGTACAAGAATCTATGTTTTCATTATTACACTTGCTCCCTTTGTAAATTATGCCCTATTACCTCTCTCACCTTTCCATGACACCTTCAAGTCGATGTCCATTGTTTTAATTAGTTTTAAGTACGTCCTGATGAAGTAAGAAGCATTGCTTACGAAACGTGTCAGTTTTTTATAAACAAAATACGTGGTTAAAACTAAGTAAACTATCAATTTTGAATTAAAATCTTTGTCTTCTTGACAGGTTTGATGATGAACCTGATTCCAAGTGCTCTTGAAAATATATCTCGAATTTAACAATCGGTTTTCTGGCAGCTATTTATTTCTGCCTACGAATAATTCAACAAATTACAGCAATAAAATTTGACCATTAAGATAGTAGGCAAAACAAAAAAACTTGCAAAAGCGAAACTCAAATAAACAATAACAATCCTTATTATTAAAACAGTTACCAAACCAAATTAAAAAAATAAAAGTGGTAAAATTGACATGTCCTCCAAGGTTGTATAATCAAAGGCTTTATGAGACAGTTTCCAAGGCAGCCATTATAACTTCGTTGAGCTTTAGTGCGGAAAAGCGAAGTCAGATTTGGTTAGCAAAGACGTTTATCTGTGTCTATATTCAGGATCTGGACTTGTGCCTCTAGGGACCTGATACTCGGAATGTAGCGGAAAACAGGCACTAACAGATAGTTAGTTATACGTTCTACGAATGTATAAATGAATAGGCTAGGCTAGACTGTTGGAGTCAGAAGAATTTAAATTATGCTTTTAAGAGGCCGGGTAGGAAGGAGTTATTTTGGCACTCTTCCAGATTGTGTTCCCACGAATATTGCTGTTTAATTAAACCCTTTTTTATTAGGGAGTGAATTTTAATAATTTAAATTATTGCAGCCGTGCAAAGTGGCGTGTAATCACTGCGTATTCTAATGCAAAAATGATTTCTTAACTAAGTGTAGTACAAACATTAAAATTGTCGCAACAGGCGAGTTTAAGGTAAGAAAAAGTAGCATGTCCCCCGCTCACGCCCTTCTCTGTCACACTTATGTTTTTACGCAACTTTTTATTTCCCTTACGTTCATCGTAAAGTCAGTAACTGCGCGAGAATGAACTGTGCCATGTTCAGGCCAAGGCCAAGGCCAAATTTGGCGTGTATTATATATAACATTTTATACAGGGTATTAAGGGATGTTCCTCATTTACTTTATGTTTGTATTTACCTATGTTTTTACGCAACTTTTTATTTTTATTTTATTTTTTTTTTTTTACATTAACTCCACACAGGAGGCCCTGAGGAAAAAATAATTTCCCTCAGGGCCTATGTCATCTTTGAGGATGCTGTGTGGAGGGTGTTTTTGAGGAGAGGAAGGAGTGAACATGGGTCTTGAAGAGACCCATATTGTAGGAGGGAGGAAACACAGAGGCCGGCAAATCGTTCCACAGCCGAGCTGTTGAACTCAAGAACGAGTCGTAGAAACGACCCGTTCTCATGTGACTAATGTCAACCGTGTACAAATGTTGAGCGCGCGTTTGGCGTGTTTCCCGACTATGCACCGGTGCCGAGGGGATCAATGACGCTAGTTCCTCGGAGCATCTTCCATTGTAATACCGGTAGAACAAGGACAGCATTCCCACCTGGCGCCTGTGCTCTAAAGATTGCAATCCGTTAGTTAAATTAGGAGAATCTATCAAACGGACCGCCCGTTTCTGCACAGAGTCAAGGGTTTTTTTCAGGTATTTTGGGGCTCCAGACCAGAGGTGGCTGCCAAATTCAACCGTGGGGCGCACTTGCGATTTGTACAGGGCTAGCAGTTGTGTACTATTAATGTATCTGCGTGCCCTGTACAGTATGCCCAGTTTCTGAGAGGCTAACTTAACTCTGGCCTCGATGGAGCCCCCGTACCTGAGCTGGTCACTTAGAGTTACACCAAGCATATCAATGGAAGGCCTGTTCGGGAGAATGCTTCTGTTGAAGGAGACTAGATTATCATTTCGATCCCTTTTAGACGTGATCAGACATGATTGGGTCTTTGAAACATTAAATTCGACGAGGTTATTCTTACCCCAAGAGGAAACACTCTCGAGGTAACCGTCCATTCTTTGTTTCAAAGCCCTCCGAGCCATTGGGGTTTGTGAGCCCTTTGGAGGTTTGTCAAACAAAAAGCTATCATGGACTGTACTGTCGTCCGCGTAGCAATGAATCGGTGCACACGTCAAGAGGTCATTGATGTGCAACAAAAACAAAGTCGGAGACAGAACCGATCCCTGTGGGACGCCAGCATTTATCGAATGCGAGGAAGAGGTGAAACCATCAGCAACCGCCTGAATCGACCTCTCCCTCAAAAAGTCGGCAATCCACATACACAAGGATGCGGGAAGTCCGTAAGAAGGCAGTTTGTTGACAAGCCCTCGGTGCCAAACCCGGTCAAAGGCCTTGGAAATATCCAGTGAAACCGTTTGGGTTTCACCAAAACGTTCCAGGCACCGCCCCCAAACATGCGTCACATACGCGAGAAGATCACCGCACGAGCGGTTCCGCCGGAATCCGTATTGACGGTCGTTAATAATTTTGTTCTTCTCGAGGTATGTGAGTAGTTTGTCGTTGATCACACGTTCCATCACTTTTGACAGAACAGATGTGATCGCTATGGGGCGGTAGTTGGCCGGGTTGGAGCGGTCACCTTTCTTTGGAATAGGGTGAATGATCGCTTTTTTCCAACCGGAGGGCACAGTCCCAAACTTCAGGGACATTATGAAAAGCTTCGTCAAAATTGGAGCTATTTCTGCAGCGCACCTCTGCAATACCAGGGCAGGTATTCCGTCAGGCCCACTAGCTTTATTAACATCGAGCCCTCGTAAGACTTGGAGTACATCCCGATGCCGGATCCTCAGCTTTTTCATATGAAAACCGCAGTGAGGAACCGGCGGCGGGATAGCACCTTGATCATCGAGGGTCGAGTTTTCCGCGAACATTTTGCCTAATAAGTTAGCCCTTTCGGCGGCGGTATTAGCTAGAGAGCCGTCAGTTCTGGTAAGAGGTGGCAGACTGGATTTGCAGAAATTGCGACCTATTGAGCCCGCAAGCGACCAGAACGCTCTGCTGCCATGCGGGCATGCAGCCAGCTTTCTGCTGATCTGCAGGTCGTGCTCAAATTTCGACCTATTTATGATTCTCTTGCTTTCCTTTGACATTTTGTTATAAACTATTCTGTTTTCGGACGTTCGAGATGTGTTGTAGGCTCGATAAGCCGCGTTTTTTCGTCGCACTGCTTCAGAGCATTGTCGACTGAACCACGGCTTTGAGCCCACACCAGTTTCTTTAACAGTGGATTGGATGAAGCCATCCATCGCGGACGCGATGACTTCACCAATTTCCTGGGCACATCTTGAGGGATCTGAAGTCCGAAAACAGACAGTTGATCACGGGAAAGCATTAAAATGTGCCCGCAAACCGAACCAATCTGCAGACCTGTAGTGCCACACTTTTCTTTTCAGCCTCTCGTTTGGCGGTCTGAAGGTTACGGGGATTGACGACGTCACCAGGCAGTGGTCCGACGATCCTAAAGGCGCTGTGACGTCAATCTTGTAACCGTGTGGCACAGTGGTTAGAAACAGGTCTAACAGATTAGAGCGGTGAGACTGGACATCAGGAACCCGTGTGGGCTCCTGAACCATTTGCTCCAGTCCGTTCATCGTAAAGTCAGTAACTGCGCGAGAATGAACTGTGCCATGTTCAGGCCAAGGCCAAGGCCAAATTTGGCGTGTATTATATATAACATTTTATACAGGGTATTAAGGGATGTTCCTCATTTACTTTATGTTTTTATTTACCTATGTTTTTACGCAACTTTTTATTTCCCTTACGTTCATCGTAAAGTCAGTAACTGCGCGAGAATGAACTGTGCCATGTTCAGGCCAAGGCCAAGGCCAAATTTGGCGTGTATTATATATAACATTTTATACAGGGTATTAAGGGATGTTCCTCATTTACTTTAACTGTTGATTTCTTGGGATGTTTTGAGTTATAATGCAGATTATATTTTGAAACTAAAACCATAAACATCACTAGGTATTGGACAGTTAGGGTTGGGGTGAGGGGTTGAGCGGCTATTTGGCAGAGTGACCAATAAAGACACGTAAAATATAGTTTTTGAAAAAAAAGGAAGAAAAAAAACGAAAATTGAAAAACAAAAATTTTTTATACGTCTATTTTCAAATATCTTTTAAAACTTTCATTTTTGGTGTGTCTGAGGGTTAACTGACTGGAATCATCAAGACTACGAACTGAGCCAAATCCCAATTGGATAAGACCGACATTTGTAGCGTATACTAACCGCTGTAACGTCATCGAATTTAAGAAAAATGCATGTTTGCCACCAATGTGACTATCTGCGGAGTTTCAGCTCGATTAAATTTCGGGAAGTGGATTAATTTCCACTTCAAAGATTCCATTTATTTATAAATTTTTTTTAGCTTACTTTATTTTGATCATAAAAAATATTTCTATGGTTAAAGTGGAGATTTAAGTATAAGTCTATAAATTAGGGACTTAAAAAGAGTAACTGAATAAATGCAATTAAAAACTACAACACAATAACAGCCTGCACTGTTATTATGGCATTTGTGAAAGTTTCATAAAAATGAATGTTGTAAGTTATAAGCAATTAAAAGACAAAAACATAGCAAACAATATAATACATGTATGTATATCTACTCTAAATGCTTTCTAATGATAAATATAATAAATGGCTTTGTTAAAACTTTTAAGAAAAAAATATCTGTTTAAGTGTTTTTTAGCCAAGTTTTGGTATATTTTTTTTAAGATTGAAGATTTTGACAAGTGACTCTAAAGGTTATATTAAGTACGTACATTCACTCATTCATTCATTAATTCAAACCAAATTCAACCAACAAAATCGAAATTCAAATATTTGTACCAATTTAAAAATATTAGACCAAATTTACCTTAATCTTCTAAACTAAAAAAAATGTCAGGAATGGCTGGTTTAAAGCAAATTAGATATGTTTTATATCAGATATGTTTTATATCAGATATGTTTTTTAACACCCAGCATAATAGACGGCCTCCGTGGTCCCGAGGCAAGACTCTCGACTCACAATCCGAAGGTCGCGGGTTCGAACCCGGCGTGCGCAAATAAATTTTATTTGGTTAAATTGTATTAATTCACAATTTATTCATTTAAAATAATATGAAGTATATTTGCGGCACGTTCCAGAGTGGAAGATACTATCAGTATCGCCCTGGTGTAAGACCACCATTCAGAATTGAAACGTTGCTTGAAATGGCTTTAGCCGTGTTTAGTGACCAGATCTGAATAGCCAGGTACTTCCCCACCTTCCTCTTCCCTATCTCCTTCCCCTCCCCACTACCTTCAGCCTCACAACATACCCCGATTGGGGATGCCATAGTCTCACTGGCTCCAGACGGGAGCAGTTGGGACTCTTGTGCGGTATTAACTGTAAAAAAAAAAAAAAAATAACTTACTCATATCTGAAAATATAGATTTAATGTATTATAATTTGCGAGCCTGGAGCGTGTAAATAACCCCAGAAATCTCTGAACGTAATACAAAAAAATATGATAATAATTTACCTTGCGCGGACAATATATCACAAAAAAATAGCAATCTGACAAAATCTCAAGGGAAAAAACAAAAATTTTAACCTTGTTTATTGATCTCTGCAACGTGGGAAGCCCTCCAGTAATTTCAATCCACTTAAATTAAGATCGGGACGATTTTTGTAATTTTGATATATGCACAAGTCAGTTGTGAACTTTACACAATCAAAGCAGAAATCACAATGAATTGCAAGATATTTAAACCACAAGACGATGTGATAGTTATTCCACTTGTCACAATAAAACTTTCAAATAAATACGTTTCAAACTGCATTATTTCTCCAAACGGACGAGTGAGCGCTATCTCTGATCCATTTGGTCAATCGTGATGATTTAGCAATTTTTTTGAACAATACATTTCAGTGTCTCTTGTACTCCACAGAGACCGCCAAATCACCATTTTTGCAATATAAATATTTTAATTATTTTTTCTACTAAATAAAAACAAAAAAAACACACATTACAATGCCTAATCATTTAATGCATGTGAAATTGAGCTATTTCCCTTTAACTTTCCTTGACTATGTTATTAATAAGTGGAACGTTTTAGCTGCTATCCGTTGTTGTATGGTGCAATCATCAATCACTGTACAAGTCAGCCTTAACCGTGAAATCTGTTCAAACGAAAACCGGGATAGACAGAAAGGCAGGTAGAAAATAGAGTACCAGAATAGTTGGGGTCTCCAGGACTCTTAAGGGAGTAATGTGGGTCTCAGAAACAAAAAGGTCTAACTATTATTGTCGGTTTGACCCTAGTCTAGACCAATTATTCACTGTCTCAGAGAGTGGAAAGGAGACATTGAAATATAAATAAGCGTACAGTCGAGTTAATCACAAGTTAAATGAAGGATTGACATTGGGTTTAGGAAGTTGATACATCGATAGTTTAGTTCGATTTAGAGCTTTTAAGTAATTGGGAATTAATAGACGTCAGAGAAGTTTATATTGCCGTGTGGATATTCAATTGGTCAACGTTAAATTGCCAATATTTCTGGATGAACAGAAGTTAAATAATCCAGTTAATCATATGATTCTTGTAGGACTTATCCTATTAAGTTTCCAGTGAGTGTGTTTTTTTATTAGTAAGGCTATTGATATATAATGAGTGAGTAGCGACTGCATTGATAAACTATAAAAATTATCGGGAAAACATATTTTTGTTGAAAGAAAATATAGAATGTATTTAGGCTACCAATAACTATTTAATATCCAGACATTATTTGTTTAAGCATCGAGCATAATTTTAAAAGGTGTGATGACTAAAACTCGTATGCAAACAAAAGTTTAAGTCAGAATTTCTCTAAGCTCATTCAAGCTATTAAAAATTGATATTTTTATAACGTGAAGGACATGTATGTATAATAAAGTTAATACTTTGTTTTTTATCATTGAAGAAGAAGATAACAATAGAATAATCTAAACGAAAATACGAAAGAAAACAAGACACACAAAAAAAAAATATAATGGTCGCAACTGGGAATCGAACCCAGAACCTAACCGGGACGTGCGCGTTTACCAATTCCGCCATTGCCACCTTTTGTCAATTACTTAAAAACAATATTAGCGACGCTCAATCGAAAATTTAAACCAGAAAAATCAGAAATAGATGCTGTCACATATAAGAACACACGTTTCTCGATGTGACCGTAATTTTTTCTAATTATTCTATTTAAAAATTTCGATCGAGATTCGCCAATATTGCCTTATATTCAGTTATTATGATTTGTTTCCATTAATGTTCAAAAAATCATTATTCTTATTTTAATTAATAATCTAAGTCGCGATTGGTATTCTCCTAAAGAAAATGAGAATAAAATTTAACCCAAAGAAAATTCAAAGTTGAATTTTGTAAAGGCAACTAGTAAGATAGTATTTTAAGGATTTGTAACAAAGGAGTTGAACAACGAAGGAAGGAAGGACTTGTTTTTGTGTTAAAAGTTTCTATCCAGTATTGTTTGCACCAGACAGCACATTACCTAAATATTCCAGAAGTTAGAATCAATTTAAACTTTACCAATATTGTACGAGGGTTGTTCGAAAAGTAACCGCTCGTCGTTTGGCTATAAATAAATAAAAAAAACCGCGTATATATATTATATTTCATGACCCATAAAACTACAGCTTTCCACATGTTTCAACCCAGTCGCCTTTTAAATTCAAGCGCTTGTCGTAGCATTCCACCATCAATTTTAAAATTCCTTTCACATAAAACTCGGCCGCCGAGGGATATAGCGAACCTGTCATTGAAGTGTAGGACCCAAAACGACTTCTTTATGAGTAAAAATATGGACATCGTCCCCCATTCCTCTAATCCATGACTTGGCTCCATCCGATTTACATCCGCGCACTAAGATAAAGAAGTGGCTTGGGTCGCAACCCTTCGCTGACGATGAATATCTTCAAAATGCTGTGACAAGTTGTCTGGCTGCCGAGTTTTATGCAGAAGGAATTAGCAAATTAGTGAAAAGCAATGAAAAGTGCTTGAAAAATAATGAGGAACTTTAGTTTTAAGAGCTCATAATAAAATATTTTTGTCTATGCCGATTTACAACAATATTTATAAACAAACATTTATTCATTTTTGGAGGCGGATATGGGTACCGCCGCCCCCGACCATTTATTGAATAACCAACACGTCTGCCATAGGTCACCCCAAGTGGTTTACTACGTTTGGTGACTTAGCAGGGGTGCCCGGGTTCATTGGGTGAGGTTTGTCAAGGTTTTGGCGGCCGATGTGTCTGCCAACCTACTGCGTAGCGGGTCGGATCGATAAAGACTGGTTGAGGAGGTCCTTTGACGTCTCCAGCCAGAATCCCTCCACCCATCGCCTTGCATCGCAGTTGAAGGGATGGATTCATAAGTCCGCCACTCCAGATTCCTACCCACCCCTCATTTCCTTCTCAGATATTTATTTTCTTCCTTTACTTAAAACAACCCTCCACACAGGATAAGATGGCAAAGGAACTGAGGGAAATTATTGTCCTCAGGGCCTCCTGTGTGGATGTAAAAAAAAACGGCGGTTACTTTCCGAACAACCCTCGTACAAGCGATCTTACCTCGAAGTTTCTCTGCAAGGAGTGACAAACCGAGATTCTTTCGCCATTCTTGACCCAAAGAAGAAAACCACTCAGAAATAATATTTGTTGGAATTCCTAACAATTACCACACCACATTGTTGAATTATTATTACATTTCCTCATAATTTTCCCCACAAAAAATAGGCAGGTACTTCCCAACCTTCCTTTTACCTATTCCTTCCCCTCCCCACTCTCTTCAGGCTCATGGTGTGCCCAGATTGAGAATATCAATTTTTGACTAGGTTCTTGCGATGTTCACATAAATCAATATTTAAAAAAAAATTGCCAAGCGTTCAAAACTAATTGGCCAACGAGATTTATTTGATCAGCGGGTAAAATGATTGTTAAAGGCGTTGAAACTCGTATTCAGCCGAATAGTAACTAGGTACTTATCATAAATAAATTAATATATTTTAATAACGTTTTCTGAAATAAATGAAAATGTTGAAATGTACCATCCCCCTAAAAGCAAAATCCTAGAATGAACCCTCGTTTGGCCAAATTGGAATTTTAAAGTCTGGCATGAAACTGCCAAATAAATTTCAAGTTCTTTCACTTAAGTTTTTTTCACCCACTAAATGGTTTTACGCACGTGGACTCGGAAAGTTAAGGTCTCATTAAATGAGTGTACGTCTATAAAATGAAGCCCAGTAACTTAAAAAAGCACTTGCATTCAATTCATCCCATGATTAAATTTGTTTCCATGAAGGAACCAAAGTTGAACTGATCTAAAAATTAAACAAGCCTTTAGACAAAATGCTGAGAATTAGAGATATACATTTTAAAAACAGATCTATCAATCTATTTCTTATTCTTCTCTCTTGCAATCTCATTAGGAAAATCTTCAACCTCCAGACTATCGTCAGGAACACCTGAGGAACTGTTATCACCACTCACTTTAGTTTCATTTTCACGCGATACGAGGCCTTCCTCCATCACATCTTCTTTCTTTTTATGGAATCAGATGGGAAAACTTGGCATTCTTCACTCCTCACGATGTGACGAAAATATTGGAGTTTAATTTTATTTTTTATTTGTTATTCGACCAAGACCTCTACATTATGCATCCTAGCTATTCAGTTCAGTATCCAGGTTTCCATACTATATAACACAGCAACCGAGAATGTAGCGAATCCTTCACAGCATTTTGAAGATCTCCATCATCAATGAAGTGCATGACTCCAAACAACTTCTTCATGTGTGTGAACTTATGGGCATCGCTCATCGCTTCCGTTCCTCTAAAACTATAATATCTAAAAAAAAAAATTATTCTGTTTAATTTAATTTTAATTTTATGCTTAATTTTTATTGTTTTATTTTTTTTGTTGTTATTTATGTGATGAATCTCGTCTTCATTTTATGTTTTAATGAGGTAGGTACCTAATATGTTATCATATTTTATTTATTTTTTCTTCTTTTAGATTTTTTAATTTACTCTCCTATATTATTATATGTATTATAGTTGTTGTGAAATATGGCAGACTGGGATTGCACAACCCTCCCAGTCCTGCTGGAATAAAACCTTAAATAAATAAAATAAATAAATAAATAAAACCTAGACTTGGCTTCATCTGATTTCCATCTGCACACTAAGATGAAGAAGTGGCTTGGGTCCGTACTCTTTGGTGACGATGAATATCTTCAAAATGCCATGAAAGGTTGTCTGGCGGCCGAGTTTTACACAGAAAGAATTTGCAAATTAGTAAAACGTTATGAAAAGTGTTGAATTTAAACGGAACCGATGTTGAAAACTAGCGGAAAGCTTAAGTTTTAAAAGTCTCGCAATAAAATTCCATAAAACGTTTCATCTTTAGTGCTTACTAATAACTGAAATACGATTGGAATAAACATAAGTGAAAAAAAAAACAATAAGTGAGTGTCCATCTATGTTTAATAACTTCTAAAATTAACGTTATTTCAAGAAGTTTGTAAAGAATTGATTAAAATTTCTCAAATCTGTATACTAGGGTCGTTTTGCAGAACGACATACGTTTCGTTTTCTCGCAAAGTATAAATTTTCTTGCAAAATGTACTTGGACCATCTATCAATATTAAAAAAGAAAACTCGATGGAAGTAGGGCATAACACAAGATACGTGCATCACAACAAACTTTCCGAAGCTCCTCGATTTTTAAATTTTAAAAATTTATTTATTTATTATAAAGATACATTTTTAGTACAAGGAAGCTTAAATTGATATTTCCACATCCGATATTTATTCGATTATTATAGTCATTGGTTTCCGATAAGTCCCATTGAACAACGTAGATCTAACTTAATATATCCAAATATTTTATCATGGTCCGTTTAGTCTTGTTCTGGAATTGCTGGTGGCAAAGACTTTCCGTAATCCATTCACTCGATTATATTAAACTTTTTTTGATTGGTAGACTGTTAGTAGACATGGTTTTTTATCGAATTCCAAAAAACCGTGTAAAGAAAATTGAAATAAATATCGAATGAAGCGATGTATTTTATTTCGAAATTATCTCTCGTAACTGGTCGCGTGTTTGGCATAGTAAAATACTTGATTTGTTCATCTACATTCAACAAGTAATGACTAACTCACCTGGCGACGACTGCGTCAAATTCTTGATATCACAGTCGTATAATGTATTATATATTGTACGTACCTTGTATCCCATCTAGACTAAACACTTGATTTGTTAATCCACATTCAACAAGTAATGACTAACCTACCTTGGGAGATTCCATTAAATTCTTGATATCACAGTCGTATAATGTATTTTGCATTGTAAGAACCTGGTAATTCCATCTAGGTCAATTTACAGTGACCCCACTGCAAATCAAATGCCTGGAATAACTAAAAAATAAAATGAGTTAAGGATTTACCTGTTCCTTATCTTCCTGCGTTCTCGGCCACAGCGTAGCGGAAAGCACCACTTCCCCCATGTCCGAGAACTGCCCAGGCCGGTTGGGGTCCTGCAGACACAGCACCAGGTCCTGGGGACGGCCTAACTCCAGGGCCGTTAGGTCCAGGTAACATGAGCCCATGAAGTCGTCCTGGAGACCCCAGTCGTAGTCAAATACCTGGGAGACGTTCATATCGTTTTAACACCAATTCTATTCTCGGAAAATTAAAGAAAGCTGCACGAAAACAACGAAACCGCGCCTATGAAGCTTATAAGCTTGTTATGCAAACGCTACTTCTGGACTGTTTTTTTATGCCAAAATATAACATCTATAATATTCGTTGAATATTAGTGCTGTACCAAAATACTTTTTTTTGGTTTCGGCGTTTCACGATTCTTCTTTTCAGAGTTTGAACTGACCACTGAAAGGCCTCTTTAATAATTTGGTTTGTATGATCTGCCATTAGGCATGGCATTATTTGGCGCAGATTGCCGTTTTGATGACCACGTCAAATGTGGCAGGGGTTCAAAGACCAAGGTCTTGAGTGTTAAGGATATTTCAAACTCACATTTGATAACCATCAAATCGACGATCCGGGCCATTTTGAATTTGCGGAGAATCGGTCACCGTTCAGATACTAAAAGATCAAAATGTCCCTCACCGAAGATTTGATGATCCCCAAGTTTGAAACAACTCAACCCAAGTTCACAAATAAAAATATATTAAATTATTATGTAACAGTTCGGAAGGCGACCACCAATGTAATAACCAACATCTCTTCCACAGGTCACCACATGTTGATCGCTACGTTTGGCAACTAAGCAGAGGTGTCCGGGTTCATGGCGTGCGGGTTTTCTGAAACTTGGCGGCATATGCGAACGCCAACCAGATCAGATCAGATCGAGAAAGATCGGTTGAAGGAGACCCTTTGAGCTCTTCAGCCGGACTCTCGACCCATCACCTTGAACAGCAGTGGGAAGTGCAGTGGATTCACACGTCCATCACTACTGGATATACTGACCCTCAGTTTTCTTCCCACCCATCATACCCCTTTACTTCCTCTGCTTTTGTATTTTCCTAAAAAAAACCTCTGCACATCATCCCCCAAGATGACAAAGACCCTGAAGGAAATTACCTTTCTTAAAGCCTCCTGTATGGATTTAATATAAAAAAGTAAACAAAACTAAATCTTGGCCATTGTAGGCTTCTAGCGGCTTTCCGCAAGATAGCGATTTACATCCAGGACTATTCCTACTCTTTATTAATTTCATAACAGCCTGCTTCAAAAATATTGTCTCCTGGCCTACTGGGTGTAATAAAATATTGTTTACCTTGATGTGCACAGGCTGAAAGGGGTCTTCAATGGGGGCGGTGAAAGTCTCATCCCAGACGGGGTTCAGGTCTCGATAGATGGTCTTGGACTTGTGCAGGAGTCGCCCGCCCGTCTTGAACTTCACGTACGGGTCGCTGGTGCCTGCCAACAGGGCTAACATTGCAACAACATTGCAACGTCCACATGCATTAGGGCCATTAATATCTTGTTAGTGTTGTGATGTCATGTTAATTTCATGAAAGACATGATGAAATGAATAATGATTTGGCTGAATATGATTTATTTTTCAATTAATTGGAAGAAAGTCCATTTATTTTGTTTTAATGTGATACATCACAAAAACTGTCTAACGATTCATATAAAAGCAAAGGGTACTATGTACATTGGTACCCAGTTGGGCGACATTGGTTATTTAAGAAAAGGACTGTGGAAAGGGTTTTATTCTTATAATGAGAGTCTTGAAGAGAATCAGATTACATGAAAAAGGTAATTTTATGGCTAGTAATTCGAATGCATAATTTTTTACAAAATAAGGAGTCGGAGAAACGACCCGAACTTTTGCTGCCATCATTTTATCTATGAACGAGTGTTTGGCTCTTATCTGCTGAGTTTTGTTTTGCTTTAGTATCTATCTGTATCTAATCATGATACCAGGGCAGCTATAATGTTATTTGGCTTTTTTGTGTAACCCAAAATAAAGGACAAACGCAGGCAGTAAATCGCCAAAGACGTTTCCAATCGAAATATCGTATTGGGTCATTATGAGAGAAATATTATATATCGAAAATAAGGAAGATTGTTGCATCGAAGGTGTGAATAAGCCCGCAGAATAAGTCCACCTTGATCAAGACAGCCATCATAACCTTGTTTTTTTTTATGTGAATACTGCACAAAAGTCCCAACTGCTCCCAACCGCCTGGATGATACCAGTGCAGCTACAATGTTATTTGGCTTTTTTTGTGTAACCCAAAATCAAGGATGCAGGCAGGAAATCGCCAAAGACGTTTTCAATCGCAATATCGTATTGGGTCATTATGAGAGAAATATTATATATCGAAAGTAAGGAAGATTGTTGCATCGAAGGTGTGAATAAACCCGCAGAATAAGTCCACCTTGATCAAGACAGCCATCATAACCTTGTTTTTTTATGTGAATACCGCACAATAGTCCCAACTGCTCCCAACCGCCTGGAGCAAGTGAGACTAATAAAATGTGGCATCCCCAATTGGGGTACGTAGGGCGGGGAATGAGACGGGGAAGAGTTAGGTGAGGAAATACCTGGCTAATCAGATTCAGACGCCAAACACGGCTTAAAACATTTCAAGAAACTCTTCAATTCTGAACCAGGGCGTTAATAAAAGTATCTTCCACACTGGAACGCGCAGCAAATATACCTTATATTATTTTAAATTAATAAAATACACAAATCAATCTGATAAAATTTACTTGCGCAGGCCGGGATTTGAACTCGCCACCTTCGGATCGCTAGTCGAGAGCCACGCCCTTCGACCACGGAGGCCGTCAAAAAGTGGTGAACTTTATTGAAGGCACTGGACTCCTGACAAAGGTGAGGTGAAAAGGAAGTTAAAATGGCGTTACGGAAGATATCCAATACGTCACCCAATCAATAATAATGTTGCTATTGTAAATTATTGATTATTTATTGAATTCAGTGGGTATTTTAAGTGAAAGCATATTTAAATCTGAGAACAACAGGAAATATTTCAGTGAATTTCTTCGAACTCAACTAGCAACTTCTATCTTATTTTAACTCCGCGAAGACGAAATTGAAAACAAATATTTGAACTTTGTAAGCAAAACTTTAAGTGAGCGGATTAAAAGCTCTTTCCAATAATTTGGCGACTGCGTTCAAATCAATAACCTTTGAAATTGCTGCCAAATTTTCGGACACAAATTACTACCGGAAAAGTAAAATTCTTCATTGTGCTGAAATTTTTTTTTGATTTTCAGGAAGATAATTAATTTACTGACTTAATTGGGAAAATTACTTACTAATTTTCAAGATTATTTGGAAAGTGAGTGTTATATTATGTAGTGCAATGATGGATGGATGAATAATACTAGCTTAATAAAGAGACTTAGTTTATTAATAAACGCGTCAATAATTACGGATACGTGTGGTCTATTTGAGAGCTGGGATGTGAGAGAGGAAGATGAAGCTAATACACTTGCTTATACAGGGTGTACTTGACTTAGTAAGGGACATACTTGACTTGTAAGGGACATACTTGACTTAGTTCATCCAGTGATTCCTGACATTATTTGGAGTAAAAAATTTAAACGAAATTTTGGTCATCGGTGGATGATTTTGACCTTTTTCAAATTTTTTGCTTCAAAATCAAACAAAAAAAATTCTTCCGCATGTCGTCATTGGTCACTCAGCCGAGTGAACGCTCAACCTCTAACCCCGCCCCTACTCTCACACTTCTACTATTTTTAAAATATTTTTATAGATAAAAAAAACATTAAAATGTCACCAGAAGTCAAAATTTCATTTACGACGAAATTTCATTTATGACGAAAATCAAATTAAATACTTTTAAATACCACCGTGATATTGATCGAAGACGTAAAAAGAGGCTACCACTTTTTTGTAAGAGCAGCCTAGAACTGTTTTGAGGAAGGCTTATGTATAAAACTGGAAATCGCAAGAATGTGGATGTAGAAGAAGAAAAACAAGAAAGCTGTATGAAATAATTTCAAAAATCCATCTTTCGATAACTACGAGTTGAGACTCGTGGATAGAATCAACCCTGTAAAAAGCATCCATTACATTAATTTACTTTGATAAAAATGCGTCTCCTGTTAAAGTGTAGCTGTCTTTTCTAATGTTGGCATTATAAAGTCTTTGTGCTTTTACAGGCTGCTAAACTTTATATACACATCTCTATTCACCTCAAGTTCTACAATTAAGTTATTAATAAAGGTGTTTCGAAAAGACGGATCGATGTTAACAGTAAATAAGACAATGTTATTTGTTGAATTTTTCTAATTTCTTCATTGAATCATGCTATTTGGGATGTAGCAATTATGGGTGAAAGATAATCACGCCAAAATTTTAGCAAAAGCTTTGGCGGCGCATCTTCACTCGATGGTAAAATTTTTTGATGACATCTTTGCATAATTGCTCCTCAATCTCACCAATATGCCTTATTATTTCATCCTTCAGCTGTTGGTGGCATGTTGGCGTAGTCCTAACTCTGAGCTAATCCCAAAAGAAATAAGTCCAAAGGCGTCAAATTGCACGATCTTGGTCGTCAATTGACTTCGCTGTTTCGAGAGATGTTACGACCTGGGAATATCTCAATGAATAAAGCCATTGATGCATTGGCTGTGAGGATTATGGAGTCGACCTGTTGAAACCACAAATCTTCGACATCCATAGCTAGTTGCACCTATCTAACTTTTTTGTACCTACCAAATCTACCGAGACTTGAAAGAAAATTGTTGTGCCTGGAAAGTGATGCCTTTTGTTGCCATAACAATATATAGATATAAGAATATCAATTTTATAATTCCAAGCTCGTTTATATCCAGGATCGTTTATATCGGTTTGATTGTATTGACAAACTGATGTTTTGTGTTCGCTTTTATCCTTTGAAATTAAAGCTACATTGTACTTTAACCTTTTGTTTTCAGAATAAGTGATACAAATAATTTTAGTACACCTCTTCCATTCTTTCCAGGTAATAATGCTTCCATTGTAGTCAAATTTGAAAGGGAACCGATACATTTAATTGAAATGTCAATTATTCATGAATGTAATTGATGCGTAACCTTTAGGTTCTAACCCCCGCATAAATAATTACGAACAAAAGTAGATCGTGGAAATTGGTATTAAAGAAGAAAATCATTTGTAATTACGATTTCCTAAAGGGAAAGCAATCATCGGGGAATTTTAGAGGTAGGTAGCTTTATATTTGCAAAGCCTACCTACTAAAGAGAACTTGACACAAATCAGAATTAAAAAAGGAAACGCTTTTTTGAGATGAAATGACAAAGTATTGATTTCTTTTGTGTTTCATTTCTACGGATTGAAGACGGATACTCAAAACTCGAAATATAAAAACAAAAAAACTTTTTCCTCAAATTGTGCACATGAAATGGACCGGAAATTTTCAAAAGCTTTTAAAAAACCACATTTTTACCATAACTCCATATAGGGGTGCCCTGAGAAAAATAATTTCCCTCAGGGAATATGTCATCTTCGCAGATACTGTGTGGAGGATCTTTTTGAGAAGAGGAAGGTTGTAGGAGGGAGGAGGGAGGAAATACAGAGGCCGACACATCGTTCACGTAACAAAAAATGTCGACCGTGTACTTACGTTGGGCGCGCGTTTGGCGTGTTTCCGAACTACGCACTGGTGCCGAAGGGATCGATCATAGTTCCTCGGAGCATCTTTCATTGTAATACCGGTAAAACAAGAACAACCTACTTGATGCTTGTGCTCTAAAGATAGCAATCCGCTTGATTTGATAGGGAATCTATCAAACGGACAACCACAAAATTGTAAGCAATCTTTTTCTTTTTGACGGCGTATTTAAAACTTGAAACTCGTTGCTCATTTGAATACAGAGTGGAAACTGAGGAGACGTGTTTTTCACATGTCGTTTATTGAATAAGATGACAATACTAATAAATCTAAATATGAAAAATAACAAAACACACGAATAATTTTTTAAAATATAACGGCCGCAAATGGGAATCGATTCCAGGATCTCTTGTCTTACCGGGACAAACGCCTTAACCAACTCGACCATCGGAATATTTATTTTAAATCATAATTCAGAATTAATAATATTATCAACCAATTTTTCCCATATTTTTGAATTCTACCGTTTTTTAAAAATGATCTCAAAGTTCCAAAGAATTAATTTGTTACGTGGTGTCTCAGATAAACCGACTTTAATTATAAAGGACACCTATGTTTTTTTGTTAAAATTAATAATTGTTACTTTAATTAAATTGACTGCCGTATGGACTCAGGAAAAACTGAACGACAGCGACCTCTGCGAAATTTCATCGGTATTTCCAGGGGAAAGACGTCATATAATTCGTATCCGACGTCACCCAGACTATGGAAAACCAGACTCTAATTGATTGCATTTCTCGAATTGAAGTGGCGTTCCCAACCACTGGTTTGAGACTTGGCTAAATTATTTATAACAATATAATTTTAGGATGGAATTACAGAATTTGAACAATACATCAAATTTCAAAGTTAATATTCAAATTCAGTAAAAATCCTATTCAAGTTTTATCATTATTCAAGTGTTTCGAAGTAACCAGTTCTTGATAAAATAATAACAGAACTTTAATGGAACTTGAATTTCAACATTGAAATTGAATTATGTAAAAATTCTGTGCAAATCCGTTCATAAACTACTTTCGATTCGAGTTCTACAATGAGAATTCTATCACTAACAATCATTCCATTCCTACTACTGATAAAACTAACACAATTTGGTATTTCTAAATACTTTTATCACCATCTGAACCCAGAAAACAATTATCTACTAACTGTTATAGAACAGGCCCAAGGCAAAACACAAACGAGGCAAGACATTCATTTCTAAACAAACGATTAAAATAATTAATTATCCTGTCTTTTATGATGGATGCATAGATACCTAAATTCACAACGGAAAGGGTGTAACAAAATTTAACAGTTAAATCAATTACAAATATTCTCACTCATTGTTAAGAATAGTCTTTACAACTTTCTGGATTTTCTGTTCTCCAGAAGAAGTCGGATGGTTCGGAATTGAAGATGTCATCATCACAGTTTGAAGAGCTTTGTCGTTATTAGAGTAAATTCCTACAATATTGTTGGAATGATGGAAAATTGACAAAAATTTCAAGGAGCAAAATCAGAAGAATAGTGTGGATGAAATATTCTACATAAATGGTTCTTCAACGAGACAGAAATAGCGTTGTAATCTGAAATTGTTACCACCCCCTTGAAATTCCAAACGAAAAAGCTGTACAAATTTCACAAAGTCAAAGTCAAAGTTTCACAGAGTTTTTGCTCAGTCAGAAAGTATAATTTTAACGCTATGCGATACTGCAAAACTATTTCGAGGAATATAGAAATACAATTTTTTTATCCATTCTTTCTTTACCTCAGATATTAATTGTTTTATTGTAACGGAGTACAGGTACTTGGCCTGTCTCGCTCGGTTTAGGTGAGACATTATGTAAACACGTCAATTGTTTATATATTACATTTTTATATTTATTACATTGGCGTGACAATTTCCTATCAATTACTAATTAAATTAATCCAACTAATTGGAAGTAGCATAAATTTAAGAAAACAAACTCGTTTAACTCATTTTTGTTATTGTTTTTGGGGTGTTATGCCGTGTTTCGCTAACTCCTTCTTTAGCCAACGTTTCGGAGAGCGTTACAGTGTCCATCATCAGGGCAGATGAGCTGATGATGGACACTGTAACGCTGTCCGAAACGTTGGCTAAAGAAGGAGTTAACGAAACACGGCATAACACCCCAAAAACAAAACAAAAATACTTTTTGGCCGTGAAAACCTAAAAACATAATCGTTTAACTCAATTCAAAGAAATTTGATGGACCGTATTTCTTTATAATAAATGTATTAAAACTTGTCTGAATTTAACCAGAAATTTCTGAAATTATTTGGAGTAAACAATGTACATGAAATTTTGGTCTTCGTTAACATGTTTGATGTTTTTTTCAACAAAAATTTACATAATACCCAATGTAAAATTTAGTTGAAAATGGCGGTCCGCCCCGGGAACCTTTATTGGATAACTAACAGCTCTGCCATAGGTCGCCCAAGTGGTTCGCTACATTTGGTGGTTTTGCAGGGGTGCCCGGTTCATGGGGTGAGGTTTGTCTAGGTCTTGAAGGCGGATGACCAGGACACACTGAGCCCCAGATTCCTACCTACCCCTTAAACCCTTTTCCTTTCCAGAACTCTCTTCTCCTTCCTTCCTTAAAAAAACCCACCACACAGCATCTCCAAAGATGACATAGGCCCTGAGGATAATTATTTTCCTCTGGGCCTGTGTGTGGAGCTCATGTAAAAAAAAACATAAAAAATCGATAGGTATTGGACAGTTAGGTGCGGTTGAGGGGTTGGACGCTTATGTTCGGTTTTAAGGAAAAATATTTTGAAAAATTCAAATACATTTTTAACTCCAAATAATATTACGAATCACTGGTTAAAGAAAGTCAAGCTATCTCTTAACATCCTGTAAAATTTCGTACAAGTATTGGAAATTAGTAATTTTTATTTATTTATTAAAACGGAGAAGGTTTACGGATAATTCCCGTGAGCTTTTAGACCATGGTCTATTTCACCCCATTCCTTTGATGTTTCTAGGTCCTGTTTCCTTTTTCCGGCTTATGGTTTCCCTGAAGGTTCTGTAGCGGTAAGGGTTTTCCCGTGGGAAGTCTCTTTTTGTTTGAATTCCCTGCAGGCACTTCGACGTAAGAGTTCACTGAGATGTCCTCTACCCTAGGTTCCCGAAAGCCCCTAGTTTTTTGTTCAAATGGTCCATTTTTGATCCCACAAGTTTCTAGGGAAATATAAGATCTACCCTACCAAAGCCTCAAGTGCTGGGGAAAGGTCTAAATACTCCGAGATGCGCCTGTCTCTGCGAAGCACCGTTTATGTCACTGATCCTTGGATACCTAGCATGGACGATCGATAACACCCTATATATCAACCCGATATTGATCAAATCCGTCATCTATGGTCAGTTATCAATATTTGCGATCACGGTTAATAATTGGTAAGAGATATTACGACCGACGCGCGACGATGGATATCAGATAATTTTCGGATAACTGTCAATAAACGCATTTATTTGGATAATGTCGTTCGTTACGCAAAAATACTGGCTTATTTAATGAACGGATTGAATCAACGATGCCTTTAGAAGAGAAAGAAGTCACACACGCGATTCATAAACTTAAATTATTCAACTAAGATACAATCAATTTATTCCGTTCGATTATTGAGAAACTAAAGTTGTTGAAATGTGAATAAAGACAACATGAACTAATAACTCCCGTTTAGTGTCAAAAGGTAAATGCGGACTGCCAATGCATATTTAGGTTAGTATTTCAATTCGATATTGCCAAATTATTAATGTTTTTAGGTAATTGATTGGCGTTTGACGTTTTGGAATGCAAATTCGTGGGCAGATCCGCCAGTGTTGCCAGCGTATATCGATTCCTTTTTTAGTCCTTGTCAATATCAGTTCGGATATCACCGTGAAACTGTGCTAGGGGTATCGATATAAAATTATCGGAAGCAATATCGATCCGATATTGTAAAGTTATCGATTTCACCGTGCTAGGTAGTCACACCTTGGTTTGGGATGGGTATTGCAGGTCGTGTTTCAACTCCCTAAGCAATGTGTTCGCCACACTCCTACGCTATTACGCAAATTAATAATTTCCAGGAAAAGTAATCGAGAGAGACCTGACTTCAAGTATTATATTTTTATCAGACGCAATGAGTATTATACAGTAGTTAATTTAAAATAAGAGACCTAACTTCATTTTCAGTAGAATTTCAAATCAAAAGTGATATGATCTAAACCCTAGATTCATCCCTTTGAAACTATCAGAACTAATTACTCAAAGGCCACGAGAGTGTTTCGTGAGTTATTACTAAAAGGTTACTACGTGACGTTGAAGATAAGTTTGGCTTTAATGGAGGAAAGAGCAGGATTGAATTACTAAACTTTTTAGAAAAATCTGATGGACAGTTTTTTTATGAACTAGAAACGTCTGGAAAATTTGCTGTTTTCTGAACATGAAATGTACATAATTATTCGGATTATCATAAGGTTGTAAAGTGATTCTGATAATACGGTTGGCTGTGATATTTTTAGCATACTGTGGGGGATAAAACTGTGGAATAAAGTTTCTTGTGGAATAAAAATATGGTGAAAAAAATTATTATTGTGAGTGTGAAATTCATTATAAAGTAGTTCTGATTATATGCGTGTACATGTACAAATCATCGTTTTTGAAAATTTGAACTTGAAGATTATCACTTTTATTTTTATTTTTACCAATTTGTTTTCTATTGTGCGTGCTTTATAATGAATTTGTGTGAAGCATGTGTGTTTATCAATGGCCTTTTTGCAAGTGGAAATAACATAATATATACAGTAATTAACATGCAAATATTTAAATCTAGGTTAAGGATAAAAACTAATTACTAGCAAAAATGTACACAAATGTAATAAAGGTTGGATAAATTAACATTAATATACCTACCTATTAAAATACATTATTACTTATCATTAATCAGAACAAAGTGAATATTTTCAATGTTTCAAAGATCCAATATACATATAAAAGGATAAATCAATCAAAGCATTTTTGTAGAGCTTTTGAACAGGATTTGAACCAAAGTAATTTTGATTAACCGCTCAATTAAAATATCCAAAAAAAATCGAATTAAAAAGTATTGGTAATGTCTTGGCTGCGAAATGTAAGAGAGTGGAACGGTTTTAGAAGTGTGGAGGAACTATTCTGGGCAGCGCAAGATAGATACATTTTCCAGAGTGATCGCCAACGTCAGGGGGACCTGATAGGGTACACGAAGAAGAAGATTGGTAATTCGTGACGGATCTCCAAGTTGAAAAGGTGATTCAGTGCTGAGAGCAGTCACCTAGTTAGTTAGGAGATCAGAAGCTGAAATCCCATTTACAATCAATAATATTTTTCCTCGTGTGAATTTTTAAAATGTGTAATTTTTTAACAAGAGGCATTACGTATTTTAAAATTTAAGACATTATTAAATGTGTAAAGAATAATGTTAAATATAATATAAGTAGGTAATGAATCATAAATTTTTATCAAAATATGAAGGAAAAAATAATGAAAATTACACTTAAAAAAAATTATACAAGAATTTTGTTAATTATTTATTCACAAATTTTGATCGTCATGCTGATAATAAACATAATTTATTTCAATTTAACTTTTAAATTCAGGATTTCATACTAGTTAGTTATATAATATAAGTAGGTTTTACTATCCATGCGAATGTATGAACATTTTTAAAGTTATCGTTCCATTCTCAAGATTGACACTTTTTTGACAATTTTGGAAAGCTGAAAAAGGAAAAAAATTCTACAAGTGTGTGTCTTGCTTGCTTGCTTGTTTGCTATGCTTAGCTGTTTGATTGACGATTTTCTTTTTGTTTATTAGAGTGTGCTAACTTTTTAAGAGTTTTTGCTTTTAAGTAGTGTGGTTTTGTAATGTAACTTTGCGTGAATGTATTTAAATAAGCTGCTAGTTTATTTGAGCACGCCAAAAATACATAATTATTTTAGAGTTTTGTATTGCTGTTTATTTAAGTGTGCATTATTAACTTGAGTGTACTGATGTTATTTGTTCTTCTTGTTTAATTGCTTTGCTATTTAGAGTGTTTCGGTTTTGCTGTTAACTGGATTGTGTTTATGTTTATTTTTTGCTGCGTTAGTGCGGTTTGCTGCAGGTTTGCTGTTTGGTTGGTGGCAGAGTTTGCTTGTTGGGAGCAAGTGGCCCCACTAACCGTTCTTGTCCATAGCGACGAGGTTCTGCCCCCTCTTCAGGTGTATCTTGAGCTGGAAGAAGGAGTATTGCCGAAGCAGGGCTTCCCTCCGCTGGGTGACCTCATCATCCATTACCTGATATATAAATAAACACGTCATATTATTAGTACAGAGACCAAAGCCATTCCAATTCTTTGGAGACACAAAGGGGAAGAATTAGAAAATTGTTGAGGAGCCAAATGTGTCAAGTTAGTTACCCACTGAATGTAATAGTTACATGAATTTGCACACGTTCTTTTGCAAAGTAAAAGGAAAAGACCCCTACGGCGTAAAAAAACTTACTATTTTTTCTGAAAAAAAGAACGGAAAAAAATGTGCTTTCGCTGAATATTGTAAGTGGGTGTACATAGGAATAGAGGCACACAGTAATAATGTGAAAATAATTCCCCTCAGGGCCAATGTCATCTTTGGGGATGCTGTGTGGAGGGTTTGTTAAGAAAAGGAACAAGAGGAGTTCTGGGAAGGAAATAGGTGTGAGGGGTGGGTAGGAATCTGGGGGTCAGGGTGTCCACGAGTGACATACGTATGAATCTATCCCTTCAACTGCGGTGCCAGGGGAAGAGTTGAGAGATTCTGGCTGGAGACCTCCTCAACCAGTCTCTCTCGATCTGGCCCGCTACACGTGGGCAGACACGTCGACCGCCAAAACCTTGACAAACCTCACCCCATGAACCCGGGCACCCCTGCTAAGTCACCAAATTCAACAAATAATTTGAATATCTACTTGTTGAAAGCAATCAACTAATGTAGTCGTCACAATAAAAACATTAAAAAAACCCGTACTTAAGATTGAGGCAGTAATAAATGAAGTTTTTAATAATTGAATGGTCTTTCAGCACCCCTCAGTATGTAATACAAGTAATCACGACTTAACACACGTCTGGAAAATAAGGGCGAATGTATTATTCAAACGTTTTACTGGTTTTCCCATGACGCTAAAGGTAGAACAAAACAAACTCTGTTTACTATGACAACATGGGTCTCAAATAATAGCACTTAAATAATATTCCAAAGTACGTGGCAATGGGGTTGATGCCGTATTGAATATTCATTACATGTTTCTGTTCGTTAAAAATCAGAAGTAAGTTATGACATACAAAGTTGGATTTGATTAAAATAGGTTGGACGGTCATGTTGTTCTGTTGTCGTGTTGTACAATATAGATTGAACGGAATATAATATTATCAAACAAAAACTTTGAAGATAATAAAAATAGTGCACTGTCAAAACTCATGATTGGAGCAGATAAGTGTTTATTATTAACACTTTTACTAACATAAATTTCGCAAATTTTTGGACATTTACTTGCGGAATTATCTTTCAAAATTTAGTCCTTTTACGTAATGGCATTTAGAAGAGACGATTCGACCAAACCTACTCCTGTATAAAGATCAATGACATAAATATGCTTGCTATTACTGAATTTTGGCAGAAGACTCATTGAGTTGGGTCTCACAAGGTTCTCCACTGGGGCCGGGTTTAATTTTTATTTTTTATAACAAACGTTAATACCGTTTTTCAAAAACACCAAAAGCTTGGCATTCGCTGACATTCCTTTTTTAATTTTTTTTTTATATGAATAGCGGACAAGAGTCATCAACTGCTCCCGTCTGGAGCCAGTTAGAACATGGCATCCCCAATCGGGGCATGTTGTGAGGCTGAAGGTAGTGGAAAGGGGAAGGAGATGAGGAAGGGAAGGAGATGAGGAAGGGAAGGAGATGAGGAAGAGAAGGAGATGGAGAGGAGGAAGGTGGGGAAATACCTGGCTATTCAGATCTGGTCACCAAACATGGCTAAAGACATTTCAAGCAACGTTTCAATTTTGAATGGTGGTTATACCAGGACGATACTGAGTATCTTCCACTCCGGAACGTGCCGCAAATATACTACATATTATTTAAAATGAATTAATTGTGAAATACAAATTAATCAAATTAAATTTTTTGAGTGTTACCTCGGGACCACGGAGGCCGTTGTTTTCATAATATGTAAACAATAAAACTCTAGTATACATAATGTGACCTCAAGGAAAATTTATTTTAAGGTTTTACAACGAAATTGGATATAAGCCAATAATTATTCATTTTGGAGCATGAAGATTATTAAAGAAAATTCCCAATTTTTGAACATAGATACTTTACGATGCGCACGGGCAGTAAAAGTGTGAAACTAACAGATTGACTTGTTGCATCGGTTAGTTGATGTTAAATATAATAATAATATAAGTGTTGGCTGGTTGATAGTTAGTTAATACTCACGGGGATAAGGTCGAGGGCAGCGGGGGTGGGCAAGGGGGTTGGGGGGCGGTCCACCGTCTCGGTGCCTGTCCGAGCCAGGGGGGAATCTGGAATCAAAAGAGATTGACAAATCTTAATAACTGAAAAAAAATTGTTTATTAATAATACGTCGGTACCTACTCTTTTTTAATGGTTTTTTTTTTCTAATTAAATAGGAAAAGTACGTCCATGATAATGAAAATAAATGTGCTGAAAAACAGTCTAACGGCCGGTTATTTGACTGTCATTTGAAAACATCAGGAATCGATTATAAGAGCCATTGCGAATTTTTGAGGTCAGTGTTTGTCAAATTTCATTATGGTTTTTGTCTGATCATCCACATAACGACCACAAAATTGACAGACCAAAGGTTGACAGGAACTCGCCAAAAATTCATGGATTTGTGGTGATGTCAAATGTGATGGCAGGTCACACAAATAATGGCTTTAATGTCATAACTTTGAAGGGTTGAAATTGTGACACCTTGGTTTAATGGTATTGCTAACGAAAAGAAAAGGTATTCTTTATTTTGTTAAGACAATTTTATGGTTCTTTCTTGGACAGTGAATAAGTTTTATTTCTTAATACTGAACAGTAGAATTTTAGAACTTTGTAAAGAAGTAAGGGAATAAACTTTTAAATGAGAACATTACTAACGAATTTCCTGAAACTACTGAATTACTTACTTTTTGAAGGGAAATAAAAGAAACTTTGGGCGTAACTGTAATTTGATATTTTTTGACAAGATTTAATGGGTGCAAAATTTCTTTTCGAATTTCATATCCTCCTAAATAGGGTTAATTTAAACTTTTATACAAACTTTAATTTATACTAACAGCTAATGTCAAGAGTTGAAATAAACTAAATAAAAAAACCTATAAAAACAAAATGTCTTTTAAAACAATTTTTTTTTGGTTTGACGGAGAATTGAACCCAGTACCTGGAATCAATCCCGCTCCCAACTGAGCCAAATGATTGGATTAGACCATAATTTATTTCGCATTGTGCTGTAATATCGTGGAATTTCAGACGAATGAATATATATTATGTCAGCTTGTGTGTGCGTGATTGCCACCAAAAGCCTGAAAAAATGCATTGCCATCGACTACGAGTCTATCTGCCGAGTTTCAGTTCGATCGGATGCTGGAAAGCGGGTTAATTTCCACTTCCAAGATTCTACTTCACTCGTTCAAACAAACAAAAGTGAATTTCAAATAAATGTAGATGTTATATAATATGTTAATGAAGAAAATTACGTTTTTCTTAGCGTGTACAGAGTTAGATTTCTTTACAATTGTTGCAATGAATCGTATTAGTTTATGATTAGTTCCCACATTACTTAAGATATCTACGGGCTCTTAGGGTCGCATAGTCACGTTCCGAGTTGTGCCGAAGGTAGATGTGCGGAGTCATTACAATTTAATAGCTTCGCAGACAATACCTAGTTTTCAGCCAATATTTAATCCACTGAAGGAAAATTATTAACTACGATACTTAATAAAGAGTCATTGTGATTTCAGTCTTTCAATAAACATCATGCAGTGCCTACTGGAGAATACTGCTCCTAGTACTTAAACAAATAACAAATGTCTCTGGAGAGAACAAAAGAGACATTACAATTATCATTATGGTAATTCAAGTAGAAATTAGATATTGTGAATGTTTATGGTAGAAAGATTTTTACTGCGTTTTCCATTAAGGTGGTGTTTAATGTCCACTAAACTAATACCCAGAAGCGTCCACGAAACCTGATCTGATAATAGCTACTGGAAACATGAATCGGGCTGAAGGCACGTACGGGTACAAATTGTGACCATTTATTATGAAATTGCATTACCACTGATAAATTGCTTTTCATTTCGGGTAGGTAATTCATCGCAAGAGATACTCTGGGATGTTATTTTGTATTGAATTGGAAGTTTCCAACAAATAATGTGAGCAAAAGATACAAAGTTGAAAAGATTCCGACTGTGAAAAGAAGAATTGAAAATCCTTTTTACGATATTTGGCACCCATCGTACGTGAAGTAATATTTACAGACTAAACAAATTAAAATATGACTCCAGATTTTCACGGCCATGGTGATTATGGTGATTTATTTTTGAGGTATGCGAATGCTCTATTCGTTTTGGATCTTTCCAGGACTTCAGGAACAAATCCAAAGTGCACAAGAAGTCCTGGGAAGACCCAAAAACGCACAGAGCATGCCTGTTTACGGAGGCAATTGAAAATCCCAAAAATCCATTCATCTTAATTTAAGAAGAAAGGGCTAAGTTCAATGGTTCCTGATATCCGGTGGTTGACTAGTTGCTACACCAAAACTAAACATCGAAAACCACGTTAGTTTCACTAATAATTATTAAATTGAAATACCGGCACTAAAATCAATTCCACATTCATAAACCCACAATTCTCCATACATCTCTGTCCTGACGATGGCCACTGTAACGCTTTCCGAAGCGTAGGAACGAAAAATTAATCACGAATTTAATAACTTTTGAAATTAGTTAAAGGAAATGTTAAAACAACCCAAGTCACATAGTTTTAGAGAAATTGTAAACGTAAATTCATCATTTAGAACTATAATTAAAATGAAAAGCGTTGTTTTTGTGTTTTGTAAAGTTCACAAACTGTACTTTATTCCCTTCTGTCTTTTCCCCAGTTGAGACGTTTTACGATTGTAGTAAAATATTTATAAATTACGACTGCGCAAAGGTTTATTTATTATTAAGACCTAAAAGGCATGTTACCAAAAAATACACTGCTGAAAAATACGACTTTTCAAAACACATCTCTAAAATGTTCCATAATTGCTTTCATATTTAAAAAATAACGAATGTGTTAGATTTGCACTCTGATGGCTATATTTTTTTTACACTGGGAAAATAATTCTCGTGGCCTGTGTCGTCTTTGGGGTTGCTGTGTGGAGGGTTTTTTTTAGGAAAGGAGTGAGAGGAAGTTCTGGGAAGGAACCTGTGTGAAAGGGGGGTGGGAGTCTGAGGGTCAGTGTGTCCAGAAGACGGACGCATGAGTCTGTCCCTTCCACTGCAATGCAAGGCGATGTTCCGAGAGAGTCCTGCGGGAGAGGTCAAAAGGACTTCTTCAACCATTCTCTCCCGATCAGATCCGGACAAACCTCCCTCCATGAACCCGGCACCCTTGTTAAGTCTCCAAACGTAATAAACCGATTGGCGTGACCTGTGGCAGAAGTGTTGGTTATCCAATAAATGATTCCCTGGGCGGCGGTACCCATACTCGCCTCCCAAAATGAACACATGTGTGTGATACGTATTTCATTCTGTACGTTTAAATTGTGTCTGGTGCTTTAATTATATTTTATTGAAGTGAAACTTCTTTAGCCCGCTAGTGATTTCAAATTCGGATAAAACGGAGGTGCGTCACTAAAATTTATTATTTGACGGGTCGTCGGTTCTAACGCCTTGACACAAGCTTCCCATAGCGCAGCGTGTAAGGTGCCTGACTAATCGCGGCTAGAGAGACAGATATCCAGCGAACGGAGGTTCATAAAATAAACATTTTTATTTTTGTGAAATTAATATCCAATCTTCAAACCACTTTAAAATAAACAGGCAAAAGAAAAGAAAGCGATATCTAGCGACTTTTTAGTTTCACTTCTGCACACTTTAATATTTTTTCCTCTCATATATCAAACGAACTACTTTATCTACGATCGTAAAGGTGTCATTAATATTTGAATGGGAAAGTTCAAGTAATTTGGGACTAATGTTGCACGAATTCATTAAAAATTGTCAAAGGCGATTTACAAAATTGTTCATGAACAATGTATATATTAATAAAACTCAAAAATAGCCCGGTAGTACATCAAGTTTGAGAATTTTGGTGACCCCTTTGTCCGTAAAAAATCTTTATAGCTTCATCCAGACTCCGAGAGGCGTGCGACGCATTTAGCTGAACAACAAGCGAAGGCATCAAACGTACGTAGAGTCCACCACGCTTTCAGTTGCATGCAAAAGTTTACCAAAGAAAAGAATTGTAATAATTTTATGAATAACAGCATTTAACATTTTTTTTCAAGGTTAAATAATTTTTTAATTAGCATTTTTATGTAAAACGAATTTATTTTTTGTTTCGTATGAAGTAGATTCACACGATAAAATTCACAAGATAAAATCATTGATAAACGACACTAAAACTTTATTTATGATCGTATTCAAAATTTTTATATTTTTAATCGTACACCCATTCCGATTTGGAATACTGAGAGTTTTAAACAAAACTGAAAGAGTCTTTCATCTGCTTTCAAAAACAGTAAGTTTTGTTGAAATACTTGAAAAAACAGCGAATTTATATAAATGTGAATTTATCGAATATACCGCGAAGATATTTCTCACGCAATCAGCATTTTGATAGTTCTTACGTAGCAGAATAGCAGAGGTTCTAAGGCTCCAGGGATTAACTATGTATTTGCTATTACGGGATGACTCACGTACGTTGTGTGGATAGTCTGGTCTAATGTTGTACTTTTTATTTTGTACCACAGGTTTCTAAAATCAACACGACAACCAACAGAGGTTTGTTTGTTTATCAAAGAAGTTAAAGCTTTCCATGTTAATTTACATAGTCTGTTACTATATTAATAAAATCAATACTTCATTTTTATCATGCCTTCCATCTACTAGCACAAACAGTAATCAATTCAATATTATATTAAAAAATACAATATAAAATTCTGCTTACGTCCAATGGAGATATATTGATTTAGTATTTGTAGAAATCAAACAAAATGCGCATCATTAACAATTCAGTTTTCATATTCAAGTTAAAAATACACGATTTCCGAAAACTCTTGGTATAAACGCGAAAATGGTGAATCTACATAAAATTTGGAGTAACTTTTGTAGTATAACTTATAAAATCGGATATTCTTAGGTCACTTTGAAAAAAATCTGTTGCTACTGGGTTACTAGTTTTAATAATCAAGTTAAAATAAATACATGATTTCCGGAAACTCTTGGTATGAGCGCGAAGCTGGAGAATATACATCACATTTGGAATAAATTTTGTAGTATAACTTAAAATATCGGAAATTTTTAGGTCACTTCGAAAAAATTCTGTCGGTACTGGGTCATTTGTATTTAAAATTGAGTTAAAATAAATACGTGATTTCCGGAAACTCGTGTATAAGCACGAAGGAGAGAATCTACATCACATTTGGAGTAGATTGTGTAGTATAACTTATAAAGTCGGAAATTTTAGCGTTGCTTTTGAAAAATCTGTCGCTACTTGACTAGCAAACATTTATTGTCTTTTAAAATGCGTCGAAGTGCAGAATCAGCTCCGATAGTTCCATAACATCAACATTTATATTATAAAATTTAAATCTTAAATAAAAAGCTAGATACAAAACATAGAGAGATTATAAATACAAAATATACTCACACTAAACAGACTGAAACAACTTAACTGTTCTAAGCTTTCAGAAAAAAAATCAGAGTGTGCAATTCACACGCCGTGGAAGCGAAACCTTCAGAAAACTAAAGTAGACAAGAGTGAAAGACTATGCAGCACTTTTTTAAAATCAATATGAAGGATGATTTATTCCATATTTTTGTTGTCGAATTCCAGTTCACCTTTCCTTATATTTGTGTTTTCTTCTTCGGAGTCGCTAGATGTCGCATTCTCGCCTGTTCGTTTTGAAGTTGTTTTAAGATTGGATATTGATTTAAAAATATTTTAAAATAATTTTTTTTTTTCGATTTCGTAGGAATCGATCCTTGGTCGTCGAATGGCTGGCCGTTGAGGTTCATCAGGCGCTTTACACCACAAGACCAAAGGAGACTGGATTTATCGTTTTAATTGGAACCAAGTACATATGAAATAAATAAATATTTTATTGCGCTCTCATTCTCTCGCAGGCTAAATCCTATAGATTCATCGAATTTCAAATCACAACGGGACTTAAGAAGTTTTCACTTCAAAAATCATAATATATTCATAATTACTTCATACTATCAAATTTAAATATGTAGACAATATTAGCGATTTTCAAATGAAAATTTGAAACCAAAAATCAGAAAAAGATTCGATGGCTTCTACGAATTGAATCCAGGACCTTAGTTCAGCTCTAATAACTTTTTTTGTATCGCTAATATTGTGTTCTGTGATATACTACTAGTTTCCGGACACCGTGTATATGGCAATTTGTGGAGTTTTCGTGTTTCAGTATTTGGGATATAATTTTGTTTGCAATCAGAATTTTTTTGTTAACGTAAAAACGTACACACATTTAAAAATTTTCAATCGATTAATAAATCCACAAATTCCGCGGTATGAGCAAGACATAAATCGGTTCAAGTTGTAGGGTAGGTGTGTATAAAATTACATGTCAGGGCGGTAAACAAATCTGCTTCATCGAGAGCTTTGGACAAAGCTCGACTGAATGGGGCGGAAATAAATATTTAAATAGATGCGGTGGCGCACACTGGGGCCAAATCGGTAAAACATGGCATCTATTGACGGCCGGCGTGGTCGAGGTGTAAGGCTCGTGACTCTCAATTCGAAGGTCGTGGGATCGAATCCCGGTGTGGGCAAATAAATTTTTTATGATAAATTGAAATAAGACAATAATTTTGTTTGTAACCATGATTTATTTAATTTTTCCATTACCGACCGGTTTCGCTTTACATAAGCATCAATGGTTACAAACAAAATTATTGTGTTATATCAATTTATAATACGTCAAACCCCAAAGTTGCTGCTTTCTACCAAAAAAAGATTAATTTGTGTTTTTCGCAATTAATTCATTTAAAATAATATAAAGTGGGGGTGGGCGGGCCAAAAGAGTTTTGGAAAGGGGTCCGTGGGCCAAAAGAGTTTGGGAACCACTGATTTGAACAAACTTCATCCCATGAACCAGGGCATCCCTGCTCATCCAAGTTACTAAACGTAGCGAACCAGGATGACAATAACAATTTATAATTGGAACCTGCGCTAACGACGAGACGCACCGATTTGTTAATTAACTGTCTTTAAAACAAATTGATTAACACATTAACCGTTGTGCTTAGTGTTAGAGCTTTTTTAAAGTGTTTAATCGAGCCATTAAAAATAAGGTTTTATAATGCATTGGTTTTGTCTTTCGAAAAAAAGGATTTTCGAAGAAATATTTTTAAACCCTTTTTAAAATAATTAGGTACTCATATTATTTGAACGGAGGTTGAAAATCTTCAGAGGATGCGTCATCATCGAATTCCATTGGAGTCACACCTATTTCTGGAGGCAGCAACATCTCCATCACCGCGCTTGGAAACACTTTTCTTTTGGGTAATTTTTGAATATCGGATGTAATAGGATCTGACAATGCTAGAAGTAGAGTAAATTTACCGCATCTACTGTTATCCACGATAAAATTAAAAGAAAAACTAATTCATTCTTAATGAATACAGATCTAAAAGCCACTTAATTTGTCTGCGATGGATAAAGGAACATCAGGTTACCGAAACAGACTAAACTATCGGCTGATGTGTTAAATCGGTGAGGCGATGTAGTGACGATGTAGTCTTTATTTTTGGTGTAGTGACAAAGATAAAATTGGTGCAAGTTTGAAAAAAATACTTTTGGTCACATTTCACAGAATTGGCCCCACTGTGCAGCTGTTTGTGTAGCCTTCAGAACAAAGCGTGCGTGTCGGAGAGTGCATAATTTCCGGAAAAATCAATATTTGCAGGGAAAACTACCCTCGTAATGTTAAGTAATTAATAAACAGTGAAGCGTAATACCAAATGTCCAATAATTTTTCATTACTTAAATCCATATACATATATCATTACTTAAATCCATTACATATATCTGTTATTTGTTTTTGGGGGTGTTATGCCGTGTTTCGCTACCTCCTTCTTTAGCCAACGTTTCGGACAGCGTTACAGTGTCCGAAACACGGCAAAAAATTCAAGAGCATTAGCAGGGGTGCCCGGGTTCATGGGGTGAAGTTTGTCTAGGTCTCGAAGGTGGATGACCAGGACACACTGAACCCCAGATTCCTACCCACCCCTTAAACCCCTTTCCTTCCTACCCACCCCTTAAACCCCTTTCCTTCCTACCCACCCCTTAAACTCCTTTCCTTAAACCTTAAAACCCTTAAACTTCCTTAAAAAAACCCTCCACACAGCATCCCCAAAGATGACATAGGCCCTGTGGGAAATTATTTTCCTCAGGGCCTCCTGTGTGGAGCTCATGTAAAAAAAAAAAAAACACCCCAAAAACAAATAACAAAAATACTTTTGGCCGTGAAACCTAAAAACATACCCAGCATAAATCTAGTTAGAAATTATAATAAAGTCATCAATATGTTCTATTATTTTTTTATTAATTAGATATGAGATTCTATTTCCCAAACGATTTTGCAAAAATAATGTTGAAGAATTCCCATACATTTTTTAAAATAACTATATTTGAGTATTTTGGATGCTAAAGTCATTGCCTAAACCTAGATATACGATCGGAAGAAACTACGAAAAATATTTAAAAAAAAAAAATTCAAATACTCTAGTACCACCACATAACTTAACCTACTGTTTAAATTGATTTATTTGCTTTGTATCTTGTATCCTTTTTAAAATTACTACTAATAATTACTAATAGTCTTTGTAATTAATATTTTAAACTTTAAACTGATGTAAAAATATTTAGTTCTCCTCTCCTAAACACAAGCAGCTGCTTGATTATTGAAATAATCATGTTATATTATATTGTTAAAACTATAACCTTAATAAATGTTTCCAATAAAAAAAAAGAAAATACAGATTTTACTACGTTCATGCAATCTATTACAAACCCTGTCCAGTACATAGAATTCCGTTTTTATGATATGAATTTTAATAATTCACTTTTATGTGAACAAGAGCCACATTTTAACTTAATTAACTCAACAAGGTATAATCCACTTTTTATGTGAACGAGAACCTTTTATTTGTAAGGATTTAAGGAACTAATATTATATTACCAACTAACCTGTCAAAGTTTTTTAGCATTCTGACAAACAATTTTTTTTAATATATTTTTATATGAATACCGCACAAGAGTCCCCAACTTCTGGAGCCAGTAAAACTATGGCATCCCCAAGTATATTGTGAGGCTGAAGGTATTGGGGGGAAGGAGATGGGGAAGAGGAAGGTGGGGAAATTCCTGGATATTCAGATCTGGTCACCAAACACGGCTAAGGCCTTTTCAAGCAACTTTTCAATTCTGAATGGTGGTCTTAAACCAGTTTGGACTTTCTGCTGCCCTTAACGATAATTTTGTCTATTTGCAGGTCCATTTAAGTAAAAATGGGCTTTTTTGTAAAAATTCTTTACACAAAATGCACGCTGTTCTCCCGTGAATCGCTCCGTTCTCCATTGCGACTGAATTTCTGTGAACCGAGCTACTGATCATTACCACCCGCGACCCCGTTCGCGGCGCCGCTTGACCATAATGTTTTGAAATGTAGGGGCCAGTAAGGGCTTATGCCCCATTCAGTACAAATTAGAAAGAGCTAAACCCACCAGGTACTAAATAAATTCAATTTGCCGCCATTGAAAGTGGCGCCTCTAGCGGCCAGCGTTGTTAATGCTGCCAATATTTTATCGGAATTGGACGAATTATTAACAATTATAGGATATTTGGTATTACTAATAATGTGATTTAGTTTAGGTCTGTGCAAGGTTAGAGGGTTATTCATATTGCAAGAAACTCATAAAAGTAATGTTAAATACTGGTGCAGATACTGATGGAATATAGTGTGAACTCACCTTTGTGAAACATTTTCTTGAATTTTTTGATCACCACATACGCCCTGTGATTAACTGAGCAACTTCTATCCATTTCTACCACTTATTCATGTTACATTTTTGATTTTATCACTTAAATAACACAGTTTATTATAATTTAATTAAATTATTTACTGAAAATCATTGGTGCGCCAACTAAAAAAGATACCTGGGTCATTCTTCTTTTTAACCTACATAAAGTTGTCTCCACCAGTTAGTGGAGAAAAATTCAACAGAATTATCAATATTATTATTTTATAATTACTTTAAAATCTACTGTACTAAAGACGTAACGACTTTGCGCGTTTAAAAAAAAATATGTGTTTATATTTTTGTAGTAAAAATTACTTTACAGAGTTGTAACTCTTCATAGAAGTGTATTTCATACAAATCACAGTTGTCTTCTACCATCTCGACTTGCATATATTCTTTAGTTACAAAAAATGATATGACGACATAAAATATAAAACTATTTTTAAACTCCAAAAGGTATAACCTATCAAGTAATAACGATTATTATTTTTAATGATGTTTAATAAAATATTTTTAAAAATCTCAAAATCTTGTCTCCTACAACTTTTGTGTCGTACTTTAATTACGTGGATTGTCATTCGAAATAGGTGTACACGCAGCTCGTGTTTGTTACCCCCAACAGGCATTTTAGGCCTCCTTCCCCCCTTGCTACAATTTCCCCTCTGAAATCCAGAGAGAATTCATTTATAGTAAAAACAAAATGTGACAAAAGTTAGTAAGTTAAAAAGAAGAACAACCTTTAGATATTCTCAGTATTGATCTAGTGAAAGACTAGTATTCAGAATCGAAAGATTGCTTGAACTGGCTTTTGCCATGTTAATGCCTACAACCAATCTCAAAGTAAAATGAGAATTCTCTTTTGTAAATTCTCTAGTCCCAAAGGCTCTGGGTAGTTGGATCTAACTGCGAATTGTAAATTCCACCCCGAAGGCAAAATTAAAGAGGCAGTTTGTATTCCCATCAGTCTAATGAACCGTTTCCGCCCTTAATTTCTTTCCTTTCCCCTCTTAAGAATTTATTTTCTTTAACAACGTAAATCTGGGCTGGTTAGAAGAAATCACCACCAGCCAATTACCTAAATTTTTAAACTACTATGAAGTGAAGTAACCAACTATCCATTACAACGTTTTTTTCGAAGGGGTCGGCAGGGAGGATATGCCTTTCTTATTTTGCCTCTCGACGTGACCCAATGCAATCAATTAATTCATTTGATCTTGCCACGTCTTCCCCGTGCGTCCCCGATTTCTTTTACAATGTGTTTTTTTCATATATTATGTGTTCTCCTTGCACTGCTTTTTGATTTCATTCATACGGTTTTACCCCACATTTGCCCTAGGGATCTAGTATACGTATGCAGTATTCTGCCAAATTTGCCTCGCTTTTATATTGACAACTTATGGTATAAAATGTTTGTTGATGCAACTATATCCATCTCCCTTCCCCCAATGTGCGGCCAATACCGAATGAAGTCAGTGCATTGAATAACAAATTGATCTCGTATATACGTATGTATGTACGTATGTTGTTTATGTATTGCTATATTAAGCATAGAAAATGTTTGAAACTTTCAAAATACCTTTTTTAAACCCTCTGGAAAGGTTTCTGGATTATTACAACCACATGACAATACACCTGAAAAGTTTTTTTTGATCATTACAAAAACTTAGGTAACTGTCAAAAATGTCACAATTTAAGAAAGACATTTTATGAAAAATTAAAATTTGTATAAAAAAATTACATGCGAGCTGTTTGAAACTGAATGTACCGGGACTGAATATATGGAACGCTGGAGAGGGGAGGGGAACGCGGGAGGGGGTTCACGAGACGGGAGAGTGGGAGAGGTGGAAGGGGACGGGAAGGCGGAAGGGGAACGGGATGAATGGGAAAGAACACGCAGGGAGAAACAATGTCTTTATTTAGTGTCAGTGCAACGCATGCCGGGAACGCACTAGTTAATAATATCTTCGCTCCGTCAAAGCAATTAAGTAAATTATTTTCCTTGATTAAAATTGGAATAAGTGCTGGTACATTGTAAAAGGGTTAAGCTTTTTCCTATCTTGTCTTTGTAATATAAGATAAAATTGGCACTCGGATTTAACGACTTTCGGTGAAGACGTGATCAACCATTTGAATGGCCTCTCATTTAAAAAAAACCTTCCTTTGAACATCCACTCGAGTTTACAAAGATGAAAGACGAGTTTTTGTGGCAAAACTGAAAACACGAAGCGGAAAATTACCGTGAATCAATTTAATTAGAGAGGGTGATAAATAAGAAGGGAGTTTAATTATTTTCAGTGAATTTGTATTTAAAATGACTGATTTTTTTACTTTTAAGTTTTAGCAGATCAGTTATTTCCAACCTTTAATTAGGTTAGATTTGGTTTCTTTGTTCAACATTTAGAACCAACATTGTTTTATTAAATAAAAACATTTGAATCTATCAGGTTTCTATAGTTGACACCGGGAAAACCGATCTTCCGGCGAAGGCGACCATTTTTGATTTTTTCAAATCGGATACAAAAAATAAACTTCTAAAAATGTTCGCGATAAACTCAAAAACTACTACTATTACTGAACGGATTTTCTTGAGGTTTTCACCAAGTGATTCATGATGAAGGTTAGGTACATAATTTGTCAAGGTTTTGTATAAATTGGTTGAAATATATATTTAAAAGAGAATGAGTCTGTATGTGACGGACGAGCGGGCTGGCAAGCGGGCGGTATGAATTTGATTTGTATGCAAATTAACAGATGGCAGTGTAAGTTAATATACGTAAAATAAAATAACGACGTTAAAATAATTTTAAAAAAAAAATCGTACACTAGCACTACCTGTAATTGGACGATTAATCTTTTTATTTATTTTTATCGGGTTATTTGTAGAACTATTTTTTAATTTTAAGATTTCAAATTTAATAATATTATTATTTAATTTATAGTAAAAAAGTTTATTTATTACTCGTATAAACAAGTTTTGATATGTAAGTCTTATTACTTGTAACATCTGTTGACGAAATGTATCAATCTGGATGATTGTTGCGTCGTAGAATACCCTAATGGAGAGGATTGTAAAAAAATTGAATATACTCTTGCATAATGCTTTTTACTTATTTTCCATCTTTGGGGATGCTACGTGGAGGGTATTTTTAGGGAAAGGAAGGAGAGGAAGTACTGGGAAACGGGCGGGTCAATATCTCCAGTAGTGACGGACGTATGAATCCATCCCACTGCGGTGCAAGGCGATATGTCAAGATTATGTCTCCCCATTACTGCATTCATTTCCTTTGACAAAATACAGACCGACCCTTTGTAATAACAAGGTTCCATCTATCGAGGTAACGTCGATAACGATAATGGGATCTGTAGTAAGCTTCTTTAGAGTTCTTTATCACACGATGTTACTATCTGACAATCCTTATATGAAAAAGGTTCTGTTTTGTTTGACAGAGAGCATTAAAGATTCATTCTGGAAGGGAAGTAAAGCCGAGCTGAGTATCAAGACAAAGATGGCTGTGTTCAAAACGATATACCTCCCGACGCTAAATACGGTCACCAGATATGGATGCCAAACGAACGAACATGCTCTAGAGTACAAGCTGCCGAAATGAGGTACCTGAGGGGAGTGGCAGGGGTTACAAAATGGGATCATATAAGAAAGTCGACAATCCGAGATGATCTAAACATTGATCCGCTGTTATCCTTCATAGAAAATCGCAACTGAGGTGGCTTGGGCACATACTAAGAATGTCTGATGACCGGATTCATAGGAAAATATTGGGTGCGATTCCAAAGGGTAGACGTCCAGTGCGCCGCCACAGACACAGTTGGGCGAGGCAACTACAGAAACTGTGTGAGGAGAGGATGGGACTGCCATGAAAGGAGGCCGAACATTCAGCGCAAGACAGGAGCGTATGGAGGTATTAACAAGGAGCGTATGAACAACTAAATAATCAATTTTCAACCACCATTAATACAAATTCATGATGAAAGAGAAAGAGGTCTTGTTGGCCCGGAGCTCTGTATGCCAATATTTCAAAAAGTCAAAAATTCAGGGGCTTATGGAGGCGCCTTGTCAATGCAGTGGGTCCCCGACCCGAATAGGATAAGGGGAAGAAGATGATGATGATGGTTTGGACTCCCTCACTAATCTTTTTCAATCTGGCCCGCCACGCAGTAGGTGGGCAAACGCATTCGCCACAAAGACCTAGAGACCCCTAGGCACCTCTGCTAAGTCACCAAATGCAGTGAACCACATGGAGTGACCTAAGGCAGGGGTGTTGGTTATCCATAAAGGATCCCGGGCGGCGCGGGGGTAACCATACCCGTCTCCAAAATTACTATATAAATAACTGAATAAAAAAAAAATAAAAAACCGGATCAAAACATTTTTTTTATTTTTTTTATTCTTCATTTTAATCACCCGCTAAACTGCCAAGGCAGTTTGTCAGCAGGTCAATTTGACAATATTAATAAAACACTAAAACATAAAATATTATAAGAAAACACAATAGCAAAATAGTTCCAGAAGAATAACTTTTAAGTACCTACAATACAAAAGCATAAAATATACAGACAGACAGATATAACACAGGTAAATTACTGATAGTTTAAATTAATTATAGATAGTATTTATACATAAGATTACAAACAATATCAGTACAAAAAGTTTTGACCCATTAGCCATTTTTTAATTTTTCTTTTGAGATCAGTGGGGCAATTAGATTCGATTTTGAAATTCATCGGCATCTTATTAAATATGGTGGGGACAAGATAAGTGAATGTCCGCTGGCCGTATTTATTTATAATTTTCGGAACGGACAAACCCTCATTTTTACTAAATCTAGTGCCATGTTCATGATCTACTTTTTCTTTGTAAATTGAGTCCGACAATAGGTTTTGGCATACAATTTTAAACCATAATATTCCTCGCACAGGTAATATGTTAACTGATTCATATAGTAATTTTATGTCCCTTCTTTGTGCATAAACACTTTTGCTTACCAAGAGCTTAGTCAAAGAGTTTTGAATCGTTTGAATATAACCTGTATTTGTCTTGCACGAGTTTCCCCAAGATGTTATTCCGTATCTGATAGTGGATTCCGCTAGTGACAAATAAATTATTTTTAGCGTACTAATGGGCATAAAATATTTTATTTTGTAAATTCGCCCCGCAATAGCTCTTAGGCGTTTGCAGATGTTGCTTATGTGGGTATCCCATTTCATGTGCATATCTACAGTTATCCCCAAATATACATATGTTTGTACAAGTTCAATGGTTCCGCATTTGCAGGACTGTGACGAATTGTGTATGCACTCAAATGTATGCGACTTTATTAAAGGTGTGATGGTATATTTGGCATGTGGAGATCGTATATGCATTAATTTAGTTTTTTTTGAATTTATTATAAGACCCGCATCATGTGACCATTTCTGTAAGGATAAGAAATCGTGCTGCATGAGTTTTATTGCAATTTCTAATTCTTCATGCGAAATAACTAGTGCCGTATCATCAGCATAAACGTAATGTTTAACAAATGTGAAGATTTTATTCATGAGTGAAACAAATATTATGTATAATGTTGGACCGAGGATTGACCCTTGCGGGACTCCTGTTGACATAAATTTAGCTTTGCTGTAAGTTTGAAAGAGTTTCACTTTAATTTTTTGATTGTTTAAATAGTTTTTGAGTAGTTCTAGTAATTTTCCCCTGATTCCAATCGCCTCCAATATCTGTAATAGTTTTGTCGGATCAATAGTATCAAACGCTTTAGAGTTGTCTATGAATAAAACCAGAATATGTTTTTTATCATTGAGTTCTTGATTTGTGTAATTCGAAAAGTCCTGCAGTAACATTTCTGTACTTTTCTTTTTTTGAAATCCGTATTGGTTGGGATCAATAATGGAGAAACTTTCTAGGTATTTTATTAAATTTACGGAGATGTATTTTTCTAGAATTTTTTCAATAGCTGGCAGTATACTTATTGGTCTGTAATTTTCTATCTCGGAATGTTTTCCCCCTTTGTATATTGGCCTAATAATACTACATTTGAGCTCATCCGGTATAACTGTCTGAGACAAGATTTTATTGATTAGATGGGTAATTACCGGACATAGAATGGTTAAATGTTTTTTAATATCGAACATTCGAATATTGTCAATCCCCGGTGACTTGGAATTATTCAGTTGACTGATAATCTTTCGTATATCTTCACAAGTAGCTCTGGGCAGGTACATACTATACGGCAGCTCAACGGGAGCTGTATTAGACGCTTTGTAGTCGCATTTGTGTAACATCGAGCTAATACTGTTTGAGAAGTACTCTGCGAATCTATTTGCAACTTTTTTTTTTTTTTTTTGCATGAAATACCGCACAAGAGTCCCAACTGCTCCCGTCTGGAGCCAGTGAGACTATGGCATCCCCAATTGGGGTATGTTGTGAGGCTGAAGGTAGTGGGGGGGGGGGAAGGAGATAGGGAAGAGGTAGGTGGGGAAGTACCTGGCTATTCAGATCTGGTCACTAAACACGGCTAAAGCCATTTCAAGCAACGTTTCAATTCTGAATGGTGGTCTTACACCAGGGCGATACTATTAGTATCTTCCACTCTGGAACGTGCCGCAAATATATCATATATTATTTTAAATGAATAAATTGTGAAATAACACAAATTAATCAAATAAAATTTACTTGCGCACGCCGGGTTCGAACCCGCGACCTTCGGATTGTGAGTCGAGAGTCTTGCCTCGGGACCACGGAGGCCGTCTAATTTCCTCTGTTTGCCCATTATTATTTAGCATATACTTTGAAATAGTTTCATCGCAGTTTGTTTTTGTTTTACGTCCCAATAATTTGTTAATTTGATCCCATGTTTTTTTGGAATTGCTGAAATAGTTTTTAAATGTTTCATTAAAATATGTTGTTTTACTTTTTACGATTAATTTGGAAACAGTATTTCTGAATGATTTGTATTTTTTTTCGAATGTTTTATTGGTGGGTGAATTTTTCCATCTTCTGTATAGGGAGTCTCTTATTTTAATTTTTTCTAAAATGTCATCCGTTATCCACAATTTTGTTGCAAATGGTCTTTTTTTTGGTTTTGGACAGAAAGTGATTTTACTTTTTTCATATAGGTCATTAAAAACGTTTTTGAGTTTATTGTATACGTCAGCGCAATCTTGTTCCGCAAGCAGGGCATTCCAATTATAACTACGTATGTATTTATCAATTCGTTTTTGAGATAATATTGAAATATTTTCCCCGCAAAGTTTGATTTTTGTAATTGCACTACTGTATGTGATGTTGAGAGCTGTCGCGAAGTGATCAGCTATAGTAAAATCACAAATACAAGATGAAAGAGCGTCAGCTTGTTGCTGCCTGCTATTAAATCTAATAAAAATGTGATCTATGCATGTGCGTGTAACATTTCCGGCTACTAATGCTTCCCTTGTCACATCGTTGATACACTTTATTAAATAATGGCTAGATAATATGTTTTCGTATGTCATAATAATCGGGTTTTGAGTGTTTAATAAATCTAAATTAACATCTCCAAAAAATAAAATATTTTCCAGGGGGTTAATAACATTTGATAAGATGGATGAGATTTCATTCAGAAACAGTGGTTTGCTATGATTTGGAGGGCGGTATATCGCTAAAATGTTCATTGATATATTATTGGGTAAAGTAATAATGCCAAATACACTTTCAAAGTGTTTAGTTTCTAATGATTTTTGTAGAAAAATGATATCGTCTCTAACATATAATAATATACCGCCTCCCGTTTTGTTTATTCTACAATAGTTATAAGATTTGAAACCGGGAATTTCGTAGAGACAAGTAAGGTCATTTGGAATTGCTGTTTCATATAACATCAAAATATGTATATGCTTCCAGCAGGTATTAAGATAGATGTTAAGAGTGTCCCAGTATTTGTAAATGGATCTTACGTTTAGTTGCACAATATTTACTTGTTCCTTTTTACAATCCTTATAAAAATTGTGTGTTTTATCCTCAAACCATTTTTGAAGATCACTGGTTTTGAGAAAATCAACCTCATTGTCCTCCTCAAAATAATAATCATTAGACGCCATAATCGATCGTAGCAAGGTCCTTTTTAAGTGCAGCTTTGTAGGCCGGGCAGTTGTCCCTGTCTCCAGTCGAATGTGTAGCGGGCTTTCCAAATCTAGTACATGTAGCGCAGACTGGTTCGGCCGCGGCATTAGGACAGGATTCGGTGGCGTGATTCTCTTTTGCGCAGTGTCCACATCTAAGGGTATCTCTGCAGTACTTGTACGAGTGTCCAATCATTTGGCACTTAGTACATACAGTGAGGCCAATAAAGTCCCTCATTAAACAAAACTTTGCTATAATTCAATATAAAATAACCACAGGTCACAGTCATTACGTATCTAAATACTATACAGCCAACTCAACATCAACAAGTCAACTCCTTCAACCTGTTGTTATCGTAAATATAAATATCTAATTTGGCCGGTAATAGTTTTATCTAGCCCTTGTTGTCGCATGCATAATACAAGACACCCCTGAAATATGTACGTGGTATGTAGGTCAATTTGGTTAAGCCTTTTACGAGCGCAACGTTCTGTCGTTACCAACAGGGGGAGGGGTTCTGCCCACCAACCTTCAGTCACCCGTCAGCCACGCCACCCTACCCTACCACACCTACCTGATCCACGTGAAAGTCACGACTGTTTATGCGGAAAAAAAAACCATTACCTCTGCAATTTCATTATTTGAAATGCATTTCCGCTTCGCTTATTATTTTTTTTAATTAGTTTCTATGACAACGTGTAGTCGTGTGTACATAACGTAAGTATAAAGCAAATGTAAGAGTAATGTTACAGTTTTCATAGTTTTCCTCAAAGGATTTCCTGTTCAAGTAGTTTTTTGTTTATATTTTGGTGTTTAGTTTCTAGCTGTTTTTACATTGTTTTATAAATTCTCACTCTCTTTAGTTCTGTTTATTCTTGTTGTTTTTCATGTATTATCTCCATACAGGAAGCCTCAAGGAAAAAATCCCTATGTCATCTTTGGGGATGTTTTTTGGAGAGATTTTTTTGGGAAAGAAAGGAGAAGAAGTTCTGGGAGGGAAAAGGTAGGAGAGGTAGGTAGGTATGGAGGTTAGTGTGTCCAGGAGTGACAGACGTATGAAACTGTCCCTCCCACTGCGGTGAGGTGAGGTGATGGGCCGAGAGAGTCGAGATATCAAATATTCTCCCTCAACCAGACCCTCCAGATCCGGCCCACCATGCAATAGGTGGGCAAAAGCGTGCGCCGCCAAGACCTAGACAAACCTCACCCTAGGAACATTTGATTTGGTGGAGCACTATAATGCAGTTTAGTAACATGAAAGTCAGTATTTCTCTGTCCAAAAGATGGCATGTAATCAAAATGGGAATAATCAGAATAGGTATGATTTTAGGTTTTCACGGCCAAGAGTATTTTTGTTATTTATTTTTGGGGTGTTATGCCGTGTTGCGATACTTCCTTCTTTAGCCAACGTTTCGGACAGCGCTACAGTGTCCATCATCAGGGCAGATGAGTGAAACGTTGGCTAAAGAAGGAGGTAGCGCCCCACGGCATAACACCCCAAAAATAAATAACAATAATCAGATTTGTTTGTCTTATTGCCCTGGTTGAGTATTTATGTTGGGCAACGGACAGTTTTGATGAGTTTTTTTTTCAAAATTTTTTGACTGAAATTTTTGTGCATTCAAACCTCTAAAGTATAAGTAGAAGACAGAAAATGATTGAAAAAAGGTTTAGGAAAATTGGTGAAGTACGGAAGGCAATAGTTGCTAATAAAATGTTAGTTTATCTATCAATATATTTATTATTTCATAGTGCTCTCACAAAATAAACTATGTATTAGAATATGTAAGTCTAATCTTAAACTTTAGGGTGCAATTTGTACAGTAAATTAAAGGCTGGGCAATGGGTTCCCTACAGAGCATCGGGAAATCCTGGATTTTATGTAGAAGACCCACTAAACAGCATCCCCGAAGATGGTATAAGGCCCTGAGGGAAATTCTTTCTCCCAGAGCCTCCCGTGGGTATTCAAAATGCAAACTTTCTGTATTTACGGTGGACCACGCCTCGTTCTCCTTAGACAAATAATGGGCATGCATTTGTGGTGTTTTCCGGTTGTGCACCGGTGCCAAAGGGATTAATGATGCTTCGATCCGTTCATTAAAATACCGGTAGAATAATGCCAGCTTTCCTACCTGACATATGTGCTCTAAAGTTGACAATCCGTCAGTAATATAAACGAACAAATTCCATTGACAATTAAAAAGCGTGTATTGTAATTATGTACATATAACATTATGTTTATTAAGTTCATCAAAGTTAACGTCAAAATCATGAATGTATCATGAAAAAGAGTACGTATTGCTATCGTAGACATATCTTCTCTCCCAATTTTACAATAAAATGAATTTTCTCTTTTCAATTTCGGTTATATCTTAACCAACATTGAAAAGAGAAAATTCAATTTCGTTTAGGATTTGAGTTATCGTTAAGATTATGGACTATCTCAAGTATCTGTTATTGGACTACTACTATTTTTCTTTACAAATTGAATCACACAATGAGAAATCGAAAGGTCTTTGCCAACTTTACGTGATTGATAGTATTACATTTATTGTAAGGCGTTTAAATTATAGAGTTACGGTATTACATACCCCGAGACCTTCCTCACATTCAAGGCAGAAAATTTTCTTATGAAGATGATATTACTGTCACAGCCCAAGCCAAAACAATCAAAGCAACAAAAGATACTATTAAAAGACACTACAAATTTTTTCAAAGTTACCACAGTACTTGAAAATATCAAGAAAACTCACAATGCGCTTTTATCAAAGAAAAAAATCTCGAAAGTAAAAATGGCATTCCGCCAAAGAAACTAACAGCTGAGTGAGTCGTGCTTTTTAATGACTGAACTGAGTCTAGAGTACTTCAAACGTTGACGAAAATGAAACTCTGTAAAGTTTTAGTGTTAGCAAGGGGCGTTTTATACTAACAGCATTCAGTATATGGTATGTGGTTTTGCTGTCCCATATTCAGTATATTCACCCTTTTTTGAAACTTCGTGCATTGTTATATTGCGTTATCCCAAACAACTTAAACTTTCTTGCCACCCTAGAACCGGGTTGCTTAGCGTGCTAGTGTGGTAAAAAGCCTGCTTTCCGTCATTAAAAAAATACTTTTCATATTAAACAATTTAAGAAAATAAATTATTATATTCTGTCGAGTCAATTTTGGATATGGATATCACCTCAGCTATAGGTCACCCTAAGTGGCTCACTACCTTTGGTGACCTATCAGGGGTGTCCGGGTTCATGAGGTGAGGTTTGTCTAGTATTAATTGTTTTTGTGTTTAATTCGTATAACTGCAATTAATTTTTTATTTTTTTTATTTAATTAAAATTAAATTAGAAAGTTTTTTTATCAAGTTCTACAAGTATTTTAGTATGTATTTTAGTTACAGCTGTTTCGGTTTTCAAGACCATTTTCAAACTGTCTAGGACTTGACGGTGAATACGTATGCTCACCTACTGCGTGGTGGGCCTTATTGAGAGCAACTGGTTGGGGAGATCTTTTAGACCTCTGCCATAGGTCACCCCAAGTTCGCTACGTTTGGTGATTTAGCAGGGGTGCCCGGGTTCATGGGGTGAAGTTTGTCTAAGTCTCGAAGGTGGATGACCAGGACACACTGAACCCCAGATTCCTACCCACCCCTTAAACCCCTTTCCTTCCTACCCACCCCTTAAACTCCTTTCCCCTTCCTTTCCTTCCACACAGCATCCCCAAAGATGACATAGGCCCTGTGGGAAATTATTTTCCTCAGGGCCTCCTGTGTGGAGCTCATGTAAAAAAAAAAAGACCAGACGGATTCTCCACTCATCGCTTTGTACCGCATTGGGAGGGATGGATTCGTACGTCCATCACTGCTGGACACCCTGACTCTCAGATTCCTATAAACCCCATTTTCTTTCACAGAACTTCCTCTCCTTTCTTTTCTTAAAAATACTTTTTACACAGCATCCCCGAAGACGACGTAGGTTCCGAGAGAAATTGTTTTTTTTCAGAGCCTCTAGTGTGGAGATAACGTAAAAAATATTTATTTTTAACAAACTCCAGACAGAAAAAGCTGTCAAAAGTTGTTAACAAAAGTTACGATCACTCTGTTCGTTGTTCGAGTTTTCGCTGTTTTAACAAACTGGTTTTCTGCCATACCTATTATAAAGATATGTTTGTTGTTATATGTTGAAAGAGCCACTCGGAATAATAAGATTCCGTCAGGGAGCTTTATTCTGAGAGAATGGACTCTAAATTGTCTCATCTTGCCTTGTTGCACGCGTTATGTTATTTTTTCTGTTTTTTATGCTCTTTCACGATTATTACAAGAAACCCGTCCCAAAATTGCACTAAACAACATTTTGCAAATATTGTCTGCCAATATGATGCAAAATATCAGTTTTATTTGTTTATTTACGTGTTTCAACTTAGGCTAGCAACTTTTACATACTGAGCTACTTCTTCAGTTGCATACTTAATGTTAATATTTTCAAAGTATTTTCGCTAATTATTGCATTGTCTTAATTAATATTAAAATTAGTTTGAAAAAAAAAAGTTTGGAAAGAAGTACGAATTTTAAGTACGAAAAACAAAATTTAATGAATAAACATATATTATATTTGTACATAATCGGTCAGTGACTGAGTTGGCATCGCTTTTGGGGCCCACCAGGGGATCGCGTGTTCGATTCCTCGGCAGACTAAGTCCTCCATCACGACACAAGCAACAGTTTACGTTTACTGTGGTGGTAGTTGGATATTTTCTAATATTGTCAGGTTATTCGTAACCTGGGAACGTTTGTCTTTCTTTTTACAAAATTAAATTAAATAAATATGACCGCTGACATTTCGTTCCTCCAGAACGCGAAAAAGCGCTTGTAATCAGGTACAAAGTAAATAAATTTATCATTAATAATATTGAATTTATAAAAAAAAAACACATATATAATTCAGAACATCAATTTTCATGCATCGGCGCTAGTTAATAATGATAATTTATTGTAATACAATTAGAAACGTTTATACGTAAAGTAAGCTGTATGAAGGTACTTTTAGGGGCATAGTTTCAAACAAATTTGTTCTTTATTGGGCGCCGTTCGTTTGAAAAGAACTCTACCTGAATGTCTTTGAAATAATCGAGTATTTTTTTGAATAGTCAGTAGTATCATACCCATGCTTTAAAGTGCGAAATCTCTTACTTAAGAACACTTTTTTGCTTATGGTTTTATTGTATAATGTGGGAAATTAAATTCTTTAGAAAATGATGGTAAAACATTTAAATATTTGTGCTTGAACTTCGTAAAACAAAATAAAACATATACAAGGTTTTTTTTCTTGAATAAATCCAAACAGGCGGTTTGAGTTAAACGGCAATATAAACCTTATCGCCAACTACACAAGGAGTGATATTGTTAGCGATCTGATCCGGAATTTTAGACGACGTGGTCCATCGCTTTATAAAGGAAAATTCTGTATTACGTATTCCGACTGAGTTCGCGCAATTTTCCTCAGGAGAATCTTTCTTGGACGCTTTTCCTTTTCTTTTATACAAAAATAATACAAGAGGGTGGGACGTAGAGGTGTCAGCATTGATAATATTATATTAAAAAGGTTTTGTTTCGATATTCTCAGCACGTTTCTCAAAACTTCAAAATTTAAAGAAGATTTTTGTGACAGCGAAATTTTGTTAACGTACCTAATTATTATGTAAATTAATTTTCAAAAGCCGTAAAAAAGTGCTTCTTTAGATATTTGAATTTCAGAGACAAAACTTAAACGTGGATTGACATTTTATTGAGGACGGTTTTATCAAAAGCCAAAATCAGCATTTATTTATTTCAGGGAAGCAATTTTTATTTTACACAACCACCCGGCGTTGCCAGGGCTTCCTTCTGCTTCAAAGGGTGGAAAAAGTGGATGGAGTGGTTTTTAGAAATCTCACATAGATAGTGATAGTTTCCTCACTATCTATGTGAAGTTTTGAAGGGCAAGTGCAATCAAAGGGCAATCAGTTTTGTAGGGCAAGTGTGCAAAATTTCATCAAGATGTATCAAAATACTACTTTAAGGGGAAATGGGGATTGGGGTGGATTTTAGAAATTTCATTTATATAGTGATTTTCCCATTGTTTTGAAGGTCAAGGGTGTAAAATTTAATCAATCTCGGAATTAAACTGTAGATTGTATACAAATCCTTTCCACGGAATTCGCCAAAGACAATGAACTTTATATATTAGAAGAATAAGATGTAATACACAGATCAGAGTGTTCCTGACTTCCTTTAACCGATGATCCCTGACATTATTTGGAGAAAAAAAATGTCAAAACGAAATTTGGCCTTTTTTCCCCCCAAAAACATTTTTAAAATCGGTACGCATTGGAGACTTGTGTTCAGGGTGAGGGGTTTGGCGGTAACTCGGCTGAGTGACCAGTGAATTGTAAAATAATAAAAAAAAATTCAATAATGTCACCGGAGACCAAAACTTTATTTACATTTTTATTCCAAATGATGTCAGGAATCACTGGTTAGAAGTCAGGTGCCTTCTGTAATAGCCCGTATATTTCATTATGATTGATGATCAGGTGACCGGAGAGGTCAAAAAACCCTACATCAATACGATTTTGACTAAATCCATCATGTACGGTCAGTTAGCGAGATTTGCGAGCACGGTCAACATATGATTCCGACAGTCGGTTGACAAAAGCCGCCTTTTTAAGATCGGCCTCCCGAGTGTCAGTTAAGCTGTCACAATACACAATTTTTTGAATAATTTCGTTCATTGTGCAAAATAACTGGTTTATTAATGAATGGAGGATGGAAGTGAACTAACGAAGTTCTTAGAATTTAAAGAAATCTTATATTCGATCGATAAACAATAATTCATCTAATTTGCGATCAATTTATTCCATTCCAGCTTGGAGAATGGAAAGTTGTTAAAATATGACCAAAACCTCAAACTAATTATTGACTCCCCTTTAGTGTCAAAAAGTACTTGCGATGTGCTGATGCAAGGTTGGTATTTGAATTCGGAATAATTCGAAATATTTTTATTTTATACGTATTTTGACGTTTAGGAATGTAAATTCACCAGTGTTGCCATCGTATAATGATTTCTTATTTATTCCCTGTCAATAGCGGTTCGATTGTTAATTGTCAATTGTCCGGCTGTCAACAACTGTCAAACATGCTGTGATTATAGATATAAAATCATCGGGAGTTGAGCTTATTGATCGTTTTTCGATTATTACAACCACACGACAAAAATTTACCTGAAAAGTTTTTTTCAATCATTCCAAAAACTCTCACGAAACTGTCAAAAATGTCACAATTTGAGATTGACATTTTGTTAACTATTGATTGTTAAATCAAAATTCAGTTTTCAAATAAACTCTTTAAATTAATGAATTTAATCGAAGTACTCACCTACTAACCAAAATCGAATACTTTTAATCTTATCGAAAATTTAATTTATTTTTAATAGGTACCTATGTTGTGTACCAAATTTAATTGATTGTTCTTACAATAAACAAAAATGAATGTTTTTAATATATGCAAAATGAGAATTTGAAAAAAAAAATGCAATAGGTGGCACGCGAGCTGTTTGAAAATCTGAATGTACCGGGACTGAATACGTTGAACGCGGAAGAAGGGAGGGGATCGCAGGAGAGGGTACAGGAAAGGCGGGGAGGGTGGAGGGGGAATGCGTGAGGGGAAGGGGGCATGGAATGAGAAAGGGAGGTGGAAGAGGAACGGGACGAACGGGAAAAGACACGCAAGGAGAAACAATTTCTTTATTAGTGGCATTGTAACGCTTTGCATAGTACATTCATAAATATGACTCCTTCAAAATCGAATAATGTTTTAGTAAAAGTTAAATTTGAAATTTCGAAATCAATTTCTCTCCCATCTTTCTGATTCTATTTTGAAGAACTTTCTCAGAAATGTTTTTGAAATCAGCTTCTAAAGATATCATAACTTTATTAGACTAATTATTCTCTTTGATATCCCATTACATACGTGCTTGTATTACAGGAAACCTGCTTATTTTCCTTTGAATGACTTCAAACCGTAATATTATATTACATAATTCCTTTTATACGAAGCAAAAACGTATAACCTAAATAATTCGGAGAAAAATGTACTAGTAAAACGGTAATACTCCAAGCATTATAGGATTTCTTGGAAACAAAGATAATATCGTAAGCTTTTTCTCTTCCTTTTGACTCCTTTGAGAGAAAGAGTATTTTGGTGTATTTATGGAGAAAATAACTCTCAAACAAAAGTTTTCTTTTGTAATTACCTGTCAAAGCCTTACATTTCACACAATGCTTTACCTTTGTTTCACAGTTGTGGTTTTGTGACAAACATCAATACAGGTTTCTCACATCACGGTGAACATCAAAACATTAAAATTCAGGTACAGCGTTAATGTCGCAAACTATAATATGCTGGTTGTCATTTCATAATTATGCGTGTCATTTTAGAGGCCTGCTTAAACCGATAAAGTTAGTTTCTAAACTATAGTCTCTTTACATATATATATATATATATATATATAGTTGTCTAAAAATAAAAATAGCTTCTATGTATAGTAAGTATAGTTTTAAAAAAAAGTTTATATTCGTAAGTCGGTGATAACGAATGGCTATTGACTTAAATAGTATTAATTGACTTCATTACAAAACAATTACAACAAACCTGCCATAATTAAAGGCTTAAAAGCATAAATATTACAGTAAGTGCCTCTCACAATGGACTTTCAAGCATTCAATGCTTCACGCATTTCTACAGATTTATTACACATTTTCATTAAATACTTCAAGTTTTAAAGCTCTTAAAAATATGTCATTCTTGAAGATAAGATCTATACATTCCCCACGCCGAAATCCCAATTACATGAAATTCCCTCGACAGAAAAAAATCGCATAGTATGCTCCGAAAATTATTATAAACACGTTTTTGCAGTTATTTTACAAGTTGTATGTATGTGTTATTCGCAGTGTTTCGTTAAAATGCTATTTTAGACAATCTCCACGAGATTTTTGATCTAATGTAAACGAGTACTTAATTAAAATTTTCGTTTAAATATTATCGTTTTTAATATTAGCGCGCTCTTTCTAACATTCGTATTTACAAATCTCTCCATCTTCTTCTTTTTGAGCGGGTATACCACGCCTTAAGATGAAGCTATACGTGAAATGCTATTTAGATTCATCTTTACAACGAATCGGTTTACAGTATGGACATAAAAAAATATGCTGCGGATAAATTGAAGCTTTTACTAGCTTTTCTTTGTATTGGAATTACAATAAAATTATTATTTACATAACAAAAAATATAAGCGTAAAAATGTTTTTTCACGACTTAACTATGAAGGAATATAAGAAAAATTAAAAAAACAACTTTTTTATGGCTAAGACTGTTTTGAGATTTTGTACGTTCTAACTTTTTTCATTCTTATTAAATTATGCACAAAATCAATAAAAACCGCTTTTCCCTTACTTGCATCGTTCAAATATGGCGCGAGATTTAAAATTTTGTAGGCATGAGAATCGAAATATTTCTAATGTTTATATTCCTCTTAAGGGATTTGCCCGGGGAAAGTGACGAACAAGAGAATAGTTTGAAAGAAAGACTGATGGAAGGCACGAAAAACTAAATATTTGTTATTCTCCTTGCGGGATTTGGTTCACAGATTATGATATTCCCGATTATCACAAACGTTGACATCAGAGAAACAAGAAAACTTACAATGACATAATACATTTCTTTTGCCGCCCTTTTTATGGGAAATCTTTAATCCCGAGTGGTTTTTCCAGCGAACGGCAGGGAAAAGATTAGCCATAAAAGCTCTGCCCACCCTCCTCTAATGCCGGATTTTCTCGGTCTGAATGTGTTATTCCTTCCCTCGAGACTAAAATAATCCTTTTCTCAGACTTGGATAGACTTTGTCTCAATTAATTCGCTCGCTGCCATAACAAATTCAAGGAAAATTTTGCCCGCAGGTTTCCACACGAAGAACCGAAAATATCAACGGAGAATAACTGTCGAAGATAATATAAACAATTTTAGTCTTTATTATTACCGCTCTGTTCAATATTTATGGATTTATTGCCAGTTAGAGACACAATTAGTTCTGAAAGAAGGAGAAGAAATACGAGAACGAAAAAAATCACGCTGTTGTTTTAAAAATGATGGAGTCCGCATTTCGAATTTCTACAGATTTATGACGTATTTCTCCCGAACAATTTAAGTTTTTAAGTTCCTAAAAAAATTATGTTATCTTACAAGACAATAACTGTGTACCTGTAAAGCTGAATAGGTAATTTTATGAAACTCTCTTGATAGAAAAAATCGCAAATTATGCTCCGAAAATCATTAAAAAAACATTTAATCCTGTTATTTTATATGATTCATTTATAAAGATGATTCAGTGTATCTTTAAAAGCAAATTAGGTATTTGTCTAGAATATTTTGCTCTTTTCAAACCGGTCGTGTTTTATCAAATATTTTCACAATTTTCGCTTAATTATTATAGTTTTTTTTTAATAAAAGTGCGCTTCTTCTAATATTCGTATTTTCATATCTCCTTTTTAAACCATCTTCTTCTTCTTTTCGATCGCTTATTTGAGAAATGTTTCAGGTCCTAATGACCCCTATATTTTTTTTCAATAAATCTCATAAGTGTGAATTTTGTTCGTCATTGTGTGAATGTTATTAACATTCTTCCAATAATAACATGTCCAGTAAATGGCTGAGTTGGCATCGCGTTTGATTCCCTCCCAGGCGTCTCACGTTCGATTCTTCGGCTGGCGAAGTAGTAGAAGCTTTTCAAACGTTATCGGGTTATTCGTAACCCGGGAATGTTTTTATTTCTTTAAAAACAAAAAATTAAAACGTTGGTCGGGTCTTAAATAAATTACTGACTTCAATTTTTGACTAAGTCTGTAAAAAATAGAAATTTATTGCATACATCATAAATGACTTAGTTTATTGTGTGGAGACTAACAGAAGATCTCCACGACAGTAATTGGGTGTGGACCGAGGGGTGTCGAATTCAAAACCCGCCAATTTATACAACTCCACATCCCAATTGGGAATACCATAGTCTCAAGGCTCCAAGCGGTTGGGAGCAGTTGTTACTCTTGTCCAGAATTAATATACAATGCTAAAATGTTTATTTTCTGTAAATCGTATGCTGTGGCTGAGGTTTTTAATTCATTTCGTTTTCAATTCGTCACAGTCCTGCAAATGCGGAACCATTGAACTTGTACAAACATATGTATATTTGGGGATAACTGTAGATATGCACATGAAATGGGATACCCACATAAGCAACATCTGCAAACGCCTAAGAGCTATTGCGGGGCGAATTTACAAAATAAAATATTTTATGCCCATTAGTACGCTAAAAATAATTTATTTGTCACTAGCGGAATCCACTATCAGATACGGAATAACATCTTGGGGAAACTCGTGCAAGACAAATATAGGCTATATTCAAACGATTCAAAACTCTTTGACTAAGCTCTTGGTAAGCAAAAGTGTTTATGCACAAAGAAGGGACATAAAATTACTATATGAATCAGTTAACATATTACCTGTGCGAGGAATATTATGGTTTAAAATTGTATGCCAAAACCTATTGTCGGACTCAATTTACAAAGAAAAAGTAGATCATGAACATGGCACTAGATTTAGTAAAAATGAGGGTTTGTCCGTTCCGAAAATTATAAATAAATACGGCCAACGGACATTCACTTATCTTGTCCCCACCATATTTAATAAGATGCCGATGAATTTCAAAATCGAATCCAATTGCCCCACTGATCTCAAAAGAAAAATTAAAAAATGGCTAATGGGTCAAAACTTTTTGTACTGATATTGTTTGTAATCTTATGTATAAATACTATCTATAATTAATTTAATCTATCAGTAATTTACCTGTGTTATATCTGTCTGTCTGTATATTTTATGCTTTTGTATTGTAGGTACTTAAAAGTTATTCTTCTGGAACTATTTTGCTATTGTGTTTTCTTATAATATTTTATGTTTTAGTGTTTTATTAATATTGTCAAATTGACCTGCTGACAAACTGCCTTGGCAGTTTAGCGGGTGATTAAAAAAAAAAAAAAAAAAAAAAAATTCTTTCCAGTTGTCCATTATACTAAGGAACGGAGGAGTCCTTTAAATGAGATTCCTTTAATAATACAATATCTTTGGCAAAAGTGCCGAAATACTAAAGTACAGGTTGTCAAATAAGATTAGAAAACAAAGGAGGGCGCCACTGTCGTTCAAATGGCAATATTAAATTATAACTCATGGCGGTAATCTAAAGCTGTGTAACCTACATTTTTATAAAAAAATTAAAAAGGCGTAAAAGTGAATTTTTTTTTCATTGCAATATAAGATACCCACTGATCTCAAAATAAGAATTTCATGTAGGTATTTTATTATTATACCTTTGCAATTTTGTGTTAAAATAATGAAGAATAACGATATTGTAATAAAATATAAAGCACAGTTTCAAAATTGCTCATTTTTATTTAATATTAGCTTGAGTACCTAGCGTTGCCCGGGCTTTAGATCATGTCTTTTAGATCTATAGAATATATTTAACTCATTTAGATCTAAAAGTCACCATTAATGATTCTTCCTATCTTTTTTTTTTTTTTAATATGAAATACCGTGCAAGAGTCCCAACTGCTCCCCTCTGGAGCCAGTGAGACTATGGCATCCCCAATTGGGGTATGTTGTGTGGCTGAAGGTAGTGGGGAGGGGGAGGAGATAGGGAAGAGGAAGGTGGGGAAGTACCTGGCTATTCAGATCTGGTCACTAAACACGGCTAATGCCATTTCGAGCAACGTTTCAATTCTGAATGGTGGTCTTACACCAGGGCGATACTGATAGTATCTTCCACTCTGGAACGTGCCGCATATATACTATATATTATTTTAAATGAATAAATTGTGAAATAACACAAATTAATCAAATAAAATTTATTTGCGCACGCCGGGTTCGAACCCGCGACCTTCGGATTGTGAGTCCAGAGTCTTACCTCGGGACCACGGAGGCCGTCAAAATTACTATTAAACTAAAATTACTACCTACCTACTATTAAATTAAAATTTATGTTAAATTAAATGAAAGCCAATCACTTTGTACAACGCAATTTAATCAAATTTATAGTAGGTCTTAGTACCTTAATAACAGTGCTCCTTCGATTTTATTTTTTTTAAGAACAAAAAAATATTTTTTTAAATGTGTATACAGTGTTCTGTATTTTCAGTGTCATTGCACTGTAAATTTACAGGTAAATTGGTGTTGCCAGCCTATAAATTTTGTAGTTCCATTTTTTATATTTTCTACTCTTATTTGACAGACAATATATTCATGTAAAATTTAGTTTTCAGGCAGTCTGTATTCGCCTGATTATCGACGGAAAAATATTTATCGCATTTGCTCGGTTGAACGTTCGTAAATTGAATAAGTTGTTGGGTGGTATTCTTGTTGTTCTACAAAAGAATTCATTTCCCATTTTTAGACCCACTAGACTTCTAATGCTTTGGCAACTTATGTAACGACAAATTAATTAGTTTTCTCCCTTTTATTGCAGAAATCTTTAGTACGTGAAAAAACACAAATTTTTCAACCATAGTTGTGAAAACGACTATAAGAATGTAAAACTATTCAACCAGTACAAGGAAAAATCAGATTTCTTTTACGATAGTTCCATACGGAGGCCCTGAAGAAAATAATTCCCCTCGGGGCTGTCATCTTTCTGTGTGAAGGGTATTTTAGGCAAGGAAGATCAGGAAGCTCTGGGAAGGAAAAAGATATGAGGGTGGGTGGGAATGTGGGGGTGAATTTGTCCAAGAGTGACGGATGAATGTATCCATCCCTCCCCACTACGATGCAAGGCAATGATCCGAGTAAAACCCCGTTGGAGAAAGTCAAAGAGTCGCGCTCAACCGGCCTCTCCCAATCCAACCTGCCATGCAGTTAGTGGGCAGATTCGTTCACCGCCAAGATCCGGATAAGCCACATCCCTTAAACCCTAACGTATCGAACCACTTGGGTGACCTATGGGAGAGGTGTTGGTTATCCAATAAATAGTTCTCGGGATACTCGGCGATACCCATATCCGCCTCCCAAATTGAAATAGAGCTTAAGACCCGGCTTCCCGCATTTCTCCGATTTTCCTTAAACACAGTTTTAAAGCTCTTAAAAAATATATATTATTCTAGAAGATTCCCCATGCCAAAACGGCAATTATTTGAAATTCCCTTGAAAGAAAAAATCGCAAAGTATGCTCCGAAAATTATTATAAACACGTTATTTCAGTTATTTTACAAGTTACAAATATACGGAAAAATTCACAGATATTCTTTAAATGCTATTTTAGACGTTCCCTTCGAGATTTTTGCTCTATTTTAAAAGAGTCATGTTTTATTAAACAATTTCACAAATTTCGCTTTAATATTATTGTTTTTAATATAAGCGCCCTCCCTCTAACATTCGTATTTACATATCTCTCCTTCTTGTACTTTAACTACCGGTACTTAATCGAACTGAATGACAGGCTCGTAGATGAGTGGACAAATGCATCTCAACCAGGCTTCACGGGTTCAATTCTCCGCTACCAAGTCCTCCATTATAACATTAGCAAAAATTAAATTTTTTAATGATGTTAGCAAAAGGTTTTCAAATAATGTCATGTTAATAAATGTTCTGTCTTACACCTACATACATCAAATCACAAGGTCAGAGAATTGACAATCTCCAACGTGCAAGCAGTGTTTTATAATTCAGTGCGTATTCTATCTTGCCTGCGAAAAATTAGGAGTTAGTAAAAACCTTCAAAATTATAACTGGTGATGAAATCTAGAATAGGTGCAAAGTGGAAAGTTTAATGTGGACAATATACACCATTATTCTGCCTTCAGTGAGTGTTTCTGCTTCCTTATTTCCTACACTTCCAGAAAGTTCTAACAATTTAACCTGGGAATGTTTGACTTTTTAAATTCCGGATACAGAACCTGAACTTTCGGCAGGTAAGTTAATAAATTTACAATGATAGTGCCACAGAGATACAAACGTTGAAAGTATGAAGCGACTGGGGAAATCTAGTAAAATCACACACATACAACGTAGGTAATTTGAACACGTTCATGTACGCTACCTGAAAGCGAAGCAGTCGATGCACGTAATACGTTGAAGCCGTTTTAATGTATGTAATATATTGTATGTACGTTTGTCAGTACCAGGATCTGAAAAAACCTCATGGTCCATTTCCACGCTATATTTCTGCCAAGAAATGATGCTACGGATTTCATACGATATCCATATGATTTGCAACCTTGCTTCAACTGGATTTTAGCACTTTTTCCAAATATTTTCATTGAAAATATTGTACGAGCTGGTCTTACTTTATTTTTTGATAATTAAATGTATATTTTGAAGCGCCTTAGCACATAATTAGAATTACACGTTGAGTTGAAAATAATAGTTGCGATGACCTAGAAATTTAAACTTTACAATTTTCATGATGCCGAAGACCACCGTGGAAGAGCACGTGAAGAAATAAATAAACAAGCAGATTTACAGAGTTTACAAACGGGTACGAGTACGCATTTATTGGATAACTAACACCCCTGTTAAAGGTTACACCTACTGCGTGGCGGGCTGGATCAAGAGAGACTGGTCGATGGTAACATTTTGCCTCCAGCTGGACTCTCTTGACTCATGGCCCTGTACCTCAGTGGGAGGGATGGATTCATGTCCGTCACTCCTAGACACATGGACCCCCAGATTCCTACCAACCCTTCTTACCTTTTCATTCCCAGAACTTCCTCTCATTCCTTTCCTGCAAAAAACCCGCCACATAGCATCCCCAAAGATGACATAGGCCATGAGAGAAATTATTTTCCTCAGGGCCTCCTGTGTGGTGCTAATGTAAAAAAATACCTGCACCATAGTTAGACGAATTTAGGCATTTTGCAGAAACAAAACAAACAAGTTTACAACGCAAACAAAAAGCAATTTAAAATTCACAGAAAATCCACAATTGGTTACACAACCGGTCCTACAATAGAATACAGAGCAAATATTATATTACAATCTATTAAAGTCTCCGGCGTTGCCCAGGCTGAGCAGAAAAACTCTGTGTTTTCCCGGAAAAATAGAGTTTTTCCAAATCAGGCCGGCAGTAACCTTCCTCTTGTTTCAAAGGTCATGCGGGTAAAATTTCAGCAATCTCAGTAAAAAAGATAGATTTAAGGCGGTATAATACCCTAATATTGGGAGTTTGCTCAAGGCTCACATTTTAATAAATTCTGACGAATTCGTAAATATAATGGCTTTTTTTTCAAACCGCGAATCGGGGATGTAAGTTATTTGTATTTAAGAGTAATAAAAACAATATCTCACCATTAATATATTTACGTAGAAAGGTTTGAACATTTCCCTTATATAACTATAAATTTAGCGGTGAGCACCAGATATTATTTTTCTAGACAATAAATTAATGACTGGAGGGATTCGTTTAGAAATATCTTAAATATTAGTAACGCGTTCTTCACAATTAATTAAAATGAACCCGGCGGAGAGGTCGAATCTCCAGGGCTGCTAGGGCGAACTCGACCGTACGTTCGTCCAATACGCCGTGCCGTGGGCGTATATTGTTTACACGCTTTCTTCACTTCATATCATCTTATAAATAAATTAAATAAAAATATAAAACACAGCAGAATTTGATTACAAGATCCATTGTTGATATTGAATTAAAAATAATCTTATTATATTATTCTATCTTTTACTTCTGAGGCCTTTCTCAACAACCCTTATAATCAACCTTTAAGAATGAAATACCCTAGGGCTGTCTATAAATTAATGTCGAAGCTACCCTAACTAGATTAACCTCCCCCTAATTTGACCTCGCTCAGTCTCTCCTGGATAATAAAATCGGCTGTACGAAACCTTCCTTTACAAGACGGATCTTGGCCCTTGACGTCGGATAAACAGGCATTTTAGATGATCTAACCTGAGGTGTCTTAGACTTTGAATTGACGTCACATGATGTATTCATATTTACGAGGAAAACTCTAAAAATATATTAAACTTTTGGTTAAGCTTTGTGGCACGGCAAATTGAAGTCGCTTGATACATGTTCAGGTTTTGGTGGAAAACTCTGTTCCATAAAAACATATTAAATTTTTTGTTTAGCCTTTGTGACACGGTGTGGGATGCGAAGTAATGTAAAATCATGTGCTTTTGAATTGAAAATTTCATGACTTAGAAATATTTTAGGTGTTTCAATTAAATACTGCGTGTAGAACACATCTTGTCCTTTGAAATAGTCGAGCATTTTTTGATAATTCTTTTGTGAGCCCAGAAAATAACAACGCTTAAGGTCTATAAAAACTACTTTAAAGTTCAAAATCTCCTACTTGCGATCTCTTTTTAGGTTAGGGTTGTAATGCATAATAATGCAGTGGTTGAGTGGGCATCGCGTGTTCGATTCTTCTGCTGGCTAAGTCCTCCATCACAACTCAAGCAATATTTTCGGCTTGCTGTGGTGGTAGTATGAGATTTTCAAACGTTTTTGGGTTATTCGTAAGCCGGGAATTTTTGTCTTTCTTTTTTTTTAATAAATAAATAAATAAAAAGTTATTTAGAAAAATTTCACAAAAAAAAAAAATTGTGCCTGAACTTCGCAAAATAAAATAAAACATATTTTCTTCTTGCATATGTCAAAGCAGGCGGCCCGATTTCAAATGTTACATGACGTGGTGCATCAACTTAATTATTTGAACATTCGCGTTAGTAATTGATGTACCTACTCGTTTAGCGTCCGATTCGGAAATTTCCCGCCCTCCGAATTTTAAAACATTTATTTTAATAATACTTATCAATTGCTTGTTGTATTAGAGAGCCATTGGATTCACATATATTTAACCCTTTATCCCATATTTTTTGCATTCATGAAAAAAATCGTTAAATCGATAATCACAGATATAAATATATTTAATTTAATGAAAACAAATAACTTTGTGTACACCACTATTTAAATATTAATATACTGAAATATTATTATACTCACAGAGTTATTTGTTTTCATTAAATTGAATAATGATGCCACAAGTGAATTTGCGAATTTTGAAGAAATAAATATATTTATTTATTTAAATGCGAACGTGCATTTTTAACACGTAACACGTGATCAATGATTTGTAAGAAAAAATATTTAAAAAAATTAGGTTCGTGAAATGTCAATAACAAATAATTTAGAAAAGACATCACTTATTGAAAAGTGAAAATACAAAGTTTTAGTTACATAGTTAATTAAGTCTTCGTGATAATGGAAGTATTCGACGCTCGGGAACTACTGAAATAATTCCAATGAATGTTTTAAAACATCTCTTCAAATAGGCTGCTACATTTCGAGGATATTTGTAATTTGGCCAAAATGTAACCAACAACGCTCCTTATAATATGTCTAGAATAGTCTTTGTTATATGGTGCTGGAATCGACGATTCTATGTGAGTTAAAAAAAATCTTCGTTTTATTCCTACTTGTAACTTCAATCGCGTTTATCAGAAACCAATGCAGCGATCTCATTGAAATTTGGCACACTTCTTCAAAATAGCATTGACCAGTACCTGAACCAAGGATTTTTTTTCGACTACAAATAATTTTACAAGGCTATACGTAGTGTAGATTGTACCAAAAATAGAATTATTTTGCGTACAACTCTGCCAAAAATTCAAACCGGCTGAATTTCGCGAATTTTTTTATGACAACTTTTTTTAATATTATTGAGAAGTTGTTCTTTCATGTGCTCAACACTTTGAATGAAATAATTCGAATATGACATTTTTGAAAAATCGAGAAAATATGTTTTTTTCCCAGTAGCAAGAACGATTAAGGTTATACTTTATTTATACCTTTCAAACGAAGATTATTTTCATGGTAAACACCCACATAGACTTGTTTATCTGGAAATTCTATTAAATTAATTGGATTGTGACACTTCAAATGAACGCCACCTGCATATGACTAATTTTCAAAAGATAACTTCCTTAATTCATTGTTACTACTTAAAACGTTACGTTGTTACAACTTATTTGAGAGTATTAGTTAATAATAAATTAATCTGTGTACCTATTTGAAATGGCATATTAATTATTTACAAGGCAATCAGTGTGAGATGTAGGTACCTAAATGAACCGATTCAAAAAGTGTTTTTTTATGATGTTTTTTAACACGTAGGTCCGAGTAGTTTTATGTTTTTGTAATTATCAGGCGAAATGTACAAATAAATCCGAGGTCTCGGATAATTATACATAACTCTACGTCATGGTCTCCATTTTACAATACTCATTCTGACAGCATTGAAAAGGTTCAACATAAGTTCCTGAGGTTTTTAAACTATAAATTGCATATTCCTGTACAAAATATTGATTATAATTACTTACTGGATAAAATGTCCCTATTAAAACTTTCAGAAAGAAGAATTAACATAGATAATTCAGAACATGATTTAACAGATTTAATATTATTATATAAAATATTGCATTACAAAATTGACTGTCCTAAATTACTTCAATTAATCAACATCCGCATTCCCAGAAGATCTGGCCGACATTTACTACCTTTTTACTTTAACAACACCAGGACACTCTTTTACCAAAATTCCCCGATTCCGAGACTTCACAATCTCGGAAATAAATATTCTGATCTAGAAGAAATATTTCACCTTAAGAATAACCAGTATAAACATTGTTAATTCCTATTCTTTTATAAATCTAGACACAAATAGACATGGATAATTTCTGCAATTATTGTGTATATTGAATATCTTTTTATGTGTGACTTCTTATCATTTTTAGCAATGTATTTTATTTTGTATTATTATTGTTGTTACATTTTTTTCATTAAATTATATTTCCTTTTTTGTTTTAGTTTAAAAGTATTAAAAGTACTGTGATACTTAACTTATAAACAAAGTACGTAAAAGCCCATTAGGGCGTGTAATAAATAAATAAATAATTTGTCTGATTTTTTCAAATATTTTTTATTATTTGTGATTTGGCTTGTGTACTATAAATAATATCAATCAATTAAAACTGATATTGACACATTTATTTATGGTATTAACCCATTTATTTATGAGAGGAAAATAATCTAGTAATCTCGAAGGTAAGACCGCCAATCAAAATCGAAACGGTGCTTGAAATAGCTGCAGTTATTTTTAGCCGGATACTTCCCGACCTACCTTCTCGCTACCCCCTCACTTCCTGTCCCACCCCCACCCCAACCAGCTCACAACATCCTCCGATATTGGAAGTTTCAAGTTTAACTTGAAGCGTCGGAGGGTTTACTTGCTTAGAATCATGTCGAACAACGCTATTACACAGAATATCAACAGAAGAATCACTCCGATCAACAGACGAGATGTTTCTCAAAGCACACTTAAAATCGAGACCCCCTTAAGGGGTTATATACAGTCACGAGGTTCAAAAACGGCGATTTTTCAAGATTTTTTCCTGAGAAGACTTTTAAATTTATTAAAGTAAAAATTTGTACACATATTATGGTAACTTTTAACTGTATTTTAAAATTTTTTATTTGAAAAATAGAAATTTTGAAAACTCCTGTAGCTGATCTCCAGAAGCCTTTCTCAAAAAGGCATCTTGCGGTGACCATCATCTCTGGACTGGATCGTTTAAAATGAAAAAACCAAACGGATATCGTTATAATAATAAATATTTCTCTAACTAATCGAAGGACAGAGCAAAATAAAAAGACAGACAAAGTGGCGGCTTCTCAAAAAAAAAAATTGACTTTTTACCAACATTTTGGCCGTATATTGTTTATAAAAAAATATGTATTTATCGGTGAGAACAGGCCTTCGATCAATAACTGTAAAATATACTTAAGAAGTTTGTGTTAAAATTGGAGACTGATCGATTCATCCGTTTTCGAGTAATCTTGGTAACCGACTTTAAAAACACAGTTTTGAGAAAAACGCGTTTAAAGTTTGCCTCCTACTTTCAAATGCTGACACGTTTTTACAAATATGCATGTAACTTCGAAAATAATCGCCGGATCAACTTGCATTTTTTTTTGTGTATACTTAAATATATGTACATTACAAAAATGAAATAATCAAAAATCAATTTCTAGAAACTTTTAACTGTATATAACCCATTAAGAGCAACGGCTACATATTTGCGTTTTATTAATTATTTAATAATTACGTTATTTGACTTATTTTTTATATAAATCAACAGCACTCAAGTCATTATTAAACAATTAAGAAAATATTACCATACTATTTAGGGAAAACATGTTTCATAGTACCCCACAGAATAGAGAATCTATTTTCACAATTCTTTTCTTAGTAAATCGGTTTAACTTGTAATAAATCATTTTAGGCACCATAATAAATGGCAAACAGAGTTATATAAATATGTCGCCTCAACGTGGTCTAAACACAGTTTAAAAATGGCCTTGAACGCCGAAACAGCTCTCACAGTGATAAAAAAAATACCTGTGTCAGTCGCATAATAAACTGGAATGTGTTTTTTTAAAAATATTATATTTAATTAATTTAAATATAATTAATTCTAATAAAAAAATTAAGTGGAGTTCTACGAATTAAACACAAAAACAATTAGTGGAATGTGTTTCATGGAATGGTCGAATGTATCAAAACATATGATTTTACCTGTAGTGACGCAAAATCAGGAAGCTAAACTCAACATGATAAAAATAAATTCAAAAGTTAAAAAAATGGACTGGCAGGAAACATTTCAACAATTTTTTATCAGTACAAATATTGGTAGAAAGGGCAACACGAAGGAAAACTTTTACTGTACATGTAAAATTTGTGTGTATATACATTCCACGCTATTTTAAATTAATCTTTCCTACGAATCGGCTTACATTATAAAAACAAAAAAATATCAAATTGGATAAATTCTAATTTTCCTTAGCATTTTCAATGAGTAGAGAATTAAAACGAAAAATATTACATTTTAAAAAATAAAAGTGTAAACTACAAAAAAAAAATTTTTTTTTTACTAGAAATGTAAGAACATATAAGAAACATATAAGAAATATACATATAATATATATAATATACAAATAATACATATAAGCATATAAGAAACCACGTTTTAAAAATACGATTTCATGAGTAAAATTATCTCTCACAGTTTCTATTGATGATTTTTTCTTTCTTGTAAAATTATTCACAAAATGAATAAAAACCAATTTTGCGCTTGATATCACGACTTCTGGACTCCATTTGCAAAGCGATTTCAATGTCGTTACCTGTATTAGTGGCTCTATAACGCACACTAAGAATACACATTTTTGGCTTTTGGCTTCCTTTTAACGATAATGTATGTTAAAAGCTCCAACCAAATCATAAACCCACAATAAAATGATGGATCGGTAAAGTCCCCGTGCCGAAAAAACTTTTTTTTCCGTTCGTTTTCATTACACATTACAGACACTTCATGCGAGTCAGTATTTACGAGCTCCTGAAAATAACTGTATTATTTACAGTCAAATTCGACCTAGTAAATCACATCCCCTTCCCAGAGGGAAACAGGCGGGTTCGGTTGTTGCCGGCGTAATCATATTTTCTTCTTGTAACCCTGAAAATATTCCGAAAATTGTTCCCCGTTTTATTTTTTTTCAGGCATAATAAATACATCGATGTTTTCAGCCGATTTGAAGGCCGCGTAAATATCACTTGTTTTGGTGTATATTATTATGTCATACTGCACACGACTCCCAAGTGCCTGGAACCAGAGGAAACATAGCATCCTCACATTAAACAATTCTGTTCTAAGCTTCTTCGTATAGAAGCCAACAACACTAATGCAGCAAATAATTCACCAATCACTCGCGGGATCACGACTACGATAAATTACTACACTAAAGCCTCGATGACATTGAGTGAGTTTACAAGCTACTAGCCGGCGAATTCACTATCAGCTAGTAAACTCGTTCAGTGTAATCCTATTACTAGCTAACTAGCAGATTCTGTACAATCTACAAAATAAGTTGAAAAGTGTGCCACAAGATGGCAGCCCGCAAACAGCTGATTTCGTAACTGTCAAACAGCTGACAGAATTAGTTTGCGCGGGAGCCGTTATTCTCGCTACGCGCTAGCTGCGACCTCAGTTTTCTACAAAAATGTCGACAGAATTAGTTCGCGTAGGAATCATTTTAGCTCATTTTATCAAAAAAGAGTTAAAAAGGAAAGCAACACTGATTTGATTAATGTTCCACTTCATTTTTAACGCTAGAACATCCAGAAAAGATAGCGAAACGTACTCGCTAGCTAGTTTGCTACCGGGCGAGTGGACAGTTTTGTGTGTCATCATGACTATCTCACCCGCCGATTCGCCCGCTTTTAAACTTGTCGGCTAGTAGCTTGTAAACTCCAATGTAATCGAGGCCTTAGACATTTTTCATGATTGCTAAAACACAAAACATTATTTTTTAGTTTTTTTTAGCTTGATATAAAGTAGATACGATTTTAGATTTTCACGGCCAAAATTATTTTCGTTATTTATTTTTGGGGTGTTATTCCTTGTTGCGCTACCTCCTTCTTTAGCCAAAGTTTCGGATAGCGTTACAGTGTCCATCATCAAGGCAGATGTATCATCTACCCTCTGTCGTACCCCCTGCGGCCCGCAAACAGAATGAAAGTGGAAAATTTGGCCCTCCGGCTAAAAGGTTGATCATTACTCATTGGTATAGCTATAGACAATTCGGTGTCATCGTTGTTGTTTTAGATCAAATTTGAAAATATTATGAGAACATTAATTTAAAAATATAACAAAGGTATTGTTTCTGATGATTACAACTCTAATGTATGGCAGTGAGGCATGAAACTGGCAGATTAAGTATGAAAGTAGACTGAATGTTGTAGAAATGAGAACTCTGAGGCGAACGTGTGGTATAACAATGTACGACCATGTAAACAATGTGGAGATCGGCAATGAACCCAAGACTGATGTAAGTGAATGAGTAAAACTAGGAAAGATACGGTTTGGGCATGTAGAACAGATGAACTATTAAATGAACTAGAATACATGATGCAAATGTTAACGGAAGTAAAAGAAGTCGAGGACGCCCGAGGAAAACATGCACAATCAACTAAAACAAATAAGTATCTGCTTGTGTCGGGTTGCGTCAAAACCTATAATGACAGAAGGAAATGTATGAGATTTTGTAACTGAAGCAAAGAGTACGTTCCAAGACCGATTTGTATGGCGGTCCATCCTCTCCGCCTAGGGGGAGAAACGGTATAATGGTTAATTTTGTTTTAGAATGCCGCACAAGAGTCCCAACTCCTCCCGTCTGGAGCCAGTGAGACTATGACGTCCCCAACTTGGGCATATTGTGAGGCTGAAGGCAGTGGGAAGGGAAGAAAACGGAAGAGAGGAAGGTGGAGATGTATTCGCTATTCAGATGTGGTCACTAAACAGGGCTAAAGCTATATTAAGCAACGTTTCAATTCTGAAGGGTAGTCTTACACCAGGACGATACTGAGAGTATCTTCCTCTCTGGAACGTGCCGCAAAAATATATATTATTTTTAATTTATTAATTGTGAAATAACACAAAATAATCAAATCAAATTTATTTGGATTCGCGACCTTCGAACTGTTAATCGAGAGCCTTACCCCTTGACCACAGAGGACGTCAGTTAGCCACCAATCACTTGATTTATTTATCGTATTGTTTTGAAATATTTGTACAGCGATTAATATTTTAATTATTGCAAAATTCCTGATAAAATTTTAGCAGAATAAATTATATTATGGAAACAGAGCAAATGGCGGACTTAATTAATTATATTGCAGAACCATGTTTTGTTTATAAAACAATTTGATTGATGTCCAGTAATTTGAGAGGGAATAAAACTTTTGCCGGCAATCAGCTAATTGCGTATTTTAATTAAACTACCAACCACCCCTTAAAAATCGATAAAACTTGCCCAGGAGCATTGAGTGTAATTATTTAAAAATTAAAACGAATTTATATTATAACATTTTTTAATATATTTTCGACGTGGTTAGTTAATATAGAGAAAAATAATAGATACTGCAAACATATTGTAGAATACTATTTTAAGCCCCCGGGTTTTGAATTTGAACCGATTTATATTGAACACGAGTTTTAAAGTTTAAAAAAAAAAAATTTTTTAAAGATAAAATCTAAACGCTTACAAAGCCAAAACGGTAATTTTATGATATTCTTTCGAAAAACAAATCGCAAAGAATGGTCCGAAAATTATTAAAAACATATTTTGTTCTGTTGTTTTAGTTATTGATATGAAAAAAGTGCTTCTTAGGCATTTTTCAAGAGATCTTTGCCCCACTTTAAATTATTTATACTATTTTGTCTAATTAAATATTTTACCAATTTAGCTTAATTATTATCTTTATGTAATATTAGCGCGCTCCCTCCAACTTTCGTATTTACATACTCCCTTTCAAACCATCTTCTTCTTGTTTTTAAATGGTATAAATAATTAGAAAGCAAGGAAGGAAATGAGAGTCACAAATAGCCATTTAAAATGTTTTAAAGCACGGAAATGCATGAAGATGATTTGCAATACCGTAGTTTCCGCCACCCTCAGGAAGAGTTGTTAAAAATACAAAATATCTATTACAATTTCAGACCTTGAACGAGGTTGTTGTTTGTAACTGACAAAATTGTTGAATTTGTAGCAAGACACTCAACAGAAGCGAACATTTCGAAGAGCATGCTCCAAGACAGAGCTTTGTCACATTCCATCATCTCTGCCTACCCTTTAAGAGACGAGGTTATGGCGGATAAATCACTAGAAAACAACTTTTTCAAAAAACTGAGTTACACCCACTTTTTTTGAATTGAACTCTTTTATAAAAGCACCATAAGTAAAAAGAAAATTACTTTTAAATTGCACTACGAAAACCTTTCGATTGTCATCATGAATTAGTGGATCACTTAATCACGCTCGTTATCATTATCATCAACTATGTTGGAAGCGAAACGTGCGTTCCGGTCAGAGTTTGGCGGCCAACTGACAGACGACGGTTCGGAACAGACACATAGAGCCTCCTACAGAGTATTATAGAGCCTCCGCGCTGCGGGACTGGTTTTACGTTCCTCGCTTTAATTTAAGGTTTTGCTAAAAAAAAACGTAACAACATCGCAACGATTTGGGCATAAAAAAAACCTGTTAGGAATATTACCCAGCGGTTTCGTCGATGGAGGCAAGTAATAACGATTTTTTATTATTGTTTTTGATGTTCACGGTTGCTCCTTTGATAAGAATTTTGTAATCGAATAACTACATGGTAAAACCACTCGCTGAGTCACTGATTGGAGCAATTTATGTGAATAATTGTGAAGTAATAAAGTAACTATTTATTTGTATAAAGCAAAATACTTGTTCTTTAAGATGCAAAAAGAACCTTCCAAATTCGTTCATTTTTTCTGTTCAAGATTTCTAGATCAAGGCACCTATTTGAAGTTGACAGTTTCATTTCCATCATGAGGCGTTGAAATATATAAAATACAATAATATTTAATAAATGGCAGATCCCATAAACTTTTTCATGCTTCAAAAGCGAGGACTTCTAACCATATCCGAACGCGCCGATTAACAGAATCGCATTGACCATTGACGTTTTCAAAGTCACTTTCACGCCACGCACAAATAAACTCGGGTAACTTTGCTCGAGTTGTAAAGTCGGGTAAAGTTGCACAGTAAAGTAAAAATTTAAACACTACATTTTTAGGCAGCATCACGCTCATTGGCGATACTTACGATTGTAATTTTTAAATCAAAGTTTACAAATTACTAATTAATTATAACACAAACTAGACTTTCTCCTGCTTCATTAGCACACAACTTAAATCTACCAATTGGTGCAGACTAAAGTTTCTGGCAGCGCATTATAATCCTTCAAACCTTTGCTATTCAACTATTTTTGTGTTATGTCTGTGGTTAACCTTTTTGTAGGTATATAATTGTATTTGATATGTATTTTGGTAGAAGTTTGTTAATTATTTTATGCATAAATATCATCGCGTTCCAGATCAGCATCTTTTTCACTGTTAGCCAATTTAGTAACTTTTACATTTTATTAAATTTTTGTAATGCTTTGATATAGCGCATCGTAGATTCATATTAAGTCGGGATTTAAGTACCTTCTTACAAATCTTATGATTTCAGGAGAAATATAGGTTTTGATTTTATAAATAAGAGAAAATTAGAAACGTATTTTTTGGATACATGGTCTACCGTTCTACTAGTACAGAATGTAAAGTACTTAGGTTTTATTGAATTCTGTTGATGCTTCTTTGCGTTGTGTGTAATATTTATAATAAAACACGTCCTCTGACAATCTCTGACACAAGCAAAAGTAACGAAGAAACCTAAACCCTCCGGTGTGCACCATTCTTGCATGTATTGCTCACAGCGAGAATGAACAAAGACAAAGAACCTGTCAACATGATGAAAAATTAAACTTTTTTTCTGCGCAGTGAAAGAAATGAAACACAATAGCGATGTTGGCAGAAGGTAATTATTATAACAGAGGTTTATTTCTGAAAAATTTGTCTGCATAACAATGTTATTATTTCTTCAAACCCAGCAAACTTATTTTGTAGCACCATTTTAATTCAAAATTAATAAGATACTTAGTTTTTACCACTTTTATTGTTTACAAGACTGATGTTTCGTGAGCTAAGCTCATGGGTTTACTAATTATAAATAATAGATAAATAAGGATTAAAGACTTTTTTGTAAAGTTGGAGACTAGTCACACTTTTGACTACGATAGTGGAGTTGAATTGCTACATTGTAATTTTAATGGCATTCTGTTGGATAAATTAGAAATACTAGAGATCAGAAAGAGCGTGAATGCGAATTTGAATATTATTGATAACCAAAAATTGTTTTTAAATGACCCAATATTAAACTTGTTTCATTTGTAAATTGTTCCCAATTGCCCCATTTCCCTCTACCCATTCTGACCTTTCCATTGACCATGTCTTTAATTATGTTGTATATGTCTATGACCATTGTCTTTATCTATTATTTATAATTAGTTAGTAAACCCTGAAGAAGTGAGCTTAGCTCACGAAACATGTTGGTTTTGTAAGCAATAAAAGTGGTAAAAACTAAGTATCTTATTAGTTTTGAAGGGCTTTTGAGGCTAGCTTTACACTCATTAGTAAAATTTACGACTTACGTAAGTTTTTGACGTAACTAATAGGAACGTTTACACATGCATCCGACTTATGGTAATTAATGCTCACGGAAGTTCCAATTTGTGTAAGTACTCGTAGGGACCATTTACATCTTTAAATGTATTTGGGGTAAGATGGTTTCCTGTCAACAACGATCTGCTGCTGTCAAATTTACACGATTTGTCAATAGCTTTACACTCATTAGTAAAATTTACGACTTACGTAAGTTTTTGACGTTACTAATAGGAACGTTTACACATGCATCCGATTTATGGTAATTAATGATCACGGAAGTTCCAATTTGTGTAAGTACTCGTAGGGACCATTTACATCTTTAAATGTATTTGGGGTAAGATGGTTTCCTGTCAACAACGATCTGCTGCTGTCAAATTTACACGATTTGTCAATAAAGACGAAAACGCCCAACTAAAATGATGAAATAGAAATTGGCTCGAAATAAACAATTTTCCACGCGCTTTTGTGCCGTTAGCGGCAGAAATAATGGAGTTCTTTAATTTTATCCGAATGACAGTTATCTGACTATCTATCGACTTCGAAGAAAACAAATACGTAATGTTAAAAACAGAAAAATTGAAATTAGAAAGGATTGAGCCAATAATAAAAACACAGAAGGATGCTCATTTTCAGAAAGCTTTTTTCCCACTGAAAAATAAATGATATCTCTTCGGGTTTTGGAATCAAAAACGTTTCTTTCCGTCTAAATCGCAAAAAAATCCTACGAACACAACTGTCTTAATTTTTGACATCTCGCAACGCATTTTGGTACCATTTCTTACGGTAAGTCTCTCAAATTATCAAACTATCTTGATAAGGGGCCATCCATAAATTACGTCACACATTAAGGGGGGGGGGGGGGGGTAGAGAAGTGTGACAAGGGGTACGGGGGGGTCAAAAAATCATGAAATTCTAGGGGGGAGGGGGTCTCACAAATGTGACAGGGGGGGGGGGGTCAAAAAGTCATGAAATTCGTGTGACGTAATTTATGGATGGCCCCTAAGCTGTGAGCAGACTGGAAGTTCGCGCGGACGCAATTATACCTGTCAAAAAACTTACGAACGAACAACTTCGGTAACTTGCTATAAATTACGGTAAGTGACTTTGGATGTCGTTTACATTGGTAATTTGGCCATAAGTCGCTTACGTAAGCGACTTGCGGTAAAAAAACTTACAAGTAAACTTAAATTACGGTATGTAACTTTTGATGTCGTTTACATTGGTAATTTTACCGTAAGTCGCTTGGGTAAAAAAACTTATATGTGGAAAGGCAGCCTTAGTAAAAGATTTCTTAGCACTCGTAAAATAGCTCACATTTGTAGAAATGTGTACTTGCTAGATAGAATTGCTTATATTTGAAGAAAAGCTTAACATTAGAAGAGTTACTTACATTTTACTCAGAAGTTTAGAATCATAGGGTGCGTATCAACAGGTAGGTCTCGGCTCACGTTCGTGTTCCCAAATGTATACGCAGCAATTCAAATATGTTGATAATTCCTATCTGAGCATCTTTAAAAATTTCGTTACGATTTTCAATGTTTCGCAAGAAACATAATTAAAAAGAAATACACATAAAAATATTATTTTCTTAGAAATTACTTAAACTCACAAAAATTGTGTAAGGTCTATAAATTATTATAATTTTTGTGGTTTGACATTATGTATATAGGACATGGACAAGGCAAGGATTATGAGGCGACAAATATTTTAATATATCTGTGGGTTTGTACCAAGGTGAAAGTGTCATATTTTATAAAATACACTTTTATATTTAAATTTAATTATTTACATATATTTTAAAGTGCTGTTGGTGATGCATTACAAAAAATATTTTAATGCACCTTTCAAGCAATAAGTAACAACTGATTATTGTGGAAGAGCTAATTTAATGTAATACTGTCTCGTAAAATAAATTGTTAAACTCCAAAACGTATTGAACTCATTTTAGACTTAATTTTGTCTTTTTTCCAAAACATAATCATTGGTTCCATCTAAACGACGCCCGCTCAACGCCCGAGTCGCTCTCGCCTAGCAAATAATTAAATGAACAGTCAAAAGGGCTAAATAAATAGTTCGAAATCCATTTTTCTACACGACTGCAAAGTATCAAGTATATTCGGGTCTTCCCGTCAATGTTCAAGTATTTATTAACCTCTCAGGCTAATTTGTTCGCTCTTCCGAACAACTCATACGTCTCGTAGAAATGATTGTATCTCCCTTATTTTTATTAAATTTGAATGCGTATTTGACCACCTTTTAAAACAGTTTTTTGTTTTGTTTCCGAAGACGTTCACAAACATTCCAATTATTTGGGTTTTAACGCAAAGTGGAAATATTCTGACCTACTGACAGAATATGGTCGAGGACTGACTTACTTGCTAGTCGGGAGCGGCTTAGTGCGTTGCGCGAGTAGACGGAACCATCGATGTTGCACTATGGCAGCCCCATTTCAGGGAGTATTGAGAGGCTGAAGGAAATTGGTAGGGATAGGATTAGTGGGAACGAAGCTTGTGAAGCACGTAGCTATTCTATACGACGGCCGGCGTAGTCCAGCGGCAAGGCTCTTGACTCGCATTACGAAGGTCGCGGGATCGAATCCCTTCGTGGCAAATAAATTTTATTTGATTAATTTGTGTTATTTCACCATTTATTCATTTAAAAATAATATATAGTATATTTGCGGCACGTTCCAGAGTGGAAGATACTCTTAGTATCGCCCTGGTGTAAGACCACCATTCAGAATTGAAACGTTGCTTGGAAATGGCTTTAGCCGTGTTTGTTGACTAGATTTGAATAGCCAGGTTCTTCCCACCTTCCTTTTCCTCATCTCCTTCCCCTTCCCACTACCTTCAGCCTCACAAAATACCCCAATCGTGGATGCCATAGTCTCACTGGCTCCAGACGGGAGCAGTTGGGACTCTTGTGCGGTATTCATATAAAAAAATAAAAATATTAGTTGTCTTCCTCCAGAGGGTCACTGAGAGCATGTTGCACCATTGAACGTGATCACGTATTTAAAAAAATACATTTTCGTTGCCCTTTACGGGTTCCGAACCTGCGACATCTGGGGCAAATAACCTACTTGCTTGGATCTTTAAATGATTTTATGAACATGGTAAAACAAATAAATTTTCAATGCCATTTTAACCATTTGAACAAGCTTCGATTAAAAATCCGTGTCAATCTGTAAAAAAAATACTGTAGGCTGTTTACGTGTCGATAAAACCTCATTTCGAACATCCTGCTTATAAAGCTCCTTTCATTAGGGAGGCTTTATCGCTAAGAGGGAGACATGTGCCGCTGGGGATACTGTACCACTACATAGTGTAGGCTACAGACTACACGAGGTGGGAGGGGTGTACCAGGTACCTACCTACCCACCCCGTGTAGGTAACTACTAGTTAGGCTGGTGACAGTTTGTTTTGTTGGCAGGAAAATGCCGCGTTTGCTCTACTTAATTTCAGCGGTGGCCGATAGTAATTTTCTTTTTTACGAAGAACGGTAAAGATTGTAGGTAAAAAAAGTAATGAAACCCTGTAACCCTCTAATATTTTGTACATCTTTATATACATATTTTGTACATCATTTTGTACACCCTGTATAAACCCTGTAATATTTTGTACATCTCTTTACTTTACGACAAAATGTATTGAGAGGCTGAAGGAAATTGGTAGGGATAGGAATAGTGGGAACGAAGCTTGTAAAGCACATAGCTATTCTATACGACGGCCGGCGTAGTCCAGCGGCAAGGCTCTTGACTTGCATTCCGAAGGTCGCGGGATCGAATCCCTTCGTGGCAAATAAATTTTATTTGATTGATTTGTGTTATTTCACCATTTATTCATTTAAAAATAATATATAGTATATTTGCGGCACGTTCCAGGCTGGTAGATACTCCCAGTATCGCCCATCATACAGAAAAATAAAGTTTTTTCAAGTGGCTTTAGCTGCATTAAATTACCAACATGTTCTGAACAGACGAGATATTCGGGTTCAGCGCCTCCCCATTTATTTTTTTTTAGTGAAAACTCCTTGAATGAGATAGCAATAAAATATTTATTTAATTCACGGGTACTCGGTTCCAATATAATGCGATAAATCCACAGTCCCAATCAAGTGCTCTCTGGTTTAGTGATATAAAGAACCTCTGCGGACTTTAGCGAACCAAAGACCGAATCCTACGAAATCCAAAAAAAAAAATATTTTTATTTTTTTAAAATCAATATTCAATCTTCAAACCATTCCAAAATAAACATGCAAAAGAAAACAAAAAAGAAAGAGACATTCGACATTAGACAGCGACTCCGAAGAACAAAACACAAAAACTAATAAGATGACCAAATGTATAGGAAAAGTGCACTGGAATTCGGCGACAAAAATATAAAAAAAATCATCCTTCACATTGATCAAAAAAAGTGCTTCGTGGTCTCCCCACTCTTGGCTACTTTAGTTTTCTGAAGGTTTCACTTCTCACAATTGCACACTCTGATTTTTTTTACATTACCTCAACACAGGAGAAAAATCCCAGGCGGCCTAGGTCATCTTTGGGGATGCTTTGTGGATGGTCTATTTAGGGAAAGGAAGTTCTGGGAAGGAAGGAAAAGGTATGAGGGATGGGTCGGCTGGATAGGCTGGTCAATGTGCTGACGAGTAACGGACATCGGAACGGAATCCACCCCGTCTGGCTGGAGAAAGGTGTCCCTCATCCAGTCTATCTGGCCCACCGCGCAGCAAGTGGCTAAAAGCATCCGCTGCGCCGCCAAAAGATATACAAACCTTATAACATTATGAACCTGGACACCCCTGCTAAGTCACTGAACGTAGCAAACCTCTTGGGGTGATCGATAGGTCAAAGGCCCTCTGTCTCAACCACTCCCGTCACCTCGCACCGCAGGGAGGGTTGAATTCATACGTCTGTCACACTGACCCACAGATTCCTACCCAACCCTCATTCTTTTACTTTCCCAGAATCTCATACCATTCCTTCCCTCAAAAAGATCCTCTACCCAGTATCTCTGAGGATGATACAGGCCCTGGTAAAAACTGTAATTAGAATATTTCATCATTGAAGACAACATGAGCGACTTTCAAATGAAAATTTGAAATAGAAAAGACGCGTCAAAAAATTAAGATAATGTTTATGGGCATGCCTAGCATGGTGGTCAAAAAATTCTCAAAAACTGTAATAAACAATTTTTATTTATTTTTTATGTTTTTTCTTTGTTCATCATATAACTTTTTATACAGTTTTTACAGGTTATTCGACTACTACGCTCGGCACATGCCCGCATTATGGTAGTCGAAGTATGAAAACATTATTATGTAAATGTAAGACTTGTTGTTTGTTAATTTATAGTTTTGTTAAGTACAATGTTTTTGTATAACAAGGAATTCTTTAAGTGGTTTCTCAATTAAGTATAAAGCATAAGCAAAAAACCAATCTTATTGTAGGCTCTTGTTACGCTTAAATAAAATAGTTAAAATAGTTAAATAAATAAATTAATGACTCTTAAGTATTGAAAATAAGTGATTAAAATATTATTATTGTTAGGCTAATTATCTAGCAAAAGATTTAAAAAAAAAATTATGTAAAAAAAATCACAATAATATTAATAAAGCAAATTAACTTAATTTGTAGACTTCAGGCATTCTTTAACATAGTTCCTTCCTTTTAAACAACCAATCCTGAACACTTATGATATAAAGATTATCAGTTTTCGATTTCCTGGTATCAATAATCAGCGAGTTCAACATTTTGGGGGCAATATAGGAGAACTGCCGCCGTGTGAAAGCCATTTTTGTTGAAGGAATTATGCATTTTAGGTGTGACGAGTACCGGGTATTTTTTTTTTTTTTTTTCATCAAATCATTTTTCCATATGAATATGAGAATTGTCTTTATGTATACTTGACAAATGTCTAATATATGAATTTTTAAAAAGTGGCTCTGATGGGTGTGATGGGTTACTTTTGAATATTATCCTTATCAATAGTTTTTGAATTACAATGCACTGAAAATTATCAACAACTGTAATAACATTTTTGAAACACATTCGAAGCACATTTTTGAAACAATGCACTGAAAATTCTCAACAACAACTGTGATAAACAATGCATTGAAAATTCTCGAAAACTGTAATAAACAATGCACTGAAAATTCTCAACAACTGTGATAAACAATGCATTGAGAATTTCCGAAAACTGTAATAAACGATGCACTGAAAATTTTCAACAACTGTGATAAACAATGCATTGAAAATGCTCGAAAACTGTAATAAACAATGCACTGAAAATTCTCAACAACTGTGATAAACAATGCATTGAAAATTCTCGAAAACTGTAATAAACAATGCACTGAAAATTCTCAACAACCTTAATAAACAATGCATTGAAAATTCTCGAAAACTGTAATAAACAATGCACTGAAAATTCTCAACAACTATTATAAACAATGCACTTAAATAAGGAAATTTAAAAAAATCAATTCCTGGATGCAACCGAATCTTTTTCTATTTTTTTCTGTTTCAAATTTTTGTTTGAGAGTCGCTTATACATATCGTCTCAATGAGTAAGTTAACGTATTCAGTAGCTTATTCAAAACCCAGCTTTCCACTACATTAACGTCCCGAATAACAGAAAGAAAATGTTGAGAAAGGGAAAAAGGCCGAAAACTTTGGTAATTTTTCAAATTTTCCCTTAGAAAATAGCAACCTTCTGGTTAACCATTGGAACTAACGCTATAAAAGTGAAATATTATTTCTGATGGAGCCACAGTGGGTACAGTGGAAGCTAAGTTGAATTTATAAGCAAAATCAATTACCTTAATCTTAAACACATCCCCTTACTAATACAAGTGTTTGAAATTTTACACAATTGATGAACATCCATTTACCCTACTTTTTCGGTTGGGTAAAATCTGTAACACGTTTATTGGTATGACCGACAGAGAGTCAAAAATTTATTTTCTGTTGTGTGTATTTATAGAAAGGGTTCCCCAAATGGATCACGATCCACCGACGATTATGGGTCGGCTTTTATCACTTATTCGATTTCGAGTCAGGGTTACTGGTACGACGGCAGTTCCGCAAGTTTTCAAGAAAGTTTTTTTTTTATGTGAGCACCGCTCAAGAGTCCCAACTGTTCAGAGCTATTAAGACTATGGCATCCCCAATCGGGTTGTGTTTTGAGGCTAAAGCTAGTGGAAAAGGAAGGAGATGGGAAAGAGGGAGTGGAGAAGCACTTCACCACAGGTCAGGCCTACAGGTCACCGATAAGGCTAAACCCATTTCAAGAAACGTTTCAATTATAAATGGTGGTCTTTCAACAGGGCGATAATGAAAGCATTTTTCACTCTGGAACACGCCGCAAATATATCGAACAGTATTAATAAGGTAGCGCCTGCGTGGTTGAATTTCGGAACCCGGCTTCGGGTTCATGTCTGACGCCACGCTGTACGCGCCGCGCCACAAATAACATCTGTGTACGTGAAATTTTAAACAAAGCTACCATTGTAATTTGGTTTCGAATTCAAGAATTCGTCAAAAGTTGTCGGTACTTCCGTTAGCGGGTCGCATTGGGATGTGCCCCTGGCAAGTATAAGTACTACGATTTATGAATTTGCAGTATCTCTCCGGATATGGAAAGATTGACGGTAATCCTCAGTTGTATCCAGCGGCTGTATATTACCTATGACGTAATTGACGTCATTGCTCGTCCCGGTTACTTTGTCCCGGTGACTAGCTATCACTGGATGACTGTGGATCCGAGGAACGGGATATTTTTGGAACAGTTCCTATTGGTTTTATAAAATGGTCACCAACACTAACTGGGCGAAGCCGAACCGAAATCCGCCCTCAGAGCCTAATAGCAAAAATCTGCGGAGCAACTTTTTAATTTCTAGTTTATGCTATATTGTACTATTGACTGAGCTTGGCGAAGTCCTGTTCGACCGTTTTGTTTGTGCGTTCCGTTTTAGAAAATCTGCTGCATCCACTTTATTATTCACGCAAACTTTACTGATGGCTAACTTTAATTATAGTTCAGTAAAGATTTTCTTAAGGGTCTACTATTCGTGAACTCAGCGCTGAAAAAGAAGAAGATGGAGAGATATGTAATTACGAGTGTTGGACAGAGCGCGCTAATATGGTTAGTCGTAGAATAGCAGCGAAAATTGCGAAAAAGCTTAATAAAACATGACTCGTTTAAAATAGAGCAAAAATCTCGTGGAAGGCATCTTAAGTATCGTTCAAAGAAACATTGTGAATTTTTTCATAAATATAACTTGTAAAATAAAAGAAATAGACTTGTTTCAAAATAATTTTCGGAGCATACTTTGCGATTTTTTCTATCGAGAGAATTTCATATAATTTGCGTTTCGGCGTAGAACGTATCTAGATATTATCTTAAAAAATAACATATATTTTTTTAAGAGCTTAAAAACTTCAAATGTTTAAGGGAGATATGTAAGAAATCGGTCGAAATACGAATAGTAGACCCTTAAATGTGAATTGGTCGGGTTTATTTTAACTTCCATTTGTATTTTTTCAACATGATGGTACTTACCTACCTCAGTTTGAAAAAAAAATTGTCATTCAATTAGTGACGTTTCTTTGAACAAACTGTATAATTTTTTTGAATAATGATAAACTTGTCTCACTCCGCTTCTCGTTTAAAACGAAATATTTTTTTTATTCAAACAGTTAGATTTAGCTTTATTATCACGAAAAGTGAATATTTATGTAGAGGGAGACGAAAAAATATGCAAAAAATATTCATTATACATTCTAATTTCGTAACATTAATTCACTTACGCAATATATGAACTGTACTACGCCATATTCATATTTACATTACATTTCATTGACTCGATGCTGCCAATCATAGAAAAAATATTATTGCTACTAAACAATAATTTATTCTTGTCGTGAAGTAAATGCATTATTGACAACTTTACACCCGTATTTATAATAGAATAACATGGAAAGAAAGGTATTAGAATAATTACACATATCCGATAGACTAACCCTGCTTGCCATAGAACCATTAAAAACCTTGGATGTACATATAAATTATGATGACACCATAGACATAAGACACGAAGTTTCCGCAGCTTGAACCTCAACCCCGTACCAGTAATATCGGGAATAAGTCGAATTAAATACTTTTGTTTTTATATTGACAATAATTTATTTTATAAGTTTGGTACTTCCGAAAAATTTCACATTGATCGTCTATTAATTAAAAAGGAATAACCCGTATTATCCGTGTATTGAAGTTCGGCAGGAATATTCCGTATTATCCATGAAGCGGACTGACACATTTTTACTAAAATTATTGTCTCCATCACATACCAAAATTACCAAATTTACCAAAATTATTATCTTCCAAACACTTTGGTGTTTACATAAGACTGTTTACATAAGTTTGATGGGAAAGTGTCTCGTTTTAAGATGTGGGTCGCGGCTAAGGTTAGGAGAAAATGTGTTTAACAAGGTTAGTTCAACTGGGGGTAGAGCAATGATTGGCTAGAAAGTTGTAACGTAGCTGGACGACATTTTCCACTGAGGGATTTGAATTTACTGTAATACAAGTGGGGTCAAGCGACTCTGAATGCATTATCAACGATTTATTTATAGTTTGTTGGAAATAATATGAATTAAGTGGAAAAGTCACGTTACAGAGCTAGTAAGACAATAAGTTAGGTGAAATATTTTAAATATGAAAATAACAAAAATGTGTACTATCCCCTTGTTAAATCTTTACTTATCTACGGAATTATAGGTTGGGGAGGATCTTACAAAAACAATCTAAACTCAGAAAAGTTTCGCATAGGATCATTAAAAAAGTAATACTCAAAAGAAATCTACATTCTCAACAGAATCACTTTTTAAAATGTTTCCAGTACCAAATGTCGGAGACATATTTAAGCAAGCCTCCATTATAAAAAATGTGTAAAGAAAAGTATCTTTATCAAAGAATATCAAGAATTTTACAAACTAATGAGAAATGGAAATCAATTTATTACACCTAACTTTAAAACAACTCAAATGCAAAACCATTATAAAAACCATAATAACTTGCCTTCTGAACAAATAAAATTAAATAAAAAAAACTTATATTAAAAAGTTAATATTCTACACAAAACATTTTACAATATCATTAAGATTTGTGGCTCCCTCATCAGGCACAAGAGCTCATCTCTTCTGATATCTTCATATGACCAATGATGACCTTAAATATAATATTTGATAAAATATATATATGTATAAACGTAACTCATATTCTTTAAACATAAAAAATATACCATTATGTTAAAACTAATGTTCGAAATAATAGGATTTCCCAGGAATTTTTGCAGATGAATTTTGAAGACATTGAAATTTTCAAATTGAAAGTCTCATTTAGCAAACTATGCATTATGATAAGGATATGATGGGTAAAGTGTTGAGAATAATTGTATTCATACAGAGAGTCGCAGTGAAATACCACTATTCGGAATCGAAGCTTTGCTTAAAATTGCTTTAGCCATATTTGGTGACCGTATGTGTGGTGTCCTTGATAGACACGTAGACTCAGTTGCTATTAATAGATGTCGTTAGTCTTAGAGCTACTGTCAAGTTCCGACAGATGTCCGCTAGAGCAGTACATCCCAGCGATGTAAGTGTCGTAAACACATGCCGAGATTTACTAAATAGTCGCCGGGCCGGCGACCGCCGAGAAGCTTAGATTTAATTCGTAGACAGTTGTAGTCGGTCGTGTGACCCAGAAGCATAATATATTGAAAATACAAATAATAAAAGAGAATAAGTAAAGGTAAATAATAAACCAGATTGTAACAAGGACCTATTATTCTTGAAGAGCCCCAACACAATTATTTATATATGAATGTGGATAAGTGCTCCCCACCTTCCCCTTCCCAATTTCCTTCCTCTCCCCATACAGAAATAGCCTTAACTCTTTTCATCGTTAAATGGAATACAACAATTTATTCATAGTACGATTTATTTACATCGAAATCTCAACATGGATAGAGATAAGGTATTTTTTTAACAACAACTCTTTAGATGACACATCTGCCCTATGATGGACATTGTAACGCTGTCCGAAACGTTGGCTGAAGAAGGAGGTAGCGCAACACGGCATAACACCCTAAAAATAAATAACGAAAATACTTTTGACCGTAAAAACCTAAAATCATTTTTTTTTTACTTGAGCTCCACACAGGAGGCCCTGAGGAAAATAATTTTCCTCAGGGCCTATGTCATCTTTGGGGATGCTGTGTGGAGGGTTTTTTAAGGAAAGGAAGGGAAGGAGAGTTCTGGGAAGGAAAAAGGTTTAAGGGGTGGGTAGGAATCTGGGGTTCAGTGTGTCCTGGTCGTCCGCCTCCAAGACCTAGACAAACTTCACCCCATGAACCCGGCACCCCTGCTAAATCACCAAACGTAGCGAACCACTTGGGGTGACCTTTGGCAGAGGTGTTGGTTATCCAATAAAGGTTCCAGGGGCGGCGGTACCCATTCCCGCCTCCCAAATTCATACCGCAATAATAAAGTAATTGTTTTATTTCACAAAAAATCTTTACACAGCCGAACTGTTGAACTTAAGAACGAGTCACAGAAATCAACTGTTTTTAATTTACGCTTGACAGGCGTTTGGTTATGTTACGTTTTTTATTATTAAAATAAAAGGCGATCTAAAAATAAACATAAAACACAGTAAATTACGAAAAGTACAATTATTACTAAGCGCGTTTACCAAATGAAGTTTTAATTTTATATCTGTTTCCCACGTAATTTTCGAATAAAAACTCTAAAGTGCTGTCCTTTATCTCCAAGTAAAAATTAAATTATTTGACCTTTAATACCACCTCAGGTCATAGATATTTGTTAATACCACTAATTTGGACGTACACAAAGTTTAACCACGTAAAATGATTATATTAGTTCACGTGTTTTCATTAAAATGGGTTGTTTTATTGCTTTCCCACAGAAATGGGACATGTTATGATAGCAATACATTAGACATAATCTCTAATTACATTACAGTCTAACAGCCTTACAAATAAAAATTATTCCCAACCGTTAAATGGTGTTTTAATAACACATTGAATAAAAATTGTTGTTTTTCTTATTATAAAAGAGAAAAAAGTGACGTTTTCTTGCAGATTCACAAGATAAGTAAAAGAATGCCTTTTTCTAAATTTCGTGTTTTCTACAATTTTTCGACGTTCGGAGTAAAATTATTTGTTTTTTCAACATGTTTCATGTTTGACATTATAACATTTCAATTCATATAAATTAAAGCATATTTCAACAAAAAAAATCGAAAAGATAATTTTATCAAGTATATTTAAAGGAGTATATAGTATTTAAAATGGCATTTGATTTTACGATATCTTCATAAAGAAGAAATGTACAGACAACCCTTTTTGGCTTTAGTTTGTGTAAACAATGTATATCTTTTCATGAACTTTTTTATGTCTATTGAATGTGAGTTTCCATTTCACTTTTCTATTAGTAAGGTTTTCTCATGCACGGTTGTTTATCAAATGTATAAAATTTTCCACCAGTAAGGCTGTAAGTGTATCAAGTGATTGTGTTATAATATATGGTACTACTATGCACAATTAAGGAAAAGGGGTTTAACAACAAAATTATCGTCAATTTTACATAATTACTAGCTAAAGTCCCAGGCGTTGCACAGAGTTTTTCAAAATCAAATGTTAACAGTGACCTTTCTCCTGTTTTGTAGGTCAAATATTAAAATTTTCATCAATCTCGGGAAAAACTGAAGATTTATAGACTACATGTAGACACGTAGTGGAAATCATAACGTGGTATTCACAACTATCGGTTACAATAATGATACCATCCATCTCTCTTTACCCGGAGAGATTCACGAAAGTACAAATCCAATTAATAACCCATATGTATATTTACTACTAGGTTTTAACTTTTGTTACTATGTTTTAAACTTTCTAACTTCATTTTTTATTATTTCTCTTCTTTTTATTGCCTCTTTTTTGTACAAATCATGTTCCATATGTTCACACTAATCCTAATTTGACTGTTTTAAAACGGGAATCATCCTAGTTGGACAGTCAAAACATATCATAAATAATGTTTATAAATGTATTATACTATACTAAATAAATACTAAATAAATATAAATATAAAATAAAAATAGTACTTACGCCTGCCAGCCGACGTTCCTCATGCTAGCTGTTAACGTAAGTGACGTCATCTTTTGGCATTGCTTTAATTTGATTATATTACGAACGTATACTAATCCATGTACGAACATGATTTTGCTTAAGGCGTGGCGTCAGAGTTGTATTCGTAGTCAGATTCTTTAATTTCAATCGTACATACGTTGGCGTAATAATAACGTCAGATTAATTAAAATTAAATAATGTTGGTACCTACTCGATCGCTTGTCGGAATTACTTCCACAATAAGTTTCACTTTGGAAATTAAAAGTTCATTGAATCGTGAATAATTTCACGCAGGAATACACAGCATTCTCACAAACAATCGAATTTAGTGTGTTTTATTATAGTGTATGGATTAAGTACATATTTCAAAATGCGAGAAAATGGGAGAAAGCTTAGAAGGCGGGGAAATAAGTAATTACCTTCATGAAATAACGTATTTATGCTATCACAAACGCTGTCACAAAAGCTAAGTTCATTAAATTATTCTGAAAAATAATTAATATTTCTTTGAAATTCATTAAATTTATATTATTATGGTTGAAGATACCTAAATTTACGAAGGTTTCAAACAAAGCTCGGTAATTAGGAATTTGTCGGTTGTAAGGATTTAACTGGCTTTTAACGTGCCGCCGCGGCAGTGCCTGAAATATTTTATTTTAAATATCAGCCCGATTTCAGATGAAAATTCTTAAATTTGTTTCCATATTTCATTTAATTTGTTTACTATATTTGAAATGGTTTCCCGTTTTGCTTGGCCATCCACGAAAATAAGTAATTTAAAAATCAATTTAATTGATTAACTTATTATCCTGACGAAGAAAACATAGTTTTCGAAACATGTTGATATTGTTAATTAAATAGTGGTGTACACCAAGTTATTTGTTTTTCATTAAATTAATAATGACGCCACAAAGTGAATTTGCGAATTTTGAAGAATTAATTTAAAAATCAACTCATCTCATTAAAGTTTGACTCACCATTACGACCAAAAATGGAATTCAATCTATTTTCTTTGATTACGACACTAATATTACCGTTAAAATATTACAAATTAAAGCAAATAGGAACTTTCACCATTTTCGCCACAGAACTCTCCTTTAACGCTGAAATTTATTTATACTGCTACTTTCTGTACGACAGATTTGAGGTAAGTTAGATTTCAACACAGCACTTCGTGGCACAATTTTGAAAGTGGTACCCGAAATTACGTCTCTGATAAATAGTCCACAAGATCTTTTACTTGGAATCCGAAGACTGTGAGATCGATTCTCGATGAGAACCAGAATAATATTAGTCACGGGAACAAAAAATCATTATCATTTAAAAAAGAGGTTACCGAATTTGCAAGTAGTAACTACTCACACATATAATAAGGAACTCCAGTAAAAAATATTATGGCTTTAAAAAATATGTTCATATAAACCAATATACGCTGATTCTGAATATATAAGTTTTATTAGATAATATTTATCGTAGAGTTTTTAAAAAAATATTAAAAAATCCATTTTAAAACGTGTCATTAAAACACCCTATTGCTGGATTTTGGCGGCGTGACGTCACCGCGCCGCGTCACCTGGGTCAAAGTTGTATAGAAATGAAGACGCAAGCCGTTCGGCATTCCGAGTTATTGGTTTAAAGAGAATTGGACATATAATAGTTTTTGTTTTTATTGAATCATTATTTAGGCCTAAATAATTCAGTATCAAAAATAAAGTATCTCTATTAGTTTATCTATATTATTTAAAATATTCAAAAACTTTAACTGTACAAAAAACGATCGTATTGCCCAGTAATGTCTATGAAAACGCTCCAATTCTGAAATTCAAAATGGCGGGAGTCGAACAGCTGATAACAGTTCCCCACAAGATTCATACTTCGGTTAGTCATGATGACGTCACAATAGATTCGGTGGTTTTCGGGGGATCTTGAAAAATTAAAACTTTGACATTTATTTTAACTATTAAAACTAATTTTTTTTTTTTTTTTATGAGAAAAACTCTCTTTTTATAACTTTTGAAGGTTATTCCCATCAACGTAATATATCATTGAAGAAGAAGATAACACTTATAATCTAAATGAAAATATGAAAGAAAACAAGACACAGAAAAACAGAAAAAAACAATGGTCGCAACTGGGACACGAACCCAGACCTCTCGTCTAACCGGGACGGCGCGTTTTCCAATTTCGCTATTGCCACCTTCTGTCAAACCGTCATATTTGTCAATCTCATATTTCAAATATTTAGAATCATTAATATTATCTTCAACTAGTTCTTTTTCCATATTATAGGCAACTACTCTTTTTATTGGAAACAATCATTCAAAGAATTGGTTTGTAACCTGAATAGCGTCTCGGATAAATGTATCCGAATTTATTCATATGGAACTATTGACTTTATGAAAGTCTAAATGAATATTCAATTTTTTTTTTTTTTTATGAGAAAAACTCTCTTTTTATAACTTTTGAAGGTTATTCCCATCAACGTAATATATCATTGAAGAAGAAGATAACACTTATAATCTAAATGAAAATATGAAAGAAAACAAGACACAGAAAAACAGAAAAAAACAATGGTCCCAGTTGCGACCATTGTTTTTTTCTGTTTTTCTGTGTCTTGTTTTCTTTCATATTTTCATTTAGATTATAAGTTTTATCTTCTTCTTCAATGATATATTAAAACTAACTCCAAAAATAAAAATAAATATACAGTTATTTAAGTTAGAAGGTCATTATTCATAAAAAAAAATAAAAAATTGGACTGGATTTCTCTATTAGTGAAGTGCAATGAAAATTTACAAATTTATACATTTTCAAACCCCAGATCAAAGTAAAGAGTCTATTTTACACGAATGACTCATTCATGTGGATAAGTTATTTAAGGTATTGCATGTAATGTAAGCGACGACATTCCTGGAAATTTTTAATGTTATCAATTTTTCCTTATTTCTATTAAGCTAGGGTTGCCATCCGTCCGGGTTTCCCCGGATTTGTCCTAGTCTAGAGGGCGTCCGGGGAGCGTCCGGGCGGGGCTTCATTTGTAGTCCGGGTTTAAAAATGTAAAACTGATAATTAAAACAATTTATAACAAACTGTAATGAGATTCTGTTTTGTTAGGTACATTTAAAATGTTGATAAAAGAGGACTAAATTTAATTTTAAGGTCTGAAAATAAATAAAAAGGTGATTTATGACATTTTCAACTGTTTTTATTACACTAAACTATGTTTAAAAAAACCTGTTGACATGTCCGGGTTCTGGGCTCTAAAATCCGGGGTTTTCACGCGTCTTGTCCTGGTTGCCAAATTTTAGAGATGGCAACCCTATATTAAGCGCACTATTACTATTACTACTTGCAAGTCGGTAACCTATTTTTTAAAAATGCTAATGGTTCTTTGTTCCCGTGACTAATATTTTTCTGGTTCTCATCGAGAATCGATCTCACAGTCTTCGGACGGCCTCCGTGGTCCCGAGGCAAGACTCTCGACTCACAATCCGAAGGTCGCGGGTTCGAACCCGGCGTGCGCAAATAAATTTTATTTGATTAATTTGTGTTATTTCACAATTTATTCATTTACAATAATATATAGTATATTTGCGGCACGTTTCAAGACCACCATTCAGAATTGAAACGTTGCTTGAAATGGCTTTAGCCGTGTTTAGTGACCAGATCTGAATAGCCAGGTACTTCCCCACCTTTCTATTCCCAATCTCCTTCCCCTCCCCATAACCTTCAGCCTCTCAACATACCCCAATTGGGGATGCCATAGTCTCACTGGCTCCAGACGGGAGCAGTTGGGACACTTGTGCGGTATTTCATATAAAATAAAGCAATTCCTGTGAGTTATAAAAAACATTTTGGCATGGGAGGTATTATTATTTACAAAACATTGTTATTGACAAAATATAATTTTACAAATTTTAAGAAAAAATCAAGTTTATAAATTTCACAAGCAAAATACGTTACAAACATAAATAAGAATGGTAGTTTATTTAGATAAAAACATAAGTATAAACGAACACCAACAACAAGAAACACAAAAACAATTCACACATATAACCTATACGTAAAAGCCAAACCCAAAGTGGGAATTTACAAACCAAAGAAAAACAAAATTGTTGAAAAACCTGTTATACCATGTTTAAAAAAAAATAAAATATCAAGACTGATAGAAGTAAAGGATATCATCTACAGGTTGACATCATAAAAATATATAAGGACTTATGTATATAGACCCACTTAATATGTTAAATTACATTTAAAACAAGCAGTTATAATTCATGAGAATGGTGGACAGATGAAATGCTAGAAGGTCCAAGGCCAGTCTAGAGCATATCGTGTGCCAATAAAATTAAAACTGCCGCCGAAATTCGAACTGAAAATATCAATTTCAGTAAAACGTAGAGTTCATACTACAGACAGACGTGAGTTTATGAATAATTATGTGAAAGGTCACTGTTGACTTTTAGTATTATCAATTATTATGGTTTGATATTACTGGACCTTCCCTCGCAGTATTACAACATATTAACATGACGTGGCTGTAAACATGATCACAAAAGTTCACATCACTAAAACACAATATAATAAAAATAGTTAAAACATAATCGGTAAGTAGGTATATTAGGAGTCTGAAAACCCGATGGGATTTGAAATAAATTGTGAATAAAGAGTGAACACGAAAAATAAAACATAATTTCGCTGATTTACAGTGTTGTCTGTTTTTGAATCTTTATTTAGATGTGCGGAAGATTTTTTTCATACATCTATCTAATTGGAAAAGTACGTAGGTAACATCTATATATGTATAATATAGAAAAAAAATTAAAACATGTTTGCTTCTGTCTATGTACATGAGATGTTATGCGTTGCTAAACCATTCATCCATAAGTGGCATAGCAACGCATGCCGGGAATTCGCTAGTACAAAATAAAAGTCATAATAATAAGGGGGGGGGAGGTGTTCCGAGAGAGTAGTAAGGCTGGAGAAGTTAAATCAACCACTCTCTCCAGATCCGGCCTTCCATGAAGCTGGTGGGTAGACGCATCCGCCGCCAAGACCTTGAAAAGCATCACCCCATGAACCCAGGCATCCCTGCTAAGTCACCAAAAGAAGCGAATCACTTGGGGTGACCTATGGCAGAGATGTTGGTTATCTAATAAAAGGTTCCCGGGGCGGCGGTACCCATACCCGCTTCCCGCGTTTGTTATTTTTGCAATACGAAAATGGATATAAAAAGGCCTACTCTCCCACTTCTCTCTTAACCCCCCCCCCCCATGCCCCTCCTCACACCCACCCATCCCTCAGCCACCCCTCCACCTAATCTCAACTCTCAACCTCCCTCCCTTGGGAGCGGTTGGGACTCTTGTGCGGTATTCACATAACAATAATTTACTCCCACCCCCCGCTTAACCCCCCCCCCCCCCCCCCCCAGCCCTCTAACCCTCTCCTCTCAGTAATATAAATAATTTCCAAAGTTGAATCCAAAATCGTGAAAAATAAATTTATTTGATGGCCTGAATTTAAAATTTGAAACAAAAATAGATAAAGCAGCACACATCCATACTAGGTATTTGCTACACCTATTGATAAAAAAAAATTATTCAGTTTGGTTTGGTATTTTGGCGCCAAATCCAAATTTAAGTTGTGGATGAAAACGCAGCCGTTCCTCGGGGAACGGCTGCGTTTTCATCTGTGGCTGTTTGTGGTCGGGAACTTTTCTGTACTGCAGCCTGCAGGGTGAAGACAGCCTCGATGATAGCCAACCTTCGATAGGAGATAGTATCAGAAGAATTAGAGATAAAAGTAGAACAGATCCGTAAATAAATAATTACAATAAACCGCGATATGATGAAGAGATCCTAATTCATTTGACTCAATAACACCGCTTTCATCGGAAATACGATGGTGATAAATGATAACAATGAAGCAAATATGCATTACTCATTGGGTTATTTATAAATATGATTTTTTTAAATACCCTGATAAACGCGGATACCAAGCACTTGGAATTTTGATTACATGAGGGTTAACAGCTTTTCCATGTGATGTGACCAAATCGATATTCGTGACATTGGAGATAATAATGTTTGCGTTTCACATAAATACGTTCATTGATCGCGTAATGTATGGTTTAACCACAATATCATTAGTAATTATGATAAACCTCGTCATGAAGTTCATCGTATAAAAATAAATGTTTTTTAAACCAAGCTTTTCTACATAAAAAGGTCCACACATACTAATAAATTACGTTAGTGAAGCCTCCTACAAATAATAATCTATCAAGAATGATGTGATTATAAACCCTGCCACAAGATGACACTACTTCTGTTCGCAGTGTTGTACGAAGCGAGACGGCGGGCTGTATAAGAAAATTGCGTTTTGATACCGTAATACAACCGTTTGCGCGGTACATTTCGAGAATTGTTTAATGCTTAAAATATCAATTTATCTTGCAAAGGGGGGAACTTGTTCTTCCCTACTTAGCACCTTAGGCGGCTTAGGCCTCGCCGCCTCGGGCCTCGGCCCTAATTTGTCGGTAATTCGGAAGGTCAAAATATTTCCGCGTTGCAAGTTGCAATTCGTAAAAGAATCTAAATATTTTTTTTTTTTAAATTTATTTTAAAAATCAACAAACAAGTCACGCTAAGCCAAATTGCAATGGGGTATTTCCACAATAATTTTTTATTATTGAAAAAAATTAAGCAAAAAATTACGATGATAAAGTAATTTTTATTTTATTTTTATGACGACGACTTAACTTTCTATAACGTTTTAAAATACGCCTTTTGAAAATGCCCCCAAAACGATGTTTTTGCCCCCGTTCACTCTGTGACGTCACAGGCGCCTCTCATCATGCGATCGCCGCCCGTAGGTGACTGTAGTGAGTTTGTAAGTTGTACTTGGTGTTATTTATTGACTTCCAGTTTGCTCGAATTATATCTTTATATTTATCCTATATTTTCCCACTTGCAAAACATGTATAGTTTGGTACACACGTTTACAAATACTACAAGAAAAACCCAAAATAAGATGTTTAAACGACCCTTTCTAAGGCGACAAAAAATGTCGACCGTGTACAAATGTTGGGCGTGCGTTTAATGTGTGCGCCGAAGGGTTCAATGACGCTAGGTCCTCGGAGCATCTACTATAGAAATATCGGTAGAACAAGGACACCATTCCAATCTGAAACCTGCGCGCTAAACATTGCAATCCGTTTGTTTGAGAGGGAAATCTATCGAACGGACCGCCCGTTTGTGCTTTCTGAATTTTCAAGTATTTTGGGACTCTAGACCAAAGGTGGCTGCCAAATTCAACAGGTGGACTTGCGATTTGTACAGGGTCAGCAGTTGTGTACTATCTGCAGAATATATTGGCCCTTAGTACATTAAGAAGAAGAAGGAGGCTTCGATGGAGCCCCCGTGCCTTTTTTTTCAGATTTAAATTTTAAACTACAAAAAAAAAACCTTTCGTTTTTGACTATTTAAATTCATAATTTAAACGTGGAAACACCTTTATATACAGTCGTAAGATGGATATCTACACACTAATGACTGCCTCCGTGGTCGAGGGGTAAGGCTCTCGACTAGCAATCCCGGCGTTAATATGTATATAATACACAATATAAATTTTATAATAAACGTTTAAAAAATATATTTTTTTACGAGTTACGAATGATCTGACATTATGTGAAAATCTCCTACTACCACCACACAGGAAACAGGATAATGTTGCTTGTGTCGTGATGGAGAACCCAAACGCGATGCCAAATCAGCCACTGACCGGTCTTTGAATAAGTTTTTTTTGCATTTCACAATTTATTCGTTTAAAATAATATGTACTATATTTGCGGCACATGAGAGTCCAGAGTGGACGATACTTTCAGTATCGCCCTGGTGTAAGACCACCTTTCAGAATTGAAACGTTGCTTCAAAGGCTTTAGCCGTGGTTAGTGACCAGATCCGCATAGCCGGTACTTCACCACCTTCCTCTACCGCATCTTCTTTCCTCCCCACTACCTTCAACCTCACAAAATATCCCAAATGGGATGCCATAGTCTCACTGGCTCCAGATGTTTGGCAGCAGTTGGGACTTTTGTGCGGTATTCACTTAAAATAAGGAAATTTACTTGTAGAATGGCCAAAGTTTTAAACGTCATTTTATGACAGGGAAGTTATGTAACGAACTGACACTTGCTGTTTTGTTCCAATTTAATTCTAAAAGGGCCGGAATTAACTCTATTTTGTCAAAATATTGAAACCAGTATATAACGTATATAATATGAGGGTTTGTTTAAATAAAATGTTTTCATTACCATATCGTCTTAGAATCCCGAAATTTAGGGCTTAGAAAATTACTGTTACTCATTGTAGCGTCTATTTTAGGCAAGTTGTCGGATTACGCCGTTAAAAATACTACTGTCAGTCATTACAACTGGACAATATTATATAAAACTGTAGAAACAACACAATCATCTTAAATATGAAATAAAACCGTCCATAACCCCGAACAAGTCGAGAATGTTTAGATGTTTGATAGTAACACGGTGATAAACCTCGGAACGGCGACTCTAGTGACGTCACGTTGCGTACAAGCAGTCATGGGCCGTTTTCGTTTCGTACCGTTTACGCGTATTTTGAAATCAATAATTACGAATGAAAATATTAAAATTAAACATTTTAATGCGATAATCATGTTCAGAAAAATAATCTTTAAATCTTCCACATGTTTTTAGCGGTATACCTGGTTTGTGGAAATACCTCATTGGCTTGACAGCAGGTGCTTATAATTACATTTAAAGTTATAATTTACATCTTTTATCTACAGTTTAAACATTTTTTCATGAATTTTATCATAAGTATCAAAATAATCGTGTTATAGTCAGGGTTGCTAATGCTTATGTTCTAAAATACCCGCAATAAATGTTCACAACCCCCAAATTGGGGAGAGCAAAATATCAAATTCCCCGCAAATTCCCCACAAGTTTCTTCATAATTTGACCTCCAGAATAAAACAAAATTCTATTGAAAATAGCATTTGTTATTTATTAAAATTGATTAAAACGTATCAAAACATACGTAATGTAAGATTAAAAAATAGGTAAAAAAAAGAAGTAATATAAATGAGACAAAATAGAGTTAGTCGAAGAAAAGAAGATAAATTATTATTTTAAAATTGTATTTTGTTAATTGATACTGAGATCAATAATTTTAAACCGAGTAGCCATCAATGATACCACAGTATCTCTGTGAAGTCCAATATCTATTTTGTTTTCAAAATTTTAAGAACACTGAATTTCCTCTCAACGGAAGCGTTGGAAAACGGCAACACGAGCAATAAACTTATTACAATTTTTAAATTTGGGAACAAGTATCGTCCCGTATTGTTTTTTAGGCGAAATACTTTAGCCCAGTAACTTTCAGTCGTCATCTACATTCAGACCAGAACGAAGTTCTATGACTAGCAAATTCATGTGTCTTCGAGTTAGGGTCCTGAACTTCAGGAATCCCCCGGCTTTTATTGTTACAATGCTGCCATAAAATAAACTACGAAATCTTCCACCGTATATACATATTATTTTTCAAAAAGGTTTGATAATCAAAAAATGGCCAGAATCCCCGCATTTTCCCCGCAAAACGGTGTTCCCCACAAAATACCCAATTCTCAAAAAATCTTAAAAATTCCCCGCAATTTGGGGAATTACCCACAAATCGGCAACCCTGGTTATAGTTTCATTAAATAATTCTGAACGTGCGACGTGTGATCGCATCCAAAAACTAAAAACTGTTTTTTTAAAGGTTAGTACTTGAGTTATGAGTTATGAAATACATTAATTCAACAGGTATAATTATACTCATTTTAAAATTTTCCTTTTGAATAATAGGGAAAAATGATGTTACTGAAAACACGATACAAATAAAGATATTTTATTACTTTTTTTTGCACCCAATTATTAAAATATATATAATTTTTTTCAGGTCAATGCGAAGAGGGAGAAAAAATTCCCCAAATCGAATAATATATATTTTTTACATTTTACAGTAGCTAGTGAAGGTACTCAATTAAAGTATAATGTGTTTAATTTATTTTTATTAATATTACTTATTGACAAAGTTAAATTAGATAAAAATAACAAGATTCTTGATTTCAGAAATTCCCCACACAACCCGTGCTAAAAAAAACGGGTATACTAGGTCAATGGTTCCATGTCAACTGAGAATAAAGTCAACTCAAAACCTCCTTGGAAAGTCATTAAAGGCTTTGAAAAAAATAATTTTAAATTAGCCGATAACCCTTACCTATTTTTTTATCACTCTAAATCACTTATCTGAGATAAGTGATTTATTCCGAGTTGTCCGGTCACCAAAAAAAACGTGTCCCACTCAAAAGTTCACCTCTTTTTTGACCGGTAAAAAGCCTTGTCTTTTTCGACATGGCTTCTTGAAAAAAACATGGTGAAACAATTAAAAAAAAAAAACACGCAAAAACCATGCGCACGGCAACACCGATGTCTAGGTCTGGAAAATTTCCCTCATTCTAGGGAAAAAGCTCAAAATCTAGGGAATTTTCTATTTCTGGTTTTATACTCTTAAATTTCGAAATATTCAGGGGAAGTTTCTGAGAGCTTTATAATTCTCTAGCCACCCCCCCCCCCCATGGATACGAAGATACTGGTGGGGAATATATCGATGGCCCAGGTTATTGAAACAAGTCCGAAAAACCATAAAATACGATACTGCTGTCAAAAGATTTGCCAAAAGGGGTTCTTCCCAGGTTTAAACAGCAAAAAATTAATAAAAACGTGGAGACTTCTAAGAGTCGAAAATTTTGTTTTTAAAATATTCAGATGTAGGTACTCACTCGGTTTTACATATTTTGAAATGTTTCCATTTAAAACTGACGAGTTTGTTTTAACGTAGAAATTTCAGTGACTATCGAAATTTTACACTTTTGCGTACGTATTATTCAGATATGCGCAAAAACAAAATATTGATTATCTCAAAACAACACATTTGGACTTGTTGCGGTAATACTGGGATTCCGAAAGGAACCAGTTCCAAAAATAACATAAACATATAAAATAAATTTATAACATAAACATTTCAAATAAATAATATGAACGGTTCCAGTGACACCAAAGGAACCGGTTCCAAGTTATTGAATCAGAAATGTTTAAAGAATGCTTTCTGCCGAAGAATACAAGCTCTAAAAACGGAATGCGGTAAATTATTAACATTTTTGTACGCAAAACAGAGAGCGAAAGCGCAACCGACCAAAGTTCCGGACAAATTTATTTTTGTGCCAATCGCGATACTCTCCACTCGTAATACTGTCCGAAGTTGTGAATACTGTCAACAGATGGCAGTCGTTCATTTTAATTTCAGTGTTTAATTTGTAATATCGGGTGCCGTTGTTGAAAAATCTTGCAGTATTTTAATCTATAAATAGGTATATAAAAATCAAAATATGCTTGGAGATATATATCTAAATAAAAGAGTTACGAGTTCTCTATGAATTGGTATTCTAGATTATTACAACCACACGACAATAGATCTGAAAAGTCTTTTAATCTTCACAAAATCTCTTACAAAACTGTCAAAAATATAACAATTCGAGAATGACGTTTTGCCAACCAACGATATTTTTCAATCACAATTCAATTTTCGAAACTCTTTAAAATATTGAGTAGGTATATTTGAAGTACTCACCTATGGTACTAACCAAAATTGAATACTTTAAATCTATTCAAAAATTATATATTTTTTAAATAGTTACCAAATTTGATTGATTGTTCGTATAATGTACAAAAATGAATGTTTGTTAGATAAAATTTGTAAGAAAAATTGTAATAAGTGGCACGCGAGCTCTTTGAAAATCTGAATGTACAGAGAATGAATATATTGAACGCGGGAGGAGAGGGGATCGCGGGAGGGGAGTTCGCGGGAGAATGGTGAGGGAAGGTGGGGAAGGTGGAGGGGGAACGCGTGAGGGGAAGGGGACATGGGAAGGGAAGGGGAAGAATGAGAAAAGACACGCAGGGAGAAACAATTGTGCATGTCGGGAACTCGCTAGTTTGTCATAATATTTGACAACGCGTTTGTATTAATATTTAGGGAATTGAAAGCCGCAGGAGAAAATCATATCAAAAGAACTTTCTAATTTTTTAGGCATCATCTTCTTACAACCAGTCTGTTCGTATTTACCTAAGCTACCACTTTTAAAAGTTTCGGTTGTGTTTACGTATTTTGAGATTCAGCTAGAACTGTTATCTCGTTTTATGACGGTCGTTATTAGGACAAATTAGGCACCCCCTTCAACAGAGAAATATAATGGTCTTAAAATATCAAAGCATACTTACGTAGTCTAGAGATGAAATGATAATTTGATAATAAAAGTGGAAGCTTCGAAATGTACACATGAACAATAATGTGTGCTGCTATAAACAACAAAGTTGTATTAACTTTTATGACGTTATTGCGGAGAGCTTTTAGGCTTAATCCTTTTTGCTGATAAAATTCGTAACGTTGTGTAATTTTTTGTTTCCCACAAACCAGGTTTTTCTAAATTTCTGAAGTGAAAAACCAATTATCGGATAGTATTTTTAAATCACCATTACGACCTTTGTTGCGGAGCGTTAAGTTTTATGACTTTATGAGTATTTAATACTACCTAAGATTCACTTCATTTTATGGTTAATAATAAAAAAATACCGTTCATTTATACCTCACTTTTCTACATATGAGATACTCTTAGTATCGCCCGGGTGGCAAACACAAACAAATAAAGTATTTTTTGTACATACGAGTGGGAGATATGTTCAATATGATGGCCTTCGTGGTCGAGGGGTAACGCTCTTGACTAGCGATCCGGAGGTCACAGGTTCAAATGCCGTCGTGCGTCTATTTGATTAACTTGTGTTATTTCATCATTTCATTATTTAAAAATAATTTGCGGCACGTTCCAGAGTGGAAGATACACTCAATATCGGCCTGGTGTAAGACCACCATTCAGAATTGAAAAGTTGCTTGAAATGGCTTTAGCTGTGTTTGGTAACTGGATTTGAATAGTCAGCCCTACTCTCCACCTTCCTCTCCCCATCTCCTTCCTCCTCTCCCTTCAACCACACAACATGCCCCAATTGGGGATGCCATAGTCTCACTGGCTCCAGGCGGCTGGGAGCAGTTGGGACTCTTGTAAAACTTGACTCTTGTTCACATTAAAAACTATCTCTTTTGGTAAAAGACCAGCGTCCAAAATAAGAAAAATGTTTTAGCTATTTTTGCTGACCAAATCTGAATAGCCTGGTACCTCAAAACCTTTCACTTCCCGCCTGTCTTTCTCTCGCCATTTTTTCAATCCTCACCACTGAAAAAATACGATTGATAAACTAAACATCTCTTTTAGGTTTGTAAAATAGTGTTTTGATAAAAAAAAAAAAATAATAAATAAAAACGTCTCATTTCCATGAGGAATATTTCTTATTAAGAATAAAAAAACGCACAACAACAACTCACCAAATATTCACCGCAATCGAATGAATAATATAGGAAATAATTTAATAACGCCAGAGCTCATCACTACATATAGAAACCATCGCGGGTGTGCGTACAACAACTCACCAAAGTTTCATTGCAATCGGATGAATGGTTTAGGGACCGCATAAGGAACAACAAAGAAACATTCATTTTTATATATTAGATATCGTACGAGCGACGTTAGCGCCACTATCGGTAAATGTGTAAGGTTTTGGAGTGAATTCAGAATTCTTTGCCCGACATTATAATATGATCCCAAGAGTAATGAAGTTTGCAAATTTTTGTCAATGGGCGAAGGGCGAATATATTACCCTCTACTAAATCCTAGAGTTCAACAGAGCTGAAGTTAGAAGGGACGACTTCATATTAAGCACATTTACGTCGAACGGGGTGGCTACCTACCCCGGAAAAGGCAAAGTGATACGCACTATGCACAAGGACTTACAGAGTAACTTTGCAAAAAATGTGTAGATCGGTAAAGGGGAATGTACAGCTGGAGTAATTGGCAAAGTATACGTTTTAAGAAAATTGTATAAAGCTTTTTTAGAAAATAGAAATGAAATTTGTTAGGTGTTTCCTACTTCCATTCTACTGTTTTGTGCAGTCCACGGTTTTAAAAATTACTATGATACCTTTGAGGGGTGATGTGTAGAGGTTTTTTTAAGGAAATGAAGAGGAGGTTCAGGGATGGACTAGGGTATGAGGGGTGGGTAGAAATCTGGGTGTGAGTGTGTCGAGGAGTGACAGTATGAATCCATCGCATCCACTGCTGTGCAAGGCGATACGTGGTTCAGAAGAGCTGGAAAGGTAAAATAGAAATAGTCTCAAACAACTCCCCAATTCGGCCCACTATGCACCTGGCAGGCAGACGCATCCGCCGCCAAGGCCTGGACGTATCTCCCCCATGAACCCGGGCACCTCTGCAAAGTCATCTAACACTGACTAGCATCTAGCGTTTGGGTCCAGTTCAGGCGTCGTGTGTACGATTCCTCGGCTGGTTAAGTCCTACATCACGACACAGCAACATTTTCCAATACTGTGGTGGTAGTAGGAGTTTTTCAAATATTGTCGGGTAATTCGTAATCCGGGAATGTTTGTCTTTCTTTAAAAAAATAAATAACGAACGGCTTGGGGTGACCCATGGCAGATTTCCCGGGGCGACGGTTCTGGATTTCCTAGTACCTAAGTAAGTATGAGTTTTCATCTTCTTCTTTTCATGGCTATATATATCTGTTCAATAAACAAAGTTTCAGCCAGTTCAAGCAAGGTTTTTATTTCGAAAGGTGGCTGGTCTGGTCGATATTGTACTTTCTGCTCTAGAATGACGTAAAAATAAACCGTTTAAAAAGAGAAATATGAAACATTAAATCCCTTAACGTGATTAAAAATTCAACAGATTATGAAAGGTTTTGATCCCGAGATCAGAACCAATGAGCTAACCATTCAAAACGATTATTTTGGGCATTTTTAACGAAATATAGTCTGTCAAATAAGACTAGAAAATATTAAAAATTGTACTTCAAGGCTTGTAGGCTAGCAACACAAACTTACCTGTCAAATATTTTTTTAAAGTGCAATGACACTGAAAATATAGAACACTGTATAAACATCAAATCTGTAGGTACCTTAACAACAGGAGCACTGTTGTTAAGGTACCTACAGATTTGATATATATAAGTCAAACATTTGATTAAATGGTGTTTTACAAAGTGATTTGCTTTGAATACATTATTTGAATTTAACAGTAGATAGAAAGGAAGAATAACTAATGGTGAGTTTAGTTACACTACTTTTAGATCTGAATGAGTTAAACAAATTCAGGTTTAAAATTAGAGACCTGATCTAAGGCCCGGGCAACGCTAGGTACTTAAGCTAGTATTAAATAAATGGGAGCAATTTCTGAACTGTGCTTTATATTTTATTACAATGTCGTTATTCTTCATTATGTGAACACAAAATTGCAAAGGTATAATAATAATATACAACTACATGCAATTCTTATTTTGAGATCAGTGGGTATAATGCAATGAAAAATAATTATTCCACTTTTATGCCTTTTAATTTTTTTATAAAAATGTAGGTTACACAGCTTTAAATTAACAACATGAGTTTTATGTTTAGTATTGCCATTTGAACAATAGTAGCGCCCTCCTATGTTTCTACTCGTATTTTACAAACTGTACTTTCATGTATACATATAACTTAACTCACAAAACCAAACAAAAGATTTCAAAATTATTCCAAAACTAAAAAGTAAATCCGGAGATAAAAATGTAGCTCGAAATAACTCAACAAAAAACCTTATTAATGCATTCACTGTATTGTGAATTAAAAATAACTGTTCTAGTATATTTATATCTAGTATATTTGCGGCACGTTCCAGAGTGGAAGATACTATCAGTATCGCCCTGGTGTAAGACCACCATTCAGAATTGAAACGTTGCTTGAAATGGCTTTAGCCGTGTTTAGTGACCAGATCTGAATAGCCAGGTACTTCCCCACCTTCCTCTTCCCTATCTCCTTCCCCTCCCCACTACCTTCAGCCTCACAACATACCCCAATTGGGGATGCCATAGTCTCACTGGCTCCAGACGGGAGCAGTTGGGACTCTTGTGCGGTATTTCATATAAAAAAAAAAAAAAAAAATGTATACATATAACTTAACTCACAAAACCAAACACAAGATTTCAAAATTATTCCAAAACTAAAAAGTAAATCCGGAGATAAAAATGTAGCTCGAAATAACACAACAAAAAACTTTATTAATGCATTCACTGAATTGTGAATTAAAAATAACTGCATTCATGAAACGAATTCATGAAACCGTAAAAAAACAGTCAGATAGGCGTGGAGTGTTTTTCATGATAATATTAAACTGAATGCAACCTCGAGATGCAACGGATGCTATTGAAACAAAGAATACGTGCATTCAATAGGCGACACAACAGAATGCAAAGCATTCAACAGAATAGATGGAGCAAATGAATGACGAGAGCCATACCGTCGCATTAAATGCGGTAGAACTAACACAACACCAACCCTTGTTAGTTCTACCTACAACGGCACAATTATGGCCGATTCCGCTTAATTGGAATAACATTTTGTCCCAAAAAAGCGGCTGTCTAAAAATAAGCGAATTTTACGGTACGTTGGTAATTTGGGAGGCGAGTATGGGTACCGCCGCACCATAACCCATTTATTGGATAACCCTGCCATAAGTTACCCCAAGTGTTCGCTACGTTTGGTAACTTAGCAGGGGTGCCCGGGTTCATGGGGTGAGATTTGCCCGAGTCATGGCAGCGGATGCGTCTGCCCACCAGCTGCATGGCAGGTCAAATCGGGAGAGAATGGTTGAGGAAGTCTTTTTGACTTGTCCAACCGAACTCTCTCGGAATATCATCTTGCACCGCAGTGGGAGGGATGGATTCATACGTCCGTCACTCCCGGACACACTGACCCTCAGATTCCTACCCACCCCTAATACCCTTTTCTTTTCTTCTCCTTCCTTTCCTAAAAAGACCCTCCCCACAGCATCCCCAAAGATGACGTAGACCCTGAGGGGAATTATTTTCCTCAGGGCCTCCTGTGTGGAGCTAATGTAAAAAAAAGAAAGATGAATACTTTTTATTTATTGAGCTTTTTTTATCGACGGTCCTGAAAAACAATGACGGATCCGCTAAAAATTTTAAATCGTTTTGTTGGCTTATTTTAATATCCTTTTGATGTTTTAAAAACCGGTATTTTCGGAATTTTCAATGAAATGAAATGCCAAAATAAACAACGCTTTAATTTATTCTTGATCTCAAAACCAGTCAAAATACAGAAACGAAACTTTTAACAGCTCTACTACAAAACTACCATATCGCACATTCGACATTTTTCTTCACTTTTTAACTTTAATACATTATGAAAAAAATATTTAATTACAAAAAATATATGATTATATGTACATTATATGAATATGAAAAGAATAGAAAATCAAAGAGGGGTACAAATAAAAATATATCATGAACAAACATGATATAATAACAGTAACACAGGTACTGTACAGGGCCCGCAGATACTTTAATAGTACACAACTGCTAACCCTGTACAAATCGCAAGTGCGCCCCACGGTTGAATTTGGCAGCCACCTCTGGTCTGGAGCTCCAAAATACTTGAAAAATACCCTCGACTCTGTGCAGAAACGGGCGGTCCGTTTGATAGATTCTCCCATCTTAACGAACGGATCGCAATCTTTAGAGCACAGGTGTCGGGTGGGAATGCTATCCATGTTCTACCGGTATTTTAATGGAAGATCCTCTGAGGAACTAGCGTCATTGATCCCTTCGGCACTGGTGCATAGTCGGGAGACACGCCAAACGCGCGTCCAACATATGTACACGGTTGACATTTGTCACATGAGAACGGGTCGTTTTTTCGACTCGTTCTTGAGTTCAACAGCTCGGCTATGGAACGATTTGCCGGCATCTGTGTTTCTTCCCTCCTACAACATGGGTCTCTTCAAGACCAATGTTCATTCCTTCCTCTCCTCAAAAAGACTCTCCACACAGCATCCCAGATGACATAGGCCCTGAGGGAAATTATTTTCCTCAGGGCCTCCTGTGTGGAGTTAATGTAAAAAAAAGTTACTACAAAAACTGATTTCTCATGCATGCGGTAGTGTACTGCGAGCAAAACGATTTTACATTGATGAATCTCAGCGGACACGAACGACCGACGTGGGCGAAGTCTACCGAGCTACTGCCGAATGATCTCGGAACACCCACCCTTTTTAACTATGATTAGTTTACTGTGACAAGTTTTGCAACGACTTCAGATCGAAATTTATACCAAAATAAACGAAATGATGTCTCAAAAATCGCAAAAAATGAATATTAGTTTCTATATTTGTTTTTTTCCCTTGAGTTTTGTCCCAAATAACCGATAAACCGGTGTACCAGTTAAGCGGAATCGACTGTTTATAATATGTTACAGAATTATTCAGACCATGCACCGTATTATCAGGCTTTCAGGCTTAGTAGTTACATAAAGAAGTGTCTGTTTTATGTAAAAGAAAGACGTTTAACAAACGTGTCACAATAAGGAAATTAAGTTATTTTCCATAAATCTAACACAGTTAATTAGGTAAACGTACGATGATAATAAATAAAAATATATTATTGTGATTAGTTTTTGGGTTACGATACCATGTTGTGCTTCCTCCTTCTTTTATCAACGTTTGGGACAACTGTACAGTGTTAGGGATTATTCCTATCTGAAGCATAAAAACTATAAGTCGTAAGTATAAACCATGTTGTGAGATAATTTCCTGTTATTCGTTTAACTACTTTGATTAAAACGCGAGTTTTTGTGATGTTTTAAATTGAAATCTAAATATACCGAGCGCTTAGAATGTGAGGTTATGTGAGTTTTACGCCATTCCATGTTTACTTCAATTCCTGAAAATTTCTTACAATGTCCGTCATGGTATTCAAAATAACACAAAAATTAATTCCTCCATCTTTAGTCAACTTTTCAGACAAGGGTCCATCATGTCATCTGCCCTCTAACCTGATGACGGACACTGTAAAATGTATCCGAAACGTTGGCAAAAGTAGGACACGCCTTAATAGCCTGTAATAACATGTATATATTATCATATTTATTTATTTTATTTATTAAGTTAAAAGAAATATAATATTTCGCTTTCTTAACTTAAATACAGAGCATATTATGTAGTAGTTTTTAATTTTGTTCCAAAATCTTAAGTTTAAATAGTTTTTTTTTAAAGGTTTTTATATTCTCTTCCGTTTTTAGATTATCTGGAAGGAGATTATAAATGTGAACTCCCTCGTGGCCAATACTTCTCTTGCCACTTTCAGTCTTGACTGTATTTGTGTACAATTTATTGTGTTGTCTTGTATAATGTTCGTGTACTTGTGATGTTTTTATAAATGTTGTGTTTGTGTGTATAAGTCCATTTTGTATTTTGTAGATTAAAAGACATATGTTATATTCGTACAATGTTCTTATTTTCAAAAGGTTCATTTCCTGGTATAGTTTTTTTGTGGGAGTGTCTGGGTTATAGTTGAAGAGTTTCTTAATAACTTTGTTCTGTATTATTTGTAAGTCGTTTAAGTACGTAATGTATGTGTTTCCCCATATTTCTATTAAATAATTTAGGTGGGACTGGATTAAGCTAAAGTATAAGCCCCTCTTTACCTCTGTTGGTAGAAGATGAGCAATTCTACTAAATACACCAATTAATGGGATGATTTTTGTTTTTAGTTTTTCTACGTGTTGTTTAAATGTTAGATGTTTATCAATATATAAGCCCAGGTATTTTTCGCTATCTAGAATATGTAGGTCTGTTTCTTCTATTTGTAATGGTTTATGCGATGGTATTATTCTTTTAGGTGAGCTTAAGATCATGTAACCGGTTTTATTAATATTTATTGTTAATATATTTTTTATTAGCCAATCGTTTAGTACATTAAGATCCGTTTGAGATTGTTCTAATAGACTTTCTAAGTTTTTGCCGAAGTAAAAAATTGCCGTATCATCTGCGTATAAGAAGATTTCACCATGTAGTTTTAGCTGACAGATGTCATTTATGTATATTTGGAATAAAAGTGGCCCCAGTATTGATCCTTGTGGAACTCCGTAGTTTATACTCTCGAGTTGACTGTTTTTATCTCCTATGTTAACACATTGTTTTCTGTTGGATAGATAGGATTCTATTAGTTTGATAGCTGGACCGGTTACACCTGTTTTTTCTATTTTTTTAATCAGTATTTCATGACTTACGGTGTCAAAGGCTTTTATGATATAGGCTTTAAATTTTCTTGAGAAAAGAATCTTCCAATTTTAAGTTAAACAATCTTACAGTTCACGCCATTAATTATTTAACTCGCGAATATGTTATTGGCAAATAACCAAAGGATTCGGAAACCCACAAGCCGTCTTAAACGCATTTAGGACCGTATATCAGCCAGTCAGTATCCTTGCTTCATTTATGTACGACATTCCTCGCTCCAATTTAAGCCGGCTAAATTTATATCGCAGAATAGTACCTATTTTAGACGCCGAAGCGCTAGCAGTCATATACCAAATCTGACAATTACGTAAATAATATTTGAATATTTCCCACCCAAATTTACGTAAATTGCCTAATTTTATAAATACTATTATATTCACATGAGCGATGAGAAAAGAGGATGTTATTAATTGATAATCAATCAAAAATTGTCCAATAAGGGATTTTAAAAGTGACATCTGTAAAGTGTCGCAACAGTTTGTTTTCAGCGGTTAATTCTGGCAAAGCAAAAAATGATTATGATTAGTGTACTCGCGTATAGCATCATGCTAATTGATGTGGGAAACTTTATCAAAAATTAATTCTTAAATCAAGCCCGCCCAAAAATAAACTGACGTCGTTTTTGAAATATTTCGATTTCCCGACGCGATGAAGATGGCAGTAGAGAATTTGTTTTTCAAAGAAAAAAGAAATACGTTCCTCTATTAAATCCATAGTTAATGCACGTAATATTGGTGACATCTAGGCTTTCGACCAGTATATGATTATGTTTCAAGCTGTGCTAAGCTCGGCAACCAAGCCGAGCTTATAACCAATTGATATACCGGGCCTTAAATGAATAAGTCTTACCTTGAACACTGGCTTTGTGTCTTGGAGAGTGAGCGGGAGTGGCATTAGAGCTGCTGTGCTCCGAGCTCTGGTCTGCCGCGTACTCCGTACTGCTTCCGGCGGATCCATCCCTCCCTCCACCCAACACTCGCTCCTTGCTGCGACTTCGGTGCCAGCGACTCTGCAACAGATAAGCATATTCAATGCAAAAAATCGCATCGGTCAGACCTTCAATACAACTGAATAATAAAACACTGGAAGTTGTATCTACGGTGAAACACATGGGTCATGTCATCGCCGCGGATCTCGATGAACGATGAACCTGACATTGACCGTCAAAAGGCAGGCTACTGGCATTCGAGAAGGATAAATGTACTACGAGGGTACCCTATTTAGGGACTCAGGGGTCAGTGTGTCCAGGAGTGACGAACGTATGGATCCACCCTCCCTGAGTGGTTTTTATTGAAGTAAAATCTTTTTGAACGGTGAGCCTCTCAAAATAGTAGAATCAAAAATATGTAGGGCACATCATCACTAATAATTTAACGGATGATGACGACATCGACAGGCAGAGGCGAGCACTGAGTGTAAAATTTAACAGGCTTAGTAGAAGATTTCGGCACTGAAGTGCGCTCTTGACGATTTTTGTGCTACCTTGTATTTTTACGCATTCTTGCTTCGGATGCAAAATAACAATGCATACCATATGATGTCGTGACTTCCCAATGTTCACGGAAGGGCGGATTCTCGGATTTGCAGCCCTAATAAGAATTGATTTATTAACGGTATAACTATACCATAAGCACACATGTCACAAAATCATAGGAGAATATTGATTGAAAAGATTTGACAGTATAGCCCTCTTGTACCCACCTTCTGTGCAGTTAAATAGATCTGCCACATCATTTGTAACATCGTGTAACCTAGGTAAAAACGAGTGTTTCGTATGTACTCGGTCCAGTTATTGTTTATTTAAACAGGATTTTAGAACGAGTGGCTCTCGCGGATATATGAAATTCAATGAGGTTAGTTAAAACAGGACTGTCTATTATATCATTTACAATTTTGAACAAAAATATTAAGTCGGATATAATTCTTCTAACTGAGAGTCTTAATAAATTTAATTCTTTCATCAAGTAATTATAGTTTATGTTTTCAATGGGAATACTGAGTTTAAAATTAATGTGTCCTAGAAATTTAGGTTGAATTTTTTCGATTGAATCTGAATGTGATTTAAAATGGGGGGAACAAATCGAGGAGTTATATTCGAATTGACTACGTACCAAGGATATATACAAAATTTTTAGTGTCGAAATATTTCTAAAACCTCTGGAATTTCGAAGAATGAAGCCAAGCATTTTCATTCCTTTATTACCGATTGTGTTTATATGGGATATAAAGTTTAATTTAAAGTCGAAAGTTAGGCCCAGTTCATTAATTTCTTCGACGGAGGTAAGGGTAGAGTAAAAAATCAGGGTGGTAGGAATGAGGGGAAGGATCAACATCCCCAGAAATGTCCTCATCATTGAATCCCGCCTGACTTAAGGATCGAGCATTGAAGAACACTGGAGAAAGATATTGGCACCCACAATTATCGATCCGATGGACCAATAAGCCATCAATAAATTATTTCATTATTATTTATTCAACTTACTCACATTACAAGGTACATTTATTCTCTTTTGATACTGTTCTCTTACTTTGCTATCTCTTTGTTACATTGTTTTATTTTTATTCTTATTTATAAATAAGGTTTTCTTTGAATCCCTGTACGTAACTATATACTTGTATTATATATGGTGTGTGTGGGTTGGCACTTACCTCCTCACGTTCTGGAACAGACAGTTAGGTCGCTTGTATACGTCCGTTTTTTCACCGGACAACGGACCGTTTTTTTGCCAGACTCGCAGTGTTGTATGGCTTGTAATGGATACGCACCGGATACGGACCAGTATACGGCATGTACAAACATTCATTATAAGCAATATAACACTGCGAGTCCGGCAAAAAAAACGGTCCGTTGTCCGGTGAAAAAAACGGACGTATACAAGCGGCCTTATTGTCATTATTATTATTTATACTATTATTATTGATTATAAGAAAAAAAATAATCAAGGAAAACTGTCACAGACAATCTTAGCCGTAAAATTATATTTTTGAAAAGTTTAGGCGTTCATAAATTTCTAACGAAATTTTTTTTTTTGTATTAACGCTTTTATGTTTTTAAATTGTCATTGATAAATTTATTTTCATTCTAGTCAAGCGAAACGATAGTAAAAGCTTCAATCTATTTAAATCATATTTTTGGTGTTCATAATGTGAACCGATTCGTAGCAAAGATTAATCTAAAAAAGTAATTTCAACTGTGACTTCGCCTTGATGCGTCCCGGAGTGGTAGTATGTATGATGTATGTCTCACCTTGAGCGTGTGGAAGAAGCCCTGCGTCCTGTTGATGACGGAGGGCGGGCGTCTCGGCTGAGCGGAGCGCGCACGGGGCGGGCCGGCGCAGCACGCGCCCGGGCCCGCCGTGCCTCCACCGCCCGACAGCTCCGAGGCCGAGCGGCTGAGGCGGCCGAGGGAGTTGTTGGCGTCGTTGAGTCGGGCCCGACCTGAAACAAACCAACAACGACACTTAGTTAATCACATTGAAAGTAGGTACTACATTAATAGTGTATTTGCAGTGCCAAGAACGGAACTCAGTGAGCTGAGTGCAGCCGAGTAGTGTATTTTTTGTTAGAATCGATATCGACGATGCAAAGGAAAAATGGCTTAGAATTCATTCTTCCTTTTCAGCCGCATGGCGCTTTAGCCATTTTCCCTTTCCAACGTCGAATACATATAGTCAAAGAAAACGGTACAAGCATATATATATATATTTTTATATTTTATATGAACACCGCACCAGAAAATGCTCCCGTCGGGAGCCAATGAGACTATGGCATCCCACATTGAGGTATGTTCTGAAGGTAGTGGGGAGGGGAAGGAGATAGGGAAGAGGAAGGTGGGGAAGTATCTAGCTATTCAGATCTGGTCACCAAACATGGCTAAAGCCATGTCAAGCAATGTTTCAATTCTGAATGGTGGTTTTACACCAGGACGATACTGATAGTATTTTCCACTCTGGAACGTGCCGCAAATATACTATATATTATTTTAAATGAATAATTTGTGAAATAACACAAATTATTAAAAATAAAATATATGTAATAATCTATTGATAAATAAATGTTAAACTAACTAACTAACCATCATGCCGCTTCCCCCCAGGGGTAGGCAGAGAGACGGACCGCCAAACAACTCGATCTTGGCACACACTCCTTGCCTCGTTCACATTCATACATCGCCTCATAGATGCTCTTCTATTATTCTGACTCTTGACATCGCCCGACTCAAGTATCTGATTCACTTGGTCGTGCCATGTCTTCCTAGGGCGTCCCCGACTTCATCTACCATTCACATTTGCGTCATATATTCTCCTTACACTCCTTTCTTCATTCAAAAAATGTTAATTTATTATATTTATGTTGTTCTAGGCCAGAGGTCGGAATTTGCGGCTCTTTGCATAGGCGTCTGCAGCTCTTCGGCTCTTCGGCTCTTCAGCTCTTCAGACATCAATTGCAATTTCACCTCTATTCAACCAGCCTTATGAGATGTAGCCGCCGAACGATTATTTTTTTGCATTTCGAACACAAAACTGGTTTTAATTTAATAAAGAATCTACGCGCGAGTCTATTAAAAGAAACATTTAAACGGGCAGAAGTGTGATTTTACAGTAAAAATGTAGATTTGTTAACCTGTTTCTTTGACAAATTGGCTCTTTTCATTTGACAAACTGCCGACTCCTGTTCTAGGCAGTGTCAGTAAATGGCATTTAGAATTAATAAAGTGAAAAATGTATTTTATACCTTGTGGCATCATTTTAATTAAATGAAAATAATAAACTTTGTTCAAACTTCAATAACTTTTAGGGTGGTTTTAGCTATTCATCATTAAAACTTTGGAATGAAATATCAAATATCGTTGCAGTGCTTCCAGAAGCTCTGCGGCGAATGGTTGCTGATTGTATAGTACAGTCAACCGCACAACATTTTAATTGATAGAATTTACAATGAAAGGAATACCTATTTGTGTTTGTGATTATATAATTTATTTTAAACTTTTAATATTTGAATATTAATAATTAAATTTTGATTTACATGACTTATTATTTATATTTATACTAGCGAGTTCCCGGCATGCGTCGCAATGCCAATGCTAATAAAGAAATTGTTTCTCCCTGGGTATCTTTTCCCATTCGTCCCATTCCCCTTCCGCCTCCCTTACCCCTCCCATATCCCCTTACCCTTACGCGTTCCCCCTCCACCTTCCCCGCCTTCCTTCTCGTTTCCCCCTCCCGCGATCCCCTCCTCTCTCCCGCGTTCAATATTTTCAGCCCCAGGACATTCAGATTTTCAAACAGCCACCTATTGCGATTTTTTTTACAAACTTAAATTATTCATATATTACAAACAATCATTTTTGTAAATTATAAAAACAATCAATCAAATTTGGTACCTAACATAGGTTATCACTTCGATTAAATTAATTGAATTTGAATTTAACAATCGATGGTTTGCAAAATGTCATTCTCAAATTGCGATATTTTTGAGAGTTTCGTAAGGGTTTTTGTAATGATAAAAAATACTTTTCAGAAGTATTGTCGTGGTTGTAAAAATCCAAAAACTTTTGCGAGGGTGGAAAGAAGGTATTTTGAAAGTTTCAAACATTTCCTATTCTTAATATAGCAATGCACAGACAACTCACACACATAGAAACATACTCGCATATTAATTTGTATATGTATTGATTATGTGTATTTCATTAGAAGCATTCTAGGAGGAATTTTGAATGTATAACTAAGCAGTGACCTTTTTGTCAATAGAATCAAAAAGCATAAAATTGTAAAAATCTATTGAAAAAAAACTACAAGTTTCAGAACATCACCGTTTTTTCATGAGAAAACAAATTCTTGGTTCCTTTGAATTTGTTAAGGTTTTTGTTTTCCAAATACAACAATTATTTTGAATGAATTTAATATTTTTTAATACCTAAATAACTACCTGCTTCCGTCTTTTACATTGGTATATTTTTGTCTACTATTATATATTTACGTATTATATATTTACTAGCTTTGACCCGCGGCTTCGCTAGCATGGTATTAGGAGAAATTACTGTAGCGCTTGCACTTATCGATTTCCCCCCCCCCCCCTCCCCCCACCATTCCTCCCCCTCCCCACTCCCGCATTCCAAACATTCAGTTTTCAATCAGCTCGCGTGCCCCTTAAATTTCATAATGCCAGAACTCACCAGTAGTCCACGGCAACGATTTGTTTTCTGACGTTAGCAATAACTCGCTTTTGTTAGCGACAGAAAACGTTTAATAAATATAATATATTAATATTTATAATTTAATTACGCCAGAGCTTATTACTCACATATAATGTAGCTTTCTATTGGTGAAAGAATTTTAAAAATCGGTTTATTGGTTTATGCGTGAAAGCGTAACAAACGAACACACGCAGTTTCGCTTAGGGGCCATCCATAAATTACGTCACACGAATTTCATGACTTTTTGACCCCCCCCCCCGTCACACGCTGTCACATTTGTGAGGCCCCCTCCCCCTAACGTGATATCACATGTTTTGTAATTTTACGTGTAGAAGTAATATGGTAGGCCTAACTGCTTGTGACGTCACAAAGTTGATGACCCCCCCGTACGCCTTGTCACACTTTGTCACACTTCTCTACACCCCTCCCCCCTATTAAGATGTGACGTAATTTATGGATGGCCCCTTATTTTAGATGTGTGCTTATTTGTGTTTTCTTAAACATTTTAATTTTCAATGTTTTTTGTAACCTTGGTTCTGAAACATGTAGATCATATTTTAAATATTGGTTTCGCAAAGTTTGTTATTTTCACATAAAATAAATTACTAAAAAAATAGAGCTTTGACACTAGAACTGGCGAACGAACCTATCTGGTCTTTAAATCTGGAAAGAGGTGTGTGCCTTCGACTGTAGATACTTGCAATGGATTTTATACGTTTAGCTTTTTGTTTCCCATTTGTGCACATCGTAAGTATCAATGAGACCTTCGAGGAACGACAATTTATTGTCAATGGCATTGGTAAAAATATATTTTTTCACTTGTGTAGATACATACAGATTATTCTGCGTGATTTTTTGCGATTTTGATACATTTGTATGTACGTTATGGTTGCTTAAAATCTATACTAACTTTAACAAACTAGTTACAGCTTAATATTAAAAAAACCAGCAGCAAAAATATCACTTCGAGGGGAAACTTCCGATAAAAATGATAAAACACAAGTTTCAAGCTTAAACGATAAACAATATTTTCCACAACCTTTAATGCGAACTCCATATTAATTATGGAAATAACGGGCAGCGGTGCCGCGGACGGAAAACAAGGGGAGCAACTAGAATAGGGGTGTGCCGTGCAGTGGAAAATTGTAGGTTTTTATAGCCCCCGGGCGGACTGGCAGATCACTAATACGATTAGAAGTGGTTTCAGACTACTATTATTCAGACGACAAACTATTATTGACTTCTAGGTATATTTGCGGAGTGTAAATACGCTTAGTGAGTACGCCATTTTTCTTCTCTTGGCATCCCCAATTAGGGTATTGTGGTGTATGTGTGAATGTTGCTACGTTTTGGTTGGGTTGCCAGCGTAGTTGTTTCCGTGGTTAGCTCAGTAGGTAGGGAAAGGTGACTCTGTCCTCCAGGGTCAGGGTCGGCGAGGGTGCCTTACGCTCGACCGGGCAAACAAGGGGCAATCATACTGCATCCAATGAAAAAGGGTGATCTGACATACAAGGTTTATTGAAGTAATGGGCACATGACATGGTTAGGAAGAGCGGCATACTTGGATACGGGAGTTCTATCGTCACCCCGTGTAAACGGAGTCAGGCCCTCATCTTGAGAACGTATATTGTTGGCGTTATCCCATGCGCGCGGGCGGGAGAAGCTCCGGAGATTTACACACACACAACTGGTAGCGAGCACGTACCGGCGAATTCGGCGGTTCCCCGGTTCGCGGGGGGAGGTGGTGTGGTGGGGGGCGTTTGTTTGGAGACGGGAGCGTGGGGAAACGCGTGCACACGGGACTGGTGGCGTCATCTCTGATTGTTTGTGTAATATTGTAACATAACAATGTATATGTGGGCAAGCGAGATGATATGCTTGTGAGAGTCCATAAAAGGTGATGCCTGCAGGTCCAAGTAGAGGGCCTTTTTTGCAACAAGCAGTTTCCTAATAAATACCAGTACAATACTACGTAAATTATAATTATTGAGTACTACCCGCCGACACTAGTCCCGATAACGCAACGCAAACACTACAATTGGCGCAGCTAGTATATTTGGCGCGTACATTACAGGTATGTTGTGAAGCTGAATGTAGTGAGGAGGAGAAGGAGATGCGGAAGAGGAAGGTGGAGAGTCCCTGCTATTCAGATCTAGCCACCAATCACTATAGCTATTTCAAACAACTTTCAAATATGATTGAAAGAATGTCCTCATGAAAGACCACCATTCCGAATTTAAATGTTGTTTGAACTGACTTGAGCCGTGTTAGGTGACCAGATCTCAATAATGTATTTCTCACCTATCCTCCACCCTGTATCCTTTCTATTGTGTTCTCACATAATCAGTATCTCCAACTCGTCTTGGAAGGAGAGGGAAGAAATAGGGTGTGTTTTGGTTAATTTGTGATTTATACTTCGCGCCAATAACAAGTAGTGACTACGGTTAGTCAACCTAACTAGGAGCTATCTATAACTGATCTGGTTCCCACTGTTTATGTGGAAACCGCTAACCTCGGCCCTCGGCCCTCTGGCGAACTAACTGGGAACGAATCCTGCCGCCATCTTGCGGGACTTTCAGGAAAGCTCTTATCCCTGCCATCTATGTGAGACGCACGGAAGCTTTCAGATATCTCACACTTTCCTTTCCCATTCCCTTTAATTTCACAACATTGGATCGAATCACCGATACAATATTGTTTTTGTAAGCCTTTCTCGAAAGAATTGGGTATGAATATGGACAAATTTATTTATTTATACTACGGGAGATACTTTAATAGTACACAACTGCTAACGCTGAACAAATCGCAAGTGCGTCCCACTGTTGAATTTAGCAGATACCTCTGGTCTGGAGCTCAAAATACCTGAAAAAACCCTCAGAACTGAGCAGAAACGGGTGGTTGATAGATTCTCCCATCTTAACAAACGGACTGAAATCTTCAGAGCATAGGCGTCGGGTGGGAGTGTTATCCTTGTTCTACCGGTATTTCAATGAAAGATGCTCCGCGGATTTAACGTCATTGATCCCCTTGGGAAACACGCCAAACGCGTGCCCAACATATGTACACGGTTGACATTTGTCACATGAGAACGGATCGCTTCTTGGACTCCTTCTTGAGTTCAAGAGCTCGACTGTGGAATGTTTTGCCAGCCTATGTTCTTCCTACAATATGGGTCTCTTCAAGATCAATGTTCACTCCTTCCTTTCCTCAAAACACCCCCCTCACAGCATCTCAGATGACATAGGCCCTGAGAGAAATTATTTTCATCAAAGCCTCCTGTGTGAAGTTAGTGAAAAAAATAAATAAATTCATATTCATATTGCGTATGTACAAACAACTAAGTCAAATTAATGTTTTAAAGCAAAACTTCCAAAAACTGATTATTCCTAAAATAATTAGACTAGCGCCATCTATGAAAGAGCAGAATATGAATTCTTTTAAGGAACATTTAATCGCGTCCGTTTATATTCAATAGTTTGTATCCTTTTTTTTCTTTAAATTTTGTAATCTTCCCCATAATATTCTGTTTTATGGAGAACTTGATACTCATAAAACTTAAAACTTAAAAACTGAAAACTATTTACTCATATTTATTTATTTATTTTTTGTCCATAAGCAAACTCAAATCTTTCCATAAAGGTTAACAAATACTAGTTACAATGGTAGTTTATTAGAAGTTTGGATAAAACATAGGTCCATAACATTGGAAATTACTGACATTAAGCTTTATTTTCCAGCAATAAACGTAAATAAATTTGGCGTGTGTGTAGGCACTATCGAAAAGTTATATTGATTTCTGATAATATCTGTTGGGATGGCGAAGTTAAATTGAAGAACGGCTGCGCGGTCTTTCCATACAAATATAAATTTTGAATTTGAGGACAATTTACCCAAACAATTTTAATATGTTATAATATTTTTTTCAAAAGGTATATAAGGCTAATTGAAGCCGATAATGTTAACCACTACTACTGTACACCTTCAAAAAATCAAATAAATGAACGAATTCTTTCCGTTTACAAACTATATTGTTAATCAATACTACTGCACACCTTTAAAAAAATCTTATTATTTTTTATTTAAATTTTATGAGTAAAACCTAAAATTGTAATATTTAATTATATGAAGACACTATGAGCGAAACTCAATCGAAAATCTGGTAACAGAAAAATCAGAAAAAGATATTGGCACCTCTGGAAATCCAACCCAGGACCTCTCTACTTTCCGGGCGAGTGCTCTTGACCACTGAGCTAAGGTGTCGATATCCAATTCGGTCTTCAACTTTTAACTGTACCATACTTCGACTAAGAAACACCCATATTATCTTCATTTTTCTTAACGCATATTTTTATTGGCTGCCATCTTTATGTATGATTGCAAGATTAAAACCCGAACTAAATGCAATCTAGATGGTGTCTGGATAAATTTTTAACCATTTTATTTTATGTGCGACATCTATTGACTTTTCTTTGACTAGGATGAATATTATTACTTTTTATTTAACTTTTATGAGTAAAACCTCAAATTGTAATATTCAATTAAATGAAGGCAAGGTTGGGAAGATGAAGGTTCTTATTCGAAGTATGGTACAGTTAAAAGTGACCGAATTGGATATCAACACCTTAGCTCGGTGGTCAAGAGCACTCGCCCGGAAAGTAGAGACGTCCTGGGTTCGAGTTCCAGAGGCGCCAATATCTTTTTCTAATTTTTCTGTGTCCAGATTTTCGATTGAGTTTCGCTCATAGTGTCTTCATTTAATTAAATTTAAAAAAAATCAACTACTTTCCGCAGTTTAAACCATCCCCATTCTGAAGTAATCCCGCCGACGAAAGTCGGGCGGACACCATAGCATATCTCTTTTATTTGAACATCTTTCAATTCAATAGTTGGTACACCCCTGAGTGTGAAGAATTCAAGAGATGAACGAATTGTACTGTAGCCTTAATGGTCGAGAGCCACGCAAAGTGGAAAAGCGGTGTGAAATGCATTATTATTCTGCTTTTATAAGGCGGGATAATTTTTATGGCCGTTAGACTAAGGCAATTATAGATCTGGAAATGAAATGCTCTAAACAGATTTGTGATTAAGAACTGATGATTTTTAATTGATTTAGAATAGAAACTACATCATGACTATAACAAATAAAAAATTTACTCGCCTTACAATGGGGAAATATTTATGTAACTTATTTGGAGATATCATTCAAAACATTAGGTAGGACACAAAATGTTTTGGCAGATATTTTTATTTATTTATTTGAACATGAAAGAACAGATACATTGTAAGAAAGTTTTGACTGTCCAACTAGGAACTTTCCTATTTTAGGACAGTCAAATTGAATAGTTTAGTACATATTAGATAGATCGCAGTTATCGCAATCTTTTAAAATTTCACAGTAATAACATGCACAAAAACAATTATCAAAAAGAAGTATCTATCAAAACATTCGGTAGGATATGATATATCTAGGATAGCATCTTCGGTAGGAAACAATATTGGATCAAAATATTAAATAGGAAACGATATATCTATCAAAACATTAGATAGGAAACGATACATCCATCAAAACATTAGGTAGAATACGTTATATCTTTCAAAATATTAGGTAGGAAATGATATATCTATCAAAAATTAGATCAAATCTTTGGGCATTTAGAGTGACTCAACATTCCACCTGTCAAAATGTCAGATCGTAACAGGCTCGGTTTGGTTGTTGGCGTACACCAACAACAATAAAAAGTATTTGTATCCATCTAATAAAAAAATTTGTTGTCTGTAAAGTCGGTTTACGGACGATAATTTTACGTGATTACATCATAAAATAACGATGGAGTGGAAGAGAGATAGATGCGTCACAAGCCGAACGCTTGTTCCGCGCTCTCGCTTGCACGCTCGGCTCAGGCGGAACGTGACAATGAGTCATGCTTTTTCGTGAGTGCAGCCGGCGTTCGTCGATTTATAAGACGTTATCACGTCAAAAAAAAAATTGGTTGCCTGTAAAGTCGGTTTACGGACGATAATTTTACGTCATATATTTTAAAAACGATGGAGTGGAAGAGAGATAGATGCGTCACAAGCCGAACGCTTAGGCCAAACGCTTGTTCCGCGCTCTCGCTTGCACGCTCGGCTCAGGCGGAACGTGACAATGAGTCATGCTCTTTCATGAGTGCAGCCGGCGTTCATCGATTTATAAGACATTATCACGTCAAAAAAAAAATTGGTTGTCTGTAAAGTCGGTTTACGGACGATAATTTTACGTCATATATTTTAATAACGATGGAGTGGAAGAGAGATAGATGCGTCACAAGCCGAACGCTTAGGCCGAACTCTTGATCCGCGCTCTCGCTTGCACGCTAGGTTCAGGCCGAACGTGACAATGGGTCATGCTTTTTCATGAATGCAGCCGGCGTTCATCGATTTATAAGACGTTATCACGTCAAAAAACAAAAATTTCGCCTCGACGAAATGTATTTTTAATGCTTTTTAGTATGTTTTTTGTGCTAAACCATGTTTTAACGTGTTTGATCGTATCAAGAAGATACAAAACATTATATCTATCATAGTTTTGCCATTAAATCATTGAGCTATGAGGAAGGAATGATTTCTCGTGAGAATTCTCCATTCACATGGTATTTTACCGTCCCACGTAGTGTTACTTTACAGCAAGTATTTTCATGCATTGAATTCTATTACCGTATTGTAAGTGTTTATACTCACAGTGTACAAACATTTTTCCTTTTAAACAAAATGATATAAATACCACGCCACATTTATCACAATAACAGATCGGAGAAGAAAAGAACGGATTGCGTTTAAAAAAGATGTACTTATTATCGGAAATACGCCAAAGAAAACCGTACTTATTCACATTAGATGTAGATGTAAATGGTTCGTATACCGAACCTAGCCGAGATCTATTTTTTAATGCAATAATGTATAAATCTTCTATACCAATATTATAAGTGCGAAACTGCTCGAGTTTGTTTGTTACGCTTTCACGCATTAACCAATAAAAAGATTATAAAAATTCTTCCACCAATAGAAAGCTACATTATATGCGAGGACTATAGACTGTATATAATAGTAAGCTCTGGCGTTATGAAATTATAAATATTAATATATTATATTTATTATACGTTTCCTGTCGCTAACAAAAGAGAGTTATTGCTAACGTCAGAAAACAAATCGTTGCCGTGGAAACGATGTTTAAAACTGTATATTTTAAACGATTTATTTTTATTTCAGGCGTCAAAGTTAATATCTATCTATCCATATAAAAATTAATCTTCGAAATGTTGGTGCGCGCATAACTTCCGAACGACTGCACCAAATTGGATAATTCTTTTTTTTTACTATTGGTGAGCTCTGGCATTATGAAATTTAGATGGCATGTGTGCTGTTTGAAAATGCGGGAGAGGGAAAGGGAGGGGGTGAGTGGGAGGCGGGATAATTACTAAGTGCAAGGGCTACAGTTATTTCCCCTTAATACCACGCGAGCGAAGCCGCCGGTATTTATTTACGTCAGTCAATGTCAACTAACAAGGACCGATACTTATAAAAGGCGAGAGTGACACACCAAACGAAAATAAAATAAATCCTTTTTAACCTCAATGCACAGGGTACGCGGAAACACTTGACGGTTCAAATAAACGAGAGTGAAAGTAGCTTACGAATGTCATGCTACAGATAATAATGAATTAAAAAAAAAATTCTGACAGATGAACCAAATAATCGCCAATAAGTAACACGACAGAAGCTGGCAACGAGGGAAAGGGGTTTTCGGGATGTTCCGCAGTAACACTCCCAGGGGAGAGTTAAATATGGATGTTAATTGGAGCCAGTGGAAGGAAGCTTAACCCTGTCATATTTCAGCTCAAATTACAAAAGCTTTTTGAACAAGAATACGAATGACAATAAATGGATAAATTGTTAAGACGATGGATACTGGTTTCGTGTCCCAGTTCCGACCGTTACTTTTTTATTTTTCTATGTTTTGTTCTTGTTAAGATTATAATTTGAATTTTTGCAGTTACTGCCCTCTGCAGTTCTTTTATCTAGTTTACTTGCCGACAGGTTGTATGTCGATAGTACAGGTTTCTGTTGTGCATCTAGATGGCGCTGGTGTCATTTCTATCAAAGGGATAATGTAACTGCTAAGACAATGTTTTGATATAAAAGGCTAGTTTTTTTTGTTTATTCTGCCTCTTTTTTATCGCTAATCGTAGAACACTAAACTAGGCTTCTTTAGCCTTTAGTTAAAGTATGGGGAAAACGGCTCGGATGTAATTTCCAAGCTGTACAAATAATTTTCGCATGTCGAAGTGTTTTAATCATGTTTTAACCTAATAATCTGTAACTCATTGAAACTCGTCGGAGTGTTTTAAATTTAAGAAAGGACCCTACCATTTCCTAACAGTTCAATTTCACATTTCGTTTAGATTTATTAATATTACCTTCTTTTTCAATGACGGGTTTATAACTACCTATATCAGTATCATCATCATCATCGTCAGTCAGTAGTATTAATACGTGAAGCAAAAACTTTGTACCCCTTTTTACGAAAATTGCGCGGACGGAGAAGTATGAAATTTCGCACACTTACAGTTTGCATAGAAAAGGAGTGCAGAATGCTAATATTTTTTTAAATTATGCATAAAAAATACATTAAACCAGTAAAAAAAACATTACTATTATGGTCGAATTGGGCGACCACTAGTTCTAATACATTGCTTATAAGTACCTTCACATATTATTTAAAAAAAAAACACTACTTTAAGAATGATCGTCATTTTCTTCTAACTTCATTTCCTTTGGTAATTCGCCAAATATCTTTATTGATCCGTACAACGACTTTTGAGTCTCAGTTTTTTTTTCCTCGATAAATGGTCACTAGAATAATTTGAAATAAAATTATGAATACACGAAAAAATTGCATTAAAATGATAAAATGTGTAAAGGGAAACCCCTCATGGCAACCCAAGTCTTATTTTGAATCTCGGCATGTCGAAGGTTAATTGATAAAAGCAAATAATGACATTCATGATAATAATATTACGGTAATAGAACATAAAAGCATCCATTAGGAACCAAAATTTACTTTATTATTTTTTCAGATTACATCAAATCTCTCTTTTATTTTAAACTAGCGAATACCCGGCATGCGCTGAAATGCTATTTAAGGGTCCACTATTCGAATTTCGACCGATTTCTTACATATCTCCCTTAAACATTTGAAGTTTTTAAGCTTTTAAAAAATAAATGTTATTTTTTGAAGATAATATCTAGATAGATACGTTCCACGCCGAAACGCAAATTATGTGAAATTCCCTCGATAGAAAAAAATTGCAAAGTATGCTCCGAAAATTATTTAAATCAAGTCTATTTTTATTATTTTACAAGTTATATTTGTGAAAAAATTCACAATGTTTCTTTAAATGATTCTTAAGATACGTTTCACGAGATTTTTAAACGAGTCATGTTTTATTAAGCTTTTTCGCCATTTTCGCTGCGATTTCATCACCTGAAATATTAGCGCGCTGTCCAACATTCGTAATTACACATCTCTCCATCTTCTTCTTTTTCAGTCGAATAGCGCCGCCTTAAAAGAAAGAAATTGTTTCACTCTGCCTGCGTGTCCTTTACCATGCTTACCCGATCCCCGTTCCCCTTCCACCTTCCCTGACTTCCCTCTTCCCGCTATCCGTCTCCGTCTTCATCCCCCTCCCCCTCCTCCTGGATTTCCCACCCCCTCCCGCCCTCCTTTACTTCCGCTAAACTATATGAAGAGCATTCATTTCTATGTTCCCGATGGGTATCTTCGCCACCGACAGCATAGATTGTTCTATCTTCCGGCCTGCAGGACTAACTTGCCAATGGTCATGCCGGTCGGGAGAGCAATTTTACTGTTAAACAGAATTAATTCGGATATCGACATATTTAACGTTAGTGAAGCTGCCTTTAAAAGGCAAGCTCTAATAATTCTTGAATAGTTCATATGCCTAAGTGTTAATTGTAATACTCTTACAAATGTATTTTGAAAACGGTTTAAAATGTAATATTTTGTAATGTTTTTGAGATAAAATAAATTGAATTGAATTGAAAGAAATACACATAATTTGGTGAATTCCGTACAATTTTCCTTACATGATATTGTGATTTTTTATACAAAATTCATAACGCCAGAACTCCTCATTATATATAGAAACCTTCGCGGGCACAACAAATCACCAAAGTTTCATGGCAATCGGTTGAATGGTATAGAAAATAATTTCACAACGCCAGAACTCATCATTATATATAGAAACCATCGCAGGTGTTCTCACAACATATCACCAAAGTTTCATTTCAATCGAATGAAAGGTTTAGGAACGCATAAGGGACATCCAAGAAACATTCATTTTTATGTGTTAAGATAACGTTTTTAACGACGGTAACATCTTAATTTTGTGTTATTATGGTTTCGTTTATCTTTTATCGCAATTCGTAATTTAAGTCATCTTTAATTTAAAATATTAAGGTGCAGACTACACACCTCACACAACCACGATGTTATAAAACTTATTTCTCTTAGATATATGGTTTCATCCTTCACTGTATCTCTTTCTGTAAAAATGTCTTTCTGTAATGTTCTGAATGAAATATTGTGATTGTGGCTTGGATAATGTCCCATCGGAGAGTGTTAAATCACATGTTCTGTTTTATTGCACACTGAGGGCTCTCGAAGAATGCCTTTGTAACTGAAAGGTGATGGGTTGCTAGTAAATCAAACGGTCTGCAACTATATTTCAGCGGTATTGCGAATATATTTAAATTGTACTGCAGAAACCATCAGCATGAATTTTTAAATTATTAGAAATTAATTACCTTAAATAGAGATCACTTGTGGTAGAATCCTTGTATTGTGTACATTATAGTAACGTTTTCCGTTAAATCCTCGGTCAGTAAATAACATTTCATTTTCATGATTTGAGGATTTTAGTAACCTCGAATCGATGAATACTTATGAGAGTTTAGAGTAGTTTGGTTTAGAAAATAAAAACACGGGAAGAGGAACATTTCAAAACTGAAAAAGATTTGCAAAGATAATCAACAATATAATCCTTCATCTAAAACATGCGAACACTTCAGCACGGGTGAGTTGTTTACAAAACCCTATTGATAACCTATTTACTTACAATTACGAATTATTAACTTTTTTTGTATTAGCTCCAAACACCCTAAGGAAAATAATTCTACTCAAGGCCTACGTCATCTTTAGGGATGTTGTGTGGAGAATCCTTTTGGGAGAAGGAAGGTGAGGAAGATATGGGAAGGAAAAGGCTATGAGGGGTGAGTAGGAATCTGGGGTCTCTCCCGATCAATTAAATATTTAGTAATACTTCTATTTTTGCACTAAGTAGGTATTACACAACAAACATTGCATAATTTATAATAAGGAGTAATTAAAAGAGATCACTAAATTCTTGACACTGTTTGAGTATTTATCTCTCACAATAATGAATTCACAATATCCGTTAGAAAACGGTTCTTTTAATTTAAAATTTTTGAAAATATCCTAATGAAGCCGAATAATTTTCATCTCTTTCCAAATAAATGTTGTTCGAAATACGCTCATTTAAGAAATTTTACTGACGAAGGAGTGGGTGGGCCGCCAATTTTTAAATATCGTATCTAACTGGTTGCCCTTCTAATGCTTGCATTATTTCTGAACTTATATTTACGTTCTGAATTTAAATATTCATTATGGGGTGATTAATTTACCAGAAGTAATCAAAATGTGTTGTAAGAACATTAAAAAAATAAGCCGCTGTGCAGAGTGAAGTTTGCTTACGAGCCGTTTCACACGTTAGTTCTTGTTTATTTTCATATTATGCAGCTCAAATTATCATTCATTTATAGACCGCCTGAAGGCGGTAAAATGCATTAGCGAAAATTAAAGAATTCATCTTTAGAAGTATTCAGAAAATAAACTAAAAATGTTGTAATGTTTTTCGAGTTAATTTGAAAGCTTGTTCCTGTAACTTGAGTTAATAAGCAATGTATTTTGGGATTTTTTTCTTTCTTTAAAATTGTATAGAACTTCTTTGCAATCTTTGTAAAGAAAACTGTGTACATAAATGAAAATATAATAAACTCCCAGGTTGCCGGCACTGAAACTGAACAGGGTCGGTATTTGTTCAATTGCTTTTTAAGCTCGGAAATATTTATGCTCGACAACGAAATCCCTATCATAAACATTAGTGATTATACTGAGAAATCGGCCGTTGTAGGCAGGTCATTTGATATTCAGCAGATTTTATTATTTCATCTCGTCAAATTGAGATTTTTATATTTTAAAATTTCAGATTTATATTCCGGTTTTAAAAATAGATACCGTAATTCGATATTCTGGCATTTTATGTCGAGGCTCTTTTTTGGCAATAAACATTTTCCGGCACTCAGCTATTTACTAATATCGGAGGATTGTTTTTCCGGAGAGAATAAAAATATTATAGATATATCTCAAAATACGGTTGGTCTATTGAAAGTAGGTACATAAAAAACACAATATAAAAAAAATCTATGGGTTATTTTACGATACAATAATAAGTTACGCTAATACGGCACAAACAATTTATTTTTATTTTTTTTATAGTTAATACCGCACAAGAGTCCCAACTGCTCCCGTCTGGAGCCAGTGAGACTATGGTATCCCCAATCGGGGTATGTTGTGAGGCTGAAGGTAGTGGGGAGGGGAAGGAGATAGAGAAGAGAAAGGTGGGGAAGTACCTGGCTATTCAGATCTGGTCACTAAACACGGCGAAAGCCATTTCAAGCAACGTTTCAATTCTGAATGGTGGTCTTACACCAGGGCGATACTGATAGTATCTTCCACTCTGGAACGTGCCGCAAATATACTATATATTATTTTAAATGAATAAATTGTGAAATAACACAAATTAATCAAATAAAATTTATTTGCGCACGCCGGGTTCGAACCCGCGACCTTCGGATTGTGAGTCGAGAGTCTTGCCTCGGGACCACGGAGGCCGTCAAATTCAAATAAAATCGTCAATTGAAATAAAACAAAAAATGTGCTGTAAAATGTAATGATTCCACCACTTCTCTTTGTCCTAACACGGAACTCTCCTTATCGGAAGTTGGATAGCCGTTCTCCTGTTCACGACAGCAAATTTATGGAGTCTTGCGAAATTAATTATTTTAATCAGGTAAAGTCCTGTTCTAATGCAAAAAGGCTGGATAACATTTACCTATGTTTAACATGAAGAGGAATTAAGCAAGGATCGTGAGTTATGACAGATTTGTGGGGAGTATCATTCTCTCTGCCTACATCTGTAAAATCGTGATTGTTTTTTTACATTAACTCCATGTCATCTTTGTCAACATTATGTCATCTTTGAAGATGATATGTGGACGGTGTTTTTGAGGAGAGGAAGGAGTGAACATGGGTCTTGAAGAGACCTATGTTCTAGGAGTGTACAAATGTTGGGCGTGTTTCCCGACTGTGCACCGGTGCCGATGGGATCAATGACGCTAGTTCCTCGGAGCATCTTCCATTGTAATACAGGTAGAACAAGGACAGCATTCCCACCTGACGCCTGTGCTCTAAAGATTGCAATCCGTTTGTTAAGTTAGGATAAGAAGAGGAGAAGAGGATTTTTTTTTTTTTTTTTAATATTAACTCCACACAGGAGGCCCTGAGGGAAATAATTTCCCTCAGTTTGGTAGGCGGGTATGGGTACCGCCGCCCTGGGAACCATTTATTGGATGACCAACACCTCTGCCACAGGTCACCCCAAGTGGTTCGCTACGTTTGGTGACTTAGCAGGGGTGCCCGGGTTCATGGGGTGATGTTTGGTTGGGTCTTGATGGCGGGTGCGTCGGCCCACCTTCTGCGTGGCGGGCCGGATTGGGAGATGCTAGTTGAGGGAGACCCTTTACAACCGGTTACCGTTGTTTATTAGTTGATTAGGTTCGTTTTCGTTCATTTATTTGTTGATTAGGTTCAATTAAAAAAAAAAAAAATCGTACCATCCTATCTAAACATCCCAATTAATTATTACCGACTCTTTCATGTCTTTTAAAACTTTGTTTCGATAAGTTCCGCAGAATTGTTCCTGAAGGGTGAAGATTGACTTGATTTTAGATGATAGTCGAGATAACCTCTCAGGGACTTGGCGTACTACACAGAACCCGCAGATACTTTAATAGTACATTACTGCTGACCCCGTACAAATCCCCACTGTTTAAATTAGCACCTATGGTCTGGAGCCGGAAAATTCTTGAAAAAAAACTGTGCAGAAACGGGTGGTCCGCTTGATAGATTTCCCTATCTTAAAAAAACGGATTGCAATCTTTAGAGCGCAGGAGCTGGGAGAAGCACGATTCGTTCTTGTGTTCAACAGCACGGCTGTGGCCGTGCCTATCTTTGCTAGCCTATCTTTTTAACATCCATGTTCACTTCTTCCTTTTCGTAAAAATACTTTCCGTATAGACATCCCTCTAAGACATAGCCTCTGTCTTCAAGGCCTACTGTGAGGAGTTCTTTCAAAAAAAGTCAATTCAGTTGGGAAATGGTACCAAATACGAGAAAACCGAGCGGCGTTTAGTCTAGATTAGATTTAGATTTTCTCTCTAGATGTTGACACTACTGCAAATATTTTTTAATTCAGTATAGCTATTGACCCCTAGCGAGTTGGTACGTTTTGCTTTTTTTGATAAGTTACTTCTTGTAGGAGTTAGGACCCTCTAAAAAATGTTAAAATTGCCTGGTTTGAACGCCATCTTGTTTGTACATTTGGCATACAAACAAGACAACGTAATTTTTAAAAAAGCAAAACGTTAAGACATAGTGTATTTTCTTCTAACACAGTAAACAATTTATCATTGAAGAAGAAGATAACACTTGGGATAACCGGGACGTGCGCGTTTTCCAATTTCGCTATTGCCACCTTCTGTCAAACCGTCATATTTGTCAATCTCATATTTCAAATATTTAGAATCATTAATATTATCTGCAACTAGTTCTTTTTCCATATTATAGGCAACTACTCTTTTTATTGGAAACAATCATTCTAAGAGAATAAGAAAAATAACGCGCACGTCCCGGTTAGACGAGAGGTCTGGGTTCGAGTCCAGGTTGCGACCATTGTTTTTTTTCTGTTTTTCTGTGTCTTGTTTTCTTTCATATTTTCATTTGGATTATAAGTGTTATCTTCTTCTTCAATGATTTATTACGTTGATGGGAATAACCTTCAAAAGTTATAAAAAGAGAGTTTTTCTCATAAAAAAATTCAGTAAACAATTGTTAAAAATCTAGTGTTGGAGAAGAAAAGTAGGGAATACCGATCATCGATTTAGATGATTTTATTAAGGTATTGTCAGCCTAAGGTGTAATAGGCTGATCGTGTCCCTTTCGATCAGTATTAGGGAGAGTACGAGCAACAGTGACAGCAACAGTTTGGTTAAATACCTATTGTTCAAATTTCCATTCGCTTAGAAAGAAACCAACTTGCCAAATTTCATAATTATTTTTACAAATTATCAAAACGCTATTTTTGTGTCTTTGCCCGCTTTATATTATTTTGTAGTGACCCCTTTTCAAAGTCCCAATCCTTTTGAAAACATATATCTAATTTGTTAGGCGTAGCTGTTGGACTGTGTTATGTAAGCTCTCTCCCACATGACTCAAGCACATAAATCACAGCCATCCTTTATATTTTGCCCTTCATACACCTTAATTTTTCACCCGCCAACATATTATTATAATCAGTATTAGGGAACCGCCATTGATTAAAAACAGTACAGAGTGGCTTTCAAGGTTGATTAGATTAAAAAAATTAACAGAAAAATTAAAGGGAAGGTACGCAGTAGCTACTCATACCCATCGGGTTTATAAGGGCTTCCTGAACTTTTTTGTTGGACACACCGATTGTTTAGTTAGTTAGTCAGACATCTCCGAAAAAATCAAATAGTTGAGTATGCAGTTGTAATTTTACCCTTTATCTGTCACAATACTCACATTACCTACTCATAAACACCACCAATCCAATTAAAGCAGAAAAAATGCAGTGAATCGAACTAAATGTTAATGTTTTCTGGGTCTCTAGTAGGATATTTGAAATGTCGAACTATTGTACCGGACCGTCATGTCTCCCGGTATAATTTTATAACATATTTATTAAGTAAAACAGACGCGTGTAAATAATATTTGATTTATAATGAGCATTCGAATGTTGTTTTCCTCATTATCTCAATAGTTAGTATTTGGAGATGTCTGACTAATCGCCTGGACGATCGATATAATGTTATGGAAATTGTTGACTTCCAACAAAGAAGCGGCACCATCAAAGTACATACAAAAACCAGAATTGGACAGTGTTACGAAGAGTCTGAATGAAAGACGCGAATGCAAGCAATGCAGAGATTTAAAATAGAATAAAAATAATAAAAACTGCCACAATGAAAAAACTAACACAAATTAACAAAATAATAATTACATATAAATGAATTTAAATAATAAACATCAAATAAATCAAAACATAATGTATAAAAACTAGAATGTAGGAAAACACGTACAACAACATGTTTGTATTACAATTAATAAAACAAAAAAAGAATATAATGTATTCGTAAGGTACAGAATATTAAAAGAGAAGATTTAATAAAAAAGAAGAAAAATAATACAAGTTAAAATCCTTTTGAATAACCAAATATGTCTATAATTTCGCAATAATAAAGTAATTTTAGGAATTTCAATTAGTCCAACATACTCCCTCTTATTCCCAACAATTTTAGTTTAAGTAAAAAGATTCTGTGGTTTACTTTATCAAATGCCTTACTGAAGTCAGTATATATGGAATCAGTTTGATGTGATGCATTCAGGGCATTAACAATTCGTGTACAATATAAAATTGGAAAGGGTAGACCTTTCATTAATAAACCCAGGTTGAAAGGTGGGATTATTCGTTAAATTCGTGATATCTACTTATCGTTATATCTACTAGGCTTTCAAAAAATTTGGGTAAAGAAGATATATCGCTTATTGGCCTATAATTATAATAAAATGTCAAAATAATATTTTGTCGGTGAAGAATGCTCCACTAACGTCTATTAATGCTATCAAAATGCCAAAATGTAATTAATTTACTTCAAAACGTGGTTTATTTCAGTTGCCCCTTTTTTGTGAAGTTCACCCAACTGGCGCCTTACGAAAAATAACTTAACGAGGCAGGACATTATTATGTACTGCAAAATTATGGATGTGGTTGACCCTTGTCGATTTTTAAAATCAGAATCATATTTGTGGGACAAAATTTTAATAAAAAAATAATTAGATAGATATTTACTTTTTAACAGATTCACGGAGAAAAAGCTAGTTTTAAATTTCCCGAATCGCCCCAGTGAAAACAGTATTTAAAATTTTTCAACAATTTTAATACATGGAACAACTATAGTCAAACAGAAACCAAGTGCTCTCCCAAAATTTCAAACGGGGAAGAACGTTCTTCGCCGTTTGAAATTTTGGGAGTGCACTTGGTATCTGTTTGACATTTTTTTCATAATTTAATATTTAAAATACACACTATAATAATATTTACAGTATTGGGAGCTGATAAAATACAGATTAAACGTCTAGCCTATTTCTTGACTTCAGAAGTCACACCTACCGAGATTTTTTGCTTTAGACAAAACAAATTTGATTTTGATGATTTTTTAAAAATATATTTTAAGACCATGACCGACGTTATTTATTTTCATTTTTTGTACGTAGTGAAAAAACGTTTAAAAAGTAAGATTCTAACCGAATCGTGATTTGTATCGTGAGGTTCATCTTTTACTTGTATTTCAATGGTAATACGCATTAAAATGTTATGATTTTCCTTTCTCATAAAAATAATTACAGCATACCCAACTTTGATAAAGAGGGGTGATTTTCAATTAGTCGGCACACATTTGATTATTAATTTTCGGAACGGAAATGGGCGTTATACGGAACGTTAAATAAGTTTTATAATGAAAAGCTGGGAACCAGTTATTTTCCTTTATTGTCTCTAAAAAAGAAACGGACTAAACAAAATTTAAAATCAAAACCTTTCTGTATTTCAATAAAATACCTTTAACCATTGATACTAATATTATAAATGCGAAACTGCATGTGTTTGTTTGTTACTCAATCACATAAAACAATAAAATGTTTTGAAAATTCTTTCACCAATAGAAAGCTAAATTATATGCAAGTACTATAGGCTGTATATAATGGCAAGCTCTGGCGTTATGAAATTATAAATATTAATTTGTTATATTTTTTATACGTTTTCTGTCGCTAACAAAAGCGAGTTATTGCTAATGTCAGAAAACAAATTGTTGCCGTGGAAGCGATGTTGACAATTTTTTTTTTATTTCAGGCGTCATGGTTAATATCTATCTACATAAAAAAAATGAAACTTCGAAATGTTGGTACGCGCCTAACTTCCGAAAAACTGAACCAAATTGAATAATTCTTTTTTTGTTACTGGTGAGCTAAAAGAGAGAATGAAATCATATATCTAATTTGTGACGTCATTGAGAATAAATATCTCATTGCATTGAAAAAATAAAGTATCAGGCCTATAAAATCTGTTAGTTCAAAATCTCATATTTTTACACTAGCTCCGCACAGGAGGCCCTGATTAAAATAATTCCCCTCAGGGCCTGCGTCATCTTTGGGGATACTGTGTGGAGGGTCTTTTTAGGAAAGGAAGGAGAGGAAGTTCTCGAAAGGAAAAGGGTATTAGGGGTGGGTAGGAATCTGGGGGGGGGGGGGGGGGGGGGGGGGTCAGTGTATCCAGGAGTGACGACGTATGAATCCATCCCTCCCACTGCTTTGCAAGGCGATGTGAGAGAGTACGGCTGGAGAAATCAAAAGGCCTCCCTCAACCATTCTCTTTCGATCCAGCCTGCCATGAGTTGGTGGGCAGATGCAGGAAAAAAACGCTAAACCTCACCCCATGAACCCGGGCACCCCTGCCAAGTCACCAAACGAAGCGAACCACTTGGGGTGACCCGTGGTAGAGGTGTTGGTAATCCAATAAATGGTACAGGGCGGCGGTACCCATACCCGCCTCCCAAATTGAAACTTACTTACGATTATCGGATACGGTTTTAAGGTATAATTTGTCAAGTTGAGTTATTTAGAAAATGATAAAAAAAAATAATATTTGCCCCTGAACTTCGCAAAAAATGTAATTTTTTTTTAAGATGTTTATTCTTGAATAAATCTACACAGGCGGCTGGTGTCATGCGGGAATTTACACCTTATCGCCATCTACGTAAGGAGTGTTATTGTGGACGGTACAAAAAACTCTAACTGTACAAAAAACTATCATAATGCCCAGTAAAACGTTCCAATGCTGAAATTCAAAATGGCGGGAGTCAAACAGCTGATTCCAGTTCCCTACAAAATTCATACTTCGGTTGGTCATGATGACGTCACACTAGATTCGGTGGTTTTCGGGGGATCTTGAAAAATTAAAACTTTGACATTTATTTTAATTATTAAAACTAACTATAAAAATAAATATGCAGTTATTTAAGTTAGAAGGTCATAAAAAAAAAAATAAAAAAAATTGGACTGGAGTTCTCTATTGCAGATCGCTAACGTACAAACAACAGTTGACGTGAAATATATTAAGAATACTCGGTCATTTTGAACTGTTACATATTCGTTAGCAATCTGCAATCATAGCAATCTGCATTTGACGGCCGGCATAGTCCAGTGATAACGCTCTTGACTAGCATTCCGAAGGTCGCGGGATCGAATCACGGCGTGGCAAATAAATTTTATTTGATTAATTTGTGTTATTTCACAATTTATTCATTTAAAATAATATAAAGTTTATTTGCGACACGTTCCAGAGTGGAAGATACTATTAGTATCGCCCTGGTGTAAGACCACCATTCAGAATTGAAACGTCGCTTGAAATGGCTTTAGCCGTGTTTAGTGACCAGATCTGAATAACCAGGTACTTCCCCACCTTCCTCTTCCCCATTTCCTTCCCCTCCCCACTACCTTCAGCCTCACAACATACCCCGATTGGGGATGCCATCGTCCCACTGGCTCCAGACGGGAGCATTTGGGACTCTTGTGTGGTATTCATATAAAAATAAAAATAAAATCATGCTAGGGATTGATGAGAAGTTAACGAAAGTTATCCTATCAATCCTTATCGATCGACTATGCTAGGGAGCTAGGGCGATATAAGTATCTAACACTATAAGACAAATATACTATATAACATAAATAAACCATATTGTTAAAATTAATAACATAATTATTTTATTCATGTCCAAAATGCCCGGAACCGGTCTATAGTATTTTGAAAGAAATAAAATACAAGTGATATTTACGATATTTTGTAGGGTTCAATGCCAACTGAGAATAAAGTCAACTCAACAACTCTTCAAAAAAAAGTCATAAGCCATGAAAAAAATATTTTTAAAAAGCCCGTAACCCTAACCTAATGTAACCTATTTAACTAATTTTTAATGTTTTTATGTCATCACTTTTGATGACTTTTCTGAGGTGGTTCTGAGTTGGTTTCATTCTGGATTGTCCGGTCACCATTTTGAAGATGTCTCTAAATGTGCCCAAGTATATGGGTATGTACGTGGAAATGCTCATTTAATTTATTGACGTTTTTAATCCAAATTTTTGAAACTAACATTCTAACTCTTATGTTGGTAAATATAATCTAATCTAACAAAGAACTTCTCCAAACTCCCTTTTCCAAAACTACCTTTGGACAAAGACACTTCAAATACATAGCTTGCAAACTATACAATACACTACCAGCTACGATCAGACAAACTGGATCCTTGACAAAATTCAAACAAGACGTAAAGAAATGGATTGTAAGTATTGGACGCCACACTACTGCAAACATCTGTAAAATAAATCACACATAGACAGAAAACAAATTGCATACGACCTAATCCATGTAAAATATCTGAAAAAATAGAATCACGTCAAATATAATTCCATAAATAGGATTTACTATTTACTGTACATCTCTCCCTCATTATATGATCTCTCTTTAAAGTATTTACCTACACTTCCAATCACCTTTTTATTTTTATTGTATTCAAATGAATTTGTATGTAACATTAAATATTCTTGTAACTACAAATATGTACCTCTAAGCCTGTCTCGACACTATAGGTATATCCTAGTGGGACAGGCATCGAAAAACCTATTGTAAACATTCTGTATATAGATTAATAAAATAAAATAAAAAAATAAAAAAATCCATAGACAAACATAAATACTACGAAAAAAGATTAAATACTCGCTCTAGGTACTCGAAACAATAACAAAAACTTACTTCAAATTTCTGTGTCGCATACCACTTTAGTCAACGAAACCTGGCGACAAGAATTAACATTCTTCCAGATAGAGTAAAAAAATGTGATTCACAAAACAATTTCAAAGATAAAATAAAAGTTTGGATTAAAAGTAATGATCGGGTCTTTACCGGAGCACTCACCCAATCAATTTATTTTAATACACATCATGTAGATACGTTCTTAGGCATTATAAATTAAGTAACTTGCAAAATTACTGTCTCAACACTAGCAAGCTACCCAAGTAAGGTGGGGTTTTCTGTAAATACTTATTTGTACACTTGTCTAATTTATAAACCAAGTACACTTTATTTAAAATAGTGATATTTACTAAACCGTTTGGCTCCAACCAAACCACTAGGGTTGTGTGCATAGAGTAAATATTACTTACATAAGCTCTATTAATATTAGAGAATTCCCATCCCTTAACAATTCATACCCATTTCCTAGAAGGGTCATAGATTTCTCGTACCAACAAGAAGCCCACATAAGAACGTGTGCATAGAGTAAAAATTACTTACATAAGCTCTATTAATATTAGAGAATTCCTATCACTTAACAATTCATACCCATTTCCCAGAAGGGTCATAGATTTCTCGCATCAACGAGAAGCCCACATAATCTACCCTATTATTTCCCGTGATACAAGAATACCTAGAACAGAACGTCTATAGACATTTTCAGTGGCGTTCTTCTACATATTCTAAAGAATACGGTAGTTTTTCAAGAAGAAATGGGTATGAAGTGAAATTTTATGCGTTTATAAACTATCAATTTTTTTATTAATTCAACTGTCTAGTGTATGAGAATATGTTTGTAGTTTCAATGTCTCTCAACAGATATCGTTAGGATAGTTGTAGGTATTTAATGTGTCTCAACAACAACAACTCAATTTTAGATCTTAAGAGTTGTGTTGTTCATCAGAAAAACCACAGTACACCACAACTGGTAGGTACTCGCGCAAGCACTTTTAATTTTTTGAGTTATTGTTTAATTCACTTTTTCTCAAAATTATTACAAACTGCAATTTGCAGCAAGAAAGTCATAGAAACGGACTGTGTCTTTCTAGGATCAAACTATTGTGCCTATGCTTAGTTGTATAACCGATGTTTATTGATTCCCCTTGGCCGGGAGACCTGTTGGTCTTCGGCCCCTTACGTAGCAGCATATTGGTCGGAGGCCCTCTGACCCCCCCACCATATGAAAGAAGAAGATTGTATCACCGGCCGTTGGGCTACTCCTCGCCAATTGTTTGGTGACCAGAGCAGAATCGTCAGTTATCTCCGCCCTTCCTCTCCCAAACCTATACCCTTAGCAGTTGGGACTCTTGTGCGGTATTAAAAAAGCGATATATTCAGGTTTCTAATTAAATATCCTAAATTCATAAAAATGCATTGATCGACAGTATCTGTTTTATGAGTATGACTTTTTGATCCCTAAAGCTCTGATTCTTTGCAATGTACTTCTCCCAAGTGAACTGTCAGAAAAAAATCGGCATTATCTTCGATTCCAAATAAATTCGCTGTTTTTAATCTTTTTAAGATAGATAAAGTTTAGAGTGTGTGTGAGAGAGAGAGAGATGCGTCTTTATAAGAAAGAGAAAGAGGTTACTTAAAGTCGCTTAACAATGGTTTTATCGTATAAACTGTAATGACCACTTTAAACGAATCTAAAGAAACACATTTATGTAGTCAAAGATATTTTTAAAGTTATTGATATTTAAATTTGTTCGTTTTTATTATATTTTAAGATATTTGCAATATGTTTAAATCATAGATATATCCCACTGCAATAGAAAATGAGACTGCATAGCTTTTAAAGACCGTGGCAGACTGGGAGATTTATTCGTTTTCCTAAAAAATCTCCACGGGTGGAATGGCCAAGGGTTTCTTAAATAATTATGCAGCATGTTCTCATTATTTTAACTCGTCCCTCTCCCCCCAGGACAAAATCCTGCGCTGCGGGCGCCACTGGATATTTCTACCTTTTCCTATGATGTGGGCGAACTCAAAGCAAACAACCAGACTTCCCTGAATTGTAATTATGTGAAGAACACCTTACTGCCTCTCCCACTTGGGTTTGCGCTCACGACCTGAATCTCTTTGTTTATATTGCGACTAATACTATAATATGTGATTCGCTTGATGAAGTTTGACGACCTTCGCGGCAAGGCCATCAACAAGCTTTTTGGTCCGGACCCGGAGAGGATTCTATCCTAACTCCTAACCGCAGCGGGAAAAACATACTAAAAATCATTATTTTGGAAAACAAATTTCTTCAGATATTTATTATTATTTATTTATTTCATTATATTAGAATCAAACAGTGGTTAGATAAAATGAGTGTTAAACAGTTTACAAGGTTTTACAAATAATAAAAGAATCGATACAAATGACATATTTATACAAGGTGGCGCAAAATTAATCACCCTATCGGAAGATGTTATAATTTTAGCAAATGGCGTCGTCCATCAATCATATTTGACATTTGTGAACTAGACAGCTGCAGAATACAAACAAACAAGCAATGGAGCGTTATACTCCGCAAGAGCGTGGAATAATTGTGGATTGATTGCCATCCTCAATCTCAACAACGAAGAGGACGATTTTGTGTCGAAAGTCATCATGAGCGACGAGGCGCATTTCCACTTAAGCGGTTACGTCAATAAGCAAAATCTTCGTTTCTGGGGCACTGACAATCTGCGTGTGATGCACGAAGAGCCATTACATCCACTCAAAGCCACTGTGTGATTCGGAATCACGCGGGAGGAGTGATTGGGCCATATTTTTTTGAGGACGCCATTGGCAATACGGTCACTGTTACTGGCGAACAGTGACTGCAGAAAGAAGTCGTTTATTATGGCACAGGGCCATAATAAACCGACTTCTTTCTGCCGGAATTGGATGAGCGGGGCTTGAAGAACATGTGGTTTCAACAAGACGGTGCAACCGCACTCACAGCACGAACCACAATGGATATTGTGAAGGAAGCGTTTTATGGTCACGTAATCTCCCGTTTTGACAATTTGGCATGGCCAGCAAGATCGCCCGATTGAACCATCCCAGACTTGTTTCTTTGGGGCTAGTTGAAGTCGCGGTTTTATGCCAACGCGCCTCAGAAAATCACAACCCATTCGAGAGGAATGCGAATAGTTATCACCGGAAATCTTGCGGAAAGTCATGGAAAATGCGATAAAACGGGCACATATATGTATCAACACTAGCGGCAGCCACTTGACGGATATCATCTTTTCCACTTAACAGAAAAAAATGTAAAGGTCCAAGTAAAGATTTCCGTTACTCAAAATCTTTTTTTTTTTATTTAGTAAAAAAGTTATTCAAAAACAAAATTGGATGATTAATTTTGCGCTGCATAAGAAAATATCTGGTGAGATATAAACATTTTACCAGGCGGGGTTAGCACATGCTAGGGAAGTATTTAAGGTAAAGATGAACGATATATAAAAAAAGTGATTTGTAAGCGTACGTCTGTGTGTAAGTGGACGGGCGTGTGTGATTATACGTCTGAATTGTGTTAGCATTGCAAGTGCGGATTGATTAAGTTACTTGTAACGTTTTTCATTGAAGTTACATTTTAGACTGACGGAAACATTCAGTTCGCCCAACGGTAGTTCCCTTAGAGTTCAGAGGAAACTATTTAGATAAAAATATTTAAATTATGTTTTTATTTATGTACAAAAACATACCCACAGCATAGAAAACAGTCCTTAGTATTATGTTCGCATCGATAAAAAAATTAAAACAATACGCGCGACACGTGGCAACCCTGTAAACACGACACTTTGAATGTGCCAGGCGGCCTCCCTGCGGCCCATCTCTTTCGAGTGTGCACCCTGTTTGGTCGTTAGTGGTGATATTTGAAATCGGAGATAAATTACGCCGGAAGCAAAATTAAAGTCCGTGCTATGTTCTTTCAAATTCATTTAAGTATTAAATAATTTGCCTATTCCATATAACTTATATTATTCATTAAAAAATCGTGAAACCATTGTCAATATTTACAATTATTTGCCAAAGTTTGATTAAACTTTCAAAATCGTGTACCAATTTGTACTTCCAAACTAAAGAATTTTCATATAGAACCATTCTTTATCTATATTGTCTTATAGATTTTATCTCCTCTTACGTGCTCTTTTGAATTTTACAGAGCCTCTACCCTTGATCTTTCAGAATCACCATTATTCAGAACCGAGACGTTGCTTGAAATAGCTTTAACTGTGTTGAACGTCCACATTGAATGATTGAATGAATAGCCAGATATATCCCATCCCCCTCTTTCCAATCTTACTTCTAGAATTCTCTTTAACCTCTTAACATACCTACACCAAATGGGGATACCATAGATTCATTGTTTACGAACATTTCTCGAGATTCTAGCGCGTAAATCATTAAATTATTATGACATAATTTTAAAAATGAAAGCATTTTTTAAAAAGCTAATAGTATTTGGTTGAAATACACATTCACAATGTTTATTATGTCCTTCTTCGTACGGTTGAAGCATTTTTCAGTCTTCCAGAATAACCTGGGAACTGGTAGAGTGGATATTCATCAACTGTATGCTGCGTGGTTAGCACTTGTGCATATTGGTTTAATAATGCTGGCGGTCTGAACTCCCCTTTGCATCACGTGTGAATGCACAATCCCTGTGACTGCACCGGATGCGGTTTAATGCTGTCTACGCTTTCCAAGAGAGAAATAAAGCTGGCAAGTTATTTATACTTACATTATTATTCCCGATAGGATCCACATAGCAATGCCTCTCAATAAATCTTCGAGGGAATATTGGCACAGAAGCAGAGCAGCAAGTAATATTAGTAAATAAAAAAAGCTAAACAAAAGTTCCCCGGACTACTAAACACAAGTAAAAAAAAGTGTGTGCTGAACTTTTAACTACCTTGTTTTAACCTACACTCTAATAAAGTAGTTGCAATAGTATTATAAACCCTAGAAAGACAATCTTTTTTTGACCTACGTTAAAGATAATAATGATACGTCTTAAAGACGTATTGAGGTCTAAAATATCTGACATATAATCAAACTTAAACAGTTTAAAGGTAGTTGAATTATTAGTTTAGGATTTTATACTTAAAAGTACAAACAAAATACTTATAAAAAATATATCACAATTTAAAAACAATAACAAATGCCGTGAACCTACTTCAAATCAACTGTAAGCGCCTCCGTACATGGAGCTACTTACAAGCTATTCGAGCCTGATGCGCGTAGCATGCGCACCGGTCGTGGGTACCCGCCATACAATTTAGCTGGTGTTCGTACACGGCGGTACGCGACGGATGTCGGGTTGAAGTCGGTAGCGCGCTACCGACGGTGCTGGTAGCGCGCTACGCGTTGCAGCATTCGCGTCTATTACTTTCGTTTGACGTTTGACAGAAATGGGGTCTGAACACGAAAGAAATGTTAGATTTGTTCTGGAAGTGAAAAAAAATGCGTGTTTATATAACTTTACATTACCAGAATATGCAAGAAAGGATTTAGTGGAGAAGGCATAGATTAATGCTGGAAAAAAAGTCATTTGACACCGTGTTAACTCCACGGCTGCACGTGAAGAATGATCAAGTTCAGTATAATTCGGGTAGCGCCGTGTACGGAAACCAGCAATAAAAAGTAGCACATCTGCAGGGTACTTGTGATTGTGTCACAATCACGTAGTTTGTAAGTATCTCCATGAGCGGAGGGCCTTAGTTCGTTAAGTATTTTTTTAATAAAAAATAATGTTTTATTTGATGTTTATCGTATTTTATTATATGCTATGAAAGTTTAAATGCTAAAATGTCGTAATATTTGAAAATTATAACATTTTTAACGCTAAATCACATTTATAAGGAGAAGTTTTAAAGTTACACAAAATATAATCATAAGTCCTTCAAACGTATGGTTTACGTATGATATTTCTCCGTAATTATTTAACTTTATTGTACTCACTACTGCCGCCCCGAGCAACTCTGCTCGGCAACTGAGCTAACCGAGATATACAGCGCACTATGCTGCGAAATAAAAGAAATACAGCAATACTGTGTCTCTCTTACGACGCAAAGACATAGATTACCTTTCTAGGGTTAAAGAAAATATGTATGTACAAGCTTTCTTTATTAGAAATAAAAACTAGGTCACTTGTTTCACAGAATTTGAATAATTCATCAAATTACAAAGTTATATTAAGTTTCTGTTATTATTTAAATTACGTGATATAACTGGCCAAAAGTTATATAATAACAGAACTCAAGTAAAACCTTCACGGAACTAGAAAATTAACTCTAACTAATTAAATTTGATTAATTGTTCAAAATCGGAGAAGGTTCTATTTAAGTTCTCTTATTTTGTATATAATTTTTGACCAGTTTTTTCATATAAATGAAATAATAACAGAAATTCACATGTGAAAAGCCATCAATTGGCCACTAAACGCCATTTTTTTTTTCAGTTGAAAGGTTCCCATTAAATGTCAATTCTGAAGTCCGTTTCAGCATTTGAAGAAATTGTGATCAGCAGAAGAGGACAACTATATGTTAGTTAGCTTGTCAGATTATTACAAATTGATGGTCCTTTCTAAAGTAAAAAAAAAATGACACTGAATGGTCATTTGATGATAATGTTGCATTTGAATTTCTACGAGCATTAGAAAACCATTTTATGAATAACTTTACCATATTTGAAATCCTCTTGATACCATAAAAGTGGAACATATTGTTTGTGCAACGATGAGGCACACGGCTAGCAGAGGATTCAACCCAAAACGCCTGGCTGACCCCGACTAACTGATTAATTTAAAAATGAAAACCGAACAACAAACCGACATTTTAACGAACATTTTTCAACATCTTTCCTCGCTTGACACCAGTCCTGGATTTGTCAATAGACCGTATAAGGCCGTGGCTTAGGGGCGGCAGATTTTAGCCATATCAGGGGTGGCGCGAAGCCTACAAGAGAGTGATTTTGATAGGTGGCAACTTCTAAGAAGGAGGAAGGGGCGGCGCAAGTGAACTGGCCTAAATTTACGAAAAGCATAAATCCTCCCGACACAAAGAAATACGTAAACACGTATAAATACTGCTTGACACCCAGAAACACGTAAACACGTAAACACGTATAAATACTGCTTGACACACAGAAACACGTAAACACGTATAAATACTGCTTGACACACAGAAACACGTAAACACGTATAAACACTGCTTGACACACAGAAACAAGTAAACACGTATAAATACTGCTTGACACACAGAAACATGTAAACAGGTATAAATACTGCATGACACATAGAAACACGTAAACACGTATTAATACTACTTGACACACAAACACACGTATAAATACTGCTTGATACACAGAAACGCGTAAACAATACTACTTGACATACAGGAACATGTAAACACGTATAAATACTGCTTGACATACAGAAGCACGTAAACAAGGAACATGTAAACACGTATAAATACTGCTTGACGCACAGAAACACGTTTATTCGAAAATGAATTTTTAATTAGCGTTCAATAAACAAACACAGCTATTATAATATGACGTCACAGGAAAACACTTGTAATATCATTTTACAACCCCTACCTACATCCCAATTCAAACACGTAACTCGTATCAATCAACCTCATTTTCAATCACGTATTGAATATTTGATCGCTGAACAAATGTATTCCGTGCCAATAAGGAACCACCACCTCGCCCCCCCCATCCTGGCTGGAGCTGTATTCCCCCCCACTACCATCCAAAAGGGGTAGTTTCCATCCATATTTCACGGGTCATTAAAGAATCTCCCCTTTCATGGTCTGCGCATATTTTGTCAAAAAGCGATCGTTTAAAACGTTTAAACTGAAAGCCTACTACTGTATGGGAAATTTTGAGATTTTTTCGGAATTTTGCTCCCGTTTTTAATGCATGTTCTTCTTTGTATTGCTGAGAATTTTGGGTATATACGCAAATGTAATAAGTTAATGAACTCTATTTAAGAGCATTTCGCATCTATTTAACTAATGTTAAATAACAACAATTTAAACAATAATTTAAATAATGTTGTATTTTTATGCACCTAGATTAGATTAAACTAAATAATAAATAGTTTTGGATCTGAATCTATACTAATATTATAAAGAGGAAGGATTTGATTGTTTGTTTGTTTGTTTGTTTGTTTGCATCGAATAGGCTCCGAAACTACTGAACCGATTTGAAAAATTCTTTCACTGTTGGGAAGCTACACTATTCCCGGGTAACATAGGCTATATTCTATTTTTAAAAAAATTAGGGATCTTTACTAAAACTACAATAATGTAACCCAAGGTGTACAAAAATTACCGAAAATATTCTTTAAATCACGTGCGCTGCAAAAACTATTGATGATAGAATAAAATAATGTACTACAACTTTGTAGAACACATCATTATCTACAAAAAATGTCGCGACAGCATATGTCTAACTATTATAGTTATGCCACAATAAGTGTTCTTTTATTTAAAAAATTTAATTGAAATGCCGCCGCTAGAAAAGACTCTTTATTTGTATCTTGATATTAATTCTTATCAATATAAATTATTTTATATTCGAGACTGCTTCAATGTCTTTATATAACTTTGAATTATGCAATTCGGACATCCCATTCAAAAGATATCACGAGTTTAAAAATGTAAGTATTATACAATGTTAGCGTCACTGGGGTACGGGCCGTACGGAAGGACACCAACAAACAATCAAATCTTTCCTATCTTATTATATATAAAAATCAAAAATTGTTTGTTCGTATTTTATACGCTGTCATACCGTTCATCCGATTGCGATGAAACTTTGGTGATTTGTTGTGCGCACGCCCGCAAAGGATATAGGCTATTTATAATGGTAAGTTCTGGCGTTATTGAATTTGTATTAATGAAAATGTGCGTATTTCATATATTTTAGTGGCAAGGAGGAAAGGCAGGGGGGAGGAGAACGGGGGAGGTGGGGTACGTGGGTGGGAAGACGAGGGATGGGAAGGCGGGGAAGGTAGAAGGGAAACGCGAAAGGGGAAGGGGACTCGGGAGGTGAACGGGGACGCACGGGAAAGGACATTCAAGGAGAATCAATTGATTTCTTTGCATTGCAACGCAAGCCGTGCTTTGTGCTTTGAGTTTTAGCTTTAAGCTTTGAAATTTAAGCTTTGAGCTTTGATTCTTGAGCTTTAAGCTTTGAACTTTATGCATTCAACGTTAAGCTTTACGTGTTGAGCTTTAAGCCTTGAACTTTAAGATTTGATATTGAATTTTGAGTATTGAGCTTTGTGCTTTGAGATTTGTGTTTTGAGCTTTAACTTTGAGCTTTGAGCTTTAAGCTTTGTGCTTTGAGATTTGTGTTTTGAGCTTTAACTTTGAGCTTTATTTTTAAGCTTTGTGCTTTGAGTTTTAAGCTTTAAGCTTTGAACTCAAGTTTAGAGCTTTGATATTAAGCTTAAACTTTGGCCTTTAAACTTTGAATTTTTGCTTTAAGCTTGAGCTTTAAGATTGAGCTTTAAGCTTTGAGTTTACTATTTGGGCTTTATGCATTCGGCTTTAAGCTTTGAGCCTTGCGCAAAGCATAAAGCTTAGCGCTAAAAGTTTAAAGCTTAAAACTTAAGGCTTAAAGCTCAAAGCTCAAAGCTTGAAATTCAATGCTTTAAGCTCAAGGCTTTAATTCCAAAGCTTAAAGCTCAAAACTTGAAGCTCAAAGCTTGAAGCTCAAGGATTTAATCTCAAAAATTAAAGCTCTAAACTTAAATTCAAAGTTTAAAGCTGAAAGCTTGAAGCTCAAAGCTTTAAGCTCAAGGCTTTAATCACAAAACTTAAAGCCCAAAGCTTTAAACTCAAAGCTTAAAGCTCAAAACTTAAAGCTTAAAGCTCAAGACTTTAATCTCAAAGCTTAAAGCTCTAAACTTACATTCAATGCTTAAAACTGAAAGCTTAAATCTCAAAGCTTAAAGCTCAAAACTTCAAGCTCAAAGCTTAAAGCTCAAAGCTTGAATATTAAAGATTAAAGCTCAAAGCTTAAGGTTAAAGCTCAAAGTTTAACCCTTCAAAAATTTTAAAGCTCAAAGCTTGAAGCTCAAAGCTTAAAGCTCAAAGCTTAACCCTTCAAAAATTTGGCGTATTTTGTCAAAAGGTAAAAATGTTTCGATATTTTTTTTTTTTTTTTTACATGAAATACCGCACAAGAGTCCCAACTGCTCCCGTCTGAAGCCAGTGAGACTATGGCATCCCCAATTGGGGTATGTTGTGAGGCTGAAGGTAGTGGGGGGGGGGAAGAAGATAGGGAAGAGGTAGGTGGGGAAGTACCTGGCTATTCAGATCTGGTCACTAAACACGGCTAAAGCCATTTCAAGCAACGTTTCAATTCTGAATGGTGGTCTTACACCAGGGCGATACTATTAGTATCTTCCACTCTGATACTATTAGTATCTTCCAATCGATATATATCGATTTCGCAATAAAAATTCAAATAAATGGAATATTTGTAAACGTATCGAAAAACTAAATAGATACTGGTTTTGAAAGGTGAAATACGCTTAAATAAATGGTATTATTAGAAATTACAAAAACATTTTTTAAATACAATTTTTTTTAATGTAAACTTTAAAAAAATTTAAAAATACTCAACTGACATTTTTGATATTAAAATTACTGATCTATAGAAAATGTGTTTGTTTCTGTCTATGTTTGTGAGATGTTTTGCGTTGCTAAACCGTTCATCCGATTGCAATGAAACTTTGGGGATTTGATGTGCGCATTCCCGCGATGGTTTATATACGTGTAAAGTGAGTTCTGGCATCATCTGGGACGAATGGGAAAGAGTAAGTAGAGCGATTTTTTTTCTTTATTAAGTGGCATAGCATATGCCGGGAACTCGCTATTGTATTTAAATGCCTGTGTCAGAATTTGGTAAATTGAATTATGTAATAGAAAGTACCTACCCTAAAATTCTAAATCTATACTAATATTATGAATGCGAAACTGCGTGTGTTTGTTTGTTACGCTTTCACGCATAAACTAATAAACCGATCTTAGAATTTTTTTCACCAATAGAAAGCTACATTATACGCGAGTAATATAGGCTATATATAATGGTAAGTTCTGGCGTTACGAAATTATAAATATTAAAATATTATATTTATTTTACGTTTTCTGTCGAAAAAGGCGGGTTATTTTATTTTTTTTTTTTTACAGTTATTTTTTTTTTTTTTTTACAATACCGCACAAGAGTCCCAACTGCTCCCGTGTGGAGCCAGTGAGACTATGGCATCCCCGATCGGGGTATGTTGTGAGGCTGAAGGTAGTGGGGAGGGGAAGGAGATAGGGAAGAGGAAGGTGGGGAAGTACCTGGCTATTCAGATCTGGTCACTAAACACGGCTAAAGCCATTTCAAGCAACGTTTCAATTCTGAATGGTGGTCTTACACCAGGGCGATACTGATAGTATCTTCCACTCTGGAACGTGCCGCAAATATACTATTTATTTTAAATGAATAAATTGTGAAATAACACAAATGAATCAAATAAAATTTATTTGCGCACGCCGGGTTCGAACCCGCGACCTTCGGATTGTGAGTCGAGAGTCTTGCCTCGGGACCACGGAGGCCGGCAGTTATTGCTAACGTCAGAAGAAAAGCAAAACAAATCGTTGCCGTGAAAACCATATTGATATATATTTTTTAAATCAGTAATCGTAGTTAATATTTATCTCTAAAAAATGAATCGCCGAAATGTATTTACGCGCATGACTTCCGAACAACGGCACCAAATTGGATTTTACTACTGGTGAGCTCTGGCATTATGAAATATGCAAAAGGTGGCATGCGAGCTGTTTGAAAACTGAATGTACCGGGAAAGAATGTATGAAATGCGGGAGGGGGACTCGGGTAGGGGGTTCGCAGGAGGGGGAGGAGGGAAACCCGGGAGGGGGAGGGGAATCTGGGAGGGGGGAGGGGAGCTTGGGAGGGAGGTTCGCGGGATGGGGAAAGGGGTATTGGAGTGGGGGGAGGAAAGGTGGAGGAGGCGGAGTAAGAACGCGAGACGGGAAGAGGACGCGGGAGAGGAAGGGGAGGCGGAAGGGGAACGGGACGAATGGGAAAGGACACGCAGGAGAAAATAATTTATTTATTAAATGGCATGGCAACGCATGCCGGGTACCAGCTAGTTCTATTAATAAAACTACATCTTAGCAACAATAACATGAATTTGGTGTTGTTAATATATTTATGTTTTTACATACTGTGGTAAATACATGTTATTTTATATTGGTAGATTCCAGAAATTCTCTCTCTCTTACTTTCCGCTTCGCATTTTCAAATCGCGTGAGTTCCATAATCCCGCTATTTCTGGGCAGCTGGGACACTTGTTAGTAAAAAAATCAATGATTACAATTAATATGAGACAAATATGACGGTTTGCCAGAAGGTACCTAATAGCGAAAATGGTTAACGCGCACGTCCCGGTTAGACGAGAAGTCTGGGTTCGAGTCCCAGTTGCGACCATTGTCTTTTTCTATTTTTCTGAGTCTTGTTCTTTTTCATATTTTCTTTTAGATTATTATTGTTAATTATCTTCTTCTTCAATGAAATATTACATTGATGGGAATAACTTTCAAAAGTTATAAAAAGAGAGTTTTTCTTATAAAAAATTGAATATTCATTTAGACTTTCATAAATGTCAACAGTTCCAAATGAATAAATTCGGATATATTTATCCGAGACGCTATCCAGGTCACAAAACAATTCTTAGAATGATTGTTTCCAATAGAAAAAGGGCTCATAATATGGAAAAAAATAAGTTGAAGATAAGATAAGATAGTTCTAAAATTTGAAAGATGAGATTGACAAATATGACGGTTTGACAGAAGGTGGCAATTGCGAAATTGTTTAACGCGCACGTCCCGGTTAGACGAGAGGTCTGGGTTCGAGTCCGAGTTGCGACCATTATCTTTTTCTATTTTTCTGTGTCTGTTCTCTTTCATATTTTCGTTCAGATTATTATTGTTATCTTTTTCTTCAATGATTTATTACATTGATGGGATCCTTTAAAAGTTATAAAAAGATAGTTTTTCATACAAAAAATTGAATATTAAATTTAACGTTAAAAAAAATCTTTGAAAATGTTGCACAGCAGCATACTTTTTTGCAATAACTCCACCCATGGGTATAAAAATAATCTATCTCTCAGGGCCTATGTCATCTTTGGTCTTGAAGAGACCGGCAGAATCCGGCAGATCGTTTCGCAGCCGAGATGTTGGACCATGGACGAGTCGTAAAAACGAACTGTTCATGTGACAAATGTAAACCCTGAACCGTTTCCCGACTATCCGCCGATGCCGGAGGGGTAAATGACACTAGATCCTAAAATCGTCTTAAAATCAAAATCAAAATCAAAAATCTTTAAAGCACACTTGACGCGTGTGCTTTTGAAATTAGTTTGTTAAGATAATGTGAGAATCAATCAAAAATACCACCCGTTTTAGTCAAGGGTTTTTTTTGCAAGTATTAATACACCAGACCAAAGGTGGTTGCCAAACTCAACGACGGGACTTATAAAAGGTCAGCAGTTGGTTATTATTAAAATAACAGCGGGCTCCGTACAGTACGTCTAGCTTCCGAGAGGCTAACTCGACACTGGCTTCGATGGAACCCCATGACTTAGCTGATAAGTCATGGGGTAGCCCATGACTACTTAAGAGTACAAAAGCATATCAGTAGATGGCATGTTGGGAAAATTTCTTATTAGATGGAAAATAATTTGTTAAGATATATTATATGCGTTGTTTTGTATTTGTTTAGTACGTATCTAACCTTTTGCTTCTTAATTCAGAACCACAATCAATGGGTGATCTTTAAAATTACCACATTCCCTTGACATTTTTTCCATTCTCAAAAACAGATGACGCATTGTTTGGACAGAGTATTGGCACATTGCCAGTCAATCCAAGGAAGCCTGCTATGCCTAAATACAAAGAACCATTCCATCAAAACCGTGGTTTCAACAATTCCCCCATCTTTCCAAAAAAGAAATTTCCTCACTGATTCGAATGACAATCGACAACCTTTTTAATATTCGTGTCCTTGACTCTGATTGTACATTCTGTGGTCTAGAATTAGGAATCATAGATCACATATTTTTTTGATTACCTCTCTAAACAAAAACTCTTATCTTAAATGCTTCCCCGCTATTCAACATACATTTAATATAGAAATTTACTCAAATTTGCGTAAAATTAACATATAAATTCACCTTTCTTTTCTTCATAATTTGAAATGATGGCCTAAAACACCCTTGAAACGTGAAAGCCAGACACATTTGGAAAGAAAAAAACAAGCCATAATCCCAATTACTTGGTTGAGTTTGTTTTTGTGTAACATTATTAGGAATTATCATAATTCGCATTTATTAAGAAAAAAACATAAATTTCAAGGTACGCTGTAGGGCCGTAAGAAGTAAGAAAAAAACTTTATTTTCTTATTGAGAAGCTTTCAAAAGAACTCTTAAAATAGCCTGCATATAAATCCAGGGAGTTTTTCAGTGGGTGGTTAATTACACGTTTATTAAGGTTCCCGGGCTACTTTCTTTAGTTGAATAGAAGTAAAATATGCACAGCTTAATCACGTTAATGTCGTTGAATTCATCACGGAAATGAGATTGTTTTTAAAGGGATTCATTTATTATTTTTTATTAGTTTATAGTGGAGTAGAGATTTCCTAAAAAATTTAAGACGACCTTCATGGTCAAGGGTTAAGGCTCTCGAGTAGCGATCCGAAGGTGGCGGGTTAAAATGATATTAGAAATGTTTGCGGCAGTTCTCAGATAACATTAATATAATAATAGTATATAATTAACCCTTTATTGGACTAATAATTAAAAATTGGACCTTTTAACGATTTCTAATAATTCTTTTCAATAGATATTTGTATGTTATATACTTTTGCCCCCTTTTTTACTCCTGATTTTCATACTTTGGTATTTTAGTATTTTTTTGTTGTAAATTTTATATATTCCTTTATATTTTTTAACAATATTTATTTTTTTTTTAATTATTACCGTCTCAGAACAAACATCGTCTAGTAAGGCGAGTAACTTACTAGCATTATCAGAATACTTTATCTCAAGAAACGCCCGGGCTGCTGAAAAAAAAAAAAAATATATATGGATGAAAATCCCGAATTGTCAAGGATATTTTTTGTTTTTAGATTTTCACGACCAAAAGACACGTAGACACATCTGCCCTGATGATGGACACTGTCCGAAACGTTGGCTAAAGGAGGTATCGCAACACGGCATGACGCCCCAAAAATAAAAAATAAATGAGTATTTTTTTGTTAAGAGTAAAGAAGTTAAAAATTCACGATGTATTTAATTAGATTTTGAAATATGCAAATCATTCTTTCTTTCATTGTAGCACAAACTTCATCAACCAAAACACCTGGTTCACATATTATTTTTATATTTTATGTTGACCGGAAAAACAAACAAATCAAGTCTTGCGGTTGTAAGAAGGAATACGAAATGAAATTTTGATGGAAATCAGGAGATATTCAGGGATTCGTGTTTCGCTTTGGTGAAAAAATACGCATTTTGGGAGTTTTTTAAAAGGCTTTGAGTTTCGCTACGTGAGGAAAATTCTTATTTTTCTGCCTTTATTATAACAAATCTCAAGTTCCGTCAACAAGGCTCCAACATAAATGATTTGCGTTGTAATTTAATTTAAATAATTTTATTAGAACAGCTGAAAGAAGTTCGGTGAAAAACATTGGGTTGTAGATAAAAATTAGTGTTTTTAAGAACAGAGCTTTGACAGAGTTTACATTCAGTAAAAAAGTACAAATATGAGTGGAAACAAATGTTCCATTTAGTCCAACCGCCCAGCGCGTTTCGTCTCACTTACACTCGCCTAAAATCATAAGTCTCCATCACACTTGAATTTTGAAAACACAGATTTGTTTGGAAATTTAGGCCTAAATAGGGCAAACATTTGGATCACGAAAGACGTCCGCAAGGCACTTCATGTCCGCAGTTATTCTTAAAATTGTGGCTGAAAGATTGTGAGTGAAATATTTCCGCAGTATCGGTAAAGGTATAAAAAACACGATATCACAGGAGTTTAATAATACGCATGAAACGTTTAGCGATGTTATTACTTAGTTTTATTAAAATTATTAAACAGTTAACCATTTTTTCAGCATTTTTTCAGGTTCAGTATTTATTTGTAATTTTGCAATGGAAATGTCTTCGTTTTGACTCAAAATTGTGTTGGGTGTATGACCTAATTTTTCTTCAAAGGTGGAATAAGACAATAGGTTTTTGCTTTCAATTTTAAACTGCAATATCCCTCGAACAGATAATATATTAACTGACTCATATAAAAGTATTCATATTTCTTTTGGATTGATTTGCACGAGTTTCCCCAAGTTGTTATTCCGTAATTGATAGTAGATTCCTCTAGTGACAAAGATTATTTTTAACGTACTTATATAAAGGCATGAAATATTTTAATTTGATAAGACGCAGACGTTTGCAGATATTACATACGTGAATATCCCGTTTCACTTGCATGCCTACAGTTATCCCCAAATGTGTATACGTTTGTTCAAATTTAATGGTTCCAAATTTACATGGCTTTGCAAAATTGTGAACACACTTAAAAGTAAGAGAGGTTATTGCAGGCATAATGCTATCTGGCATGTGGAGACCTTTGGAGGCCTGCATCATGTGACCACTTTTGTAAAGAAAATAAATCGTGCTGCATGAATTTTAGTGCAATGGATAATTCTTCATTGCGATATGACTAGCAGAGTAACATATCGTATAATGTTTAACAAAGGTTATATTTTATTTACGAGTTAAACACATATTACGAATAATGATGGGCTGAGAATTGAGCCCTGCGGGACTCTTTTGACGTATAATTGGTCGATTGCTTATATAGTTTTGAGAATTACTATGTGACTACCGTATATGAGAAAATACTGTAGCATTTGAGGTTATATTATAATGTAAGTCGTTGGTTAGGCAAGAAATCTCAACATCTCATGTAAGCTCGCTGATAGCTATAAAAATCTTTACGTAAAATTGAATTCGTTCTAGGTAGTTACTTGATTAAAATACGTTTACATAAAATATTGACCTAGACACAGAGACTTCTCTAATAACGTAAATATCGTAATTTGTACAAAAAATACTTTCAGTACCACTCTAAAATGTTTTTAGAATTTCACGGTAAGGGTAATGTGAGAAATTTTAAAAAGAAAGTGATTTCAAATAGTAAAACATTAGATTTAGTGAATAGTTTTTTGAAACATTCGCGTCTCGTGAGAAAAATTGTTTTACATCGGTTGAAATTGATTTAAGTCTGAGTGTTATATTATATTTCCCAAGGTAGAGCTTTCGCAAATCTTCAAAGGTATATTATCAATCCATTTGTAGTACATTTGGTTTGTATTTCCAGGAATGTAATCTAAGAGTAGATACTATTATCGTTTTTCCTTCGCAGCACTACTTTTGATATTTTTTCCCACAAAAACAATAAAAAATAGTAGATGTTGGATAGTTGGGGCGGGGTAAGAGGTTGGGTGGTTACTCGGTTGAGTGACCAGGGACGGCTTGTTTGAGAAGTCACCGGGGACCGAACTTTCATTTACATTTTTTACTCCAAATAATGTCAGGAATCACTGGTTAAAGTAAGTCAAGTACGCCCTTTAACCCCCAGTATGTTACACGAATATTAAACTATATTTCATTAACGTTGTATGCCTTTTAAATTGCCTTGTTGGTCATATTTATTTAGTACTAGCTGGTACCCGGCATGCGTCGCTATGCTATTTAATAAATAAATTGTTTCTCCCTGCGCGCCCTTTCCCATTAGTCCCGTTCCCTTTCCTCCTCACCTTCCTCTCACGCGTCCCCTTATACTACTATGTTGCTTTCTATTGGTGAAAGAATTTAAAAAATCGGTTCAGTGGTTTACGTGTGAAAACGTAACAAACAAACGTTCAAATAAACGCACGCAGTTTCGCATTTATAATGTTAGTATAGATTTTTTTTGCCTTTAATGAAGTTATTTCGAGTCAACTACAACTGTCGTATAAAGCTTTTTGAAAATCTATTACACAATAATTTAGAATTAGAATATTTTTTGTTTCTTTCGTGGGTAAGAATTTTTCATTTGAATGTATAAAAAAATAAGGGGGGGGGGGGGGCGCTTTGGGTAGCTTCTGTACAGAGCGCTAGATTTCGTCGATCCAGCATTGCAACTCTTAAAAATAGCAACATAATAAAATATTTTCCAGCAATAATACCTTTTTTCCATTCATTTCAAAAGCCGTCTAAAAGCAAAGTGCTGTAGTTTGTCATTAGACCAGGACTATATTATTTATATAGTTAAGAGGAACGGTTGCGCGGCCCGTTCATGCAACGTTTAATTTTGGATTGGAGGCCAAAATACCCAAACAAACTAAATCATATTTTTTTTGTATCAAAATTTATATTAAATTTATAGAACGGACATGTGCTCTTTTAATTATTTTTGTTATTTTATTATTGATAGATACGTAATTAAAGAATTCAATTTTGTTTATTTTGGTGGTATCTTTGGAATTTTTTTGTGAGTTAATTATAATTTTAACAACAAATATCTTGCTTTATCCACTGTGTTCATATAATGAAATAATAAAACATCGTTGAAAATGCGTTTTTTTTATAGTAATTTTAATTTTTGTACGACCAATTTGTGTTAAGACGTATCAATTGTAATTTAAAAATTACAACCATCAAAATGCTTTCTTTAAAAAAAAATGTATTCTTTGATTTTATTTTCATCGTGTCTGTACATAGAGAATAGAGTAAAATTATATTTCTAAATGTTTATCATTCACTCACAAATAACATTGTCCAAGTTGCCTAAATTTAAAGTTAAATATTAAAATATGAGAGCAGCAAAGCTGAATTAGCCCCCCCTCCCCTAGTTTAAGAAGTTGATGTAATTTTTACAAGCTTTTTAATCAATCCACACGGGCCTCTGGTTCTGGGGGCCTCCAAACGCCTCAGTCTTCCCTTGATCAAATCCTTAATAAGGCTGTAAGGCACCAGGACACTAAAAACAATTTTTAGAAGTAATTTTTTTTCGAGAAAACGATTTAAAAGTTTTGCTGAAGTAATTAAAAGTTTTGCTGAAGTAAGTATTCAACTTACAAACTAATTAAAATAAAATGTTGTATCTCCGTCAATTTTTCGAATTTCTTTAAAATATTTGGTCAGAGCATTTTTAACAAATGCATCTTTGATAAAATGATATTAAATGTTTTTTTTTACAATGCCTTAAAGCCTTATTACGGATTTGATCAAGGGAACATGCCCCTCCAGGACCAGAAGCCCGGGGCGAGTCGCACCTTCCGCCCCCCCCGTCAGTCCGCTATAGGGGGGAAGCAATTTTTGATAAGGATAGAAGAGAGGATATTTGTTTAGAGAGGGACAACCAAAAAATATGTGATCTAAAGTTCTCACTTCTACAATGTACAATCGGAGTCAAGGTCGTGAATTTTAAAAAGATGAGAAGGAACGAAACAATATTCGATTCTCATTCGAATAAGTGAGGAAATTTCTTTTTTGGAAAAATGGGGGAATTGTTGAAACCACGGTTTTGAGGAGATAGTCCTTTGTGTTGAGGCGTAGCGGGCTCCCTTGGATTGACTATTTATGTTCCAATACTCTGCCCAAACATTGCGGGATCTATCTTTGATGATGGAAAAAATCTCAGAGAAGGGAATATGGTTTACGAGGTTAACAACAGGTAATAATAACGCTTCTCGTTTTGCCAAGGAATCCGCAATATCGTTATCCACTATGCCAACATGTCCAGAAATCCAAATCACAGTTACGGTATTTTTGTTATTGTTTTTGGGGTGTTATGCCGTGTTTCGCTACCTCCTTCTTTAGCCAACGTTTCGGACAGCGTTACAGTGTCCATCATCAGGGCAGATGAGTATCTGAGTATCTACTCATCTGCCCTGATGATGGACACTGTAACGCGGTCCGAAACGTTGGCTAAAGAAGGAGGTAGCGAAACACGGCATAACACCCCAAAAACAATAACAAAAATACTTTTTGGCCGTGAAAACCTAAAAACATACCTCACAGTTACGGTGTTTCCAGAGCTTTGAATGGAGACTATCAGCACTCGAATAAGGCATCCAAAGTGATTATCAGGATATATAAGACTGGATTTAAATTTTTGGATGGAAGAGGAATCACTGGTTACAGTAAGTAAAGTATGTCCCTTAAAACTTGTATATTAAATGTTGTTTACATATTATTTTATATATTATACAACAAGTGCAATGTCCATATTTGAATGCATTGAAAGCTTTGAAATGCGAATCCGCTCCTTGAATAAACAGTCTTACAGCTTATTCAGAAATTCAAATACCAGTGGGGACACTCTCCAGGAATTTAGTTTACATTCCCGAGAAAGAACCTTTGTGTGTACAGTGAATCTTATAAATAATGTCCTTCAGTAATAATATTTGCAAGGGTTGCTCCAGATACAAGATTTATTCAAGTGGGGCTCAGTGTGGCGGGAGTGAAGGCATGTTGAAAATCAGGAAAGAGGCTTATTTCGTGATGGCGAATAAATTAGAGGCAATCGAGACCTCAAATATTCGTCACCATCAAACAATTTTATTTGGATAATGAAGGATTAAGATTGTAAGGAAATCTATTTACCAACATTTAAAGATTTTTTTACGTTAGGTCCACACAAACCTACGTCATCTTAAGGGATGCTGTTTGGAGATTCTTTTAAAAAAAACGAAGGAGAGGAAATTTTGATTAAAAAAAGGGATAAGGAAAAAGGGATAAGGAAAAAAGGATAAGGAAAAAGGGATTAAGGATCTGTAGGAATCTGGGGTTAGAAGTGTTCAGCAGTGTGGACGTATGAATCCATCCCTCCAACTGCGGTGCAATTTAAATTACGAGCAATCTTTTTACGTAAGAACGAACACTGGTCGTATATAAATTAAAAATATTATTAAAAAAACACATTTTTTACAATTTTTTTTTTTTCAATTGAAGATGTCTCCAAAATGAAGCTTAATAGAATTCTCTAATTACCTGTTTATCAATTTTTAAAACAAAAATAAATAAAATAGCATTTCCGTACTTAATATTTAATAAGGTTTTTGATTTAAAAAAAATAACGATTCAGTTTGGTTCAGTATTTTGACCTTAAATCCAAAAATAAGTTTTGTATGAAAAAGGCGGCGCCAACGTTGGTGTCGGATGCATCATGAAAGTGCATTACTACAACCCTAATGATCTGCGTGCGCAAACCGTCACGAAATATGGAGATTTTTACGCAACTCCATAGAATTAAAACCCAAATTTGTATATGAAAAAATAACAAAAACTAATTTATGGCCCGAAAAAAGCCAGTCTCATTTTAAGACTAGTTTCTCTAATAGAGTTTTGTTAAGGTCACTACCTTTATTGGTGCTGAACGTAGGTGAAACTTAATCTGGCTTTGAAGGCATCAATATTTCACCATTATGTAAGAAATTATTGGAAAAATAGAACACAGAACCTCAATAACTCGGGGAGAAACGTCAGAAACTATAATAAACAGAGAAGAATACGACAGACAACATTATTAATATGTTTTGATTCATATAATATCGAAGCAACCCAGAAAATAATATAATATCTTCAGAGAGCAATCGCCAACATATAAATTGGAAAGAAAAACGACGACGATTGTTAGAAGTAAATTTCCATTTAAAAAATCAACAAATCAATAAAAATTATCAAGCAAATTTGTGACACAAATGAAAGCTTTAGCCACTGTAGGTACTGGTAGGTACCTATACTTACCGACTTCTTTTAACTAAAATCTGCAATTTGTAAGGGGAAAGTAAAAATAACCGACACCTAATGCACATCACAACTACCAAAACTAAAAATGCTAAGAACCCATGCATCAATCCATTGATACACGGTACCGTGACGGCACAAAAATCATGAAACTACGTTATTTATTCTGATAATGCTGGATCTCCAAAGAACTACTTCTTTCCTTTTTAATGAACTCGCCTCGAGTTCGTTGGCCGTAGAAACTGTGGCCGTAATAAATATTTGTGGTCGAGATCATCGCCGTTGGTTGGGCATATACACAACACAGCTACACGTACCTACATACATACATCTATAAATCATGACCCTGTACTTGTAGTTAGTATTGTTACAATCCTTCCTACCCTTCCCTTTATACCTGCCATTTTTGCTTGACCCAAGTCAGTCTTAAATCGACCCTCGTCGCCTAAACACCGCATACCGCATCCGCAAACCGCATCCCGCGATTAATATAATCATTTTAAGTGCACAATAAACCAGCCAGGATTCAAGAAGATAGAAGCGCCGTAATTCCTTTTCTCCTTTCCTTGTGCATGTTATCTACTTGCGCAGTGGTCTTTACACACATATTTCACGCAACATTCAAGGTCCTTCGACGCACTCAAAAACCGCATAAAAAACGCATCAGCCGTTTTCACCTAGGTGGTCACATGGTCGGGAAGCTGCATTTCCTCGTGGTTGGAGGCTGCCTGCATCATCCAGCCCAAGGCGGGCTACGTTCCTGTTACCGGACCGTTCGAGAGGATGCATCATCCTGGTGGACTGGACGCCCACATTCGGCTCCGTACAGGAGATACCCTGGATCCTTCCGTGGTGCAACAGTTCTATTCACGTCAGTGAGAATAGCTAAGTTGTAGTACATTTAACGGTCCAATTGGAGTGAGTTTTGTTTAATTCTTCTAAATATGTCACTGTTATGAGAGGAAATATGATTATTTATTTATGATTTTCAATCATCCTCTTTTATGTATTTATACATGACCATCCATATGACGTGGCAACTGAAGTACATGCCCGCTACCCTGTAAAGAGTTTCATAACAAAAGGGCGCTCTAATGGAATTGGCTGCGATCTCGCAACATAACTCGTTTTCCAGGTTTTGCCGCGCAGATTACCGCATGCAAAGTTGAGAGATCATAGGTAACCTCCCCTCACTATACTTAATATCATTGCGCCATACTTAATTGCAAATGGCCCATCATTACAATTGCAATATATACATCGTCAATTAGGGTAACAATATGACGCCATAACAGCGCACTATCCGGTAACATTGTCACCAATGTTATAGCTTTGGCTTTACAACCTAAGGGTGAACATACCTGGAGGTCAAAATCGGTAGGTAACTTTACAATATTGAATCGATAGGCGTAATTTCCAATTATTTTATATTGATATCCCGAGTACCGTTTAAGTGTTGACGCACGAACCGATATTGATAGGGAATCAAAAAGAAATCGACGTACGCTGGCGACACCGAAGTTTTATACGAATTAGCATTCGAAACGTGGAACGCCAAGAATTGAAGTACTAACCTAGTCATGCATTGGTATTCCGTATTTACTTTTTGTCAATAAATGGGGGTTAATTAGTTAATGACGACTAAGTCATATTTCAACCTCTTTTGTTTTTCAAAAATCGAATGATCGCATCTTAGATGAATTATTTAAGTCTGTGGATCAGATGTACGAGTTCTTTCAATTCTAAGAGCTTCGGTAGTTCAATTCCATTCATTAATAAGTCAGTAATTTTGCAAACTAACGGCATTATTCGTATATCGTATATTGACAGTTAACCGAAACTTATCTGATACTGTGGAGACCGCCCTAAAGTTTATCAATCGGTAGTTTATCGGTCGAAATATCTTATATCATTTGTTGTTCGTGCTCGCAAATATTGATAACTGACTGTAGATGACCGATTTAATCAATATCGTATTTGTTTCTTACTATCGTGGTACGAAAGCACAACTCGATGGAATTTGCAGGAAAACACTTCTTGTTATTCTTCAACACAATTTATTAAATAAAAATACAATACTGGTGACAATAGTGATCTCCAAGACCCCACCACACCGACAAATATAGAAGGCTTTATTTCCCTCGATATCTCAACACTCTACCGAAGACAGGCACCCATGTACCCCTCAGATCAGAGATTGATTACAACACTCTACTGGAGATAGGCACCTATATGTACCCCCCATGCTCGAGTTTGATTAAATAACTCCGAAGGTACAACATGTACCTTCCCGTTTCACCGTCAAAACAATACGAACAACACTCTACTGGAGATAGGCACCTATATGTACCCCCCACGCTCGAGTTTGATTAAAATAACTCCGAAGGTACAACATGTACCTTCCCGTTTCGCCGTCAAAAACAATACTAACTCAACCATATCAACCTCGTGGTTATAGTAATCTTACAAAAACATGGTACATAAAAAATGATGAGAAAATACATTTTTAGCAGTTCCCACACTAATTTAAAAATCTAACTTACAGACAATAATAAAACAATTACCTAAAAGTCGGCCCTAGAGGCCTACCAATAAAAATACATCTTAATATTACAGGGATTAACAAATATTGCAAAATTTTATTACTTTTTTCACTTAGGGCTTTAGCCCTAAGATAAATGCACCGTCGGCTTTAGCCGACGGTGCATTTATCCTTGAGGGTGTTATAAAATGTCGCCAGCAGATACTTCTCCTAGGGAGTGTCATAAACATAAGTAGGTGTTATTTGAGGGTACTTATTCAAAGTACCGACTTTACAAATAATAAAAGAATTTGTCCCAAATTTGCAAGGGAATGCATTTATATGATACCAGCCATATTATTCAAGGTTTGGACCTTATTCATGAAACCGTGAGATAATATCTTGTTTGCACATTTTAAAAGGAGAAACTACGCGTAACTTAAATGACTAAAATAAAATGAATATTATAAATGATATTATTTTACAGACTAAATGTATTAAATCGCATTCTAGGAACAAACAGTATTGATATAGGGCTTTATCGAAAGTCCAAAGTCCTCCAGGTTTATCATAATCACAACAATTTTGAAGTAAAGCACACCAAATCTTTACCCTAATACCTTGAAAGCCACCCTAGATTATTTCAAAAGATATAGCTAATTAATACCTGGCTCTATCGACCGGCATTAGGCTGCGTTCACCCATCCGGTTTCCAATTTACATTAGGAAGCGTTCACACTCCTGGTACCTACCTGAAGTAATGCCATTATTACTATTATTAGTAGTATTGTCACACGGCCGCTAGTTTCTGTTCCGGTCCGCTAGGTGTGGCTTTTAGTATTGGAGCGGATGCGGAAATTCATTGGATTCATCCACCATCAAAGTTGTCGGAACAATGGCTTTAAATGTCACTGTGACCGCGTGGGTGATGATTGGGTCGTAACCAAGTTAGTTTGTCTTAAATTGAATTTGGAACTAGGTTTTTTTTTTTAAATAAGGATGGAAGGAAGGTGTTTTATGTTTCAAATATTTCCTATGCTAAGTGTAGCAATACATAGACAATAGACAATACATAGCAATACATAGACAACTCATTTATACATCCCCAACCAAGCATTTTTGTATTTATAGATTTTATTATTATATAGATTAATTTATTTATTACAGCCATTTTTATACTTGACAAGTTTTGCACAAGGGGCGAGCGGCGAGCTTCTTGGTTCCGGGCGCTGAACCAAGTAATGGTTTTAACAACGGACGATTTACTTGAAAGTATTCCTTCTCAATATTTTAATAATTTTAACTGAATAAAATGCTTTTAACATTTTGGATGAAGAAAATCAAGTTTTTATAAAAATCAAAGAATAATTCTATGATTGTAATCAAAACGATTCGGTTATCCATTGTATTTTCCATGTTTTTAATGTTCCATCTCAACCAGGGTGTAAACTTTGCAACCTTGGTGAACACCGCCGGAGATTTACAGAAGATCTCTCTTCCGAAGGAAGTTAGACCCACGAGCGTTCCTTCGACAGCCAGAGGGCCACCAGAGTCTCCGTAGCAGGTGGACTGTCCATTAAAACCACCCATGCAAAGCATATTGATGGTCAGTTCCCATCCCAAATTCATGCAATGTGAAGGGTCCAGTGGGATAAATGATGCCTGTCGTAATTTAGGACTTAGCGAAGAATGCAACTGAAAAAAATTGACTTTGATTATTCGGTATGTTCAGCATTTGTAAATTACTGTTTTTACTAATGAAATGTAAGTTATTGTTGAAAGTTTTTCGAGAATTATTTAACCGAAAAGGATGTCGCCGTGTTATAGCGGTATTTTATTATGTTTACAATTTTCGGCGTGTTCACTATATTCACTGTTGCCAGTGAATCACTTTTTGGGTAATTAGTGTATTCGTTTTTCGTGAAATCATTTCCAACACCACCTCGTGAAGGTAGGTTCCTGGTACAGAGACAGATCAATAACTATCTGTTGCAATTCAATGGGAGCACACTCCCCAATAAAGATTTTATTGAAATGCTTGGAGTACCTAAGTGTTCCTTGTGCACTAGTGCACGTACCCAAAACTCGACTGACACGAGCGAAACGTAAGAGGTGTAAGCCAAAAAGGTAATAAAAAAGCGCAATTTGTTCAATGTTTTTTGTATGTTCAGTGTGTTCAGCGATTTTATTTTGTGCTAGTGTGTTCAGCGTGGTCGTCTGAATTGTGTTCAGAGTGGGTTGAACATTTATCGTGTTCAGTGTCAATTGTTTTCAGGGTTTATTGTATGTTTAACGTGTTAATTATTTTCAGAGTTTATTGTTTATTCAGTGTGTTTTTAAGTATCAATTTTTTTCAGAATTTATTGAATATTCAAGGTCTTCAGTGTGTTCATTGTTTTCATAGTTTGAAACGATCTTCAATACTTTCAACATTATGGACGTAAAACAACTCTACGCAAGATCCATATTGGTTAATTCACACAAAAACAACAAAACATCATACAAAGCAACACAAACAATGCACAATACCCGAGCCAAAAACAAAGAACTTCTTCAAACTCCTTTTTCCAAAACTACTTTTGGACAAAGACACTTCAAATACATCAGCTTGCAATCTATACAATACACTACCAGCTACGATCAGACAAACTGAATCCTTGACAAAATTCAAACAAGATGTAAATAAATGGGTTGTAAGTATTGGACGCCACACTACTGCAAACATCTGTAAAATAAATCACATATAGACAGAAAACAATTTGCATACGACCTAATCCATATAAAACGAAATAAAAAAATAGAATCATGTCAAATTTAATCCCATAAATAGATTTGACAGGATTTAATATTTACTGTACTTCATCTCTTCCTTCATTTACATGATAACTCTCTTAGGACTAAGTTGATTTCTTAAGTTTATTTTCACGTTCTGTGTAAGTTCTATTTAAGTTCCGTTATTATATCATTATAGGCCAGTTGCTTCATGAAACTGAAATGTTCACACAACTTGAATAGAAGTTACACAGAACGTGAAAATTAACTTCAAATATTTGATGAATCCATCAAATTTTTTGAATCAACCCGTCCTTAGTATTTACCAACACTTCCAATCACATTTCTATTTTTATTGAATTTAATAAATACGTATGTAATCTGAAATATTCTTGAAACTACCAAATATGTTCCTTAAATATTCATTTATGTACCTCTAAGCCTGTCTCGACACAGGTACATCCTAGTGTGACAGGCATCGAAAACTCAATGTAAATATACTGTTTATAGATAAATAAATAATTAAAAAAAAAGTTTTTGTGTATTCGGGGTGTTCTGTGTGATCATTATTTCAACGTTTATTGTAAATTTAGGTGTTCGGTGTGTTCATTTTTTTCAGAGTTTTTTTTTGTATATTCGGCGTATTCAGGGTGTTTAGTGTAGTCATTTTTTCCAGGGTTAATTGTATATTCAGGGTGTTCAATGTTTTCAGAGTTTATTGTACATTCAGTGTGTTCATTGCTTAAGAGTTTATTGTACATTCGGCGTGGTCAGTGTGTTCATTGTTTTCAGAGTTTATTGCATATCCAGGATGTTCAATGTTTTCAGAGTTTATTGTACATTCAGTGTGTTCATTGCTTAAGAATTTATTGTACATTCGGCGTGGTCAGTGTGTTCATTGTTTTCAGAGTTTATTGCATATTCAGGGTGTTCAGCGTGTTCATTGTTTATAAAATTTATTGTATATTCAGGATGTTCAGGGTGTTCATTGATTTCAGAGCTTATTGTGAATTGAGGGTGTTCAGTGTATTCATTGTTTTCAGAGTTAAATGTGTATTCAGGGTGTCCAGTGTGTTAATTGTTTCAGAGTTTATTGTACAGTCGGCGTATTCAGGATGTTCAGTATATTCATTGTTTTCAAAGTTTATTGTATGTTCAGGGTGTTCAATGTTTTCAGAGTTTGTTGTATATTCCGTGTGCTCATTGTTTTAAGAGTTTATTGTATATTCGGCGTGTTCAGGGTGTTCATTGTTTTCAGAGATTATTGTATATTCAGGGTGTTCAGTGAGTTAATTGATTTCAGAGATTATTGTGTATTGATGGTGTTCATTATTTTCAGAGTTTATTGGGGTGTTCTGTGTGTTCATTGTTTTCAGAGTTTCTTAAATACACAGCGTGTTAAGTATTCAGTGCATACAAAGAGTTAAGTCGGTCCAAAAATTTTTTTGTATTTTCGGTCGTCTTTTTTTTAAACTGTGTAAAATTTGTTGAATGTTATTTCATCTTTACGTAAATTACACCCGCAAAATTAATTTGTCGTGAAACTTAATTACGTGTAATTTACTCCCGAATAATTAAAAAAATAACACAATTTACCCAATTTTTTCCCCAACCTGTAGCAATGCCTACATCACCTGACAGTAACTCAACATTATCCCTTATTACAGGAATAGAAGCCACGGTGTTTCCAAATATTAGGTTCTTTGATAGCATAAGTAGACAAATATCACTATCAAATTGAGCAGCAACATTAAATTGTTCATGTTCTTTCTTTGCAACCACATCTACGACTTCTCCATCTTGGTCGACAAAATTTGATCCAGCCCTGACAGATAGAGAGAATACATTTTCCCTGAAAAAAAAAAAAAAACAACAACTAACTTAACGTTGAAATCAAATTATTTCAAATTTAGGAATCGCTGGTTGAAATTCATCGGGTACGTGCTGTACGTCTATTTTAAAAAACATTATTTTTCAGTTCAAGTCAATGTTTAATTTCAAATCCCGATATTTTTCAGGGCTCTGCGCAAGTTTAAAAATAACGCCCTGGTGTAAGACCTTCGGAATCGAAGCGTTACTTGAAGTGGCTTTAGCCTGATGACCAGATTTGAATAGCCAGGTACTTTTCCACCTTCTTCTTCCCATCTTTTCCTCCTCCCAGTACCTTCAGCCTCACAACATACCCCAAAAGAGAACGCTGCAGTCTCACCGATAGCATGATACAGTTTGGACTAGACATTTAGGGGTAAGTTGGAAGTTGGAAGTTGGTGTAGAGTAGTACCTACTCACATTTTAAATAAATAAATGTTATTACCCTTGTGTGCAGTGGGCAGCCGTCACTACAAAGTTAGGTAATATAATTGCTGCACCGCAAGTATGCGATCCTCTGAGAAGCAAGGAAACTTGGTAAGGGACACTAGATATATCTATGGGCTGTCCACCATAAATGCGATTTGCTATCTGAAAATCATCTGGACAGAAGAAAAAAATATTTTAATCACTTTTTTTAAGCAATTCCATTATGAATCTTTGCAGTTTCATAAATGAAAATTAAGGCGATGGACCACGTCGTTTAATATTTGGTATCAGGCCGCTAACGTTAACAATCCTTATGGAAATGGCGATAAAGTTTAAAATCCCGTACAACTCCAGCCGCCTGTTTAGATTTATTTGACCGTGTTTTATATTATTTTGAAAAGCTCAGGTACAAGTATATAAATGATTTACGATCATTTTCTAAAGAATTTAATTTTCCACATTATACAATATAGGAAATTTCGAACTTTAAGGCAGTTTTTACAGACCTGATACTTTATTTTTTTCTAGGCTTATCAAAATACTAATAAAATTCAACTGTGCCAAAGGCAAAAATATATGTTCCTCTCGCATAATTTTATTAAAACATTATTATGCGTTTTAATTTTCAAACCAGTAACACGCGTCAGCAATACTTAATGGTGCATCACCTTAAGTAAGTAATAATTAATAACTAGCAGTTAAAAACCCACTCTGCAAGTTTTTAGTGCTAGAATCTGCGGGCGGCTTTTGGTTCGGCCTCGCGCAGTTAGTGTTGGTGACCATTTTATAATACAATAGGCGCTGGTTCCAAAATTAGCCCGTTTCTCGTATCCACTCATCCACTGTCAATCAGTGATGGCTAGTCATAGGGACAAAGTACCCGGGACGGGCAATGACGTCATATGTAATATAGAGCCGCTGGATACAACTGAGCATTACCGTCAATCTTTACATATCCGGAGAGATACTCCAGATTCAAAAATCCGTAGAACTTATACCTAGGGGGGCACGTCACTATGCGTCATTCCTAAGAAAGTGGCGACATCTTGTGACGAATTCTTGAATTTAAAACAGAATTAAAACGGTAGCTTTGTTTGAAATTCTACGTACACATATGTTATGTTTGGCGCGGCGCGTGTTAGTCAGAGCGTGGCGTCAGACATGCGCTCGAAACTGGGTTCCGAAATTCAACCACGCAGACGTTACAAATCGATCAAAAAGTGATCGATTACGGACCGCCCCATATAAACCCTTGGAATGCCAGCCAATCCGTAGCGGATTTGCTAGGAACTTTCGCACCCTCGATTTTACGGTATTTTGAACCTTATTAAAAAATGCTCCTAGCAAACTAAAATAAATTTCATTCGCTTGGCAAAGAAATAATGTACTTACATTCATATTATTCTAGCTTGCTTTGCAAGTAGCAAATGTTGTTATTTTTGTCTGTGAAAAAGCACCTCGCAAATTCTGGGTAATATATCATAATTTTTCATGAAGAAAAGTCTGTTTTTATTTACAACTTTTATTGTAAAAATTGTTCATTTAGTTAAAAAATATAATAAAACTAACCATAATTTCGTATTTTTAATTACATTAAATTTTATAGATTGTGTATTCAACAAAAAAATTACAAACAAACTCACCAAAAGCCTCCGATAAAGGCAAAAAGCAAACGTAAAATGCAACGTGAATCATTGTTACTTAATTCCAAAATACGGCTATGAAATATTGTATTTATAAACTCGTGCAACATCCTATGGGATTACAAACTAACAACGTACACCAAAAATGTTTCTTAACTAATTATTATTGCTATTAAGTTTTCGTTCAATATCGTTAAACTAAATCAATGTTCACACGAACACATTTTATGGCTTAGGCGTAACCAATAAAGAGAACCAATTAGTAAAGAATCTACCTCCGTGGTCGAGCGGATAAGATCCAAGACTGCGATTTTAGAAGTGACGGGTTCGATACACTTCTTACGCAAATAAATTTGGTTGATTTATGTAATATGCTTATTCCAAATCTTCTCCTTCGCGATCTTCTTTACCTCTTTTATCGTCGTGAATATTCCGAAGTTATTTCAAGAATTGACAAAATTAAAATAACCAGTTAACGCCCAATGGTCGAAATTCGAACATAATTGTAATGTTTTTTTTATTGATTTAATGTATTTTTTATGCATAATTTAAAAAAAATATTTGCATTCTGCACTCCATCTCTATATAAACTATAAGTGTGCGAAATTTCATACTCCTCCGTCCGCGCATTTTCGTAAAAAAGGGTAAAAAGTTTTTGCTTCACGTATTAATATATAGATATAGATTACAAGTATAAATTCTCTCTGAAATATTAATAGTCTACGAGGAAAAAAATCAATATTTGGGACGGGTATGGGTACTGCCGCCCCGGAAACCATTTATTGGATAACCAACATCTCTGCCATAGGTCACTCCAAATGTTTGTGACATCATTAGGACTTGCTTAAACCCACTTGTTAAAGTAAGTTCAAATAATGTCACCTTCTTCTTCAATGACTCTACAGCCCATTTCGAGCCTTGGCCTCCTTCAAAATAAGCCTCCACCGCCCTCTGTCCTCGGCCGTAGTCTTCCAATCTGCATCCTTCCTGACATCTTCCTCCCACCTCAGCCTAGGTCTGCCCGCCTTCCGTTTACCTCCCGGGTGTCCTATTAGAACCTTTTTCGGTGCTCGTGTGCTTGGCATTCGGTGCACATGCCCGGCCCATCTTAATCGTAGAAACCTTAAATGGGTAGAGAGTCTGGAAACTTGGTAAATATCATAAAGCTCATTATTGTGGCGGATTCTCCGTGCCCCTCCCCCCCGCACCGCTCCTAAGATTCTTCGAAGTACCTTTCTTTCGAAGATGTCCAACTGTTCCGCAGACCTTGCTGACAGTGTTCCCGCCTCACATCGATAGACCAAGACCGTTCTAATGATTGTTTTATATAAGGTCATTTTGGTTTTCCTCCTTAGGAAATCCCAAATGTTCAAATCCCGAAACGTCCTTACGTTTCGGGATTTGAACAGTGGCAGCAACGCGAAGTAGGTGTTGTTAGCGGCTATGATGCGCTTTCTTACTTCTATTGGGTCTTCGTTGTCCTGCGTTATGATGGAGCCCAAATAGGTGAACTCTTCGTCTTTAAATTTCACTTTATCTTTTATTCTGCGGTGTGGATATCTGGTTTGCATCATGATTTTAGTTTTATTCTCATTGATTTGCAAACCCACCTCTCTTGCCGCAGTCTCCAAAGGGTCAAACGCTTCTTTTAGAGCCTGTAGGGATATTCTGACAATGCTAAGGTCGTCTGCGTAGCCAGTTGGCTACGCAGACGACCTGCTACAAAAGCAATCAAATAGTTATTTGATTGCTTTTGTAGCAAATGTTTGAGTCAGTACTGATAATTGTCTTCCTCACGACGTGCTCCAGTACAATATTGAAAAGAGTGGGTGCTAAGCCATCACCTTGTTTCAGCCTGGGAGACGTTAAAATCCTCGTTCAAATAATTTCAGGTATCACTATTCCTGACATTGTTTGGAGTAAAAAATGTAAATCAAATTTTGGTCTATGGTGACATTTGTGATGTTTTTTTTTTCAATTAAAGCATAAAAAAATCTGTAGGTATTGGAGAATAAGCGGCGGGGTAAAGGGTTAAGTGATTACTCGACTGAACGATCATAGTCGACACGTGGAAGAAAAAAATTGCTTGATTTTGGAAATAAATTACAAAAATAAAAAAATCATCGAAAAAGTCACTGGAGATCAATATTTTGTTAATATTTTTACTCCATACAATGTCAGAAATCACAGGTTCAAGTAAACCAAAACGTTCGTTTACACTTTACACCCTGTATAATAAATATCAGTAGGTGAAATAAATACTATTCCATAATCCACAATCTAAATTCTATGGCACATAGAGGATTTACAATCAATTTTGGAAAATATTTCAGGACGGTTAACAACAAAAAATCTATAACTCTTCGTTACAAAGATATCAGAAAAAGTTTTGGCCCTGAAAAGTCGAGTAAGCCGTCATCCTGAAAAACTTCAGAAATCGTAATAAGTGGAAGCACACCTCTGAATAGTGAAATATGACGTCACGTGTTTATGTTTCTATCTGGAGCTAAACCAATAAATAATTAGCTGTCATTTGCAGTTCCCCTCACGATAGTATGACGTCAGCTGGAATCCACAATGAAATCATTATTAGTCAATCAAAAAAGCTTTTGCTATGTTCGTAATATTGCATTAAACCGATGCCAAACTCAAAACTATAAATCTATTTGTTGATAACTGGAATCGCAGTTAACGAAAAAGCAGTTCCAGTTCCAAGTCCCGGCAGTATCCGCTCGAAAAGAAGAAGGAGAGATAAGTGTAAACGAATGTTGGAGGGAGCGCTCTAATATTAAAAACGATAATATTTAAGCAAAAATTGTGAAAACGTTTAATAAAACACGACTCGTTTAAAATAGCGCAAAAAACTGTGGGAAATGTCTAAAATAGCATTTAATGAAACACTGCGAATTTCTTCATAACTTGTAAAATTACTGAAAAAAACGTGTTTGTAATAATTTTCGGAAAATACTTTGCGATTTTTTCCTGACGAGCGAATTTCATACAATTACAATTTCGGCATGGGGAATGCATAGCTATCTTCAAGAATAACATATATTTTTAGGAGCTTTAAAACTTAAGGTGTTTAAGGAAAATATGTAATAAATCGGTAGAAATGTGGGAAGCCGGGACTTACAGGAATCGCACATCAGTACTTCTTCTTCAACATTTTGTTACTTATATCTTAAAATGTTGTGTGTAAATTGGGAAGCAAATTAAAGTAGATAATGTAATAATTTTAAATCATCCACTTCAAATATTTATCTAAACAGCAACAATTCAAGACAGACTCATAAGAGTAGCTCTCGCAGTGGAGATTGACGGTAACAAATCTACCCTTCCATAAAATACTTGTTGTGTTTCGTCTGCCACGACAATACATTTTGAGTGTTTTCTTCATGATCAATAAAAAACGACTTCCATTAGTTTTATCGCCACTAATGTCCCGAGCAATGCCGGGTTAGTGCTGGGTGGGTGACTTTATGGTACCTACGTACAGAAACTGTCGCCGAAATTCCAGCAAAAGTTACTCGGTGTTCCGCGCTGCGAACGATACGCATTCTAAACATTGATTGGGAAAATGTGTTCACAAACGATCCGTTATCGAGCAAAAGTAAGATATAAAAACATATAAATTTTTGCAGGTACTTGATTTGGCTAGTAACGTTTTTAGATTTTCACGGCCAAAAGTATTTTTGTTATTTGTTTTTGGGGTGTTATGCCGTGTTGCGCTACCTCCTTCTTTAGCCAATCTGCCCTGATGATGGACACTGTAACGCTGACGTTGATAGACACGAAACGTTGGCTAAAGAAAGAGGTAGCGCAACACGGCATAACACCCCAAAAACAAATAACAAAAAGTAGCTAGTAACATTCATTGAATGTGCACAGGATTTTTTCTCTGTGAAGTGTTTAAACAAATTTCAATATTGTAAATTTGCACCCCATTCCAGATTAGAAAATAACTCAGTATCAATAATGGATTACAGACCATTCAGATTTAAAACATTTCTTGAAATGGTATTGGCTGTTCTTAGTGACAAAATCTAAGTCTAGTCAGGTTCTCGTCAACCTTCCAGGGATGCCGTAGTTTCACTCGCCCTGGGCAGCTGGAAATCTTTTGCAGTGTCATATTAAAAATTTAAAAAAAACACCAGTTTCGGGTGGAATGCGTTGTAAAAATTCACATCAAATTTAAACAAAATGAAAAAGTTTGTCATTTTCTGTGGTATTATGGTTGAAGGAACACTTTGCCAACTGACAAAGCTTTTTGAATAATCCATTGAAAGTACCCTCATATGGAGCTATGTATGTGGGTTGTTCGGGACAACTTTCAACAAGAGTTTAACCCTCCGTCTTACGGGGGATAAAATCACTACTTACATTGAAAAGGCGTCCCCAACTTATCAACCCACGATCGTACCCAATAAGGTACAAGGTTGGCTCCAGCGCACGACGAGCTTCCGAGAACCCTTGTAACGGCAGAAAGGCAAAAAGCTATCTGAGATAAGTACATATTTATTTCCAACATTTTTGTTTTCTTTTAAAATACATACTATATCTTTTAAGGTGGGTTGTTTAGGTGAATCCAGAAAGATAATGTTATGGGATCATTTAAAAAAATATGTAAACACCGCACACGAGTCCTAGCTCCCCAGATCCAGTTGAACCATGGGGATGGCGTCCCCAACGTGTTATAGTATGAGGCTGCAGGTTCTGTGCAGAGAAAATATGAGCCCCGCACATGCCTTAGCTTCGGTAACTGACTTTATAAAAAAAATAGATCGGAGGAAATGCGTAGGTATATTTACAGATCTGGCAAAAGCCTTTGAGGCAATATACCACCTGTTCAACAACAACTGTTCAAACCAAAAAGTAAAGGAATCGCAGGAAGTGAATATACATTTAATGAAAGCTATATAACAAACCAGACCGAATATACCGCAATAAAAAAACAAATTTTCGTGTCACGGAACAGTATATTAAAGAGTACCCCAAAGCAATGTGCTTGGTCCAATCGAATTCCTTATGTATATCAATGATGTATGTCTCCTCCAAATAGATGTGAAAATCTTAAGATTTTGCCTATCACACTATTTTGGTCTTTAAGGCAACATTATGGAAATCTGTTTGATTAAATCTAAGCATGTATTACTGAAAATGGCTTGACTAAATCTCACCAAATTTAAATAATATCTCAACTTAATCTGTAACTTTAGGCATTAAGTCCTAAAGCAGCCATCTAAAAATACACAATTGTCTCTCAGCGCACTCTCCTGAGCAGTGAGCACTGTCCTCAATAACACATAAGGAAACCGTTAAATATCCTGATCTAAACTTCAACCTTTGGTGTGTACGTTGAAATGGGATAGACGTAGATTAGATGATAGTAAAAATCAACAGATTTTTTCGAAAAAAATCATGTATTTTAAACAGTTTCTGTTTGGAATATTGATGCTGAAAATAAAATGGCAACATTTGAAGTCAAACAAAAAACTTTCCGGACGAAAAAGTAGCTATTATGTAAAAAAACAGTACACGTATTAAAAAGCGTACTAAGGTCAATAATAAAGGTTAACTGATTTATGAATCCGCGATCTTTCGACCTAGAATCAATAACTTCCTACCACGAGACGCGTCAAAATATCTACGGTGTAAAAACATTAAAATGACTTCGATATATTGGAATTTTCTACGACTAAACTAACAATACAAAAATAATCTCTATCGTCGTATAAAAGTAACGACTTCTTTCCCTTTGATAAATATTTTATATGTCATTTCACAGAGAGAAATATGGAGTTTGCCTGATATCCATTCCCCCCCCAGCCGCTTCAAGGAATGGTTTATAGTTTGAAAATAAAGGCAGTAGAAAATTTAATTGTATTTTACAAAATATATCGTTTTATGAAATGCGATTAAAAGTTTTCAGTAAACTTTTGGGACGATAAACCAATACATATGCTGTACCGGAAAATTGTATTTCACATTTATGTAAGTAAATATTTCAACAACACAGATCCATTGAATCGCATTTGAACTTATGAACGATACTAAATTAAATGAGTTCTGTTATTCATTTCAGATTCGCTAAAGATGCAAGAATTATTGGATTATTTTAACCATTGGAGCGACAGCGCAATTTAAAACTTTTTCTCCGATTGCTCGACAATTTTTGGTAATCATTTTGAATATTTTCCAACCAAATAAAAAAAAAACACATACCTCCGAATTTTAAAATGGAGACATACAAACTGATTATAGATCTATATAGCCAACGAATTTACCTATCTTTGTCGATTATTACGTATTCGTAGGATTTATAAAAAAATATTATAAAATCGTAAACTTCTACTTAATTACTTAAAAATATGGGAAAATGTGCCTAAATTGGCAGCAAAGCAATACGAAGTATTTTAAATAGTGCCATATTGTGGCAAAAAGCGCTCCAAAGGTTAAGGCAGTAGAGCGAAATTTCAAAATTTACAGAACGAATTTCGGTTGTGTAATTTTTCTGTAACTACGGTTCGATGAACTCTAGAACTTTTGCCTCGTATTCAAGTATCATCATTTTCAAAATTGGAAGTGCTTCTTTGGCGAAGCGATAAAGTATCCACCTAAATATAACATTTTTAACTGAACATTATTTTTATTGCCAATTTGAAAATTGGTACTGATTTGTACAGAATGTGGTCGTCTCATAAGAATAAGGTGATCAACTTTATGAAAAGTTGTTTTGAACTCGCAGTAAATTGCAAGTATCTGGTGGCCTCGATCCATGCTGGTAAATGAGAAATTTGGATAAATTAGTAAATTACTCAAGGTAGATTTGCCTTGATATGACGAACCTGTGATGTTGGTCTATTTTGGCGGCAAGCTGGGGATATAAATATTGTCATGGACAAGTCTTTTCAAGGGTTCAGGGATCGCCGAGAGAACGGATATTGGCCTACAGTTTTCCACTCTTTGACACGAATCACCCTTTTGGACTGGTATGATATAGGATAACTTTCATCAGGGAAAACCCCTTTCACTCAGACATTTATACAATAATATGGTAAGCAGCACGAACAGTGCGACTTTACGCTCGATTGCACTTCTTTTTTAGTAAGTTTAATGTTCTAAATGTGCGGAATCAAAGTCATGAACTAATTCAAGTTGGTGGGTGTCAATTGTGTCATTGATGGGGGAAGGTTCCGGTGTTGACTGGAATTCAAAAAACATGTTTCAGATTTCCTGAGGTACGATTTTAATGAGATATACATATATTACCGAAAACTTCAGACGTTTTGCAATGAACTTTCGATGTTGTACAAAAATAACCAACGGGTTTCACTAGTCAACTTTTTGTACGAAAGAAAATTCACGATGTTCAGAAAGACCTTCACATGTCATCCATTTGATTCAGACTTTATCTTTTTCCGTGATCACCTAATAAGTTTGGTTGTAAAGCATGTGGGAAATTTCTCATTTCGTCGTGCCAATACTTATCAATCACACTGTTTGTTATTACATAAAATCGATGTACTGCTTCTTCGGCTGATAAATTTGCGGTTTCAGAAATCCAATCTACACAATTAATGTCATCATTAATCTGAGCTTTCCTGAAATTGCGCCTACGCTCCCTGTTGTTTTTTTTCAAATTTTTGGTTGAATTATGGAAGATATATCGAATTCCAGGGCTGGGTTTTATCTTTCCTCTGAAAGGAGGGACTTTTGATGCATGTAACATTTGTTTCGCGGATGTAAAATATAAGGTGTGAGTATTTTTCGTTGTGGTTATGTAAACAATTATATTGGAGTAAATTCACCAATGACATTGTTTTAAGCAAAGTTCTGTAAACGGTAGACTTCGCATGATGTTGATTACTCCGATTTGATAGCTCGCAACAGTCGCAATCCTCATACTCTTTTGAGGAATGAAAAAGTACGAAACACAGCTGCCGTCTTGACAGGATTGACGGAATACTCAAACAAATTTACAAACAAACAAAATGCAAAGTGGTCGGGATAAAATAGGACTCGGTCAATAAATAAAATCAATTGGTGCGGCAATAACTTTTCATGTTATACAAATTATTTATCATCTGATAAGATATGCATCAATGTACTGAACCATTTTAAAGGGAGTCCTGGAGGTAGTAAAATAATAAAGAACTTTGAAGGTTTCAACGACATTACAACGACCAATACTCTAATTAGATGTAAATTAAGCCAAACTTTAATACACACAATGATTAGCATCCAACTTTCTCGTTCTCAGAAGCACAACTATTTAAGTCGGATATTTTAAAATTGCACAAGCATGGAAGGAATTTCTTACAACTTTAATTTAATACATAAATTAGCATTTATTAACTTTCCTCGGAAGTTTTGTAGGAATGTAATACTTCTTCCTCCGTGAAATAATAATGAGTAGAGTACTGATACTTCGCGTTTGCATAACTCGAATTTTTACAGGAATTTGTAATTTTTTCGTGGAGAACGCCAATTTTTGATTTTTCGTGCGAATTCCGATTTCTTTATTGAAATAAGAAAGTGATATTATAAGTTCAAAATATTTCTTTTTTATACTTTTGAAAAGCTTGAATAGCCGTAATATACATCACCATAACCTGTCACAACGTATAAAGTAAATTCCGCCAAAAAATAACTCGAATCCAGCTAAAAATAACCTTTTTTCAGGACCCCAATAATGAAACATTATGCTTTGAAATATATGAGTGTAGAAAATGTTTTATCTAAATATTTAAATTTATCTTTTGCTCATTACTCGTTACTTTTGTTGTAGTATGTTTAAAACATCGCATCCATTGTTAAATGGATGCGATGTTTTAATGTCACCTTGCACTTATGATAACGATATACTATAAAGAACTAAATGTTAAAAATGGATATTATCATTACAACAGATTAATACAGGTACCTACTGGTAGTCTTATGTTATGTTATTTTTGAAATTGTATAATTTTTTAAGTGAAAACTTCTTTAGCACCGTTATTTATTTATTTATTTATTTAACGTCCAGAGGGCTACATGCTTTGTATTATAATTTTAATTTGACTGATACTTTGAAACTCAAGAAGTAATAAAAATAAAATTACATTAGATAAAAGACAAACAACAAGTTATACAAACACTTAAATAAAAACCTATAAATACAGTTATTATACAGGTTTTCAAGATGTGTTTAGTAATAGTGTTGAAACAAATGTTTTAGATGATCCACAAAACTCGCCAAGTTGATATTGAATATGTCAACATCACCCAAGTACTGATTTCCCATGGTGTGAAGTCGTTGTATCGGAGAGCGGGCAATGTAGTTACGCTTATGGGTGCTGCTGTAGAATATTGTATTTTGTCGTGTTGTTACTGTGGGTTTGGATTTAGCCTGCGAAAAATGAGATATAATAATCGGTCTTCTCTTTGTGCGGTGCTTTGTAACCTTTCGGTCTCCTCTTTTTGTGGTGCTTTGTAACCTCCCCCCTCTTGTTTACTTTCGTTTTCTGAAAATTTCACTTCTGCCGCTTGTGATCTGCACACAATATTTTTTTTCTTAATTTCTTAAATAAAGATATTTTAGCCTTTGTAATTAGCGCTGCTTTTTATATATTAACCCTATTCAGGAGACCCTGAGGAAAAAAATTCCCTCAATGTCATTTTTGGGGATGCCGTGTCGAGGGGTCTTTTTAAAGAAAGGATGAAGAGGATGTTCCGGGATTAAAAATATGAGGGTCGGGTAAGAATTTAGGGAAGTGTCCAGGACGTGTGAATCCATCCCTCCCGCTGCAATGCAAGACGATGTATCGAGAAAGACCAGATGGAAGGTCAAAGCTTCTCCCTATCCGGCCCGCCACGCGTTTGCCGCCAAGAACTGAATACACCTGATGGGACGGGATGGGATGCCATGGATAATGCGATTACTATTAATAATCATTCAGATTATTAATAAAAAAACCTCCAGCAAATGTCAATACCGAAACGTGTCATTTGATGTACTTAAATAAATGTGGGCTTTGTTTCAAGGAGAAGAAATTCGCTTTGGAAATAATATTATAATGAAACGGAAAATGGTAGACAATATTATTCCATTTATCTCAAAAGAGTCTTGTTTATTTTCCATTGTTATTCTTCCGAGAAAATTGTTCAATTGTTTGTGTGCGGAATATTTTATAAGGGAAATGCTTATGGCAAAATGGTATTGTTCGAAGAATGGCGTTTAGGGATACGATTGAATTTAAATTTGGGTGTCGGCGTCGTTCACAAAACGTTATCACGATTTATTTTTGGGGTACTAAGCCTTGTTGTGCTTTCTCCATATTTTGCCTAAATAAACTCCGGCTACAGAAGTGAGTAACGTAACACGGTAAAAAATACCACCAAAATAAATCGCATTAATTATTTTGGCCGTGAAAATGTGAATTACACCACATTTGTAAGAGCTCAAAAATCTTTTCATTTAATTAAGTTACCCTGGTGGAGTGCTTACATAGCCCTAACAAAGGGGGACTTTTTACCCTAAGCAATATAACAAATAATAAATTTTATACGCGACATTCTCATCTCAAACATTATCGTCAAGAATTGCCTAAACATATAATGAAACGTGCACTCACTTGAAAGAATCGCCTTTCTGCAATAGTATAGGAAATATATCGACCGTCGAGTTGATAAGTCAGATATCTCCAAATTCTAAGTTTTTAGATAATGAGGAAAGCAGTATTCGATTGCTCTCCACGAATTAAATAATATATACATGGGTTTGTGTTTTACATATTAAATATTCCATAAAATAACATCGGGAGACATAATAGAACAGTACATTAGTATGTCATTTTGAAAATATCTATTAGTAACTTAACAACCTCAGTTTATTGTCAGTACCTGTAATAAGGGATCTCGGAGTAACCTTCGATACTAAACTGCCATTTACTAATCACATTGATATCATTACTAGTAAAGCAATGAAAATGCTGGGCTTCATTATAAGAATATCTAAAGATTTCAAAAATATCCATACATTTTAAAAACTATGTATAACTCTTGTTAGAAGTCATTTCGAATATATTTCCTCCATATGGAACCCTTTCTACAAAAACCATATAAATTCCATTGAAAGAATCCAACAAAAATTTCTAACATCAATAAATTTCAAATTAGGATTTCCCGCGGATGACATAAACGATGATCATCAGTTACAAAAAATGGGACTTTTATCGTTAAAAGATAGAAGAAAACTTAATTATCTTATTTTTCTATTTAACATAAACAATAACTGGTTTAACCCCCCCGAATTGGTCTCGTTAATAAACTATCGTGTACCCTGTAGACCAACTCGACTTCAAACACCTTTTCATTTTAAAACTTCTCGGACCATTGTAGAACAAAATTTAACAATAAATCGCTTGCATACTTTAGGCAATGAATACGCTAATATCGATCACGCCGATAATCTGGCCTCGTACAAAAGATACATGAAACAAAATTTGTCCGTTAGTACCACGTAAACGCAATACACCGTGTAAACATAATATGCCTACTAGTACTTGAACTCTAAAATTTGAAATCATAGGTACTATGTATCATATCGGTTGATATTTAAAACCCATCATACCTACCTATTAATTTTTTTTGCTCCTATGAGGATTTCTCACTTTTTATATTTTATATTTAAATCCCTGTACCCTTTAAAGATATCATATATTTCTACATTATACATTTTTTATTTTATTTCTCACTTTTAACTTTTTATTTTTACTTAATACTTTACAGTTCATACTATATATTTTATACTTTACACCTCATACTTTTATTTTATACCATATTTTTCACATTATATTTTTATTTTACCTTTTACTTAATACTTGTTACCTAACTTACATTTATATCTACTGTTATTCTTCATGTTGTTGTACTATTTATATGTTATGTCAATTATGTTAATGGCACATGTTGTGCCGTTTATGTGTAAATAAATAAATAAATAAATAGTGACCCAGATTTTTTTTATTTATGAAGTAATTTTTTCATAGATGATTTAATCTTAAGCGTTTAATATTTCGCCTCCCGTGTTCGTTCATCTAATAAATTATAGTTAATTTAAGCAAAACGTAGTTTGCTTAGTAGTTGAAATTTAGCTCTCCCACCGCAATAGTTATTATCTCTTCACAAGTGCGGTGCACAATAATAACTGCACGTTCATTGCACGTTTCTGGAACGAATTATTCCCACGTGTCCTATTCAACGTGAATCACTTTGAAATGAATAGTTGTTAACAAAATTTCTCCCTGATAGTATTATGTAATACATGCATGAGATGGTGTGTTCACAAGCAGACATTCTCAATAATTATTATTATCTAAAAAAAAATAGTAAATATTGTTTTTCTTGCAACGTAACATAACAAGTAAATTTCTTGTGGTGCCTAGAAATGCATATAATTTTATGTAGTTATTTAACATACGATTTTTTTTACAATAAAAAACAAAGTCCTTTAGTTTGTCGAGGGAATTCATGCTCAAATAATAAAGTCACAACAAGTAAGAAATAAAATATTGTAAAAAATATAACAAGAAAATAGTAAAAAGAAAATAATTAAGAAAAAACGCAGGATATGTAAATAAAAGTTATATTTTAATGATTCAAATAATGATTCAATTAAATCTGTAGAATATTTTTCTCCTGTTACATTTAATGAAATTGAAAAATATATTGATAATCTTAAACCATCCAACTCTAAGGGAAATGATGGATTATCTTGTGATATGTTAAAAAAATAAAACAACATGTCCTAACTCCATTGCAACATATTTTTAATTTATGCCTCAAAAATGGTCATTTTTCCGAGCAATTTAAAATCTCCACTATAATACCTATTCATAAATCTGGAGATATGAATAAATTAGACAATTATAGACCAATATCTCTTGTTTCAAACCTCTCGAAAATATTCGAAAAATGCATCAAGTTTAGAGTCATTGAACACTTAGAAAAATATAAAATTCTATCGAAAAACCAATACGGCTTTCGTAAAGACCTAAGCACCGAGGATGCGATTTATGAATTGACAAAAAAGATATACTCATCTATCGATAAAAAAAAAAATGTCTTGCCATATTCCTAGATTTAAGAAAAGCTTTCGACACCGTAAATCATAATTTACTAATTACAAAAATAAATCAACTAGGCTTCAAAAAAGACACACTAAAACAACTCTCTAACTATCTTACAGACAGAACACAAAAAACAAAAATTGGGAATAACTTTAGTTCAAAGTCAAAGACAAAAAATGGAGTTCCACAGGGTACTGTGCTTGGTCCGATTTAATTCTTAATTTATATTAATGATTTATGTAATTTTGTAATCTCTGGTAAAATTGTTTCTTACGCAGACGACACGGCAATAATAGTGGATGGTAATCATTGGAAAGAAACTTTTTCGAAAGCAACTGATTGTATTTCACTGGTTTCAACATGGCTAAAAAACAACAAACTCGTTTTAAACTATAGCAAAACATTTTACTTACCTTTTTATAAAACCATTAAAAATAAACCTACAGACAACCTTAAAATTAGAATCCATAATACTAGTTGCAATCAAGAAATGTGCTTCATGTGCAACAAACTCACTAAAGTCGAAAATATAAAATATTTAGGAGTATCAATAGATATAAATCTTAATTGGAAATCACGTATTAATCAAATCACTTCTAAATTAAGATATCTGACCTACATATTTTATAGACTTAAGGAAGTACTAAACATTGAAAAATTGAAAATGGTCTACTTTTCCCTGGTGCAATCATCAATCACTTATGGCATTATAGGATGGGGTGGTGCACTTGATACATTTATTAAGCCTCTACAAATAATTCAAAAACACATAATTAAAGTCATACATAGCAAAAATAAAACATTCTCGACCAACTTATTATACAAAGAAACTAAAATATTTAATATACGTAAATTATTTATATTACAAACTTTGAAATATGTATTTAAAAACAAAAATTATTTCGAAATAAATGAAAACAGAATGAGCAAAAGAATAAATAATATATTTTACACGCCACAAACCAATACTAAATTATTGCAGACACATAGCAGTTTCATTGGTCCTCGTTCATTTAACCTTCTACCACTACAAACTCAAATGATAAATAAAATGATAAAATATGTAAAAGAGGTAAAATTATGGTTGAATAATGTAGATATTGAAACGTTTTTTCTATAAATTTATCCATCCTTCTACAACTCACTTTCTGTAACTTTCTAAACTTTAGTACAATATGTTTTCTGTTTTTTTTTTAAATAACTAAAAAAAAAATTTTAAAAATTAAAAATCAGTATGTTTTTTCCATATTTTTATTTTATTTTTATAATAGCTGAAAAAAAAACCTTTTTCACTTATTCTACCAATGTAATACTAACTTTTTATACTAACTTTATATTTTATATGTTTTTTAAGTCTATTTTATATATTGGGTACTTGGAAATATAGTATTTTGTTTTAATATTACCCACACAGGCAGTGCCTTAGTGGGTTTTCATTTCTTGTTCATACTATTTGTTATTATATGTTATGTTATTATATGTATACTATGTGCTATTATACATTATATGTACAAAGAAATGAGAATGAATAAAGTTAAAAAAAAAAAAAAAAACTTTGTGTACACCACTATTTAACTAACAATATCAACATGTTTCGAAAACTATGTTTTCTTCGTCAGGATAAGTTAATTAACGATCTCTAACGATCCATCGTCTTGCACCTCAGCGGGTGGGATGGATTTAAATGTCCGTCATTCCTGGACACACCTTGGCAATTTGTGATTTCTTACATGTGTTAAACGAAAATTAAAGTAAGTAAGTGTACAACGAATTTAATAAAAATATATTATTTTCATGTTTACTAATCAAATCTTAATCAATGTCAATTGAAACATTGATTTTTTATTCCTTCTCAATAAATGCTAACATATAAAAAATGTAATCGTGTCGAAAACTATGTTTTCTTCGTCAGGATAAGTTAATTAAACATAGTTTTCGAAACATGTTGATATTGTTAATTAAATAGTGGTGTACACAAAGTTATTTGTTTTCATTAATAATGACGCCACAAAGTGAATTTGCGAATTTTGAAGAAAAAAAAAATTACATTTTTTATATGTTAGCATTCATTGAGAAGGAATAAAAAATCAATGTTTCAATTGACATTGATTAAGATTTGATTAGTAAACATGAAAATAATATATTTTTATTAAATTCCTTGTACACTTACTTACTTCAATTTTCGTTTAACACATGTAAGAAATTACAAATTGCCAAGGTGTGTCCAGGAATGACGGACATTTAAATCCATCCCACCCGCTGAGGTGCAAGACGATGGATCGTTAGAGACCAGCTGAAAAGATCAAACGGTCTCCCCAAACCGGACCCTCCCGATTCGACTCGCCACGCAGCTGGTGAGCAGGCGTGTCCGCCGACAAGACTTAAACACGCCTCACCCAAGGTGAAGGAGATGCAAGCTGAGAAAATGGTTACGTGAAAAAGATTCATCTTTAACTTTTTTTTCTAATTCAAATTTTATTTACACATTGCAAATATTTTACTTCCACGATTTAAAAAAATAATGTAATATGATATGTACAGATTCTAATTTAATTTGATTTACTGTGAATACCTTTAATGCCTTTTACATTCTAGTTTCTAAGCAAATTTATGTTTTGAAAGGTCTCAGCGGAAATTCATTCTTTGTGTAGGTATTCTATTGTGTTTTATAAAAGTTTTCTTTGTAAGAGTTCAAAAGATTATTAGATTTCTTAAAAGCCCCAAACTTTGCCTAAATAATTTAAATAAAGGTTATTTGTACGAATTCATTTGATATTAATTTATTCCCCGCGTTTGCAATTTGTGTTTGTTCATTAGTTAACTAAATTAAACTTAAATAAATTACCTGCTTCCTTTTCTTCAAGATTTTTCAATATCCACGTTAGTTGTATTAATACCCGAAACTTTAAAAGTTTTTTTATTGGCGGATTTCATAACGGCCCTTACGCAGTTGTCAGCAGACTGATTACCATTACGGATTACTATCAGAATTTCCGAGAGAAGACGTCTAGTTAGTTGATAAGCTAGGTTAACTAGTTAAAGAAAATAACTAAGTACGTGAGTAGAGCAATGACAAATTTGTAAGACAAAAATTTAATTAAGGAATACAATCAAGTCAGAGCTTGGACAAGATTTCATTAAGGTACGATAATGGTGTGTTTTTAAGAGGAGCGACAGGACGGTCTTTTTAATACAAAACTTAAATTGGATTTGAGGCCAGAAAACTCAACTAAAATAAATAATTTTAATTTTATTTATTGTTTTAATTTGTTTGATTTACTTGGGTTTTGAAACACGTTGATAATTTTGATTAAATAGTGGTGTTTTACAAAGTGATTTGTTATTCTTTTATTCAAAAATTATAAAAAATATCTATACAGTAATGTTGGCCTCACTAGGTGGCTTACCCGTGCTGAGGCCCCCCATCTAGTACGGATATGAGCTACTTTATTTGTTTGTATTTTAAATTGTAAAATTTAGGCCATTAAAGAATTCAATTTTTCATGATTTTGAAGGCGGGATTCAAGGCGAATTCCAATTTGGGAGGCGGGAATGGGTACCGCCGCCCCTGGAACCTTTATTGGATAACCAACACCTCTGCCGTAGGTCACCCCAAGTGGTTCGCTTTGTTTGGTGATTTAGCAGGGTTGTCCGGGTTCATGGGGTGAGGTTTGTCTGGGTCTTGGAGGCGGATGACCAGAACACACTGAACCCTAGATTCCTACCCACCCCTTAAACCCTTTTCCTTCCCAGAACTCTCCTTCCTTTCCTTAAAAACCCTCCACACAGCATACCCAAAGATGACATAGGCCCTGAGGGAAATTATGTTGCTCAGGGCCTCCTGTGTGGAGCTCATGTAATAAAAAAAGTAACTTTAGCAATTATTTGTGAGTTAAGATAAAATTCACATATATCGGTAGTTCGGGAAGTGGATGAAAATTGAACTGAAAGATTCCATTACACTCAGATGTACATTAAATTGTACGATTTGATATTTTTAATTTTTAATTATATAATATTGACATCTTACGTGTATTATTATTATTATTAAGAATTGACACTATATAATGAATTCAAGAAGGAAGGAGGTAGCAACCGGGTACTTAAAACATAATAATTGCTTTTTAACTTGCTAAACAAAAAGGTATAACAAAAAAGTGAATATATTTTTAATCGAATTATTGATTCTCCCCCCCCATAAGCAAAAAAAAATTACGGGGGGGCTCTAGAAAAAGTGGGCGGTAGGCAAAATAAGGTTGAGAGCCTATGGTCTATCAGAATGTGTTCAGTTTGGGACAATAGGATAAGCTTACTTTTTTGAGCTTTAGATGCCTCTCGTATACATTTTATATTCCTTATTTTGTTTCCACTTAGATAATATGACTATTCATGATTATGCCTGGTGGCAGCCATGTATTTCTAAACTTCAGCTCACCAAAGTTTCGTTTGAACTTAAATGATAATAAAAACAGTGGATTGTTTTGGACGTGCTACAATAATATCCTACACGTGTTGTTATTTGCTCAAAGTTAACTTAGGAATTTGAAATTTGGACCGGCTATTTACAGGGAAAACCTTACCGCAGCGTAACTCTTACCGCTATTTGCCCCCTCGTGCGAGTTTATTGGCATTAATCACTCGGACCCATAAGCTTGTAACATTACTATTAACATACGTATGACGTATGAGGCAATGTAACATTGCCAGACATACGTATGACGTATGAGGCAATGTAACATTACTAGACATACGTATGACTTATAAGGCAATGTAAAATTACATTAGCCATTAACGTAATTTTACATTACATTAATGTAAAATTAAAATTACGTTAATGGCAAATGGCATTTAATAACTTTACTAGACATATGACGTATGAGGCAATAAAACATTACTAGACAAAAGTATGATGTACAAGGCAATGTAACATTACTAGACGTACGTATGACATATGAGTACGTATGACATTTGACCGGGCAATGGTTGAGTAGGCATCGCGTTTGGGTCCCACTTGGGCGTCCCGTGTTCGATTCCTCGGCTGGCTAAGTCCTCCATCACAACACAAGCAACATTTTCGGCTTTCTGTGGTGGTAGGAGGAGATTTTCAAACATTGTTGGGTTATTCGTAACCCAACAATGTTTGAAAAAAATGAGGCAATGAAACATTACTAGACATACGTAGGACTTATGAGGCAATGTAACATTACTAGACATATGACGTATGAGACAAAGTAACATTACTAGACATACGTATGACTTATGAGGCAATGTAAAATTACCAGACATATGTGTGACGCATGAGGCAATGTAACATTACTAGACATGCGTATGACGTATGAGGCAATGTAACATTACTAGACATCAGGGGCGTGCACTCCATATAGGCACAAAAGCACTGCCTACCCTACTGTATTTGTAAAACATAAGCATGTAAATAATATTATAATTTATTAAATTATTGCTAAAAATACATACACACTTTCAAGAAGCTGAGCAACCGAAACAACGCGAGCGCCACATAAAACGGCCTACAAACATGGCATGAACTACTCGTAACTAGAAACTTAACGCGCGCCATCCGACTGCCTCACTAAAATGTGGCCTAAGCAGGAATTATTTCTGCGTAGAGCTAACTTCATACAAGATATAATATCAATGTTTACGAAATGCACAGAGCATAGAGTAGAAATGTCGTTTTGAATTTGCTTCTATGAGTTAGTATTAGGCAGTGCTTTCTGGAACAAAATTACCAAATGGCAATCAGTGATGACAATCAGTTGTTAACTATTTCTATCAAATAGTTGTCTTTCATAAATGCGAATTGTGTCTTCAAAAACGTTTGTCGCACTTTAATTGCGAATTATCTTATAAAATATGGAAATTTTAACCTGTGAAACTTGTTGTAGTGAAGGAAATAATGTGTGTTTAAGTAACTTAAAAACCAATGGTTTTCTCGGTTATCTAATATTAATATATTCATATTATGAATATATTCATAGATTTTCCTACTGCCTACCAAGATCAAAAACTCGCACGCCACTGCTAGACATACGTATGATGTTCGAGGCAATGTAACTTTACTAAACATTCGCATGACCTATTAAGAAATGTAACATTACTAGACATACGTTTGACGTACGAGGCGATGTAACATTACTAGACACACGAATGATGCTTGAGGAAATGTAACATTACTGGACATATGTATGACTTATGAGGCAATGTAAAATTACTAGATATACGTATGCCGTATGAGGCAATGTCATTACTAGACATACGTATGATATATGAGGAAACGTAACATTACAAGACATACGTGTGACTTATGAGGCAATGTAACATTACTAGACATGAGTATAACGTATGAGGCAATGCAATATTACTAGACATATGTATGAATTATGAGGCAACAAAACCTTACTAGACATACGTATGAGTCAATGTACTAGACATAAGTATGACGTATGAGGCAATGTAAAATTACTAGACATACGTATGACGCATGATGTACGAGGCAAAGTAACATTAGTAGACATACGTATGACGTATGAAACGTACCTGAGTTATTAATAAAAATTATCAACACTTTGTGTATGCATATATACTTACCTAATAACACTTTTACCTAACCATTACAAGAGATGGGAGAATACATTCAATTTAAGAGGCGAGAACAGGTACCGCCGCCCCGGGAACTATTTATTGGATAACCAACACTTCTGCCATCATCATTCGCATTGTTTGGTGACTTAGCAGGGGTGCCCGGGTTCATGGGGTGACGTTTGTCCAGGTCTTGGTGGCAAATGCGTCTGCCCACCTGGTGCGTGGCGGGCCGGATCGAGAAACTGGTTAAGGGAGGCCTTTTGACCTTTCCAGTCGGACTCTCTTGATCCATCGCCTTTGGAGGAAGGGATTCGCAGTTGGAGGGATGGATTCGTACGACCGTCACTCCCAGACCCCCAGATTCCAACCCACCCCTCATCCCAATCCTTCCCTTCCTTAAAAAGACCCTCCTCACAGCATCCCTTAAGATGACCTGTACGGATCTAATGTAAAAAAAAGATGGTCCTATAAACTACTAAAATTAACATAATACCTTATTTCCCCGATTTGTGCCGAGTTTTAAAGCCCTAACTAACCATGAAAATCAAATCACTATCCCAAAGGTAAGTAACGTATCCAATTTATTCTTGCATACTAATGCAATATCAAAGACAATGAAGTTATTTCATAGCTAATTGATTAATATCTTAGAACATCACCTTTGTGACAAAGTCATTTTCCCTTGCATGATTCCTCGCGACTAACTAGAAACCAAAATATTATTTCATCCGTGAAATTGCATCAAGTAGATCTTCTTATTTAGGGTTCTATTAATTTCTTATGTATAAATTAACGCATTCAAGATGAAGTACTACGAATTGATGCATAATCATGTGTTTTTGGTTTGAAAATTTGATGGCTTAGAAGTATTTTAGATGCTTTAATTAGAAACTGCGAGTAAAATACATCTTGGCCTTTGAAATGATAGTGTTTTTTGTTGATAAGTCTTTTTATGAGCGCAGAAAAAAATAAAGTATCAGGCCTGTATAAACAGCTTTAAAGTTCGAAATCTGCTTCCGAACCCATTTTCGGTTATGGTTATTTTTAATGTGGAAAGTTAAGTTCTTTAGAAAACGATCGCGACGATTTTTTCTTTTGTGTTTCGGCTAGAGGTTTTTTACATATACTGCAAAATGATATCTTCTAATAATGGCAATAAATTTGCAAAGAAAATGCTCACGGGAAATAGAGGTGGGATGATTTCTCTGCAATTTATTACACTGAAAGTTGAGGTGACTTCTCTGCTTATTGTTAAGTACGTTTTTTTTTAAATTATTTCACTACGAATATAAATAGTTTCAAAAGGAATCTTGCGATGCGTGACCTTGATCTTGAGACCGTCGTCACGGCGGTTGATGATCAAAAGTGTTGAGGGGACAAGTGGGGAGAGGGGAAGATAAAAATTCATTGCCATAGAATAAATATTTATTCCCAAAATCTTGCATAAATCAAAGCAGGCGGCAGGACGTATTGCGTAGTCATAAACAGGAATATAAACGCTAGAAATATTTCGATTCTCGTGCCTTGAAAATTTAAAATCGAGCGTCTAATTTGCACGAGGCAAGTAAGCGGAAAAAGTGGTTTTATTTATTTTGTGCATAATTTTACAAGAATGAAAAAAGTTATATCATACAAAAGCTCAAAAATAGTCTTAGCCATCAAGGAGTATTTTTTAAAAATTGTTTTTAATATTATTTCATAGTTAAGTCATGCAAAAACTTTTTTTTAGTGGTTTACGCTTATATTTTTTGTAATGTAACTAATAATCTTATTGTAATTCCAATACATAGGAAAGCTAGTAAAAGCTTCAATTTATGCGTAGCATATTTTTGATGTTCATAATGTAAATCGATTCGTCGTAAAGATTAATCTAAAAAGTATCTTAATAGGATTTCACGTATAATTACATCTTAAACGAGAATTTAAACCTCCTCAGAGTGTTATTGTTAGCTGCCCGTTTCCAAATGGTACGCGACGTAGTGCATCGCCTTAATGTTTTATTAAATAAGTTATGCATCATTGTATAAGCCATTTCAGTAAGAGTCTATCCTCAGATATATTGTTTTTTTTTTCATCATCAGTAATTATTAGGTAGGTACTAATTGTGACAAAATACCTAATTTATAAACAAGTAGTAGGCGATACCATCCCAACCCTAAAAACGTAACAAGAAATTTAACCTGGATAAATGGCAGGTCAAATACAGGCGGGAAAGGTCATCACGAACCTTTCGCTAACGCAAATTAACGGGATGAATACAATATAAGAGAATTTGAGCTTCCAAGGGTGAATACTGACCCTTTCTTTGGATTTGGTGTAGGATGAATATAAGTACTACAGCATCATCACGAATAAATATATTACATTATCAGGTTACTCGGTACATTTATGTTTGTATATCTATGTACGAACCATTTCGCAATACCAATAAGATCATTTCATACAGACATCGAATAGTATTAATAGGCTTGCGTCTGCGTGGTTGAATTTCAGAACCTGGCTTCGAGTGCATGTCTGACGCCACGCCATACGCGCCGCGCCACAAATAACATCTGTGTACGTGGAATTTCAAACAAAGCTGCCGTTGGTTTCGAATTCAAGAATTCGTCACAAGATGTCGCCACTTCCGTCAGCAGGTCGGATGGGGACGTGTCCGCCCTAGGTTTAACTGCTACGAATTTGTGAATATGTAGTATCTCTCCGGATATGGAAAGATTAACGGTAATACATGTATCAAACGGCTATATATATTACATATGACGTCAGTGCCTGTCGCGGTTACTCTGTTCCAATGACTAGCTACACTGTATAACAGTGGATCCAAGGAACGGGCTATTTTTGGAACCAGTTCCTATTGGATTTATAAAATGGTGACTATGACCACTGATTTGTTGATGTCTTAAAAAAAGTAAAGCATTTCTTTCTCGATGCATTCTGTGATTCCATCACTCACGCAACTGTTCATTTTCGAGCAAAGCTTCACGTCCTAATACCGTTGATCTGTCATGCTGCACGAGCGAGAAATATCTCGCCCGAAATGTTTACTGTGGGACATCGCGTGCACACTGCACGCTAGACCATAGTCTGGTTACCGTGTCGGCAACGGTTATAGCTCGTATGTAAGCGGCTTTACTGAACAATTTATTGTTCCGACCCCTAAACTTGTTTACACAACAATATAACAATAGCAGTAAAGTACAATAAGCTTGTTTTCAAGCTAACGCGTGTGTTCCCACAGAAACCGTTATACCTCCGTTTTTGTTCTAGTTAAAACCCTTAAACAAAAAGAAAAATATCTATAATAAAACACGCTACATATTTCTATTCAAAGTTGTCCATAGATATAGGTAAAAAATGCTTATTTTGTAGAAACAGTTTTCACCCGCCAAATCGCATACGCGCCGTTAGACATTGTTAATTTTTTTATTAAATATTTTTTAATGAAGTAATAAAAAAATGAGGTGACAAAATTGTTAACTATACATGTACGATCAAATAAGTGTTTTTTTTACGTAATTCATGATTTTAGTACCGTTTTCACATAAAACCTTCAAGTGGGTCACTATTACAATTTTTTTTATATTTGCTTTCCAAATTTGAATATTTACAAATGTAAATATTTATTTGCAATAATACAATTTGTATTATTGTAAAAATAGAATGTAACAATAATACAATACAATCATTTTCTCATAAACTTTCAAAAACAGTTTTCAGAACGGCTATGTACAGAAATACTTAATTTTTTGAGCATTAATTGCGAAGCGGAAATAACACAATTTTTTTATAAATCTGACAGTAAAAAACTTGCACAAAAGGTGATAGACCGGAGCGGTTAATAAAACAAAACTAAGACATCAAAATGCAGGATGTAACAGCACGCACCTAGAGGATTTAACCCTGCGATTCCTGAGCGTATTTGAAGTACAAAAATGAGATAATTTTGCTCTCCAATGACATTTGTTTTCTATTAATATCAAAAAAATATATTTTTCAACCACCCGTCGTTGCTGATTACACTCCTATACGTCGCGACGGGATCACGTGTTACGCACGCAGTTTCGTGTTACCGTGCTGCTGGAACGTGACGGAGTGCTTATCACGTGACCCGATTGCGTTGCGACGTATGATGGAATTATAGTTTCAGTGTTTTTAATTTAAAAACGAAAATATATCATCGGAGAGCAAAACGACGTCTATATTTTTTATTGAATCGCTGATTAAAAATCTTCAGGTAACGCTAGTACACCCTGCATACATAAATACATGAAAACCAAAATCGTTGCCAACTTAAGCACCAACCCATTAAATTATAAAATTTCTAAGAAGTCGGCGACAATATAAACTGTTTCCGTTTTAACTCAACTAAGAAACTTTAACTCTGACAGCTTCCGAGGACGGGAATCAATATTCAAGGCAAAAGGAAACACGTTTTAGGAGTTTCCCTTAGAACCCTTTCCAAAAGTCGTCCCTGACAGGTTTTATAGTCATACTTAGTAACAATCAACTGTATTTTAAGATGTTTTAACGAGTTTTGAACTTTTTGTGGGTGAAGGCTATTTAAGAAATTAGCGACTTTCTGAGGATGTTCAACATTAATTTGTACATGGTTTATATTTTCTCGAGGGAGACCTGAAGATCTACATCAATGCCTGTTCGGTTAGAAAATTATTCTCCAGAAATATTTTATCTTCCGACTGTTAAAGTGGCGGAAGCACTCGGATTTATTTTGAATATTAATTTGATCCTTTCCAAGAATTTTTCTGAGGAATAATAATTATTATAATGTAAGAGTGTAAACATTTTCGGAGAAGATGCTTGTTCTATTTTTACCCTCCGTGGCAGAACTTACGTAGATATACTTTCCGCGGTTTCCACAGGTTTTGTGTGATAATATTTATAAAAGCCTTCATACATATAATTTTTGCCATTAAAATGTTATATGAGTTTTTCATTATTATATCAAGCGCTAGCTATTTCTTACAAACAAATACATATTTTTTACTAAAGATGAAGCCTTACGAAATAATTAAGAATGCAAAAATACAAAATCACTAGTTTTTGGTTAGAAAATTTGATCGCTTAGAAATATTATAGATACTTCAATTAAATCAAACACATTGGAAATTAAAATTAAATAAAAAAAATTAAAATTAAATCAAACACATTGGAATTGAAAAAAATTAAAATTAAATCAAACACATTGGCCTTGGAAATAATCGAGTATTTAAAAAAAAAGTCTTTTTTAAGTCTGGAAAAAATTAAGGATCAGGCCTATAAAAATACTTTCAAGTTCCAAAATCTCCTCCTAATGAATCCATGTTCGAATAAAATTTCATTATTTAATGTGGCAAATTAAGTTCTTTACAAAAAATCGGAAAACATTTTAATATTTTTGCTATTTTTAGTAGTTAAAATGGGCGGCCCTCAAGGTATCAGGAATTGATAATTAAACCTTATGCCGTCCGCATAACGATTTTGTGCAATTTGTATCAGTTCCGCCCCGTCTGCGGTGGCGAATAGTCATCCTTAGACTTTGTATCGCTTGGTTCCGTGAAATCAATTTTAAATTTACTTGTTATTATAATAAACAATGCGTAAGAAAGGAGTTAATGTTTTTAAAGGCCTTTACAAAATTAACTTGTAAAAACAACACTCACATACTTTTCCAACCTTCCAAATGCTTCTTCTCAAGTATTTTTAAATCCCTCCAAAAAAGAGGCGGGGATTCGGATTTCGATTTTACCAGGATTAGTGGATCACTTTAATGCTTTTGACTTATTACTTTTTAACTTTTTACTTTTCACTTTTACTGTTACATTCTTTATTCTTCTTCGTGTGCCCTATCAGGTCCCCCCGACGCGCGACGTTTGCGATCATTCTGGAAAATGTCCCTCTACATTGTGCTGCCCGGAACATTCTTTAAGTTGTTGTATATTACTTTAATTATGTTAACACCACATATTGCGCCGTGTACATGGAAATAAATAAATATTGCAAAAAAATTATTTGGAAAAACGCTTGAGCGGGAAGCTCCCGATTCCGAGAGATTTATTCAATTTTTTTCCCAGATAGTTTTGTTGGGAACTTATGTGTTGATCGTTTTACAACCACTGTTTACTAATAAAAAAAAATAATTCGGTAAAAAATGTTTTTCAAGCTGAGTTTGGAAATCCCCTGTTTGGACAAAATCCATTTTATTTTAGTTTTCCAACGAGAAAACGTGACATATTTTTAAAAATTAGTTCCAGACAGTCAGGCCCTAAAATATTTTCCAACAGAGCCTATGTCATCGATGATATGAAGTGTGGTTAGAAATCTGGGAGTGACTGTATTCAGGAGTGACGGACGTATGAATCCATCCCTCCCACTGTGGTGCAAGGCGATGAGTCGAGAAATTCCGGCTGGAGAGGTCAAAAGGCCTTCCTCAGCTAGTATCTCCTGGTCAGGAATGCAACGCAGTGGGCGGGCAGACGCATTCGCCGCCAAGACCTGGAAAAGACTCAATCCATAAACCCTAGCATCCTTGCTAGCAAATGTAGCGAATCAATTGGGGTAATCTATGGCAGAGGTTTTTGTTATCCAATAAATCCCTCACAAATAGAAATGTGTATATATTTGATGTCTTAGTTTTGTCATATTAAATGCGATTTATTGAATTATTTGTCAATTTCTTATTAGATTGTGTCTATTGGCTGCCGAATTTGGTCTAGTTAAAAAAAAATCATTAAGTAGCAGTTAAAAACCCGCTCCGCAGGTTTTTGCTGCTAGGCTCTGCGGGTGGCTTTTAGTTCGGCTTCGCTCAGTTAGTGTTGGTGACCATTTTATATATCCAATAGGAACTGGTTCCACATAGCCCGTTACTCGGATCCACTGTCATCCAGTGCAGTTAGTCACCGGGACAAAGTAACCGAGACAGACAGTGCCGTCATTTGTAATATATAGCCGCTTGATACAACAATGTATTACCCTCAATCTTTCCATTTCCAGAGAGATACTACATATTCAAAAATTCGTAGCAGTTACATCTAGGAGAGACACGTCCCCAACCGACGTGCTGACGGAAGTGTCGACATCTTGCGACGAATTCTTGAATTCGTCGCAAGATGTCGACACTTGACGTACACAGATGTTATTTGTGGCGCGGCGTGGCGTCAGACATGCACTCGAAGCCGGGTTCTGAAATTCAACCACGCAGACGCAAGCCTATTAACACTATGCGATTTCCGACAAGAGCGCCATCGGAAATGTCAAAATATGCTCTTCTAGATGGTAGGGACATCTTTCCACGTTCATCCTGTGATTAATACAATAGATCTGCACCATTTCTTACGACGAAGTCGAGAAACATTTTCGAATCACGAAACTACTCAATAGGAGGCTTGTCGCTGATCAGATGCTCTTGTACAAAATTATTAACTCAAAAGTTGACTGCCCGGATTTGCTAAACAAAATAAATTTCCACACGTCCATTCGACATAGTAGACAAAATACCCTTTTCTATATTGATAGATGCAACACCAATTCCAATCAAAATGAATTTATGCAAAGGACATGTAACTACTATAACAATAAGTTTGCAAATATAGACACACGTGCTGACGTATTTACTGCTAGTTACTGTCGCTACAGAACTTCATTGTATAACATTCTAGGTGCGAATAACACATGAATTAATTGTATCTAATATTTTTATGTTACTTGCGTGGCAACTTTCCCTTATCCCTCTCCTCCCCTTACCCTTCCCAACCCAAATCCCTATTTTGCAGTCTATAAAAGTTATAATCACACTTATTTTATTGTTGTGTATTGGTTTATCATTAGTTGAATTCAGATTTGTACTATTATTATTTTTTTTTACTTGCTGCTTAGTTCTGTTTTTCTTTCATTTTTCTTAAATATTCTAGTTTACATTCAGTTAGTCTTGTTTCTAAATACCTATCTGTGAACATTAATAATTGGTCTTTTTTTATCATCCTCTTATGTTTATTGTATTACTAAGACTGTTAATGTTCCTTAAATACATAGATAAATTTCCATTCTCGAAAGTTAAGTAATCAACTCTTTAAAATTGGTAAACATTGCAATTTACTTGAACTAATTAAGAAGAGTAATTAGAACAAAACATAAGAAAGGCGTATTGTTACCATTGCTCTACTGAGCTCTGTATTAATTTTATTCAATTAAATGTTGGATGATTAATTACAATGTTTCTTACTACAGATGACGCAAAGATATTATTCGAACTCTCACTTTGCGTATCTACAATACTTCAGGTTGTGTTTTCAGTAACCTCTAGAAAATATCTGGCCGTCGCATGATAGATTGTAGTAAAATATGAGATCTTTCCGCATTAATTAAAAGTTTCCGAGGCAATCGTAAGTTGTGAGTATGTTTTATGTTAAAAGTTTAATTCATTTTAGTCCGGCTGTTGCGCTAGACCAACTTACATATCAGTTATTTTAGATTCCATGCTGCTTCCACACGCTCGCCAAGGCTCGGCAAGCGTGCACTAGCGGTGGACATTTTTGTTCTTTTGAACGAAAACGAACGGTTTTTTTTCTTATAAAATGCCAACTGTTTTTTAAACTATTGAAAAAAAACGGGCTGTTTTGAGGCAAGTTCTCGCTTGCCGAGGCTTGGCAAGTTTGTTGATGCCTCATTGAGTTCCCTATTGAACCAAAAATTTTGTTTTAATTACTCAGATGAAGATTTCATTTTTCTATTATGTGAATATCGCTCAAAAGTCTCGACTGCTCTCAATCTTATGGAGCCAGTGAGACTTTGGCATCCCCACAAGAGGTATTTTGTGAGACTGACAGTTGTGGTGAGTGGACTGATATGAGGAAGATGAAAATTGGAAGTACGTGGCTGTTCAAATCCGGCTATCCAATAACGACCATTTTTTTAACATTAGCTCCACGCAGGAAATCTTAAGGAAAATCCTCAGCGTTTTTGTCAAGAGGATGCTGCGTGAACGGTCTTTTGAGGAAAGGAAGGAGAGGAATCTAGATACGAGGGGTGGTTGGGAATCTAAAGTCCGTGTGACCAGGAATGGCGGAAGATTGAATCCATTCCTCGCATTCCGGTGTAAGGCTATGCACGATATTCCGAGAGGGTCCTGCTAGAGAGTTCAAAGTCTCCCTCAACAATTCTATACCGATCCGGCCTGCAACGCAGGTTTGGTTGGCAGGGCATCCGCCGCCAATACCCGGATAAACCTCACCCCATGAATCCGGGCACCCCTGCAAAGCACCAAACGTAGTCAACCACTCGGGGTGACCTATGACGGAGTTATCCAATAAATCATGACACACACCCGCCTTCCAAATCGTCAATTAATTGTCAATCGACTAAAGTCAATTCAAGCAACGTTTTAATTCTGAAATGCGGCCTTCCACCAGAGTATCTTCCACTCTGAACGGAATTTAGATTGGCATTTTCAAAGAAAAAAATCATTTTAATAACCAAATGATTTTCGAATTAATCTATTGGAGAATAACCCATCTCTTCAGAAGACGACAAAAACGTAATACCTAAGTAATAGTTCCTTTCAATGGCGGCAAATTGAATTTATTTATTACTTTGTGGCCGTTTTTCGCGGTTTCTAATTTATAATTAGATCAATATTGATAATAAAAATATATAAAAATGTCATAAAAAATAGATTCTACTCGTATATGCACAGTTTACGGAAGTAACGTTGGACCATTTGGAAGTCAACATTCGCCGTGTTGTTGCCGATATATGGCCCCAGTTGCTCGATAAAGTTGGCGAAAATTGGACTTCACGATTGCGCTTCATTCGAGCCAGCCGTGGCGCTCATATGCCCAAAATCGTATTTAAACAATAATGGCATAAATTTATCTATTAAATAAAGCCAATATCATAGACATTAATATTATTTTAATGCGTTTTTTTTTCATTTTGCATTTGTAAACCTCTAAAAAACCACCCTTTACATTGTGTTGAACTGGTTTACGTTTCTGAGATACAATCATAATTAATAAGTGATCGGGGGCTACCTTGGCAAAGAGACCTCAGAGCAGAGACTATGTTAGCCTGAGGCAGTCCTGCACAAACTTTCCTTATAAGCGTATCAGGCAATTCAATATATTAATAGTTTTTTTTTGTATGCAATACGCAGCGAACGGAAGTGTTTTAAATAATTCGCGTATCCAATATGATTATAAAAAAATAAGGTTACTTCAGCATCGTTGTGTTAGTTCTACGTACGTAGTATAAATGTATCAAACCACACATTCTGAGCTGTAGTGTATGAAAGGAAACTCACGCCGCTAGGGGCGCCAGTGTAGCATGCTGCCGTAAGAATGTATAGAAAATCAGATGTTGGAGAATAATGCAGGATATTCACTCAAAATGTATGTTACCATGGAAACGTAACATCTACGTGTTGCCAGGGTTTACAGGTATTTGCTGGAATTGTGATATTAGATATTGAGCACTGTTTAATGAGCGTTTAGCTTTACTCGATTTGGGACGCGTAATTTTGAATATAGGCAGGCACTGCTTTGTTCACGAGATATCGATATATGAAATTGATATTAGTATCACTAATTTGTCTGTAATTTGTAATGAAATCGATGAAAGCAAATATTGTAAATGATATCCAATCAAAAATAATTGATACGAATTACTCCGTTTGTCGGTATTTCGCTAAAAAAATATCAAAATTTACCAGATACGTGGACTACCAGGACAAAGAAGTATTGGAAACGTTGTCAAACAGTTCAATATTTTTTTTAGAATGTCAAACTCGGGAATTAGCGTACAGCTTTCTGGTTAATATTTGTGGGATATTTGGTCGTGAAACTGAACACTGGTCGACCCACACCCCACCCTGTCCACTTGTTTGACAAATATTTTTTTGTTTGAAGTATTTGGATTTCGATTTCAAGTTGATTTAGTAACTCATAAGTATGTCTAGTAATGTGACATTACATATCGTGTAAACAATCTAATGGATCCGAGTGATAAAATCCCTATCCGTAATTTTAAACAAGCAGTTTGTAACTCACATAAATGTTGTGGTCTAGCAATGTGTACGAATTTTCACAAAATCGATGGCAGAGAGTTCAGAGGAGGTGGGCTTACAACCTGTTTTATCACAAATTTAAATATTTATCCATATTTATTGATTTATTACTTACAATACGGAGAGATCATTATTTTAGTCTGTAAAAACCACACTTTAGTATCTAAACATTCAATGTTTTTCCAGCCCGTTCTACAACACTCATTCTTTGACTAAAGTTTTCATGCCGTTTCTAACCGCCCTGCATTTTTTTGTAGAGAGAGGATAATTCATCTTCATAAGCTAATTTTTTCATAATCATGATTTTCCTCGTCAAATAATTTTCTCTCTACGAAATAATTATTCAAGTACTCACCAAGGAAGTTCCTTGGTAAATTTGTGAAATAAATTTACCAAATATGTTTATAACATATCTCTACGTATCGTATCGTATTAATGCATCTTAGTTATTTTTGTTATTTATTTTTGTGGTGTTATGCCGTGTTTCGCTACCTCCTTCTTTAGCCAACGTTTCGGACAGCGTTACAGTGTCCATCATCAGGGCAGATGAGCCCTCATCTGCCCGAAACGTTGGCTAAAGAAGGAGGTAGCGAAACACGGCATAACACCCCAAAAATAAATAACAAAAATACTTTTGGCCGTGAAAACCTAAAAACATACCTCATCTTAGTTATTAATTGTATGATTTATAGTAATGTTATAAACCATCACAATTATAAAAAAAATTTAAAACTTTTTTTCTTTTCATCATTGTTACCAACTTACAAATATCGGTACTATCTTACAATAGTGGCTATTCTTATTTATTTGTTCGCAGATTTTCTTAATTTTATTGTTTCATTTTTTATTTATTTATTTATTTATTTCTATATATTACAGTATTTACCTATAGATCAATTTCGAAAACATTTTTACATAATATATTTTGTAATTTTATTATGTTGGGTGTAAGGAGGTTTGTGAAGGTGAAACTGTGGATAGGTATTGTTGTATGTTTCGTGAACACCTCACTAGGAGAACCTGTGCTGAGGTGTTTACGTGTTTATTTATATTTATGTGTGACAAGTATTTATGTGTTGTAATAGAAAGTTTTATATGTATTTTTTTTTCAAATTTTAATAGTTATTGTACATTGGTTATTTAGAAGAGAAAAAAAAGTATTTAAATATATTAGAGGAATATAAAAAATAAAAAAAATATATATATATATATATAAACATACACATACATACACATCCATATAAATACATGTACCTGCACACATGCATATAAATATATATATACATACATGGATCATTGGAAATAAGGTTTGTTTCCTAACGTGTAATATATTTCACTTATTATTTAAATACATTTTTTATTGTTGCTCACTTGAGCTTTCTTTCACGTTGTTGCTATACCTTATCTAAGTTATTATGTAAAAGCCGAATGGCGTTAATTTTATAAATAAATAAATAAATATTATTAAGTGGCGTTGCTATGCCACTTAATAAAGATTATTTTTTTGCCAAAGGGCATCATCTCTTACTTATCCCTTTTGCTAAAACAACTTTCGGCTAAAGAAATTTAAGAAACTTTGCAATAAAACTATACAATGCACTTCCACTGGCCATTAGTCAAAACACAATGTATCATTAAAACTGACACCAAGTCCTGGATTACCCAAAACAGATCCAACATCGAAGATATTATCAAAACCAACTTATAAGTACGTATTTTTTCAATGGTAAGATGATAATTGTCTGTTACTGTAAAATTGTGTTATTATATGTATTTAACACAATATTAAAGTAACAGACAATCAATGGTAAGATGATGATTGTTGCTGTAATATTGTGTTATTATCTGTATTTATAATTTTTGTCCTGGTTAAATCTTCCCCACAGGAAAAACTAAACCCTTCCACACACTTTTCCACAAATGATCATCTAGTCAATCCACGCAATGCAATTGCACTATATAAGTATAATAAATACAAAATAATGCAAGAACAACATGTCAAACTACCAGAGACCAAATGGAAAAATAATTTACCGATCCAGATATTTTCGTATCAGAGGGTTGGGCTCGATAGAACTCCTAACTGGGCCGATAAATTCTACTGATCCCTCAATATAAATATTTTAAAAATCTTTCGTAATCCTACATGTATTTAATATGACTGACTTTTGCATTTTTATATACAGATTCTTTGACAAATCTAATAAGCTTAAATTTTGAATGTGAGAGCTAGGTATAATGCCAGTAGCCGAAATAACAAATGGTAATATTTTTATAGTCCGAGAATGCCAAATTCTTTTAATCTCATTTCCTAAATCTGTATATTTTCAAATTTTTTCAGAAACAGAGTTTTGAATATTACAGGAATTTGGAATAGCGAAATCAATGTTATAAGTTATTTTTAACCCCCGACGCAAGGAGCGGTGTTATAAGTTTGACGTGTCTGTGTGTCTGTCTGTCTGTGGCATCGTAGCTCCTAAACGAATGGACTGATTATGATGCAGTTTTTTTTTGTTTGAAAGCTGACGTAATCGAGATGGTTCCTACTTACAATTCATGAAAATCTGTTCAGGCGTTTCAAGGTTATTAGCTCTTTTTTGTGTCGGGGGTTGCTTAAAATTTTGTAAATTTTACTTATTTTTAATTTTGTCATGTAAAACTATATTGGGTCCGTTATGAAAAATTGTTCTGTCTGTTAGTATAGTTTTATCGTTATATATTTTATAAAATTCATTTTCTAAAAATGATTTTGGTTCGTATTCATAATATGGTACTACATTACGGCAGTCAATCAAGTTATGTTTAATTACCCGACTATTAATAGTACACAACTGCTAGCCCTGTACAAATCGCAAGTGCGCCCCACGGTTGAATTTGGCAGCCACCTCTGGTCTGGAGCCCCAAAATACCTGAATAAACCCTTGACTCTGTGCAGAAACGGTCGGTCCGTTTGATAGATTCTGCTAATTTAACAAACGGATTGCAATCTTTAGAGCGCATGCGCCAGGTGGGAATGCTGTCCTTGTTCTACCGGTATTACAATGGAAGATGCTCCGAGGAACTAGCGTCATTGATCCCCTCGGCACCGGTGCATAGTCGGGAAACACGCCAAACGCGCGCTCAACATTTGTACACGGTTGACATTAGTCACATGAGAACGGGTCGTTTCTACGACTCGTTCTTGAGTTCAACAGCTTGGCTGTGGAACGATTTGCCGGCCTCTGTATTTCCTCCCTCCTACAATATGGGTCTCTTCAAGACCCATGTTCACTCCTTCCTCTCCTCAAAAACACCCTCCACACAGCATCCTCAAAGATGACATAGGCCCTGAGGGAAATTATTTTTTCCTCAGGGCCTCCTGTGTGGAGTTAATGTAAAAAAAAAGAAGAAAATTACCAAACTTTTGTGAATTATTTTTAAAACCCGATTGTGCCTAAATGTATACCTACTCGGACGGCGCTAATACAGAACATCCCGATATAATATTTATGTTCTATTGTTTCCGGAAAAGCCAAACATTTTCTACATAAATCATCAATTTGATATCTGTATTTATATTATACATTGTGTTATTATTTGCATTATAAACTATTCATGTTTTAAAGCGCCTGCTCTCAACACAGGTTTTTCCAGTGGGAGAGGCATAGGACATCACAAAAATAAAAACAGTGCCAACAAAAAAACACTCACTTGTTGTCGGAGATCCCTTCTTGGTTGACATGTTGGTGCATCAGCTGTCAGTGCCGCGGGCGGCCTCCATGGCACGCGACACGCATGCAAGGTGCGCTTATTGCATCACAATGCACTGGAGACGGCCTTGCAATCACTATGCATCCCATCCCAACTGATAGTTTTAATTCACTAACTACTGAAGATCACTAATTATACAATTTTTTTTACACCACTGTATCAATTCACTGAAAATTTGAAATGAAAAAGGATTAACACATATTTTAACTTATTTTAAAGTTTTAATTATTTTAAAGTTTGACCACAACTTCACTTAATAGTGTGATCTGAAATAAAAATTAAAAATTGTAAAAAAATAAATATCAATTGAGCAACGTGGGGTAACCTCACGAAATTTTTGGAAAAACGTTTTGATACGAAAATGCCAACAAGGGTTGGCATTTTCGTATCAAAACGCCTTAACGCCATTTTTGTATCAAAACTTAAAAATATATTTTTAAATATATATGGTTATTGAGGTATCTCTTATAAAAACAATGAATAATTCGGTTTAAAGATAAAAAAGTTTTATTTGAAAGCTCACATGATGAAATTTGCATATTAGGCTTTTAAATAATTTTTTTATATGTGTTAGTGTACGTATTGACATAATTAAGTATGCTTGCCTCGCACACCTATCCAAAAGAAAAATATACTTAAAAAACAGGTGAATGGTATTAGAATGAAAATTGTATCTGCATCCGTGTAACCAAAATTATTTTACTAACATTTTTCAAAAACCACACCTCTCTGTTTCAACTGGTTACACATTAGAACTCTCTGATAATACAGGCGGAACAAATAAGAATCCAAGAAAACAGTAATATTTTTCTATACATAGGGCACACTGTACACAACGGAATCCAAAGTTCTACAGAATTGAGGAATAAGCGAAGGTGTAACATGCATGAATTGCCATCGCCGCGTATATTTATGCCAAGTTCACACGAGGATCGGACAATATCGTATTGTCCCAGCAACGAACCGTTTGTTCAGGTGTGAACAGAGGTTTGGAGGACAGGACGATGAACCAAGACCATGCACTAGAGATAGACGAACAGTCGACCTAGTGCTTAATTGTCCTAACGACTATTGCATTTTTGTTCAATCTCCATTTTTTTTAATTTTGAAAAAGTAGGTAGGCCAATACGATAATTAATCACTTTACGAAGAATTATTTAAGCTAATGATACCTTTACCTTAGATCATAAACACCTATGATAATGAAAGACAACCTTGTCATCTAAAATTTGCTAATGGTCGTTTGGAAAATTAAGAACTAAAAAGACGCATTGTCTTTTCCCTAATACCGCGCCCGGCTGCATTATCCGCATGTAAAAGCGCATGGACAAGACAGTAGAACAATAGTACCCTTTACACACAGAGTTCGGTGCGGACGTGCCCCGCGCCACTTTAGGCCGCCGTGCAGAAAAGTCTCACAGTGTAAACGCTGTAAACCGTTATCTTACTTTCGGTCTTTATTTACTTTTCTGCGCGGCGGCCTGAAGTGGCGCGGGGCACGTCCCGCTCCAAACTCTGTGTGTAAAGGGTACTAATAGCCGGTCGCTCCACGCTTAAGCACGAGAGAATGATATTGAATAATTGGGCTCCTCTTTGTCCAGTGCTTTGTAGCCTATCGGTCTCCTCTTTGTGCGGTGCTTCATAGCCTCTCCACCCTTGTCTATTTTAATTTTCTGAAGGTTTCACCTCGCGTTTCACCAGCGTGTGAACTGCACATTGATATTTTTTAAGTGATAACTTCTTTAACACCGTTATGATTTAAAACTCAACGAAACGAAAAAGCGACACTTAAAAGAGACAAACACATACATCTATAGGATTTAGCGTGCGAAAGAAAAAGATGGAATAATCGATTTCTTCTTTGTGCGATGTTTAGTAGCCTCCCGACTCTTGTCTAATTCAGTTTTCTGAAGGTTTCACGACTACTGCGCGTTAACTGCACACTTGTATTATTATTGAAGTAAAAATTTCTTTAGCACCATTATGATTTGAAACTCGATGCAACGAAAAAGCGACATTAAAAAGAGACAAACTCATACTTCTATTGTTCTATAGGATTCAGTCTGCGAGAGAAAGATATAGAATAATCGGTTTCCCCATTGTGTGCTGCTTCGTAGCCTCCCGACTCTTGTCTACTTCAATTTTCTGAAGGTTTCACTTCTACCGCGTGTGAACTGCACACATGTATTTTTATTTTCATTGAAGTGAAAACTTCTTTAGCACCGTTGATTTGAAACTCGATGAAACGAAAAAGCGATACTAAAAAGAGACAAACACATACATCTGTATGATTTAGCCTGCGAGAGAATGAGATAGAATAATCGGTCTCCTCTTTGTGCGGTGCTTAGTAGCCTCCCGACTCTTGTCTACTTTAATTTTCTGAAGGTTTCACGTCTACTGCGTGTGAAATGCATACTTGTAATTTTTTATTTAGTTCGTCCTTTTCAACAACAATTCCAGTATATCTTGATAAAAAGACCTAATATTTTTCGCGAACTTGCTCGTGATGCGCTTTGTCATGTATCCATTTTCGCTGCGGTTCGCGTTTGAACTGTTTATATTATTTCATTGTCCTGCATTATGCTCGTGTGAACTCGGCATTACCCACCGCATACAGCTAACCCAAGTGACTACCTAAAACTAGGCCTGCCACCGCTAATGAGTGCAAACCGCGATAAATAGTGGATATTCAAATTTAAACACCCACATATATTTAGTTTATTTGATTAGAGGCCTCCATCCATAACCACAGGCATTGTGGTTAAATGAACAACGAATATTGAAAATTAGAACATGATCAAATAATTAATTCACGAAACAAACTTGGTGAATTTTCGATACTTATTTAGGAAATTCAAAAAAGGCCAAATAAGGGTAAATACAATGCAGACTAACAAACGCTTTCAAATCAAAAGTGAGGGAAGACTTGGCAGGATTGGTGTTGGGTGTAGGTAATCTTAAAGTAAATATGTGTGTATTTCTTTATAACATCAAATCTAGGTAATCTTAAAGTAAATATGTGTACTTCTTTATAACATCAAATCTTATTTTTTGAAGTCAGTTCTACACAAAAATTTCCCTCAGGGCCTGTGTCGTATTTGGTGAGCCGTGTGTGTAGAGTCTTTTTAAGGTGAGGAAGGATAGAAGTTCTGTGAAAGAAATAAAAAAAAGTTTTAAAACACATTAAGGCCGCACTCTTGAAACTCACGGCGCCGAAAAAGAAGAAGATGGAGAGATATGTAATTACGAATGTTGGACAGAGCGCGCTAATATTTAAGTCGTAGAATAGCAGCGAAAATTGCGAAAAAGCTTAATAAAACATGACTCGTTTAAAATAGAGCAGAAATCTCGTGGAACGTATCTTAAGTATCATTTAAAGAAACATTGTGAATTTTTTCACAAATATAACTTGTAAAATAAAATAAATAGACTTGTTTAAAATAATTTTCTGAGCATACTTTGCGATTTTTTTCTATCGAGGGAATTTCATATAATTTGCTTTTCGGCGTGGAACGTATCTAGATATTATCTTAAAAAATAACATATATTTTTTTAAGAGCTTAAAAACTTCAAATGTGAAAGGGAGATATGTTAGAAATCGGTCGAAATACGAATAGTAGACCCTTAAAAAATAGATGTAACGTATTATAGAGTAGAATTGAACCCACAAAAGTCCACCCACTACTAGTTTATCAAATATTATGATAATTTGAAATCAGAAACAACTATATCAAATATTATGATAATTTGAAATCAGAAACAACTATATCAAATATTATGATAATTTGAAATCAGAAACAACTATTGGCGAAAATGTTCAAGATGATGATTTCCAAAAATAAATGAGAAAATTATTTCGCTATTCACGTTTTTTTTTTTTTTTTTTTACTTATCTTGGGTATGTACAAAAATGAATGTTTTTTGAAAATTTGGCGAGTTGTTGTGGGTTTCTATGTACTAGTTTTACGCCCGCCAAGGTTTCTATGTACTAGTGAACTCTGGCGTTAATTGCAATAGGTGGCGCGCGCGAGTTTTTGAGAGTGAGTTTGTTTATTTTATGGTAGTTTAGTGGCAAGAAGGGAAGGAGGGAGGGTGAGTGGATTCTGACGGACGAAGGAGAGGGGCTCGAAGGAGGGGTAAGAGGGAGGGGTGGAAGGTGGAATGACTGGTGGGATCCAAATGTGATGTCAACTCAGCCACTGACCGGTCAAATTAACGAAAATATTTTTGAATTTGTTATTATTTAGACTATTTTATATTCAAAAGCACTAACTATCATCTTTCATTTACTTTTAAAATAATGTAATTTCTCTTATTTTTTAAACAGTATTTAGTCTCTCTTTTAAAATTCTCTAGCTGGTATATTTATCTTGTTCTCATTTTCAGGCCTTTCTAAATATTAATTATCCCTTTAGAAACCAGAACGCAGTATTATTAATTTTAATTTCAAAATAGACTGAGTTTCCTGCGGTTTCCTCTTTAGAAAAAGATGAGATAGAGAGCACAATCCGACTGCGGTTGAATCCTTTAAGACTAGAAATGCATTTAGTGGCTGAATTCAACTCAGTTTCGTGGCTTTTGTCCCTCGAATAAAGTTTGTGAATTGTTTAATATTATTAACTATCCGGTTAACTTGCCAAGCAAAAATAAATCACTCATCCGGGAAACAGAGAACATCTAGAAACTTTTGTTTTAGGTATTTAAAATAATTTAGTTATGGCGAGCAAATTAATTCGAATTAGATTTTTTTTATTTTTATTGTTCATTTTAAGCACCAGGTAAACAGCCAAAGCAGTTTGTCAGCAAGTCAATTTCACGATACACTAAGGCATACATATAGAAAATTGATACAGAAGAATATCTTTTCAAGTAACTACAATACAAAGGCATAAAATACATGGTGACCGGAAAACTCAAAATCAACTTAACTCATCACCTCCTTTGAAAAGTCATTAAAAGTGCGATGAAAAAAATATATTTAAAAAAAACTGGGTGAATAGATTACGTTAGGTTAGGTTGTGAGCTATTTTTCGATGTTTTTTTCACAGCTTTTAATGAATTTTCAAAAAGGTGTTGAGTTGAGTTGATTATGAGTTGTCATGGAACCGAAAAACAAGGACATATACGTAGATATAACAGGCAACGAACTCTAGGTACAAAAACACTCGTAGACATATTTGTACATAAGATAACATGCTTTCAATCAATGGATACTAATGTTATAATTAGAAACATTATCAAAATAAATAAAAATCTTCACGTTCAACAATCTTCGTGTTCTTACCCTATTTCTATTTTTCTGCATGGGTTCTATATAATTTAAACATCATATTTTGCTTTATGATTACTGTTCCACACAATTATTATGTATACCACATGCCTGTAAAAGTCCCTATAGGGTATAATAATATAAATAAATGTGGGGTAGTAATGTCAAATAGCGACTGAAGAATAACACTGGACTGGTGACAGAGCCTTGGGGGAAATAAAAATGTTATTTCTCCAAGCAGCTAGTATGGCGAGAAGCGGGCAGGTGGTAGGGTAGGCTAACTGTTGCTCACTGTGACGTGGCCGCATTCTACTTTGCATTGAACACAGAACAAATAATGGCCTTCGGTCTATTTCCTACTCATTTAAATATCTGTTGCTTCCAATAATGACGATTCTCTAACTATTTTTATTTATTTATTTACTTAAAATTTACGGCACAAGGTGCCATTTACAAACATGTGTTTATTTAATAACAGTCGTAGTACATTGAAGAAAGAATTTTTTTTAAAAATTACACATAACAATAGAATAATAAAATAAATTACTAACAACTTAATAAAAACATTAAAAAGAAACCAAAAATCTCGTTATGTAGTGACCTCGTTGGCTGAAATGTTTGATCAGTAAGCCTTGTATTTCAGTAAGGAAACATTAAAAATATCAGCAACATTGGCATAAAAATTACCGATGGTGTGTAATCTATTTATAACAGAATTGTAGCCTGAGACCGACGTGTAGTTGTCACAATCATACATACTAGGGAACCTTGACCTAATGGTAGGTACATGAAAGTGAATCAACTTTAATATATCAGGTATATTAGATCCAAAATTTTTCTTCTGTCACTTAACATCAACAATTTCAATGAATGCAAAAAAATCATAATTTATTGATTCTAAGGGAATTCCAAGTCTAAAATTAATACACCTCAAAAATTTTTTGAGGTGTATTAATTGCGTTGGAATCTTTCAATGATTCAGTGATTCGGTGATTTCAGTGATAATTGAAGACAGGTGACCAGATTGTAGAATTTTATTCTAGAATGCTTCTAACGAGAGATGTGAACAGAATTTTTGATGTGTGAATATTTTTAAAATCTTTGGAAATCCTTAATATAAAATTTTCTGGTAAATTATGCTACTTATATTTGTACACATGTATTGAAAGGTTATACAGGGTGTTAAGGGACGTAGGACGTACTTGGTTTACTTTAACCAGTGATTCCTGATATTATTTCAAATAAAAAATGCTAATGAAATTTCGGTCTCCGGTAAATTTTTAGATGTCTTTTTGAATAAAACAAAAAAAATCTTCCACATATCGTCAACCAACCCCTCGCTCCTCCCCTAACTGTCCAATACCTACTGATTTTGTAAATGTTTTTATTTGGAAAAAAAAATAATCAAAAATGTCTCGGCAGACCAAAGGTTCATTTAATTTTTTTTTAATAATGTCAAGAATCACTGGTGTAAGCACTGGCATTCGTAGTACGCTCTCTTACTACTAATGAGCAAATGATACCTAGTAGCATGTGTGTTGCCGGCTGTTGATTTGTGAGCATGCTCATTGATTCGCGGGTGGAAGGGATAATGAGCATGATCACAAATGAGCACGTGTGTCAGAAACTTTAACATGCTGTATATTATTCAAATATTTACTTTTTTACACGTATAATAATTTCTTTATTCCGGAATGTGGGCAGGTTAGTTCAACTCCGCTCATCCCACAGATTGCGTAAATGCTTATATTATAGATAAAAAAAAGTCTCTGCGGTAACTAACGTGGTAACGGACATTTGAACGATGTTATATTCCATACATAATGACATCGATAGGCCTTTCAAACGAATAAAAAAATTCGATGATATCTCACACACACTTTGTTTTATTTAAATTTAAAGATAGGAAACGCTCAATGAAAGACCCTTTAATACACAAAAATGGGGAGACCGATAAACTCCTGAGAAAATCTACAATTTGAAAACCTAATTTTACATTGAGTGTATTTTGATAATTTCTGTCATGAGTGCGTTAATTGAATATTAAATTTTTATTTCTATTCAACTGTTGAACCAACGATTCTTCAAACATTATTTCCCTTAGTAAACCGCCGCTCTTGAAAACGTAAAATAAACAAGAAAAATATTTATTGCCGTCAAAATTTCAACCCGTAAATGGGGGTAACGTAAAACAATTTAATTTAACCTCTGCGGCAAGCTCCACAGCGTGTGCCAATATATTATGTATGCGTCAAGCCGCAAGGTAAAAGTACCCCCATTTTACCCACGCGGTCCCGTACGAGGAATAATGGACCTTAAATTAGAGCTTACACCTGCAAATCAGGCCGTTTTCGCTTGTCCAAACTGATTTTTGCCTTTACAAATTATCAAATAATTTCAAGTAAAATGAGATAGAATTATGCATGCTGAAAGGCGGGGACTTTATTAAAAAGGTTTATTTATGATTCTGGAAATTAATCTGTGAAGTGAAATTGATAAAAAATAATTAAGTGTTTCTTTCCTTAAAATGGCGTTCACGGAAATAAAGGGAGGAAAACTTATTGTCGCAACGATCCAGAAAAGAAGAAAGAGCTACGTTGGCAATAGTCAATTGAGCATTGTTTATAAGATAATGACCGCTATTTACGACGGTGGTAAAGGATAATGTGCCTACGCATTGTACAGCCAGTCCAGGGATCATTGCCTATGCCTATGATACCTAGGCCTGTGGTAGTTATAACCGGTGACTGGACAGATGTTCCCCCGACAGTTGGTCCCCCGAAAAGATTATCCCTCTGCCAGTGAGTTGATTACTTGGATACCTGATACCCGGTACACAACACTTATAATTTTTTTTTGCTCAAAACTCACATTTTAATCATTTCCGGCGAATTCGTAACTGTAATAACTTTTTTACTCCAACCGATACCTGGAGATGTAAGTTTTTTTTTTTAATTAATAAAAACAATACCTTACCATTAATATATATTTTACGCCCAACTATTTTAGAACTCTATAACCAGTTTTTCAACTATAAAGTTAGCGGTAAGCACCAGATTTTATTTTTCTGGACGATGAATTAATAACTTCGGGAGGTATTCATTTAGAAACATTTTAAATATTTGTAACACGTTCTTCAAATTAATTAAAATGAACGCGGCGGAAAGGTCGAATCTCCAGAACCGCTACGGCGAATTCGACCGTACGTTCGTCTAATACGCCGTGTCGCGGGCGTATATTTGTTTACACGCTTTCTTCACTTACGTCGTTAAGATCCTTTGATATGGCAAATTCGACAGTAGGTCCGTTCAATACACGGGTCGCGAGTCGCAATTTGTATACACGGCTTCTTTACTTACGTCGTTAAGATTCTGAATATATTTTAGGGTATATTGTAGACTTAAAGGAATTTTTATGCTAAACGTCCTCATTGGTAAAGATTTCCACTCAAGACGCCTGCAAATATAAGAATACCGACTTTTGTTACACCGGCCGTATATCCTCTATGCGTACTAACTTTACAAGGGGATCAATTGTCCCAGGGATTAACTGGCAGAGGGATCAGCTGTCGGGAGATCAACTGTTATGGAATCGTCATAACCAGTGGAATAAAGGCATCCCTAATCGAGAAGTTTTTTTATGAGGCTGAAGAATATAGGCGAGAGGAGGGATAACGCTAAGAGTTAGACAGTCTATTTTAAACATTTGTGAATTATTTAAAAATAATATAAAAGTATATTTGTGGCACGTTCCAGAGTGGATGGTACTCTCAGTTACGCCCTGGTGTAAGACCAACTTCAAAATTAAAATGTTGCTTGGAAAGGCTTTAGCCGTGTTTATATATCAGATCTGAATAGCCTGGTACTTCCTTAACATCCTTTTCCCCATCTCTTTCCCCTCCCCACTACCTTCAGCCTCACAACATATAGTCATTGAGGATGCTACAGGCTCACTGGCTCCAGACAGGAACAGTTGGAACTCTAGTACGGTATTCACGCGTAAAAAAGGTTTTTGTGTATACCTAATAAAGATAAATAATGCATAATAAAATATTTTGCAACAATAAATCGTGTTCTATCAGAATTACACTTATAGCAGAAAAGTGAAGAATTTTCATGAAAAACCTCTCATGTAACATAAAATGCGGTGGTAAAGAGATTTTATATATGCTCGCCACGTACTAATTTGACATGCAAAAGGAAATGATAATGCACGTCGTGGAAACAGCACACACAAGCCAGAATCACATGAGGGCTAAACTTTCGTAATATATGTGGGCTTGTCCAATTCGCTATATCGCTCGATCAACAGTTCACAATTATATTATTAGATTTTATTTTAAATAAAATCCGATGGGTTTATCCGACATACTATCTGGGTTATCATTCAAAAGAGATTGCACGAAAAAAAATAATTGAACATTATACTCTTAATTCTGAATTTCAAATCTGAGATCGAGAAAAATGAATATTGGTCCCTATGGCCGATTTCGTTAAGGCCCCGTACTCGAGCACGAAAAGAAGAAGATGGAGAGATATGTAATTACGAATGTTGGAACGCGCTAATATTTCAAACGATAAAAGTGAAGCAAAAATCAAACAATAAAACATGACTCCTTTAAAATAGAGCAAAAATCTCGTGGAATGTATCTTAAGTATCATTTAAAGAAAAATTGTGAATTTTTTCACAAATGTAACTCGTAAAATAATAGAAATAGACTTGTTTTAAATAATTTTTGGAGCGTACTTTGTGATTTTTTTCTGTCGAGGGAATTTCATATAATTTGCGTTTCGGCATGGAACATATCTAGATATTATCTTCAAAAATAACATATATTTTTTAAGAGCTTAAAAAATTCAAATGTTATAACTTCAAAGGGAGATATGTAAGAAATCCGTCGAAATTCGAATAGCGGCGGCGTTGTATCCCGGTGAGACAAAAGATTCTGTGTTCGACTCCCGGTTGCGACTGTTACCTTTTCATTTTCTATGTCTAGTTCTGTTTCACGTTTCGTTTAGATTTATTAGTATCAGAAAATAATACTAATAATAACGATGAACTATATTTATAGTTCACCGTTAACGCTTGAAATTCCTCAGTTTGCCAATTTTCTGTTGGAAATTTCTATGTCAATTCCGCAATATAACAATTTACCAAATGCATCAACAAAAAGTGATTCCTTCATTTCATAAATTAAAAAAAAAACTTATTTTACTTTCTTGAAAAATGCTGGAAAAATATGTTCGTTTTATTCCGAATTCTGTACCTCGACAATGTCATATTGAATACAAATTGATTGTATTAAGGCTGACAAAACAAAATAACAAAGCATGAAAGGTTTTTTCTATAATCCGGACGGCCAATAGAAAACGCCAATCACGTGTTATTCACTTTTGTAAAGAATGGAACAAAACGGATGCCATGATTTCCAATTTATTACCTCTCTTTGTATATACGCATTACCATGTGTAAAACATGTTAACATGATGTAACAATAATAATTGAATTACATCAATTCAATTTGGGAAGCGGGTATGGGTACCGCCGCAACGAAACCGTTTATTGGATAACCAACACCACTGCCATAGGTCACCCCGTGGTTCGCTAAGTTTCTGTGATTTAGCAGGGGTGCCTGGATTCATGGGATAAGGTTTGTCTAGGTCTTGGCAGCGAAGGCGTTTGCCCACCTACCACTACGGATTGGGAGTGATTGAGTTGAGGGACTGTTGAGGGAGACCTAATCTAGATCTCCCCAGCCGGACTCTCGACCCATCGGCTTGCACCGCAGTGGGAGGGGTGAGAATGGTTGAGGGAGTCCCTTTGACTTCTCTAGCCGTTCTCTCTCGGACCGTCGCCTTGCACCGTAGTGGGTAGGATGGATTCATACGTCCGTAACTCTTGGACACATTGACCACCAGATTCCTACCCAACCCTTATTACTTTTTCCTTCACAAAACTTTTTCTCCCTCCTTTCCCTAAAAAGACCATGAGAAAAAAAATAAACATTGATTTAAAAAAAACGATTTTGATGGGCGTAAATTTAAAGTACAAATAACCGATTTAAGCTGGAACACAATGAATTAAAATTTCTACCCAAAAAATCCCTTTTCGCTATTATTTATTTCGAAGTGAAACTTCTTTAGCACCGTTCTGATTTAAAACTCGATGAAACGATAAAGCGACACTAAAAAGAGAAAACATATTCATCTACAGAATTTAGCCTGCGAGATAATGAGATAGAATAATTGGTCTCCTCATTGTGGAGAGATTCGTAGCCTCCCCACTCTTGTCTACTTTAGTTTTCTGAAGGTTTCACTTCTACCGCTTTGTATTTTTTTTGTTTGTCATTATGTTAACACGGAAAGGGTAAGAAGGTAATAATTACAAATAACTCACAAAAAATACCAAAGATGTCTCTAAAATCATGCAAAATTGATTTCCTTAATGGCCTATACACCATAATTTAACTAACTAACTAACCATCACGCCGTTTCCCCGCAGGGGTAGCAGGCGCAGCAGAGGACGGACCGCCAAACAACTCGATCTTGGCACACACTCCTTGCTTCGTTCATATCCATACTTCGTCTCATACATGCTCTTCTATTATTCTGACTCTTGACATGGCCCGACTCAAGTATCTGATTCACTTGGTCGTGCCATGTCTTCCTCGGGCGTCCCCGACTTCGTGTACCATTCACATTTGCGTCATATATTCACACCATAATTTAAAACTAAAATATCACAAATCCGAACAAGACATGTGCTATTGCTTAGGATTTTTAATATATATATATTCAGTTTGGTTGGGGATTTTGTTACAAATTTATGTTTTGTTTGAAAAAAGGTCGAGCAGTTTTTTCATAAATTTTCACGACTTTGCATCACTATTCAATGTGATGATTTGTCGCTGTGTCGACTTGTCCGCTTAGTGTTTAAACTAGTGTGTATCTACCACACGGTTTCAATCAATTTTCGATAACCATATTTTAATTGGGTATTTTAAATACTTTAGAAACTGTTATCCCGCATTATTAACGGTTGACTCCCAACGTTGTGGTAGTTTTTCGATTCCACGCCTGAAGAAATACGGTGACTTGGGGCGAAAAAGTCGTCAAGCCAATTTCAAAGAACAGTGTCGTAAATAAAGGATTCCTCTCAGATCGTTGGACAGAAAGCAGAAAAGCGAAAACCTCATGGATGATCAGAAAAATAGGATATGTAATTTGGAGGAAATATATTTTTTTTTCATTCGACAAAATCGACAGTAAATATAAATTATAAAAGATAATTTCCCTAAGGTCCTATATCATCTTTGAGAATGCTGTGTGGAGGGTATTTTTTGAAAAGAAAGAAGCAAGGAGAGGAAGTTATTAGGGGTGAGTAGGAATCTGGGGGTCATTATCCAGGAGTGACAGACGTATCAATCCACACCTCAAGATGCAAGGCGATGTTCCGAGAGAATCCTGCTGGAGAGGTCAAAAGGTCTGCCCCAACCAGTCTCTCCGATCCGGCCTGCCACGCAAGCTGGTGGGCAGACACATCCGCCGCCAAGACCCGGACAAGCCCGGGCACCCCTGCTAAGTCAACAAAAGTAGCCAAGCACTTGGGGTGACCTGTGGGGTTCCACGCGTTTTTTCCCGCGACAAAATATCCTACGAACAAAACATCGCTCAACAAAATATATACTCAAACCTTACGTAACCAAACCTAACAAAAAAATGGGACAAAAATAATGTGGACATCCTACAAAGACAATAAATTATTGTTCAAAAATAGTAAAACGGGACAAAAATAATTCAGACATCTTGTAAAGGCAATAAATTAATGTTCAAAAATAGTACAGACAAAAATAATACAACATCCTGTAAAGTTATGTTAAGTTAGGTTAGGTTAGGTTTTAGTAGATATTCTGTTGAAGGATGTTTTGTCCGTAGGATATTGTGTTGGGGATGTTTTGTACGGGATATTTTGTCGCGGGATGAAAGCGCGCATTGCCGACTTATGGCAGAGGTTAATAAATGGTTCCCGGAGCGGCGGTACCAATACCCACCTCCAAAAATAATATATTAATTAATAAAGGACTATATTTATTTTTCCAAAGCTGTTGCCGTGGACAACCAAAAATAAACGAAATTATGCACCTACCGATTACTAGTGGTTCGGAACTCCTATTGATCGCTTTTATTGTTAACCGTGACGATCCACGTTTACGGTACCGCAACGGCATCAAAATGGTAAATGAATATGTTCCTTATCACAATAATGCTGCAGCTCTTTCAAAAGATGAGATACGCAATGTACGTAGGTCTGTTTCTCCAAAGGAAAAAAGTAACTAATCATTTTCTTGCATCTCTCTCACACACCGCACCGTGACGTCTCCGTAGACCCCTACAATACTACTAGTCGTGACGATAAATATGGAATATAAATACAAGGGCTTTATTGAAGTGCAAGCTAAAAATTCAAAAAACGTCAAATGCTAATTCGTTTGTGGAAGGCGAACAAGCCAGCGATCTTCATCCGCGCAGCACTCCTATTGGTTCCTCAGACCCCAATAGGGGTTCAGCAAATTCTCACGCGCCACTTCTTGCGCCGAGACAAAAATCAACCAGAACATTCTGTTCTAAACTGCCGAGTAACTAAAAGCTTTGTAATATCGCTACTTGTTCGCTTTAATTTTCATATACAAATTATTCTTATAAAATATTAAATTATGGTGCTGTTAAAATCGGACGTACTCGTAAATTGTTTAATAAATGTACGTACTGTATCAAATGCTTATTTGATTTATCCCACACTTCAATACCCCCATAAAATGGTGACCCCGTGAATAACGCGTAATAATATCTGATTTACAATACAATCTAAATGGTCCTCATAAATGGTGACCCGCGTGAACAACGCGTATTTAAAACTAAATTAACCTACAAAGAAAGTGTTTTTATTCGTGCATTTTAGGGCAGAATTCCAGGCGAATTTTAATGCATGAGTACCTTCTAATTACTTTAATCTATCCTTATAAAGTTTTCACTTTCTTATGTTATGTTTATGTTCTTAAACATATAATGCAGCAGCTCTTTCTTACACACTAAATTTAATAATAATAAGCGGTCGAAAATGAGACGAACGACGAATGTGTGTCCGCACCCCCCAAAGGAAGCATACAACAACTGTTATGTGTGTCTTCTTTTGTCTCGCCATTATTTAATGTAAAAGAAAGAGCTGCAGCATTATAGCGATAAGGAAAGTATTGAAAAAGTTGTATTGCTTTTTTTGCCGTCACGGTACCGCAATCGTTGATCGTCACGGTAATAATAAAAGCGCCCATTAGTTAGAGTTTCGTTCATTCAACGAGCAATTTTTCAGATGTTCCAGTTAATTTGCATGAACCGTTGTTTAGAGTGTTATATTTATAAAATTAGTATGTTAAACGAACAAAATAAAGTGTACTTAAGCTACCAAGTACGGCGGACACTGTTTAACAGTCTGAATTAATTAACACCCTGTCTCGCAGCATAATAAAGTACCAACTAATGGAGTAGAACTGTTGTTCTACCTCTCCGGTGACAAACAACATTTTTGTCTAAAAACGAGTTTTCCAACGAAGACAGCGCCGAATTAACAAAAATAAATTGAGGGAGAACGTGAATCCAAGCCGGCAAATCTTTTAATGGTAAATGTAACATTATTCTAAAACTATTCTTTCATGGATGGTGCTAATTTTTCAGGATATTTCATTATTTAAATTGTTTTCGCATGTACTTAAATACGGATTATTAACACAAAATTGGGTAGAATGCAGTCCCTGATTTGAAGGTGGAATTGAAAAAAAAGTCGCTCACATAAAAATGGTTTTTATTGCTGAAAAGTACATATGATACGTATATTTTTTTTTCATGGTGTTTTGAAAATGATATCGTCTGGCGTGGCGGCCTTGGCGAGCAATAAACGTGTTGAGAAGAAGAGAAGATTCCAAAAAAGTTTTCGGCCACTCTGCCCGGCATATCGTGCGGCATTCCAGCGATGACGTCCTCAACCGCCTCCTTCAGAGCTTCAAGGGTTCGAGGTAGAAGTTTGTGCACCTCAGTTTCGACGAATCTCCACAGAAAAAAAGTCACACGGGGTCAAATCGGAGGAGCGATGGGGCTATGGAATATCCCCCCGCAAAGGGATCAGGCGACCTGGAAAGAGCTCTAGCAGTTATGCTTGCAATGCAAGCATTTCTATGTTTCACAAAATCTTGTGGGCTCAATTCCTGTGCAAGCATAATTTTGTAGGTGTGCAGGTGAAGGGCTGAGTTTAAGATTCGCCTTACAGTTTTGGACGATATTCCAAGCGTAGCGGCATGTTTCCGCGCAGATCGGATTGACTGGAGACTCTTCGATTGACGCTCCTACTGCCGCGATGATTTTAGGTGTTCGCACACATTTAAGTGTCCCAACTGTTTTTTTAGGAACAGCGGATCCTGTCAACCTTACATAACTGATCCATTTCTGAATGGGTTTAGGATCAGGATCACTGTCATGACGATTTAACCCGAACGGGATCCGAAAAGCCCTCTGCGCACACACAACGCTTGTCACTACTGAAAACGCTAACATTCCCCCGATTTAACGGCACCCGCTCCGCCCCTATATTGGGTCTGGGGGACCTTCAGTGATTTTTCGAAACTGCGGAATACATTCTGCCCCGCTCTGTATAAATAAATAGATTTGTCAGATAAAAAAACAAATATTTCAAGAAAGGCGTATAAAATACTGTATCGAAAATTTAATCCAATATCGTTTTCTATGCTTTTCTTGAAAAATAGAGTTTTTTAATGTGGACAAAACTATTTATTCATGCTGCCGTATGTTAGGGCACCAAAAATAACATTTTATATTTTAAAACATAACTTGCAAACAGTGTTTTATTCCAAAATAATTCAGTTAGCGTCTGTAGTGCGATCGCTACGCGTCTATTTCACTCGTTCTTGCTTGTTTCAAGGCTGAAATGGATGACTGATGGGGTTGGGTATATTGGGGACACGTCCTTTACAAGAAATGGAAAATGTGGGTCCGCCTCTTGGTACACAATGTCCTGTGTTCGATCCTGTACATAGCACACCTTTACCTTTCCCCTTGGGTCCCCTGGCTTCGAGCAGTATTATTCTCGTGTGGGGTGTAATAAAAACTGCGTGTTTAAAGCCATCGCGTGCTGCAACTCTGTTTCCCATACCCCTCGCCATATAACCTGTTGGTTAAAATAGCAATAGCCACTATCTTCATAATGGTCACCAAATAAATTATAGTTCTTGTTCGTACATTGAACTGTTGTACGTTTATTCATGCGATAGCATTTGTCTATGTAATTTCACGCAGACTTTTTAGTTATATAAAGAAGCCCTTTCCTGTTTTATTTTGGCTTACAGAACAGTTCTACATTCGTGCGTGTAAGGAAAGCTTTTCTTGCAAACTATTTTACTCCACACACATAATTTTGAGGTATTCAGCTAACATTTTCCAATTTATAACGAATATTTAGCATTACAGTACTATTTACTCTACGCTTTCACTTTTTTCACTGTATTGTTATGGTTCACATCAAAATATAATACCGACCTGACGTTTTTTTATATTTTTTAATGTGAATACCTCACAAGAGTCCCAGCTGCTCGCGTCTGGAGCGAATGAGACTAAAGCATCCCCAATTGGGGTATGTTGTGTGGCCGAAGAAGATGGGGTAGAGTAAGGTGGGAAAGTACCTGGCTATTCAGGTCTGGTCACCAAACACGGCTAAAGCCATTTCAAGCAACGTTTCAATTCTGAATGGTATTCTTTCACCAGGGCGATACTGAGAGTATCTTAGAGTCTGGAACATGCTGCAAATATACCTTATATTATTTTTAATTATTATATGGCGAAATAATAATACAATTCAATCAAATAAAATTTACTTGCGCACGCAGGATTTGAACCCGTGACCTTCGGATTGCTAGTCGAGAGACTTATCCCTTGACCACGGAGACAGACATACATAAACTAATGATTAACATTTGTTTTCTATTAACTACCGTACTTTTTATCTATGTAAACTGTAAACTGTACGGACGAAAGTAGAAAAATAAATAAATCTTTAACATTCCCCGGGAAGTGAAGTATCTCCCTCATTCCTTCCGCACGGATTTTAGTTTTGTACAGAATTTGAATAAAGATAATTATGAACGAGGGTCGGTCAATAAGTAATGCCTCCTATTTTTTTCTATTTAAATAAAGTTAGTTAAGTGAAAATTTTGAATTTGGTGCTATTCCTCAAACCTTCTTCTACAATCTACTGCAATAGTAACTTGTTGCGTCAACAGCAGCACTAAAGTCATTTGCAAAATGGCCGACATCGATATTCGTAACAGACAGCGATCTGTGATTGATTCTTGACTGTAGAAGGTGAAACGCCCATTCGCATTCATGAAAGACTGAAAAATGTGTACCAAGATGCAACAGTGGATGTCAGCACTGCTAGATGATGGGTTCGTCGCTGTAACGAAGCTGAAAGACAAACACAGCTGGTTGACAAAAGGCGGAACGGCGCAGGCCGTTGATTGCAGTGACTGCACGCGAGTTTATAACATCATTCGTGATGACCCCAGATAATTACTGATGTCGCATTCTTTCCCTCAGTAAGGTCAGTTTGATTTGATGTCGTGATTGTCAGTCGATTATTCGACGACTGATTATTTAACAAAAGTTTATGCGAGGCGGGTACCAATAAGGTTAACCAGTCAAAATAAAGAAACAAGAAAAACAATAGCCTTGCAAAACCAAACACTTGAAGCGCTTGGTTTTTCGAAAAAATTGTAACCGGAGACGAAGTATGGGTTCATTATTTTTAACTTGAATCAAAGAGGCAGTCAATGGAATGACATCACACAAACTCACCAAGGACAAAAAAATTCAAAACTGTGTAATCGGCGGGGAAAGTTATGGCGATGGTGTTCTGGTTGTGATCGTGCTATTTACAACACTGTGATTTATTTATTTATTTATTTATTTATTTGAGACACAAACAGGATATTTACAGAGCATTATTTTGGTTAATGTATAACAAATTAAGATACAAATATAAACATCCCTAGACTAATGTGTCTACAGTAATAACATTTGCGTATTCACAGTCACATGAAAAACAATGTAAGTATTTTTTTTTTCACATAATTTAGAAACTTAAATAGAAAATTTGAAATACATGATAGCTACAAAATATTTAAAATGTTTATTAAAAATAATAAAACAACATTCAAACATTTTTTTTTTTTTTCAGTTGCACAAATCATGGAGATATTTCTTAAAACAAGTAAAATTATTCGCAAAAATATCTATTATAGAGTGTGATTTAGTGAGATCGTTGTATGATCGTGACATTCTAGATATGGGATTAAAGTATCCCGTATTATTGCAAAAAATTTCGGTCCAAAATATGTCAAATTTTCTGGTAGATTTGGGCCTGGCGTATAAATTGATTTCATTGACTAAGTTACTATTTACTAGGTTGTTAACAATTTTATAAAACATTAAAAGGTCATTTATATTACGTCTTTTAACTAGACTCTCTAAATTGAAATGTGTAAGTCTTTGTTCGTACCCGTCTAGAAGATGGTAGACACCTGACCGGTAAGACAAAATCCGTGTAAATTTCCTTTGGACTGATTCAAGTCTAGATACCTGTGAAATATAGTGTGGATTCCAGACTGTTGACCCGTACTCAAGAACACTACGGATTAATGAATTAAAGAGAATTATTAGGCTATTAATATTCTTAAACAGTTTGGTTGATCTAACAATGAAACCAAGTAATTTATTTGACTTACTCACAATGTATTCAATGTGTTGGTTGAACGTTAGTTTGTTGTCAAATATAATTCCTAAATCTTTTATCGACTCAACTGTATCCAGATTGTGACCACATATGCTGTATGAATATAGAGTTTTGTTGGTGTTCTTGGTGAAATTTATAACTTTGCACTTAGGTATATTTAGTTCCATTTAATTGTCAACACACCAGGTAGATATTGTGTTAAGGTCTTGTTGTAAGAGTTCACAATCGTCCATAGATTTAATTGCTTTATACAATTTGAGGTCATCAGCATATGGAGAAAAATTACAGCGGAGTTTATATGTAAGGTCGTTAATAAAGATCAAGAAAAGCAAAGGTCCAAGGTGCGATCCTTGTGGTACACCCGACGTAACTGATATTGGGGAAGAGGTAAAACCGTTAACAGTAACTAATTGACTTCTATTTGATAAATATGATTCTAACCAACGAAGCAGATTTCCGTGAATGCCGATTTTATCCAGTTTATTCATTAAAATAGGGTGACTAACTTTGTCGAAAGCCTTACTGAAATCGGTATACACGGAATCTACTTGTGTTTTTTTATTCATCGATTTACACAGAAAGTCCATATACTCGAGTAAATTAGTATTTGTGGATCTTTTAGATACAAAGCCATGTTGGAAAGGACTAAGTATATGTGTTACGTGATTAAAAATGGTTTTGTATACAATGGACTCGAATATTTTGCCAAAACAAGATAAAAGGCTAATAGGACGGTAGTTAGTTACATCATTTTTACTGCCAGATTTGTGGATCGGAATGACGTGGGCGACCTTCCACAGATCCGGAAAAACTCCATCGTTCAGACTTTTAGTGAATATTTTGTGTAATGGTACTGCAAGTTGATCTGCACAATTTCGAATAAATAGTGGAGGAATTCCATCTGGGCCGGAACCCTTATTGATGTCAAGAGTGTTCAATTTAGCTTTGACCTCGTCTAAAGTTATTTTGATATGAGACAATGGATAATTATTGAGTGGGGAAGAAAGTTTAGAGTCACTTTTAGAAGTAGATGGTGAGCTAAAAACAGAAGAGAAGTAAGTAGATAAGAGTTCACATATATCTTCACCATTTGTTGCTGATTTGTCATGTAGATGCATGATTTTAGGAAGAGAATTAGAAATTCTTTTCGAATTAATGAGGGTTGAAAGATTTTTGATGCTGTTAGGGAGAGAATTTTCTATTGAATCTATGTGGGCTTTAAGACAGGTACGTACGGATATTTTTACTCTAGCCCTCAATATAGAAAAACTGTCATAGTCACATTGATTCTGTATTTTTTCCATTTCTTTCTAAACTTTTATTTTTCTCGGATTTGGTGGATCAAAACACTGCTGAACCAAATTGGAAACTTATTATTCCTGATTCTTAAGCGCGGAGTGTGTTTTTCAATTGATAGCCATAACAAGTTATAAAAATGTAGTAGGGAATCATTGCAATTCAGAGTGTTAAGATCATTCCAGTTTGTAAGTGATAACATTTCATTGCATTTAATGTAATCCGTTTTTTTGAAGTTATATTTGATGTGATCTGGATTGGTGGGTAGGAGTCTGTATTTGGACATTAAAAGATCGAATTCAATGGGAGGATGATAGGAGTCAACTTTAGATAGCACATGTGAAGCAATTTGAATGTTAAGGTTATGGTTGGAAAACACTAAATCTAAAATTCGATCTATGTTGTTAGAGACTTGATTAAATTGATTAAGTCCAGTCAAATTTTGAAAGTCTAATAGAGATATTGACTTTTGGCTATTTTGTAAGATTGGTCTGGTGTGAGTTACATTGACATTTGGCGAGTGTTGAATAGATGGTACATTAAAATCACCCATTATTAACGTTATATCCTCTGATGAAAAGTTATTATATATCGTTTGACACTTTTCGAAAAAATCTGTGAAATTTTCGATTTGTATATCTGGAGGCAAATACGCCAAACATAAGTTGATGGATTGTCTGGATGATTCATGTAATTTAAATTTAATCCATAAATCTTCTATAGATTTAGAGCTGTGTGCTGAGACTGAAAAAGATGTCATTTCTTTCTTTATGGCTATTAAAACTCCACCCCCTGATTTTTTAAGAGAACTCGACATGTCCCTATCACGTCTATATATATTATAACGATCATCAACTATTTCACGGTCATAGATTGTAGAGTCTAACCATGTTTCTGTAAAACAAATTAAATCATAATTGCAACTGAGCACTTCGCAGTATAAATCATTTAGTTTACTTTTTAAACCACGTACATTTTGATAATAAAATGTTATTGCCGATTTGTTAGAACACATTTTGAAAGTATATAAAGTATTATTAAATACATCTTATTGTAAAATTGATGTGGAAATAAATTATTAAAAAATAAATAATTATGCTCTGAAAGGGGGCAATTATGAACATCATAATATTTTTTGGTTTGTTTGTGGTACATAATTTTGTCTGTGGTATTACATGTCATTGTTGACAGAATTAGGTTATATCGTAAACAAAATATCGTAATACAATTATTAGTAACAGGTTGCAATAGTTTTTTGTAATTAACATATTGTGATAGTTCATGAGAATAATGACAAATCGTGAAAGTCATATTTTGTTGTTGTTTTACAGAATAATTATGTTGAAAAGTTTGCGACAGTTTTATGCGACATTTGAAACACTCTAATGATTCGTTAATTACTACAATGGAGTGCATACAAAAAAGGTAATTCCAAGTTTTCAAAAGGTTAACAATTAAGTAGCTTGTATGAGGGAAATAATTAAGTAATTTTAGTGATTTTAAATTCATAAAGGGACGGCAGCAGAAGCGGTAGGTGCATTTTGTGTCGACTTCAATGTAGATAACTTGTTGACATCCTCTTGATCAGTAATTAATATTATGGGGGTTGAATCGCTGATACGAGTGAAAATTTTACAATTTCTTACCCAACAATAGCGAATTTTACCAGCTATTCTTATATCACGGCATTGTTTCAGCAGAAATTGATTTTTTGGGGTTAGATGGTCGTTGATGTATATTTTACTGGTTCGAGGAAGTTGTAATTCAGAGGCAAGCATCCCTTTCCTCTTTCTTATTGCAGCTATAAGTTCATCCTTAAGGTACCTGCGTGTTAATTTGACAACTAAGTTCCTCGGTTTTCCATTTTTTGCATCACGGTTTGTCCTGGGGGCAATTCTGCTGGCGAAATCCACATCATGTCGGGTTATATTGCAACCAGCTGTGGCTCCAATCTTGGAGAGAATGTCGTACACATTTTCGTTATTGGTTTCGGGGACACCACTTATTATGACGTTATTGGAACGATTAAATTGGTCGTTGTTTTCAATTTGTTTTTCCAAGTATAACACTTTTTTTTTGAGCTCATTAATTTCTTCTTTGAATTCGTTTTTTATGACTTCGACTATATTATTTTTAAATTCTTCAAATGTTTTCTCTAGAAAATGAATTTTGAAGTCTTCAAACTTGTTGTCCAAAAGTTGTAGAAGTTCCGTATTAAATTGACTGCCAGACTTCGAGTTTGATCGCGTAGACATTGTTATTCTTGTAATATTTTTATAATTATAACTTAAAATTGATTGCAATTTTATTATTTTTATTAAAAAATAGTGGAAGAGCGAAAATTTGACAGCAAGCACAAGTAATGTTAATGTGATACATCCCCTTGTTAAAAGATGGACCAAAGCTGTGGAAATGGACCGATATTATATTGAAAAGTAACAAATTGATCATCAATAGTGTGGTTTTCAATGCAGGTAATTGCATTTTTTTTTCATGACAATTAAAGTAGAAAAAAAACGGAGTCATTACTAATTGACTGACCCCAGTATATTATATTATGCCTACCTATCTAATGCTCAATCATAAAAACCAATATTCAAATACAAACCAAATCAGAGGGTGAATAAATTTCAGTGATTCGATTATCAGATAACGGATAGCTTGAACTCCAGGGCAAACACGAATTAATAAAACTAAGGAAATATTTTTTATTATAAGAGATTCCCGTATAATAAAATTTTTTTGACAAACTTTCGATAACATAAGAGAGTCCACTCCATTTTGCACAAGTAAAAGCTTTAACAATGAAGTCTTCTAAGCTATTTGAAATTCGACGAAATTTGAGGTAACACTAAATTAAGTAAATTTTCGTAGGTCTAGAAATTATAGGCAGAAAAATGAACGGGAAAAGCATTTGTGACGTACGTAATCTCACTGTTGAAGAGTTTTTGCTGTGTCGGATTAACTGATTTGCCACGATTACGGAGTTGAAGAGTTTTTGCCATGTCAAATTAACTGATTTGCCACGATTACTGAGTATCTCACCATTGAAGAATTTCGCAATGTCGGATTAACTGATTTGCCAAGATTACTGAGTTGTAGAGTTTTTTCCATGTCGAATTAACTGATTTCCCACGATTACTGAGTATCTCACCATTGAAGAGTTTTTGCCATGTCGGATTAACTGATTTGCCACGATTACTGAGTATCTCACGTGTCGGGACAAAACTTTATAGTTCCGCCTCTCGAAAGAGATAACTCGCGCTCCGCTACGACATCAACCAACTGAATGGCGTGCATTTTAAAAAAGGAATTTATGCTGCCGCACCCTGTATAGCAACTTGTAATCTCTACGAACCACGACCTTTATTTGAGATTTCCCGAATATATTTCAAGTAATCTCAATCACTGAGATTGAAAAACATCACACGCGATATTTTTTATGCTATCATTTTCATCGCTTTTTTTATTCTGCCTAATTTACGAAGACATTATTAAACTGCCAAAATTTCATGTTTGTTACATGCCTTCATGTTCACATACCTTCTATAAATCAATTGAAGTTGTTATTAAATTCGACTATTATCTATTTGTGCAGAAAATATTTGGATCGTATCGGTCCCATCGCTGAATTATCGTTTGTTTATTTAGGTAATACGCTATTCGGAACAAATAAAATGTACGTATTATAAAAATATGAGAATTGATTTAGACCACCTGTCTTTCATTTTCTTAAACACAATTTATGTTATTTGATGTTTATTATAACAGTTGTTAGCTTATAATCTCCATTGTTGCAGAAGCAAAAATATGAATTGGAAATGAATCAATTTGAAGCAGTTAATTGCGCCCTTTGTTAGTTATATAAAATATGGAAAATAAGTGAATGAGAGGTCTTCACAATTGATGAGAGGTCTACAAAATTGATGACAGGTCTTTTTAATTGCTTAGTTTTATGTTGAATCGTAATTTTCTCTAGACGAGAAAAACAATTCATCGCTAATTTTTATACCAAAATTACTAGGCCACTTTACAAAGTAAAAACATGTCTTTATTGTGTATTTTACTGACGGCCTCCGTGGTCGAGGGGTAAGACTCTCGACTAGCGATGCGTAGGTTAAAATCTCGGCGTGTGCAAGTGAATTTCTTTTGATTAATTTGTGTTATTCTACAATTTTAACATTAACAAATATTATAAGTTTATAAGGCACGTTTATTCAGAATTTAATCTACCGTTACTTGAAATATCTTTTCTTGTTTGGTGACTAGATCTGGATAACCAGGTACTTCCCCACCTTCTGCTTAATTAACCCTAATTGGAGAGGTTGAGAGTAGATGGGACTCTTGTGCGGTGTTCACATAAAAAAAAAAACTAAAAATCTAAGCATCATGTTTTTCTCCCAGGAGAGTAGGCAGAAAAAATGGAAGGCCACAATCTTCTGTTCTGACTCCTATGCACTTATATTCATTATTTTACGTCTGCGTCATTTTGTGACCCATTACGTAATGAGAAAAGTGAGGGTATTTTTTGGAAAGTACGTAATTTTTTGATTCATCCACTTGTGCATCAATTGTTATTCTTCTTCCGTCAATCGGATTCTACTAATAGTTCCCCAGTTTCATCCTTCCTCCAGAGTTTTTCTGCTTCATCGCCACAATTCGGAATGCGGTGTAGGTACCACCGCCCCTGGATCCATTTATTGGATAACCAACATCCCCGCCATAAACGGTTTGGTGACTCAGCAAGGGTGCCCGGGTTCATGGGATGAGGTTTGTGTAGGTCTTGACAACGAATACGTTTTCCCATTCCAGCCGGACTCTCTCGACCCATCGTCTTGCGCCGTAGTAGGAGGGGTGGATTCACACGTCAGTCACTCATGGACACATTGAACCCCAGATTACTGTCCACCCCTCATATATTTTTCCTTCCCATCCTCTCCTTACTTTCCCTAATAAGACCCTCCACACAGCATCCCCAAAGATGACATAGGCCCTGAGAGATTTTTTTCCTTAGGGCCTTTTGTATAAAGTTAATAATGTAAAAAAATGAAAAATAACCCAGGTTTTCAATCAGATCTCTCTATAGCGGGTTGCCTCTTATTTCCTTTAAAAACTTGTTTATTACGCAATATTGTATTCAATACTCGATATTTTATTATTTTTGATTTTTCGGCATTAATTTCTTTTAACAAAATACCATAAAATAAACCAAAATGGAAGACTTCATAATATCTACAGATGTTCTTGACTATCATTTCACGAAAAAAGGTTCTGTTTTGTTTGACAGAGAACATAAAATATTCACTATGGATGGGATTCAAACAAAAAAAGCTTCCGATAGAATCTTTGATGTGATGTCCAGACCATACACTTACAGTTCTGCTTCGAAGTTTGTGAACAACGAATACCCACTTTGGAAAAAATGTCCTATTTTGCGCTAAGTGCATTTGCATGTCAAGTGACAGTCTATCTTTCACAGATTCTATTCGAGATAACGGTTTGAATTTCTGTTTTCAAACTGTAAACATGTTACCGTATTTTATGTCTACAGTCACCTCGTTGACCATAACAGCATACATCAATTTATCAATATTTTTCCTGTAGCAATTTTTTAAATCAAAATCACCGTTATGACAATGGCTGCAAGAAAAATATTACACGGGGTATTAAAGGACTTACTTGACTTACCATAACCAGTGATTCCTGACATTATTGGGAGTAAAAATGTAAATGAAATTTTGGTCTCCGGTGAATTTTTCCATGACTGTTTTTTTTCAATTTTTTTTTCTTCAAAATCAAACAAAAAAAATTCTTCCCCATGGCGTCACTGGTCACTCAGCCGAGTAAACGCTCAACCTTTTAACCCACCCCTAACTCTCCAACAATCAAACAAATGAAGATCAGTAAAAAGCTAAGAGAGTTGAATCGGACATGTCTAGTCGCCGCCCAGGAAATTATTTATTGGATAACCAACACCCCTCCCACAGGTCACCCCTAGTCAGTGTTGCCAACTCGGATTTTGAAAAAGACGTAGACCAGACTATAAAAATACGTAGATTCGGTAAAACTTGCATATGAAAAGTTCGTAGATCTACGTACTTTTTTTTTTTTTGAAATGAAGAAGTTAGTAGGTGTAACGAGTATTTTGTTAAAAAAAATATTTAAAAATAGAGGGGGGGAGGGGGAAACATATATTCGATTAGAATTAAATAAAAGAAAAGGTTTTTTTTTTAAATGAGTTTAAAAAAAACTGCGGTATAAATCTCACGTGAGGGGGGGGGGGGGTCCCACTTAATCTCAACAAGGTGGGAAGAGGAGTCTCAGGAGTGTACCCGTCTCAGAACAGACATCGTCTAGTGAGACGGGTTACTTACTTTTGTTTTATAATATGTTATTTCATTAAACGCCCGGGTTGCCGGCAAATAAATAAAAAAAAAATAAAAAAAGCTCGCGTAATTAATGTACGCCCCCTTATCATCAGGCAGGATGCTTGTTTGCCACATTTGTGGTAAAAAAAAAATAATTTAAAAAAAAAAAACACGAGTGCAGTTCACACACGGTAGAAAAGAAACTTTACCAAAACAATCTCAAGCCTTCAAAAGTGAGGTCGTAATCAAAGCAGCCAATGAGCGCAGACCTAGGACCTAGCGTCATTTCCGTTTTATATCTCAGGCCAAGAGCGCTGTGTGATGCTTCGCAGGTGTGTGCGTAATTTCCATTTCATCCGAATTCCGAATCACTAACGCCGCTAAAGAAGTTTCACTTCAAAATAAAAATTACTCAATTTTCATAATCATTTATGGTTGTACACACTAACATAAGCCATAGACGAATACTAAACCAAAACACACACCACAGACACAATTTGCTACAAAATTGACAGTTCCCGTCAGAAATTGCATGAACGCTAGCGTCCCCGTCTGCGCGACTTCTTATGTGGTGCGGACTGTGGTATGAAACGGAACGTTTGTTGGAGTCCGCGCACCTGACTAGTAAAGTAACGTAAAATGTGCTTTTTGTTGTTATTTAGTTCAAAGAAAATACGAAAAATACGTAGATCTGGGACTGAAGTTAGTAGGTGTGCAGGAAAGACCCAAAATACGTAGATCTACGTAAAAAGACGTAGAGTTGGCAACGCTGCCCCTAGTGGTACTATTGGTTTGGTACTTTTGCGCCCGGGTTCATGGGGTGAGGTTTACAAAAATCTTGACGGCGAATGGATTTGCGTGGCGGCCTGGATCAAGAAAGACTGGCTGAGTAAGACCTCCAGCTGGACTCTCTCGACTCATCACCATCGGCTTGTACCTTATTTGCCCTAAAAATACACGCTACACAGCATATTAAAAAATGACAGGCCCTGAGGGAATTTTTTTTCCTCCCGTGTGGAGTTATGTAAAAAAAAGTCACCTTTTAGTAAAATATCCTTTAATAAGAATTGAAATATAAAATAAAGTACAATACAAATTAATTAAAATCATACCTACCTTTCGTTCGTTCATAAACTTTTTTAAGTATGTACAGAAAATAACATAAAAATTTTGAACTTATGCCACGGGAAAACACAATCTACTATAAAATGGATTTAAAATTAATCAAATTTTGTGTATTTTATTTGATCATAAAATCATTTAAGATCGGCAGACCAGAGAGAGGGCAACTGGCCACGTGGAAAGAATATCAACTGACAGAACACCGAAAACCATGACCGTGTGGGGATCCTTGTGGAATTGACCCATGGACAGACCAAGGAACAGATGGACTGACTACGAAAGTTCTGAGGTCTGAAGAAAATGGCTAGTGATCAGAGTACGGAGAAGGTCTAATCCCATGTTTTAATGTTAAACCATGGTGATAATTTTAATATCTGCCATGAAGATGAAGAGAGAAGAAATTAATCCCACGTACATTTTACGAGATGAATATTCAAAAAAATAATATGGATAATAAAAGCTCAATTTCAAGCGTTACCCCCTCAGAATAATTTGTTCCCTATTCGGAACAACTCATAATCGTTGTGTCTCCTGTACTATCGGAGTGAGAAATACGATATAAACGGTTTTAGAAAGAGACAACACCACGCTGTTTAATCAAATCTAAAAGTTAACCACGAAATATGCACCTTTATGAATCCAAAGTTTCGGATCGCAATTTGAAAAAATTATAAAACTTTGAAAATTTTTTATTAAATATTTTTACATGGAACGACAAAAAAAGGTGAAATAATGTTTATAATACATGAGTCTAATGAAATATCAATGTGTTTTTATTTTTTTTAATTATCACTAATTACCATTTTTAAAACTTTTTTATTACCTTTTTACTTTTCAGATGCGTTCAGAAATATTCAATTTATTTAGACTTTATTGCAAAGCGGAAATATTTTGACCCAGCTATTATTTTGATATATTACCGAAGCCGAGGTTAAATAAATGTGCTTTGTTTATTTAAATGAAATTTTATTAAAATTTCTCCATTTCTTTCGCGAATCAGTAAAAATGTAAAAGAAATGTAAAATTGCAATTTTTTCTTAATCAACAACATTTTGCGCTAGTGATGAAAATTAGAGACAAGAAATTCATGACGTACATAAAAAAAAACACAGCTTTCAATTCTCAGCGGGGCTAAAGTCAGCCTGGGAAATCCTCGCTGAAAGGAAATTTATTTCAGTCCTATACGCCTTGACAAATAATATATCGGATGGAAAAAGAAGCCTTCTTACTTTGAAAGCTTTGACTGGAACACCCGGTTCAATTTTGTACTTTTAACAACCACATGTCAAGTAAAAATAGGGTTGGAATTTATTTTAACATATTAGAAGATCCTCACTAACATTATTACAGAAGGCATAATTGTTTGGGTGAATATTTTTTTTTTGCATTTAATCCATTCAGGAGACCCTGAGGAAAATTATTTCCCTCAAGGCCTATGTCATCTTTGGAGGTGCTGCGTGGAGGGTCGTTTAAGGAAAGGAAGGACGAGAAGTTCTGAGAAGGAAAAGTATGAGAGGTGAGTAGGAATCTAGGGGTCACAGGAGTAACGGACGTATGAATGCATCTCTCCCGCTGCCGTGCAAGACGAAGAGTGACCAGCTAGAAGAGGAGGCATGAACACACCTCACCCGATGATCCCGGGCTTCCCTGCTAAGACATCAAAAGTAGCGAACCACTCGGGGTAATCTATGGCCGAGGTATTAGTTATTCAGTAAATGGTTCCTGGGGCGGCGGTACCCATACCCGCCTTCCAAGCTGAATGGAGAATATGCCTTCGTATAATTTTTTTTAGATGTTGGTATTTAAAATAAACACGTTTGGGTAGTATTTATTAAGAATATCGTTTAGAGCTGGTTCACACTACGCTATCAAATATAAAAGATCATAGCACGCCAAATAACGCTCTCCATACAATCCCTTCAGACCGTTCACACCTAAGCGTTTTTAAGCGCAGATCAATCATCGACAATACACATCTCAGACGTAACCGCTCCAGACGCGATATCCCAGAAGATAATTCTCCCACTCTCCGACTAAAACAGGAGAGGGTGTCATTGTAATTACGGAGCTGCCTAGACCCGTGGATGACAGATGTCAAGTTGACAGATTTCAGTACAAAAAATATGCATTCCGTTGCCGCTCCCTAATTCGACTGACCCCCTCTCCTACCACAGGAAGAAATATTTGATAGCCTCGTGTGAAAGGACAAAAGATAAGCGCTCGCGAATCAACAGATATCTGCTCGCAGATATATAGTTCAGTGTGAACTAAGCATTAATCCAGAATATTATAAAAACGGTTCCATGACAAATCAGGGACCACTTTTGAAAAGTGATGAAAAAATGTGATGGAAAAAAAATAAAAATACGTACAAACAAATTTAATTAGGATACAAAGTTTTCACTATTTTGCCTTATACATTATAAACCTTTAACTTGAAGAGAAACTTAACTTGTTAACTCTTGTTTTTTTGTAGTTTTCCGGAATATTGTGCTTTGAAGCTCTGTATTTCGGAAAGTTGTAAATTGTAGAAAAGTTTGCGAAACAATTTTTTGTAGATCGAGTTATTTATAAAAAAACCCATCTGGTCGTTAAAACAAATCTGGTTGTAGCGACGCGTGCTACCGAGATTTTTTCAGAAAAGTATTTTTAAGTACCGTAAGCTAGGTACATACAACAAACCTAAAAATCAGAACTTCAAAACCTTTTGCAAGGAAACCCCCTCCCTCTGATTGGCCTATAAGCGCAATTAACAAGATTAAGAAAAGTGTGTATGGGTTGCATTTCGGAATTAATCATCCTGGAGAATGAATTTTGAGTGAATCCTGCATTACGTTCATGGTTAACCTTTTCCCCCTCTCCCTCTTCTTAGGAATCAGATACCATAACATGTTCTTTAAGGCCCGGTTTCCCGCATTTCTACCGATTTATAAAAACTTTCTTTCCATACAGCTCTTAAAAAATAAAGCTACTTTTTTAACATATGCAATCAAATATATTGAAATTTAAGAGATGCGCTATCGGCAGTTTTAACTGGGTGGGACTGTGTTTCCTGGCATCGTCGCCGATATTGTCAACTAATACTAAACTGTAGACCTTCAAAAAATCAACTAAATGAACGAATTCTTTCCGTATTCAAACTACGCCCATTAGACGGTAGTCCGCCGACGGTCGGGACGCCATCATAGCATATCTAGTACGCAACCAAATTAAATTGTGTAATTCGACAAAGTATATTCCTTTGTTGCTCTTTACTTTGCTGATTTGATAATCTCAAACGATAAAACTCTTCTGTTCTCCATCTTAAATTTAGTTAAGTCCCTTGAAAAGTTAGCAGGTGTTTTTTCAACTTGAATAATCATTTCGAGATCTACAACGTTTCATTAATGCGAAGAACTTGTTTAAAAACTTTTTCCTCCCATCTTACGATTTATTCTGCTATCTTTTACTTTTCTTACCTTTCATTTCCCTACCCCCGAGTTCCCCGTAAAAGAGATTCTTGACCTGCCTTGGATACGAGTGAATCTTATGCTTTTTAAAGTTATCATTCCAGAGGTTTTAAGAATATTTCAACACTAAAAAATTTGTGTACATCCCTGGTACGTAGTCAAGTCGAATATAACTCCTCGACCTGGTCCCCCCATTTTAAAATACATTCAGATTCAATCGAGAAAACTGAACGTAAATTTCTAAGACACATTATTTTAAACTCGGTATTCCCATTGAAAAGATAAACTATAATTACTTAATGAAAGAATTAAATTTATTAAGACTCTCAGATTGAAGAATTATATCCGACTTAATATTTATGTTCAAAATTGTAAATGTAGAATAGACAGTCCTGATTAAACTAAGCTCATTGAATTTCATATACCCACGAGAGCCACTAAAATTTCCTTCTAAAATTCTGTTTAAATGCTACAATAACCGGACGGAGTATACGAAACACTCGCTTGTACCTAGATAACATGAAGTTACTAAGAGATATGCAGATGTGGCAGATCTATTTAACTGCACGGAAGGTAGGTACAAGAGGGCTATACTATCAAATCTTTTCAATCAATATTAGTTTTATTTGTACTATAGATTTTTGTCTGTTATCGCATCTCTTGTGTCATTTCTCTTTCAAACGCCACAATTATCTGTTATAATCTTTATTTACTATTTCTTATATGTTTCCTATGATTCCGTGACATATTTATACCGTTGGTGTTAAATAAATAAATAAGAATCGGACAGAAGAAATTCGGGTTTCGGGGCTCAATTCAAAAAAGTGTCTCACAATTATTATGTCTAAGGACGGGTAGTTTCAAAAAATTTGAACAATTCATCAAATTTAATATTCAAGTTCTGTGAAAGTTGAGAGGTTACAATTTGAGAGGTGCCGCCCCGGGAACCATTTATTGGATAACCAACACCTCTGCAATAGGTCACCTCAAGAGATTCGCTGAGTTCGGTGATTTAAGTTGAAGATTGTATATGTCTTGGCGGCGGCATTTGTCCACTTACTGCGTGGCAGGTCGGGTTGGATCGGTATGAAACTTTGTTTTGCAATACTTTTTCTCGGAAATTTCTGCAATTTTTAGCAATACTTTTTCTCGGAAATTTCTGGTCGGCCCAGCCTTGCCCCGGCTCTGTAAGACTCCACTTCCTATTTTACATTATGCTTTTACTTTTTTCCTACCCCCTGGCGTTAACTTACGAAAAGGGTTTTATTTTTCCTTTTCAAATGAAACTGATAAGCGAATATATTTTTCACCCCAGTCCTCTGAGACAATACCAAATTGGAAGTTATTCGTAATATTTGCGTTTGAATGATTCTGTTTGTAAAATCCATTCACATCGATGGTTGATACTGATTTAAACGACTTATTAAGTTCATTAACGAAGAACTATTACTTAAAAAGGTATGTGAAATTTATTATCTTGGTGTGTGGGGTGAACGTATGTCTTAAGTCTCGATTGAGCGAGTTTACAAGCTACTAGCCGGTAAATTTAAAAGCGGGTGAATCGGCGAGTGAGATTGTCATAATGACACACAAAACTGTCTACTCGCTCAGTATCGACAGAAGCAGCTAAAATAACGACTGTCGCGCCAACCAATTCTATCGACATTTTGTAGAAAACTTGAGCTCGCAGCTAATGCCACACGCTAGTCAGTAGCGAGAATAACGACTCCCGCGCGAACTAATTCTGACAGTTGAGAAATCAGCTGTTGGTGGGTCGCCATCTTGAGGCACACGCTGGCGAGTAGCGATCAAAGTTGACCACCTTTCGGCTTTTTTCGTAGATTGTCCACAATCTGCTAGTTAGCTAGTAATACGATTACACTGAGCGAGTTTACTAATAGATAGTGAACGTCCCAGCTAGTTGCTTGTAAGCTCGCTCGATGTCATCGAGGCTTTAGGGAATGAAAGAGACATGCAAGTATGAGAGACAGCTGAGTGAGGTATAAAAGGGTATTTTTTTTTTACATGAGCTCCACACAGGAGGCCCTGAGGAAAATAATTTTCCTCAGGGCCTATGTCATCTTTGGGGATGCTGTGTGGAGGGTTTTTTAAAGGAAAGAAAGGGGAGGAGAGTTCTGGGAAGGAAAGGGATTTAAGGGGTGGGTAGGAATCTGGGGTTCAGTCTATCCTGGTCATCCGCCTCAAGACCTAGACAAACCTCACCCCATGAACGGGCACCCCTGCTAAATCACCAAACGCAGCGAACCACTTGGGGTGATCTATGGCAGAAGTGTTGGTTATCCAACAAAGGTTCCCGGGGCGGCGGTACCCATTCTCGCCTCCCAAATTGATAAATTTGGGAGGCGAGAATTTTTGGCGCGGGGTTTTCGGAAAAATCTTAACTTTTCTCAGGAAATGTTACAAACTATCGCTTCTCGCCTTGAAATTCGATTTAACTTAAATGTTGCGCTATGCCATTACAGCGGAATTCGACGTTTTGCATCAGGGCTTTTCCGGCAAGTTAGCAATTTCCTCGGAAATCTTCAGGAAAATGGGGTTATCTCTGCAGGCGGCTTAGTAAAGCTATAAGAGTGAATATTTTCTTAAAAAGAGTAAAGAAAGATACAGAAGATGGAACCGGCAAGATCAAAGGCCGGAATTTCTGATAATAAAAAATGAATATCTGACTCCCATCCACAAACTAAATAAATGCCCTTCGCACACAAACCTAAACCGTATTCCCACTACGATAGCCCGAAACATCTTAAATAAGGAAACACTGAATGAAACTTTCTCAAATGTGATTAAGTGTAAAATTTATTTATTTGTTTCTTTACACTGCAGGTAAAATGTTTACAATACAATTTGCAGCCTCACTAGGAAAAGCCTGTACAAATGTTTTTTTATCCCGTCCCCGCGTTGCATCATATCTGCCAACTTTAAAACATTTCCTATAGTTTTTTTTTGTTATTTATTTTTGGGGTGTTATGCCGTGTTGCGCTACCTCCTTTTTTAGCCAACTTTTCGGACACTGTAACGCTGTCCGAAAAATGTAATGTCACCGACAGCATAGACTGTTTTATCTCCCGGCTTGCAGAACTAACTTGCCAATGGTTATGCCAGTCGGAAAAGCAGTCTTGTTGTTAAATAGAATCACTTTGAATATCGACATGTTTAGCATCAATGAAGCACAATTTAGACAGCAAGCTTTATTGCTGTTAGTCCGATTGTGCTTCATTGATTTTTAAATTGTTCATTGATGTTTATATTGTATAATTTGTTTGAATTGTTTATATTATTTAAATTGCTTAAATATGCTTTAATCTTAATATTTTATCTATTTTAAAAACGATTTGAAATTTTAATTTTGTTATATTTTTAAAGTGAATAAATTGAATTGAATTGAATCTCCATACTTCCGCTTTTCAAAATACACTGGATGAATTCAACGATCTCAAATTTGCGCGTCCGTATGGAAGAGGCAAGTCACTTCCATATTCCACCTGGCGCGCTTATAAAGTTCGCGTCATTTTGTTCGCGCTGTACAAGCATGTGTGCATTACTTTTCAGTCTACCTATTTATATTCAAAACACTGGATTTGCATGTTTTTACATTTGCTCCCCTATGTTACCGCTTATATTACATTTATGCGAAGATTAATGCCAAAAGTAGAGATGATATTTTTTTCAAAGACTGGAGAATTTAGGACTGGAAAAATTTTAAGGAATGATCTTATAAAGCTTTCAAGTAGGAAATAAGTATTTACTTGCATTTTTACTCAAATAGTTATTTACAATGTCACGGGCTGTGGAGGTGAAGGTAAAAAGTTTTTGACTTGTATACCACTGTCTGGAAAGGTGAGTTTCGAGTTTAGCTCTAAAATCTGCCAAGTTTGGGATCATTCATGTGGCAGTTCATTCCAGGCTTTAGGTTCTGACACTCCGAAAGCACGCTCACCGAACTTAGTATCTGGTGTGCGCTTTGGTTCCTTTAATCTTCTGATAGCTGATGTTCAAAGTCGAGAAATGATATTTTCTGGAATACACATTTCCGATAAGCAAGTCGGAACCATTCCAAATGTAACACTTAAAAGGATTCATAATCTACTCTTTCATAGATGGCGCGAATTTAACTATTTTAGGGAAAAACGCCTTTTACAAGTAATGCTTTAAAATATTAAGATGAATAATTAATTGTTTGAGCCCGTACATAAGCAAAATGAATAAATAGTTTTGTCCATAAACAAACTCAAATCTTAGAAAACTAACAAATACAATATTGCATCGGCAATTAAATCCAATATTGAATTTGTTGTCGAAAACATAACTATTTATCCATTTTATATTGCCTGTGTACTGACGCAAACAATAAATACATTTTAATATTTTAAAGCATAACTTGTACATAGCGTTTTCCTAAGATAATTATACTTGTCTTATTTATGAAAGAGTAGATTACGAATTCTTTGAAGTATCAGCTTTAGGGACTTAAATATCATCCAGCAGAGCTTGAATTGGATTCTTCGGGATATTTGAGCCTGTGAAGACTTTTGATTATTGTTTGAAAAGATAAGATAGTACGGCCTTTTTGTACCTACTTTCCGCTGACTCAATGTATTTATTAAAAAGTATTATGTAATCTAGGTACAAGTGAGTGTTTGAAATGCTCAGTTCTGGTATTGTTAGGCACAGAACTGTATAACATTTATAAATATACGAAAATAATTTCCACTCCTTTAATATGAATTTAATTGGAGCGTATTAAAATTATGCGTGTTGATAATACGATTAAATTTTAATAATTTTTGTACCTCATTTCAGACAACCAGGCGACCAGACTTCGCGTGTTGAATTCTGATTCCTGTGTTTTTATTTTAGCGCTAAGGCACTGTGCCTAGCCTCTGCCACCATGACTATGTGGGTGTTGGGTGGAGGGTGGCGGGCTGTGGGTAGACCTCATCAATATTTCATAAGCACAGCGGGCACGCTGCCATAGTAAATACGAGTTGCTTGAAGGGCTTTAAAATACAAAGCTCATGGGAGGAAATGTAAGACCTACCGAGGGTATTGAGCAGTTTGTTGATATTCTTGATTTAGTTATGGGAAAATTTATGATTTAATGTATCTTTTAATTCAGTAATTTATTTCGTGTTCGGTAGTTTTTTTTTCAACAATAAAGAAATTGAAAATCAATAAAATACAAAGTTTTAACCACTTATTGTTTAAAAAACCAACATGTTTCGTTAGCAATGCTTGCTTCGATAGGGTATACTTAAAACTAATTACAACAATAGTGTTAAAGTTGTAAATAGATGGGTTGGAGTGGGAAAGTAAGTGGGGGTAAAAGTAATTTAAAAAGGGAACAAATTTAATAACGAGTCGTTTAAGAATACATTTTATAATATTTGAAATCATCCTCACATTCTTTCTATTTTCCGAGATTTCTAGTTTTTCCACTAAAACTAATTCCATTAAAATTACAGTGTACCATTTATGACATCCATTTTAAATATCATGGACATTAGAAAACGCGAAAAGATGAGTTTAAATATTATTAAACATACTGTATTTTTGTAAATTAATTACTGTAACCCCCCTCCCCCTCCCCTTTCCACTCCCACCTATCCATTGACATCTTTTAGCCTATTGTGTAATTAGTTTTAAATAAACCCTGACGAGTAAGCATTGCTTATGAAACATGTTGGTTTTTTAAACAATAAAAGTGTTTAAAAGTATATATTTTATCAATTTTTAAATAAAATGGTATCAAAAAATAAGTTTGCTGTGTTCAGAGAAATAAAGGAATTACCTATTTTTTTTATTTATTAATTAAATTAAATTGTTTATTTCATTTATCTTGCTTCGAATAAACGCATTTGTTTTCCGTAACGCAAAGAAATTATAATCACTCATTTTATAATATAGGTAGCGGGTTGATGCATAAGTTTGCAGCGTTTAATCTAAATTCCGTTTTATTCTCAACTAATCATGAAAACATACGCGTGTTATTTAAAATACGTTATTTTCAACGACCGGATTGTCCAATTCGTGGTATCGAAATACGTAATTAAATTTGCATTTTGCCCAACGTCGTGTCGTTCAGCGGAACAGCACTCCGAAAGCTCCGTTAGTAGCTGCCGCTGAAGGCTGTGCCGACGCGGACGTCGGCGTTGCGACGCTGTACAATGTACAGACGCCGACGCCCAATTAGCCGGGAAATACAACGGCGTAACGGCGTTAGGGCGCCGTTAGGTTTCGCATTCCGCTTTAACGAAATGAAACGATCGTCCATTGGAATAGGACACACAAGGCTTAGTTTAATAGCACTCAAATTAAATTTGTAGAACACTTATTATATAACGTACTAACGGTAATGTAGATAAATTTTCATTGTTAGTAAGTCTTTCTAGAATTACAATTTTTTATTAGATTTAACGCATCTGGTTCAAACTTTACTTTTTTTACATCTACACGTATTTCGTTTCATAATCGCTTCACCCTTCAACAGCCAGTGAGACAACGGCTTCCCCAATTGTGGAGGGGAAGGAGATGGGGAAGAGGGAGGTGGGGAAGTACCTGGCTATTCAGATCTGGTCACCAAACACGGCTTAAGGCATTTCAAGCAACGTTTCAATTCTGAATGACGGTCTTACACAAGGGCGATACTGAGAGTATCTTCCACTCTGGAACGTGCCGCAAATATACTATATATTATTTTAAATGATTTAGTTGTGAAATAACACAAATTTAATTTATTTTCCACGCTGAGATTCGATCCCGTGACCTTCGGATTGCGAGTCAAGAGCCTTACCGCTAGACCACGCCGGTCGTCAATCATCATCAGTAATACGTGAAGCAAAAACTTTGTACCCCTTTTTACAAAAATTGCGCCGACTGAGGAGTATTAGGAAATTTCGCACACTTATGGTTTATATAGAGAAGGAGTGCAGAATGCTAATACTTTTTTAAATAATGCTTAAAAAATACAATAAATCAATACAAAAAAATTACAATTATGGCCGAATTTCGACCATTGGGCGACCACTAGTATCAATAGATCTTTCCTGCGCACTCCACATTTCATTGTAGTTTTTTGTTTGACAAGCCCCCAAAGGATACACAAACTCCAAATGCTCGGAGGACTTTGAAGCAGAGAATGGCCGGTTACCTAGAAAGTATTTTATCTAGAGGTAAGAATAACCTCATCGAATTTAAAGTTACAAAGACCCAATTATGTGTGTTTACCTCTAAAAGGGATAAAAGTGTAATAATCTAGTCTCCTTCAACGGAAGTGATCTTCCGAAAAGGCCTTCTATTGATGTGCTTGGTATACAGCTCAGGTACGGGTTTCCATCGAAGCCAGAGTTAAGTTAGCTTCTCAGAAGCTAGGCGTACTGTACGGGGTCCGCAGATACGTTCATCGGAGTCTCGGTACGTGTTTTACAAGTAGGCACGTGTTAACACCGAGCACTGTCACGCCCATCTACTCGGTACGTGTGATCCAGGCATCACTCGGACCCTGTTCTACTTACTAGGCCGAGTGCCCACCCCGGCACTTCCCCGCACTGACTCGCTTGCCCACTCGGCAGGTATAAACACGCACTCGGTACGTACTCGCACACTGACGTCACTCGCATCACTTTGCTAAATTATCTTTTTGCGATCCATTTTGTCTCGCTAGTCTGCAGCGTCGCAATTGAACCAACCGACTGACTCGGTGCAAATTAAAAAATAAGTGTAAATACCTACTCTTTCACCCAATTTTCTCGGCCTAGTATCATTTTACTGTCTCGCCCATCTACTCGGTACGTGTGATCCAGGCGTTACCCTGGTATGTTTTTAGGTTTTCACGGCCAAAAAGTATTTTTGTTATGATTTTTGGGGTGTTATGCCGTGTTTCGCTACCTCCTTCTTTAACCAACGTTTCGGACAGCGCTACAGTGTCCTCATCTGCCCTGATGATGGACACTGTAACGCTGTCCGAAAAGTTGGCTAAAGAAGGAGGTAGCGAAACACGGCATAACACCCCAAAAATCATAACAAAAACAGGCGTTACCCTGTACAAATCGCAAGTGCGCCCAACTTTTGAATTTGGCAGCCATCTCTGTATCACAACTTCTCTCGTATTCTCGATTCTCGTATCTTAACAAACGGATTGCAATCTTTAGGCCCTCCGTTCATGGAGATACTTACAAACTACGTGATTGTGACACAACCACAAGTACCCTGCAGATGTACTAATTTTTAATGCTGGTTTCTATACACGGCGCTACCCGAAATATACTGAACTTGATCATTTTTTACGTGCAGGCGTGGAGTTAACAAGATGTCAAGCGATGTCAAATGACTTTTTTTCCAACATCAATCTATGCCTTCTCCACTAAATCCTTTCTTACGTTTTCTGGTAATATATCGTTATGTAAATATGCATTTTTTCCACTTCCAGAACAAATCTAACATTACTTTCATGTTCAAACGCCGTTTCTGTCAAACGTCAAATGAAAGTAGTATACACGAATGGTGGAACGCATAGCGCGCGGTAGCGCGGTGCCTGTAAGCACCGTCGGTAGCGTGCAACTGACTTCAACCCGACATCCGTCGCGTAGCGCCGTGTACGAACTACAGCAAAATTGTATGGCGGGTGCCTACGAGCGGTGCGCGTGCTACGCGCATGAGGCTCGAGTAGCTTGAAAGTAGCTCCATGTACGGATGCACTTAGAGTATAGGCGTCAGGTAGGTATGCTGTCCGTGTTCTACCAGAATTACAATGGAAGGTAATCCGAGGAACTAGCGTCATTGAGTCCATCCGCGCCGGTGCACAGTCGGGAAACACGGAAAACGCAAAGATGTCGTAGGTTCTGAGGGAAATTATTTTCCTCAGGGCCTGCTGTGTGGAGTTAATGTAAAAAACTTCCAATGGCCTTGTTGTTTAGAAAGTGGGCAAAAGTTAATCAATGCCCGCAAAAAAATCAAACTTTCTAACAAAAGTCCTAGGACGACCAACCATGTGCGCTGCACCGTATTCGCTTTTAACATATTATTAAAAAAAAATCAATCAACGAGACGAAATAACATAAGTTAGTCATGCTGAATGAGAGAGGAAAAAATTGACAATACCCAGATTTTCAATCAATAAAAATATTAAGTTAAAGAGAACAAGCGTAATAAAAAAAATCATAACATTGGTCGTGTTAACTTTAAATAAATCAGAAGGCAAATAAAAACATAGAACATAAAATACTCGTAATTTCAGGCCCGGCTCTTGACAAGCAATTTCATTTCCACCACGCCCCGTGAGCTCCTACACACACATGGAAGTGTATGACCTCATTTGTTATTTTATGTACGCGAATATAACAACCTCCGTGGCAAAGCGGTAAAAGGTGACCAGACAACTCGGAATGAAACCAACTCAGAACCATTTCAGATAAGTCATTTAGAGAGATAAAAAATACATATAAAAAATTGATTAAAAAGGTTACGTTAGGTTAGGGTTATCGGCTAATTTAACTTTTTTTTTTCATAGTTTTTAACGACTTTTCAAGGAGGTATTAGTTGACTTTATTCTCAGTTGGCATGGAACCACGGTAAAAGACGACAATGCATATAAAAATGATTGAATTTTGGTTTAAAAATCTTTCATGGTGTGTGCAGGTAATATATTATTATTATATCACATTCGTTCTAGTGAGAAGTCAACATGTACAATATGCATAATAAAAAATGTAAATCATCACTGTGTGCATTTTAGGATCACATTTTGTTAATAGAACTTGATAAAAAATAATTTAATTTCTAATAAATAATTTGAATTCATTATTTGAAAAAAAAAATGTTAAGAAGAGATTCGAACCTAGACTCTAGAGTCCGAACGCACTCGGGCTCAGCTGAGCGTTCAGAACCATCTCTACTATCGACGGTTCATTCATTGTAATCACGATAAGAAAATAATCAAGACGTGTAATCTCAACGAACCGTGAACTTCATTGAAGGCCCCTGAATATAACATCAAGCTCAAAGGGATTGAAGAACATCACAATTATAAACAAATAAATAGTAATAAAATAAAATGATTATAAAAATAATAATTTCATGATTTGTGTACCAGACGGAATGATGGTCTTACACTAGGGCGATACTGAGAGTATCTTCCATCCTGGAACCTGCCGCAAATACAGGTACCATATATTATTTTAAATGAATTAATCAAATAAAATTTAAACGGTATTGGGAAGAGAAAATAACACGCTTTATATTCAAATCTAAAAGTTGACTACAAAATAATTAAAATGTATGTACTTTTAAGAGATCAAAGTTTCAGACCACTATTTGAAAACAAATAATGAAACCTTATAAATTTTTTAAGAATTATTTTTACAAGAAATGACATAAAAGTTGGGCGACAATAATGTTGATAATGTATTTGTTTAATAAAATATGTACATGTTTTAATTTTTTTTCGTTATCAGTTATGTTAGTTAGAAAAAACGGTAAGTATGTATAAAACTGTATAAAGTTTGCATTAAAAAAATATATTTTTAAAAAGTTAGTAAAATGGAAAACAAATTTTAGCTTTTGGACACGTTCACAAATACTCCATTTATTTGGATTTTACTTTGGTCGCACAGTCAGCTCAAGATAGGGATGTATGGAGGAGCCTTGTCGATGCAATGGGTCCCCGACCCGAATAGGATAAGGGGACGAAGATGATGATGATGGATTTTACTGCAAATTGGAAATATTTTTACCTACTACTGACAAAATATTTTTGAATGGCTTGTCAATAAATATTAAACGTTTAAATTCACTTCTAGTGATAAACATAGTTAACGTTTTGAATGTGATTCGTGATACCAGGATTATTCTGAGGGTCTTCTACTGAAAACAAGATGAAATATTTTTGTAGTCTTGTGTTTTTTTACGTTAGATTGAGCTGAATTGCGCTGAATTGCGTTCTGCTTGCTCCGAAAACATTCTGGGAAGGGCAGATTGATCACAGGTCTTTTGTTTCATAAAGGAAGTCAACGTCGTCCATCCATCATGGTTGAACGCATGTAACACATTAGATAAATCAACAAATATCAAAACATGTTTTTTTTGGGAAAAACTTATTTAGTTAGCAGAAATCTGTTTTCTGAAATTGCAAAAATATTTTTGTATGGAATGGGAATGTCGACGAATACTAGTTTAACCTCGCCACGTCATATCAATCATAAAATCGAAATTTTATTTTTTTTACATTTTCTCCACGGAGGACGCCCTGAGAAAACAATTTCCCTCGAGGCCTGTGTCATATTTGTGGAAGCTGTGTGGAGGGTCTTCTTAGGGAAAAGAAGACGAGTAAGTTCTGGGAAGGAAAAAAGGTATGAGGGATGGGTAGGAATCTGGGTGAGTGAATTCAGGAGTGATGGACTAATCCATTCCATATGAATCCATTCCTCTCATAAAGGCAATGAATGGTTCGAGAGAGTTCGTTCAAAATCTCCCTCAATCCGTCTGTCTGGAATTAGTGCAGTGGCAAGCTTCTTGAATGAGCATTAATTCCGTGATTGAGTGACGGTGTGCATTCTATTTGTATCAAATGATAAATTACGATAAATGAAAACAAATAACTTTGTGCACACCACTATTTAATTGACAATATAGACATGTTTCGAAAACTATGTTTTCTTCGTCAGGATAATAAGTTAATAAAAAATAACAAAAGACAAACAAGTATAGACAAATAAGAACATAGACAAAATATTAGAAAGAAGAGGGGATTAATTACTTAAAATATCATAAAAAACAATTATATAAAATAAAATATAAAAATTATTTTAGGATGGGTAAAAAATTACATTAACGTAATAAAAAATCTTTTGAAATAAAACAGAAAGTCTAAATAACAAAATAAATTATTATAAATGTAAGTAATAATACGAAAATAAATTTAAAAGATGGCTATTTTTAAAAAACGTTTGAAAAAGGTTATTCCTAATTTCTAAAATTTCTAAATTATCTAATTGTATACCCGTTGTGTTAGTGTGTAAAATTTTTAAACCTTTATTAATATTTATTTATTTATTTAAGGAACATTAACAGCCTTAGTAATACAATAAACATAAGAGTATGATAAAAAAACAGACCAATTATTAATGTTCACAGATAGGTATTTAGAAACAAGACTAACTGAATATAAACTAGAATATTTAAAAAAATAATAAGAGTACAAATGTGAATTCAACAAATGGTAAACTAATACACAACATTAAAATAAGTGTAATTATAACTGAAATAGAAAAAATAGGTATTTGGGTTGGGAAGGGTAAGGGGAGGAGAGGGATAAGGGAAAGTTGCCACGCAAGTAATATAAAAATATTAGATACAATTAATTCATGTGTTATTCGCACCTAGAATGTTATACAGTGAAGTTCTGTAGCGACAGTAACTAGCAGTAAATACGTCAGCACGTGGGTCTATTTTTGCAAATTTGTTGTTATAGTAGTTACATGTCCTTTGTATAAATTCATTTTGATTGGAATTGGTGTTGCATCTATCAATATAGAAAAGGGTATTTTGTCTACTATATCGAATGGACGTGTGGAAATTTATTTTGTTTAGCAAATCCGGGCAGTCAACTTTTGAGTTAATAATTTTGTACAGGAGCATCTGATCAGCGACAAGCCTCCTGTTGAGTAGTTTTGTGATTCGAAAATGTTTCTCGATTTCGTCGTAAGAGTTGTATATGTTGAATGATTTAAAATTGAGGAATTTGAGAAATCGCTCCTGAACTCTTTCTAACCTGTTAACATGAACAATATAGCGCGGGTTCCAAACCTGTGAACAGTATTCCAGGTGAGGACGAACATGTGAATTGTAGAGAATCGGATAAGTCTTAATGTTTTTGAAAAATTTGCATGTTCTCAGTACGAAACCCAGACTTTTTGTTGCTTTAGTGACAATGTTATCAAAGTGCTTTTCAAATGTAAGTTTAGAGTCCAAAATAACACCGAGGTCACGTATATAATCTTTATTTGTTAACTGCGATCCAGAAATGGTGTAATCGTGCAGTATTTTCACACGGTTACGTGTGAATGTAACTTTGCAACATTTAGAAATATTAATTTTATTTCTAAGACAGTAATCCGTCAGTCGGTCAAGATCTGCCTGTAAACGCGTAGAACAGTCCGGGGAGAATATAATATCAAAAGAATGACTTGTTTCTAAAATGTGGTTGGCAAATTCTGAATAATAATTATTATTTAAACATCCTTAAATCTAATGTTAAAATATCTAGAGGTCTTCCCAATATAAACAAAGTTACAATCATTACAAATTAATTTATAAACCCCAGATTTATTCAATAAAACACCTTTGTCCTTGTTATTTATTTATTATTTAATATATAATTTTTTAATTTGTTATTGGGGTAAAAAGCTGTTTGTTACACAAAGTTATTTGTTATCATTTATTAATAATGACGCCACAAAGTGAATTTGCAAAATTTGAAGAAGATAAATTACGAGTTTACTAAAAGTATTCTTCAGTGACCATACAATCTGTGCACAGTTGAACATTTTATGTGGAATTTATATGGACATCTTCATCACAGTACAGTGAGTTACGCTTCCTAATTTCCCCAACCTCTAAGAAAGTTACTAACACCGTCTCTCCCTATCGGAGGCGTATCGAAACGTATCCACCGTCAAGAACAAGATTTCACCCCACAAACCCGGGTACCTCTGCTAAGTCACCAAACTTGGGGTGACTTATGGCATGAGTGTTGGTCATCGAATAAATGGCTCCAGTGGCAGCGGTACCCATACCCGCCTCCCAAATTGAAATATTCACATAAGAAATCAAAATAAAAGACATCACTTTTGTTGTTCCTCATTCCTCAATAGCTACATAAAATCAATTAGTTTTGAAACTCCGGCAAGTATAGGGTCTAGGAGAGGGTGAACAAATCGTTAATTATATTAGAAATTGGCGATTTAATCTTGCTAATATAGTTAATTGAAGGCTCATTTTTAATAGCATTGGGCGTTTTGCTCGCAAATTGGGTATTCTTTCATCTTATTTCACGTTTATACGTCGGAAGATAATTAAAGATGTCGACTCTTTTATGATTTGTTATTTTTAGTTAGAAACCAAGAAAGAAATTTGCTTAAATATGCTTTTCTTTTTCACGTATTGCTTTACGTTTTAAGAAGTGGGAAAAGGGGATGAGAAGGTTTTTAGAAATCTCGTGTAGGCATTGACCTTACAATTGTATGTCGGGCCGGATCGGGAGAGACTGATTGAGGGAGACGATTAGAACTCTTCAGCTGGACTCTCTAGATCCATCGTCTTGCACGGCAGTGGGAGGGATGGGTCACTCCTGAACTCAATGACAACCCCTCAAATATTTTTCCTTCACAGAACTTTCTCCTCTTCCTTTCCCTAAAAAGGCCCTAAAGATGATATGAGCCCAGAGGATTTTTTTTTCAAGGCCTATTGTATGGAGCTAATGTTAAATATTAGAGTAATTTACCTCTTATTTTGAAAGTCAACTGTGCGAAATTTCACGTTGAAATTTCAAAGTTCTACTTTTAAGGTTGTGAAAAGGGATGGAGTAATTTTTTGAAATCTTTTGTAAAAAGTGGATGTTTTTTGTTTTGGAGATGAAGTGTGCAAAATTTCATCAACCTCAGAATAAAAATGTAGATTTTCATACAAAATAAATACACGCCACCCGCCCGCCACAAAGCCAAAATCAGCCAATCAATTTTATTTATTAGAAGAATCAAGATAGGTGGAAGAGCAAAATACTTTTAAAAAGCACGCTAATTTTATCGTACTTTATAAGGCATTCTTTGTTTCCGCGAGCTTAATACTCTTATTTTTAATGCATATCTCAGTATTTCAATTTGAGAGTCGGATATGGTTACCGCCGCCTAGGGAACCATTTATTGGATAACCAACACCCCTGCCGTAGATCACGTTCACATTCAAGTGGTTTGTGATTTGTGATGGCGATTTAGCAGGGGTGCCCCGTTTCATGGGATGAGGTTTGTCTTGGTCGTGGCGGCCACCTAGTGCGTTTGCCCACCTACGTGCTGGGCCAGATCGGGAGAAATGGTTAAGGGAGACCTAACCTAGACCTCTTTCTCTAGCCGGCCTTTCTCGACCCATCGCCTTGCTCCAAGGGACGGATTCACATGTCCGTCTTTCCTGGACACATTGAACCCCAAATTCCTAACCCACCCTTCACACTTTTTTGCTTTCCAATAAGAAATAAATAAATATTTATATACATGTAGATTGTGGATATATAAATGTATATATAACCTCACGAAAAAAAAATTAATGCAAACAAGTTTTGATCACAGGCGTTGTACTATGTATTATAAATTGTAGGCACACACTGCTTGCTTCACCCACATTCAAACATCAAATCGCTTAGAACTTCTTTCAATTACTTACCTGCAACGGGTAAATGCTAGTATTTATATTAAAAGGCCTATTTATCGGTCGTAAATCGCCGACAAAGGTAATATAAATCAGTATCGTCATTAACGTTCCATTTTACTAGTCAAAATAGCGATTCTTTGATAAGAACAAAGAATAAACGTTTATTGAAGGCCTTACTATGGACTGTCATGCTGTAAATAGGTATATTATAGGCAAGCAGTGGCGCACCCAGGTAGGTGTCTTGTAGGGCCCGAGTTAAAAGAGTGAAAATACGACTTTCATAATTATCATTTCAAATCCAATAAAATTCATTTATATAAAACTTAGGTTGAGCAGATTTATTTATTCGCTCACCAACAGATCACATAATAATTTTAACATTAATTAACATTTTCAATACGGTTAAAGCGATGATTCCAATTAAAGTTGAGCACACCATTCAGTTGTAATACAAAATAACAAATCAAATAACAAGTAGGCACACAAAACAAGGAGGATCAAAATCAAATATTAGTAAATACGCTCGTACACATTTACATATGTATGTACACATATATATGCATACATGAATATACACACAAGCACACAAATATTATAGAGCCAATGCATAAGTAGGTGAATGATTCAATAATCACAAAGCAGCTCTAAGTGAGGAGATCGTCAGGTATACGCAAGTACATGTATAAGTTCCTTCTAAAGGTAGTGATTGAATTCGAAAGTATATCCAAGTCTTCATGTTCGCAGTATTAATTGTATAATCGAGTCATTTTTGACGTTGACTTGTATTAATGTTGTTTTAAAATATGTTATAAAATATATTATATAAATATGTACAATCATATGGGACGTGGGGGATTGCACTATCCTCCCCACATCCTGGAATAAAAAATAAAAAAATAAAATAAAATAAATACGGTAAGTATCGATCCAGATGTTCTTACGTAGGTGTTTGTGAGCAGGCTAATTTTAAAATTTTAGGATACATAATCATCATGGATTTTAGTGTAAATATTTCGCTTATTTAATACAACAGAAGAGTTCCGTTTGCAGTAACAATTATTCAAATCATCTTTTTTAGGTTTTTATCGAAAAATCTCACTTTTGCGTGTGTTTTTTAAGGAAAATAAACTTGATTGTTTCAAGTACAACGACTGGTAAAAATACCAATGAAGAAATTTTATCATCGCAAGACGCAGACCGTTTCCGAAGCACAGACAAAATTCTTTGATCCTCGCAAGGCAAGGCAACAATTTGGGAGGCGGGTAAAAGTATGTTTAAATAATGTATTTTTAATAATAATGTGTGAAAAAAATATATGTTTGTAAAAATAATGAGAAGAAATAAATAATTTTTAAAAAATTAAATGGTTTTCTTCGTTTGTTGACTTAGTGTGTCCAGGTATTGGCAGCGGATGCGTCTACCCACTTAAATTGTGGCGGATCGAATCGGCAGAGACTGATAGAGGGAGACCATTTGATCTCACCAGTGTGACTCTCGCGACCCATCGCCTTGCTCCGCAGTGGGAGGGATGGATTCATACGTTCCTCATTCCTGAACCCACTAACCCCCAGATTCCAACCCACCCCTCATACCCCTTTTTTCGAAGAACTTCCTCGCCTTTCTATCCTATAAAATACCCTCCACACAGCAACCCCAAATACGACAGCTGACGATACAGTTCTTCTCTGTCAAGCAGCCACATGGAAAGATGTATTTATAATAGCCGAAAAAAGTTTATCAATCGTCAAAAAATGGCTAAACAGTAATACTCTTACAGTTAATACAATCAAAACAAAATATATAACTCATAGTATTACACAAAGAGGTCAACTTCCATCAAACACAGGCTTGATTCTACATGACTGTACTTTATCCAACTGCCAGTGCGAACATATAGAAAGGGTAAAACATACAAAATACCTGGGGGTTATTATTGATTCACACTTACGCTGGACTGACCACATTAATTTCATCACAAATAAACTGAAACGAGTAATACACCTAATAAAGTACGTTAAAAACATCTTCCCACTAATAATACTAAGATCGATCTATTTTGCACTTTGTCAATCCATTGCCACATATGGAATACTAGCTTGGGGAAGTGCTACAAACATAGCAATTGACCCAATTCAAAAAATACAAAAAGCAATAATTAAACTCATCCTGCAAGTACCATTTCACACAGATTCTAGCGAAATCTACAAAGCATTAGAAGTCATGTCAATAAGACAACTTTATGCCAAATCTGCTATAGTATACCTTGTCCAAAACAAACAACACATTCCAATTCAACCAAAAACCATAACAAAAACCAGGTCCTCAACAAATAAAACACTGAACATACCGATAACCCACACCACACATGGACAAAGACACTTTCAGTATTATGCAACCAAACTTTTTAATTGCATGCCCATTACTTTGAAACAAATACTATCTGCAAATACATCTACAAACATTCATAAAAAACATATCACTGACTGGATTAAAAATCAAGATATTAACTTTATACAAAACATTATTATTCCCAACCAAACATAACAAAACTATAAAAAGTATAAAATTAAATAAACCTAAAAATTAAGTAGTTTTTCAAGTATCCAATAACTATACATACACTTACAATTTATATATGTGTGTACATATATATGTGTATGTGAATGTGTACGCGGGTGTATACGTACGTATATATATATATTTATATGCATGTGTGCAGGTACATGTATTTATATGGATGTGTATGTATGTGTATGTTTATATATATATATATATATATATATATATATATTTTTTTTTTTTATATTCCTCTAATATATTTAAATACTTTTTTTTTCTCTTCTATATAATATATCTGTACAATAACTGTTAAAATTTGAAAAAAAAATACATATAAAACTTTATATTACAACACATAAATACTTGTCACACATAAACATAAATAAACACGTAAACACCTCAGCACAGGTTCTCCTAGTGAGGTGTTCACGAAACATACAACAATACCTATCCACAGTTTCACCTTCACAAACCTACCTTACACCCAACATAATAAAATTATAAAATATATTATGTAAAAATGTTTTCGAAATTCTATAGGTAAATACTGTAATGTATAGAAATAAATAAATAAAGACAAAGCTTAGCACTGCAGCTTGCTTAGCTTACATTAGCTCTTAGGGCCTCCTGTATGGAGCTAATATAAAAAAGGCGCAGTCAGTAATTTCTGTAACAGTTTTGAGAAATGATTGCTCACAATTGAAACAATAACTCCCAAATGCTTGCTTGCAGTGTTTGAGTCAGAACCTACTAGATGAAGTAGGTAATTAAAAACACCAGCAAGCATTACGCACACATAAAATAACACTTCTTTGAAAAACTTATTTTTTGTCCCCTGGCCCCTCTCCTGGATGCGCCACTGTAGGAAGGTATAATAGTGGATGTCGTTTATTTCCTTATCACATGTCGTTAATTTAATGGGCATCAATTCGCCCCTCGCATTTCCCTTAACGCAGAAAACTTACTGTAAATACTGTATTTATACTAATGAGCTTTACAATCGTCTTTAATGTAAAGGAGATTACGTTGTACAATGGGATTTTGTTTTCATTCAAAGTAGATTTAATTACTCTCTCAAATTGAATGCGCGTGTTGTGATCCAAGAGAATAAAGTCTTTAATTACTTGTTGAGAAAATCAATAATTCATGTAAAGCAACAAAATATTAAACCTGAAAAACAATTACTTGCTTATCGTAGGGGTTGATCGGCTGGTGAGGAGGGGGAAGGCTCGAATGTCAGTAGGACGGGCCGGGTTCGATATTGACATCGGATAACCGACTTTTCTACAAAAGTTTGTGGTTGAATGTTCTCAGCTACGAATCTGGAGGTTGCTGGTTTGAAACCCGGCATGCCCAAGTAAATTATATTGATGAATTGGAAACGCTTAACGAATAAATATTAATAATTAACTAGCAGGCCCTGCGAGCGGCTTTTGGTTCGGCTTCGACAGTTATGTTGGTGACCATTTTATAAATCCAATATGAACTGGTTTAAAAAATAGCCTGTTTCTCGGATCCACTGTCATCGAGTGATAGTCACCGGTGAGAGAGCGCGCTAATACTTAAAACGATAAAATTGGATCGAAAATCAGGAAAATGTTTAATAAAACACGACTCGTTTAAAATATAGCAAAAATCTCTGTGAGAACATCTGAAATAGCATTTAAAGAAACACTATGATTTTTTCATACACATAACTTCTAAAATAAGTGAAATGAAAGTGTTTATAAAAAAATTCGGAGCGTACTTTGCGATTTTTTTATATCGAGAGAATTAGCGTCGAGAGAATATTATGTTCAAAAATAATATATATTTTTTAATAGCTTATAAGCTTCGAATGTTTAAGGGAGATATTTAAGAAATCGGTAGAAATTTGGGATGCGGCGGCTTAATGAAAGAAATGGAGAAAATAATTTCCATTAGGGCCTTTGTCGTCTTTGAAACTGCTGTGAGAAAGGTTCTTTTGAGAAGAGGAAGGAGTAAACATAGGTCTTGAAGAGATCCATGCTGTAGGAGGGAGGAAATCCATGTTCCATGTTGTAGGATGAAGATCCATGTTGTAGGAGGAGGGAGGAGGAAAAACAAATCGTCCCACAGCCGAGCTGTTGAACTATGCACAAGAGCCGAAGGGATCAATGACGCTAGTTCCTCGGAGTAGCTTCTATTGTAATGCTGGTAAACAAGTACAGCCTACCTACCTGGCGCCAGTGCTCTTAAGATTGCAATCCACTTGTTAATATGTAGGGAATCTGTCGAATGGACTGTTTCTGCACAGAGTCGAGAGTTTTTCAGATATTTTGAGGTTTCAGACCAGAGATGGCTGCCAAAATTCAACTGAGGCGCACTTGCGGTTTGTACAGGGTCAGCAATTGTTCACTATTAAAGTATCTATCTAATTTTCTTTTACCCACCTCACTAGACAAAGTCTGTTACGAGACTAAAGTTAAACCAAGCATATCAATGGGTTGGGAAGATAGCTTTCTTTTAAGGAGTGTAGATTGTGATTTCGATTTATAAAGAATTCGCTTAGTAGAGAAACTGTAGTAGAGGGTCGAGAGTTCAATAACCGTATCGCACAAAAGCACAATCCCTTCAAAAGACTTAAATTGCAGTTCTTTTTACATTTATTTTTATTGTTTTTGAAACAAACACTGCATAAATATAATTATTGTAAAGAGTTTACAAGATTTTATATGTAACTAGCTAGTTCCGGCATGTGTTGCAATGCTACTTAAATAAAGTAATTCCTGCATGTTCTTTCCCATTCGTCCCCATTCCCCTTCTGCCTTCCCCTTCCCTTCCTCTGCCGCGTTTCCCTTCCATCTTCCTTGCCTTTCCCTCTCCCGTCTCCCACCCTCCCACGTTCCCCTTCCATCTTGCCCGCCTTCCACCCTTCGTCATTCCTCCTCCCGCGAACCCTTCCTTACTTCATTCCCCTCCACCCTTCCCGGATTCCCCTCCCCCTCTCGCAAAACTACGTGAAATATACATTCTCCAAACTACTCGCGCGCTACCTATTGTAATTTTTTAAACAAATATCAGAACACTAGAGTTCACCATAATATATAGAAACCTTCGCGGACGTGCGCACAACAAATGACTAAAGTTTCACCTCAAACACATGAATAGTATAGGAAATAATTTCATGACGCCAGAGCTCCCTATTATATATAGTTATTCATCAAAATTGGATGAATGGTTTAGGAAAGCATAAGGGAAAAACAAATAAACATTATTTTTATATATTAAGAATATGATTAGGGTCGGTATCAATGATATGTGTCCATGAATTATCTGCGGTGATCATATTATATATTTTACGGTGCGGGGTCAGTACATAGATTTATTTAAAAAAAGGTGGTGTGTTCGTGATGTGTTGTGTGGGTATGTGAACGTGTGTGTGTACCTACATCCTATATGTCTGAATTATGTTAAGTAGAGGAGTGAGTGCACATTGATTAAGTTATCAGTAATGTTTTTCTTAAATGAGGACAGGGGGTCAAAAAAGATGCCCAGAGTTGAGTTGAGGCAAAGATCATTGAATGATAGGAGAATGTTGATTAGAATGTTTATTAATAGATCGTGAGAACCGATATTTGAGATTTTCACGCTCAAGATTAATATCGTGATTTATATTTGAGATATTATGCCGTGTTCTACCTCCTTCTTTAGCCAACGTGTCGGACAGCGTTAGTGTCCATCATCAGGGCAGATGTGTAATAAATGAATTACAATGTAATTCTGTCTGAGACGTTGGCTAAAGAAGGAGGTAGCGCGAACACGGCATAATACCCCAAAAATTAATCACGGTTATACCGTTATATTATATAATAATCACGGCTATACTTCAACACATGGGCGTGGGCACGGTGGGGCAAGGTGGAGCGTTTGCTCCACTCTGGCTGACCGATGCGTCACCCCTGTGATTGTCGACCGAGGCGCGTTTTCAAATTTACAGCACCTCATATGATGATTTTTCCTTCTTCCGTTCATACTCTTTGTATTCATAGAGCCTAAAGCCTGTATATGTTGTAGAAGCCTAATTTTTTCGGTACCTACTGTAGATTTTTATGTTTTGCCCCACCCTAAAACAAAACCTGGCTACGCCCATGCACACCTAACCCTGTCTTCAATATTTCCATTGTTTGTATTTCTTGGGCATTAACTATGTAACAATTTCTAGACATTTTGATTTGAAGAGTTTGAATTTACAGGTCCATTTTTTACTTAATTTTGAATAAATTAAATTAATTGTTACTTAAGATGAAGCTATACGTAAAATCCTATTTAGATACTATTTAGATTAATCTTTACGACAAATCGGTTTGCATTGTAACATCAAAAAATATGCTACGGATAAATTGAAGCTTTTACTAGCTTTTCTGTGTATTGGAATTACAATAAAATTATTAATTACATAACAAAAAATATTAGCGTAAACCACTAAAAAAATGTTTTTGCATGTCTTAACTATGAAGTAATAATATAAGGAAAAAAAATTAAAAATACCGTATATGGCTAAGACTATTTTTGAGGTTTTGTATGTTCTAACTTTCTTTCATTCTTATAAAATTATGCACAAAATAAATAAAAAACACTTTTTCGCTTTCTTGCCTCGTGCAAATAAGACGCTCGATTTCAAATTTTGAAGGCATGAGAATCGAAAGATTTCTAGCGTTTATATTCCTCTTAAATAATATAGGTAGTAGTGTATTCCTAACAACTGTACATCTGATATAAAACTCTTGAAAACCTTATTTCAATATTGCAATACTTCGTTGAATGAAATTAATCGACCGACTCAGATATTTTATATAATATTAGTATTTAAATAAGTTATGGTAACATTTTTGATTTTTGAAACAGATTAGTAGCGCCTGGTAGCTAAATTGCACCTATTTTTATAAAAATCAATAAAGCACAGCAGCACATTGCGGAACACTGTAGAGGTGGTTTTGGAGGTCTGCAAAGTTTTGAGTTAAGACCACAAGTTGGTTTCTTCGGTTTCCTGAATTCACGCTACACATAAAAAGGCAATGCCCGCTTCTATCTCCAACCTATGAAACAAAAAACTTATCATTATTTTTTTATTTAACTTTTTATGAGTAAAAACCTCAAATTGAAAGATTTAATTAAAAGAAGACACTATGAGCGAAACTCAATCGAAAATCTGGAAACAGAAAAATCAGAAAAAGATATTGGCACCTCTGGGACTTGAACCCAAGACCTCTCTCTTTCCGGGCGAGTGCTCTGACCACTGAGCTAAGGTGTCGATATCCAATTCGATCACTTTTAACTGTACCATACTTTGACTAAGAACCACCCATATTATCTTCATTTTCTTAACGCATATTTTATTGGCTGCCATCTTTCTGGATAAATTTTTATGCATTTTATTTAATATACATCTATCACAGACACCATCTAGATTGCATTGCATTTAGTATGATTGCAAGTTCAGGTATGAATCTTGCAATCATACTAAAGATGGCAGCCAATAAAATATGCGTTAAGAAAATGAAGATAATATGGATGGTTCTTAGTCGAAGTATGGTACAGTTAAAAGTGACCGAATTGGATATCGACACCTTAGCTCAGTAGCCAGAGCACTCGCCCGGAAAGTAGAGAGGTCCTGGGTTCGAGTCCCAGAGGTGCCAATATTTTTTTCTGATTTTTCTGTTTCCAGATTTTCGATTGAGTTTCGCTCATAGTGTCTTAATTTAATTAATAAAAATCATTTATGTATGTATTTTTGCGGAAACGTTATCAGATATAGTATCAGGTTCAACATATAATTATTTGCCAAACTTATATTATTCATAGAATAATTTAAACGATTTTAAAGCTAAGTTAACTAAAATCTAACACGCAACACAACTACTCTACGCTGTTACAAACTTTTACGTAGGACTACATTCACATACATCTATTATTGTTATTGAGAGCTTGAGAAAATTTTATTACTTATTTTATTACCGTTTTTTGTTACATTTTATTGATTTTTTTCTACTTTCCATGCTAGCTTGGGCCGAGTTGTGGCAAAAAGTCTACGACTTCAGTAAGCGTGAGGCCCTACGTTCATGGAGATACTTACAAACTAAGTGATTGTGACGCAACCACAAGTACCCTGCAGATATTCTACTCTTTAATGCTGGTTTCCGTACACGGCGCTACCCCTGAACTTGATCATTTTTCACCTGCAGCCGTGAAGTTAACACGATGTCAAGCGACGTCAAATGACTTTTTTCCAACACCAACCCATGCCTTCTCCACTAAATCCTTTCTTACGTATTCTGGTAGAGTATAGTTATATAAACACGCAGTTTTTGCCACTTCCTGAACCAATCTAATATTACTTTCACGTCCAGACAAACGTCAAACGAATTTTTTTAACGACATTTCTGTCAAACGAATAAGTAGTAGACACGAACGATGCAACGCATAGCGTGATACTAGCACCGTCGGTAGCATGAAACTGGCTTCAAACCGACAGCCGCTGCGTAGCGCCGTGTACGAACACGAACACCAGCAAAATCGTACGGTGGGTACTCACGAGCGGCGCGCGTGCTACGCGCATGAGGCTCGAGTAGCTTGTAAGTAGCGTCATGTACGGAGGCACTAAGATGAAAAATAATAATAAAATATGTATATATAATAATTATTATTAATTCAAGAATGTATTTATTTTTTGTTTAAAATTTGTTTATTGAGCGTTAACAATTATTACATTAATAAAATTGCCATTGGGATGTGCAAAGATGTTACCACTCCAATTCAAAATATTCACATTATGTATCAATCAATAGGTGGTGTCGCAGCCGAATGCTACGACACGAGATTGTGGACTGTAAATCCCTTTTGTAATCGAAATAGACCATATATCGTGTTTTGAAGGCAGATCAAAGGAGAATCGGTTTGAAGGGAATCTCCTACCTTTAACGGCTTCTGAAGGCTGCTGCTCAGTGTCGTTTCTGTTATCACATATATATTGCACAACATAGATTTTATGCACGACACTATTATATTTTATAAAAAGAAACGAAACTGCGATTATTTGCGACTACTTGCGATATTTTACGAGAACGAGTTGTGATCCATATCACTTCCGAAATGCAACTGATAACAAGTGGGTAATGCGCACTTGGGTGTCAATATTGTTCATCATGTAGGTAAGCACATCTTCTTTTCCTGGTGGAGACTTTGAGGAAAGGAAGAAGAGAATGGATTACATGATGGAAGGAATAGAGGAATATGGATTAAGTTTTGTTTTTAAAAACTGTTTCAGAACCAAACAGGTGGATATGTAGATGTAACTAGTAAAATATCAGAAATAATAATAAACAAAATAAAAAAAACAAAACATAGTAGGCATACAGTTATTACAGTAGAGAGAAGGAGAAGAAAGAAAGAAATATTAATAAAGCATAATACAGCAATTACATATTTTTTGGTTCAAGTATTAAACTGCCTTGACGTCATATTGGCGTCATATACTAAGCACAACTGGTCAAATTAGCAAATGTTGAATGAGAATAAAATTGAAAATACACATTACTATTTCGTTGGGTAAACTAGGTAACTCTGAAATCAGCTTTACTGGGGAATTGAATTATACGATGGCAATCAATCTGATAAATCAGTTGTTGGATATATACTGATAAGTACGATTAAATTGTAGATTGTGTGTTGTGAACCGTAATACTTATATTTTGAAAATAAGAAATTGGCTAAGCATTTTATTTTATTTATTTATTTACAAAAATGGGATGAATCACCTAGTTTGACGCGCAAAAATGCAGACAAAATGGTTAACGTGTGTTTTGCAGTGATGCCAACTGAAATTGGAGTATGAAAAACGAGATGAAAATAGCGATCGTGTAAAGCGAAATTTTTTGTCTTGGGTCTCTCTCTTTACGGGAATCGGGCTGAAAAAAGAGATTGTGTAAAACGGCTATAAGGGGTGCCAGCCGGGTTCATGGGGGGGGGGGGGTTTGTCTAAGTCTAGGCGGCGGATGCGTTTGTCCACCTACTGCGGGAGAGACTGGGTCAAGTCGACCTTTTGAAATCTTCAGCCGGACTGTCTCACGCATCGCCTTACATCGCAGTGTGGCGAATGGATTCGTACGTCCGTCACTCCTAAACACATTAACCCCCAGAATCCCACTCACCTCTCATTTCTACCCTTTTCCTTCGTAGAACTTCCTCTCCTTCCTTTCCTTGAAAATACCCTCCACACAGCATCTCCAAAGACCTAGGGCCTGTGGATTTTTTCCTCAGGGCCGCCTGTGTGAAGCTAATGCAAAAACATCCGAAATTCTAAAAGGGCCTCACTCACTCAAACCTTCTTTACAATGACCATGACTCTAGACTTTCTTATAGTCATAACAAAGAATCATTCTCCAAGAAAACCAATGATATCAAATACAAAATTAAACCAAAACGTGAAAAGTTACAAACGCTCTTTTGTCGCCAATTAAATACTTATTCAAAGGTGGTAAATATACGATGGCAAGATAGATATTCAAAGAATATGCGTGTACGAACGAAATAGATATCGGAACGGGAAGTATTTACGTAATTGAAAGTTACGGCGAATTACTACGCCCTACATGACGGGTGTGAGTAACACGACAAAATATACTTACTCGCTTACACTAAGACGAATACCGTACGCTGCATGAGACGATCTGCTGACAGTAGGCTGTCCTTCTTGTACTTATGTGTTGATCCATCTCACTTATATTTTAATTCGGCATTTATTGTTTTCGGAAAGCAAAGTCTTTGAATAAGTGTATTTAATGAAATAATTAATTGCGTGTATTTACGAATGGCAAGAAACTCTACCGTTTTTTTGCTCACTAGTGATTAATGCAAAGTATGTCCACTGGATCTATGTAGATCAGTGAATCCAAGAGCGTTGTCTAGTAGCCTATCTTTACTTTTCAATTCATATGAAGACAATTTCTTTGTTCACAAGAGACTGCAGATCTTTCTCACACTCAGAAATAAGCACTGTGCTTTGGTTATTTTTAGTATTTCCAAAATTAGAATATCTCCATTTTTTAAAATGCTGACAATTCTGAATAAATCCGTTTGTCCATCCCTGGCCTCGAAGGTGGATTGCAAGTCATTGCATTACCTCGGCTGTGGGCTATTACACTAACGTACTTACTTGCTCATGAGTGCATTACAGTGGCGGCTTGCAGGGTTGAAAAGTGGAGAAGAACAAACATTTTTTAAAAAAGCATTATGTTCACTTACACCCACCTAGATATAGAAAAAAAAACAATGGAACTTTTACCTACGTCCGATAGACCGTCAACTGCAAATTCGCCCGACTAAAACCAATCATGGAATCCACTGCCATGTACTATCACTAATAATCATAAAACCAAACAAACTAGAGCGCTAGAGGTAATCAGAAATGTTCGGTTCTACTTCGGAGGTGTTCGTTTATGAGGCGCGCCTCAAACTAATAACGCGCGACCGCACAACAGCCGCCATTCATTTAGATTCTATGTGACTTCCCCATTCTCCTTCCCCGACTTCGAATCAGCGGCTCTCGGAGGCGGGCCCTATCTCTGCCTCACTAGGGTATTATAGTACTGCATTGCGAAGAAGCTCAGCCCTGTGGGCAGAAATCCACGTCTGGCCAGCCGCGTTGCACTCGTTTGATGAGTTACATAATATAAAGAGAACCAGTCCTAATGAAATACGAAAATGTTCATGGATAATATTTTATTGAAGTAACTTTAGTTTATCACGTCGGGGTCATCATTTTACGGGGATATATATATATATTTATTTTAAAGAAAGGAGGGCTTAGCCAGTCGAGGAATCGAACACGGGACGCCCGGGTGGGACCCAAACGCGATGCCCACTCAACCACTGACCAGTCTTGTGAATGGATCGTGTATAGATCTAATAAGCATTTGTACTTACAAGTTAATTAAAACAGTTTACATCCGTGTCATAAATTATATTTATAAAATATTCGCAATGAAAAGTGGGAGCGAACAAGTAGCGATTTACAAAGCTGTTATGTCTTCGGCAGCCTGAAACAAAATGGTTCCTCTTAATTTATCCTGGCAGTCGGTGACTGGGTGGAAATATTGAGGGATCGCTATTGGCGGTGGAGGAGCCAAGTTTATAAATTAAAGTTATACGATATTTTTTATATCTGGATAATTGTATCTTGTATCTTTTCCCCAGATTTTTCTGCATTTTTTAGGGTGGAAGCACAGCCCCTGTCTCACAGCACGAGCCCCCGCTGGTGCATTAGATACAATAATGTACAATAATACGTACATGCAAATGAACGTTTACCATTACGCGCAATGGCCTATAAACTATGGACGTAGCTAATCATATATATTTATGGGTTTCGAATGACTGCCATTCGGATTTTCGATTAAGTATTATTGCCCTTCGTGTCTCTACAGTCCAGAGGTTATCCATTCACCTTGGTGTGGTATAACTTCTTGGCCTCTTTTATTGTAAACATTCAGTAAAAAACATATTCAAGAAAATTATTATAGGAAACACGGAGCAAGAGAATGTAATATAACAAATTAAATATTTATTTTTATTGAGTTTAATTTGCGAAACTCCATTTTAATTTTAAGTTATTCTTGTAACATATTTGTAAAAAGCATTAACTTTGCGACTCGCCATAATCTATACTAGTAGTATTATAAATGCAAAAGGGGGAGTTTGTTTGTTACGCTTTAACGCCTAAACCATTAAACCGATTTTAAAATTCTTTTACCAATAGAAAGCTACATTATCAGCGAGTTATATAGGTTGTATATAATGGTAAGATCTGGCGTAATGAAATTTGTATAAATGAAAATGAGTGTATTTCATCTATTTAGCGGCAGGTAGGAAAGGCAGGGGAAGGTGTGGTTCGCGGAGAGGGAAGAGACGAGGGAGGGGGAAGGCGGGGAAGGTGAAAGAGAACGGAGACGCACGGGAAAGGACATTATGTATTGCTAGTTGCTACAGTAATTTCCCCCAAATACGATGCCGATTGAAGCCGCGGGTAAAAGCCAGTTTAAAATAAAATCGCATGCATTTGTTACAGAACACTGAATCTTTATTTTATTCACACACCACCGGCTTCAGAAGAACCCTTCCTACGTCAGGAGAATAAAACTAACTTATGATATAGAATATTGACAGGTATGTATATAAAAATTTAGGGTGTTCTGGGGGAAATTACGGGATTTCCGGAAAGAATAGAGCGGTTTACTGGAAATATATCTAGAACAGGACTCTTATTTCATATATAAATCAATATTTCCTCTGTAAACATAATATTTGCAAGCAGGTACTTATATAATAATAATAATAATAAGGTCTTTATTCCAGGATGTGGGGAGGGGAGTGCAATCCCACACATCCCATATAGGGTATAATTACATATGTTATTATATAATACCTACATACCAAATTAATTATAAACCATAATATCTTTGTAATAATTTTTTAAATTTTCAAATAAGGAGTCATACAATTCGTCCAAAGAAATGTTACGATCTCATTGAGTAACGACAATTCTTTTTAAACCATATTTATGCAGGTAGGCATTGAAAACTGCTAATAAGAAAGTTAAAATAAATACGATTATTTCAAATTAATTTGAAAAATAGTTCTAAAAATGTCAAGTTAAGGCCTGCTTGCATAATAAAATGATCCAGCAGATTATCGAAAACGCAAAAAGAATACAAAAACAAATTTATAGACAGATGAAAGGGCAAAAGATCCAGATAAAACAGGACTTTAAGCCAATTACTGAGAACATTCACACGTTATAACAAAGTAAAAAGTTTTTTATTACATTGGCTCTACACGGTCTCTGAGGAAAACAATTTCACCTGGGGCCCGTGTCGACGATTCTGGGTGGAGGGTTTTTAAGGATGTTCTGGGAAAGAAAAAGGTATGAGGGGTGGGTAGGAATCTGGGGGTCAGTGGGCTAGTGACGGATGTGTGAATCCATTCTTCCCACTGCGGTGTAAGGCTATAGATGACCGGCCAGTGGTTGAGTGGGCATCGCGTTTGGGTCCCACCCGGGAGTCGCGTGTTCGATTCCTCGGCTGGCTAAGTCCTCCATCAAAACACAAGGAACATTTTCGGCTTTCTGTGGTGGTAGTAGGAGATTTTCAAACATTGTTGGGTTATTCGTAACCCGGGAATGTTTGTCTTTCTTTTAAAAAAAAAAATTTAATTTAAAAAATCAAGAGAGTCCCTCTGGAGAGGTCAAAAGGTCTACCTCAACCGGTCTCTCCTAATCCGGCCCGCCACGCAGTTGGTAGGCAGATATTTCCAACGCAGGGAACCACTTATTAGAGTGACCAATGGCAGGGGTATTGGGTTTCCAACAAATGATTTCCGAAGAGACTGTACCTATATCCTCCTCCCAAATCGAAGGATACCAAAAGGATCAGATACTTTTGATTTCATCCCCTGCAATTTCTTGATTCATTCCAATGAAACGTAATGAATAAATATGTTGCTTCCATTAATAAAATCAGAACTGATTGCAATCGTACTTCCCGTTTCACCATTCTACTGAACCAAATCACTTCGTGTTATATCGGATGTTGCATTTTGTACCTTCTGCTGGTCGTACGTATGGAATATATATGAGAGTGGTCGTACATTGAATTTCCACAATTTGATTAACTTCATCAGTTGGAATCCACCATTACCATTGCATTGCATTTGCCAAATGGAGCGGATCGGATTCCTCCACTCGTAGTTAAAATATCTTTTTATTTTATGTGAAGCCGTAGAATATGCCTGGCGAAAAGCCAGAGATCTATCTCTTTAACGATACGGCTGGGTTTCTCGTGCGGCGATAGAGAAGGCTTTAAGAATAAGAGAAAATATGATCATTCTCTCTAGTTACTGAAATAGTGTACCCCAGTACACCGTTTCAGTGACTAGAAAGGCAGACTAATGCATGGCACGATCAAGTGAATCAAATATTTGAGTCAGATCACGTCAAGAGTTAAAATGACAGGATAGTATGTAGACGAAGATACATTAACCCAGGATGTCTACCGTTCTTCAAAATGACGAGCGTCAAATGCAAATCTACCTCTTTGAATGATTCTACCGAGCGTGTAGCCATCACGTGTCAATTTAGTGGCCACTAGACTTGTACTGTTGTGTTTAGTTGGTAAGTACTTTTATTTTTGAGATACATATTGACTTTTTTGTTTTATATGATTACCTCACAAGAGTCCCAACTAATCTAGATAACCCCAATTAGGGTGTATTGTGAGGCAGAAGGTAGTGGGGAGGGGAAGAAAATGAAGAAGAGGCAGGTGAGGTGGGGGTTGGGGCTATTCAGATCAGGTCACCAAATAAGGCCAAAGTCATTTTAAGCAAAGTTTCAACTCTGATTGGTGGTCTTACATCAGGAATATATTAGGAGTGTCTTCCACTCTGGAACGTGCCGCAAATATATTTTGTTATTAGAAGTGAATAAATAAAACAAATTAATCAAATAAAATTTATTTGCTCACGCCAGGATTCTAATCCGCGACCTGATTGCTAGTCGAAAGCCTTACCCCTCGACCACGGAGGCCGTCAAAAGTGACTACTCGTCATTTTGTCAAATTTACTACTCGTCATTTCAATGGTTGTGGTGATTTTAACGGTTTTGCCCAAAATGATTTATAACTTTTCTGTTCACGATATCAACTACTCGTCATTTCAATGGTTGTGGTGATTTTAACGGTTTTGCCCAAAATGATTTATAACTTTTCTCTTCACGATATCAACTACTCGTCATTTCAATGGTTGTGGTGATTTTAACGGTTTTGCCCAAAATGATTTATAACTTTTCTCTTCACGATATCAAAGAAAAAACACCCAATTTTTTCCAATTATGGATCTGCATTTAGTGTTGAAAGATGTAATTTATCTCAAAAAACAGTGCCATTTTAAGTTTTATCTGTGATTTAGTTAATTAAAACTAGAAAAAATATACGTGTTTGCAAATAATAAAAAAATAAAATAAGACTTCATTTAAAAGTCGAATGGTTAACTTACTGAGAGCAATAACAACGTTAGCTAGGATTAATGTGAATGAAGCGAGGAATATATGCCGAGGCAGACTTGTGTGGCAGTCAATCCGCTCTGCATATCCCTGCGGAACACGGCTAGGCAAGATGGTTAATTATAATTAAAAAAATAGTCAATAATTATAATAACAATGAAAACATTTGTTTAATACATTTCTGCATATATTTTTTTTTAATTTCTTTGGTTTTATTGACGAAATGGTCAGTGTTAGTTAATTGCTAGCTAATAGCTAGTTGTCAGCAGTGCCTCAGATGAAATTAAAATTAAATCAAATGATCTAAATTAAAATCAAAGCAATTAAAATTTAAAATAAATAATATGAACACAAACACATGTGGGTATCTCTTTCATTGCGAATTCTATCAATTATGACATTGTGCAGTCAGCAACCATTCGCAGAGCTTTTTGAAGCACTGCAACGATGTCGATATTCGAATAGGCAATGGTATTTCGTTCCAAAGTTTTGATGATGAATGGAATTACCCTCAAATACAACAGTTTTCTGTCTGGGAAGATCGATTAAATGGTATCTTTGGCGTGTACTGTATGCATTAACTCAATATTTGAAATAAAAGAATTTCTTTCAAGGCATTTTGCTCTAGATTTCAATTTATTATTACATTATCTACATTTCAAATTCTTAGATCTATTGAAAAAGAATCTTAATGAGCAAAACATTTTTTTTTACGTTAGTTCCAAACAAAAAGCCTTGAAAATAATCCCTCAGGGCCTATATCATCTTTGGGGACGCTGGGAATGGTATTGTTAGGGTAAGAAAGAAGAGGAAGTTCTGGGAAGGAAAAAGGTGTGAGGGGTGGGTAGGAATTTTGTGTCAAAGTGTCCACGAGAGACGGATCTATGAATCCATCCCTCCCACTGCTGTGCAAGGCGATATGTCGAGAGAGTCCGGCTGGATCTCCCTCAAGATAAGATCTCCCTCAACCAGACTCTCGATTCGATTTGACCCAACATGTAGTAGAGATAAACCTCACCCCATAAACCCGGGCACCCCTGCTAAGTCACCAAACGTAGCGAATTTTGGTTACCCACGGCAGGATTGTTGTTATCCAACAATATATTCCCCGGGCGGCGACTCGACACATCTGATTCAACTCTCTCTACTTTGTACTAACCTTAATTTATTTTTCTTTGTGAATAGTTTACTTATTTTTCTCAGTATTTTACATAATAGTTATATAAACAATAATTTTTCAAGCAGTCATGGCCATAATAAGGAATTATTGTGATTTTGATTTCAACTGTACAAAAATTAATACAGGATGCCAAAAGTTAACATTCTGTTGACATTCTTAAGTCAATCTATAAATTTTAGAAAATATGTTTATCCATCGATACTGTTTGTTTCTGTATACAAAAAAAAATCAGAACAATATCAAATTCAAGCATATTCCCAAAGCAACTTATTTACATTGGTTGTCGAGCAGGGTGCTTACTAGTAATTAAACAGCAAGGCTTCTCCTTTACCACATTATTTCAGGACTTTTTCAGTAACGCTTGAGGTTTGAGTACAATATTTACAAACGATTATACCCACGCTTTAGGTAGAGCAAACAAAATTATACTTGAATTTCAGGTCAACAACGATAAAAATCGTTAAAATAATATGTTATTTATTGTGTGCTATTCAGAGGTTTTCTTCCATTTCTGGCCATTTAATACGAAGTTTATTGCTTCACAAAAAAATTATTCGACTTTAATGTTTGTGATAAAATGGAATAAATCAATTCCGGCATAATTGTACCGTCCATTAATATAAGCAACGGAAGAGATTTTCGAAATAATGCCGAAAACAAATTTAATGTGGTAATTCAATCAATACCAGGAGTTCAAGCATGGTCGATAGATAAAATCCTACATCAATACGTAATTGATAAAATCCGTCATCTGTGGTCAGTTATCAATATTTGCGATCACGGTCAACAACGGGTGAGAGATATTCCGAGCGACGATTGATAAATTTTAGCCCGGACTCCATAGTATCAAATAAGTTTCGGTCAACTGTCAATTAGGGATTGCAATCCCGCAGCTCATTCAATCCCGCGAGATTGATATGCGGAATTACTTAATCCCGCGCGGGATTACGCGGGATCCCGCATCTTTAAAATTATGTTATAAAATCAAATTGAAACTACAGATTTTTTTGTAAAAATAAACTTTTATTTAACATTCCTTAGATTAAGCAACAGAAATTATTTATTTTCTATTAATTAAGTATAAGTAATTAGTAATCTGTTTTCTTAGATTCATCTTTAAATGTTTGACATAGTTTAATATTTTTGTTTAATTTTATCCTTACTCCTAACAACGTTTTTATATTTTTAATTCAGTCTTATTCATATAATGACTAATAATCAAATCACAACTTTCTCTTAGATGCTATTACTATGATATCAACCTATAGTGATAACTTTTGAAAATACGCTCTTAAGAAGCAAATGGCATTTATTGTATCATCTCCGAGCCTGCTTCTGAGTGAACTGCAAATATGTCCTGATGCTGAAAACGCTCTCTCGACTTCTACGCTAGTAGGCTGAACAGTCAGGATATATTCATAGGCGAGCGTCAGGTACTCTCCTCTGATCCCGTTTTGCGGGATTGCAATCCCTACTGTCAATACAGCACTTTTTGGATAATGTCGTTCGTTATGCAAAATTACTGGGTTATTTATGAATGTAGTTCAACTAACGAAGCTTTAGAAGTGAAAGAAGTCGTATACGCGATCCATAGACTTTAAATAATTCAACAAAGACGCGACGAATTTTTTTTCCGTTGTATCTTTGAGAATCACTTACCTTGTTTTTTGAAAGATGCTTTCAACGCTTTTAAAAACAAAACAGAATAACAAGTTCTTTACTAATTAATAGGTAACGATTCACTTCACGAGTTCACGTCAATCACAATGTATAGAAAAAAAATGAAAATGACACAGGTGACAAGCAAATGATATTTCAGAGAATTCCCCAACCGACCAATAGTTAGAGCTAGGAACTTAAATAAAATAACAAAATTTTTGGGGAATCCCCGACCGACCGAATGATAGAGCTGCGAAAATATAAGTAACAGTTCATGTGTAAAATATTTTTGTGGCAATATTCTACCTTCGTTAGTTTTTTTTTTCACGGTTAGGTTAGGTTTTAGTAGATAGTTGGGGGATGTTTTGTCCGTAGGATATTTTGCCGGGGGATATTTTGTCGGGGATATTTTGAGGCGGGATGAAAAGTGGCGGAACCATTTTCAATAGCACCGAAAGAACTTTAAAAAAAAGCATTTCTCAATTTTTTTTTTTAAATCTGTAATAGTTTACATTTTGTTTCCAAGTTGTGGAAATCAAAGTCGTATGTTTATGCTGTATAATTTTTTTACGTTAAATAAATGTTTTATTCTGTATTTAAAGGGTTTTGTACCGTAAATAAATAAATAATGTTAATAATGGCGTGCGAAGGCGAGCCATACACAAGCATTTTTCATACTTAACTAATCGCCTGGCAAAAATTGTAATTTCTCGCCTGGCCGGGGCCGGGCGTTGTGGACTATGTGGGCAGGAAGACACTAGTCAGGATCACTGACCTCTCGGAAATTCTATTTCCTTTCAAAATGTCATCAGGCTCCACGCGTAAAGCCCACTCCTAGGCCTTCATGCTCTAAACGAAATAAGGATGTTTTATGGTCGGAAAATTTTCCTAAGTCTGAAAAAAAAAATTTTTCTTACATTAACTCGGAGGCCCTGAGGAAAATAATTTCCCTTAGATCTTAAATAATCTGAGATGCTCTGTGGAGGGTTTTTTAGAGGAGAGGAAGGAATGAACAAGGGTCTTGAAGAGATCCATTTATTTTTAGTCTTTCTTGTATTTCTAATCTTTCTTGTCTTTCTTGCATCTCTTGTCTGTCTTGTCTCTCTTCTCTCTCTTGTCTCTCTTGCCTCTCTTGTCTCTCTTGTCTTTCTTATTTTTTTCTCTCTTGTCTATCTTGTATCTCTTATCTTTCCTGTCTCTTTTATCTTTCTTGTCTTTTTTGTATTTCTAGTATTTCTTGAATATCTTGTATTTCTTTTTTTTGTTTTTCTTATCATTCTTGAATTTCTGGTTTTTCTTGTCTCTCTTGTCTTTCTTCTTTCTTTTTTTTCTTCTTTCTTGTCTTTCTAGTTTTTCTTATTTCTTGTCTTGTTCGTATTTCTTGTCTTTTTAGTATTTCTTTTTCTTGTATGTAGGAAAGAGGAAACCCAGAGGGCGGCAAACCGTTCCACATCCAAGCTATTGAACTCAAGAACGAGTCGAAGAAGCGACCTATTCTCATATGACAAATGTCAACCATGTTGGGCGCGCGTTTTGGCGTGTTTCCCGACTGTACACCGGTGCCGAAGGGATCAATAACGCTAGTTCTTCGAAGCATCTTCCATTGAAATACCGGTAGAGCAAGGATAGCATTCCCACCCGATGCCTGTACTCTAAAGATTGCAATCAGTTTGTTAAGATTGGAGAATATATCAAACGGATCCCCGTTTCTGCATAGTCGAGGGTTTTTTTTTTAGGTATTTTGGAGCTCCAGATCAGAGGTGGGTGCCAAATTCAACCGTGGGGCGCACTTGCGATTTGTACAGGTAAGTATATTTATACATGAATACTTAAACCACTCAAACCCATAAGCTTGTTTTGACGATAATATAACTTTGCCAATGTAATATTACCAGACATAAGTAAAGTACCTGTATGAACCTGATTTAAACGATTTTATTATTTACGGGTGTATCTCGATCAGGGTTATAATAAAGGCTGACCCAATGACCATGCCTGTACAGCTATGGTAAGGAATATTCAATAAATAACTAAAGGTCATGTAGTATCAATATCTCAATAGATGTCGTTATTAAAGTTAGTTATAAGAAGTTTTGATATCTCAATAGATGTCAATTTAGTATTAGTTTAGAAACTATTCATCATGTATTATATGTTCAACGAAACTATTATATGTTCATCGTTCATTGTTAGTACCTTATGTACGAACGGTTCTGATGATCGCCAAAAGCAGACGCCTCACAGTGGGGCCAAATCCCTCATTTCCAAACAAAAAACAAAAAAATATCAATCTTACAAAGTCGCGTTATATATTGTCCAGATACCCCTTTAGTTGCTGTATTATTACATAGCGGATAAATGCAAATGACCTAAACTTTCTACCTGTAATCGCCCTGAGAACATGCATATCGGTCGTGAAGTCAAGAACCCCCGTTAAGTGTGCCCGCTTATCACTCAACTTACAACATATTTATTTCGGAAGATACCTAATTTAAACCCCAAAAGTGATTATGGAGCCATCATGTTCAGGTATTTAAATTATTTTTTTTAATTTTATTTTTTAAATAATTAGTTGTATTGATGAGTAAAAATGTATATCAATTAAATACAAAAATGTGATCTTGATTTCTAAAAATTTTAGATTCATTTAGAGATATACTTAGTAGCTCCGAGCACCTCTGGTCTGTTTTTTGAACATTTTTTTATATCAGTAACTATTTTAATTTACGAATCACTTTTTAACTTTTGCCCCCTTTTTGCGCTTTTTAAGTAATTAACCCAGCCCCTGGCGCAGTTTGTCACAATTCTCCGCTTTGCGATAAAATAAATTACTATTTCGGAATGTATTTGAAAACCGAAAAATGTTTATGAAGGGTGATAAAATATGCTATCAAATTTTTATATCAAAACTGTACGTATAATATTTAAAATATAATTTTTTTTAAACAAACAAAAAAAAATTAAGAAATGGCTCACCTTACGTTTTTTTTCTAACCAAAATTACTGTTAACAAAAAAAAACTAAAAACACAAATGTATTTTATTTGACAATCATAAACGTTACTGAAATCTCAATTTTTTATCGTTTCATGTAAAAATAAAAAATAAATATATAAATTTTTCTCGAATTGCAATCGGAAAATTTGGTTTCATATTCGTGTACATTTTAATTTTAAATGGAACATTTCTGACCGCATCTGTAAACAAAAAACTGTTTTTGAGAGGTAATGAACTATTCTTTTAATTTTTTTATTAGAACTGCACATATAACTTTTGAAATATAATTTTTTTAATGCACATGAAAAGTTTTAAAAATTGCTCGCTCTTTTTTTCTAACAAAATTACTGATATTAAAAAATAAATAAAAAAAAGCAAATTTTTATTATACAAGGTTATCATTACCTTTTAACTTAATTATTTGTCGTTTAATGTAACAAATTTTTTTTTAAGTTCATGAAGTTTAAGTTTAATTTTTCTCAAATTGCATTCGGAAATCTTCCATTCCACATTCAAATTTTCACCTTAAAACGTCCCTGTGAATAAAGAGCGTTTTCAGGCATTCTTGCCCCACTGTGCGCCGTCAGTCTGGCGACCCGCAGCGACATAATAATTAACTAGAATAGGCTAACAGAGCCTCTTATTTGGAACTTTCCCAACACATTTCCCAACACATACCCAGTCTTAATGATTGAGATTAACAGATATTCCAAATATATAAAAAAAAACAACGAAAAAACTGTTTTTTGTTGTTTTTTATTGTAAGAACTTTTACAATTTTTTGTGTTGATACTTTGTAATGCAAACGGGAAGGTTTTAAAAATTTAAAAAAATGTATTACTAAAGATACAAATACAAATTTGCCACGCCATAACAAGCGATCGCTCAAAACATTTTGCAAGCCTGCCATGAATCCATAATTCGTTATTGAATTAGGACATCATTTTGAATTGTATTTATTGGAACGTTTAAATCATTATTAATTTGGACGATTAATTTGCAGTAAATAAACATAAGATAATTAATTATGACCGTTGAGCAGTCAATCTCCATCTTGAAGAAGTATTGATATTTGTAATTAAATTCATATTTCGGAATATTAAATTATGATTTTATTTCCAACTATCTGACCCGGCCAAACGTTGCTGTGGTTAATGAAACACAGTTCCATCTACTGGATGGTTACCCAACCTTTATAATTTTAGATAAATTTACTCACACCGCCATCTGTTAATTTGGATACAAATCAAATCCACATAGCCCGCTTGTCAGCCCGCTCGTCCAACACATATCGACAGGGGGGGCGGCCCGCCCCGGGTGGCACTTTTAAGGGGCGGCAAAAATTCACAAATAATATAATATCTTGTAAAATTTTAACCATTTCATTTCACATGTTTGTCGCACCTACGATCCGGACCGATTGAAATGGGCATGAAATTTTTCATTACTTATTCTGTGACAAAACTGAGGAATCCCCTTTCTTTAAATGAATGTATAATAATGTTATCTTGATCACTGCAGCAACTGCCAACACCCTCTGTAGTGAATGGCGAGAATTCCCCAAATGTTGTTTTGTGCTTGGATTGTTTATGACTAATATTCAGTGAAAATGACTGAGCGATGCTTAGACAATTCTAAGAAATTTTCATCGATAATCATGTGTTCCGATGGATCATCAAACCATGCATGTGTTCCAAGTACAAAAATAGGAGGAAAACCATTTTCGCGCTCTGGGCGTGGTATCAATTAAAGCTGAGAGAGAACTCGCATGCAGCTTCACTCTTAGGTAAAAACCAGTCTCATGTTTCGAATGATCTGTCAAAATTCCAGTAGCGGATTAATCTGCTGACGCATTTTGAAGAAAACTGTTTTAATATTTTGAGTGGAGTTAAAAATTTTGTTTTCAAAAAATTCTTCAAAACACGTAATTTGTAGGAAAACCATACGCATATTATGAGAGTAATTGTAATTAAAGCTGAGGACTCGCAAACAGATTCACTCTTAATTTAAAACCAGTTTCGTGATCATAATTAAAATTCAGTTGTTTCATCTGCTGCCACAATTCGAAGGAAAATATTATCTTATTCGAAGTGCAGTTATGAAATTCTAGTTGCAGACTGGGTACCAGAATTAAAGATAAACCAGTTCCATGTACTGAGTGTAGTTTTAATTCGCTGCAAACTGATTAAATTTATATGTTTTGGGTTCAGAACGTAACTTTAATTTATAATATGTAGAGATGAGCACACCAAATGAAAAACAATATTTAAGTATTGAAATTCCACAGCGTAATAGGATTTAATATGCCTGTTGTTGTATTCAAAGCGAAATTAATGATTTCTTCTTTCAATACAGTTCATTATTATAGAAATTAAGATTCCTATTGTACATTGGAAATAATGGGTCTTAAATCCGGCTAGTTGCATGTTTTGCCTTTATTACAATAGTCGGTAATTTTATACCAAGAAAAGTGCATTCATATTCAATCTGTCACAAAAACATGTTATATAATATACATTCATATTTGTCACAAAAATACCATTTTCTTAAAAGATTCATATCTTAAAACTATTATGTAATGATTTATATACATTTGCAAACCGAGACGCGGACCGAACCATGAATTATGGGAAAGGAACGAAGCAAGCGCAAGCGTTCGTGGCGTAAAGATGTACCTACTGGTATCATCTTTTTCTAGGTTTTTTTTTAGTTTAGGTTAGTTTTTTCTTCTTTTATTTAACCCAATATGTGCAATTAGCATAACCTATTTTGGTTTCTTAGTTTGCGTTTAATTAAATCATGGTTAAAAACTAGCCTAAAAATACAATCTTCCGATTTTTCTGAAAGATTTTCTTCAGAAAAAGTTAAATTTCCCAAAACAGAAAAATTTCCGACCCTTTTACGATTTTTCGAGAAGAAATTTTATTAAAAAAAAATAATTTCTGGAAGGAAAAAGTTTCCAGATAACAAAATAAAATACAAAAATGTCTAAAACTAAAAAAAATTACCAAACCGTTTTCGAGTTGTAATTTTTTGATTTCCAATTTTGTAAGTTTAAGAAAAATGAAAAAAACTCAAAACATCAAAAAGATTACGTTTTTAAAAAATTTCTCTACCTTCCAGCAAATTTTCCGTTTTTTCCAGAAGAAAAAAAAATTTTAACAATAATATTTTCCATAGTCAAATGTTTCCCAACACGACAAGTTTCCAATCTAAAAAATGTCTAACAAAAAATGTTCAACAAAATCAAATATACATATTTTTTTAAATGAACACAACTTAAATTCCTTTCGTGGTTTTTTTACCAGGTAACTTTTTGCCAAGGGATAGCCCAAAATTATTTTTCAAGGAAATGGTTATTTTTGGAATCGGTTCCTTTCGAAAATTCGAAAATATGAGCTGTACCTATAACACAGAGAAAATGAATCTCAATTAATATATTGTTTACAAATGGCAATCGTGAAATTATAGAGATCTCAATCTGATTTATTTAAATAATACTACAGGGGAGGTTGGAGGGGGAGGGAGAAAATCGAATTCTATATCAAAATATACAATTGCGGCGTTTAGTTTTTACCGACTAGAAATTAGTTTCCATTCGTCCATTAAATTTCAAATGAACGAAGTTAAATGACATTATGGTTTTCATTTGGATAGAATAATTAATAGGTACTTAATCTATTTGGTAAGTTATTATTTGCATACATTATAATTTATAACATTAACTGTTGTACATGTATACATTATAATACAAACTGTTGTACATACATAGAGGCAGAACTTTACTATAAGGTGTGATGAATCGTAATGCCTACCTACACCTACGCTATGGGAGGAAGGAACATTTTCACGTTCAAGAGGGCCTGCAAAGTTTTTTTCTAATATCGTGTAAATTATAGGTACATCCAGTAACGGCTAATAATCAAAACAAGAGACACGTGGACTTTTATCACGATGGGTGACCTTCATTTTCGTTCCCACAGGAATTAAAGTTGAACGAACTTTATTTTAAACAGAATCAAAGACAAAGAAATGAATGTTTATTGGCCCTGAGGAGTGTTTATATAAGTGACATTGGAAACAGAGGGTCTTGGAAACGGAGAGTCTCTTTGGGCGCCGTTAGTCTAATCAAAACAAAAAAAATTAAGGCGTAAGTACGTGTTTGGTTTAACACATCAGACATAGAAGAGTACTTTAGAAAAAACCGATTTTATTTGACAGTGCGGCCGTTAAAATTGAATTATAACCAAGTACGTAAAAATTCTAATATAAACAGGATTCAATTAATGAAGATTTATTTCAAAATATTTTAAACATAGGAAGGGATTTAACAAGTTTGAAAAAAGGGAATCCGGCCCTTGTCGTCAGTGAGTGTACAATGGACGGGACGGTCGGACGCGGAATTGAATCGCGAACTCTTGGTCTCGGACTTAGAAAATTTATTCAAGAGTTTCTCTCATAGATTCAGTGTTTTTCTTTCAACTTTGAGAAATAAAAAAAATTCATAATTAAAAAAAATCCGATTTATTACAATTTAATTTACATGAGTGAGGGAAGAATTGGCGGCGAGGACGGTTGATCGTGAACAATTCGTTGTCTTTTTTTTATAACTTAAATCGAAGTGTAAAATCCAGTGAATTTATATTCGATGTTTCTGTACGAATTAAAGATAATTGAAGAGTGGTCTTTAAACATATAAAAAATTTTGTGTCTTAAAATATAAATAGGATTTCGGAATAATAATAACATAATTAAAACTTTAGAAATCCGATTTACTACAATTTAATTTACATTTGTGAGAGAATAATAATCATGAGATAGATACGCGGCATATAATTGAAAAATAATTTAATTTCACTATGAGTTTACAAAGGAGAATAATAATAATAAAATTTAGAATTTTATATCTAAATAAAGTTTTGATTACGACTTAGAAGTCCGGCTGAAATAAATTATAGAGTATTAACGAAATATTAAACAATTAAAACTTTGGTTTTAAAACAAATAAAATAACATCACTGAAATAAATACATAATAATAACGAATTGCTCGAAAGCGATAGTGATTTAATAAGATGGTCAAATTTTCATTACAAATTAAATACCGAGTTGATTATGGTGATGATAATAAATCAATGCTAGGAGAAAATCAGAGGTTTTAACATAATCTAATAATACCCAAGTGAAAATTTAAATAGAATCGTTTTTTTTAATCCAATTCTAGCAGGGAGAAGGTTTTAGACATAGTCTAAAATATACAAGTAAAAGATTTTTTTTATAGTATCGATTATTTTTTAATCAAAAAAATCTAATATTAAAGAATGCGATTAAAATTTTTAAACACCAAAAGGGTAATTTGCAGAATTTTGGTAAGTCTTTTATCATTTAACTATTTACAGGTTCTTGGAGATAATGCAGAGCAAGCAGTCACACTTATTTATAAAATTTGCGAACAGAGCATGTCGGTAACTAACACTTTTAATAACAGCATGATACTTACGTGCGTGAGAGTTATGAAATAAATACCTATCCAAGAAGTCGGGTCAATCCATGACCTAGTTGTGTATTTCGGCCTTCGGAATTGCAACGACAAATACATACACAGAATATAAATTCGTTATGCTTAGCATTCATATTAGGTGCTGAGATCTTATGAGGGTTGATTACAAAGATCATTCATCTCACATTCCGTAGATTGATAAACAAAACATTGACATACTTTTATTTTGTTATTTAGAACGAGTTGGGGAGCAGAGTGTTTGGGGACGTTTATTAGTTATAGTTTGCGACAAAAAACTTTCAGTTGATATGTGAAAATTAATATGTGCAATTTTAAAGCAATAAACCCACATTTGAATCAATGGATAATAAAAAATCTAGGGACAAATTTATAAATTGTGGTCGGAAAATATAAAATTTAAAAATTAAATTTATCAATATTGAAATTAGAACTTTGTGCATGACAGTGCCCTTCTAGTTATCTAGGAGAATACTTACTACTTCATGAGGAGGGCTTCCTCAATAAAAACAAAGCCAAACCAAAACTCACTTTTCCATTTATACCTACCTAATAGGATAGGTATCCCTTATCCTTTCATACCTAAACACGTGGACTCAGTGACCACATTAAAAAAGCACTGGTAGTGAATGAAGACATACAGTCCAAATCCAAAAACTTTACCCACGCAGTAAACTTCAGGATTGTTGTATGCAATTATGTGTCTCTGGGGAAGGTTAGTGTCAAACGTTCCCTGAGGGAGAGAGAAACTTTAGGCCCTGTGACGGTATTGCCAAGGAGGAGGCATGCGGAGGCAGGAGGAGACGTATGCGAGGAATACGCTGGCGCGGCGCTTAAAGAAAACTCTAAGTCATTTGCATATCGTAGTCTTGTCGACCTTCGATTTGATGCGAGCCAACTGGAACGCTCCCTTGGCGCAATCGCAGCAGGTCTAAGAGGTGGCAGGAGTGCGATTCTGTCGGATCACGAGGGAGATGGATACGACAAAAACAGTCGCACACCACATTCAACGCGAGTAGAGTCGTGATAAGGGATGCAATGAAATACCCCTTCTAGAATCAGTCGAGTTAAACTACCTGGAGGTGAGGAGGTTGGGATAGTTCTGGGATACGATGGAAGACCTGGTACTTATCTCTGGTACGTAAAGCTCCTATCGAAGCAAGGAAGCCCGCAGAAGAGGGTAAAATCCGGTCTTTAGGTATGTGTAGCCGTTCATTGACAGAGGCCTTGTTGAAAGTCGGTCACCAGAATCTATTTGGTTAGTGGAGGAGCCAACCTTTACAGAAAACTATTTTTTTTTATCCTTGACCCAATCCCTACACACATCCCTTCCCCAAACAATCTAGTGTTTACTAACCATGAAAATAAAACTCATGCCAGGTGGAGATTTGCAGACTTCAGGTGAAAAACTGAGACCTAGAATTAGGTCATATCACGCAGGTACAGTAAATACTTTTTCATGAAATGTTTGTTATAAACTGTTAACTGTCATTCTCTTATATTTGTATTTTAAATATAGCTGTGTTAGGGAGGAAATAAACAAAACGAATACCAGGAATAGACAAAATCTAGGACGGGGTTAGTTTATCAAACGCGTTAGAAGATATTTAAAACAATTAATATAGAATTCTTTCACTCTTACTCTAAAGAACCGAAGTTACCACAAAACCATACATTATACTCTTTACATTTGTATGCGTTTTATTACGCGTATGGGTGTAAGTCCTAAAACAAAAAATTACACAACGCAGGATACGGAGATAATGTAAACAAAAAATTCAAAAATCTTAATTACTGTGTGAAATTATCACAGGGATTGCGAACAATAGGGTTAGATTAGCTCAGAATAATGTAGAAGTTTGAAAAATAGGTTGAGAGAAGAGGTCCTCACAAAAATGCGAGTGACCTAAAGATAGGCTAGAAGTACCAAAAAAATGATGGGCTAGGTACATCATGATAGAAAGCTACGAAAATTGAAGCTACGAGGGTAGGCGCGACATAGCGCATTCGGTGCCGTGATCGTACATAGGGGTAGAATCTCAACATATTTGATACAGCGTAGCCAGGGTAGATGTATCACGATTTGGTGCGCGTAGGCAGGGTGTATCGTCACATTTGGCGCTTGTGACCAGGAGAGTAAGATTTAAAAGCTGAAAGAATTCAAAAAATAGAAAAATAATAATAATAATAATGATAAAATAAAAAAAAATAAGTGATTAATAAGCCATTAAACCAACTTCATAATAAATATAACAAGTGGGAAAAATAAATCGAAAACTCGCTTCTTTTAATTAAAATAGTTTGAAAAAAAAATAATTTTAATTTTAAAACAAATAATAAAAGTTCAAATACAAGAAAAAAATCTAAACGAATAATGAAAAACGGGCCTTAAACCGAAGGATTGAAATTTTGTTATCTTAATCATAACATAGACTAGCTTGACTCATACTTTGAAGGGCCGCGCATTATTATAAACAAAAGATCCATGTTATTGCGGTAATATAAACAACACATTTCTTCAGTGATCTTTAAATAAATATTTGAAGTGGTTAATCAATAAATCAGAAACGTGAAAGAAAAATTATCTTAGATAAAGTTTTGAGGAGATAAAAACAGTGTTTTTATTTCTCAATGTAAACAAAATATTATTGGACCATTGAGCGTAAATAAACACTGTCGCAAGAGAATTATTGTAAAGTGTGAACATTTTTATTACGGAATAGACAAAACATTGTTATGAATTCATTTATTTGAGAGAGATTAGTTTGGGTAAGTCTCAATGAAGAATTTTAAAAATAAACATTTGATTCGTGTTTACATTAATTCATAACGACGGCGTATTGAGTTCTATCGGGTATATTATTGTTTATTGTGTCTAAAGAATGGATAATTTGAATAGATCTTACATAAAAAATGGTGACATAAAAATAAAAACCAACATAAAAATACAGAACAAAAGACGAATAGAATAAAGTATTACATCGCGTGTAATAATAAAATAATAACAAAAGTGAATCCTTTTGATACTGTCATATTAACATTATGCAGGGACGGACTGAACGTTTAAAAATCAATATTTAATACATCGATAAACGGATGCGGGCTGAACAAATTTAAATTTTAACCTTTCGATTTCTCGGATGAATGAATTATTTCCGGTTTGCGATAAAGAGTAGATAATGGAGGAGAGAAAAAAAAACGGTTCACCTTTCGTTATCTAAATAATTATGTCTTATTAAATTGAAAATTGCTGATGACAACAAAATTTAAACACGTATTGTTTGATAAATGGATGTTTTATGAACGGTATCATCACTCCATTTTACCGTTTCTTGTAGGGGAAATAAACTAAAGAGAAAAAAAATACAATTCCTAAGGTCTAGACAATTTTATCAAATTGCGATTCGAAATTTTGACTCATGGGGGGGGGGTACATTTAACTTTAATGATTGATTTTGAATTTGAATATGAAACGGAAAGGTTCCTTTAAAAGCCGTTTGCAATGTGCTTTCCTTTATACATATTTCAGATACCGGTTAGGATATGGAAGCAAAATCTTAGGGGGGGGGCGTTACGAAAGAAGAATCTTACGGAGGGGGAAGTTATGAAAGTAGAGTCTTAGGGGGGTGGTTATGGGAGTAAGGATCATAGGAGGGAGGGAACAGAAGTAAGAATCTTAGGGGGGTAGGACAACGGGTAGAAAAAAAAAAACCTTTGACATGAGCAAGTCAACTCGTTAAAAAGATTAGAATAAAGTAGAAATGATACACACCAAAACCAAACATAATTCTGCGGCATTGAATAACGAAGTCAGGGGCGCAAAACAATTTCGAAAAAAAAGGAAGAAAATAAAAATTATCGAAAAAATAAAATCACCTATGTTTAGTTTTAATTCCATCGATTAACACTAGGAGGCGTGTATATCTCTGGACTTGAAACTATAGGGGGGCTGTGATGAATCGTAATGCCTACCTACACCTACGCTATGGGAGGAAGGAACATTTTCACGTTCAAGAGGGCCTGCAAAGTTTTTTTCTAATATCGTGTAAATTATAGGTACATCCAGTAACGGCTAATAATCAAAACAAGAGACACGTGGACTTTTATCACGATGGGTGACCTTCATTTTCGTTCCCACAGGAATTAAAGTTGAACGAACTTTATTTTAAACAGAATCAAAGACAAAGAAATGAATGTTTATTGGCCCTGAGGAGTGTTTATATAAGTGACATTGGAAACAGAGGGTCTTGGAAACGGAGAGTCTCTTTGGGCGCCGTTAGTCTAATCAAAACAAAAAAAATTAAGGCGTAAGTACGTGTTTGGTTTAACACATCAGACATAGAAGAGTACTTTAGAAAAAACCGATTTTATTTGACAGTGCGGCCGTTAAAATTGAATTATAACCAAGTACGTAAAAATTCTAATATAAACAGGATTCAATTAATGAAGATTTATTTCAAAATATTTTAAACATAGGAAGGGATTTAACAAGTTTGAAAAAAGGGAATCCGGCCCTTGTCGTCAGTGAGTGTACAATGGACGGGACGGTCGGACGCGGAATTGAATCGCGAACTCTTGGTCTCGGACTTAGAAAATTTATTCAAGAGTTTCTCTCATAGATTCAGTGTTTTTCTTTCAACTTTGAGAAATAAAAAAAATTCATAATTAAAAAAAATCCGATTTATTACAATTTAATTTACATGAGTGAGGGAAGAATTGGCGGCGAGGACGGTTGATCGTGAACAATTCGTTGTCTTTTTTTTATAACTTAAATCGAAGTGTAAAATCCAGTGAATTTATATTCGATGTTTCTGTACGAATTAAAGATAATTGAAGAGTGGTCTTTAAACATATAAAAAATTTTGTGTCTTAAAATATAAATAGGATTTCGGAATAATAATAACATAATTAAAACTTTAGAAATCCGATTTACTACAATTTAATTTACATTTGTGAGAGAATAATAATCATGAGATAGATACGCGGCATATAATTGAAAAATAATTTAATTTCACTATGAGTTTACAAAGGAGAATAATAATAATAAAATTTAGAATTTTATATCTAAATAAAGTTTTGATTACGACTTAGAAGTCCGGCTGAAATAAATTATAGAGTATTAACGAAATATTAAACAATTAAAACTTTGGTTTTAAAACAAATAAAATAACATCACTGAAATAAATACATAATAATAACGAATTGCTCGAAAGCGATAGTGATTTAATAAGATGGTCAAATTTTCATTACAAATTAAATACCGAGTTGATTATGGTGATGATAATAAATCAATGCTAGGAGAAAATCAGAGGTTTTAACATAATCTAATAATACCCAAGTGAAAATTTAAATAGAATCGTTTTTTTTAATCCAATTCTAGCAGGGAGAAGGTTTTAGACATAGTCTAAAATATACAAGTAAAAGATTTTTTTTATAGTATCGATTATTTTTTAATCAAAAAAATCTAATATTAAAGAATGCGATTAAAATTTTTAAACACCAAAAGGGTAATTTGCAGAATTTTGGTAAGTCTTTTATCATTTAACTATTTACAGGTTCTTGGAGATAATGCAGAGCAAGCAGTCACACTTATTTATAAAATTTGCGAACAGAGCATGTCGGTAACTAACACTTTTAATAACAGCATGATACTTACGTGCGTGAGAGTTATGAAATAAATACCTATCCAAGAAGTCGGGTCAATCCATGACCTAGTTGTGTATTTCGGCCTTCGGAATTGCAACGACAAATACATACACAGAATATAAATTCCTTATGCTTAGCATTCATATTAGGTGCTGAGATCTTATGAGGGTTGATTACAAAGATCATTCATCTCACATTCCGTAGATTGATAAACAAAACATTGACATACTTTTATTTTGTTATTTAGAACGAGTTGGGGAGCAGAGTGTTTGGGGACGTTTATTAGTTATAGTTTGCGACAAAAAACTTTCAGTTGATATGTGAAAATTAATATGTGCAATTTTAAAGCAATAAACCCACATTTGAATCAATGGATAATAAAAAATCTAGGGACAAATTTATAAATTGTGGTCGGAAAATATAAAATTTAAAAATTAAATTTATCAATATTGAAATTAGAACTTTGTGCATGACAGTGCCCTTCTAGTTATCTAGGAGAATACTTACTACTTCATGAGGAGGGCTTCCTCAATAAAAACAAAGCCAAACCAAAACTCACTTTTCCATTTATACCTACCTAATAGGATAGGTATCCCTTATCCTTTCATACCTAAACACGTGGACTCAGTGACCACATTAAAAAAGCACTGGTAGTGAATGAAGACATACAGTCCAAATCCAAAAACTTTACCCACGCAGTAAACTTCAGGATTGTTGTATGCAATTATGTGTCTCTGGGGAAGGTTAGTGTCAAACGTTCCCTGAGGGAGAGAGAAACTTTAGGCCCTGTGACGGTATTGCCAAGGAGGAGGCATGCGGAGGCAGGAGGAGACGTATGCGAGGAATACGCTGGCGCGGCGCTTAAAGAAAACTCTAAGTCATTTGCATATCGTAGTCTTGTCGACCTTCGATTTGATGCGAGCCAACTGGAACGCTCCCTTGGCGCAATCGCAGCAGGTCTAAGAGGTGGCAGGAGTGCGATTCTGTCGGATCACGAGGGAGATGGATACGACAAAAACAGTCGCACACCACATTCAACGCGAGTAGAGTCGTGATAAGGGATGCAATGAAATACCCCTTCTAGAATCAGTCGAGTTAAACTACCTGGAGGTGAGGAGGTTGGGATAGTTCTGGGATACGATGGAAGACCTGGTACTTATCTCTGGTACGTAAAGCTCCTATCGAAGCAAGGAAGCCCGCAGAAGAGGGTAAAATCCGGTCTTTAGGTATGTGTAGCCGTTCATTGACAGAGGCCTTGTTGAAAGTCGGTCACCAGAATCTATTTGGTTAGTGGAGGAGCCAACCTTTACAGAAAACTATTTTTTTTTATCCTTGACCCAATCCCTACACACATCCCTTCCCCAAACAATCTAGTGTTTACTAACCATGAAAATAAAACTCATGCCAGGTGGAGATTTGCAGACTTCAGGTGAAAAACTGAGACCTAGAATTAGGTCATATCACGCAGGTACAGTAAATACTTTTTCATGAAATGTTTGTTATAAACTGTTAACTGTCATTCTCTTATATTTGTATTTTAAATATAGCTGTGTTAGGGAGGAAATAAACAAAACGAATACCAGGAATAGACAAAATCTAGGACGGGGTTAGTTTATCAAACGCGTTAGAAGATATTTAAAACAATTAATATAGAATTCTTTCACTCTTACTCTAAAGAACCGAAGTTACCACAAAACCATACATTATACTCTTTACATTTGTATGCGTTTTATTACGCGTATGGGTGTAAGTCCTAAAACAAAAAATTACACAACGCAGGATACGGAGATAATGTAAACAAAAAATTCAAAAATCTTAATTACTGTGTGAAATTATCACAGGGATTGCGAACAATAGGGTTAGATTAGCTCAGAATAATGTAGAAGTTTGAAAAATAGGTTGAGAGAAGAGGTCCTCACAAAAATGCGAGTGACCTAAAGATAGGCTAGAAGTACCAAAAAAATGATGGGCTAGGTACATCATGATAGAAAGCTACGAAAATTGAAGCTACGAGGGTAGGCGCGACATAGCGCATTCGGTGCCGTGATCGTACATAGGGGTAGAATCTCAACATATTTGATACAGCGTAGCCAGGGTAGATGTATCACGATTTGGTGCGCGTAGGCAGGGTGTATCGTCACAAAGGCAAGTTTACTAAATTGGGCGAAGCTCATTAAATATCCAGCTGCAGGGCCTAGCAATTAATATTATTATGTCAAAACATGGTGAGAAGAAAAGACGTCAAATTATCAATTTTTTTAACGAAATTGCTATCAAAATGCATTATTTTCCATTTATGTTTACTGAAATGGTTGTTTATTATCGTTATCGTTAGATCATCATTATCATCATTATCATCATTATCATCGTTATCAGTTATGATACAAAGTGTTTTTAAAATAAAACGTGCATATGAGTGTCCTGTCATAAACAGTGTCCCATTTTTGTAATAATTTACCGAAATAATAATACTTTCACGGATAACTTCAGGATAACTGGACACGCAATATTAATTACTATCAAATGCAATTGCTCGGGACGATGGAGAACATTGCATTCAAAATGTCAATACAAAATTCAAAGAATACGGATATAAATTTTATTATTGTAGATGGTTTTCATCTGTCATCCCATACGACGAAAACAAATGTTCATTTTACGTAATTGAAATTTTAAATGTCGCACCTAATGAATATAGTTGTATTTTATGGTAATTAAGGTGAATCAAAAGTTTTTTCTAAAAAATATTCGTTTTAAGTGTGTACAGTCATCCCGAAAGTTTACCCATTCGCGGTATATTGTCTTTTCCGGATTTAATTAGTTTATTGCAAGTCATTAAAAAATATTATATTATTAAGTATTGAATTATTTTGTTTAGTTTGTTGACCTAAACATTTCATTTCGATTTAAGAATTTTAACTTTGTGCTATTTTCACCCTATTGTCGCGTATTAGAGCAGAACCTCAAAAAACAAACAGATTTCCTTACAGCCCTTATTATCTGACATCTCGCTGTGTCAAGTAGCTGCGAGCCCAATTGGTCCGGTATGTTGGCGAGGAAAACACAAAACATCACATAAAACTACCACAAAAAACACCAATCACTTTTAAAAACACAAAGGAAACTATCAGCGCACAATTAACTATTAAAAAAATCCCCGAATCTTACTTATTTTAAATAACAAAAGACTATAAAGTGACAACTGACAATAAACGTATGAAAACGACACTGCCAGCAAAACGGAGATTGCTGGCTTACTAGCGCGTAGCGCGTATCAGAGACCTCTATTTAGAAAATTGACATGTCTGAATAGAAAACTTCAGTGTTGCCAATATAAAAATTTACCCGAGCTTTCATTATTTAAAGCTAAAACAAAGTCATTTGTGTAAACACAATAAAATTAGAATTTTAGAACCATCACAATATTTAACTTTCATTGACATATTTGTGAAATAAATATATTTGCGTATCAGCTGTTGAATGTCTGGCTAATGATTTGTGCAAGCGTAATATTTTTCCTGGCGGCAACATCGATTTTCCCAGTGGGCGGGAAAGAGAACTGCGCATGCGTGGATTGGGGAAATTGAAGCCACATCGTAAAAGAACATTGCAGGAATGTCGTCGTTTAGGGGGGTGGTTGAAGAACATTTGGAAAATTTTTTATTTTTTACAAAATTCTCGTTTGGCGTTTTAACGTAATATTTAAGAATCGTCGTTAACTTTGCGCGTGTTTTATGTACCTTAAAATTATATTTCTGTACCTACATTAAAATAGGTTACAATCCGAAAATTACCATCTCTGTAAGATGAAATAGTTAAAATGCGCAATTTGTTTCACAGCTTATGTTTGTAGTTTTTATTATTTACTAGCGAGTATCCGACAAGCGTTGCAATGCCACTCAAAAAAATTAAGCGCCTCCGTACATGGAGCTACTTACAAACTATTCGAGCCTGATGCGCGTAGCACGCACACCGCTCGTGGGTACCCGCCATACAATTTTGCTGGTGTTCGTACACGGCGCTGCGCGACGGATGTCAGGTTGAAGTCGGTAGCGCGCTAACGACGGTGCTGGTAGCGCGCTACGCGTTGTAGCATTCGTGTCTGCTACTTTCGTTTGACGTTTGACAGAAATGGCGTCTGAACATGAAAGTAATGTTAGATTTGTTCTGGAAGTGAATAAAAATGCGTGTTTACATAACTTTACATTACCAGAATACGCAAGAAAGGATTTAGTGAAGAAGGCATAGATTAATGTTGGAAAAAAAGTCATTTGACATCGTTCGACATCGTGTTAACTCCACGGCTGCACGTGAAAAATGATCAAGTTCAGTATAATTCGGGTAGTGCCGTGTACGGAAACCAGCTTTAAAAAGTAGTACATCTGCAGGGTACTTGTGGTTGTGTCACAATCACGTAGTTTGTAAGTATCTCCATGAACGGAGGGCCTAAGTGTTAGTGTTTTAATACTTTTTATTGAAGTGTTTTTGAATATACAATATTTTTTGTATTTTCGTCTGATATGTACACGAATAATCAAAAGTTTTTCCGACTAGTGATCTGCATACAGCTGTCCGTGTGAGAAGCGTGGATTTTCCAAATTTACCCCTTCCTATCCCCAACCGCTACTGGGTCACTTTTGCAATCCCTTCCTCAGCCCTCCCTCATCCCAATCCCTCCGTCATCCCTCCCCTGCGTGACTTTCCCCGTGTCTCAAACCCTCCTCCGCCGCCTCCGCCTCTCCTGGATTCTCCTCCCCATCACTTCTTACCACCCTGCCGCTAAACTATATGAAATACACGTAACTTTTCCCAATTTTCCCCTGCTATCTCCCGTTTGCAATCCCTCTCTCTCTGCCCCTCCTTCATATTCCACCCCTATCCTACGTGTCCTTTCCCATGAGTCCCCGTTCCCGTCCCGTTCTCTTCCTACTTTCCCGTCCCCTTCCGTGATTCGATTCCACCCTCCCCGCCTTTACTCCCACCACTCCGGCAACCCCCCTCTCCTTCATTACCCCCCTCCTTCCCAGATTCCCCTCCCCCAACCTCCTTTCCTCCCCGCAGCTAAGCTTTGTGAAATGCACCGACTTCCCACAAATCCGCAAATCTACACCCTCTCCTTCGTTCCTCACCAACCTTCCCAAATTTACCTTCCCCTCCCGGCCACCCTTCCTTCCGTTAAACTGAAAAAATAATTGTCAAAAACTTATACAAACTTCATAATTCCAGAGCTCACCATTATTTATAGAAACCTTCGTGGGCATGCGCACAATAAATCACCAAAGTTTCATTATAATCGTATGAGAGCTTTAGGAATGCATACGGGACAAACAAAGAAACATTCATTTTTAGGTATATACACCTATAAAGAAGATTGAGTTATATTGCATTTTATAAATATGATCTAAATGCACATGGCTCTATTTCATGGTTTATAATATTATATTTATAATATTTTTCAAACGGACGGAACAACTAACTCAACTAACGTACATAAATAATAATAATAAAAATAGAAATAGTTTATTTCAGAATGTATGCATATATGTATAAAGTATGCATACAGGGATAGTGCAATGTACATTCCTTATTTCGAGATAACAAAAGACAGACAAATAATAAGATAAAGTAAAAAGTAAATAACAAGTATAAATTAAATAAAAAAACAAATAAACATGAGAAATTAAATTGAAAAAAATATTAAACACCAAAATGAATGCAAGCAACCGTTTACGGAGAGTATTTCACCATCTCCATAAGGGCCATAAGGGGGATTTATCAACGTATTCGTCCCTTTTTCACCACAGATACCCTTTTTTCTCAGAACGAGCGTTATTTTTGAGAATTGTGTGAAAAATTTTCCCACTACTTTACTTTTAAACATTTCTTTTTTGTTCCGTTTTAAAAAAAATTACACATAATTTCATGCAATTTCCAAAAAAAAAGTGGTAATTTTTGGGTTTTTACGGTAAGTCATGGCATTAAACGAAAAAATCTTTTATTGCATTAGCTCCACGCAATAGGCCCTGAAAAAAATCAATCACTCAGCGTGTTGACACGATGGGATCATTAGGGTCCAGTAGAAAACAGGAAACTTAGTTAAATGGTTGAGTTTTATTTTTTATTTTTTTTTTAAATTTTTTTTTTATTTATTCATACACGCCTTGAGGGCTTTTACAGAATCACATTATTAAAGTTACACATGTTATTCAGGAGTATAATTGTAAGCAAGTATATAACATTATAAACTGTAATTTAAGGATACAAACAGGTATAATATGAACATAGGTATGTAGTTTCGTTATCATTAAAATTGTACAAAGGAGTTAAAAAGTTACATAGTGTAATAATGGTAAAACAGAAGAGTGCTTAAGATACTTTAAAAGTAGTTATTGAGGAAATTATTAAGATACTTTAAAAGTAGTTATTTTTTTTTTATTTATTCATACACGCCTTGAGGGCTTTTACAGAATCGCATTATTAAAGTTACACATGTTATTCAGGAGTATAATTGTAAGCAAGTATATAACATTATAAACTGTAATTTAAGGATACAAACAGGTATAATATGAACATAGGTATGTAGTTTCGTTATCATTAAAATTGTACAAAGGAGTTAAAAAGTTACATAGTGTAATAATGGTAAAACAGAAGAGTGCTTAAGATACTTTAAAAGTAGTTATTGAGGAAATTATTAAGATACTTTAAAAGTAGTTATTTTTTTTTTTATTTATTCATACACGCCTTGAGGGCTTTTACAGAATCACATTATTAAAGTTACACATGTTATTCAGGAGTATAATTGTAAGCAAGTATATAACATTATAAACTGTAATTTAAGGATACAAACAGGTATAATATGAACATAGGTATGTAGTTTCGTTATCATTAAAATTGTACAAAGGAGTTAAAAAGTTACATAGTGTAATAATGGTAAAACAGAAGAGTGCTTAAGATACTTTAAAAGTAGTTATTGAGGAAATTATTAAGATACTTTAAAAGTAGTTATTTTTTTTTATTTATTCATACACGCCTTGAGGGCTTTTACAGAATCACATTATTAAAGTTACACATGTTATTCAGGAGTATAATTGTAAGCAAGTATATAACATTATAAACTGTAATTTAAGGATACAAACAGGTATAATATGAACATAGGTATGTAGTTTCGTTATCATTAAAATTGTACAAAGGAGTTAAAAAGTTACATAGTGTAATAATGGTAAAACAGAAGAGTGCTTAAGATACTTTAAAAGTAGTTATTGAGGAAATTATTAAGATACTTTAAAAGTAGTTATTTTTTTTATTTATTCATACACGCCTTGAGGGCTTTTACAGAATCACATTATTAAAGTTACACATGTTATTCAGGAGTATAATTGTAAGCAAGTATATAACATTATAAACTGTAATTTAAGGATACAAACAGGTATAATATGAACATAGGTATGTAGTTTCGTTATCATTAAAATTGTACAAAGGAGTTAAAAAGTTACATAGTGTAATAATGGTAAAACAGAAGAGTGCTTAAGATACTTTAAAAGTTTTATTTCGATCATTGTCAGGTTTTCTTAATCACACTTAATATTTTTCAAAATACTTCTACGAGTAATCTGTATGCGGTCCGTGGGGAGATTACCAGTCGTTTCGATGCAGGGGTTGAGAGAGTCGGAGAGCAGAGGGGGATTTCGAGTAGGCCGAGGTTTTGGTATAGGGCAGACACGCGGCTCGGCTTGACGACCGACTCCAGGTGGTTCAAAACGACAGTCAGCCGGTGGACAGGAGGCCGGAGGCATTCGACTGCTGTCTGTTGATGATTCCTATGGCAGTAGGTATTCGCCTTGGTTGGGTCCCAGCGTCGAAGAGCAGGAGGTGAAAGGTACTCGACTGCGCTCGGACGGCTTGTGGTTAGGCTTGGTGCGTCCCAGCTTCGGAGAGCAGGAGGCGAAAGGCATTATGTAGGCATCCGTACAAGCTAGACTTTAACAATGACGTCAAGGGCAGCCCCGGATCTATAGGGGGGCTGCCCCTGGCGGCAGTTTTAGGGGGCGCCAAAATCGTAATTCATATATTTGATTGAAAGAAAAACTTCATCCACAAAGCGCCTGGCATCCAAAGCACGTTGTAATATCGATTTTTCATTTGATTTTAAAAAGCCCAGTTGGTTTTTGGAAATATCCTAAGTTTATTTATGAACGTACCCTAAGTCGATTTTGAACGCGTGCATATCTCTGCCAGGGGAATCCCCGTCGCATCTCGAACTAAGGGTTACACGAGCTCAAAATTTATTGGTACAAAACACAGGTGAAGTTTAGAATTTTTCAGGTGGTAGAGTTTTTATTCTAAGTTACTACATAATATTTGACGTGGGATGCGTATTTTAGAAGAAATTTCAGAAAATAAGTGACCAATTCGAAAAAAAATCACTTTTTGGAAAAATTGTGTTATTTTTTAAGAACTGCATCTTGGAAACCAATGGCTGTATAGAGCTCGCCTTGGTTTCAAATTGTAGCAAATTTAGTTTACTTTAAAAATTTTGTTGTCTGTAAAGTCGGTTTACGGATAATTTTACGTGATAACGTCATATAACGATGGAGTGGAAGAGAGATAGATGCGTCACAAGCCGAACGCTTAGGCCGATCGTGCCTCGTGACAATGTGTCATGCTTTTTCGTGCGTGCTGCCGGCGTTTATCGATTTATAAGACGTTATCACGTCAAAATATCTTGAATGATTGTACCAGTCAGATGCTTCCTTCACTGAGATATTGAGCAAAAACTGAAAAAAAGTCAGAAAATTTCGTGCTTTTTTGGCTACACCGCCGCTCGCACAGCACTTTGGAAATTGCGAATCTGTTTTTTTTAATGTTGGTTTAGGTTCTAACAACATATAAAAAATTCAGAATGACCTTTTGCAAGCACGAGGCACTTTTCATGTTTAATTTGACTGGACTAATTCTAGTTTCTAAAACTTCTAGCAGTCTACCTATATACTGTGCGTCACGATTCCATGCCAACTGAGAATAAAGTCAACTCAACTCCTCATAAGAGGAACGTATGCGCGGCCCATTTCAGCCGATTTCATACAAATCTTAATTCCGAATTTGAGATCAAAATACCTAACCAAACTGAAAAATTATTTTTGTAATCAAAAGGTATATCAAATATCTAGTACGGATGTAAGCTACTTTGTTTATTTTTGCATTAAATAATAAGATATAGGCCATTAAAGATTTCAATGTTTCATAAACAATAAAAAAATAATTTTACTTTATTTATCATAAAAACATAAAGAAAAATAAAATAAAACAACAAATTTTTGTTCCGCCGTTAATAGGTAATTGTTATTTTAACTTTACACCCATCAAAATGATTTTTTTATAAATTTTTATTTATTTCATTATATTTCTATGATAAAAAAATTAAAATTATTTTTTTTTGTTTTTCATTTACTCACCCAATTTAATTGCCCAAGTTGTCTCCAAAATCATGAAACACTAAAATCTTTAAGGGCCTATATCTTATAATTTAAAGCAAAAATAAATAAAGTAGCTCACATCCGTACTAGATTTTTGATACAATTTTTTATTACAAAAATTATTTTTCATTTTGGTTGGGTATTTAAATCTCAAATCCGGAATTAAGATTTATATGAAACCGGCCGAAATTCACCTCTACTCAACCAGCCTTATGAGATGGAGCCGCCGAACGATTATTTTTTTGTTGTTTTAAATTAATGAATAAGGAATTTATGCGTGAGTCTGTTTATAGAAACATTTAAACGGGCAGAAGTGTGATATTACAGTAAGAATGTAGATAACACAAAGCACATCGTAATTATGGTTCACATTTTTACCACAGTACGATTAACCCCCCCCCCCCCCCATTATAATATGGCTCTCTGATATACGTACTACCCATTCCTGTATCCATCGTTGTTCTTAACAGAAAAGCTCGATCTTAATACATTAGAAGCCCGCCGAACAACAATTTTGGGTAAACACTTTTTTAAGCTAATCTCCGGCATTATACTGAATCCGCCCATGTTAAAGGAGATTAACTTATACTAGTGGTCGCCCAATGGTCGAAATTCGACCATAATTAATTTAATATGTAATTTTTTTTATTGATTTAATGTATTTTTTTATGCATAATTATTTTTAAAAAATATTAGCATTCTGCATTCCTTCTCTATATAAACTGTAAGTTTGCGAAATTTCATACTCCTCCGTCCGCACCATTTTCGTAAAAAGGTGTACAAAGTTTTTGCTTCACGTATACTGATGATGTCCCTAACGCGTACACTCGTTGGAGATCCCACGCACTTTTTATGCTCCGAAAGCGAGAACTTCTTCTTATCACAATGCGCCATTAAACAGAGCAATTCAATTGCTAAATGAATCTGTATTGGGCATCGACATCTTCAATGTCACAAGACAATGTGACAAACGTCACAAGATAGTGAAACTGCCCCCATACACTATTTTCTTTAATTTTTGTAATCTTCTCCAAATTGGCTCTTTTCACTTGACAAACTGCCGACCCCAGCCCTAACTTTTTTTAACCAACTTTTTTTCATCACTTTTAATGACTTTTCTGAGATGGTTCTGAGTCGGTTTCAATCGACTTGTCAGGTCACCGTGCGTCACAACGATTACATTCTAAACTGTAAACTGTAAAATAAATGGAATATATTCGCATTCCGCAAACAAAAAATTAATAAAAAATAATACGAAAAATGACCGAAAATGTCTCTAATCGAGAACTGCCGTTCGGGATTTAGTTGCTGATTTTCGGAACTAGAATATGAATCCAACCATAATAAGAAATTGACGATAAAGAACAAATAGATTTATTAATTTCCGATACAAAAAAAGTCTTGCATTATTTACTAACAACTGGATTACCAACAGTACCATCTATTGGCGAACAGTCAAAACACCAAATCAAATCTATGGAAGATGCAAATATTTCAATGCCACCTGTGGACACATCTCCAAAACATAATTACCCACCTCAGACTGAAAATCAATTGATCGCACAAAATTGTTTGCAGATGTCGTTGACGACATTCCTTCAGGTAAAACAGATAACCAAAAGGAGCAAGAATGGAAATCTATAAAGAAAAAGGTATAAAAAAACCACAGCATCCATCGAAAAGAAAATCAGTTATTAGGGTGAAATTAAAGAAAAGTTAAAGAGAACGAAATATGCTGTTGAATGATTTGATCTCTTTCAAGCAAAGTTGTATTGATGCAGTGGTGTATGAATTATAAACTAGGTCTGGCAAGTATCGAGCATACAAAGTTGGGACTCGTGAGCATAAGAAAAACTTATGGATGCGAGTATCTGGCCGAAGTTCTCAGTTGTGAGAAAATACATTTTCAGATCGCCGACAAGGCAAACAAATGATTCAAAATAATAATACAAATGGATCATACAAGTACCTACTAAAAATAGTTTCATTCAATTACAGATCAATTCATCAAACAGAGCACTTCATAATTGAATTATGTAGTATGACGTCATTGGATTACAGGAAATCTGGCTGTTATGTATAAATTTAGGATACGTATTGTCATCCAGAATGTCATGTAATATCTGCGGTGAAGCCCCATTAATAGGCCACCACTCTGATTGACTGTAGAGCGCCTCAGATCATGCCTATTGAAATAGAGTCAGCAAATGGAATTCTTCTTATAGTCACGGTTTAGATGTCAACCAACTCAGCTGAAAACTTAAAAGAATTCTAAAATTCAAACATTTTTATCGAAGGATCCATGCGATGAGTGAGAATTTCTCCCATAACTTTAGTATATTTTTTTATTTAATAAGTTTTACTGTAGATATAGGGAAGTACCCTTTTTTTTAATAAGAGTTACAAGATATTGTGGTGATCGCTCATTTTGAGATTATCAGGATCAGAAAGTTATTAATATAAATATATTTTATTTGTTATACGTTTTCTGTCGCTAACAAAAACGAGTTATTGCAAACATCAGAGAACAAATCGTTGCCATGGAAACGATGTTGATATATTTGTGGGCTCTATGCTGGTAGGTACTCCAGTGCCACCATCCACTGGATGTAGGGAGGCCAGCTTTAATTTCCGGAATATCATCGTCATCATCGGCGGGCAAGAAGGGAAGGCGTGCACGAGACACTGGTCCCTTTATTTTACAGTCTTGTAAAGACGCCACGTCTGTTACAAGGACATTAGGCAACTTTGTACCAAAAACATATTAGCATACCTCTTCAAACACGGAACTGTTTTTGACAATGTCCAAACCGATTTAGGTGCTAGAACAAAAGGGCATAATCTCTTATAACAACCCTTTCGCTATAACAACAGTTGGCCAAAGAAATTTTAGATACTCTGAAACAAAGCTATACAACACAATTCCACTTTCCATTAGACAGAACACAACTTATTTTAAATATAAGACAGATACCAACTCTCGGATCATCAGCTAAGACAGACCTTAAATCAAAGACTTGATTAAAACCAATTTATAAGTATGCATTTCCATTGGTATGGTGTTGATGGTCTTTTATTTTAAATGCAACATTGTGAAGATATTTGTAATATTTTTAACTGCGTCTCCACTTTTAAGAATGCATTTCCAATTGTACTTTGTTGATTGTCTCTTATTTTAAACGTAATACAGTGTTGTTAATTGTATTTCTGTTATAAATTGTGTTATAAACTGCGCCTGCTCTCGATACAGGATTTCCTAGTGAGACAGGAACAGAACATCAATTGTAATAGAATTAATAAAGATTAATACAAAAAAAAATACATGTCTATTAACACAAAAAGTGAAAGCAGCTTCTGGATTCTGGATTTTTTATTTTGCTCAAAACAGTGCTCTTTGCTAACTTTCTCTATTAGTATATTCTATTTTCAATACAGTCGCATCATTCGATGCTTCATCTGTTTCCTTATCTTTTTTCAAAGACAGTCGAAAAGCCGCCATAGTCTCTTTAAAATCCAATCCTCTATGATTGTACTTAAAATGGCTCTTCATATTGCCGTTTTGCGAGAATCCCTTCTGACACGCCGGACATTTGAATGGTTTCTCGCCTGTGTGGAGTCTCTCATGTTCCCTCAGCGACTGCGCGATGGTGAACTTGCTGTCACAGAACCGGCAGTTATAAGGGCGTTCCCCGGTGTGGCTTCTCATGTGATGGTTGAGCCAAGTTTTGCTGCAGAATACTTTGTTGCACAAAGGGCATTTTGGTTCACCTTCTGTTGTGTGCCTCTTTTCATGTACCTGAAGAAAAAAATAAATCTGTTTTTACAAAATATTGATATGGTTCCATGACAAAACAGAACAATGGAGAAAAATTAAGAAAATAAAATCATACCTAACCTATCCTTTTATCATATTCAGTTTTATTTGGTGAGCTTTTGTAATAACACAATCGAATGAATGTTTTGTTAATGAGAATTGAGCAAAAAATATAATGCTTAAGGGATAGAGGGCATAAAAAGAAATGAAACCATAATTCCCTTTGTTGATGCTGCAAGCAACCTTGGAATAAAGATGGACTGTAGATTGAGATATAAGGAACACGTTAAAAGGAGGTCACAGTGGTGCTATTCGAGGCTTCGTCTGTTGTATAATATAAGAGATTTGATAACAGTGAAATTAAGTAAGGTTATTACGTAATTTCACTATCTTGTTCTCTGTGTTGGACTCTGGAGTGCAATGTATCCAAAATGCATGTGTCCGATATTGTTACAATGTCCCAAAACGCGAGCATATCTCGCCTCATCATCAGGCATCTCTCTATCAGGCATCGGATTCTAAATATGTCGAACAGAAGGAAGTTATATCAAATGCGTCAAACATACAATTTGATGAATTCGAAGGTTCCTGCCTATCTGATTGACAAACTGCAGTGATCCCGTGACTCTTTTGTATACAGTACACACCAAAAACAATAAGTATTTAATGAGTGGCCAAACAGTTAAGATCCTCAACTAAGAATCTAGAGATCATGGGTTTGAGGACCGGCATGTTTTAAGTAAAACAGAAAAATTTTAATTTATTTGTATACAAGTCAAATAATTATAATATTATGTTCCTTTCCAGAATGAAGTATTGCCATTGTGAAAGACAGCCATGGTTGTGCCAACTAACCAAAAGTGAAAATAAAAATATTTTTGATATTGAAAAACATATTATGTAAAATTGTTACAGCTCAGTGACGAGGAAAGCCGAGCTTAGTATCAAGACAAAGATGGTAGTGTTCAAAACGACATACCGCCTGATGCTCACTTACGGCCACCAGATATGGATGTTAAACGAATGAACACGCTCTAGAGTACAAGCTGCCGAAATGAGGTACTTGAGGGAAGTGGCAGGGGTTACGAAATGGGATCATATAAGAATCCGAGATCCGACGATCCGAGACGATCTTAACATTGAACTACTGCTATTCTTCATAGAAAAATCGCAACTGAGGTGGCTTGGTAAGAATGTCTGATGACCAAATTCCGAGGAAAATACTGAGTGCAATTCCAGAGGGTAGACATCCAGTAGGACGCCCCAGACACAGTTGGGCGAGGCAACTCCAGAAACTGGGTGAGGAGAGGATGGGACTGCCATGGACGGAGGCCGAACAATCAGCACATGACAGGTATGTATGGAGGAGCCTTGTCAATGCAATGGATCTCTGACCCGAACAGGATAAGGGGAAGAAGATGACGATGATTTAAAATTGTACCTAACACCTCCCACTTATTTATTCCAAGTACCTTTCGTCCTAAAATGAGTTTTTTAACTCGGAATTGCTCTAGGAAGAAAAAAAAAAAAGTAAAACCATTCAAAACCAGATCAACAAAACTGACGACTTCCAAACCTTCCTTTTCCCACTTCCTTTAACATCACGACACACCCCAAATTGGGGATGCCATAATCCCACTAGCTCCAAGCAGGTATTTATTGGTAGAGCAAGAAATTGGCTTCTATATATATGAATTTATCTACTCTACAAAATATTGAAACCAGCATTCCCATAGTAGCTACGGTTGCCATGTATTCAGGCTGATTTAACTTCAATCTCCTTCCCATCCTCAGGCACATGTTCCAAGTCTTAACAAATCAGTGCCCAAATGCAAATGGTTTCACTGGAACAGGAGGACTCCTGACTGGGGTGGTACATTCATATTGTGTCTACAAAATAGCTGCATTGAAATGTTTCACTATTGAAAAAAGAATGCAAACCTTAAAATAGTGTTTGTTATAAAACACCTTGCTGCATACATCACATTCGTAAGTAATTGATTTCAAGTGAATTGATTCCTTGTGAGATTTTAATCTCTTGTTGGATTCATATTTCAGGTCGCACATGTCGCAAGCAAATCTTTTCCCTTCCTTCTGATGATAGTTGAAATGGTGACCATCCAATTGTAACTGTGTGACAAAGGCTCGGTGACATTTATCGCATTTAAACTTTTTTTCAGAGTGATAATTTTCGATGTGATTTCTATAGGAATTACGTTGGCCAGGTGGGAATTCTTTTCCACAATAGTGACAAAGTTCTCCACTGGGAATTTTGGCATTTTTATCTGATTTGGGATTAGTATCAAATTCTGTCCAAAAATCATCGATTTTGTCATCATTTTTTTCTGTTACTTGTTTATTTTTAACATTTTCATTTGTGTTGGCAACTTTTTTAGTTACTTTTTTTCTTCTGCCCCTTGTATTTTTTACTTTTTTCTTTGTGAATTCTTCCGTTGAATCATAGGCAAAATCACCATTGTTTGCAACACTACGTTGATTCTGATCGTCGCTAGAGTAATCTAAGGTAAATGTTTTAAGATCTTGTATTAGATCAAGAGAGACTTTTTTGCCTTGTTTGAAATGATCTGTGTCTAAGTTTTTGCGGAGAACCCTATCGCTGTCTTCACATTGCTTCATGAATGTAACAACAGACTCTAACTTCTGTATGCAGCAAACGCAGCCATATTGAGGTAATCCATCTTCTTTTTCCATCTGAAAAGTAAAATGGTTGTTTTACATTTATTTCCAACTTGTGGAAGATTTACTGTCTCTCTTGTTCAGGTTGAACCAAGCGTGTGTGCGTGTGTGCGGAATGATTTAGTTACAAATGCAATAGAGCTTGAAAGAAAGAAAGAAGTGCGACAATGTTGTACAATATAATGGTGTGAACAATGATAACTTGTAGCAACTGAACCATGTTGTGCAATATAATAGTGTGAACAATGATTACTTGTAGCAAGTGAACCATGTTGTGCAATATAATAGTGTGAACGATGATAACTTGTAGCAAGTGAACCATGTTGTGCAATATAATGGTGAGAATGATGATTACTTGTAGCAAATGAACCATGTTGTGCAATATAATAGTGTGAACGATGATTACATGTAGCAAGTGAACCATGTTGTGCAATATAATAGTGTGAACGATGATTACTGGTAGCAAATGAACCACGTTGTGCAATATATTAGTGTGAACGATGATTACTTGTAGCAAGTGGACCATGTTGTGCAATATAATAGTGTGAACGATGATTACATGTAGCAAGTGTATCAGTTTGTGTATCTGGGAAGTATGCTCACAAGAGACAGAAAGAATGATGAGGACATTGTAACAAGGGAGAATGTGTTAATTGCTAATAACACACAAAAGAAGGGAGGCTGGCAGTCCATAATGGAGTGTTGATACCAACTCTGATGCACACTTCAGAGTTGATAACATCCATATAACTGGCAGAGGAAGGATGAAAGTAGAATGAATGCTGCACAAATGAAAACCCTATGGCCAGTATAAATATTATGCAGTAATAACATGTATAACTGAATTACAAACGGGATCCGAAATTAATGCAAAGCGGATGTAAACCAGATGAAAGGGATGCCGATCCAAATACACTCCGAATATTCTGTTCAAACGGTTATACGAAAATGGCGGCGGTTTCGTTATCCGTTCCGGTTATTATTCAGTTTATATAAAAATAATAATAAATATTGGTTCCATCTTGGCAGCCATTTTTGCATAACCGTTTGGACAGAATGTTTTAATGGTATGCCAAGTCCTCTTACAGAGTGTTTTATTTAGTCACTGGTTTGAACATATTTATGAAATGAAGGTTTGCATTTGGTAAACTTTCGAAATCACTGGATATGCCCGATACGAATATTTTTAGAAAAAACTTTTTGACTCAATTAAAAAGTTGTCTTTTACAGTAATAATGAAACTAAAGATCTTTTCTAAAAATATATTCGTAGCGTGTCCAGTGATGCCGAAAGTTTACCGAATATTATGTCTACATCTGATTTCGAAAACTCTACTTGAAGTCCAGAGGACTTAAATAGTTAAAAAAATATACCTATACTGATTCCATTTTCGACTTCAATCAGTATTACAAAACGCTATTTTTCTTTATAACAAAGTAAGAGACCGGCATAAAACATTCCTTAACAATTCAGGCTAATGTAAAAGAAAATAAAATTAACACAGTTTGGTCAAAAATAAACAATTCAAAAAAGTTTTTTAGTAATATTAATTGGTCACCTTTAGTTTGCAATACGTTAAAAACACGCTCAGGGAAGTTATTTGATTGTCAAATATTAATATTACTCCCGCTGTTCCAAGGCACAGCCGGCAGATACTCATTATAAAAATAAACGCAAAAATTGCACTAAACTTTGATACAGGCACTAGAAAGTGAAAGTTTTGAGTCAAACAAAAAACAAACCAATCGGTTTGAGTGTTTGACGTTTGACGCACAGATACAGTACTGCCATGTCCCAAAATAAAAAATAAAAACAGTCAGGGATAAAAAAAACACGTTTTGTTTTGAAGGGTAAATGTTTTTCGTAAGCCTTTTGTTGAAAATAAATAACAAAATAACAGTGAAGTAAATAATCTAAAGTGCTTTTATAAATAATATGAAAACACCCTAAATAAAGATAAACATTTTTAAAGGGTTTTTATTTTTAAAAGTTTTTTTACCTTCATCAAGTTTATTTGTAGATTCTTGGATTTGCACGAAATGGTGGAAAGATTTTTAGAATTAGAAAAAAACGTCTTGATAGAACTATCAACTATCGACGCCGCTATTCAAAATATGGTACCGAATGCCGGTTGCAATAAAGCGGGAGCTTTTGGTGATGTCACTTATTCAATTTCTAAATACAAAAATGTAACTCTTCATGTCTCGGCCATATTTTGTCAGAGTCAAAATATTTCCGCTTTGCAGTAAAATCCAAATAAAATGAATATTTCTGAACGTATCCGAAAACCAAAAACTGTTTTTGATAGGTGATAAAATACGCTTTCAAATTTTCTAATTCGAAATAAGCATAAATTTTTTAAATGTACAAAGTACAAATTCTGCAGGCAAACATAAAAAAGTTTTTAAATGGTACACCTTACGCTTTTCTAACTAAAATTACTGATAATAAAAAAACGCGTTTTTATCAGTCAAATGTATTATAAAAGTTATTGTCACCTCACTTTTCTGTTGTTCCTTGTAAAAATTATTAATAAAAGATTCTAAAATTCATTATTCTTTTTTAAATTGATATCCGAAACCTTGGTTTCATAAAGGTATACGTTTTTCTTAGTTTGTATTAACTTTTAGATGTGAATATATGTGGTATTTTTTCTTTCTATCACCGCTTAGATGTTATTTCTCACTATGGTAGTAAAGGAGATACGAAGATTTCTATGAGACCTTTATGAGTTGTTCCAAAAAGCGAACAAATTAGCCCGAGGGATTAAAAAACAAGTATTTTTTGGTAACCGTACAACTCGGAATGAAACCAACTCAGAACCATCTCAGATAAGTCATTTAGAGTGATAAAAAAATAAATATATAAAAAGTTAAATGGGTTACGTTAGGTTAGGGTTATCGGTGAATTTATTTTTTTTTTTTTATAGCTTTAAATGCCTTTTTAAGAGGTGTTCAGTTGACTTTATTCTCAGTTGGCATGGAACCGTATTTTTTACCCCTTAAATTTCTATGTTTTTTTATTTTCGGGACCTGGCATCACTGGGCGGGAGTGGTATAACGTATAACTGTCAAGTCGTCAAACGTCAAACTTTCTAATGTCAGTCAAAAGTCAGATGGTGGGACTCAATTTTAGTATTTATTTGAGTGTTGTTTTTGTTTATAATGAATATTTGCCGGTTGTGCCTGGGAACAGCGGGAGAAACGTTAATATTTGGCAATGAAAGAATTTCCCTGAACAAATTTTTATCGTATTGCAAGATAAAGGTTACTAATGTTTCTCCTAAAAACCTTTTCTTCGTTGGTTATTTTTTAAAAACTTCATCACAGACCGCCATGGTCGGTTACGAAGTTAGAAAAGTTGGGTAAATATCGTAGATTATGGAAATTACACTTTCGGCATAGATGGTAAAAGATACATTAAAATTCCATTTTATTTGGTAAAGTTTCCTTTATAAAACGATTCCTTCGTCAACATTTCGGATTTTGGTAAATTTTCGAAATCACGTACCTGCGAATGGCCGCGGTTTCATAGGTTTGACATTTTCCATTATTGAAATTTTGAATGCAGTATTTTCCATCGCCCCAAATGCAAAAAGTTGTCTTTTATTTAAAAGTTGTTTTTTCATTAAATGAATTTAAAGATTAAAAAAAAAATATATTCATATGCGAGTCCAGTGATTTCGAAAATTTACCATGAGATAACCTATATTGTGCATATAAGTATTTGTTCCTTGTAGTTATTGTTGAAATGAAGCGTAATTTCCATAATCTGCTCCTAAAATTGCGGCGGTTGGGTTAATAATTACCAAAAATTGTATATTTCTAGGCAGTCCCAAGAAAATCATGGTATAGTTGGGGATAATCTGAATTCTTGACACATCAGTTCCAATTTTGAAATTGTCTCAATATAAATTCAGCTATTCCGCTTAATTGGTAAGCCGGGTCAGCTATTTGTTTGGGACAAAACCCTTGGATCAGAATCCAAATAAAGACAATAATACTGATATACTTTGGTAATCTGGGACACCATTCTGTTTAATTGGGACAAATTCCGACTTGAAGTTGATGCAAAACGTATCTCGGTAAACGAATGTTGTTAAGAGAAGAGTGATAAAACCAATTTTGAAACAGAAAAGTAAAAGTGGACCTCCAAATAATGTTTATTTTTATTAATAACGATAATTAACTTAAGTACGCAATTTGGGAACTTCCTCTCTTACCTTTCCCTAAAGAGACCCCTCACACAGCATCCCCAAAGATGACATAGGCCCTGAGGGAATTTTTTTAAAAAGAACTGACCGTAATTTGTAAACTTTTATTTAAGACTAGACTACAGGTCTTCTGTAACCATTAAAAATAAACATAATACAATAATTTTACTTTTCAGATGGAAAAAGAAGATGGATTTCCCCAATACGGCTGCCTTTGCTGCATACAGAAGTTAGAGTCTGTTGTTACGTTCATGAAGCAATGTGAAGACAGCAATACGGTTCTCCGCAAAAACTTGGACATACATAATTTGAATCAAGACAAAAAAGGAATCTCTCGTGATCTAATACAAGATCTAAAATCGTTTAACTTGGATTATTCTAGCGATGATCAGAATCAATACAGTGATGCAAACAATGATGATTTTGCCAACGACTCAACACAAGACATCACAAATAAAAAAGTTAAAAACGCAAGAGACAGAAGAAAAAAGGTTAAAAAAGATGGGAACATAAATGAAAACAATACAAATAAAAAAAACACAGAAAAAAAAGACGCAAATGACAGTGAAATTGATGATTTTTGGGCAGAATTTGATGTTAAACCCGTAGCAGTTAAAAAAACTAATATTCCCAGCGGATATCTTTGTTACTACTGTGCAAAAGAATTCCCGCCTAGCCAACGTAACGCCTATAGAAATCACATTATCAACCATCACTCCGAAAAAAAGTTTAAATGTGATAAATGCCACAGAGTCTTTTTTACACAGTTACGGTTGGACGGTCACTATTTCAATTTTCATCAGTACGAAGGGAGAAGATTTGCTTGCGACATGTGCAACCAAAAATATGAATCCAACAATAAATTGAAAATTCACAAGGAAGCAATTCACTTGAAATCAGTTACTTATGAATGTGATCTATGCAGCAAGGTGTTTTACGTCAAAGACTCTTTAAGGGTTTGTATTTGTTTTTCTTTTTTCAATTGTCATGGAGTGAATTTTGGCCAATTTGCAGATGTAATACTAATGTACCACCCTAGCCAGAAGTATTCCTGTCCCAGTGCGACTCTTTTACAAGGGGCTACTGATTTGTTAGGACTTGGAATATGCGCTCTGAGAATGGGAAGGAGGTTGGACTTTAATCAGCCCATATACATAGCAACCTAGAGTTACTATAGGAACGTTGACCATTTTGTAGAGCACAGGTATTCGTCGACTAACAACCGCAATCAGTTTCGGCAAATAGTTTGTAAGTTGTTAGTGGGATCATGCAATAATTTCCTTACAAATACGAGCATTACTTGCGCTGCGTGATGATATTATTATACGACGAAAATGAAGTAATAAGTATAGTAATAATCGTTACATATTGTATTCATGTTTTAAATGTTATTTAAATCCAAAAGCAGAGTTGCAGTCAGAACATGAAAAAGGTTTGTTTCCAATGTGAGTTAACATTTGACGGTTTTAATATTGTTTTTGGAAAGTAGAGTTGTAGAATGAATAAGAATAAGGTTTGTCTTCACTGTGAGTTAGCGTATGACTTTTTAAAAGCCTTTTTTGAGAAATTGAGTAGCTGCAGTAGTTTGTTGCCACTGACGTTGTGTTAACAAATGATGGTTTAATGTCTGTTTGTGTGCAAAAGAAGAATTGCAGACTGAACATGTAAAAGGTTTTTCTCTGGTGTGAGTGTAAGAATGTGGTCTTTTAAATTTACATTTCATGAACAAAAAAATTTGCTTTGGATATAACAAAAATGCACGGGGGGTGGGTAAAGTCTAGGTTTGTTGAAAGAATGAATATTACTGTTATGCTTTTTGACCGTGTTATATCGATCGGTTAAAAGAGAACATAATAAAAGAATTAGTTACTTTAGGTTAGGTTTTTCTCTTGGCTTTCCTACAATGTTTGGCTTTTTCTTTCAGGCACATCAAAAGAGGCACTCGACAAAAGGTGAAGCGAAATGCACTTTCTGCAACAAGGTATTCTGTGACAAAACTTGGCTTAAGAAACACATGAGAAGCCACACTGGGGAACGTCCCTACTCCTGCCGCTTCTGTGACAGCAAGTTCGCCATCGCGCAGTCGCTAAGGGAACATGAGAGACTCCACACAGGCGAGAAACCATTCAAATGTCCGGCGTGTCAGAAGGGATTCTCGCAAAATGGAAACATGAAGAGTCACTTTAAATACAATCATAGAGGATTGGATTTTAAAGAGACTCGGGCGGCTTTTCGACTGTCTTTGAAAAAAGATAAGGGAACAGATGAAGTATCTAATGATGCTACTGTATTGGAAATAGAATATACTAAAGAAAAAAGTTAGCAATGAGTGTCATCAGCGTAAAAATATTTCAATACGAGCCTGGTAATCGTAAGAAAAGCTGTGATCAAGATTGCATACATTTTCATAAAAGTATATGGACGAGGAGCCATTTTAATTATAACCGCAGAGATATTACGGATGCTTGGATGATTTTCGACAAGCGTTGATATGTGAAAAAGAAACCGAATTAAACAGCGCTGTTTTGGATATGGAATAATATACTAAATGAGAAAGCTAGAATGCTTTTTCTTTTTTTTAAGAACATGGTAAATATATCTTGTAAACATTGGGGAAAATCATGTGATCCGGATTATACACATTTTTCATTGGAGGGTTCAAATTTTTTTGTTTTTTGAAGAGTTTTATTATGTACATTTGTTACTTAAATTTAATTTTTCCGCGACCGGTTTCGATACAACCGTATCATTCACGAGCAGAATTACATATTGTGCGTCACAATCGTTACATTCTAAAGTGTATATCCCGTTTTTTTTCAAATTTATTAGAAACATCCTTATTATTTATCAAATTTTTTATTTTAGAATTAGTATAAATACTAAATATATATTTTTTATTTTAGAATTAGTATAAATAATAGAATTAGTATAAATTATATACATTTGATAAATAATAAGGATGTTTCTAATAAATTTGAAAAAACGGGATACACACTTTAGAATGTAACGATTGTGACGCACAATATGTAGGTATGACAACTAGAAATTTCAAAACTAGAATCAGGGAACATGAACTTTGTTTACGAAATAATAATTACTCGGAATTTGCGAATCATTTAAGAGTCAGGCCATAGCTTCAATAAAGAAAAAACAAAGTTTAAACATTGCAATATAAATTCATACTTTAATCTTTGCGCTTTAGAAACGCTCGAAAATAAACAAAAAATTAAATCTAAAATTAATTTAGTGAATAAAATAATAGCGCCTTGCAAATCTCCTTTACTAACCATGTTTCCGTATAATATTGACTCCTCCCACCGCTTTCCCCCTCCCCCAAAATCATCCCTCCCACTACTCCCACCTAAATAATTAATCTTTGGTACTTGCATTTAATTTTTAAGTTAGTTTTAATTCTGCTTGTGAATGATACGGTTGTATCGAAACCGGTTGCGGAAAAATTAAATTTAAGTAACAAATGTACATTTAATAAAACTCTTCAAAAAACAAAATGTCTAGAAATTGTTACATAGTTAATGCCCAAGAAATACAAAAAAATTCAAATTTTTTAGTTGTATATTGTGTAATCTTAGCTTGGAACTGGCAAAGGTTGAAATTAGACTGAATGGAGTAAAAATAATATCGATGTGGCATAATGTGCATGAAACTACATAAATATGACGATATTAAATGGTATTGGACATGTAAGCAGATTGATGAAGAATGGAGTCAGGAGAGAGCGTATATCGATTGTCCAGTCGATTAACTAATATCTTTTTGTTATTTAAGTATGGAATGTATTGCATTGCATCAACCCTGCATACATTCTGAAATAAACTATTATTATTATTAAATACTTAGTTTTGAGATAATGAGGAAAGCTATATGCGAAAGCTCGCCATAAATCAAAGATTATTTACATATGTCCGTGTTTTGCATATTAAATAAGCTACAAAATAACACTGGGAGGCGTAACAGTACACATTTTTACACACAGGTCTTTCACAGGCATAAAAAATGACATTTTGAAATGTCCTGAAAACATCAACATTTTGTTGAATTCACTACAAGTTTTTCTGCAATATTTTTTATTTTTAAATTTTATTTTTTAAATTTTTTTTTTATTAATTGATTTGGTGGTGTTTATGAGTAATCTGAGTATTGTACCAGATAAAGGATACATTTTTACACATACTCAACACAAATTTCGATTTTTTGGAGGTCAGATTAACTGGACGATCAAATACTATATTCGAGTGACGTTACAATTGATAAAACAAATGAGTGGCGTGCGAAAGGCTGAAAAAGTGTGTTTACCCTAGGAAAAACGAACCATAATATTTTTTTAAAAATCTGTACATGTAATAAAAAAATAAAACTAATTTCGAAATGTGTTTTTTCACAAATTATGTAAGAAAATTTATATGCTTATTTATTCAGAACACTTAACGATAATAAGTTTGCTATTTTCTAATATTCAATGCATGATTTTGATGAGCTGTTGGGTGTCTGGTAGTAGGTCGGCCTAAAAACGAAAAACGATCATATAATAGTCCCAGCATGAGCTCGTATGTACATTGTCAATGATAGATCTCTTCCTTCACACACATCTTGTATGAAAATTAAAAAAAAACAGAAGATACAAGAATGATGGTGTCATATACAACTTCTCACTGGGAAGAGTATACAACTGACATCTGAAAATAAAATTTTAACCTGCAAAGTCTATTTATTCAGTTTTCAGAACAACTCAATATGAGTTACTATGTCTCTTAGCAATTGTTATGTCTCCCTTACTATCATAGTGAGAAGTATGATTTAAAAGGAGGTAGAAAGAGAAAATACCATGCTTTATATTCAAATATAAAAATTAACAACAAAAGAAGTAAAACGTGCACCTTTATCAAACCAAAGATTTTGACCACAATTTGAAAAAAAAAAAAAATTTGTGAATTTTTAAGGAACTATTTTTACATGAAATAATAAAAAAGTAAGGTGGATTTAACATTTAAAATTCATTTGTCTAATAAAATTTGTGTTTTTATTTTTTTGATTATCGGTAATTTCAATAATGAGCCATTATTAAAGTTTGCATTAAATTTTTTTTTCATGGTTATTCCTAATAATATAATTTGAAAGCGTATTTCATCACCTTTCAAAAACAGTTTTTAGTTTTAGAATATGTTTACAAATATTCCATTTATTTGGATTTTATTGCAAAGCGGAAATATTTTAACTTTCCGACAAATTGCGCTCGATTTTTGAAGAGTTAAACATACGGTTTAAAAGTCATATTAGATTTAGATCTACAATGCAGATTTACAACTTTTGGTACAAATTTAAAATTTCTTACACAATCCGATATAAAGCACTGCCTGCAGCGTCTCTGCAAAACGGATTAGTAAAACCGTCGGCCCGATAATTTTTATTTCCTTTGTCGGGCCATCAGAATAATAATAATTCGGCGGGGGGTTCTGCATACACTCCTGTAGGCGTATATTTATATCACATGGTGCGTAAGGTGTTTAACCCTGGGGTGAGGGCCAATTTAATAGCACCATAAGTCTGGGGCCAGTGGTTAAAAAACGCACAATTTCTTTAAATATATTATAATTTATTTAAGACAGTTTTTAAAAACATTTCTCACAGGTTTCCCAAGACAAGTACCGAAGAATCTCCCTGCTAAACGCTGATTCTCGGCTAGTTTTATCTTGCGATCAGCTGTCAAGAACAAAAACATAATTGTTATTATTGACAGCTTGATAAAAAGCTAAAATGGGCTGTCAATTTGCCTTTAACAACTCTTCAAATAGATGATCATCAAAAACCTAATCTAATCATGTTTCATAACGATAGACATTTTCACAGCACTAATTTTACAGTTTTAAAAAATTTCAGCAATTGCCACGTTTTGTAATAATAATATATATACACTATACACAGTACAGAATTAGTGAAATTCTACCATCTACTTGTAAAAATATGGACCAGCATTATCTGTTCAAGATAGAATTTCAATGTTTGTGCAAAATTGATTTATTTTGTGTTTTACCAGTGTTGCCATCTTGGAATCTACATTTCCGCTAAAATTTACAGGAAAATTTTTGTATCCTGGGATGGCTAAAGATACATACTATTTTCGCTGATAAAATTATGCAACTACGGATTCTTCCTGCCTTAGGAATTACTTTGTTCTTTTATCCAATTCTGTCAGAAAATCCATTGTCATCTAAATCCCGTTAGACACACAATTCTTCCGTTTCGAGGGCACTCTTATCCACCAGATACGACAGGAAGTCCGTCAAGATGCCCATGATACAGTTTAATCGGTTTTTATCTTTAATGGTAAAATCTAATGTAACAATATCAAAATTAGTACACTCCAATCGACTCTACATTAATCATGAGAATTTTTACACTTGTTTTACAAATGTATGAAATCTACGATAGATGAGCAAGTACTGAACACAATTCATTGTTTAATTTATCTTCAACGTACCGCTCAAGAGTCCCAACTGCTCGGAGCCAGTGGGACTATTAAAACTATGGGAGGGGAAGGAAATTAGATAAGGAAGAGGAAATCTGGGAAGTACCTGGATGTATTTATGTGAATACCACACAAGAGTCCGAACAGCTCCCAACTAGACCCAGCAGAACTTTGGCATTAGTGTTAAGAATGTCCTGCCCCCTAAATGTATTATCCCAACTTTTTCCTATATAATTTAGTACTAGAAAAGGTTAGGTATTTTTTGGCTACACAAGATTTTAGCTCCTTTTTGGCTTTTTCACACCTAACACCTCACATCATTTGAGGTGGGACACCTCATACAGGCTCATTCTGAAATCGGGTCCTACCCAACACTATTTTTCATCCCCATTTGGGATATTATGTTGCGAGGTTTAAGGTAGTGGAGAGGAAAAGGAAATGCGTAAGAGGAAGGTGGGGAATTATCTGGCTATTCAATTCTGGTCACAAACTCGGCTAAAGCCATTTTGAGCAATGTTTAACAATCCATTATTTTATTAATATTTCTGTGTATTTCAACTGCTTGGAGTCAGTGGGACCACGGCATCCATCAAAATTGGGATCGAAAGGCAAAGGGAAAAGGGGCGCGAAGGAGACGGAAAAGAGAGGGATTGGAAAGTACCTGCCTAAATCTACACCGAGTAACCTTCGATTCTGAACAGTGATTTTTCACCATTTACTAAATTATATATTAAATTAAAGAAGGGATGTCTTCCATTCCGAACTTCATCTCCATTCCTTTATGATTATTTCTAAAGTGACTTTTCATGTTGGATTTCTGTGTGAACCCCTTGGAGCACACGGGGCAGAGGTAAGGGGTTATGCCCGTGTGTAATCGTTCGTGTTCCTTGATGGTCTTGAGGGCGGCGAACTTGGAATCGCAGAATCTGCAGGAGTAAGGCTTTTCTCCTGTGTGACAGCGCATGTGCACCAAAAGGCTGCATTTGAAGGCAAACTTCCTGGTACACACATCGCATTCGAAAGTTCGTTCGCCCGTGTGGACTTTCATGTGGCACTGAAATGGTTAACAACGAATTAAAAAATAATAAATTGTTTTTTGCACAAAAAGGTTAAACTGATTAACTATCGGGTCATTTCTCCGCAGACGAGGCAGAGAGAATGAAGAGCCACACAACTCTGTCAAAACACACACTCATTGTTTCATTCACTTTCATACAACATACTCTTCTGTTATTCTGACTCAGTAATTTATTCACTTGATTGTGCAATGTGTTCCTCGGGCTTCCCAGACTACTCCTTCTACTTCTACTTCTTCCCTTCTACCATTCGCTTTTGTGCATATTTTTCTCGCTGCGCTCTTTTCTCTGTTCATCCGATCTACGCGTCCAAATGTTAGTAAATCTTTCTAAATCTCATTCCTTGATTATATTGATAAAAATTCATTTACAAAATATAGTATAGACATTCTTACAATAAGTTCCAATGTTTTTAGTGTCATTAAATTTAACCATAATATATTTATTTATAATAGAGCAGAGTATTGGAACATAACTTGTCAATCCAAGGCAACCTGCTATGTCTCAATACAACATCCCAGTATTCTATCAAATCGTGGTTTCAACAATTCCCCCATATTTCCAAAAACAAAATTTCCTCACTTATTCAAACGAGAATTGGATATCATAATTATTATGCATAATTCCATTCCCTCTCAACTTTTAAAATTCACATCCTTGATTCCCCAGTACATTCTGTGGTCCATCTACCTCTCTAAACAAATATCCTCTCTTCTGTCAAGCTTTATACAAAATTGCCTCCTCTTCATTCAACGTCCCATCTCTTCTAACTTCTGAAATCGACGCCAATCTTCCATAAAATTTTGAAATTTGCCCATTTAAATAAAATCTATACTAATATTATAATAAATGCGAAAGTGAGTGTTTTTTTGTTACGCTTTCACGCCTAAACCACTAAACCGATTTTAAAAATTATTTCACCAACAGAAAGCTACATTATCAGCGAGTAACATAGGCTAGTAACTTAGTAGCGTAGGCTGTATATAATGGTAAGCTCTGGCATCGTGAAATTTGTATAAATGAAAATGTGTATATTTCATATATTTTAGCGGCAGGGAGGAAAGGCAGGGGGCCGGTGGGGTTCGCGGAGAGGGAAGAGACAAGGGAGGAGGAAGGCGGGGAAGGTGGAAGGGAACGGGGACGTGCGGGAAAGGACATGCAGGGAGAATCAATTTATTTCTTTGAATGGCATTACAATGGACGCCGGGTAACAACTAGTTAATACATAAATTCACTTTTTCTTTCTCCATTATTTGAAATGCTGGCCTAGAATACCCTTGAAGGGTGAAAGCCAGTAACATTTGAAAAAACAAAAAATATATAAGAACTAGGCAACTATAACATTTGGATAGAAATTTGCAAACGGAGCTACTAGGACTATTAACAGGACACTGCCATCCCAGCAGACCCAATTTGCAACTGCTGAGAGTGGAACGCCCCAATAGCAGTAGGAAATGTAGTGGTTGGAGAAACACTCATTCATCTACGGTGCCTAGGTCCCGCCTTGATGGCTCAGATGTTTAAAATAGAGCTGGTTCGATCGATCATTTTATACGACCCCCCTGGCGTATTGATTAGGTACTTTTTTGTAAGGAAAAAATTCCATAGATAGATCGTTGCGCCGTTGATCGTTGATCGAAGTCGAAGGTACCCAATCTTTGCTAGGGAACTTTCATTTGAAGTAGGTAGACCATAGGTAAATAAATTGAGTAGACCGGGCGTCTCAAGTCTCGTTCTCAGAAATAGAGATGGTTAATCTGAAATGAACCATCACTGACTGATACACGGATTAAATGGAGTTTATTCTTTATACATTTACTTTTGGAACCGGTTCTCAGCGGAGGGAAGGTTTATCGGAAAGCTAATTGCTCATACGATATGATTAACTTGAGAGGCGGGTATGGGTAACCACCCCGGGAACCATTTATTGGATTACCAACACCTCTGCCATAGATCACCCCAAGTGCATTTGGTGACAGCAGGAGTGCCCCGGTTCATGGAGTGTCATTTGTCCGGATCTTGGCGGAGGATGCGTCTGCCCACCAACTGTGCGGTAGGCTGAATCGAGATTGACTTGGTTAAGAGAGACCTTTGACCTCTCCATGCGAACTCTTCGAAACATCGCCCTGCACCACAGTCAGAGGGATAGATTCATACGTCTGTCACAATCCCCAGAATCCTACCCGCCCTTGATACCTTTTCCCTTCCCAGAACTTTATTTCCTAAAAAGACCCTCCACACAGCATACCCAAAGATGACATAGGCCCCGAGGGGAATTTATTCCTCAGATGGAGCTAATGCAAAAAAAAAAGTTTGAATACTCTGTACAAACTGACCAAATTTCTCTGTTGTGAAAACGAGATTCGAGACATCCGGCCAAAAAAATTGGTACATCTACGGTCGCTCGCCACACTCATCAAGGGTGCAGAATTAGCTGACGGCTTATCAATCAAATGATTGTATCTTTTATGAAAAATAACCCGATCGATCATTGCGGTTGTGATTGGGTTAAAATGATTGGGTGGTTTACGATTGACCCAGGACTAATTCAAAGAAATGTTGTGGAACTAAAAGCCATAGTTAAATACCTAATGAAAGGCCTGGCGAACTTAATCAAAAGGGGGGCCTAGTGTTAAGGAATTTCAAATATGAGAGATAAGTCTATGAACGCTTACGGGAGCTAGACAGATGTTCTGCTTATCAATAATGATAAAAATAATACACACGTATTGTCTTTTACTTACCCTCAAACTGTTCATATGTGCAAGCTTTTTATTGCATATTTTACAATAGACAACTTGTGATCGTAGATGCACTCTTTCCAAATGTTTTTTAGCGCAGCTTTTAGTACCAAATAATTTACCGCAAACTTCGCACGAATATTCTCTGATGTTCAGATGAGTTCGTTCATGATCCTTTAACCTTTTGAGCTCTTTGAATGTCTTTGAACACGTCTCACAAGAAAAGCATTCAGTCAACGTGTGCTTTTTGACGTGCGTGTTAAACGAAGCCATTTTAAGAAAGACTTTACCGCAAAATGGACATAAGCCACCAGAATCAGAAAAACCCTTTCTTGATGTTACCGTTGGTTCGATACTTTCGAAGCTTTCAATAACTTCTATTTTTATTTCTTGTTTCTGTTCCTTTTTTAACTGTTTCAATTTGATTTCGCTCAGAGTTCTCTTTTTCCGTTTTTTGTTGGATTTGAATTTATGTCCGCGGGAAGTCAGTCTTCTCTTTGTGTCTTCGATTTTTATGCTTTCGTTGATCTCGGGGAAGTTCTCATAGTTTTCAAAGAAGTCACAATCCTCATCTTTGATGCTGACGTCTTCGTGTTTTATTTGGGTTTTGAGGAGGTGGAGATTGCTCCGGAGGATCTTGTCGGTGCTCTCGCAGAGCTTGCGGAAGTTTAAGGAGATGTCTATTGTGTTGACGCAGTTTCGGCAAATGCATTCGGGTAAACCGTCATGCTGGAATATCTGAAAGTCATACGGAGTTTTACAATTATGTTTATCATATAAGCATTTTTTTTTCATTAACTCCACGCAGGAGAACCTGAGGAAATAAGAATTTCCCTCAGGACCTGTGTCATTTTTGGGTATGCTGTGTGGTCTTTTTGTGGAAATGTGGGAGTGAACCTGGATCTTGAAGAGACCCAGAGAGTCGTAGAAACCACCCATTCTCAAATGACAACTGTGTACAAATGTTGGGCATGCGTTTGGCATGTTTCCCGACTAGGAATCAATGACTCTAGTTTCTCGGAGCATCTTCCATTGACATACTGAGAACAAAGACGGCATTCCCACCCGACGTCTGTGCTCTAAAGATTGCTATCTGTTTGTTAAGGGTTTTTTCAGGTATTTTGGGGCATGATCAGACCAGAGGTGGCTGTCAAATCAATTGCGTATATAACCAAAGATAGGAAGTACTCTTACAACTGTCAGAAACCACTGGGAATATAGCATCATTGAAAGGATGTTGAGAGTCCGAAGGAAGTGAGGGAGAGGAAGGAGAAGTCAAAGGTGAAGATCTAGCTACTTAAATCTACATATAACTTTTTGAGGTTGGGAGCTACCTTTTACCCTAGTCTTCGCATGAAAATGACTTCTAGAAAGAATCTTATAAGAATTTTCGCTGCATCAAAACCTATCCCTACTGTTAAAAAACTACATTTTATCATATTTAATTTGACTCCGCACATCATTCCAGTTAAGTCTTCCATGGGGGTCCCTGACTTTTTCTACCATTCACTACTGCATACCACATGGTTATCAACTGTTAAAAAAAACTATAATATATTGTCTTTAATTTGACTCTGTATATCATTCCGGTGCAGAGATAATGTGTTAGTGTCTTTCTCGGGCGTCCTCAACATTTTCTACCATTCACTACTGTATACCAATTTGTTATTTATCATAAAAAAAAAAACTACACTATATTGTTTTAAATATGACTTGGTGATCATTCCAGTGCAGAGATAATGCGCTATGCATATGTACAAACGTCAGTGCGAGGAAATTGTCTTATATTTACCAAAAAATAATATTATTTATATGTATACCTCGTGAAAAGTGAAAGAGATCATTCCTCTCGGAATCCAACTGGACTTCAAGTTACGACATGAGCTTGCGAGCCGCCCAACGAGTCTTATTCCGAAAAGTGCCTGCATGAGCTAACCTTGTTAACCACTCGGACCCATAAGCTTGTTTACATGACAATTTAACATTACTAGACATACGATTGACGTATGAGGCATACCTGAGTTATTAAATACATTTTCTATGTACCTACAGGCAATTATCTACTGACATTCAGGAATTCAAATTTAATTCAAATTTCGAAACAAAAATAAAATAAAACTACAAGAAATATTTTTCTCTATTTTTCTGCTGTTTGAGCCATATAATTTTTAATTTTGTTATCAATTATTATCTGTATTCAATTTAAATAAAAGCTGCAAATATCCATTAAATCAACTTTCACAACAGTTATATGGATTATGGTATTTTTTTGCAAAGTTTCGATTCTGAATAGTGGTATCTTCGGTAATACTGAAAGTATTCCTTATGGGGTTGCTATAATTTGCACTCAGTCGTAGAGGGGAAATTCCTTATAATGGTGCTTGTCGAATTGTAGTTCAAAAACGTTTTAAATGTGCAAAAAATCATAATGTTGCAACAAAAAATCATAACGTTTATCAGTGCGAAGCTAATTTTAAGATATAATTGAACGAAATACTGTAATATTAAGTAGTTAATTTCGTGAAAGAGTTTTTACCTCTAAAGCACAACACTGCTGTAATTTTACAATAATCAGTGAATCTTCACTGAAAATGTTGTAAATGGCTTCGTTTCCGAGGCATAATCTGCAGAGCTTGCCATTATCTTCGAAAGGGTTTTCAATTCGGATATCGCAATCCATTTTTACTAATTATTTGTCTAGTTTTATAAACTAAGGACAACAAATAATGACAGGAAGGTGTTTATCCCTTTTCAATTTGACAGATGATGCTAGTTTATCTATGGCTTTGTTTGACGTTGGGGCTGCCAATACAAACAATAAACCGTGCCAGTTGTAAAATTTAAAAATTATCATGTAAGTAGGCACTTGCGTTTAAAGAATGTATAAAAAACTAGCTTTTACCCGCGGCTTCGCTCGCATGGTATTAATTGGAAATCTCACTGATTCATAATATATTCATGCTTTCATTCATTCACTCACTCACTAACTTGATTTTAATAATATATATAAAAACCATCGCCGGCATGCGCACATAATATCTCCAAAGTTCCATCGCAATCGGATGAATGGTTTAGCAACGCATACACTTCATACATTTTATATATATATATATATACAAACCCAGAAACAAACATATTTTGATGTTATATAAATATAGATATTGACTTTTCCGCAAGTTCAGACTTGCATCCCAGGATGAATATTTCATTTTTAATATTGACTTTTCTGCAAGTCCAGACGTGCTTCCCAGAATTAATATTCCGTGGCTTTAGTTCGTTTTTGTCCAACAGACCATTAGAAAATTTTACAGGAGAAGAAGGTTTTCTTTCATTATTTCAATGAAACATTATGATAGGTGTTTAAGAAAAAGCAATTTGTAAAGGTAAAGGTCTCATTAGTTTAAATAATTCTTAGCTAAGTGATTAACTATCATTGTTTATACTTTATTTTTAATTTGAAAGCATTTTGAAAGGCGCTTTCGTATTATTTATCAAAAGATTTACTACATGCATATTTTGGGATGCTGCCCGAAGGGTCTTTTTGGGGAAAGGAAAGTGTGAACTGGTGGAAGATTATTTGCTTTGAGGTGTCACCTCAGTAGGACAATGCTGCCTGCTATAAATTTTAAACGTAGATATGTAGGTGTAATCGTCTGCATAGGTCGTCACAGTGAGCCTTTTGTATGCATTTAAATGGACTTAGAAAAAATTAAGTTAGTCGAATTTACAATTACTGAGAATGAAAAATTGATAAAAAATGAATTTGGCTTACGAAACCTTATCTCTAAATAATAATATTATGTAAGATATTGAAATGTTATATTTTCAAACATGTCCTACGGTCCTGAAAATTACAAAAACACACTGAAAACCTTACAAATTTTTCCTGAAACTAAGAAAAACAACATGCCCAAGGTATGTAACGGAAGTGTTATAATGGAACCAGAAGCGGAATAGGGTATAATTTAAAAATATATATTTTACGGATGAGGAAGTGAATGCGCAAGCGGAAGCGGATGTGTAATTGGTAATAGAAATCCAACGAGGACGGTAGAATACAATGACTTTTAACACTTCGTTAAATGAAGCTTGACACCTAGTGTACTTTAATTTCAAAATTCAAAATTTAAGAATTTTTTTTTTACATAAGCTCCACACGGGAGACCCTGAGGAAAATAATCTCCCTCAGGGCCTTTGTCATCTTTGGGGATGCTGTGCGGAGGGTTTTTTAAGGAAAGGAAATGGAGGAGAATTCTGGGAAGGTAAAGGGTTAAAGGGGTGGGTAGGAATCTGGGGTTCAGTGTGTTCTGGTCATCCGCCTCCAACACTTGGACAAATCTCACCCCATGAACCCGGTAAGTTATACTGAACAAAAAAATTTAATGCACCGCCTTTTGATCTTGTAATTGGTGGCAATATGACATAGTGTACAAACAGAAAGAACGCGGGTTTCGGCTTTTTGATTAGACCTTTATAGAAGGGGCAAATTCACCGCAAATCTTTTTAATTTAAAATACTTGTGTAAATCGCGAGTAGTACGCCAGACTCTCGACTTGCGTGTCGCTTCTTTTGAACGCGTGTACGCGTGCGTACCTACGCGCGAAACGATTCGCAGCGAATTCGCCCCTTCTGAACAAGGTTTTAGACGGCGCATGGGCGGCGACAAGAATATTTGTACGTAAACGGAAGGCAGGTTTAGACGGCCACAACTCGGTGCAAACTGCCGCCGGCAGCAGCGGCGACTCGGGCACTGAGCGCCGATAATTTGAAAGCCGAAACCCGCGTCCTTTCTTTTCGTAAACATAATGTAGAAACACAAAGAACGCGGGTTTCGGCTTTCAGATTACCGGCCCTCAGTGCTCGAATCCGATGGTGGCAGTTTTCATCGAGCTGTGGACATCTGAGCCTGGCTTCACTTTGTGTGGTTTCGTATATTAACATACAGCCATACACCATTGTTGCTAAGGAATTCGTCCCAGAAATTTCCGTAAAACTTCTGTCAACATTTTTCGGAAGCTGAAGCTCTGTGAAAAGCATCCGCGTTCGCAGAAGCGGAAGCAGAGGTTCGTTATATTACTACCTACAACCCACATTATTATTTATTTTATACCTTCCAACCACTGAACAGATAAACCGATTGAAGTGTTCTGTGGGCGTGTTTGTGTGTCCGAACTAAGCTCAAATTGACCACTTTCTGATGAAATTTGTTATAAATTCTCTAATACCATTTTTTTCAAGAACGTATTATCATTTTATTAGTCTTTATGGGGCCCAAGAGCTGAAAGACCTTACGTAAATTGGCGACATCAATTTTCTCAATCGGTGTATATCAACTTCTAGGGATAAACTGTTCAGAGTTACAAATTAACTAACTCCGTTAAAAATCCAAATAAAAAAGCGAATAAAAAATTACTTTCCCGTTCCGTCGCCAGTCGAAGAAAAAAATGGCGCCCTAAAAACGCCGCCAATATTATTATTGGGATATATTTTTTATGTATTCGCCGGACATTAATTAGTTTAACGATCGACCTATGTGTACTTTTTACCTATACTTTTGTGGTAATTTCGATACCGGCCGCAATTTATTTGACAATTATTGGCGCTTTAATGGTTCGAATCTGGGATAATATTTCGAGAGTCTGGCGAATATTTTTAAATCCAATCGACATATTTTCTCGCGGATCCTTGTTTTTTCACCCGCTCCGTGCGGTGTATAAATCCAGTTTATAGAATTATAGACTATCGCAGGGATTTTAGGGAAATGTGTACACAAATTTTAGACCGAGTAAGGATGGAAATTATTGTTGTGCTAGTACTTAAAAACTTTATTTATGGTTTGTGTGTTTGATTTAGGATAGAATTCCAATAAAAATCTTCTACTCACAAAAAATTGGCTTTTAGTTCTGCTACTCACCTTCGTAGATAGAGCCTTCAGGAATCTATCTATGTGAAGAAAAAGGTCTTCCGGTTGTGTTTAAAATACAAATACGTTTTAAACTAATTAACAAACAAAGCGATTTAATCCATACTGAAATTTTTCATACTGATGTATGGAAGAGGCAGGAAAACATCAAGATTATAATCTCGTTTAGAGACACTAAAATCTTGTTTATTACTTACTGCTGTCTTCATGCTGACGGGACCTTTACAATATATATTTTATTTATTTAAACTGCGTTATTACAGACGTTATCACCCACGTGAGAACAATCTAGTTATACAAACTTAGTTAAACACAAATAGGTTAACAATTACATGAATTACACAAATCTAATCAGACAAATTTGCATTTGTAAATCTTGAAATTGTTCTTTATTTTTTTCTTTATTAATAATTTTTTTAACGTACATTGCTATAATTTTACACAAGAAGTTTTTTTTATATAAAAAGTAAAGTAAAGAATAACACAATTAGCATATTAACCAAAAAATCCCACATAGGTATCGCTAGTTCGTGGGTACACTTGTGTGTTTCTAAAACAGTTATAATTTTACTTTGGTTGAAGTGAAAACTTTTTTAGCACTGTCATGATTTGAAACTCAATGATACGAAAAATAGCGACACTAAAAAGAGACAAACACATACATCTATAGGATTTGCCCGCTAGAGAATGAGATAGTATGTATAAGCAGTCTAATCTTTGTGTGGTGGTGCTTCGCAGTCTGTTGGTCTCCTTTTTGTGTGGTGCTTCGTAGTCTCCACACTCTTGTCTACTTTAGTTTTTGGAAGGTTTCAATTCATGTGAATTGATTTTTATCGTAGTGTGCGTTTCATGAAATATAGTGTGGCGACTTGGCTATTTATAGAGTGGTATCATTATTTTCCATACACTGGCCACCCCAGAATTTCGAGAAACTCCGAGAGTTTTACTAGCAGCGCCATTGCGGTTTCGGATCTAGAGTCGATGTCACATATCATCTGAATATTTAAAATCCTTCTGATTAAATTAAGTTCTGAATATAAAATTGTGCGTTACCTAAAGTGATAAAAAAATGTATTCACTAATCGTCAAGTGTTTTTTTATTTCTACATATTCCCGCGATATTTATATCATGGTGTACCTAGGTAAGTTACACTATCTTCAACAGCTATAATAGTAATTAATTAACTGACCAAAAGATTTCTACAATTCTGAAGAAACATACGTTCACGTAATATGGTTAAAGACATTCGACTTTCTAGTATCTTTTGTCTTTTTCGTTTTCATACAAGAGGTGTTAGAAGTAAGATTTTTATGAACGGCTTTTTGGAAGATGACGTGGGATGACCCTGGGACTAGCATAATAATTCTTGCGACTTCTCTAATTTCACTTATCTAGGCTCTCTACTTGCTAGGAACGATCACCATCAAATTCCGGAGTTCATATAATCATATGCAACAAGTTGTGTTTATCAAGACAGCGTAGCTTTTCATTAACTCTGCCCATCCCTGCGGAAAACGGCACGATGGTAATAATTGTTTTCGTTTGACTTCCCATTGAACTGTAAACTGTGATTCAATAAGCGGCACGCCATATATGTGAACCTCTCAGTATCAGGGTATTAAACCAACAAGTAGGAACCTACTCAGATAATTATAAAAATATTATCATTAACCATAGAGTGCCAAGAAATCCACCGTCAATTTGCTAATAGCTCACTGCACTTGAGTTGACTTCATGGTATTTTGAACCTTAAAAATGCTCCTAGAATACTAAAATAATTTTGTTCGTTTTGCAAGGAAATAATTAATCTTTATATATTATCCTAGCTTGTCGTTTCGTCAGTTGCAAATATGTTTATTTTATCGGTGAAAAAACGCATCCATGACAAATGTCATAAATCCGGTAATCTAAGTAGGCACTGTATTTATTTATAGAGAAGAACTCGTACTTAGCTGGAAAATATAATAAACCTCAAGAATATTTTCGTATGACTTAATCATATATGTATATTTATGACATAAGAGAGAAATTTTTTTTTCTATTTTTTTTGTGCATTTTTTACCAATTTCAAACATAAAAGTTATTCAGTTCGACTTAAAAAATACCCTTAATAATAAGTTGGTTTGGAATTTAAACACAGTGTCGATTTTTTTATACTTATGCGCTAGTACATACAGTAAATGGAGAAGCAGATTTTTCCTTGATGCATTTGGATGAAGTATGATTTATTTTTTTGTTATTCGGCGTTACATCCTATCTGCACTCCTACGACGTCATTTAGTTATATTTTGTGTAATTAGGTATAACATATTTTCCTTAAAGCGACTGCACGTTGTGTATAAGTACATCGGGGGACCAGTTGTCGGCGGTTCCAACTATCGTGAAACCATAAGTAGCTATCCCGGGGAAACTGCAAAGGATAGGTATATAATTTTTAATAAATAGTTTGAAAACATCATCTGGCGGGATGATACAATTTACAAAAATTGAATTTTGAAAAAAAAAGAAGAAAGTTATTACAAAAATTGTGTCATTTGGCAATTTCCCCTGGCACTGCAAGGGTTAATCTGTTAAATTATATCTATTTACCTGAGTAAATCACGACGTTAAATTACCGGGAAACTAAAATACCTTCCGTTCCTCGAATACGGGAGATAATCGCTTTTCTGTGTTCATAATTTCTTCCTTCTGAATGCGGGTTGGTAATGCTATGTCCTCTATTAATGTATTCTGCAATACTTTATGTGGGGGTTGTTCGGCTGGGGGTGTGGGTGTGAAATCTCACGCAGTCAACTACCAACTACCCCTCTGATTTAAACACAACAAACCGCTTCCCCTTTAACCTAAGTTTTAATGACATGGGGTTTCAATGTCAGTTTGAGTTACAATAATTATCAGGCAAGTTAAAAGATATATAATTGTATTTTCTTTTGATTTATTTGATAAATTGAAATAAATGTGCAGGAAAATTATTGACGGAGGACAAATTAGTTGTATTAGCCACTGGGGCGACAGCGCAGTTTAAAACTTTTTCCTCATTTTGAATATTTTCCGCCCAAAATAAAAAAAATCATATCTCCGAATTTTAATATCGAGACATAAAAACAAATTAAAGATCTATACAGCCAATAAATTCACCTATCTTTTGTCGATTATGAAATTTTCGTAGAATTTATAAAAAAATTTATATAAAATCGTTAACTTCCAATTAATTACCAACAAGTAAGAGAAAACATCCAAAATTGGAAGCAAAGCAACCCGAGGTATTTTAAATAATGCAATATTGTGGCAAAAAGCGCCCCAGTGGTTAGAAAAGGTATGTTCTGCAGATGGCTAACAACTATAAAATTAATTTTAGGTTTTTAACCCCTCAAGCTAATTCGTTCGCTTTTGAACAGTAATGATTGAAATTATTAGAAATCGTAGTGTCTCCCTTACTATCATGGTAAGAAATAAGATCTTACATAACACGCTTTATATTCAAATCTAATAGTTAACCACAACGTGATACACGAACATGTTCAAAAATGTACATATTTGTGATACCAAAGTGTACGACCGTACTTATTTTTTGTTATAAGTAATTTAAGGTAGAAAAAAACGTGAGGTTTTTACGAGACATTTTTAAAACTTTCTGTGTTCGCAAAAAAATGTTATTTTAACAATTGAAATATTAATTTCTAATAATAAAATTTTAAAACGTATTTCATCACCTTTCCAAAATATTTTTCAATTTTCTTAACATATATCAGAAATATCGTCTGAAAAAATATGCCCGAGGCCTGAGAGGTTAAGAAAACATGGATATTTTCAATTTCTGGTCATGTACGAAATTTACCAATTAACTTAGTGTCAGTAGTAAAAAAATCAAGCAATGTGCTATTTTTTTTGGATGATAAAATTTTAAATAATATGTAAGACTCGGAAAAAACGGACAAATTTTAAGTGTTAAATGACGCCAAAAGATTTTGCATCAGATGACGTCACTTGGTTGCAAATCGCGTCCGCGGTATTTGTCACGACAGAGCTGAGCCGGAGCGTTTAAACTTGTTGTAATTTTTTTTAAACGATGATTTAACACTTGAAAAAAGATCCTTTACTGAACTATTAAAACGGCCACCATCTTGAAACGGAAACGGAACGTACACATAAATTTACAGGTGGACGAAATGCAAAATTGCTCTTAAAATAGGTAGGTGGGAAGGTATCTTTTATATCTGAGTTCTATTTTCTCTGTCCGGTGGGTGTCCGGATGCGGTCAGAGGGTTGTAAAATAATAAATTCTTTACCCAAAAGCGGTTTTCCTGGTGTGAAAATACGAGAGCTTATCCGGAGGGGGTCCATCGCACTATCTCACACAAAGAATATTATTTCATGAGACCGAACAAGCACGTCATATTCATGTCTATAGAATTTTTAACCGTATTGAACGGCGGAAGGAAATGAAATAAGGGGTGGAGATTGGATAGATAAAGGTCAGAAGTTATCTGGTTTTTAGATCTAGTAGCTTCTGACAAGTTATGAGGCAGTCAACACAATGAATTGTAATATTTAATTAATGAAGGCCATATTAGCGACTTTCAATCGAAAATTTGGAACAGAAAAATCAGAAAAAGATATGGTTTTCAAAAGATAGATGGCATAGATCCTGAGGGTTTTTTTCCTCAGGGCCTCCTGTGTGCAGCTAATGTAATAAAAAATTAGACATTGCGCGTGGGTTTCATTGAACTAAGCCCATTTGATATATTTTAGCGGCCCGTTATATGCACATTCTTTGAATGACTATCCATTTCATCAGCAGTGCTCAACGACCAAATGGATATACTTGGTCGAAAGCGATGCTTCATTTTTTATTTGATTATTAAAAATATTTCTTTTCTTAAATTTTAGTAATTTTATTGTCATTTCTAAGTTAATTATAATTCGTAAGGTAAATTTCTTGAAAGTCAATGATCTCGAGGCAAATTTGTTATTCATAAATACTTTCAGCTTCGAAAATCCTACCATTATAATATACCGTGATTTTTCACCATCTAGCTACTTTAAATATAACATCAAAACACGCCAATTTTGGTAAGAATCTGTTACTAGAACACGTTAAAATAATAGGTTAGGTTAGTTTGGGTTTAAGTTAAATCAAGCAGATGTTGTGAGGCTGAAGGGAAGTAAAGAGGAGAAAGATATGGGTAGAGGAAGGGAGGGAAGTACCTGGCTAATCAAATCTGGTTACTAAATATTTTAAGGGGTATTCTAGTCTAGAAGCATGAATTGTAGGTGATTTTTCAGGTGCAACAAAAAAAAACAATAATAATTTTAGCAACTATTATTTTATTAAATATTTATTAAACATTAAAGAATCCATCGAAAAAGAGTCGAACGAAAAAATTCAAAATTCAAAAAGTTACAGGGTGTTGAAGTGGGGGTCTCAAAAAAATGGCGCGCCCTGGTTGACACGATTGCAACCCTCCCAATAATCTAAAAAAATATTAAATAATCAATAAAATATTATATAAATCTAATTCTTAATCCAAACAAATGCGGCTATAGCCCAAACTAAGGAAAAGTAAAAAAAAATTTCTTCGCAAAATGGCGACTGTCTGAAATAAAAAAGACGGTTTTGTACCAGTTTTTTTGACTTTCCAAATTTTTTAAGAATAGTAAAAATTGAAATTGTGTTATAATTCTAGTTCCTGCCATAGAGGAATGTACAGAGAAGGTTCACACAAAATTTCAAGTAAATTGGTTTAGTAGAACTTGAGAACCGTGTCAACCATCTCGAAAAAAGTGGTTTGGAGAAGAATGGGTTTAAAATTTTGTTCTATTTAGATTTTGGTAAGATTCCGTCTAAACCGCGACATTAAAATGGGTAAAACTTTTAAAATAATGTTAATTTCGAAAAATCCTTTAAAGGAGATATTTTTGAATATTTAAACTTTGGAAAAAAAAAATTAAAAAAAATGTTTTTTTTTTCTAGACTAGAATACTGCCTTGCAACATTTTAATTCTGAATGGTGGTCTTATGTACCAGGGAGATTTGAGAGAATCTTCCACTCTGGAACGTGCTTCAAATATACTACATTTTATTTTTAAAGCTTACTTACCTCTCGATCACGGAGGCCGTCATGCTAGGTTAGGTATATTTTTTCTCCTCTTTTCATAACTTTTCTTGAATGGTTTGTAATGAAAACGTCAAATGCAGTAGTTTTAGCTTAACATTGAAGACGGACAAATTAGTTTCGGCATAACTCCTTTAAAACCCACTGTGCTCCTGTGTTTTATAATCACCGTAATTTAGTTCCGCAAGTTCCGCAGTGGAAGACGGAAACTTTATATTTTGCGGTACGACTTTCTGACCTGCTTTCAGTTCGTTTGGGTGGTGCCGGCAGTCTGGAGCAGGGACTCTCAACCTGGGTTCCACTTGGTCAATACTTGGGTTCCGTGGACTTGTCACAAGCGTTCCTTGACCCAAGCGTTCCCCTAACTTATTACATCATCATGTTATATAACCTGTAATTTTCTAATATTATTTATTTATTTATTTTTTATTTTATTTATTAGTTTTATTTTAGTAAATTGTACATTTAAGTTTACAATTTCCTAATTAATTATATCATTTCATATTTCAAACTATATTTTTTCTTGTTTTTTGTATCTCCTACAATACGTTTTGAACTTTTCAATTGGTGCGACCTTTTAAGTTTCTGGTAGAGTGTTGTATAACTTCATTCCTTTGTATAGTAAACTATTCTGCGTATTCGTTTTGTCCTTTTTTTGTAGCCTGATTTCCTTGCAAGTCCTTGTGTTATGTCCGTGAATGTCCTTGTTGTATATAATTTTGTTTAAGAAGTATTTTGGTAACATGTTGTTCACTATTTTATGAATAAATATCATCGTGTGCAGGGTCAACATCTGTTTCACGGTTAGCCAATTTAGTTCCTTCAACATTTTATTTACTTTTGAGAATCTATTTCGCCGAAGTATTATTCTCATTGCCCTGTTTTGGAGAATTTGAAACTTATTTTGTTATCGTTCATTACACAGGAAAAGGATAGCTGAGCAGTAGTTAAAGTGTGGAGCAATAATTGAATTATAAATAGTGACTTCGTTTTTCTAGAAAGTTTTTGCCGAATTCTTCCCAAAAAAGATACTTTTTTTCCAATTTTCTTTTGGGTATATTCAGCATGTTAACGGACTAACGTCCAATTTACAACCAAGTAACACGAAATTTTGGAAATGTACATTACAAAAATAAAGGATGGTATATGAAAGCAAAGACAAACAGATAAAACATAAGAAAATAGAAGTGAAATAGAAGTGTCAAGTCAAGTCAAGACTTTGCTAAAAATAGAGTAATATAAAATATCTTCAATTCTTTAGTGAGCGACAAAAATCATTTGGACTTATGACAAAAAAAATCAAGGTCTTGACGTGAGTTGACCATTCTACACATTCTGGATAGTGGTGAATTATAACCATAATTAGTCGAGTGTTGATTGAGGAAGAGCAGTTCTTTATTTCTGAGTCTATAAGAAGGTATATTGAATGAGATGAGTTGTAATAATGTAGGTGAGTCAATAATATAGTTGATGATTTTGAAGAAACAAATGAGATCAGATTTTTCCCGACGGTCTTCTAAAGGAGCAAGGTTTAGAGTTTGTTCGATTTCATTATATGAGTAATTGCCTCGTTCTAATCCTAGCCTCCTAGCAATTCCTTTTAGGAACCGATGTTGAACGGACTCAATATGACGAATATGGATAGCATAAAAAGGAGACCATATAACACAAGCATAATCAAGATGGGGGCGGACCGAGTATTATGTACACGAATATAATAAATCTACCCATCTTCTATATATACATGGTATTAAAGTATAGTCTTGGTCATCCGTGACTTAAAAAAAATTTTTTAACGTAAAAAAATCTTCCACATCTAATCAGACGATTAACCGCCAAACCTCTCACCCTTACTATAAATAATATATTTCAGCGGAACTTTAAAATCTACTCCTCTCCCTTGGCTCCCCGTACTTGCAGACATAAGTCTGCCAAATATCAGGAGAGATATTGCAACACTGAGGGATTTAAAAAAAAAAATACGAATACCGCACAAGAGTCCCAACTGTTTCCGTCTGGAGCCAGTGAGACTATGGCATCCCCAATTGGGGTATGTGGTGAGGCTGAAGGTAGTGGGGAGGGGAAGGAGATGGAGAAGAGGAAGGTGGCTATTCAGATCTGGTCACCAAACACGGCTAAAGCCATTTCAAGCAACGTTTCAATTCTGAATGGTGATCTTACACCAGGGCGATACTGAGAGTATCTTCCACTCTGGAACGTGCCGTAAATTTACTATATATTATTTTAAATGAATGAATTGTGAAATAACACAAATTAATTAAATAAAATTTATTTGCCACGCCGGAATTCGACCCCGCGACCTTCGGAATGTGAGTCAAGAGCCTTACCGTTGGACTAAGCCGGCCGTCAAATACAAGAAGGCGCTGCAAAAAAGCGCAATACCTTTGCACGATGATGTCGTCTTGCCGCACGGCATGCCGCTTGAAGTTCCGAAAACCCTTCTGGATAGAAAGAGAAATGCTCCTCTGATCACCTCTCACCCCAGAAGATAGGTGGAAGCTTGAGTGGCAATCGGCCAACGTGAAAAATGCCCATCTCGTACAGGACCCACTGAGAGACAGCCCGGGTTCTCATTGCCTCGCAAACTCTGGTCCGCCATCGATAGGATAAGGTGATGCATGGAGTCGGCGGTGTGTGAATGCGGTGCAAACCACCGAACATGTTGCCAACTACATTCATTCCTTAGATATCCTCTCTGACCCCCTACCATACGAAAGAAGAAGAATGAAAGATCACTGCCTACTGAGATTTTGAAAAAACCACCTATTCCTCTTTCTCAACGTTTAAAGCAGAATTTTAAAACTTCTTGATATAATTTCGCACATTTGCGTTAAAAATAAGAGGAAAATTACTGTTTACATCTGATTTCAAAAAACTCCATGTGAAGGCCGGGTAACTCCAGCTAATAATTAATAAAATCTTTAAAAAGTATTTCGCTGACTTGTTAAAAGTGTTCCATCAAGTGTTCCGTGAACAGTGAACCCTTCACAAAAGTTCCGCCGACTTGTTCCGTCCAATATGGAAGGCAGAAAATCAATAGAATTCCATATAAACACAATAAAGTGAAGACTTCAAATAGATAACTCTCGTTATATCATGTTTCACACCTGATATCGTTGAAAGTTGTATAAACCAACAGACGTATTTAATTTGAAATAATAAGACAGAACGGCGTGCTGATTGCTCTGGACCAAAATATCGCTGGCACAAATGTCGGCGTGGGCAGATCAAATTAAAATTAACGTAATTTTATTAAAACGAAATTACGTCATGCATTTTTGCAACAGTAACATTGTGCACTTCATTCCAGAGTGGTAAATACTACATTACAACAAATACTACAGTATTGCCCTGGTTAGAGACAATAGTCTCCCCCACACGTAGAGTTCGGAGCGGGACGTGACCCGCGCCACTTCAGGCCGCCGCGCAGAAAAGTCTCACAGTGAATGCGCCGTTAAAACCGTTATCTTACTTTCGGTCTTTACTTTTCTGCGCGGCGGCCTGAAGTGGCGCGGGGCACGTCCCGCTCCGAACTCTGCGTGTAAAGGGTACTAATAAGTATGAAGCATTCATATTCGAGATGTTGCATGAAATGGTTCAAGCCATGGTGAGCGGCCAAAAGAGCGTTTCTGTGTCTTTTATGGATACGGAAACGATTCTATAATGTAATCGACTGTCAAATATTGTGATTTTCTATGACTGTCAATCGACGCTTTAGTCCGTAGGGTTTTTGGACTTTTTGCCCTTACTTCCCAGTTACTTTCTTCAAGGCACAACCGAGGAACTGGCTAAGGGGCGCGGACGCCCTGTCTCGTAATGGTTTGACCGACCGCCATATTTCGCCACATTCTTGCTGGTACCGCCACATTCTTGCTGGTACTGCCAGATGACGAGAGAGGGAACCTTTCCGATTGCAGAGCCATTTTTTTTATCTAACCATGTTTGTCTTGTCTTCTTTCCCTTTCTTGCAGGTGCTTGCAACATACCCAAGATATAATTCCTCTGCGAGCTGCTGTCCTTCGCCTTGCTTTCTACCATCTTTCCATGCCATTAAATGTTTTACTAACACCATTGTATCAAGTTTATTATGTTAGTACTTGCTTACTAACAACGTGTGCGGGGATTGGAAGTCTAGATTCGTTCTAAACTAAATGTAGCTACGTTCTTTAAAAAAAATTAGAGTTCTTGACTTGAAGGAGTAACCATCTGTTACTTATACCAGGGCGGGTATGTGGTGGATAACCTCCAATGTCAATTGATTTTTCTATGGGTATCGTGGGCAGATGCCAGCCATTTACGCCAGCCAGCTTCATTACTTAGCTGTGGTACCTGTATACTTAGGACGGGTTGTTTCAAAAAATTTGACGAGTTCATCAAATATTTGAAGTTAATTTTCAGGTTCTGTGTAAGTTCTTTTCGAGTTCTGTTTTTTTATCATCATAGGCCAGCTGCTTCACAAAACTGAAATCATCACAGAACTTGAATAGAACTTACACAGAACGTGAAAATTAACGTCAAATATTTGACGAATTCGTCAAATTTTTTGAAACAACCCATCCTTAGAGTACTTCGTGTTTTAAATGATCTTAACCAAAATATGAGACACCTGCAATCCCTGAAATCTGACATCGGCCGACATCGCCCACAGAAAAAGCAAATTTCCATTTTCAAATGATCCACAAAATATATAAAAAAAAAATCCATAAAATAGATCCCTAAAATTCCACTGTCAAATGTCCACAACAGAATACATGGAAGATATGAAGAAGATCTAGCAAAGGTCTCTCCAACGACACTCATGACAGACATCGAATTAGGGATTTAATCATTGCAATGACTCCAAGCATATGCGACTCGTGTGCTGTGATCACATAAACAAATGTCCTGTCATTTTATCCTGTTTAATTTTACTGCAGATTTTAAGTTTTTCTAAAAAGTGTTTCGTAACTTGAAATTATTGAGAGCCGCTAGTCTAAGGTCTGGAGGTAAAGCTCTTGTTTATAGTTAACAGATCGCGGGGTCATCGAAAAGTTTGGGAGCTTTTGTCAAACTAAGCCAAAATAACACCCTAACGGTCGGTTGATAGAACTATTGATAAAACTGAAATTCTGTATCGTTTCCTCGCAAAGACAAATATCTCTGTAGTAGCTACTTTAGTAATTCGTATACATTTATTTTATTCTGTGTGAAAAGTAACCAACAGACATACAAAATTTATTTTATTGAAGTGAAAACTTCTTTAGCACCTTAGTGATTTGAAACTCGATGAAACGAAAAATAGCGACACTAAAATGAGACAAACGCACACATCTATAGGATTAAGCCTGCTAAAGAATGAGGAAGTATAATCGGTCTCCTCTTTGTGCGGTGCTTCGTAGCCACTTTTGTCTACTTAAGTTTTCTGAAGGTTTCACTCCTATCGCGTTTGAATTGCATACTCTGATTTTTGAAGAGAAAACTTCTTTAGCACCATTGTGAATTGAAACTCGATGAAACGGAAAATAGCGACAATAAAAAGAGACAAACAGGGAGAGGGAGGGGAGGACACTGGACATACCAACCCCCAGATTTATCCTACCTACCCCTCATACCAATTTCCTTCCCAGAACTTCTTCTCCTTCCATTCCTTAAAACCCCTTCACAGGATCACAGGATCCCCTAAGATAACATAAGCCCAGAGGGCAATTATTTTCCTCAGGGCTTCCTGTGGGGAGCTAATATATAAAAAAAATAAAATTAGAATCTTCCTTGGCTAGCTAAGGCCCTTCTCCTATTGGAATACAAAAGTATCCGATGTTCATGTTGTGTACTCACCACATTTCAAACAGATTGTGGCGCACAGTTCGTACATGTTGCTACTAAAATCACAACAATTTGTCCAAAAAAACGTCACCATCACAATGATCAGTCTTTTGTTAAACTTTCTCCACGTCGGTACGTAAGTAGGTACCACAATAGTCATAACTAGCAGTGAAAAACCTGCTCCGCAGGCCCTGCAGGAACTGGTTCCAAAAATAGGCCGTTCCTTGGGTCCATTGTCATCCAGTGTAGCTAGTGACCGGGACAAAGTAACCGGGACAGGCAATGACATCGTATGTAATATTATTATTATAAAATCATAGCCGCTTGATAGAACTATGTATTACCGTCAATCTTTCCATATCCGGAGAGATACTACATATGCACAGTTTCCATATCCGGAGAGATACTACATATTCACATTCGTAGCAGTTATATCTAGGCGGGACACGTCTTCATCCGACCTGCTGACGGAAGTAGCGACATCTTGAGACGAATTCTTGAATTCGAATCCGAATTACAACGGTAGCTTTGATTGAAATTCCACGTACATAGATGTTATTTGTGGCGCGGCCCGTATGGCTTGGCGTCAGACAAAACGAAGAAGCCGGATTCTGAAATTCAACCACGCAGACGGTAATCTATTAATACTGTTCGATTCTGACTTGTCAGCTCGTACTAAAAATCACGTTCAAGCGAACTCTAGCGGGATAAAAAGGTAGTACCCAACAAAGCCACCATATTTTACCGGAACCGGAACACATAAAAAAAATTACAGACAGATGATACGCCAAACGGTGGTGTTAAATCAGGACTTTCCTCGCACAAGACCATTGTTTGTGCTTTCTCGATTGAATAAAGGAAATGTTTGGTAAGTAGGCAAGTAACTTCTTTAAAACTGATAAGTTTACCAAAGAATTTACTAAATTATTTAGGTAAACATTTGGTAATCAGGACTCTGATGGTAAACTTACAAAGTTTCTTACGCGAACACGCCAAATAAGCTTTTAAACCAGTATTCTAACTTAATGATTTTGTAAGCTCGAATTATAATAGTTCTTATCTAGGTAGCATTTCCAAAAATACCTCATACAATATGTACAACACGATGAACTTTCATTTTTTCAATGTTAATTCTGCGCAAAAGCCTAGTTGCTCAATGTTAAAAGCTAGACTTAATTAAATGTTAGACTATTCATTATTTTTGTACAACTTACTTGTAGATACGAAACTGACTTATCTTAGAAGTAGTTTTAATTTTAATCATTAGCCATTCACCCTTCACAATAATAAAAATAATAATGTTTTTTATTCCAGGTTGTGGGGAGGATAGTGCAATCCCACCCATATTTACGTATAGGAAAATACAAAATAATAAAAAAATAAACAAATAATCAATTCTATGTAGGGCGTGGTCTGGGTTGAGCTCGGGCCCAGCACTCACTCAGGAGTGGGGTTTGGTGAAGCCATTAGCCGCATCCTGGCTCCAGTGACCCAGGATGAACCATATATATAATAATATAACTATTCTCTTTTGAAAAGTCATCAAAAGTGATAAAAAATAATTAGAAAAACTTAGCACATAACCTAACCTAACCCAACGCAACGTATTTAACCATTTTTTTTTTTCACTTGTAAAGAATTTTCGAAGAAGTGAAGAAGTCGCATATTGTTGAGTTATTAGCAATTGCCAATTTTAATGAAGCGATAAACAATGTTTTTTCAAATGCAAAATCATCGGGTTTATTTTACTTAAATTTTACTTATTTTCAAAATTATGGCACCAACATACCTACTACCTATCTGACTGAAGAAAGTTTGAAAAATAATGATAATTATCAGAATGAAACAAGTTCTTTGTTTAAAACCACTTTATTTAAATTTATATTCGTCGACCGGTTTCGGTCGAACTCGACCTTCTTCAGGACAATAAACATATAAACTGGTAAACATAGTTTATATGTTTATTGTTCTGAAGAAGATCGAGTTCGACCGAAACCGGTCGACGAATATAAATTTAAATAAAGTGGTTTTAAACAAAGAACTTGTTTCATTCTGTAAAATGTCAAGCCACAAAGTGTTTGCTTTCTTCGATAATGATAATTATCATTGAGATAGTGACGAATTTGTGGACAAACTGTACAATTCCTTACTTGAAATAAAAAAAGTCCGGCCAGATATTACACAAAAAACGAGTTACAAATACATTACATGCAAAATCAAAATATTTATTAAATATGAAGTAAACCCTATAAATACACTAAAATGCTTAGTTGCTTTGTCTAAACTATCTTTCTAATCGCAATGTATTGGATAAAACATTTTTATATGGTTTTACTACTGCAAACAGAGAAGTAGAACGGTCGTGCCTTTGGTTAGTCAGGGTTCTAACTTCACTGTAACTTGTTCTGAGATATGAGGTGTCATTGCGGAGATGATTTCTCATTATCTGTTTACTGTTTATTGATTTTGAGTTTGAACCTTATGTAAAGTAATTTGGTTTTATATGTTTTAATGGAAAATACTCAAATGGACCGCATGCTTAACCATTTTAGAACGTACCTAGAAAGACAACCATATTAAACTGTTCAATGCATAAGGTTCTAACTACATTTGCCTAATGCCAATCCAAGATAAGGTCACGTTCTAATGAAATATTTTCGTTCAAAATATGTTTTACAAAAATACTGTACCCAAGGTTGAATCTCAAAATCAGAAATTGTTAAATTGTTATGAGAATTCATCTTTGCAAGTTTGGGAACTTTAGAACATTCATTTATTTATTTGTAAGAAACAAACAGCTTTTACATAATATACAGTGATACATTAATATACAAGTGAATTGAAGTCAAGCCACAGAAGTTTCTTATGCTTAAGTTAATTGGAAATGAAGTTTTAGTTAGAAATATTTGAAATGAACATCTCAAAATTAATTTTGGGTTATAGGAAGGGGAGAGGAAGAGGAATATAGGAAAAGGATAGGAGATGCTCCTGAACATGGTAAGGCGAAGTTAGAACTCTTTTCAACTAAAGTTACGAATTGTACTGCGTCTCGTAAAAATATTCAACCGTCAGATACAAACAAAATATAAATTCTAAAAAATTCAAAGTGATGTTAGAACCTTGTAAAATAAATAACGGCTTTAAAAACTTGATTTTCGAGCTTCGTCATACTGTATATACGGAAGTAAACGCACTTAAAATTATTTTGGTTAAAGAAATGAGCAAAATAAATGGTTTTGCATTCAAAAACAATTTTTGAAAAAATGTTAGTGTGTTATTGTCCAACTAAGGTGACAACTGGCACCTTCTCGTCACAAGATTCTAACTAACATATTTTTCAAAAATGACCCTTGTAAAACCATTTCTTTTGCTTATTTCTACAATCAAACAAATTTTCAGAACCATATGTGTTGTATTTCCGTAGATACTTGTATGAAGAAATTCTACAATCAAGCTCCATTTATTTTACAAGGTTCTAACATCACTTACACTCTCAATTTTATTTGTGTGTGACAGTTGATCGTTGTTGCGATTACGATTCGCATTGTTGTTAGGTTGGGATGCAATGATTAGGGAAATGTAATTAGAACCTTATGCAATGAATTATTACACCCTAACTGGTTACATATGGTTCTGTCTGCATGCTTAGGTATGCTCTAAAATGGTAAGAGTTCGTCCTGTTTAAATATTTTATTTTAAAATATATTTAATTGAAAAATTTTACACAGGATTCAACCGGAAATCAGAAATTGTCTTGGCAACCTTTGACTCCTCATATCTCAGGACAATGTAAAGTAAAGTTAGAACCCTTTCCAACTGAAGGGCGAACTATCTTAAATAAATGAAATACCATAAAAGAAATCAACTACCCCACATAAAATAAACCAGCATAAATAAATTGAAATGTCGCTCCTTCTCGGTTAATAAAAGTCCAGTTTACGACGCGCGGCGCTAGATGTCGCCAGCGTAGAATTTTCAATGTTGCCAGCAGTAAAATCGGCACTTGCGGTAGCGAAATTTCAGGTAGGTACCCACCCCAGTAAAACGTTAAGAGGTTAGAGAGTGGAGGGGCAAAGGGTAAAGCAATTTATAGATTTTCGGAGCGTGAACGTTAATTTTAAGGACGCATTCCCATCTATGTTTAGACTGTAAACACATAAATATTAAGTGAGTTATTTATGGCAATACCGGACAGTTTAAGTGTTAATTATTTTAATTTACGGTGGCTAAGCAAGTTTATTTTGATGGGGAGATTTTAAAATTTTAAAGCTGTTTTGAAATATTTTATAATTTCGTCCAATTATAGGGAATTTTGCAAAAGGATAAAAAACAAACTATGCCAGAACTATAGGGTAAATATTATAATGCCAAAGGAAATGTAAGAAGAAGTTGGGTGCATACTAAAGAACACATGGCAAGGACACCTGAACCAAAAATAAATTAAATTAGGAAAATAGAAAAATATATTTGCACTTCTGGGACTCGAACCCAGGACCTTTCTTATTATCGAAATTATTTTTATCATAGCTTTAAATGACTTTTCAAAGATGTGTTGAGTTGAATCTACTCTCAGTTGGCATGGAACCTTCACCGGGCGATACTGAGAGTATCCCTCACTATCGAACGAGGTGTCTATTTGTAAACTACTACATATAATAATTTTTAAATGTAGGATTACCTACATAATATATTTACCCACATTTTTTATGCGTGTAGCAGGCGCGGTCCGTCCATACATACTGTCGATGTTGTGCTTCCCTTCTTTTCTAGGTTTAAAATAAGTATAATAATAATTACTATATATTTATTCCAAATTAAAAAGCTTTGGATTTATTTTTTTCTTCCCGTAAACTGCAATAGATACTGCAATAACAACACCGCCACCGCGCGCCACCGTTCCAACCTCAGAGACCAACATAACACGACACACGGAGCAGGTCGAAATACATTTGTAATATGTAAACATTATCAATGCTCGCACGTTGCGTAAACTCAACACCAGCAAAACAGCGGATGCTCCGTTCATTCCGCTTCCACGAAGCAGACTCTAGTGTGATATTTTAGATATTCGCGCATGTGCCTTTAGTCAAGCCCGCCATGGTTGAAGTAAGGCCGAATACGTATTCCATAGGAGCATCCAACGCACAGAATACGACTTTAATGCTTATAGGCATAGTGCACAGAATAGGTTATCCGAAGCGAGCGGACTTAGTACCATTAGAGATTTGTTTACCTGATCACCTTTTGACAGTTAGTTTTTGTCTTGAGTAGCCGAATCCGATTGATACATTGAATATCTTTCAGAATACCTATTTAATAATAAATAAATTAAAACACGAAGCAAAAACTTTGTACCCCTTTTACGAAAATTGCGCGAACGGAGGAGTATGAAATTTCGCAAAATATTCGCGAAATGTTTTTTTAGAATTATGCATAAAAATACATTAAATCAATAAAAAAACATTACAATTATTCATTCATTTCACTAATTAGTAGTTCATTTAATTAGGAAACATTAATATTTAATGTGAAGCTTAAAGGTTGTGTAGAGCTAATTTGACAGACTTATCTTATTCGTGGACTAGTCCATAGACTTTTATATTTGATATTAGGTATATACTCCAACATTCTTTAAAGCTGGTTCACATTACGCTATAAATCTGCGAGCAGATATCTGTTGATTCGCGAGCGCTTATCTTTTGTCCTTTCACACGAGGCTATCAAATATTTCTTTCTGTGGTAGGAGAGGGGGTCAGTCAAATTAGGGAGCGGCAACGGAACGCATATTTTTTGTACTGAAATCTGTCAACTTGACATCTGTCATCCACGGGTCTAGGCAGCTCCGTAATTACAATGACCCCCTCTCCTGTTTTAGTTGGAGAAGGGGAGAGTTATCTTCTGGGATATCGCGTCTGGAGCGGTTACGTCTGAGATGTGTATTGTCTATGATTGATCTGCGCTTAAAAACGCTTAGGTGTGAACGGTCTGAAGGGATTGTATGGAGAGCGTTATTTGGCGTGCTATGATCTTTTATATTTGATAGCGTAATGTGAACCAGCTTTTATACAAAAAGTCACCGACCGCCATTGGTGTGTGGGTGCCTTCCGCATACACAAAGAAGTGCGACTGTGGCATCCCCATTTGGGGTATGTTATGAGGCTCAAAGTAGTGGGGACGAGAAGGAAATGTAGAAGGGGAAGGTGAGGAAGTAGCTGGCCATTGAAATCTGGTCACGGAACACGGCGAAAGCCATTTCAATCAATGTTTCAATTATTTTGTAATTCGACAGGGCAGTACACTGAGAGTGCATTCATCTCTGGACGGTGCTGAAAATACATTATTTTTAATGTAAATTTTTTAATGAATAAATTTTTTTAAGGAATAATTTTTTTAATGAATAAATTATGAAACAACTCAAAAGCTAATGGGTCCACAACGGTTTTAAAAATCCGATCGCTTGAATTGAGTTTAACGTATTTTATGACTAGATCTGAATAACCAAGAATTAACTCAAAAACACAGTTATTTTCCAAAAGTGATAAAAGTGAATGAAGAAAAGTTACGATCAAAAGCAAACATAATAATAATTAATAAAGTATTAAAGAAAAAATAATTCTGTCGTGTACATTTGGTGTGTGGTGCGCTGCGTTTGGTGACTTAGCATGGGTGCCCGGGTTCATGGGGTGAGATTTGTCTGGGTCTTGGTGGCGGATGTGTATGCCCACCGCAGGCATGGCAATGGCAGGCCGGATCGGGAGAGAATGGTTGAGAGAGTCCCTTTGACTTCTCCAGCCGTATTCTCTCGGAACATTGCCTTGCGCCGCATTGGGAAGGATGGATTCATACGTCCGTCACTTCTGGATATACTGATCCCCAGATTACCACAAACCCCTAATACTCTTTTCATTCCCAGAACTTCCTCTCCTTGCTTTCCTAAAAAGACCCTCGACACATTATGAGAGCACACATACCCTCAAACATGACAAAGGCCCTGAGGGGAATTATTTTCATCAGGGCTTCCTGTATGGTTGCTGATGTAAAAAAAAAACAAAAATTACCGTGTAAAAATTTGAGCATCCCCATTGATGACATGGACTCTGAGGATTTTTTTTTCTCAGGGCATCCTATGTGGAGATATTGATAAAAAATCTTCAAGTAGTTGGGACTCTGGAACGACTTTTACAAAATATAAAATAGAGTGGTCATAGCAAAAAACAAAAATTAAAAAAAAAGTCGATCGCAGTTCACAGGCAGTTCACAGGTAGAAGTGAAATCTTTGCCCACACAATTTCAACCAATGGGAGCCTTGAAAAGTGAGCTCATAATCAAAACAACAAGCACGCAGCTTGACAAAGCGCAACGCTTCGTAGGTAATGTGCGTAGGTAATGCGTCTCATTCTGTCTCATCCTCTCACAGGCTAAATCCTATAAATGCATGGGTTTGTCTCTTTTTGTGTCACTCGTTTCTGTTTCATCGAGTTTCAAACCACAACGGTGCTAAATAAATTTTCACTTCAATCAATTTTGTTTTCTAAACACGAGATGTTACAATTTGAACCATCTTGATACGGTTTCGAGGCCAGACGAAGCCAAAATGAAAATAATTGAATAAAAGAATTTATTGGCAGAATAATTCCCATACAACCAAATCATTCTTCGGCCTCGTATGGTCAGTCCAAGGATATGTTAAATTTATTGCTTGGACGATTATTTTTATGCGGAAAAAAATTATTCAACATCTGCAAAAGGTTGTGTTTCTTTTTAATTTTTGTACAATAAACTTCAGTGTCTGTTTACATATAAATGTTTCATGGATTTTTCTTCCTTATTTGTTTATTAATTTTTCAGTCATTCACCAAAATATTATGGAGAAGATTACAAAATTAAAAAAAGTGTGTTCGGGGGCAGTTTTACTATGTTGTGACATATGTCAAAAGATAGTTACTGAACTTTCTGTGGATGACGTTGAAGATATCAATCCTCAATGCAGAATCGTTAAGCAGTTGAATTCCTCTGTTTAATGGCGCATTCTGATACGCAGAAGTTCTCGCTTTCGGAGCATAAAAAAGTGCGTGGGATCTCTCACGAGTATATGCGTTAGGGGCGTATAAGTTAATCTCTTTTAACAAAGGCGGGCTTTATTATAGTACCGAAGATTAGCTTAAAAATTTTTTCACCTAAAAATATTTTCGGCGGGCTTCTAAGATATTAAGATTGAGCATTCCTGTTAAGAACAACGATGGATACAGGAATGGGTAGTATGTATATTCTCTCATACACAGGTATCGCATAAACCTTTTTTGCACTTTTTCTATTTCTAGAATTTGGTTTTGTTCAGAAGGTACCCAAATAATGGAGCCATATTCCAGGATACTGCGTAAAAGAGCTCGCACAAGCGTTTATATATTCAGTATATCGATCTTTCAGTTGATTAGTTAGACATCTCCAAATATTAAGTTTTGAGATAATGAGGAAAGCAATGCGAGAATTTTCACCATAAATTAGATATTATTTACACGTGTTTCAGTATATTAGTATGACATTTCGAAGTATCTCACCAATGACCCAGAAAAAACAACCTACCAATGACATTTTTAAATATCCTAACAGTGACCCAGATCAACATAATGTTTAATTCACTACAAGTTTTTCTGCTTTGGTGGCGTTTTTGAGTAATCTGAGTATTGCACCACATATAGGGTACACTTTTATACGTAGTTGCATAAGCCTCGATTACATAGAGCGAGTTTACAAGCTACATCTGGGAAATTCACTATCTGTTAGTAAACTCGCTCAGTCGTCATCGTATTACTTGCTAACTAGCAGATTGTGGACAATCTACGAAAAAAGTTGGAAAGTGGTCAACTTTACTCGCTACTCGCTAGAGTTTGCCTAAAATGGCGACCCACCAACAGCTGATTTTGTCTATCAGAATTAGTTTGGGCGGCAGCCGTTATTCTCGCTACTCTGGTTAGCCGTTATTCTGGTTAGCGCTGCGAACTCAAGTTTTCTATAAAATGTCGAAAGAGTTGCATGGCGCGAGAGTCGTTATTTTAGCTGCTACTGTTGCTACTGAGCGAGTAGAGAGTTTTGTGTGTCATCATGACAATCTCACTCGCCGATTCACCCGATTTTAAACTTACCGACTAGTGGCTTGTAAACTCGCTCTATGTAATTGAGGCTATATCAAAATCAAATTTTCAATTTTTCGGAAATGTTCGAAAAATCAACTGGACGATTGACATGGGCCAAAAAAACAATATATGTAAGCATCCCTTTCTTAATCTTATTTTCTCTGAAATATTGCAGTACTGCTAATGAATAGGCTTTAGGTATCTGTCGTACAATAAATAACATACATATATTTCTATCATGAACAATATAACTATGAAATATGCGTTTTCCTGTAAAAGACAAACTGCCCCTTTGTTTGTTGCTTATTTTAAAAATGATGAAAAGACTTTCACAATTTCATTTCGATTCTGCATCACCCACAAGTATTAATCCGCGGTAGGCAATGTGGAATCTACAATCTTGATGTAGATATATGGGAAATTTGGTATTTTATTGCTGTCGAAAGATACGAGACCAATAAAACACCTTATCTGATGGCAACCGTTATAGGTTAACCATAGCCCCATACCCCGTCCCTGTGTTGCCAGAAGTTAATAAAAATACTCACACGTCTACAAGAAAGGTACTCATTAAATTTACGCTTTTATAATGTGATAGTTACTTTAACCCTAGTTTCATAAACGTACGTCTCATACACCCTGAAGTAGTAAAATGCTCACAGAGCGCAGCGCGAAAGAGATGGCAATACGTGCGTCTCAGTACCCTCCCGACACGGTTAGAGCTCAGTGTGGCGCCAGGGATCTTGGCGCCGAAACGTTTAGTTGCGCAAATACTACGCCTAAGGTGTCTGAGGTACGTATGTTTATGAATAGTGTAACAATTTTATTAAGATATACTAAGCTACTATGCTACTTTTACGGTATGTTGAATATATCCATAGTCTATTCGTTTATCATCCATGTCCACAATAATAGTCGTAATTAAAACAAACCACTGACAAGGAGAGCTTTAGTCAAAGAAATATCAAATAAGTTGATCGAGCCTTGGTTACGGCGTCGCCGTGAAACACCAACTTTGAGGCGATGCCTAAAACGGAACATCGATGCGATTTTAGGCGATATTTTGCCTGATGTACCAGCCGATCCTGGAACTCAAACCAGGAAGCTATGCAACTTCTGTTGTTACAAAAAAAAAAACGTGTGACTAGATTTATCTGCACCTCTTGCAAACGTCTCATGTGCATGGAACATCGGGGAAATTTGTACTTAAGATTCTCAAAAATGTTTTTTTAATGTGTTGATCTCAAATAAACCTTCCTTTTATGAATATAATGGAGTATTATTTATTATTATTCTTTTGGTTTAAAAATTTGTTGCACTTAAAAATAGGGTGCCACAGACGTATGTTTATGAACATCGTAACAGTAAATATAGTTTATGAATCTAGGGTTAATACAAATTAGTATTTGAAAGGCTCCGTAGTAAGGGTTCAAAAAAGGAAGAAAATGGTTTGATAGAGACATGTAAATACAAATGTATTACAAGAGGAATAATTTAATAGGCGTAATAGAAAATATTTCATAACGCACGACTGATTTTGTATATAGCAAAAATCTCTAGACAAATATCTAAAATAGCATTTAAAGAAACATTGTGAGTTTTAACAAGCCTATACAGCATGTAATATAACCGAAAAATATGCGTTTTTAATAATTTTTGGAGCAAACTTTGCTTTATTTTTCAATCGAGGGATTCTTTAGATAGTGTAAAATGAAGTGGCTACCGCTGTCTCTACGCTTAGATCTTTTAAACTATGCAATAGAAAGAGTGATTCAAGAGGAATGTTTATATGTATATTACATGCATATTATAGTAGAGAAAAGCCGAGAAATTCAAAGATTGAATTCAGGCAGCGAATCAACAGAAGGCGTTGGTTATAAAGGTTTGGTGATGACGTTGTGTTTCGTTAGCCACAGCAACGTGTGGACGGGTCAATGAAGACAACATTAACGACACTCAATCGAAAAGATACGGTCACATCTAGGAACCGAACGTGGCGGAGCTCTACCACTGAGCTAATGTGACCCTATAATATTCGGTCGTATTTAATGGTTTTATTCTTATACTAAGAACTACCAACATTATCTTAATTTTTTTAAAGCACATTTTTATTGACTGCTACCTTTATATGTGATTGTAAGATTCAAACCCGAACTAAACGCTTCCTAGATAGTGTCTTGGATATGTATCCATTTTTATTTCATTTGCGACAGCTGTTGACTTTTCTGCAAGTCTAGGAAGAATATTTATTTTTAGTTTTAACTTAATGAGTAAAACAATTTGAAGTTTTAAACCACTCCGGTCTATTACCTTTGTGCAAGTTTTTTGTCTTAATGAACTGTCAGATTTATAAAAAAAATTGCGTTATTTCCGCTTCGCAATTGATGAAATAATAAATAATTGACGCAATAAATGAAATGTTTCTAAACGTAGCCTAAAACTAAAAACTGTTTTTGTAAGGTTATAAAATAAGCTTTTGAATTTTATTATTACAAATAAATATTAACACTTGTAAATATTAAAATTTAGAATGCAAACGTTAAAAAATGACTAACGTGATGTTTTCATGTGATTTTAAATCAAGGATTATTTAAAAAAACACTTATTTTATCGTACAAATGTATAATAAACAATTTTGTAACCTCGTTTTTTTACCATTCCGTACAAAAATATTTGGTAAAATTTGGATATTGGTGGCCACGGCTATTACGAATAATTTTTAGAAAAAAACTTTAGATTTGCCTTAATCACTATAAAAGGAAACTTATTGCATCACGGCTGGCGGAAAATAATGCATTTTAATTTTCAATATCGTTAAATAAAATTTCACTTCGCCAATCGATCTACGACAGCCCGCCGGCTGCCGGTTGCCGCCCGCCATTTTGTCATTGTTGGTATCCCTGACCTCACAACTAAATACGATTGTAGGCAACTTCGCGTGATACATGATGGGCGCGTAGGCTTGTGTATGTTATCTTTACTTTAAAAAACAGCCTGCGTTTTTGAATGGTTTGTTTGGCTACGCAGGGTTTGTGTAGCGGGCTTGTGTATGTTATCTTTACTTTAAAAAACAGCCTACGTTTTTGAATGGTTTGTTTGGCTACGCAAAGTTTGTGTAGCGGGCTTGTGTATGTTATCTTTACTTTAAAAAACAGCCTACGTTTTTAAATGGTTTATTTGGCTACGCAGGGTTTGTGTAGCGGGCTTGTGTATATTATCTTTATTTTAAAAAACATCCCAGGATTTGAATGGTTTGTCTCCATTCCAGTACCTACGCGCTTCCAGTACCTACGCGCTTCCAGTACCTACGCGCCTTATTATTTATCCCGCGAAGTCGACTACAATCGTTTGTGTGAAGTCAAGGATACCAACAACACAACAGTTGACAGAATGGCGAGCGGCAGCGGGCGGGCTGTCGTAGATCGATTCGCGAAGTGAAATTTTATTTAACGATATTGAAAATTAAAATGCATTATTTTCCGCCAGCCGTGATGCAATAAGTTTCCTTTTATAGTGATTAAGGCAAATCTAAAGTTTTTTTCTAAAAATTATTCGTAATAGCCGTGGCCACCAATATCCAAAAATTACCAAATATTTAATAAAAAAGAAGAGCACGTATGCAATTTGGCGGGTGAAAACTGTTTCTACAAAATAAGTATTTTTTTACTTAAATCTATGGACAAAATTGAAAAGAGATGTGTAGCGAGTTTTATTATAGATATTCTCCTTTTTGTTTTAGGATTGTGACTAAAACGAAAACGGAGTTATAACGATTTCTGTGGGAACACATGCGTTAGCTTGAAAATAAGCTTATTTTTTACTTGACTGTTTTTGTTATATTATCGTGTAAACAAGTTTAGGGGTCGGAGTGGTTAAGTTAAAAATCCCAATGGATCCCAACATCAAACATGAAGAATTTACCTAAAGCCTCCGTAGTACACAAGTACTAGATATGTATACTATTATATTTTATTTTATCCTTTATTTGTACATTATACTTTATGTAATTATTTAATGTAACTTTACAAATGTACACCTTTACATGGCAGTATTGCACTCACCGCTCTGCTTGGTTGGAATAAACAAATTTATTATTATCATGATACCAACGTTTCCAGTTAATAGATTTTTGTGGAATCATTGAATTTGGGAGGCGGTTATGGGTACCGCCAAATTGGTTGAGGAAGACCTTTTGATCTCTCCAGCAGGACTCTTTCAGAACATCAATCGCCTTGCATCGTAATTGGAGGGTTGGAATTATACGTCCTTTACTTTTGGACACATTGACCGCCAGATTCCTACCAACCCCACATACCTTTTTCCTTTCCAGACTTCCTCTTCTTCATTTTTTAAAAGATCCCCCACACAGCATTCCCAAAGATGACATAAGACCCGAGGAGAATTATTTTCCTCAGGGCCTCCTGTACGAAGCTAATTAAAAAAAACATATTATTGTGAATTCGACTCGATTTGATACAAAAAACTGGGAAAGTTAGTCAAATTTAAGTTTTTTATTAAGTTCTGCAAGTATTTTAGCTTTTGTTGTTGTGAAAGCTGTTTCGGCGTTGAAGGTCATTATGAAAAAATATTTTATTATATGTGGAACGATCTGCCGGCCTCCGAGTTTCTCTCGCTGCTATAACATGGGTCGCTTAGGACCGAAGTTCACACCTTCCTCTCACCAAAAAAGCACACAGCATTCCCAAAGATGACACAGATCATGTGGGAAATTATTTTCCTCACTGCCTCCTGTGTGGAGTTAATGTAAAAAATTTTTTCAAACTATCAAGTTATCTGTAGTTAGTGGATGATTCTGTATTCAATGTGTGGCACCAGGCTGGGTTGTATGTATGTACAAATGTACAAACAGTCCAAGTATTTAAACTTAGGTCTGGGTCCAGGAACCATTTATTGGATAACCAACATTCCTGCCATAGGTTATCCAAAGTTGTTTGCTACATCGTTTGATAGCTTAGCAGGGGTGCCCAGGTTAATGGGAAAAGTTTGTCTAGGTGTTCGCGGGAAATTCGGAAGGACGGATGAGGATGATCTAACGGACTTTTTTATTTATTTTTTTTTTTTTACATTAGCTCCACACAGGAGGCCCAAAAGAAAATAATTCCCCTAAGGGCCTGTGTCACCTTTGGGGATGCTGTCTGGAAGGTATTTTCAGGAAAAGAAGGAGAGGAAGTTCCGAGAAGGAAAAGGGTATTAGTGGTGGGTAAGAATCTGGGGGTCAGTGTGTCCAGGAGTGACGGACGTATGAATCCATTCCTCCCTCCCACCGCGGGGCAAGGCAATGTTCCGAGAGAATCGCAACGGCTAGAGAAGTCGAAGGGACTCCCTCAACCACTCTCCCGATCCGGCCTGCCATGCAGCTGATGGGCAGACACATCCACCGCTAAAGACCCGGACAAACCTTACCCCATGAATCCGGGCACCCCTGCTAAGTCACCAAATGTAGTGAACCTATGCCGAGGTGATGGTTATCCAATAAATGGTTCCCGGGCGGCGGAACCCATACCCGCCTCCGAAATTGACTCTCTTGACACTTCGCATTAGAAGCACTGGGAGGGATGGATTGATACGTCCGTCACTCTAGGATTCATTGACTCCCCAATTCCTATCCGCACCTCGTACCTTTTTCCTTTCCTTCCTTTCTAAAAAGACCCCCTACACCGCATACCCAAAGATTTCAGAATTCCTGAGGGATTTTTTCCTCAGATCCTCTTGTATGGAGCTTACGCAAAAAAAGTGTTTCGTTCTCCAGGCGATACGATTTGTTGCAGTCACCACCTGATTCCATCTTGAGTCTGTTCACATTAGTTTATTTTTTTATAATTTTTTATTTTTTTTATATCATTGAAGAAGAAGATAACACTTATAATCTAAATGAAAATATGAAAGAAAACAAGATACAGAAAAACAGAAAAAAAACAATGGTCGCAACTGGGACTCGAACCCAGACCTCTCGTCTAACCGGGACGTGCGCGTTTTCCAATTTCGCTATTGCCACCTTCTGTCAAACCGTCATATTTGTCAATCTCATATTTCAAATATTTAGAATCATTAATATTATCTCCAACTAGTTCTTTTTCCATATTATTCTTTTTTTATTCATTTTTCATGTGAACGCATTATACAAGTTGTAAATGGTAATTACACAAACAAATAAGTCATCCAAAGGTAAGTAACTGGATCAAATTGGAAATAGAAATAATAATTATTAAATAATGTTAATTTCTATTTCCAATCTTAAATTTTAACATATTGAGAAATAAAAATTATTATTAAATTTTTTTTTTCAATCAACGGTACGTTATATTACAGTACTCTGAAAACGATCATTTAAGTAAAAAACAGTACAAATAAATCGTGAAAAATAATGCACCTTTTATTTATAAAAGTTTTATAATTATTTATTAAGTTTAATCGATAAATATTTTTGAACAATATAAATATTACTTTGCGCAATACCTTGAGGTTGTTACTTACAAAAAGTTTCTTCATCCATCTTTTTCACAAGAACGGGTCGTTTTTACGAATCGTTCACGTATTCGTCCTTCCTTCCTCCTATAGCATGGATCTCTTCAAGACCAAGTTTCACTCCTTCCTCTCCTCAAATATACCTTCCAAACAGCATCCTCAGAGATGACACCGGCCCTGAGGGAAATGATTTCCTCAGGGCTTTCCGTATTGTAATTAAGTACTAAAAAAAACCTTTTTCGTGATAAAACTTAATTGGCAAGTTTCTAATATTTAAAAAACATTGTTACTAAATATTCTAGATTTTTCTCTTAATTTCATAAAAAGACATTTTATGGCAAAAAATAAAAATATGCTGACTTTAAAAAAAAAACAAAACTTATGAAATAACAACTTATTATAAATTTTTTCTTCCAGTAACCGAGATTTCGCTATAAAATAATAACACACTTAGAAAAAATTAAAATTATTACTAAGGCCATTCGTACATAGGATACTCACAAGGGACTCGAGAATCGTTTGCGTAGTATTCGCGCGGCTCGAAGTATGTGCCGACACTATTTTGCAAGCGTTCGTAAACGACGCGACGCGCTTGGCGTCTGACTCACGACTCCGTAGACCGTGGTCCCGAGTGGAAGATACTCTCAGTATAGACCACCATTCAGAATTGAAACGTTGCTTAAAATGGATTTAGCCGTATTTTGTGACCAGATCTGAATAGCCAGGTTCTTCCCCGCCTTCTTCTTCCCCACCTCTTTCCCCACCCTACTACCTTCAGCCTCACAACATACCACAATTGGGGATGTCATAGTCTCACTGGCTCCAGGCGGGAGCAGTTGGGGACTCTTGTGCAGTATTCGTATAAAAAAAAGGTTTGTCTACGGTTTGACGTTAGCTGCAGGCTATTGACAATGCTGGAAGCAAGCAACATAAGTTGCATTCGTATCTACTGCACGTTTGACATAAATGACCTTCGAACACGATTTGAATATTACGTTTTTCTGGAGATGGAAAAATGTTTATGTTGCAATAATTTACCGGAATACAAATTAAAGAATCTATCGGCAAAAGCGTTGGAGTGAGTTTGGAAAAAAGTTAATTTGACTTCATTTGCATCTCATTTGCAAAATTTCGGCATACGCGGATGCGAATTTTCAAAGGTTCACATCTGCGGATGCGGATGAAGATGTCAGAACTAATGGGAATATTCCGCATTTGCGGATGCGGATGTGAATGTCCGTAACACCCGTGCTTCATATTGGTTAGCGCCGTGTACGGAAACCAGTATTGAAGAGTAGGTCAGTTACTTAGCTTGTGAGAATTTCTGTGTACGAAGGGTCTTAGGATAAATAATATTACGTATATGATTGTGGAAGGAAATTAAATAAATTTAGTAAACTTATGTTAACATATTAACTACACTTCATACCTTAAATTTAATGATTTATGCTGATGTATGTTTTGGAAATATTAAATTTGATATATAAAAATTAACAATCCCTATTTAATCACCTGTATAACTACTGAAATACCATTTGTATTAATACTACACGCACGCATATTTACATACATTGCTTTTTAGTAGAAGATTTATCAAATTTGTAAGAAAGATCTGCTGGTTTGTCCTATATTTATCAAAAAATTTACCGCAAGAGATTTTTCGCCCCTTAGTCTGCACTGGTAAAACATGAATTTCACAACAGTGATGTATCATTTTGTCTTGCTTCTAATTCACTCATAAGGAATAAGACAAAGACCTTACGCCAAGAGCCCAACAACCGGGACTATGTTGAGCATCAACGTTAATAGATGACGTTCGATATCCATTATGAAGAGATATAGTTCTTCTCTTGCAAGTGAAGAAAAGATCTTCTTCGCACGATTTTAACTGACGACCAAAGAAAAACCACCGGCCTTCTAGGTTGAAATCCTCGAAGCATCGACAAAACTGTACGCCAGAAAAAGATAAGTTGAAAAAAACTAGACGCAAATTATTATTTGAGCACATTGGAAAAGCAACGAACTTTCATCGATTCTGCAAGATTTTAGTGACCCAACCAATCAAGCTTGATCATATCAGCTGCCTTTTCCGCGATCATGATTACTGGGGCATTGGTGTTTCCTCTCACGATAACTGGCATAATAGATGCGTCTACCACTCGCAAATGATGTATCCCGTATACCTTCAGAGTATCACTTACCACAGCTGTTTCATCCCAATCTGGACCCATCTTGCAAGTGCCTACAGGGTGGTAGATGGTTGAAGTGTACTCTTGCATGCAACACGCCCAGTACTCATCTGAATCGAACTTGTAATGTCTGCAAGCAGGTAAAGGATACCTTGAATACATAGCGCCCACCTTGCGGAACGCCTTTGTATTTTCAAGCTTTTGCACTTCTCTTACTCCAGCAACTAAAACTTCAAGATCTGGATGCTTTGTGAAATACATGGGATACAAAAGTGGTTGACCAAATACAGGATGGGTCGTGTTTAGAGTTACGTAACCTCTACTTTTTGGCTTAAGCAGTGTTGGTCTTACGGCAATTCCATCATAGTATGACAGAAGAGCGATACTATCTTCCGATGCTGTTCCAGGAGCAGCCAGGTAATCTCTAACACTTGCACCGTCGAAGTGATACTGGATATCGGGTAAATCGTGCGAGTGTTCTAATGGAGTCTGTATGAATGCGTTGCAGTTCAAAACACCAGTAGATGCCAGTGGACCATCCTTGTCTTTTCCGGAATATTTGTACTTAATTACTGCTGCTTCTCTTTCTTGATCAGTTACAGTTGTCACAGTTTTATTCAGGATTAGTAAAACTGAGTCAGTTGTGACGTGATCTTGTAAATTATATCCTACAGCTAAATCTTTTATGACCTTTATTCCTAGAGGTTCTAAAGCTTTTGCTGGCCCAATGCCTGACAGCATGAGAATTTTTGGAGAGTTCAGAGTACCAGCTGACATGATGACTTCTTTCTTTGCCGTCACAGTGTAAAGTTTGTTATTTTTCAAGTATTCCACTCCAAATGCTGTTTTGGTGTGGAGATTAATCAAAACTTTGGTAACATGTGCTTCAGTTCTGATCACAAGATTTCGTCGTTTTTGACGAATTGGTCTAATGAAAGCAACGTTCGTTGATTCTCTCTTGCCGTGGATAGCAGTATGTTGAAGGGTCATGACTCCAAGTTGGTTTTCGGCATTTAGATCGACTAGAGGAAGTCCATATTCCTTCCAAGCTTTAGTGAGGAATTTGACGTTATCGTCAATGTAGGGGAATCGTTCTACAGTTTGGTAACCACCTTTGCCGTGGTATTTGACGTTGTGGGCTTCTTCGTCCTCGTTGTTTTCAGATTTTTTGAAATAGGGAAGAACCTGCAAAAAAATTACACGTTAATTTGATTACATTATCAGAAAAAAGAAACGGCTGTATAAGATTTGACAGTGACATGTATAAGATTTCAGTGACATTACAGTGACATGTATAAGATTTCAAAGCAGGGATCACTATTTGGACAATTGTAAAGAGAAACATGAGTAAAGTTAGCTAAGGTTTTCGAATTTTACAGGATATTAATAAAACAGATATAGCCATAGATATAGACATAGATAGCCCTCCTTGGCAGGAATAAGGATTTAAGGTAGCGGATCACGGAATGTAAATCTTTATCAAAAGCCTACAGGAAATTGGAGGTTCCAGAGATGTTAACTAAGATGACTCGAAAGTGCTAAGAAAACATCGCATCTTTGGGCACAAGGAAATGAAAGGATATAGTCAGTAGAAGAAACACTATCTAGAGTCCCACGGGAATGAATGTAACATTATAAAATCCATCCATTTTACGGTCATAACTCAAAATCGGATGACATGGAAGGTACAAAATTATAATTTTATTGTAATTTAAAATTAATAAAATACTTAGTTTTTACCACTTTTATTGTTTACAAAACAAACATGTTTCGTGAGCTATGCTCACTTCTTCAGGGTATACTAATAAATTAGTTAGTAAACCCCGAAGATGTGAGCATAGTTCACGAAACATGTTGGTTTTGTAACCAATAAAAGTGGTAAAAACTAAGAATTTAATTAATGTTGAATTAAAATGGTGCCACATAATTAGTTTATTGTGTTTGAAGAAGTAATTTTATCATCATTCACAAATACCTTAGGTTAAGTAATTTGTGCCTTCGTCTGGATAATGATAGTTGTACCGAAACCAGTTGACGTGTATTTAATAAAAACGATGCTTCTTTGCAATATTACACCACAGATTTCCAGAATTATAAAATTAGGAATTTATTGAAGTTAACAAAATAGTACAACGAGAATCGATTTTCGATAATTGCACAGCCCACTATACTAGAAAGCCAAGATATGAATAAAAAAATGCAGGAATATTCTACATGTGAGAGAAGCATTTGACAGCATATTCTACATAAAACTTAGAAAAAATGATAATCTTAAAATTAAGGAGAATTTAGCCAGCTGGACAAAAAGGAACTTAAAAAATCGCCCTCAGTATGTCAAAATTGACAATTTCTATTACATATAGTGATCAAGAGACATTCGAAATGGTATCCCTCAAGGCACTTATCTAATAAACCTACTATTATATTATTCAAAATATAAATGTAAACGTGATATTTTCACAGTTACTTCTTATATACACTACTAATTGGAACAGATAAGTAACAACATAACAGTCAAAGAAAAAGACACCGAAGATGTAAACACTTTTAAACATCATAACAAACAACATTAAAAAAATTAGGAGTTGTATTAGACAAAAACCTAAATTAGAAAGATCAAGACAAACTTTACATAACCCCATTAAAAAAATAATTAGTATTTTTTTAAGAATTCGATACTTTCATAAGTCTACCTCGCTATAAATAGTACATCAAAACCTCCAATACGTTGTAACCAGATGGGGAACAATACACTAAATATATTTACTCCCTGTTGAAATTGTGTAACCCAAAAAACAAACCTCATTATTGAAGAACGTAAGCATTAAAATTTAATGATATAGCCAGAAAAACAACAAAAATAATATAAAGAAAAACCAAATAAAGGTTTTTTCTAACTGAAAGTCATGCGCCACAAAGACACGTAATCCCACCACATAAATGTAATACCGTACAAAACATGACATAAAAGAACATAATTCCAATATTTTTTCAATATAAATTAAATGATAAAAATTTAAATTGCGTTAGTGAGATTATTGACCTAGGTTTAATGTTCGATAGCAAACTAACCTTTGTGTATCACATTAATAACATTATCAATAAGGCCCTAAAGACTCTTGGTTTTGTTTTGAGAGCTGCAAAAGACTTCAATAATTTAGGCACATTTAACATTTTATATAAAACCCTAGTACGATGCCAACTAGAGTATAACTCTACGTTATGTTCTCCCTTTTACAATACTCATTCCGACAACACTGAAAAGATTCAACGTAAGTTTCTAAGGTATATAAACTATAAATTGCATATTCCTGTACAAAACATTGATTACAATTACCTACTGGATAAAATGTCCATATTAAAACTTTCAGAAAGAAGAATAAACACAGACTTAATACTATTACACAAAATAATGCATTACAAAATTGATTGTCCTGAATTGCTTCAATTAATCAACATCCATATTCCCAAAAGATCTGGCCGACATTTATTACCATTTTACTTTAACAACACCAGGACACTGTCTTACCAAAATTCCCCAATTCCGAGACTTCACAGCCTCGGAAATAAATATTCTGATTTAGCAGATATATTTCACCTTACACATAACCAGTATAAATATTGTTTATTCCAATTCTTCTATATATCTTGGCACAAATAGACGTGTATAACTTCTGCAATTTTTTGTTTATATTCAATATTTTTTATGTAAGCCTTCATATCATTTCTACAAATGTATTTTATTTTTATTATGTATATTATATATGCTTGTGTTGTTTACAGTTTTTTTTTTCTCATTATATTATATTTTCTTTATTATTTTAATTTTCAAGTACTTAAAATAAATGTGTACTCAACTTATAAATTAGAATGTAAAAGCCCATTAGGGCGTGTAATAAACAAATAAATAAATAAATTTTCACATGTAGCAAACACATTGTGGGAATACATAATTATAATAAACACGATGGTATAACTTTGTTTAATTCCACTTTTTATTTTTTTTATCCAACTAGTTTCGGTTCAACTATATATATTTTTATTCTTCCCTGAAGAAGGTTCAGGTTGAACCGAAATTAGTTGGATAAAAAAAATAAAAAGTGGAATTAAACAAAGTTATACCATCGTGTTTATTAAATAAATAAATAATTCAAATCAAAATGAATTTATGCAAAGGACATGTAACTACTAAAACAATAAATTTGCAAATATAGACACACGTGCTGACGTATATATTTACTGCTAGTCGCTACAGAACATCATTGTATAACATTCTAGGTGCGAATAACACATATTCATGACGATTAAATTAATTGTATTTAATATTTTTATATAACTTGCGTGGCAACTTTCCCTTAACTTTCCCTTATCCCTGTCCTCTCCTTACCCTTCCCAAACCAAATACCTATTTTGCAGTCTATTTCAGTTATAATGACACTTGTTTTATTGTTGTGTATTGGTTTATCATTTGTTGAATTCAGATTTGTACTATTATTATTTTTTTAATTGCTGCTTAGTTCTGTTTTTTTTACTTTTTTTAAATATTCTAGTTTACATCCATTTAGTCTTGTTTCTAAATACCTATCTGTGAACATTAATACTTGGGCTGTTTTTTATCATCCTTTTTTGTTTATTATATAACTAAGACTGTTTATATTCCTTAAATAAATAAATAATTTTCCAAGGCTAGTTGGCGTAGTACAAAGGAGTAGGAGAGGGTAGTTTAGATTCAAGTCCAGTTAAGTTAGAGTGTGAGTATCAACATGCTACAAATTGTAGACTATTTTTTTAAAGAAAGACAAATATTCCCGGGTTATGAATTACCTGACAATATTTGAAAATCTCTGACTAACGTCACAGTAAACGGAAAATGTTGTTTGTATCTTGATAGTGGACTTAGTGAGTTTAGCGAGGAATTGAATACACGCAGGCAGGACCGATATTTCAATGAAAGATGCTCCGAGGAACAAGCGTCATTGATCTCTTCGGCACAGGTGCCTAGTCAAGTTTCTTCAACTCGTTCTTGAGTTCAACAGCTCTGCTGTGGAACGATTTACCGGCCTGTATACTCCTTCCTACAACATGGGTCTCTTAAAGACTAATGTTCATTATCTTTCTCTTCAAAAAGACACTCGACACAGCATCTAAGACGACATAGGCTCTTAGGGGGAAATTATTTTCCTCAGGGCGTCCTGTGTGGGGTTGATGTCAAAAAAACACCATGCCAACTCAGCCACTGACAATTGTGACAATTTAACATGATGGTTGTCTGTGTGAAACGATAATTTGAACTAAATAAAGCAAAAATCGAGATCGTTCTTATTGATGATTGTAGACAGTGAATATATATTTCTAATATAATAACCAAAGATATTGAAATATAAGAGTTGTGCTATCCGCAGTTTTTACTGGGTGGGACTGCGTTTCCGGGTGTCGCCAGTATTGTTTACCAATTAACGATTAAACTAAACGAACGTTAAACAAAATGAACGAATTCTTTCCGTATTCAAACTATATTGTTAACCATATTGTTATGTAAAAGCCCATATGGGCGTATAACAACAATAAATAAATCTACGTGCTGGCCACAAGCTTGATGGATATATTTTTGAAAATAGACATATGAGAATAGAATTAAACAATTAAGAAAACATTAAAGTAACTCATCTGAGAACTTGTGAGACGGGTTACTTACTTTTGTTGTATAATATGTTATTTCAATAAACGCCCGGGTTGCCGGCAAATAAAAAAAAAAAAAAAAAAAAAAAAAAAAAAAAAAAAAAAAAAAAAAAAAAAATACTAATGCACACCTTCAAAAAATCAACGAAATGAATAAATTCTTTTTGTATGCTAACTACTCCAATTATTTTTTATTTATGTATTTATTTATTTATTTCAACTCTTGAACATACACTTTACAAATTATTACTTTGGTTTACATAATAATTCATTTTATGATTCTACTACTCCATAAGGTGAGCGCTAGGAGCTCGTGTTTATGGGAGGAGTATTTATTTACATGCAAAAAAAAAGAATGTTCTAATAAGTATGTATACAATGATCAAAGACTTATAGAAATGAATATACAAACATTTTTGACAAAGGAATACAATTTAGAGAAAAAAAATAGTTATCGAAAACAATAACAACAATACATTTTTAAAATTAGATATAACAGATTGTGGGGGTTAATTAGGGGTACAATATATCATTATCCAATTTCAAGGACTAAATTTGCTTTTTAAATTGTTCATATTTCAATGTTCATGTTTCTGTTACGCTAATTTTGTTTTTGGATAATAATATATTGTACCATCTCACACCTAAATATAAATAGTGGTGTTGGGCCGTGGTCGTTCTAAGCATAGGAATGGCTATTAAGCCATTAGTTAGGTAATAGTCCGCCGACAATCGCGTGGACATCATAGCATATCTCTTTTATACTTCAATATCTTTGGTAATAACAGCTCTTTGTGATAGGTGTATTAAATACCTTAATTTAGTGCATTCAATTTTAACATTTATTGAAACCAAATTCTATAAAACATTTTTTCACACTGATCGGTGATTAATATTGGTAATAGGTAAGTGACATTTTAAGGGCAGTTGGTATAGTTTTAAGGGATAGATCGGTAGATGGTGTATGGGTTCAATTCTAGTTAAGTAAGACTATGAACGACCAAGCACTTGCTATAAAAGGTACATTATTGATATTTTAAGGGCAGTTGGAGTAGTTTGAAGGGCTGGGTGGGGTAGTTTGGGGTAGTAAAGTAAGTACTACCTCGTCATAGCTCCAACCTTCATTGCCCATCTCCGCCCACTCATCGTAGTCTGCCTTGTTGCCGCGAATGTAGATCATATAGTTGATAGTACTGGAACCACCCATCACCTTGCCCCTGGAAGGTAAAAATAAATAACAAAATTGTTAATACATTACAGACTCAGTTATCCCGTCCGCAGAGTTAAAACCTTGATAAAGCCATATTTTTAAAGCATATATACGAGGAACACATATCCTGGAAGGTACCACTCATTTTTGAACGATTATAAATTAATTAAATGAAGACATTATGAGCGAAACTCAATCGAAAATCTGGAAACAGAAAAATCAGAAAAAGATATTTACACCTCTGGGACTCGAACCCAGGACCTCCCTACTTTCCGGGTTGGGCGCTCTTATCCACTGAGCTAAGGTGTCGATATCCAATTCGGTCACTTTTAACTGTACCATACTTCGACTAAGAACCACCCATATTATCTTCATTTTTCTTAACGCATGTTTTTATTGGCTGCCATCTTTATGAATGATTGCAAGATTCAACTCGAACTAAATGCAATCTAGATGGTGTCTGGATAAATTTTTATCCATTTTATATAATGTGCGACATCTATTGACTCTTCTGCAAGTCTAGGATGAATATTATTATTTTTTTATTTAAATTTTTTATGAGTAAAACCTCAAACTGTAATATTTAATTAAATGAAGACATTATGAGCGAAACTCAATAAAAAATCTGGAAACAGAAAAATCAGAAAAAGATATTTACACCTCTGGGACTCGAACCCAGGACCTCCCTACTTTCCGGGTTGGAATTAAATATTACAGTTTGAGGTTTTACCCATAAAAAGTTAAAAAAAAAAAATAATAATAATGATTATAAATTATTCTAACATTTTTGGTGTACGTATTCTCAACGTCTAGTATTCTTTTATTCATTTTAAAAATAATAAAATTTTACTCCATTATTGTGAAAAATTCATTCATACAAATTATAAAAGAAAAAGAAAAAACTCATTCATAACTGAAAATCGTAATAGACTTAAACATGTATTTGAAGCTCCAAACTAAACACTTCTTTTACCCAACACCATTATACACACAAAAATTAAAAATAATTCTTATAACCCACCAGTAGCAATCAAAAACATTAATGACAAAAGTACAATATTGTTGAACTCTATCAAAAAGCATTTTACAGAAATCATCAACGTGAAGACTGCTTCCCCTATTTCCACATGAATGTCACACTAAAAATTATATTTGTTTTTCTTCTTACGGAATACATGTCTTTTAGTTAAAGGGTCTTGATTGTGATGTGATTGTATTAACGGTACCTATATGGTGAAACACGTGATTGTATTAATTGTAAATTTATAAAAAATGTAAACTCTTCTTCCATTCACAAGCAAATTCTTTTAATGGAAGATCAGAAATACTGTAATATGTACCATTTTTAAGATAAATAAATAAAATTAAAAAATATACAAAGAAAAACTTTGTTACTCCTGTACATTATTTCTTTAATTTAAAAAAAAAAGTTTGATTCATTGGTTTTCAATATTCGAAAGAAAAATTAATTTCATTAATTTGTGTTTTCACCATTTAATCATTTAAAATTTTTGCGCCATGTTCCAGGGTGCAATTTACTCTCAGTTTCGTCTTGGTGTAAGACCACCATTCAGATCGAAACGTTGCTTGAAATGGCTTTTGCCGCGTTTTAATTTTTTTTTATATGAATACCGCACAAGAATCCCTGCTGCTCCCATCTGACGCCAGTGAGACTATGGCATCGGAGACTATGGGGTATGTTGTGAGGCTGAAGGTATTGGGGAGGGGAAGGAGACGGGGAAGAGGAAAATGGGGAAGTACCTGGCTATTCAGATCTGGTCACCAAACCCGGCTAAAGCGATTTCAAGGAACGGTTCAATTCTGAATGGTGGTCCTACACAAGGACGATACTGAGAATATCTTCCACTCTGGAACGTGCCGCAAGTATTCTATATATTATTTTAAATGAATTAATATCGTGAAATAACACAAATTAATCAAATAGGATTTATTTGCCACGCCGGGATTCAATCCCGCGTCCCTCGGATTGCGAGTCAAGAGTCTTGACCGCTAGACCACGCCGGTCGTCAAGTCAAGGTAGAGTTACCTCCCTACCTACCCTCAGCTTCACAACATACCCCAATTGGGGATGCCATAGTCTCACTGGCTCCAGGCAGTTGGGAGCAGTTGGGACTCTTGTGCGGCATTCACATAAAAAATTCAAACACAGGGTCGGCTCTGTATAATATTAATATTTGGATGATTTGTGTTTTTGCGTATCGCAATTTTTATGAAAATAATCTCAAAGGCGATGTGTTAGGTGACAGATATTAAAAGGCAAGCTTGATACTAGTATGGTTGAAACACCTACTCGTTATGTTTTATGTAATCCTATTTTATAAACATATTTTGAAAACGCATTAAAATAAATACAAATTTTAAAAATGTTTTTAAAATAATAAATAAATTGAATTGAATTGAATTGGCCTAGGCGCCTTGGTAATCGGCGCCCGGTTGCGGACCACTCCAATTGCACCCGCGATGCGCCGGATCAGGTCAAACAAACTACTACTTTCTTTCTTTCTTCAAAGTAAAGTTATCTTTATCGTGATCGACAAATCTCTCACAGTTGAAAAAAAAACCTTAATAATAGCAAAACATTGATTGTACAAATTGATTACTGGAAAGAGAAAATCGGAATTGAAGATAAAAGTCAACTATAAATGTAGGTAAGAAATCATTTGTTTCCTAAAAATAATGACAGATTGAGTTTTTTTGCCTACTTAACGATTTAAAAAATGCGTTACATTTCACTCAGAACTATTGCTAGTGTATTTAAAAACGTAAATCAGACAGAGAAATCTTTGTGGACATACAATTTTACAAGGTAGTTTTTGTCATTGTGTCAAAAGAGATTCCAAAAAACCACTGTTTGCAGTTTCAATTACTTGGAAGAAATTAACAATTCAATTTTGATTATTTATGCATTACTCCATGTTGTAATGCGAGGAAAATTAACTATTGACTTAAAACTTGAGTTATTTATTTCAGTTGAAAATGGGAAATTTTTTTATTTAAATACTAGCGCAGATTCGTGAAAAATCACGGGATATTATAGTTGTAGGATTTGAGAAACAGAAAGCATTTTTAAAATATTTGGCTCAGGATCTTTGCCTGTCAAAAAATAATTTGAAATACGATTAGAAATTTACCTTTCGAATGAAAATAGCTAGTAAAATTTTAAAATCATTAGTTTCAGATTTAGATATGTCAAAAATTTTAACAAAAGAAATATACCTTTCAAAACAGTAATTATTAAATAAAATATTTTTAGTGCCTACTTTATCGCTTGGTTCCCACAATCAGTTCCAAAATTAATTAATTTCAAAATGACAGCCAAAAATAAAACTCTAATATTATTTATGTAATACGTAAGAACTATCTTTACTTTAATTTTCAAGTAAAATAGGAGACATAAATTTTGTATTTTCGTTGTGATTTAAAAAAAATAATTTCCATTCCTTTGATGCCGAGAAATAAAGGCAAGTGAACTGAAAAACACGCAAATAAGATTTAAAATTAAGAGGTTTATATTTTTAGTTTACTGGTAGCCCTGAAATCTGTCTAGACTAAATGACATTCACTGATATTTAAAAGAAAATTTATTATAAGTCTATGTATTTTTGTTAATCTATGGCATTATACGATGGGGAGGATCTTTAAAATTAATCCTCAGTAAAGTAATCTAAATTTTCAAAAAGAATCATAAAAGTAACTTAAAAAATCTATCTTCTTAACAAAATCACATTTTAAACTGTTTACGTTACCAAAACTCGAATATATTTTTAATTTTTAAATTGGGTAAAGTAAAAATCTCAAAACAAATCAGGAAAACTAAACAAAGTATGAGAAATGAAAATAAATTTAACTTTTTGATAACACTTTTCTTTCAAACAACCCAAATGCAAAGTCATTACATTTATCAAATAAAAAAATAATAATGATCTCGCATTTTCCCACCCCTTAAAGCAGAATTTAGATAACTCGTGATGAAATTTTGCACCCTTGATGTTCAAAGTAAAGGAAAAATTACTGTCTACATCTGATTTGGAAAACCCTGTATAAAACCCGGGTCTCGGCGGGGAGTTCAACTAGTAACTTAAAAAAACGATAAGTGCTATAATAATAAAATAAATGATAAAATGTGTGTATAAAAAAATATTTTTGATAATTGATGTTGACATATTTAAAACGCAACAAAGATACTGTTTTTTCGTTAGTTCTACTTTTGGCCGCCTGCAGATAGATGTGTTATGTGCCTGTGCTTTCTTAGATGATTTTTCTAAATTTTAATGTGTTAAAATAGCTTTTAGAAAACAAAAAATATTTATAATTTTGTATTTGGGCAAATGAAGATACCCACTGTTAAAATATATAGATTATATTTATTGTGCGTTTTTCTGGTCCTGAAAAACAAAAGTTAAATTTTCATCACAAATTATTGATTTAAAAATTGTCTCAAGTCACTAACTCCTAAACGGTTTGAATTTGGCTATGACGTAGATAACGCTACTGGCTATTAAGAAGCTGTCAACGGGACACGAAACTGCCTTACTAACGTTGGCCGGTTTGCGTCACAAACGCCTTTGCACGAAACAAAAATAAAAAGACATTGCAATCGTCATTATTTTTTTACAAAATCAGTGAAAATATCTATTGCAATGTTCCAAACTACATACTTATTTTTTTTAACATTATGCCCACAATCGAGTCCACGAGGAAAAAAAAGTCCATAAGAGCCCATGTCATCTTTGAGGATGCTGTGTAAGGGTCTCTTTAGGGAAAATTAGGAGAGATTCTGGGAGAAAAAAGATTTGAGGGCTTGGTAGGAATTTGGGGGCAATGTGTCCAGGAATGATGGACATATGAATCCATTCCTTCCGCCGAGGTGAAAGGTGATGCGTCAAGAGAGTCCGGCTGGAGGGTTCTGGTTAGGTCTCCCTTAACCAATCTCTCCCGATCCGGCCCGCCACGCAATAGGTGAACCTCAACCCATGAAACCGGGCATCCCTGCTAAGACACTAAACGTAGCGAACCACTTGGGGTGTTGGTAATCCAATAAATGGTTCTCGGGCGGCGGTACCTATACCCGCCTCCAAAATAAAATAAAATAATAAAATAATGTAATTTTGTCGATTAGCTATTAGGTATTAATATTGTTTAAATTTTAAATGTGTTCAATTTACATTGTGTGAGTAACTTATACCCAAGTAACTGGTGATTTTCAATCACTTTTAGAGTTTAAATATGTAAATAATTTCAATAATAAAAATACTACGCAGAAAATATTTTGCCATCGACTAAAGCGAAACTGGGCACACCCATCCGAGATATCAAGAAAATAATTTCCCGTAAATACTATGTCAGCAAAATATTTTATTATGGAACGTAAACATATTATTTCTTTAATATCAGCCAGAAAAAAAAAACATTACTCCGAAATCGTAGAAAAGCAAATCTGATAAAATTGCCAGACGTTCGTGGTTTAGTTACATTTGTATCGCAATGGTGGGGTTTTGAGAAAAAAACCTTATATTCTTACCAAAATTCTTACGTTGTAAACGTAAAAATATTGTTAAAATAATCCTAAGGGATAATGTGATGATATTATATTACTTTGTATTCTTTATAACCCACGAAAATAAAGTTTTTAAACAAAAAATATGTCAAAAATTATATTTAAAATGGAAAAAAGAACTAGTTGAAGATAATATTGTTGATTCTAAAATATTTGAAATATGAGATTGACAAGTATGACGATTTGACAGAAGGTGGCAATAGCGAAATTGGATAACGCGCACGTCCCGGTTAGACGAGAGGTTTGGGTTCGAGTCCCAGTTGCGACCATTGACTTTTTCTATTTTTCTGTGTCTTGTTTTCTTTCATATTTTCATTTAGATTAAAAGTGTTATCTTCTTCTTCAATGATAAAAAATATGTTTTCAGGGTTTTTGTTTTCGGATTTTTCACGATAACATATTATTAAACATAAAGTTTCTCTCGATATTCGTTGGGTTTGAGATTTTGCTTATGGTGTGCATAGATAGCACATTATCCGAGACTATAATTCATTAATTAGAATTTCAACACCAAAGTTCTCATGATTGTGGTCTCTACCACGAGCTGTCTTCTTGGAATAATAAATAAATTAGGTATCTACTTCCAGCTTGAAGAAAGTATGAAAAAATAATTATCATTGGGATGGTGACGTTCGATCTGATGTCGTAAAGTTGTCATTTTCACCATGCTAGAGCTTCAAATGTACAGATTGAAGTTCAAAGTTAGGTTGACTTGTGACCAGATGTAGAACTTCAGGCAAGAATCATGCCAAACGATTTCCATTCAAATCAGCAGCTTCCGGTGCTATAAGGGTGCTGCAAGGATGCTGCAAGGATGATGAATATTAATGATTCTTAAAGTAGTTTTGTAGTATTAGTTTGGACAATGAAATCTGCAACACTGTACATAATTGATATGTTTGATAGGTATCTAAAAATTGATTCAAATACGTATCTTATGCTGCATATAAATAGATGACGGCCGGCGTAGCCCAGCGGTAAGGCTCTTGGCTCGCATTCCGAAGGTCGCGGGATTGAATCCCGGCGTGACAAATAAATTTTATTTGATTAATTTGCGTTAATTCACGATTTATTAATTTAAAATAATATATAGTATATTTGCGGCACGTTCCAGAGTGGAAGATACTCTCAGTATTGCCCTGGTGTAAGACCACCGTTCAGAATTGAAACGTTGCTTGAAATGGCTTTGGCCATGTTTGGTGACCAGATCTGAAAAGAGATACTTTCCACCCTCCTCTCCCCCATCTCCTTCCCCTCCCTACTACCTTCAGGCACACAACATACCCCAATTAGGGAATGCCAGTCTCACTGGCTCCAGACGGGAGCAGCTGGGACTCTTGTGCGGTATTCATGTAAAAAAAAACGAAAAAAAAAACCACGAGCAGAACTACGAATTATGGGAAAGGAACGAAGCAATAATGTATTTTAGGAGTCTATTTTATGGCGGATTGTGCAAAGGGTTTTATAACGTTTAAGATGAGAACACCTATACGGAGGCAATTAACACTCGTCGTAACAAGGCGATATTTAATTTACACTGGCGGATTCATCGAAACTGTCAAAAACTGTCATCTTATTGTATAGGTAGTATTTTATGACGTTAAGAGTGTTAGTAAGTAATTCCACACTGGCTGCAAGCGGCGACCGATTCGCATTGTTTAGATTCAAATTCATATTCGAATCTTGGCTCTGCCATTGGTGGAGAGCAGAACAAAGATATCAGGAACCAAGAGCATTACGAAACATATATGTTAACGATATTTTTAAACAAAACCTCGGTGGAAGATACGCTCAAGCATAGTGAACAAGATAGATAAAGGGACACTTAGATATTTTGGATATGTGGATTGGACGAACGAAGAACTAGGAGGATGCGTATAAAGTGAACGATAGAGAAAGCATGGTAGTCTGGGTCACCTGAGGAAGAGGAGTAAATTAAACACTGTTACAAAAAGGGTCATGTCAAAAATCAGAATAATAGAAATTAATATATGAGATAACGCTTTAGCAAGTAATGACGCAAGGAGCTTGTGCCAAGAAAGGGTTGTAAGGTGGGCCATCCTCTCTGCGTACCCTTGCGGAGAAACGGTGTGATATTTTTTAGTTAAGAATATTCGAAATCATTTAAAAGGTATCGCTCATTTTAACTATTACAAAATAAAAAAAGCGTCAATAGAATTAGTTTTGTTTTGCAACTGTCATTATCATTTCACGAACCAAGTCTGGCCAAATTTTAGACAAGTTAATCATTATTTAATTTTTTTCTGTCAAAATTGTTGTCCAACTGTAATTTTGGTGGCTTGAAAAAATTCCGGCAGAAAAAATCCTAAAAGTTCGTACTTACACAAACTGAATCTAATATAAGGAGCAATGGGGCGGTGGATATCGCCTAAAATTATGATAAAAATGTACTTTAGTATTATTTCAAAACTGTAGTATTAAAAATATTTAGAACGATATGGAAGTAGCCATCATTCCACTTATTTGGAAAGTCTAACTCTTGTGATTTTCAATTCATCATTTGAAAATTTCAGTGTTTTACGGCTGTTACAGAAATCTTTGTTTTATTATTTGTTCTACCGGTATTTTAAGGGAAGGCTCTTTAAAGCACCATTGATCACTTAAGCAGATTGATCATCATCGCAAACGGGACGCACTTTGAACTCGTGCCCAATTTATATATATATATATACGGTTAACTTTATTGCATCAGAACGGTCAATTTAGTTTTAGACAACTCGGCTTTGAACCGATTTACCTGCAAATGTGTCTCCTTCCTTCTACAACATGGGTCTGGAATTGGTCGTAAAAACTACCCGTTCTCACGTGAAAAGTGTCAACGATGCACAATTGTTGGGCGCGATGAGATTGGAATAATAATAATAACAGTGTATAAATGATTTCTATAGCGCCATTTCCGTGAAAAACCAACTCAAGAGCGCTGTAGTGCAGGTAAATCATTTTAAAGCGATTCTTTCTTGTGTAGTGGTACACTGAATGGACAAAAATAAAAGTTTGGATGCAAATTCGAAGGTTTTTTTTACCGCAAAAAATAAAATATATAGAATTACTAGCTGACCCGGAAAACGTTGTTTTGCCTAAATTATTTTTTTAATTTTGATTGAGTTACTAATATCGCTATTAAAAAATTGTGGTTGATGGTAGAAGGGTGAAAATTTAGGGATGTATGTATTTTTAATGCCTCACCATAAAGAAATAATAAAAAAAAAATTTGTCCAAAAAATAAAAAAGTCGGGGTGGACCACCCTTAACTTTTAGGGGTATGAAAAATAGATGTTGGGCGATTCTCAGATCTACCCAATAAGCACACAAAATTTCATCAAAATCGGTTCAGCCGTTTCGGAGGAGTACGATAACAAACACAGTGATACGAGAATTTTATATATTAGATAATAAACGAATAAATAAAAAAATGTATACACAGAGCTAGCTTGCAGATTCAACCCTATTTCTAACTTTTCTTAAGGAAGCTCATAGATTTGAAAAAAAAAACAGGAAAAGAACGTTGTCGAATTGAACTGCGAGTCTAAATTTACAATTTTTCTAAAACTACTGCTACTAGTTGAACTTAATTATTTTAAATTAAATTAGGTGTTTACTATATTTTCAATAAGTTTTAATAAAAACAATAATTGATAAGCGTCGCTGCTAAGCCGTAATATTTGGGATATTGCTGCGTAAGAGAAGACGGCAGGCAGTTGTTCGGAAAAAACTTTTTTTCAATCTTTCGATGCTATCAGTTTGCACAAATATATTCAGAGGAATGTTCTATAAAAGGTTTTACCTAAATAAATAAATAATATTACCATAAAAACATTAAAGAATAATTGTTATAATCGCGTCTAATAAAACAATAAATTCCGCAATATTGTGTCGGGGAACATTGCGTGTATTTTTAAACTATGAGAAATTGCTGTAGAAAATAAACACCTAATTTAGCGTTGCTTTACACAAGCAATCCTCTCACGTTCTAATATCCGTGATCGGGAATGAACCGCGAAGCGAACTGGTTTCAGAAATCCGGTGGTTTTTTCCCCCACTATTCTAAAAACGCAGTGCGCTTAATTGACCGCAGATTACAGGGGAACCAATTACACCGTGCAGAACACTTAATGGTTACGTCAGCGGATAGGAAATGGAATTCAACGAATTTATATAAGACGTAATGTAAAAAATATTCTACGTTTTTAAGCAAATTGAATTTAAATAGACGGCGATTAGTTAATTGGATTCTTTTTATGTGTGATTATTCAGATTAATTTGAATTTCAAAAGAAATTTGTACTAAATTCTAGTGTTAGTTTCAACATTAATTTCATTACAAAGTTTCCCTCTTGAAATTTGTTTACAAGGAAAGCCTTTTAAAAATCTTTTGTTTAACGCAATAGTGACTAATCTGTTAGTTGTTTTTGCCTCATTTTTCCATTTTGTAAAATTAGTCCTTTTTATATCTCATTCGTCTCATACAGTAGCCAGACAATACAATATAACTATGGCGAAAACCGTCCGTCAGCCGGTGTATTGTCCCCTCATTGAAATAACCGGCCGGGAACTGTCCTGTACTTGGTACTAGTGAGTCTGCCAGCACGCTTATGATTCTTACAAATGATTCAATATAACGTTGGTGTCTGGCGTAGGAAAAGTAACAATAAATGGTATACCTACCCATCCACGAATTAGAATTCCCAGAATTGCTTCAATATATAGTCTGTAAATTAAGAGTAGAAAAAAATGGAACTTCAAAGTTTGTAGGCTGGCAACACTAATTTAACTGTCAAATTTTCGTATAAAGCGCAATGACACTGAATATATAAAACACTGTAATTCACATTAAAAAAAAAAAATTGTTCATAAAGAAAAAAATTAAAATCGAGGAAGCACTGTTGTTAAGGTATCTACATAACACATAAATTTGTTTAAATGGTGTTTTATAAAGTGATTTGCTTTAATTTAATTTAACATAAATTTGAATTCAACAGTAGGTAGAAAGGAAGAATGGTGGGTTTAGTTACACTACTTTCAGATCTGAATGAGTTATATAAATTCAGATCTAAAATTGGAGACATAATATAAAGCCCAGGCAACGCTAGGTACTTAAGCTAGTATTAAATGAATGTGAGCAAATTCTTAACTGTTCTTTATATTTTATTACAATTTTATTCATTATGTTAACGAAAAATTGCAAAGGTACAATATATACAATTCTAATTTTGAGATCAGTGAGTATCTTTATTACAATGAAAAAATATTTTTTCACTTTTATACCTTTTTAATTTTTTACAAAAATGTAATGAATTATATTTTTAGTATTGCCATTTGAACAACAGTGGCGCCCTCCTATATTTTCAACTCTTATTTGACAAACTGTTTGTTTGATATAGGAAAATAAACAATAAATGTATACCCACCCCCCTACTAATTAGAATTACAAGGATTTTTTAATATACCTGATTGTTCTTCGTATTTTATTTAGGAAAAGTAAGAGAAAACAGTATACCTGGCCCATCCACAACCTCCCATTCTCCTCGATCTGCAAGACTTCTTTTCGGGTTGTGTTCTGTAATTCCAGTCGATGTTGGACCTCTGAAGCACAGGCGCTAGGGCGGGGACATCAGCGACCTCTGGTTCTTCGATTCCGGCCTCTAAGAGTAGGACCTGAGAAGAAAGAAAAGCCTCATTAAATTTAATTGATTCATGGCTTTGATAGCCCGGTGGGAAGGGCGATAGACTAGCAATCAGCGGGTTGAAGAACTTAGGTTTGATAGTTTTTTTCATTCAAATTAATTCGGGAAAAAAGTACAGAATTTCTCAAAAAGAAGAACAACCGAAAAAAGTAATCAATATTTCAATAGAAAGGTAACAGGAAAACTAGAAACACTTTCCCAAGCTAAGCTACTCCAGAGAGTCCAAGAAATTCTCGTTGTCGTGCATAAAACTAATTTTAACCATGTGAAAGCTTCGGACTTGCGTTTTAGTAACTATGAACTCTACGAACTCAAAGCGGTACCTTATTACATATATCCATGTTTGGCGGCCTTGGTGGCTGAGGGGTAAGGCCTTGACTAGCAATCCGAAGGTCACGGGTTCAAATCCCGGCGTGCGCAAATAAATTTCATTTAATTTTTAGTGTTATTTCACAATTTATTAATTAAAAATGTTGTACAGTATATTTGCGGCATGTTCCGGAGAGGAAGATACTCTCATTTTCGCACTGGAGTAAGATAACAATTCAATTTGAAAAACCACAAAAATTAGTTGAATTGGCTCTAGCAGAGTTTAGTGACCAGATATGAAAAGACAGATACATCCCCACCTTCCTTTTTCTCATCAATTATTTTGGATGAAAAACTAAGTTTCGTCAATCATATCCATCAAATTGTGAACAAAGGTATGAAAACACTAGGCCTCGTATCACGAACAACTAAAAACTTTAATTCCTTACAAGCCATTAAACTAACATATGTATCTCTAGTTAGAAGCCTAATCGAATATAACTCAATAGTTTGGTCCCCATATTACAAAATTCATATTAACAACATTGAGCGAATTCAAAAAAAATTTGTGCGTTTTATCAATTTTAAATTAAATATCCCTATAGAAGACTTAAAATACGATTACTAATTAAATACTCTAAAAATACATACATTAAAAGACAGACGTAAAATAAACGACTTAACATCTTTATCAAAATACTTAAAACTAAATTCGACTGTTGTGAACTCTTACAACTCATTAACTTACGAATACCCACAGTAATAACACGACAAAAAACAATATTCTACAGCAGCATCACAAGAGTAACTACATTGCCAACTCTCCGATACAACGACTTCACACCGTGGGAAATAAGTACTTGGGTGATGAAGACATTTTCAATATCAATTTGGCGATTTTTGTGGATCATCTAAAACACTTATTTCAACACTATTACTGAACACATCTTGTAAACCTATAAAATAGCTGTATTTTTCTGTTTTTGTTTATGTGTTTGTATGACTTGTTGTATGACTTTTATCTAATGTAGTTTTATTTGTATTATTTCCTAAGTTTCAAAGTATCTGTCAAATTAAAATAACAATACAAATCATGTAAAAGCCCTCTGGGCGTTAAATAAATAAATAAAAATAAAAAATCTCTTTACCCTCCCCACTTCCTTCAGCCTCACAACATACCCAAATTGGAAATGCCATAATCCCACTGGCTCCATACGGGAGCAGTTGGGACTCATGATATAAATATATATATACATAAACAAAACAGTCTTAAAATCAACTCCACAAACAATGATGTTAGTCCAATTTACTCCCTTTCGGAGTAAATTCGAAAACCTCAAACTAGAAACATTCTCACGAGTCCAAGCGAAGGCAAAGTTTTCCACACTCCACTCCACGTGCAACCACATTTCCCTTCAGATCATCTCTAGTTCAAACGTTTCCATTAAAAAAATAATATGAAAGGTTAAAAGCAATGTGAAACTTCAATGTGTCCGGGCAGTAGTTCTGAAACTTCTGGAAACAGAAGCTCTCTCATGAAAGTTCTGGAGCGGTGCCGACTGAAATAAGTTACTTGTATTGTGAAATAAGTTAATTGTATACATTAATGCATTACTTTCACGTAAACTATTGTAATCAAAGGTCTTAATGTCTTAGATAATTCTGTTTTCGAATGTATTCAATAATCACCTTTCTTTACGAATATAAATCCCTTATCGATGTGTAACTATCATCAGGACAATCTTCACCTGTATTAACAATATATTTTCAATTTGTTTGTTTTTTCTTTTAAAGAGATTTAAGAGAGAAAAATAATTTCTCTCAGAGCCAGGGGATGCTGTGTGGAGGGTTGTTTTAAGGGAAGGAAAAAGTGGAAGTTCTGGGAAAAAAAAGGTAAGAGAGGTGGGTTGGAATGTAGGGTTCAGTGTGTCCAGGTCATCCGCCGCCAGAACCAGATAAACCTCACCGCATGAACCCGGGCGCCACTGCTAAATCATCAAACGTAGCAAACCACTTGGGGTGACTTATGGCAGAGGGTTATCCAATAAATGGTTCCATTACCATTGCAGTACCATTTCCGCCTCTCAAATTGTGATGTGGGTGTGGGTACCGTTAGAGCCATTAGTTCGCTAATGGGATAATGGGATATGGGTGTACTGTACCGGGATGGGAACATACCCATACCTCACCCCCCCGTCTCATATCCCATTACGCCCCCTCCGTCGTGGCAAATATAATCTCGAATACTGATCCAATTTGCCACAGTTTGAAAAAGTCGTAAATCCGGGACTGCTCCGTTGTGACAGACCCACCTCGCCATTCAATATTCAGTACAACGCGTGTCGAGTTTTGGGAATATGTTAGAAATGTACCAGCAGGGGGTCCACCGTGACCAGTAAAATTTTGAAAGTTGTACACGAGAATAAAAAAGTTTGGGAATCTCTGATCTAGGCGATACTGAGCCTCTACTTCACAGAGCATTATTTTATGGAAAACTAGTGATTAAGTAAATATCTAACTTTTAAAGAGTCTTTTAACATTGTATTCAAGAAAATTGGTAATAGAAAATGTTGTTAATTATTTTGATTTCGTGATTAACACACTAACTTTCACTATTATCACTATTTGACCTTACCGGATTATGAGGAATATTTTAATGGGGTATTATGAACTTTTAACGAGTAGTGAAAACTTCGCAAAGCCGAATTTAATTTAAGCCCGGTCAATGACGTAATTAGCATTTATGAAGCGGATCTCGGATGATAGCTTGATATTATATTTTACAATTTTCTACATAAGTACCTACCTCTTTATTATTCTGTAAAAGCTCTTTATTTTAAATATTTTTTATGTGCTGGCAACCCGGACATTTATTGTCATTAAATATGAATACACGATGACTTTTCTAATATTTAACAGGGGTATTTTATTTTTTCTGCTGTGATATAAAACTTTTCTTCAAATAAACGTGACTTTTTTTTGTGACACTTTTCGGATGAAAAACGCGTCAGGCTTGTGACGTCGCTTGCAGTACCAAAAATAAACTTTTTAATAATAATAATAATAAAAAAACTTTTATTCATCAATAGATTTTTTTACAATATTAGATACAATTTGTTCTTTTATCTTTGATTCTATTGACGAAAAGGTCACTGCTCTGCTACAATTTAGGATTTCTCCTGAAATGCAGGTGGTTTTCAGCAGTGCCTGCAATTTAAAACAGAAAAAAATAAAATAAATTAAATTAAATTAAATTTAATTAAAATAAAATAAATACATTTAAATAAAATTACATCAAATATAATTAAATCAAATCTTTAATTCAACACACACAATATAATACAATGATTAATAATAGAAATTAAAATAAAAAATAAAAATTAATAAAAAAATAAAAATTGGGTAAATGAGATTTTCAAATTGGAAAATCGACATTATTTGTCAGATAACAGATATACCGACTTTCTTAATTGCATAAGGTGATAATAATCTCGAATCTATGGGAATTATTCCAGCGATTATAAACATTTCAAACCGAACACTAGTTTTAATAAATAATAATTGGTACAATTACGAGCTTATTTAACACAAATCATTTATAAATGCTTCAAATTATGTCACTACTTTCTAAGTCAGTGTTTCTTAACGGTGTTGAAAGAGTCGCCCCATTTATCGCAGTAAAATTATCCAGCGCCTCCCCCCCCCCCTCTTGCACTGATATTACTGATCTTGTCACAGCTTTGAGGAGAAAAAAACGCAGATGATTGAAAGAATGATTCAAAAAAAGAAATAAATACACCCTTGAAAATTTGTTAGGTGAACTAAGAATATGTATACCAGCTGATTATCGAAACTTCTGCCGATGGACGGTACATTATTTGAGAATGGCAATGGTTATAACTGAAATTCAAAAAAAGGACACTATAATGCGAGATGCTATTCCAGCAAGCCAACGTTTGTCAATAACATTGCGTTATTAAGCTACTGGAAACATCTTTGAGGATTTAAAATTTACAAGTGCTGTTTCTCCACAATCCGTACCGTAGGCATAATTGCATTTGAAACTTGCACAATTAATAATAATATCTCACTACGATGTTCACGATGTTCACTGCTTGACTGCGGAAATAGAAATGAACCATTATTGTGCAATATTACCCACAGTCCATTTAATATTTATCAGAAAAGATACATTTTTTTTTCTCAATAGCCAACCCGGGCGTTTATTGGTATAACATTATCATACACAAACAAGTAAGTAACTCGCCTCACTAGACGATGTATGTTCTAAGACGGGTAATAGACACTATTATAAAAATAGACATATTGCACAATAAATATCTAACTTTTTTTATTTATTTTTTTTATTTTAAACACTTTACAAATATAAGAAAAAAAGTCCCGATAAACTACTTTTTAGCAGTTTGTCTGACGGTTTCTTTGCATTAAAAATCTTTTTATATTGAGATAATAGTTACGTTTACATAATTACATAAAATTTAAAAATTTTACAGAAATGTAGAGAAAAAAAATTATGAAAATATAAATAACAATTTTAAAGTCTTTAGAATAATATGTCATTGAAGGCTAATAAATTAATTTTATCAGTATGCCAAATTTTCAGTAAATTCACCAATTGTTTGTTTTGTGCACAATTTTTAATTCCAGCAAGTAACATATTTAAACAACTGGGAATCATGTAATTTAATGTTCTTTGTCAATATTTATTTGTATGCTTAGGTACAATTATTCCTTCATTAAAGTTTATTTATTTATTTCATTTTTATTTAGTAAAATATTTACACATTTATGTACATTATTTATAAAATGTTTTGACTGTCCAACTAGGATGATTCCCGTTTTAGGACAGTCGAAACTAGTATTATGGTTATGTTCCGGCCTGTTTATATATAAAGGGTTATTTATGTGCTGAAATATAATTTTGATTTAATTATAACCACAAGAATTTTGAGACTCTGATAAAAGTATAGACTATTATGCCTTTCTTTGTATAAATTTTTTTCAGCTAATAATTTAAACACTAAATTTTGCACTGATTGAACATGGTCGAATTTTTTTTAACAGGAAAACCCCCAAGCTGTTATTCCATACCTTATAACTCTTTTTGATTGACTCAACGTATTGTGCAATCTTTCAATATAACATACAGACGGTCAATATTATTGTGCAATATCTTCGACTAAGTATTGATCGATGTGCAATATGAATTATTGTGCAATATATTGACCATAATATAGAATGTCTATGGGCCGCTTAAAAATTTAAAAACGCTCCGCCAGACCTCCAAAACGCCCACAAAAGGGCGCTGGCGCCCCGGTTAAGAATGACTGTTAGTTCTAAACCAATCACTGCTCTACCTCCTTGAAGAGCCAACCTTATACATTATCAATAAATTGTTTACAAACCTTGATTAGAAGTCTACTTTTTTTGTAAGCGAGATCTACTATTCACAGATAACTAATAGTGATTTCATCGGTATATGCAGAACGTTTTTTTCAAGTTGTTCGGTGAAGACTAATATTAAGAAGACGTAATAATATTCAGCTTTTATTCTTCATTATATATTATATTGAACGGTTTAATGCGAAACACGCCGAGAGCGAAGGAACTGTGAAGCGAAGCCTTACTTTTCCGTTGAAAAAACTCCATTCTAATTCCGCCGGCAAGTGGGAAAAAGTTTCCCGGCGATATCCGAGGCTTTTTATTCGAAATGTTGATTTTTATTTTCAGTCCTTATATATTTCCACGTGTTCACTTTAAAGTTTTGTCATTTCATTTTAAAGTGTGCTCTGGGAGGTTATTCTTGAGATGAAAAATAAAAGTTTTAATGAGGCACAACTCGATTGTAAAATTATTGTGTTTAGATCTCCGTGAGAGAGCGGTTAAGAATCTTGGATTCGAGTGGTCAGTTTTGCTTGGTGATAAATTATACTCTTCTAGAATTTAGCTTTACATAAGAACTATCAATATTTTTAATCGTTTTGAAACTAAATAAAAAAAAAAAAACTATATATTTTTCTCGTTTATTACCACTAACCCTAAAATATATCACAATACATATTTACATTAGCTCCATACAGTAGGCCCTGAAGAAAATAATTTCCCTTGGGGCCTTTGTCATCTTTGGGGATGCTGTGCGAAAGGTCTTTTTAGAGAGGAAGTTCTGGGTAGGAAAAAAGTTTTGAAGGGTGGGTAAGAATCTGGGGGTCAGTGCGTTCAGGAGTGACGGACGTATGAATCCACTCCTCCCACTGCGTTGCAATGGATCGAGAGTCCGGCTGAGTCAAAAGGTCTCCCTTGAACAGTCTGTCTCGATCTGTACCGTCACGCAGTAGGTGAGCCAACCCATCTACAACCAAGACCTAGATTAACCTCACCTCATGAATCCGGTCATCCCTGCTAAGTCACCACTTGGGGTGACCTATGGCAAGGGTGTTGGCTACTCAAAACATGATTCCCGGGGCGGTGGTACCCATACCCGCCTCCCGAACTGAATATATTAGTAATATTATAATTATTATTATACATTTTGATAATATCTGTACGCCAGTGGTCGAGGGATAAGGCACTTGACACACAATCCGAATGTCGCCGGCACGCGGAAATTTTTTTTTGATTAATTTGTGTTATTTCAAAATGAATTCATTTAAGAGAGATAATTTTCAGGGTGGAAGATACTCTCAGTATCACCCTGGTGTAAAACCACCATTCAAAATAGGTTCTTCAATCCTTCCTCTTTCCCATTTCCTTCCCTTCCTCACTCCTTTTAGACTCACAACATACTGGGGTTGCCACGATCCTACAGGTTACATTATGTAGGATCGTGGCAACCCCAAAGTCCAAACAACAACTAACTATCCGGAATTCATAAATCATTAAATTATTTGAAAAGTTCGCAAACATTGTAAAAATAATTCTCACTTGATTGATCAAATACGAATTTCAATAATAAACTTACCCAAACCAAAACCTAATAAACTGATAAATTGGGTTAATTATTTAATTTGTCTAGACATTTTTGCAGCCCATAAGACGCCAAATACAATATACGTTATTGATAGCCTAGTAAAAATACATTTATAACTAATTGAGGCACATAAAATAAATTACGTGGGTAGAATAAAAAACTTTGAAGGAAGTTGAGGTAGTTGACCCGAATTCCCAAAGAGGGACAGCTTAACATGTTAATATGATTATTCGATACCGGATACTAAAGAGGAGAGAGGTATTTGAGAATAACAATGAGGGAAAAATCGCTTGACCCACTTTGGAAATGGTTGCGTGTAATAGCATTAATTTTTACAACTCTCGCCTGAGGAAAAAATTGGAGCGTTATCCTTGTTAGGTCAGAAAAATCATTTTTAAAGGTATTTTTATATAGGCCAGAGATAATGTTTTGTACTTATACTGGGAAACATTTTTCTTGGAAATAGGTTTTATAACATCGTGGCTAAAACGTTAACTCTAAAATCGATGTTCAGAAAAAACAAGCATTCAAGGTTTTGTACCAACTTCAAACGTTTTTATTAAATTAAATTGAAGTTCTTGTTGATGTGAAAGTATGATATCAAGATGTGAGTTTGATACGTTACTCATTTTTAGATTTTCATGGCCAAAAGTATTTTCGTTCTTTGTTTTTGGTAGCGCTGCACGGCATAACACCCATAAAAAAAAGAACGAAAAAAAGGATGACAGTTTATTCATCATCAGTTTATTGATCCCTTTATCCTATTCGGGTCGGTGACCCATTGCATCGAAAAGGCTCCTCCATACGTCCCTGTCTTGTGCTGACTGTTCGGCCTCCGTCAATGGCAGTCCCATCCTCTCTTTCACACAGTTTCTGAAGTTGCCTCGCCCAGCTGTGTCTGGGGCGGCCCACTGGATGTCTATCGTCTGAAATCGCACGCAGTATTTTCCTCGGAATTCGGCCATCAGACATTCTTAGTACATGCCCAAGCCACCTTAGTTGCAATTTTTATATGAATAGTAGCAGTGGTTAAATGTTTAGATCGTCTCGGATCGTCGAGTTTCTTATATGATCCCATTTCGTAACCCCTACCATTCCTCTCAAGTACCTTATTTCGGCAGCTTGAACTCTAGAGCGTGTTCGTTTGCTTAGCATCCATGCCTGGTGGCCGTAAGTGAGCGTCGAGCGATATACCGTTTTGAACACTACTTATTTTTATTTAATTAAATGAAGACATTATGAGCGAAACTCAATCGAAAATCTGGAAACAGAAAAATCAGAAAAAGATATTGGCACCTCTGGGACTCGAACCCAGGACCTCCCTACTTTCCGGGTTGGGCGCTCTTATCCACTGAGCTAAGGTGTCGATATCCAATTTGGTCACTTTTAACTGAAGAATAGAAAAATGAAGATAATATGGGTGGTTCTTAGTCGAAGTATGGTACAGTTAAAAGTGACCGAATTGGATATCGACACCTTAGCTCAGTGGATAAGAGCGCCCAACCCCGAAAAGTAGGGAGGTCCTGGGTTCGAGTCCCAGAGGTGCCAATATCTTTTTCTGATTTTTCTGTTTCCAGATTTTCGATTGATTTTCGCTCATAATGTCTTCATTTAATTAAATATTACAGTTTGAGGTTTTACTCATAAAGTTAAAATAATAAATAATAACTTATTTTTATTCATATATTCCAATTTTTTAGAATATAATTTGTCCATACTGGGGTGCCCCGTGCTAAGGTCACCTTGTTCATAGTTCATAGTTATGTTTTTGAATTATACGTAAGTTAATATGTTAAAATATTTCAAGAGGAAAATTATAAAAGAGATATATAAAGAGAAAATTACAATCTAGAAGAAAACACGGATACACGGATACACGGATACACGGATACACGGATACACGGATACACGGATACACGGATACACGGATACACGGATACACGGATACACGGATGCATGGAACTTAACCGAGGATCGTGCATTGCATACAAGTGTATGAGGCAACAGATAGATTTAGCCAAGATACCAGATGCAAATTTTATGGCCATAATTAGTTTTAATACAGTTCATATATCTATTGACAGCCTCTTCCTCTTGGAATGCTATGGCGTATACGTGCCTGAAAACTTCAGCTGTAGTTGTCGCCACGACTTGTTCAAGATCCAATTTATAAACCATGTGTTCACTTTAGTTGTTGGTAAGGTTCTATACCAACTCAGAATAAAGCCGACTCACACCTCTTTGAAAAGTCGTTGAAAGCTATGAAAAAAATAATTTAAAAATAGCCCTTATACCTAACCTAATGTCACCTATTTAACCATTTTTAATGACTTTTCTGAAGAGGTTCTGAGAGGTTTTTCATTATTTGTTTTTGAGATGTTATGCCGTGTCGCGCTACCCCCTTCTTTAGCCAACGTTTCGGACAGCGTTACAGTGTCCATCATCAGGGCAGATAACGCTGTCCCAAACGTTGGCTAAGAAGGAAGTAGCGCAACACGGCATAACACCCCAAAAACAAATAACGAAAATACTTTTGGCCGTGAAATCTAAAAACGTACCAGGTTCTGAGTTGATCTCATTCCGAGTTGTCCATTCACCGTTGGTACATATTATTATTATTGCTGTTGTGTAGAGAAGATAAATTTTTCGCACATTTTGTTTTGAAATTAATTATTAGTAATTATTAGTAATTAAATTAATTATTAACGTTATTAGTTTATTAGTAATATTTTAATTGTCATTTATTTGTGCTCTCACAACTTCTTTTATTTTTTATTTAATAGTTACAATGTTGCATTTTTTGTAAATATGTGAGCCCACGGTAAAGGACCATTAGTTGACCAATTTGACGGCCGGCGTAGTCCAGCGGTAAGACTAGCATGCCGAAGATCGCGGGATCGAATCCCGGCAAATAAATTTTATTTGATTAATTTGTTTTATTTCACAATTAATTAATTAAAAATAATATAAAGTATATTTGCAGCACGTTCCAGAGTTGAAGATACTCTCAGTATCGCCCTGGTGTGACACCACCATTCAGAATTGAAAAGTTGCTTGAAATGGCTTTGGCCGTGTTTGGTGACCAGAACTGAATAGCCAGGTACTTCCCACCTTCCTCTTCTCATCTCCTTCCCCTCCCCACTACCTTCAGCCTCACTGGCTTCAGACGGGAGCAGTTGGGACTCTTGTGCGGTATTCATATAAAAAAGGTCTTTTATTATAATTTTAAGTTATGCAAAAACCTGTTTTAGATTTTATTTGTATTATTAAGTTTATTGTAATAGATAAATAAATCTGTTGATTTTCCTAAAGAAAAAAAAAATGATACCACATGGTAGAACAAATGTTCTAGCACAACCGTAGACAAGAGGAATGGTGCTACTGAATGAAATATCTGAAAAGTTGATACAATTGGTTTCCTTTGAATAGACTTACGAGAATTTTTATAATTATCTTTTCAAGTATTAAGAAAAACGAAATCTTGTTCTTTAATTGGATGAATAATCTGCAGTATAATATAAAAACTAAAACAAACGAAGGGTACCTTTCTTTATCTCCATCAAAATATTTTATTGAATTTATGAATATCATTTCTAAAACATTCAGTTTATGCTAACTCGACGCACAACACTGTTTTGAAACACACTACTGTCTTAATTTACATTAATATATTATTTATATATTTTTTATTCCGACTCTTGACACGACCAGACAAAAAAGGTTAATTCCCCTTCTTGACAAGCCTAAAAAAAATTCTAAATGTTTTTGAAGTAATTAAAATACAGTTTTAAAGTCTTAGGTAATTACGTGGTTGACATGAAAAATGTTATGCCATTCAGATGTCTACTTAAAAATTAATTAAAAAACCCACTTTTAATTTCGTAAAATTTGAAACTTTTATGGTCAATTAAAATAATTTAATGGCTTTGTACTAAAAACAAACAGTGTTAAAAAACCGACACTTAAAGTTGTTGTTTTAATCATTTTTTGCATAATAGAACTGTTAAGAAAACTTTGTTTCTTATTTATCACATGTTTCTTCTTCGTTGGGTGGAGAAAACATTACTTCAATCAAGAAGCGACTTTCAAAAATAAGTTATTGTAATAAGAAAGTAATAAAAACTATGTAAGGGACCTAACAAGCAAGATGTTAAAATTGCGACTTTTTTATTACCCAAAGTTTTAGACATAGTACTTACTAGGTGAACTTACTTAAACTTACTGGCATAACCATTGGCAAGTTAGTTCTGCAAGCCGGGAGATAAAACAGTCTATGCTATCGGTGACGGAGATAACCATCGGGAAGATAGAAACTATTGCTCACCATGATAGCCGAGTTTTCGAACCGTCCACAATTCAGTCTGAAGAAATGTGTTACAATGAGCACATCCCTTCTGACGCGTAGACGGTTCATACCGAGCATACCCAAGAGAAAGTCGGTGGAGTAGAGCCATGGGTAGTAGCCGTACTCCCTCAGGTAAAGAAATCTCAGAAATTTCTTCTGAACCTTCTCCAACATGAGGGAATACTTCACTTGGTGTGGGCTCCAAGCCACCGAACCACTCTAATGATAATTACATTAACTCCGCGCAGGCGGCCCTGAGGAAAATAATTTCTTTCAGGATTTGGGGATGCTGTGTGGAAGTTTTTTTAAGGAAAGAAAGGAGAATAAGATTTGATAATGAAAAAAGTACAGGGGCAGATGGGAATCTGGGGTTCAGTGAACCCAGGAGTGAAAGATGAATGTATTCATCCCTCCCATTGCGGCGCAAGCCAACAGGTCAAGAGAATCCTTCAGGAGAGGCTAAACGGTCTCCCTCAACTAGTCCATCCCGATCCGGCTTGCCACGTAGTAAGTGGCCAGATACATCGGGCCTCCTGTGTGGAGGTATTGTAAAAAAGGTAGGAAAAATGATTATTGATAATAATTGGTCATGTGGTATACAATTTCGTGTTGCATAATGAAACCTGACTGAGATGCTCGAGCATTTTAGTTGAAACCTTGTAGGTTCACCTAAGTGTATTAAAGCCGATCCAATACTACTATTATGAACCAAAATATTAAATTAATTAATAAAAAAAATTAACGAACTCTAGATACAGCACTTTGATGTAATCATTCTTACAGAATGTTGGTTGGCGAATGTTTGGTTTTGATAATTATTTGAAGTGCTTGAAATTTGGAACAATGGCAAGGAAAATAGTGAAAATTCGAGTGCATTTGTTTTGAAAACCATTCGTGTATGACTGTACGTATTTCGTGGGAGGAAATTTGTCCAACTTGGAAGAGTGACCGGGCAACTCAGAATGAAACCAACTCAAAATCTCCTTTGAAAATTCATTAGAAGTGATGAAATGAAGTTGAAGAAATTATTTTTTAAAGTTTTTAATGACTTTTCAAAGAGATGTTGAGTTGACTTTATTCTGAGTTGGCATGGAACCCTTGGAAGTACGTAATATAGTTATATATTATGTATACGTGCTCATTTTTTTAGTGTGGCGATAATCTCGAGATATCGCGGTGGAACCATGTAACTATATTGCGGTTGTGTCGTATCTTCTTTCGCAGAGATACAGTGGTAAGTTCAAAAATTAAAAAAAAAAAAAAAATTATTTAATATTTGTATGTTTTTACAATAACCATTTTTTTACATGTTAAAAAGTGTTGTAAAATCAATATGATGATCACGATAAAGATACAAGGCTCTTGTGTTTGGTGAGGGAATTCTTGCTCAGAATCTGTAATTATTTGAGTAAATGAATAACAATATTGCAACTAATAACACAAGAAAGAAAAACTCAAGATATATCAATTAATAGTTTCAAGATTTAAATGAAATATTAATAATCGAAATGAACTCTCGTTTTAGGTGATTTTTCAATTTAATTTGTGATTGGTCATTCCTTTTTCCTTGCATACTTGTTTTTTCCCATATGTACCATCATAGGCCAATTCATAAAAAAAACTAAACGAATTCTAGATACGGTTTAGCCACCAAAATTTAGACTTTGATGTAATCATTTTTACAGAATATCGGTTGATAAATGTTTACACTTCAAAATTCGTAAGTCACCACTTTTCCTTCAATTCAACAAAACACGATAGTCGGAACGATGTGGTATATGCAAACAAACTCGGTTGCAATCGAAATAAGTTCGTTTGGAGAAATTTTAGTACCTTTTGTTTTGTTCCAGACCGAAATATTATGTGTAATTAAATGTGATTTCGATATGACAGTGTGATTAATCAGTAAATACATGGTAAAGTAACGTGGTTTTCGATGAGGGTTTATTTGTTCCATTTGCTGGGGCCATTGAAGTGTTTTTGCCCAGCCATCTAGCCAGAGCTATTTGAAAATCGATCACGCTTACGTATTCGAATAACTTTATTCGTTAACAGCCGTTAACAGTTAGCTGGAAGTATGATTTAATCTCTAACTAGGGTTAAACTTCACACAGCATTTCCCAGCGGCAAAGAAATTAAAGAGGGCGCGTTACAATGGTTACTTATAAGATCACACCATTTGCAAAAAATTACACAAGGTCCTGCTGTGACTCAAGGTTTATCTCACATACCCTCTCTTAAATAAATACGCTGGATTCCAAAAATCACTCTGGACTCTCTTCGTGATAATTTACAATGACGGCCGGGGTAATACTCTCGACTAGCAATCCGAAAGTAGCATGGCGTGAGCCGGGATAAAATTTCTTCTTAGGAATTCAATCATTTAAAAAATATAAGGCATGCTTGCAGCAAGTTCCAGAGTGGAATTTACTCTCAATGTCGCCCTGGTGTAAGACTACCGTTCAGAATTGAAACGTTGCTTGAATTGGCTTTAACCATTTTCGTTATTTGTTTTTGGGGTGTTATACCGTGTTGCGTTACCTCCTTATTTGTTCAACGTTTCGGACAGCGTTACAGTGTCCATCATCAGGGCAGATGTGTAATTGTGTACTTGTTAGTGGTGAAATGTGTGCTTAAGTACTTGGAAGTAATACCGTGTTGCCAGCTCCACTCCACTACGAGCTGGTATTACAGTATACTTTAGAATAATTGTAGATTTCACTTGTCTCCGTAATCCAGTGAGGAACCGGTTCCAATAAACCTGTTCCTCGAAACCGCTGTCATCTAGTGATCCCTAGTCACCGGTAGAAAGTAGCCGAGATAGACAATGGCGTAGGAACTGGTCCCGAAGTAGCTTGTCCCTCGAATCCATTGTCGACTAGTGATCGCTAGTCACCGGTACAAAATACGAAGTAGCGCAACACGGCATAACACCCCAAAAACAAATAACGAAAATACTTTTGGCCGTGAAAATCCAAAAACTTATCTGGTTTTAACCATGTTTGGTGACCAGATCTGAATAGCCATTTACTTCACCGCCTTCCATTTCGAAAACGACTTAAATTTTGATTCAAATCTTAAATCTCAAAGCGCTGTTATGACACGAATTTCCTGAAAGATATACGTTGAACCCTGTAAGCTATTTTACATCAAGTACTTTTTGCTAGTCTAAAAAATAGCAACACTCACGTGCTTTTTCATTGGTTGAGACTTTAGAAAGAGGAGGTTGCAACGGTCAGCCGAGGGCTCACGACGCACTTCTTCGGCGGTCTCTTGGGTTTTTGGCGTAACTGGTCGATCACCCTTGAATGCAAATCGATATAATCTGTCGCCATGCTATTTTGAACGAATGTTTTAAAATAGAATCAAATTTAAAATGGTTAGAAATCAACTCATAAAAGGTTTTCAACGTCCCGTATTCAGACTGCGATGTAACAATATGATGGGTTACGGAAATTTAATTCTTGTTACAAGTTTTTATTTAGCATAGATAGAAAATCAGTTAATTAACTTTCAGATCCGTCCACAAAGAAATTAAAGCTTTCCTTATAGCGTTGAATCATTTGCTGCAACGTATTTCACGAGACATTTGTACAGCAAAAAAGGTTGTTTTATTTATAAAAAAAACCTGCATTTAATGTACAGAAACCTTCCCTTACATTTCCCAACCCCTTTGGAGCCGTGATTTTCTTAGTTGACCATCTACAAAATAAAAACGTGACAAATAACTCCCCGTTTGGGCTAGAAATCGAAGAATTGTCAATATATATTTGTGAATAAATTATAAGAACTTTAACTAACATGGTTTTATACCGTTTTTTTAGGTAACAGCCTAAAACTTAAAGCCTTCACGAAAACTGAGACAGTTTTAAAGCGTGATTATTTTTTATTGTCTTTGACTTTCTTGCTTCAAGAAAGTTCTTCACTATCAATTCAAAGTTCCGGTAGGGGAAAGATATTTTTATTTTAATGTTATTGTAAAGGCGGAACTCCTGCGCCAGAATACACATGAAAACTAGCTTGAACCCCACTATAAACGTTCTTTGTTTTCCGTCTCCTGCGTTTTTTTAAACATGGTTTGAAAGATTTGTGTGAACAGGTGTGAAGTTCGCGCGGTCACACACTTTGCTAGTGGCCTGTCCACGAGTCCACGCGTACGCAACTGACTTGACGTTTGACGTTTAGCGTTTAAATAAATATTAAAATATGTTCCGATGAAGAAGAGATGCTACATCAGGGAGAAAACAGAAATATTTTAATAGATGTTTATTTACCAGGAAAGATTTCCGACTAATATCAATTATTATGATCTAAAGTTAGTATTTGAATTTCGAATGCGTAATTAATTACGCATTCGAAATTCAAACGTCAAAAGTCGAGTTCTGTTAAGAAATTGAGCGATGATATTGTAGACGAAATATAAAGGAGAACACGCAGATTTCAACTTAGACCTAACCTACCTAACTAGATTTTTATTAGGTATTTATTTATCAGGGAAAGAATAGAATACCTATTTTAATTGGTCAATTTCTTCCGTGTCTCTAAAATCGATTTATAAATTAATAGACTTTATTTACAAGTGAGTTCACGAAAGATATAATCATCCATTACGACAGTATTTATTTGCAATTTAAAGTCATAATTAGGTATTAGGCTCGCGCGGTTGACATAACCCCAAACATCATTCGATTTATCTCCGGTACCAACCGCTCCGTACGGCTCCTGTAAAAATATGAACTTATTTCCCCCCCGCCGGCCCCGCCTGCCTTCCCGCTTCCCGCTTCACCCACTTCAAAAATAATATTAACATTAATGTTGTTAATATTCGTTATTATATTATAATTTTATTATCAAATATATTTATTATATTGTATTTAGGTATCATAATATTTTAAAGTAGTGATTATTAAGCTCAATCATTGCGCGTAACCTCAGAAACTTGTTCGGTTTGATTCTCCATACATGACCGCATCGCGCGGCTCTTGTAAAAATATGAACACATTTCCCCCCGCCAGCCTTCCCCCTTCGCCCGGGAGATGAATGTTTTCCGTTGCCTGTGGTAAAGAACACAGGGTTTTTGAACACGAAGTGTTCAAATTTTCAATGTTTTGGGTGCTGTTCAAGCTAGTGTTCATGTGTATTGTGGCGCAGGATACGCCGCTTAACGGGTATACTTTACAATATTTTGAGATATTGAATTGGAGTCGAAACAAAAGAGAGATTGTAAAGTCAATATCGGAGGGTCGAAGGAGTCTTACAGGCACATACATTGAAATAAATTAACGCGTGTAATTTGAACAAGCGATTCCTGAGAAAATTTGGAGACAAAAATGTTGAAATTTATTCAACTTAAAACAAAATAAATATTTTCAATATTATTTAAATTGTTACGCCAAGACAAATGAGATTCAGAGAAATTAATTTATTCTCATCTCTAGCCTTCTTCCTGGCTATCGTTAAAATAATATGTATTTCATTTTTACTCTGCATCCCGTACAGATCTGTATTCCGGAAGTCCCCTTTCCAGGACTTCCATTACTCCCAGAGTAACAATGGCGGAGTCCTATTAAATTTTCTGTCACGCCATTTCAAATTCCACCATTGTTCAGTTAAGTGCTCGATTAGTAATAAAGACGATTATTATTATTTAGTTGAACTATTCAACTTGTAAACTATGCTCTTGTAATAATAATAATAATTGAAGGGCGTTTATTCATTTCAAGCTATTAATACGAGTATAACAGAAGAGAGATCAGAGTAAAGCTTAAAATATAAATTCTCAATTTGGGCGGGGGATGTTGATACTATCATTTGTTGGACAACACCTCTGTCATAGGTCACCCAAAATGGTTCGCTACGTTTGATGCTAAGCCGGGGGTGTCCGGTTTCATGGATTGAGGCGTGTCCAGCGTGACCACCAATTGCGGGATGGGCTGGATCGGGATAGGCTGGTTGAGGGAGATCCTTTGACCTTTCCAGCAGGACTCTCGACCCATCGCTCTGCTCCGCAATGAGAGGGATGGATTCATTCGTCCATCACTCCCGGATACACTGAACCCCAGATTCTTACCCACCCCTCTTGCTGTATTCTTTTCGAGAACTCTTTCCTTTCCTTAAAAATATCCTCCACACAGCATCCCCAAAGATGACATGGGTCTTGAAGCAAATGATTTTTACTATGGCCTCCTGTTTGGAATCAATGTAAAAAAAATAAATCTAGAGGTATCTACTTTTTACCCGGTTTTCCGTAGTTTCAAGAATATTTTCGATGTTTGTGTTTTTAATTAATTATAAAGTAGTCATTCAGACCTATAAAACCGAACAAATTTCATGACGCCAGAGCTCACCATTTAAAAACTTTGTTTGTTGTTAAGTTTACGACGTTTTCACAGGAAAACAACATTATTTTCTCATTTATTTGTGCAACACTCCTTACTCTTTGCATCTTCTCTATGCAGGGGTTAAGGGGCGTACTTGCGTAATATATTATTACCAGTTATTGCTGACATTATTTGGAGCAAAACATGCACATGGAATTTCTTTTCTTTGCGATTTTTTCCAGAAAAATATAAATTCTTTCGCATGTCATCCATCACTGGTCATTCAGCCGAGTAACCGCCAAAACCCACATCCCGATATAGAAAAAATAAAATCAAAAATATCTTCAATATTCAAAAATTTTATCACCGACGCGTCAGCGACGCCAAAACAAATCGTTATTTTCAATTTATTCTTTTTTAATTTTTTTTTTTTAAAGTTTAATTTTTATACCCTGAAGATGCTTATGTAAAGCGAAACCGGTCGGTAGTAGAAAAATTAAATAAATCCTGGTTACAAGCAAAATTATTGTGTTATTTCAATTTAATCATTCACAAGTGGCCGCTGCAAGCAAACTTTCAAAGCTCTCAATTTTGAATATAAGTTTGAGAATGGCTGCGGTCACACAACTGTTCATAAACGTTCTAAAACTTTGCACTAATACATTATTAGATCGTATAGCACTACCCACCAGTGGCAGCTCGTGATTTTTGCGCGTGTTAGAGCGCTAAATTGAAAAAAAACTTCACTTGCAGTTCTGTGAACAGTAGACCACGCGTCCCAAAAAGTGTGATTCTAATTTTATCGTAATTAATAAATCAAAACCCAAAATTTCCTCTGAAATCAAAAGATCTTTAAGTACGTAGGTACTTAAATTCCCACCCATTTAATTATTAACAGTAAATATTTTACGTTATTTATTTTTATCAAATAAATAATTTACGGTAACAATCCTTTTCAAGTTTCAGTTTCTTCAGGCCAGTAGGTTTCATAATGTTGATTATTCCGATTTGACAGTTTGTATTAGGAGTCACGATCAAGCGAACTCTGGTAGGATAAACATGTAGTATCTAGCACGGCCACCATCTTGAACCGGAACCAGAACGTAACAAATTTAGACAGATAATATGCCAATTTTTTTTTTAATATACTGCACGAGAGTCCCAACTGCTCCAGTCTAGAGCCAGTGAGACTATGGCATCCCCAATTGGGGTACGTTGTGAGGCTGAAGGTAGTGGGGAGGGGAAGGAGATGGGGAAGAAGAAGGTGGGAAGTACCTGGCTATTCAGATCTGGTCACAAAATGCGGCTGAAGCCATTTCAAGCAACGTTTCAATTCTGAACGGTGGTCTTCCACTGCGAGTATTTTCCAACCTGGAACGTGCCGCCAATAAAGTATATATTATTTTAAATAATTAAATTGTGAATCAATATAAATTAATCAATTAAAATTTATTTTCCACGCCGGGATTCGATCCCGCGACCTTCGGAATGCGAGTCAAGAGCCTTACCGCTGGACTACGCTGGCAATTATTATTATTGATGATGTAGCCGAAATACTTCAATCGGGATCAGGTTATATTAAAATTAAAATGGAACCTATTCTATAAAATAAACATAAGAATAGATAAATAAAGACTTATTTTTCTTCACTTTTAGTATTTTAGCGCACACAAAAATCACGCGCCGCCACTTCTACCAACAGTTGCCAGCTGAAAGTCGTTGGACGTTCGGTGTGCTCAGATTTATGCCCTAATCAATTCAATTTTCCGACTGCATGTGTGGTCCGACCGATTGAACCCTATACGACCTAATTTGCTCTGATGGTGCAATTAGTGGGAGCGTTCCAGTAAATCGCACGTGATTAGGAGGGATAATTTGATTCCCGAAAAACGGGGAAAAAATGAAGGTGCGTTTTCTACAAATATATTTTTGGGGAAAATTTTTCATAAACGAAAATTTTTGTTCGAATTTTCAATTTTTTTACGAAGCAATCATGTAAAAAATTCGAAGAATTTATAATGTTGTTTTCCGTGAAAATAGGGTTCATATTTTTGAACAAGCAAAAACATGTTACCATAACTGATTTTTTATTTTTGTGTGAACGCCACGCAATAGTTGCAATTTACCGGAGCCAGGAGGAATATGGCATTTCCAGTTGAGGTTTTTACGAGGCTGAAAAGAGTGGGGCGCGGAAGGATATGGAGAAGAGATTGGCTGCGTGGTATTGAGATCTATTTTCAGATTTTGAACAAAAATGGTGGACTTTCACTAGGACAATCCATGGAGTATGCCATCAAACGATTTGAAATAAAAATATTCTACCTTAAAAAAAATATTTAATAAGCCTTGTCTAAGATCCAGGAGTCAAAAGGTCTTGTGTATAAACTTTTCTAGTCTTATTAAGTTGCTACGATCGCATTAACCCTAGAAAGATAATCTACGTCTTTGCGACGTAAGCGAGACACAAGTATTGCTGTCTTTTTTTTCGCGCTGTCTATCTCAGTTAGCTCAGTTGCCGAGTAGAGCTCGCGTGGGGCGGCTCTGTCACTACTGTAAGTACAATAATTACGAAAATATACATACACCATACATTCGAAAGACGTACGATTATCTTTTGTGTAACTTTCGGACTTGTTTTCGTAAATGTGATTTAGCGAACAAATTTATTTTAATTAAGTATAACGGACTGATTTAAAGCATTTAAAATTTCAGAATATATTAAAAAAATACGATTAAGGCATAAAATTAAACAATATTTTTCATTTAAAAAAAGACTTAATAGTTTGTAGTTGATTTGTAAGAAGTTTACAGCATTTTGTTATTTTTATAATTACAATACATTTTTATAATTATTTTGGTTTTATTTAAAGTACAAAACCTTAAGTTAAATAATCAACTACCTTTAAACTGTTTAAGTATGATTTTATGTCAAATAACACTTTTAAACCTCAGTTCGTCTTTAAGACGTATACTTTAACGTAAGTCAAAATAAGATTATTTTTCTAGGGCTAAGAGCTAATTCTTTCACGAAAATTCAAATGTGACACTGCCATCAAATGGCCACTCAGTGTGAAAGGTCCACGTTCAATTCATCAATTCCAGTCGCATTTCAGCCTTACATCAAATTGTAATGAGCTGGCAAGCTAAACAACACGATAGTTGTCCTCTTCTGCTGATGACAATTCGTTCAATAGCTGAAACCGACTTATAATCAGCATTTAATATTTAATATTTATCGGGATCTTTCTTCTGACAAAAAAAAACAAAATGGCGCTGTTTTAACATTTGATATCAATGTTATATATAAATTTCTGTGAAATAATCCGTTCTCAATCGTACATTAAGATAAAAAGAAAACCGAAATGAGAAAATGTTTCAACGATAAATTTTTGAAAGCTTATGAAAGCAAAAACCTTGAAAAATAATCAAATACAAATAGTTAAACATTCGTTATTATGGTACATTAATCTTATCAATCTATAAGTACACACGTTAACATTTCGTAAAGTTCTAATAAATAGCAATTAGTGTATAATAAAAACAATTTATTATTATTTACCGCAAAGCAACCAAAAGTCTAAGAAATAATATCGCTGGAAATCACCAATCAATCAAGAGTTAGCAACGGAAGTAACTACTTATTTTCGTTAGCCATTTCTAAGCTAACAATTCTATTGACTGACTTCTATTCGTCATTATATTAATACAGGATGTGTGGATTGATACGAAATAATAAATAACTTAATCGTTGTAAAGGTTAAACTTGATTTTACATAGAATACGTTTATGTTTATCTCAATCTAAATGCTCTTGAGACATTAACACAAATTAAAGACTTAAGCATCACTTTTCAATCAAATCTTTCATTTGTTAACCACATAACAGAAATCTGTAATAAGGGCTTAAAAATGTTGGGATTTATAACTAGGCTAACTAAATTTTTTTACAATATAAAGTGTATTAAACTATTACATTTTGCATAAGTTAGAAGTCAACTTGAGTACAATTCTCCTGTCTGGAATCCACATTTTAATACACATGTACAAGCTGTTGAAAGAAAACAAAATAAATTCTTACGTTTTCTAAATTTAAAAATGAGTATTCCAGCAATTATGTTGAACTACAACACTATTTTAAACGATATGAATATGCTCAAACTGTCAGACAAGAATTTTCACTGACTTGGTATTTCTATATAAAATTCTAAATGCTTTAGTTCATAGTCCGGTATTGCTTGAATTGACAAGCTTCCGAATTCCACTTCGTAATACTAGAAGTCAGAATTTATTTCAGTGCAGAAATTCTGGGACTAACTACCATATGTATTCCTCTTTGCCCAGAATACTAATGGAGGGAAACAATTATACTAAGTCAGTGGACGTCTTCAAGTTATCTTAAACAAATATAAAATATTATCATTGAGGCATTTCAGTTATGTACAAAAGTATGTACAGCAAGAACTGCATTCAGTAAAATAAAATCCCTCTTCTGCAATGACAACCTCAATTTAAAAGTAAGGCAGAGAATGTTTAAGTGTTATGTGTGGTCAGTCTTGCTGTATGGATGTGAGACATGGACCTTGAAAGTAAATACCATGAACAGGTTAGAGGATTTTGAAATGTGGCTTCACCGGAGAATGCTCAAGGTTCCATGAACCGATATGATCACCAACATGGAAATTGTCAGGCGGGCTAGAGCAGATAGAGAACTGAATAAAAGTCAGGAAAATTTCATATCTGGGTCACGTACTTCGAGGGGAAAAGTATCACTTGCTCCAATTAATATTGAAAGGAAAAATAGAAGGTCGCCGAGGGCCTGGTAGGAGACAAATGTCTTGGCTACGAAATATACGAGAGTGGACCGGCATTAGAAGTGCGGAGGAGCTATTCCGGGTAGCACAAGGTAGAGAGACATTTTCCAGATCGCCAACGTCGGGGGAACTGACAGGGCACACGAAGAAGAAGTTATGTACAATAAATATGTAGGTATGTTTTTAGGTTTTCACGGCCAAAAAATCTCATCTGCCCTGATGATGGACACTGTAACGCTGTCCGAAACGTTGGCTAAAGAAGGAATTAGCGAAACACGGCATAAGACCCCAAAAACAATAACAAAAATAAATACGTATTTTTCTAACTATGCTAAAAGCCCCGAAAAAGGGGGTTTATTAATAAATAAATAAATATTAAAATGAATGTTTCTTTTTTGTCCCTTATGCGGTTCCTAAACCATTCATTCGATTGCAATGAAACTTTTGGTGAGTTGTTTTGGGCACACCCGCGATGGTTTCTTTGTATAGTGGTGAGCTCTGGCGTTATGAAATTATTTCCTGAACTATTCATCCGATTGCGAGAAATCCTTGGTGAATTGTTGTGCGCACGCCCGCGAATGTTTGTATGTAAACTGGTGAGCTCTGGCATTGTGAAATTTTGTATTTAAAAATTGCAATAGGTGGTACACGAGCTGTTTGAAAACTGATTCTACCAAGACTGAATGCATGGAACACGGGAGGTAGGAAGGGACGGGGGAAGTGGGAGAGGGGAGAGGGAAGGCGGGGAAGGTGGAGGGGGAACGCGTGAGGGGAAGGAGAAGCGGGAGAAAAAGGGGTAGAGGCAGGGGAGCGGGACGAAGTGGAAAGGACACGCAGGGAGAAACAATTTCTTTATTAAGTGGCATTGCAACGCATGCCATTTATTGGTACTATTCATCCATTTACAAGCATGTGACATACAAAATAATTTAGTGGAACAGTAATTTAGAAATAAAGTTTGCTATTGATGTTATAAAAGAGAACCCACACAGAAGAATAATATATGCTTACATTGGCTTTTATTTATGAGGAATGTTATAATAACTTATTTGTAAATATATTGCGTGCAGTTGAATACATCTACTATTTCTGAGAAAGAATTGCCAACTGCCAAGGCTGAGTAAATGAGGGCAATTTATTATACCATTAATTTTTTTTTAAATGAAAGTCAAGTGTATTAGTAAACAGGTCCCAAATGCTCTCAACTGTCGGGAGTCAGTGGGAATACGGAATCTCCAATTGGATTATGCTGTGAGGCAACTTGGAATGTGGATGTTGAGGGAGTGGAGAAGGGAAAGAGGTGGGAGAGAGGTAGGTTGGTAAGTACCTACCTTGATACTGAGATCAGGTCAACAAACATGGATGAAATCATTTCAAGCAACCCAACGTTTCGATTGCGAATCCAGGATACTTCTGAGAGTGGTATCTACCGCTATTGACCATAATATGGTCATATTATGCGCGGTGTGTAAAAATGTGCAAAATTAAATTAATTTATTTTTGGGGTATTATGCCGTATGGCGCTACCTCCTTCTTAAGATTACAGACAGAAACATAGATTAGATTAGTACAGATCTGTCAAAAATTTTAACAAAAGAAATAAAAATAGAAATATAGGATAATTATTGAAATTTAAAAAATTTGTTGTCCATTTTATCGCTTTTTTACATTAGCTCCACACAGGAGGCCTTGAGGAAAATAATTCCCTCTTAGGCCTATATCATATTTGGGGATGCTGTAAGGAAGTCTTAAACTGAATCCGTCCTCGCACTGCGGTGCAAGGCGATGTTCCGAGAGAGTTGGGCTGGAGAAGTCAAAGGGACTCCCTCAACCACTTTCTTCCGATCCTGCCTACCCAAGGCTTGCCATGCAGCTGGTGGGCAGATGCGTCCGCCGCCAAAATCCGGACAAACCTCACCCCAAGAACCCATCTCCGGTCTGAATTGACCAGTAACAATTAAATTAATTAAATTAAATTTTTTAAAGAATTTTAGATGTTTCGGAAAATCAACAGATATTGCAACAAGGGTAAATTAACAGTATTAACTGAAAAAATAAAATAATGTTTAAGAATATGTATAAAACGAAAATAAGGTACTAAAATAAATGAAATTGAAAATCATATTGCAGGAATAATTCACATCACGCACTTACAATCGAAATTAGAACGTTTGATAAATACTACTGCTCTGGCTGATTAAAAGCTATTTTTAAAACGTTGATTTTGCAGGTAAGCTATTTTAGCAACAAAGAAAAAATTATTATATTCGTGTCTCGTTCACCGATACCCTGTATGAATTTATAGATTTTCCAGAATCATGGTTCGAGTTCGGTTTATTCTAAGTTCGGGTGCGTGACCCAAACTTGTTTTATGAACTCTACCTTTTAGTATTATAAAACTTCAATGGATATATAATATTGGAGGAGGCAAGTTGGAGTCGGTTGGTTGAAGCTAGGAGTACTGAGCTACAGAGAAATGAACTTACAAATTAGGTCATTTGATTAAAGATTGCTATACACCAATACCACCACCAGAATACGACAATATTAATATTACTAAATAATAGTATGAACTGAGGGTTGAGTAAAGTAATTATAAAGATCTGTGGTTTTATATAATAAAAGCGCTTATTCAAAACTTCTAGAAATACTAATTTTTTGAATCACTAATCCCTTTTTAAAAAATTTGCAACGAATTCTAGTCGCTTTATTCAAGACTAGCTTTTCCCCGCGGCTTCGCTCGCATGGTATTACGGGAAATTGCTGTAGCGCTTGCACTTATCAATTATCTCCCCCCCCCACCCCACCCCCATCCCCTCCCGCATTCCATATATTCATTCCCTTACATTCAGTTTTCAAACATCTCGCCTACCACCTAAATTTCATAATGCCATTATAATAGCTCAAAGAAAAAAAGAATAACCTATCCAATTTTGTTCATTCGTTCGGAATTTATGCGCTTACAAGCATTTCGGATGTTTATTTTTATTTAAATATTTGGAAGTTCGTTAATATAATAAAAAAATACTCTATTTATCATTCAGTCTTTATAATCGTTACGAATTATATTTTTAATATAGGAACTCAAATCTGACATTTATTCCAAGCTTGTCCAAAAAAAAAAACGAATTCTAATATTTGAATTTTCTGCAGTAGTAGCTGACCAGTAGACTGAGTACCTACCAGCATAGAGCCCAAAAATATATCAACATTGTTTCCATGGAAAAGATTTTTTCTGACGTTAGCAAAAACTCGCTTTCGTTAGCGACAGAAAACGTATAACAAATATAATATATTAATATTTATAATTTCATAACGCCGGAGCTTACCATCGTATACAACATGTAGTCTGCGCATATAATTTAGCTTTATATTGGTGAAAGAATTATTAAAGTCTTTATACTGTGTTATGCGTGAAAAGGTCATAAAAAAACTCGAGCAGTTTCGTATTTATAATATTAGTATGGAAGTATGGATACGATTGAGAACACAAAATTTAAAGCTTTTTAGAAAATTCGAATCCGAGTCTTTGCTTTAGTCAAGACCCGAGCCAGAGTTACAAACAGTCCCTAACCGAAATTAGTATGATTGATCATTGATTGATAATGCGTTATTAATAACAATCAAATTCGAAGATTCGTGATTTTATGAATTGTAATCTTCGACCAAGTATAGTCAATGATCGTTACGTAATAAAATCGATGAAACTGTATAAAATGCCAAGTAATATTTCAAAAATTAATCAATTTGCAAGCTCTCTTTAAAGCTTGTTCGGTTTTTTGATCAGTCGAGTGGTGAGTAACTCTCTACTTGACTGACCAAAAAGTATTAGTAAGTTGGAGGACATTAGTGACTTGGAAGTGAACGGGCAGCAAAGTAAATAGGCTAATAATGGTGATTGCAATGGATATTTAAGAATAGATGGAAGAAGAAATAAATGAGATAAGAGTAGAGAAATTATGAACACGATAACGGATTAAGAGCAGAAAAAATAATAGGATTTTAGAGTGGCATCTTCGCTTCGATGAGTCTTCTTTTCTACGGCTTCTAAAGAACTCTACTGTATCAATGGATTCGGGCTGTGGGGGCGCTACTCGCCCGAAAAAAATATAACTAAATGGATTGAATCTACTAAACAATGATTAAACTACTCTACTAAATTTACAATGCTCGGAGATGTTAAGTTACTAAATTACTGGTTACTCGATAAAACTACTACACTGGTCCGAACGGGCTTCCAATTTTTCAAAGACGGAAATATTCTACAAGTGATGCGTAAAGGTCAAACGTTTCTACTTTCAGTGTAATTTAAACGACTTCTTTTTATATGGTTACATTACATAAAACTTTTGCAAATCTGTTGATCACTAAATTTATTTATTTTCGAAATATAACTGTGCAACTCCTAGACAGAGCTTCCTCTTGTCATTCTTCTGAAGTTGGCTATCATCAGTGCAAAGTGTAGCTCGCGACAACTTAGTGGAACTGCACTCGTACTTGGTTTTACAGTGTCACTGCAAGAAGGAGGTAGCGCAACACGGCATAACACCCCAAAAACAAATAACGAAAATATTTTTGGCCGTGAAAATCTAAAAACTTATCTTATAGCGTTGTTGATGAACATGAAACTTAAGTTTTCTCCTTTTTCTAACTAGCTGAAGTTTACGGCGATGCCCAGGATTTAGGCAGAGGTTTTCGAAATAAAATACAATGTGGGAAGTGGATATGTGTACCACCGCCCCGAGAATCATTTACTGGATAACCAAAAACCATAACATAGGTCACCCCAAGTGCTACGTTTGGTGATTTAGGGGTTCCCGGGTGTGGTGAGGTTTGTCTTGGCGGCGATTGTGTTTGCCCGCCAACTGCATGTGGCGGGCCGGATAAGGAGAGACTGGTTAAAGGAGACCTCATCTATACTTCTACATTCATCTACAGCTGGACTTTCCCGACTCCTCACTTTGCACCGCAGTGGGAGGGATGGATGCAAACGTTCGTCACTCCCAGACTACCAGATTCCAAAACACCTTATATACGTTTAATCTTCTTAGATTTCTTTCCCTTTATCGTCTACTTTAAGACCCTCCAAACAGCATCCCCAAAGATAAATTAGACCTTAAGGAATTTTTTTCCTCAGGGCCTTCTATTTGGAGCTAATAATAAAAACAGGTGGTAAATTTCCTCGTATTTTGACCGTCAAGTGTGCAAAATTTTATCAAGAAGTATGAAAATTCTGCTTTGGGATGGGAAAGGGAATGGTTTTTTGAAATCCCTTGTAGACAGTGATCTTACTCCTAATGTACAGGTCAAGTGTGGAAAATTTCATCAATCTCGGAATAAAGCTGTAGATTAAAAAAAAATGTACAAATCAACGCCTCTCGCCCAGACACTTCTTTATATAAAAAGATAGATTCAATTTCGCATTTTTTTCCATTCGACATCTACTAGCATTTTAAAAATACATCTAAAATATACAAAAACAACAATGCAATTTATCCACAAATTCGTACAATTTCCAAACTACAAGCAAAACTATAGTATTTTTATCCAAAAAATCCTCCATTATTTTTATACCACAATGTCCCCTTTGGGTTTAGTTTGGTTTGGTTGGAGATCGGATAACAAGTAACAGGCACGAGTATATTAGAACAAACTTTGCTCGGGTAGTTTCTTTGCGCAGTTATTATGAGCTGCCGAGTATCGAAGTATGAAGATTTGCGAAGGAAGCGTGACGGCATTATTATTTGTAGCGAAGCCTACTTTGAAGCCTTAGGGATATTGAGACATACTATAATAAGAAGGCTGAAATAATTTCGTCTTTCCATCGAAAAAGGGAATTTTTGGCGTATCATTGATCTTGGACCCCACGATCGAAAAAAACTGAGTAGTTATCCACTCAATACATCTGAAATAAAAAAAAAAGTACACAAAAAATGGTATTTCTTGCTTGCGATAAAAAAATAAACGATTTAAGGACCCAGATTTTTTTATCAACTGGAAAAGATCACCTCTTCAACACAGCTTACTTATTTTGTTTACTTATTCCAATTAAAAATAATAATCACTTATTTTAAACAACTTATATTGTTAACATAGACCAAAGTTGAATAATCCTTACTTGAAAACTTTCCATACTCCTTTATAAAGGATCAAAAACCTTCAACCAATCTCTTGCGTGAAAGTTTCTACTGAAACATATAACACCAGGGAAGACCTAGTTCTGTGAACAATAAACAAAATAACTTGTAGTTCTGTGGACAGTAAACAAAATAACTTGTTGTTATGTGAAGAATAAACAAAATAAGTTTTTTTAACAAGACCTCGTGTTCAAAAATATTATTTCTAGTTTTCTCTTATTTAATAAACAAACAAAAAAATTCTCTGACAACGTTTGAATTGTAAGCAGCTTGGAACTTAAATACCTACCTACCTAATATTTTATGTAACATTTTTTAAATTTCAAATAAGGTATTATACAATTTTCCAAAGAAACGTCGCTATCTCAATAGATAGGTACCGTAATACTGAAAGCCTCAAAGTAATCTACATACATTTTTTTTACATTAGCTCTTTGCGTCACCTCATTACATTAGCGTCATCTTCGGGGATGCTGTGTGGAGGGTATTTTTAGGGAAAGAAAGGAGGGAAAGTTCTGGAAGGGAAAAGACGTTTGAAGCGTGGGTGGGAATTTGGGGGTCAGTGTGTTCAGGAGAAATGGACGTATGAATCTACCCCTCCAAGGGGTTGATTGGTTGCGAGGCGCCGGATCGAGTGAGTCCAGCTGGAGAAGCCCGCCACGCAGAAGGCGGGCAGACGCATTTTCCGCCAAGACCTAGATAAGCCTCTCCCATGAACGCAGGCACCTCTGCCAAATCACCAAACGTAGCGAACATCTTGAAAAGACCTAGGGCGGGGGAGTTGGTTATTCAATAAATGTGTTTCCGGGAAGGCGTTATCCAAACTCGCCTCCCAAAATGAAAACCTCGTCAAAGTTAGCTACCTAATACAAGCAAGGATTGCTTGAACAATACAGTGGATGCAGCAGATTTTTGAAACCGAAAACGAAACAAATAGAAAAATTTACAATGCCAAACGGACGGTGAAATTATTGAAAGTGTTACTGAAATGAAATACCTAGGAGTTATATTAGATTCCAAACTAACCTTTAACGAACATGCTGAATATACCCAAAAGAAAATTGGAAAAAAGTATCTTTTTTGGGTAGAATTCGGCAAAAACTTGCTAGAAAAACTGCAGTCACTATTTATAATTCAATTATTGCTCCACACTTTAACTACTGCTCAACTATCCTTTTCATGTGTAACGAACGAGAACAAAATAAGTTTCAAATTCTCCAAAACAGGGCAATGAGAATAATACTTCGGCGAAATAGATTCTCAAAAGTAAATAATGTGTTAAAGGAACTAAATTGGCTAACCGTGAAACAGATGTTGACCCTGCAAACGATGAAATTTATCCATAAAATAGTGAACAACATGCTACCAAAATACTTCTCAAATAAAATTATATACAACAAGGACATTCACAGACACAACACAAGGACTTGCAAGGAAATCAGACTACAAAAAAGGACAAAACGAATACGCAGAACAGTTTACTATACAAAGGGATGAAGTTATACAACACTCTACCAGGCCGCACCAATCGGAAAGTTCAAAATGTATTGTACGAGATACATAAAACAAAAAAAATATAGTTTGAAATATGATATGATATAATTAATTAGGAAATCGTAAACTTAAATGTACAATTTACTAAAATAAAACTAATAAATAAATGTTAAAATAAAACTTCGCTAAGCTCCGTCAACAACAAAACTCATTCGTTCAGAACAGTAAAAAATCTGCTTGACCTTGAGGCATATTTCCCTGGCAACGCCGGGAAAGCGTTGTTAGCAACTTGTACGATATAATATTTGATGGGTAGAGTTAAATTAGCCATGGGAGACAAATAACTGATTATTTTTCTTGTTTTATTTATTTTTCTTTTGTCCTATTCGTGAAAATGCCCGAAAATATTCTCTCTTGTCCGCATTTAGCTCGGAGAACTGATGTAAAAACTAAAGTGGTTTTGTCGCAGACAAAATATATTGGTTTTAAAAATAAAAATAAACATCCATGTTCCTAAAAGATCTAGCCGACATTTACTACTTACTCCCTTACTTTAAAAACACCAGGACTGTCTTCCCCGATTCCGAGACTTCACAGTCTAAATATCAGTATAAATATTCTATTTTCCAATTCTTTTATATATCTAGAAACACATTTGTTGACACATTTTTTTCAATGTATTATATTTTCTTTATTGTTTTAATTTTGAAGTATTTAAAATAACTGTGATTTTCAACTTATAAACCAGAATGTAAAAGCCCATTGGGGCGTTTAATACATAAATATTTCATCACTTAAAAATATAATTGTCCATACCGAATCGTTCGCCATTGCCAACGATTTGAATTCTTCGAGATTTCATTTTCATGCTTTACATTTTACTGTCTCCAAAAAAATACATTTTTCGGTTTCAGATTTTTAAAAATTATTTTATACGTTATTTGTGTGTGATGTAAATGTAATATTAAGCATGATATGAGAATAATGTCACAGTTTTTGCAGCCCAGTTCTGAGGCGGCTTGAAGTTTTAAGATTTTTTTATTTAGTTCTAGTTGTCTTTGCTTCGTTTTTATAATGTTGGACATTGATTTTAACACTCATTTTATAACATATCTACGTAAATCTCAGGTGCTAATAACTGAGTTCAGTTGAGAAATTTACTTTTAGCCGGCAACGCCTAAAGAAGCCGAAATATCATTAATAATTCACACATACATTTATTATAAAAGAAGCAGCCAGACTGGTTAATCCAAAATGTTCAATTATTTAAAAAGAAAATATAGATTGGAGACGAGGCCTGAATTCAAATTCGCGACGAAAATTAAAAGAGTTAAATATGTTGTAGAATTTACAGTTTTAAATTTACATATCTTGTTTATTTATGAAAAGTACAACCACCACGTCAATATTTTAGGTGTAAAATGTTGTGTTCAGTCTTCTTGATAAATCGTTTTAAAAATAATATGTACGTGGGCACGTTTACCAACTTAATATAATTTACCAACATCCCATAATTTTTAAAAGTAAGTTTTTTATTAGTAATAATTCTGCGGTATTTTAATTCGTGACATTATTTGGAGCAACAATCACTCCGGTGACATTCGTTGACATTGACATCACTGGTCACCTAGGCAATTAAACCATTAGAAATGATACCACCCTTCTTCACACAGGAGACCCAGATGAAAATAATTTCCCTAAGGGCCTATGTCACCTTTGGGAATACTTTGTGGAGGGTCTTTAAAAGAAAGTGGGTCCAAGAGTGAAGGACGTATGGATAGGAAGTTCTGGGAAGGAAAAGGGTATAAGGGGTGGGTATGAATCTGGGGGTCAGTGGGTCCAAGAGTGAAGGACGTATGTATCCATCCAACCCGCTGCGATGCAGGGCGACGGGCAAATGATCTCCCTCAACCAGTCTCTCCCGATCTGGCCCGTCACGCAGTAAGTGAGCAGATGCATCCACCGCCAAGACCTAGACAAACCTAAATTTATTGCAATTTTATACTAACCATGAGTCTTAAAATAATTAGTCCGACTTATGTGTTGTAAATGGAACCTTAGAATTATGGTTTATTCATTTTATCGTTGAGCTGCGTTTTCTTAAATTCATTAATCCACCGTTCATAGTGATACTTTTTCTTATTTTTCCCTTAATTGAATGACAAAACTTTGATTTGAGTAAAGTTATCCCGTTATGACTGAAGTGGTGAGGTTTTTTGACAGTTCCCTGAGATGAGGAGATTGGGGTAATGGGGTAATACATTATCGTTTGAGGGGAAGCGGATTTATCGTACAGGCACGTGCTTTATGATTGGCAGACGAATCAACGTGAAAGGAGTTTTTATTTATCATATATATGTTATATAACTAAATTCATGATATTTTGTTTGTATTAAAAAATTAACTTAAATCCATAAATGCATATTAAAATGTATGTTTGCTTGTTTGTTTGTAGCTTATGCGGTCTAAACAATTCATCCGATTGCGATGAAACTTTGGTGAGTTGTTTCGTTTCTTTATAAAATGATAAGCTGAAGTTATGAAAAATTGCAATGAATGGCATGCGAGCTATTTGAAAACTGAATGTACGGGGACTGAATGTTTGGAACGTGGGAGAGGGGAGGGGAATGTGGGAGAGTGAAGGTGGGGAAGGTCGGGAAGACGGGGAAGGTGAAAGGGGAACGCGTGAGGAGAGGGGGAATGCGTGAGGGGAAAGGGCTACGGGAGAGGAAGGAGAGGCGGAAGGGGAACGGGACGAATGGGAAAGGACACGCAGGGACTAACAAGGTGGCTTTGCAATGTATGCGGAGAACGGGCACGACCGTAATGGTTTCTATATACAGTGGTGTGCTGGAGTTATGAAATTTGTATAAAAAAATTGAAGTAGGTGGCATGCGAGTTTTTGAAAACTGAATGTACCGGGACTGAATGTATGGAACGCGGGAGAGGGGAGGGGAATGTGGGAGGGGGGAGAGGGAAGGCGGGGAAGGTGGTGGGAGAACGCGTGGGGGAAGGGGGAACGCGTGAGGGAAAGGGTCCACGGGATGGGAAGGGGACGAATGGGAAAGGACACGAGGGACTAAAAACTACCTATGCAATACATGTTGGGAACTAGCTAGACCATTATATTTTGAAAAACTTGCAAATTTTGATTGATTTAATTAACTTCGCCCAGACACAACCGAATACACATTAATTACTCCCAGCTAGCAAAAAATAATAAAAATAATATTTTATTCTAGGAAGTGGAGAGGAGAGTGCAATGCCATACACCACATATAACGGGTAATATTAAAATCACATTAATTTTTAAGTAAGAAACAAGTAGAATAGATAAAAAAAGTTTAAAAAATAAAGTAATAATAAGTAATTAATTTGCAGGGCATGGTCTTGAATGAGGTCGGGCCCAGCGCTCAGCGTCAGCGTCACCAATGTGTTGTCGGAAGGCATTAGCCGCAACCTGGCTCTAGTAACCCGGTGTCCAATCAGGACAGCGAATCCATTCCGTCCTAATCCGGTGCGCTGCTGAACCTTCCAAGTATAATTCTACAGGCGTTATATATTGGACCGGAGTCCTTCTATCGAGCTGATTCGGTAATGACACCATGTTTCACATATAGGCTAGTACAAAATGCGTTGAACAAAGTTTTTTTACATTACTGCTGCATTGAAAGAATCTTCTGGCAATCATATTGGACGGTGTACTTTATATTGATAGTGTAGATTCGATGAAGAATTCAGTACCGGTATTGCCATGAAAGTCAGAATTTTTGGTTTAACCCTCCAATAACCCTTCAATATCTAATTTCAATATTATGTATTTCAAACAAAAATATCTGAACATCGATATAATATTTATTTATTTATTCATAAAATTAACGCCATTCGGCTTTTACGTAATAACATACATAAGGTATAGCAACAACATAAAAAAAGCTCAAGTGAGCTAGTATATATACAAATTCATCTACCATAGTTCTCAAAAAACACATAAAAGACTGGATCAAACAACAAGGTATTCAATTTACTCAAAAAATTATAACACCTAACCAAACATAACCCATCCCAAATATAAAAAAATATAATTAAATAAACTTTGTTTCGAGACAGAAAATATTACCACAATATCCGTGATTATACCATTGGCGCGTGGTCCATAGAAAAATATATCTACCGTTTATCAGGACAATTATTTATCTTACTCATAATCTAGATTCTAAGAACAACTGTATATATAGATCCCCACCGAAACTAATCTTTTAATTTATGTGTAGGATACTGCCGCCATGGGTCGACCCACAGTGCCCTTCTTGACAATATCAAGGAGGATACAGTGTTTCTACTTAGGTCGACAGAATAGCACTTAATCCCAAACATGGGAACACCTCAGCACAGGTTCGCCTAGTGAGGTGTTCACAAAACACTACGAATAACCTATTTACATACAGTTACGGATCTTTAACATGTTCTTTTCTTATTACTAACCTATTATCTATGTAAACTATGTAATTATTTGTAAAGTGTATGTACAAGAATAGAAATAAATAAATAAATATTTAAATGTTACAATATTGCAACAATGAAAAAATATATTTAAATAACTTAACTTAAGAGGTACATTGAGAGTGTTTAATGGTAGGTAAAAAAAAGTAAAATATATTACATTACATATTATAAAATATATAAGCAAGGAAACAAATCTCATTTCCAATGAAACGATATCCTTCTCTCCTATATTCCTTTTCCTTAAAAAAACCCTACATACAGCATCCCCAAAGATGACATAGGCCCTGAGGGAAATTATTTTTCTCAGGGTCTTCTGTGTGGAGCTCATGTAAAAAAATAAAAATAAAATTAAGAAAATCTGTGAACATATCAATATTTGTTAAGTTGGTAACAATGATGAAAAGATTTTTTTTTTTTAATAATTGTGATGGCTTATAAATCATACAATTAATTACTAATATGCATTAATACGATAAGATACGTGGAGATATGTTATAAATTATAAATAAGTTAAGTAAATTTATTTCACAAATTTACCAAATTACCGAGGCCAGAGTTAAGTTAGCCTCTCAGAAACTGGGCATACTGTACAGGGCACGCAGATACTTTAATAGTACACAACTGCTAGCCCTGTACAAATTGCAAGTGCGCCCCACGGTTGAATTTGGCAGCCACCTCTGGTCTGGAGCCCCAAAATACCTGAAAAAACCCTTGACTCTGTGCAGAAACGGGCGGTCCGTTTGATAGATTCTCCTAATTTAACTAACGGATTGCAATCTTTAGAGCACAGGCGCCAGGTGGGAATGCTGTCCTTGTTCTACCGGTATTACAATGGAAGATGCTCCGAGGAACTAGCGTCATTGATCCCCTCGGCACCGGTGAATAGTCGGGAAACACGCCAAACGCGCGCTCAACATTTGTACACGGTTGACATTAGTCACATGAGAACGGGTCGTTTCTACGACTCGTTCTTGAGTTCAACAGCTCGGCTGTGGAACGATTTGCCGGCCTCTGTGTTTCCTCCCTCCTACAATATGGGTCTCTTCAAGACCCATGTTCACTCCTTCCTCTCCTCAAAAACACCCTCCACACAGCATCCTCAAAGATGACATAGGCCCTGAGGGAAATTATTTTTTCCTCAGGGCCTCCTGTGTGGAGTTAATGTAAAAAAAAAAAAAAAATAACTTCCTCAGTGAGTATTTGAATTATGGTCTAAATTCATTAGAATATTAATGATGACTTTATTTATGAAACGATTTTGAAAATGACTACTGAAATACGATGATTATACATCCCTCTAATTATTATCATAACAAATTACAAAAAAATATGTCACTAACACCCTTTAATATGCAAAACAAATTGGGGTCCCCGAGTGACCCCCCTTCGGGTCATGTGTGATTTTTTTCGTTCCGGGACGAAAAGGTTAAGGGCACCGTTATGGTTTAGCATTATCTATTGTCCTGTGCCAAAACAACGTCGTTGTTTGTATAAACTGTATAATCTTTGTTTCATAGTTTTTGATAAATTTTGTAAGGACTCATAAGGAACACTATAATAGGATTACTCTTAAGTTTATTATAGCTAAGCGCACTTGAAGTGAAATTACACAAAACTGCGCTATATAAATACTAAGTTATTATTATTATTATTATTATGGATAAATGATTTCATTATTTCGGGTTTAAATTTTATCAGCGACACATTCAATACGTCTATGTGCGAAGTATTAATAAATTATATCATAGATATAATGTATCTCTTTACATCTGAAAATTTATTTAATCTAGTTTCTGAAAAGGTATTTATTATTTTTACGACAACATAAAAATGAGAAATACCGCCTAGGTCAGCATGTTTAAAGTACTAAGTCGAAATCTGAAGCAATCCAAAGTATGAGAAATTCAGTATCCAATCCAAATCCAAAGTATAAAAATATTTAAACGCCCGAAGAGTTAAAATAACAATCAACTGGTTACCAGAGAAGAAAGCTACCATCATTGCCTTTGTATTTATTTATTTTTTGAAACATTAACAGAATTTTAACAATTATTACAATAAAAGAGTTGCCGTTGGGATGTACATAGATATTAGAAATGTTCTCAGCACGAGTAATCAATATTTAGTTGTTGCTAAATGGAAATGCTTGTAGTGATAACAGAAATAATGATAATTAAAATGAAATATAAAACATAGTAGTGCCAAATATAATACATCACCGCTGTAGATCATGCGGTTTATTCAGTAGCAGAGGCGATCAGCTTGTTAAAGTATGTAAGGTTTTTAACTTTAACCTTAATAACAAATACGAAAGTTTTGATAACTTATTTCAACCAGGTTTGCTGTTGGTTAAAAGTTTTTTAAAAGGTATATAATATATTGTATTCTCCGTGTGAATATTAGGGTTGCCATTTAAAGGTTTTGATGACCTATCACGTTGTTTCCTTTCTTGATTCTTACCGATCCTGAACTTTGCGTTGAGCAACGGGTCTACTTGCTATTCATCTACAACGCAAACAGGTTATGTTTCGACTTCCTTTAAATACCTTTGTTATTTGAATTCCGCACACGCTACCCTACGTCCCAACTGCTCCCGACTGACTTTTTTATATGAATACCGCACAAGAGTTCCAACGGCTCCCATCTGGAGCCAGTGAAGCCAGACTATGGCATCACCAATTGAGGTATGTTGTGAAGCTGCAGGTAGTGGTGAGGGGAAAGATATAGGGAAGAGGAAGGTGGGAAAGTACCTGGCTATTCAGATCTGGTCACCAAACACGGCCAAAGCCATTTCAAGCAACGTTTCAATTCTGAATGGTGGTCTTACACCAGGGTGATACTGAGGGTATCTTCCACTTTGGCTGCATCTAATAGGACGATATCATCCTCAATTAAAGTATATTGTGAGACTGAGAGCATAAGAGAGGGGAAGGAGATGGTGAGGAAGTACCTGGATATTCATCTCTGATCGCCAATGGTGGTCCTTCACCACGGCGATACTTGTTAGTCACTTTCATTCTGTAAAGTTATTTGCTAGTGAAAAAAATCGAGTGCACTTCACACGCGGTAGAAGCGAAACTTCACAAAAACAATTCAACCAATAGGAACCTTGAAAAGTGATGTAGTAATCAAAGCGGCCAATTAGCGCAAGATTTCATTCATTTTCTCGCAGGATAAATCCTATAGATGTATGTGTTTGTCTCTTTTTAGTGCCATTTCCGTTTCATCCTAGTTTCAAATCCCAACGGTGCTAACGAAGTTTCACTTAAAAAAATGAACAATATAAATGCATTGACGCGTAATGTAATTTAGGAGATTACATTGATGAATATTAATAGTTCAAAATTTGGTATCTGATTAAGCTTTCATTTATGTAACGAAATTGAAACAAAACGACATTCGACCAAAAAAATCCACGAATTGGTCCGCGAACTGGCGTAAAAAGCATTTTTTTTTTCATTTTACGCTTTTTCGTACCAACATTTTTTACGTCCTTATGAAGAGCGGATTGGCTGTGAGCCCAGAAGAGCGTGTTATAAAAAAACACTCCCAAAACTGCCGAAAACTTCGTTCCAGAGCGGAATATTTTTATTAGTGTCGTCCTGGAGTGAGTACACTATTCAGAAATGAATCGATGCTTTAAAACCTTTGGATGTATATATGTAAAAAACTTGATTCAGAAAAGTCAGGTGGAGGAAACTTCCCAGCCGTCGCGTTTTCCACATTTTAATCTTTTATCATCAAAAATGTTTCTAAATAAGTCATTCAATTAACATTTATTATTTTTTTGTTCTTTTCATATAATCTTTTCTCATCCAAACTCTATCAGTAAAATATATACTTATTTTATTATATTTTTTCTGTTTTATTTGTATTAATAAACAGATATAATTGTTTGTTTATACCCTAATACTAACTAGCGCTTAAACATTACATTTTGTTTTATTTCAGGTCTTATTATTAACAATATGTATAACTATTTTAAGCTGCATTGTATAAGTTTTTTTTTTGTAAGTACAACTCGTACTATTTCATTTCTTTTATTTTATGTTATAATATTCTACACCTAACGAGTTGTTTGCATTCTTATTTATTCTGTTTTCTTGATTATGTAACACATGTAATTAATATTGTGTATTTAAATTTCCGCCTATTCATGTAAAAGCCCACTAGGGCGTTAATATATATAAACAAAAAAAAAAAAATTATTATTTGTACGCCATAAAATGGCTTTTACATTTAAGTGATACAAGAGATTGTAAATAAACAGTGTTTTAAAGGAGGGTATCAGTATTTTAATAATAACAAAAAATAGATATGAGCACACCAAAATGATATCGCTGAAGTGATATAGTTGTTGTTGGAAGTACAATGAGATGAATTTGAAAATATTAACAAAAGAAATATGTACTCGTGTAATAGTTAAATAATTTACTAGATTTATATAAGACCTGACATGAAACAAAGTATAATGTATGTCTAATAAAAGCTAGTGTTTAGGTATAGGATACAATTATATAATGTGTAAAATTTGAGTATTTTTCTTCGTTTTATAGTTAACTGTCCTAGCAACAAACAATCTTTTGAATTTATTTAGTGATAAATTTAAGATGTCCGCTAACTTGGCATAATTATTTCCCTCCTTTAGTATTCTGGGCAATGACGTGTGGTTTTAGTGTTATATTATGGTTGTTAGTTACGGAATTTTTGCACTAAAATGTGGTGGAATCCGACAGCTTTTTATCGCAATCTATTCTGGACTATCAAAAGCATGACTTAGAATTTTACGTTCCAAGTTGATCCACTGATTTGCTGGGACATTTATGAAAATGTCTTCATACTCCCATAATCGCCTTAGCGATAGACCACAATTGAGAATTGAAACGGCGCTCGTCGCGATTAATGACTAGTTTTGTTTATTGACTAAATCTAAATAGCAGGAACTTCCCAAACTTCTTCTTCATCTCCATTTCCTCAATTGTGGATAATAAAATGGTGTTAATGCTTCCGGGAAGTTGAGATTTTTGTTAGGTAAGTACCTACTCATATTAAGAGGAACTTTGATACCTTCGAATTTATAATAAACAATGCCAACGCAAAAAACACTGCCATTTTTTCTAAATTATACACATTTCTCTTAATGATAAAAATAGCAAGGCTGTTCGAAACATTGGCTCAAGAGATTACACGTTGCATGATGAAATTACACTGACGTGAATTTCAATAGCTTAGAATCCACGTGGACGGAATTTCACTTACAAAATAACACGTGGTGAGAATTACGCTTGTTTAAATTACTTAAATCGAAAAACCAACCTAACTTTTACTTGTTTTTCAAACTTGATATTTATTTATCACAAGCTTTAACACTATCAGTTTAATCAATTTATTGAAAAAATAGTTTTTTTTTGTCTCGTATGCTACTCCCCACTGTCCGGAGCCTTTGGAACTAAAGTATCCCCAATCAAGGTTAGGTAGAGTCTGAAGAGAATGGGGAAAGAAATAAGATTGGAAGGAAGAAGGTGTCGAAGTATCTTTGTTGCTAAACATGGAGTTTTGATTCTGAATGGCGGTCTTTCACCAGGGCGACACTGACGGTGTATTAAAGTTATTTCACGCTCTATAACACTAAGCTAACCATGGTCGATTATTTCCCAATGCTCGTGAGAATTGTGTTATAATAATGAATTGTGCACTGCGCAGACTTACTCTCAACATCGTGGGCAATAAACTAACAGACTACTAACAGACAATAACACTTACATTCCAAACATTATAAATACAGGTAGGTATGACAGTTAACCCACTGCGGTCAGAATTTACTGGGAATTGCAATAGTTAATTATGTATCTTTTTTGGAATAACTGCCAAAATAAGTGACTCTCAAATGAAGGATATAGAATTAACTCAGAGCCCCGGAAAGGCTAAGGTCATGAGTTCGATTCCTTGATGCGACCGAATCAAATTGAGAGTTGATAATATTGTCCTTAATGATTAAATATTACAATTTGAGGTTGTAATCATTAAGTTAAGCCGTGAAGACAATTCAGTTTTTTGCAAACGAGATATTGTCTTTTATCAATGCAAAACATTAAACCTGCTTTAATGCCGCACAAGGAACTCAAGGAACTCAAGGAACTCAAGGAACTCAAGGAACTCAAGGAACGGTGAATTCGGTCAGCATAAAAATTGCACTGATTTTTTAGTAAGAAGTTTCTAGAGAAATGAAACTACATTAAGGTCACTGCAGCGTTTTGATCGTGAGTTGTAGAGCTCCGATATATATTTTTAATTATGAAAAATAGTAGGTAGTATATCTAGTAATTTAAACATCACCACTAATAACACCAAAAGGTCGTTCAAAAGTTAAATAACACCCGTAAAGGGTTACCAAGGAACGCAAACCCGAACCTTACTCGAGTGTGATAAACCTTTTTTTAGCGTTAGCGCACGAATTGAAATCGTGATCAGACTTTTCCATTATTACCGCAACCAATGCACAATGAATTTACAAGTGCACCAGTTACACCAATAATATGTAAATACTCCGCAACCGATACCGGATCTGCTTTAAAAAGGTAACCATTCACATTCACTCAACAGTGTTTGCGAAACACTTACGGTAGTATGACTGCAAATTTCAACCGTTCAAATTAAACCACGGAATAAGTAGATACTTAGAATATTTATTTATTTTATTTTAAGTACACATTTATAGCACAATCAATAATAAACATCTTTACATAGCATACAATGAAGTCGCTCCCGCTGTCTGTACGCTTAGATCTATTGAACCATGCAACGGACTTTCATGCTGTTTTCACCAATAGATAGAGTGATTCATGAGAAAAGTTTTTAGGTATATAATTTGTTAAGGTTTTGTGTAAATTGGTTAAAATATATAAATAAAGGAAGCGGGCTGGCAAGGGGGCGGTATGGATTTGATAAGTATGCAAATTAACAGATGGCGTTGGTTATAAAGGTTGTGTAATGGCGTTGGGTTTTGTTCGCCACAGCAACGTGTGGCCAGCTCTGCTAATACATTATAAGTATAAAATTAGTGAACATTCAGCTGAAAAATATTTATGTCAGGGGACAAATAATTTTAACAGAATCATTTTTACGAGTGGCTTTACCAGTGGTAGGTTTGCAGCGGAACAACAGAAGTCCTTTACCGCGCGCTCTTGTGTGAAGTTGTCGGGAACATAAAACAATTTTTTTATGATATCGGAATTACAGATATAAAAGTTCAAAAGATTATGTGCTGTTATCAGCAAAGCAGTTTCCTTCTATCGGCGAGGCTGTTAATACCCAACATACCGGACAGAAAGGCTGAGGGATAATACCCAAGCCGCTAAGATATAAATATCTCAGAAACTTCTATTGCCATCAATGGCACAATTCAGAATTGAGATCTTGCTTGAATTGACAATAGCCGTGTTTAGTGGTCAGATGAGAATAGCCGCGTACTACATCTCATTTTCTTCCCATTAAACATTTCCTCCTCCCCGCTTCGTCAGCTTGACAACATACTTGAATTGAGGTTAACATAGTTCTACTTGCCATTGAAAATTGGGAACATTTAGGTTTCTTGTGGGTCATTTACACGAAAAAGCAAAGATATCCAGAAAAAAAAACATAAAAATTTCACCGGAAAACAGATATCATTTACATTTTTTACTCCAAATAATATCAGGAGTCACTGTTTAAAGTACGTCCCTTAATACCCTATATAAGAGTATAATGATATTGGCTATGCCGTAATAAAATTATATTTGCTACGCTGTTAGTGCAAACTGGTAGTTGTACTTTAAACCGCAAATTGCTACTTCAAATGCAACCGATTTCCAATTCGTATGTTTTTATCCAATTATTTACACGATTAAAATTACCGCATGAAAATTTCGTCATAAATATCTCACAAGTCCATTATGTTCTTTTTAAAAAGCGACAAAGATCTCAGTTGAAAAACATGCAAGAATTACAACATGAAAATAATCAGATTTATTGGATAACCAACACCATAGGTCAACCCAAGTGGAACGCTATGTTTGGTGACTTAGCAGGGTGCCCGGATTCAACTGCTGCAAGGCGGGCCGGATCGAGAGAGACTGGTTGGGGGAGACCTTTTGACCTTTTCAGCTGGACTCTCTCGACCCATCGCCTTGCACCGCAGTTGGAGGAATGGATTCATATATCCCTCACTCCTGGACACACGGACCTCCAGATTCCTACCTACCCCTCATACCTTTTTTCTTCCCAGAACTTCTGATCCTTCCCTTCCTTAAAAAGACCCTCCACACAGCTTCCCCTAACATGACATAGGGCCTGATGAAAATCATTTTCCAAAAGGCCTCCTGTGGACTGAATATAAAAAAAATCTTTAGAAATAACGAATTTTTATTCTTTGTGTAGCTATTTTTCTCAATAATTCTCAAACAGTGAGCATAACTTTTTTTTTTGTTATTTATTTTTGGGGTGTTGTGCCGTGTTGCGCTACCTCCTTCTTTAGCCGTGAGCCGTGAGCCGTGAGCCGTGAGTGAGCATTACTGTTATGAAATTTGAGCTTCAATTGATTGTTTGTAAAATCTAGGTAATCGTGATTATTTTTAGATGGCAGTCATGTCCATAGAGCACGGAGTAAAGCCATGTATTTTCAATTTTAAAATAATACATTTTTTGCACTATTTTACAGAATTACGGAATTAAAATTTTCACGAGTGTTCATCGTATTGTAAAACAGAAAATTTACAGTGTCCTTCATCAGGGCAGATATGTAATCGAAAATTATGGTAAAGTGTGTGCCAATGTATATAGATGTGATGCCGTGTGTGGCGATTGCCGAGTATGTAATTGAAACTGGCCATTACTTTGGATTTGTTTCTGAAGTCCTGGGAAGACTCAAAACACCAAAGCACCCCTAATTAGGCAGGCAATTGAAATTCACTAAAAATCCCTTTAATTTTAATAAAGGCTACGGGACTAAGCTCATTAGTTCTTCACCAAAACTAAATGCAGAAAACAATTTTAAATTACGCCGTTATACCACCTAGTAAAGGAGTGAAGTTGGCAACACGTATCGCATCTACCTACAAAGAAAATTGGATCGCTCGGAAATATTTTAGATGCTGAAATGATCAAGTATTTTTTATTAGTCTTTTATAAGCACAGAAAAAAATAAAGTATCGGCCATTAAAAACCGCTTTTAAGTTCAATATCTCCTACTTACGTATCCTTTTTGTTTTGGTTTTATCGAATAATGTGGAAAATAAAATATCATCAAACATATTAAATATTTGTGCCTGAATTTATCAAAACAAAATAAAACACGCTTTTGGGCGATGTTTTTTTTTTCTTGAATAAATCAATACAAGCTGATGGTACTGAACGCGGATTAAGACCTTATCGCCATTTACATAAGGAGTGTTATTGTTAGCGTGCATCGCCTTAAAGCTACATTATGTAATTTCTAATGTATATTTTTAAAAAATTATTAGCACATACGACGATGTTAGCTAACTTTAGATTAATAAATAAATAAACACCCATTTTTCTGATTAAAATCAAAAAATCAAATTAAAAGCTAAAACCACGCCAAACGCACAAAGAATTAACTTCAATCCACTACCTATTTGTACGTGCGAATTTAATCCCGCATTTAGAACAACCGCGAAGCAATCTTCCCTGGATTTTATTCGAGAGCTTGGGACAAATAAACGCGATGCACATTTCAAATACACGTTGGACCATCCTGCAATTTGCCCTGGAATTGAGACTGGGAAAAGAGGATGACCAGGTGCCCCACTGGTGAAATTTAGTAGCCGGGGCGTAAAGGGCTAAATCAGTTTTTTAATGGCGGAGGTGAGGATTTTTTGTTTTGGAGAAAAGTTTTTGAAAATATAATTTGAGAACTAATAATTTTTAAATGACAGGCATAGGTGTAACTGTCAATAGCTTCGTTGTAACCTTTACTACTATCTAAAGCTTAAGTACCTTTCAGTTATTCGAATGTAACATTAAAGCTAAATTTTGTGTTCTCTAAATGTTCTATTTAAGTTCTATAATTATAACAGTACTTGAATAGAACTATCACAGAACTTGAATTTCGAAATATTCAAATTCTGTTAAAAAGCCCGTCCTTAAAATGGTCACCCAGCGCCATCTTGTTTTTTGACATTTTAAAGGTTCCCATTTAATATTTAAGGATTCCATTAATATGTTCATGTTCTGTTCGTTTAAACGTACAAAAAATTTGTTTAATATTTTATGTACAACTGGCATGACGGTTAAAAATGTAAGATAGATGTATAGATTCTAACGGAAGATAGATAAATAGAAATAATGGAAGAAAACAGATAGCTACATAGATTCTATTGAAAAAAGAGAGAGAAGGAAGAAGATAGATAAACAGTTTATAATGTATGTATAGATTGAAGAAAATATAAAATATATAGGTATAGATAATAAGAAAGATTGATGAAAAACACCATGGAGACTAGATAGAATGGAAGAAGATTCTAACGGAAGATAGATAATGGAAGAAGACAGATATAAAGATTTTAATGGAAGATAGATAGAAAGATACAATTGAAGATGGTAGATATACAGATTCCAATGGAAAATAGGTATAAAGATTTTAATGGAAGATAGATAGAAAGATAGAATTGAAGATGGTAGATATACAGATTACAATGTAAGATAGGTATAAAGATTTTAATGGAAGAGATAGAAAGATAGAATTGAAGATGGTAGATATACAGATTCCAATGGAAGATAGGTAGATAGAACGGAAGAAGAAAGATGTAAAGATTCTATTGGAATTTTACATCTAAAATTTCCCCTTATTCAGTTAATGTCCAATAAATCAAATATTTTAGATGTTGGAATTTTTTTGTTACTTCAATAAACTAGCTCCTCAGTAAGATACGAGATCATTTCTCTTCTAACTGCGTAATTTAATTATGTGTTGAACGTATTATTAATGAGCATCTTTGCTTTATAATTTGAAAAAATGTTTTGGTTGAATGCAACTAGAAAGCATTTTATTTTTTCTTCAATGTTGAAAAAAACAACCTTTCCCTGGATAGAAATTTAGAATTGCCTACTCAATAAGAATACATTTATTTTTACTCAAAATATATTTTACGTTTAAATTATTTTCTGGTCTTAATAAAAGTGGAGTTTTAAAGCCATCGTCTACTGCTGAGAGTTTTGTTGTACCTCCTATAATTTTGGAATTAATATCCCCCACCAATTTGAACCCTTGTTTGGAACAAAATTAGAAAAAAATATTAAATTAAGCAGTTACTTTCTACACGGTGCTTTCAACTCGACGACTAAACTCAACATGATACGTAGGTACCGGCAACAGACTGTCACCTAATAGTCAATTTGAGTGACCGTTGCACCAGACGGGACATGTTTGCCTCGGCGCGGATATTACCGGTCACCGGGCACCGGACACCCGGTACCGGGAATCGGGTAATGGACACCCGGGAAAGAGGCATCGCGCGGTGTAAGGTTATAGTGTTTTGCACGAGAAATTAATTATGTCCTGGCTGGGAATTTGCACGACATGCGACAGGTTGAGTTTGAATGTGGAAGAGCCTTTTAATTTAACCATGAAGTGATTTATTTATTAAATGCATTTGATACAAGAAAATAATTTACTAGTATTTAAACCAAATAATGTAAACACGGATTTAATTCTGTGAGAGTTGAAGAGAAATGAAGGGAAATTATTGTTCTCAGGGCCTTCAAAAATAATAAAAAAAGAAATACCCATCAGTGTCAAATATGCCTGTTGCTTTATGTGTGGACTGTTTTGGTCCAACCCGCAAAGCTGTTGGGAAAAAAACGACAAATGGTGTAGGAGGTATTCTCAAAAATGTATATTTTTACTGTTATAATATTACGTATTACAAAAAAAAAATAAAAATACTAATCTAGTTATGTCAATTATAATAATATAGCGGCTTGATACAACTGAGTATTACCGTCAATCTTTCCATATCCGTAGAGATACTACAAATTCGCAAATTCGTAGTAACTTAGAGGGGCCCGTTCCCATGCGACCTGCTGCCGGAAGTGGCGACATCTTTTGACGAATTATTGAATTCGAAACCGAATAACAATGGTAGTTTTGTTTAAATTTTTTTCATTTGTCGAAGCGTAGACCTGGCTTCACAGAATTAACAAAAGTGAAAAAAATAAATTCGATATGTTGCGACCGAAAACAAACCTTTTTGGGTTCTTTGTGTGATGTAGATTCATGAGTTTTCCGCGTGTATTTAGAATTACTGGACACCGTATATAACGATTACAAGCATAATTTATGAGTAAACATTCTTTTAATAGTATTTTTATCAAATTTAAAAACCTCCACAGCCAGATATATTTATTTTACAATAGGTTCACACAGGATGCCCTGAGGAAATAAAAATTGTCAAGGCAAATGTCATCATTGGGGATGCTGTATGGAGGGTATTTTTAGGGGAAGGAAGGAGAGGTTCTGGAAAGGAAACAGGTACGAGGGATGAATAGCAATCTGGGGGTCATGTCGAGAGAGTCCGGATGGAGAGGTCTCGATTAAGCCCCCCACAACCAGTCTTTTCCGATGCGTAGCGAACAAGGAAGGGTTATTGATTATCAAGTAAATGGTTCTCAAAGCGACGGTACCCATCTTCAAAACTGGTTACAAACCTTACCCCATTTGAATTTGGAAACTAAATTTTCCGCGTTTTTTAGTCCGCGGGCCGCGGGTTAAGTAAACTCTTCTTATAGCGCGAGAAAATTGAAGTAATGAAAAATACAGGTTACGAGTTTAAAGTCATTCAAATTCGCCATGCAATGCATTGAAAAGTTAACGTCACCAAGTTTCCGTCAATGGTCGGGTCACAAAGGTTGGAGTGTCTCAATTTTATTGAGAAAAAACGGTGGGAGTTTTTATTGAGCGTAAAACGGATTCACTGCATATTATAAGTTTTTTAATCAATATGGTGGGATTTTATTAAACCGTGTCGTATAAATTTGCACAGCTTTTACTGGAATTTTTATAAGAAAAATATTTTTTTTATTTTGTTTCGGAATAATGAGACAGTTTCATCATATCATACTTTTGATTGATTTACTCTACACATGGTGTCTAGATACTTGAAGCACACGCGTGAAACTGGTGAATCTGCGACATATTTTCATTTAAGCTTTCGTTTTCGAGTAAATAAGTCGATTATAAAATTAGAGGTTTTTTGTTCAAATTTGAAAATAATCGCTAATTAATGTCTCTGGCGTGCGGCTCCAAAAGTTTTTTTTTTATTCTTTGGCAAATTGAAAAAAAGTTTTGTAAATTCAAAAGTTCAGATTAAAAAAAAAGTCCTTGCCTTCTCCGTGTGCGATAGATTAACCAGTTTCCCGCCTGTACTACGAGGTTCCGGACACCGTGTACTTATGGTTACTAGCAGTTAAAAGCCCGCTACGCAGGTTTTTATTGCTAGGCCCTGCGGGCCGCTTTTGTTTTAATGGTTCGGTTTCGCCCAGTTAGTGTTGGTGACCATTTTATAAATCCAATTTCATCCAAGGAACTGATTCCGAAAAATAGGCCGTTCCTCGGATCCACTGTCATCTGGTGTAGCTAGTCACCAGAACAAAGTAACCGAGACAGGCAATGACATCATATGTAATATATAGCCGCTTGATATAACAATGTATCACCGTCAATCTTTCCTTATTCGGAGAGATACTACATATTCACAAATTCGTAGCAGTTATAGCTAGAAGGGACTCGTCTCCATTCGACCTGCTGACGAAAGTAGCGACATCTTGTGACAAATTCTTGAATTCAAAACCGAATAACAACAGTAGCTTTGTTTGAAATTCCACGTACACGGATGTTATTTGTGGCGCGGCGCGTATGGCGTGGCGTGAACTCGAAGCCGGTATGGCGAACAGCCATATAATCAACAAAAAAAAACTAATTTTACCGTTGGCAACACCACGACTTAGCAATAGGCCGGGTGGATAATTTCAATTTCTGAATGGAAGAATGATGAATTTCTGAATTTCATTCTGTTGTTTACTACTCGACCTATCGGGTGTTATCAATCTCCCCTAGTGTAACGCGATTTGGCGTAATTTGTATAAATTATTGTAAATATAAAGTGACCGAGTTAATTTGAGTTATTATTCATACACACATCTCCATACACACGATTGCAGTTCGACAATTGAAAAGGATCAGCTGCCGATCTGAGGAGGCCAACACATAAGTCACAATAATAAACAATTCCTTTTCTAAACCGGGTTCTGAAATTCAACCACGCAGACGCAAGCCTATTAATACTTTTGATGATTGTATATTACGCAACAAAAATGAGAAAAGAATTAATCAACTCGTTCTCGAGTGGAAAATACCAAACAGATGTTGGGAACGAGTTACGTCAAAAGTGAATACCATACAAGAGTCCCAACAGCTCCCTACTTAATGTTGGGCGTTCCTAGTTATAATATGCAGACTCAAAAAAGTAGGAAAGGGAAGTATACACAGGAGATGAAGGTAAGGAAGAAACTGGCTATTCAGATCTGGTCCACGACTAAAGCCTTTAAAGTGACGTTTTGATTCTGGATGGTTACCTTTCACCAGGTCGTTTGGTGACCGCTTACCGGTGCCAAAGAGATCAATGCCACTATGTATAAATTATTCCGAAACAAGGAATAGTAGCTTGCTACACCAAACTACTTTTTGAAAGGTGGGTTAAATCCCATCACTAGAAGGAATGGGAGAGGGCAACCGGAATTAGGCAATCCAAAGTGCACGTAAGCGAACAAACCAGGCAACTACTCGATATGGACAGAAGCTCACTGAGGGAACTAGTTGGATTACTAACGGGACACTGCCATTTCAGAAATCACAAGCAGTTGGGAGTGGAAATCACCAAGAGATGCCAGAAAATATGAAGATAATGAAGAGACTCCTGTACATCTGTGGTCCCAATATCCCGATCCGTTGGACACATGGCTCAGATACCTGGGAAAGCACATTGTAAAATCAGAACACTTAGTCATATATCCAACGACAACCCTGGTGAATTTCATAAAGGGGACCGGGTTACTGTTAAAGAAATGAGGTAAAATAGGAGATATAACTACGAGCCTATGGCCTAAGTCCCTAACCGTCTCCGCTTTCAATAAAAAATAAAAATAAAACCTTAATCAGACGCCTGAAGCATTAGCGAGGCATGGAATTGGTATAGAAGGGACGAAATAGACCGGTAAAAATGAAATCCATGAGGCAAATGAGCGTAAAACCGTGTTTGAACATAATACGATCGTGAAGAATCCGGGACACCCTCAGAAAGATATGACACTACCAATCAAGTTAAATATTTGGATGTAGTGTTTCTATTACGTATAAATGCGGATATGGTATAAAAACTATCAAATACAACCACAGCTTAAAAAAGTGTAGAGGATTTCGCAAGTTCTGCTTGGTTTATATTTTAGCGACGCTTTTTAGGAGTATTTAATTTTAAAAGTAGGATTAATCTAGAGCAACAAAAAAGTGTTCAATGTTGCGTAGTATATCTGAGATGAAAGTAGAGTAATTCAAGAAATAGTTCCTATATACCTACAGCAAAAAATGTTCGTTTTTTGTCTTCATTGTTATCTTATCAACACTTTTTCTGCAGAAATCCGTAGAATGTCGAATAAAACATTTTACAAACTTTCTACGTCGTTAACTGGATACTACGCGAATTTACAGTACCAAAGTCAGTTTTTGTTATTTTGTCTTCGCTAACAAATCGAGTAAATACGTAATAAAATACCCTGCCATTTAAGTGAGTGTATATTCATTATATTTTTTATTAGTTAATGGTAGAGAGTATGCTAATATTAAAACACATTGGAATGAATAGACGTAAGCGACTGCTGGGAAAGTATTTAATAATTTACGGCTTATTTATGATAGAGCAAAAATCACAAAAAAATGTCTTGTAGTATTTAAACAATCACTGTGACTTTTTTCATTTGCATAACAGAAAAAAATGTGTTTATATTAATTTTGGCAGCCCACGTTGCTATTTTTTTTTATCGAGGAAATTTCATATAATTGACATTTTGCTCAGCAAATCTATAGATATTATCTTCAAAAATAAAATATAATTTTTTCAGAACTTAAAAACATAAAGTGTTCTAGGATAATACGTTATAATTCTGAAGAAATTCGGAATGTCAGAACTTAAACGACAATCAATTCATTCAATATTTAGTTTTATAGACAAAACATAATGTTGATCGATCTTGTGAAGACTTTAAATCAATTTTTAAACTTATTTTATTTACAGGGAAAATTTTTTTAGGACAAAAAAGTTAACTTTTATAGTTATGGCAAAAAGAAAAAAGATCACAGTACTCATCCATCCGGATGCATTGCTTTTTAAAATGTTAAATAACTCATTGAAGAAGAAGATAATACTTTTAAATCTAAATGAAAATATGAAAGAAAACAAGACACAGAAAAATAGAAAAAGACAATGGTCGCAACTGGGACTCGAACCCAGACCTCTCGTCTAACCGGGACGTGCGCGTTTTCCAATTTCGCTATTGCCACCTTCTGTCAAACCGTCATATTTGTCAATCTCATATTTCAAATATTTAGAATCAACAATATTATTTTCCACTAGTTCTTTTTTCCATATTATAGGCAACTACTCTTTTTATTGGAAACAATCATTCCAAGAATTGGTTTGTAACCTGAATAGCGTCTCGGATAAATGTATCCGAATTTATTCATACGGAACTATTGACTTTATGAAAGTCTAAATGAATATTCAATTTTTTATGAGAAAAACTCTCTTTTTATAACTTTTGAAGGTTATTCCCATCAACGTAATATATCATTGAAGAAGAAGAATTCATTCAATATTTAGTTTTACAGACAAAACAGAACGTTGGTCGAACATGTGAAGACTTTAAATCAATATTTAAACTTATTTTATTTACAGGGAAAATTTTTTTAGGACAAAAAAGTTAACTTTTATAGTTATGGCAAAAAGAAAAAAGATCACAGTAATCACCGGATGCATTGCTTTATAAAATAACTTTTTAAAAAGGCTATAAATTTTCTGACATTATATTTTTTTTTCTGACATGACATTATATTTTAAGATTTTGTCAAGTATCATATAGCCGGTGTGTTCACATTTTATCCTTCGACCAAACAAAAACCTTGTTTGGTTGAAGCATTTATCTGAATAATTTAATGATACATTTTGCTGAAGTTCTTTAGTTAAAACACCTTTTGGACTTCTACATTAGTTTACATTTACAAAACGTCTAATTTAATTAGAAGTCACAACATCTCCATCATTCCAAGATATGGACTATATTGTTGGAATTCTACGATATCTTTCATATGCCGTTATCATTATTTTTAGTTTAGGATTTTCGTTACGTGCTTCAATAAAATCTATAACTTAATGGAGTGTACGCCAGACACATTAAAAGGTTTATTTTCTGCTTTATTTAATACCTGACGTGTCAAAAGTTTTTCCAAACTATTTTTATGCGATGCGTGACACGACAATTTAGCTTTCTGTGTTTTACTATTTAATAATATCGAATAAAACAATTAGGAGATATAAAAGAAAGATAAATGCGAAAGCGTGCAGTAAAATGACAAAATTTGAAATAAAATTATTTAATATGCAGGTGTTTTATCTTGCGAATGGATTATGATAATTTTGTTTATGTCGAAATCACCGACAGTTTTATTGACAAAAACAATATGTCTAGTAGATTCGCACGCAGGTCTAAAAGTAGGTTCCACAGCTTAGGTACGTTCGGATAAAGAAAAAGTTTTGGTTTTTATTTGGTAGATACTATTTTCAATGTGAATACCGCACTAGAGTCCTTTCCGTAGCCAGTGATTGTGGTATCTCTAATTCGAATTGTTGTGAGGACAAAGGAAGTGGGAAAGAGATTGAAAGGAAAAGTAACAACCTAAGAACAATTTACAATTATTGGAATTTCTTTGTTTTTTGACAAATTAAGTAGTGTGTAATAGTACAGAGTAGATCCAGAAGCGCAAAGTGGACGCAAAATCCAGACTACTCTAGAAACACGAAGATATTAGTGTATAAAACAATTAGGCCAGTACTCATGTACGCAGCTGAGACGTGGGTACTAATTAAGAGGAATGAGCCAGCACTTGACGTTTTTGAAAGGAAAATTTTGAGGCGCATCTTCGGAACGGTTCTAGAAAACTGATTCTGATTTTGGCGCAGACGTCACAACAATGAGCTACATGTTTAAGGAGCTAAACGTCACAAAATTTATAAAACTGGGAAGACTTCGGTGGCTGGGTCATGTGGAGAGAATGACCGAGCATGAAGCACCAAAGTCCCTGCTGAACTCAAGACCGATAGGGCAGAGGAGCCTGGGAAGGTCAATATTAAGATGGAGCAACAAGTCCTCAAAGACCTATCTACCTTGGAGTTTCTAAACTGGAGAGAGCTGGCACAAAACCGAGATGTGTGGAGGAAGACTCTTGAGGAGGCCAAGACCCAACACGGGTTGTAGAGCCAAGAGTGATGAAGTAGTGTGTTCTTTTGTCCAAATCATAAAAATTGTGGATGTGCGATAAAATTACACGGTCGTGAATTTCGTTTACCAATACAAGACTACCAGAATTACACAATGAACAAATTACACACGAACGAAATTCCCTCCGCGGAAAATTATTCATAATTAAATTACACCTACTGTAATTACTCAGTTTGGGAGGCATGTACGGGTACCGCCGCTCTAGATACCATTTATTGGATAACCAACACCCATGCCATACGTTACATCAAGTAGTTTGGTAAATTGGGAGGCAAACCAGGTTAATGGGGTGAGATCTGGGTCTTGGCGGCGGATGCGTTTGCCCACCCATTGCGTGGCGGGCCGGATTGAGATAGATTGGTTAAGAAATACTTTATACTTTTCCAGCCGGTACTCTCGATCCAAGCCTTGCACAGCAATGGGAAGAATGGATTCGTAAGTCCATCATTTCTGGAGACATTGACCCTCAAATTCCAACCTACCTCTCATACCTTTTTTCTTCCCAGAACTTCCTCTCCTTCCTATCCCTAAAAAACCCTCTACGTTTTTTCCCCAGGGCCTCCCGTGTGGAGCTAACGTAAAAAACAAAAACAAAAAATCTAAAATAACTTTTGCTTTTTAAAAATTATTAACAACACGAATTAGACATTAGGATTTATGCAACAGAAGGTCAAACTTTGACATTTTTGACAGTTTCGCAAGAGTTTTTGTCATGATTAAAAAACTTTTCAGGTGTATTGTCATGTAGTTCTAATAATGCAGACACCTTCGCGAGGGTTTAAAGAAGGTATTTTGAAAGTTACCAACATTTCTTGTGTTCAATACAGCAATACTTAGACAACTCGTAACTCGTTCACCTATACATATCAAAGCAAGCGTGTTTTGATTCTTATGTGTATATATAAATAGTTCCATCCAGGACTCATTAGGTCCATAAGATTATTCACAGCATTCCGAATCAAGGTCAAATTCATAAGCTATTACGAAATAGAGGCTGTTTCTAAGGTCCACGTCTTTGTTTTTTACACATTTCTACCAGTAATAATTAAATTAAAGAGAACGAAAAAAGCACGCGCCGACAGAACGCCACTGGCCTTACATAAATTCATTTATACTCACTTTACCTTGACTTTCCCTGTTTTATCACTTATTATGTGATTCTTACCTCGTAACCTGTCACTTTAATTATAGCCTGTGCTGAATAGTGAATAGCCAGCAAAAAGACATTTCGCTGGCTTTTTATTGGCTTTCCTTGACCTCGATACACATTATATTCGGCTGGCATGGAAAAGGTCAAGAGGAGGTCTTACTTAAGAGGAGCGGCAAGGCGGCCTTTTTCATACGAAACTTAAATTTGGATTTGAGGCCAGAATACCCAACACAACTTAACAATCTTTTTTTCGAAAGATGAAGGAAATACCTAGAATAGATATTTGCTTTTTTTTTTTTTTACATTTACTCCACACGGGAGGCCCTGAGGAAAATAATTTCCCTCAGGGCAATATGACATAGATCCCTATGTCACCTGAGATGCTGTTTGGAGAGTCTTTTTGAGGAGAGGAAGCAATGCACATTGGTTTTGAAGACTCCCATGTTGTACGAAGGAGGAAACACAGAGGCCAGCAAATCGTTCCACAACCGAGCTGTTGAACTCAAGAACGAGTCGAAGAAGCGACCTGTTGTCATGTGACAAATGTCACCTTGTACATATTATGTTAGGCGCGCGTTTGGCGTGTTTCCCGACTGGTGCCAAAAGGATCAATGACATCAATGATCAATGAGCATATTCCAATGAAATACCGTTAGAACAAGGATAGCTTCCCACCCGATGTCTGTTGGGTGCTCTAAAGATTTCAAGCTGTTTGTTAAGGTAGGAGAATATATCAAACGGAGAATATATCTAGGGTTTTTTTCAGGTATTTTGGAAATCCAGACCAGAAGTGGCTGCCAAATTCACTTGGCAGCACTTGCGATATGTACAGGATTAGCAGTTGTGTATTATTAAAGTATCTGCGGGCCCTGCACAGTTGTCTAGTTTTTGGGTAACTCTGGCTTCGATGGAGCCTCCTGAGTTTATCACTTATGGTTAGCAAGCATATCAATGGAGGGCGGAAGATTGCTTCCGATGAAGGAGACTAGATTTTCATATCGATCCCTTTTAGATGCAATCAGACATGACTGGGTTATTATTGATTTTAGTTTAAAATTATGCATCAAAGAATTCAATTTTGCATGATTTTGCGAGATTTTTATGCGGACTAATCGTAATTATTAAGAATAATAATTTTCCCTGTCTCTTATGCAAAAACAATGAAAACTAAAATAAAATTCGTAAATATGCGACTAATTTAAGTTCTAGCATACGCTGGTCATTTGTAATTTAAATTTAGGCCCATTAAATGCCTTTGCGAACAATTTTAATTTTATTTGTATATTTGATTTTTTTTAATATTAAATATATCAAAATTTTTGTTTTAAATAATTATCATTATCTCAAAAATAATGGATAAATTTGCCTCCAAAATCATAAAAAATGAATTCTAATGGCCTATATTTTATAAATAAAAACTAACATAAATAAAACACAAAAAATCCTTACTTGAAATTAATTATTCTTTTTGATAAGAAATAATTTATAGGAGAAGATTTATCGTCCTTCAAAAGTTATTCCAATAAAATTGAAAAATTCTATTTCAAATTTGCGTTTGAGAGTCTTGTAGTTAGTTTTCGTTAAATGACGCTCAAGGACGCTCTCAGGGCCACAAAATAAAATTAATAAATATAATCCGATGATAGCTATGTTATCCGTCACTACAGAAGATACAATTTAAAATTATAATAATGTGAGTACTAGGTATTAGGAGTTTTCAAATCTTGTCAGGTTATTCGTATTCCGTTAATATTTAATTTTAATACCAAGGATATGAGCAACTCTTACGCGAGCCTTCTACGTTTTTTTACACTTTATAAAAATATTACAGGCATTATTACTTTCTGCCTTTTTCTTTCTAGGTTTTGTTAAGTACCTACTTTATAAAATTTTTAAGCAGATGGCGGCGTAATGACCACAGGCTAATAGTAGGACCAATAACTGGTAAGTAGGAACATTATCAGACCATTTCATTTTGAGAAAGAACAAGGAAATAATTTCACGCACTTTACGCGTCTCTTGAAATCTGCAATTATTTTCTTTTTTTATGAGGATGGAAAATTGTATAATAAATATAATCATTGATTTTGCAGAAATCAAAAAGCGATTAAAGCAGGAATAAAATAAATTATGAGGGCTTTTAATGCAAATACTTACTTACTCACAGTCCATTTTAGAATCATCTCAGATATCATTTTTTTTGGATCTCGAATACCTTATTAAGAACCTACCCAGTTAAAATACTTGATTTTTTTTTCAATGACTAGTTGACCAATTTATTGAAATGTCGAACCACACAACACAAACGTATTTGTGAACATGTATTCACTTCCAACATTAATGTCCTTTCCAAACATTACCGATAAATAGCATATTTATTGCTTCCCCCTAACTAATATTATTAGCGAAAAAGGGATAACAAATGCACATGATAATTGAATTTGATTAGATAATTCTAAAAGTTTTACAGTTTGTCCTATATAATATTTTTCTAATTAACTTTTACAATTTCACTTGAATTCTCTTTTCGCAAGTCAAACAAGTTTGAAATTTATATGATGTACGCAAGAAATGCATCTATTGGAGTACATTAGTAGCCTTAAAAAAACACTTCACAACAGTTAAAGGGTGATTTAGTTACAGATTGAATAAATATCGTAAAATTTCTGTTTCGAAGGTCCTACTCACCAAACGATTTGCAGAACAGCTTGCAGAACAGCATGTTGGGGTTCTGCAAATTGGATCGCGGGTAGGCAAACTCCCATCCAAATTATTATTATTCTCTTTTTTTTATAAGAAAAACTCTCTTTTTATAACTTTTGAAGGTTATTCCCATCAACGTAATATGTCATTGAAGAAGAAGATAACACTTATAATCTAAATGAAAATATGAAAGAGAACAAGACACAGAAAAATAGAAAAAGACAATGGTCGCAACTGGGAATCGAACCCAGAGCTGGTAGACGAGAGGTCTGGGTTCGAGTCCCAGTTGCGACCATTGTCTTTTTCTATTTTTCTGTGTCTTGTTCTCTTTCATATTTTCATTTAGATTATAAGTGTTATCTTCTTCAATGACATATTATTATTCTCTTTGTCGAGCTGTTGGTATCAAAATGAATGGGTTGGCGGTTCGACATGCTGTTCTTCAAGCAGTTTTGCTAACTGAGTGGAGAGTAGGCCGTTTAACTAATAAAAGGGTTCTTTTAATGGCTGCGGAAGAACTGGCAACACGCATTTTGGCAGTAAAATATGAGGTTCCCGTCTTGAAAAAGTTAGGTTATTTCAGAAATTTTCTTGTAATTGATTGTTCCCGCTGAATTTAACAAAAATTTAATGAAAGTTGTATTTTTTAATAACATAAATGCCTTATGTAAATGAAGGAAAATAAATATCTAAAAATCAATATTTTTTCAAAATTCCAAAATTTCCAGAATCTAAAAATTTTTTTTTCCAAATTCAAAAATTTCCAAAATCCAAAAAATTTTCCTGTATGAAGCTAATGTAAAAAATATATATATGGGTCACTAGTTAAGTTCAATCTACTTTTATCGTTGTAAGGCATTCTCAAGAGGTCTTCAATCTAAGCACAAAACCCATAGAGGTTTGTTCTTAGAGATTTTCCGATGACAATGTGGAGCATCTATAGAGTTCTGTAGAAAATTCTCTTTAGACCCAAGTTTATTCATGCTAAAAGTTCAGGATGATAGGTATGTAAGTTATAAAATGCAAGTAATTACTAACCGATATTTTAAACCTTTTTTGCAAATTTAAAAAAGAATGTAACAAACGATAAATATCCTGTCTTGGATCATTTTCTGATAGATAAACGGATCCTTGAAATTACAATGAAGTTACAATCATTGCGAGAAACGCGTTTACTTTCAGACAAAAACCTCAGCAAAATTACATGTTGTAAGAACCATTCAAGAGATTTTTAGTAAGATTTCTAAGGGTTGAACATATTGTTCTCGTCATTCGATCTTCCGAATCGGCATCTTCCATCTAGATTCTAGATCAGGGGTCTCCAAACTACGGCCCGCGGGCCAAATCCAGCGACAGATAATGACCAGTGTCAACAATCAGGCCAGCGACAGCTAATGGCTTATTGATGTCATTGTTGTTGTGATAAGTTGGATAAAACACGTAAATTGATAGTAAGTAACTCGGTTTTATTTACTTGCTAAGTAAAGCACGCCGGGGCAGAAACTTAATAGTGGCGTCCCCTTTTATCCTTTTTGTTTAGCAAATTAAGAAAAGAAATTTTTATGTATTTTAAGAACCGGGTCGCTACCTCCTTTCTACTTGTATTCATGATATATAGTGTCAATTTTTAATAATACTTATCCACGTGAAATGAAAAATAAAAGTAAAATTTTTCATATCATCCAATTTAATGTAGATTTGAATGTAATGCAATCGTTCGGTTCAATTTTTATCCACTTCTCGAACTACCGAAATATGTGACGCACACGTGATAAAAATGATTACAACACATACAATAACGAAAATTAACCAATATTAAACTTTACTTTGCTTTATTAATATGTGATTAGCGTTTTTTTTGTCTTTTTTAGACCATATTTTTTACCTGCCCACACCCTCACTGTGCCATCTCAACGCCCCCTAATTTTCTGTGGGTCTTCTACTGAAAGTTTCAAACACTAACAAGGGGGGTACGTGTTCAAAATCGACGTAGCATACGTTCATAAATCAACTTAGGATATGCCAAAAACTAAATGGGCGTTTTAAAATCAAATGAATAATCAATAGAACAACATGCCAGGCACTTAATGAATCAAGTTTTTTTTTTCAATCAAACATATAATTTACGATTTTGGCACCCCCTAAAACTGCCGTTTCGGTTTGCCCCCTCCCACTTGGAACTTACTGGAGTAATCAATATGGCCCTAGGCTGGAAAGTTTGGAAACCCCTGTTCTAGATGAAGGTTTTCCTTGTGCTACCGAACCTTCGATATGAGAAAACGATTTTTTTTCCAACATTCGATAAATGTAACACTTATTTAGAATAATATATAAAAACAAATATAATTTTTTTTCCACTTAATTTATTTGTCACCGTAACTGGTTTTAGGTTGTCATCTTCTGCCATCTTCAGACTGGTATAATTGTTTCTTATTTACAGCTTATGTACATAACATATTGGGGAGGGGGAGAGGGGTGGTCCACCACGATTTTATTCAGTTATATGATTTTATATGGTTATTTATTTTTAGGGTGTTATGCCATGTTGCGCTTCCTCCGTCTTTAATAAACGTAGCCTTACAGTGTCTATAATCTGGGCACATATGACAAACGTTGGCTAAAGAATGAGTAAATGCAACACAGCACCACTACCCCAAAATTACTAACCATCACGCCGTCTCTCTGCATTAAAATGTAAATTTAACCCTCGTTTATTCGTGTTAAATATTTCATCCCTTATAATTCAAAACTGTGAAGATATTTGCAAAGCCATATATCAGGTTCCTTAGCAACGTCATTAGCCAACTATCAAATTTCACACACTCATCTTGTCTAGCGAGTCAACGTTTGCTTAGCCTTGCTGCTAGTTGCTTGCACATCAACAAACATCTTTCCCCTTCGTTCTTCTCTCGCTTTATACAAAACCCAGAGAAGAAGTGTCGAAATTATCCAATAAAATTCGTAATAACCTTTTACTTTTTTAAGGTAACATTGTCATCAAAAGAACCAGCACCATTTTGTTTGCTTTTTTTTTTCATTAAAGGTTCCCGTTAAAAACCGTTTTTTTTACATTAGCTCGAGGAAAATAATTTCGCTCAGGGCCCATGTTATCTTTGGGAGTGCTTTGTGCAGTGTCTTTTTAGGGAAAGGAAGGAGAGGAAGGTCTGGGAAGGAAAAACGTACGAGGGGTGGGGTCAATACGTCTAGGGTGACGGACGTATGAGTCCATCCCTCTAACCGAGGGACAGGGTGATGGGTCTAGGGAGACTGGCTGGAGAAGTCTTGGTTAGGTCTCCCTTAACCAATCTCTCTTGATCCGTCCCACCACGCAGAAGGTAGGTGAACGCATTGGCCGCCAAGACCTAGACAAACCTCATCTTATGAACTCGGGCACCCCTGCGTAGCGAAACACCTGGGGTGACCTATGGTAGGGGTGTTGGTTATCCAATAAATGGTTCCTGGGGCGGCAGTACCCTTATCCGACTCCCAAATTAAAATTCGATGTCCATTTCCGTGGTCGAGGGGCAAAGCTCTTAACTAGCATTCCGCCGAACGTGGGTTTGAATCCCGTTGCGCGAAAATACATTTTTATGGGATTGATTTGCATTATACCACAATTTTATGCATTTTAAATAATAAACAGCACATTTGCGGTACATTTAAGAGTGAAAGAAGCTATCAGTATCGCCCTGGTGTGAGACCACCCATTCAGAATTGAAACTTTGCTTGAAATGGCTTAAGATGTATTTGGTGACCAGATCTATAGAGCCAGGTACTTCCCCTTTACTTCCTCTTTCTTCTTCCCTTTACCACTACCTTCAGCCTCACAACATACCCTAATTGGGTTTGCCATAGTCTCATTAGCTCCAGACAGCAGCAGTTGGAACTCTTGTGAGGTTTACACATAAAAAAAGCGCTCTATCAAATTGTGATCATGGCAAAATAATGATTATATGGTAGTTGTGTTCTTTTGCTCATCAAAAATTGTTCAACAGTTGAAATGGACCTAGGATCGGCGATTAACAGGGACCTTCCAAATGTCAAAAAACCTAATAGAGCACTTTGGCCATTTTTCAGTTAAATTTATCTGAAACACTTCACCCTACAGCGGTTTTCCTTACAGAGAGGCTTGGGAGTGTATTAAGTAGATGATATTTGAAGAAAAGTGGTAGGTTCCTTGTTGTAGATCGAAAAGTTAATATCATTTAATTAAATAATTATTAATTTTTTTATAAGAAAAACTATCTTTTTGTAATTTTTTGAGGATATTCCCATCAATATAATATATCATTGAAGAAGAAGATAAAAATAATAATCTAAACAAAAATATGAAACAGTAAAATAGAAAAAGATAATGTCGCAACTAGGACTCGAGCCCAGAACCTCTCGTCTAACTGGGACGTGCGCGTTTTACCAATTCCGCCATTGCCACATTTTGTCAATCCAATTACATCGTTGGGAATAACCTTCAAAAGTTATAAAAAGAGAGTTTTTCTTAAAAAAATTGAATATTCATTTAGACTTTTATAAAAAGTCAATAAACTCGTATATATTTATCCGAGACGCTATCTAGGTAACAAACCAATTTTCAGAATGATTGTTTCCAATAAAAAGGGTAGTTTTTTTTTTACATGAGCTCCACATAGGAGGCCCTGAGGAAAATAATTTCCCTTAGGGCCTATGTCATCTTTGGGGATGCTACGTGGAGGGTTTCTTAAGGAAAGGAAGGGAAGGAGTTATTTTTGAGTAAAAACTTGTTTAAGCTAATCTCCGGTATTATACTGAATCCGCCTATGTTGAAGAAGATTAACTTAAATATCCATAACGCGTTTACTCGTGGGAGATCCCACGCATTTTTTTATGCTCTGAAAGCGAGAACTTTTTCCTATCTGAATGCGTCATTAAACAGAGCAACTCAACTTTTTTTTACGTGAGCTCAACACATGAGGCCCTGACGAAAATAATTTCCCTCAGAGCCTATGTCATCTTTGGGGATGCTGTGTGGAGGGTTTTTAAGGAAAGGAAGGGAAGGAGAGTTCTGGGAAGGAAAAGGGTTGTAAGACTTAAAAATATTATACAAAACTAAATCCCTTAAAATTAAAGTACTTATCATAAAAATTAAATTGTATTTTGTTATTTTTATAAAACCCCTAAATAGCACATTAAGTTACCTCTTTTAAATGAGCTGCGTAAAAACCTTAATTTAACAGGTTTTCGCATTAAAACAGTTTAACTTAACCGTAAGCTTTAATTTTTTAAACCATAAATTTTAAGTACGTGATTTGTGTTATTATCAGCTAACGTAAACGAATTATCTTAACGGGCATAAAGTAACTCTACGTCACGAGGTAACTAGTGGTAGAGAGTTGACTAGATGGGACTAATTACACGAAAATAGTCAACATTTATTTTTGTTTATTTTTGTTTATTAGGGAAACGAATAGTTATACATATTTTATCAAAGTAATTACATATTTCATGGTTGCACGAACCAGCAAAGTTTCCGCAAAAATTCAGATTATATATATAGAAAAGCATACATTATTAAAGAAATCACAAAATGGTAGAAAAGGTAGAAAAAATATAAAAAAGAAATAAAAACACATATTAAGAGCCATAACCAGGGGCCGAGAATTTAAATTTCGTCGAACGATGATCTCGCGATCATACCCTTGCAAAGGTACAGGGCGGTTCCGATGAGAAAGATTAATTATTCTCCATACCAGTATTTTAACATAATAACTCAATATCGATTTTATTTCATTCCAAATTTGCTTTGATAAATAATACCCACATTCAAAAATGCTCAAACTCGTGAATAAAACAATTAAAATTATGTGTTTTTGGTAATTATTTTTTGATCAAAAGTATTTATAATTTTTCAATAATGTCTAAGCAAAATAAGAAAGTAATTTAAAAAAAAAATTAGTTTGTAAGACCGTAAATAAATAGACAGACTGAAGTATTTTCGTCACAAAACACGAGCGCGGATCTTTTTTATGATTTTATTTGAACTAAAATTAAAATTCTCAAAAGTATCTTTCCAAATAATTAATTGATTTATTTTACTGCATGATTATGTGATTTGAAATGTATGTTGTAAAGTGCAATTTTTTTTTTGAAAATTTAACAAATCTGCCAACGAGCTACGGTAAAACCTTATTGCACTAAAAATAAAAATGTTTTCTCAAAATTAAAAAAAACAGCTTTACCAGATAAAAGAACAATCTTTGGAAATCAATTTATAGTTTTTTGTGGGAAAAAGTCATAACGTCTCAAATTGAATTTAAAAATGACATATTTCCGGTTTTGTCTGGCTACTCCCTCTTAAATTATGTAGAATAGGCAAAACGAAATTATACTATTAACCGACATAAAAAATAAAACATTTTCAAAATATAAGATGATGTTCAAGGATAAACATGATTAAAAAAGAAAAACAACATAATGAGATTGAGGTACTAACACACAGCAGGGGTAAAGGGTTTGTAATAAACAATTTGTCTTAATTTTTTCTATTATGCGTTTAGTGAATTGACCTGGGAACAAATAGAAAATATCAGCGTCTGAAAAGATATTATTGTATTTGGTGTACGTCTTTCTGAGAAATGAATTTGTTTTTGAGTGTGGTATGTGGAATAGTGAATTTGACCGTGTATTTCATATTGGACAGTGAAAATTAACGTATTCTAGAAGAAAGATGTTGTCGAAAACATCGTCGATGATTTTAAATAAAAAAATTTGGTCGGATATATTTCTTCTATCTTCTAAATTTGATAAGTTATGGAATGTTAACGAGTCTTTTAGATGTTCTGATGATCGGAAGGTTTTATAGTCTAAGTATTTCAAAACCTTCTTTTGAATTCTTTCTAACCTTTCAATATTAACTTATAACTTTCTACCAACTCTGGTACTCAATGAGAGAAATATTAATCACATTGTGTAACTTTATTTTTGTCAGCTTTCTGTCTGTAATTTATCTGTGAAATCTACAACGGTAAATTCTGGTAAAATAAATCTCTCGCCGTCTCTTCTAACATAATTTTAAACTTAAGAAAATTTATTTTCAGCTTGCTAAATCATTTCCATCAATCTCTACGGTGCTTTGAAATGTCTATTCAACTGCTAGCTTGTTCTACAATTTTATAATGTTTAATTAAATGAAGACATTATGAGCGAAACTCAATCGAAAATCTGGAAACAGAAAAATCAGAAAAAGATATTTACACCTCTGTCCTAGAGGTGTAAATATCTTTTTCTGATTTTCCTGTTTCCAGATTTTCGATTGAGTTTCGCTCATAATTTCTTCATTTAATTAAATATTACAGTTTGAGGTTTTACTCATAAAAAGTTAAAATAAAAAATAATAATTTTACAATGGTTTGTAAAATTGTGGAATGTTGTTTAAACAACAAATTGAATAGTTTCAGCTTTTATTTCTTATAACGTGAACTGATTTCGTATTTGATATCCAACCTCCAATTGGAGCGGGCACCAGAGAACATGACTCAAATTTTTTCGACGTTTTTCAGTGATATACTCATACACATGATATTTTTATACTAGTTGTCTACCTAAAATACAAACATGTGAAGCTGCCTAATGAAACTAGTTACACACACATATAACTCTACTATTTACAAGTATAATTTCTTAAATATTGTTACGTATATGTAAAAGCCTAAATAGGCGTAAAATAAATAAATAAATAAATTAAATAAACGAAATGTTACTATCCATAATCAATTATAACCATTATAAATTTGTTGTGTCCAAAAAAAGATTTTTGTAATACCCTATTTTACTATCCCAAAATACTTCTAATTAAATTTATATCAATGTGGCAGCTTAATATTCAAATCTCCCAGCTACATCTGGCGTGGGAAGGCTGTACTACTAAGGGCTGTTTCCTGTTTCCTGTTTGAGCGCCGAATACTTTCAGCCATTTCCGGTGCCGGCCGCCTGAAATTTTATTTGTTTTCAGGGGGTTCCATATCGGGCGTTTTATCGCGGATCGTTAAACCGGGGTTTAAGTAGTAAAACTAGGTTTAAACCCGCTTGGACTACTCCCTAAGTAAAGGATTATTATAAAATAACTATCGCTTTAAGTAGCGCTCTGAGTTTTATCGGTAATTTTTTCCTAGCGTTGGATGAGGGTAATGTTCTTTTTAGTAGCATAGACCAAAGTGGTTCGAGGTTTAGGTATGCTTATAGAATTAAGATACTTCCTACGTCTCTTCTTATTCTGATGCTCACTCCTATTGAAGGTTGTCTATCATCAGGGTGTACTTTACCTTGCACCCATAATAACGGCCGTTGTTCACAATTTTACTGATGAACTCTGTTGAGCCGAAATTTTGACAATACTCCTCAAATACACAAACACGCTCTTTCCAACGCAACTCTCCGACCAACAGGCGAATCCGTCGTAACTAAACAAATCACTTTGCTGATCGGAGACTCAGCTTGATCGATCGAAAAGTTGGAAATAACGGCTGTAAGAGATTTTGTCGGAGACTAAATGTACCAATCAGGTGAAAGACCACCATTCAGAATAGAAACTTTACTTGAAATAGCGATTGGTGACCAGACCTGAATAGTCAGATATATCCCAATCTTCCCATTCTTCGCTTCTTTTCCATTCCTATTCCATTCAGCCTCACAATATACCCCAAATAGGAATGCCATATTTCCGCTGAATTCGGACAGTTGCGGGCAATTGGGTAAGTCAGTCTTAAGCCAAGACGTTCATTATGGCATTTAATACTAATTAAAAATTAAAAAAAACGGAGATTTATAGAAAATGAATGAATGTGAATATTAAATTTTAGGGTAACAGTTGATATAAGTCTCGTTTGAGGAGCGATTTACAGCTTATTTCAACGATAAAATTTTAGATTGAAAACTTTTACAAAATTTGGAGGGCCGTAAATAATTGCTGAGTGTTTCACAGTGTGTACATAACATGTTTGCAGTGTTGTTTGAATGTTTGAAGTACGAAGAGGCTAAAGGCGTGCGGAAGGCTTTTAATACTATTGCTTGATGTGCACTTTACAAAGGAAACGAGCAACTTTCTTATCAAGGGGAGGGAATCCACCCACCCTTAGCATTTCCGGCATTTGCCGTTGTGTGGTACAAGAGGAGGATACTTACTTAAGTGCTCCATATCTCTCTTTACTTCCGCTTTAACAAACTGCCAATCAAACGTATAGAAATTGGATCCGGTTAATGGATGTGTGGTTGCCAGACAATAAGATTTGTCAAGGGTTCCGAATAAATGTGGAAAAATGAATGAAGGAAATATTTGCAAAATCAATAGTTTCTCTAGTACAGTTGGTAAGCAGAGCTTTTTTTACATTAGCTCCACAGAGGAGGCCCTGAGGAAAACAATTTCCTTCTGGGCCCATGTCGTCTTTGGGGAGAGTTTTTTTTTGGATTAGGAATGAAAGAAAGTTCTGGGAAAAAAAAAGTTATAAGGGTTGGGTAGGAATCTGGGAGTCAGTGCGTTCACGAGTTACGCAAGTATGAATCAATTCATCCTACTGCGGTGCAAGGCGGTATGCCGAGAGAACACAGCTGGAAAAGTTTGACAAAACGACTCCCTCAATCAGGACTCCCTCAACTTCCTCTCCCGATCTGGCCTGCCTTGCAGCTGGTGGGCAAACCCGGACACTGTAGGAATCTAGGAGTCAGTGCGTTCAAGAGTTACGGGTGTAAGAATCTATTTCCGAGAGAATACAGCTGGAGAAGTTTGACAAAAGGACTTTAAATACTTCTTTTTTTTTACGAACTTAAGTTTTAAGGTTGAATCTTGTGTAAAGTATTTAATGTAATTTAAAGGATTTAAAAAAAAGGACATAATCTAAACTTAGCATTTTAGAATATACCGAAAAGTGCAGATAGCACTATATGTAACCTGTTAGGACGTAATTATCCAAATTTCCCTGATGCCATTCTCTAATACAGGACCACGTTTTAATAAAATACTTTTCTCTAAAATACGAAAAACTAAGATACTTTACACAATATTGAACCTCAAAATCAGAAATTCTTAAACAGATTATGAGAATTTGCCTTTGCAAACATTGACACCATAGTTAAAACCCTATTCAACTAATATGACGAACAATAATGCGCCTAGTAAAAGTGATCAACTATCAGATATAAACAAAATGCCATTTGTAAAAGATTCGAAGTGATGTAAGAACCTTGTTAAATAAATGGAAGCTTTAAAAACTTGATGTTAGAATTTTGTCACACGGAAATACGACACAGATGGCTCCGAAAACTATTTTGATTATAGAAATGAGCAAAAGAAATAGTTTTGCATTCAATGGTCATTTTTGAAAAACAAAATGTCAGTTAGAACCTTGTTCAACTGAGATGACGATATGACATAATCCACAAACTGCACCTGCCTAAAATAATTTGATGCTTTGTCTTTTTCAGAAAGTGCTTTACAAAACATTTTTAATGTTACTTTTGATGGGCTAAAACCTTTAAAAAAGTGTTGCTTGCCACATTCGAATCATAAAACTAGTGAAACGTAAAAAAGGTGTTTGTTGATACATTTTTAACATTATCACCCAGTCAGGCGTTGAACACACGAGTCCTATAATTTCAATACCCGCTGTATCCGATTTTTTGCCAAATTGATCTCAGTACGACATCTTGTTCACAGTTTTGAGAGGAACAAGATTTTTTTTTTTTTTTTATATGAATACCGCACAAGAGTCCCAACTGCTCCCGTCTGGAGCCAGTGAGACTATGGCATCCCCAATTGGGGTATGTTGTGAGGCTGAAGGTAGTGGGGAGGGGAAGGAGATAGGGAAGAGGAAGGTGGGGAAGTACCTGGCTATTCAGATCTGGTCACTAAACACGGCTATAGCCATTTCAAGCAACGTTTCAATTCTGAATGGTGGTCTTGCACCATGATGAACCTAAAATTGAGTTTTAAAACCTCCCTTATCACGACCAAAAACCATGTTAAAACTACGAGTGAGAAACAAAACCCGCTATATCATTCAAGAAGTTACTATGAAAATCCGCTATATGGGAATTCAACCAATCACGAGTAGTTATTTTGCCAAGATGGCGGATTTAGAAACTCACGTGCCAGGTCAGTTGGGTTTCGGAATGAGTATCAAAATCCACCATATCCATTTTATTTATCGAAATTACTTAAATATTGCTAGAAATACATTGAAAAATGAACACTTTTCGAATTTATATTACTCCAGCTCATTATATAAAAAATTAAAATGCAATTATTTATTTATTAGAAATGTGACAGTTTTTTGCGGTTTACACGAAAGTTGATATAGCTGATATAGAAATTGAACGACTCACATTGCAAAACAAAGAAATACTAAATAGGAGAGTTAATTATAAAAATAAATTGAGGTTATACAAAAAGTATTAAAAAAACCATTTTTTATTAGTTAGATAGGCAAAAATGGGATAAATCTCTTGAGGCAACTTAACGGACTCAAAGCTGTCTTTATTATACAGAAAGACCTGTCTAAATAGCGCAGATTCTAGGAATCCCAACTCAATACAGAACCCTTAGAAAAAAGAGTTGACTGACTGTCGCTGACATTTACATAATGGGACCGTACCTACGGCTAGTTCGGTCATCTTCAGAGGAGTTTTCACTGAAACTTCCAGTACAAAACACGAAATAATTTATACCTACTTACAGTAAAAGTAAACAATAAAGTTTTTCACAAAGAGACAATTATTTTACAGCCTTTCCTCTTCCCCGATGACCTATCAAATCTAGAAAAAAATCCCAAAGCATGCGTTGCTGTACCACTTAATAAAGAAATTGTTTCTCCTTGCGTGTCCTTTCCCATTCGTTCCGTTTCTGGCGTTCCTACTCCGCCTTCTCCGCCCTCCCTCTCCCCATTCTTCTCGCCATCTTCCACCGTCCCGCAAACCCCATCCTTAGTTCCCCTCCCCCCTCCCAAGTTTCCCTCCCACCTCCCGAATTCTTCTCCCCCCTCCCGCATTCCATTCGTTCATTCCCGGTACATTAAGTTTTCAAACAGTTCGCGTGCCATCTATTGCAATTTTTTAAAAATTTCATAATGACACACATCAAATCCCAAATCGCAATTGGGTGACCTTTTAGCAACGCATAATTTCACGATGCCAGAACTCACAATTGTATATAGTAAGAATCACGGGCCTGCGCACATCAAATTCCCAAAGTTTCATCGCAATCGAATGAATGGTTTAGCAACGCATAGCATACATATATGTTTACATAAATAGAAGCAAACATATTTTCATTTTTATATATGTAGATGTTAAAGATTGTAATTTTTTGTATTTATTATTTTACAGTTTAAGGAAGTGGCATCTGCGTACTTGCCAAGCATTAATGGTCTTATAAATGACAACAATGTAAGTTCATTAAAATTTTAAAGTTTATTTATTTAGCATCCGTCAAAATCTTTTGAAATCGGAAGTAGGCACTGTTAAATTGGGTAAGCCGTATACACTCGGGAAACATGCCAAAGGCACGTCCAACATATGTACACGGTTGAAATTTGTCGAACGGATCGCTTCTACAACTCGTTCTTGAGTTTAACAGCTTGGCTGTGGAATGATTTGCAGACCTCTGTGTTTCCCCCTCCTAAATAATGGGTCTTGAAGAGACCCTCAAAAATCTTCCACACAGAATATTTAAAGATGACGTAGGCCTTTAGGGAAATTATCTTCCTCAGGGAGTAAATGTGAATAGATTTGTGAAGGATCGCTTGAAACTTTTATGATCTCCGTTCGACGAAAACTAAAAAGCAAGGGTTAAAATAAATTTTCAAATTTAATGGCAACTGGTGACGTCACACGAAGAGAGGTAACGGGGTTCAGTAGTTTCCCGCCGAAAAAAAAAAATAATAAAAATTCGGAGTTTTAAACATTATTTTCGGAAGGACATTGCCTTCAAAAAACTTCTATTGAAATTATCACGAATGTATTGCTCTAAAATATGGGAAAATTATCATAATAAAATCAAGACAAAAAGGTTAAAATTTTATCACAGAAGAGGTTCAAATAATTATTTTCAGATTTCAAAAGGCGCCACAATGAAAGTTGGCCAAGGTACCACTTTATATTTAGTTATCGAAACAATTCGTAATGATAAATTAAAATTAAGTAATCGAAATTTTAGAATCGTTTATTTACGATTTTGGTGTCGTTATTTTTTACACGATAGAAATTGATTATTCGAACGATTCATCGTCATTTGGGAAATAATCAATGAAAAGTTCGTGCGATTGAATTAATAATCGAGACATTGTTTCAAAACAGCGGCGTTTATAAGAAAAACCTAATGGATTAATCGATTAAATTGAAATAATATGAAAAAACCGGATGACTCCCTTCCACACAGATAAAAAATATTTCGTTTACGATAAAAGAAGCGTACAACATAATGAATGTAATACCCAACGGACCTCTCCGAGGCAGGATTATAAAAGCTAATGGCTTAGAGATTTGAAAAGGGTAGGTACGGTTCACGTGAGATGACCTATCTCATGACAATATGAGTGTTTCCACGTAATGTGCCGACGAGTATTTTAATACAAGTTTTCTCTTACTTTAGGTATATCACTTTATCACTTTAAACGCGTCAGGTATTCTATGAATTTATCTTTTTACTCCTGCCAAAAGCTGATTATTAAATGTTTGTTGCTCGTGCAATGATGGAGGTCGTAACTTGCAGATGATTGAACCCGAAGCATTGAACCACCCGGCTACAAGCCATTCATAAAATGTTAAATTTTTTAAATTTTTTTTCTCTATTTATTGAATTGTTAATTACATAATTTCAACCACCATGCTAGGAGTATGACCGTGTTGTGACAGTCCAGTGGTGAAGGTCAATACTGAATAATTTCTTAATTTAACGTTCAGTACTAAAAATGACCCTCAACATCCGTAATCGCAAATAAATAACATTACCAAGACCCACTGCGATTCAAATAATGGACTTATTTAAATTTGTTTTATGGACTTTGATGCTGACACAAAATATACTAGATAATATGGAATTAGGCAGTATCTGACTCATCAAACGTTACTCGGTGATAACAAATCCTTTCTCCTGGTCGATCTCACGGCCTGAGGGACACCTCCAGCGGTTATCACCACACAAAAAATGGATGTTGAATGCGCCAAGAGATCAATGTAGATCATTGTAAACACACTTTGACTCGTTTAATAGTGGATGTTGAATGCACAGAGACGTTACTATGGACCATTGCACCGCACATAACACACTAAAGACTGGTAGAAATTATTATTGTCATTTGTGACTAGTCCGAGTATTGTCGCCAGCTCGGGAAGGTTATGTGGGTAGATAGGACAGGTAGAAATGTAAAAGTACAAGGAAAGATATGTATATTTGCGTCAATAATATCACTTCATAGTTTGTTAATCCAAAACTACTACAAATAAAGCTTTATTTGTAAATTCTGTTGGGTAGTTTGGAAAATGTATATTGGTTTCCCGTGACTTATTCTTCAAACTGTAACTTTAATTTAAAATTAATAAAATACTTCATTTTAACCACCTTTTTGTTTTAATAAAACAATTTACGCCTGTAAACCCTGATCAAGTAAGCATTGCATGTAAATGTTACATGTTGGTTTTTTAAACAAAAAATGGTTCATACCAAGTATTTTATTAATTCTGAAATAAAATGGTGCCACAAATAAGTTTTGCTGTAATTGAAGAAGTGTATGCTTATAAATTCTACGAAATAAACATCAAAATATCTTATTATTTATTATTTTAACTTTATGAGTAAAACCTCAAACTGTAATATTTAATTAAATGAAGACATTATGAGCGAAACTCAATCGAAAATCTGGAATCAGAAAAATCAGAAAAAGATATTGGCACCTCTGGGACTCGAACCCAGGACCTCCCTACTTTCCGGGTTGGGCGCTCTTATCCACTGAGCTAAGGTGTCGATATCCAATTCGGTCACTTTTAACTGTACCATACTTCGACTAAGAACCACCCATATTATCTTCATTTTTCTTAACGCATATTTTTATTGGCTGCCATCTTTATGAATGATTGCAAGATTCAACTCGAACTAAATGCAATCTAGATGGTGTCTGGATAAATTATTATCCATTTTATTTAATGTGCGACATCTATTGACTCTTCTGCAAGTCTGGGATGAATATTATTATTTATTATTTTAACTTTATGAGTAAAACCTCAAACTGTAATATTTAATTAAATGAAGACATTATGAGCGAAACTCAATCGAAAATCTGGAATCAGAAAAATCAGAAAAAGATATTGGCACCTGTGGGACTCGAACCCAGGACCTCCCTACTTTCCGGGTTGGGCGCTCTTATCCACTGAGCTAAGGTGTCGATATCCAATTCGGTCACTTTTAACTGTACCATACTTCGACTAAGAACCACCCATATTATCTTCATTTTTCTTAACGCATATTTTTATTGGCTGCCATCTTTATGAATGATTGCAAGATTCAACTCGAACTAAATGCAATCTAGATGGTGTCTGGATAAATTATTATCCATTTTATTTAATTCGAGTCCCAGAGGTGCCAATATCTTTTTCTGATTTTTCTGATTCCAGATTTTCGATTGAGTTTCGCTCATAATGTCTTCATTTAATTAAATATCAAAATATCTGTAAAACATCCAGTGCGAACATCATGTTTTATGTGCCGATATCTCAAAAACCTAACGGCTAAAAATTTTTTCACTGGAAACCTTAAAAACTTTACTAATAACTACGCTAAAAGTTTTAAAGATCAGTTGTGTTACTTCTTTTGTTAATAGACCGCAAAGTGTGTATTTTTAATTGACTGGTGATAAGTTGAAAAAGGTGGAAGAAATAACAAAAAAGGGATATCAGAACACTTTTGAGCGAGCACACAATTTTCAATTTGGGAGGCGGGAATGGGTACCGCCGCCCCGGTAACCTTTATTGGATAATCAACACCTCTGCCATAGGTCACCCCAAGTGGCTCGCTACGTTTGGTGATTTAGCCGGGGTCATGGAGTGAGGTTTGTCTAGGTCTTGGAGGCGGATGACCAGGACCCACTGAACCCCACATTCCTACCCATCCCTTAAACCCTTTCCTTTCCAGTACTCTCCTCTCCTCATTTCTCCACACAGCATCCCCAAAACCGTCCACACAGTATCCCCAAAGATGACATAGGCCCCGAGGGAAATTATTTTCCTCAGGGTCTCCTGTGTGGAGCTCATTAAAAAAAAAACTCAGCCATCCTGACAAATCGGCAATTGTCGAGCACTTAATCGAAACCAGCCATTACTTAGGATTTGTTCCTGAAGTCCTGAGAAAACCCAAAACGCATCGAGCATGTCCTATTACAGAGGAAATTGAAATCCACAAAAATCGTATAAAAAAAGGACGGCGGGGTTAATAGTTCTTGTTATCCGGTAATTGATGCCTTTATCAAAACTGAACTCCAAAAATCATTTTAAACTAATCAAGTAAGTACATAAGTACACACTTTACAACAATCTTCGATTTTAAATCTACCCTTATAATGCTGTTCGAAATTTTGGCTTATTGCACTTCCTTCTATATGACATTATAAATCACGGTAGGAAAAAAAAGTTTGCGTTCCTTACAAAAGATGTTTGTGACGCCAAAAGCATTTTATGTTGAAAAAATATTAAATGTACTAATTCTGCTCAGATTAATTTGATTGTGAAAACACCTCAATTCAAAGAATTTTAAATTACTTCAGTTGCAACGACTTTTACATTCCATTTCCGCTTTCGTCGCCTCCGGCAAGAAGGCTCTACTAACTGGTGGAGGCTTTTATTATAACGGAAACTATCGACACGGAGCGTAACTTTAGGTTGCAGGCGACGAGGCGACATCTAGCGACTTTCTCGTTAGGCTGCCTTTCTTTTGTTCGGGAATTTAATCTTCCAGTCACCGCGGAAAATTAACTTTTTAATGTTTTCAAAGAAGAAAATAATAATTTTAAATCGGTTTTGGAAATCAAGCGGTCCGGTCCTGTTTCTTAATGAATATAAACGTCTCTGATGCATTAAACAAAATATTTATTTTGTGCAATTAGTAGTTACTTAGATTACCATAAAAAATATAATGGTTTGGAATGATAATTTGCAAGTGCGCCTCAATTGAATTTGGCAGCCACCTCTGGTCTGGAGCCCCAAAATATCTAAAAAAACCCCCGACTCTGTGCAGAAACGGGCGGTCCGTTTGATAGATTCTCCTAACTAAACAAACGGATTGCAATCTTTAGAGCACAGGCGTCAGGTGGGAATGCTGTCCTTGTTCTACCGGCATTACAATGGATGACGCCAAACACGCGCCCAACATTTGTACACGGTTGACATCAGTCACATGAGAACGGGTCGTTTCTACAACCTTCACTCCTGGACACATTGACTCCAGATGTCTACCCGTCTCTCATACCCCTTTCTTTCCAGAACCTCCTCTCCTTCATTTAGCTTAAAAAAAATCTTCACACAGCAGATAAAGATGATGTAAGCCCTGAGGGATTTTTTAAAAATAATATAATAATAACCCCAAGGGCACTTTAAAATGGCCTTCTGTGTGCAGCTAGTGTAAAAACATCGATAATATTATCATCAAATTTATTGAAACAATTTATTTATGAACAGGTTCGGCTGTTTAATTATTATAAAGCGTGACAGCTGTTTCGCCTTCTGCAGGTATTATCAATGTCAAGCAGTTTGATAATACCAGAATTTTGAAGGCGCACGTAAAGTTCGCATTATAATAATTGCACAACAGAACTTGCTCATAATTTCATAAATTAAATAAAAAAAAAACAAAAAAAAAAATAAACAACGCAAATATTAAGATACGAATTCAACAAGAAACAAGGCAAAGTTACCAATTCAGCACGAAAACATATAAACTATTTCGAACCATTGAGAAGTCAGTTCATGATATAGAGGTTGATTATGTAATTTGTATAATAATTTATTGTACCTGACTCTTTGTGACAATTAAAACATTGGAAACTCAAGTAATTGGTTATTTTCTCACAACATCAAATTTGCCCCATAATATTTCACACATTTTCTCGAGAAATTCACACGTTTGCTTAAAATGAAAATCACTTTACTTTAGTATTAATGTTGAAAGTTTGAACGTAAGATTTAAGGATTATTATTGGAGAAATCCGCTTATCTGGGTTATAATAAAGATACTTCTTGGCTTTAGTACAGACGGCCCACATTTTGCGACGTTGAGCTTTAGGAGCTAAGATCGTTAATCTGTGATAGATGTTTCGGCTTGTGGTTCTTACTTTCCACGGCAAAATGATATCTGTGTTCTTACTATGACAATAAATTGCATTTGTTAGGAAGATGCTGATGGCAAGTAAAGATGGGATGAATTTTATGCAATTTGTTACACTGGAAGGTGAGATGGCTTCTTTGCGTATGGTTTACTATGTTTTTGGACATCTTTGTGGACGCTTTGTGGGTCTTTTAGAGGAGAGGAAAGAGTGAATATGGGACTTGAAGAGACCCATTTTGTCGGAGGGAGGAAACACAGAGGAAACACAGAGAAACAAATTCGTTCCACAGCCGAGCTGTTCAACTCAAGAACGAGTCGTAGAAACTCTCCGTCCGTTCTTATGTGATAAATGTTAAACGTGTACGTATGTTGGGCGCGTTTTTGGCGTGTTTCTCAACTATGCACTGGTACCAAAGGGATCAATGACGCTAATACCTCGGAACCAAGGATTACAATCCATTCGTTAGGGTAGGAGAACCTATCAAATGAACCGCCCGTTGCTGCACAAAGTGGAGGGTTTTTTCAGGTATTTTGGGGCTCCAGATCTGAGGCGACTGCCAAATTCAACCGTGGGGCGCACTTGCAATTTGTACAGGGCTAGCAGTTGTGAACTATCACAGTATCGGCGGGCCCTGAATAGTATGTCCAGTTTCTGAGAGGCTAACTTAACTCTGCCTTCGATGGAGCCCCCGTACCTGAGATGATCACTTAGAGTTTCACCAAGCATATCAATGGAGGGCCTGTTCGGAAGATTGTTTCCGTTGATGTATGTATCCCATATAGTTCATATATATTGGATTCAAAACTAACTTTCACAGCTAATTTTGTAAACTGAAAAACATATAAAGAAGTAAATTTTTGGGAAGACTAAGAAATAGAGTAAACACTGCAGAGCTCATAATTACTACAGTTTCTCTACATTTAGATAAATGCAGCACGATATTGTATTTGGCCAATGAAGAGAATCTAAACAACAAGAAATTATTTAAAATAAAGCTATAAGACGTGTTGATAAAATTAAATTATGTATAATCTAATTTAAAAATTCTTTATGGATGAGATTGTTTTTAATAAAAAAATATACTATGAAACCAGAAATGTAAACATAATTGCCAGTTATGAGAAACGGTCACAGATCTGGAAAGTATAGGGATCAAAGTGTGATGAGATATCTGAAATTCTGGAGAAAGAATATACTGGAGAAAATTGTTATTTCTTTGTACCAACTGTAAAAATGTCCGTTTTAGTTTAAACACGTAAAATGTAAACTAATATACAAAATAAAACAATTTTTTTTTTTTTATTTCTTCAAAATAGGCATATTTACTTTGGGGTGTTATCATTAATTTTATGAAAAACAAATACCTTTGTATAACACCACTATTTTATTAACAATATCAACATGTTTCGAAAACTATGTTTTCTTCGTCAGGATAATAAGTCAATAATAAATAACAAAAGACAAACAAGTATACATTAACATAATAAATTACATTAACATAATAAATTACATTAACATAATAAAATAATGTAATTTTTTACCCATTCTAAAATAATTTTTATATGTTATTTTATATAATTGTTTTTTATTATATATTTTAGGTAATTAATCACCTCTCCTTTCTAATATTTTGTCTATGTTCTAATTAGTCTATACTTGTTTGTCTTTTGTTATTTATTATTGACTTATTATCCTGACGAAGAAAACATAGTTTTCGAAACATGTTGATATTGTTAATAAAATAGTGGTGTTATACAAAGGTATTTGTTTTTCATAAAATAAAAAAAAAAAAAAAACAAAATTTGTTCGGGTTGCTTCGGCTTTTTTCGAAGACCGCGAGTATGCTGCCATGCAGTGTTATTTTAGGGCTTAAACCAAATTGTCCGGTATTGCTCTTGCAATATATTAATGCAAGCAGGCATTTTATTCGGTTATTCAACTGGAATTCGTGTAGGTATAGCAGGCAGTCGACTAGCTCGTAAATCTAGCTGTTAGACCCAACTACATAATCCACTTGATCAGAGGCACTTTGGGCACTATGTGCCTTATCTAATTATTATATACATCTATGATTAGGATAGAGTATTATCACGAGAGAGCCACTCTACAAAATACAAACATCAAATGAATATCATGTTTACAAGAACAATTTTTGGAACCATGGGGTAATGGTTTTCGGTTTTATACAGGTGTTAAAATAAGTGCTTTTATGATTTCGAGGCAATATTACATGTCAAACAATGGATGACGATTCATGCTTATCTAATATCACAAAAAATGTTTGATTTTTACCAATCTTTTGAGTAGTAATTATAAAATGTACCTAATGTCTAAGGAATCAATTTTAATTCATTAATCACCTCTGTGAGGGTTTTTCCTACGAAATAAACTTGGAAGAAACAAGGAAGAAAGATTTTACCAATGAGTATTTGAATCACTCAATCCATTAGCGTTTTTGAAGTGAAAACTTCTTTAGCACCATTGTGATTTGAAACTAGATGAAACGAAAAAGTGACACTAAAAAGAGACGAACACACTATAGAATTAGCCTGCGAGAGAATGAGATAGAATAATCGGTCTCCTTTTTGTGCGGTGCTTTGTAGCCTCCCCACTCTTGTCTACTTTAGTTTTCTGAAGGTTTCAATTCTACCGCGTGTAAACTACACACATTTAAAAAAAAAATTAATGTATTTTTTTAATGTTAATACGTTTCAAGAGTCCCAGCTGCTCCCGTCTGGAGTGTAAGACTATGGCATTCCATATGGGAATGTTGTGAGGCTGAAGGTTGTGGGGAGAGGAAGGAGATGGGGAGGAAGAAGGTGGGGAAGTATCTGGCTATTCAGATCTGTTCACCACGACAAACACGGCTAAAACCAATTCAAGCAACGTTTCAATTCTGAATGGTGGTCTTACACCAGGGTGATACTGAAAGTATATTCCACTCTGGAATGTGCCGCAAGGATACTATATATAATTTAAAATGAATGAAACGTGAAATAACTCAAATTAATAAAATAAAATTTATTTGCGCACGCCGGGATTCGATCTCGCTACCTTCGGATTGTGAGTCAAGAGTCTTACCCTTCGACCCTGGAGGCCAGTCTCTGGACTATTTTTCCGCCATCCCAAATCACAGAACGATCTTTATAAAAGGCTTTCATAGAAAAATATTACATTTTTCCAACTACACTTTTATTTTCGCATAAAAAAAGAACCAATGTAAAATTTATCACACATTTTACGAAGCGCTGATTCAAAAGTTGTAAAATATAAAGTTATCAATTTGTAATCGGTATTTTGTTTACAAAGGGTAAAAGGTGTTTGTAACGCGCTTATAAATAAGCCAACGTAGCACACAATAATATCCCAATGACTTAATAATAAGTGAAAGACTTGTTTTGCCGACTGGAGTTCTGCGACATGACGAAACTTTGACTTCCACTGTGTCCCAGTTCCAGTTAAGGAAACTTCCATTTGCAGAAGTTCGGCAATTTTCATAAAATTCAGTTGTTTGTGAAAACACGCGGAAATTTTTGTCTCCAAAATGCTGCCAGCCATTGGATTAGAAAATGCTAGATGAGATCCCCATCGAACGATTATGAGCCAATTCACAAATTCAATTGATTGCAGAAGACACGTGGGTTGTTCTTCTTTTTAACCTACATAACTTTTACCACTCTGTCACATTTTGTTTTTACTATAAATGAATTTTCTCTGGATCTCGGAGGGAAAATTGTAGCAAGGGGGGAAGGAGGCCTAAAATGCCTATCGGGGGTGACAAACACGAGCTGCGTGTATACCTATTTCGAATGACAACCCATGTGACAGAATTAACGTACGACATAAAAGTTGTAGGAGACAGGTTTTTGAGATGTTTTTAAATATTATATTTAGCATCATTAAAAATAATAATCGCCTTTACTTGATAAGTTATACTCTTTGGAGTTTAAAAATAGTTTTATATTTTATGTCTTCCTATCATTTTTTTGTAACTTTAACTGATTTGTATGAAATACACTTCTATCACGAGGAGTTACAACTCTGTAACGTAATTTGTACTGCAAAAATATAAACAAATATTTTTTTAAAACGCACACAGTCGTTACGTCTTTAGTATAGTAGATTTTAAAGAAATTATGAAATAATAATATTGGTAATTCTGTTGAATTTTTCTCCACTAACTGGTAGAGACAACTATATTTTTAATTATGTAGGTTAAAAAGATGATCCACATAACTAAGGTTTGGCCGTTTCATAGAAATGCAAATATAACTCCTTTATCAAATTACCATTCAGAGCCATTTTGTTTGCTGGACATTTGAAAGATCTTCGTTAAACGCCGAATCTAGGTGCGTTTCAGCTTTGTTATTATAATTGTAAGCTAACAAGCTACACAACAAAACCATTAGGTGTCTATTGATTATCATATTATTTATGATAGCATGGAATTTGATATTGATAGACATTTACATGACAACAACAAAGGGATTGTTAATAATTCGTGTAATTTATTCCCCAAATATCAAAGTATTCTACAAACCCGAAATTTAGTTTTGCCTAGTTACAAAATAAGTAGAAATTGACATGTAAAACGTGACATAGCAACAAATACGAGAAATTCCAACAACTGTGTCCTTTTTGCTGATCACAATTTGTTCAGAAGTTGAAACGGTCTTAGGATGGGATGTTTCAAAAAATTTGGTGGATTCATCAAATATTTGAAGTTGATTTTCACGTTCTGTGTAGGTTCTATTCAAGTTCTGTTATTATATCGTTATAGGACAGCTGCTTCACAAAACTGAAATAATCACAGAACTTGAATAGAACTTACACAGAACGTGAAAATTAACATCAAATATTTGATGAATCCATCAAATTTTTTGAAACAATCCGTCCTTAGAATTGGCATTTAACGGGGATCTTTTAACTGTAAAAAAAATGACGCTGAATATCTATGTGATGATAATATTATATTTGAATTTCTGTGAAACAACTCAAACTTACGATTGTCGTTTAAATGGAGTAAATACGATCACATTCTTAAGAATCCGGAGCTTCACATATGACTTCTGTCATAATGTTGAGTTGAACACTGCCCTTTCACGGACCTTAGCATTACTTGCATATTTCATATATTAAACATGTAATTCGACTTCAGAAAAGAAAATTCCTGTAAAAACCATTTTTTTGAAATTTTTAACTAATAAATAAAATAGATAAAACTTTTCATATAAATGTAAAAACTTTTCCAATATTAGAATTCAACGAAATCGTGTTGTCCCTTTCTCGCTTATAAGATTACATAGGTATAAGCTAGACAAAATGCTGTTTATCAATTAAATTTGGCAAGGACATAACTAAAGATTGTGTAGATATTCGCCAATACACACAATCCTGTGTTTGTGTTGTTTAATTCGAACAATTGTGCTATCCATACTTTGCTAAATATTAATGCTATAAAAAAATTATAATTTTATGATTATCGTGAACATGACACAAAACTTTTGAACAAGAAATGTTTGTATCTAGTTTAGGAGGTACATTAAATATTTAATATAAAAATACTCGTAAAACTTTGTTTTTCATCTTATCATTTGAACTTTTGAAATACACGAAACTAACAATATGGTTGACTTTATCTTTTATCTTTGAACGGCATGAGGTTATATCAAAAATCCATATTTATCATGAAAGATTAAATACGGACAGCGAAGCTCTTGAATTTCTTGACAGAAGAAGCTGCTCAAAATTTTACGCCAGAGCTCACCGCATTTACTGATTAATACAAATCATTTTTTATACCTAATGGTTAAAGATTGGTTCTCTTGTTTAATTTGTTCAGACGGAGTCAGCAAATAATTAAATATTTATTACTGCTTAATTCGTAATATTTCATTAAAATAAATATGAAACATATTTCCACTTTACGACCGTAACCGGTTTTACCCTGTTAAGGCTACCTCCAGACTGGCCTTATAATAATAACTAATGAATTCCACCAATATTATTTTAGTCACCTTAAACCAAGTTATCTGTTTTCTTAAAATGTATTTTTCAAACCTGTTTGTATATGTAATTGTATTTTTTATATTTTTCTTCTAGATGTATGAAAATATTTGCTTACATCTAAATAAAGATTAAAAAATAAAGAAACAAAACTCCCAGCTTCAGTTATGCAGTAGGCTACAAATGATTGATCATGATATTATATAACTATCATTAACTAACTCGATTAATTTATTAAATCGACACAGAGTTATTAAACAGACAGGCTAATAAAGAAAACATTCAAAATAAATGCATAATATAAAGCCGATATTGTTGGTAAGTGGTATTAACAATAATGACTTTGGTGGTAAAAGCATTTCCGGACTTGTTTTTATGATTGAACAAATAAATTTCTAGGCATTCTTAACATTTTTCAGAAGTCACGAACACCATTATATATTTGTTTAAGAAAACACCGTGTTACACAGTCTTGATCAATGAATATTTAAAACAAGTGCCTTTTTGAATATATTAAAAGAGTGTATTTTTTTTTTTTTTATGTTAACTCCACACAGGAGGCACTGAGGGAAATAATTTCCCTCAGGGCCTATGTCATCTTTGAAGATGCTGTGTGGAGGGTGCTGTTGAGGAGAGGAAGGAGTGAACATGGGTCTTGAAGAGACCCATATTGTAGGAGGGAGGAAACACAGAAGCCGGCAAATCGTTCCACAGCCGGGCTGTTGAACTCAAGAACGAGTCGTAGAAACGACCCGTTCTCATGTGACTAATGTCAACCGTGTACAAATGTTGAGCGCGTGTTTGGCGTGTTTCCCGACTATGCACCGGTGCCGAGGGGATTAGTGACGCTAGTTCCTCGGAGCATCTTCCATTGTAATACCGGTAGAACAAGGACAGCATTCCCACCTGACGCCTGTGCTCTAAAGATTGCAGTCCATTTGTTAAGTTAGGAGAATCTACCAAACGGACCGCCCGTTTCTGCACAGAGTCGAGGGTTTTTTTCAGGTATTTTGGGACTCCAGACCAGAGGTGGCTGCCAAATTCAACCGTGGGGCGCACTTGCGATTTGTACAGGGTTAGCAGTTGTGTACTATTAAAGTATCTGCGGGCCCTGTACAGTACGCTCAGTTTCTGAGAGGCTAACTTAACTCTGGCCTCGATGGAGCCCCCGTACCTGAGCTGGTCACTTAGAGTTACACCAAGCATATCAATGGAAGGCCTGTTCGGGAGATTGCTTCCGTTGAAGGAGACTAGATTATGTATGGGAGGGACAGAAAAAAACTGATGAGGTCTTTGACGGAAATGTGAATCTACGAAATGTAAACAAAGAGGACCGAATGCAGTAATTGCTAATAAAAAAAATATTGTTCAAAATCAAGGTTCACGATCAACATAGGAGTTTAGATGATATTCCTGGTGTATGGCAGTTAGGAACTGACAGAGAGAGGACGATGATATATTATCGAATGTAGTAGAAATGATATGCCCAGGTTTATATCAAGGGGTTTTCATAAAATATTCGAAAAGAATGCTAGGTAGATGTAAGCTTAACGACAAGGTTTAGAAGGGTCGCTTAGATATTTTGGACGTGCAAAGGGGATGGGCAGAGGAAATAGTGCCAGGATAACACGAAAAGTTGGGATCACCGCACTAAGTCATGGAACAATCATGTAAATAAAATAATTGAGTCAGGTCATGCCCAGAGTAGGTTTAACAGAAGAGTTTGTATGAGACGATGTATAAATTTTAATAAACTGATGCATATTATACACCGAGACAGATTTGAATGACTCCTTTCTGAATCCTTTCTGCAAACCTCTACAAGAATTGATTTATTTAGTATTTGATTATTGTTTTGACTAGTGAACAGAGTTGTGTGATGTTAAATACTATCTTATTATCCCTGTGTTTAGTTAGACAGACAGTTTGATTTAAAGTAATTTTTGGTAGAGCACAGGACAATCTTTCATTTTCCATATCTAAGTAAATCATAAACCAGAACTGGTAAAGTTCAAAGAAAATGAGTTATGAAAATCCGAGTTCTTTATTTTTGCGTTTTTCCTGACAAGTAGTTTAAAATTGAGTTTTTCTTCACGGAAACAATAGAGGTTCAGCATAACTTATCATTACCGCGCGTCAATTTTCTTACGAATAATTTTATTTTTGTGTCTCCCTTTTTATGTCCGCGTTGAGTACCGGTCGTAATTTCGTATTTGAACCCTGATTATTTGCGGCTACTTTTGTTCAAGGTCACCTTGATTCTTTGACTTAAATACAGTACAGTGTTGGACAGTAAATTGTTTTAGCGCAATATGCATAAGCGTTGTTTCTAAATGAGAAATAATGATAATTAGTTCACTTACCCTCCATTTTTTAATCTCCGTCAGCCTGTTAGCCAATACACATCCTGCCGATCCTGCTCCAATGATGATGAAGTCATACTCTTCATTTTTAGTCTGGCGGGTTCTTCTCTGATGTCCTCTGAAATGTGCATCCCGCGGTCTAGTATTCTCGAAGTCATCCTTTGGGTTGAGGTCAAAACCAAACCTCCTGGCAAAGTCTGCAATATTTTCATCACTCCCTTGAACGACTGATTGTTTGGTCTGCTCAAAGTCTTGAAAATCTGGCTTGGTAAATCCAGAATCATAACTTATGTTTTTATGATCAGCGAAAGTAACACCGTTATCTTGGGAATAGATTTCTGATAATGGGGAAGGTGAAGGAGATTTGATATAAGGATCTGTTTGATGATTAAAATCATCGTAATAGGTTGTTGTGTATTTGTACTCTGGAGAAATTGAAGGATTGATTGGTTGTGATTGAGGTCCATTATAAGAATATGCAGGAGGTAGCGGATAGTACTGAGGAGGAGGTGAAGGTCCTGCGTCATTGTAATAGGGAGAAGAAGAGTAGTATTCAGTTGGATTCGGAGAAGAACGAATAGAATCTAATGAAGGTTCGTTGAAAGAGTAAGGAGAAGTACCGAAATCATTGCTGGAGGGGTAGGCACTTCCAAAAGGATGACCATGGTCGTTTTGATGAAAGTTTCTATGACCAGGATACGACTTGTTGTCTCCGTCTTTTGACTGTCCAAAGAGTCTAGTGATAAGAGCAACAAAGATATAGGATGCCGGACTACAGGCTGTAGAGGTACTATGAATCGTGCAAAGAGCCGATAGATCCGGTGGCATCCACGACGTCATGATTGAAAATATATTTTTAGTATTTTTAACACTTTTTAATTTGATCACTTAAAATATTTAATAAATGTTTTGTTATAAGATGGACATCTTCAAATTTAAATCGTTTTAGGGTTCGTTGCACTTTGTTTTCTAACCTGTAAAGAGTGATTTATTTTTTAAAAGTTAGTTTATATCAGAAAAAAATCACTGAATTTAAAGTGTGTTTTCTAGAACGGCGTAACATAATTACAAGCATGATTTTCAGTTTTAATTTATTTTAATCTGGGATGAAAATACTATAATATTATTCTTTACATTTACGCGTAAAAACACTGAGCTTTCTTAATCCAACACGACCGAAGTTTTTAAGATTAAATAAATACATTTTGACAATTAATTTTATATCGCTGATTTGACTGTACTCAATAAAAATTAATAAACATTTTTAAAAATTTCTAGATTAAAATTACTTACGCAAAAAAGTGCAAAATTCACAAAAAAATATTCAAAAAATAAAAAGGAAAATTTTTTTTTTCAAAAATGTTCACGACTTGAGCGATAAAATTAATTATTGGAGTATAATATGTGTAAGTGCTTATTAAACATAAAATTATTTATTACACTATGAAATCACAAGTGCGGTACCGACACAACAACGCCAAGAGAAAGACTGCGGGTCTATGAGATGCAAGGCCTCAGTTATAAAATGATTATTATCGGCAAATCAATGAGCTGATCGTTCTACGGTGGTTATGGGTATCGCTACATAGGAAGTATTGTGACGTTAAATGGTATAACGTAGATGCAGTGGTTGAAGTGGCTTTAGGTAATTTTACGACATTCGCAAAGTTATAGAGAAAAAAAAATTGTTGAAGAAGAAGACAACAACATAAATCTAAACGAAAATATGAAAAATAACTAGTTACTGTAAAATAAAAAATGTTACGATCGCAACTGGTATACTAACCCAGGATCTTTCGTCTTAACGCCTTAACTCACTCAGCCATCGGATCTCTTTTTGTAATTTTTGAGGATCTCATTATAATTAACAATATTATCTTCGACTAATTTTGCCCATATTTTTGTCTTTATTTTGCCCATCGGATCTCTTTTTTAAGTATTTTTTGTGGATCTCATTATAATTAACAATATTATCTTCGACTAATTTTGCCCATATTTTTGTCTATATTTTGCCCTTCGAATCTCTTTTTTAAAGTCATTTTTGTGGATCTCATTATAATTAACAATATTATCTTCGACTAATTTTGCCCATATTTTTGTCTATATTTTGCCCATCGGATCTCTTTTTTAAGTCATTTTTGTGGATCTCATTATAATTAACAATATTATCTTCGACTAATTTTGCCCATATTTTTGTCTATATTTTGCCCATCGGATCTCTTTTTTAAGCAATTTTTGTGGATCTCATTATAATAAACAATATTACCTTCGACTAATTTTGCCCATATTTTTGTCTATATTTTGCCCATCGGATCTCTTTTTTAAGTCATTTTTGTGGATCCCATTATAATTAACAATATTATCTTCGACTATTTTTGCCCATATTTTTGGCTGGTTAACTTTTTAAATGATCAGTAAGTTCTAAATAATTGGTTTATAACCTAGATAGCATCACGGATAAACGTACCCAATTTAATATATGGGGCACCTATTGACCCTTTCTTAAAGTATAAATGGAAATTTAGTTTTTATTTATAAATCTTGTTATAATTACTTTTAAAGGTTGTACCCATCAAAGTAATATATCATTGAAAAATAAGATATATAGACTATACAGACAACTAATATTATCGACATGTTTCAAAAACAAAGTTTTCTTTGTCAGGATAAGATATTAATTTAAAAATAACAAAAAACAAAAAAGTATAGACACACAAGAACATAGACAAAATATTAAAGGGAGAGGTGATTAACTACCTAAAAATATCATAAAAACATTGACGCTTTGCTGCAACTTGTTAATTTATAATCTTGAAGAAAGTTTATTTTCATTTTATTTATGTCTATTTAGAATTATTTTGGATGCTTAAGTTTATGTACAGTTTTATATAAAATCATTGTGAATGTAATGTAAACCAGTTAAGTTCCATTTAGAACATTTTTTCTTATGGTTACAGATTACGACCGTTTGTAAAGAACAGTAGTGTCACATTGATGATTTTAGCTTTATTTAGCTTGATAGCTATAGTTTTGGCTTTGATGCTTGATTTGTACGAATTTGACAGTCACCTTCCAGGGAATTAAAATACATAGCCCCAGCACACTGTTTCCTCGTTAAATTTTCAACTGCTTTGTTGGATCAAAATGGTATTACTTAAAACAACTGACTTCGAAATTGACCTAATAAAAGTTGCAAACGTGTTTTCATTGGTGTTGTATCATTAGCGACTAGTTATTTCGTTAAAGTGAAAGTTGACAACATAATCTAAGTACAAAGCGGAATGCAAATTTTAGCTATACATTCCGTACGTGAACTCGAATGCATTACGAGAATCAAAACAAACCAAACAAGAAAAATGGTCAGTTCATGAAATTTTATGTACGATTGTCTTGCACGTCGATTTGCAAGTTATTATAAATGATAACATTCAAATTCTTCAATAGACATCGATAAAATATATAATAATGCGTAGTTTTAAGGTGTCTCAACAAATGTCAGCTAAAAAGAACAAGGGTAATGATACTTACACAACTCTTAGTATTTTGAATGTATAGGTAACTGCACCAAACTGCAGCATAAAAAGTAATTTCAATCATTAACTAAGGAGTTTTTCACCAAACTGCAAAATAATTAGACCAAACGAGGCTATATTTTTAAATCAATATTTTTTTATTATTGTAAGCAATGTGAAAAAAGTTAGACTATGGCAAAAAAAAATGAATAACAAAAATTGTTCCCCAGCAGCGTGTTTCGAGATCCAATTATAGGCCTGATTTTAGCCTATATTTCAAATCAAAACTCTGTTTCACCACGCCATAAAAATCAAATGGGATGGCGATATACAATTTTAGGAAAGTGTAAGAGAGACAGACCGTTTGATAAATGATCTTGAACCGAAAGTCATTGACTAAGTCAGTGGCACATTTATTACCAATACCAATACCAAACTGGCGAAGACAGAATATAATATTTTGTGTTATAAAGAAGCTATTTCACAATTTATTCATTTAAAATAATAAATAGTATATTTGCTTCACGTTCCAGAGTGGAAGATACTTTCAGTATCGCCCTGGTGTAAGACCACCATTCAGAATTGAAACGTTGCTTGAAATGGCTTTAGCCGTGTTTGGTGACCAGATCTGAATAGCCAGGTACTTCCCCACTTTCCTCTTCTCCATCTCCTTCCCCTCCCCACTACCTTCAGCCTCACAACACCCCAATGGGGAATGTCATAGTCTCACTGACTCCAGACGGGAGCAGTTGGGACTCTTGTGCGGTATTCATATAAAAAAAGTACCAATGAGAAAAACAAAATTTTCTTAGTTGTCAGATGAAAACATTTTAAGCACTGATCATTAAGACAACAAAGGGGAAAGTTTTTCGATAGATGCCAACATTCCGGTATGTACTATTTTTCTGTAACAACACTTTGTTTATGTGGGAACTCGAATACATGGCCGAATGCATGATTAGATCGTGGTGGCGTGTTAAATGATTGGTAATAAAACATCGCGCCGTTTTCCTCTATTGTAGTCCTAATAAATTAGTATTGCACGCAATTGCTTTTTTCGAGTTGACAAAAATGATTATCAAATTTTATGAAATTTTATTGGGGTGTAAAGAAATAGTTTTTGGTTATTTGTAAGCATTGTTGCTGCTACTACAGTAGGTAACTACTTTTTTCATACTTCCGCTACTTTCTTTTGCAACTTATTTAAACCACCGTCATAATTTTGAAATGTTTTTAATGTGCATATTTTTTTAATTAATTGAATTATTGCGTTACCTCTCATTTAATAAAATAATCTGCCATGAACCAATTCATATTAATATAACAACGTTTGTGTACAAATAGTTAATATTACATTGATTCACATTTTTTTTATATTAGCTCCACGCAGGAGACTTTGAGACCATTTCCCTCGGGGCCTATGTTATCTTTGGAGGTGTGGAGTGTTTTTTTAGGAAAACGGAGGAGAGGAAGTTCTGGGATGGAAAAAAAGGTATGAGGGCTGGATAGGAATCTGGAGGTCAGTGTGTACAGGAGTTACCGAAGTGCGAATCCTCCCACTGCGGTGCAAAGCGATGGGTCGAGAGGTTCTAGCTTGAAAGGTCAAAAGGCTTATCTGCCATCAAGACATTGGAACTCCTCACCCATGAACCCAAGCATCCCTGCTAAGTCACCAACGTAATGAACTACTTAGGATGACCCATGGCAAAGGTGTTGGTTATCCAATAAATGTTACCCATGCCGGCATCCCAAATATTACCCCCATGATTAAATTAAGGTTTGTAAATTTTTATTTATATGATTGCTGACGGATTGGTAGTTGCAGTTTTTTTTAATAGTAACTGCACACAGGCGGCCCTGGGGCAAACAATTTCTCTCAAGACCTATGGCGCCTCTGGCAATTATGTAGGGAGGGTTTTTTTGAGGATAGAAAGGAGTGAATTTTTGTTTTAAAGAGTACCACGTTGTAAGAGGGACGAGGCATAGAGGCAGGCAAATCAAATTCGGATTTATAACTAGGCTTACTAGAAATTTCAACAATGTTAAACGTATTTAAATATTTATATTTGGCATCTCTTAGAAGTCAATTTGAGTGCATTTCTCTTGTTTAACACACATTATAATATTTATGTCAAAGCTATTGAAAGAACACAAAATAATATTTTACGTTTTATAAATTTTAAAAGTGTTATTCAAGCTTGCATTGCTAAGCTTTGGATAGAAATAATTACACCAAGTTAGTGGGCATCTTCAATTTATTGTGAATACAAAATGTTTCTACTGAGGCAGTCCTGTTGAACATAAGAACGAGTCATAGAAACGACCAGTCGTCATGTAAAAAAACGTCAATTCTGTAATGAAAAATTATTGCCCTGACATGGGCACGATTACGCAGAAACCGAATAGACCACAATCACTAAAAATGCCAAACCAATGTGATTTTTTGTTACATAACAGTATTTGTTCTAGATGCATTGGTGCCGACTGTATACTTGTTGTCGAGGAGTTAACATTTTTTGAAAAATATTAAAATAAGAATAGGAACATCTTTACTGTATTGCTACAGTGCCGATTTGATTTCAATTCTTGCAACTTTACGGATGCTTGCTGTAGGCTACAGAACTGCATGGCATGGATTACTACATCGTAAAAAAACTCCTCGGGAGGGGGGCAAAAATGGTTGCATTCGAGATTGTCTAGGAACTTGGTTCTCAATTACGGAATCGCAGCCTATGCTTTGTATCCTCTTGTTTAACAACAATGACTTGTGAAACAATTACCTCTGACTATTCAAAGTACATCAATTCCAAGGCGACCCAACGTATTGTTGTTGAATTTAGCATTTTTATTAGCATTAAGTGCGAGTGGTAGTCTAGCCATTTTTTTGTTCGTGTTTAATGTGTCTTCTGCTTTTGACACTGTTTCTACTTGATTTAGCATGCGCTCTGTCTGATATCGTATTTTTTCATCCCTATTTATTTATTTATCTTTTAACTTTCACACCTGTTAAACTACTTATGTAGTATGTCAGCAGGTACATAACGACAACATTTTACGCTATAACAGGTACATTTTCAAACGGTTTGTATGGCATGTACGGTTCCATGCCAACTGAGAATAAAATCAAATCAACACCTCCTTGAAAAGTCATTAAAAGGTATGAAAAAAATAATTTTAAATTAGCCGATAACCCTTACCTAACGTTACCTATTTAATCATTTTATCACGCTAAATGACTAAATATAAATATTTTATATAAATATAAATATTTTATCACTCTAAATGACTTATCTGATATGGTTCTGAGTTAGTTTCATTCCGAGTTGTCCGGTCACCGGCATGTACAATGATGATGATAAATTAACTACTATTAGATCAATTGATTAAATTACGGAGTAGTATAAACATAAATATGTAAACAGCAGTAGAAGCCTTATAAAAAAAGTACAAATGAATAGTCACATCAAAAGTTTTATATATGGGTAAGTAGGTACATGAGGTATTACAAAATTATAATGATTTTTCATTTTCTCAGAATGTGAATTCCAATTGAGAATGCAAGGGCTTTAAGAAGGCATCGATACAAATAATTTAATAAAAATAATTGGAAATTTTGTAGAGCGCTGTTTTTGTGAAAAATCGCCTCAAGGGCGCTTGTATCTATGTCTAATAGCCATTTCCTAAGATAATATTTAACTAGCAGCATAAATGGCATTATTTTTATTTGTTATGAAATATTATATTTCGATACAATTTATTTTTGTGTTTTTCACCGTATTTATTGGTACTTTTTGGAACCACCAACCCTTCATTTTGAGTGAATCTTATATTATATATACAATCCTCTTTTGAATTTTATTATGGTAATGAAACACAGTTCTGTGTTTGAATTTAAGGTCCGGTTAACCAAACTTTTTAATCTTAGTAAACAAACTCTTTTTTTTATACCGGATGTAGCTACAATCGTATCTTTGTCAGGGCGGCACAAACTGTGCTATTGTATTGCCCTGAAGAAGCTTTTTGTATTATTTTTAAAAATAAATTTAAGTTAGTTTTAAAAAAAAATTTAATCGTTCATTTTCGAATTTGAGTTGATGGACTCTTTAGTTGATTTATTATTTAACATTTTAATAAATAAAAAAAACATTATTTACTTTCCAATCGGCCATTAGACGTTTCTGTAATAGATTTGACTCAATTGAAATCATTTTACTGTCAGCCGATATAAAACTGTTACTTATTTAAATGACACGCTGAAAATTTTAATTTATACGCGTGTTTTTATTGCGAGAGATTTCGAATTAGAAATTAGCCAAGTTGCATTCTGTGGTTCACCAAAATTGCGCGTTTTATAAGGCGATCAAATCATTTTATTTTTTAATAAGTTCCCGTTTGGCAATTTAAAATATTTGTACTATTTAGCTTTGTTACTATGTAGGTATTATTTTTCATAAATAATTTAGAAAAAAAAGAAAATTAAAATACTGACTAAAAACTTTTTAAGTTCTTTAGCAGCATTGTGATTTGAAACTCGATGAAACGGAAACGAGTGACATTAAAAAGAGACAAAGACATACATTTATAGGATGAGAGAGAATGAGATGGAATGAAACCTTACCTACTTTCGTACAGTACCTACGAAGCGTCGTGCTCTGTCAAGCTGTCTTGAAGAGGAATATAAACGCTAGAAATATTTCGATTCTCAAGCCTTCAAAATTTAAAATCTTGCGTCTCATTTGCACGAGGCATGTAAGCGAAAAAATGGTTTTGATTTATTTTGAGCATAATTTTAAAAGAATGAAAAAAGTTAGGATATACAAAACCTCACAAATAGTCTAAGCCATGAAGGAGTATTTTTTTAAAAATGGTTTCTTATAATACTTCATAGTTAAGTCATGCAAAAACTTTTTTTTATGTGGTTTACACTTATATTTTTTGTTATGAAAATAATAATTTTATTGTAATTCCAATACGAAGAAAAGCTAGTACAAGCTTCAATTTATCCATAGCATATTTTTGATGTTCATAATGTAAACCGATTCGTCTTAAATATTAATATAAATAGTATCTAAATAGGATTTCACGTGTATCTTCTATAAATATATTATATAAATATCTTATATAAATACAGATAAAACAACGTAATACATCAGCCGGAAGACAAAACATAATCGTTGTAAAAAACAACGAAAGTTTGACATGTGGAAGTACTCTCCTGTGATTTTTTTAACATTTTGGTTAAAAAATCACTGGAGAGAAAACAAACTATTGATTTCACTTTTTAATATTTCTATTTTTGAAGCTGACAATTCGTGGTGGAATTCAACTATAATTTATTATAATAAAACAAATATGAAACTTTAATTGGGTCCTAAAGGGATTATTTATAATCATATATTAATAATCGTATTAATAATTATTAATAATCTTGGGATTATTAATAAAGGTCATTAATTAGATAGACTAGAATATTTAGAAATTTCCAGCTTAAATAAAAAAATAGACCATAATTTTGTAATGAATAAGTAATTAAAATCATTAGCTAAGTCTCCACTTTGTATCAATTGTCATTTTCACAATAATTTCGAAATTAAAAAATGTATTTAATTAATATAATGACCATTCCTACTCCAATGTAAAGTCAAAAAGTAATATAAAAAAATCCCATAAATCACAACTATAATTACGATTTGGCAATAAAATTATGTCTTTTATAAACCATATTACTTGTAAGGTTTTTCCCTGAACAATATTGATGTGAGCTAGAAACCCACGGTAATTAGCTTACTGAAATTACCAAAATATTTAAAAATTCCACAGTATAAAACGACTTAGTAACAAATGTAATTAATATAATTGATTAAAATCTTTAAGACCACCCCGCTTCCCCTCCTTCATATACTCATATATGTTATGTATATAAACCGTAGACTAAGAATAATTTTTACCAGTCTGAAGACGGCTCTAGCGAGCTGAAACCGGTTACGGTCAATAAAATAATGGAAAAATATTTAACATTTCTTTTATTATAATATATTATTGATTTCACTCTTTCCCCAACCGAGGTATTGTGTACAACGGTCCAAGTGAGGGCATTGGCCACTTTGATCATGAGCTCACTTTTCAAGGCTCCTATTGGTTGAGATTGTGATACTTCTTGTTTAGATATCAAAACTAATTTATAAATGAAAACTTCTCCAATACTCGATGTAACGAAACGTGATTAGAAACTCGATGTAACGAAAAAGCGACAATAAAAAGAGACAATCACATACATCTACAGGATTGAGATAGAATAATCAGTCTCCTCTTTGTGCGGTGCTTCGTAGCCTCCGCACTCTTGTCTACTTAAGTATTCTGAAAATTTCACTTCTACCGCTGAAAGTGAACTGCACACTTGTATTTTTTTCTACTTTTTGACTTAGTTGCAGAAATAAAAATTTATAACTTTGTCCTATTTTCTACTTGACCGACGAAACTTTTCTTTTTAAGATGACCTCGACTTCTAAATCCGTGAGATTTCTGTTCGTAAATTGGGAAATTTTTAAAATTCAACAATCAAACAGTGGATTGCCAAATTTGCACCGAAATGTCAGAGAACCTTGGAGTAGCAATAAATTATTTTGCCAAACCATCAATTTTTTTGTAATTCTTAGGTTCAAGAAGAGATATTATAGCAAATGAAAACAAATAACTTTGTGTACACCACTATTTAATTAACAATATCGATATGTTTCGAAGTAAGTTAACTTATTATCCTGACGAAGAAAAAATAGTTTTCGAAACATGTCGATATTGTTAATTAAATAGTGGTGAACACAAAGTTATTTGTTTTCATTTATTAATAACGACGCCACAAAATAAATTTGCAAAGATTGAAGAAGATATTATAGCGTCTGTAGTGTTTAAAATCAGAGAAACCATATCTACACCTGGATGAATGTCATCCGAAAGCGGGTTAAGGAAGGGGCAGAAAGAGGTTATTTATAATTTGATATTTATTTATTTTATCTGGTTCTCCATAAAATAGTTATACACCCGAGTATTATGGAGAAGATAGCAAAATTTAAAGAAAAAAGTGTATGTGGGCAGTTTCACTATCTTGTGACGTATGTCAGAAGATAGTTACTGAATTAAAGAGTGGGTGACTGAGCTGGTGAATTAAAGTATTGTAGGTGATATTAAAGATGTCGATGCTCAATTCAGATTCATTTAGCAGTTGAATTATTTTTTAATTGCTCTGTTTAACGGCGCATTTTGACAAGAAGATTTTTTTTTAATGGCTTTGTTTAATGGCCCATTTTGATAGGAAAAAGTTCTCGCTTTCGGAGCATAATAAAGTGCGTGGGATCTCCCACGAGTGTACGCGTTAGGTACATATAAGTTCGTCTTCTTCAACATGGGCGGAACCAGTATAATGCCGGAGATTAGCTTAAAAAAGTGCTTACCCAAAAATATTTTTCGGCGGGCTTCTAATGTATTAAGATCGAGCATTCCTGATAAGAACAGCGATGAATACAGGAATGGGTAGTATGTATATTCCCTCATATACAGGTAACGCAAAAACCTTTTTTGAAGTCTTTCTATTTCTAGGATATGGTTTTGTTCAGAGTGGGGCCCAAACAATGGAGCTATATTCCAAGATGCTGCGGGCAAGTGGTTCATTAGTTCTCCGTATTGCAATTCCATTAGTAAATGATCTCGCATTAGAAGAACAAATCTAAGCATTCTGTCTACTACATTTGATATACTAGGCCATGAAGGGGCCTGCTTTAAATAAAATAGTTTCGCTTTAGTCTACAGTTTCTCGTTAGTGTACCTGAACCTGCAGGTTTCTCTAAGAAAAAGTTACACCATTGCAACACCCGTAAAACAGACTTGGAATGCTTATGATTCGTAGATTGCCAATATGATTTTAATAAAATTTTGTGAAGAAGACCGCTATTTATTAAAATTTTTCGTAAATATGCTGAAGATGACCGTGGTATTATTTATTTATTTTTGTACCATCTCTACATATTACAAATTAAAGTCCTCCGCCGCGTCTGTCTGTCTGTTCGCAATAAACTCAAAAACTACTGAACGGATTTTTATGCAGTTTTCAACAATAGATAGAGTGACTCACGAGGAAGGTTTGAGCATATATTTTGTCAATGTTTTGTGTAAATTGGTTGAAATATAAAGGAGAATGTCTGCAGGACGAGGAGGGCTGGCAAGCGGGCGGTGTGAATTTGATTTGTCTCCAAATCTACAGTATTACGCCGAGGTTGATAAAATTTTTCGCACGTGACCTTCAAAATAAAAAGAAGGTCACTGTCTACATTTGATTTCGAAAACTCTCTGTGAAGCCCGGGCATCGCCGAGGACTTTAACTAGTATCTTATATTTTAAAGTATTATTTGATAATATGTGCTTCACTGAGTGCCTTACCCGTGCTGTAGCTCCCATTTTACAATAGTAAATTCAATAACTTACGTAATAATATTTATAAAATACAAAAAAAAAAAATCGGAAAATACGATTGAATCTAATTTATTTTATAATGGTAATGGGTATTATTTATGCATGTTTTATTTTCTTTAATTATAAATTTTTTGTAGTATTGCCTTTTTGTTCTTCAACATAACTTTTAATTTTTTATCTGAAAAATTTTTTCCCCTCATTTTTTGTATCAAGCGAAAGATTGTTGAATGCTTTAATTGCTTGGCATTTTTAGTGTCTTTGTCCAAAGCTTGTGTTAAGCTGCGGAGTTTTTTTAATGCTTGTCCAACTGGTCTATTGATATTTGTTTTTCTGTTTATGTAATGTTTCTTTCTATGTAATACTTTAAAGAGATATTTGTCTTTATTTTCAGTTCCAGACCGTATCTCAGTACTGTGTTGTTTTGATTAAAGGACTTTGGTTCTTTGAAATCACAATGTTTATTGTTATAACGTTTAATCAATGTTTATTGTAATTACGCACAAAACAAACATCTTTTAAGAGGACACACGTTCTTGTAACTCGCTAGCTAGGTTTTGTGTAGCGAGAAGGAATGATCGACTGTGTTCGGCACACGTCATAATCGACACCGTGTGACCCGAGCACAGCAAAAGCCACAAAACAAAAGTAGAACTGATCATAACTAATCTTTTGTTATATTTCCGTTCAAAAATGTAATTAAAGAGTATTTTTATGTGTAATTGGCGTATAATATGTTAAATTGAAACAGGTCTTTATTAATCATTCTTTGTTTATCAAGAATTTACATTTAAGATGGTTTTCTGTACGATTTCCAAGTAACCAATAAGTGAGTTTGTTGCTACTCTTTGTACTTACCAGCATAATTACAAAGAAGACATGTTATGCCATGATTCCGTGAGTATGATTAATAAATTACCGCTTACAAACATACTTAAACACAATCAGTTTCCATGCTCCATTTCATCTAGTTACATCTCGCCGACTTTAGATGCAATTCTTGTTCAAAGAGATTGCGTCATAAGGGAATGAAAAATTGCTTCCTTTAAAACGTAAATATACATGCAGATATGCAATAATCCTTCATTGCATCAGTTTTTTATCATGTTATCCTTGGGTCTATACGCGCTACACTTTCGAGACTTGCCTTACGCCGAAATAAGCCAAGCTCAAAAACGTTTTGCTGCCTACGTGAAGTGTGACAGTGCGGTTTTTGTTGTATATATTTTTTTTATTATTAAACCCCCAGAGGACCTTTATATAAATATAGGTAACGATACAATTTGAGAGGCAGGCGTGGGTACCGCAGCCCAGGAATCACTTTTTGGGATTAGTAGTAACTAGCGAACACTGAGGTGACCAATGGCAGAGATGTTGGTTATCCAATAAATGGTTCCCGGACCCCTCAAATATATTTAGAGTAACAGGTGATGCAAAAGAGACATAAGTCAAATGCCCACAGCGTTTGGTCCTGCCTTCTCGCTCTCTTTTTTGTCGTCCTTTTCATGTTGTTGTCCACCACTGCAATGGTCTTATTCAGAAAAATACATATTTTCAATCATCTGGTGATTTCATCACCTTCGAAAAAGGTCTAGACTCAAGCGTGCATTCACGACTGCAGTGACGAGTACATTCTAGCACCTTTCAGCGCACGTATTGCCAGCGAGTGGAAAGCTACTCGGCCGCTCGCTCTTATATAAAGCGGCGCACTAAACTAAAAACTTGTTCAGTTCAGTTCAGTTCAAGTCAGTCTCTAGTCAGCCATCAATTCGCCTCTCTACAGCGAACCATCAACATCGAGTGTCTGGTGCATCAGCTCTCTCCCAGGGCAGCTTCCTTCGTGGACGTCCTATCTGCCGGTGGCTCCACTCACCGAGTCACCGCCGTTCCACACTCCGCAACGCGCGTCGAGCAGCGGCCTGGAAGACGAGGTCATCCTCCACCGCCACGGTGTCAAGCATCACGCTGGTGACTCCACTCACCGCCGTTCATCACTCCAGGGCAGCTTCCTACGTGGACATCACCAGGACTATCTGCCGGTGGCTCCACTCACCGAGTCACCGCCGTTCACCTCCGCAACGCGCGTCGAGCAACGGCCTGGAAGATCAGGTCCTCTCCGCAACGAGCGTTGAGCATCACTCTGGTGACCTGCAGGCCCGTGGCCTGCTCCACCACAGCATCTCCGACCTGCTTCACCCATCATGACCGAGCACCCGCAACGCTTCACTCTACGGCACTTCATCATCTCATGTTACACCGACCGACCTCAGCTACGTAGCTCATGATACAATAAACGACTGGACTCGCAACCAACACGGATGCCTTTTCATTTCTCCCTCCGTCTCCGTCGACACCGGAGTCCGTTCCCTCATTATTTTAGAGCAGAGACGGTTCACATATAGTTCCCGTGAGCATTTAGGCCATATGCCCATTGTACTAGCTCCTATTTTACATCATTCCTTCTCTTCACTCCTTGGTTCCCGAAAGATCCTTACAAGGGAATCGTCTCTACTCCCTACTCCTCCTTGGTTACCTCCGAGACAATAAACAAATTAACAGTATACTCAAATTTAAATCATCACTAAAAATATTTAGTTCAAACATTCCACTACAAATGAATACATTACAGAAATTAAAAACATCTGTTTTTTATTGGCATATACTGTAACATGTAATTGTTGGGTGTCATAATATAAAACGTGTTTGTTGGGTTAGCTGGAAAAAATAAGATGTACCTATAAATTATATCTTTTGTACTTTGTGTGCCTTTGTGCAATAAATGTTTTTGAATTTGTCTTTGACACTAGGTAACAAATAAATTCGTGTAACCATACAAAAAATGATAGCAGGTCCGATGACCGATTGGTTAGAAACGTTGTCCTAGTAAGACCGAGATCCTGGGTTCGATTCCCAGTTGCGACCGTTACTTTTTTATTATCTGTGTCTTGTTCTGTCTCATGTTTCGTTTAAATTTATTATTTATATGTTTTTTACATTAGCTCCACACAGGAGGCCCTGATGAAAATAACTCCCCATCTTTGGGGATGCTGTGTGGAGGGTTTCTTTGGAAAAGAAGGAGAGAAAGCTCTGTGAAGCAAAAGGGTATTAGAGGTGGATGGGAATATGGTGTATTCAGGAGTGACGGACGTATGAATCCATCTCCCCCACTGCAGTGCAAGGCAAAGTTCCGAGAGAGTACGGCTGGAGAAGTCAAAGTCAAAACTATCAACCATTCTCTCCCGATCCGGCCTGCTATGCAGCTGGTAGGCAGACGCATCCGCCGCCAAGACCCGGACAAACCTCACCCCGTGAACCCGGGCACCCTTACTAAGTCACCAAACGTAGCGAACACTTGGGATGACCTATGGTAGAGGTGTTTGTTATACAATAAATGGTTGCTGGGGCGGTACCCATACCAGCCTCCCAAATTATATTCTTCAATGATGTAATTAATATTAAATTATAAATTGAAATAATAAAATAATTTTGTTTGTAACCACGATTTTTTTTTTCTACTACAGACCGGTTTCGCTTTACATAAGCATCTTCAGGGGACATCGGTTTAATTTTTATACCCAATAATTTTTTTGTAACCACGATTTATTTAATTTCTCTACTACCGACCGGTTTCGCTTTACATAAGTATCTTCAGGGGACATCAGTTTAATTTTTATACCCTGAAGATGGTTATGTAAATCGAAACCGGTCGGTAGTAGAAAAATTAAATAAATCGTGGTTACAAAAAATTATTGGGTTATTTTAATTTATAATATGTCAATCCACAAAGTTACTGCTTTCTACCAAAAAAAAAAAATTAAATTGATATTATTTAATATGAATATAATTTTTAAAAGTCATTCCAATACAATAAAATTGTCTAAGTGCTTTCACTCAGTTATCTTATTCAGACTATTGCGATAGTATTCCATTACGAGAATATTGGAAGATGAATAAAAAAGTTAGTGACGTTTTTAGTCGGTTGGAGAAATATCGACCATTAGTCTGATTTGTTTCAAGGCACTCGCGGGTTCATTGAGTGGAAAATTGCACACAAAAAACGCATTTCATTAAAATAATGGCAGACATTTTGGAAATGGACCGTTACAGCTTATTATTTTTAAGCGACTTATCATTTATGTCTCTGTTCTTGCTATTACGACATCTTGCTGATATTTCGCTAATAGATCATACAATTTTGCTCTCAAATTTTTGAGAACACGACGATTTGCATTAGGCACTCAATAAATTTATAAATTAATGCAAAATTTGATTTTCTTTTTTATTCAGATACCCATTGTGTCATCATCTTGTCATCTTTGGGGTTGCTGTGTGGAGGGTCTTTTAAATAACTGGAAGGAGAGGAAGTTCTGGGAAGGAAAAAGGTAAGAGGGGTGGGTAGGAATGTAGGGTTCAGTGTGTCCATGTCATCCGCCGCCAGATCCAGACAAACCTCAACCCATGAACCCGGGCACCCCTGCTAAGTAACCAAACGTAGCGAACCACTTGGGGTGACCTATGACACATCCAAGTAAAAATAAACATCCTTTCCTATTAAATTTCTCTATGACTGTCCCTCGTTGTAACACTACCACAGCCCAACAATTCTATAAATATACTGGAGTGAAATGGTTTAACCAATTACCAGTTAATCTAAGATTGGAAACTAATTATAAAAAATCAAAAAATCAACAAAAACACATTATTATGACTACATCTTATAATACTTTACTTCTCAACACAATTGTAGTATACGGATATCCTTTTTCTTTCTTTATTTTTCTCCTTTCTTTTTTGTTACCTCCTAAACTTCATTTCTATTATATTCATATATGTATATTTTTATATATGTATGTGTACACATATGCATTTGTTTTTATATATGTACACATGGCGATAACATTTTGTATATGTGTATATATGTAGGTATGTGTGTTTATCTATGTGTGTGTATGTGTATACTTACATATATTACCTTTTTTCTTATTTCACTGTTAAATTTCTATCTTTTGTTTTACACATAAAAAAAAAATTACTATTTTTTCTTTGTTAAATTGTGCTTTACATTCGTTTTCTCCGCCTTTTTTACTCGAGCTCTGCTCTAAAAAAAGGTGTAATACTTATTAATTAATGTATTTTTAAAAGAAAAACTTTATTTAATTTATAAAAACATGTAAACTCTATACCGTTATATTCAATATATTCAATATTCAATAAAATAACATTCTAAAAATTTACTTAGAATAATTAGAAATATAGACGTAAAATAAATCATTAAACTTTGATATTTGAAACATGGATGTCTAATTTTTTTTAATTAATTGATTAATACGAGAGGGGAAGAGGACGCGGGAGAGGAAGAGGAGGTGGAAGGGGAACGGGACGAATGGGAAAGGACACGCAGGAGAAAACAATTTATTTATTAAATGGCATGGCAACGCATGCCGGGTACCAGCTAGTTGATTAATAAAACACTTTTATTGATAAGTTGTTTTACAAAACAACGACATGTATGTTTATTATTTTAATTTCATTTTTTTGGTTTCTTATAACCATCTAACAGACGTTTGACAATACAATAATGAAACAAGTGAAAATTGACATTAACATTCTAGAATGAAAATGTCAATTTTGTCAAGTCAGACAAAAATCAAAATTGAAGGGAATACATTTCCTTTGCATATTTAAAATAGTAAACCATAAATTAGACTGTTTCAAATACTTACATGCAACTTATTATAATAAACCTACGCATGCCAACAAGAACAACACGACATAAATCTCTATTCTACTGCAGCAATTTACCCAAGCGCAAGTACGATTGCGTTTCTAATTCCCAATACTGAGTTTAACACTATGGAAAATGTATACACTTAGATGCCAAGGGACCCAAGATGTGGAGGGAATCAAACCACAAATTTGACGAAAATTAGTTGATACCAGTAAGGGATTACAAATGCTTGGATTTATTCTCAGAATCGCTAAAGACTTCAATAACATAAAAACCATAAAATTACTGTACACGTCTTTGGTTAGAAGTCAGGTTGAATACAATTCAAGCATTTGGTGTCCTCATTTCAATTCTCATTGTTTACAGATTGAAAAAATTCAAAATAAATTTTTACGTTTTATTAATTTCAAAATTGGTATTCCTATTATTGAAATTAATTATGTCAATTTACGCAGTAAACTTTACTTATCGAAATTATCTGAAAGGCGAATAATATTTGATCTCCTGTTACTCTATAAAATTATTCATTCAAGGTTGGACTGCCCTGACATTATAAATTTATTATGTATACACATACCTCCAAAACACACAAGGCAAAAAATCCTATTCCACAACAATAACTTCGCCACGAACTCTGTATTAGAAAGAATACATAGATTGGGCAATGAATTAACTGATGTCGCTGATATATTTAATTTAAACTTTGAAACATTTAAAGCCAAATTAGTCCATCACTTTTTAGATGTTAATAATGAATGAGAAATCATTTTATTTTATTTCAATTTTGTTTTGTTTTTTTATTGTTCATATTCTAGATGAAAACAACGAGTAGGTTATTGTAAAATTAATGTGTTTTGATTTTTTTTAATGTTTTTGTTGCTCCCAGGTATATGATCATACCTACGAGTACTCTAAAGTTATCCAAGTGAAATTGCATTAGATAAATTATTATTTATTCTATTTAGTCTATGCTTTATTTATATATTTTGTAATATTTTTTTTATGGTTTTACTGTTGTCATAAATGAAATTTGTATCGTAAATGTAAGAGCCCAATAGGGCGTCAATAAATAAATAAATACAAAATCATTTTAAAACCTTCAAAGATGCCGTAGTCAATGGATTGAACCACAAAACACCCCATTTATGACAGTATCTTAAATTGCCAATAGATCAAACACATCAGAGCAGTCAAAGACGACAAACGGCATAAGTCTTTTTTGACTTCCGAATAATTTATTATATTACGTGGCTTAACGCTGTCGACAACTGAAATTTGTGACCAAGCACGCGCGCCCTGGTTCACATTCCTTCCTTACTTCGCCTAACTTAGCAAAAGAGACAGGAAAAAACTAGCTACCGTGTCTGGTTGTTGAAATATTGTTGCACCAACTTACGAGCGAGATTATGAAAAGGGATTTTGATTAGATATGTAGTAAAAATAAATGAGATGCGAGCGTAAAATAGACATTCAAGTGGAGTTTAAGTATAGTATTATATGAAGCGAATGTAAATGGTAGAAGAAAGCGGGAACGCCCGAGAAAGACATGGCACGATCATATAAACCGCTAACTGGTATCGGGCCTTGTCAAGAGTCCAAATAACAAAACGGTTATGCATGAAGGTCAATGAAGCAAGCAGTGCGTGCCAAGACCGGTTCGTTTGGTAGTTCATCTTTTTGCTTACCCCTTTGGGGAAACGGTGTGTTTTTTTTTACATGAATACCGAACCGAGTCCTAACTGCTCCCGTCAGGAGCCAGTGAGACTATGGCATCCCCAACTGGGGTATGTTGTGAGGCTAAAGGTAGTGGAGGGGAACGAGATGGGGAAGAAGAAGGCGGGGAAGTACCTGGCTATTTAAATCTGGTCACCAAACACGGCTAAAGCCATTTCAAGCAACGTTTCAATTCTGAATGGTGGTCTTACACCAGGGCGATACTGAGAGTTTCTTCCACTTGGGAAAGTGCCGCAAATATACTATAATATATTATTTTAAAATGAATTAACTATGAAATTAAACAAATTCATCAAATAAAATTTATTTGCCACGCGACCTTCGGATTGTGAGTCAAGAGCCTTACCGCTAGACCACGCCGGCCGTCAGTGGTGGTTAGATTGTTAAATCATATATTTTCCTTCAGAGAATCTTTACTTAGTGCTTTGACTATGAGAAATTCGCAGTGGTCAACAAACGAAAGAAGGCGGACGCTTTTGACTACAATACATCAGCTCCTTTCATTTGACATATTCACCGAATATTGAAAATATTAACTCAATGTTGTCCGGTGGACTAATTTTAGTAATTCAATCACAATAATAAAGAGATAACATCACAAACAATCTATGTTAAAAAATTCACCATTCCATCTTAATAAACAAAAAATTATAATTTTTTCAACGAAAATCTTTGAGCCCCATTTTTTCATTCTATTCTACCTATTTTTTTACATTAGTTTCACACGGGAGGCCAAGACGTCAATTTATTACAGTAATTTGACTATTTTTCCGCCATTCTAATCCTCAGTAGGTAAAACATTAACCCGAGATCGTTGTACCTTCGGTTGTGAGAGGTTGTATCCAACTCGACGTAAAGAAAAACCAAATAATTTATGAATGCAAAATACTACTACCTTCGTTAGGAAATTGGTTCCACCGATTTAAAATGAATGTTGAACTCGAGGGTCTAACTGAGCGTGAAATCATTGTAGGTTAGCGTAGGTCACAAAGATTGCGATGGTCAGGAAATCAATAAAGAATGCAAGACGCTAAATAATCACGATCAAATGGGTAGCCTAGTGAAGGTGAATAAGAGACAAGTCAAGGAAAAGGTGGATCGACTCCGTGGAAGAAGTTTGAAGCAGGATGCGAAGTCCTGAGTCGCAGATATATCTGCAAATCAATGTGGACTCTAAAAAATAATTTTTTTAAGCGTTTTAAGTTGACACAACTGTGAGAGTTGGTAAAGATTGGAATTGTAAAGCAATCATACAATCGATTAGCGATTAAGTAGATACAAAGATAATTTTATGAAAGAATTATTCCATAATCGAAATGTCCATTTCTTTGTTCAAATGAATGTATGTTAAGATGAAACTATACGTGAAATCCTATTTAGATTCATCTTTACGACAAATCGGTTTACATTATGAACATCAAAAAATATGCTACGGATAAATTGAAGCTTTTACTAGCTTCTCTATGTATTAGAATTACAATAAAATTATTATTTCCATAACAAAAAAATTTAAGCGTAAACCGCAAAAAAAATGTTTTTTTCATGACTTAACTATGAAGTTATATATGAAACAATTAAAAAAAATACACTTTTATTGGTAAGACTATTTTTGAGGTTTTCTATGTTCTAACTTTTTTACATCCATATAAAATTATACACAAAATAAATAAAAAAACACTTTTTCGCTTGCTTGCCTGCAAATACGACGCGCGATTTTAAATTTTGTAGGCATGAGAATCGAAATATTTCTAGCGTTTATATTCCTCTTAAGATGAAATATTAGAGTGAAAATATGCTACTTAGACGACGCACGCGGTTTATCTGAACTAGGTCCAGTGTGCACACTTTAACGACCCGTTCGTGTAAATATTTTTTGAATGGCGATTCATTTCAAAAGCAATTCTATATTTTTTGTTCGTTTAGAATAACAATGCGTCTTGTATTTCATTTGCAAGTCATTGGATATATACTTTTTGTTATATGAATGCCTCACAAGAGTCCCAACTGCTCCCGTCTGGAGCCAGTGAAACTATGGCATCCCCAATAGCGGTATGTTGATGCTGAATATAAGTAGGGTGGGGAAGTATCTGGGTATTCAAATGTAGGCACCAAACACGGCTAAAGCCATTTCAAGCAACATTTCAATTCTGAATCGTGATCTTACACCAGGGCGATAATGAGAGAATCTTCCACCCTGGGGAAAATGTTCCATAAATTATTTTAAAAGATTATATTGTGAAAACACAAATCAATCAAATAAAAGTCATCTGTGCACGTCGGGATTTGAACGCGCGATCTTCGGATCGCCAATCAAGAGCCTTGCCCCTCAACATTCGATATGTAAATTTCTTCTTTTGAAATGCAAACTTTTTCTCAACTTCGCCGATCCTAAAATTATAATATCCCGTAATTTTTCACGGGTCTGCGCTTGTTAAGAATAAATTATTACGATTTTACTAGTTTACTCTGCGTTTTGAAATAGATTGTTTAATATTTTAGGTATTTTTTACTAGCTCCTCTAGGAATCTACTCTAACAATTAAAAAATTAAAAAGTGTTTTAAGACATAAATCAGCAAAGCGAATTCAATCAGAACCGAGCTCAAACGTAAATTGTATTTATTTTATTTTAATATTTAAGTTCCGATGACCCCGAACAACTTTGTTAGTAATTCACTTTAACCCCCGAGAAAATAGTATTTTCGTGATGTTTTCTGAATTTGTTTTTAATGTAAAGTGAAAACTGAAAAAGTAATAGGGAAATTTTCTGCTGACAAAAAACTATTTATATTATACGTCAATTCAGGATTTTACGAACATGTGATTTTAAAATTATTTAGTGGAACAGGATTACAGAAGTAAAATTTGTTAAAAAATGTACATAATAGAATACAGGTAAAAAAAAAATAAAAACTTACATTAATATTTATTTATAATGTGAATTATTACAGCCTTCTTGTTTCTAAATTTGAACACATCTACTTTTCTGATAAAGTATTGCCAACTGCGTGCAATTATTGCTTAAAATTATATATACTCGTATATAAGGGTGAATTTACACAAAGTTAGTCATTTTGTAAATATAGTTTTTAACCATATATAATATTTTTTTGTTTTGAGTAAATATTTTATCCCGTCAATATACTATCTTATGTCAGGCCAGTCACTTTTTTTAAATTTTAAAACAATTGCAATTTCAAGGTGCAATTTAAGACAACGGACTGATAGAGTACGGGTGAATAGGATATTAATTTAAGGTTATACTTGAAATTTATATTTTTATCTTATTTGTAATTATTCAAATGATGTATTTTTTACATGTAATTACGCATAAATTAAAACAAAACAAAGGTAATAGACGAAATAAAGATTCACCAAAGTACTAAAAATTTGATTGGATCAGCACACAAACACGCGGCAACAGCGACGCTAGCACTGGCCTCGTAATGGCTGCCGTCTATATGGTAACCTCTGCATTTAACTACATTACCAACATTCAACACTACAAGTGAATTGATCATAGTTCGGCAATATTTTGCGAGAATTTCAAATTTTAACTTAAGACAAAGGACTGATGTATAAAAATGATGATAAAGTTTGATAATTTTTTCATAACAGATTTTTTACAGATTCTGTGAACAAATCTGTGAAATAAGTTATTAAATATGTTACAGACTCGATCGCACCCTTAATTTTCCCCTATCTTTCTACAGCCCCCCTGAAAGTCTCAAACGCCCACAAGGGAGCGTTATCGCCCACGTTGAGAACCTATGCTCTAAACATTGAACTATTGATAGCTGATTATTTTCCCTAATGTTTATCGATCTCATTTTTTAATTAAACAATTACCAATTTTATCCTCATATTATTTCTCACATTTTCGGCTGCAACTTTTTTGCATGTTTATAAAGTTATATCCGAACTTATTTGCAACTTAGCGTCTCGGGTAAACTTGCCTATCCGATTTTAATTTTGTTTTAGGAAAACATCAAATGACATAAAAAAAAGTTAAATATTCATATAAAGTTATTTAAATCTTCCCAAATACTACGAATGTTTGTTAATACAAGAAATATTGTACCGTAAATGGATGCTTAATCTGTCAAAAAATAATAAAATTAATTATGATATCGAAACAGGAGTATTGCTTTTACAAATAGTAATCAGTTGATTGAAGAGATATGGTTTTGTAGCCTTCTGTATATTAAATACTTCAGCTACCTCTGCTTGTATGCATTACCGACTGCATGATAACCAGGCAAACAAATACTATATCCTCAAGTAAATATTCACTGGCTTCCGAGTAACAGGAAATCATTACTGTATTTACGAGTAGACGGTATAAGCATCAATCCCATGAGCTATTTAAATACACTACTTTGAAGTGTTCTGTGTCATATAAAATTTTAATTCGTCCTTTCAAGCATCTGTACACAGAAAGCGATGGTGTCATTTAATATGTAAATTCATCGAAAATATTAAATTTTTGGCTATTTGCCAACATTTCGTTTCATCCAAGTCTTCAGAATATGCTCTGATAACTAATTAATAATTGATTACTTGAATGTCATTCAATTTTTGGCACTTAAGATTCATTTTTGCCTTTTTTGAGAACTCAAACGAAGTGTCTAGAAGTTCTGACTGTATAATTAATGGAGTTGAAAAGAGTACATTTCTGTAAATGTAAATGAATTGGTATTATATATGATGATTTCCTTGGAAGAGAGATTGGTTCCTCTTGGTATGATGATGTTATCACAGCCCGCCGAGGCAATTTAAAATGTCATTGGAAGTTTATTTAATCTTCGGCCTAGTGAGGGACCACCATTTGGAATCGAAACGTTAGCGTTTGTTAAAATGGCTGTAGTTCTGTTTAATGATCTAATTGTATAGCCAGGCAAATCATTATCTTGCTCTTCTCTGACTTCATGTTCTCAATAACTTTAAAATTAAATTCAGTGCACTGAGGAAGTTTAGTAGGACATTGACATCTTTTGACTCTTGGCTATGATCAAAATCAATATCAATCACCGTCTACCAAGAAATCGCAAAACTTTCCATATTCCTTTCCATCCTCTTGTGCAAATGTGATGACTGCATAACATACACCATGGCAGTGGAAAAATTTTGGACACGTTTAGCGAAAACCGCCAAAACGTTACTTAGTTTCTCGAATTTCTTGTTTTCACTTGACCAAAGCATTATTGTTTCTTGCTTTTTAGTTGTAGTTGTTATTACACGCAAAAAAGATGCTACTAATATATTTAAAAAAATTTAATATAACAGATTAATAACCATATACGTAGGGTAAATGGTCGTTTATCAGTTGTACAACATTTAAATACGTTGGTTGCGCCGGTTTGGTACCTACACGTAAATTAACTGGTTTGGTAATTATTGTGGTTGGATTGCCTAAAATACGCATTCCCTTTCTTTCCAATTTCAAATCCTAAAATTCCTAATACCACAGACAAACTTCAGAGTTTTAGAATATGGTTTGAAATATTCGATGTAAACAATGCTCCGCGGTTGAAAATAATCGAAATCACAGCCATTTTGAATAATCCGCAAATTAACCCACGCATTCTCGTGGATTTGTGAATTCGACTCCCCGCCGCAGTTATTTTTATATATATATGTTATTATTTTGATCAGTATATTGCTGGGCAGTATTTGAATTACTTGTAATTGAAATACGTATTTGAAATACAAATACGTTTTTTTTTGTATTTGTATATCAATTACTTCCTAAAAATGTATTTTGTAATTGGTATTTTCATAACTCGATGCTGAGGTATTTTGTAAATTCGGTCAAAAGCGGAGATGAGATGTGTCTTCTGAGCAATATGGTTGGTCAATTTTTGTACGTCTCTATTTCTATCAGCTTTCCTTCTTTGGAAACGCCCCTTTAGATAAGGACACTTACGACAATTTATTGCAACCAAAGGTTCTACCAAAACCAAATGTATTTTGTATTTGAAATAAAAAAAGTCTAAAATACTGTATTTTGTATTTCAAATACACGACTTGAAAGTATTTTATATTTCGTATTTTAAATACATGCGAAAAATTATTTCGTAATTGGTATTTTAACTACAGCAAAGCATGTATTTTGCCCAGCCTTGATTGTGGTCAAGAACTATTTATATGTATTAAAAGACAATCATTTTATGTGAGAGCTATGTATGACCCGCTGTGGATGACCAGAAAAGGTTTTGAGAAGCAGCCATACGTAAGTTTGTGGTTTCCTTCACCTTTCCTTTCCTCACACTGCATTTAGACAATTCAACATAGTGGTTTTTATCGCACCCACAAATGAACGGAACTTTATAGAACTAGCGCAACTATACGTTTTTTAGCAAGGGGTTTTATTTCGACGGTCTCGAAGACAACGTCAGATGTACGCTTTTGTAGTTTTGCTGTTTAAAGTTTTCGTTTCTGCATTTTTACTGAGGTCAATAAATATAGTGTTGTTTTGAAATTTCCAATTTCATCTCATTTCATTCAAAATTGCGATCATACATACGATTTTAAATCAACAAAATAAGCCAACAGAAAGACTTTCATTTTTGAGCAGATCCGACATTGTTCTTCGAGACCGTCGATTTTGTTATATTGTTGTACACCCTCATTTATTCTCTTTTGTTTCTATGTAATTGCTTTATGTTAACCCAATTGTGCAAAAATGTGTACATTGTGTATAAATCCCCATTTTTGTTTAATTATTGTACCTGAAAGGAGTGAGTGATTGAAATGTGAAGAGACTGAAGAAGATGAAGGTTAATATTTGCTACACTGGGAACTGTGTTCAGAACCCGTTCTGAGTCATCAAAGCTTTCATTAACCCATTCTTAATCATCAAAGAACCCATTCTAAATCATCATTCGCTCATCAAAGCGATAATACGACCATCCCTCAGTCTGGGACGAGGTTAGCTTCATGCAGAAGGCCCTGAAGAAATTTCCCCTCAGGGCATGTGTCATCTTTGAGGATGCTGTGCAGAGGTTCTTTTTTGAACAAAAAAGAGGAAGTTCTGGGAAGGAAAAAAGTATGAGGGATGGGTAGGTTGTGATATGCAAGGCGATGTTCCTAGAGGCGATGTTCCTGCTAGAGAGATCAAAAAGCCTCCCTCAACCAGATTCTCACCTCTTCAGAAGAAACCTCACCCAAGTACCCGGATACCCCTGCAAACGCAGCAAACTACTTGGATTGACCTACGGCAGAGGTGTTAGTTACTTAATAAATGGTATCCGATGCGGCGATTCCCAAACCTCCAATTGAACTAAACTAAATAAAGTCCAGAGTCGGAGATTAAGAACCAAGAAACTAATCATTTATATTAATTAACAAATATATTCCGCGAACAAAATCACCACACCTAATATCGTTACGTAAATTATTACCTTGCAATAAATTACATTGAATATAAATACCGTCCGGAGTTATGATCAACGTAATCTTAACAAGTGCGCTTTTATTGAGCTACATTCACCTTATAAAATTATTAATCACCTGATCTAGATATTGATCCAATTATTTAGAAGGTAGAACCCAAAGACATTTACTAACTTAGGTTAGACTACTATCTTATTGCTTTAAACAAAACGGATAAAAAAACTTCCAAAGAGATTACAGTGGTTACAGACTGCACTGCATAACTGACTATCATCGCATTTATTGCATTGTAAAATAACAAAGAATCTGCATAATTGAATAATAATCATTTTTAATTAGGTACGCGGGAACACTTCCTGATGAAGTAAAGTAGTCTTTTTGTCGACTTGGTTTTCATAACATCATTTCCTGATTATGATACTTTGCAATCAAAGACAAGTAGTTATTACATAATATTTTTCATCTTAACCCTCAAAATTCAAATAAATTCAACAATTCTGAATGTATCCGAAAACTAAGAACTGTTTATTAAAGATGATAATATATGCTTTCAAATGTTATAATTAGAAAAAAAACACATCTACGAATCTACGAAGTATTAAAATTTTGAATGCACACACGGAAAGTTTAAAAACTGGCTCTTTTTACGTTTTTTCTAACTAAAATTACTGGTAAAAAAAAACATGTTTTATTGGACAAACTTATCTTTAACGTTACTGTTTGCGCCAATCAATTTTCTTTTTTGTTTGATTTAGTACTGGAAAACTGCTTATTCCTTTGCCCAGTTCCTTTACCCAAGTACCTACCTTTCTACCCATCCCACGCCAAGACAAAACGAAATAAAACATTCGATTTACGCATTCACTTGTTTTTATTGACTTGTTGAAAACGCATCCGATTCGAGTGTTCGATAAAATTTGTGCATCTTACTTGATTGGAAGTAACGCCATAAGTTCATTGGGGAACTTATTATTACACCCGCTGCGGCTGCAGAAGTAACCGTGTTTACTACGTTAAGTGAACTATTATAAAGACAAAAAGAGAATTGTTAAAAGGACCACAGAACTAGCGGCAAATGTCTAGTGAACTCGGTAAGTTTTGGCTATACCTATCCATTCCTTTCCTTTGAGTAGTTTTTCAGTAATTGTTGTTTTAAATTCGCACCGCACCCGCCTGCGAACGATTTGATTTGCGCAACCAGTTACCATCACCTCATTTTTTTGGTTTCATTAAAAAAAATACACATTGAGGTTGGAAACTTTGGTTTCATAAAGGTGTATATTTTTATTTTCCTGCGATTCAAATATAAAGTGTAGTACTTTCTCTTTCTAGCACCGTTTAGGTATTTTCACTATTGTAAGAGATACAATGATTTCTATGAGATCTATGTAAGCTATTCCCAAAAGCGAACATATTAGCCTGAGGGGTTGAAGTGGATCACGTAGATGCGTGTCAGATATTGCATGGTTATTTTTATAGCCGATATGAAGCTATAACTTAATTGTATTATATTTTAATTGCATGGGATTCAACATCCATCTTTCATGGGAAACTGTGTTGTTTTTTTTCACAATTTTAATGTTAGTTAACAATTTACATTAATTTAAAAAATATTAAATTTCTAAAAGATGCAAACGAAAGATGTTTTGCTATGGTATCTTCTAAACCAAGAAAGATTTATTTCCCCGAGGAAATACCGTCTCCTGTATAAGCCAGATTAAAATTTATCCAAAACATCCAAGTTTTAACAATATTGCTTATTTTACGAAGATACCACGAATCATAGAGTAGAATACTCAATCTGATTTTTTTTGTCAGTTTTCGCAAATAAATCTTTTCTGTGATCGAAGAATATTTTGGCTCAAGCCTCGAAAAGGTACTAGCCACAAATATTATATTTCACTAGCTGGTTCCTGGCATGCGTTGCTACGCCATTCAAAGAAATCAATTGACTCTCCCTTCTTATCCTTTCCCGTGCGTCCCCGTTTCCTTCCACCTTCCCGCCTCCCCCCTCCCTCATCTCTTCCCTCTCCACGAACCCCACCTTCCCCTTACCTTTCCTCCCTCCTGCAAAAATATATGAAATACACACATTTTAATGTATACAAATGTCATAATGCCAGAGCTTACCAATGTATACAGCCTATATTACTCGCTGATAATGTAGCTTTCTATTGGTGAAAGAATTTTTAAAATCGGTTCAGATGTTTGGGAGCCTATTCAATGCAAACAAACAAACAAACAAACAATCAAATCTTTCCTCTTTATAATATTAGTATAGATTAAAGCTTCTGAAGGACAGATCTGACCGGGGCGTCCATACATTACATTATTTTTTTTTCTGTAATTTATAATTTATTTATTAACGCCCTTTATCGGGGCTTTTACATGTGGATAATAAGAAATACACAGTATTTATTGTACATAACTGAACTGCCTCGGTAACAATATTTTATATTTGTTTAAAGATAAATTGAAGATGTCCACTGAATTGGTGTAGTTGTTTCCCTCCATTAGTATTCTAGGCAAAGGGGAATAGATACGGTAGTTAGTGCGAAGATATGTGATTTGTTCGAAGGAAGGGAAATAATTATTATTTTCAGTTTCTCAGATATTTATAATTCGTTCCATGGATACAACCAAAAAAAAAATTCAAAGTGCAAGGATACAAATTGGTGGATTTTTTTTTTCAATCTCCAAATTTTGTAATACGTCAAAAATTCTTTACAGTAATGTAAAAGGTTGTTAAGTTGTGTAAAATTTTCAAAATTTTAAGTTTTAAACTCTTAAAAGTAAAAGTTTTCCTACGTACGTAGAAGTAAGAAGCGGTTATGGGTATTGCCGCCCCAGGAACCAATTATTGAATAAACAACACCTCTGTAAGTGCTTCGCTACGTTTGGTGACTTAGCAGAGTGCCCAGGTTCACGGGATGAGGTTTGTCCGGTTCTTGGCGGCGGATGCATCTGCCAACCAATTGCTTGGCAGGCCGGATTGGGAAAGAATGATTGAGGGAATCCTTTTGACCTCTTCAACCGCAATTTCTTGGATAATCGCCTTGCACCGCAGTGGGAGGGATGGATTCATAAGTCCGTCAATCCTAGACACACTCACGCCTAGATTCCTACCCACCCCTTATACTCTTTTCCTTCCCAGAACTTCCTCTTCTTCCTTTTTTTTAAATACCCTCCACACTGCATGACGTAGGCCCCGAGGGTAATTATTTTCCTCAGGGCCTCCTGTGTGAAGCTAATGTAAAAAAAGTTACTTTTTAGATAATCTCTATTCAGATGCCGAGTTAAAAAGATAATAATGATGAAGATTCTCTTGACAGAAAAAATCGTGCTCCGAAAATTACAAAAACACACTTTTTTCTGTTTTTTAACTTGTTAGAGTTATGAAAAAAAAAACATTTTTTCTTTAAATGCTATTCAACTCAGATGTCAAGAGATTTTTGCTCTTTTTTAGAAAAGTTATGTTTTATTTATTTAATTTATTGTTACTTTTGCCTATTGTTTATTTTAATCATTTTTTTAAATTAGCGCGCTCCCTCTATCATTCGTATTTATATATTTTTAACTACTTTTCAAAAAGTTTGTTTTTCATTTTGAACGTTTACAACGGATTCTTTACCTAAACTTAAATGAAATAAAGAGAGCAGATGAAATTGTTATGCATGTTCAAACGCATTATCGTCCATGAACGAAATTGAAGGCGAAGGATGCACTTAAGGCCGAAGCATACTCTTGTGGCAAAATAGAGAAATAAATAGATGCACTAGATAAGATGTCACTTTAGATATTAAATTACTTCGGAACATTAGATATTAGAAGTTCGTATTCATAAATGTGACAATAACTAAGTTATAAAAGATATAAGTAACAATAAAAGTTATTGAATCAGACTTCTCTGATATTTCATGAGAATGTGAATTTTTTGTTGTTTAGATTTATAATTCTGTTATGAATTGATTTTTTTTTACAAACATCCTGTTTTCTGGTTACCAATAAATGAAAACTGTAACTCTTATGTGCACTGAAAAAAAAAATCTGTTCTTTTATTGGTTAAACTAATTAAGTACCTACTCACAAATCTTTTGACATCAGAGTAAATTGTGGTTTTGATTTATTTATTTGATAAGAGAAAGTTAGAAAAATAATTAATTGTTTGGACGTGAGGTACTATACTAGTATAAAAATAGTACATATGAATTGCTAGGTGTAACTCAGGTTTTATGAGAAGAATACTCGGTTAATCCCCAGGTAAAACACCACCTGTCTGTGCACTTGGAATCTTGGCATTAAGAGAGGATTACGTTTCCCGATAAACTCTGTTCTGGAACCCTCCAGAACAAAGTAGTTGGGTAGGTTGGATCTAGATAACTTTCAGAAGGACAAATTGAACATCGTAAAAATGTTTACTCTGAGAAATCGTATTAATTTTATTGTTTAAAATTTATATAGCAATTTTATGTGCGCTTAACACTCCCATTCCGAAGAGGGTAATACAATTACCCTAAACGGGGGTTTGTGCGATATACATAATTATGTTTTTGTTTTAAATTGACAAACCACATAATTCGGGTAGGTTATCTTAGATAAAACATTTCGGTAAGATCAGCATTAAAAAAAAAATGTCTTTAAGATATTCAATAATATCTATCAAATTCTGACGAAATTACTCACCCCTTCCCCTACGAGGCGTGAATTTCTTCAAACTATCTGTTCTACAGTTATTTTTAATGATGAATGCTGGCCGAAGGTAGGCAACAGTCGGATAAAACGGTAGTAACCAGTATTTATCAGTTACTGGATAAACCAAAAGGAATGAAGGGTCCCCCCTTCGTTTTTTTTCCTACAGGTACGAAAAAATTAAAAAAAAGATTTTATTTAAAGTAGGGGCTGAGTATACTCCACGCAGCAGGTAGGCAAACGCATACGCCACCAAGACCCGGACAAACCTCACTCCATGAACCCGGGCATATCGGTATGTAACAAAACTCTGCCTAAAAATGCGGCGGTTATGTGAATTTTTGCCAAACTTTCTTTAGGCAAGCAAATATTATAACATGGATAAAAATGCGAATGAGAAAATACAAATTAAATTTTACATTTAAAAAACACAATCTTTATAAAATAATGGTCAAGGAAAAGTTTTCTTGAAGAATATAGCAGATGCAGTAGAGTTTCGAAAACGGACACAAAACGCACAAACAAGTTTAAAGACAGACGAAATGCAAAACGGTCGAATAAAAACGCGATTTTACAATTACAAAGATTTCTCCCTTTCTGCATATTGGCCTAGTTTAACTAGCAACTGTCCATATTAAAATCCCAGTTAATACGGACTTAAGGGAATCTTACTCGGATTAATAAACCACTTTGCAAGTAGGTTGGGCTCTTTTATACGGATTGGCTAAAGTGAAAAATGAAACGTAAAACTCTCTATGAAGAGGAAAAAGTCTTATCCAAGATCATTTTATGAGTGCCTGATAGTTTCATAGAATATTCTCACTGGAACGGTGCTTTAATGTCACTGAAGGGAAATGAGATTGACAAAAAAAAATATTAAGTCCTTTTACATCTTTTCTTCGGTTTGATTATTCGCATAGTTTATAATAATATACCAGTTCTCCACGCACACGGTATCATTGGATTTCCGTCGAAGCAAAATCTGGCTTTACCTGTTCTAGTTAAATGACCCAGGTGTAGTGACAGCCATATTCGAAGCTGTTAAGCCTCGATGACATTGAGCGAGTTTACAAGCTACTAGCTGGGAAATTCACTATCTGTTAGTAAACTCGCTCAGTGTAATTGTCTTACTAGCTTTTTTTTTATACGTAGGTACCCCGCACAAGAGTCCCAACTGCTCCCGTCTGGAGCCAGTGGGACTACGGCATCCACAATCGGGGTATGTTGTGAGGCTGAAGGTAGTGGGGAGGGGAAGGAGATGGGGAAGTGGAAGGTGAGGAAGTACCTGGCTATTCAGATCTGGTCATTAAACACGGCTAAAGCCATTTCAAGCGACGTTTCAATTCTGAGTTATGATCTTACAATGTGCCGCAAATATACTATATATTATTTTTAAATGAATAAATTGTGAAATAACACAAATTAATCAAATAAAATTATTTGCCTTGCCGAGATTCGATCCCGCGACCTTCGGAATGCTAGTCAAGAGCCTTACCGCTGGACTACGCCGGCTAACTAGCAGATTGTGGACAATCTACGAAAAAAGTAGGAAGGTGGTCAACTTTACTCGCTAGCGTTTGCCTGAAGATGGTGGCCTATCAACAGCTGATTTCGTAACTGATAGAATTAGTTCGCACGGGAGTCGTTATTCCCGCTACTGGCTAGCGTGTGGCGCTAGCTGCGAACTCAAGTTTTTTACAAAATATCGACAGAATTGCTTGGCGCGGAAGTCGTTATTTTAGCTGCTACAGTTTTGTGTGTCAACATGACAATCTCACTCGCCGATCCAGTCGCTTTTAAGCTTACCGGCTAGTAGCTTGTTAACTCGCTTAATGTAAATGAAGCTTTACAAGAAGAAAACTGGAGTGTGCTGGTGGTGCGTGGACTCACCAAACCAAATATATAAATTTGATGGAACAAATCCGAAAACAAACCTCACATAATTATAACAAAGAAATAGCAAATTCAAACACAAGATGTAATTCGCACTACAGACGTACAGGGGGATTTATTCTTTTAATAAAACAAAATATAATTTCGAAGAAATTATCAAAGAACAAGAAATAAAATTTATGTAACTATTTAAAAACTACAAATAAATTAAATAACACCAAATTTTAATTTAAAACCCAATCGAAAATTCTATTCCACGCTCAACGTATAAAACGTGTCCAAATGCACGTAAACCAAATAGGAAATACTTATATTTTTTGCGCATTTTCACTTTCCACAATGATCTACACTCTATTCTATACCAATGGTTCCCAAAGTGGTTTATACGGAGCCCCAGAGGTCCTCATGACAGCCGAGGGGGTCCGTGATAAAGTAAAATTAATTTAGGGTGTGTGGACAACGTCAGGGGTTCTATGTAGGGTTGCCATTTCTAAAATTTGGCAACCAGGACAAGACGCGTGAAAACCCCGGATTTTAGAGCACAGAACCCGGACATGTCAACAGGATTTTTTAAACATAGTCAGTGTAATAAAAAGCAGTTGAAAATGTCAACCTTAAAATTAAATTAAGTCATCTTTTATCATCATTTTAAATGCACCTTACAAAACAGAATCTTATCACAGTTTGTTACAAATTGTTTTAATAATCAGTTCTAAATTTTTAAACCCGGACTACAAATGAAGCCCAGCCCGGACGCTCCACGGATGCCCTCTAAACTAGGACAATTCCGGGGAAACCCGGACCGATGGCAACCCTAGTTCTATGAAAGGATTAATATACAGAAATTTAAAAAAATAAAATTGTCCCTTCTTCTTCTTCTTTCCCTTATCCTATTCGGGTCGGGAGCCCATTGCATCGACAAGGCTCCTCCATACGTCCCTGTCTTGTGCTGATTATTCGGCATCCGTCCATGGCAGTCCCATCCTCTCCTCACACAGTTTCTGGAGTTACCTCGCCCAAATGTGTCTGGGACACTGGACGTCTTTGGAATCCTTTGGACCCTTTGGAATCGCACTCATTATTTTCCTCGGAATTCGATCATCAGGCATTCTTAGTACGTGTCCAAGCCACCTCAGTTGTGATTTTTCTATGAAGAGTAGCAGTGGTTCAATGTTCAGATGGTCTCGGATAGTTTGTGTTTCTTAAGTACTCCCATTTTGTAACCACTCCTCTCAAGCACCTCATTTCGGCAGCTTGTACTCTAGAGCGTGTTCATTCATATCTGATGGCCGCGAGTGAGCGTCGGGCGGTATACCGTTTTGAACACTGCCATCTTTGTCTTGAATCTGAGCTCGGCTTTTCTATCACTGAGCTGTAGAGAGGACGCAACACGCCGCTTGCCGCACTAATTCTTCGATTAATTTCTCCGTCTTGCCGTCCATCGCTGGAGAATTCGACCCCGAGGAATTTGAATCTGTATCTAATTAGTACCGCGCCAAAATTTGGACCCATTTTCATAATTATGAAAGTAAAAAATAAATACCTTTAAACAAATGATTTCGTAGCCATTTTAACACCGTGAGTAAATCGTGAGTACAGATAGGTGCGTACTTTTTCGATGCAAAGTTACTCCCTTTAACAGGTAACATATATTATGTTCTATTGCTACTGGTAGTGCTCTGGCAATGGGAGGACCTCTCAAAAGCTTTTTGGCATAAATGAAATATTGTACACCGACTGCATTGTACGTGCGCTGCGTCATTCGTCGACAACATTAAATTTAGTCGATAAATATATGACCAGTTATCTAAACTTTGCTGTTTTACATTAGCTCCATACAGGAGGGCCTAAAGACCCATGTCATCTTTGGGGAAAAAAGACCCTCCACACAGCATCCTCAATGATAACATGGCCCTGAGAGAATTTTATTTCCTCAGGGCCTCCTGTGTGAAGCTAATGTAAAAAAAACTCAACTGTTTACTACCAAGGAAGTTCGTTTGTTTTCTAAAAGGTGCGTGTTTGGATCGATTTCATGCCTTCTTTGATTCAGCGTTGGAACAAAACTTTGGCTGTTACAATGCCAGTGTGAGTGGGCTTGCGAATATCCGACCGGAAGGATTCCAATAACGTGAATGGTGTTGTATATGAACGTAAATATACGTCCAACGTTTTTATCGGCCAGATAAATGTGTCGGTCCAAACTAATGTGTACCTGATCTTACGAATGATATTCACAAACATTGAGTGACGTAAGTAATCTCATTATATTCACGCATCTGGGGGTCTTTTTTTACATAAGATCCACATAGCCTTCCGTATCCCTCGGGCCTATTTTACCTTAGGGAGTGCTGTGCAGAGGGACTTTATGGAAAAGTAGGAGAGGAAAAAGGTTAGTGGGATGTGTGGAAATCTGAGGGTCAGTGGGTCTAGGAATGACAGTTGTATAAATCCTCCAATTAAGACGCAAGGCAATGGGTCGAGAGAGTTCGTCTGGAGAGGTCAAAAGGCCTCCTTCAAGCAGTCTCTCTCCATCCGGACCGCCACGCAGTAAGTGGGCAGATGTATCCGCAGAAAATACCCGAAAAAACCTCACCCCATGAGCGCGGGCACTCCTGCTAAATCACCAAACGTAGGTAACAATTTAAGGTGACCTTCTTATCTGAAATTGATAATTTTAAGCCGTTTTCCCGAACACGATCACACTGTTGATAGCCAGACCGATATCGAAAGGGAATTAATAAAAAAATAGATATACGATGGCCACACTGACAAATCTGTCTATAGATAGATACACATGCTACGTAAATGTCAAATGGCTTGTAAAAACGAAAAATACTAATAAATTGACAATTTTAAATTGAAATGCTAACTTCGATTTACCCTGACGTTTAGCATGTACTTTTTGAGACTAAAAAAAGTTAGCTAGTTAATGAGATCTTTAGCCATTTTTCAACCACTTTCGTTTCTTCAAGATCGAATGGAATAAATTGATCGCATCTTAGATGAATTATTTAAATGAATTATTTAAGTCGATAAATACGATTTTTTTGAAACCTAAGAGCTTCCATTCACTTCCCTTGGGTATAATAAGTTTGAGAACCACTGCTCTATACCTGTGCAGTCCAAAACATAGAGAAGTCGAACGACCACTTACAAGTGACTTGACGAAGAAAATTATCTCGACCAAACCACTCAGCCACGACCTGTGTTCGAAACCGATGTGAAAGAAAATAGTCACCAATTAACTCCTACACCCCAGATAGCTCAATGAATTTGATTATTGATTCAATTAACCGATTCTGTATGTTTACAATGTTTAATCGATTTCACCAGAAGTAAGGAAAAACAAAGCTTATTTCAGACACACGGAAACACCAGTTCTGGTAGCTTAACTGTTCAGTGGTGTATAAAACATAATTGGTATATTTTCACGCTTCGGTGCTGTATTGATGCTGAGTATCAAAGCGCATCCGTCTTAAAATAACAGAGTATTTGAAGTGAGAAGGGGATAAGTGTCATTATATTCGTATAATATACCTTTATGACAACCACCAACGAGTAGGGTGACGGCTGCATTGATAACAGATAACCTTCACAAAATAAAATAAAATATGCATTTTCGCGTTGTTATTTTTAACACCAATCAAGACGGCCGGTACTCGACGAATTTGGATTTCTAAAGTGAACCTTATGTCATCGACGTAAGAACTATAATTTGTCGCACCCATTTTGTGTCAGCTCCGCCTCGCCTGCCATGGGGAACAGACGTTTCTTGACTCCGCGTCACTTGGTTCCGTGAAATCAATCTTAGATTTCCTTTTTATTACAATAAACAATGCGTAAGATAGGAGTTAACGTTTTTTACTGGTCTTTACAAAATCAACCTGTAAAAACAACTCTCAAATACCTTTTCCAAACGTTCCAAAAGCTTATTCTCAAGTCTTGTCAAGTATTTTTATATCCCGCCCAGAAAGAGGCGTGGATTCCGATTTAGATTTTTTCCTGGACTATTGGTTCACCTTAGGATTTAAAAAAAAAAAATTTACCACCTCAGAACAGGTTCGTTAGAATAGTAACTCGTTTAGTATAGATAAAATTGGATTAAAGTACTTTAACAAGTTTTCATGTAAATGGCACATAGCCCCTTTTAAATATCCACTATTTGATGATAATAGTAACAGGTGTTTCCGGTTCGGTTGGCGCGAAAATGAAATTGTGGGAAATAAATTGATTTTGCGCTAAGAATGCCGTTACCAGAGTAATGTAATAAATATCTTTCTTTAGTTATACCGATAAAGCCTGCGAATTGCCGCATATCCACGGTTCAAAAGTAACTACAGGTGAGATGAGGATAACCAGCGATCATACACACATAGTCTTCTCCTTGTCTTATCATATATGGGTATTATTTTATATTAAGATGAAGCTATACGTGAAATCATATTTATGTACTATTTTTATCATATTTACGACGAATCGGTTTTCAGTACGAACTTCAACAATTATGCTACGGATAAATTGAAGCTTTTACAAGCTTTTCTGTGTATCGGAATTACAATAAAATTATTATTGACGTAACAAAAAATATAAGCGTAAACCACTAAAAAAATGTTTTTTCATGACTTAACTGTGGAGTAATAATTTAATATGAAATAATTTTTTAAAAATACCCTATTATGGCTAAGACTATTTTTGAGGTTTTGTATGTTCTAACTTTTTTTGGTTCTTATAAAATTATGCATTAAATAAATAAAAACCACTTTTTCGTTTACGTGCCTCGTGCAAATACGACGCGCAATTTCCTAGTTTGTAGGCATGAGTATCGAAATATTTCTAGCGTTTATATTCTTCTTAACACTTAGAAAACAACAAAGAACCACCAAATGGTCGAATGCCGATAGCGATGTCGAGCCAAATCATCAAAATCCGCCACTAAGCGCCTTCAGGAATTCCTGTACCTGGGCGGAGGCCCATAATAGGCCCAGTCACAATTTGGGAGGCAGTTTTGTGTACCACCACGCAGTGGTTGCAAAATGCTCATTTTCGTCTCATAGTTTCTGATCATAAAAAAAATTAAATTTAATGTGCTGATTACAAACTAAACAAACTTTATATTTCATATTTTTATTTATTGAATTGTTATTATTTTGATATTAAACATGCGGGAGAGGAAGGTGGAAATGAAGTTCCTGGCAATTCAGATCTAGTCACCAAACACCAAAGCCATTTCAAGCAAAGTTTCAATTCCGAATGGTGAACTTACACCAGGGCGATACTGAGAATATAGAACATGTCGCAAGTATATCATATATTATTTTAAATGATTAAAATGCGAAAACACCAATCAATCAAATGAAATTTATTTGCTCACGCAGGGATTTGAACCCGCGTCTTTCAGATCGCTAGTCGAGAGCCTTGCCCCTCGACCACGGACCAGGGTTACAATAAGTATTCAACGTTGTCCACAAAATGCACCATGTTAACAAACATGTCGATTCCACCTAAGTAAGCATGTAATTGGTTCCCATAGCGTGAAACGGCTCTCACCTGCCGCGGTAAGTAAAAACAGTGTCTTCCTTGTGTGTCTTCCTTGAGTGTCTATGTATATTACATGTACAAAATTGTTACAAACAGTTTATAAAAACAGTTTATTTATAAACGAGCTCTGTGTGTAACTATTATCTTGCGTATGCCTTCTGAAGGAATTACCAAACTGTACAAATTTAATTTGATAATAATAAAAAAAAGTTTATTATGCATCTATCTTTAAATGAATGCATTTTTAGAGTATAAGAAAGGATAATTTATGCATTCTAGTGGGACTTAATCGACGACACATTGGTGCCAGCCACTTTTTATGCATAGGTAATAAAAGCAATTATAGCAGTGGGGTTTTCACAGATGGTGGACAGTTGAATGTTGATTTTGATTTATTATACAAAGTGTCTCATTATTTTCAAATTTACTAGATCAGTTTTTTATAAGGAATATTTTTAACTGACAAATCGACGTGATAGATTAATTTGCGACTGAGCACTCAGAAGTATAATTATTTTGAGAAAAAAAATGTTCAGACAGAATTGAAGGTCGTTTTTTTTGTAGCTCCGTCCGGTGGGTTCTGTCGAAAAAAAAAGCATCAAGGCCTTTCTCAAGACAGAGGTATTTTTGGGGAAGAAAAGGAAAGAAAGTTCAGGGAAGGAAAACTCCATCCCTACCACTGCGGTGATAGGTCGAGAGAGTCCAACTGTAGAGGTTAAAACTATGTCCACCTCAAGCAATCTCTCCTGATCCGGCTCGCCACGCAGGAGGTGAGCAAATGCATTCGCCACCAAGCCATAGACAAATCTCACCCCAAGAATCCAGGCACCCCACCACTTGTGAACCACTTGGGGTGACCTATAGCAGGTGTGTTGGTTATCCAATAAATTGTTTCCGGGACAGCGGCATCCACACTCGCCTCCCAAATTCAGATTCTAGTTTTCAAATATAATAAGGCAACCGGAGTGACTTTGAAAATATGTATTTATAAATACATTTAAGAAAGGCCTAAATTGATCGGTGTGGAGGCGAAGAACGCGCAATTTGGCATGCTTATGAACTGGAAACAGATAATAAATAATTATTTATCATTGTATGCCTGGGGCGGTCCATGGACTTATCAGCAATCTAGAGTGCTAAGATTGAAAAATACGACATTAAGACACCTACAATCACAGTTTTCATTTATTGGTAACCATAAGAAAATCCAATCGACTTCAGTGAGATATTGATAGAATTATTGACTGGAGTAAAAGGAATTGGATTGCGTTCAATGTATCTAAATGTTTAGTTTTGTCATTCACTAGGGCGTGTCATACCTTCCTGGTATTATGGACGCCCGAAGTCTAAAACGTGTCTCCACCATGAAGGATCTTGGAATTATGTTTGATAGTAGGCTGACAATTCACGCTCATGTATAGACAGATGGCTTGCAGCACTTCCTTGAGAATGTTGAGTTTTGTTTTGGACAATGTAAGCAATTTTAGAAATACTCTGGTTCTCATAATTCTATTCAATTCCTTAGGAGTGGACTTGAAAGTGGGTCGATAATTTGGAGTTCACACCAAGTAAAATATTCCCTCATGTTGGAAAGAGTTCAGAAGAAATTTTTGAGATTTCTCTACAAGATATGGCTATTACCCGTGGCTCTATCCTACCAACTTTCATTTAAATATGCTTGGAATGAACCATCAGAGGGTCAGAAGAGATGTAAACATTGCTAAGCTTTTCTTCAGATTGAATCGTGGATGGATTGAAAACTCAGCTCTCAGGAGAGCGTTCATTTCTATGTTCCTGATGGTTATCTTCGCCACCGACAGCATTGACCCTTCTATCTTCCGGCCTGCAGGACTAACTTGCCAATAGGTGCCGGTCGGGAGAGCAATCTTGCTGTTGAACAGAATTAATTCGGATATCGACATGTTTAGAAATAGTGAAGCTGCCTTTAGAAGGTAAACTCTATTAATGCATGTAAAGTTTGTATAACTATCACTAATATTCAATGTAATACTGTTAAAAAAGTAGTAAATGTAAATTTTTTTTTTTAAATGCAATGTTTTTGAAAGAATAAATAAATAAATTGAAATTGAAAAAACTGAAGGCGGAAAATTGAAAAAAAAAGTTAAATATATCAAGAATCGGCATAAAATAATTGGTGTAATTGTGATCGCAAGCAAGCAATCGCATGCCAAAGATATATCTGCTTAGGAGCTATCCATAAATAGATAAATACGTCACACCTTAAGACGGGGGGGGGGGAAGGGGGGGGGGGGGAGGGAAGTAGAGAAACGTGACATTAATGTAATTAACGGTAATGTAATTTATGGATGGCCCCTTATTATTATACCGCAAATCCCATGGAAAACCGTCGTAAGCCAAAAAAGTTAATTTTACAGGAGAATGAAAACTGATTAAATATATTAAAATGCTGTTTGATTAAAAAGCGGTCCCGTCTAAAAGAGACACTAGCGACATCTCGCTACAGACAGAGTTATCTAACTTAATTACTGTCTTTGCGGGGCATAGATAATCAAATAAAATTTACTATTGAAAATAAAATTTAATGTAACAGAATTTTTTTGATTACGATCATATTTCTCTCTGTCTATCCTTGCGGAGAAATGGCATGATGTTAGTTACTTTATTTATTAGTTCATCAACCTGCTGACATTCAAAATTATTTTGGACCTTGAATGTTCTCGCCAGATTTAGAACTTAATCTGCCTGTTAAATAAGCAATGTAATGAAATTTACATAAACAATATAAATTTTGTTTAGATAAACAAAAAAAATTACAATAATAAGGAGAAAGACGTAATAATAATTCAGCTTTCATTACACATAATAATTATGAGCCGTTTGATCGCGTGATACTAGATTGTGTAGCATAAACCTGTTAGCAAAATATAACTTGTTTGTTAATCGAAGCCTAACAGGCTCCGCGGGGTTCAATTAATTGAGCTGTTCGCAACAAAGGGGTGCCTAAATGGACTACGATATCGTTGGGGTGCTTTGAAGGGTTGAATAAAAAATAATACTAATGCATAATATTAGGCAATTATGATAAGGGGAGGTTTAGTGCGCCATTGTCATCAAATCATTAATAACACCATGTTGAAAATATTATCATTTTTCGTTAGAAATTTTATTTATTTATTTTGTGCATCTATATAAAAAGGTTTACATATAGTTTTTTGTCCTTGCCTGTCTCGCTAGGAAATTCTGTGTCGAGACAGACTAGTTTACAAATATTATATAAGTATTTTTTAAAGTACATTTTTCAATAAAGCAAAATATTTGACAAAAATTTTCTGGTTGGTATGTAGTGGTAACAATAATGAGATAAAGGATTATATTTGGGTGAGGCGACTAATTATTGCACGACCTTTTCCGATGATCCATTGTTTGATCAGAATTTTGCATATGTTAATATTTGATTGTCTTGTTTTGTCAAATAGGTTATTGTATATTTTAGGCGCAATGTATTTGAAATTTCTTCGACCAAATGTTGTGTTTGTTTTAGTTGTTTGTATGACTTCTTTGGTTTTGTTCAGCGTGATTACAATATTTTGGGTATTTTCATAAAATGTTTGTGTTTTATTTTTAAACAGATGAGTTCATAAGATAGTTTTTGTGTAAATTTGTCGAATATCTAATATATATGGAATTTGTTGAATATATCTACAGTATTTGTCATTATGGGAACTTTAAGAATAACTTTCATTATTAATTTTTGTGCCTTCGATAATGAATCTATAGCTGATAGTGTTACACCTCCCCATACGATTGTTCCATATTCAATGATTGATTGACAAAGAGAGTAATAAACAATTTTCATAGATTTGGAGTCTAGTAAGTTTCAAATGTTTTTGAAGAAATAAATATGAACTCGGGTTAATTTTTATATTATTGTGGGTAAACATCGCACAAGATCCCAAATTAAGATGTTAGTGGGACTATAGTATCCCCAACTGATGGGTGATTTTGCATCTTTTGGGTTATCTTTTGCGTGAAGACAGCGTTAAGAGTCAATTATGACAAAAATTCAAAATCCGTCAGGTATCGGAAGGCGTCCGTCGCGCGTTGTCGGCTGTCAAATTTCTTTGATTATCTATGGCTTGTTTTTTTATGTGAATGCCTCACAAGAATTCCAGCTGCTCCCATCTGGAGCCAGCGAGTCTATGGCATCCCCAATCGGGTATGTTGTGAGACTGAAGGTAGCGGGTAGGGGAAGGAGATGGGGAAGAAGAAGGTGGGGAAGTACCTAGCTATTAAGATCTGGTCACCAAACACGGCCAAAGCCATTTCAAGCAACGTTTCAATTCTGAATGGTAGTCTTACACTAGAGCGATACTGAGATTATCTTCGACTATGGAGCATGACACAAATATACTATTTATTATTTTTTATGAATTAAATGTGAATTAACAAATTAATCAAATAAGGTTCGATCCCGCAATCTTCGGATTTGCGAGTCAAGAGCCTTACCCCTCGATCACGGAGACCGTCTTCCCCTGTCGTGCGTTAAATGGATTAATTACCTAGTTAAAATTATGAGTTAGTATTAATTAGTTATTAAAACTACGTACTTATAAGGGTAATAGGCGTTCTTAAAGATTATCCGTTTGCGATGTTGTTTTGATGTTTGTAAGCGATAACATTTGATTCTCAAATTTTCCTGCGACTGACATCTCTTATCTAGGATTATTACTCTGCAAAACACGCCATAATCATAATAGCGTTAAGACAACTAATTTTAAGAATTTGTCTTAACACAAGCGCAGTACTCAGCTCGTTAGCGCAATAGTGAATACTGCATTTAAGAAAGCTGTCAAAATGCGTCGTATACGGCAGATTTAACATGTGTTACGCTGCTGTAAAGGAAACAAAATTACCCTTCTGGTCAATAATGTTGTGAGACTGAAGGGAGTGGGGAAGGGAAATATTGGGAAGCAACTTTGGGAAAAGCAAAACCTACACATTATTATTATCCGACGGTGTTACTAGAAATATAATTTCATCTTTCCTATGTCAGTTTCATCACTCACTGACAAAAATTGACTTTATTACTCCACTGTACATTATTTGACATACTTCCCGTATTTTTTTCATTAGCGTCCGCTTTTTATAATACGGTTAAAACACAAGAATCAAATGTAAAACTTAGTGACAAATATTTACAATGAAAAACACATATAAATTTGTTTTAGACCACTTTTTTTTTAACCCTCTACCGGTTTCGGGAGCACCCTCCTTCATCAGGAGAATATTGTAACTTATAACTAACCTATGTTACAGAATATTGACAGACATATAAATTTTAGGTGTTTGAGTGGGAGGTAAGCAAAGGTGTGGGGGTAATTGCGGGATTAATGCAAAAAATAGAAGGATCTAAAATATTAATTAATTTGGCTATTCAAAATACTAGAACTATTATGTAGAAATTTTCTAATTTCAAGTGCTTCAAAATTATCTAATTTTTTGCTTTTATTGTTACGGTGAAGAATTTTAATCCCTGTGCCCTGTAACAAATATTTGTTTCTAATTATCATAGAATACCAAACGTCAATACGTCAATACGAACTCTCATCAACAGAGATAAAAAAAGTAAAATAAATCTAATTAGAAGCCATATTGGAATAGTAAAGAGTGCAGAAAATATCTAACAAACTACCACGCGTGACTACGTGTATTTTTTGTATAAATAAAAAGTGATTCGATACCCAAATTCATAATCTCATACTTGATAATCTCACTAAGTGAATACAGTGACTAATAAAAAGTAACTATTAACAAATCACTATAATTACTGTGGCTGTGTAAATCTAAAAACACATACAAAATTTAAACAAATCCCAAAAATCAGTGATTCTAGACTTATTGTGCTAAAAACCAATTAAATAAGTGAAAAAATACATACATTCCAGTGACATTGAGATCGATACAAAATAATTCATAATCACATATTCACATCAACAGAACACAACAGTTTATATTGTGAATAAAAGGCAGTATCGATACCTAGCGAAATAGCCCAGTGGTCATCGTATTTGACTGTGGCTCTGCCGACCTCAGTTCAAAACCGAGTGAATCCGAACAATTTTGTTATTTTCTTCTTTTATTATTATAATAGGAATTTAATCCTTTTATTAATATAATTTGAAATAACAATAACACCATCTTTCTACAAAACTTATCACTAAAATAATTCAAAATGAGCAGACAAAGGAAACCAGCGACATCTTGCGACGCAGATGAAAATGACATACCTTCAAACAAGACTGCTCCCAAACAAAGGATCAAGGACACCCCACAGAATACGAATACAAGTGACGTACCTAATTCTAATGAAGAAAGCAACTCCCTCTATGAGCGCCTTACGAAACACTTCGATGCAAAAATTACGGAAATAAAAATAATGTTTACAGATGAAATCAACGAACTAAAGAGAAGCAGTGAATTCATATGCAACCAATACGAAGATCTGCTCACAAGATTTAAAAAAATGGAGGATCTTCACAAAGAGACCAAATACCTACGCGAGGAAAACGAAAATAAAAACATCAGAATCTCTTCTCTAGAATGTCGTCTGGCAGAATTGGAGCAGGAAAAACTTTTTGACAGCATAGAGATGGCGGGAGTAAAGCTGCAGCCGGGAGAACCACCTGTGGAAGCGGTAATTCGGGTCGCCAGCTCCCTGGGAATGCCCCTGCTACAGCAGGATCTGCGAATGGTGACCTCAACACAGGACCGGAGACACAATACCCCGGACAAACTCCGTGCTACTTTCCACAGCCTGAAAACTAGGGATTCCTTTTTAACACTAAAAAACGCGGCCAAAACATTAATTTCAAACTCCCCCATATTCATAAGTGAAGTCCTAACACCGTACTATAGAGAATTACTTTGGAAAACGAAGCAAACAGCAAAAGACAAAAACTTCCAATTCGTATGGTTTAAATCCGGAAAACTGCTAGCCCGGAAAGGGCCGGGGGAAAAAATTATACAAATAAAACACGAAAATGACTTAAAAAAATTATGTAACTAATGAAGGCCACTCAGACCTCGAAACAAAACTATCCGGCTTTATACAACATCATGGCTGATCTACTCTCAATGAACTTAAATAGCTCTCACCATCATCATATAACCAATGACCCAAAACTATGCGATGATATTTTTAACAATCCAGATTCTCTGACACTGATTAACCAAAATATAAGATCACTTAATCGTAACTATGACGAACTTGACATACTCTTACACAACTTTAATACAAACTTCAAAATTATAATCCTAACGGAATGTTGGATATCAACCGCTTTTACAAAAAAACATAAATTAAATTATACTGAGTATCACACACTAAAAAACAAAAATCAAAATGATGGGATTGTTGTATACATACATGATAGTCTTAACGCCTCTGTTTCAGAAATCGACTTGATAAATACTAATTGTCTACAAATAATCATCGACTCAGATACGTGTGTTCTCGCCCTATACAGATCACCATCCACACATAACGTTACACCATTTATAATAGCTTTAGATACTCACCTAAAAAAACTCACTTCATACAAAAACATCATTATAGCTGGTGATCTAAACATAAATATACTTCCTAATGGCCACCCTCAAAATATCGATTACCAACTGATGCTTCTGGAACACGGCATTATTAGCATCATTAACACTCCTACCAGAGTAAGCAAAGACTCAGAATCATGTATAGATCACTTTATGGTAAAATCAAAAAGTCCAATATGTAGTGCAGTATACGAATCCACAATCACAGATCACTACACAATTATGATAGGCCTAACTTTGCTAACTAGAAACTCAACTCTCCAAAACAATACCACAAAAAAAATAATTGATTACGTTAACCTAAAACAATGTTTAGAAATAAAAACGTGGGAACATCTTAGAAATTATAACTCGGCAGAAGAGGCCTGGAATTTCTTTTTAACTTACCTACAAACTCTCATTACCCAAAATACCAAAACGGTATACATACCTATTCCACACCGTAAAGTAAGACTTAAAAAATGGATTACCCAAAGCATCATAAATAGCATTAAAAAAAGGGACAAATTACACAAACAAGTCAAACTGAACCCATATAATACCTCGCTATATTTCTTCTACAAAAGGTACAGAAACATCTGTTCTTTAACAATACGTAAAGCCAAAGAATTATACTATAGAAACAAACTGATAACATCAAACTATGACCCTAAAAGCGTATGGTCAATACTGAGGGAAAGTTCGCATTCACAGAAGAAAAAAGACGATACCATAAAAAATCTACTCATTGATGATAAAGAACTCCACTTTCATGACAACCCTACACGTATCCTTAATTACATCAACAAACACTACACAAATATTGGAGCTAGCCTAGCTGAAAATATCAAAATTACCCAGCCTCCCCAAGATATTCAGGAACCTCAAAACAATACATCTAACATAAGCAATGAAAATTTTAACAGACACTTCAAATTACAAAATATTACAGAAGAAGATACCAATAAAATAATTCATTCACTAAAGATTAACAATACTGCGGGTCCTGATGGTATAGACTCTAAAACTATCTTAACATTAAGCCAACAACTACTTAAACCACTCACATATTTAATTAATCGTAGTCTAAAAGAAGGAATTTTTCCTAGCTTACTAAAAAAAGGCCTTATTATTCCAATTTTCAAATCAGGACAAAAAAATAATGTTAACAACTACAGACCCATTACGCTACTAAATACCATTTCGAAAATCCTGGAAAAAACTATTAAAAAACAGCTCCAACACTATTTAGAAGCAAAACAAATACTCTCGGTAAACCAACATGGCTTCAGGAAAAACAGGAGCACAGAACATGCAATAGCTACCGTAACGGACTTCATTACACATAATCTAGACGCTAAAAAAAAAGTTATCTCTATTTACTTAGATCTATGTAAAGCTTTCGACACAATTTCACATAAAAAACTTTTCAAGAAGTTAAAAAACATTGGCATTAATGGAGTAGAATTCAATTTAATTAAAAGCTTCATGTCTGACAGAACGCAACAAGTTAAAATTGACAACAAGACAAGTGAACCACTTTCAATTACGTACGGAGTCCCACAGGGGAGTGTACTTGGCCCTTTACTATTCCTCATTTATATAAATGAACTGTGCGACATTAAAATTGAAGGTAAAATCGTGACCTTCGCTGACGATACAGTTCTTCTCTGTCAAGCAGCCACATGGAAAGATGTATTTATAATAGCTGAAAAAAGTTTATCAATCGTCAAAAAATGGCTAAACAGTAATACTCTTACAGTTAATACAATCAAAACAAAATATATAACTCATAGTATTACACAAAGAGGTCAACCTCCATCAAACATAGGCTTGATTCTACATGACTGTACTTTATCCAACTGCCAGTGCGAACATATAGAAAGGGTAAAACATACAAAATACCTGGGGGTTATTATTGATTCACACTTACGCTGGACTGACCACATTAATTTCATCACAAATAAACTGAAACGAGTAATGCACCTAATAAAGTACGTTAAAAACATCTTCCCACTAATAATACTAAGATCGATCTATTTTGCACTTTGTCAATCCATTGCCACATATGGAATACTAGCTTGGGGAAGTGCTACAAACATAGCAATTGACCCAATTCAAAAAATACAAAAAGCAATAATTAAACTCATCCTGCAAGTACCATTTCACACAGATTCTAGCGAAATCTACAAAGCATTAGAAGTCATGTCAATAAGACAACTTTATGCCAAATCTGCTATAATATACCTTGTCCAAAACAAACAACACATTCCAATTCAACCAAAAACCATAACAAAAACCAGGTCCTCAACAAATAAAACACTGAACATACCGATAACCCACACCACACATGGACAAAGACACTTTCAGTATTATGCAACCAAACTTTTTAATTGCATGCCCATTACTTTGAAACAAATACTATCTGCAAATACATCTACAAACATTCATAAAAAACATATCACTGACTGGATTAAAAATCAAGATATTTACTTTATACAAAACATTATTATTCCCAACCAAACATAACAAAACTATAAAAAGTATAAAATTAAATAAACCTAAAAATTAAGTAGTTTTTCAAGTATCCAATAACTATACATACACTTACAATTTATATATGTGTGTACATATATATATGTGTATGTGAATGTGTATGCGGATGTATACGTATGTATATATATATTCATATGCATGTGTGCAGGTACATGTATTTATATGGATGTGTATGTATGTATGTGTATGTTTATATATATATATACATATATAATTTTTTTTATATTCCTCTAATATATTTAAATACTTTTTTTTTTCTCTTCTATATAACCAATGTACAATAACTGTTAAAATTTGAAAAAAAATACATATAAAACTTTATATTACAACACATAAATACTTGTCACACATAAACATAAATAAACACGTAAACACCTCAGCACAGGTTCTCCTAGTGAGGTGTTCACGAAACATACAACAATACCTATCCACAGTTTCACCTTCACAAACCTACCTTACACCCAATTACAGCTGGTTGAAAAAAACTTTAAAATTTGGTCCAGTTTAGGAGGAAAAAATAGAAGAATTCAAATCTTGATTTTAACGATTCTATTTAGATATAATCAGCCTAAGATGCAGCCTAAGATCAGCCTAAGATGCAGCTGTCTGTTAAGCTTAGTTTTATATCAGCCTTTCATTAGTTTTCATTCTCCGATTCGTGCTTCGCATTTCAATTTATTCTCCGTTCATGATTTTCAGTTTATTCTCCGCTCCATGCCTCACTATTATTAGAGTTGCCATCAGAATTCCATTATGGACTACTAGTCTTGTTTCTCTTAACGTAATTCTACTCGCAACTAAAAATTAATTGAATCTCTTCCGCTCACTCTGCTTTCAATGTCCTCATCAGTCTTCCCGTCTCTCGCAAACAATCTTCTTAAATACACAAACTCATCCACTTGCTCCAAAGCTTTACCTTTCAAAACTATATCACAAAGTGTTTTCACCAAGTTACGCCTACGTGAATATTCTATGTTCTTTTATGATAAAATGTGAAGAAGGCGAGAAATTGGACCACTCAAATAAAAAAGTTCTTTATGAATACGTTTTACAAAAAAGTCGTGCTTTCAGTTCTTTCAGAGTAAACCAGCAATTTTAGCAGAAAACAAAAATATTTTTGTACTATATTATGAAATTCTATCGAATGCAGTTTTTCATGAAATTGTTAAAATTTCCAATTCCATTGTCCGCGAAATAAATTTATCAGAAAAAAAATAAAACCCACTCAACTTCATAACCAATTGCTTAACGCCTGCGAAATATTGCAAAATAAGCATTTATTTAAAAAAAAAAGTTCTACGACGTTGCAGCTCTAAGATAACATTTCAGAATTTAAGTGATTTTTTTTGGGGCAATATGCCAATTTTTTTTGCCAACGTTTCATCCAGCTTTACAGTGTCCGTAATCAGGGCAGAGGAGTAGATTGCAAATCGCGTTGTCATGCTTCTTCAAAATCTTAAATCACATCTTCTTTCCAGTAGTTCTGCATAAATCCTATTTTGAAAATAATTTTGTAATAGGAACATAATTAGCCTTGCTTGTTAAGTACAAAGCGTTAAATAGTATCATCACACGACATGCATGAAAATATATCCATAAACTAATTTCAAATTTATTCTAAAGGTTCCTATCATCAAAATACATATACAATAGATTCTATAGATAAAATGTTCAGGGGACAGGACACTTGAACACGCAATATATACACAGTAAAGCAGGGTCTCCTTCAACCAAAAACACGGACATTTGCTTAGTTATTACTGCATTTCAATCCAATTTGATTTAATTACACTATACAATCTTAAGAGAAACATCGTGTGGGGAAAAAAACTTTCTCCGTTAACATATATTTTTATAAAAACATCGCTTCCTACAAAAGCGTATATGTATGCAGATATTATGCAACAATTCTCAAATGTTTCAGATTGTTACAGTAACAAATTCCACACACTGCTCTGTAACACACGGCTCTGTAATTACTTTTTTTATGCATCTAATTTATTATTTATTTGTATAATTATTTTAATAATACATTTGGTTATAATAATGACGTATTGCTCATCTCACTAGGTGTGAAACGCCTGTGTTGGGATGGCAATTTATAGTGGTGGTTGTTATTTATGTTTTTATTGACGTAATTATGAAACAGATAGCTTGATATAAAATAAGTATTTAAAAAAAATATATACAATTCAAGTGCATATTATATTCAAGATTGCAGTACATGATATCCCCACAGTAGGCATAAATATAAATACGTTATGAAATACTCTTGACAGACATATTTATTTGAGGTGATTAATGATTTTAATTTTAAAAGAACTTTTGGTTTGCGTGTTTCTAATGTCAGTAGGTAGAGAATTGAATAACTTTGAAGCATTATATTTAAAACTTTGACCATAAGAGATTTGACAAACTGGGATATTAAAAGATTACATGCGACTCTCTTAAGGCTCTAGTGCTTATTGGTTCTTCAAACATTTGTTTATTTTAAAATTGATGAAGCGGATATTTTTTTTCACAATTTATTCAGGTAAGAAACATTTAGTGTCTTAAAAATAAAATTGTTGTGTACCTTTGATTTTTATAATAATAATAACAAACTTTTGTATAACAGTAGGAAGAAAACTTTAAATTACATTTACGATTGCAGAATATTAACTTTTTTATATTAATTGCTAAACAATATTTTACGGTATCCACAATAATTTTTGTGGACAATGTAAAATATTTATAGTAACGCTATTCCTAAACACATATTGTATTTTTGTAAACCTCTCAAATCACTGTATATTCCAGTTTCTACTTCTCGTATTTTATGACTTTGGTGCATTTTTCATTTAATGTAATTTTATTTCTATTTTCTTTCTTAAGTTCAAAATTATCCGCCATTTTGAAATTGTACTACCAATCGAGTAAAAGTCCTCTGAGCGTTTAATAAATAAATTTTAAAAACATTACATTAACAAAATTACAGCGTTTTTAAAAGAGAGAAAATATTTAAGATAAGATAAGCAGATTTAAACAAAAAGCAACAAAGCTTCGATCTAAATTGTGCTTCATTAATGTTAAACTATCGATTTTCGAAGTGATTCTATTTAACAACAAGACAGCTCTTCCGACTGGAATGACCATTGGCAAGTTAGTACTGCAAGCCGGGAAATAAAACAGTTAAAACATATGCTGTCGGTGGCAGAGATAATCATCACATAAGTAAACACTCTCACCAATATCATTTGCTCATCTGCCCTGATGATGGACCCTGTAACGCTGTTCGAAACGTTGGCTAAAGAAGGAGGTAGCGAAACACGGCATAACACCCCAAAAATAATAACAAAAAAAGAGATAATCATCGGTTACATAGAAACTAATGCTCTCCATGATAGTTGAGCTTCAACATTTGTTTCAACAGACGCATACAAAAAAGGCCACGCCTCCATAGGAAATGTCTATGGTAATGTGTGAGCAAATGTTCATGTTTTCGGTCGGAGAAGACCCTGCTTTACGTAAGTCTGAGCCAAAAAACCCATTGAAAACACGAACCAGCATACGTTTTTCAAAATATAACTAGTTACATGGTTTTCAAGTGAAGATAATAATACATAGGCAGCATGTAATTTATTCATAAATGTACATTGTTGCACGTATTTGCATGTAAGCATTATAAGCCATTGCGTGTAGATTGTTGTTTATGTGGTCGTTTCACTTTAATTTATATATTTTTTAATATTTCAATACCCACAGCAATAGGCTGTGTGACGACAGACTAACTGTGCAGGTAGTGCATTGTTCCGGTCTGTAGCAAATTCGTATTTCAATGCATGATTATAATGCGAAGTATGTGGTTTTAAATTTTTTTTTAATATCAAGTGGTTCGCTACGTTTCGTGAATAAGCAGGAATGCCCATCTACTGCGTGGCAGGCGGGATAAAGGGAGACTGTTTGACCTTTTGACCTGGCGGTGTTAGGGTTAGGGTGGCAGGGTTAGATTCATACGTCCGTCACTTCTGGACACACTAACCCCCAGATTATTAAACACCCTTCATACCTCTCCCAGAACTTCCTCCCCTTCCTTTCCCAAAAAGACCGACCGACCGTCCGACGGATTCTCTAAAGATGACATAGGCCTTAAAGGGAATTACTTTCCTCAAGGCCTCCTGTGTGGAGATAATATAAGCAAAATAGTGTACCTGTGTTACAGCGGGTGAGGTGTACAGATTGAATTTATTCATAATATGATTGATTATACATAATAGATATTGTTATACTATCTATTTAATTTTTGTTTTAGTTGCTTAATTAGTAGAAGTTTAGTTAGTAAAATACAGACTGTACAATTTCCGTTTCGAACTCTTACTAATAAAAATGTCTGCTGCGAAAGTGCTGACAACGTTGCATTTTGGCGAACTGACATTTGTGGTTTCCGTCTTGAAAATTTGAGTTCTTTCTGTCATATAATTTTTGATTTTTTATTCTGTAACCATTTGAATTTAACAATAATTCTAAGAAAGTCTGTTTTTTTATAAGATAAATGCCTTATGCACATACAGGTAAATATAAATCCAAGAAATCGACGATTGTAATTTAATTTCTATATTTTTTTTTTACATTAGCTCCACACTGAAGGTCCTGAGAAAAAATAATTTCCCTAAGGGCCCATGTCATCTTTGGGGAATCTGTGTGGAAGATCTTTTTAAGGAGAGGAAATTCTGGGAAGGAAAAGGTTAGGAGGGGTGGGTAGGAATCCTAGGGTTCAATGTTTCCAGATCATCCGCCGCCAGATCCAGACAAACCTCACCCCATGAACCCGGGAAACCCTGCTAAGTCACCAAACGTAGCGAACTACTTGGGGTGACTTATGACAGAGGTGTTGGTTATCCAGTAAATGGTTCCCGGGGCGGCGGTGCACATTCCCGCCTCCCAAACCGTAATTATTTAAGCGAGATAATAAGTGAAGTAACAGTTTTATTGCAGAATTTCGAAATAAAAATTCAAAATTTCGTATTCTTAATTTTTTTTCGACATTAGGATTAAAAAAAAATGCGGTTTTTTAAAAACTTTTTCCGATTTTGATACTACAATATTCGTATTTATATTAAAGTATTTTTCAAATACAAATACATAAAAGGCTATTTTATCTTGTTTTTAAAAATGGTTTTTATTTTTTCGATATCTCTAAAATCTCTCTCGGGCGTACTGTACAGGGCCCGCAGATACTTTAATAGTACACAACTGCTAACCCTGTACAAATCGCAAGTGCGCCCCACGGTTGAATTTGGCAGCCACCTCTGGTCAAGAGCCCCAAAATACCTGAAAAAAACCCTCAACTCTGTGCAGAAACGGGCGGTCCGTTTGATAGATTCTCCTAACTTAACAAACGGAGTGCAATCTTTAGAGCACAGGCGTCAGGTGGGAATGCTGTCCTTGTTCTACCGGTATTACAATGGAAGATGCTCCGAGGAACTAGCGTCACTGATCCCCTCGGCACCGGTGCATAGTCGGGAAACACGCCAAACACGCGCTCAACATTTGTACACGGTTGACATTAGTCACATGAGAACGGGTCGTTTCTACGACTCGATCTTGAGTTCAACAGCCCGGCTGTGGAACGATTTGCCGGCTTCTGTGTTTCCTCCCTCCTACAACATGGGTCTCTTCAAGACCCATGTTCACTCCTTCCTCTCCTCAACAGCATCCTCCACACAGCATCTTCAAAGATGACATAGGCCCTGAGGGAAATGATTTCCCTCAGGGCCTCCTATGTAGAGTTAATATAAAAAATAAAAAAAAAACGTTTAGCAAATTTAATGAACCTACCTTCAAAGTATTCCAAAATTTTATAAAAACTTTCGAATTTTAACAACGAACTGCCCCTTTCCTAAAAAATGTTTAATTTTTTACGGCTGTAAAACATCACTTTAGACAAATTTGTTTATACAGTTGTATAAAATTTTCACCACATTTATTAGTTAAGCTGTAAGTGTAAATATCTTTGTCCTAAATATTTTACTAATTTCAGGTATTTCTTGTTTTTTCTACTTCCTGAAAAATGTATATTGATGAAAATACGAGTAGCTTCGTCCTGATTGAACCGTTCAACCCACTGAGCCACTCCTAACTTGCAAATAAATCAGCGAAAAAGAGAAAACACATATATGATATTACAATAATGTTGCAGCAAAGAGTAATAACAATTTTGCATCTAGTCATTCTTGCTGCAATACTAATAAAATATATTCCTAAGAAATCACTTGTGCATGCATCAAAAAACAACAAATATATCATCGCTTTTGAATCATCTTCGATCCCCGTCGCAAACGCATATAGCTACTAAATACTATAAACAAATACACTTTGGTCCTTTTGGACTGATCCAGGCCGCCAGGCATCGTCCAGAAGGAACGGAGTACATACGCTTCCCCAAAGCAGCAGCACTCGTTTGCGGGAAAGGGTCAAAGGAATGAAAGAGGCAACTCGTGACTAGTACGTTCGCTGTGCCCTTCTCTACAAATGCGCAAGCAATTGCTTGGCACAGAAATTATTTTTTATCAGTAACGCAGTTCCTGCTGTTAGTTAGTTAATTAAAAGCAAATAAAAATAATAAAGAAAATAGTGATGTCATAAAAAGGGCTGATCATTTGATAGGAGGGCCAATTAATCCGTATATATTGATTTCATACATTGTATATTGTTCTTTTGTCTGTTTAATAATTTATTTGATAGCACGGAGCAATTGGTTCGAGGTGCGTTGTGCGCAATGTGTACGAAGCTGATATAAACGTAATTAATGAGAGTTAGAGTGCTGTGCAATAAAGTGGGTGTTAAAGAACCAATGTAATATGTGTTTAATTGCCTTTTCAAAGGTCTTTGAGTTCAATACCTTTCGCGGAAATAACCTTTTATCGTGTGTGATTTTCTGAAATTAAGTAAGTTGAGAAATGAAATTGTTTTGTATTTCAATAGATATTATATTAAGTCATTAAACACTTTTTTATACGACTTTTTAAAATAAAAAATCTTCGTAGCTTTTTACCACTTTCTATTGGACGATTGAAAAATCATAGAAAGGAGATACCTTTCTTTACACAAAGCTTAGTTGCCATCATGCGTTGGAACAGTGAGGAGCGTGTTTTTGCCGTTAGGGCCTACTTTTCGAACGGATGTTCTATGAGTGCGGCAGCATAACTTCCTTTTTTCAAAACTCAATAAAACTCATTGTACGAATCAGATTTTTTTAGTTTTTTATAACGTAGGCACAAACCTAAAATTTTGTTATACTTAGTTTTTGAAGATTAAATCAGGTAGGTGACATCCCGGGCGTATGTCGTAGGCGCGCTGGGTTGCGATCACAGCACATTCGTTCGAAAAGTAGGCCTCAACGGCAAACGCACGCTCCTCATTGTTCCAACGCATGATGGCGACTAAACTGTGTCGTTACAAAACTTTATAGTTTCGCCTCTCGAACGAGATCAATAGCGCTCCGCTACAACACCAACCGACTGAATGGCGCGCATTTTAAAAAAAGGAAGTTACGCTGCCGCAACCCTGTATAATTTATTTCGTACATTCGATGGATAACATTTTTTTTTACATAAGCATAACTTCTACGTATTGTTCTATTTCATGTTTCGTTCAGATTTATAAATATTGTGTTCTTCTTCAATGATTAAATATTACATCGATGTTTATAACCTCCAAGAACAATACATTGCATAAAATAATCATTAAAATAAAGTTATTTTTCATTTTATAAAGTATTGCAGTACATCATAAATGCACGTGGTTTATAAATTATGGTTTTAGTATGAAAGATATGATAAATATGTCAGGTTTTTGCGTTTAATTTTTAACCGCGGATACGAATTGAACATGAAATCAGATAGCGGAATTGATGAGTCCGATGTTTTAACACGCACATGAATTCCATTTTAATGGTTGGACGTTTTTGACCGCAGAGTGCAGCTGTTGAACCTGAAGTGTAAATTATCGGAGAAATGTACATCCAATACATCCAGTTTTGCAAAGTCATATTTTTACTTTCGACACTACATCCAGAAGTAAAAATATTACAAATAAATAAACATAGAAAAAGATATTCGCTTTCCGGGCAAATGCGCTTACCACTGCGCCAAGATGTTGATGTCCGATTCGGTCATTTTTAAATGTATCATACTTGGACTAAAAACCACCCACATTATCTTTATTTTCTTAACGCATATTTTATTGGTTGCTATCTTTATGTATTATATTTAAGGCTCCGTTATAAACGTTTAAAAGAATAATAAATACTCCAAATACTTCCTTTTAATACCATTCCCACTTTTGAAATAACTAAAACTATATTACAAGTAATTCAACACTCGGCACATTCCAACACTACACTCTATTACAATTGCGACGTACACCAACACAACACAAGAAATCACAACAAACTTCATATACCAAAAATCAAATCAACAAAATATGGACTAAGATCCCTAGAATACATAGCTCACACAAAATATAATCAACTACCCAACGAGATCAGACGTGCAAGTCAATGTAAAAAGACCCAAACTAACATGCTCAAACTTCATCTTATTAATGACTATCTGAAATAATAATGTTGTGTATGTCCCCATCATATGTCCATTTAATACATACAGCTATATGTTTCATGTAATGCGTATCATTCCCGCAATGAGTTTATTAACTCCTGGGAGTACAATGCTTTATATAATATACTATATTCTGTATTGTATACTTTTGATAAATAAATAAAATAAATAAATAAATAAGTTTACTTTGAAAGTGATGTATGCATTTACAAATGATAGAGGAAGCAATCTATCGTAATGAATAGCGCAAGCAACCCTTTTTGAATTTTTAAAAATAAAAACGAATTATTAAAATAGAAAGATTAAAGACCAATTTACAATTTGGGAGGCAAGTACCGGGTATCACTGCCCAGGAAACCAATTGTAGATACGGATTGAAAGAGGCCGGCTTGTGGAAACCCTTCGACCACCCCATCTGGTCTCTCTGCACCCATCGTCTTGCATCGAAGCAAGGATGAATTTATGATGATTGATGGATTAATGAATGATTCTCTCCTGGACACTCTGACTCCTAGATGCTTTTCGTCTCCCATTCCCCCTCCTTCCCAGAACTTCTTCTCCTTCCCGATTTAAAAAATTAATATTTTATTTTTATCAGGATCTCCCGTGTGGGGATGCAAAAAAGGAGCTAAAATCTATGCGCATCGGTGTTAAATAGAATTCGAAGAAACATTGTGATTTTTTCATATTTATGGCACCAGATGTGTTTTTATTTTTGTTTGACAATTTTTTCCATCTTTGGATTTTTGTATAATTACTTTTACAACTCGGCATTTGAAAAGAAGTTTTCTTAAAAATACATATTTTCAAGAGTTTAAGAACTAAAGTGTTCTCGGGAAGTGCGTTGTTTAAACCTATATATGTCAGTAAAAAATAGGGAAGCGGGGTCTTATGGAAGAAATGCAAAAATAACGTTTATAACAACAATTATTATAGCAGGAAACGCACACTTAAAGTCAATTATCACGTCCGCAGAACTAATTTCAATAATAAGTCAAGCACGAATGGACAGATGCAACACAACGTTTACCTATACTTTTATTTATTAAATGATTACCATTTTAAAAGGTGGCGCAAAAGTCATCACCTTATCAAATATCCGGTGTTAGCGTCGGCGTGGGTGCTGACGCTATCGGCAGGGTTGGAGAAAGCTCCCACATATTTAATACAATTAGATGCTGGATCTGCCCCAAATAAAAACTAGCTCAGGTTTGGTGCAAGTATGTTTCTCTTAACCTCAAGGCTAGTGCCTGTGGTTCGGAGCTTCACGCTTCTCATCCTCCCAGGGCCTCTTTCGACAAGCAAAACTCGGTAGGTTATCACATAAATAGTTTATTCAATTCTAGGAGTCACAATAGTACATAAGAGGAACGAGCCTAGCTGAAAGTTAGTTTGAACGTCAATCTCTGCTCTCTACACGCATTTTTCAGGGCTTTAAAACATTTTTTGCACACAAAGGGTAAACATTGTATTGACTCACGTTTGGGTTTATGGGCCAACAGCGGCTTTACGCGCTTCTTCTCGGGGTCCCAGCAGCGTCCATACGCGGACACCGGAAGTGCGCACCCGGCGAAACTGAACTCGTCTCGCACATGTTCACGAGAGACGTGGGATCGGGAAGCTCGCTGGCCGTTGACTGGCGAGCTTCCGGCGAGATGCTTCTCGCGACAGCTCGGTTTGTCGCTCGCGGGAGGGGGTAATGCGCGCGCCTCTATATTGGCGGTCTATTCTTCAGTCCGCGAAGAGGTCTATTCTCGAATACGCAACGTGACAATTTGTAACGTAACACTTCCCCCCTCGCCGCAATAAAAGCGACGTGGCAATGGAGCTGTAGGACTAATAAATCCTCTTACCCTTTCAGCACTTGTGCCAAAAACATTTAAGAGAAACGAGGAGAGAGAGAGAGAGAAATTCCTAGCTGGAGAATAGTTATGAACAGAACACAAAAGAGATGATACATGGTGTAACAAGGAATTGTCAATAAATGTATATAAAGGCAGTGGCATACATAAATACAGTTGCAAAGAACAAGGATCTGTTGAAGAAAGGTACAAGGGTTATGCAGTGATAGAAAAAAAAAACTCTAAAATTGTATCATTGGTCTGTGAGCTAATGTTTGCGAACGTAGTTTGCGTAGGATGTCTGGGGTGGTTGAACGTTTCACTGAAGTTACAAGGTTACTTTGTCACAGTAACCTGGCCCATTTGAGATTACACTCAAGGGACACTAGGGCCTTTAAGAAAATACGAGGAAGAGAACACAGGATGAGGCTTCTAGGTGGTGTGGAGAGTTCTACCTGTCACAGAGGTCGAAAGGGTAACTGCTTCCGGATCCTGTGGGTGAGCCAGTACGAAACCATTGAAGTACTGGAGAGTGGAATCGTAATTGGTGGTTGGTACACTGGTTTTTGTATGTAGTGGGATTGTTTTGTGAACAATCGTTGGTATTGTTATTTGCGCAAGGGCACAGGAGTATCAGCACAATGGCAGTAGGGCATTTGCATTATGCAGCAGGAACATTTGCATAATGCAGCAGGACATTTGCGCAAGGGCAACAGGAACATTTGTATTATGCAGCAGGAATATTTGCATAGTGGCAGCAGAGCATTTGCACAAGGGCAACAGGAACATTTGCATTATGCAGCAGGGACATTTGCATAATGGCAACAGGAACATTTGTATTATGCAGCAGGAATATTTGCATAGTGGCAGCAGAGCATTTGCACAAGGGCAACAGGAACATTTGCATTATGTAGCAGGGACATTTGCATAGTGGCAGCAGAGCATTTGCACAAGGGCAACAGGAACATTTGCATTATGCAGCAGGGACATTTGCATAATGGCAACAGGAACATTTGTATTATGCAGCAGGAATATTTGCATAATGGCAGCAGAGCATTTGCACAATGGCAACAGGAACAGGAACCAACCTAGAGCTGGCGTGCTCGGGTTTGTTTTGAGTGTCGGTTCTTTGTGGTGATACAATTCGCAACTACACGCACGACTCACACTAGGTTATGTTAGATGCGGTCGGGTGCTTTTGGTACGCAGGGATTGAAGGCAAGGGACCTCCGTGACGGTAGCGAGGGCAGCATGAAGAGGCGCAGATGTAGATAGGGTGCAGAGCTGCTGGTTTTTTTTTAAATCCGGCAAAAATTATTATTAGAACAAAATTCTTGAAGTTTACCTGCCTAGTAGACCAATGATGAAAAAAGTTTGGAGAGAAACAAGTGTGCATGTTGAGAAAAAGTTGGATTTGTTTGGCGTGTAGAGAGAGAGACGGAGAGAGAGCTAACTAAATGTGGCTAATGCCTAATACATGTTACAAAGGTACGTATTCAAGGACAGGTTCTGTGTAACCCCTTTTTGGTTTTTTTTCTTTACCAAATACATTTCCAAGAATACGTGGTTGAGGGATTGTACGTATAACAAAATTCCCCATTCGAAAGAAGTTGGTCTTCCATGACCTATGCTCACGTCTATACGGTAGCATTTTTTCTACTTTCGAAAAACAAAACATTGCGTACAAGATTAGTTATGACAAAGTGGGAAAGGAGTAGGAAGTTGAAAGGATCCGCGTATGAAGATTGTCCCATTTGACAAACGAAACGCCAAGTGCGTAACGCATATATCCCCATTCACGGATAATTTCGAGGAAGGGGGAGGGTGATAATTGGGAACATTTGAACGAAGAAAACTGCTGGGGACTCGGCTATTTCCGAAATTTGACCTCTGGGTGGAGATGAAACAAGGTCTACAGCAGTCATCCTGGCACATTACAATAATATTTGGTAGTGTTGGACAAAAGAATACACTGACATAAAAGAGTCTAATCCTCTACGTGTATTGGGCAGAAGATTAGGGGTCGTTTTATTCTCCTACTTGTTTGCGAGAAATGACAGACCCTTGCTCAAATCTCACAAACCTGGGGATTTTTCTTTGTTCGTCTCCCAGACAACGAGTTAGGTGTTTTTGTGTCCATCAACTTAACTCCCACGACACGATGCCCCATAATCATGAGTGAAGCGTATGATTAGTCCTTTTGAGATAGTAGATAGTTCCTGGGTTCTTGTGACAGGAAGTCCACGGGCATATTAATGATTACAAAAAAGGGGTGTGGACTACATTGAGTAGTTCACACATAAAGGTTTGATATTATTTCGTTCGCACGATTCATGGTGAGTATTATAACGTCTTCACGTATAGCGTACAAGATTGCAAAATCAAAAGATTTGCAAGTAAGTTTTATAACGTCTTCACGGATAACAATGAACGAATTACAACTGGGTTGCCCAGTATTGAAGGGAGGTGCAAAAGACTAGGTATTTATGACATTTCTGACAAAAACCCACAGAGTAATTATAACGGGCTCCCCGTATCGCATTTAGTAGATATTCTGAGATTCCCATCTATGACGGCAGATTTTATAAGGTTCCCACCTATGATGGCAACAAAGGTTAACGTTCATATAAAGGTACCTATTCAATACAGACGGCGAGACATACTGATGTACTTAGTACAACAATACCGTAGCATAATAAATCCATATTAGCGTACGTTAAAGACTTGCACAAAGGCAAAAACATATTTGAAGATCTGGCCAGGATTTTATACTTCAACAATAAAGGGACAAAAAAAATTTTGGCGTGCTGATGGAATGTGAATTTCATCTAAGCTTACCGCAAAAGAGATTCTTTGTGGTACAAACCCTTTTGGTTACGCACAGAGTATCGTATCGTGATGGTACAACTTTTGGTTGTACTTACACGTACGATGGTAGCAACAATACAAGACATGCGCTTATCGTTTTGACAAGGAAAATTATTTACATTGGTCCGATTTGAGTGTTTAAGACCTTCTAGGTTTTACTTACTTAAACAGACTGCGATGAACACACCTTGGTGTTATGAAAATTATAATAATGGGATGGGTTGTTCACAGGGTGGTTCACTTGGAGACCTGGCTTCTTGTTGTGACCTCGTACTTTGCACGTGATAAGTCACAACAAGGCAACCCCAAAATTTCAGTTTGAGTAGTTGAGACCAAGGATAACTCAATGTTGCTGAAATGTTGTAAAAAAAAATTTATCGTTAATGAAGAGGCACGTTGAAAGTTGTCCCTTTTATAACGATACTTTCCAGACTCCACATCCAGTTCTGGGGAGAGCTAGAGCAATTTGGGTTATTTATTGAGCGCCATTCTATTTTCTTAAAAAACAGAAAAAAAAAACTTAGAACGGGTAGCAAACATCTGATACCGCCGTGGGTTTACACAGGTTTGCTTACCTAATTTAACTACATATGACATAAGGGTTAGATGCACTTTGGCGAGGACCCGATATTTAATGTACAAAAAAAGATTTTTCTAACATTTAGAAAGGGGTGACGAGGTATGACATGATGATGTGAAAATATGATGCTGCGAGTTGTGACGATGCACAAAACCTTGGGCACGTAGTCTCTGACTACTTGCAGTAAGCCACAGGGAATTCCTTTCTCCGAAGTGATCAATTTCAGGTAGAGGTGTGCATGCTTAGAAAAAACGATGTTTCCAAGGTTTGACACCTGGGGCAGCAATTAGAGGCGAATGACTGATGATGACGAGATATTTATACAAACAAAAATAAAATAAAAATGAAACGAAACCACAAGGGAGAATTATAATTTCTTCCATGACTTTGGCTACAGTTGACACCACTGTGCCAGAGCTAGAAAGGTTTCGTTTGAGTGTCCTAATGAGTGACAATCGTTTACGAGAGGCCGCTTATTAGTGACGAAACAAAAAGGGTTGACTTCCATAGTGATCCATGTCACGGTGTAGACGAATGGTTGCTAGGAGTCAAGGAATAACCGTTGGGGTTATACGGGCGTGGCAATGGAGTTTGTTTCCATGTTCCCACTTTTTACAATGTCCTTTATATGGTAGTTACCTATGTGTTTACCAGAGATGTCGGACAATCGGTAAACCAGGTCTGAGATTTTCTTTAGGACTTTCGTCTTTACAAAACGGGGTGCCAATTTGGCAGAGAAGTACAGCGCACCTTGTGACAGAGTGTTGTTTCTCCTCCAGACGATGTCTTCTTCCTTGAATGTGACGTGCCTCCTGCGAAGGTTATACCTGTCGGCGCTCTTTTGGTGGGCCAATAGTAGAGCGTCTGTTACTTCACTATAGATAGCGGAGAGTTCCTCCAAGCGGTGGGCGTAATTTGCTGCGGGGTCTGCTGTGGAGGAAGGGACGGGTGGAAGGCAATTGTCAGGGTGTAGTGAACCGTGAACTACTTGTTCCATGCCGTGTTTGAGAAAAAATGGTGTATAGCCTGTAGCGAGGTTCACCGTGTTGTTCATGGCTGCTTGTATTTTGTCTAATTTTTTGCACCATGTGCGTTGATCTTTGCCAACCAAAATTGCCAGGGCCGTGTTTATGGTTTGGTTGTATCGTTCAACGGTGTTGTTCTGTGGGGTGTAAAGGGTGTTGTAGAATACATCCTTTATACCATATTTAGACAAAAACTCTTTAAATTCCAGAGCTATAAATTGTTTACCATTGTCGCATATTATAGTACGAGGGGTACCGTAGGGTATGAAAATATGTTTTTCCAATAGATTGGTTATTGCTGCTGCAGTTGCCCTTTTCAGAGGAAACAACCAGCAGTATTTGGAAAAGATGTCCACTACGCTGAGTATATGCATGTAACCGGCGTAGCTTCTAGGGAAGGGTCCAATGAGGTCCATAGAAAAGGATTGAAGTGGTCTATCGGCACGCTTGGGGTTGCCCATTAGACCAGACGGTGGTGCCGTACTGTGCTTGTATGCCTTACAGATGTCGCACTTGGAGATGTATAAACGTACTTGTTTGAATAGACCCGGCCAATAATATCTTAAAGATATTTTTTTGAATGTTTTGAAAGTTCCAGGGTGTATGGAGTCTACGGCACTGTGGTTATCAATAATAACTTGTTCTCTATTTTCGAGAGGGACTACCATTTTCCAGGCATAGTCCTCTAAGATTGACAGTGGAGGCTTGCAGTTGCGATATAGTTGTCCGTTCTTAATTATAAAATTCGGGAACTTTTGTGGGTTGTCACTGCATCCTCTAAAGATTTTTTGATACCATACGTCTTTTGTGGGGAGACTAGAATTGGATAATTCGGCATTTAATGTTGCTATCTCGATCCTAGAAAGGGCATCCGGGACGATATTATCCGCGCCTTTACGGTGGATGACATCGAAGGTATATTGAGATAGGCGGGACGACCAGCGAGCCAATCTCCCAGAGGGGTTGTCTAGCGAGATCAGCCATTTTAGGCTGCTATGGTCTGTGACGACGGTAAACTTACTGCCCTCAATGTATCCGCGGAAATGTTGAATGGATTCCATGACTGCTAACAATTCTCTTTCGGTAATCCCGTAGTTTTTTCGTGTTTATTTAGGGTACGAGAGAAGTATGCCACGGGGTGTTTGCCGTCCGTAAAATTTTGAGTGAGGACTCCTCCGATTCCGACGTTTGATGCGTCCGAATGGATCGTAAAGGGAAGATTGAAGTCGGGGCAATTCAGTACTGGGGCTGATTGAAGAGCCTCTTTCAGGGAGTTGAATGCTGACTCAGTCTCTGCAGACCAGGAAAAGTTACTGGTACCTTTACGGATTCCCGTGATTTTGTTGAGCGGCGCCGCGAGAGTTGAGAAGTTTTTTATGAATCTTCTGTAGTAACCGGTGAGTCCGAGGAAAGCTTTTACCTCTTTTGCATTTGTAGGTCGGGGAAAATTTGTCATAGCCGCTACTTTTGTGGGGTCTGTTCTTAGGCCTTCTTCGTCTACTATGAAACCCAAGTATCGTAGGCGGTGCCTGCAGAATTCCGATTTCTTCAGGTTGATAGTCAAACCGGCCTGTTTGAGTTGTTGAAAAACCTTTTCTAGAATAAGTATATGTTTTTCAAAGGTATCACTAATGATGATCAGGTCATCCAGGTAGCAAAATAAATTGTTATCAAACTCTGGGCCAAACAATTTATCCATGAGTCTTTGTAGTTCTGCTGGGCTGTTTTTTAAACCGAAGGGTAGTCTTTTGAAATGGAACATACCCCTGCCAGGCACCACGAAGGCAGTCTTTTCGCAGGAGCTGGGATCCAAAGGTATCTGCCAGAATGCTTTGCTTAAGTCTATGGATGAGATGTATTTAGCGTTTCGAAGTCTGTCCAGGATGGAGTTGACCAAGGGGAGCGGGTAGGCGTCTGATATTGTACATGCGTTGAGGCGTCTGCTGTCGAGGCAGAAACGGGCTGAGCCGTCTTTCTTTGAAACTAATAAGGTGGGGTTGGTCCATGCACTGCGGCTGGGTACCACCACTCCCAGTCTTAACATATCGTCCAATTCTTTTTCCAGCGTTTTCAATTTTTGTGGAGCTAGGTTGTAATACCTTTGTTTGATTGGGGGGCCTGTTGTTTTTATATGGTGTTGTACTAGGTTGGTTAAGCCTAAACCGCACCTTTCGAAGGAGATGGATTCATACTTGTTGATCATTTGATTTAATTGTATTGTTTGTAAGGGGTTCAAGTTTTCGTAGGGTATTACCGTACGGATTTCGTTTACTTGGGGAGTGACGGAGGGGTTGTTAAACAGTTGCGGGGCAATTTTGAAAGCCATCCAAAAATCCACTCCCAAGATGAATTTCTGTGTGATTGTAGGTACAACTAGAAACTTGATCCAAACTGTTTTTTGGTCGCAATTGATCGGCAGGGTTAGAGAACCGATGACGAGTTGTGAAGTGTTGTCTGCCGTGGTAACATGTGAAGAATGTTTTCCCATTTTAAAACCACAGTTTGTGAATAAGGTGTGGGCGTTGTCGCCCAGGCAGCTGACAGAGGCGCCGCTGTCTAGGAGACCTGAAAAAACCACGTTGTTTATGGAAAAATGCGCGAAGGGTCTACCGTCTATTGCCTGTTTGCAGCAAACTGTAGAGAGGGGTAAGGCCTGTTTAAAAAATTTGACGTGTTCCAACCACTCCGACCATTCCTTTGGCCTATGGGAGGGATGGCCCGGGGGGTTGGGGTCTAGTTTTTTGTCTTCCTGGCTGTCCAATTGGGAGGGGGTCTGGAGAAATCCATAGGGGGTTTGATGAATCTGAGATCCGGGATGGACGTTTCGGTATTGTCTTGGCGTGGTCTTTTGCCAAACTTCCTCCCTTCATCTCTTCTTGGAGAACGATCGACGGATCGCCTTTTGTTAGAATGGGTGTCTTTGGAGGATAAAAGTTTTGCTTGTTTAAAGCAGGCGGCTTGGGAGTGACCAATCTTGTGGCAAAAAGAGCAGGATTTCTTTTCGTTGTGCTCCGGTTTTATGCCGGACGAAGTGCTTGGGCGAAAGTTTTCTTTGGGGAATCTTTCGTCTCTCTTCCGATCCTGGTATGCCTCTAGTAGCTGGCAGACATCTTTCAGTTGCTCCAGCGTGGCAATTTTCTGAGAAGTAATGATGTTTTCGTATCTGGGGAGAAGACCGTCGATTAAAACCGGGAGAAGTTCCGCTTCAGGGACAGGTTGGGTGAGCTTTATATTGATGGCCTCTGCCCTCTGTGTGAATCTAGCAACAGGCTCTCCGGAGTGCTGCTTGATAGCGAGTAGGGATAGCCTGACTCTATGTTGGGCCTTTTTTTCTCCGAAACTGGATAAAAGTGCCACCTTGAGTTCCCTCCATGAGTTTGTTTTTCTCTTATGTATCCTGTGCCAGGTAAGCATTTCAGGAGCGATGAGGTCTATGAAGTTCCTGTGTAGAATACTTTCGGGGATTCCTCTGACTTGGGCTGTTTCTTCTATTCTGTTGATGAAATCCTCCACATCCGTGAGTCCGTTGTATTTCGTCTTCCAGGTTGTCAAATCATATATTTTCGTCTGTTCCTGGGCTTGTACCACCAAGGGTTTTGCTTCGGAGACTGTGAGGGAGGTAGAGATGATTTCTGAGGTGTCTTCCTGTTGAAACTGCAACTTCCTGATGTACTTTTTGTTGTAGAAAGAAGCATATTGAATAAGGCATTTTTTGGATTTATTCCTGGGAGAAATCTTTCTACTTCTCAGGGCCTGTAGTAGTTCTTCCTTTTTTGACGTAGAAATGTGGGGGATTATACCCAGCGTGACTTGAGGGACTTCCATAGTGTATAGGGTCGTGTCAGGGTGACCTTACGTTGGAAGAAAAACGAGAACTCGACTCTTTATCCGTAATTGGAAAGAAATTTTTGCCAGGGATTGACCACTGGGGACGTATATATTTTTTTTTTTTACAAAATGCTTCTGCGAAAAAACGCGTATTTGTAAGTGTTTGGGTTATTTGAAAATTTGGGCAGAGATTTGCCTCTGGCCACGTGCTTTTTAGGAAAAATCCAAGCGTTTTGGAAAAAAAAATTTCGAAAATTAAAAAAATCGAAAAAAGGAAAAATCGAAAAAATTTTCAGAGTCCGAAACTGGAGAAAATTTGAGCAGCGATTTTCCTCTGGCCATGCGTTTTTAAGAAAAAATCCAAGCGTTTTGGAAAAAAAAAAATTTCGAAAATTAAAAAAAATCGAAAAAAGGAAAAATCGAAAAAAATTTTCACAAGTTTTCGTGGAAGTAATTCGTTTGAGAATTCAACAATATCTTGGGGGCCTGGTTTCATTACGCGGCTTCCTATAGCCTGATTTTATACAGCACCAATTTTTCTGGTATTTACACGCGAATTCCCTTCGTCTTTTCGACAAGATATTACCTTCTTTGTCAATTGACAAGGTATTATAGTGTCAGATGTCAAGGAATCCACGTCAACGCGAATTAAGTATTTTTTGCATTATTCGAATGTGATTCGGCATGACCCGGTTTCAGCAGACGACAGAGTCAAAAATACCCAATTGTCAAATGACAGAAAGAATTTAAATCCACTTGTTCCCTAGGTGTCAGCAAGTGTCCGTTTAAGGGACGGACCAGCGTGCTGCAGTATAGTATATTATAAAAATATTTAGCACTTTCGAGACCAAGCGGATGATTTGTTTATCATGTACATGATTTTAATTGTTGAATAAATTCTTCTTTAATTTGTGTTTATTTCCACTATTCACTTGTATTGAAAATAGCAATTTTAATCGGCCGACACTTTGTAATCACTGTATTATTCGCAGCGACAACTTCCTAGGTTGGGCACCTTGCGTTGGAATACCGGTAATATTTTGTCGAGTGACGACTCACAAATGATAAAATCGCGCCCGTAATAATTTAAATTGTGATTCGAAGTTACGTTCGCGCCGAGATTCCTGTTGGAAGTGCTAGACAATTGGGAATAAACAATACATCATAATAACATTTCAGAGTTTACAATTGTTGCTTGGGAACGAGGCCGTGGTGGAACAGAAAAAATTTAAATGGCCCCACGTTTAGCGCGCCAGTGTTAGCGTCGGCGTGGGTGCTGACGCTATCGGCAGGGTTGGAGAAAGCTCCCACATATTTAATACAATTAGATGCTGGATCTGCCCCAAATAAAAACTAGCTCAGGTTTGGTGCAAGTATGTTTCTCTTAACCTCAAGGCTAGTGCCTGTGGTTCGGAGCTTCACGCTTCTCATCCTCCCAGGGCCTCTTTCGACAAGCAAAACTCGGTAGGTTATCACATAAATAGTTTATTCAATTCTAGGAGTCACAATAGTACATAAGAGGAACGAGCCTAGCTGAAAGTTAGTTTGAACGTCAATCTCTGCTCTCTACACGCATTTTTTAGGGCTTTAAAACATTTTTTGCACACAAAGGGTAAACATTGTATTGACTCACGTTTGGGTTTATGGGCCAACAGCGGCTTTACGCGCTTCTTCTCGGGGTCCCAGCAGCGTCCATACGCGGACACCGGAAGTGCGCACCCGGCGAAACTGAACTCGTCTCGCACATGTTCACGAGAGACGTGGGATCGGGAAGCTCGCTGGCCGTTGACTGGCGAGCTTCCGGCGAGATATCGCGCGCCTCTATATTGGCGGTCTATTCTTCAGTCCGCGAAGAGGTCTATTCTCGAATACGCAACGTGACAATTTGTAACGTAACACCGGAAAAACTGATATAAAAAAATATTGTGAAAAAAATTATTGAAACAATGAAAAATCGATTTGCACTGGCCGGCAAGATCGCCCGATTTAACCATTCCTGGCTTCTTTGTAGTCACTAGTCTAAGTCAGCAAGCCTCAGACTCTTAAAATCCTCAAAGAGAATATCTTCCGTCAAGAATGCGAAAACCTATCGCTGGAAGTTCTGGAGAGAGTGATGGAAAATGCCGTAAATCGGGCCCCAATTCTGGCGGCGGCCACTTGGCCGATATCATTTTAACGACTAAATGGAAAAAAATAAGACATCAAATAAACACAATTCAAAAGCAGAACCAACATTTTTCATTCATAACTAGCTGGAGCCCGGCATGCGTTGCAATGGCATTTTCAAAGAAATAAAATGTTTCTCCCTGCATGTCCTTTCCCGCGCGTCCCCGTTCCCCTCCTGCGTCTCCTTCTCCTCCCTCGTTCCCCTTCCACCTTCCTCCTCTCTCGTCACCCTTTCCACCTTCTTCGTTACCCTCCCCCTCCTGCCTCCTCTCTCTGTCGCTTTTCATTTAAACAAATTTCACAATGCCAGAGCTTGCCATTATATCTAAAGAAGTACTCTTCTGCTAAAATGCAGTGTTCTGTAAAAATTTTGAGTCAATTCATCGATTACTTCCCGTGATTTGCAGACACAAATATAGAGAATCAAAATTTTTATACATATATATATATATATTTATATAGATAGAGGAAATTTTTATACAATATATAGATAGAGGAAAATTACAGACAAAGATCATTGGGTGACAACTTATACGCCACCTTGTACAATATTACTCAGGTGAATGACTCCATTAAAAAAATTTGGGCAAACGCATCCGCCGCCAAGATCTAGACAAACCTCATCCCATGAATTCAGACATCCCTGTTAAGTCATCAAACGTAGCAAACCTCTTGAGATGACCATGATAGAATTGTCAGTTATCCAATAAATGGCTTTCAGGGAAGCAATACCCATACCGGTCTCCAAAATTAAAATGCTTATGCCTCTGAAATAAAAGTAGATAATTCTAACTTTCCTTCAATTTTTCCTTTCACAATCAGTTGAACACAATTCCAACGCTAAATAACGAATCAGGATTTTAATTAATGAATTGAGTCATTACGACACCGCACGAAATCGTTAATTCATAGATTAATTGTCACGTTCAGCACGATAATTGCCCAATGCACCTGTGCACTGTGCAATGCGCAGGTTGCAATTCATGATGTAATGCCATGTGACTTTAATTGCAATAAACTATGTCAGGTTAGCTTGAGAATAATGAGGTAATTTTTTGTCTCATGCAAAAATTGTTCGAAGGTTAAGTGAAAGATAATAACTAATTTTTTAATGCATGTTATTAGTGTGTATCTTCACGAAACATTTAGCAAATTTATAATCTGAATTTAAAAGAAATTTTTATTTACAACTTTGGCAATTACAATAATAAAACGAGAAGTGTGTATTGTTGTATAAGTGCTTTATGTTAGATAAGGGTGTGAATGAATGATTGAAAACGTGTAACTAAAGCCAATAGTGTGGCGACTCATTACGTGGCGAACTGACTATTTTCGTAGTGGTATCATTGTATCACGTAGGCTTGCCACACCGAAGCCCCGAGAATATTTGAGAAAACACCAAGTCCGCCATTACGGTTTCTGCATCGGGGTCGATAACACATGTTATTTTGTCAATTTAAATCCTTCTGATAAGTGTAGCGGTTGATAATTTAACCCGTACCTAATATGTTAAAGTTACAAATAAATGCAAAACACTATCGCCAAGTGTTATTATTCAGAGATTCCCGCGACCTTATAGCATGGTATATTCCTGGTATGTTATATATTCCATCGACTATAAGTGGTGAACCCAGCTATACAAGTATCGCAAACACTATTCCTTCTAGGAAAGCGTCTACCGAGGTATTCAAGTTTATCTCTTTTATCTCTAGTTATTGTATTATAATTACTGGAGATTACGAAAACAAGAAGATTAACAAGCTTATTCAATCGATAGTACTTCAATATCATAACCTTTCTGGCTTAGCCTTGTAGAGGGGATCATTCTAATTGACGTAATCTACGTATTTATCTCCTAAGACAATTAGGGAAAGATACTCATAATATCTGTTTTCGGAGAACAGGTAGGTACTGCAGATAATTACTATCTTCACAAGGAAAATAATAATATCAGGTATTTCGAAAAAAAAATATTTTGAAGCTTGTCTTAAATGTATTTGACACAAAGATCTTGTTGAGATTGACAAAAATTACATTTAAATAAGAGATCTCAGTAGCCGAATTAGTAGAAGCGTTTGTCCCGGCAAGACAAGAGGCTCTGGATTCACTGGATCTTTTTATTTTTTTGTGTCTTGTTCTTTTTTCAGGTTTTGGTTTAAATTATTAGTGTTATCGTCTTCTACAATAATAATTAGTATTTTCGTGTTTAAATGTAATTTTTTTTACCAGATATAGCTTTGCACCCTCTTTGGAGACCCTGAAGAAAAAAAATTCACTCAGGGCCTATATCATCTTTGAGGATGCTCTGTGGAGGGTCTTTTTAAGGAAAGAAAGGAGATGAAGTTCTGCGAAGGAAAAATGCATGAAGGGTGGTACGAATCTGGGAATCAATGTGTCCGGAAGTGGGAGACGTATTAATCCACCCTTCCCACTGCGGTGCAATGCAGTGGGTCGAGAGAGGCTAGAGAGGTCTAGATTATGACTGCCTCAAGCAGTCTTTATCCGCCACGGTGAAGAAACGTATTCGCCACAAAGACCTAGACAAACCTCACTCCAAGAACTCCACTCCCGGGCACCCCTGCACAATCATCAAACTTGGCGAAACACTTGGAGTGACCTATGGCAGGGGTTTTGGTTTTCCAATAAGTAGTCCCTGGTACCAAAGATATTCAAATACAAGAGGTATGCTATGGTGTCTACCCGACTGTCGGAAAGATTACTTCCGAAGGGAATAGTTTGAATACAAAAATTAGTTTTTAGATTTTTTGAAGGTGTGCAGTAGTATTCGTTAACAATATAGTTTGAATACGGAAAGAATTTGTTCATTTAGTTGATTTTTTTAAAGGTGAACAGTAGTATTGGTTAACAATATCGGCGACATTAGGAAACACAGTCCCACCCAATTAAAACTGCGGATAGCACATCTCTTATATTTCAATATCTTTGAGCAGTATCTACCCATACCCGCCTCCCAAATTGTAATGATTAATCCATAGGTTTTCCATGGATTATTATTGTTGGTTTTGTTAAAAATGCGTTGGTAATCAAGTTTGTAGGAATATTTGGAAATGATACGATCACCAACAATAATTTTATGGTTCAAATTATTCTTTTACGGTTCTTACAAGAATTTAATAAATAATTTATTCATAAATGTACCGCATTTCCTGAACGTTTTTAAAACCGTTCAAAATCGAGATTAATGAGCAAAAGAAAATAATGATTTGTTTTAATGAGACTTTGCAGCAGATACTCACGGCAATGAAGAAAGTTTTGTTGCTGATTTTAATTAGTTCTTGTTATTATTTTCCAACACGTTCCTTAGCGAAATTAATAATATCTTAATGACAGCATTGCAAAGATAATTAATTGTATTAAGGAGTAATTGTAGGGAGCGTAAATAAATTACGATGCAATACGAGAGGTTTTTATTTTGTCACTCATTTCAACATTTTCTAGCTGCAGTCTCCGGTGCACAGTTAGTAATTTTGAGTATCTAGCGTAACTTTATTATGTTAGTATGTTTTTGGGACAATACAAATTAACATTGTATGAAAAAATTATTAAAAAAAATATATTTTGCGCGATTTAACCTGGTAAAGTCGTTTTTAATACTTACAGCAATCTACATATACACAAATTTAGGTTCCGTGTGTTTGCGTTCGAAAATCTCGGAAAGTAATCAAAAGATTGATCCAAAAATTTACAGAACATTGCATTTTAGCAGAAAAGTGTTTCTATATAAAATAGTAAGCTCTGGCGTTATGAAATTTGTATATTGTAATCTGTATATCATAAATCGCCTTAGAGCTGAGAAAACTAAAAGTTCTTAAAGTAAACCCTGAATACATCACAAAGCTAAAGTTAACTTGACGCATTAATATCCATTAAACACAGAAAACATGAAATTTTGCATGATACGCTCGGATATATTTTTTAAAATCTGGATGAATTCTAAACTTAAAGAAAAAATACGCTACTTCAATATACTTTTTTCACTCTAACACAAGTTAATTAGTTATGAAAATCACCAGATTTCCTAGATTTCATCATAAAGATAAAAAAAAACACAGTAGTTATAGATGAATTATCACGATGTCATGCACACGTTCAACCCGCAAAGAGATCCAAACTCGACAGACATAAAATTACTCGTTCGCGTTTCGAGGTAGTGAGTATTTACGATGGTGCAATGCGTCGCAAGCAGGTAAAATGTTTGTTTTTAATTCTAAAAAGATTAGACATTTAGATACCCAATTAAAATAAAATGGAGTCCAGAAAGAAACCTTGGGTTTTATAATAAAGTTACGCTAGATATCTCAAATTATTAACTGTGTGGTGGTTCCCAGGCTTTAAACTTCGAATACTCGCTCCCAACGGTATTATAACACGTATACTCGCCCACGGTGTCCCAGACCGAGATTTCATCTCGCCTCTATTATATTAATTATAAACTTTTTAAAGCTTTATTGGTATTAATTATATAGAAGGAAGGCATTATTGAATTTAAAAAAAAAGAAAAATATTAAAACTTTTACTTTATTGGGTAGAAACAGACTTTTAACTCAGCCTCTTAAAAAGAACGTAATTTTTTGTACTCTAACTTAAATATCAAAAATAAACTTTTTCATGTATTAATAAAAAAAACTCTGAAATCTAATGAATCAAAGTATCAAGAATAATATTACAAAAATAAGATTAAATCATTATTAAGAAATTCTTATTATCACTTAATAAGGAATCATTATTAAGATTTGTGGGTAGTAATTTTTACTTACCTAAAAGACCGATAAACAGTAGATAAGTCGCTTGCTGAGGATTGGTTTGTACTACGTCCACAAAAATTCGTTTTGAAAAAAAAAAGTTTGTGAGTTTCAAAAAATTATATTTTTGTTTCCTTTATTTCAAATCAATTGTTATCAATATTTAAAAAGAATACAAGGCTTAATCTACCTATAAATAAAAGAACAACGTATTTGGTTGAATTTTGAGCGAACTAACATTTACTTCAATTCACAGCTTAAAAAAACCTATAAATACAGGAGTACAAACCAATCCTCAGCAAGCACCTAGTCATAGCTAGTCACTGTACTAACATGTACTTCAATTCACAGCTTAAAAAAAACCTAAAAATACAGGAGTACAAACCAATCCTCAGCAAGCACCTAGTCATAGCTAGTCACTGTACTAACATGTACTTCAATTCACAGCTTAAAAAAAAACCTAAAAATACAGGATTACAAACCAATCCTCAGCAAGCGAAGTGTCAAACGTCAGCACCTTGTCATAGCTAGTCACTGTACTAACATGTACTTCAATTCAAAGCTTAAAAAAAACCTAAAAATACAGGAGTACAAACCAATCCTCAGCAAACGAAGTGTCAAACGTCAGCACCTTGTCATAGCTAGTCACTGTACTAACATGTACTTCAATTCACAGCTTAAAAAAAACCTAAAAATACAGGAGTACAAACCAATCCTCGGCAAGCGAAGTGTCAAACGTCAGCACCTAGTCATAGCTAGTCACTGTACTAACATGTACTTCAATTCACAGCTTAAAAAAAACCTAAAAATACAGGAGTACAAACCAATCCTCCAGAGTGGAAGATACTATCAGTATCGCCCTGGTGTAAAACCACCATTCAGAATTGAAACGTTGCTTGAAATGGCTTTAGCCGTGTTTAGTGACCAGATCTGAACAGCCAGGTACTTCCCCACCTTCCTCTTCCCTATCTCCTTCCCCTCCCCACTACCTTCAGCCTCACAACATACCCCGATTGGGGATGCCATAGTCTTACTGGCTCCAGACGGGAGCAGTTGGGACTCTTGTGCGGTATTAACCGTAAAAAAAAAAAATCCTCGCCAAGCGAAGTGTCAAACGTCAGCACCTAGTCATAGCTAGTCACTGGGACAAATTTACCGCGACAGGCAATGATGTCATATATGATATATAGACGCATGTGAAAATCAAAACGTGGATTATTCACGTTCATCTAATAATAATCATACCATCCATCCCTCCACCGGAGAGAACCATGGAAGTAGGAATCCAATAGTTCTTACGCCTGCCAACCGACGCCCCTTACTGTAAACATTTAGTTCGGTTCTATTATGAAAATCGATTTGTAACACACTCCACGTACGTACACGTACTTTATGTTTATTCCTTAAATGAAGGTTGCATTTTATTTTTGATAAATGGTTCGTACGATTTTTTGCGCGCTAAACACGATTAGCTAATAACACTGACCCCAGACATAAAGAATTTATACATATGCAAATATTAAAAAAAACAACGACGTATGTGTCAATATGCTGCTGTGAAAACTGTACTGTAATAAATAATATAATAAAAAACAGTAACATATTGTTACTAATGTACTAAGATTTTAAAAAGTAAGAACCAGGTATAAAAAAACAATTTTTGAACTATATAAAATATTTAGAAAATACACGTTATTACTTAAATGCTGCTTTAAAGAAAGGAAATATTTTATTACAATGTTTTTAACATTGGTACAAATTAACTTTCACAATATAACTGAATTAAAGCAATGCCAAAAGATGGCACCACCTATGTTAACATATAGCGTTAGGAGCGTCGGCTGGCAGGCGTAAGTACTATTGGATTTGTACTTTCGTGATTCTCTCCGGGTATGGAGAGAATCACCACGCGTCGTGATTTCTACCACGCGTCCATTTATTATATACGAGGTCAATGCCAGTCGCAAATACTTTGTTCCGGTGACTAGCTGCTACTGGATCCGAGAACCGGTTGGTTTTGGACCCAGTTCCTATAGGATTTATATAAGTTCCTACAGGTACGTAAATGTTTCCTTAAAAAAGGTACATCAACAAACCAATCTCAGTTATTCTAAAATGCCCAAATCGAATCTCATTAATAAAGATATATAAGAAAATGTTTATTATTTACCTAATTCTACCTGGAATGACCTTTCTAACCTAGAATTACTACGTCAAATCAAGAAGTGAAAGGTAAATGCATCACAATTATATCGGTCACATTGGTCACATTGCATGCAGTTAGATTAATATCATTAATTTTATATTGAAATACATTCAAAAGTCATTACCTCTCGAATTATGCATGAAAAAAAACCAGGTCGAATGAATTCGGTTTCGTTTTATTCACTTGTTTATTTATGTCTCATTTTCAAATAAATTTTTTTGATCGACATTCTTATGCAATTACGAATGCATGTTTATCTTTTTGCGTGAAGTAAATGTGGTTTAAAAACTGATTCAACGTCATTTGAGTGTAGTTCTGCAGAAATGAGTCAAATGAACAAAAAATACACTATTTTGCAAAGCTAATATCATTGTAATTTTTGTTTTCGTTTTCAGACGTGTCCGGTATTACCTTACTTATAAACTCTTCATTACATAAATAGATAGGATGACCGATCAGTGGCTTAGTTCGATTTGGTCCCACCCTGGCGACGCGTGTTCGTTTCTTTGTCTAACTAAGTCTTCCATCACGACAAAATCAACATTTTCGGCTTACTGAGGTGTCAGCAGGAGATTTTGATATATTGTCAGATTATTCGTTACTTAAAAATGTTTGTCTTTCTTTGAAAAATTGAAAGATAAATAAAAAGAGATAAATAGATTTCTTCAAACAAATTGTTATATACGTGCAATGAACTCAATAATTTACACAAAAAAAGAATGGTGAACGGGCTGTACGGCTTTTTTTAATAAAAATCTACAGTTTTATTCCGGAATTTTACTGAATCTGCCCGCGTTGAAGGAGATTAACTTATATGTTCCTAATGCGTACACTCGTGGGAGATCCCACGCACTTTTTTTATGCTCCGAAAGCGAGAACTTCTTCCTATCGGAATGCGCCATTAAACAGAGCAATTCAACTGCTAAATGAATCTATATAGAACATCGACATCTTCAATGTCACCTATAGAGAGTACAGTAACTATCTTCTGACATACATCACAAGATACTGAAAATAGTGAAACTGCCACCATACATTTTTTACTTTAAATTTTGTAATCTTCTCCATAATATTCTGGTGTATAACTGTTTTATGGAGAACCTGAAATAAACGAATAAATAAAAACATAAATAAATATATTATAATAATCAATCATTAATATATTAATACGTGAAGCAAAAACTTTGTATCCCTTTTCACGGAAATTGCGAGGACGGAGGAGTATGAAATTTCGCACACTTATAGTTTATATAAAGAAGGAGTGAAAAATACTATTTTTTTTAAATTATGCATACAAAATACATTATATTTATATTAATTATGGTCGAATTTCTACCATTGGGCGACCTTACACTAGTAATTATTATTTGTTGAATGGCTTTACTCTGCAGAACGGGCGGCGAGGCGTTCAATTATGATAGATACACTCATAGTGCATTTTAGAATGCGTTCAGGTTTTTTCCTCTTGCATTTATTAGTAAAAGTAATTGGGTTTTAATATCTAGTTAAACGTGAGCTAAATTCGCAAGGCTTTTATTAAGAAATCGCAGTTTAGTTTTGGTGATATGAAAGTTGATCTCGAATCTGGGTACTGCTTTCAGAATAAAATATAAAACTAACAATCAAAGTAGGAATTAATTAGAAACAAAACGGATGCGAGAAAAAAATCGAATTCAATTTATTTGATTGATTATTATGCTTATTTCTCGAAATGATCCAAATCTGTGTGTCGAAAAATACCATTTTCATGTGGAACTTATTTGCATTGGATTAAAAAATTCAAATTTATCATTGCGCTGACACTTTTGTAAGTTTAAAATTAAATAAACAAACTGCATCACAATCGATGGGAAATGAAATAACTAAATTCAAAGCATTTTCATATGCGTAACTCATATTTTCTACGGAGAACTAACTATTGCAATTCCGTGGCTCTCAAGAAAGAGGTATATCATGAATTTTTGCTCAAACGGAGGTAAGTATGTAAATCGAATGCTATTTTTTTTAAATTTTCATTTGAGTAGAGATGATGTGGGTTTTAATTTCTATAAGACGAAAACGGGTATGAGAAAAAGGAGTTAGGAAGAAAACGTGATAAAACGTTCGTGTAAAGGAAAATATTCATTATTTTTTTGTTTTTCTTAGGCATTAACTATGTAACAATTTACAAACTTTTTTGAAGAGTTTTAATTTTTAATATATATTTGTTGAAAATAATTCTAACACTTTTTTACGCAAATCATCTGCTAAAAAATTAAACAATAAAACATAATATTTTTTTTACCATAATGTATCTATTTTCAAATATGTTTGTAACTTTAATTTTTTTTGTTGTTGTTAAATCCTTCTACCTAGTGATCGAAATCGACCGCGTTACAAACCGGGTCAAATCCGGAGTTGGTAAGGCCGACATTTATTTTGTTTTAATTTCTTCGAATTTCAGAAAAATGCCTGTATTTCCGTGGGTGTATACGTGATTGCCAACTCGTTAATAGAATGCATTGTCGACGACAACTAGTCTGACTGCTGAGTATCAGCTTGATCGGGTGTCGGGAAGTGGATACATTTCCACTTCTAAGATTCCGTTTCAAACAAAAGTGAAATGCAATATGTGTCGTTAGAAAGGACATAAAATTTCAAAGATTCTTTCGAAGTTCATTAGTCGCTACTTCTTCTTCGTATGCCCTATCAGGTCCCCCCGACGTTGGCAATCACTCTGGAGAATGTCTCTCTACATTGTGCTGCCCGGAATAGCTCCTATGCACTTCTACTGCCGGTTAGTTATTGGATATTCGATACTGGCATTGTCAACTCCTGTAGATACTGTAGTCGACATTAAATAAATGAACTATTCGAATCTTAACTAACCATCACGACGTTTCCTCGCAAGGGTAGGCAGAGAGGACGGACCGCCAAACAACTCGATCTTGGCATACACTCCGTATCTTCGAATATCCGAATATTCGAATATTCGAATCTTTTCACTTCAATCTGTTTCTTTTTGAGCGATCAATCACATTTCTTGTACTGCACATTGTAAAATTTTGTTTTCCTTTCTTTAAAACGAAAAACAAAGAATTCCTTTCCTACAACTATAAACGAATTAAATATTTCTCAACAATTGAAATACATTGAAATACCCCGACAGTCTGGATCGCTTGTAATTTTTATGAGCTGTTTTCTTATCATTTATGTGTTGAAGTGATCAATTCGGGATTAAAATAGTTTGGAAAGTGAAAAATTTTATTTCGTCAAATAATAAGGATTAAAGAATAGTATCTCCAATAACATCCAAAGCGCGGTGTTTTCAGAATATTTATAACTCCTGCGTGCAAAACTGTACACAAAATCCCCTTAGAATTTCTAAAATGTCCTGCCAGGTAAGTAAGATCCAGTATTTAATGTACCTTCACATAAGATAAATAATGTGCTCATTTTTGGCTCGATGGCGATATCCATTTGTTAATAAGTTTTTTTTTTTTAAATTGTAAGCAAAAATATTTAACAGCAATAAATCAAGTTGGTATTGGTAAGACTACGAAGATAAGAGAACTTTTATTTTGGTTTGGGTGATTTAACTAATTGTCGATGAGGACCTAACGAAAAAAAATTAAAAATTTTACACAACTTGTTCATCAGTTGTGTAAAATTTAAACACGTTTATTGTTAAAAGTGTGAATTTTTATTTAAAATTTAAAATTTGTTTACATTTTTTAATTGTTTTGTTTTGACAGGTTTAAATTTTAGTTGCATTGTATTTATTGCAGTTACGTTTTTTTTATATTAACTCCACACACAGGAGGCCTAAGAAAAATAATTTCATGTCATCTGTGGGGATGCTGTGAGGAGGGTATTTTTGTAGAGAGGAAAGAGTGAACCTAGGAGAGACCTTGTTGTAGGAAGGAGGAACCGCAGAGGCCAGCAATTGAAGAGACCTACGCTGTAGGAGAGAGGAAACACAGAGGCCAACAATTGAAGAAACCTTGAAAAGATCCATATTTTAGGAGGGAGAGGCCAGCAATTGTTCCACAGCCCAGTTGTTAAACTTAAGAACGAGTCGTAGAAAGGACCCGTTTTCATATGACAGATTTCAACTGAATACAATTGTTGGGCGCGCGTTTGGCATGTTTACCGACTGTGCACCGGTGCCGAAGGAATCAATGACGTTATTTTAAGCTGACGCCTGTGCTCTAAAGATTGCAATCCTTTGTTAAGATAGGAGAATTTATCAAACCGACCGCCCGTTTCTGCACAGTGTCGAGAGTTTTTTTTGTTTGTTATTTTTAGGCTCCAGACAGAGGTGGCCATCAAATTCAATCGTGGGGCGTAGGTACTTGCGATTTGTACAGGGTGAACAGTAGTTGTGTACTATTAAAGTATCTGCAGGCCACGTACACTACACCAAATGTTGTATTGAGAGTTTGTTGCTTTTTCGTAAAATGTACTTGTTTATTGTTAAAGAGGTGAATTAAAAAGTTTTTGTGTAATTTCTAAATAAATTTTATGTACACACGTACTCCATGCTTACGTACATCTTCTCATATTATACGACTTATTCTTCAAAGTTTAGACATGACTCACCTGCCTAAAGTGCGCGATTCACTCAGGGTTCCATGTCTTCTCGGTACGTCTTATTTGCACGCATCTTCTTGACAAAAGACCCTTGCCAGACTCGACTATTAAGAAAAAACTCTACAAGATTAAGTTTTGGCATCTAACAATTTGCACCACTATTCCATCCGTGGAATTTTTAGTTTAACTTTAGTAACTTTTAACCGCAGAGCTGGCTTACAATTTAAATAATTAAAAATAAATCAAGTCAAGAAAAATATGAAATTTTCAACCAAAATCTTGAATTAAGTAGGGCAGTAAATCTAAGCGCACCTATATTGAACGTACTGTGCACAAACCTTGAACAAATATTTATTTTGATATTAATTTTTTCTACTTGAAAAAATTTCTATGGGCATGCATGTGAAGGGTCTTTAACAGAAAAGAAAAAAGAGAAAGTTATGGACGCATTCGTGCCCCTCAGACCTAGAAAAACCTCACCCCTTGAACCCGGGCACCCTTGCAAAGTCACAAAACGTAGCGAAAAACTTGGGGTAACCTTTGGTGGAAGACCTGGTTATCCAAAGATCTTCGTGGCCTGACCGCCGAGATTCTCAGTTCCAGATTCTGAGGTTGTGGGTTTTTTTTTTTTTACTTGAGCTCCACACAGGAGGCCCTGAGGAATGGAAGGGGAGGAGAGTGGGGTGACCTATGGCAGAGATGTTTGTTATCCAATACAGGTTCCCGGGGTGGCGGTACCCATTACCGCCTCCCAAATTGAACATTGGCTTCGAAATAAAAAAAAATAAGTCCCCGGCGTTGCACGGGCTTCACAGAGAGTTTTCGTAATCAAACTTTAGACAGTAGACATTGACCTTCCTCTTGTCTTGAATGTGGTCAATGAATGCGTGCAAACTTTCATCAATCTCAGAATAAAATTGAAGATTTGCATAAAAATCAAACACACACTGCCCCTTCGGTGTCCTCCCGTCAGCCAGCCGCCACAGAAAATCTTCTTCTATAAGTAGATAGAAAACATGAACATCGATGGTTAAATAGATTGCATTGAATCGATAGGTATTATTTATATAAAGATATTAATTAATAGATATATTAAATATCAGATTTCATAATAATTTTAAAATAACGTGGGTAGAGAACCATTAAGGGTCCAGAGTTATATCCGCATCTTTTGGATAAATTAAACAAAAACATTATGAATGGTGGATTTTAAAGTCAAAGTTCATATTTGTAAAACAGTTGAACCTTTTCCTTAAACTTCGTAGACCTCAATCTGAATTAAGGTAGGAAATGTTATATGAAGAGAAGGAAAAATCTCTGGGAATATAATTCACACGTGTTAAAGGGTAGTTCAAAGTAAAACTAGCAAAAAATAAGCTTTTTGTATATATGTATTACAAGACAAAAATAGGTACCTGTATATGGGTGAGAAATCTCTGAGTTCATCAAAGTCATCTAAGATTGTAGAATTTATTATTGTATTCAAGATTTTTTAAAAGCACTTATATATTCAACACCAACATCAATTGATAGTATGCATGCAATCTTACGTATTATATGCCTACAAGTATGTTTAAGTATGTTATGTGCCTTTGAATTATTTGCCTATATTATATATCTATCTATCTATATATTTTACGCCTTTGTATTGTAGTCACTTAAAATTTTATTCTTCTAAATCTATTTTCTATATTGTGGTTTCTCGTTATATGCGTGCTCTAGTGTTATAAATAATATTGTGAAATGGCTGATTTGGCAGTTTAGCGAGTATTTACTCTCAATTCAGAGTGTGCAATTCTTACACACTCTGAATTGAGAGTATGCAGATTGTGAAATCTTCAGAAAACTAATGTAGACAACAGTGGAGAGACTAAAAAGTACGTAATATATCAATGTAAAGGATGATTTTTTTTCATATTTTCGTCGTCAAATTCCAGTCCACATTTTCTTATGCATTTGGTCATCTTATTAGTATTTGTATTTTCTTCTCCGGAGTCGCTAAATGTCGCTTTCTTTTGTATTTTCTTTTGCCCGTTCATTTTGGAGTGGTTTGAAGATTGGATATTGATTTTACAAAAATATTTTTTTAGATGTCGTGAGATTTGATCCTTGGTCCGCTAAATAAATGTACGCAGAGTTTTGTCAGGCGCTTTATACCACTACACCAAAGAAGATTTGCGTGGGACTGTGGACTTATCGTATTATATTGGAACCGAGTACCAATGAATAAAATAAATATTTTATTGCTTTCTCTATTCTCTAGCAGGCTAAATCCTTTATATGCGTTTGTTTCTTTTTGGTGTCGCTCGTTTCCGTTTCATCGAGTTTCAAATCACAACGGTGCTAAATAAGTTTTCACTTAAAATAATTATATAACAATATGTTCATCTTGCTTAAAATATATATTTAATCTAGGACATCGAAGTTACACAATCTTGATTAATGGAAATCTTGCTATTGTCACTTGAAATACAAAATGATACAATATTATTTTCACGATTCGATTTACATACATTAAAGTGATGTCCTTAACATTAATAGTGAAAACCTTTTAGTAGGATTTTCCAGCATATTAGTTGAGAATCTCCGTGTGTGTTACAAGTTACAACCTTCAAATATGATTTTCCCTGCAGATTCCGGGACTAAATGTATTAATTACACGCCTTTCACTCGCTTCATGAAAATTCTACTCAAAATTTGAGCGTGAAACCCGACGGTGTAATGTTGGTTCCTCGTGCTACACTGGGCATCCAGGGGCGACGCGTTAGATTAACATTTAGTCGTTAACGTAAAAAATATTCACTCAATGAAAAAAAATATTAATTTTTCCTAAATTATCAGAGTATTATTAAATTCCATACATTTGTATTAACATTTAATTTAATTAATTTTTATTTTATTTTAAAAACATAACAAATATTCACTTTTATGAATAAAAAAAGGTGAAGCAAACCATTCATTTGAATCTACTTATTTTTAGATGTAAAATTATCTGATTAATATAATTACATTTAGACATAAAATTAACTGATAAATTTATTAATTAGGGATGGTTTTTAAGAAACTGAAAAGAAAAAGTGAACGACATATAAAAAAAACGTTAAGATACACGGACACGGGACGAGAAATGCAAATCAAATTAGATTGTCAACAAGGAAGAAAGCAAGCACCCAGAAATCACGTTTTAACTAGGTCGTTCAACTTTAAAAGCAAATCCCAATTGAAATGACTGAAAATAAGTTTGAATTTAAAAAGGAACTAAGAAAGTACGTCCACCTCAAATATGTTTTGTTAGTGATTTAATACAACTAAATTTAAAATATTTAAAGTTACATATATTATGTTTGCCAAGCCTTGTAATTTTTTAAAAATATTTATAGATGTTTCTCAGACCCGCGATAATGTATGGCTCCAAATATTGGACTACTCGTATGTACAACTTCTATCCGGGCAACTCAAAATCGCGGAAATGCGAATGCTTAGGTGGTTGGCAGGAGTATCACTAAAAGAATGAATTAAAAATTCACGCATTCATGGTAGCTTATGTGTCACGTACATAAATAGTAAGCTGGAAGAACGACAGTTGAGATGGTACGGTATTAATCCGACAAAGACAGAATTTATTTGGATAGCGTCTCCTGGAAGGCAAGCCCTCATCTAATCCAATCCATATTCAGAGTACAGATATAATCCCTTCTTCAGAAATTAAATTTATAGGTTTCACTATAGACAATAGTCTTTCTTTTGAATCGCGAATTTCAAAAGCTGTGAGCTCAGGCTTTTACATCTAAGGCAGATAAAATCAATCATAAAAAGTCACTCATAAATTCATTCATTGTCTCACGTATAGACTATTGTAATAGTGCATTTGCTGGCCTGCCTAAAGAACGATGCAATAGAATCCAGTCCGTTTTCAATGCTGCGGCGAAAATGATTTTTGGTGAATCAATAATGAAGTTTTGCCGTATAACTCCGCTCATAAGGGATCGCCTTCATTGGCTTCGATGCCCTGAAAGAATAGAGTTAATGAACTTCAAAGCATTGCAAGGAATGGCGCCAGCCTATATATCGGAACCACGTGTCCGACAAAACTTAAGCGATATACAGCTTACTCTAAGGTCAGCAGATCTTGATGTTACTAGATGTTTAATCGAACTTTCTATGTCAAATCGAGCCGTTTACTATGATCCATATTTTTGTGTAACTGGCCCGCTCATTTGGAATAAACTTCCCTCAGCTCTTACTAATATCAAAAACTTGGCTGAATTTAAACAGGCTTTAAAAACAAACTTATTTAAAAAATCAAACCTTTCATGAATCTTAGCTCCTTTTCAATTTGCTCTAAGAAGCCATGTTCCTCAAGTTTCCGATAATTGTTTGGTTTCGGTTACCTCCTTAATGTACTTTTATTTGTAATGTGCACTCCACATTTTTCTTATTTGTCCAAAATAGCACTGCTGTTGTTAATTTTGTTCTCTTGGCATTGCTTTGTACATACTTTATATTCTTTGTTTCATATTATTTAATCAATTTTTATAAGGACTCGTAAGGAAGACTACAGGATTACTTTTAAGTTCATTATAGTTCATTCAAGCGCACTTGAAGTAAAATTTTATAAAACTGCGCTACATAAATACTTCGTTATTATTATTATGGACACATAAGGCGGAGACCACCAGACCACACAATGAAGCAGTCAATGTCTATGCAGCAGGCAATAGTAGCCGTACCTCTCTCAAGCTAAAAAATCTCACTTTATTTAACCAACTTTCACAGGGTATAGCATCTCTCAGTGTAGCTACAATCTTGGATAATTTTAAGGAATTTACGAATTGGTATGTTTTTAGGTTTTCACGGCCAAAAAGTATTTTTGTTATTATTTTTGGGGTGTTATGCCGTGTTTCGCTACCTCATCTGCGCTGATGATGGACACTGTAACGCTGTCCGAAACGTTGGCTAAAGAAGGAGGTAGCGAAACACGGCATAACACCCCTAAAATATAATTGAAATTTAAACACTTTTGCACTTTTTTCCACTAATTTATACCCAAAAATAATAATAAAAAAAATTTACGAATTGACAACTGTTTTGGGAGAGAGATAATATACAAGAATCATACTGGTAGATACTTTCGCAGTTGAGTTGTTGATCATAAGAACCTGCCTCACGAACTTACTGAACTCCTTTTGTGAGGCAAATGTAAAGCGTTCGCGGCAATTGCAAAGAAGAAATACACTATTTTGATTTACAGGAGGAACTCTATCGATTGAAATACGATAAAGAACAAACTAGGATCGAAGCAGAATTCCGGAGTCAGATTTAATATTTTCCACTGGCTTTGTTCCCTAGACATTTATTTTTGATGTACTGACATTGCCATGTATACTGTTACTCCGTTCCAATCTTCTTCTATGCCGTCAGTTCAACTCTTCCTCAGTTTGCATCTGGTTCACATCCTCCGTGACATATTCTTAGGCCTAATTGTCAGTTTGTTGTCATCTTGTTTTCTTTCTACATAGCAGCCTTTCACTGAAATTTAAAATGGTGAACCAAATATTTTATATAATATGAAAAATAATCCAGCAACTATTGTCTGAATACGTTGATTACAAAATAATATAACTAAATGTAATGTAAAAAACTGTGTTTTCGTAAAATTTACCCATTTATCAATGTGGAAGGCGAGTACCTGTGAGTACCGCCGCACAGGGAATCATTTATTGGAAAACCAACAAGTGGTTCGCTACGTTTGGTGACTTAGCAGGGATGCCCGGGTTTACGGGGTGAGGTTTGTCTACATCTTGACGGCGAATGCGTTTGTCTATCTACTTCATGACCGGCCGGATTCAGTTAAGGCAGACCTAATCTATACTATTAATCAACCTATTCTCTCCAGCTGGACTCTCTCAAGTCATCACCTTGCACCGCAGTGGGAGGGATGCATTCACACGTTCGTTACTCCTGGACACAATGACTAAAAGTTCTTACTCACCCTTCATACCATTTTACTTCCCAGAACTTTGTCGCCTTCCTTCCCTTAGAAGACCCTGTTGACGCAGATATACATACCTTTCCCTATATACACCTTTACATTTGTACCTGTCCGATCTACCCACGCAAACTTTCCCGAGCTGAAGATAATATTCGGACCAGTGACAAAATGTCAATAATAATATTACTATGCTAAAAATATAACAGTATCTCTATTTTAATTTAATTTCATTTTATTTTTTATTCTTTCTCTTCTTTTTATTTTCTCATTTTTTCTTCTTTTTTTTTTACAAATCATGTTCCAGATGTTCATACTCATCCTAATTTGACTGTCCTAAAATGAGGAATACTCCTAGTTGGACAGTCGAAAAATTTCATAATGTTGAATCTTTTACTTCATAAAAAAAAAATTATAAAACTATGTCAGTCAGTTGTTAATTGCTATGCTGTGACCTTGTTGACCTCCCTCAGTTCTTGATTAAACGACCATGGTAGGAAACTTGTGGGAATTATCTTGTTTTCTCAAGTGCTTGTGCAGTGATAACCGCTAGTGGTGTTCCTCAGGACCACAATATTGACCAAGACAAAGGATTTATCACTCCAGAGAGCAACGTTTGATGAGTCAGATCCTGCCCAATTCCATGTCACTATTCCGTATATTGTGTCAGCATCAAAGTCCACAAAACAAACTTAAATACAGTCAACTCTTTGAATCGCAGTAAATCTAGACTACATTATTTATTTGCGGTTACAGACCCACCACACAGCATCCCCAAAGATTAAATAGGCACTAAAGGGATTACATAGGATTGAGCTAACGTAAGAAAAATCAAATTACTTTGTGATTTCAAAATACAATTTAAGAAATGAAACTGAAAAGAAAAACCATTCTCTTGGAATAAATGCGTACAATCTCTCTGTTTTTCAAAAGATAATAAAAATAATACACTGCCCTGACAAAGCTTATATATGTGAAACGTACTCAATGAATTAGCGGTTCAAAAGAGTGTTTTTATACTCTGTTTACCAGTGTACTCCCTCAAGTCTATTATTTTAAATTTATGTTCTTTGGTTTTCGCATTGTGTGTTCATAAGATTTTCTTTTGATACTGTTTTCTTTAGAATTTATGCTTCTGCTATTTTTTGTTCTAATTTGATTCCACTTTTCTTAAAAGCTCATTACTCAGAAACGTATGCCCCAAGCGCAGAATGAAAACATCTTACATGTGAGTTTTTCGCTAGAAGAAGCAAAGCACTCTCAACTACAAAAAATGAACAAAATCTCATTGGCTCTCACTGACTTCGACAAACAGAAGATGTTGTATACGGTGGGGACCACCCCACCTCCCCGGGAAACGGCATTACTACCAATGTCGTAATTTCTTGTAATTTGTAATTTCTTAGTTTAGAGCCAAGACCTGGACGGGGAAGGAAGGGAATGAAAGGGAGCAGAGAGAAGGTACTGAAGGGTAGAAGGTAAGGGATGATATTATTATTACGACGCGATGGCTGAAGATGGCGTTCAATTCCTCGCTGAAAACTCCTAAAAGCTAACTTAATTTCAAGGAAACTTAATGAAAAACAGGGGTGGCGCCTCGCTATTAAAAACGCCTTTCAGGAGATTTATTATTTATTTTTAATAAAAAAATGAGATTATTTTGGGTGCATTTTCATAAAAATAAAGTTTTAAGTTGAGCATTGCATTAATAATGTAATTTAATATATCAGAAGAATCCCGACGTGTGAAAATGATTTTTATTTGATTATTTGTGTCATTTCATAGTTAATTAATTTAAAAATAATGTGTCATAGTATATTTGCGACACATTCCATAGTGGAAGGTACTCTCAGTATCGCCCCGGTGTAAGACCAATATTCAGAATTGAAACATTGCTTAAAATGGCGTTAGGGGATTTTGGTGACCAGATCTAAATAGCTAGCTTCCTTTTCTCTATCTCCTTCCCCTTTCCCCATCTTACGCCTCACAACATACCCTAATTGGGGATGCAATAGTCCCAATGACTTCAGACGGGAGCAGCGGGAACTCTTGTGAGGTATTAATATAAAAAAATATATTTAAAAGAATTTAAACACTTTGTATATAAACCACGAATTTATTACTTTATAAATCTAACGGTTTCGCTTCGACCGAGCTTCATCAGGATATAATAATAACTATTTATTATTATATCCTGATAAAAGCTATTATTATATCCTGATGAACTTGGTCGAAGCGAAACCGGTATATATATATATAGAATAATAAATTCGTGGTTTAAATACAAAGTTAACACTTATAATCTAAATGAAAATATGAAAGAAAACAAGACACAGAAAAATAGAAAAAGACAATGGTCGCAACTGGGACTCGAACCCAGACCTCTCGTCTAACCGGGACGTGCGCGTTATCCAATTTCGCTATTGCCACCTTCTGTCAAACCGTCATATTTGTCAATCTCATATTTCAAATATTTAGAATCAACAATATTATCTTCAACTTCAAAAGTTATAAAAAGAGAGTTTTTCTTACAAAAAATTGAATATTCATTTAGACTTTCATAAAGTCAATAATTCCATATGAATAAATTCGGATACATTTATCCGAGACGGAATTCAGGTTACAAACCAATTCTTAGAATGATAGTTTCCAATAAAAAGAGTATTTGCCTATAATATGGAAAAAATAACTAGTTAAATACAAAGTGTTTTAATTCTTTTAAATATAATGTCTAACCACAAAGTAATTGCTTCTTACGAAAAAAAAAATATTCAGATATCTTGCTTAGATACAAGTACCACTAACGAACTAACTAACCATCAAGCCGTTTTTCCCCAGGGATAGGCAGAGAGGATGAACTGCCAAAAAACTTGGTCTTGGCACACACTCTTTGCCTCATTCACATTTATACATCGTCTCAGGCATACTCTTCTATTATTCTGATTTTCGACATGGCCCGACTCAAATATTTTGTATTCACGGTTACTTCGCTGTAGCCATGTCTTCCTCGGGCGCTTCTGACTTCTTCTACTACTACATACAAGTACATTATATTCATAATATATCAAACAACGTGTTTGGGCAAAGTTAAACACAAACATATTTGTTACTATAAAATTAAAATACACGAAATATGTGATATTTGGAATGGCTTGAAAAATATAATAAAAAAATTGCCTACAACGTGCGTTATGTAAGAGGCACCATCCATACTAATATTATAAATGCGAATCTGCTAGAGTTTGTTTATGACTCTTGCACGCATTAACCAATAAAAAGACTTTAAAAATGCATTCACCAATAGAAAGCTAAATTAAATGCGAAGATAGTCTGTATACGATGGCAAGCTCTGGCGTTATGAAATTATAAATTTTAATATATTATATTTGTTATCCATTATATTATAAAAGCGAGTTTTTGCTTACATCAGAAAAAAATCGTTTCCATGGAAACGATGTTGATATATTTGTGGGCCCTAAGCTGGTAGGTACTCAGCCCCCTGGTCAACTACTGCTCCAGAAAATTCAAATATTAGAATATGTTTTGTTTTTTTGGACAAGCTTCTGTTTTGGAATAAATGTCAGATAAGAGTTCTTACATTAAAAATATAATTCGTAATGATTACAAGGACTGAATAATAAATAGTGTAATTTTTTATTATTTTAAAAAATTTCCAAATATGTATTTAATTAATAGTAAACATCCGAAATGTTTGTAAGCGCATAAATTCCGAACGAATGAACAAAATTGGATAATTCTTTTTTTCTTTGAGCTATATGAAATTTAGGTGGCAGGCGAGATGTTTGAAAACTGAATGTAAGGGAATGAATGTATGGAGTGCGGAAGGGGGTGGGGGTGGGGAGGAGGGGGGATAATTGATAAGTTCAACCGCTACAGTAATTTCCCGTAATATCATGCGAGCGAAGCCGCGGGGAAAAGCTAGTAATTAATAAAGTTATTTTTTTTTCAATTCAATAATAAAAGTTAAGGTTAAAACAAAAGCGTCTGTCTCTCCCTTCCCTGTAATTTGTAGTTGGATTTGAATTATCTAAATAATCATATTAATGTAAACACATGTCTTTGTACAAGTAGGGGGCGTGTTTGTTTAAGTAGGGAAATGTTTAGAGTGTAACAAAATAATTGACGAAATGTACACAGGGCCTAATAATAAATGCTCGAAGTACCGTGCGTAGAATTTATTTGTTAAAAACATTTTCATATTGAACTAAAAAAGATTTCACCAATCTCAAAATTGTTTGTGTCAAAAATTGAAAACGATTTCATTAAATTATTAATGTAATTGACAAATACCGCAGAGAAAGTGGATACAGTATTGTCCTGGCGACAGACCACCGCCATTTGATTAAAATGGTATTAGCCGTGACTGGTATTAGATTTGAATAGTCAAGTACTTAACATTTTTCTCTTCCCCAACTGCTTCCCCGCCCCGCTCCCTTCAGACTCATAATATACCCCGACAATTATTGCGGATGCTATAAGTCTCACTGGTTTCAGGCAGCTCGATTTTTAGCATTGCCTAATTCGCTAATAATTATTACATATAAACTTTTTCAATGTCAATTTATCATCATTTCTTTCAAACAAATATTCACTTTGTGACTTCAATTGACACAAAATTGCCATTAGAGCCACCAAAAACTTACAGCCTTATCAAAAAATAATACTTCATAACACACTGAATAAAGAGCGTAAAGATTCTATTTCGAATTATTACTAATAAAAAAATGTCTTTAATTGTGCCGCGAAAGAACTGGCAACATTGCATTATGGTAGACTAGCGCATGCGCATGAGTTTCCCGGCAAAATGACAGTTTTGATGCTTTGATATGTGATGTATGATTCAAATCACGTTTTTGTTCATAATTTCCATTCTTTCGACCAATTCACTTTTATATTTATGTAATTAAATAAATTTTCAATTTTTTATCATTTTCATTAAATAACAATATCAAGTTGTGAATTTGGTTTTGTGATATCGGAAAAAGCTGACAGATTATTTTTCAATTGATTTCACAGTGTGATTTTAATAATACCAGCATAAAAGTGATGTTTTAATAACATAAATGCATTAAAAAATAAAAATTCACGAAATCAACATTTATTTTGCTCAGCAATGAATCTAAAATGTCAGATTTTTTTTTATTATCCTCGGGGAATTGTATTTCGAAAAGGAGAAATTTATAGGAAATTTGATATACTGTGAAGAAGGAATTATTTTATTATTTCCAATGTATACAACAGTTAAACAACCCTCTTTAGCTGTAATGTGATAAGCAATTTTTCCATGAACTATTTTATGTCAGTTTCTACGGTTTTCACATTCACGATTGTTTATTATTTTTAGTTTATTTGTAATGTTTATAATATAAACATGTATGTAAACTAGATTAAAAAAATAATAGTTAGGTAAGATTAAAAAACCTTTTACCACAGCAGTATTGGATTAATTGAAAAAAGATACAAAATCAAATAATTTTAATACTGAATGGATAGCACAAATATCATATTTGTATTCATGACGCTTTAATCACGACGTAAATAGGCAGTGCGCGTTTATTGGCGGCGAAATCATTTTTGGGATTGCAATTTATCTCGCGGGAATAATGCATGCAAATTAATGACTAAGCACACCCCGCTTCAAATTTTATTGGTTTTCCTCGTGGTTTACATATAATAGTAAGATTTCATTAATAAACTATTTTTTATCAACCTATAGCAATTGTCTCAATCTACCCCAAAGATATACTTTGCTACGTTGAATGGCGAACAATAATTTTGAACAGTTCTAAACATCTCGTCGCCTCAGTTCTTATTTGTCCAACAGACCATTTTAGTTTTTGTCAGTTACTATTTGGACGGACACTACGTCCACCACAATAGGGAAGCACCAAGCAAGATGGTCGGAATCTCAGAACTCGTAATGTTAAGAACCTCATCTTTAATATTTAGTTTCTCTTGGTTTAACTATCAATTATTATTTATTAAATCTTGTACTATGATTTTTTTCAAAACGTCATGGCGCCCTTAAACACTTTGTTTTAAATATCTTCATTAGAATTAAGAATTTACAATATGACATTTACACTTGATTAATGGAAGTAATATTCGAGCTTCCATATGCGACCCTGAGTATCATTTATAATATAGAGTCCTTAGTCAATCAATTCTTTAGTAATTAGTTCTTGTAATTTCTCAGATCCAATGAAACATTTCATGTTATTACAGAGCGTGTTTCATTCATATTGACTGACACTATTATCATGCTAAAGTTTCAGATCTTACACACTTTAAATCTTACAGATTTAAATTACTTTTTAATTTCATCTTTCATCATTTATTATTAATAACCTTACTTTCTTTTAAAAACAATTGCTAGAAACTTATCGGTGATTAAAAACTTATCGGTATCTTATATTATGCGGTGACATGTGATTTGTTCGGGGACTTGGCAGTTGATCACCCGGCAGTTGGCCCTCCGAAATTATAAATATTAAAAGACTATAATTTTAGGACTTTTTACCAATTTCAAACCTAAAATCAACTTCAATAATAATAGATTGGTATGGATTTCAAAAATAATTGTGTCCATTTTTGTACTTATACTCTGTTATGCTACTTACTTTACATATGAAAAATAGGCCATACGTTCATGCTTAATTTTGATGAGCGTCCCGACAGTTGATCCTCCGGTAGTTGGCCCAATGAAATTATAATAATTAAAACATTGTGATTTTTCGTGCATTATTTACAAATTTGAAGCATAAAATCAATTTTAAAAATACATTTAATAGTGTTGGTATGGATGTCAAACAAATTTATTTATACTGTCGATGTTTTGTACATATACGCCGGTGTATACATTATTATAGAGAAACAGTTTTATCCTTGGTGCGATTGCCTGAAAATAAGTTTTATATACTTTTGATATTCGGCAGTTCATCCAATCTGCACACTCCTAATTTTCTCAGTTCGTTTCAAATATTTATACTTGAATCCATAGATAAAATCCAACCTATTATCAAAGTGCATGATTACAAAATGTTTGGATTTTTTTGTCGACGGTTGAAAGAATTTTTTATTTATTTTTTATTATATAAACGGCATAAAATTTGAATCTTTCTTACATATCCCTACCCAAAGGAAAAGTATAAAAGTATTTCAAACATACCTATGGTCTGCTAGACAAGATGCAACAATTTTCCAGCCAGATTCTCTCGGCTCATCGCCTTGCACCACAGTGGAATGAACCTGTACGTCAGGACACATTGACCCCAGATTCTCACCCACTCCTAAAACCCTTTTCCTTACACAACTTCATCTCCTTCCTTTCCATAAAAAAGATCTTCCAAACATCATCTCTAAAGATGACACAGGCCCCGATGAATTTTTTTCTCCTTAGAACCACCTGTTTAGAGCTAATGTAAAAACAAATTGCGGTATTTTGAGAGGTACTTCTATTTCTTCTTAAAATCTTAAATATGAATAAAATGCCCAGCAAATTGCGTGTTATTTATAAAAAAAGATTTTAATTTCATTAGTGATGAAATATAAAGAAACAAATTTAAATAAAGGTATGTTTTTAGGTTTTCACGGCCAAAAAGTATTTTTGTTATTGTTTTTGGGGTGTTATGCCGTGTTTCGCTACCTCCTTCTTTAGCCAACGTTTCGGACAGCGTTACAATGTCCATCATCAGCCCTGCCCTGAAACGCTAATACTGTAACGCTGTCCGAAACGTTGGCTAAAGGAGGTGGTAGCGAAACACGGCATAACACCCCAAAAACAATAACAAAAAAAAAAAAAAATTAAAAAAATCTTAAAAAAAAATAATTGAAGATAGTGCGCCTATGAAGCGCATGGTTTTCTTCAACATATCTTTGCAATATTGTTATCTTTTTAGGGTTAATAGAGATAAATATTAAAATTTTCAAGGTTTTATTTTCCTGTAAGATAATGTTACTTTCCCTGGTAACAAAGTATAAGTATGAAGTCAGTGCGATATTGTTGATGAAATTTTTCATTTAACTTTGAATTTTATTGAAGTTTGTTTTGCGCTTGTCCAATGACGAAAATCTTTGACAAATTAATTATTGCTTGAATTTAGTAATAATTGAAAACACAGAATACGAAGAATTCCAAGATTTACTTTTATTTCATTTCATAAAGTTGATATTATTAAATAAGGAACTATCAAAGGCATTTTAAATAAAAAACGAAATGGTTGAATGAACACACCATTGTTTGTAAATTCTTTGGTTTCGCTGAATTCAAATTATTTCGGCGCAAATATTTCCTACGTTGATGAAATAAATTTGTCCATTTTAATTGCGTGGCTAAAATATTTACCGAATTGTTATACATATTTTGATTAACGAGATTTATATAGATAATGTTGTTATTTATATAGTTAATTTGTATAGATAATGTTACGTAGATAATGTTAGCTGAAATATCCGGCGTTGCCCAGGCTTAAGAAAAGTTTTTTTAAATCTCATGTAGACGGTGACTTGATTTAAACTGTAGATTTGCATAGTTATCAAAACCAGGCAACCCACCACAGACATTCATCTTTATATAAATTAATAAAAATGTACGGTATTGACATATTATTTATATTTTGAAATAATTTTAAATTTTAGAAATCCATTTTTTTTTTTACATTAACTCCACACAGGGGGCCTGATTAAAATAATTTTCTTTGGTGTGGAGGGTCATTTCGTGGAAAAGAAGAAGTAAACCTGGGTCTAGAAGAGACCTCAAAACACGGAGGCAAATCGAGGAAGGAAAGTGCCGTAAATATACTTGATTGAAATAAAATTGTTTTGAACATTTTTTATGATTTTCGGATTTCGAGAGTTTTACCCCTCGACCATGCAGGTCGTTGTTGCGACTCTTGTGCGGTATACAAAATAAAATAAAAAACACATTTTGGAAATACATAATACTTCATTATAACCAAACAGTTCTGTCGATCAAAACATATCAAAGCTATTATCTGTCAATTAGCGGTCCTACAATAACACTACCGCTATATTGCTATGAATATCAATTATGACGTTACACACGTGTGGGCGGAAAACTCTACGGAGTTTCCCAAAACGTATCACTTACCTTTATTCCAACTTACAGCGGGAAGAGTGAATCTCTTAAAGGCTTCCAATGTTATAAAGTTTTTTCCGTACCTGACTAGTTTCAACAAATAAACCCTAGAAATGTGATCTGCATATATTCAGATTATAAATAAAATTTTGCCAACTAACGTCACACCTTTCGACTGCCCCTCAGTACCCTTGAAATTGATTAGTATTCAAGAAAAAATTCAAAAATTGATTTTTTTATCAATTTACTCGAATCAGAACCTCTTAGAAGCTGGGCGTAATAAAGGGCCCGCAGATACATAGTTCACAAATGCTGATCCTGTACAAATTGAAAGTGAGCCTCACTGTTGAATTTACTCTTGTCAGGGGCCCCAACATTTTAATCTGTGCGGAAATGGGCAGTTCGTTTGATAGATCCCATATTCTATTGTTGGTACTTAGCATTTATTCTTTTACATTTTTTCCAAAATTGTAATTTCAAAAAACAATATTTTCCCTTATGCCGACTATATACAATAATGAGTCATCGTTTTCATTTAAACATTACGAATCGTCCAGCAAACACATATTGTGAGCATTGATTACGGAGCCCTTATTTGACCGTGTCGAAAAACAATATTTTCCCTTATGCCAACTATATACAATAATGAGTCATCGTTTTCATTTAAACATTAAGAATCGTCCAGCAAACACATACTATGAGCATTGATTACGGAGCCCTTATATTAGACCGTGTCGAAACAGATAAGAACCATCGTGAGCTCGCGAGTTCAGGGGTGAATGTGATGAACCAGCGGAACTTAGAAACGCGAACGAAGAAACCAGGGTAAGTTGGCATCCCTTGACTATCCTCAGTTCTTCTGCTTTGCTGGTATCTTTTTTAAGACCCCAAAAAATATTTTATTTTATTTGATGCGGTAACTTATATTTTAAAACATTATTTGATAACTAACAGTTAAAAACCGCTCCACGTAGCTTAATAATAAACTCCAAATTCAAATAAAAATAAAATTCAATAAAATACATAAAATCGATAACCGATCGATAATCGAACACCTCTTATTGGACAACCTTGTATTATTAGGTTTGATTGTGTTTCATGGTGTCTGTTTTATAACGATATTGTGTTTACAGTATATATTATAAACGTTTTATTCTTTTATGCAATAAAATTTTTGTTATATTGCCTTTTTTGTTCTTTATTCCATCTTATAATTTTTGTATTTGAAATTATTTTTATTTCCCTCAATTTTTGTACCAAGTGAAAGATAAAAGAATTGCAATGCTTAGAGCACAGGTGTTAGGTGGGAATGCTGCCATATACAGGTATTTCAATGGAACGTACTCCGAGGAAATAGTATCATATTATTCCTTCCTTGATTCCTTTGGCAAACGCCTCCGCTAATTCAGCCAACATTTTAACACGGTTGACATCTGTCATATGAAAACGGGTGGTTTCCACGCTATTGAGTTAAACACCTCAGTTGTGGAAAGATTTGACGACCTCTGTATTTCTTCCATCCTTCAATTTGCATCTACAAGTTCACTCCTTCCTCTCCTCAAAAGACCCTTCAAAAGCATCCCCAAAGTTGCATCCCTAAAGGCGTTGAGAAAAATATTTTTTTTTGGACCTCCTGTGTGAAGCCAACATGGCAAAAATACAATTATTTCTTTGACTTCTGGGTACCAGAGAGGTCGATGGAATTTATTATCTGCTTAAGAAATAATGTCAATATTTGAAAATATTGAATCAATTTTGGCCGAAGTAAGGGAAAATTGAGCTTACATCTGGCACGCAGACACACCCACAACACACTTCCATAATATGTTTATATCGTCGGTTGTTGATATTTAATATTTTGGCGTTATTGATACACGAATGTAAAGAAATTTAAGACTTGACTATTGTTAGACATTGATGATGAGTTTTGGATAAAATCCATAACATGTTTTACCTAATAATAAAATTATTTTATTTCCTGTTACTATTACACGTGTTTGTAATTTTACACAACTGAAAAACAGCTATTGATCATATATGTGTTTTGTAAAATTTACAATACGTTTATAAGTATGGCCTTTAAAAAAATGCTTTATTTGCTCACAATTTTTTGTATGCAATCGTATTGTCATAACAAATCAGTCATTTTTTTAAATTATTGTGAATACCGTACAAGAGTCCCAACTGGCATGTTGTGAGAGTGAAGGGAGTTGGGATGTGAGTGAGATGGGGAAGAGGAAGGTGGGGAAGAACGTGGCTAAAGAATCAAACACGGCCAAACACCGCTAAAACAGTTAATTTTTCCGATCGGTGGTCTTTCACCGGGGCAATATTTTGAAAAGCGAATATAAGTGCCGCCGCTCCTGGAATCATTTATTGGACAACCACTATCTCTGCCTGTTCATCCTAAGTGAACTATGGCAAAAATTTAAGTGTCAAACCAAAAAAATTCTTAGTTTTAACGGTTTTTTTTAATTATACGCATGAGGATATAATTTAATGTAACCTAACCTAACTAAACAAACGTAATCTGACCTAAAAGTTCAACATTCTTCCAAAGCATCTGAAAAATAACAATTGTAATCACTACAATTATAATGCATTATGCTATCTTGCATATAACTGAAACGTGAGCGTCCGATACGTCTGGTATTTACGAAGCTACCCGAGCATTTACCGTATGTCGAGCACTGCCGAAATATCCCGAAATTTTATTTATCTCAAAAAATGTTCCTGATATTACTTACTACACTAGTATTTTTAGTTCATGGCAAAAGAGGCGTAGTTTAGAAGACTAATTTACAAACTATTAAAGTTAATATTCAAGCTCTCTGAAAGTGGCATTCAAAGTTCTGTTACCATCCAAGGTCTGCTAAACAACCAGCACATGATGATATAATAACAGAACTAGAATATAACTCTCAGCTTAAATTTTAACTTTTAAATTTGATGAATATTGTTAAAATTTTGTGAAACCACCCGTTTTAAGAGTTTTGCAAAATAAATTAGAGGTTAATGAGGCAAAACAAATGTTCCAAAATTAATAACATAAGGGACCTATCAATTGAAACAAATTGAATTCTTAAAGGTAGTTGAAAATAGTTTTTCTTTTGAAATGCTTAACGGCCAACAAAGTTCAAACTTGTGCGAAAACTTAATAAACATCAACACAGCCATAATCATTCCACAAGGAGAGAAAATAAAATAAGAATGAAAGTTGCAGAATAAAATGAAGGTAGAAAGAAATAAGAAAGAATTAAGAAAGAAGTCAAAATCACAGTACTCATTATTATCTTGTAAAGCGGTGAAATCTTCCAAGATATACCGACCAAAATAATAAAAGAGGAAAATGTTTTAAAAATGATAAAAAGTAAATGTTTTAAAAATGACAAAAGATGAGGAACGTATTTTAGAATTTTGTTATTTGTAAGGTTATCTATAATTTTAGATTCCATATTTTCTTTTTAACTTTACTAAGACATTATTATTATTATAAAATGTTGTTACCGGGGATGAGGTAGAAATAATGCAATATGTAGATTTTTATGAGCAAGAATGCCTCGCATGTCAGACGTAAGGAACAGATTAATGATTTTTAAAGAAAATAAGGTGTTAGAAATAAAATTTGTTAAACAAAAAAAAAAATACTTAAAAGTAAGGCAGTCTGGCAAGGGCTTGCTTAGGTCAGATACCGTGGTAAGTGAAAACTATGCATGACGAAATCTTCTTTTATGAAACAAATCTCACATCGTGAGAAGGCCAGGACTCCAGAGAATTGACTCCCAGCCGAAAGGACCCTCCAGAAGCAGCAGAGGCGGATGATTCTCCATGATCCCTCCAGGATGATTTTCAGTCCGCTCCCAAGACGGCGAGTATGAAGACCAAGGTCCACAATCACGATCGTAGCAATTTTCAAAAAAGGATCCGTCTTTTTGCGGTGGAGAAGACCGCCCCGAAGCTCTCGGCTGCTCCATAAAGAATGACTAGTTTTCTTTTCAAATCTGCTGATCAGGATCAACAGCTAATGCATTGCAAAATATTTCAGGGCTGGCAATACAACCAACGCTCAGATGCCACACACTGAGACCATAAATAAAGTGTGTATAAGAGGGTGCAAACACCTTGATCCAAATGCTTTTATGTAAAAATGTGTACGTTAGCACGCAATATGTAACCACTACACATAGTACGTAGGTACTGGTAGGTAGTGGTTAAGCTAGGTTTGGTGACTTAGCAGGGGTGCCCGGCTTCATGGGGTGAGGATTGCTCGGGTGTTTTTTTTTAAATTATTTATTAAAGAGAAAATATAGACACAGATGTCAATTGACAAGAATATACAAATTAACAACTAGGGAACTCACCTGCATCCAAACCATTTCTCATAGGCCCTGAGGGGAAATTATTTTTCTCTGGGCCTCCTGTGTGGAGCTAATGTAAAAACTAAAAAAGATACTATTTTTAAGTTTATTTTTAGATTCGCTCCACATTCGCTCCGGTCATCTTTGGGGATGCTGTGTGGAGAGTTTTTTTTGAGGGGAAATGAACCGCTGCCCCGGTACTTTTTTCCTTGACCCAGTACGCATACCCGCCTCCATAATTGAATGCCGAGCAAATGTTAAATGTATCACATAATTTTTTTTTCTCTAAATTCTCTCACAGCATGAAGAATTCAATATACTACATACCTACATTACTCCTATCCACATTTTCTCAGTAGATGAGATTTGTTTTGGTTTTTTGCTTTCAATATTTCTCTCCCTAACGATTTTATTCAATATCTAGCCAAGTCAGGTTTTATCGTTTTCATCAAAAGATGGCGTTAACTTGCTCATCAATTTAATGACAGCAATTTTTCCTTACGAGGCTTCATTCAGGCTTTCATTTTTCGAGATGAGCCCTTTCACAGAAGGTTTGAAGAATGCCTTTTAAGGACGATGAACTCTTTTACTCACGTATCCTGCTTTCAAGTCCCTTTTAACCTGTTGAAGACCTATAGCTATTGATAACAACAAGTGGCGTGAAGCGACATTTTTCCAATTTTTCATTCCAAAAACAAAAATAATTGTATTCACACCTACCTAATAGGTGTGAGTCCTCGGCGTTACCCGGGCCTTTCGCAGAATTTTTCAATAACATGTGTATCCTCTTGAATGTTAAGTGTGCTAAATTTCAACAAGACGATCAAAATTCTGCTTTGATAAGTGGGAATAGGGTGTAGGCGTGATTATACGAACAGTAATCAGGTTAAGTGTGTGAAGTTGGGGTGGTCCTTAAAAATATCTTGTAGACAGTCTGTAGTCGAAAATATATTGCTAATCAAAGTGGGACTGTTATCAACAATTAAGAATTTTAAATAAAAAAAATCAAGTACAACCTTTCAATGGACACAACTATGGTGATAATAAATATTGGACGCTGGAAGGGAATTTGACTCACCTGGACTTCCCACCACACGTTCTTGTTGTATTATTATGTCTCCAATAATCACTTGGCTGAGCACACGCACAAGTCATCGTTTGAATCGATATTAAGAACTGAGAGATCAACTCCTGGATGAATTGATTATTGTACTAACATACTTCTTAAACAGTCCGTGTTGAATGCACTGAGAGATCACTTGGTCATTGCACAGCACATAAAAGACTCACTCTTCCACACGTAGGTAATATTATCACAGGTTATATTGTCAGACAGGATAGGTTTTGAAAGAAGTAGGATGCAGAAAGTTACATATATACAAGTAATTGCGTCAACACAGTCACTTTCCTCTTATTTGAAGGCCATGTTTGCAGAATTTATAGAATATGTTTGTCTCCGATAATAACTTGGCTGAGCACACGCAGAGTCGCATAAGTCTTCGTTTGAATCGATATTACAAACTGAGTTGATCAACTCAGAATGCACGAGAAACGAATGCACTGAGAGACCACTTGGTCATTGCGCAATACATAATAGACTCATTGTTCCTCACGTAAGAAATATTGTCAGGCAGGATAGGTTTTGAATGTAGGTAGGATAAAAAAGTTACATGTATATACATAGTTGTGTCAACACAGTTACTTTCCTCTTATTTTGAAGGCCATGTGTACAAAATTTCACCAATCTCAGAATAAACCTGTTTTCTATTATTTACTTTTCGTAATTTTGGAGCAATGGTGGAAATATAGCAATTGCCTTGAAACCTAGGATATTTTTGGGCAATCGCTATACTACCACGATGGCTCCAAATTATGAAAAATAAAGAAGAGTATCCTGGAATCATCAAGTGACCTTCCAGGTAAGCATGGTCCTTTAAACAGCATCGGGTTCATTGGTCAAATGCTTTGTAATTATAGTTCTGTATTAGTGATCGACGAACCGGTGGATGCAATCTGTTAGCCGTAAGCTGTTAAAATGGTTTGTCTAGTCTGTAGTTATAAATAAGATAGAGCATTGAAGAAATGTATTACAAATTTGTACAGCCTTGAGGTGATTTTTCACAAAAACGGCGCTACACAAATCATCGAAGTATTTTTATTGTTGTTATCCCGGAATTTTCACCAAGTAAGCAAGCATTCAATGTTTCTTGTAAAATATTTAGTTTCAAAGAACATTTTTTTGACTAAAGAAAACTGTTTTTACATCTGATTTACTCTGGATTATACCATGAAGTTTATTTGTCATTATTTATGTATAAATATTTCTTCTATGTCACGTACACCAAGGTGAAAGTGAAAGAGCGTTACAAGTATGCTATCGTTTGCCTTAGAACAGATTTGGTCTCTAGTGACCTGGTTGAGTGAACAACGAAATAAAAAAAGTTTTAATCGTCCAGTTGATTAGTCAGACATCTCCAAATATTAAGTTTTGAGATAATGAGGCAAGCAATATTCGAAAACCTATCGTAAATCAAATATTATTAACATGTTTTTCTTCATTAAAATTTATTTGGTTGCCTTCATGAGTAATCTGAATATTGAACTAGAGAGAGTACACTTTCACTTATAATTCTGAATTGTCTATTAAATGATACGCCCTAAGTAACATTTTGTTTTGATAGGTTAGTTTTAGTTTAGATTACAATAGTTTACTCTAGGTGAGGTTATGTGAGTGTAGGTTAGTTTAGGTTATTTATTTTTAATTTAATGATGCCACAAAGTGAATTTGCGAATTTTGAAGAAAAATTTATTTTTATTTTTCCTTAATCAGTAACACCTCAAATTGTAATATTTAATCACTGAAGACAATATGAGGGACTTGCGAATTGAATCCAGGATCTTAGTGTTGCTAGGGCGCTGCTCTATCACTGAGCTAATTAGACCTACATAACATTTTATTTTCATTAACTGTAAAGTAGGTTGCACCAACCTGTTCATTAGGATTTGATTGTCTCTATTTGCTTTCTTCTTTACAATTTAAAATTTTATAAATATGTTTTTTATTTATTTCAAATGGTAATGGATGTATATTGAGGTAGAACCTGCAGACAAGCAGCCATGTGGCAGCTTCGCGGGATTACCTATTTAATTGCCAATTCTATCTGTATTTGTTAAGTATGTTTTTTTTGGAAATAAAAAAATAAAAAATAAAAAATAAAAAGTTCGACATGATCTTGCAATCATATACAAAGACATTGGAGGGGACCCCACCACTTTCCCAACGGCGTTATAAGGAAACATATGGTTTTCTCCTTCACCGCACACGTCAAGACTCTATTTTTGATTAAACGAAGCTACATTTATTTGAACGACTCTAGACCCTCCAATGTCCATGCATACGGGGTTAGTAAGCAATATGCAAGTACTTACATTAACATAACACAAAAGAAAAGTAGAAGTATCAGCCCGTGAATTCCTCTGAAATCGGTAACATTAAAAAAAAAAGAGATAAAAGTGTTAGTAAGAAAAAAATAAATAAGAGCTGCACCCAGTTGAAGAAGCCTTCTGGAAAGAGAGAAATAGCGAAAAAAGACAGTGATAACATAATGCAAGTATTTACAATAATAACAAAAAGAAAATAAAATGCAAAACCAAAATAGTCAGAGTAGGTATTCAACAAACCACCAGGCAGTCCCAATGATAATGTGCGTGGCTATCGGCCCAGCCGCAGACGAGACCGAGACGAGACGAGACATATACAAAGACAATCAAAATATGCGTTAAGAAAATGAAGAAAATGTTGGTAGGTCTTAGTCAAAGTATAATATTATTGCGATAATGTATATGGTCCGCCATTCTCAAACTCTTTGAATCATTAGTTCAAAATGTCATTACAAAACAAATCAATAATATCATTGTACCCAATCAGCATGGTTTCATCACAGGTAGAAATACTTTAAGTAACTTAATCATTTATGAAAATTATATTACTGATTCCCTTGTCCTTAAGGTGGATTCGATTTATACTGATTTTTCTAAAGCTTTTGATAGGAGACATATTTTTGATTAGGAGACATATTCTTGTCCATAAACTAAGTCTGTTGGGCATAAAAGGGACCTTATTGATATGGATTAACAGTTATCTTAGTAAAAGAAAGCTTTCTGTTAAAATAAATTCTGTAGAATCTTATATCTTCGAAGCCACAAGTGGGGTTCCCTAAGGATCTCACCTTAGACCAATTCTTTTTTTATTATTTATAAATGACATTGTTAGTATATTTAAAGATGTACAAGTTCTGCTCTTCGCTGATGATTTGAAAATATATAGAATGATACGTAGTATAGAGGATTGCCGTATTTTACAATCCAACTTAGATAAATTGTATCATTGGTGTGTGATCAACTCGTTGTTTCTTAATATTCAAAAGTGTCAAGTCATTCGTTTTCGTAAAATCCAAAGTCATGTAACTTATGAATACTCTTTAAATAATCTACAATTGACACCAGTCGCTCAGATTAGGATCTTGGGTGTTATATTTGATGAAAAATTAACACTTACTCTGCATATAAATGAAATAACAAAGAAAGCTTTGGAAAATGTTTGGTTTCATATGCAGAACAGCAAGTGATTTCAAGTCTCTAGAATGTTTAAAAACATTGTACACTTCTCTAGTAAGAATCCAGGTAGAGTATAATTTGCCTATTTGGTCCCCATTGTACATTCCGACAATATAGAAAGCGTACAGCACAAATTTCTAAGATTTATCAACTTTAAACTGAATATTCCAATTAAAAAAATAAACTATGTCTTTTCGATGAAACAATTGAACTTAATAACGCTGTCATATAGGCGGATCATCTCTGACCTGGTACTATTAAATCAAATTATCAATAATTGCATGGACAACCCTGAAATTCTCGCCAAAATAAAATTGTATGTACCGACCAGAAACACGAGGCAAAGTGCTACCCTTTTCTGTGACAATTTTAAAACTAACTGTGAAGCTCATACACCTATAAACAGACTGCATCATTTTGGAAATAAATTTGAGAATGTTGTAGACGTGTTTAAAGATTCCGTGCTGGTTTTAGAACGAAGTCTTTATAATCACTTTACCAAGATGTATGATTTCACTATGAATCCTTAGTGAATCCCTTTTCTGTGACTATTTTAAAACTAACTGTGAAGCTCATACACCTATAAACAGACTGCATCATTTTGGAAATAAATTTGAGAATGTTGTAGACGTGTTTAAAGATTCCGTGCTGGTTTTAGAACGAAGTCTTTATAATCACTTTACCAAGATGTATGATTTCACTATGAATCCTTAGTGAATCCCTTTTCTGTGACAATTTTAAAACTAACTGTGAAGCTCATACACCTATAAACAGACTGCATCATTTTGGAAATAAATTTGAGAATATTGTAGACGTGTTTAAAGATTCCGTGCTGGTTTTAGAACGAAGTCTTTATAATCACTTTACCAAGATGTATGATTTCACTATGACTCCTTAGTGAATACACTTTTTTATTTTTATATTTCTATGTATCTTCACACATATTTGTTTTCTTTACTACATACTATTAATTTTATTTTGCCTTAATTTAAACATAAATTATTATATATTGTATACTTTATGTACCTAACACAACTGTATTTCTATTATATATTGTTTTGTGTATGTACCTAACACAACTGTATTGCTTGTTTACATATCTTGTAAAAGCCCACTAGGGCGTAAATAATGCAGATATATTTATATATGACCGAAGGGGATGTGGTCTCACTAGTTCAGGGTAAGAGCTGCGCTCTGGCAAAGCTTAGCGTTAACTTAAGTCCTGGGTTCAATTCCTAGATGCGACCGTATTTTTTAATGGTATGGGTTAGGTTAAATTAAGTTAAATGTCAAACTGTAAATGAGTGCGTGCGGCGGAGAACCGATAAAAAGCTGATTTATAGATAATGCGCTTACAAAAAGTGCGCACAGCTCAATAGATTGAAGTGCTATATTTTTTTTTTTATTTCAAGAAAGATGAATATAAAATATTCCCTGCTTTTGAATAATCTGAAAATGTTTACAAAACTTCCTGCTGCCATCATAGTATGCTGAAAAAATTGTGTCGTTATGGAGGTCTCATGATAGAGACGTAAAAGACATGGAAACCAGATGCGATGCCAAGTCAGCCACTGACTACCATATAAAACCAGGACTTGGACTTGGACTCCCAGGCCCCAGGCAGGTCAACGAATCTGATTACCTGTTTAAGAAAATCATTTGACATTAGCCCTTACTTCGGGCACCCAGACACGCAGACAACGCACTTTGTATATCGGTTTTTAACTTCAGTGCTAAATAAATAATTTAAATAGAATTTATTCAAAGGTAGAATTTCTAAAAAAAACGAGCTTTCATGTGCCTTTAATGATATCAATTAAACTTAAAAAGAATCACATAACAAAAAGAAAACAAAAGACACGCAGGAAAGTTTTACTACTTGAATTTTTTGGGACATTGAATTTGACTAACGATTCTTGTTCGTTTTTGTAAATTTTTGCTCACGATGTGGCAAATAAAATCTTTGTAAATAAAGTACAAAGTAAACAAAAAGAAAATTCCCAAGAAAAATGACAAAAGCGCAAGAAAGTCCCAAAACATGAAACGTCTGATTTATTAGGGCTGTGAAAATTGTCATTAAATTTACGTTTTCAAATTTTCATTTTATTTTTCATCAATAGTACTTATTCTAGAAAAAATGTTACAATCAGAAATAGCATCAGTGACAGTGACAGTGACAGCGACAGCGACATCGAGATAGTGACAGTGACAGTGACAGTGCCAGTGACAGTGATGTGACAGTGACAGTGACAGTGCCAGTGACAGTGCCAGTGACAGTGACAAAAGTCACAGTGACAGTGACAGTGACAGTGACAGTGACAGTGACAGTGACAGTGACAGTGACAGTGACAGTGACAGTGACAGTGACAGTGACAGTGACAGTGACAGTGACAGTGACAGTGACAGTGACAGTGACAGTGACAGTGACAGTGACAGTGACAGTGACAGTGACAGTGACAGTGACAGTGACAATGACTGTGATAGTAACAGTTTACAATAATAGATATAGTAACAATTACAATAAAAATAACGTTAACAGTAACAGCAACATTAACAATAACAGTAACAGAAAAATAACATTCATGAAAATGAAACTAAATATTTAACGAAATGAAAACAGATTACTTTGTAAAAATAAAAATATATAATTAAAATTATCAACATTCAAATTAATTACATACATGGCATATATAAATTATCAACATTCATTAATATTATTATCCTGACAAAGAAACCTTTGGTTACGAAACATGTTGATAATTTTAATTATAAGTGGTGTTTTTACAAAGTTATTTGTTTTCATTTGATTAAAAATGATTTCAAAAGTGAATTTGTAAAGATTGGAGAAACAAAATATTAAATAACTAAATACTAATTAACTAAAATACTAATTTCGGTTGTCGGTGCATACATGCATGATATGAAATATTCCTAAGTATTCCTGCATAATGCGTAAATTTGAGTAATCAGATAAATTAGAAATGTTATTAGTGGCGCGATCAGGGGAGCCAAAGTACATGTGTGAAATGATTTATACAAATTTACGTGAGTGAAACCAAGAGTGAAAACAGATGTATTTGACATTATATATCTCTGCCTACAGGTGCCTGCCCCTGCAAAGAAATGGCGTAATGGTAAGCAGATTCGTTGAAAACAACTTCCAATGAAAAAAATATTTATTTATTTCTATTTTATTTGGGATACCAACAGTATAATATTGATATGAAACATGAACATTAATTTTACCAATTACAGGTTTTCATGTGGACTTTATAATAGAGAAGTGAGTTTTAGTGATTTGAAAAAAATTATTAAGAAAAATTACATACTTAGAAAGATGTTTGGGTTCGGTCTATTTGAGTCGTATGTATTCGAATAATAAAAAGCATAACACAGAAATGAAGTTCATTGAATGGTGGTAAGATTCGTTCAGCATCTATAATTATGAAGTATCGAGAGATCGCCTGTTTGACTTGAAGGATTGTGGTGTGGAATTAAAAACATCAAAAAGTGGATTGTGTATATATAAATGAAGAAGTTTGCATTGAGGAAGGAAAAGAATTTTGTCTGATCTGGTTCGTTTGTTGGGAACTCGTAGTTGGATTCGATGCAGGAGTATCAAGAATGGATTGGTGTCAACCCTGTTTGTCATTCGTGCATCGTTACGTGCCTCAAAAAACGTTACGCTAAGCAAATCGAACACTCATAAAAAGTCGCAGTTTATTTGCGTAGTAAATGAAATTGCACATTAAAATTCACTTGGAAAACTATTCGGGTAAAACACCAGTCAGCACGCATTGCGCAAATGATCGTCATAATTATTTTCGTAAAAAACTTTGAATTTATTTATGATCATCGTCGCAATTTTAACAATTTTGTAGTGTGGATATTATTGGCATCCATTACAAACTGCTATGGCTTAGTTTTTAGGTTTTGTTTTTACCTATTCTTCTCCAATACTCTGTTCTTCCTATCCTGCCCCTATCTTGTCCTACCATGTCAGTCCACCTTTTCCTTGGCCATCTTCAAGAGCACTCTTGAAAAAAGCAGCTAAGGGACGCGGATGCTTGGGCTCGCCACGCTCATTCTTGCCGGGACTGCCCCGCGATAGTGGGACGAACTGCCCTTTATTTTTTTCTTTATATATATTTTCTTTGGTTTTAATCATACTAGCACATGTAAATATATTTTTCTTTCATTATTATATTGATCTTGATGCCCAATAAGTGTTATACCAAATGCACCCAATATGTGAAGACCTGTCCCTTACAGATACCCAAGATTTATCTGGATCTTGGCGGTGAAAGCATCTGCCCACCAACTGCGTGGTAGGCTGGATCGGGAGAGACTTGTTAAGGGAGATTTTTGACCTCTCCAGCAGGACTATCAGTAGGATTTGAACCACAGTGTAAGGGATGAATACATTCCTCAGTCCCTTCTGGACACACTGACCCCCAGATTCCTACCCACCTTACATACCTTTTCCTTCTCATAACTTCTTCTCGTACCTTTTCTTAAAAAGAACCTCCTCACAGCATCTCCAAAGAAGCCCTGAGGGGAATTATTTTCCTCAGGACCGCCTATGTGGAGCTAATGTAAAAAGTGAGATGGTTACAAGAGCACCAAAATTGGGATTTGTTGCTTTATAAACTCCTTGATTATCACTGTATAAAATCTATAGAAATATTTCTAAGAATCTATCTTAACCACTCTCTTCATTAGTATCAGATATAACCCAACATCTGCAAAAAACGAGCATTAAAAGAAATTTCAAAACCTACCAACGTACCGATGAGTTATCACAGTGGAATGGGTTTTGTAACAAAGACGGATAAGTGCGATCGCGCGTGGCCGGGAGCACGCAATGCGCCCACTAACAGACAGGGGCGACGCCGGGCACCGTGAAATGACGATTTAACATGAAGGCGGTCGTGATACACAACAAAAGAGACACGCTGAATCGACGGTTGTCCAGAAAGGGCGAACGGTGAGTTTGAAATATGATTTAATACGGGATGGAGATTAAAGACGATTTAAAACTTTATTATCCGATGAAATGCAATGAAATCTGGTGAAATAAATTTGAATGTAAAGAAGTACGATGAAATTTATGAAATTACGAGGAAATTTAATGAAATCAGATGAATTGTAATGAAATCCGGTGAATTGTAATGAAATCCGATGAAATGTAATAAAATCCAATGAAATTTAATCTTGAATATCTGTTAAAATTTGAGGCGATCTTATTATATCTTAAAAATCTGTTGATTTCTGATGAAAAATGATGCAATGCGATGAAATGTGATAAAATGCACTAGCTCCCAACTCTGAATGAACTTGAACGAAAACTTTGCCAATATTTTAGTCACATCATAAAATGTGCCGTATGGACAGCCTTCCAAAAATACACGAAGGTACACTATGGCACACCCATTACAATCTTTCAAATCTTGATATAATATATAATAAGACCACAAAATCACAATTGCAAGCACCGCGAGCGAATCCAGGACTTACATAATTGATAGTGTAAGTGCATAATATGTCTTAATAGGTCTTACATCTTTTTCATGTTTTATTGGTGGTAAACCGTTTTACTGAGAACATGAATAATATATAATTAAATAACTTACACAAAATAATCGAGTTGACAGGGAGAAAGGCTACAAATTGTAAGCCAAATCATTGCCTGGAACTGTGTGTAACAATCAGAAAATAAATAGGAAGTACATTGAAATGATTGGATAAACAACTCCAACAAAAAACACAATTATCAGTTACATAGATTTAGTTTACTGATACGTTTTGGTGATATAACGAGTACAACACTGAAATGATTGAAACATTAATTGAACGGGTACAACACAAATAAACTAAACACCAGAATCCCACAGTACTTACTCCAAATGATAAAAAAACCATTTGTTCTTATAAGCTATTTATTTAAGTGTAACTAATTTGCGTGAGATGATGTCACCAAATTTTCGTGCTTTTACGGAAGAAATGTTATTCATTGAGATCTATGCAATTAACTGTAGCAAATTCAATGAAATTTGGGCCACTTTTTGTCTTCGAATCGACCATTGTTCTCTTAAATTGGTGCAGTGGCGTAAAAATAATATCAGTGTGAATTAATAGAAAATGGATTAAGTGGAGTGAGCTTTTTTTGCTATGACATCAGATTATATTCTAAATTGGACTATGGCACTCCCAATGAAAAACACAGAGGTAGAGGAAAATGAGGTTCAGATTACACGAAGAAGCAGTTCACTCTGAAACGAAGTGGACATACATAATTTTAGATTGATTTCTTTATTCAAAGTGTCCATATGTAAATAAAAAATGCTTGGTTTTACCGGTAAATTTTGGGCAGTAGAAATTTGCAATTGAACTAGGCTGGTTGATGATTAGAGATATAAATAACTACAGGTTGAAAATAAAACATCAATTTCTTAAAAAAAAAAACAAAGTTATTTTTAACATTTTAACAAGTAGAACCTACATTCCGTAGATTTACAGTTTAAAAAAAAGCTTACGTCAAAATCACTTTGTAAGTCAAACTCTAAAACGACTAAATCTAGCGTCACAAGTGCAATATTTAATTCTAAATCAACTGGCAAATTGTTAGCTTGCAGCGTCATGTCTAAGCAGAGAAGCCTATATATTAAAAAAGGGGGTAATCGTCAAGCTCGTGCGTATTTTAAAACTTAAATATCACGATTCTTAATTATATCGAACTAAAATTAAGTCATCGTAATGATGTTGCACAACAACTGTAACTAAGTATCTAATTGGTTAATCGATTATAATTCATTCATATTCTTTTCGTCAATGTACAGTTCTAGTAATCGATTAATTTGCTCGAACAAGAGATATTTGTTGAGACATAGCGCGATCTGAAAAATAAAAGGTCGACGATTTAGAAATGAATGTTGATGTCATTGTTTTTTCGTCATCTATTTTTTAGGCCAAAAATATTGTCATCGTTCGTGTTCGACTAATTGAAGTCATTTCAGAATTGGATATTTCAATTTTGAAACACAATTTTTCTCAACAAACATTTTGATGAGAATATTACGTGTAGGTTAAAAAACCCTTTCGGTAAAAATTAATAGGCAGCCCGCTCAACATCTATAAAATATTATCTCCTGAAGTTGACAAATGTTCCCTGGTACTGAGAAAAAAAAAGGTTCAGTCATGCCCATCAAAATATTTGTCATTCGATGGTATTTGAAATAACAATGGTCATCTGTTAGCCTTTCTGCGTGTCCGGTATGTCCCGCTAGAGTGTGAGGATTGTGCCATGGCTTCCTTTGACAAGCTTCTGTTTAGTTCACACATCAGTTTATCTATCTCGCATGACGATACCTGGTTAAAGTTCTTGGTGATAGCAAAATTGAGAAATGAATTCACTGAAGATGATTGCACAATGTAATGCCAAGACAAACCCTTTTCCATTAATTTTGAAAGCTTGTAGCTAATGTAAGTCGACAAGATGGTAAGTATGCTGGGGAAAGAGACAGGCAGAGTTTTCACTGTCTCATAAAATCTGCTTCTCTTTAGCCACGAAAGATCGCAAGCCTTTTGCTTCTTTCATATTTTTGTTGCATATATTATATAATAGTGGTTTCAAAGTAGATCCTTGTGTAACACCACGTAAAATTTTTTTTTTTTTTTTTTTTTTTTCTTCAAGAGCGGAGACGGTTTACATTAATAAAGTTCCCGTGAGCACTTAGGCCGTAGGCCCATTGTGCTATCTCCCATTTTAACTCATTCCTTTGACAATAATCCAGTTCCTTTTACAAAGTTCACCAGGATTGTCATTGGAAATGAAGCTTTATCTTCTGGTTCGACAATGTGTCTTCCCAGGTCTCATTTCTCCTCTTCACTCCTCCGCAGTTCCCTGAAGGCCCCAAAGGGAAGAGGGCTTCATCTCTCCTCTCCACTCCTTAGTTCCCTGAAGGCTCCACGACGGAGAGTTCAACTCCTCTTGGTTCCCTAAAGGCCCCACAAGAGAAGAGCCCACCCCACCTTGGCCCTCCGAGGGCCCCAGGAAGAAAGAGGACTTATCTCTCCTCTTCACTCCTCCTTGGTTCCCTAAAAGCCCCATAAGAAAGAGTTCACGGAGATTGCCTCATTTCTCCTCTTCACTCCTACATGGTTCCCTGAAGGCCCCACATGTGAAGAGGACATCATCTCTCCACTTCACTCCTCCTTGGTTCCCCAAAGGCCCCGTGCCGGAAGAGTGCCCTTCCCCTTGGTTCCGTGAAGGCCCCACAAGGGAAGGGTTCATGGAGGTGGCCTCAGCTTTTTCAAAAATTTCTTAATATCAATCCGAGAAAGATGGCCGAACCTGATGACCGAATTCCGAGGAAAATACTAAGTGTGATTCCAGAGGGTAGACATCCAGTGGGCCGCCCCAAACAACTCTAGAAACTGTGCGAGAAGAGGATGGGACTGCCATGGACGGAGGCCGAACAGTCAGCACAAGACAGGAACGTATGGAGGAGCCTTGTCGATGCAATGGGTCCCCGACCCGAATAGGATAAGGGTATGAAGATGATGATGATGATAATCCGAGAAAAAATCTTCTTTGTTCAAGCAACGTCATCACTGGTTTGTCTAAAAATATTAATTTGTATCAAATGATAATATACCTATGTTTGCTCAGTCTGATAAAATTATTTCACCCCAAATCATCCCTTACTTCAACCCATACCTCGTTCGTTGTTCGTATAGCGTGGACAAATGTGGTTTTGTTACCATCCATCCCCCAAGTTAACCAGCATTAGCACCCATTACAGCCATAAACCGTCATGCGATGGAACTGCCTACGAATAATAACATTACTATCAAACAATCAGATAATCGTAATTCCATTCCAGATATTTACGCATTTGCGTCGTGGGGTGGTCGCGGGTAATCCGGAAGGTTTGCATGTCACTTTTCATTTATTGCCGCGAGCCTTTAATGGGATAATCAGTCAGTAATCAGAATTATTATTTATACATTCAGTTTGGTTCTAATGACGGTAATCATTCTAATAAGCTTAAGCTAATCCTTATGTTGAGGAAGAGATAATGATTATATTGTTTCTGTGTAAGGCTTGATTTGCAGTTATAGTGCCTTTTAAAAATGAAGGTTAAGGGCAACATCTGGTTAAGCCTGCGCAAATAAGTTAAACTATTTCATTTTTTCTTCAAAATTTACAAATTCACTTTGTGGCGTCATTATTAATTTAATGAAAACAAATAATTTTGTGTACACCACTATTTAATTAACAATATCAACATGTTTCGAAAACTATGTTTTCTTCGTCAGGAAAATAAGTTAATAAAAAATAACAAAAGCAAAAAAGTATAGACAAATTAGAACATAGACAAAATATTAGAAAGGAGAGGTGATTAATTACTTTAAATATCATAAAAAACAATTACATAAAATAAAATATAAAAACTATTTTAGGATAAGTTAAAAATTACATTAACATAATAAAAAATCTTTTAAAACAAAACAGGAAGTCTAAATAACAAAATAAATTATTATAAATATCAGTTTTAAGAAGAAAATAAAGGCTTTTTTTAAAAATCGTTTGGTTATTTATAATATTTAATTTACTATTAACACTTTTCCTAATTTCTAAAATTTCTAAATTATCTAATTGTATACCCGTTGTGTTAGTGTGTAAAATTTTTAAACCTTTATTAATATCAAAAGAATATCCTGTTTCCAAAATGTGGTTGGCAAATTCTGAATAATAATTATTATTTAAACATCTTAGATGTTCCTTAACACTAATGTTAAAATTTCTAGAAGTCTTCCCAATATAAAAAATGTTACAATCATTACAAATTAATTTATAAACCCCGCTTTAAAAGAAAAACGCTTTGATAACTTAGAAGTCTTAGAAATAAAAAAAAAAATCCCTTAATTGGTGGTCCATTAACAATAAACAAAAAATATTATCTTATATTCCCATCTTACACATGTTCGCTTTCAGGGTCCGATCTATCTCCTCCCCCCGCTCTTCATTAATCCCTAGTTACGCCCCCACCACCACCCTGACATTTAATAATAAATTTTGTTCACCCATTATTTCGTTAGTACATTTTGCCCTAAGGGAGGAACGGTCGTTCTGAAACCGGTCGGCGTATATATAAAATATAGTGATAGTAACAAAGCAACATGGTTTCATTTAAATTAAGTTAATTTGGTGATAATAAGGTTTTTGAAAACAGAATACATATTTGCAACGGATTTTCCTTCTGTTAATGATATGTGAAAACCAAATTATTTTCTTTCTCAAATAGATGAAAGAATTTTTATTTCAGGTAAGAATTACAAACATCGGTGTACTTTATACATGATCTATAAGCTATTGTTCTAAAAATTTCAATAGAAATACGAGACATGAAAAAGATAAATAGAAACACAACCTTCTTAACTTGGTGTTAAACTTATTTCACAAGTGAACAATTACGGTAACTGCAAAGGAAATGGGTCACTTTTCGTAGCTTGCACAGACGTCATTGTTAACATTTATTTTACGATAATTTTTCAATAAAAAAATAAACACTTACTAAATAATATTAGCATCAAAAACCTGCTGTATTTTAAGAAGAGTTTCCCAAAAATGAATGGATTCACACCTACCGACTGACTGACGCGCCTAAGAGAATTGTTAAATCGGTTCCTACTATGTCTGACTGGTCTGATCACAAACCAATGCACACCACTTTACGAACTATAGGGCTACCTACATACACTACAAGTTCTTCAATAGTACGAGATCCATGCAGATGGCGACCCAATAGTCAAAAACAAGTTCAGTCCTACTCCAGATATGCCCAATTATCAATAGATCAACTTGAGATAATTCGTGGAACCGATAGTGCAACTGACAGCAGGATGATAAATGCAAAACAAATCGATGATCTATATAAAAACATTGTACACGTATTACGTACCTCAGCAATATCTGCGTTTAATGTAGAGAGAAAGCCTACGACTGGACGAAGATGGAAGACTGTGGCTGGTTGGAATGAGAAAGTTGCCTTACATTATGAAAGATCAAGAAATGCGCACATAAAATGGCTGCAGAATGGACGACCCACTAGTGGTCCTTTTATGGAAGCTCGGAAGCAAAGTAGATCGTTATTTAAGAAAGAATACAAGAAATGCCAAAGAAACTTCGAACAGAACAAAATGGATAAAATAGCAAACAGCCTACAATGCAAAAACTTTTCGTCTTTCTGGAACAAAACTAATGCTATATTGAAAGCAAAACATACCGCACCGACCAACATTGATGGAAAATCTGAAAATAAAGCTATAGCTGAAGTTTTCCGGAATACTTTTTGCTCCGCACCAGTTCAACCCCAAACAATGGATAAACAGTTCTATACACCATTGCATCAATCAAAACAACAGCCGTCCATTGTCATCTCTCCTGAGATGATTCAGCGAGCAATACGCAACATGGCAGGAGGCAAATCTGCTGGTCACGATGGACTTGTCATAGAACATGTGAAGCATGCGGGGGGATACTTGACAACACTGCTCGCTTCTCTCTTCACTGCCATGGTTGGGCTTGGACACATTCCAAAAGAATTGACCAAAACCATTATAGTACCGATTCCAAAAAGTCGCCAATTAAACCTGACATCCTCCGTTAATTACAGGCCCATATCTCTTGCCACCATAATAGCAAGAATATTTGAAAAAGTGATTTTAAATTTAACGGAAGACAAGCTCATTACAGAGGATTCCCAAATGGGCTTTAAAGCTGGGTGCTCTACTGATACAGCCATATATAGCATGAAACTATCAATAGAATATTACAAAGCCAGAAAAACATCGGTATATGCATGCTTCCTAGATCTAAGCAAAGCTTTTGACATGGTTTGTCATGATAAATTATGGAAAAAACTGACGGACCGACAAGTACCACCACAAATTGTAAATATATTGAGTATATGGTATAAGCAACAGGAAAACTTCGTCAGATGGAATGACAGCCTGTCAGAAGCAGCAAAATTAAAGTGCGGCGTTAGGCAAGGAGGCTCAATGTCCCCAGTGCTGTTCAACGTATATATGGACGAACTTAGTAAAACACTGAACAAAGCAAGAATCGGATGCCATGTTGCCGGAGTATGTATGAATAACATAAGTTATGCAGATGACATGGTCATACTAGCCCCATCAGTAAGGGCAATGAGAAAACTTCTGGCCATTTGCCAAGCATACGTCGATAGTCATGGTTTGATGTACAATGCCAAAAAGTCATCATTGCTGGTGTTTAAAGCAAATACTGTTCCTACTGTCATTCCACCCATTCTCCTCGGCGGAGACAATGTCAAAATCTGCAGTGAAACAAAATATTTGGGGCATGTCGTCACTGATGACCTAAATGATAAAAATGACATAGAACGCCAAAGAAGAGTACTAAGCGTGCGAGCCAACATGCTCGCCAGGAGATTCAACAGGTGCAGTTCTCCGGTGAAGAAGCAAATATTCCAGAGCTACTGCATGAGCTTTTACACCGGCGAACTATGGACAAGATACTCACAAGGCGTCATGAACACACTTCGAGTACAATACAATAACGCATATAGGGCGCTATTCGGCCTACCTTGGCGATGCAGTGCCTCGCAGATGTTCGCAGAAGGAAGGGTACATGGGTTCGCCGCTTTGATGCGCCACAGAATAGCCGGGGTGAGACAGCGCTACCAAAGATCGGAGAACACTCTCGTCCTGGCCGTGGCCCAGTGGCAGGGCGCGCCTCTTCACCAAACGTGGAGAATTCATCTGAAGCCCCCGTAGATCGAGCATAGATGAATATTGGAGAAAAACACTGGCTCCTACAATCTGAGATCCGATGGAACAACAAGTACCTGATTTAAAGACTTAACTATATTTTTTATGAACAGTGTATCTAATGATGCTTCTCTTTTTTAATTTTTTTATTTTGTTAATTTTTATCTTTTTATTTATTCATATGTAATTAATATTCATATATAATAACATATGTAATTATACCCTATATGGGATGTGTGGGATTGCACTCCCCTCCCCACATCCTGGAATAAAGACCTTATTATTATTATTATTATTATTAAAGAAGCAATTACGGGAAATTGTTAAATTTAGAGCAATACAGTGACGATTTTTTTTTTTACATTAACTCCACATAGGATTTCCCTAGGGAAATTATTTTCCTCAGGGCCTATGTCATCTTTGAAGATGCTGTGTGGAGGGTGTTTAGAGGAGAGGAAGGAGTGAACATGGGTCTTGAAGAGACCTATGTTGTAGGAGGGAGGAAACACAGAAGCCGGCAAATCGTTCCACAGCCGAGCTGTTGAACTCAAGAACGAGTCGTAGAAACGACCCGTACTCATGTGACTAATGTCAACCGTGTACAAATGTTGGGCGCGTGTTTGGCGTGTTTCCCGACTATGCACCGGTGCCGAAGGGATCAATGACGCTAGTTCCTCCATCTTCCATGGTAATACCGGTAGAACAAGGACAGCACTCCCACCTGACGCCTACGCTCTAAAGATTGCAATCCGTTTGTTAGGTTAGGAGAGTCTATCAATTGGACCGCCCGTTTCTGCACAGAGTCAAGGGTTTTTTCAGGTATTTTGGGGCTCCAAACCAAAGGTGGCTGCCAAATTCAACCGTGGGGCGCACTTGCGATTTGTACAGGGTTAGCAGTTTACTATTAAAGTATCTGCGGGCCCTGTACAGTACGCCTAGTTTCTGAGAGGCTAACTTAACTCTGGCTTCGATGGAGGCCCCATACCTGAGCTGGTCACTTAGAGTTACACCAAGCATATCGATGGAGGTCCTGTTCGGAAGAATGTTCCGTTAAAGGAGACTAGATTTTCATTACGATCCGATTACGACGATGTAGTATGTAATATACCAATCGAGAAAGAATAAAATTAAAGTTACCACTTCCATTATATATTATACGGCGTCGAAATAAAAATTTAATATCGGTTACTTAGACAGTAAACTATCACCAAGTAAGCTACTGCAGCTAAATTCACAGACGAATCAAAAACTTTTACGCTGTATTTAAATAAAAAGTATATATTACATCCATACTTCCTTACTAATATTATAAATGCGAAACTGCTCGAGTTCGTTTATGACGCTTTCATGCATTAACCAACAAAAAGAATTTAAAAATTCATTCACCAATAGAAAGCTTAATTATATGCGAAGACTATAGTCTGTATATGATGGCAAGCTCTGGCGTTATGAAATTATAAATATAAATTTATTATATTTGTTATACGTTTTCTGTCGTTAACAAAAGCGAGTTTTTGCTAACGTCAGAAAAAAATCGTTTCCATGGAAACGATGTTGATATGTTTGTGGGCTCTAAGCTGGTAGGTACTCAGCCCCCTGGTCAGCTACTGCTCCAGAATATTCAAATATTAGAATATGTTTTGTTTTTTTTGGACAAGCTTCTGTTTTGGAATAATGTCAGATAAGAGTTCCTACATTAAAAATATAATTCGTAACGATTATAAAGACTGAATAATAAATACTGTAATTTTTTATTATATTAACAAATTTCCAAATATTTAATTAAAATTAAATATCCGAAATGTTTGTAAGCGTATAAATTCCGAACGAAAGAACAAAATTGGATACTTCTTTTCTTCTTTGCTTTATGAAATTTAGGTGGCAGGCGAGATGTTTGAAAACTGAATGTAATGGAATGAATGTATGGAATGCGGGAGGGGGTGGGGGTGGGGAGGAGGGGGATAATTGATAAGTTCAACCGCTACAGTAATTTCCCGTAATACCATGCGAGCGAAGCCGCGGGGAAAAGCTAGTTATCTATATTTGGGGTCTTTGTAGAGCGTTAAATATTTCTAGTAATAAATCGATAATAGACAGGTGATAGACCATATTATGTCAGAATAGAAAGCTTGATTTAAACGACTTTAAATACCAGATTGAATAGCCGGACACTTCAAAACCTTCGTCTCCAATTTTTCCCTCTCCTTATCTACCAGGAAAAAAATTAAGGCAGCTATCAAGATAAAATACTACGTATTCCTGAAAGGAAATATAAAAAGCCGTTTTCATCAAGCTAAGTTCCTGATCCTATTATCGCGGAATGGCCAGAGCGAATGGCGGGATGAAAATAAATGATTTAATGAGACCCCTAGGAAGTTGGAAGGATCCAATATTTTCAAGCACCAAAGGCTGTATTCTGTATTGTTTCGAATTCGTAGAATTATCCACCCCTGTAATGGGGGCTTTTTAGTTTTATAACTCTGCCATTTTAGAAATAATAATAAGTACCTATGCATTTAAATATGTTTTTATGCAAACATCTCACTTTACCGTCTCAACCGCTCGGAGTCAGAGGATCGATGTTTTGTCTATTTCGGGAGGAGGGAAGGAGAGAGAGATGGGGTATCTGAAAAAATATGGCTAAAGCCATTTCAAACAACATTTCGTTTTCTAATTGTGGTCTTTCCTGTGTAGATGGGCTTAAGCCGGAATAATATTTTTTTTTGATTTTTCAAAATACATTTTGTCAAATAAGAGCAGAAAACATAGCAGGGTGCCACTGTTGTTCAAATGGTTATACTAAAAATATAATTCATGGTAGAAATGTAAAGCTGCCTACATTTTTGTAAAAAATTAAAAAGGCATAAAAGTGACCCGCTGATCTCAAAATTAGAATTGCATAAAGAAACATATTATACTTTTCAATTTTGTGTTAACATAATGAAGAATAACGACATTGTAATAAAATATAAAGCACAATTTAGAAATGCTAACATTTATTTAACACTAGCTTAAGTACCTAGAGTACCGGGATCATGTCTCTAATTTTAAATCTAAATATATTTAACTCATTCAGATCTAAAAGAAGTTTAACTAAACTCACCATTTAGTGATTCTGCCTTTCTGTCTACTCTTAAATTCAAATTAATCTTAAATTAAATAAAAAAAAAATCACTTTGTAAAACACCATTTAATCAAATTTATGTCATTAAGCAGGTACATTAACAACAGCGCTTCTTTGATTTAATTGTTTTTTCTTTACGAACAAAAATGTTTTCTAAAGTGTGGTTTACTGTGTTCCATACATTTAGTGTCATTGCACTTTAAAATAATATTTGAAAGTTAATTTGATGTTGCCAGCCTACAAATTTGGTAGTTCCATTTTTATTATTTTCTATTCTTATTTGATAGACTACAGGTTGTCTACTTACGAGCGCAGAGAAGAAACCATCTTGTGCGTAGTTTGTTATACCTCTCGTTACATTAATCAGTGCAAATAATAAAACGTGTAACATAACTAAAATTAGAAACAATCTCCGAGTAAGAAACACTATTAACGGTTTAAGTAATATGACGTGTGCGATAGACTTGAGCGACCGTGACTATTGTTGCCAGCCTACAAAATTTAAAGTTCCATTTTTAATATTTTCTACTCTTAAACGACAGATTATACATGTATGTTTAATCATTGACCTTACTAAATCATAAAAAAAACATCACAGGGATTTTGAAATTCTAAAACTAAGTAGCTGTATCTTTTATTTCTATAATATTTTGTACTATGTGCTATTTTTAAGATTTCGGGCGCCAAAAATTGTACGTTTGGAAACACTGGTCCAGACGATTTAAAGGGAATCTATTACATCGACCCCTTTTTGATACTATCGCGCCAAATGCGGTTGTTCGTTCTCTTTCTTATCTTTGGTCGGAAGACGAAGCACCTACTAAATAAAAGTTCAATTGTTATTATTGACCAGAAGATCTCTGGTCGACATACGTCTAAATGCGACTGTTAAATTGAACTATTTCAAAAGATCTTTAAAATTTTTTTTTTTTCAATTTGGGAGGCGGGTATGAGTATCGCCGCTAATATGTGTGGTGACTTAGCATGGGTGCCCGGTTTCATGGGATGAGGTTTGTCCGGGTCTTGGCGGTAAATACATCGGGAGAGACTGGCTGAGGGAAGCATTTTGACCTCTCCTGCAGGACTCTCTCGGAACATCACCTTGCACCTCAGGATAGATGGATTCATTCTTACTTTCTACCCACCCCCTTACATTTACTCCCAGAACTTCATCTCCTTCCTTTCCTGAAAAGCCCCTTCACACAGAATCCCCACAGACCCTGAAGGGAATTATTTTCCTGTATGTGTTAATGTCCGAAAGATCTGCGTGTCTTACAAATTTACACAAGGGAAGTGAAATAATTTTTGATATATTTTGTAGTCCATTACACGATTTTGTACCGCGCAGCGAGCTGCATATATCTTTTGTGACTTGCATTAGAAAACCTTTTGTCATCGCAGCAACCTAACCATATCTAACACGCCATCTTCCTCCTATACTTATGTTTTGTGTTTATAATAATTATTATTTTTTAATTGTAACCTTCGTTCAATCTATTCCCCATGTAGGTATAACATTAAGTTTTTTATGTTTTGCGAACAGGATGCTTTTTGTAATTTACGCAAAAAAATCGCAGAGGATCTTCCTAGAACCAGTGAGACTACAGGATCTTCAATTTGGGGAATGTTGTGAGCTATAATTGAGAAGAGGAAGGGGATGAAGAAGAGGAAGGTAAGAAAGACATACATTTCTGAAATTCAACCGTTATAAATTAGGTATGTTAACTATGATTAAGCATTTTTTACAATATTTTTTTAAACCAAAAAGTATTCTAAAGAACAGTTATTTTTGTAAGTGACTTACTCTATTTGCACAAAATAATTCATGTAGTGAGAGTACCCAAAAGTAATGAGAATCGGTCAATAGAGGGGAAAAGTGGGGGGGGGGGGACTGATTTTGTGTGGTCGGCTGTTGTACGGAAACTCTTTCTCGGTCACTCTTTCTGCGAAGTCCTTTCATCGTCGTCAAGCCAATGGAAGAGTATTCTCTCTCCTCTTCGGAAAAATCGATTTCACCTGACTTTTTTTGACAGCCAATGGCATAAAGTAGACGGCAAACGGCATCACTGTCGCGGGTCTGCAGCCGCAGAATAACTTAAGAACGTCTGGTTCAGTTAAATATTCATTGTAAACTTAACGATAAACGTAAATAAAGTAAGTTGTTATCTCAACGAACCTCATATTATTTGTAAGTTTCCCAACACAATTCAAATTGTCATAATCACCGCAATTAAAAAACAATACAAAAATAAATAAATAATTTAATAAACTTATTCTAACTTGTTAAACCAAAATACGACGCACGCCTTTTCCACAAAAATCCTCACCAAAGTAATTCTGAGAACATCTACTGTTCTTACTCATATGTTTTATTCAATAAAATACAGCACGATAAATTCGCACACTTTTTTAATAAAAAAACACGTCAAAACTTACATAACTTCAATTTGCTATTTATCATTTTCAATAATATCCCTCAACCCAATTGTATCATTTCTCAGCTTCTGCGCTCTCTGCCTTTTGAGATTTGGTCTAATCATCACAGTCAAAGTGGTTCCCAAAACCAGAGTCACAGCTGCAGCGATATTGGACCAGAACTCTCCATACCACTCAAATGTGAAGTCGAAGATGACTGTGAACAGTATGCCAGCTAGCATGTTCATGGTGTTCAGGATAGTAGCAACGGTGACTTCTGATTCTGGGTAGGTAAGTTCAGAGGCGAATTCGTAGCCAACCGGAGTATAGCCAAGAAGGAAGAATCTAGAAAAATTATAATAAGATTGGTTCGGTTATGAATGGAAAACATAAAAGTTAGTGTAGCCAGAATTACATAAGACTTTAATTCGGGAAAATAAAGGAGGAAATCGGTCTCAACTGTTTCCAACCGTCAGGAACCAGAACGACTAGGCATCCCCGATTGGGGCGTTGAAAACAGTGAGAAGGAGACGAAGATAGGGAATATAAAGGGGGAGAAAAGTACCTGGCTACTCAAATCTGGTCCCTAAATACTAATGGTCAATAAATAATTGCCGAATCAATTTCAAGCAAAGTTCTGATTGTGCATTGTGATTTTGAAAGTATCTACTACTCCGAAACGTATAGCATTATACATAATTTTAAATTAATAAATTTTGAAATAACTTGCGCACGCCGGGATTTGAACCTGCGACCTCTGAATTCATAGCCAAGGATGTTGTGTTTATAAGCGGTGAATAATTTGAGCAAGTGAATAAGTTTGTGATCTTAGGAATTATATTCGAGAGAGATAGGAAGGCTACTGAGGACATTGTCAGTATAAATGAAGTGCATTTATTATTTAATGGAGGACTGGATATGAGTAGTCGTTTGTATGATGCTGAAAAATGAAATGAGACAGTTCACAATAGAAAAAGGCGTGGAACTGTTAACTGAAAGCAATAGATGAACTCACGTGAACCTAAATTGTATATCAATAAGGGCATTGAATGAGAAGATACGAAAACTAGTTATCTAGTCGGGATATGGAGCCGGAGTAACATAATAATACTGACACCATGACAATATTATGACATGGTTTTTGCATGCGAACAGAACGAGAAGTATTAAAAAAAAATGTAATGCAGGGTTCCGTTTTATCTGCTTACCGGCAGCAACTCGTCCAAAAGGATTTAAAATTTTTGATGTCGTCCAAAAAAGGGGTTACATTCGAAAAAATGTAACAAGTATAAGATTTCACTAAAAAAAATCTATGAACCGCTTAAAATCATGCTGTAATAATACAAAAGCAATGAGAAATCCAGTCAAACAAGGTAAAAACAATGAAACGAAAAACTCAATGCTGAACTCACCCTAATGTCCAAGCCAATCCATAAATGACCATTTTATCGGGCGACATCAGGGCAAAAGTGTATCCCACCATGGTAACAGCTGCGAGGAAATAGACTGTAAAGGCCACCTCCTTGTATCTCTTGGTCTTGTCCATTATTGCCCCGCAGACCACTGAGCCAATCATGCCCCCCACGACTATTATGACCCCGACTGTGCCGGGGTCAATCTGGCCGTCCTAAAAGTTGGGAAATTGTTTTTATGATGTTACCAGACTAGTTGAAACAATTTTACAAAACTGCTTTAAGTGAAACTGATAGACATATAAACATATAACATTATTTATGTAATATAAAGCCTTCCTGGTCTTTTTTTAAATGAGTTTCCATACAAATATTTACTTCCAAAGACAGTGGGACTATAGCATTCAACACTTTGTGATACTTAGAAAGGAAAAAGAGCAGTAAACGTGAATGAAAAATGTAAAAAAATGTGAAAGTTAAGGAATGACTAAGTTCATGATATTTAGTCTCTAAATACTGTAAAAGCCATTTTAAGCAAGCTCATATTCTGAATTATGAGAATACTGAAAGTTTCATCAACTCTTATATCAAAATACACCTACAGCGTAAACGTGAAAAAAAACTGGTAAACAAAGTTTTTCTGTAGTTATATAACAAACTCCCACAAATTTCAAACGACTACATTAAGCCATTAACATGTTATCGAACAAATACTGACCAGCATTTCAAAAACATCGTCATAGAAGTTACTGGAAATAAGATAGGGTTAGGGGTAAAATCTTTAAGGTAGGATTGAAAATGAACTACGGAAGTCGCTGAAAATTCTCTTTTCAAAACCTGATTCACATCAGCGTTTTCCTGGTGAAAGGGACTAAGAAAATGTTTTGTATATATTTTAATATTTATATCTTGCATATGTGCTTAGTGTCAAATTTATACAGCAATTAATAATTTTTTTTTTTTTTGCATTCTCGCTATTTTTTTTTTTTTTTTTATAGTTAATACCGCACAAGAGTCCCAACTGCTCCCGTCTGAAGCCAGTGAGACTATGGCATCCCCAATCGGGGTATGTTGTGAGGCTGAAGGTAGTGGGGAGGGGAAGGAGATAGGGAAGAGGAAGGTGGGGAAGTACCTGGCTATTCAGATCTGGTCACTAAACACGGCTAAAGCCATTTTCAAGCAACGTTTCAATTCTGAATTCTATTTGAATCAATCACCTCTGCATTGGAAGCCAAGATGATCAATACCCTCCCTCGGCTAAGATTGTGATAGTTTGCTAACTCCCTGATATCTGTTTGTCAACACAATACCCAAATACTTACTTTACTTACTTATAAATGTTTACTTACCGGGAAATAAAATAAAAATATTTGGTTCAGCATGGTCGACATGGCGCTAAAGCATCCATTATTGATGCCATTCGACGTGAAGAGATATATGAAGTCCCTATTCAGGAGCAACTTCTTTAGGCTGTGCAGATAGCTGGGATTTTTCTCCGGATTCAGAATGAGGATGGCCTGGGCATGACTGGGGGGCACAGCGGGTCTGGCCTGAAACACTGATGAAGTGTTTTATTCGTATTCATGCTGCATTCTACAGCAAACAAGCAGTTTGAAGCAATTAATGACTTACATATAAGTACAATATACACTTTGAAGATGGAAAAAAAATATCACGCTTGTGAAGAAGGTACCCAGCGCCCCACGAAGAATACTTAGGAAACTATTATTGAATACTATTGAATATGTCATATATAACTTAGAACTAGTTGCTTCACAGTATTCAAACAATTCGTAAAGTTTCAAAGTTATTTTAAAGTTCTGTTAAAGTTTTGTTAAAAATTCCATAATGGACCAGAATTGAAATAATATCAGAACTTGAATAGATCTTTCAAAAGAATTTGAGAATTAATTTTGATGGATTGTTCAAATCCTGTGTAAATATTGCAAGATAAATGGCAGTGCTCAAAAAGGCAGATAATGGAAAGAAAAACGATTGTTGGTTAATCTTATCAAACTTTAGAAAAAAGTTAACATCGATAGAAATTTTTATACTGTCGAACGCGAAAATCACAGCCCTTCATCCAAGAATGCCAAAGGCAATTGACTAAAAAAGTGATTAAATCAGAAATTTCGATAAATTATCTTGTGTTAATAATGTTTCCCAACATTGATCCAGAAGTTTAGAAAAGCCAAGATAACTTTAGTTTCTGACAGATGGTAGAACCCCACGGCAACGTGAAACTATTCCAGCCACAAACACCGAAAAATTAATAGATCGAAGAAATTAAGTTTACATTACGAGGTAAGAGGAGATAATTGAAAACATTGAAAACATGAAAACAATAGTATTTAGATCCTTTATATATGTTATTATTATTTTGTCCCTTACCCGCTATTACAGCCACTGTCATTAGAGTAGCAAAGATGGCAATATACAAGAACATGTTGAAGAGATCATTTCCAATGGTCTCAAAAGATTCGGAATTGGTGACCAACAAAGGAGAGAGGAAAAATCCTGATGCAATGCCAAATTGACTGCCCCATATTGCAATGCTGCATGCTGTAGAAACCTTCAAAGGAAAGAAAATGATAAATTATTTTATAAATTATAAGAAGAGTAAAAATGGTGTAGTGTTACAAAAAGCATGCAGAATTTCAAAATAAGTAAGTTTTCGACTAAATTGAGAACTAAATTGTTTTCTCTAAAATCAAGCAAAGTCTTTTTCAATCTTTATAATTGTTGTCTTTACAGCCCAACAAAACAGGTTAGAATCCGTTTTTTTTGCATGGATCAATTTCAATTCATGAATCAAGCCTGGCAGCTTATCGTATTTTTAACGATTAAATGGTTATTTCTAAACTCTACGGCATGATGACAATCTGCGGTCTTTTGGGGTTGCTGTATGGAAGTCATTTTCAAGTAAAGGAGAAATCAAAAGGCCTCAACCAGGCTCTTCCTATCTGATCCGCCATGCAGGTAGTGGGCAAATGCACCAGCCACCAACGGTTCCATGCCAACTCAAAATCAAGTAAACTCAACACCTCTTTGAAAAGTCGTTCAAAGCTTTGAAAAAAAAGGTTTTATAATAGCCCATAAATATAACCAAACGTAACCTATTTAACCAATTTATTTTTTTCATCACTTTTAATGACTTTTCAAAGGAGGTTTCGAGTTCAAGGTTCAAGTTTTGATTTCATTCTGAGTTCCAATGTATGGTTCTCTCAGAATGGTGGTACTCTTGCCCCCCTTCCAAATCACGTATGATGCAAATTTAGTTTAGTAAATTAGTTTTTAATAAATCTTGTTTTTACAGCTTCTGATGAGAGATAATCATACTTTTCGTTTAACAGTAAAGCTATTTAGCTATACTAAATCATATATTTCATGCAAGTTCACATGCAACACACAGATAAAAAAAGATGCACAGACATTTAATTCAGCTGCTTGGTGAAAAGTAAATAAAGGTTCCATTAGACAAGGGGTCTTTGAAAACTTACTTCTGATTCTCCAAACCATACAGCTGCCAGCTTTGGGGGCACATTGATGATGAACAGTTGCGAGAGGGCAATGATGGTCTGACCTGCAAAGGTAACTGGAAATCTGGTTGGAGCCACTGAGAACACTTTTACCCAGGAGCCAAACGCGGTGCCTGTTACACCTATAAGTGCTGATATTCTCAAATCCTAAAAATAATTATTCAACAATTTTAATGCGTCATACTAATTTATTGCTTTTTCATCTTTTTTACATCGTTTCATCACAACAATTGTATATCTGAGTATTTAATTGAATTTAAGTCAACTCTTTTATTGTTGAAGACATTTTAAAATCATAGTGATGCAACTTTAGATAAAGCCGAAAAGCTATTTTCAGTAACTTAAATAACGTAAAACATAGATCCGCTGAAAATCCTCCTTACTTATCTTTTAAAATGCTTACAAAGAAGTTAGTAATTTACAATGGAGTTCACAATGGCAAAAATTATTTCGCTTAATTTGCAAGGACATACCAACCTTTCAGCAAATTGATGCCTTCGTTGAGGCAGATACAGTCTAATTTTTCCATGTTTTCCATGCCCACGAAGAAACAATTGTGCAGAAATAAATTGGAGAGTTTTTACAAAAAAAGATGAAGCACACCCATTAAGTGACAGTGTTATCATCCTTTGTACACTTATGTGCATGTACACTTTGTGCACATGAGTTCTTTAAAAATGTTTATTCTTCGTATTTACAATGATAAAATAGTTAGTTATGACTGGTTTCTGGCGCATAAAACATATACATTTATGAAAATATACCAATGATGAAATTTGGAAATAAAACATTTTATCTGCCTCTTTTTATAATATTTTTCTTATTTAGAGCGCTTGCAAACGAGAGACTCTAGTTGCCTCGCAACGGCTGTGGACATAAAAATCCATTATTACTGTATATGGAAATTCACACACGAGCGATACGACACCAGGGAGAATTTTTGGAATATGTATGAATTTTGGAATAGTTGGAATAGTTTCAATCAGACAAGAAAACTCAGTCGCGGCGATATGCCGCTTAGAGTGATAATACGGTTAAAACAATTTTATAAAAGATAAAACAGTCATAATTTCTTTGGGCGCGTAAAATCTAAGAAGATTTGTTATAGATTTTGTAAATAATTAATTAAAATGGCAATGTTCGATGTTCTTTTACAATAGTAATGCAACAGTTTATTTTCGGTTTAAAACATACCAACTTCTCAACAGATTTATTCCAGTACGAAAAACGTTGTCACCTATAAACGCACTGACTTTGTCTTCTTTTATGCATCAACCGTTAAAATTTAACCAATGCATTGTTCAATATGGTAATAATTTAGTCTGTTATAACCAGTAGTTCTGTGAACACTCAGTAAACTTCGCGTAATGTTGAATACTCCGACTTCCTCCCAACTATCGAATCCTTCATGCACTTAAATACGCACGGAATAAAAAGATACTAACAAACATGAATACCATCTTGCTAAGATTGCTCGGACACGGAACATTCAAAGAGGTTTACTGACGGTAGATAAGCGGTCGAGTCAAAACAGGATTTCTCTACGATCAGCCAATAATACAAGTAAACAGAAAATCTTACCAATTTATCCATAAAATACGACACTGGGAATGCCAAGGGCAGATAAGTCAGCATGAAGATCATAGATGTCAACTTCACCGCCCAGGAGCTAACGGAATAATAACTCTCAATCACATTGCTGATGATGGAGTACTGGAACCATTGCATGAAACTGCTGGCTGCATATAAAACAAAAACCACCAATATCAGCCATCGTCTTTTGTAGAGTTTAGTATCAACGAATTGTTCTTCATCTTGAAACTCATGAGATCCTGTGATTTTGGTATAGTTTATGCTTTTGTTTGACGATTTGAAATCGCTTATGTCTTTGCCGTCCTTTTTGAAAGCCATATTGTATCTGAAACAATAAAATTATGTCAATTTTTAACCCCCGACGCAAGGAGCGGTGCTATAAGTTTGTCTGTCTTTCCGTCCGGCATCGTAGCTCCTAAACGAATGGACCGATTGTGATGCAGTTTTTTTTTGTTTGAAAGCTGACGTAATAGAGATGGTTATTAGCTAAAATTCATGCAAATCTGTTTAGGCATTTCAATGTTATCAGCTATCCTATCTTTTTTGTGTCGGGGGTTTCTTAAAATTTTGTAAATTTTACTTATAAATATTTTAGACGCCCACTAGGTTTATGTTCTTAACTTAATTAGTTAAGCCTCAAATTGTAATATTTAATCACTAAAGACAGTTTTTAATGGTTTTTGGACTCTAAATTCGTGTTGGAATTCCATTATTTTGGAATTGAAATTAAAAATCCTTTGCACTTTGTTCCACTTATTTATTTTCACCAGGACCGGTTTCATCTTACTACGGACATTTTCAGACTGCTAGTTGAAATTCTTATGCTACGGCATTTATACAAACTCTGCCTGAGTTTGTATAAATGCCGTAGCATAAGAATGACCAGATATGAATTGCCAGGTACTTTCCAATCTACCTCTTCCCAATCTTCACCTTCAACACCGTAAAATACGCCGAAATGGTGTTATTTTAGTACCACTGACTTCTCAACTAAGAAATATGTCAAAAAGACCGTGCATGCAGTTGATTTTCGACTAATAATAATTTCAGAAGCTATAATATAGTTTATAAAGCAATGAATGCCTTAAAAAAGACTATAATTTAATAACATTCGTTATATGGGGTTGTGAATTCAACAGTAATCTTACCTATTCAACTTGTCAGCAAACTGAATATAACATTTAACTACGGCTAAAAGTTATGACTGAAATCAGAAATAAACTTAATATGAGTTTAAACCTCTGAAGTAATGCTACAACTGGCTTCAATGAATTCTATTTGCAACGTGATTTAGATTTCATTGCACGTGGTAAGCAGTGATTCTCAATGTTATATTATTATATTCCCATAATTGTTTCTCAATTCAAAGTCACTTTTTAAAACTACCGGGAAAAAATTGAAAAATTAAATGTTTTGTCTTAACCACACAATCCAAATTTCTACCGGCGTATATCAAACTTTCCTAGAACACTTCAAATTTTATTTTAGGATGAAATCAGAAAAAGTCAATTTATTTTGATTTTATTGTAAAACAGAACTTTTATGACCTTCTGACAGAATATGCCCGAGACCTGAGCGGTCGAATAAAATCTGATCTGCCTCGACACAGGAGCCCAATGTGAGGAGGACCAAGAAAAATATAACGAATATCTTATATCAATAATTTGATATCATATAAAAATCAATATTTCTTCGTTTGTCCCTTATGCGCTCCTAAACCGTTCATCCAATTGCGATGAAACTTTGGTAATTTGGTGTGCACATGCCCGCGAAGGTATTTATATATAATATTGAGCCCTGGCGTTATGAAATTACCTCTATACTAATCATATATATACTGGTGCGCTCTGGCGTTATGAAATTTGTATTAAAATTTTGCAATAGGTGACGCGCGGATTGTTTGAAAAATGAGTGAATTTCATATAGTTTAGCGGCAGGGACAAAATGCGCAAAGAGGAAGGGAATCCAGGAGGGACGGAGGGGAATTTAGGAGAGGTGGGGGATACATGGAGGGAGCGGATTCGCGGGACGGGTGAAAGCGGAAGAGTGGAGGGGGAATACTATGAAGGTGGAGGGGGAACACGGGAGGGGAAGGGGAGGAATGGGATTAATGTGGCACGTAGGGACAAACACTTTATATATTTAAGTAGCATTGCAACGCACGCCGGGAACTCGCTAGTTATTTAATATAAAAATTCAGATTAAAATACGAGTGCAGTTCACACACGGTAGAAGCGAAACTTTACCAAAACAATCTCAAGCATTGAAAAGTGAGGTCATTATCAAAGCAGCCAATGAGCGCAGACCTAAGACCTATCGTCATTTCCGTTATATATCAGTGGTTGAGTGGGCATCGCGTTTGGGTCCCACCCGGGCGTCCCGTGTTCGATTCCTCGGCTGGCCAAGTCCTCCATCACAACACAAGCAACATTTTCGGCTTTCTGTGGTGGTAGTCGGAGATTTTCAAACATTGTTGGGTTATTCGTAACCCGGGAATGTTTGTCTTTTTAAAATTAAGAAATTAAGATATGTCAAATAATAGGAGCTTTAAAAAAGTGACATCATAATCAAATCGGCCAAATTCAGCCGATGCTTATTCGATTCGATTTAATTTCAAAATATGTACATTAAATATACGTATTGAAATAAAATTAAAGAAAAAAAAACAAATACATTAGACAAACATTTCGAGAAATACGTTCCGTGTTACATTTAAGAATCTTCTGTAGAGATAACAGATCATTAAACTACGCAGACTGCTCGTTTTCTAATGCTTCTTCAAATAATGAAAAACATCGTATATTATGTAGTCGACGTGCTAATAAGTCTTAGTAATAAACTCTTTGAAGGTAACGCTGTTTTATCGCCGTAAATGTATTTGTGAGAAAGATGGCATTACTTGAGAAAACATCTGAAAAACTAAGTTGGGTACAAAAATAGACAGTGGAAATGATTAAGAGATGGAAAACCACACAGCTCGTCTTTAATAAAAAGATATTTACATTCTTTTTACGTTTCAACCCGTTTAATCACATAAGACTAAATTTCTCACACATGTCTCACATAAATCGCTTCATTTCCCTTACTGTAATGGTGAGAAATATAGAATTTAATCATAGAAAAATTTTAATGTGTACCACTATTTTTTTTACGTTCTCCACACAGCAGGCCCTGAGGAAATCAATTTTTCTAAGGGCCTTTGTTATCTGAGATGCTGTGTGGAGAGTCTTTTTGAGGAGAGAAAAGAATGACCATTGGTCTTGAAGAGACCCATGCTGAATGAAGGAGGAAACACACAGGCCTTTTGCAATTTGAGAAAGATACATAAATGTTAGTGAATTTTAAATAATTATTTGTTTATGAAACGACAAAATCGGTGATAATAATGTTTAAAATAATAATTTTAGAAAAAACGTAATTTGAGCCATTTATTTTTTTTAATGTTTGTAATAAAAATAAAAAATTTTCAAATATTATATTTTTATTTCTAATAACGAACTTTGTAAAAGTATTTAATCACATTTTAAAAACAGCTTTTAGTTTTCGGATAGGTACAGAAATATTCCATTTATTTGGATTAAATTGCAAAGCGAAAATATTTAGACCTTCTAAAAAATACGCCCGATTTCTAAATACAATTTTTTTTTTATTTTGAAAGTATTTTCATTGCATCTATAAAATTAATTTTATTAGACTCTTGCCTAATGTTATTTTACGGAATATCGGAATTTTGACTTTCCAACTAGAATTTTCCATTTCGGCATAGCCAAATTTACAATTTTAAAGCATACAACATTATACAGGGCTGAGGACATTCGAAAAATTTCCAGACGTATGCAATGGCATGGAGTCATTTTTGTTTGAAAATTTCGAAATTGGCATAGTTGGAAAAGAAGCACTAACAATAAAAAGTAAATTTTATTTGATATTAACAATTCCTTACTTACCGACCTTTCATAACTTTTCCTTACCAAAACTTCCACTCCGTCTTTTCTTTTAAAATATCCTCCGTACAGCACCCCAAAGATGACGTTGGCCCTGAGGATAAGATTCTTTGGGCCTCCTGTGTGGTGTTTTTGCAAAAAACATTACACAGGAAACTTTTTTTGAATTTGTATTAATTTGGAATAGTTTTCCAACTGGCTTTGCATCTAAAATCTCTCGTCTGCGGGTGTCCTTTTTATTGCAATAATATTTTGAACTTGAAGGCTTGAAGGTTCATGAATACCAAAGAAAATAAATCACTTATATCAAATACAAATTACATATTAAACTTGACTTTAATTTTCCAAAATAAGAACGATAATTAAAGTAATTCAACAAACTTATCACAGTAATTTTGAATAGATATTTCTGAAATAATTTTCGATGCAAACATCCTTTCCTTGTGATATAATATCTATATACCAATTTCACTTCCTCAGCGAACGTTTCCGAAATCTGGATTTCAACTTTTTAATTTAATTCATGAAAGTTTTTCAACTTTCGCAAATGCCAACAAGTTTCAACTCGATCTTACAAAAATACATTTAGTAATCACGCTGGTCCGGAAAATCTGGCATAATCGAGAAAACCGATTCCAAGAGAACCCGAAGTAAGGATTTACCAGCTTGTATTGAAGTTTTATTTGTTCATTTATTAATTTCAAGATGTATCACATCGTTTTAAATATTAATACCTATTCAATATATGGGTCGTTCTTCTTTTTAACCTATGTAAAGTTGTCTCCACCAGTTAGGGGAAAAAAATTCAACAGAATTACCAATATTATTATTTTATAATTACTTTAAAATCTATTGTTCTAAAGACGTAAAGACTGTGTGCGTTTAAAAATTACGTGACAGAGGTGTCAATCCTCGTGATAGAAGTGTATTTCATACAAATCACAGCTGTCTTCTGTCACCTCGCCTTGCGTGTATTCTATAATGTTACAAAAAAAAAATGATCTGACGACATAAAATAAAAAAAAAACTTTTTTCAAACTCCAAAAAGTATAACCTATCAAGTAACAGTGATTATTATTTTTAATGATGTTCAATAAAATATTTTTAAAAATCTCAAAAACTTGTCTACTACAATTTTTATGTCGTACGATACCTCCGTCACGTGGGTTTTCATTCGAAATAGGTATACACGCAGCTCGTGTTTGTCACCCCCAATAGGCATTTTAGGACTCCTGCCCCCTTGCTACAATTTCCCCTCTGAGATCCAGAGAGATTCTTTATAGTAAAAACAAAATGTGAAAGAATGGTAAAAGTTATGTTAAAAAGAAGAACAACCAATACTTATTAACCAATGCACATAAATATTTATTGCTAACAAAAAAGTATTAAATTTATCGGAATAACTTTTGAAAATTATACTCGTTAATGTAATATATCATAATTGAAATAGAAGATAATAATATTAATAAATCTAAATGAATCACGAAAAAAAACAAGTCACATAAAATAAAAAAAAAGTAGCGGTTGCAATAAGTATGGGCGATCGAACCCATAATCTTTGAAAGAAAGTACTAATCGCCTTCAAGTTCTACCACATGAACCATCTGAACCTGAAGCATCATCACTTGCTGCCGTAAGCACTTTATTGGTATATATTTTGATTTGGTGTGTGCGGCATTCAATTTGCTTAAAATCACAGGTATTCATTATTAAATTTAGGCAGATAGGAAACTCCGCTCCCTTTCTGGCCCGTTGAAATCACGCGAGGCAATCGCATCATTTCACATTACGTTTAAATTCGGGCAAACCCGGGCAGTAGGTACCTACGTAATTATTAGATTGTGTCAAGTATTCGTAGGTATTTACTTACAGAGAAAAGTCTCAGGTAGTGTGTGTTATCTAATGTTTGTTTATCATGTTCATGATTAAACTAGTTGAGTAGTCTTACATTATTTAGAGAGAGATTACTTTTCATGAAGGTTTTTTATTTAAGGAAAATTTCGTGGCGTTAAATATTTTAATAGCAGGGTACTGTTTTTATAAGGGTAATATTTTTAATAAATATTTAAATTAATATTTTTTCCGAAACAGCAAATTATCTAAATAAATGCTTTTACTTTAGTGGTAGAGAAAAGTAATCAAATATGGAATACCGGCATTTCTCGTAAATGAATACTCCTAGACGAAATGAACAGTGATTGTCTATCTCTTTCAATCACTATCAGCGCGTACAGATTTCAACTTGTCAGTCGAGCGAGTGTTGTGTCCGCGGTGAGACGGTTTTGTTTGCTGAAGATACTCGAGGAAAAACCTGAATCAAATGCCCCGGATGCATTTTATTTCAGGACTCCCGGAAATAAAATCGTAAATTTAATACGAAATAAACATTTTTTTTAAATGACAAATTAGTTATGTTTATTAATTATATATTAGGTTTTACAATGGCCCTAGTTTTTATTTAAAATTATGTAATCACAGCCTTTTATTGAGGAATTTCTAGAATATGGCACTTTTTGTGACAAAACTACAAGACCTAACTTCTAGTCTCAACATTTCAAAAACAAAACAATTTTTCAAAATAATTTTAAAAGAAATATAACAAAAACACAAAAATTTGTAATTCCAAAAACTAACGGTTTTATAATCGTAGAAAGTTTTCAATGGAGTCCCTGGGATCTACCGGGTAAATTAAGGGTTAGATACCTTTGTGTTGATTTCGTTTTTAAAAAATTATAGTACTTATAATTAATCAAAACAAGACAAGACGGTTATTATGTAAAGCGCAGGTGTATGACTAATTGTAATTACGAATAAAAGTTTTTGATTTCCAATATTTGTTTCGGTTATGCGTTAAAAATAAAACGGTATTCCATCTTGGTTATTTTCCTCTATTTTAATGTTGTAAGATAGGCTGCCTACATACGAGCGCAGTGAAAAAATTAACTTGTGTGTAGATTGTTATATCTCTTGTTACATAAATCAGTGCAAATAATAGTATGTGTGTCATAACTAAATTTGGGAACAATCTCCGAGTAAGAAACAATGTTAACGGTTTAAGTAATACGACGTGTGCGACAGACTTGAGCGACCGTGACTAATGCTTCTAACTAACAACACACATTTTGATTTTATAACTGTAAAGTGCGATCAAAATCACGAATAATTTGTTCATTTTTTATTTTTTCATTTCTTCAAGACTTCTACACAGGAGGCCTCAAAAAAATAATATTTCAAATATTGCCTTTGTCATCTTTGGGGATGCTATGTGGATGGTCTTTATAAGAAGAAGGAAAGAAAGTCCTGGGAAAGAAAAAGTATGAGGGGTGGAAAGGAATCTGAGGGTTAGTTATCACGTAGTGACGGACGTGTGAATCCATCTCTCCAATTACGGTGAAATGCGATGCGTTGGCAGATCTGGCTGGGGAGGTCAAAAAGCCCCTCTCAACCAGTCTCTGACTGAACCACCGGCGGACCGCAAACACGGGGACGTCGGTGGAGGCATTCGGGTTCCGGCTCCGAGTCCGGCTTCAAATTCCGGGTTTAGGAAGTCCTAGACCGGGTCCTCTGGGAGTAATCAATTTGAAAAGATTGGGATCCGCTTTCCGCAAAAACCCGAGTTCTAGAGCCCACTCCAGCTGAACCTGCGCATCGCTAGTCTGGAGCCCAAAATACCTGAAAAAATCTTGGACTCTGTTTAGGAACGGGCCGTGTTATGATTCTCCAGTCGTAGAAAACAGATTGCAATCTCTAGAGCACAAGTTGCATTGAGCTATTTTAAATTATTTTTTATTTAAATTTATTTTGTTAACTTATAGTTTTGTAATCGAAATCATTTTACATTTAATAGTGAATATAATATGAACCGGTTAATAAAAAAAAAATATAATGATTTTGCTAAAAAAAGTTAAATTGTTTTAATGAAAAAAATATGTTGGAATGGGTTAATACAACTATTTCGAAAGAGTGATTTATCTTTTTTTTACGCCATCGTGAGAATTACTCCCCACCGAAGCTAGTGCACTTTACTCACGGACACCCTATATTATGCATTTACAAAATTGAAAGGGTCATTTATAATATTTAGTGACTGATTTAACTGAATGAAGTAACACATCCTTGAATTTTCAAATCACCCGTCTGACAATTGCGTTTGTCTCAAAACAGGGTATGTTAACAATAACCTTCCCCAGCCTTCCCCAAACATTAATATTCCAAACTTCATTTCAGAAATGATTTTCTTAAGGAGCTCATCATACATATGCAGAGGCGCCGCGCCGCACCTCAACTAAAATAAATGATGCCTGTGCGCTCGGGCGGGCGAACTTAGGAGCGGCCATAATTTTCTACAAAAATCACAGAAGCTTTCGACATAGGTATCGGTAGGCAGCGGTAAACTAAAAAAGATAGAAAGACACAGATATTACAATTTAATTTTTGGTTACTTTTTAAAAAGCTTAACACTCCATAACGATATCATTGAAATATTTTTCGAACAATATGAATTAGAAAAAATAAATAGATAAGGAAAATAAATTGTCGACAACAGTCATGAGATTGGTAATCGCCCTTTAATGACCAAGGAAAATAATTTAAAAGATTTTTTGTTTTCAGAAAGTAAGTAGTCGACAATAAAATATTTGTAAATACATTTCTGTCGTGAAATTGACAATGAAACCATCCGTTTTCTATAAATAATTAAAAATCATATCAAATCACATGTTTATGTATATATTTTTTACATTTTTTTACATTAGCTCCACACATAAGGCCCTGAGAAAAATAATTCTCCTAAGGGCCTACATCATCTTTGGGGATGCTGTGTGGAGTTTTTTTTAAGGAAAGAAAGGAGAGGAAGTTCCGGAAAGGAAACGGGTATTATTGATGGGTAGGAATCTAGGGGTCAGCGTGTCCAGGAGTGACAGACGTATGCATCCAATCCTCCCGAGGCAATATTCCGAGATAATACGGCTGGAGAAGTCAAAAGAACTCCCTTAAACATTCTCTCCCGATCTGGCCTGCCATGCAGTTGGTGGACAATTGCATCCACCGGCAAGACCCGTACAAACCTCACTCCGTGAACCCGGACACCCCTGCTAAGTCACCAAACGTAACGAACCACTTGGCTGCACATAAGCTCCACACAGGAGGCCCTGAGGAAAATAATTCCCCTCAGGGCCTTTCTTCGGGGATGCTGTGTAGAGGAACTTTTTAGAAAAATAAGGAGAAGAAGTTCAGGGAAGGAAAAGGATATTAGGGGTAGGTAGAAATCTGGAAGTCAGTGTGTCCAGGAGTGACGGACGTATGAATCCATCCCTCCCACTGCGGTGCAATGCGAGTATGGTTGGAGAAGTCAGAGGGACTCCCTCAACCATTCTCTCTTGACCCGGTCTGGTGGAACGCATCCGCTGCCCAAGACCCGGACAAACTTTACCCCATGAACCCGGGCACCCCTGCTAAATCATCTTATGTAGCGAACCACTTAGGGTGACCTATTATTTAATAAATGGTTCTCATGGCGGCAGTACCCATACCCGCTTCCCAAATTGTGAATTAGAGACCTCTTGGAGATGTAAACAGAAGTGCCATTGATTTTGAAAAGTATTTTTTACAAACATTTTTTATTAAAATAGTGGTAAAACAAAGTTATTTATTTTCATTTTAAGTTTTATGTTTGTTCATTATCACAAACATATTAGTTTATCTCGGGTCTGAATTATGCGCTCTCTCTGAATTAATGTCATTAACTTTATTTTTTTTTGGGATTAAAGTTTGGATGCTAAACGGGAACAACCGAGATGATAATATTCCGATTTATGGTGAACGTCCATGTCAGCGCCGGCCGCAACGCACGCACGGCACGCAACGGATTGAACGGATTTGCCGATGGCATGCGTCCACTGTATCCGGAATGCCGCGAACTAATCAGTGTGACGTCACCAGCACGAAACGCATTTTTTGCTCACTAATGCCAGCGGTCCTGAATCCGTGTGACGTCACCGGCACGAAACGCGTTTTTTGCTCATACATGCCGGCGGTCAGTGCGAGCGGTACCCGATAGTGGACGCAGTGCTGTACTAATTCATAATAAAGATAAAGAAAATCCATTGCGTCCCGTGCGTGTGTTGCGGCCGGCGCGGACAGATGGACGTTCACCATAAAACAGATTTAAGGATAGGCATGTTAAGGAATTTTAATTTGGGAAGCAGATATGGGTATAGCCGTCCCAGAAACCATTATTTAATCCGTTGCGTCCCGTGCGTGCGTTGCGGCCGGCGCGGACAGATGGACGTTCACCATAAAACAGATTTAGGGATAGGCATGTTAAGGAATTTCAATTTGGGAAGCAGATATGGGTATAGCCGTCCCAGAAACCATTATTTAATCCGTTGCGTCCCGTGCGTGCGTTGCGGCCGGCGCGGACAGATGGACGTTCACCATAAAACAGATTTAGGGATAGGCATGTTAAGGAATTTCAATTTGGGAAGCAGATATGGGTATGGTCGTCCCAGAAACCATTCTTTAGATAACACACCTGAAACCTCTTCAAGTCACATTAAATGATTCGCTACATTTTCGACACAGCCCGGCGTTAGTGAGATGAGGTTTGTTCAGGTCTTGGTGGCGGACTGCACCAGCTGCTTGGTGGGTCACGGAGAGGCCAGTTGAGGGAGACCCTTTGATCTCTCCAGCTGGACTCTCTCAACCCATTACCTTTCATATCAGTGGAAGAGATGGATTCATACGTCCATTTCTCTTGAACACACTAACCTTACCAAGATTCTTGCCCACTCTTCATAACTTCTTAAAACTTTCTCTTCTTCAACATCAATAAAAATTTAGTTTCAACCACTTTTATTGTTTATAAAACCCACACGTTTCGTGATAGCAATGATTCCTTCCTTCCTTAGCGTTTACATAACCGTAAATCCTGATGAAGTCATTGCTAACGAAACATATCGGTTTTTAAACAACAAAAGTATTTAACTAAGTATTTATACAAGTAAAATACATTTCAAGTTGAGAAGATGTCTTCTTGCGGCGGCCTTGAACACACACAGGTAATAATATATTATATTATTAAACAATGTCGCCTGTAATTATAAAAGGAGGGGTTGTGGTACACCGAGGTGTCATACGGAACTAACAGAACAAACAAATGGAAAATATGCCGATGTCTTAATTAAGAAATTTACCGACTTAATACTATGTTTTATTTAAATTAGAGTCTCGCAGTAACAAGACGATTTGCGTGGTGTAAATTAATACCACCTCCTTGGGATTTTTTTTTTTTTTTGTTATTGTTTTTGGGGTGTTATGCCGTGTTTCGCTACCTCCTTCTTTAGCCAACGTTTCGGACACTGTAACGCTGTCCGAAACGTTGGCTAAAGAAGGAGGTAGCGAAACACGGCATAACACCCCAAAAACAATAACAAAAATACTTTTTGGCCGTGAAAACCTAAAAACAAACCACCTCCTTGGGATATTATTATCATATACTAGCGAGTTCTCGGCATGCGTTGCAATGCCGCTTAATAAAGGAAATGTTTCTCCCTGTGTGTCCTTTCTCATTCGTCCCATTTCACGCATCCCCCCTCCACTTTCCCCTGCTTTATTCTACCTTCTCCCGCTCCTCCGTCCGGCCAACCCCCCTCCCACTTTCCCCACCCCTTTCCCGAGTTTCATATATTCAGTACCGGTACATTCAGTTTTTTTAACAGTTCACGTGCCACCTATTGCAATTTTTTTATATAAATTTTATTTTTCATATATTAAAAACATTCATTTTTGTATAATACAAGAATAATCAATCAAATTTGATACCTAACAAAGGTACCTGTTTACTGTTTAATGACCTATAATTCTTGATTAAATTCAAAATATTCGATTTTTAAAAGGTGAATACCTACTTCAATTAAAATCATTAATTTAAAGAGTTTATTCAAAAATGGAATTTAGTTTGAACAATTGACGTCATTCTCAATTTTTGAAATTTTGACAGATTCGTAAGAGTTTTTGAAATGATTAAAAGCTTTACAGATGTATTGTCATGGTTGTAATAATACAAAAATCTTCGCGAGAGTGGAAAGAAGGTATTTTGAAAGTTTCTAACATTTTCTATGCTTAATATAGCAGTACATAAACAACACGCATACATACATGCAAGCAAGCAAACAAACATATTCATTTTTGTATATATAGATCATGGTTATAATATGATAGTTGAGATATCAGTTACGAAACAAAGTTTATCTCCTAAATCGAAATAGAGAGGTTTAAAGTAATTGACTATTAAAAAAATTGAAATATTTCGATTTGAAAAATAAATCGATTAAAATTCTTTTGAAAATTAAAAACGCCTTGTCTGTTATGATTTTAGATTTTCACGACCAAAAGTATTATCATAATTTATATAAGGGGTACTGTGCCGGTCGAGTTATCCACTTCTTTGGCTAACGTTTCGGACAGCGTTACAGTTTATATAATCAGAGCAGTTATGTCATCGATAATGATAGATACTTATGTAGATAGATTAGATTCAAGTGTTACCATCCTTTAAAATACTGAGAAAGGAAAGCACCAAGATTATCTTCAGAGCCACAGTAAACATACAAGACCTACTGAGGACAGCAAAAAACGATTTTCCTCTGAAAACAGAAACTTTTCCGGATGTGACAAGGTTTATGTAGATCCGACAGAACGGACAATCTCCAAAAGGATATCAGAACACTTTTGAACATGTAAACTCGGCCACCCTGACAAATCGGCAACTGTCGAGCATTACTTTGATTTGTTTCTGAAGTCTTAGATAGACCCAGAACGCCCAAACGTCGCCTTAGTTCGTATTTGTCCAACAGACCATTAGAAAATTTTACAGGAGGAGAAGGTTTTCTTTCATTATTTCAACGAAACATTATGATAGGTGTTTAAGGCCCCGTAACCGCTCGCGAAAAAAAGAAGATGGAGAGATATGTAATTACGAATGTTAAAGAGAGCGCGCTAATATTTAAATCGATAAAATTGAAGCGAAAATTACGAAAAAGCTTAATAAAACATGAATCGTTTAAAATAGAGCAAAAATCTCGTGGAACGTATCTTAAGTATCATTTAAAGAAACACTGTGAATTTTTTCACAAATATAACTTGTAAAATAATAGAAATAAATAAAATAAAACAAATATAACTTTTAAATTATTGGAAATAGACTTGTTTTAAATAATTTTCGGAGCGTACTTTGCGATTTTTTTTTCTATCGAGGGAATTTCATACAATTTGCGTTTTGGCGTGAAAAATATCTAGATTTTATCTTCAAAAATAACATTTATTTTTTTAAGAGCTTAAAAACTTCAAATGTTTAAGGGAGATATGTAAGAAATCGGTCGAAATTCGAATAGCGGCGGTTTAAGATAAAGCTATTTCCGTAAAGGTAAAGGTCTCATTAGTTTAAATAATTCTTAGTTAAGTGAATAACTACCATTTTAAACACTTTATTTTTAATTTTAAAGTGGAGATTGAACAAAAACTAAATGGTCTGTTGATCAAATAAGAACTGAGGCGACGCAATTACAGAGGCAAATGATATTCACCAAAATTAATAAAGACGGAGTTTCGCTCAATGGATCTTGGTATCCGGTAAATAATTGACAGTCACACCAAAACTAAACGAAGAAAACCATTTTAAATCATAAATTATCGTGTATATTGCATTTGAATACTCAAAAGTTGGTTGCAAAAGGATATAACGCAACACGGCACAAAACTCCAAAAAATAATTTACCCCTACTACCCTATTTATAAAAGATGCTTGCCGAAAAATGATGAATTATTACTTACCAGTTTCCACAACACAACACAAACTTGTACAGTACGTCAGTAATATATTATGTTACCACGACAATAATATTATGTTATCAAATAATCAACAATTATTATATCTACATTCATTTTTCAGAGATTCATAACAAATACTTGTCACTACTTGCAAATAAGTTTTTATAAATTATTTCGAAGAGTGTTTTCAACTTGAACAGACATTTTTGCCAATCAGATTCGTAAGAGCGTTAGTTGACGCGTTGTAACTTTACCGTTGAACGATATTAGTACTGTAAATTAAAGCAGAAAAGGTGAACCTTTCTTGGCCAAAAGTAAGTATTTTTCCATCTCCCTGACTAAAAAAAAAAACATCTTTTGATAGCGCTCGTATTTGAACGAGCACCATTAAATGTGATTTGGTATCAAAATTTTACAACTTTAAAAAAATAAATAATGAATGAATGAATGAAAATGAATATTTTTTTTTTCTACATGAGCTCCACACAGGAGGCCCTGAGAAAAATAATTTCCCTCAGGGCCTAAGCCATCTTTGGGGATGCTGTGTGGAGGGTTTTTTGAGGAAATGCAGGGGAGGGAGAGTTCTGGGAAGGAAAGGGGTTTAAGGGGTGGGTAGAAACCTGGGGTTCAGTATGTCCTGGTCATCCGCCTAGACAAACCTTCCCCCATGAACCCGGGCACCCCTGCTAAATCACCAAACGTAGTGAACCATTGAGGGTGACCTATGGTTATCCAATAAAGGTTCCCGGGGCGGCGGTACCCATTCCCGCCTCCCAAATTGAATTTAATTTGAGACATTTGCGATAAAAAGATTGGCACCCATAAATATATGGATTTTAGGATTCCACCCACTTTTTCTCCAATTTTGTGTAAAATAAAATGGAATACAACGTATCTGAAAGCAAAATATTACCATTTTCAATAATTTTTGATATCTAGGTACCAATAAAAATATAATTTTCTTATTTACGGAAGAAACACATTTAAACGACGAATAACAATATTTATATAAAAATGGATTACAAAATAATTGTTCAGTGTAAACACATGATTTAAATGAATTAAAATTTACAATTTCGGAAACAAAAGATAAACCAATAACAAAAAGCATATAAAATGATTTTTTGTAAGCTTTTTCGATGCTACTGAAAATATCTGCTACTTCTCGACATTGGTGCAGGTAAGGGAGTTCATAAACGAATTGGTAAGTTGTTGCAGTGAAAGATATAAGAAGATATAAGTAGAAGTTTAAAATTTATAAGAGCACGTCTTAAAAAATTCTGCTGTTTTATTCAATGGAACCTGAAGGAACCTTATAATGCGGTGACCAAATAGGTGAGTTGTACTCAATTACAGCACGGAATTGCATAATTTATATGTTATGACATAATACGGTAAATATTTACCTAATAGGGACACGCCCAATATGCACTTTTTATTTCAAAAACACTTAATATCAGTTAGATAATAATGAGAAGTCAGTATATCAGTTTCCGGAAGTGGAAAATAATGCATTTTAGTAGATATTTTATTAAAAAACAGAAAATTTCAATAATATTACAACAGTTTTTAAGGCTAGTTTTTTTTCCTGTTTAATTTTACCCAAACTAAGAACCTATTTTAGGGTCACGTGTTAATATTTTGGATTAAATAAGAGAAGAACAAAAACTAACTTTAAAACTTTGACATCAATGACAATGGCCGCCAAGCGAAAAATCGTTTTTAATTTTAACGAAATAACCATTAAAATATTTTTCAATTCCAAAAACTGAAATACTTACTTCCCATTATTATCTAACTGATGTTAAATGTTTTTGTAAAAAATGCACATTGAGCGTGTCCCTATTAGGTAAACATTTACGTATAATATAACCAAAATGTTTAGAACACCTGATCGCTGCAAAGGAAGGACATCATTACGCCGCGTTTATTCCATTATCCAATCAAACATTGATTCTCCTTGTATCATCTTCATCCATATTATCTATCTACAAAGCGTTGGTATTTATAGTTTAATAGGTCAACATAAAGAAATATTATTATCTACTGACAAATTTGATAATTTTTCCAATTAACAGCCAATAAAATTGTTATGTAATTGTTCGAAAAGAAAATAAGTCAGTCATATACTTATTTTCATTACCTTTAAAGTTTGTAAATATGGCACCATGGGTAATATACCGCACTAAACCGCGTTAGACCAAGTCATTGCAACTTGGCAGTCGTCCATCTAATCAAATGTGCGTTGTTGCTGTTATCGTGTCAAACGATTTATATTAACAACAATTGTGTTATATAAACAAAGTCTTTGTAGCACGATTGGCTTTACATTTTTCGATTAGATAATCCAAGCTCAAAGTTAGTCGAAAACATATTTAAGCTAAGCTTAAGCTTGTGACGTAGCTTGAAGTCCAGTTGGAGGCCAAAAGGAACGATCTTTTTCACTTTTCTCTATGTACCTAGAAAATATTATTATTGTTTGGTAATTTTTAGCTAATTTACTCACACTTATGTTTGTACCAACAAGTCGAATGAAAGTCGAAATAATGTAGTTTTTTAAACAGTAACAATATGGTACACAGTGGTGAAAGGTAGAAAAAGTAGAGGTCGTCCGAGGAAGACATGGCCCGACAAAGTGTTACCCATGTTCACAACCTCATATTCTTAAAAAGATCCTTCGCACAGTATCCCCAAAGATGACATAGTCCCCGAGAAATTTAGTTTCCTTGGGCTTCCATTGTGAAGTTGATTTAAAAAAATATCTTTATCCATGTTGATATTTGGGAGGTGGGATTGGGTACCGCTGCCCCGGGAACCTTTATTGGATAACCAACACCTCTGCCATAGGTCATCCCAAGTGGTTCGCTACGTTTGGTGATTTAGCAGGGGTGCCCGGGTTCATCGGGTGAGGTTTGTCTAGGTCTTGGACCAGGACACACTGAACCCCAGATTCCTACCCACTCCTTAAACCCCTTTCCTTCCCAGAACTTTCCTCCCCTTTCTTTCCTTAAAAAAACCCTCCACACAGCATCCACAAAGATGACATAGGTCCTGAGGGAAATAATTATCCTCAGGGCCTCCTGTGTGGAGCTCACGTAAAAAAAATTTCGGTGAAATAAAACACTATAAATAAATTGTAGTATTCCATTTCTCTCTGTAAAAAGAGTTTGGGCCATTTCGATGTTGTGGGAAGGGGAATGGGGAATAGGAAGGTGGAAAAGTACTTGGCTATTCACTCATAGTCACCAAATACGGCTAAAGTCATTTCAAGCAACGCTTCATTGTGGTCTTTCATGACTCACCACGGCGATGCCGAGAGTATCTGTCATCACGAACGACTCTTTGTACAAATACTACTCAACACTTTTTCAGTCGTATCTTTGTCATGATAGTTAAGGAAATGAGACTTTCGATTTAAACATTTGAATGTCTGCAAATGCAATTTATATAAGACGCTAATAATACATATCTACATCATCGATGCACAAGTAACAATGCAAACATTTCTGTGATTTTCCCTTTTATTCCGAACACCAGTTTTGATAAATTTTAATCACTATGACACAACCAAAGTATTATAAGTAAATCATTGCAAATGTATTCGATGTATCGATGAGCTAACTTTGATATTTTCTACGGATCTTGGTTCAAGCCATCTCGACCTTGGTTCAAGCCATCAGTCAGCTTTGACATAAATTCAGGTCTTCAAATATTACATACAGGATATAAAACATCGCAAATCAATAATTTAGAAATTTTAGAAATAAGAAAAAATGTTAATTCAAAAGCTGACATAATAAATAAGCAAAAATTTTTTGTTAACCCTGTTTTAAATATCTTCCCACTTAACCGGCCTTTTTCTTCTAATAGCTTGGTAATCCCCAATTCTTCGAAACTCCCACCATTGTCAACCCTCCCCCCTCCTTCAATTTCTTCTCTCCATATGTAATCTATAGTAAATTTTTTAACTTTAGTTTATTTTTATTCCTGAAGAAGTGAACACAGTTCACGAAACATGTTGATAGTATAAAATAAATAATGTGATGTAAACTAAGTTATTTTCTTTTAATAAATAAATTCATTTTTGGACTGGGACTTGCTACCACAAGTGGTTGCATATTTTTGGTGATTGACTCTAGCAGGAGTGTTCGAGTTCATGGGATGAGGTTTGTGTAGGTCTCGGTGGCGAGTGCGTGTACCCACCTTCTACGTTGCGCACCGGGTCGGGAAAGTCTGACTGAGGGAGACCTAACTTAGATCTCTCCAGCCGGATACTCTCGACCCATCGCCTTGCACCGCAATGGGAGGACGGATTCATATGTCCGTTACTCCTGACCGCTAGTTTCCAACCCACACCTTATACCCTTTTCCTTCCCAGAACTGTCTCTCCTTCCTTTCCCTTAAAATATTCGCCACACAGCATCCCCATAGATGACAGGGCCTGAGGGAATTTTTTTCTTCAGAGCCTTCGTGTGGGGCTGTTGTAAACAAAATCGGAAGTACGGAATGGGCTGATAATCTTACCAAGCAAACTGCCGGCTTCAGATAGGCGTAAGCTACAAGGATTGACATACTTGGAAAAAATTATGTCTAAGAAGATTTATGAAGATGAAGAATTACTCTAATTTTGCTTCTGAAATTTTGGTATTTTTTGTGCAAATTGGCTACAGCCCGGCTTTATCGTTAATAGTCTATGGCTTGAGGTATTTACGTCACGACATGGCTCGACGGGTATTGTGGAACATTCATAGTTTAGTTAGAGTAGTTTAGTTTAGTTTTTAAAAGCGAAGCAAACAAGCGCAACATTGCATGCGAAAAATTGTGGTTTTTCTAGTTGAATTTCTGACCCCACCAGAGATGTATGTAAAGATAAAAATTGTGTGACCAATCATGTGTTCTTAAAATTTCGTTCTCCTGAAACCCTTTTCGTTCTACGTTATCCAAGCGTCTATTATTTTTCACGTTATTCGTTAAAAATAACGAACTACTAACGGCCAACAACCATATCCTACAACAGCGCAAGCACAGATAAATAGCCCAGAACTCTCTGAGCGTAATACTCAAACAAACCACATATTACAAAAAATAGCGATCTGAAAAATCTCAAAGGAAAAAACAGATTCACTAACCTTGATTGTCGATGTTTGGGAGGCATCTTAAATAAATTCCATGCGTAATTTAATCTCAGTATAGTTTTTTGAAATGTTTAAATATGCCCAAGTCTGTTGTCAACTTAACACAACTAGATTAGGAACCACAGTTTTTTTGAACAATACATTCAGTGTTTTTGTTATTGTTTTTGGGGTGTTATGCCGTGTTTTGCTACCTCCTTCTATAGCCAACGTTTCGGACAGCGTTACAGTGTCCATCATCATAAAAACCCCATCAGTATTAACAGAGACGACGGAGCTAAGTTCAATAGTTCTTGGTATCCAGTAATTGACGGCTACACCAAAGCTAAACGCAAAAAACCATGCTGAATTTTTTCTAATACCAGCTCGTAGAGAAATGGAGCTGGCAGCACGGTATCGCTTCGACACACATAAGTAAACTCTCTCACCAATATCATTTGCTCATCTGCTCTGATGATGGACACTGTAACGCTGTCCGAAACGTTGGCTATAGAAGGAGGTAGCGAAACACGGCATAACACCCCAAAAACAATAACAAAAATACTTTTTGGCCGTGAAAACCTAAAAACATACAATACATTCAGTGCCTCTGAAAAATCCAAGAAATCACCAGAATCGCCATTTTTTTGCAATCCAAATATTTTTATTATTTTTTCGAATAAACAAACAAAAAAAATATATTACAATGCCTAACGAACCGGCTTCACCCCCGGGACCTCTTCCTGCAGGTTCTTGTAACATCAAAATGTTGAAGTTAAAACTTGCGTAACAAATGTCAGGATTGGTATAAGAACGTTACCATGACTGCTAGCCTCGTTTGCTTTGTCATTTGCAATAGCAATTGAATACCGGGAAATTCATCATAATATTGTCTCAGGTCCGCCTCTGCTTCATGAATTCGCAATACCGGATTTCGATACGCGGAAGAAAGTGACCACCGCACCGGCTTAAACATTTCAAAACCCAAATCTTTGGTAAATTTGCCAAGTTATTGAGATGTGGATATTTTTATGAGCTTAGTTCCACTATGAGGAAACACACCTAAAAATAAAACATTAATTTAAATTAGCAACGAATTCTAGACGCTTTTCAACGAGAAGTGTGAAATTATATAAATAATACCTTTTAAACAATTTTGCATAAAAAACCGGAAGCGCGCGTTTTATTACTTTAAAAAGCGATGCGAACAAAAACAAACATATGTGCAGTTCACACGCGGTAGAAGTGAAACCTTCAGAAAAGTAAAGTAGGCAAGATAGATGAGGCTACAAAGCACCACACAAAGACGATTATTTCTATCTAATTCTCTCGCAGATAAAATCCTATAGACGTATGTGTTGTCCCTTTATAATGTCAATTTTTTCATTTCATCGAGTTTCAAGTCACAACGGTGCTAAAGAACTCCTTTGTCCTACACTGCCTGACATCGTAATGATAAACGATTTAATTTTTTTCTGAGTGCGAATTTCTGAATTTCCATTCGAGAGAATCTTTCAAACCTATGGATTTCAAAGCATGCCCAAATTACATTTATTGTATTTTTTTTATACTTTGCCGCCGATACACTTGCCAGTAAAAAGCATGCTTTTGGCGAGTAGCTGGCTTGCTAGGTGGTTGCTAACTGCTCTCGAGCTTGTAGGTTGGTTCACACATGCTAGTTATGGGCATGACAGCTAATCAAATCTCTATTTTCGTGTGCGTGGCTGGGATGGAGGTCTAGAAAGAAATAAGAAACGGGACAAGCACGATGTTATGTAGCTGCAATAGTGCATAAAAATCGTCGCGCGCCGAGGCGTGCGCGAAAAAAACAAAAACCAAAAAACAGCCCACTCACGTGTTCACTCTGCTAGCTTACACCGCATGTCACTATAAGTCAAACGCCGTGCGATTGAATGATATATACACATGCCACCGGAACGCTGAAGACCGTTACTGGCAAGCTTTTGAGCTAGTTAATAGCTTGCATAACGGCGGCATAATTCTTAAGTTTCTATCTACTATATTGTCTACCAACGAAAAAATTAATTGAAAATTACATATTGGCACAACGTGCTTTAATAATAATAAAACACGTGGTGCTAATAATATTTTTCTAATAATAATAATTATTATAATTCTTTATTACAGGATGTGGGGAGGATAGTGCAATCCCACACATCCCATATAGTTATACATATTTACACAGTAAAAAAACAAGAACATATATAGAAAAAAAATATTTAAAAAAATCATTATAATGCAGGGCGTGGTCTTCAGAGAGCTCGGGCCCAACGCTCACTCAGAAGTGTTTTCTAAAGCAAATTTACGAAAAAAATTAACGTACACCATTAATCTTTAGCGAGAAAGGAGGCAAGAAAAAGTCCAAGATCAGAACCTTGAGGGACATCAGAGTTTGTAAGTTCGTCGAATTGAAAATACCAAACGGTTTAATATTTCCGTGTTTCCTTTTTTTATGGAGCTTAAAACGGATATTTTCTTATGAAACGAAAAATATGAATTCAATACTTACCATGTTATGGGTCTAGAGCAGGTCTGGCCTAATTTGCCCCACGGGCCACATCGGCGACCTAAAATTTTCCAAGGGCCGCGAAGGTTCCTGATTTTTTTTTTCATATCTATTGTCACAACTTGCGAATGAATTATTTTACTCTTTTAAAAAAATAAAAAAAACTCTTTTGCTTTTTTATATTTTGTACCTACATACTGTGTGGATCAAATTCAATAATATTCTTACTTTTTATATATTTTTGTGCAAGTATGTTAAACAGTCGTTTCCTGCACTATTTACGAGTATATTTTTTGTAAATATTGTTATTTTTTATATAATGTAAATGTATATTTTATGTAAAAGCCTAAATAGGCGTAAAATAAATAAATAAATCGCAAATCACGGAACTGAAAATGGCTTTTCTCCACGGTGAGTTAATAATAAAAATTAAACTTCGGTGAACATTAATAGTTACAGATGGATCGAGAGTGGTTTTTCTCCACTGCGAGTCAGTATGTTCCTCTTAAACTGGATTTTTCTGATTATGGATAGTCGGGAAACTAGAATGGTTTTTTCGCTGTGAGTCAGTATGCGACTGCTTGCATTAGACTTTTGTGAACATTAATTGTTACAGATGAAGTGTACGTTTAAAATTGGACTTTTCTGAATATGAATAGCTATAGACGGGACACAACAATGGTTTTTTCTCCACTGTAAGTCAATATATGACTATTTATATCAGACTTTTGTGAACATGCATAATTACAATTGGAAAAAAAGAATGGTTTTTGACCACTGAAGTTATTGTGTGCCACTTTGGAACTGGAACTGGAAGCTGGAACCGCGGTGATAGCACATTCCGAATATCGACCATAACTACGGCGTCCTTAGATGACGCACACTAATGTACAGTGCTACACGTATAAGTGGGCAAAAAGGAGGGCGCTATCATCCATGAAATAACCATAGTAGGTGTGGTTGCCAGATTAAAACATAAAGATATAGAGTTTAATTCCGCCATCTTATACTCAAAGCACTACAATATTGTGACAGTCGTCTTGTCGAGATTTTGAACCGTAGAATAGTGGTACATCGCGTCATAATTGCAAGGAGACAGGTTCTCACAGAACTTCCGCCATCCAGCGCGTTTTTTATTTTTCAAAATTCGTTTGGTTTCTGCCTGGGCTTTTTTAACTGATAAAAAATTTTCTAGTGACATACACTTACGAAAAGAGGAAATTGCTTTTTTACGAGAGTTGACGGAGCGAGTGCATTCCTCGTCCCACCACGGAGTAGAGTGTTTTATTTTGATGTTCGCATTGCGTTTCTGGATGGATTTTTCTGCTGCATTTATAACCATAGAGGGAAACGTCTCACATTGCAATCTGATGTCTCCCGGGGACGATTTTTTTTAAAAATTAATAAGGTTATCTAGTTCAGAAGAGAAAGTGCTCCAATTCGCATCATTTATTCTAAATTTGAGATTATTTTTAACTGGATAAGTGTTAGATTGATGGTGGAATCGGATTATAATTGGGAAATGATCACTAGAGAGGGGATCGTTTAGGATGTCCCAAGAGCATTTAGATGCTAACGAATATGAACAAAGAGATAAATCAACAGCACTTTTCCGTTGATGAGGGGGGGTGAATCTGGTTGGAGATCCGTCATTTAAAAAACATAGGTTATGGGTATCAATAAAATCTAAAAGATTGCGGCCAGAACGATTTGTTATTTTGCTACCCCAAGAAGGGGAATGTGCATTAAAATCTCCAAGGATCATAAAAGGGGAACAAATCTGGGTTAAGATTGGTGCCCATTCATTTTCAATAAAAGTGGTAGAGGGAGGAATATATATTGATAATATCGTGATATCAGATAAGACAGCTGCTATTATCTGGATATCGTCGGAGGGAGTATGTATATAAATTTGTTTAAACGGGATAGAATTATGGATTATCAGAGCCGTGCCGCCTTTACCATCCGGTCTGTGGTGTCTGAGACAATAATAACCCGGAATTCTTAAGTGAAAGGAGGGTTTTAACCACGTTTCAGAAATGGCGGCCACTGAAACGTCGTGTTCGTCGAGTAATTGAATTAGGTCAGATTTGTTAGCGAAGAGGCTTCTACTGTTCCACTGAAGAATTTTGTTCAGTTTCGAAGTCATTGGGTAGGCAAGATAATAAAGATTTAATGTAATCGGCAGCGTTGGACGGTACAGTATTGTTGTTTGTAAGGATAGAAATTAAAAGGGTAATTAAAGTTTGTATAAAAGAATTATTATTCAATATTTCGGGGAGAGCAGGAGGGGATGTATTACCATTAATGGCACACCCATTGGGGGTCCGAGATTTGGCATTCCCATTCGGGCTGGTCAAAATATTATTCAATTGTTTTTTATCAAGGTAAGGAGTATATTTTGGGTTGGGTTTGACTGGCTTAAGAATGGTTTCTCTGTGAGAAGATGACGTTGAATTTAAAAAGGTGGTTGATTGGAAAGGAGCTGAGGACGATGTCATCTCTGCGAATGATTTTTTCGCAGGAGAGAATAACTTTGAGGCCTGGAAGTACAAAATGTTGTCGGTAGCCATTTTATGTTTTTTGTTCCTCTGTCTTGTCAATTCCGGACAGGCTAGGCTGACCGCGGTATGTGCACCCGAACAGTTAATGCAAATGGGATCATTGGAAGATTTTGGACATTGATCAAATGGGTGACCTTCTCCGCAAAAGTAACAACGTGGAGGGGAGCGGCATACGGATTTTGTATGTCCAAACCGGCAGCAATTGAAGCATTGAACAGTTGGAAATTTATAAACTTCGACGGGAAGCGAGGTATAATAAATAAACACACGAGACGGAAGGGATTGTCCCTCAAATGTAACAACAACAGATTGGGAAGGTTTCCAGATCGTGTTTCCATCAGTAGAATCCTTGTAGTTCAGTCGACGTGCTTTTATTACTTTCGGGGTTCCGTGGGAATTATTCAAAGCATCAACAATTTCAGCCTCTGGGATCTCCGTGGGAATCCCTCGAACAAGACCCATTCTCGTAAGGTTAAATGACGGGATGAACGATTTATATTTATGGTTTGAGAGCGAGTCAATTTTTTTTACAAATCCATTTGCGGAAGCGGCAGTATTAAACTCTATAGATAATTTATATTGCCCTTCCGGTTTAATTGAACCGTTAGCAATACCAAGGTTATTATTTTTTGAGTCAAATAAGAATTTTCCGAAATCTAAAGGATGAATAAGTTTTCCTTGTTCAGTTCTCTGAACAATTACGATAAAAGGTCCGGAAGCGGAAGCAGGATAAAGTAAGTCAGTAATTTTTGTATTATCGCTTGCTAAAGTACTTGTCTGTGTGTTACTATTGGTGATAAGGTCGTTAGAGGTCGAGGTTTGATGAATCGGCGTTATAGATTTAACTTTCGATGGCGTGTAAAGGCTATGCGATGGTCGTCGTTTACGAGATGGAAGCGTAATAGAAACCTGGCTAGTATTAGATTCCGAATCAGAAAAATCTAATATCGATCCTGGGTCGGGAGGTCTATCTTCGTCTTCCTCCATTATATAAAAAAAACTTAACTTTTAAAAATTAAACTGAAAAAATAATACGCAGTCTATTTCATTGACTGTACAAACAAAAACGGATAAGCCGTAAGTAGGAATACAAACAAATAAGTATACGATAAACAGAATTAAATAAAATGTAACAATAATTTCTTATCTGTATGAGGCACAGGAACGGGCGAACGGCACTAAGCAATAGGTAGGGTACACACAGGGTGGGTGTTGACCGCGGCTCGAATCGGACTAAAAGCTACCTGTTAAGATGCAGGATTATCAGTCAACTGAATAATTCCAAGTCGCCGGGTATTGAAATATTCGAATGTTTGTCATTTAAAAACATTTAACCATTCTACGTCCGGTAATTACCCATTTCATGAATAAAATTATGTTTCAAGCAGCTTAACCGGATAAACTAAAATGCAGCATTATTTGGCAAATATACAAAACAAAAACATACTTAGATAGACATAATTACAGACCAATCAGTATACTGCCAGTTTTTGAAAAAAATCTAGAAAATACATCTCCGTAAAATTAATAAAATACTGTGAAAGTTTCTCTCAAATCTTGTCTCAAGCAGTTATACCGGATAAACTTAATATAGCATTATTAGGCAAATATACAAGGGGAAAACATACTGATATAGAAAATTACAGACCAATCAGAATACTGCTTTTGAAAAAATTATAGAAAAATATATCTCCGTAAATTTAACAAAAAACTCCATTATTGAGCGCAACCAATAAAGATTTCAAAAAAAATAAAAGCATATAAATGTTACTACAGGACTTTTCGAATTACATAATATTCATAGACACCTCTAAAGCGTTTGATACCATTGATCTGACAAAACTATAACAGGAGGCTTAAACTTTTTTGAATCTTTCAATAATATTATTGCAGTTGTATTGATCAAATAAAACAACACTTCTTATATAATACTTGTAATAGCGAGAAATTTGTTAAACTAGTGTGTCTCAAGGTCAGGAGCACATCCCATTGGATGGCAATTCAATTGCTTAAAGGCAATTAGCAAATCATCAATAATATTTGATGATTTGCTGATTGCCTGTAAACCTGACTTTTTGAATAAAACGAGTGATAATTGAAGGGGGGTACAAGTTCTATTGTTGAGAATCACTGCACTCAGTTTGTAAGTCGTCATTCAGAAGGTGCACCAAAGGTATAAATTGAGGATTTTATCAAACGTTCTCCATTCTTTCACACGAGCATTCCAATTAACACGTCTACCGTGATATTTTTTTGCAGTACTACGCCGTACATTCATTTTACTTTGAAGGAATCATATAAAGAAATCTGATATAATGGAAATTGGTAATTTTTCAAACTAACATTTTGTGATCGGCTTGATTTAACAAAATGAATAATTTTCTTAATTTTCCTTTCCAGAAAACGAATTTAAGACTTTTGAAGAAAACTTTGAAATGGTCACTTTCGGATTGGTTTTAAGCGGAGTTTATCCAAAGAAGACTCTTTGGACATATTCTATATCAGTCTTTCTGCCACATGCATTATTCGTTTACCTCGCATTTTATTCTTCCTGGGTAGCCCTCAAGCAAGGGGACTTTCGAGATTTTGCGAAGCAAATACCAGTTTTATTATCATCACAAATCACTTTCGTCAAGGTGATTGTATTTCATTTCAAAAAAGACAAGATAGCAAAATTAATAAGTGATATCAACAATTCATACAGTAGAGCAAAATGTCAACCAGACTGGGAAAAGGAGTGCATTAAAGAATATATTGATAAAGGAACAAAAAGGCCACTTATTTGGTTAGTTCTCGGATTATGTGGCGTATTATCAATGTGGTTGACACCACTGATTACATCAAGCGGAGAAGATTTGGAAAATGATTTCCGAAAAAGAATTATAATTTTTGATGTAACTTTACCTTTCATAAATGAATATAAATACGAATTTCCTGTATTTGAACTGCTGTACATTTATACATTGTTCAATATAATATTCATTGCTGTAAATTATGTAGCAATAGATGGATTTTTCATCATCATGGCGACTCATACCGAAATGCAGCTAAAAATCTTGAACACAAAAGTGCTGAATATGTTCCTTGATTTAAAGGAATCTGAAACTTTTCTAAAAAATATAGTCTGCGACTTTCTGGAAATAGAAAGGTAGGTATACTGGTCTAAGCAAGAGCTTGTACATACGTCATCGACGATTGCTCTCTTCCTTCTATACGTCTTGTACGACAACAAAAAAGACAGAAAATACCAGAACGATCACGTCACTTACGACTACAAGCTAGGACCAGTAAAGTGTTGTGTTTTTTTGATTTTTCGGAACTAGCATTGAATACATTATACATTTCGGACATATACCTGCATCCAATGCACAGTACTTTGACAAGTTTAAGTATTTTTGATAATTGCATTCCGCATCTGTCAATTGATTACCCAATCTTTTCAGATCATTCAGAATGATGTCATTTAAATCAAAATTAACATTCCTTATTTGCTCCGGAAACTACCTCACTATATTTTATAACATACTTCTATACTTTCTCAGTTTCCTTCTTTGCCATCTCACTACTTTGTGCCGCTTGGGGGGGAGGAATTTAATTATAAAGATTTTGAATGGATGGAATTTAATTAGGTGTGGCCAAGTAATACAGAATCTTAATTATACTTAGATCTACTCATAAAACTAAATTTTAATTAGTTGTCATATGGTTCGGGGTCGCTTCTCATTGTTCACTTCGTCATTAAATTCACAACTACCTTCATATCACTGTTTCGTAGTCTCTGCGGGTGCCTTAGTAAGGTCGAGGTCCTCGATGGCAGCTCCTGTAGATCAGCAGCTCAAGCTCTCCTAGCTGAGTCGAGTCTCCTCCAGTCTGCGCTATTGTCGTACGTTGGCCACTGGTCGCGTCTGATCGCTGCTCTACGTCGCCGGACGGGGGAATACACGTCATGCGGATCACTTTCTTCGACTCATTCATAATTTCTTCATCCACCGCCCAGCATTAGGCCGCTGGGTTGTGTTGCACTACCACTCGTGTCTCCTCTGTCGTTCGTCTTGGTCTAGACTCTCTTGTGCCGGCGCGCCTTATGAACTCCTAGGACCAGGGACCCTATCCCGCACTTCTCCTTTCTTCCGTTCCTGTCTTTGTGACACACACCTGTCAACACTTTCTTTGTCTGTGATGCACACAGCGAGACATTTCATAACATAAGATTATTTATTAAAATTTATTCGTGACGAATTTGATTCGTCACAATAGCTTTGGCTTCTAATGCGATTCAAGCTTGTTTTCTAGCGCGTCTCCATTAATATATGAGTTTACTTTTGGTTCAAGGACCAACATAGCAATTCCATATTTTGTCGGTACTCAACCGTTGATTTTTAAATTCTCCTTAAATGTTATGTAAGTCAATCAAGAATATATTAAAACCAAATAACTTTGTGTACCCCACTGTGTCATGCTTTCATGCTGAGTTTTTAATAAAAAATACGCAGGTACCCCAACTGATCTGTATTACGATTAAAATTCAATTTTCATTCAAAGAATAATTTGGTTTTCCACCAATAATAATGATAAATTCATTTAGGTACGCAAAGATATTGGTTTTTTTATAAAAAATCTTTTAATCACAAAGTAAATAAATATAATTTGTTTGAATATATATTAAATTAGATAAAAATCTGCGTTTTAGGTTTCACAACGATGTTCAGAATGTAATGTGGATTATTTTTTCAAATTTATTCTTTCTTAATTCCCTACATCTTTGTGTGAGTGCATATCAAACAGTTGAGGTATGTATATTTTTTATTTTATTTTGTGTGTAATGTTTTACAGAATGTTAACTAAATTGTTGATTTTGATGTTTATATTTCAGTTGATTAAGATAAAGAAACTAGCGCTTCTCGACTTGATGATCGTGTTAGGAACACTTATCCAAGCATACCTTCCGTGCAGTCATGGGTCGATCATAAGTGACATGGTGCGTGGATAGTTATTTGTTTTTACTTTCAGAAAAGTTCTGGAACATTACGAGAATTGAGGTATTTATAATTTTTTTCTGATTTCAGAGTGAAAGTATCGGAGAAGCTGCGTATTTTAGCAACTGGTATGAAAATTTGGACTCTTCTACCATGCGAAGCATCAACATATTAATGATAAGGGCCCAGATGCCTTTGCAGTACACAGCATTTCGTATAATTCCCTTAAATATTGAGTCCTTTTCTTCGGTAATACTAATAAAAATAAACTATCAAGTTTTTTTCATTATATGCTGACGCGGTTTAATAATTAAAAATTTATTTACAGATTTTGACATCAGCATGGTCTCTCTTCAATTTAATGAGGTCCCAAATGTAAGAAGAAGATTTTGCCTATTTATGAAGTGCAAATAATTTGAAGCTTTTGTTTAAAAAATTGACGTACCGTTCTGCACAGTTATGAACTCAAAATTTATTTGTAAGTGCAATGAAAACTTTTCATAATTATCCACCGCTTTCATCAAACTCTTGGAGAGGTCTTTAAAGAACAAAATATTTGTCGGTCTGGATTAATGAATGTAGGATTATAATTTACTTCTCAAGCAAAAAGCACAAGTAAAGTATTTGTATTTTCTAGAATTTCGTGGGACTCGTACTATCTTTTAGTCAATTTAGTTAATTTCAACTTCTAAAATAATTCTAATTATTAATAACATGATATCCATTCCATGTTAACAAATGTACACAATATTTTAAAATAAATCACTTGAAACATCTTACTCGTTTTAAATTTTTTTTTTTTTTTTTTAAATTTTCTTTATTCATTTTGTTTATAACAGAATTGTTTTACATGGTATTTCGACTACCAAGCTTCGGCAAATGCCCGTATTATGGTAGTCGAGATTCATAAGATATTAAGTATATAATATTAATAATCATCCATATATACGTAGATGAAAGTACAAACATATAGCATACATATTAAGGAAAATATTCATACTAGTATTAAGTACATGATCACATACAGGAAAGGAGTTAAACTAGGTGAATCTTGTATAAATAAAAATAAAATAAAATAACAAATAAGAATAAAAGTAACAAATAAGAATAAAAGTAACAAATAATAATATTTTAAGGATAATAGAAATAAAAAATAAGAATAAATATGTAAATCATCTATACAGATGAACAATGATAGTCTTAGACCCCAAAAAACAAAAGCAAGTATTCCTAGGCAGCATATGAAATGGACGAATAATGTCAAAAAATATGAAAAAAAAAAGCATCAGCGTAATATAAAGTTTTGGTTGAAAATTAATTTAGAGATAAGATTTTTTACTCGAGAAATATGAAAAAATAAGAACAGTTTTTAAGATGTAAGGCATTCTTTAACTGTACACCTTTACTAGGAACATTTGACGGCATTTCTTCAGGAATCAGGGTACCTACTATCCAGAATCAAACAGAGAAGGCACCATTTGAAGTGTAGGTACAGTTTGTCAAATAAGAGTAGAAAACATTGGAGGGCGCCATTTTTGTTCAAATGGCAATACTAAAAATAAAACTCGTGGCGAAAATGTAAAGTTGTGTAACCTACATTTTTGTTCAAAATTAAATAGGCATAAAGATGAACATTTTTTTTTCATTTCAATATAGATACCCACTGATCTCAAAATTAGAATTGCATTTAGGTATATTATACCTTTGCAATTTTGTGTTAACATAATGAAAAATAATGATAATGTAATAAATTTTAAAGCAGAGTTTAGAAATTGCTCACATTTATTTAATACTAGATTCTCACGTCTCTAATTTTAGATCTGAATATATTTAACTCATTCAGATCTAAAAGTAGTGTATCTAAACTCGTTTACGAAATAATAACTATTCAGAGTTTGCTAACCATTTAATAGAGACAGGCCATAGCTTCAACAAAGAAAAAACCAAGTTTAAACATTCCAACATAAATAAAAAAAAGTATTTTAATTTGTACGCTTTAGAAACCTTGGAAATAAACAAAAAATTAAATCAAAAATTTAGCACCCTGCAAATCGCCCTTATTAACAATGTTTCTATATAATGTCGACTGCTCCTATCTTTCTTCCCCTCCCCTAAAATCCCCCCTCCCACTACCTAATAAATCTAATCGTTTTGTACTTGCATTTAATTTTTAAGTTAGTTTTAAATTTGCTAGTAAATGACACGGATATGTCAAAACCGGTAGCAGCAAATTTAAAATATAAACTAAAAAATGTACATAGAAAAATAAAAGTCTTCAAAATGTAAAAACTAAACTCACCATTAGTGATTTTTCCTTTCTACTATTGTTAAATTCAAATTTATGTTAAATTAAACGAAAGCAAATCAATTTATAAAACACCATTTAATCAAATTTATGTCGTTAAGTAGGTAATTTAACAACAGTGCTTCTTCCATTTTAATTTTTTTCTTTAAGAACAAAATATGTGATTTAAAGTGGTCTATTAATTCAATATCATTGCGTTTTAAAATAATAGTTTTTTCAACAGCTATTTATCCATAGTAACATTCAGCAATACAGGCTTGATCAATTCGAAGAAAATTTTTTTTTGACCTCTTTCACTCCAGGCATACGCATGCCACTGGAACGCTGAATACCGTTACTTGCAAGCTTTTGATCTAGTTAATAGCTACAAATAAATAACAAAAATAAATAATCTATTATAATGCAGGGCGGTCTTGAGAGAACTCGGGCTCAACGCTCACTCAGGAGTGGCGCTTGGTGCTGGAAGGCTGCGGTCACCACGCTTTAATAGTGTCAGTTGTGATAACGGATTTAATTCGTTTTCTAAAGCAAATTTACGAAAAACTTTAACGTACACCATTAATCTTTAGTGAGATAGAAAACAAGAAAAAGTCCAAGTAAAATTTTCCAAGGACCAAAGGTTTCTGATTTTGTTTCTATTGTCACAACTGGAGAATGAATAATTTTCATTTGTTTTAAATTGCAAATCACAGAACTGAAAATGGGTTTTCTCCACGGTGAGTTAATGTTACTATAAAAATTAAACTTCGGTGAACATTAATAGTTACAGATGGAACAAGAGAGTGGTTTTTCTCCACTGCGAGTCAGTATGTGCCTCTTGAACTGGATTTTTCTGAATATGAACAGTCTGGAAACGAGAATGGTTTTCTCTACTGTGAGTCAATATGCGACTGTTTGCATTAGACTTTTGTGAACATTATTTCATATAGAGAGTGGTTTTTTACCACCGAAAGTGTGCGTTTAAAACTGGAATTTTCTTAATATGAACAGCTACAGTAAAAACACAATAATTTGCTACACTCTAAGTCCGTATATGACTATTTATACAAGACTTTTGTGAACAAAATTACAGTTGTTAGAAAAAGAAAATGGTTTTTCTCAACTGTAAGTCATTGGGTGCCACTTTGGAACTGGACTGGAAGCTGGAACCGCGGTGATAGCACATTCCGAATATAAACGATGACGCGCACTGATGTACAGTGCTGCACGTATAAGTTGGCAAAAAAGGAGGGCGCTGTCATCCATGAAATAACCATAGAAGGTGTAGTTGCCAGATTAAAATATAAAGATATACAGTTTAATTCCGCCAACTTTTACTCTAAGCACTATAATATTGTGACAGTCGTCCAGTAGAGATTTTGAATGGTAGAATAGTGGTACATTGCGACTTCTCAGACATTATTATGCCGGGAAAGAAAAAAATCGTATTTAATTTTTTTTTGTGTAATTATAAGAACTATAACGATCGCGGGCCGCACATAAGGGGCCGCTAGCCCCGGGTTGGCCGATCTTAGTCTAGAGTCTAGAGCATCAGAGGACATAGCAAAGTCATTTGATACATCGTCAACATCATGGTTGCTGTCATCATATTTTATTCGTTGTAAGCCGCTCTAATTTGTATACAAACGTAGATATTCAATGAACTAGTAGATACCTAGTAATTGTTTAAAAACAATCACAATGCTAGATACTTTCAGGATTGCTCCGGTAATAGGACATGTTTAATAATCAGATCTTGAGCAAAATCCATCAAACTACCACTAGATTACAAGAGAGTTCAATTATTTAAATTGAATCAAATTCGATATTATTTCTTTCATATTTTCAATAAAATTGTTATTTAATTTAAAAAAAACAATTTTCAATTAACATGTTTTGGTTTGTAAATATTATAACGCGTGACAGCTTTTTCGCTTTCTAAACGCATCATCAAACTTGAAAAAAATAAAAATAACAATTAAAATAATATATAATAAAATTATAACAATGCCACCTTTTCTCACGTGTCATGCAAATTACATTTAATATGCACAAAGGTTTCAATTATTTTCAAATAATGAAAAAAGTGGGTCTTTTCCAATAAATAATTTATCACGTCAAAGAGTTAAAGAGTAAACGCAGTCGTTGAAATATTCCTTTGACAAAATTAATAGCTAAATAGTTCAATGGTTGTCAAATGGCGATACGCGAAAAATGTTTCGAAAAACAATGCTTCGTTATAGCGCGATCGGTTTAATCATTTCAATTTTTTTTAAACCAATCGAAATGGTGCATTTCTTTATGAAGCCCTATAAATAAATAGTCAATGCCAGAAAGGAAACAAAAATAAGTAATGTCAATAATTGAAAGATAACAATATAATATTTTATCAAATTTATTATTTATCGTATAATTTCAAACATTCATGTCATTTCATTCATTATGTCATTTCATTAATTCATTTCATTTCAATCATTCATGACATTTCATTCATTCATGTAATTTCATTCATTCTTGCCCCTTTTTTCATGTCATTTCATTCATTCGCGTCATTTTTTTCATTTCATTAGATGAATTCGTGGCATTTTGCCATTTCATTAACATTGTTTCATTCGTTCACGTCATTTCATTCATTTGTGTCTTTTCATTCCTTCATGATCTTTCATTCATTTATGTCATTTCATTCATTCATGTAATTTTATTCATTCTTGTTTTTTTTTTATGTCATTTCATTCATTCGTGGCATTTTGTCAGTTTATTCATGTCATTTCATTCCTTTGTGATATTTCATTAATTCACGTCATTTCTTTCGTGTCATTTCATTCATACATGTAATTTCATTTATTCATGTTATTTAATTTATTCGTGACATTTCATTAGGATGGACCATCACAAAACTTTGTCTTGGTATACACTCTGATTAAATTAAAATAAACCTTCAGTTTTCTAAACAAGCTTTCCATATCGGGTGATTTGCGTACCACCGTTTTTCAAACTCTGACTAATGGTAATTGCTGCATCATTTCAGTTTGTCAAAGGAAATGCATGATGAGTGATCTATCGGAAGAGACACATTTCTTTGAGTAATTTGTTCTTTGAGTAGAAGCAGATTAACATAGTAAATACCCACTTAGGATATATTTGAAAGAGAACAGGAATAAAAATCGTCTGCACCATGTGCCATGAAGGTAAAGGTGAAGGATAAATAATTTATTAACCATTAACGTGAACTATGAGTCCCAACTGTTCCCAAACGTCTGAAGCAAATGAGATTATGACAGACTATGTAGAAAAGATAAAAATATAATTTATATTTCTTTGTGATTCATCGCTCAATATGAAATATATTGAGGAAAGCAAATTTGACAATGCACAAATAATTCAATAAAATAAAGTGTACCAAGGTTATGTAAGAAATCAGACCAGTCAGTGGTTGAGTGGGCATCGCGTTTGGGTCCCACCCGAGCGTCCCGTGTTCGATTCCTCGGCAGGCTAAGTCCTCCATCACAACACAAGCAACATTTTCGGCTTTCTGTGGTGGTAGTAGGAGATTTTCAAATATTGTTGGGTTATGTGTAACCCGGGAATGTTTGTCTTTCTTTAAAAAAAAAAAAATAAATAAAAATGCAAAAAAGGTACTCACAGGTATATCAAATTTAAGGACGTGGAAATCTAATTACGGATTTTTTTGTTTGAATCGAAATTTTTTTGGGCTACGTTAAACGTTAAAAATACGTTAAAGTTCCAGATGAAATTTATCCAAAACCTTGGGATATATATTATGTTGTTAAATATGTGTAGGCGTAATGTTTATATAACTTTTAGTTGTGGTTGGCATGTTGTACGCGTTATATTGCGATTATAAATACGATGTACCTATTTAGTAACAGTTATAAGCATTATGTACCAATGTTTATAAGTACATAAGAGCTCAGTTGGTAAGGTGTGTATATTTATTTATTTATTTATTTATAAATAAACGCCCTTATTTGGGGCTTTTACATATATAGCATAGAAAAAACATTTTATTGTACATAACTGAACTGCCTCAATAACAATATTCTATATTTATTCAAAGATAAATTGATAATATTATATTAATAATCAGACGACAAAGTCATGATGTCTTTTCGTGTCAAAGAGGTTAGATACCGGTGGTGACTTTCCTGCGGTAAGCAGCGCCATTTATTCTTACATGAATTAGAATATGTCACATACCTGGGCATGCTCAGCATAGAGAAAATTGGTGTACCTTGAATTAAAGAATGATGTTTCTAAGGAAACTTTAACTTGTATAAGTTTATTTAGTTGTGTAAGGATACACAACTAAAAGTGATTGGTACATAACATAATCTAAAAAGAACAGGTTCACCCAAAAAAAGACCATATTTTTCGTAGGCTAGCTACCCTAACCATTGTAGTATGCCAAGATGTGTTCCGTTGAAAGAATCCAGCCTGCTGAAGACGTCCCACGGTATTCGAAGCAGCTGCATCTTCAGGTGAAGAACCCTTGTTTGCTCCGTGGTTGGAAGTCGGCCCAAGGACATTCCGGCCAGCACAGGATTCCGTTATCGTCGCGCGGTATGAATGGATAGCTAGTTGCGGCTACACTTGTTTATATACGGCGTAGTCCAGTGGTAAGGCTCTTGACTCGCATTCCGAAGGTCGCGGGATCAAATCCCGTCGTGTCATATGAATTTTATTTGCTTAATTTGTGTTATTTCACAATTTACTCATTTTAAATAATTTATATAGCTTATTTGCGGCACGTTCCAGAGTAGAAAATACTCTCAGTATCGCCCTGGTGTAAGACCACCATTCACAATTGAAAAGTTGCTTCAAATAGCTATAGCCGTGTTTGGTGACCAGATCTGAAAAGCCAGGTACTTCCAACCTTCCTCTCCTCATCTCCTTCCCCTCCCCACTACCGAGTACGGCAACTTATGAATGCTGGACAAGAGGCAATCATACCACTGGTCAAGGAGATGACTGTCTTACACGAGCGTTTTCTGGAATGCAAAATTTAGACACAAAAGGTGTGGCCATTTTATTGATGGATTTGAACATAATCTAGCACAATTTGCACTAGATTCTTTCAAAACACTTTTCCAATGAAAGTTAAGAAGGTATTTTGAAATGTGCGAATATTTAGATATCCAAGTGACGAGCCATGGTGTTAAAACCTTGTTAAAAAATAGTTTTTTAAACATCGCCACCCACCCAGTATCTGGGCACTTGTTGGGCGAGAGGAGTCTGCGGGGTATTCCAAGCGGTTCAACTCAACACGTCTTTGAAAAGTCATTTAAAGCTTTGAAAAAAAAAAATTAAAATAGCCCCATAACCCTTAACTAATTTAACCTATTTAACCAATTTTTTATATATATTTTTATTTTTTCATCACTCTTAATGAATTTTCCGAGGTGGTTCTGAGTTGGTTTCATTCGAAGTTGTTCGGTCACCGTTCCGATAACTTTTTTGAATCTTTCAATAGATTTGGAGATTATACTAGTCACAGCGAGAGGTCGTACGCAACGTCATCATTAGCTAGAACTAGCATTGTTGCACCTGACTTTTTGAATATAAGAGAATTAATTGAAGTGGTAATTGAACTTCTATTGTTGAGAATCACTGCACTCAGTTTGTAAGTCGTCATTCAGAAGGTGCACCAAAGGTATAAATTGAGGATTTTATCAAAGGTTCTCCATTCTTTCACACTAGCATTACAAACAACACGTGTATCGTGATATTTTTCTGCAGTACTACGCCTTATATTCATTTTACTTTGCAGGAATCGTTTAAAGCAATCTGATATAATGGAAATTGGTAATCTTTCAAATTAACATTTTGTGATCGGCTTAGTTTAACAAAATGCATAATAATCTTAATGTTTCATTTCCAGAAAACGAATTTAAGACTTTTGAAGAAAACTTTGAAATGGTCACTTTCGGATTGGTTTTAAGCGGAGTTTATCCAAAGAAGACTCTTTGGACATATTCTATATCGGTCTTTCTGCCACATGCATTATTCGTTTACCTCGCATTTTATTCTTCTTGGGTTGCCCTCAAGCAAGGGGATTTTCAAGATTTTGCGGAGCAAATGCCAGTTTTATTATCATCACAAATCACTTTTGTTAAGGTGATTGTATTTCATTTCAAAAAAGACAAGATAGCTAAATTAATAAGTGATATCAACAACTCATACAGTAGAGCAAAATGTCAACCAGATTGGGAAAGGAAGTGCATTAAAGAATATATCGATAAAGGAAAAAAAAGGCCGCTTGTTTGGTTCTTCCTCGGAATATTTGGTGTATTATCAATGTGGTTGACACCACTGATTTCATCAAGCAAAGAAGATTTGGAAAATGATTTCCGAAAAAAAATTACAATTTTTGACGTAACTTTACCTTTCATGAATGAATATAAATACAAATTTCCTGTATTTGAACTGTTGTACATTTATACATTGTTCAATATGATGTTCATTGCTGTAAATTATGTAGCAATTGATGGATTTTTCATTATCATGGCGACACATACCGAAATGCAGCTAAAAATCTTGAACACAAAAGTGCTGAATTTGTTCGTGGATTTAAAGGAATCTGAAACCTTTCTGCTTAAATTCAGGATAAAAAATATAGTCTGCCATTATCTGGAAATAGAACAGTAAGTATACTGGTCTCAGCAAGAGCTCAAGCAACAAGAAATGTGCCAGACAGCTTTAGCTTCAAACGCGATTCAAGCTTGTTTTTAGCGTCTTTATTTCAAAATACATTAGTTTGCTTTTGGATCAAGGACCAACCTAACAATTCCATATTTTGTGGAAACTCAACGGTTGGTTGATTTATTAAAGTCTCCATAAATGTTAAAAAAGCAAAAGAAAAAAAAATTATAATCGAATAACTTTGTGTACGCTATTTTGTCGTGTTTTCAGGGAAATATTGTAGTTTGAAATAAAAATTACGCAGATAAGAATAATTTGGTTTTTTACCAATAAAAATGATAAATTCATAAGGCATGCAAAGATATTGGTTTTTTTATAGAAAATCTTTTAATCACAAAGTAAATAAATATAATTTGTCTGAATATGTATTAAAAAAGATAAAAATCTGCGTTTTAGGTTTCACAACGATGTTCAAAATGTAATGTGTGTTATTTTTTCAAATTTATTCTTTCTTAATTCCCTACATCTTTGTGTGAGTGCATATCAAACAGTTGAGGTAGGTTTATTCTTTATTTTATTTTGTGTGTAATATTAGTTTTACAGAATGTTGACTAAATTTTTGATTTTGATGTTTATATTTCAGTTGATTAAGATAAAGAAACTAGCACTTCGGGACTTGATGATCGTATTAGGAACGCTTATCCAAGCTTACCTTCCTTGCAGTCATGGGTCGACCATAAGTGACATGGTGCGTGGACAGTTATGTATTTTTATATCAGTGAATTAGAATTAAAACACAGCAAAATCTCATTTCATTTTGGGTTGGAGGCTGGTTAAGGAGACCTATTTACGTCTCCAGCAGGACTTTTTTGGAAAAATGTCTTGCACTGCAGAGGGAGGGATAGATTCATACGTTCGTTACTTTTGGTCACCATAATTTATTTAAATTTTTTTTATTTAAAAGAAAGACAAATATTCCCGGATTACGAATAACACGACAATGTTTGAAAATCTCCTACTACCACCACAATAAACCGAAAATGTTGCTTAAGTCGTGATGGAGGACTTAGCCAGCCGAGGAATCGAACACGCGACGCCCAGGTGGGACCTAAACGCGATGCCCACTCAACCACTGACCGGTCGTATTCCTACCAATCTTTCGTTTCCATTACTACCTATTACTTTCCATAACTTCTTCCATTTCCTTTCTTAAAAAGCACGTATGTGAGCTCTTTATATTTAAAAACAATAAAAACAATACCTTACCATAAATATATTATACGTACAACTATTTTAAAACTTTATAACATGTTTTTCAACTACAAAGTCAGGGTTGATCATCAGATTTTATTTTTCTAGACGATGAATTTATAACTTCGGGAGGGATTCATAAAGAAACATCTTAAATATCTGTAACACGTTCTTCAGTATTAAAGCCTCCCCAAAGATGACTGAGGCCCTAAGGGGAATTACTTTCCTCAGGGCCTTTTGTGTGGAGTAATGAAATAAAAAAAAAATCAAGTGGTCATATTCTTACAAATTGTCAACCAAGGCTCCAGTCAAAGTTAAAGTTCGAAAGGAACTGGATAGGTTCGACATTTAATTATTTTGAAAATGAAGTTTACTTATGGTATCTCTGTCGGTATAACGGTATCTGAATTTTGGGGTTGTGTTGTTTTTTTTTTCGTGACCGTCAACATCTCTGCCCGTGAAAAACGAAATTGTGGACATCCGTCTAAAAGTTTTATTTTACTTTCAGATGAAAAAAAGCCTTGTAATATTTTGTGAAATAATTCAGAAGAAAATGTTTAGAGAAAGTTACGGAATTAGAATATCATTTTCTTGGTTTCAACATTACTATTGAAAATAAACTTTTTTAGTCGGAAGAGATGCAAAATAGGTTATTAGGTTCTTAGTTTGGGTTATTTGGGCCCTTTCCATTGGGCATAGTTAGTGGTGACTCGACTGTTGATTCCCGATTGTTTGTTCCCCGACAGTTGGTCCCCCGAAACGATATTTTTTTTGTGCATTATTCACCAATTTAAAACTAAAAATCGACTCTAATAATAGTTAAGCCTTTAATAATAAGTTGTAATGAATATCCAACAATTAATTTACATTTCCGATTTCTTAAACTTATGAGCTGGTACAAAATAAAGAAGATTAGTTTTTTCTTTGATGTATTTGAAAGGAAATATGATTTATATTTTTGCTATTTGGCGGTACCTCATCTCTGCACACCCCTTCGGTACCCTTCATTATATTTTGTATAAGTAGGTACCGACCGCATATTGTATGTAAGAATGCCGGGGGGTCAACTGCCGGGGGACCAACTGTCTTGGAACATAAGTAGTAAATCGTTGTCTCAGTTCTTATTTATCCAACAGACCATTTTCGTTTTTGTTCAATTTTCACTTTAAAATTAAAATTAAAGTATAAAAAATGAAAGTTAATCATTTAACTAGAAATTATTTAAAATAATGAGACCTTTAACTTAACGGAAATAGCTTTATCTTAAACACCTACAATAACGTTTTATTGAAATAATGAAAGAAAACCTTCTCCTCTTGTAAAATTTTCTAATGGGCTGTTAGACAAATACGAACTAAGGCAACGAAATGTTTCTTAAGGTTGTTAAGTAGTTTTTTTTTTTTTTTTTGCTTTTCAGCGTGCATCGGAATTCGGCCAAAAATAACCAGCTAAACTATCTTACACCATTCTAAATTTTATTGTGTGAACTGCAATAAAATATCCTACAATAATCCTACCTACAAAAATTTTACAACTATCTACGATCAACGAAACATAATGATATACAATGCCGTACCTAATATTGGTATGGCTCGTTTTATTGGAGGAACATTACGAGAATTGAAGTATTTATCAAATAGTTTTTTTTTCTGATTTCAGAGTGTGAATATCGGAGAAGCTGCCTATTTTAGCAACTGGTATGAAAATATGGACTCTTCTACCATGCGAAGCATCAACATATTAATGATAAGGGCTCAGAAGCCTTTGCAGTACACAGCATTTCGTATAATTCCCTTAAATATTGAGTCCTTTTCTTCGGTAATACTAATAAAAATAAATTATCAAGTTTTTTGCACATTTTCATCACGTGCTTACATGGTTTAATAATTAAAAATTTATTTGCAGATTTTGACATCAGCATGGTCTCTTTTCAATTTAATGAGGTCACAAATGTAAGAAGAAGATTTTGCCTATTTATGAAGTGCAAATATTTTGAAACTTTTGTTCAAATTGACGTTCCGTTCTGCACATTTATGAAGTCTAAATTTATTTGTTAGTGTAATGAAAACTCTTCATAATTAACCACCGCTTTCACCAACTACATGGAGAGGTCTTTAAAGAACAAAATATTCGTCGGTCTGGATTAAGGAATGTAGGATTAATAATTTACTTCTCAAGCAAGCAGCACAATTTCAGTGTATTTTCTAGAATTTCGTTTTCCAGCTTCTAGAATAATATAAATAATTAATAACATGAGTTCTAATCCATGTTTACAAATGTACACAATATTTCAAAATAAATCACTTGAAACACCTTATTCGTTTTAACTCTACCTACACCCTTACTAGGAAACTTTGACGTTTTTTTTCAGGAATCAGGGTACTTACCATCCAGAACCACACAGGGAAGGCACTTTTGAAGTCTAGGTACAGTTTGTCATACAAGAGTTAAGATATAGGAGGGCGCCATTGTTGTTCATATGGTAATACTAAAATATAACTCATGGTGTAAATGTAAAGCTGTGTAACCTACATTTTTGTAAAAAATTAAGGAAGCCGTAAAGGCAATTTTTTTTTCATTGCAATAAAGATACCAAATAGATATCCACTGATCTTAAAATTAGAATTGCATTTAGGTATATTAATTATACCTTTGCTAACATAATGAAGAGTAATAATATTGTAATAAAATGTAAAGCAGAGTTTAGAAATTGCCCATATTTATTTAATACAAGCTTAAGTACCTAGCGTTGTCCAGGCTTTAGATCATGTCTCTAATTTTAGATCTGAATATATTTAACTCATTTACATCTGAAAATTGTGGAACCTATCTCGTTTACGAACTTATTTCGAAATAAAAACTATTCAGAGTTTGCTAACCATTTAATAGAGACAGGCCATAGCTTCGACAAAAAAAAACATGTTTAAAAATTCTAATACACATAACAAAAAAATATTTGTGCCCTTTAGAAACCTTGGAAATACACAAAAAGTTAAATAAAAAAAATTAGCACCCTGCAAATCGCCCTCACTAATTATGTTTTATGTAATGCTGACTCCTCCTACCTTTTTTCCCCTCCCCCGAAATCCCCCCTCCCACTACCCAATTAAATCTAATTGTTTTGTACTTACATAGAATTTTAAGTTAGTTTTAAATGTGCTAGTGAAATGACACGGATGTGTCAAAACCGGTAGTACAAAATTTAAAATATAAAGCAACAAATGTAGATTGAAAATTAAAAGTCTTCAAAATAAAATAACTGAACTCACCATTACTGATTCTACCTTTCTACCACGGTTAAATTCAAATTAATGTTAAATTAAATGAAAGCAAATCACTTTGTAAAACACTATAATCTAATTTATGTCATTAAGTTGATACTTACTCACTGTTGTTAGTGCTTCTTTGATTTAAATTTTTTTCTTTAACAAAAAAAAAATATGTTTTTTAAAATGTGATTTAAGGTGTTCTATAAATTTAGCGTCATTGCGCTTTAAAAGAATATTTGACAGTTAAATTGGTGATGCCGCCCTACAAATTTCGTAGTTCCATTTTAAGACTCGCAAGAAAAAGTAGCTCATCAATAAGATAAGCTAAGTATATTAGTGTTCTGCAAATAATCACACGTTTAATATGAAGATTTATTTGATTTAAGTGCCCAAAAACCTTTCAAATAATGTAGTACCTGATTTTGACAATTCACAATGAAAATAAAGAGTCGATAAAATATAGTAACATGAAAATAGATAATCTGTCAAAATCTCTAAAATCAGTGGTAGTTTTAATTATAATTTAAGTTTTACATTAATTTTTAAACTAGATAGAAAGAGCCCATAATAAAATTGGTTCTATGCCAACTGAATCAACTCAACTTAACACCACTTTGAAAAGTCATTAAGATCCGTGAAAAAAATTGGAAAATACTCTTTAACCTTACCTAAAGTATCCCATTTAATCAATTTAAAAAAATATATTTTTCATCACTTTTAACGACTTTTTAAAGGAGGTGTTGAATAGTGTTCAAACCAGAGGTGGGTAAGTTCTGCATTTTGCCGGAGGCCTCCGAGAAGTGCTTCGTTTTAAAAGCACTCGAATTTTAGGAGCGAGTCCCGGGTTCGAGTTCTTGCGGACTGAGTAGGTACTGGGCGCTGTTGCGGCGCACCGAGCCGGGACGCACGAGTTCGGACAAGAACTCGGAGGCGGCCCCGGATAGAACCCGCAGAAGAACTCGGACCCAACAGCGCTCAAGGACCCGAATTCGGACTCGGGACTGTCACCCGTCGCTCCCGTCGCGTCGGCCGATAGAGGCATTCAGGTTCTCGGTTCGGCTCCGAGTTCCGCGTTTGGGCCCGAGTCCGCGCTCCGGTGCGGGTTCGAGCTTCACATACGGGTGCGAGTTCGCATGCGGGTGTCAAGCGCTGGAAAGAGGCATTAGTTCGAGTTCTCTGGGAGTGGTTGGCTTGAAAAAGGAATGGGAGTGGGAACCAATTCCCGCAAAGGACTCGAGTTCAAGAACCCATTCCGGCTGAACCTACTCATTGATAGTTCAAATTGAGTTGTCTGGTCACTGTTAAAATTATTTGTTACTTGAAAAAATACACTCAATATTTAAAAAAAAAAAGATGTTTTACAAAGTGTATTTATTCATTTAATGTAAAATGTCACACCCCAAAGTATTTGCTTCCTTCGATAAAAGTTAAAATTATTACTTAGTTTAAAATAAGAACAAGGTTGATATTTGTAATGTGAGAAGGGGTAATTTCTAAGACTAATCTGGAGTTCAACAGTTTGGCTGTGGAACGATTTGCTGGCCTTCGGGTAGATTTCTTCAGGACCCATGTTGAAAGACGTGTTCACTACTCCTTCCTCTCCTCAAAAGGACCCCAAAAATTATGTTGAAAATCCTGAGGAAAATGGTTTACTTCAGGACTTTTAATGTGTTGTTAATATATATTTAGACCGGTCAGTGGCATCGCGTTTGGTTAACCTCAGCTTACAAGTCCTCCATCACGACACAACTACTATTATCCGCTTAATACGGTGGTTCTCCTACCACCACATTAAGCGAGATTTAGAAATATTATCAGGGTATAAGACCTCCATCACGACACAAGCAACATTTTTCGCTTACGGTGGTGGTATTAGGAGTTTTTCAATTACTGTCAGGCGATTTGTGATCTGAAAATGCTTATTTTTCTTTTATTAAATTAAAATTAAGTTAATGAGAAAAAAATCCAACAGTTTTGTTTAAAAAATTGTGTCCGTATCTGCGTAAAGGTTGTATAGAAAATTTCAAACTATAGTTGGGGTTGTGTGTGATAATTAGTTATTAAATACAATGTTTAATATTTACCTAATTATTAGGTACATGCAGATTTTTTAAAAGCAGGAGTTTTTGCATTAGCTCCCCACAGGAGGCCCTGAAGAAGAAATTCCTGACGATTTCTTTGGAGATGCTGTGTGGAGGGTCTTTTTAGGGAAAGGAAGGAGATAAAGTTCTGGGAAGGAAAAATATATAAGGGATGGGTAGAAGTCTGTGGATCCAATTTATCTAGGAGTCACGGATTTATGAATCCATTCCTCCGACTGCAGTGCAAGGCGATGGGTGGTGAGAGTCCGGCTGGAGAAGTGCCTCAACCAATTATCTCCCAATCCGGCCCGCCACGTAGTAAGTGGGCAAACGCATTGATCACAAACACCTGGACAAACCTTACCACATAAACCCCTGCTTCATTGGATCTAAGGAAACAAAAAGGCAGAGGAGATAAAGTATACAAAACGATAAATACAGGGTTTTAAGGGACGTACTTAACTTTCTTAAACAATGATTCCTGATATTATTTGGAGCAAAAATGTAAATGAAATTTTGGTCTCCGATGACATTTTTGATGTTTCTTTTTCTACAAAAAGATAAACAAATAGTGGGTGTTGAACAGTTGAAGGCGGGGTAAGGGGCCATCCATAAATTACGTCACACGAATTTCCTGATTTTTTGACCTTCCCCCTCGTCCCTGTCACACATCGTCACATTTGTGAGACCCCCTCCCCCCTTGTGTGATGTTACATATATTGCAATTTTACATCTAAAAATAATATAAAAAATAATCTAAACAGTAGTTAAAAATTCTATTTTTATTAAAAATATTTAGATTTTTACATGTGCCGTCACAGAGCTGATGACCCCCCCATATCTCTTGTCACACAATGTCACAAATCTCTACTCCCTTCCCATCCTGGGCGGTTATTCGGCTGAATGACCAGTAACGGTATGCAAAAGATTTTTTTTGTTTTATTTTGAAGAAAAAAATTTTTAACAAAAAAAGTCAACGGAGACAAAAATTTCACTAACATTTTTTACTCCCAATAATGTCTCAAAAAATGAATGAATGAATTAATGGTTAAGAAAGTCAAACACGTCCCTTAACCCCCTGTATAAATCATTGTTTTCTCTATTTTTTCTCCAGTCAAGCACGTCCGTTAACCACCGTATCCTAATTAAACAAGTCACATAATAATTGGTAGAAAAATAATAATTAAAAAAAAAAACAGAAAAATTAACTCCGATCAAAAGTAATAAAAGAGGTGAGAAAGAATAGTCCGTGGTCATCAGGGGCAGCAAATACACCAGACATATGAAGCTCACAATGATTTTACAGCTGGTCAGCGACTCCCATCTCTCAATCCAAATCTCTGGTACCAAAATTTCCGCAGGTACTTGCAACGTTCATTATTGCTCCGGAAACTAGCTCAGAAATAATTTTATTGATGAACATTTAAATAAATGCAGTTTAAACGTACCTCTATGCCTTCTCACCAATTTGGGTCGCTTGAGTTTGGGAAAGGGAATGAATTTAATTTATCTTTAAATATAAGGATTTTAATGAGGTTTGGCAAAGTCAATGTGTAATCTTAATTATACTTAGATCTTTTTATATCTAAATCTTAACAAGTTGTCATACAGTTCGGGGTTGTTTCTCCATTGTTCACATTGTTAATTCTTCACTGTAACTACTACCTTGGTGTTGCTGAATTCTCCGCATGGGCCCTAGTAAGGCCAAGGTCTCCGATGGCATCTATTTATTTTCGGACTTGAGAACTTCACAAAGCCTACCTGGTCATAGAGCAATGCATGACACTACTTTTAACATACTTTTGCTGATATGAGAATAATAACAATGAGTGATAGTTGATGGTGAGGTATTTATTGATCATATGGACAAAGACGGAAGAGAAAAATCCAACAAACAACATGTTTCTTGAAAAAAATATGAGAGTGGAAAATCGTCGTTGTTCAGGCTAGCAAAAATAAATGGCAGCACTCATAAGAAATCCATTATTTCGCTAGCTAAAAGAATAATTTATCTTAGGGAAGAAGGCACAAATTATTTTAACAATTTAAAGAGACCATTTTACAACTTAAACGCCGTTCAAACGGCGCAATACATATTTTAAAAAATGTTCTTCATCATTCTTCACCTGTCTTCCAAAGGAAGTGCTACGTTTGATAACAGATATACTGCATTTCCATTGGTACATAAAAGTAATTATAATGTTTAAAAAAGGAACTGATTTTTGTGCTCTAATGAATGAAGTGTAGTGTTAAAATTTTTCGAAAGCCGTAATTTTATTTTTTCTACAGGTAAAATAATATTTTTGTCCTTGTTAAGGAAATTCTTTTAATACTTTGAAGAAAACTTTGAGTTGGTGGGTCGTTCTTCTTTTTAACCTATATAAAGTTGTCTCCATCAGTTAGTGGAGAAAAATTCAACAGAATAACCGATATTATTATTTTATAATTACTTTAAAATCAACTGTATTAAAACATAACGACTGTGTGCGTTTTAATAAAATATGTGTTTATATTTTTGTAGTAAAAATTACGTGACAGTGGTGTAACTCCTCGTGATAGAAGTGCATTTCATACAAATCACAGTTGTCTTCCGCCTCCTCGACTTGCGTGTATTCTATAATGTTACTAAAAAATGAAATGACGACATAAAATATAAAACTATTTTTAAACTCCAAAAGGTATAACCTATCAAATAACAGCGATTATTGTTTTTAATGATGTCTAATAAAATGTTTAAAATAATCTTAAAATCTTGTCTACTATAATTTATATGTCGTACGACAATTCTGTCACGTGGGTTGTCATTCGAAATAGGTATACACGCAGCTTGTGTTTGTCACCTCAAATAGGCATTTTAGGCCTCCTTCCCCCCTTTCTACAATTTCCCCTCTGAGATCCAGAGAGATACATTTATAGTAAAAACAAAATGTGACAGAGTGGTAAAAGTTATATTGGTTAAAAAGAAGAACAACTCATGTCACGATTTGAGTGCTTTTTTATAATATGATACCAGGTAACTGCTACCAATCATCTTGAACTAGTGGGACTAAGGTATCCACTTAGTGGTAGGTGATGTTTTTTTAAAATTAAAATTAAAAAAAAATTTTAAATATGACAACAAGTAAGTATGTATTATACGTACATTTTTAAATTACGGTAAGATGTTTGTGGTTGGCGGGTAAAACTTCTGAAAATCAAAATATTTGGTTGAAACTGTGATATTGCCACGTGAAATATACAGCAGTTTTCAATTTTGTCTCCAAAATGCCACGAGAGCGACACATGTGACCAAAATTTTAATTATTTTTGTAAAATTCGATAAAATTATACCATTGTGCCTTATTAACCAGTACGTATCACAGGGAGGCCCACTTCCCAATACGCCGCAAAGCGATCGTATCTCTTAATACTCCTTTTGCTCTTTCCAGTAATGCTCAAATATTAGTTACCGTTTTTTTTTCACCTTTGTTGTTAACCTTCCTCGGTTCTTCGGGTCATTATGACCCAAAACCAAATTAATTGATCATAAAATTCGAAATTATTGATGTTATTTATAACGACTTCATGACAACTAATAAATATCCATTCACTTATTATCAGTATTCTAAAATTATGGATAAGTCTCTTATATGTTAAAAAAAGTTTTTTCAATCTTGAGTAATACGCATTTACACAACGTTTTTTGTCTATTGCATAGCGAACACTAGGCGTCGAAACATGCACTTCTTATACACAATCCGTGTTGATTTCAGGATTTGAATTGCGTCTACTAAACATGCACAAGGAACGCTGTTGGCGGTACAAACCTGTGCAAAGGCGTTTAATTGGTCTCGGTTTTGTTGATGGATATCGCTACAACAAACCAGTGTTGATGGAAGTTGCGTTTATTGAATACAGAAATGGAATTACAAGGGATTGGATAGAAAACACTTAAAATATTAAAAAAAAGTAGAGGCATAATTTTTTTTTAATGTAGAATATCGTATACCGAATAGTTTTTATTGGGTTACCTAAATTACAGAGCATAATATACTCCATAATACAATACAATATAAAAACATGCACAAAACTCTAATTTGGGGGATGTATATTACCCCTCCTCTGTGGGGAGGTTGTTGAGTTGATAATATAAAATTATTTTTTCTGTAACAACCACGAGTCTCTAATTAATATGTTGCATTCATAAATAAATCTGGTTGCTGTTTTTAATAAAAGGGCAAATGAAATAAACGGACTACAATTAGGTTTCCAGTTTTAAGGCAATTAGGTGACCTTCGAGATTTTATCTGGTATATAAAGGATAGCAGCGGACTAAAAATGTTATTCAGACTTGAAAATTTAAGCGTGCTTCAAATAATTCAACATTGGTGAAAAATCGAAATAAAATCTTTGCAATGAAAAATATTCTTTCGAACGACTTGGACTTGAATGATGGTAATACCTTTAAAACAAATATTCTCTTTTCTCAAATAGATCTTGTATAGATACTTTTTTGATATACACATTCAAAATACAACTAAAGCTGCAGGCCCCCGTGAACATAACTAATTTGGTTCAATTTGGGAGGTGGTAATGGGTCCAGCCTTCCTTTATTGGACAACCAATACCTCTGCCGCAGGTCATTCCAAGTGGTTTGCCACGTTTGGTGACTTAGCATGGGTGCCCGAGTTCATGGATTGAGGTTTGTCCGAGTCTCGGTGATGGACCTGCCTACCATCTGCTTGGCAGGCCGAATCGGGAGAGACTGGTTGAGGGAGATCTTATGACCTTGGACTCTCTCGGAACACCGCCTTGCAAAGCAGTGGGAGGGATGGATTCCTACTAGTTTAATTTTTTCATATCTTTTTCTTTCTTAGGATATCTTTCCTTTTCACAAAATACCTTCCACACAGCATCCCCAACTATTACACATGCCTTGAGGGGAATTATTCTTTTCAAGGCCTCCTGCGTGGAGCTAATGTAAAAAAATTACATTACCTAACCCAAAAAATAGAAAGTATGGGAAAATGGGTAAATAAGAAAGGGAGAAAAGAATAAACCCGCTCTTGGGTAAGGTGGTTAGGTTAAAAAATGTATATTGTTTTTATTTCGGAATGCGAGGGGTTTGGAGCCATCTCAGTTATCCCAGTTATACACTTATTTATAATGTGATTTTGAACACTTTGACACGGTCATGCATTTCTTTCGATTGTTTTTTGCGTCTATAGCCTTGATTACATTGAGCGAGTTTATAAGCTACTAGCCGGTAAGTTTAAAAGCGGGTGAATCAGCAAGTGAGATTGCCATGATGACACACAAAACTATCTACTCGCTCAGTAGCGACAGTAGCAGCTAAAATAACGACTTCTGAGCGAACCAATTCTGTCGACATTTTGTAGAAAACTTGAGCTCACAGCTAGCGCTACACGCTAGCCAGTAGCGAGAATAACGACTCCCGTGCAAACTAATTCTAACAGTTACAAAATTAGCTGTTGGTGGGCCGCCATCTTGAGGCACACGCTGGCGAGTAGCGAGCAAAGTTGACCACCTTTCAACTTTTTTCGTAGATTATCAACTATCTGCAGTAAGCTAGTAATACGATTACACTGTGCGAGTTTACTAACAGATAGTGAATTTCACAGCTAGTAGCTTGTAAACTCGCTCAATGTCATCGAGGCTTAAAAAAAGTCAAGTACATAATATGTTTCAAATAATAAATGTAAAACACTAATTTAGTGATATTTTTCGAAACATTTCAGATTACTTTCAAATGTCATTCGAAGAGATATTTGAAATACCATCAATCGGAATGATTATGAGTGGGATTTATCCAAAGAAACTTAACAAATGGTTTTGGAAATTTTACTCACACATGCTTGTGGTTGTACTGACTTTCATCAATTATCTGTTTATATATGTTTGCTATGTTGACATTTCAAACGGAGACTTTCCTGATTTAGCCATTCAACTATCTTTGTTTATACCAGTCGAGGTCTCCTATTTGAAAATAGTATATTTCAAGTTTGTTGAAGACAAATTAGAGCAGATGTTAAGGACCATGGAAGGAACATACAAGGCATCTAAATATCACCCTAAGGAACACCAAAAGTTATTAGTTGAAGGAATTAATAAAGGTAGAAGTGGATCAAATCTTTGGTTTGTATTGGTTATCTTGAATACTACTACTATTTGGATGCGTTCGATCGTCGAAATGATTTATAAAAACTTGAAGAGTAATTTTCGCGTAAAGGTTATGATGCATGAAATAACATTGCCTTTGATCAACCAATACCGGTACTCGTCCCCATTTTATGAAGTATTTTATATATTGAGCTCGTCGGTGCTGGGGGTTGCCATGGCCAACTTTACAGCTGTCGACGGGTTTTTTATAATAGCTGTCACCCATAACGAAGCTCAAATGAAGATTTTGAAGCTGAAATTACAGCACCTGTATTCAAATCTGGATTCATCAGAACCAAATATGGTAGAGTCAAGAGTTAAAAATATCATCGCACACCATCTTGAAATTATAAAGTAAGTTGCTGTCTCAGTATTTTAATGTTATAATAGCAGATCGGCAAAAATGCTTTTTAAAACTAAACCATGTTTTTTATTTCAGTTTCCACGACAAAACGCAAAACCTAATGTCTCCCGTTTTTGCTAACATGTTATTTCTCACATCACTTCAGTTATGCGTCGTTGGATATCAAATTACATATGTAAGTTACGCAAATAAAAGTTTAATTAAAAGGGCATACATAAAGCAAAGGTGAAAACTTTTAGGATTTTTAGTTTGCGTCTGCGTGTAAGTCATTAGTGTCATTACCATTAATGTTATCTTTTTTGCAGGGTCTCGAAAATCACACAATAAAGGTGGATTCGTTGACAATGTTGTTAGCCACATTGGTTCAAGCCTACGTACCGTGCAGTTATGGATCTGCCATCAGTGATATGGTAAGATTTTTTGTTTTTATTGAAAAAAATCTTAGTGTCTCCTTCTTCCAGACTCTTCTTCTTTCTTAATCTGATCGTGTATATAAAATCCATGATTAAAAAATCTCAACTCTTTGCTATAAAAGAAAAAGAGATTTAATTAAATGAAGACATTATGAGCGAAACTCAATCGAAAATCTGGAAACAGAAAAATCAGAAAAAGATATTTACACCTCTGGGACTCGAACCCAGGACCTCCCTACTTTCCGGGTTGGGAAACCAACCCGGAAACCAACACATTTTAAAGAGTGTGGTGCAGAGTTGAAAATGTCAAATTGTGTGTAGTGTGTGTTGAAAGTGTTGGATGCGCGATAAATGAAGGAGTTCTACTTAGAATTAGTGTGGCACCGAGGGAGGCTAAGTATCATGTCTGATCTGGTTCGTCTGTTGGAAACTCGTATCTGGATCCGTTCTAGGAGTTCGGGCCAATCTACGACGGATATGGCTATTTGGGGAGGCCGGTTGAGGGAGATCTCTTGACCTCTCCAGAGGTACACTCTCCCCTCAATGCCTTGTACCGCAGCTGGAAGGATAGAAAATGCCTTCATTATACTTTTTTCTCTCACATAACTTTTTCTAGTTACTTTCCTTTAAAATAATGGAAACAGGCCCTGAGGAAAGTAATTTTCATCAGGGCCTCTTGCGAGGATTTATTGAATAAAACATTTGAGATCGATCTTACAACGGCCTCGTGCACAATGAAATTTTTGAGTTCATTGCGCACCCAGGGGATAACAATGGCACAACTCAAAAAACCTCTTTTTTCATGAGAACAGTTTGAATATTTCGTTTGACGTATTAAATCAGTTTTTTAACCAATAAAAAACATTATTTTACAAAAGTTGAAAAGCAATATATTAATCTTTATTAGGTTTAAAATTATAATAGTGGTAAAATCAGTGTGCCACTATTTTTGTTTGAATTCAAGTAAAACATTTTTATATTAAAACGAAGTATTTGCTTTTAAGGCCAAAATAACATTTTTAAGAATTGTTCCGTTTTTATCGAAGATAGAAAAGTTATCCAGGAAAAGTTATCCACTTCTGCATACTTAACTCAAAAATGCATTTTTTTTTGACTCGTGCCACTATTATCCCTCGGATGCAATTGTTACATTTTCTACAGACTTTTGAGTTCAAAGCCTACTGTTTTTTCCCTTCATTTAGGCATCACGCCTGACAACCGTAGGAAACTCCTGATCATAAGTTTGTTTTATTTAGCAATTAGTTTCATTTACCCAGAATAAATAATTGTATAATAATAATAAGTCTGTATTGAAGCGCAAGAGCAAGTATGCAGATTTAAGTTCTTCAGTGGCCCTGTTGAACGTATTTATGTTGTTTTAGTTAGTCATAAGCTGCTAACTTTTGTTCGCAGAGTGAAAGCATAGCAGAAGCTGCTTATTTCAGCGATTGGCACACAAACCCAGATTCCTCCATTAATCGCAGCCTCAGAATTCTGATAACGAGGGCGCAGACACCTCTGGTCTTTTCTGGAGTGGGAATGGTTCCTTTGACTATAGAGACATTTGCATCGGTAAAGAAAAACACGTTTTTTACAGTTAATATGCCAATATTTCAATTTAAAGTGTTTTGTTGTATAGTTTAATAATTTTTATTAGAATATGCTGTTGACTTTGGCCGTGTTACGCTTCCTGTTCCTTGCTTATGAATCGTTTTGGAAACGGTTGCAGTGTCCATAGTCAGGGTACATGCGTTGTGTTAAAAGAAGGTTGTTAGGTTTTGTTTGGTGTTTTCATGAATTTTTTCGTTATCACTTTTTCGTGTTAAGATGAAGAACATTATTATTAGTAACCTTGTTACGATTAGTAACTTTTTTAGTAGTGCAGTTCATATTCAAAGGATTAACTACTGAGATACTGTTGCACAAATAAAGTTGTATTTTTCAAAATTGCACACAACTTACAATCCTTACAATCTTACAAACCAGTAAAAATCATCAACGTGTAATAATCAGATTAGTTCGATGTGCTCCTGTATGGCGTATTAACTTGGGCACTGCAGCAAAACTGAAACCACAGTCTTCGAAATACGCATATTATATATGCTTATATGCATGTTTAAAAAATGGCCAAAATAAATTAACTGAACTGATAAATGATGATATAACTACAAACCTTAAAAGAACAATAAATATTAGATTATTCAACTGGTATGCAGGAGAAGTATAGATGAGAGATAAAGATATAGATAAACGAAAGACGTTGATAAAAAGTGGACGAACAGTCTGTACCTATTTCATGTCTACGATACTGCATGACTGGTATGAGGGCAATTTACTGAACTGTTTGGAGCTTTATTGTGCATGGTGAAACTAGTTTGGATGACAGCACGTCGCCTTAGTTCTTATTTGTCCTACAGACCATTTTGGTTTTGTTCAATCTCCACTTTAAAATTAAAAATAAAATATAAAAAAATGATAGTTAATCACTTAACTAAGAATTATTTTAACTTATGAGACCTTTACGGATACAGCTTTATCTTAAACACCTATCATAATGTTTCATTGAAATAATGAAAGAAAATCTTCTCCCCCTGTAAAATTTTCCAGTGGTCTGTTGGACAAAAACGAACTAAGGCGACGAGCAATCTACCTTGATCATGGAAACTGCAAGACTGTTAGAAACTTTGACTTAAATAAGGAGGAAATACAACACGGCTTCACTACCCAAAAATCAAACAAGATGATAACAATATTTATCTCTTTCTCTTTCAGCTTATAAATACGGCCTTTTCTCTTTTCAACGTAGCGAGAAATTCCGGCCAGGCTTCCTAAGACAACTTCAACAATATCTTTATCATTTTGATGTACACGCATCAAAACGAAAAAAGCCTGTAACTACAAGAATAACTTGAAGCAGAAAATAAAGCTGTAGCTATTAAATTTCACCACATGCAGTCACTTTGCAACCAACATTGAACGAATAAGGTTTCCGTTCTTAGTTTGGGTCCTTTTCGCCAGACCAGTGAGATTTTGATCGGCTTATACATGTAAGGTTGCTTTTGCATTTAGAGTTGAACTTTGTTTCGTATCACCTAATCTTCCTATTTCCTCACAGGGGTGGGCAGAGAGAATGAATCGCTGAACAACCCGGTCTCGGCACACACTTCTTTGCTTCATTCACATTTATTAATAATCAGCCTTGTATTCTTTCCGAAACTCCGAAATTTTAACACGAAACAACGCCCGGTAATAAAATATGGACTGTAAAATTGAGAACAAACGGTAAAGTTTATTTGATTGGGCTTTTGATGGGATCAGAATGGAAGATGGAATGAGGCCTTACTAGGAGGTCTAGCACGGACGATCTATAAAACTCTAAGTCAATACGACATTGACTAAATCCGTCATCTATGGTCAGTTATCAATGTTTGTGAGCACGGTCAACAATTGATAAGTGATGACCAGTCAGTGGTTGAGTGGGCAACGCGCTTGGGTCTCACCCGGGCGTCCCGTGTTCGATTCCTCGGCTGGCTAAGTCCTCCATCACAACACAAGCAACATTTTCGGCTTTCTGTGGTGGCAGTAGGAGATTTTCAAACATTGTTGGGTTATTCGTAACCCGGGAATGTTTGTCTTTCTTTTAAAAAAAAAAAAAAAAATGTTTATAGAAAACACCTCCAGTGTTGATAGCGTATCTTGATTTCTTATTTATTCCCTGTCAATATCGGATCAGCTGTCAATGGTGACACCGTGCTCCGGGCATCGATATGAAATTGCGAAAAGTTTTGTCTATCGATCCAGTATTTTAAAGTTATCGATTTCACCGTGCTAGAGCTCCTAGTTGCTGTGAATTTCCGCTGCACTATCACAATTGCTTACATTTTGTTCTTGGGTATACGTCCCAGGCAACCAAAATTTATTCATAATTGAACCAGAACACCAAACAAGACACTAGCAATTCTTGACAAGATTGATACGATTTCAATCACGGTAAAGTTTTGAAAGCTACCAAAGACGATCCGTTGTTTAGAGTGACAATATTACGAATGTCCATTTTGAATTATTTGTCATCTAACCACACACTGAAGTATGGTGACGTTTTATTCTTTCCTGCTTGATGTAGGTAAGAGCTTCACCAAGGAATAGAATGTAGATAGGAAGGAGAAGAGAAGGAAACGAGTCTTAAAACTGTTCCAATATTAAACAACACATGATTTTACACACACAAGCCTCTGCGATCTTATTTCTATATCTTTTATCCTTCTTCTGACAGTTCCGAGCCTCAATGCCTTTCTAACATTCATACCTTCAAATGTACAACATTAATATAGTACTTATTTATTTAAGCAACTATGCTACTGAAGATAATTGCATATTAGAACGACATTGAAACAGACTAGATCAGTGGTCCCCAATCCCCGGTCGACGAACCTTTACCAAATCCATCCATCCATCGAGTTGAATCTCTCGTTATCGATGACACTGCATTCCATCAACTTTTGGCAGCAAGCATGCACACACGCTTTTTTCTGATCACTAAAAAACCAAGGCCGCCAAAGCTCAATTGGAGTTATTCTTTGCTCTGTGAATGAAACATCAATTGTATTGGATAATTGGACATGATTTGAATCCATTTCAAGTTCTGGCTTAAATATTTTGAGCGTTAATGTGGATTTATCGAAATTAATAGATCATATTATTTGGCTTTAATTGCGGAAATCCGAAGTAACGACCTAATTAGTACCAATGGTGAGTCCCCACACAAAATGCACATAGAGGTGTTTGCCAACACATATTATAATCAATTTAGTTTGGTGGTTTCTGAAATTGCTTCAAACGACATTAATACGGTATATACCGTATTAATGTCGTTTGAAGCAATTTCCGTGTGATTAACGTTTTTGGAGAATTTTGAAATACTTTTTTTTATTCCAAATAAATCAGGTAAGTATTAAGCGTCAAGATAAAATTACAAAAATACACAATTGATAAAATTAATTATTTAAATCAGTTTGCAAAAAACCGTCTTTACGAGCAAATTTTTAATCTTTGTTTTAATATTTATTTTACAATAATAAAGGGATATTGAAAAAAAATATTATGAAGGTGTGGTTGTACACAATGAAGTGTGTATTGTAATGGTATAACGCAAAAAATGTTTTATTCTCTAGGTTATATATTTATTTCTAATAATGTTTTATTATTAGTATTTGAATTGTGCTTTTGAATCGATATTTAAATTTACCGTCTTAATAGTTTAGAACAACCGCCTGCAGTCCTCTCTTACCTCAATATAATCGTACGGTACAGTACACTACTAAAAAATAAATAATGTCTTTGAAATGATTCTGCTTGGTTATTCAGAAAGATCGGGTAACCAAACTCAACTAAATCCATTTCAAGCAACGCATGTTTCAATTCTCAATATTGGTTTTTCACCAGGGGGATACTGAGAGTATCTACTTCTCTGGAAAATATTGTTGAATTGAATTAGATGAAAAATTAATAGTCAAATTGTGTTTCCCAAGATTATTTTATGCTTTCTTTAAACCTACAACTTTTACAAGCGAAAATCGTAAAAAAATTGTAATTGACCGCTAAAAATGAATGTCATATTAACGGAGAGGGTAAGCCTTTCAAGTAATTTTCTATAATGAAAGAGATATTTTTTTCAAGGGAACGTTAGACCTTATTCAACCTAATCACTTTTTCAAGAGTTTCTGTAGTGAGTTTTTTAAGTTATAGCAGCTAACGATAAGTATGCAATTAATTTTTCGATGATTGAGAATTATATAATTTTGTACGTGTAAAAATACTCCAGTTTTTAAACTTCTTAAGTCAAATATTTTATTATTTAGCAAATCAAAACCAAAATATCTTCTGAATTCATTAGTACAAATATCTACAAACTTAATTTTAAACCATAAAAGCGTAACTTCGCTTTTCTCAGTCATTTATATCAAAGTGAGATAATCATGAAGTTTGAATATTGGACTTTTTTACTTGCTGGACACACTTTCTTACATTATTTATAATTTTTTATTGTTTCAATTTGTTAATTTCAAACAAAATTAAATCACGTGTAGAGAAGCAAGTGCACATATTAATAAAAAAACGTTATTTACTAGATGACCTCTGTATTAGTAAACCAAAACGAAACATGAAACAAAAAAATCCCAGAAAGTTAAAAAAAATAACAGCCGCAACTGTTTTATTTTTATTTTCTGTGACTTGATCTGATTGACGTTTCAATAAGTATTTTCTTCTTCAATGATTAATTATTACGTTGATGAGTAAGCTTCAAAAGTAATTCCAATAAAATTACAAATGTTTATCCTTAAAGTACAAGGAAATGTTACAAGAAGAGGATATGTTGGAGATGTTGACATGATAATATAACATAATGAGAGTGTGAGGTGAAAAATTTTAAAATAGGAAATTGTAATTTATATACTGACTAGCTTTTCCCCGCGGCTTCGCTCGCATGGTATTACGGTAAATTACTTTAGCGGTTGAATTTATCAATTACCCCCCCTCCTCCCCACCCCCACCTTCTCACGCATTCCATACATTCATTCCCTTACATTCAGTTTTCAAATTGCCTATACGCCTGCCACATAAATTTCATAAAGCTATAGCTCAAAGAAAAAAAGAATTATCCAATTTTGTTCATTCGTTCGGAATTTATGCGCTTACATACATTTCGGATGTTTATTTTTAATTAAATATTTGGAATTTTGTTAATATAATAAAAAATTACACTATTTATTATTCAGTCTTTATAATCGTTACAAATTATATATTTAATGTAGAAACTCTTATCTGACATTTATTCCAAAACAGAAGCTTGTACAAAAAAACAAAACATATTCTTATATTTGAATTTTCTGGAGCAGTAGTTGACCAGGGGGCTGAGTACCTACCAACTTAGAGCCCACAAATATATCAACATCGTTTCCATGGAAACGATTTTTTTCTGACGTAAGCAAAAACTCGCTTTTGTTAGTGACAGAAAACGTATAACAAATATAATATATTAATATTTATAATTTCATAACGCCAGAGCTTGCCATCATATACAGACTATAGTCTTCGCATATAATTTAGCTTTCTATTGGTGAATGAATTTTCAAAGTCTTTTTATTGGTTAAAGCGTGAAAGCGTCATAAACGAACTCTAGCAGTTTCGCATTTATAATATTAGTAAGGATACTGGAATTTTATCAAGATAGCGTATTGTTATAATTCTATAGGTTTATTGAAACTTATAATGATGCACGTGTATGTATTGTTTGTTTGTTTTATATTTTGTAATCGTATTTGGAAGTGCTCTTTATTGCATTTGGGATTTATTTAGTATATTTATCTTTCAAATGTCTTCATGCAGTTAATTGAAGAATAAACTTTTCATGAAGAGAATACGAAATTAAAAACGGTGCGTTGTTTTGCTATCTCAATTTTGTTAAACTATTTTTAGAAGTACAAACACTAGATAATATTATTATTCACATGTTCAAAGTTAAATGTTTATGTTGTTTGTAACAAACAAAATAAAATAAAAATATCAATGTACATAGTGAAAAGGAAAGTGTTATAGAACCATATGACAATTAATTGAGGTTGAACATTAATACAATTAAGATCATGTGTTAAGACTGAGCCAAACCTTTAATAAAATCCATATATTTAAACAGATCTCCATAATTAAATGCACCCTACTTGTTCCAACACAAGCAACCGAATTTGAGAGAAGGCCGACTGAAGAAAGTGAAGAAGTATGTAAAAAATTACACTTGTTTAAATATTTGACGATTGTTGAGCTAGTTTCCGCAGCAAAAAGAAATGTTACCAAAGCTTCTAGGTCTATTTTTTAAAATATTTTATTCTGGTGTTTTTTTTTAACAATTGCATTTAATGTATGTCCACAAACTCAGTAGATCGTACATGCTGTTAAGTTTGATTGTACGAAATGTCATTTTTTAAATATTTGTTTGTTTAAAATAAAAGTATTCTCAGTAAGCTTTATTTCTAATACTTGATATACAAATTATTTTATTTGTTACCTATTGTATGTACTAGGTACGACATTAACATTAAGTTATATTTTTTAACAATTATTTGCCACGTATGCCTTTGGTGGTGCATGTGGGTATGCCTTTGGTGGAGTATGGGGTATGTCTTTCGTGGTGTATGTTGGTAATCCTTTGGTAGTGTGTGTGGGTATGCTTTTGGTGGTGTACGTGGGTAGGTCTTTTGCGGTTTGGATAGGCCTTTCGGACAAAGGCGAAATTGAACGACAAGGGAGAAGCATCATTGTAGATACTGCTTAATATGATTGCCCGAAGATTCTCCCAATGCGGCAATAGAGTAATTAAAGCACCCTACAATGCATTTTGTACTACCATATATAAGTGTGAAGCGTCGCTACCGAATCAGCTCTATGGAACGACTCCGGATGCAATTATATAATAAATTTGTGGATACAGAAGGTACAACAGCTCATCGACAATGTTTATAGAACTAGGGGTGAATGGTTACCGGGTCACGGGAGTCAGGATGAGGCTAATGGCAATCGACAACAAGGTGGTGACAGCAGCCTTCCAGCACCAAACGCCCCTCCTGAGTGGGCGCTGGGCCCGAGCTCACACAAACCATGCCCTTCATAATTGATGAACGTTTTACTTTTACAATTATTTTTTTTCTCTTCTACTTGTTTCTTTACTTAACATTTACTGTATACATATTTATAAATACATTGGTCGTGTGAGATTGCACTATCCTCCCCACATCCTGGAATAAAATATTATTATTAATACTGTATTGCATTGTACAAAGGTATTTATTTTCATGTTCCCAGGATGCAGAACAACATGGGTTTTGTTTTTATTTTCAAAATAGATATCTCATTTTCATGACTTCAGGTAATGCATTATAAATTTCACGACTTGTGTACCTCTTTGTTCTTTCTCCGTAGACATACATACGTGATTTAGTAATGTTTGTGCTTCTCTATGTGTAGTAGAAAGTTGTGGAAGGTGTGTTCCAGAAATATACAATGTTATTTGGTAATCTAAGGATAGCACAATTGAAAGCCCAATGCATTTTTTTTAATCTCCTTTTTAATGTTTTTTTTAAATATAATCGCCTTTTTATATTTTATTTGTTGTTTAAACCTATTTCTACAATAAATACCACTTAAATTTGAAAAAATTAGGTACCCAAGATATTACCTTTTAAAATTTGTTATTCATTGTACATTTGCAACGTTATTTATTTAACAAAAAAGTGGACTTTAAATTAAGTTTTCATTAACCTAATTACTAATTTTTCTTTAATTTTGCAATCAGGTTTTTTTGTGCGCACTGTATACTGCACGAAATTATATCGTGTATATTACATACAGGTTATACAAACTAACATGGTCTAAACATACTATATTAGCATGGATAGTGAATAGAATGTGTAATTTGTTATTTCAAAAGCAATGAATTTGAACACATAGTGTAAGTCAGGTATGTTTTTAGGTTTTCACGGCCAAAAAGTATTTTTGTTATTGTTTTTGGGGTGTTATGCCGTGTTTCGCTACCTCCTTCTTTAGCCAACGTTTCGGTTTTAGACGGTCTTTGGAACCACGACAAAAATCCAAGACCTACTGAGGTCGGCAAAGACTAAGTTTCCTCTGGAAACAGATGGAGTATATAAACTCAGCTGTTCCGGATGTGACAAGGTCTATGTAGGCCAGACAGAGCGGACGATCTCCAAAAGGATTTCGGAACACTTTCGTGCTTGTAAACTTGGCCACCCTGACAAATCGGCAATCGCCGAGCACTTAATCGAAACCGGCCATTACTTTGGATTTGTTCCTGAAGTCCTGGGAAGACCCAAAACTTACAGAGCACGCCTGATTACGGAGGCAATTGAAATCCATAAAAACCCCATCAATATTAACAGAGACGACGGAGCTAAGCTCAATAGTTCTTGGTATCCAGTAATTGACGGCTACACCAAAGCTAAACGCAAAAAACCATGCTGAATTTTTTCTAACACCAGCTCGTAGAGAAATGGAGCTGGCAGCACGGTATCGCTTCGACACACATAAGTAAACACTCTCACCAATATCATTTACTCATCTGCCCTGATGATGGACACTGTAACGCTGTCCGAAACGTTGGCTAAAGAAGGAGGTAGCGAAACACGGCATAACACCCCAAAAACAATAACAAAAAAAAAAAAAACATAGTGTAAGTATATGGACAGTGAATAAAATGTATTTTATGTTTTAACATCGTCATTATGTGTTAGTACAGGAGAGGAATAGGAATAGGATATTTTGTGCGTATGTTGTAACAAAATCAAAGGATTTGAAAACCATGTAAGTATACGGATAGTGTACAAAATGTTTATTATTTTATTAGAATGTCAACGGATTTGAAAACTCTATGTTAGTATATGGATAGTGAATAAAGTGTATATTATGTTATAACTAAGGGGCGGAATGCGGAGGCAAAAACGTTGGGAATGTATGGCGAGCGACATGCTGAAATAGGCCAAAACCAAATTATCTTTTGCCTTTTATAGCTAAGTTTGTTGGCCCCATAAAACAAGTTAGACCGGTCAAATAACGATATTTTAATTGTTTAGCCTTTAATAATTAGCGGCTCTGGAAGTTTCGTTTTGCCTCCACATTCCGCCTCCTAGTTTTAACAATGTCAACGGATTTGAACACACTTCGTACATGGATAGTGAATTAAATAAATTTTAGTATATATGACAATGTCAACGGATTTAACCAGCCAAACAAATCATTTGGTCTTGAAATTTGCAGCTAGATGTTTTAATTTGATAAAAAGTTGTTGACAGATCGAACTTATTTGTTGTGCTTAAAAATTTTGTTACAATATCTAAAATTAATTTTCTATCCAAATTTATATTGAGGTCACTCTATTGTATTAAATATTGCGTAGGTTATTTATAATTATAGCACCTGAGAACTCTTTAATAGTTTGAGGTAATCAATCGTTACACTAAATCAGGGTAGGGTAAACGATGGTCTGCGGAATGACATAAAAAAATTGTATAAAACCTTCAATAAATTAAAACATTAGGAACATCAAATGAAAAATTTGTGTGATTTAGTATATAAATTTCTTGAAAGAAGACCAATTTTCATTAGAAAAAAATGTAGTGAAGCATCTGATACATACAGACTAATTTTGTCAGTTTGTTTTGAAGTGTATTGCATCTGTAATGTTTGAATTGCTCCCAACCCAACTTTGGCATAAATTCCAAACTACCAAAATTCACTAAAAAGACCGAAACAATTAACATCAACATCTTTTTTGCATATAACTCAAGAAAGTACTTAATTTTATTTATTTTTTATTTTTACTTAATGGTAAAACTTCAAATTGTTGTAATATTTAATAAATAAAGACAATATTAACGATTTTTGATCGAAAATTTGAAACAAAAAATCAGAAAATGGTTTGGTCGCGTGTAGGAATTAAGGGTCTACTATATGCATTTCGACCGATTTCTTACATATCTCCCTTAAACATTTGAAGTTTTTAAGCTCTTAAAAAATATATGTTATTTTTGAAGATAATATCTAGATACGTTCCACGTTGAAAAGCAAATTATATGAAATTCCCTCGATAGAAAAAAATCGCAGAGTATGCTCCGAAAATTATTTTAAACAAGTCTATTTCTTTTATTTTATAAGTTATATTTGTGGAAAAAATCACAATGTTTCTGTAAATGATACTTAAGATACGTTCCACGAGGTTTTTGCTCTATTTTAAACGAGTCATGTTTTATTAAGCTTTTTCGCAATTTTCGCTGCTATTCTACGACTTAACATATTAGCGCGCTCTGTCCAACATTCGTAATTACACATCTCTCCATCTTCTTCTTTTTCAGCGCCGTGCGTTTCAAGAGTGCGGCCTTAAACTCAGATCTTTTCCTTGCTGAATCTCTGCTCTCTTCAAGTTAGTACCTTCATTGTTTGTTTTGGAATTCAGACATTAGCCGATGAAAGACATTTCTTTGAGAGAACTAATCACAAACCGTTAATTTTTTTAAATATTGGTATTGTATCTTTTCTCTGTTTGCATTCTCGAAAGATTTAAAAGTCTTCTATTTCATTGTACGTTTTCAAATAAAATTCTAATGGATCTCTAGATAAAAGATTTCTAAACCCTGTACTTAATCGCCGGATTTGTGACAAATGAACTTGACTTAAGTACTGTTAAGTGATACTATAATACACGAGGAGGTCCTTCATTTGGTGAAGGACAATTGTGAAGATAAGAACACTCGTATGTGAAGTACAAGCGCAGGTACCAGATTACAACACGAGATACAACAATTGTATGTAGGTAAATGGACGGTGCGACTGAGTTGATGTAAAGCAAATATTTTACAAATGACATCAATGACTTATAATTTGAATTCACGATTTTTAAAAAAGCATACTGGGCTTTGTCATTCGAAATTGTCGTTCATTCCAAAACCTTAGAAACTCACTGGTGCTTAGTGTATTGGAGTCGAAACGTTTAATTTGGACACAATATGTAGCAATTTAGAACACTGAAGAAATGCACAAAAAAAATCTTTAATTTTATTTATTTTCGCGCGTCCATGAAGGTACCCTTATTTACAAACGTACATAAAATTGTATTAATATGACAAGCTATCACTCACTAGAAACTTATTAGAATAGAAAATAGAGCTACAAATTTTTCTCATGTGTACGATTTATAATGTAGCTAATTATTTTAGCTATGTTCCGCAAAACACCCACGAAATAGGCCGTAAAAAGGGTTGTTCATAAAAAAATAAGTACTTATTTTTTGTGTTTATTTTTATAATAATAATAACAAACTTACTTTAACGACTATTTTTCCCACTTATTTTTGGTACTCTTATTATTATAATACACTAGATAGTACCCGGCATGCGTTGCAATGAAGAAATACATTGTTTATCCATGCATTTCCTTTCCCATGCATCCCCATTCCCCTCCTGCCTCCAATTCCCCTTGCATTCCCCTTCTACGCATTCCTCCTCCCTCGTCAACCTTTCCGCTAACCCCAACTCCTTAATTAACCTTCCCCTTCTGCCTTCCCTCCTTTCCGCTAAAATATATTAAATGTACTCATTTTCATTTATACAAATTTCATAAGCTTACCATTATATTTAGCCTATAAAATTCGCGGGCGTGCGCAAAACAAATCACCAAAGTTTAATCGCAATCGGATGACCGATGTAGCAGCGCATAACATACGAACAAACAAACGAACAAACACATATTGATTTTTATATATAAGATAATTAATCTGTTTTGTACTTTCCATGGCAGTATAACTAACTTCTTTAATTTTTATAAATCTGTAATGTTGCATTGTAGCAGTATAAAGCGTATAGTTTTCTGAATTTAAATTCCTTAAGAAGTTCTGACGATTAAACTATTATTATTATCTTTTTTTAAATTACTCTTTATTCATTGTTTGCATTAACATAATTACATAATTCGAGATTTTTTTGACCACCATACTAGGCACACGTACGTATTAAAGTATAATTGTTTTGCGTATTAATTTTAGTGCCATGTAAAGCGGTTATGTACGTTTGTGATTTTAAATTGACGTTGTTAAACATTTTGCACTTGTAAATTATATAATAAGTGCTCACATCATAATAATATTTAACATTATATTTTATGCCATCTGCAGTTCAAAAACTTTTTTTTTCTTTCTCTTTTATACACTTAACCACGTGTTACATCAATTTTCGTTACTCTTTTGTTAATTTACCCTTCAAAACTGCTTTGATACCTAAATGCACTAAGTTATAGGAATTGTAAAAATATGTAAAAGCCCATAAGGGCGTTGATGATTAATAAATTAATCTTCTTTGAAACTATCCAATAAACATTGCATTTCATCAAAAACCAATTGAAAAATATTTTTCCAGAACATCTGAAACTGCTTTTGCCATTATTGTTTATGTCAAGCATTGTAGTACTGGTTCCTTTATGTGCCAACAATCAAGCTCACTTTGCTGTGCTGTCTACACCGGAGCTTCCGAAGAGCGGCTACGCCAATATTGTCACACCGCAATGTAATGCAATTACTACGGAAGCGATCTGACAGTACAGAGGACTATTTATTATTTGTTTACCCGTTCTGTTTTCAACAATTAGCCGTTGCATTTATGTCTGCTCTGGTGTAACTGGGTGTAACTAACAAGATGCAATACAAAGATCTCGTACAATTTTTTTTTTTATTGTATACTTCAAATGTATGAGGTGGTGAGATGGTTGGTGTATTAGTACTGTATTACTACATCTTGCGTACGCAAAGTTTTTGAGTTGAAGCCGAGAGGTGGCAAGATGGCGAGTTGATGAGGTGGTTGGTGCATTGATGTTACATTGCTACATTTCATGAAAGTGACATTTTCGTATTGGAGCTGTGAGGTTTTGAGTAAAAAAAAATAATCACTTTGGTTGGTAATATTTTTTTCAGTATTATTGTATGAATACAGCATAAAGGTCCCAACTGCTCCCAAGGGTGGGGGAGTTGAGAGAGAGGTGGAGTTTTTGTTGTTGTTGTGAATACAGCACAAGAGTCCTAATTGCTCCCAACCATCTGGAGCAAGTTGAGGGACTCAAGGGTCGTGAGATGGTGAGGTTGACAGTTCGGTAGTTTTAACAAAAAAAAATTGAATACGTGAAATTTTTTACTGAATACCTCTCAATCTCATTCTGACATCGTGTCTTACCCAACATTAACTTAGCAATATTTTATTTCAGCAAAGGGAGGCTTAAAGATGGAATATGAGGTATATGATTGAGGTTCCACCGACCGAGGTTGGGGTTAGAGGGACTCGGGGATCTTTCTAATTTAGAATAAAAAAGTTCTGACTAAATCTATCAAATGCTTTTGGAGTGGAGGAGTTTTTAAGTTTGTTTTAAGTACAGTATTTCTGAAGTACCAGAGCTTTTGGAAAATCGTCGGTGCAGTGCATTCTGGAATGATTCTATCCTCTTGTGTTTGATGTAGCCAATATAGGTGATGCGTATGTTAGTTTTGGTAGGATTGTCGGTGTGTAAATGGGAAGTTTATTTTTAAGATTGAGTTTAATGTTGTAGCTGATAAGGGGGTATAATGATATCATTATCTTTTTTGTTTTCATTAGTATTTCGTTAATACATATGTTCCATCCTGTCGAATGTCACTCCAAGAAAATTGGCTCTTTTTGCAATAAACGATTTTGTCGTACATTTCGATGTGGTCCTCAGGGGTGCCACAAGTCCTTTGTCTTGAGAAGGAAACCATTGCACTCTTTTAAAGATATATTACACGCACATCTTTTACGTCTCATAAACATAACAAATTAAAACACAAAAAGAGTGTTGAAATTTCAGGTGAAGCCGGGTAGAAAAACGAGTATTATTTTTAAAAGCTAACGTTTTGCATAACTTATCATCGCACCAGCACACTCAACTTTAAATTCCGATGATGAATGAATAATGTATAAAGCTAATTATGTTTTATTCATCTCAATGTTAATTTAAAAATATCCTGAATAAATATCAGTGTTAAAGGAATCCTTCAGTGTTAAGAATATACTTGATATAAAATCCATTTTTATTGGAGAATATTATAGGAGGTTTGCCAAATGAACACGTGTTGCTTCCACAAATGTTTCTTGTGTTGAACAGTTCGGTTGTGGAATGATTTGCTAGTATATGTAATTTTTCCTTTCAATAACATGTTCTCTTTAAAAACCAGGTTTAATTCTTCGTTCATTTGCGGTAGGAACTGTGCACACTCTCTATCAAAACCAAACAACCTAAACATAAAATGTATGATTTCAGAGAAACATTAAATGTTTCTCTGTTTCTGTATTAAAAAATAGAGTATTAGGAACACAATTTTTTGGACGTGAGGTCTACTGGTCACAAAAGTACTGTAGTATACTAATGGCTTGCTCTCATTTTCTTTCACTATTGTTAAGAACACCAAAGTTTATGAACTCTGACCTTAAAATTCTACATAAAAATATGATAGGTCGTACCCCATCGTAAAAATACCGCAACCCTCTGTGGTGTATGAAACCTTTTCATACAACTCCGCTAAGGGTGTAGTTTTTTATCGACAGTTCAGTCAAAGCACCCTCGATACAGCCTCCAAACATTCTCTTATCTGCGGTGTCCGATCGCCGGAACATCCCGACTCCAAAGTTTTTAACCCTAGAGTTGAGAGTGGTTTTTTTATCCATCAAACCGCCCATTACCAGGAGTGCTCAGAAAAATATAACAGGTTATCATTATCTTGGAAGATTAAAATGATGATTCGAATGATAGTCGAGATAACGAGTCAAATTATTGCTTCGATCGAATGGTATTGTCGAAATTAAAATTTTGATGAATTTTGTGATGCCAAACAAATAAAAGTTGTTCAATGTCGAAGTTTATTTGTTTGGCAACAAAAAAAATTAAAATTTAAACCACAAAGCATGTAAACGTAGAGGTGTGATCTTTATCGAGTTGATAGAAAACTGATCTCGCCAATTTAAATTAGGTCATTCTGATTCCTGAGCACCGAGAAATGTATTATCTTTGGGTTCAAGAAAGAATTCCGATGATGGAAAATCTTTTTTTATTATTTTTATTTACTGAGTAAGTTTATATTACGTTCTTTATACAGGGTGCGGCAGCAAAACTTCCTTTTTAAAAATACGCGCCATTTAGTCGGATGATGTCGTAGCGGAGTGGTGGTGAGCTTGTTCGAGAGGCGTTTATAAAGTTTTGTCCCGACACAGTTTAGTCACAATTTTAGTTCCCAGAGCGCCTCAAATTGGGCGATTTGGAGTGGCCGGTCCGCTTTCCCAATTTGTCCCATTGTGATTTTTTTCTCTGGGGTTTTTTGAAAATCCCGTGTTTATGTGAACCGTTCAAGAACCCTACAAGATTTGAAGACCAACATCGAGGAAGAAATTACCAGGATAACGCCTGATATGCTGGCAAGAGTCATGAAATCGGTTTACTCAGTGAAAGGAGGTTTCTCTGTGCAGAAACGGGCGGTCCGTTTGATAGATGCTCCTAACATAACAAGGGGATTGCAATCTTTAGAGCACAGGCGTCAGATAAGAATGCTGTACTTGTTCTACCGGTATTACAATGGAAGATGCTCCGAGGAACTAGCGTCATTGATCCCCTCGGCACCGGTGCATAGTCGGGAAACACGCCAAACACGGGCTCAACATTTGTACTCGTTTGACATTAGTCACATGAGAACGGGTCGTTTCTAAGACTCATTCTTGAGTTCAACAGCTCGGCTGTGGAACGATTTGCTGGCTTCTGTGTTTCCTCCCTCCTACAACATGGGGCTCTTCAAGACCCATGTTCACTCCTTCCTCTCCTCAAAAACACCCTCCACACAGCATCTTCAAAGATGACATACGCCCTGAGGTAAATTATTTTCCTCAGGGCCTCCTGTGTGGAGTTAATGTAAAAAAAGGAGAATGGAGGACGTCAACTACCTGATTTGATCTTCAAAAACTAAGTAAAACAAAACTTTGGGTATGTGCCTGCACTACAAAAAACAAATAAAGACTTTCTGATTCAAACAATGGGTTTTATTAAGTTTTGAAGAAAAGAAGTTATGCTGCCGCACCCCGAATAATCTAACGCGTAGGTGGTTAAATTTCATTATTGATTATAATATATTTCTACCGTAAGCAGATCATTTTTTTTCATCTTATCATATTTTAGATTTATTATGACTAGCATCATAAGCGGAAAACGTTTAGTGTGCAATGACGGAGTGCTTCTTATAAAATCAAATTCACCATTAAATTTAAAAAACTCACTTTGTGTTTTACCAAGCCTGATGCTTATGTTACTTTTTTGTACAAAAAAGAAAACTAATTTACGAGAGCATAAAATAAATCTGTTAAATAATATATTGCACCTAAAGAGCTGACTTTTTTTCTTAACACTAACTTTCCTAAGCGAGACCAGGGAAAACCAGGCGAGAAATATTAAGACAATGAGTCTGGCTCGCGCGTGACTGGAACAATCGAAGATTGCTCCGTTAACGAGGAACAAAGGGTTGCGACGACGCTCATTAACTTGCGCTCACAAAATGCTGAAAGGGAAAACGAACCGTTGGATATATTTTGTATTCTATTGGATACATTTTACAGCGTACATGAGTTGCAGTAAGAACATTTGAACGTCCTAAGGTTTGTTTTCTTAAGCTGCTATGTTTTGGAACTCTTTACATTAACGATGTTTTTTTGTTGAAATATTTTAATATCTTTTTTTTACATTAATTCCACGCAGGAGGCCTGGAGGAAAAAAATTTTTCCCTTAGATCATTTTTGAGAACGCTGTGTGGAGGGTGTTTTTAAGAAAAGGAGGAGAGGCAATTCTTGGAAGGAAAAAGGTATGAGGGGTTGGTTGGAATCTGGGGGTAAAGGCGATGTTCGGAAAGAGTCCTGCCGGAGTGATTAAATGTACCTCAATCAATCTCTCCCGATACGAGTTGTCGTGTAGTTGGTGAAGACAAATGCCAAGATAACCCTGCTAAGTCACCAAACGTAGCAAACCACTAGGGTTATCCACGATAGAAGTATTGGTTAACTAATAAATGGTTTTCGGGGCGGCGCGGCGGTTCCCATTTCCTAATTGAGCAAATAACAAGTATCGACTCATTTGTTAAATTTTTCTAGAATTGTTTTTTTTACATTAACCCCACAAAAGAGGCCCTGCAAAAATAACATTTCCCTTAGATCATCTTTGAGAACGCTGTGTGGAGGGTATTTTTAAGAAAAGTAAGGGCGATAGTTCTGGGAAGGAAAAAGTTGTGAGCGTTGGGTAGAAATTTAGGGGTCAGTGTGTCTAAGAGTGACAGACGCATGATCCATACCTCCTGCCGCGGTAAAAGACGACAGATCTCTCTCTGCCAGCTGGAGAGGTCAAAGGGCTTCGCCAAACCGGCCTCTTCCAATCCGGCCCGTCCTCTAAACTGACTCTAATTGCGATGAAACTTTGGTGATTTGTAGTACGAAAACAAAAAATAGTTTTTATGCAAAAAAATTTCTATAAACAGAATCAAAAAACAAACACATTCTTTGAGTAACGTCGCGTCGCATGCCGGGTATTTAAAAAGATAAAAATCTGAGCTATTCCGCTATTCAGCCATTCGGGGAAATTACTAACGGTAAATTGCATACTTTTTATTAACAAACGCATCATCTGGTAAGACAGCAGAATTAATAAAAACATAATTTTGCAAAAAATAAATAAATTTTAACGAAAATATAATCTTTAATTAAATGAAGACAATGTAAGCGAAACTCAATAATCGAAAATCGGAAAAGATATTGGCAACTCTGGGACTCAAACTCAGGACCTAGGTCCGAGTCCTGGGTTCTTATAATATTTAATATTGGTTCTTACAATAATATCTTTTTCTGAATTTTCTGTTTCCAGATTTTCGATTGCGTTTCTCTTGTATTGTTTTCATTTAATTAAATATTAAAATTTGTGGTTTTACTTATAAAGTTAAAATAAAAATAAAAAAGATAATATAATCAGACAAAATCAATCTTGACGAACGGCGAAAATTAAGCTTCAGCACACCAATAATTAAAAAGCAACTGTAATTCAGTGCTTTTACGAAAGCATTTTATTCTTCATCTAAACTTCCCGATCAATTGAAAAAAACTTCCCACTAAGAAAACTGCTTATTTCGCTCAGAAACCGTTTTTTATACATCCTGAATAATGATATGCCCACGATAATAGGCATTTTCCGTCTGCAACTCTGTCTGAGCAGAACGAATGGTATTACAGAACTTATCCGCAGCGGCCGGGGGCGGATATTCCCAAAGTGCAGCCCATAAAACAGCAATCTTCGCCTTTATTGCTCACACAAGATACAAACCCTTATTACCATAAATGTTCCATCAAATTATTTCGAAACCACAAGTTGGCAGGGAGGAGGTGATTGCATGGAACAGAATCATAACCAGGTAACCAACGTGAAATTAAAATTATTATTATTTTTTAATTTATCTCAAAAAAGTGCTTGTTTATTATGTGCAGTGTTAAATATATGTGTGCTAATACAAAAAATACACAATATATACCAATGAACATTGTCAAGGATCTAAAACGAAACGTTCACTCCACACAGAAGGCCCTAAGGAAAATGATTTCCCTCAGGGCCTATGTCATTTTGTGGATGCTGTGTGGAGGGTTTTTTTTTTAAGAAAAGAAGGAGAGGAGAGTTCTGGGAAGAAAAAGGGTTTAAGTGGTGGGTAGGAATCTGGGGTTCAGTTTGTCCTGGTCATCCACCTTCAAGACCTAGACACACCCACCTCATGAACCCGGACACCCCTGCTAAATCACAAAACGTAGCAAACCACTTGGGGTGACCCACGGCAGAGGTGTTGGTTATCCAATAGGTTCCCGGGGCGGCGGTACTCATTCCCGCCTCCCAGTTGATATGCTCAATGGGCGGATTGGTTCGACGCAGAAATACGAGATGATTAATTATGAGTACCAGTTCCAATAAAAAAAAGACACTTCAGTACAAAGCAAACTTGACTTTAATTCAGATTTCACGAAGAAGAAATTCACGCAAGAATTCCGAAAGCACTGTGTTTGGTAGGTAGGTAAGGTAGTTGATCATTCAGACAAGTTACTTAAATAAGTATCTATTTATTATCATTGAAACCCGTGAATAATGAAGACCCGCGAATAATCACGGGATATTATGATTCCAATTTTGAAAAAATAATAAATAACATACTTATAAAATGCATTACAGAGAGTTTAAGTATCTAAATTATCGCTTGTTTGAATCCTTCACACAATCAGTTACAATTTTGTAAATGTCCCTTAAATTCAAAGCAAATTTGAGTTCACTGAATCAGAATTACGCAGGACCGCCATACAACCTAAATAACAAGAAGAAAATAACGTATTACACCAAACAGCAACGTATGTTAAGTACCTAACCATAAAAAAAATACTATGACACATAAGATGACATTAAATGGATGGGAAGGCTCGTAAACAAAGAGATAGATACAATAAAGAAAGAAATGTATATATACAACTGGATGAGTACCATAAAATGTACTCCAATTTTTGTTTTAAATTAAACAAATTATAAATCAATCAAAACAGTTTGACATGAAAAATTAACTACGATTCTTTGTTGTGAATATTACTTTCGTCGGGTCAACTTGGATTCCTAATATATTTATCAAGTAATATAATATTACTAGCTGATGCCCGGATGCACAGACATTCTCTTTACATCTTTTATATTTAAACCAATTTAAACAAAACCTTAACAAATAATAAACTTAAACCTTCCTCATGAATCACTCTATCTATTGGTGAAAATTGCACGAAAATCCGTTCAGTAGTTTTTGAGTTTATCCCAATCAGACAGACAGACGGAGGTACAGATATTCTCCTTTATATATTATATATTTCAACCAATTTACATACAACCTTAACAAATTATATACCTTAACCTTCCTTATGAATCACTCTATCTATTGGTGAAAACCGCACAAAAATCCGTTGAGTAGTTTTTGAGTTTATTGCGAACAGACAGACAGACAGACGCGGCGGAGGACTTTGTTTTATAATTCGTAGAGATAATTGTGTGAAGTGCCTTTTAATATGTGGATGCCATCCGCAAGTTTGAAGAGCCATTTTTGAAGGAAGATTCGCTTACAGGTTGGTGCCATTTTTTGTGCACAATGCCAAACAAATTTTGAGGCTATTTATACGCCCCATGCCTCCACAAAACCATTAGTAGAATTTTACAATAATTTAATACTATTTGTGCCAAAACACTACGGAACAATATAAACCAAGAATCAACAAGAATTGAAAACAATCAAGAATTGAAAAGCTTTCCCCTCCTGTATCCGATACCAAAATATTGGATATGATGAATTTTCCCAAAGTAACTTAAAATAAAACCCAAAAACATAGTTAAAAAGTTTGTGAACATGTTTTGGCGCTTCACCGCCGTTGAGTTTATTTCTTGGCACGAGATTCGAGTGTTTGGATTTCCAAAGGCATTAATATTCGGCTGAGATAATATCATATACAGCGAGAGTCAAGTGCCAAATGTTGGAGTTTCGAGTCGAGTTGATATGGTGATTTACCTGACGAGTTGTCTTTAATTGAGGAGTGTATTACAACAGGTAATAATAACGTGATGTTTGCATTATGTAATGACTCTGGGTGTTTAATTTTGTTATCAAGTTGGTAGTCAAACTTGCAGAACGGAGAATAACAAGGTTTGGAGTATCTAACTCAAGTGTATAGGTTAGTAATGTAGTTTTAACATCCTTCAATAGATGTCGTTTGTAGAGTTAGTTGTAAAAGTTTTTTACGACTATCACACGAGATTACCAAATGTCTGGAGCCTGTGGGACTATGGCATCTACGCTAAATGTACTTTGAAATTGAATGGAGTAGAGTAAGAAAGGAGATGGGGGAAGAAGAGGGTTGGGAATTCTGGCCATTCAAATACGTTTTTTTTATTCCAGTAAAAAAGAAAATTACATTTTTACATAATTAACTAGAAATAACTAAACACATTAAACTAAACCAAATATTTCAGTAGAGCGCTCTTTGATTTTTTTGTTTATCAGGAATAAAAATTAATAATTTTTTTATTATTATTATTTTTTGTTTAACTTTTATGAGTAAAACCTCAAATTGTAATATTTAATTAAACGAAGACACTATGAGCGAAACTCGTGTGTAGATGTGGCGAAGGACTTTTGTAATGATTATAATCTAAAATGAAAGATTGTTTGTTTAAAAGATGTCTAAGTTTATTGTACCAATTTTTCACACACGTAGGTCTATGTAAGAAGTTTGAATCACGGAATTAAAATGTAGGAAATATGATGATACGAACTGTTCACAGCTGGTGGCCGTTATGAAATAATCTCACAAATTTACGCTTGGCGGTCGTAAGCGCTTTTTCAATCGCCCAGGTGTTGCCATAGGCTAAAATGCTTACTGCATTGAAAAATCATTGTTTAACTACAGTTCCTAATCGTAGTTCCTAAAAAACAAATATATTACTTACTAGCATCGCATAGTTGCACTCTCCTTTTCAATTGCGCTACCCTTGATAGACAAGAGACCGTATTGGTTTCACCGCATACGTTTTTTTTTAAAACTACATTATTTAATTGTATTATCTGTCCAGTTAACGTGTGACGTGATTATTGACAAACCAAATCTTTTTGAACTTTCAGTTGGCTAATTAAAAAAATGTAAGCTTAAAAACAATGTAAATTTTATCAAATAAGCAGTCAAAATGCTGCGTAAATGACTAACCTAAGAATGTAAAGATGTTTCGAATAAATAAATGTCAGGAATATTATTTAGAAAGTTTATGAAACCCTTTTTCCATGTCAAACATTTTTTGAATTAATTTTATCATTTAAACACGTTTTAGTACAACATTTTACGTTATTAGTTAATATTGTATTAACCGATGTGTTTATCTTTATGAAAATAAACACTGTCAAATTTTATATATTACTGGCGAGTTCCCGGCATCCGTTGCACTGCCACTCATATAAGGAAATTGTTTCTCCCTTCGTGTCCTTTCTCATTCGTCTCCATTCCTCTTCCGCCGCACCTTCCCCTCCCTCACAAAATTCGTAACGCCAGAGCTCACCAACGTACATACAAACCTTTGTGAGAGTGCGCACAAAAACTCACCAATGTTTCATCGTAATCGGATGATTGATTTAGGAACGCATAAGGGACAAACATTCCTTTTTATAATAGACTAGCTGGTACCCGGCATGCATTGCAAAGTCATTCAAAGAAGTAAATTGATTCTCCCTAAATGTTCTTTCCCGTGCGTCCCCCCTTCCACCTTCCCCGCATTCCCCTTCCCTCGTCTCTTCCCTTTCCGCGAACCCCATCTTCCCCCTGCTTTTCCTCTCTGCCGCTAAAATATATGAAATACACACATTTTCATTAATACAAATTTACAAAATTGTTGGCAACCCTGAAAACAAACAAATTTGACAGATGAGAGCTTAGGGTTAGAAAAACTGGAGTGTGACACGATACGTACTGCCTGTGAAAAAATTCAATTACTGCATGAATCATATTCTGTTCGTGTACTCTCTCGTTTCGGTGATCAGAATCGGCCCCCTAGATTGTGTAATTTAACACCATTAGATTTATTTTTTTGGGGTTATTTGATGTCAAAGATCTACGTCATTCAGTCTACAACCACCCGTGCATAACAGGAGGAATTTAAACGCTGCATTAACAAAATTCAAGCACATTTATACAGAATAGTCAAGGAAAATTTTGACAAAAGAATGCGTGTAGGCCATTTGCCCGATGTGTTATTCCATAAATTACCCTAACCTGTGTACTTTATGATTCAATAAAAAAATAACAACCTAAAGATTAAGAACTGTGTTTTCTATTTATTTCATATCTCGTGTTTTGGGACACCTGATTTGAAACTAGAAACAAGAGAGATACGGCACGGAAACGTGAAGACACCTTTTGAAACTAGAAACAAGAGAGATACGGCACGGAAACGTGAAGACACCTTTTGAAACTAGAAACAAGAGAGATACGGCAAGGAAGCGTGAAGACTATCGCCAAGACATGAACAAATAGCATGGACTATCAAACTAACAGAGTAGGTAGAAACATGCAAATAATCGTGCCCACGGTTTCATACTAACGATGGTTCAAGGCTCATCTTTTGTTTTTATCATCTATGGTGGCATCGTTCAAAAATTGACTTTTAAAACCGCGCTACTTTAAATCCTCTCTAAAAATATTACTCAACTTGGTGAATCGCAGCATGAAAAATGCCTCGCCAAATATTTTATGAACACAAAAATATTTTATGAATGCACAATTCGGGTGAAATCATATTTTCATTGGCACTCTTTTTTACCGGAAACTCCTTCATGAGGACTGGTCACAATGTCGTATCGAGAAACGGGCGGCCCCTAAAAATATATATTTTTAAGCCCATTACCCAAACCCATTAGTTGTAACACATTGAGAATTGAGATAATATTATCTCGGTATTTATTTCATTTTTGGGCTGCTGTTTGGGTTTTCTTATGTTTTATTAAATTAAGGAATCAAACAGACATAAGAAAATTACATTTTAAAGTCAATAAATATATGACACAACGATTAAATTATTTATACCCATAAACAATGAATTATGCTTAGATAAGTACTCATAGATATCTGATGTATACTGATTAGAATTAAAATTCCAAGAAATCTGTAACATTTAATCACTGAAGACAATAAAAGCGACTCTCAATCGAAAATTTGAAAACGAAAAATCAGTAAAAGTTACGGCTCCAGATTCTATAACCGAATCTTTTTCTGATTTTTATGTTTAAAATTTTCGGTGGTGAGTCGTTAATATTGTCTTCAGTGATTAAATATTGCATTATGAAATTTTACTTATAAGGTTAAATATATTAAAAAAAAAATTGTTATATTCTTTTTTTATTCCCGAAAATCATTTTTATTCACGAGCTGAAGTCCCCGGCTTTGACCAGGCTTTACGCAGAGTTTTTAGAAAATTCGTGTAGATCTTGTTTTGAAGCTCATAATGATCGAGTTCGATTTTCACAGCGGGTAGCGAATTATATTCAACGATGCTTAGCGAAAGGACCAAATTGCAAATCTTAGGGTTAATAGTTTCCTTCAAAAATACAAAGTATTTTTTTTTCATTTGACCAAAACAACATTTTGTTGATACTCGGAAGAAGCTGAGAAGTAAAAAATATTATTAAACGGGTTGGAATTCCTAAACTTATTCTCTGAAATGAAAAATAATTGATTTTTACTGAAATCCTTTTACTCAATACCTTAAACTTTACTGCCTTAATGAAGAAAAAAAAACTTCACAAGCGTTAAACGGTGTTTTGGCTCTTAATTGAATAAAGACTATGGAAGTTCAAAAAAATGTCTTTAACTTTGCTGCGAAAGTGCTGGCAACATCGCATTTCAGCAGAGTGACACCCAAAATTTCCACCTAGAAAAATTGAGGTTATTTCCGACAATAGTTTCAAATGACTGCCGCGTGAAATTTAATAACAATTCTGTGAAAGTGAAGTTTTCTAATAAAATAAATGTCATGCATTTAAACAGTTATTTTTTTATTTACACAGATCTGGAAAGAGTAAAATGTAAATATTCCGGAATTCGATGAGAAATTTCAAGTTTACACAACAGATACAACCCTCTTTGGCTATATAAACACAATGGTTAAATATTTCCATGAACTGTTTTGTCAATTTCTATTATAAGTTTATATTAGTAAAGTTTTCACGTACACGGTTGTTTATCGATTTTATAAAATTTTAACCATGCTTATTAGTTAAGCTATCATCTTGATAATGGCTTAAACTTACTATATTGGAACGAATAACTTTTCGGTAGGTCCTGCCTACTCCACCCGTATGGTGGCCACGCCCCTGGCTGATGTGTGTTGCAATAACACTCGACCAGTTTTTGGCAGCTGGCTATCTCGGAAAGTCCCGTGTAATGCCGGGAAATATTCCATACATTTTTCCAGTATCAGCTAAACGCCGGGTGACACATTTGGAAGGTTACCAAAAAAATATCAAGGCTCTCGCGCTTCGGGAAACCGGGAGAAGTGGAAGTGGGGAAATTTGGGGAAGAATTAGGGGAAGTTCAAAACAAAATTTGATGCATCCTGAAATCACAATACAAAAACAAATTTCAAACATCAAAGTGAAAATATTTTTAAATGGAATCCTCATTGTCAATTTTAAGACCTCAATTAACAAATTTTTATCAACCTATCAATCACCGTTTTTCTGCTACACGTACACAACCAACTCTCATATACCCTCTCTTACCTGTAGCTGCATGATCCGGGCAACGAGTTTTGGGTAGTTACTCTTGATAAACGTATATACCAGACTTTATAGAATTAAGCCTAATTTATACCACCGCTTCTCTGAATCCCGCACATTATAGTAGCGTAGGTAATGTTCTTGTACCGTATTTTAAAAGATATTGTTAAAGACCATGATTTTTACATTGCTCTGTGCTTTACAAAATTATGCATTTTCAATTTGGGATGCGGGGATAACAAACACTTCTGCCATAAGTCATTCGAAGTGGTTCGCTAAGTTTGGTGACTTAGCAGGAGCGCCCAGGTTTGTGGGTGAGGTCTTGGCGGCGGAGGCGGTCCATTTACTGCATGGCCGGCCGTAACTGGTTTGGGGAGGCGTTTTGATCTCACTAGCCATCGCCTTACACCGCAGTAGAAAGGATAAACTCTTACGTCCGTTACTCCTGTACACACTGATCTCCGGATTCCTACCCACTCTCTTACAATTTTTATAACTTCCTCTCCTTTCCTCCCCTAAAAAGACCCGTCACACAGCATTCCCAAAGAACTCATATAAGAAAATATAATATAATTTTCCTCAGGGCCTCCTGTGTGAAGCTAATTTTAAAAAAAGTATAGTTTTGGTAAGCTGTATGGGCCAATTCTGTATTTATATTATAATCTACGTAAAAGCTATTTTATATAATTATCTATGTAAAAACTATATTTTATTAAAATCTATGTAGAAGCTACATTATTTTATAATCTCTGTAAAGGCTATATTATATTATAATCGGTGTAAAAGCTATATTGTATCAAAATCTACGTAAAAGCTGTACTAAGTTATAATCTACGTAAAATCAGTATTATTTTATAACTAATGTAAAAGCCGAATTATACTATAATCTATATTAAAGCTAAATTATATTATAATCTACGTAAAGACTATATTATTTTATAATCTGTGTAAAAGCTTTATTACGTTGTAATGTATGTAAAAGCCATATCACATTATAATCTGTAAGAAAGCTACATTATATTACAATCTATGTCAAAGCCCATCTGGGCGTAAAATTAAATGAATAAATAAATTGATTTCTTAGAAGAATTATATCTACATGATTATCTTATGTGCTCCGTAACATTTAAATTTAAGGACCAAAATAACAACAATGGATAAATAAGGGCTTCAAATAGATTCTGTTACTTAGCCCACCTCGGCTTGTAATCACTAGCGAATTCACTTACTTAACTGTTTTGTGATCCCACCTAGGCTTGTTCATCCTTTATATTGGAAACAAGTGGGCGGCGAGGAAGGACGGTGAAGGGTGCAGAGGCAGTCTAGTTAGGGTTAGTTGAGCTGTTTGAATCCTGACTTAATCCCTTAATGGAAATGGACCTCGCTTCATAAATATTCATGTCAGCTCCGTGCTATTGGTCAATTTTTATGAGCTCAATTGATGAGCAAGGATTACGACATGGGGTTTTATTGCTTAAAGCGGGGAAACTCAACGCCGCGACCAAAGGTAGAATTTTAAACATTTTTACATTTCTGTTACAATAAAAAAAATGTGTGCAGCTCACCAAAGAAAACAAGAGTGGGGAGGCTACGCAGCACCGCACAAAAATGAGACCGATTATACTACCTTATTCTTGCAGGCTAAATTCTATAGATGTATGTGTTTGTCTCTTTTTAGTGTCGGTTTTTCGTTTCATTGAATTTTAAATCATAACGGTGCTAAAGAAGTATTCACTTAAAAAAAAATTGTGACACCTCAAATTAGCACCCCTGTTGGCACAGTTTAAAAGCAGGGGAACTTTGTCGCCACTTCGTTGGGCAGCATTATCATGCGTTGGGTTATGCGGATTCAAATCCCGGCTTGCGCAAGTAAATTTTTTTGATCAATTTGTGCTCTTTCACAATGTTTTTTATTTTAAAAAATGTATGGCATATTTGCAGCACCTTTTAGACTGGAAGATACTTTCAGTATCGCCCTGGTGTAAGACCGCCATTCAGAATTGAAACCGTGCTTGAAATGGCTTTAGCCGTGCTTGGTGACCAAATCTGAATAGCCAATTAATTCCCCATTTCCCTCTTCCCCATCTCATTCCCCTCTCCACCACCTTCAGCCGCACAATATTCCACAAGTATTCACATAAAAGGAGCCGGAGGAAGTGATGTATTTATGTGGGTCTTGAAAAGGCCCGGATTATATGAATGGGGAAAAACAGATGCCGGTAGCTCATGCGTAGCTGACTAATGTAGAAACAAGTCAAATAAACGACCCATTCTCGTGAACTCTGAACGGGTGTTCCGTTTTTGTCTGTCGTATTCCATGCATGTGTAACGTTGCACTTTCTTACGTCTTCTTACAGCAGATGTGTAGATCTTTCCAATCAAGCAAATGTGATTTTTTCTATCGCAAAAGAATACCAAATAACTAATAAAAGAATATTAGCATACTCATTTGGAAAATGTTGTGAAAACGAAGAAATTGCAAGGCGGAAAAAAATACTATGAAAAAAGTCGATAACTACCAAGTTATTCAGACCTGCTCAGCAAACAGAATACCAATTTTAAGAGGAACAATATTTAAACAAATTGCATGCAAAACTTTGTTGAGGCTGAAACGCAGCTGTTCAGAGAACTTTTTTTAACTACTCGAACGCTTTTTGTCACAATCTGGCACCACTTAAAATACCACGGATTGCTTTGCTGCCAATTTTGGCAAATATTCCTCGATCCTTTAAAAAAAAATTGAAATATTTTTAAATATTCCTGCGGTCTATACTTGACGTTTAAAGAAAGCTTAATAGCTCAATTCTGCTAAAAATCAATAGGTGTCACTATTGTTTATTTTTTAGCAGGAATATTCAGTTTACAAAAACTGAATTAAAACGGGCAATTTTCATTGATAAAATAAAAATTGCATTCTCACCCGACGTCCATATTTGTTTATACATATGCACGTAATGCAATTGCATTACGTGCGTAACATGCTTAGTAGAAGATTTCGGCTCTGCAGTCCAGAGGTGAAAAGGATGCTGTTCTTAGCTTTTTGAACTACTTTGTACACATGCGTCCTCTGGGCCAATTTTAAAAAGGAACCATGGAAAGGCTTCGTGTGCAATACAATAATGAATATCGTATGATGTTCGGACTTCCCAAGCCCTGCAGTGCCTTCTCAATGTTCCCGGATTTGCAGCTCAAATAGAACCAGGATTGTAGGACTAAGAGGAAGGATTAACAACTCCAGAAGTGTTCTGCCTCAGATCAAGCATCGAAGAGCATTGGAGAAAGATAGTGTCTCCCACAATCTTTATCCGATCGACTAATAAGATCAATTAAAAGAAAAATTAATTAGGACCACATAAATGCTTTCTATAAATCAATTGTACAATACGGCATTACAGGATGGGGCGTTACGTATAAAAATCAAACACAAACAATTTGTAATGTCAAAAAGTATTTGCATATTTATTTCATTCAAGACATTTAAGTCTTTGATCATTGTATACACACTTTTCAGAACATTATGTTTTTTTTTATGCATGTAAATACTCCTCCCATAAACACGAGCTCCTAGAGATCAATTTATGGAGTAGTAGAACCATAAAATTAATTCTTATGTAAACCTAAGTAATAATATTATAAATGTAATTATTATTGTAAAAAAAAAAAAAATAAATAAAAAAAAAAAATAAAAAAAAAATTTACACATCACAAAAACTAACAATAAAAACAATGAAAAAAACCCTATTTTCGTCATAACTTTTATTCAAACAATTTAAGGTCAGAAAATAAAATGCATTATACTTCTGCCACTCAACATTACAAATTTATAAAGATAATATTCAAAATAAAGTTGCACCCTTTAAAAATAACATAAATTTTAGGCAAACGTCAATACTTTCTGCTCCAAAATGTAAAAAAAAACAATAGGACAGCTAAATCATAAATATCTCGGGGTTAAATTTTTAATTCATTACCAGAATAAATAAGAAACATGAATACTAATATAAAAGACTGTAAAACTCACCTTAAAAATTATACTGAAAAACTGAATTACGTCAAATAAAACCAATGTCATAACACCTCCCCCATACACACAAGACCTGCTTATTTATGGGGTACATCAAATACATCTATTATGTAATATTATTTCATTTTGTTTATGTCGCTATTATTAATAATATTATTAAAAAGAAACCCCTCGTATCTACTTATGCATTACTCACCTCTCACATTCTGGAATAAAGACCATTATTATTATTAATTATTATTATAATAGATCAGACTTCATGAATCTTCATAGGTAGGTAAGGGTGTTCCTGTTTTTAAAATTGCAAAGTTATATAAAACATAATATCAGTCACCCTGTTTTACAACTGGTAAACTAGGTAATTTCATGAATAGTCTTCAGCGTTGTTTCAGTAGACGATGGCATTAAATGTGATTTTCAAAGTGAAGTAGAGCCTCCCAAGATGGTGGGCGGAAGTGGGGGCCTGAAAAGGAGTGAGGGTGATAAAAGCAATAAAGCGACATCTGTATTCGAAACCGGTATTAAAGTTTACTTTTACTTGAGAGGAAAGTAATGGGAAGAAGATTTTATTACTTGGTCATCGATGATGATATTGTATCGGAATATAATTAAAGATTTGAGGCTTACACTTTCGTTTTGAGATTTTAATAGGCGAGACGTGGTATATTTTGTCAAGAGCTTTTTAATGAAAAAAATATAAGAAAATTCGTTCGCCGCATGTTATCGATTGATTAATCTGCACCATGTTGTCGAATATAATACCAAATTTACATTACCCAACTAGTTGCGCACAAATTGTTTCACGTGAATACTTTCATCGTGCATGCATTAGTTGTACGCGACAAAATAAGAATCGCTCTAGCGCAATATTATGGCTCCACTAGTGGTAGGCAACTAATTTTTTGGGGTAAAAACGTGATGCAACTAATATCGCGAAACCATTTCAGGTGAGCAAACGTGTGTGTTCTTTGTAACTGTGTGAGAGTTGTGTACAACAACGCGTGTCATACCTGGTATTACCGGTATACGATGGACGCTTAAGTCTAAAACGTGTCTACACCATGAAAGATCTTGGAATCACTTCATTGAGAATGCTGGGCTTTGTTCTGCGTACTGCAAGGAATTTTAGAGACACCCGAGTTGCCATAATTTTATTCAATTCTTTAGTAAGAAGTAGACTTGAAAGTGGGTCGGTAATTTGGAGTCCACACCAGGTAAAATATTCCCTCGTGTTGGAGAGAGTTCAGAAGAAATTTCTGAGATTTCTATACTTAAGGGAGTATGGCTATTATCCGTGGCTCTATCTTACCGACTTTTTTTGGGTAAGCTCGGAATGAACCATCTACGGGTCAGAAGGGGTATACACATTGCTACGCATTTCTTCAGATTGATCCGCGGATGGTTTGAAAACTCAGTTATCACGGGGAGCACTCATTTCTATGTTCCCGATGGGTATCTTCGCCTTGGGTGGGTGTCATATGCATTAATGATGTGGAACAAACCAATTCAAAAGAAAATAGGAATGATGATTATTTTTCAAATTAAAAGTATTGTTTTGTAGAACATCCAGATACGGAACAAACCAAATCAATAAAAAAAAATTTGAGAATTTGGAACAAAACAATATCTTGAAACTATTAAAAATCCCAAGTTTTTTTTTTTATTTTTTACTGAAAACATAATAAAGCTATACTAAACATTTGTTTTATGTGAACACATCGATTACGTTAAAAATGGCATATGGAACAAACCAAATTTGGCTTGCGTTTTGTCTTCATTATTCCAGGTCATTGATAGTTCGGAGCGACTCAAATCAATTGATGCGCAAATGAGAACGAAGCTTATCTTCTACGTCGCATCTTCTTGAAATTTTAACATCATACTTCTATTATTAATTCTGGTAAAATGCCTCTGATGGAAAAAAACTTGTCGCCTCTACCCCTAAAGCTAAACAATGCTTCTAAAGTTTTTTCATCTGAACTTCATCAGAATAAGTGCAAATGCAGTATTTTATGAAACTAAACCTGCAAAAGATCAATTCTGTTGAAATATTGAGTATTGAATTTGGTATATTATCGGTTCCTTGTAATTTTTTCAGTATTTTATTTTATGAACCTTGGTATTTCAAAATATTTTTTTGCGCTAAAAGCATTAATCCAACGGAATTAAATTAAGCAGTTTGCATAAGCTTCTATTAAATGAAGTCCAAGCTAATATTTACCGGAGGCTTTCTTAACATCTGAGAAAATTAATTTTAACTCCCCAAAATGGAATTAAGATTTAAAAATGGTTGAATCGCCTCCATCCCTTATATCTAAATACTAATTTTCTGCTAATTTTCTGCTAATTTATTTACTTTATTCGTCAAGAAAAAGAGATAAAATCACAGAGTCAAAAGCAGCGAGGAAACCGCTTTAAAATAAAAAAAAAAATAATAATAATTGCAAAAAAAAAACATGAATTATTTTTTTCATTTTTCTTAAAGGTCGAGAACTACAAAATTGTGTCTATATATTTACAGTATTTTTGGTTGTTCGTACCAACTATGCGTTTTGGAAAAAAATCTTAAACACACTTAGAGATCTGAATGCTCCATTTTCACCCCGTTGGGATCAAAACGTGCAAAAAAAAATCCAGTCAAAAGATAAATTACTTAAAAAATTTGCTCATGATAAAAAAAAGTTTAAAAAAAAAAAACATTTATTTTAAATTTTCCGGCCATCTCTTGTCCCGCATAGCAGCCAATTTCAGAGAAATGCGTGTGTGCGCGTGAGTGCCACCAAAAGTAGATACAAAGCATTTTCATCGACATCAAGCCTATCTACCTGGTTTCAGCTCGATTAAATGTCGAGAAGTGGGTTAATTTCAACTTCTAAGATTTGCATGCATTTATTCATCCAAGAAAAAAAAAACAAAATGTATTTTAAAAATATGTAACTTATTTATTAGGTACAATAATTATGAAAATATCGCCGTTAGCTTATAAGATCTGTTTTGTGAGTTTCACTAAATTTTACAGAGGTAGCAAACATTTTCCAGTGTTGTATTTCAAATATAACAAACTAAAATATATCTTTTAAATTGTATTTTTTCTTATACACATAAGCTTTTATTGTTGTGAAATAGACTGAACACTATTTTTAAGAATACAAGAAAAACCTCCAAAGATGACAAGGGTCTGGAGGGAAATTATTTTCTTCTGGGCCTCCTGTGTGGAGCTATAGTTAAAAATAAAGAAATATTTCGATTAATTTTACCAGAATAAATAAGGGAAAATTTGTTAATTTCTTCAGCTACTGTAGAGTAATAAAGAACAAAATAAATTTAAAAGAGAACCCATTTACTTTGTTAGCATCACTATTTATTATTTTCTTTGATGTACAACGGGTTTTACTTTAACTATACTTTACTATAAATTCATAGGTTTTGATTGAAATTGATAAGTGCAACTTTAAAAGTGAAGCCCGACTTGTACCAAACATTTTAATAAAATGTGCTACAAAAGGGACAACAAAGTCAGAAAGGTTCTTGAAAATCAACGGAAGTATCAAGATAAATATTTTGGTGTTAATTAAAAATGTGTACATTTGTGATTTTTTTTCATTACCTCATGCAAATGAATACGCATTGCACAGGAGGCCCTGAAGAAAATTCCCTCAAGGCCTGGGTCGTCTTTGCGTATGCTCTGTGGATGATCTTTTAGAGGTCTCTCTAAGATCTATGTTGTAGAAGGGAGGAAACACACAGGCCGGAAAATCGTTCCGCAGCCGAGCTGTTGAACTTATGAACGAATCATTGAAATGATTAGTTCTCACGAGACAAATGTCAAGCGCGCACAAATACTGGGAAAGCTCTAGGTCATGGCGGCGAATGCGTTTGCTCACCTACTGCATGGCGGGCCGGATTGAGAGAGACTGATTGAAAGAGACCTAACCTAGATCTCTCCAGGTGTCGCCTTGTACCCATTGGGAGAGATGTATCTTACTAGTGGGCGCATTTATCACCAGAATTCTACACACCCCTCAAATCTTTTTCCTTTTCAAAACTTTCTCTCCTTTCTTTCCATAAAAAGGCCCCCCACACACCGTCCTCAATGAGGACATGAGCCCTGAGGGAATTTTTTTTCATCATATCCTCCTGTGTAGAACTACGTGAAAAAAGTATGATTATGTTGTTGTTATTTTTGTTGTAAACTGCATATGTTATAAACTATGTCTGCTCTCAACACAAAAGTTCATAGTGAGACAGGAACACCACATCATCAGTGAAATGTAATTAATAAAGAATTGAAACATTGCTTGAAATGGCTTTAGCCGTGTTAAGTGACCAGATCTGAATAGCCAGGTACTTCCCCACCTTCCTCTTCCCTAGCTCCTTACCCTCCCCACTACCTTCAGCCTCGCAACATACCCCTATTGGGGATGCCATAGTCTTATTGGCTCCAGACGGGAGCAGTTGGGACTCTTGTGCGGTATTTCATATAAAAAAAATTAAAAAAAGACGAATGAAAAATATAATTCTTTTTTTTTGGTTTCAGAAGTCACTAGTTAAAAGAGTAATGAATCGAAAAGTTGCTTGAGTTGGCCTTAACCCTGTTTGGTGATAAGATCTGAATAGACAGATACTTCCCCACGTTCCACTTCCCCAATTCCTTCCCCTGCCCTCTACCACATGCCATAGTCTTACTGAATCACGATTGGGAGCAGTTTGAATCCATTAATTTGGTGATCCCTTTGAGGCCTCTTTTCAGATTGTTTTTTGATACCAATCTAAAAAATATTCAAATCCTTAATGAGGAGCAAAAGTAATATTATAGAATGTTTAAAGAGTAATTAGTATTATCCTTATTTATTTGAAAAGTTGAGAGCATTTCACGACTCAACGATTTTGTTTTAAGATGTCAAGAAAGTAGATATCTAATTTATGAAATAAAGGGAAAGCTTATTTAACTTTTCGGGGCGTCTTTATTTTACGGGTCAGTCAAAAAGTAATGTATTCTATTTTTTTCTACATAAAGTAATTAGGTGAAAATTTTGAATTTGGTGCTATTCTTCAAACCTTTCCCTACAATCTATTACAATAGTAACTGTTTGCGTCAATAATGCTTGCAAAATGGCGGACGATGTTTGTAATAGACAGCGTTCTGTGATTGATTCTTGGCTGTAGAAGATGAAACGCCCATTCTTATTCACGAAAGACTGAAAAATGTGTACTGTGATGCAACAGTGGATATCAGCATTGCTAGATGATGAGTTCGTTGCTGTAATGAGCTGAAAGGCAAACACAGCTGGCTGGCAAAAAGCGGAATGGCGCAGGCGATTGATTGCAGTGACTGAACTGGAGTTGATGTTATTGGTGGTGACCCTAGATAACTAAAGATGTCGCATTCTCTTCCTCAGTAAAGTCAATGTGATTACGATTATTCAACAAAAGTTTGTGCAAGGTGGGTACCAAGAAAGTTAACCGGCCAGAATAAAGAAACAAGCAAAACAATAGCCTCACAACACTTGCAGCGCTTGAATTCTGGAAAAATTGTGACCGGAGACGAAATACGGGTTCATTTATTAACCCGTCTAATCACAGGAGACCCAAGTTGTCCCAAAACATCATATGCCGTTATAATAACAGGAGACCCAGATTGTCCCAGAGCGACCGTGCATTATTAAAAGTTAGATATCTCTCTTCCTGTCATATAAAAATTTGTGATTTCTTTTATGCCAGAGAGCGAAAAAAATGATGCTTCTTATTGTTTCAGAAATATACAAGCTGTATTGATTAGATATTTTACAAACCCGATCATAAGTGACGATTTTATTTTGCGCCAATTTGTGACGTAACAAACACTAAATTTAAAAATAAAATTGTATGAAAGTTGTAAAAAGTGAGGTGACAGTTTCATTACAAATTTTCCTATAAAAATGAATCTGTATTTAAAATTTTAAGTTTATTTAATTTAACAAATTTTTTTGAGGAATCCCCAGGTACGTATTTTCAAGCCAATTTACATTTTCAATATAAAAATTTTAATGTTTAAAAACAAAAAATTTGATTTCTAATAAACACATCGGAAAGATTATTTTATTTTAATTTTAGAACAATTTTTGTTTTTGCAAAAAAGTTACAAAATAACTAATAAAAAAGAACATTTAAAATGCATGGCAAGAGTCGGAAATTTTGCACGCAAATCTTGACAGGCAAAAGTTCAAAGATATTATTTTCTCATTATAAATAAAATAAATAAATAAAATATATTAAAATATTATTCGAAGGGTTAACCTGAATCAAAGAGACAGTCAATGGAATGACATATCACACAAACTCACCAAAGACAAAAATATTCAAAACCGTGTGATCGGCGGGAAAAGTTATTGCTATGGTGTTCTGGATGTGATCGTGTGTTTTACAACATGCCCTTATTGAAAGATGGACCAAAGCTGTGGAAATGGACGGATATTATATTGAAAAGTATTAAATTAATCGTCAATAGTGTGGTTTTCAATCTAAATGATTGCATTTTTTATTTCTTGACAATCAAAGGAGACATTTATTACTTTTTGACTGACTCTAGTAGATCCACACAGCATCTTCAAAGATGACATAGGCCCCGAGGGAAATTATTTTCCTCAGAGCCTCCTGTGTGGAGTTAATGTAAAAAAAAAAACTCACCCTACGAATTCGGGCACCCTTGGTAAGTCACCAAACGTCGCGAACCACTTGAGGTAACCTATGGCAGAGGTGTTGGTTATCCAATAAATGGTTCCCGGGGCGGCGGTACCCATACCCGCCTCCCAAATTGAACTTTTATGTTATTTGGGAATTTATTGTTTTTGTTTAATTCACTTGTAGGGAATTAAACTATTCCACTCGAAGCCGGGTTCTGAAATTCAACCACGCAGACGCAAGCCCATTAATACTTTTCGATTCGATGTTGATGTTTTCTGTGTCACAATTTCAAAGGATATTTCAAAATGTTATACTTATATACCGGACCGTCATGTTTCCAAGAATTATATTATAGCATATATAACACGTAAAACGCAGACACGTGTAAATAATATTTGATTTATGCGAAGCATTCAAATGATGCTTCCCCATTATATCAAAACTTAAAAGGCCCTATGGCGCCAAACTGACTGAAATTTTGTTACTTGGAGATGTTTGTTTAATCAACTGGACGAGGGACCATATGACCATATTAAAAGATCTGACTCAATCGATCGTTCCATGTCAAGTTTTGGGAATCCCCGACTTCTTCTTCCTTTCGCTTTTTATTCGTCGAGTCGAATTACAGTAGAATCCGTTTATTATGGCTCCGCCTATATTGACCAACCGCTTAATAAGACGTAATTACACAGCGAAGCTTTGTATGACGTCCGTTTAGTATGACGCGTTTGTCATTTCCCTTCGATGTCATTATAAACGGATTCCACTGTATATCCTGACACTCCTCTTACAAACCAACTTATTATCACTTGATAATCTTATTCATAAGGCCAAAGTTGTTCTGATACTTAGGCGCAGCCTGTGCGTAGGTAATAGAGTTAAATATATTTTATTATTGTACCTAGAAAGAACAAAGAGTGAGCACATAATGAAGAAACACGATAAAAATTTGTCTAAAAAGCTTGCACAAAATGTGCGTACAACAGTGCAACAGTAAGTGTATAGTGTAATAATAAGTGTACGGTGTAATAAAACGTGTATAGTGTAATAATAAATGTAAGAGTAAGTACAGGGTGGCGCAAAATTAATCATTCAATTTTGTTTTTGAATAACTTTTTTACTAAATAAAATAAAAAGATTTTGAGTAATGGAAATCTTTAGTTGGACCTTTAAATTTTTTTTGGTAAGTGGAAAAGATGATATCTGTCAAGTGGCTGCCACCAGTGTTGATACACATTTGTGCCCGTTTTATCGCATTTTCCATGACTTTTCGCAAGATTTCCGGTGATAACTGTTCGCATTCCTGTCGAATATTCTCCTTAAGAGCTGGGATTGTCTGAGGCGCGTCGGCATAAACCCGCGACTTCAACTAATCCGAAAAAACAAGTCTGGGATGGTTCAATCGGGCGATCTTCCTGGCCATGCCAAATCGCCAAAACGGGAGATTACGCGATCAGGAAACGCTTCCTTCACAATATCTATTGTGGCTCGTGTTGTGTGTGCGGTTGCACCGTCTTGTTGAAACCACATGTTCACTAAGCCCCGCTCATCCAATTCCGGCAGTTAGAAGTAGTTAATTATGGCCCTGTAGCGTTCGCCAGTAACAGTGACTGTATTGCCAATGGCGTCCTCAAAAAAATACGGCCCAATCACTCCTCCCGCGTGAACACCATACCACACAGTGGCTTTGAGTGGATATAATGGCTCTTCGTGCATCACACGCAGATTTTCAGAGCCCCAGAAACGAAGATTTTGCTTATTGACGTAACCGCTTAAGTGGAAATGCGCCTCGTCGCTCATGATGACTTTCGACACAAAATCGTCCTCTTCGTTGTTGAGATTGAGGATGGCAATTAATCCACAATTATTCCACGCTCTTGCGGAGTATAGCGCTCCATTGCTTGTCTGTTTGTATTCTGCAGCTCTCTAGTTCACAAATGTCAAATTTGATTGACGTTCGACGCCATTTGCTAAAATTGTTATCTTCCGATAGGGTGATTGATTTTGCGCGTAACAGATAATATAGATAATAATTGCTGTACCAAAAATGATGACATAAGTTTTAACCCAGTTTTAACCAAGTTTTAATCAATCCTTAAACAAAATAATCCCCTAGAAGGCCTGTAAAATTTTGAAATTGCGACGCGCCAGTATTCATTTTCTATTTCGTCATCTTTCTTAAAATATTAATTGATTATGTTGGCGAGTTTACACTACTCTTTCGAGACCATAGATTAAAGAATAACACAAGAAGTGACTTGTGGCTTTCGTGACTTGTAGTGTTTCATGGTTTCATTATAGGCCCAATTTCTGCCTATATTTCCATGCAAAACTGTGTTTCATCTTGATCAACGAAATTCGAACGATATTCAATTTCAGGCAAGTGTAAGAGAGATAAACCGCCTGCTTAATGGTCTAGAACCAAAAGATACTGCTAAATCAGTAGCATATTTGTCCCGAAGGAACTTCTAGTGTTGTATTCTTTCTTCTATGTTCGAGGCGTATTTTACCTCAACCACCTTTACGTACACCCTGCCTCCTTTAAGGAAGCTTAAAGCGAAAGCGATATATTGCAGAAACCTCCAAGTTAAAAATATTCAAAGTTTCCCCTCTAAAGGCGCCATTTGCGAAACAAATTTAAAACGGGAAGGCTTCAAGTTCGTATATAGAGCCTTTATTATAACACTTAATAGTTACGCTCCATTGGCAGGGAATACACTGTGTTGAAAATGCGCTACCGAAAACAAAAATATTACAAAAAAAAGATTTTTCATCTTAATTTCACATACATAGACATTATCTAATATCTAAACCATTACCATTTTGTTAATTTTCGTAAACTATGCATATTATTTTTTTTAAATTTTCTTTTTTCGTTATAAACTATGAAAACCGTCATTTTCATTCCCAGTGGCTTTACCTGTACAAAACGAGCAGTTCTTTAGCTCGTCAGCTTGCGTCACCTGTAAGGTCACGTCCGCATAGGCAGGTGGCTTGCTTAGCGCCTAGAGCCTAGCGAGTCGCCTAGCGACGTGCCGAAAAGCAAATGAGCAAGGCACCTAGCGACCTTCCAGGCAAACCACCTACAGTGCGGCCACCGTGTATCCTAGCGAGTAGCCAGTGCCTAGTGCAAGCCACTAGGCACTAGGCGCTAGGCGCTAAGCAAGCCACCTGCCTATGCGGACGTGGCCTTAACAAACTCTTTTTCCCAGCTTTCAATGATATCGGAAGTCCAATGATCACCAGCGCAAATTCTAAAAATAAGTTTGTTGATTCTAACGTTAAAGTCAGAGCTTTAAAACTGATAGTTATTTATTGAAATAGGTAGTTTTTAAATATAGATTACTTTAGAACAAATCTTATATCTAAACTTAATATTATAAATGCGAAACTGCGTGTGTTTGTTTGTTACGCATAAACCACTAAACCGATTTAAAAAAATTATTTCACCACTAATGATTATTTCACCACAATAAATGATGTATAAAATGGTAAGCTCTGGCGTTATGAAATTATATACATTAATATATTATTTTTATTATACGTTTTCTGTCCCTAAAAAAAGCGAGTTATTGCTAACGTGAGAAGAAAAGAAAAACAAATCGTTGCCATGGAAAGATGTTGATTTATTTGCGGGAAGTTTTATTTCAGGCGTCGTAGTTAAAATCGATACCTAAAAATGAATCTCCGAAATGTATGTTCGCGCATAACTTCCGAACGACTGGACCGAATTGGATAATTCTTTTTTTTTTTACTACTGATGAGCTCTGGCATTATGAAATTTGTATTAGAAAATGCAATAGGTGGCATCAGAAAACTGAATGCACCGGATACATTCATTCCCCCCTCCTCCCTTCCGGAATGCGGAAGGGGGGAGGGGGGAGTGGAACTCGGGTAGAGGGCTCGCGGGAGGGGGGGGGAGGGGAACCCGGGAATTGGGTTCGTGGGACGGAGGAAGGGGGGAGTGGAGTAGGGAGAGGGAAGGTCATGGACCTACCTAACATTACTTAATACACTGTCATATTACAAGTAGTTACTAGGTAGGTACCCTGTGAATGACCGCGCCACCGTTGAAGATGCGATACTACGTGCTTCACACAAAGTTTCTAGAGTATGATGTCAACAAACATTTATTTTTTAGCTAACATTTGCGGTAGTAGTTACAAGAGTATTATGTTAAAAGTTTAAAGGTTTATTCTGCGGAGTTTGTTTGCTGTAATAACCTGGAACGCTTTATAGGTCTGAGAGACAAATAATATTTTTTGATACGTCCATGTTTTTTCTCAGTAAAAACCTAAAATTATCTTCAAAGTTAATGAAAGTTTTTTATAGTAAGTAAGCTTAACCATTAGAGCGACAGCGCAATTTATAACTTTTTTCTCCGATTGCTCGAGATTTTTCGATGGTTTTTTTTCCGCCCACATTAAAAAAAATCATTAAAAAAAAAAACTAACTAACCATCACGCCGTTTCCCCGCAGGGGTAGGCAGAGAGGACGGACCGCCAAACAACTCGGTCCTGGCACACACTCTTTGCTTCACTCACATTCATACATCGTCTCATACATACTCTTCTATTATTCTGGCTTTTTCTTCTATTATTCTTCCTCGGGCGTCCCCGACTTCTTCTACCATTCACATTTGCGTCATATATTCTTCTTAGACTACTTTCTTCGTTCATTCGCTCTACATGCCCAAACCTTCTGAGGGTCCCTTTCTTAATCTTACTCATTATGCTTACATCAGCCTTACATTCTTTGCGGATCTCCACATTTCTCCCACTATCATACATGGTTTTACCACACATACGCCTCAGGGATCTCATTTCTACAGCATTCAGTTTACTTTCATCCTTCCTCTGCCAGTTCCATGCCTCACTGCCATACATCAGGGTAGGTACCAGGACTCCATTGTGGACTGCTAGTTTCGCTCCTTTTGACAGTTTGGCAAATTGGCAGCAAAGCAATCCAAGGTTTTTTAAATAGTGCCATATTGTGGCAAAAAGCGCTCCGGTGGTGAACAATTTATTTTAAATGCATTCATTTTTTCTCCGTTCTTCAGTCTTTCAGACATATAATCATATATTCTTAAAAAAATCATAACTCCGAATTTTAATAGGGAAAGATACAAACTGATTATAGTTCTATATAGCCAATGAATCTAACTTACTTTTGTCGATTATCACATATTCGTAGGGTTTGAAAAAATTAAAAAATCGTAAATTTCTACTTAATTACTTACAAATAAATTGCCAAAATTGGCAGCAAGGCAATCCAAGGTTTTTTAAATAGTGCCATATTGTGGCAAAAAGCGCTCCGGTGGTGAACAATTTATTTTAAATACATTCATTTTTTCTCCATTCTTCAGTGTTTCAGGCATATAATCATATATTCTTAATCTTGTATACATTGAGCAATTCTGACACTCCGTTCTTCTTATGTTCGGCAAACATTTTTATTAACATTTCTGGTTTCACAATTATGGTTCCATGACAGTTGATCCACCGACAATTGGCTCCCTTATCTATAAGGTCTACCAATATATTTTTTTGTAAATTCAGAAAATGCAACGTAAATTGCGTTTTATTTACAAAACTCTAACTTAACTTCGTTAGTGAAAAAATAAAAATGAATAAAATTAACTGAATTTAAAAAAATAAAAATCAATTAAATGAAGACACTATGAGCGAAACTCAATCGAAAATCTGGAAACAGAAAAATCAGAAAAAGATATTTACACCTCTGGGACTCGAACCCAGGACCTCCCTACTTTCCGGGTCGGTGCTCTTGTCCACTGAGCTAAGGTGTCGATATCAAATTCGGTCACCTTTAACCGTACCATACTTTGACTAAGAACCACCCATATTATCTTCATTTTTCTTAATTTTTATTAGCTGCCATCTTTATGTATGATTACAAAATTCAACTTGAACTAAATGCAATCTAGATGGTGTCTGGATAATTTTTTATCCATTTTATTTAAAATGCGACATCTATTGACTTTTATGCAAGTCTAGGATGAATATTATTATTTTTTATTTTAACTTTTATGAGTAAAACCTCAAATTGTAATATTCAATTAAATGAAGACACTATGAGCGAAACTCAATCGAAAATCTGGAAACAGAAAAAGATATTTACACCTCTAGGACTCGAACCCAGGACCTCCTTACTTTCCGGGCGGGTGCTCTTGTCCACTGAGCTAAGGTGTCAAATCAAATTCGGTCACCTTTAACTGAACCATACTTCGACTAAGAATCACCCATATTATCTTCATTTTTCTTAACGCATATTTTTATTGGCTGCCATCTTTATGTATGATTACAAGATTCAACTCGAACTAAATGCAATCTAGATGGTGTCTGGTCCTGGGTTCGAGTCCCAGAGGTGTAAATATCTTTTTCTGATTTTTATGTTTCCAGATTTTCGATTGAGTTTCGCTCATAGTGTCTTCATTTAATTAAATGTTACAATTTGAGATTTTACTCATAAAAGTTGAAATAAAAAATAATAAATAAAAATCAATTAAAATTATGTGCCTCCAAAGCATTTGGTTATCTTCAACGTGCCTATCAACATGGTAATCTATGTGGGGTAAATATCATTGTGTTAATTTCCTTCCCATAATAACTTAAATATGTTGATTTGGGATAACAAGTTTGAAACTTTAATTATTAAAGTAACATAATTTTGTACAAAGAAACACGCCAGAAAACATCTTGTTGTAAAGGTAGCGATAAGAACAATTTAACTAACTTAGCTCTATACTAATTAAGAACATTTTCTGCCATTTATTAATGGGAGAACAATGTCAAATCTGTACTAGTTTACTTTTTCCTACATAAACGCCACGTTCCAATGCAATCTCAAATATCAATTAAAACCAGGGCCACTACAAAAAAAAACATTAAATATACCGATAACTCATACCTCACACGGACAAAGAAACTTTAAATACTACGCAACCAAACTATATAACTGCATGCCCACCACACTGAAGCAACTACTAACTACAAATTCATCTACAATTCTTCACAAAAAACACATTAAGGACTGGATCAAACAACAAGGTATTCAATTTACTCAAAAAATTATAACACCTAACCAAACATAACCCATCCCAAACATTAAAAAAAATAATTAAAAAAACTTTGTTTCGAGACAGAAAATATCACCACAATATCATTTATACCATTGGCGTGTGGTCCATAGAAAAATATACCTACCGTTCATCAAGACAATTATTTATCTTACTCATAATCTAGATGCTAAGAACAACTGTATACAGATCCTTACCGCAACTAATCTTTAATGTATGTATATGATACTGCCGCCATGAGTCGACCCACAGTGACCTTCTTGACAATATCAAGAAGGATACGGTGTTTCTACTTATGTCGACAGAATAGCTCTTAATCCCATAAATGGGAACACCTCAGCACAGGTTCGCCTAGTGAGGTGTGTACAAAATACTACGACTAACCTATTTACATACAGTTACGGATCATTAACATCTTTTTTTCTTATCACTTAACATATATTTTTTTTACATGAGCTCCACACAGAAGGCCCTGGGGAAAATAATTCCCTCTATGTGCTTATGTCACTTTTGGGAAAGCTGTGAAGGGTTTTTTAAGAAAAGAAAGGAGAGGAGAGTTCTGGGAAGGAAAAGGGTTTAAGGGTTGGGTAGGAATATGGGGTGCAGTGTGTCCTGGTCATCCGCCTCCAAGACCTAGACAAACCTAACGTCATGAACTAGGGGTGAGGTTTGTTTAGGTAAACCATGTAATAATTTGTAAAGTGTTTGTTCAAAAATAGAAATAAATAAATAAATGTATCAGTGTACCTTTAGAAACGCAGAAGTAAGAAACAAATCTGTGATATTAGGAATATTTGTAAAGCAATATTTGTACAACATTGATAATAATCGCCAACGAGATTATGAATTCACTCAACTTCGAAATTGGCCAAGAACCCGTGTAATATATCCCATATTATATTGAAAACAAGAACATAAACCTTGAAGTGGATAGTAGCTATTTTCAGTGTAAAATACCGTAATCCCGTCGTAATTTTAAAGCAGAACTTTGTAAATTGTGTCCCTTTCAATATGAAAAGCTCGCTTTACCTTCATAATCCGCCCTTAGATACGTGAATATTAAAATACCAAACATAATATAGGCAGGGAGATGGAAATCCATGGAGGGACCTAGATATAAATGCTGCGCATGTCAATAACAGACAGTTATTGAATTTTGTCTGGTTTTAGTACCTACCCATGCTTTACACTTATTATTATAAATCTTCTAATAAGAATTACCAATGGCACGAAGTTTATTGTCATTTAAAAAATAATTTAATATCATATCGTCGCCTTAGTTCGTATTTGTCCAACAGACCATTAAAAAAATTTACAGGAAGAGAAGGTTTTCTTTCATTATTTCAATGAAACATTATGAAAGGTGTTCAAGATAAAGCTTTTTCTGTAAAGGTAAAGGTCTCATTAGTTTAAATAATTCTTAGTCAAGTGATTAACTATTCTTTTTTTTACTCTATTTTTAATTTTAAAATGGAGATTGAACAAAAACTAAAATGGCTGTTGGACAAATAAGAACTAAAGCGACGATATGGTGTTTTGATATTACAAACATATCTTTAAATCAGGAATTTTGTGTTATAAATTGTGCCTGCTCTCAACACAGGGTTTCCCAGCGTGATTTCACTAGTTATAAATATTTCTTATGTGCAACTAGTTATAAACTTTTAAACTATAAATTAGATAAATAAACTAAGTTATACAACGTCCTTGATGTAATTTTCCCACGAAAACGATGCTATATAAATAATTTGATAAAAAATAATTGTTACTATCATTGAATTACGTCCTCACTCCGATGGGTTAAGTTATTAGGTGGGTTAAGGATGATATCAACTATTTCAAAATACATTTTTGTGGAGCCAAAATTATGAATGTTTCCAAGAAATATCTACCCTCTCTATAAGTTTTTTTTTTAAACTCCACCGACGATCGGAAGTTAGCTAGTATCTACATTCTACATTCCTTTTTGCTGTGTTTTTGTTACGATTTTTTCTATTAAGCGTACCTACTAACTTTACTACAGGATTTCGCTTGGGAATCGAATATTTTGAAAGGAAAATAACGAAATGGCGTATCTTACATTTAAAAAATAAAATGATTTCTTCAAAGCTCCATGATGAAAATGACGTGACTATCAGAAAATAGTTGCTTTGCCACTTAAACTCCAGCCAAAAAAAAGTTCCTACATGAATACAGATTTTGACAGCCTCGTTGGACGTTTGGTAAGGTCCTCCCTAAATGTTATTTAATTAAATAAATTTTTTGTTATTTAATACATAATTCAAACAACCCATATTTTTGGCATGTTCCACGGTGGTTAATACTTCCAGTATCGCCCTAGCGAAATATCAACATTCATTATTGAAACGTTGCTTGAAATCGCTTCAGTCGTGTGTGGTGCCCAGATCTGATAAGCCAGGTATTAACACTTACTTTCCTCTTCCTCACCTCCTCCACAATTAAATTAACCTCAAAACTCATCCCTACATTGGGGATGCTTTATTCTCACAGGTTCTATATAGTTAACGGGAAGCAGTTGTGCGGTATTCACATTAAAATGTCACAGTCTTGTGAGGTATTTTGATACCAAAAAAAACTAAAACAATATGCCTTTCATATTATTTGGCCATTTTATTTCCCGATTTGGTTATTTATCGATGTCCTTATTAATAAAGGTCCCTGATAACAAGAATCACTTACTAAGTAATCTGGGATCAAATAAACCCTCCCCATGATATTTGGAATTGATGAATTTGAGGCTTCGGAAGAGGTTAAAACTAACAATAATTTTGAGTGAAATCGTTCAAAGATTGCCCTTTTCAAAAAATTTTTACATTTTAAAGAAAATTTTTGATTTGGGGATAGAAACAGTTTGATTTTGATTGATTTTTGTTTTATTCTTCTATTTCTTCTTTAACCTATTATATTAAGTGGAATACTTTTCCGTGCAATCTTTTGTAATAATTGTTTACGAAAAAAACTTGGGATGGTTTGAGAAAAAATGTTGATTAAAAACTATCAAGCATAACATCACCAATCAAAATGCTGTAACTTTATTTCATGCCATATTATTATTTTTAATTTTACACATCCTTGTACTTAAGATTATATTTATAATACACTCTATTACATTATTTATGAAATAACTCTCTGACAGCCTGACGGAAACTTTCCAAATTATTGCTTCTACACAAATTTACACATGCATCAATTGATACATCAAACATTTTATCCCAAATTAACATCAACACACCATCAAGAAATTCAACAAGAAGGATGCAAGACATTTTCTTTATTAAAACCTACCACACAAATGCAGGTATTTCTCCCTTATACCACGGAGATTGATAATTATAACACTGTCCTTTGCTTTAATAATGAAATAGACATTTTTGATGGCCCATTAAATACTTTTAAAAATATATTTTGCCTCCCAGACGGGAGCAGCTGAGACTCTTGTGAGGTATTCATGTAAAAAAAAAAAATACATACTGAAACCTTTGCGGGCATGCGCACAACAACTCACTAAAGTTTCACCGCAATCGGATGAATGGTATAGGAAATAATAATGAACAAACAAAGTAACATTCAACATGTATGTTTGCCCTGAGGAAGGAACGGTCGTTCCGAAACCGGTCGGCGTAAATAAAATATAAAGTGGTTTTAACAAAGTTATATTGTTTCATTTATAAAGTAAAATCCATTTTTACATATATGACAATAGATAACACAATTTGTGTCGACGTCTAAAAATTTCAATTTCACAAAATGACTAGACGACTCAAACGACTGAATCTGCTTTTATATTGATAACAAGTTGTAACGTTCACCCTTTTCAGTACGTTTTAACCGCCCGAGCCACTTAGTCGACTTTTCCATGTAACTTTAGATAAAAACTACCCCTATTTGCCGAGGGGTGGGCCCGTTACGGCTCGATGGGCTGGCAAACAATGCTAGCAGACTTCCGCCCCGTAAGGGTGTGTGGCATGTAGGATGTAGAGTGGGAAGCTGTAGGACTGTAGGGGTTCACATCACCTCTTTACTCTCCTATCACTGTTACAGGCTTCATACTCCGAGCTGACCCCTTAAGGGATAATAGTTAAATGCTATTAGTGGTTGATTATAAATTACCAAGCAATACAATTGTTTTCTAAACTGGAAGATTTTCAGCCTTTTTGGTTTGCGTCCTTTTCAGCTGAAATACCTGAGACAATAAAATGTCAAAGATGTTGTATTTTATGAAGAAATATTGCGTTGTTTGACCGCTGATCTACATACTTTCTTTGTTTTCTTTCTTTGTCTTTTCTTTCCTTCTTTCTTTTTTTTTCTATTTTTTTCTCTTTTTTTTTCTTTTCTTTTTTTTCTTTCTTTCTTTCTTTCTTTCTTTCTTTCCAATGGGGAAACATCAGAGTAATATTGAATTTCGTCACAAAATGAAAACAATTTATTAAATACGTAAAGAACATCTAAAATAGTATGACAGCAAACTTTGTTAATTTAATTAAAATGACGCCACAATCAATAAAATATTTAAAAACCTTCTTCAACAATAAATGCTTAATTATCTTGAAACATCATTTTAAATTAAAAAACTTTATTAAAACCAATATATTAGCTAAAAAAATATCCAAAAGTTTCAAAAGTAGAACTTTCATTAGCAGAAGACGAAGAACACTTATATAAAATAATATACAAGCTGGTACCTCTTTTTACAAATTTCATATCACCAGAACTTACCATTTTAAATAGAAACACTTTTCTGCTAAAATGCAATGTTCTGTAAAAATTTTAAGTCAACTCATTGATTAATTTCCGAGATTTGTGGACCCAAACATATATATTGTATGTGATAGGTCATAATGTAATTTAAAATAAAAAAATATTAAAAATGGTGGTGTAAACAAAGTTAATTGTTTTATTTTATTTAAATGATGTCTGTTCATGTAAAATTTGTTCGCTCTGTACAGTTTTTTGGGAGGTTTTACATATTATTATAACTCTGCAAATGTATGTACATTTTTCAGAAATTTGCCTCTACGTCATTTCTATTGCGGTAATCACTTAATGATAATTTTTGGTGTACTGTAATGAAGATTTTTTTCACTTGGTTAGTGTACGACAGGCTTTAAGACCTTAAGAATTTAAATACATAATTATTTTGATTGTTTTGGGCATTCTTTCTTCTGAATGGCACTAATATTCATTTAAAATCTATGATTTTTCTTTGATTGATTTGCGTCCTTTGAATGAAAAAAAAACTTACTTGTTCGCTGTGAGTACCTTAGTACTAAGATGATATGCTTTGCAACATTATCAGAATATAAAGTCTAAGTTTATAAAATTTTATTATGAGTTTTTATAATGCGAATCTTAAAAAAGTGAAAGGCACAGAAAGCAACTGCGAGCAAGAAAAGGGTTTAAAAAACATAGAATAATTTCCTGCGCTTTGAGCATCGGATGTCAGAGGGTTGGTCACAAGGGTTAATACATTTCTACAGCCTTAGAGACATCATACCCTCATACTACCGCTACTTGTAGTCTTCAGCATTATCTGCCTAGCATTGTAGAATAGATACTTACTTTACAGTAGGTTCTTTAACACCAGAAAAAAAGCTTCACGGAAATTATTTCACTTTCGTCGAAAAAACGAAATATAAGTTTTTTGTGCTTCATTCAGATTTTTTTTGACTTTTCGTCGCCTTAGTTTTTAATTGTCCAAACGACCATTTTAGTTTTTGTTCAATCTCCACTTTAAAATGAAAATTAAAGTATAAAAGATGATAGTTAATCACTTAACTGTGAATTATTTAAACTAATGAGACCTTCACCTTTACGAAAATATCTTTTTCTTAAACACATATCATAATGTTTCATTGAAATAATAAAAGAAAACCTTCTCCTCCTGTCAAATTTTCTAATGGTCGTTTGGACAATTAAGAACTGAGGCGACGTTTTGTTTTAACAGTTAATAAATGACGATGAAAAAATTAATTGGAGAACTAGCAGTTAAGTACTAATGATAAGTTTTTTTAAGAAGTTCGTAATAATAATATTAAGTTTTCTAAAATTATTCACAACGAATAACAAATAAGCAATGAGCAATAACAATGAGCAATAACAATGAGCAATGAGCAATCAGCAATAACAATGTTATCAACGAATTACAACGAGCATATGATAACATTTTAAAATAATTAAAAATAGTTCTAGTTAAAGATCGGTAATTCAGGTAATCTCGAAAAATCCGTTTTTGTTTTCATCTGAAGTTCTTTTTACAATATTCAATGTAACTACAACAGACAAAATGTATAAAAAGCTATTCGATACTACAAATTTTTAAAGAACTACAATTAAATACCTTACAATTTTTAAATTACAAAATTGGACACCTGTACATAAATAATTTATTGTACATGTATATAAGTGTGCTGTAGTAAGTATATGTTGGTATGATGGAAAATAATAAAGATATACAATAAATCTAACGTAAAACGTAACGTAAACGTAACGTGATATATTGACTATTATTTGGTGTAAGTGTTAAAATAAGAAAATATAATTAAGAACGATTGTATACGTTATAGTTGTATTTAAAAAAAAAAAGAAAGAATATTATGGAAAATAAAGGATATCTGTAAGATTAGATTAATTAAGGTAGCGTTATTTTTTTTCTTAAAAATGTCTTTACAATGTTTCTTGACAGAGAACAATATTTGGGTTTTATCATTTATGCTTCTGATTTCTTCCGGTAGACGATTGAAAAAAGTTCTTCCCTGGTGAGTATAATGGTGTTACGCAAAAATAGTATTTAATAATATTTATCTTTTTCTTTTATTATTTGAATAAATGAATTTTAAATATATAAATCTTTAAACGTAGGAACGTGAAATTCTTCGAACAGGCGTTCAATTTCTATTATGCACCCATTTTATAAATGACTTACTTGTATAGATTATTTACCTAGTTTATGATTGACTTACAAAAAACATTCGTGGGTGAGAATCACTCTTAATTTTTTTTATTGGGAAGCGATTTAAAAATTTATTCAACCCTTCTCTCCGTAAAAATGTACTATTTTTGGTAAAAAAAGACGAAAATTATTTTGTTGTCATAAAAAATGTTTCCGAAACACGTTTTATTAAAATTTATTTTACGAATAAAGGTGTGTCGCTTGGTTAATTTATAAAATTATCAAAAGAATGCATTGAAACGCATTATTAAGGAAAAGTTGTTTTAAATCACTGAATTAAATAGACGCCCAAACCTGTCAAAATAAGGTATCTGTATATAATTCAATATGACATTAGAACAACTTAACATTTTATCCTCATGACACAACCATATAATATTTTTTCTAATCATATCAAAGGAATGTTTGTTTTACCAAGAATTTTTTAACAGCTTTGCAAAGCTTTAGACTGTATTCCATGCTTTCGAAGCAGTAAAAAATATGTCCTTACATAAAACAACAAAAAATTGGTTTTAAAACAAAAAAACATCGGCACACATTTCATATTTTACAGACTCATAAAACAATCTAGTACTTAATAAATTTCCGCCTAATTGCCCTTAAAAACTCAGTAGGTTATTTGCTTTTGCTTAGAGTTTTGCATTTAGACTATTTTTTACACTTTCGAAGCAGTCAAAAATATCTAAGTTTAATCACAAACCATCAGAATACAGGTAAGAACTTATCGTTTTTCCTTTTATAATACAACCTTACACTAAATAAACTCTTCCCTAATTGCGCTAAAAACGAGGATCGATCTACTATTTGCTTTTAGTTACATCTTTGCATAGCTTCCCGTCGTTCGCAGTTAGCGACTCCTGTTAAAAGCTTTGTTCCCTTTAAACGATCGTTTAACGAAAACTTTAAGCTTGGCTTTTCTAGCGAGAGGTGAAACGACGCCAGTTTGTTACGGTTAGAAGCGTAACGTCTTCTTAGACTTGCTGGAAAGTTTTTAAATGGAGATAAGGTTCTATGTCGGTTCTGTGTAGGTTCTACGCCCCCGAAACCTTTCAACTTCCGTTTGACTAAGGTGAATCTCACTGGAGACAGTTTTGAAGCTTTTCGTAAAGATCAGCGTTATAGTTTGTGCTTGAGCTCTGCAGGATAGTTTTCTGTGAGACATGATCATAAATTAAAAAGCTATGTTTTAAAAGGGAAATGAAAGTTGGTCACGCTTTAAACCTCGGAACAGAAGCATTCTAGAACATTCTGGTTTCATACAATATTCCTTGAGCGCTTTGTAATTATTCGGTTAGCTTTCTAATGGATAATTTATAAGCTTGTTTCGTTTTGATTTCCAAAGAAAGAGTGTTTTAGAAAAATATACATTTTATAATAAGTATTATGTTTATTGTAGATGTTATACCATTTACTGACGCAGTAATATTTTGTTGTACACGATCATTTTAATTCGAAACCGAATTGCACTTATTAAGTATATCAAGTCCAAACTCAAATTTTTCGAATTTTCTTTGTCGTTAGACTCACTAAAAATTCTAATTAAGATTTGGGAAGCGGGTATGGGAACCGCCGCCCATTTATTTAAATTTATTGGGTAATCAACACCTCTGCCATAGGCCACTCCAAGTGGTTTGCAACGTTTGGTGACTTTGCAGTGATGCCCGGATAAATGGGGTCCGGGTTTGTCCGGATCTGCCCACTAGCTGCCTGACAGGCCGGATCGAGAGAGAATGGTTGAGGGGTTTTGTCAAACTTTTTCAGTTGTACTCTCACGGAATACCGCCTTGTACCGCAGTGGGAAGAATACATTCATAAGTCCGTCACTCCTGGACACACTGACCCCCCCAGGTTTCTACCCACCCCTCATACTCTTTTCTTTCCCAGAACTTCCTCCCTTTCCTTTCCTAAAAAGACCCTCCACACAACAGCCCCAAGGACGAGATAGGCACTGAAGGGGATTATTATCCTTACGGCCTCCTGTGTAGAGTTAATGTAAAAAAGAGGGAATAGGTACCAACAGTGAACCGCCCCAGATAAAAGAACTCGTGAGGTTGTGAGGGAAGAAGCTGGACCCGCTATAAGCCGTAGAAATAGCGCAGAGAAAAATCTGCAGAGGGCAGCAGCTGCACCAATTTAATTACAATCTGAATTATTTTATTCTAATTATTAAAATATCTTTATGTTTTATTTTACATTGTACATTATATTAATGTTTTTATACACATTACATGAAAAACACATTACGTGAAAAACACATTTTCAAGTGTAAAACTCTGTTGAAATATAAGTTATATTATTTTTAGTTGGTTAATATAAATTGTTTTATTTTTATCTCGCGCACCGATGACATTTCATTACGCACGTAAAATTTGTTCTGAAACATTTTTTTAATAATCATACATATAAATTATGTACACTGATACAATTATGTTTGTATTTTTGTAATTTTATAAATATACTAGCTTTTCCCCGCGGCTTCGCTCGCATGGTATTACGGGAAATTACTGTAGCGCTTGAACTTATCAATTATCCCCCCTTCTCCTCACCCCCCCCCCCCCCTCCCGCATTCCATACATTCATTCCCTTACATTCAGTTTTCAAACATCTCGCCTGCCACCTAAATTTCATAAAGCTATGGCTCAAAGAAAAAAAGAATTATCCAATTTTGTTAATTCGTTCGGAATTTATGCGCTTACAAACATTTCGGATGTTTATTTTTAATTAAATATTTTGAAGTTTGTTAATATAATTAAAAAATTACACTATTTATTATTCAGTCTTTATAATCGTTACAAATTATATTTTTAATGTAGGAACTCTTATCTGACATTTATTGCAAAACAGAAGCTTGTCCAAAAAAAAAAACGAATTCTGATATTTGAATTTTCTGCAGTAGTAGCTGACCAGTAGACTGAGTATCTACCAACATAGAGCCCAAAAATATATCAACATTGTTTCCACAGAAAAGATTTTTTTCTGACGTTAGCAAAAACTCGCTTTTGTTAGCGACAGAAAACGTGTAACAAATATAATATATTAATATTTATAATTTCATAACGCCAGAGCTTACCATCATACACAACCTGTAGTCTGCGCATATAATTTAGCTTTATATTGGTGAAAGAATTATTAAAGTCTTTATATTGTGTTATGCTTGAAAAGGTCATAAATGAACTCGAGCAGTTTCGCATTTATAATATTAGTATGGATATTTATTCTTATCCTTCCTTAGTTTAAACTTTTTTTAAATTTTTGTGTTTATATTTTTTTTTTTTCCTCCGTAGGTTATAGATGCCTACAGTTTTCGTTTTTTTTTTATTTTAACGGGAACACCTTTCCTAATCACAGGCACTAGCTTAGATTAGGAAGACATTTAAAAATGCACAAAATTGTAACCTGCTGATCATGCTAAATTAAATACAAAAAATACTGCCTAAAAAAAAAACAAAGATTACTAAATATCAGCGTTTTTTTTGTTTGGAAGATAATGTTTGAAATTACTGGAATAATCGTCTGACGACTATAGAAAAATGCTTTGAGATAAAGATTGTACATATTTCCTAAAGAAATATCTGAGATCGTTTGAATAATAATAATAATTAACGCAATCGGCGGTGAAAGGGAAAATTAAGCGAAAAATAATTTCCCCGGAAGCTAGATTGGATTTCTCATTTGAAATTTTAATGACGAGAAAGAATTAGCTGATTTTTTTTAGTTGCGCCCCAAGGCGCTTTTTGTAATGAAACAAAATCACCATCCTTTTGAAGACTCGGAGTCGGAATAATAATGATAATAATTGATTTAAACAATTATTAATAAAACAAGTTTAAATACAATCGAGATAAAGACAAAACTATTCGTTTGAGTTTAATTGTTCAGTGAAATATAATTTGTAAACTACTTAAGTAGGCGTCCATTTACAAACTTAAAATGTAATGGCCTTACTTTATAATTAAGGTGAATGACTTTTGTAAGATTTTTTTTTATATAAGTAGGTACCTACCTAAAACGTTCACTATTCGTCACTTCATTTGGATAGGGTTCTAACTTCACTTCATCTTGTTCTGAGATATGAGGTGTAAAAGTTTGCAAAGACGATTTCTCATTATCTATTTACCAATTTCCGATATTGAAGTTGAAAATTGTTTAACGTATTTAAATTGAACATATTTTAAAAGAAAGTATTTGAATAGGACGTATATTTTACGTACCCTTTTAGAACATACCTAAACATGCAAATAGAACCATGTGCAACCAGTTAAGGCATAATAATTCATTGCACAAGGTTCTAATTACGATTCCCTAATGCAATTCCAATCTAAGGCCACGTCCTATTGAAATATTTTCCATTAAAATACGATAAACTAAAATACTTTAACTAAAATTGTTCAATAGATTACGAAAATTCGTCTTTGGAAACTTAGAAACCTTAGAAAATGATAAAGCGTAGTTAGAACCCTATCCAAATGAAGTGACGAACCATAATGCGCCTCTTATTTAAGATCAAATGTCAGATACAAGAAAAATAGAGAATGTAAGTGTAGTTATAATCTTGTCAAATGAATTGTTATTGAGAATGCTTGATGTTAGAACTTTGTCATACATATATCTACGAAAATACAACACGGATGGTTCTGAAAATTATTTTGGGTATAGAAATGAACAAAAGAAATGCTTTGGCATTCAAAGGTCATTTTTGAAAAAAATGTCAGTTAGAACCCTATCTAAATGAGGTAACGTATTGTGCAAAACTTTTGTAGCAAGATGATACGATGTAATAAATATTGTAGTTATTTGTCTATTAGTGACCGGTCAGTGATTGAGTTGGCATCGCGTCACCCACCAATTATTCGGCTTTGGCTGGCTAACTAAAACATTGGATATCTTTAATTACATTTTTTTCCTTCCCCTTGACTCTTCCCTCGTGGGATCTTGGAATAGAAACAAAAACGGAAGTCCTAAGGGAAAATCCTTATCGCTACAGGATTTTCCAGGAAAATGGGGAACCTCACGAGACCTGGAAACAAACTCAAAGGAATGAGGTAAAATGTGAGAAAGCGCAATGAGCCCATGGCCAGAGTGTTCACGGGAACTACGTTTACTGTCTCTGTTGTAATAAAATAAATAAATTACCTTAAAACTTCTTTCAATCACCGTCTTTCCAAATTAATGTTCAGAGAGAATAACCAAACAAAACCGGAAATATGTCATTTTTAAATCAACTTTGAGACGTTTTGACACTTTTCCACAAAAAAATATAAATTTATTTCGAAAGACTGCTTTTCTATCTAGTGAAGCTAATTTTAAAATTTTGAGTAAAAATGTTTATTTTAAGTACAATAAGGTTTTAACGTAGGGCGTTGGTAGATTTGTTAAATTTTCAAACAAAATTTTCCATAGCGTGAATTTTAAATCACACAATCATGCAGTAAAATAAATCAATAAATTATTTGAGAATTCTAATAAAGGTTCAAATAAAATCATAAAAAAAAGAACCGCGCCCCTGTTTTGTTACGAAAATACTTCAGTTTGTCTATTTATTTACTGTCTTACAAACTAATTTATATATTTAAAAAAATGCATTCTTATTTTGCTTAGACATTATTGAAAAATTATAAATACTTATGATTAAACAATAATGACATAAAGTACATAATTTTTTATTGTTATATCATCATGAGTATTAGCATTTTTGAATGTGGGTATTTATCAAAGCAAATTTTGAATAAAATAAAATTGATATTGAGTCATTATGTTAAAATGCTGGTAGGAAAATAATTAATCTTTCTCATCGGAACCGCCCCGCACCGTTGCAAGGGTACAATTGCAAAATCGTCGTTCGACGATATTTAAATTCTCGACCGCTGGTTCATAGCTCTTAATAGTGTCAGAATAAGACATGTTGTACTGTAAATGGATAAGTAATCCATCGTACAATAAATAAATAAAATAAAAAGAAATCCAGACAATCTGTGATTTTCTTTCAATCTTGTTCAGTATACTCATATCGGTTGTGCATTATGTTGACAGCTTCTTTTTTTCTAAAACCCCAAGCAATTTCAATTCTATTACTTTCAGTTTACTTTTCGCATATCTATGTCTTATTTATGCCTTACAATACAAGAGAAAGCAATATTTCATGCTTTTTTTCGTTTTTATTTTCCGATTTTGGGCATAAATAACATTACATGGGTGATGTACATGGTACAGTGCACGTCTCACCAGAAAATCCTGCGTTGAGAGCAGGCACAATTTTTACCATAATCAGTTAACAACAAAAATAATAACGAAATAAATTTAAAAGAATCAAGCTCAAAATACAATGGCAGTCTATATGCAAAATAAAGACAATCGACATCGTGCCGTTTGTAATACAGGTTCCATGACAATTGGTCCGGCGACAATTGATCCTGCGACAGGTGGTTCGCCGACAGTAGATCCTTCTGACAGTTGATCCTTCCGACAGTTGGTCTGGTCGATAGCTGGTCCGGCCGACATATCATATAACTTTTAACAGAAATCATATGATATAACTTTTTTTATCCGACTATAACACAAGAGTCGCAACTGCTCCCAAACATATGATTTTTTAAAATTTTTACGCTGGTATACAATGTATGTAGGTTTAGCCTAATTTTATGCCATGTACATTTTCCACATCTCTTTCCCCTCTCCACTACCTTCAGCATCACACCATACCAAAATTGGAGATGCCATAGTCTCACTGACTCGAAACGGTTGGAACTTTTGTGTTATATTCAGTTAAAAAAGTTTTATTACTACCCAAATAAAATCAACTAATGTTTATAAATTCATTGCAAACATGTGCTTTCAATAGATTTCTCTTAAAAAAATTTACAAGTAGGAAGACTTTAAACTTAGCGTAGATGCCGTAGATTGGTAGATGGAAGCTGTACGTAGCTTGTAGAAAGGTAGGTGCTCCGAGTCAATTCGTAGTAAAACTTTGTTGGGATGCTGAGCGAAGAGGAAAAAACCGTAGAGGATGCATTGTAAATGTAAAAAACAAAGACAAAAAAAAAATAACCTTAAATAACTGCACCTCTCAGTCGCTTTCTATGATCTACTTAGAATCACTGAGAACAGGTTTTCTCTGCAATAGAATCCCTAATTTGAATTGATAAAACTGACTATCGAATAAATAAGGTGGGAACACTGGAAAACAATCGTCAAATTTATGTAATTTTATACAATCGTCCAATTTATGTAATGGTCCAAATATAATGGTCTATCCTTGATAGATCTTCAGTTTGAGGATGCTTGATGATCTGGATGTCCGGTAAGTCCTGGATGTCCGGTCCTGTTTCCTTTGAGGGTGATCTCAGTACTTGAGGTGGTGAGACAGTAATAAGTCGTGGGTAGACTTAGATTCGTTTATTCCGAGATATTTACAAGGTGTGCTTCCAGGAAGCCTATGTGCAAAGAGAGGACGAATGGATAACAATCATACCCTTTTATACCTTACTCATGTTGTCTCCCTCATACACGCATGTCTCTTTCATTCCTTAAGACATACATTCACCACACAAACTTTTCTGTGTTATGGCTGGTATTTTGAACTGTAATGAAGATAAAAAATAAATAAAATTTTGTTCGTTAGATTCCCTTTTGACCGCCTGCAAAGAAAATATTGAAATTTTGTAATTTTTTCTTTGCTTGTGCGAAACACAATGTATTACACGAAGGAGCTTATAAGGAGCTACCGGTTTTTTCATCACGAGAAAATTGTATAAAAAAAATGATTGAAGAGCTTTTTTCCTTCTTTGGTTTTGTAATGTCTCTTATTACTCTCTCCAGAAAATACCTTGATTTGGTACGTCCGGTACCTGTATTCTGCTTATAGAAAGACTAAAGTTATTTTTATCACAGTGACGTTTATTGACGTATTGTTAACATAATAATGCTTTTGAGGACAAATAAAACAAAACTCCCTGGCTGAAGGCAAGTTCTCATCTGGAGTGCTCTTGAAACCCAATATCTTTGATCATCTTCGGCACAACTCGGCTAAGAGAAAATGTTTATTTTTTTTATTAACTTCACGCAGGAGGCACTAAGAACAATAATTTCCCTTAGGGCCTATGTCATCTCAGAAGATACTGTGTGGAGGGTTTTTTTGAGGAGAGAGAAGAGTGAACGTGGGTCGTGAAGAGACGCATGTTGTAGAAAGAAGGAAACACAGAGGCTGGCAAATCGTGCCACAGCCGAGCTATTGAGCTCAAGAATGAATCGTAGAAGCGACCCGTTCTCATGTGACAAATCTCAACCGTGTACCCATGTGTGGCGCGCGTTTGGCGTGTTTCCTGGCTACGCACTGGTGCCGAGAAGATCAATGTCGCTAGTTCCTCGGGTCATCTTTCATTGAAATACTGGAAGAACGAGAATAGCATTCCCACCCGACACACGTGCTCTGAAGATTACAACTGTTCATTAAGGCCGCACTCTTGAAACGCACGGCGCTGAAAAAGAAGAAGATGGAGAGATGTGTAATTACGAATGTTGGACAGAGCGCGCTAATATGTTAAGTCGTAGAATAGCAGCGAAAATTGCGAAAAAGCTTAATAAAACATGACTCGTTTAAAATAGAGCAAAAATCTAGTGGAACGTATCTTAAGTATCATTTAAAGAAACATTGTGAATTTTTTCACAAATATAACTTATAAAATAAAAGAAATAGACTTATTTAAAATAATTTTCGGAGCATACTTTGCAATTTTTTTCTATCGAGGGGATTTCATATAATTTGCGTTTCGGCGTCGAGCGTATCTAGAAATTATCTTCAAAAATAACATATATTTTTTTAAGAGCTTAAAAACTTCAAATGTTTAAGGGAGATATGTAAGAAATCGGTCGAAATACGAATAGTAGACCCTTAAGACGGGAGAATCAATCAAACGGACCGCCCGTCTCTGCACAGAGTCGAGGGTTTTTTTAAGGTATTTTGGGGCTCCAAACCAGAGGTGGCCCACCGCTCTGTTCAACTGAAGTAAACAAAATTTATTACTATTATAAAAAAATATGGAACATGAATATTATTTATTTATTTATTTATAAATAAACGCCCTTTTTCGGGGCTTTTACATATATAGCATAGAAAAAACATTTTATTGTACATAACTGAACTGCCTCAATAACAATATTTTAAATTTATTCAAAGATAAATTGAAGATGTCCACTGATTTGGTATAATTGTTTCCCTCCATTAGTATTCTGGGCAAAGAGGAATACATATGATAGTTAGTCCCAGAATTTCTGCACTGAAATAAATCCTGACTTCTAGTATTACGAAGTGGAATTCGGAAGCTTATCAATTCAAGTAATACCGGACTATCAACTAAATCATTTAGAATTTTATATAAAAATACCAAGTCAGTGAAAATTCTTCTGTCTGACAATTTAAGCATATTCATATCGTTTAAAAGTGTGTTGTAGTTTAACATATTTGCTGAAATACCCATTTTAAAATTTAGAAAACGTAAGAATTTGTTTTGTATTCTTTCAACAGCTTGTACGTGCATATTATAATGAGGATTCCAGACAGGAGAATTGTACTCAAGTTGGCTTCTAACATAAGCAAAATATAACATTTTAATACACTTTATATTGTTAAAGTTTCTAGTTAGCCTAGTTATAAACCCCAACATTTTTAAGCCCTTATTACAGATTTCTGTTATGTGGTTAACAAATGAAAGATTTGATTGAAAAGTAATTATGGGTGAGAATGTATATTATGTTCGGGATAGTTATTTCATCACTAGTTTCAACTAGGTAAGATCTACCTAGTAAACTTTTAAGAGATATACTCCAATTCATTGGACTCTTAAATCCCATCATTACGAGATAAAAACCAAATTACCTGGAAGGAAGAACATCCGAAGTTTATCCAATTTAACGGCGCGTTTGCAGTATTTATATTTTTCAACAATCAAATCTATCAAGAATGTAAGTACCTACCCATGTATTTTATTTGAACCGATTTAATTTATTAATTTTATTTTAGAAAATTAACAGTTTGCAAAGTGGCTATTTATGCGTGCATATATAATTCACCTAACTGAGAAACCCATTTTAGATATCCTCATTATACTAATGTATTATGTATTTTAAAATCAAACAGTATGTACATTTATAACAACTAACTAACAGATATTACAAAAATATATATTATTATAACAGGACACCCTCGATAATATGTGTCCTTACATATAGTAATAATATTATATTTTTTGCAGTTTGGTTCACAATTAGCGCATTTTTAATACATTTTAAGAAATTTTTCAAATTTATTTTTGTTACATTTAAAGACATCCACGTCAGAGAGAAAGTTATTATATTTTGAACACAGTTTTTAAAAGGAAGCATTTTTATTGAATTTCTTTTATAATATTTATCTTTAAAGATAAAACGAACGTATGTGTCATGTAGGTACGTTCAAAACCATTCTATTAATAATTCAGAACAGTCAATAATGTTGTCAACGTTTTTATGGTGACCGGACAACTCAGAACCTCAATGAAAATCATTTAAAGTGCTGAAAAAAAAATCGTTTATTCCAGAAGTTATACTAATTATGAGTATTATATTTGTATCAACACAGTTTTACTGCGATATTATTCTGGAAAAGAATAGAACGGTATTAAAAACAAGTTTTTGTTTTCATAAAAAAGTGCTTGTTTCAACCATCATACTGTTTTAATCACAATGTTTCGATCTCTGATCTGAGAGAAAAATAAAATTAAAAGAAATAAATGTTATGTAATACTAAAAAATGGTTAAATAGGTTACGTACTGCTAGGGTTACGAGCTATTTTAAAATTGTTTTTTTCATAGCATTTAATGACTCTTCAAAGAAGTGTTAAGTTGACTTGATTCTGAGTTGGCATAGAACCGATTTTATATAACAACACAGCGTTTTAAAATTATAAAATTATACGTATACCTACGTAAATTCAACTTAAAAATTAAAAAAAAAAAATCCGAGCAATTATTAAATCGATTGTGAGATTTCAAAGAAATGAATTTTATTATTTTTTCCGAATCGATTCAATTTTGTTTAAGCGTAATAAATAAACCGGAGGCTTCGACCAAGTATATCTAGGTCAATGACTGGAGGCCATAAAATTGACACAAACTGTGGATGGTTTCTGACGTGATGCAAATTATAGTTGTGAAGGAACGGACTCCGCGTGTCGACGAAGACGGAGAGAGAAATGAAAGGCATCCGTGTTGTTTGCGAGTCCAGTCGTTTATTGTATCATGAGCTACTTAGCTGAGGTCGGTCGATGTAACATGAAGATGTCGAAGTGCCGTAGAGTGAGGCGTTGCGGGTGCACGGTCATGATGAGTGATACAGGTCGGTGATGCTATGGTGGAGCAGGCCACGGGCCTGCAGGTCACCAGAGTGTTGCTCGACGCTCGTTGCGGAGAGGACCTGATCATCCAAGCCGTTGCTCGACGCGCGTTGCGGAGATGAACGGCGGTGACTCGGTGAGTGGAGCCACCGGCAGTTAGTCCTGGTGATGTCCACGAAGGAAACTGCCCTGGAGTGATGAACGGCGGTGACTCGGTGAGTGGAGCCACCAGCGTGATGCTCGACACCGTGGCGGTGGAGGATGACCTCGTCTTCCAGGCCGCTGCTCGACGCGCGTTGTAGAGATGAGCGGCGGTGACTCGGTGAGTGGAGCCACCGGCAGATAGTCCTTGTGATGTCCACGAAGGAAGCTGCCCTGGAAGAGAGCTGATGCACCAGGCACTCGGAGTTACACGATGGTTCGCTGCATAGAGGCGAAATGTAAAAGGCGGGCTACAGACTGACTTGAACTGAACTGAACCAGTTTGTTGTTTAGTGCGCCGCTTTATATAAGAGCGAGCGGCCGAGTAACTTTCCACTCGCCGGCAATACGTGCGCTGGAAGGTGCTAAAACTAACTCGTCACTGTAGTCGTGAATGCACGCTTGAGTCTCGACCTTTCGCGAAGGTGGCGAAATTATTATTCACCCGAGAAGGTACCCCGTACTGATAGCAGCATACCGGCGTAGGTAAATAAGTAGGTACTGCGCGCAGTGTGAATTGCAAGTACTTGCGGCTGTAGTTCTTTCTCGCGATTTCTTTGAGTGGCGGAATAATAATGTATGAACGCCACTGATTTTTCTGTAGTTCTTTTCAACTCGACCGTTTGGGATTTCACCTGACTATGTATATGTTTGTAACGTTCCGGTTCCAGTACAAGATGCCAGCCGTGTTGAATACAACATTTTAATACCGTGGTTTGCCTACGAACCGTCAAATCGGAATAATCAATATTGCAGTACCTACCAGCCTGAAAGAAGTTTGAATAAAAGAATTGTCTATGAGGTGGTGACAATTTTTCGGACAGATTGTACAATTCTTATTTCTTTTCTATTTTAGTAAGTTTTTTTAGGAAACATACAGTTGTATATAAAATCACTGTACGAGTATTTCTAACTGCATTGTAAGAATCTTCACGCAATCATAATAGGCAGTGTACTGACTGACACTTCTCCTCTGTCTCAAGATCACCATCATCCAAAGATGTCGAAGATATGTCTTCTGTAATGATTTGCCCCAAGTATTTTATATTCTTGGATGTTTTTAAGTTTTCCTTGTTAAGTTATACGGGGAACATTTTCTCATGATTTTTTCCGTGGCGGAATGCGATTATTTCCGTCTTGGGGTTGTATATCATGTTGTGGTTTTGATTGGTTTGGTTTGGCAAAGATTTTCAATAATTTTCTCCACTCTTTGATCAACGGAGCTAGGAGAATCATGTAGTCCGCATAGCTTATGTGATTTAAGCATACATTATTGATAAAATAGCCCGCTCTGGTGACCTGGCGATTTGATAACTCGTTCGTGTATTCATTGAGCAGAATTGGGGATATACATTCTTCTTGCTTTAGTCCTGATCGCAAGTATATCGGCTGAGAGTACGTACTTGCCCATCATACATGGTATTAATATATATTTATACATGTTTTTTTTTATTTATTTTATAATAGCTCTACAGAGAAGGCCTGTGGAAAATAATTTCCCTCAGGGCCTATGTCGTCTTTGGGGATGCTGTGTGGAGTGTCTTTTAAGAAAAAGCAAGAAGAAGTTTTAGAAAGGAAAAAGGTATACGGGGTGTGGAGGAATCTGGGGGGAAATGTGTATAGGAGTGGGGACGCATGAATCTAACCGCCCAACTGCGGTACAAGGTGATGGGTCGAGAGAGACCGGCTAGATTGGTCTAGGTTAGGTCTCCCTCAACCAGTCACTCCCGATCCGGCCGGCTATGCAGTAGGGGGCAAACGTCACGTCCTATTTGAGCTACATACATTATCGATTTTTACACACGTTATACAGTATGTAATGCATTCAATGAATTTAAATTCAAATAAAATATATAAAAGAAAAAAAAATTATCAGTTTTTGAAATTGCCGGGATATGTGTTGCATTTGTCTTGTATTTGATTATGATACCTACTATTTATACGTAGTTTACATTATTATTGATATAGTATCATTAAATTGTTCAATCCATTAACCAAAGGTATTAATAATGTTTTACTTTAAAACTAAACAAACAGTATGAACGGCAGAAACGTAAATAAAAATGTGTGACCAATCATAAAAAAATATGAATTACGGTACCATAAAAACAGATATAAAAGAAACGTAAAAATATTACTCACTAAAACAACATTCCAAAATACAAGCATAAAAGTAAAATAACAATTAGTCTGAAAAATTGATATTAATTTTTTCATGATATAACAAATTAATATTGTTTTGATATTCTCAAAAAAAAAATCTTTGTTTGTAATCAGAAAAAAAGTGTTTTAAATTAACGAAACACCGAATTTGGTTGCCTCCTATGAGGATTGAACTCACGACCCCTGGTTTACGAGACCAGTGCTCTACCACTGAGCTAAAGAGGCGACTGTGTGACTTGTCAATAAAATAAACCGATCGTTAGTGGTCTACAATACAGCAAATAGAAATAAAATTGAAACAGTTCACACTGTACCTGGATATCATTTAACATACCGAATTTGATTGTCTGTGATGTGCTTTAGTACGGCGAGCAATCTGATTTTGTAATCAAATCTGTTAATAGTGATATTTTCACCAGTGTAATCTTGGCGTAAATGATGATAAACCTGTGATATATTTTACGTTATACTTAGGTACTTCAATTAAGTGATTTTACATAATGTAAATTACAATAAATAATTCATTACTTAAACAAACCTAAATTAAATTACAGACGTGAATTTTACGTTATTATTATAATTCAAAATATATCATAGTTTAACCTCAATTAAATATTCGTTAACTCTTTTTGTTTTGTATATTTACTTGAGATTGTAAATGTATTTTGTCTCCCTCCCACTTATTTATTACTATCAATTGTTGTCTCTTTCAAATATTTTATCTCTTTCTAGTACCTATATGTTCTTCAGTAGTATGTAATATTCTTGTTCCCTCAGAATTTTTGCCTGTAAATACTCAATAATCTTAGAACTTGGTTATTATTACATCCTTAAGAATCTTTAGCGCAACCGGTAAGCAAAACCGGTAGATAAATAAGGAATACATTTTATATTAAATACTAAAAACCTAACTGAACAACCTTGTGAAAATTTTATTCAATTGATAAACGACTGCGGATGTGAAAACATTACTTATTAAGAAATCGTTCATGGAGAGATATATACATTGCTTACACAGCCAGAAAGGGGGTTGTTAACCTATTGTTTAGGCATGCTTTATTATTTTAAATGTCTTGTATATTTCTTATTTTTGAAGATGTCATAAAAAAAATACCTTTATAGAAACTAAATAAAAGTACCTTTAAGGTCTATTTATTTGAAATATACTCTCGTCTTTAAAATTTGCAGTATTTTAACCTTCACTTTTTTGTGACTGCTACTTCACTTTTTTCTTGTTCATATAATTAAAAATTATATCAACTGTTCCAAGAGTAACTGAAAGAGTAACTGAAAAAAATTGACATTTTGAATTCATTTTCGAACAATGTAAACGCTGATAACTCGTATTTGGTATTTATTTACACACGCACAAGCCTTTTATATCATTAAATAATATTACTTCTATGGAAGTTTTATTTCACTTAGCGGATAAAAATTATTTATTTTTATGTCAACAAAATTAAATTAACATCAGACACATTATTGAAGCACTGAAACTAACAAACATGATGGGAATAATATAAATTATGTTCAATTATACTAACATAAAAGTGAATTGATCATGTGAATATATTTAGTTAAATTATTTCAAATCACATTTCAATCTATTCGTATTCACTACGACATAATGTACTAGCTCCTTCAGCTCAATAGGTAACCATTACTTTTATTAGTTTCTTCAGCTCAGTAAGTAACCATTACTGATATTAGCTTCTTCAGCTCAATTTGTAACCATTACTTGTTCAGCTCAATGTGTAACCATTCCTTGTTCAGCTCAGTCGGTAACCATTACTTGTAAGAAACATTAATGTAACGATCTTTCGATATATTAATTGGTGTTATTTTTATTATTTTATAAATTTGTAGTCTCAACACTGTCTCATAGTCTGCATTAGTATCTAATCAAAAATAAGTTATAAGTGAAGTGTTTTGCTAGAAAATTGTTTTAAATACATTTAAATATTGGTTAGAGAGTCAGTTTGGTTAATTTGTCTGTTTATTAGCTGGGTAAAAAGAAAAAATGTTAATTGTCTACTGAAAACAATAATCGAAACGAACTATTTTTATAAACCTAAAATAATGTAATATTTAATTAAAAAAATATATGTTTTGCTGATTTTGTAGGTGGTATGATATTCACATTTTTTAAAATAAAATCTCAGGTATTATAACTTTTTCAGATAGGTATCTCCACAATCTTAAACAATCGTGAATGATAAATCAATATGGAATTAATGACGTCGATATTAGAATTCTTCGCAAATACTTTACTTTTAAATATTTAAAACCAGATTTTAGTACAGAAAGTTATCATTCACAGCCAATATTATTACTGAAGTTACTTATGGGTTAATACATGATTTGTAGTAATTAGTCGAACAGAATTTCGTATCGTACACTTCTAGCAATTTCTCACAAACAAAATTTTTGTTAAAATTTTCAGTTAATGATTTCAGTTGTGACTACTCAATTTTTTTCCTTATGTTATTTGTTTTTATGTAATTAAAATGACGCCATAAATGAATTTGCGATTTTTTAAAAATAAACATATTGTAACTTCAAATTATCCTTTTCTTAATAAAGCGTATTTAATAAGAAAAATCAATGGTACAATAGTCTTTTAATCTCTTGAATTTTTTTACTTTTTATTCCAATTTTACGTCCTGGTTTTATCAATACCTTTCTTCTCCACACACAACATGGTTGGTACGAGCAAAAGCCGAAAATCTCCTTTGTCGAACACAGGTTTTCATTAATTACTTATTCAGCAATAGGTTTGCTTTGGATCCTTTTCCCTTAAAGGAAACAGGCTGTGTTTGTGCTTTTCCGTCCGTTTGAACGACTTGCTTTGGCCTTAAATCTAACAAAATTATGTACTTACATCGATTTTCGAGACTGTGGTTTTACATCTTGGAAACATTTTTAAGGTAAGTAAGCGTTGTTTTGTGAAGAAAATTTTTTTTATTCTTTGATTCAAAGCGATTGATTTTTTTCTTATTTTCCTGGATTTAAATCTACGGGAAAATAGTTTATAATTACACTTACTTGTCTCACCTCCTAAAATGCTGTAGAAGTGGAGGTTGGTCACTAATAGAAATTATGTTATAATTATTGATGTAAAAAAAATTAAGTCAATTTTCAAATTTCTACATTAGTTTTCAAACAAATTAATCAAAGGAGACCAAAAATGCTCATTTGTAAGATATTATTTGAATAATATGAAACGATACGTTTTTATTTTAACACATATATCTAAGAGTTTCTTTCTCAGGACTAGTTGTTATGTAGATTTTGAACAATTCATGAAATTTATAAATTCATTTTCAAGATCTATGAAAGTTTTAATCAAGTTCTGATATTATTTTAGTAACGTTAAACAACAGGTAAAACAACAAAACTTAAATAGAAACTTCACAAGACTAAACAATTAACTTTGAAATTTGATGAATTGTTAAAATTCTGTGAAGCAATCCGTCCTTTCTTTATTTGTCAGGAATTATTTTTAAGCTGATGTTAATGACCCAATGTCGATATTTTAATTTCAAATATTACATTTTTTTAACCGTACTTTTGTGCTAATGATAAAGTGATTGAACATTAACTTCCGATTTGTACCGTCGCTCTGGGAACCATTTAAAACCTTTTTAACCGATAACCAAACCATAGGTCACCCCAAGTGGTTCGCTACGTCTAGTGGCTTAGTAAAGGTGTCCGGTTTCATGGGGCGGGGTTTGTCCGGGTCGGGTAGAAGATGCGTTTGTCCACATACTTCGGGAGGGCCGGATCTGGAGAGACTAGCTGAAGGAGACCTTTTAAAGTCTCCGATCGGACTATGTAAATCGCGGTGGGAGGATGGATTCAAACATCCTTCACTCCTGGACACTTGATGTTAGTAATTGAAGCGTAACTTGAAATAGCTTAAGCCTTGTTTGGTGACCAGATCTGAAGAGTCAAATACTTCCTCACCTTCATCTTCCCATCTCTTTCCTCTCCCCACTATATTCAGCCTCACAACATATCCCAATTAGGGAAGCCATAGTCTCACTGGTTCCAAAACACACGGGAGAAGTTGGAACTCTCGTGGGGCATTAACTTTATCTTTCAATTGCAAAAAATCTATCGTAAGATAAGTTGATAAAACATATTTTGTTACGCATTTTTCATAAGTAATAAAATAGAAATAAAAAAAATGGGACAGGCGCGTGTTTTAAATATGACATTTAACATTCAACATGTCACACATAAAACACTCACGTTCTGTTCACGAAATATTCCCGTATTTCATTCATGTCAATGTTTGGTGAATTTCGTGATAAAAACACCGATAAATTTGTAGTTTTGCGATGAAAAATTTATATGAGACAACCGTGATAAAACGAATTTCAGTCTGTATCTACGACGCCTTATATGCTGAAACCGGTTGTCGTGATGTTGTTCCCACAAGGCTTATGTCATCATTGAAGATGCTGTGTGGAAGGTCTTCAAGGAGAGAAAGAAGTGAACATGGATAGTGAAGATACCCATGTTAGAGGGAAAAACACAGAGGCCCGTACATTGTTCCAAGCAGTTGAATTCAAGAAAAAGTCGTAGAAGCGACCAGTTCTCATTTGACCAATGTGAATTGTGCACACATGTTGGGCACGCGTTTGTCCTCGGTAATGCTAGTTCCTCGGAACATCTTCCATTGAATTACCGGTAGAACTGGAAGATTACAATCCGTTTGTTAAGATATAATATATAATAATAACATATATACAGTATTTATCGTACATAATTGAATAGCCTTAGTAACAATGTTTATTATTTGTTTAAAGATACATTGTAGATGTCCACTGACTTGGTATAGTTATTTCCTTCCATTAGTATTCTGGGCAAAGAGGAAAACATAGTTCCAGAATTTCTGCACTGAAGTAAATCCTGACTTCTGGTATAACGTTGTGGTATCCGAAAGCTTATCAGTTCAAGCAATACCAGACTTTCAATTAAATCGTTTAGAATTTTATATAAAAATACCAAGTCAGTGAAAATTCTTCTGTCTGACAATTTGAGCATATTCATATAATTTAACAAATAATTTAAGTGTTTAGTTCAAAATAATTGCTGGGATACCCATTTTAAAATTTATAAAATGTAAGAATTTGTTCTGTATTCTGTCAACAGCTTCTACATGAGTATTATAATATAGATTCCAGACGAGAGAATTGTACTCCAGCTGACTTCTAACAATTATGCAAGCTCTTCCTAATTAAATTAAAAATACCTATCATGGAGGTAAACAAGTTTCAAAATAGCATCAAAATATTACAAAATAAGTAGGTACACATGAAGGAGAGCAAATCATACATACATATTTTTAAGTAATACTAACACACCTTACAGTTCGCCTTATTATTAGTAATTAATTAATATATTTTTTAAGTTCTGAAGAAAACTATTATTATTAAACAAAACTTTATACATATTAATTAATGATGTAAAAAACAATTTGCAATGCTCTTTAATCTCAGTGTTTAAGATTACTCGAAATGTGTTCGGATACTTCGAGGTACAATGAGATTGCTTTATTTATGTTTATCGTATTGTTTATAATGATTTTTAGCTGGACTAGACGTTAGGGTGTGCCTATTATTTCAAATTTTGAATTCGGAAACGCCTGGGGTCTCAAAAGTTGCGTCTTACAAAGAAAATGATATATAAATTTATTTAAAAAAAAATGGTTATTGGCTCGCTAAAATGCATTGAAAATCAGAAAAAACCTACAACATGTTTTTTTAATTTATGGTAATATTTTTTTTAAATATTTTTTTTAACGTTCGTTTGTTATTAACAACTGCGCACAGGTGACAAAAATATTTAAAAAAATCAAATTTATGAATACTAGTAAGTGTACAAGAAAAGTGATTTTATCCATAAAAAGTGTTATTTCCCCTTTTATATTTTTAACAAACATAATATCACATACGTTTAAAATTATTTTTTTTTGCGTTCTTTGTACTGATATATAAAAAATTGATCCTTTGTTAAATTTTTTTCCCAAATCACGAAATCAATTTTTTTTTTTTCAAAACTTCCGGCCATTTTAGCGAGCCGATAGTGAAAACCAAATTAATTTATTTACGTTTTCAAATAGATACAGATCATACGCAGCTTTTGTTGAAAGTACATGACTTATCCTAAAACACAAATCAAAATGATTTTTATAAATAAATAAAGCAATATTTATTTGTAAGATACACCATACATTTTATTTACGCCGACCGGTTTCGGATCGACCGTTCCTTCCTCAGAGCGAACGTATAAAAATTTGGCGTAACAATTGTGACGAATCAAATTTCGTCACAAATAAATTTGAATTAGTCTCGCTGGCAAAGACAAAGAAAGTGTTGACAGATATGTGGGCCGCAAGGACCAAGACGGAAGAAGTGAGAAGTGCGGGGTAGGGCCACGGTTTCTACGAGTGCATAGGGCACGCCGGGGCAAAGACAGTTAAGATCGAGACGGGGGACGGAGGAGACGAGTGGTGGCGTTACCCGCCTAGCGGCGTAATGCTGGGCGGGGGTTGAAGAAACAAGAGTTAAGCTCGAGACGGGGGACGAGTGGTGGCGCAACGCCAAGTGCAAGTTTCCCGCCCAGCGGCGTGATGCTGGGCGGTGGATGAAGAAAGAAAAAGTTATGCTGAGTTCAAGAAAGTGATTTACGAGATGTGTATTCCCCGCCCGGCGACGTAGAGCGGCGACCAGGCGCGGCCAGTGGCCAACGTAACGTTCGAAGACAATGGCGCAGACTAGAGGAGACTCAACTCGGCTAGGAGGGCCTGAGCTGCTGAACTGCAGGAACTGCCGGCGAAGACCTCGGCCTTACCTAAGGACCCGCAGAAAACAAGAACCCAGTGAGAAGGTAGTTTTAGTGAACAATTAACTTTTACGATGTGAACAATGGAGAAGCGACCCCGAACCATATGACAACTAGTTAAGATTTAGATATAAGTAGATCTAAGTATAGTTAAGATTTTGTTTACGCTTAGCCAACCCTAAATAAATTCCATTCATTTAAAATCTTTATAATTAAATTCACCCCCCTTTGTTCCGACCCAAGCGACCCGAACCGGTGAGAAGGCAGAGTGGAGAAATTACAGTACAGAGGTATGTAATAAAAATGCATTTATTTAAATATTCAATGATTATTTCTGAGCTAGTTACCGGTGCAAACGTGTACGTGGTTGGGACAAGGGGGGGATGAATTTAATTATAAAGATTTTAAATGAATGGAATTTATTTAGTGTTGGCTAAGTGTAAATAAAATCTTAACTTTACTTAGATCTACTTATATCTAAATCTTAACTAGTTGTCATGTGGTTCGGGGTCGCTTCTCCATTGTTCACGCCGTCAAAGTTAATTGTTCACTAAAACTACCTTCATGTCACTGGGTTCTGGTTCTCTGCGGATGCCTTAGTAAGGCCGAGGTTCTCGCAGGCAGCTTCTGCAGTTCAGCAGCTCAGGCCCTCCTAGCCGAGTCGACTCTCCTCCAGTCTGCGCCATTGTCTTCGTGCGTTGGCCACTGGCCGCGCCTGGTCGCCGCTCTACGTCACCGGTCGGGGAATACACATCTCGTAAATCACTTTCTTGAATTTGGATGCCACTTCTTCTTCTTCCACCGCCCAGCATCACGCCGCTGGGCGGGGAACGCGTACTTAATGTTACGCCACCACTCGTCTCCTCTCTCCCCCGTCTCGATCTTAACTCCTGTTTCTTCATCCCCCGCCCAGCATTACGCCGCTGGGCGGGTAACGCCACCACTCGTCTTCTCCGTCCCCCGTCTCGATGTTAACTGTTTTCTACCAGCGTGCCCTATGCTCTCGTAGGAACCATGGCCCTACCCCGCACTTCTCACTTCTTCCGTCTTGGTCCTTGCGGCCCACATATCTGTCAACACTTTCTTTGTCTTTGCCAGCGAGACTAATTCAAATTTATTTGTGACGAAATTTGATTCGTCACACAATACAGTGGGTGAGCACAATATATTATTAAATGTTATGGTGGGGGCGATTATTGAAGAGTGGGGGAGGAGATATATAGGACAGTGAAAGGGAACATGTCTAAGATGGGATCTAAGATAATATTTTTCGTTTATTGATAGTGAACTAATAATATAATTATTAAGAAATTTTTCATTTATAATTTCTAAAGCTTCTAAGTTATCAGAGCGTTATTCTTTATTTTTAACAAGAAGAATATTTATCCCTGTATTTTTTTTCAGAACTATGCAATCAGAACTTATTTGCAATGATATGGTTAGCGAATTCGAAAATTTTTTAGTTATTTAGATACCTTAATTGTTCTTTGAATCTAGTGACGGAATAACGAGTTGTTTTTCGGATATAAAATGAGGAACGGTTGTAAAATTATCATTCAATTATTTATCACTTCTTAATTATAATTGAAAATTAAGATATATTTAAATTTTGCTGAAATTTAATACTTACCCCTTGGTTTGTAAATATTAGTACATCATAATACATGCACGTCAACATAAACAAATTAACTTCAATAACAACGATTAGGATGCAGAGATGATGGGAAAAGTTTTCCTCTGAACTCGTAACACCCCGCTATGTAGATTGCTTACAATTAGGCGTATTTTCCGCTAATTGATGAAATGGCAGTTCCCCTCATAAGAAGTGGCACCCTTGATGTTATTATTACCCAAGTTATAATGAGTTATGACTGTGAATATTTTTGTTTGCTGTATAACTTGAAGGTTTGCTTCATGTAACATGTGTGAGAATGATAATTGTAATTTGTAGGTACTCTGCTTTTGTAATTTGATGCCAGATTAGAGTCCCAATGGATTTAAAAGGTAAAGAATTTTTCAAACTATGTTTTGCAATATTTTTTATTTTTATATTACAAACAATTTGTACTTATTAATCAAATAATGATAAAAAAAAAATAATAATGATGATGATTGGTGTCACGAAACTGGTGTCACGAAACTGCGGCCCACTGTATTGTTTGGTATTTAAGTGTTAAAGAGCCAAGCGAAGCCCGATGCAACACGCCCGAAGGACCATTCCCGAAACTACTACTAATCGCTAAATTATCAAGGAGGACGATCAATTATGCATGCACTTGCAAAACCTGAAGTGTCAGTGTCTGAAACAAAGATAAGACCAGATTGGAGTATAAGGAACAAGGACTCAACGTCGCAGATAGAGCCACACTGGTCTCTAGGTTCTATGTTCTGGTGCTTCACATCGCAATATTATAAATTTAAATACGAAATCGTATGTTCCTTCTACAGTCGATATTATAGTACTCCATATCTCAGGTACTGACAGCTCCAATGAGCACACTGTCAGCTTTTAAAGTTAGGTATTTTATTTACCACAATTATATTGTTCATGATGAAATTTAAGGATAAAAATTAGATTAGGTAGGTGGGATATTTGCAGGATTTTTTGACATTTGCTTTCCAACAAGCCTTTGCAAATGTACACCTAACCGAACGTAATGTTAATGATGTGAGTGGCCGAAAGGAAATCGGAAGAGATTTTATTTGGAATCTTGAAGCATGTTATCATTAGACATGATTTTGATTATCACGGAAAAGAATTATCGTAATTTATGTTTGGGGTGTTATGTCTTGTTGCGCTACGCTTTTTTTTAGCCAACGTATGCAGAATAATTTTTGTTAAAAAAACCTAAAAAATGTCACCATAGAGCAAAATTTCACATACAAATTTAACTTCAAATAATGTCAGGAATGGGTATAGAAAGTCGAGCACATATTTGCTGCATGTTTCAGATTAGAAGATACTTTCAGTATCACCTTTCAGGCCGTTATTCAGAATGGAATCTTTGCTCAAATCTTTAGCCGTGTTTAGTGACCAAATCTAAAAAGCCAGGAAGATTCCCACCCTCCTCTTCTATACCTAGTTCCCCTTCCCACTACATCTAGCCTCACAACATAACCCAATTTGGAATGACGTAGTCCCACTCTGCTTCAGACAGTTGGGAGCAGTTGGGTATCTTGTGCTGTAATGACATAAAAAAAAAAAAAAATCATCAATCCCTTACACAGTTTAATATCGAATGTCTCGTCAAATTTTCAATAATATTTCCCAGTATTCCCGGCAGCTTCGCGCAGTCCTTAGTTTCTCGGAATGACTTATTGACTCAACAATAACTGGTTCCGGTGCACGTGAGGTTTGGACATAGTAAGGCTAAGTTCTCCGCCGAAACCTTCGCAGCTAGCCAGCCTTATTGATATAAGCCTTAAAAGCTCCTGGTTTCGAGACTCGATCGAAACATCTTTGGCAGAATTAATTCTTGCATTTGTGACAAGGAAATTTGATAAATTATTCGTTAGGTGTTAATGTTGATTGAAAATTATTGCCGTTTTCAATGAGAAATGAAAATGAAATACCAATAATGTGGCACTACATCACTCCTTTTAAAATACATTGAAATAGTGAAAAAAACAAGGCTATGGAATATTTTTTTACAGCTTTGATGAACTTTTTAAAAGGGTGTTAAAATTCCACTTTGTTTAGTGGTACCGAAACCATTGCCTACCTACCTTCTTTCAAATCAAACATGTTATACAAGACAGTAACAATAACTTGTTTAATTAACGGAGACAATATAAGCGAAACTTAATCAAAAATCTAAAATAAAAAAATCAGAAGAAGATACGGTCATATCTGGGAATCGAATCCAGGACTTATGACTTGTCGAATCAGTCCGAGTAATAATATTTATTTAGTTAATAATATACGGTTTTACATATATAATGAATTCTATCATTAACTAGCAGACCAGGCACATGTTGCTGTGGCTAACGATACACAATGCCGTTACCCGACCTTAATAATCAACGCCATCTGTTAACAAGAAAGACAAGAAAGACAAGAAAGACAAGAAAGACAAGAAAGACAAGAAAGACAAGAAAGACAAGAAAGACAAGAAAGACAAGAAAGACAAGAAAGACAAGAAAGACAAGAAAGACAAGAAAGACAAGAAAGACAAGAAAGACAAGAAAGACAAGAAAGACAAGAAAGACAAGAAAGACAAGAAAGACAAGAAAGACAAGAAAGACAAGAAAGACAAGAAAGACAAGAAAGACAAGAAAGACAAGAAAGACAAGAAAGACAAGAAAGACAAGAAAGACAAGAAAGACAAGAAAGACAAGAAAGACAAGAAAGACAAGAAAGACAAGAAAGACAAGAAAGACAAGAAAGACAAGAAAGACAAGAAAGACAAGAAAGACAAGAAAGACAAGAAAGACAAGAAAGACAAGAAAGACAAGAAAGACAAGAAAGACAAGAAAGACAAGAAAGACAAGAAAGACAAGAAAGACAAGAAAGACAAGAAAGACAAGAAAGACAAGAAAGACAAGAAAGACAAGAAAGACAAGAAAGACAAGAAAGACAAGAAAGACAAGAAAGACAAGAAAGACAAGAAAGACAAGAAAGACAAGAAAAACAAGAAAGACAAGAAAAACAAGACAGACAAGAAAGACAAGAAAGACAAGAAAGACAAGAAAGACAAGAAAGACAAGATAGACAAGAAAGACTTGTAAAACAACATAGCAAGAAAGATAAGAGAGATAAGAGAGACAAGAAAGACAGGAAAGTCATGAAAGGCAAAAATTACAAAAATAGATAAAGAAGACAAGTGAGACAAGAAAGACTAGAAAAACAACATAGCAAGAAAGATTAGAGAGATAAGATAGACAAAAAAGACAAGAAGGCCACGAAAGGCAAGAAAGACAAAAAATAAGGAAGACAAGGGAGACAAGAAAGACACAAAAGATTAGAACGACAAGAAAGACAAGAAAGACAAGAAAGACAAGAGAGACAAGAAAGACATGAGAGACCAGAAATGAGATAAGAGAGACAAGAGAAATTAGAGAGTCAAAAGTGACAAGAGAGACAAGAAATACAAGAAAGGCACGAAATACGATGGTGGTAAGATTTTTTCCAAAAAAAGTCAAAATACACACCAAACAAGAGTCCCAACTGCTTCCTTCTGAGGCCATTGTGACTGCGTCCCTGATCTATGGCATCCCCAATAGGCCATTAACATCACATTTTTTTCCGGCTAAAGCAAATATTGTAAGACATTCTTATATTTTGTTTTTATCGTATTTTTTAAAACCCTGGCGACTTTTTTGAACTTTCAATCCGAAAAATTGGATGTTTTTTTATAAACCGGAAAGGCGTGACATAATTTTATGCGTGCAAAAAAACAATTATTACTTAGCCGAAAATCATTTAAAAAAACGACGTATTCCACACGTCACTGGCAGAGGAGAATAACGAGGCATACCAAAAAAAAAAATATATATATATATATTTTTGTTATGATTTTTGGGGTGTTATGCCGTGTTTTGCTACCTCCTTCTTTAGCCTTCTTTACCTCCTTCTTTAGCCTATATTTCTATATATATATATATATATATTTTTTTTTACATGAGCTCCATGCAGGAGCCCCTGAGGAATTTTATTTCCCTCAGGGCCTATATCATCTTTGGGGATGCTGTGTGGAGTTTTTTTTAAGGAAAGGAAGGAGAGGAGAGTTCTGGGAAGGAAGGGTATAAGGGGTGAAAAAAAAACGGTTTTATTTATTTGAAAAGAAAAAACCTATATATTTCTGAAATAAATTTGTAACATTTTCGTAATCTTAGTAGAAAAGTCTATCCACACAATTTTTTCTAAGTCATAGAAAGATGCATCCATGCAATGCCTATTGGTGTATGTTGTGTGGCTGAGATAGTGAGGAGAAGGAGATAGAAGATAGAAGGAGATTGGGAAGAGGGAGGTGGGGGAAGTACTCGGCAATTCGGACCCAAATAAATACACTTAACTTGGCTAAAGCCATTTCAAGCAATGTTTCAATTCTGAATAGTGTTCTTATATCATGGCGATACCGAGAGTATCTTCCACTCTTGAACGTCCTGCAAATATACTTCATATTATAAATTCAGTTCGAAATAACACAAATTAGTCAATAAAATTTATTTGCGCACGCAGGGATTAGAACAATGATTCGATTGCTAGTTAAGAGCCTTACCCCTCGATCATGGAGGCCAATTGATCGATAATAAGAACAAAGTCTACGAAAGACGTATTCAACATATTTTTTTCAAACAAGGTGAATATTTTTCTGACAGCCAACCTAATAGGTCACGTCAGGTTTTTGGTGTTAGAGCCCTGATAGAGTAGAATTATATCTTGCTTCCAAGAAGAGTTTAGAAGGATTTCCTAATGGCTCACAACTTTAAACACGAGCCTGTACCCATCATACAAGGTTTACCTCTGCGAAAATAAATAAATTCAAGGGAATACTTGAAGAGGTAAATTTGTATTCAAATTTATTTTCAGGAAACTTTTCACGCGAACACCACGCGAGAGTTTCTCTGCCTGAGGCTTTGAAACTATGACTAACCCATATTGGAGAATGAACGAAAGTAGAAACGGAAAAAGAGAAATATTCTGTTTATTCAGATCTAGCTATTAAACATAGATTTTTATGTCTCATTTCAGAATTATTTTTTTTAAGCTAGTAGGCACAAGTGTTGCACGTACAGACATTTGCACCATTGGACTCTTTTGATTTCTATGGCAAGACATCATCCTAAATAAGCTTTAAAAATAGAAGAGAAAGTAGTAAGTCTCTAATGTATCAAATTTAAAAAAAAAGTGTTTAGTGTGTTGTGACAATTTGAATTATTTTCACATAAAAATTAAGTTTATTTCAGTTTATATTTTCGTTTTTGTGGTTAGGTATTTTGTTTTCTACGGACTGTGTAAATGTAAAATGAAGCTCTGATTAAACTCTAAAATCACACAAGCACAGTTTTTTTGTGTGCACAACTTTGAAGATTATGAATTTTATTTTTTGTGAACACATGGGTTGTTGTTACTATGCACAGCGCAGCGCGTATACTTTTGGACGTGTCCAAAGGAACAGACAAATTCGAATACTCCGAAATTCTTGAGACAAGGGAAGAAATCACACCCCAAAGAGATCAGGAAAAACTATTGGCATTCCTGATACATTGTCATGAGCGCTGTAAAAAATACAAATCCAACTTAGCCAGAATCCATTGACATCACCAAATGTGCAAAAATTCAATCTCACAGCACCTGAAACCATGGAAAAAGGAAAAATGAAACCAAAGAAGAAAATAGAGAAATGTTCCAATTATAACTGTTTTCAAAAATGGAATTGCGCGGAGTGCTTCTAAAATGATTAAAAAATATATCTCAAATGAAAAAGTAGTAATTTGCTTTATTATGTGAATGCACTTCAGGCGATTCCTGCAAGAAATACTTTAACAAACAGAGTTTACCAAAAAGTCAATCCGAAATGATGCCGAGACATTTTTTTGTGAATGCACTTCAGGCGATTTCTGCAAGAAATACTTTAACAAACAGAGTTTACCAAAAAGTCATTCCGAAATGATGCCGAGACAATTTTTTGTTATTATATTCAACGCGAAAATTTAAACAAAACCATACTTATGAATCGGTAAACTTAAGGGTCGTTTTATTAATAGAATTAAATCGTTTTTAATAGGTATGCTTTGTGTTTGTTATCTTTGGAAAAATCTAGTTCGTCCTACGTATTGTCTAAAGGCAAATAATCCCTGTCCAAAGTTACAAACACTTACTGTTCCTCTGAACAAAAATTAACTTTTTTTTAAATTTTCAATAAATCGCAAGTCATTGAAGTAAGTTTTTTCAAAAATATGTAAATGATGCACAATTGGCCTATTCATAAGATTTCAAAAAAAGGTTTTCTACTGCCAATTTAAAGAAAAAAATATTGTAGTCAAATAATACAAAATTGTCCAAGGGTACACCATTTGCCTGTACTATCCAATAAATCAATATTAAACACGACTGTTAAAAGAGACATCATATAAAAGGAACGATTGCGCGGAATTTTTCATACAAATCCTAAATTTGGATGTGAGGCCAACATTCTCAAACAAACTGAATAACATTTTTTTGTAAAGTAGGTATCTACTGCTGATGAGAACTCCGCTCGAAAATAATTTTTTTGTTACAAGGGTTGTTCATGAGGAAGGGGAGGTAAAACTAATCCCAGCAATAAGTCGTACGAACAACTTTGGCGTTCGTTCTCTTCCCTCTAAAGTTACTAGAACGATGACGTCAGGTACGATCTCTTGCTGGCACTAGTATACAACGAATATCCGCCTTTTTCCATGTTTAACAAAGTACCAAGTCAACCCACTCACTAATCAAACTGATCCGCTTTTTATAATCCTTGCTTGAATATTTCAGTATTTTATTATCAATTTTTTCATTTCCCCGGACAAAAGTTTAGCTTCTTGCATAACTTGGAGCTTTCGTAAACCTTCGGAGCTTGAAGAAGATTAAAAGCCTTGAAAAAGGCTTGCTTAATGGATATACTAATTAAGTTTTTTTTTCAATAAAACAGAACTTTACCCTTCGGGCTTATTGTGTGCTTACTGGGAATTAATATCTCGCTCGGAATTATTTTCTTCGCCTTCCTCCTTCGATAAAACATAAAGTTCAACACAGCTTTTAAAATAAAATTATTGTAGTACGAACAAGTATTTTTCAATCTAATATCTGCGCATTCTTTTTTTGCTGAAAAAATCGAGCTCTCTTCGAAAAAGTACAAATAAAGATTTATTCACATTAACGCAGCAAATATATTAAAATTGCACCTAAGATTATGGATATAACCATAAAATAAATAATTACACAAGAAGTGCATTTTTGGAATGTTTCGCGATCCAAATATTCACATAATCGGGGTGTATCTATAACAAAATAAAAATAAAAATATCTCGTTTTTTAATAGGAAATTCTATATTCAAATTCCTTGGTTGATTGGTGACGATCCTTGGATACGAATCTTAAATACTCAAATAAATTTTATTTGATTAATTTGTGTTTTTTCACAATTAAAAACATATTTATACATTGCATATTCTTAGTACCACCCTGGTAAAAAACCACCATTCAGAATCGAAACTTTAAGTGTGTTTGGTGAACAGATCTGAATAGTCGTAGTAGTAGCAGTAGTGATTATCCACTTTTCTGTTCCCATCCCCCAACCTTCCCAACTAAGTTCATTCTTTAACACCGTTGTGATTTGGAACTTGATGAAACGAAAAAGTGACACTGAAAAGAGACAAACACATACATCTACAATCTACATGATTTAGACTGCGAGAGAATGGGATAGAGTAATCCTCTTTGTGTGGTGCTCCGTAGCCTCCCCACTATTCTCTACTTTAGTTTTCTGAAGGTTTCACTTTTACAGCATGTGAATTTAACACTTTTTTTTAACTTTTAAGTGAACTCCGCAAAAAATTCTTACTACCAGGATTTCATTAAGACTATGTTAATCGCAATTATTGGGGCGTAATATCCTAATATTTTTATTTGTATCGTGTTATTTCTAATAATTGTTAACATCTGTTCACAGAGAAAAACAAAACTTAAACTGTGCATTCTGTTAACATTTTTATGTGGGTGGTCAATATTTGCGCTCTTTACAAAGTCACTCACCCAACCACTGGAGCGACCACGCGACATAAATGAATTTGCCTCGATTGCTCAAGATTTCCAAAAATTTTTTCGCCAACATTAAAACAATCATACCTTCGAATTTTAACATGGAGACAAAAAAACTTATTATATTGCTATACAGTCAATGAATCAACCTGTATTTTAGCGTTTATCTAATATTTGAAGGATTTATGAAAAAAATATGAAAAAAATCGTAAAGTTTATAACCGCGCAAATCCTGCGTGTTTGTTACATTGAAACTCCATGAGAGGTACTTATTCGAGTCAACACAGAATATTTTCAATTTCTGTGTTGTCTGTGGTATACTTGATAATAAAAGGTGCGTATCTATGGAAAAAGGACTTAATTTTAACCATAAACAGCTGATCAGAAATTCTGCATGAAAAAATATTTTCAAAATTTATTTTTGACATCGTTCTAAAATAGTCTACGAAGTTCGGATTTGAGACATCTATGGTCATAATAGATAAAGCATTTCAATACTTTCGTTTTAAAATAAATGGCTGGCCATGGAAATCTTTTAAATAATTACAATAAATGTTTTACGAAAGGTAGGAAAATTTGGTCCATTTTTGGACCGTTATCAATTGCAGAAAAATAAAAGTGGTCCATTTTTCGACCATAATCGCTCCAGTGGCTAACTTTAAATAAATACATTTATTTCCATTTAAATTTGTGTGAACGGCACTTTTAATGTTATATTCTTTATCCTATCATAAAACTCTTTTCATTGTACACGCTTTACTTCAAATTTATTCCGTTATCGTCTTACATCATTATAAATATCATCTCATCCGATACAAGAGGTAACGTTAACTTCGCATTATTAGAAGCTTTTGCCTTCGATGATTAGAACATAATATAATATCTGCTTAATGTTCCCGTATTTTAAAGTTATTCAGGTTGCTTTTATCAGCTTTACCAAGAGTGAGCACGTATTTATCAGAACTAATTGACATTGGAAACTTTCAAGGATTTCGAGGCAACTTTTAACTTAAGCTATTACTTTCCTAACTTACATTAGCCAAAAATATTAAGGAAAGCCTTTCTTTCTGAAGTTCCCACGCGTGCTACGAACACTCAGATCTAATAACTCTATTTAAATAACTTTACTTGTCATCTTCCCATTCCCTCTTCTGGCTTCACAATTTGCCCGAATTAGGGATGCCATGGTCTCACCGGTTCTGGACAGATGGGAGCAGTTGCGACATTGCGCGATGTACATATATAATAACATTTTTGAAAAACTCCTACTACCATCGTTAGGCGGAGAAAGAAACAAACATATCAAAAAAAATTTCGATTCTGAATGGTGGTTTTTATCACAGCCTTTAAGATGACACAATACCCTAAAATATATTCAGAATCTTAACGACGTAAGTAAAGAAGCCGAGTACACAAATTGCGACTCGCGAACCGTGTATTGGACGGACTTACTGTTCTATTCGCCCTATCAAAGAAAAGAAGAAGAAAACAAATAATGTGGGAATCTTTACAACGTAAGTGAAGAAAGCGTATAAACAAATGTATGCCCGCGGCACGGCGTATTGAACGGTCATACGGTCGAATTTGCCCAAGCAGGCCTGGAGATTCGACCTTTCCGCCGGGTTCATATTAATTAATTCTGAAGAACGTGTAACTAATATTTAAGATGTTTCTAAATGAATACCTCTCGAAGTTATTAATTCATCGTCTAGAAAAATAAAATCTGGTACTTACAGCTAACTTTACAGTTGAAAAAACGGGTTATAAAGTTTTTAAATCGTTGTTCGTAAAACATATTAATGGTAAAGTATTGTTTTATTAATCTTAAATATTAAGTAAATATAGTTACAAATTCGCCGGAAATGATTAATGTGTGAGTTTTGAGCAAACAAAAAATATTAGGGTTGTGTACCGCCTTAAGTATTATTTGGAAAGTGCCACAAATTTAAGTACATAATAAATTAATAAATTTCTTAAGGTACGCCAAAAGAAACCAGGATCCATCGTCCAGGAAATCTGAACTGCCTCGAACAAGGAGGTTTTTGGTTAAGTACATAGTTTGTTTGGAAAACTTTTGACTGTTGAACATCTATGAAGAAACTGATATTTTTCATCCTCATTGCTACTTAGAGAACATAATATTTTATGACTAATTATAAGTCGGCCCATAATATTTTGACCTTTAAAAGACGATTAACACTAAAGTTAAAACCCTTGTACAAAAATCTGCTTGGTTTAATTTCTCAATTTAAAGTGCTTTGCCTTCCTTGATAGTTTTTTCAAATTCCGTGCACAGGGATTTAGTGGCACACCTTTTTGCGATAAGGTAAAAGCACTCCAGTAAACATCGAGTTTTTTGCCACTCTCCGGAGGTGGACGAGTTACTTTTACCATTTCCAGTTAATTGAGAGCTTCCTGAAAAAGGGCAAATCTGGAGCGAAAACGCGTGGGAGAAAATAATTTCAAATAAAATATTGTTGGTTAGGAAGGTACCTGCTTTCACATATTTATGATGCTTGGAATAACGCCCACTGATTTTTTCTATTGGAATGCTACTCTTTTGATACCGCAGTTTTATTGCCACCCACGCAATGATTTGTAGATGATATGATTTTGAAGTTCAAGTCCACCGTAATATTATTTACAAATCGAAGGCTTATAGCCAGTGGAATTTCTAGTTTTGCTAGCTAGTTTGCGTGCTCTCACACTTGCTATTTTTAAGGGTTAGTTAGTGGTTATGTAATATCAAAGTACGTATTCATTAAGCATTCTAACGTTAAATTCATAATATTTATTTATTTATAAACAGAAACAAACAGTATATTAGTTTCAATGGTAAAAAGAATTTACAATTATTAATAAATATATTTCATGATGGGTACCTATGATATGTTTCTTTGTAATGTCTATGTATATTAAGTAATTACTGGATGATGTACGTAGTGGGTAGGTGTGTGTGTGTTTATGTGTATGTGTGAGTATGTATGTATGTGTAAGTGTGTATGTATGTATGCGAATTGAACAATTTATATTATTGACATGATGCTCTTTTTAAATTTGGGCAGTGACTTACTTTAAACTCCAGCAATTATTTGGTAAGAGAGAGAAACGCTTTGTCAACTATCTTATTTGCCAAATTTCGAATTTTTTTATTAGTTGACAAGGAGTCAAGAAATGGATGGAATTTCAAAAGCTTAGAAGGGACTATTTTAGGGCTCAAGGATGCAAATGATTCATTAGGATCAAGAAAAGGCGAAGATTTTGTGTACTGAAGGGTGCGGAGGGACAGAGAAAAAAATATTACCTTGTTGTTTTGTATCAATTATTAATTTAATAGATTTTCAGGTGAAATGGGTATTAACCTCTGATTATAAATAAATGCATGCTTCACCTCAATATTGATTATTTTGAATTATTGCTTACAAATATTTTGTTATTTAGGCACTGAATAGATTGTTAATACACACGAAATACCTTCCGAGTCACTAAGAGCTTATTACCGTTCGATTCTAGCACATTTAGTACACGATCTGTCTCTTTTAAACTGCCTGGCATCGTATGTCATGAACATTTATACGTATACAATTAACATCTCGTAATGATAACGGAACACGGTGATTCAGTATTTGAAATTTATTTTTGATGGGTCCGACTTATTGGTAATCGGCATATTTAACCCTTGTAAGATAATCTTATTTTGACTTACATTAAAGCTAATGATACGTCTTAAAGACGTCATGAAGTTTAAAAGTGTATATTTAAAATTTTATCGTACTTAAACAGTTTTAAGGTAGTTAAATAATTAGTTTACGGTTTTGTACTTTAAATAAAATCAAAATAATTTAAAAATATAAATTGTAATAAAAAAAAATAACAGAATACTATAAACCTCTTACAAACCAACTACAAGCTGTAAGTCTTTTTGTAAATGAAAAATAATGTTTAAATTGATGTCTTAATCGAATTTATTTTGTATGCTATGAAATTTTAAATACTTATCAGTGGCTTTACTTAAAAATAATATTTTTTTGTTCGCTAAATCACATTTAAGAGAACAAGTCTGAATGTTACACAAAATATAATCATACATCGTTCGAATGTATGGTGTGTGTATATTTCAATAATTATTGTACCTATTGTGGTGACAGAGCCACCCCGTGCAAGCTCTACTCTGCAACTGAGCTATCTGAGATAGACAACGCGAATTGCGAAATAAAAAAGACAGCAATACTTGTGTCTCACCGCAAACACGTAGATTATCTTTCTAGGGTTGAGTAATTTCGTAAGAACAGGATTAGTTTAAATAAAAATCACATAATTTACAGTTGTAATAATAAACACAACAAGAGTAAATAAGAGAGAAATTACTATTTAAATAATGTTAAAGGTACATATGTATTATATACATAACTGATTTGAATAAATTGTTTTGAAAAATTTTAATTTTTAAAATGCTCTAAGCATATTATCAAAAAGGTCACAGCTAGAGAAATTAGAAATATTTTTGCAATTGTAACCAAACTTTAAATTTGTTGATCATCCAATATACGAAAAATATCTCAAAAATAACCAATACCCAAAAAAGGTCTGCAAAATAAAATCCAATATCATTTTCTCGCTAATTTCGTAATCCCAAAGAACCGAAGAAAATTTGTTAATTTTTCAGTCCTCGTTAGGAGCGGGCGTCAGTAATAAGGAATAACGGATAACGGAGACGCCCGAACGATGGCTCGGATCGACGAGTCGCTAGTCGCCTAAAAGTCTCCAATGGAACCCAACCCTTGGCATTGGCAATAAAACCTCCACCGCGCCACCTGCAACTTGTAATCATATAGATCTAGACTTGCCAAAGTGGGGGCTGTCATTTGCTTGGGCAATCAGTTTAACAAAGATTTTCTGTACATCATTTTAAAAGGAACGGCTGTGCGGCTCATTACATGCAAAACTTAAATTTGGACTTGAGGCCAAAATACCCCGAGGCCCTGAGAAGGAAGATCCAGTCCTCAGTCAAATCAAAATATTTTTTTTCCTTTGAAATTGGCTCTTAGCGTGTCCTAGAGAAAATTGAAAATAATTGTATTTTAGTTTAAAAAGAAATGTTTTAACGGGTTTATTTTTTCTTAAATTATCCTCAAATTAAATAAAAACGTTGGTATCTAAAATATTTTTAATGGTCACAAAATGGTTGTTTACTAAAAGCAAATAACAAAACTTTTTTATATGAATATTACACAAAAGTTCCAACTACTCCCGTCTGAAGCCAGTGAGACTATGGCATCTCCAATTGGGGCGTGTTGTGGCATGTTGGGGCATTTTGTAGGTAGTGGTAAGGGGAGGAGATGAGGAGATGAAGGTGGAGAAGTACCTGGCTATTCAGATCTGGTCGCCAGACACTGCTAAAGCCAATTCAAGCAACGTTTCAATTCTGAATGATGGTCTTACACCAGAGCGATACTGAGAGTATCTTTCACTCTGGAACGTTCAGCAAATATACTATATATTATTTTCAAATAATAATTTGTGAAATATCACAATTTAATCAAATTAAATTTATTTGCGCACGCCGGGTTCGAACCTGCAACTTTCGGATTGTGAGTCAAGAGTCGGACCCCTGGACCACGGAGGCCGTCCGTACTCCGTCCGACATAAATTGACCGTTAAAATTAACAAATTTTTGGGTCAAAAAACAATTTTTTTTGACCCAAAAATTTGGGTCATCATTATTCTCATTTTCGGCATCCATTTTAAGCAATGAATCTGATACTGCAGCCTTGAAAGAAATTGAGAGTAACTCTTATGCATACCTTTGATGAACAATATCTTTCACACAAAAATTCTCCAAAACTTTACTTCGTAATGAAGAAGGCAATCTTGATGAATACAACAGTTTGATGTAGTATTTCTAGTTGCCAGCAATGAAATTTAAAAAGTTAATTTCGTTGAAGAAGAAGATAACACTAATAATATGAACTAAAATATGAAAGAAAAAAAGACACAGGAAACCAAAAAGATAACGGTCGCAACTGGGACTCGAATCCAGAACCTCTCGTCTTACCGGGACAAACGCATTATCCAATTAGGCCACTACCACTTATATAAATCTTATTTTGCGTTGATGAGAATAACTTTCAAAATTTATAAAAAAGAGAGTTGTTGCAATAAAAAATAAAACAAATTTATTTTGGTTTATTCCAAAATCAATATTTTTTAGTTAATTCACAAAATATCACGTAATAATAATAATTTATTTATTTATCTATTTAGGCCTATTTAGGCTTTCACATATATATAACAATATTTACGAAATTATACTTATAAATAGTGCAGGGAAGGAGTGTTTAAAACAGACGGCCTCCGTGGTCCCGAGGCAAGACTCTCGACTCACAATCCGAAGGTCGCGGGTTCGAACCCGGCGTGCGCAAATAATTTTTTTTTGATTAATTTGTGTTATTTCACAATTTATTCATTTAAAATAATAAATAGTATATTTGCGGCACGTTCCAGAGTGGAAGATACTATCAGTATCGCCCTGGTGTAAGACCACCATTCAGAATTGAAACGTTGCTTGAAATGGCTTTAGCCGTGTTTAGTGACCAGATCTGAATAGCCAGGTACTTCCCCACCTTCCTCTTCCCTATCTCCTTCCCCTCCCCACTACCTTCAGCCTCACAACATACCCCGATTGGGGATGCCATAGTCTCACTGGCTTCAGACGGGAGCAGTTGGGGCTCTTGTGCGGTATTAACTGTAAAAAAAAAAAGACAGTCTACAAAAATAGATATTAAATAAAAATATAACTCAATTTGATCCACACAGAATGTAGGTACAAAATATTAAAAAAATATATAAAATATAAAAAAATAAATTCGAAATTAATAATAAACTTAGTTTTTTTTTCATTGTTTACAAAACCAACACGTTTCGTGAGCCAAGCTCACTTCTTCAGGGTTTACTGAAGTGAGCTTGGCTCACGAACATGTTGGTTTTGTAAATAATAAAAGTGGTAAAAACAAAGTTTATTTTTAATTTCGTATTAAAATGGTGCCATAAAATAAGTTTGCTGTGTTTGTCGAAGTATTTTTATTTTCTTTCAGCCGACAAAACATTGTTAATATGAAAAAAACTTCAATAATATATGCTTATATATTAAAATTTACGTACAAAATATATCAATAACATCGGAGTATTTGTTTCCTAGCCGTTAAATCCGTCGCGTAGGAGTGTAATATTGGGACGTTGATGTAGAATTGTCACAATAATATGGTAGGTACTGTCTTGCCTGGAGTATGAAAAGAGATTACATATAATAAATCAGGGGTATCAAACATTGGATTTACGATTTTATACAAACAGGTTATACAAACAAGTCTGTTTGTTTATTTCACCTGATAAAAGCTGTAAGTACAATATAGTGTCTGCAATATATATTATAAAAGCTTGTATCTGAATAAAATATATATACAATAAAAGAGTTGATAATTACCAATGATTTTATGCATCAGCTCTGTGTATGTAAAAGCTTTTATGCGTAGAGATAAATAAATAAATTTTGTTGAAGAAGAAGATAACACTTTAAATCTAAATGAAAATAAGAAAGAAAACAAGACACAGAAAAATAGAAAAAGACAATGGTCGCAACTGGGACTCGAACCTCAATCAAAAGAGTAGTTGCCTATAATATGGAAAAAAGAACTAGTTGAAGATAATATTGTTGATTCTAAAGATTTGAAATATGAGATTGAAAAATATGACGGTTTGACAGAAGGTCGCAATAGGGAAATTGGATAACGCGCACGTCCCGGTTAGACGAGAGGTCTGGGTTCGAGTCCCAGTTGCGACCATTGTCTTTTTCTATTTTTCTGTGTCTTGTTTTCTTTCATATTTTCATTTAGATTTAAAGCGTTATCTTTTTCTTCAATGATATATTACGTTGATGGGAATAACCTTCAAAAGTTATAAAAAGAGAGTTTTTCTCACAAAAAATAAATTAAATAAATTTTGAATTCATAAATTTAGGCACATTTTGAGAAGTCCCGTCGCGGCCTAAGGACCCGGAACTTCTTCCATATAAATTTAAGTGCTCGAAAGTTGAGTAAATCGCGCGCGCGTATGTAAATACGTAGGTATTGTAGGTATTAGCGCGCGCGGAACCGTCCTGCGAGGCATTAATGCCCCTGTTCCCTGTGCGATATTGGATATGTGCAGACTTATGATCCCGCCCATTAAACCGGGGAATGAATTCCGCCCGGAGTCATTAGCACTTGGTGTCAAAGAATAGGTTACGTTGAATTATCCCGCGCAAATTGTTTTCAAATGAAACTGACTCTGGTTGGCAGAAAATCTAATATTATATTGTATTCCACCAACGCGCAACGCTTTGAATACGGTGGTCTGACGTGATTTTCACACGAAAATTTCATACCATTTTGATTGGTTTTTGAAACAAGGTCTGTATTGTGTTAAAAGGTCTGATATGCATTCTATTTAAATGGCAGGTTGACTGACTCTTTTCGCTTCTACTTCAATGTTTCATGTTGTATATTGATAGAATGTGATGAATGTGAAGCCTCCGTGGTCTAGGATAGGCTCTTGTCTCACAAATCGGAAGTCGCGAATTAAGATACCGGCATGCGCAAATAAATTTTAATTAATTGATTGTGTTATTTTATAGTTTAATCATAAAAGTATGTAATGTAATTGGGGCACGTTCGAGTGTGGAAGATACTCTCAGTATCGCCCTGGCATAAGACCACCATTCAGAATTGAAATGTTGCTTGAAATGGTTTTAGCCGTGTTTGGTGAACAGATCTAAACAGCCAGGTACTACCCCACCTTTTTTTTCTTATTTCTTTCCCCTCTCTACTCTCTTCCCTTTCCCACTATCATATATTGGGGCACATTCGAGGGCGGAAGATACTTTCAGTATCGCCCTAGAGTAAGACTACCATTCAGAACTGAAACGTTGCTTGAAATGGTTTTAGCCGTTTTTGGTGAACAGACCTAAACAGCCAGGTACTATCCCACCTTTTTTTTCTTATTTTCTTCCCCTCTCTACTCTCTTCCCTTTCCCACTATCATATGAACCCTAATTGGGAATGCTATACGCTCACTGGCTCCATACGGTTTGAAGCTGTTGAAACTCTTGTGCGGCATTCATATATATTTTTTTAAATTAAAGTAAAATAAAATATCGTTTACAATTCATGCGTTTCTAATAAAACAAGTTTGTGTGTTTTTTTACGTTATCAGGAATTTTAGCTAGAAAACACGGAAGATTTTTTTGTTGTTTTTGCATTAGTTCCAGACAGAAGTCCCTGAAAAAAATAATTCCCCTCAGCGCCTATGTCATCTTTGGGGATGTTGTGTGGACAGTCTTTTCAAAAAAAGAAGGAGGGGAAGTTCTGGGAAGGAAAAAGGTATTAGAGGTAGGAATCAGGGGGTCAGTGTGTCCAGGAGTGACGGACGTATGAAGCCATCCCTCCCACTGCAGTGTGATATTCCGAGAGAGTACAGCTGGAGAAGTTTGAAGGACTTTCTCAACCATTATCTCCCGATCCGACCTGCCACGCAGCTTGTGGGCAGATGAATCTGCCGCCAAGACTCGAACAAATCTCCCCCATGGACCCGGGCACCCCTGCTAAGTCACAGATGACCTATGGCAGAGGTGTTTTGTTTATCCAATAAATGGTTCCTTGGGCTGCGGTACCTATACCCGCCTCCCAAATTTCAAATGAGAGAACAAAAATGAGCCATTATTAAAAAAAATGTATGTTTATATTCAAAATTTTTCAATTTCAAAAATTACGTTTATTTCAAATTATAAAATTTGGAAAACAGTTCTTAGTTTTCAGATGCGTTCAAAAATATTCCGTTTATTTGGATTTTATCGCAACGCAGAAATATTTTGATCTTCGGACAAAATATACCCGAGACCCGAGGGGACAAAGCATTATTTGAATTACCTACATAGTTGTTCTGACAGACAGTGGCGTATTAAACATGACAATATTGACCGCCCGCAAACAGTGATATTACGCTGAGAGAACACTAACATTTACCGAAGGTGCTACAACAAACAAACATCTGCAAGGTATCAGATAAGACACCTTGCATTGGCATTGTAATGAAAATTGGTCACTGCAAAGCTGTTTGGAATGTTGACTTAACTGTAGAACGAAGCAACAAATTTAAGGCCACACATACATCCCAGATGCCTGAGGCTTCCCTCATTAGGGTATTTTGTGAGGCTGAAAGTAGGGGGGAGGGGCGAGAGAGTTTATTTATTTTTTATTTAAGTTTTTTTTTACATCAACAACATGTCCCGACTGCTCCCATCTGGCGACAGTGAGACTATGGCATCCCCAATTGGGGTATGTCGCGAGGCTGAAGGTAGTGGTGAGGGGAAGGAGATGAAGAAGAGGAAGGTGGGAAGTACCTGGCTATTCAGATCTGGTTACCAAACACGGCTAAAACCATTTCAAGCAACGTTTCAATTCTGATTGGTGGTCTTACACCAGGGCGATACTGAGAGTATCTTTCACTCTGGAACGTGCCGCAAATACATAATCAATTATTTTTAATGATACAATTGCGAAACAACACAAATTATTCAAATAAAATTTATTTGCCACGCCGGGATTCGATCCCGCGACCCTCGGAATGCTAGTCAAGCTGGACTACGCCGGCAGTCAGGTACACCTCATACATACGTCATGCATTTGTCTGGTAATGTTATATTATCGTGAAAACAAGCTTATAGGTCCAAAACAAACAGTTATATATTAAATAACATTATATATATGAATGAGTGTATGTGTCTTTGCTTGCATGAATGTATCTTTGTTTGTATGTATGTATGTTTGTTGTTTATGTATTGCTATATTAGGCAAAGGAAATGTTTTGTCTGGCAGGCTCTCGCTATTTAATGATAGAGCAGACCTGCCTTCGGATTCTTTCGGCACATCTCGTAAACCGAGACCGCGTGACCCGAATAGTCCATAAACAACTAAAGCACTTCATGCACTGCTTATTATTAATGACACTTTTGTCTGCCAAATAAGAGTAGAAAATATAAAAATGGAACTACAAAATTTTTAGGCTGGCAACATCAATTTACCTGTCAAATATTCTTTTAAAGTGCAATGACACTGAAAATACAAAACACTGTATACACATTAAAAAAAAAATTTTTGGTTCTTAAAAAAAAAATTACAATCGAAGAAGCATTGTTGTTAAGATACCTACTTAATGGCACAAATTTGATTAAATTGTGTTTTACAAAGTGATTTGCTTTCATTTAATTTAACATAAATTGAAATTTAACCGTAGGTAGAAACGAAGAATCATCAATGGTGAGTTTAGTTACACTACTTTTAGATCTGAATGAGTTAAATATGTTCGATCTAAAATTACAGACCTGATCTAAAGCCCGGGAATCGCTAGGTACTTTAGCTAATATTAAATAAATGTGAGCAATTTCTAAAGTGTGCTTTATATTTTATTAAAATATAGTTATTCTTCGTTATGTTTACCCGAAATTGCAAAGGAATAATAATTATTTACCTATATGCAATTCTAATTTTGAGATCAGTGGGTATCTATATTGCAATGAAAAAATATTTTTTTCACTTTTATATCATTTTAATTATTAATCAAAATGCAGATTATACAGCTTTAGATTACAAACTAACCAACTAACTAACTAACTTACTAACCATCACGCCGTTTAGACAGAGAGGACGGACCGCCAAACAACTCGATCTTGGCACACACTCCTTGCTTCGTTCACATTCATACATCGTCTCATACATGCTCTTCTGTTATTCTGACTCTTGACATCGCCCGACTCAAGTATCTGATTCACTTGGTCGTGACATGTCTTCCTCGGGCGTCCCCGACTTCGTCTACCATTCACATTTGCGTCATATATTCTCCTTACACTCCTTTCCTCATTCATTCGCTCTACATGCCCAAACCATCTGAGCGTCCCTTTCTTAATCTTATTCATTACGCTTACATCAGCCTTGCATTCTTTGCGGATCTCCACATTTCTCACACATTTTTTTCTAGCTTTAGATTACCACCATAATATTATTTTTAGTATTGCCATTTGAACAACAGTGGCGCCCTCCTATGTTTTTTACTCTCATTTGACAAACTGTAAGTGGATTTGTGAATATTGAAGAAATTATTTTTGTTATTACCAACTCAATTATTTTTGTTTTTATAATTATAACCATTTTTAAATAATTTTTATTGGTGTAGACAACTGTCAGCGAATAGGAGAAATTCTAGAATTTTTAATAGGTAAAAAGACACATATGGTTATGATATAATTCTAATGCTGGTATTCGGCATTCGTACGGTGTATGTTGTTCATTCACCCATCAAATTACTAAGACTACTTGATCCATAGCTTCGCGCTGGTACACGCTAAACATTTCAACAAGATCTTCGCTGTTGATGGGATTTATTCTGAGCCTTGGAGCCATATAATTATTCCCTCATAAGGTGGAACACATTCCTTGCTTTACTGCGTAATTTGTAGTAAAACAAGGCCTTATTGCCAACTGTAATGGAGAAAGCCCGAATCTGGCTGTAATTCCACGTGAGATGTACATTGTACAATGGAAGCCATTACAAATAATTATACAGCGTCATATTGACGAGTGGCAGATTTATTATTTTGATTGTGAAACTTGAAAGCTATTTTTTAATGTTAATTTCACCCAGGAAATCATTGAATTTCTCTGAAGACTGAAGCCATATCTGGGAAACCCGCATTAGGAAATTGGAGGTTATCCACCCCTTACCCGCCCTGGTATGAGTAACGGATGGTTACTCCTTCAAGGCTCTCGGAAGATACTTTTTTTTTGTTTAACGAAGCTTCATTTATTTATTTTGAACGAATCTAGAGTTCCAGTTTCCTTGCATACGTTGTTAGTAAGCAGTATGCAAGTCCTTAACAGGAAAAACCAAATGCAAAAATAGGTTTTTAAGGACTTGTATTAGGACAGGAGGAAGTTAAGGTCAATTTCATGAATTAATGTGGCTATTTCCTAACCAGGCGTCGAGGGTTCCATTCTCTGCTGCGCTAGCCAGGATTGTCTACCTATTGCTGGTAGATTGAGGATTGATAATATGGATTTTTCCTCAACCATCTGAAGCCAGTGTTGGGGTATATTATGAGGTTGAAGGTAGTGGGAAGAGGAAGAAGATAGGGAAGAGGAAGGAAAGGAATACCTGGCTACAATAATATATGGTCTCATCTAGGTATCCTTGCCTTGCCTGAGAAGAAAATGGTGCGCAAAAATTTGTGTTTAGAATATGAAGATGACGTTGGAAGTTCTTTGTTGGAGTTCAGTTTTTTTTTTTTGTATTTAAGTAGGCGAGTTGGTATAATATGATGTTATTTTAGGATATCAAGGTGTCCAAATGGTAAACAAGAAATTTTTTATTATCTTCTTCGACTTCCCTTTTTTGTGTTTATGTGTAAAACCGTACAAGAGTCCCGATTTATGGCAACTGTCCGGAGCCAGGGAGACTATGGAATCCCCAATTGGGATATGTTACGAGGTTGTGGGTAGGAGATGGAGAAAAAAGGGTGGGTGTTAGGGAATGTGAATGTGTGTTTTTTTTAATTTAAAAGTATTCTGATAAATTTTACACTGATTTATTTATTTACAACTTCTTTAAGGTTAAACATGATAAAAAAAAACACTTGAAAAATTCCACAATATTACACAGCCCGGTTTCCCGATTCCTACCTTAAAATAACTAAAAATAACTAGGCCTTGTTGTTATTCGTACGATTGTCAGTAAAAAGGAGAACAAATAAATTGAAATCACCTTTATTATCAAAAATGATCCCTTCCACAGAAACCAAATCCTTTGTCGTTTAAAATGTCAACAATACCATTAGCGCCACCTGTTTGGACTGTAGTAACCTGCATTACCAACATATGATTTATAGATAATCAATCTAGACAAAAAAAAAACTGTAAATGTCACTAACTGTATTAATTAATAGCTTTTAACAGTGGGAAGTACCAAGATATTCAGATCTGGTCACCAAACATGGCCAAAGTTATTACAAACAATGACTCATTTCTTATCCAATCTTATCTCTCGACCACGGAGGCCGTCAAAGAAGTCGTTCCCAAAGAATAGAAATCATAAAAATAGCATTCCATAACCATAGCCATAATATTAACCTTTGAATAAAAAAGTTTAAAATCAAGAGCTCGTTAATAAAAGAAATATTTTCAAAGAAACACGAAAAAGCACTCGGTGGTAAAAATTAAATCATTAAACCAACGAACTGCCAAAATTTGAAAATTATTTTAAATTAACATACAAAAAAATTTAATACCCTTTAAAAATAAATTAAGAGTAAAAAACGGTTTCAGCAAATGAAAACTTTTAACGATTTACCAGCCACACAAAATTACTTTTAACGTTAAACTTTTACGAATCAGTAAAATACAATAACGACAAATTAAATTAATTTTGTATTTACTATTCTGAATGTAATGAACCGTATAGTAAGCGCGTAATTTGAATTTTACAATTGTAATTCTAAAGGCTTTAGGAAAGTTTAACTTTGGAAAATTTACTGCGAAATTTTACGTTTATTTGCTTGCTCATTTCGCCATATTTGTAAGTAGGTACTTTTAAAGCTAGATGGAAATTTCGAGCTTGATGTACGAGTTCATTTAACAATTGGTATGTCTTTAATATTGAATTTTATGTTGGCAAAAATAATTGGATAGAATGATTACATAGTAAATACATACATTATTTTAACGACGAATCGAAGTTATTTTACAGATTAGCTCAATTAAAAAATCATTATACTTAAATAAAAATAAAGACGAAAAATTTAAAAAACAAAGATGAAAAATATAACGTAATGTTACCCCTGCATAGTCACCAAACGCAGTGAACCACTCGGGGTGACCTGTGGCGAGGTATTGGTTATCCACTAATTAGTTCCAGGGTAGGCGGTGGTACTGGTCTCACAAAGTGAGACGTATTATTCTCTCATACATATTTCTGTTGTCATTAAAATTGATAATTTAAACAATTTAGATGATCTATGGCAGAGGTGTTGGTTATCCTGTAGTTGATTCCTGGGGCAGCGGTACCCATACCCGCCAACTAAAATAAGCTTTCGCTTCGTTTGGAAAAAAGCGGGGCTTGGAAGCCGAAGTACATCTCACGGAGACTAGACAATGGCAGACCTTCGAAGCCCGTAACAAAATCAAATCACCAGTATATTTAAGTAGATTCTTTCAATTATTGGTTAATCAAAAAAATTTAATCGTTTACTTTGTCGGTGACCGGACAACTCGGAATGAAACCAACTCAGAACCATTTCAGATAAGTCATTTAGAGTGATAAAAAAATATATTTAAAAAAATGGGTAAATAGGTTATGTTAGGTTAGGGTTATCGGCTAATTTAAAAATATTTTTTTCATAGCTTTTATTGACTTTTCAAGTAGGTGTTGAGTTGACTTTATTCTCAGTTGGCATGAAACCACTTTGTCATATTGTTAAAATGACATGGCGCCCAACATTTTTAGTAACCATTCAACATTTGATCTTTTTTTAAAATGTTACATTTTAGTTAACATATGAAGGCTCCTTAGAGCTTCATACACGATCTGTTAAAATAATAGAATCGTGCCTCAATCCTACTTTTAAATTGTTTTAATCCACATTAATGAATTTTATAGAAACAATAATTTTACATAACCTTCTTCTTACTTCATTTACAGGATTACCAAATTATTAACGCTGCTTCAATATAAAATGTAGATGTATTTTTAAAGACAACCCTATCAATCTTTGAACTATTTTGCAAGGATTTATAACAATATCATATGTTCCTCCCCAGCCTATAATACCGTATTGTAATAAAGATTGAACAAATGCGTAGTGCACTCTTTTAATGTTTTCTATGACACAAATCTGAATGGTAGAAGAAGTCGGGGACGACATGGAGGAAGACATGGCACGATCAAGTGAATCAAATACTTGAGTCGGGCCATGTCGAAAGTAAGAATAATAGAAGATTATATACGAGACGATATTTGAATATGAGTGAGGCAAAGAGTATGTGCCAAGACCGAATTGTTTGGCGGTCTGTCCTCTCTGTCTACCCCTGCAGAGAAACGGCGTGATGGTTAAGTAGTTAGTTAGTAAAAAAATATTTCTAAGTCTTATACACGAGTATAAATATATTTCCTAATTCTTTTGACAAGTTCACAAATATGTGTTTTCCATTTTCCATTCAATGATTTTTTGGCAAAATGTGATTATTTTTAAACATATTTTTTCTTGTGTATATCAATCTTTCTTATGTAATGACAAGTTCATTTTTGATACATTCATTTATAAGTTTTAAGTTAGTAAATGATTTTCTACTAATTCTAAGTTTTAAAAACTTTTTGTTTAATCTTGATTTATGTATTTGAAAAATAACTATAAAATGATGCAAGTATTTCTTTTAAATTTGAATCACGCATTATCTTCATTAAATACTTTCATTGTTTGATGTTGTGAAATGTCATGTCTTCATGATTTTTTTAAGCGCATATTACATCTTATCAAAACACGACACAACGTTTACCAACTGTATTTTTTTTCTAGATTTGGACTAGTTTTGCCAACCCTTACAAAGAGCCAAATCGTCACCAGTCTCCCAACACCATTAATGGGGGGCGTAATTACATCCGCTTGTTCCTACGGGGTTGTTACACCGGCAGATGTTCCTGGCTTTATGGTCCATCGTCATCCTTTCCCCTTCTCTTTCGTCTTCCCTCCCTCTTTCACTCCCCCCTTTTCTCTCGTGGCTTCCTGCACCCTCATGCCTGTGTCAGACCACGCTATTGCGCGCTGTTCTTTCGCGGCAACCTTTTAGATACTCTGAAATAGGACAAGCCAAAAATAGCTAGTTACTTTATAACGTAGTCTGACAGTACTTTCAAGCAAGATTTCATCTACCTAATATACACATCTACAGCAGTTACTTATATACATTTGGAGACTGTTACTGACTGACTGACTTTTAGGAGTGGAGTAAAATCTGCTTCTCGCGAAGAACCTGAGTTTAAGAGTCGATTCCAGTTGAACCTGTCCAGTTGAAACATCATCATTGCAGTGACCCCACTTGCACAAAGAACGAGTCAAAAAACGACCCATTTTCACGCTGAATAATGTCAACCATGTTCTGTGAAGACTTGAACGAAATAGTGAAGAATGAGTGGAGAAATAACAACTCATTAATGTTGTTATAATATAAATATATGATATAAAAGCTGACCCAGCCACAAATTGCTGTGGCTAAAGAAACAAATCGCCATTACTTTGCATGCAAATCAAATCTACACCGCCCGCTTGCCAGCCCGCTCACAGACATTCTTATTTATTTCAACCAATTTATACATAACCTTAACAAATTTTATATTTAAAACTTTCTCGCAAATAACTCTATCTATTGGTGAAACCCGCATGAAAATCCGTTTAGTAGTTTTTAAGTTTATCGCGAACAGACAGACAGACGCGCCGGAGGACTTTAATTTGCATAAGAAGAGATAAAGAAGGTTTGTGACTGTGGCAGGTGACGTGCCTTTTTTGTTACAAATCTACAATTTTATTTTGAGACGAGTAAAATTATACACATTCGACCTTCCAACGAAGAAATTACACGTCTACGTGAAATTTCAAAAAATCATCGCCATATCCTTTTCCCGCCCCTTGAAGCAGAATTTTGATACTTGTTCAGTAATGTACAGTAGGAGGAATGGATTTATATCCATCACTTCTGGATACACTGACCCCCAGATTTTTACCCACCCCACATACATTTTTTATTCCCAGAATTTTCTCCTTACTTTGCCTAAAAATCACTCAAAGATGACATGGGCACCACGGGAAATTGTTTTCTTTAGGGCCTCCTGTGTGGAGCTAATTTAAAAAAAAAGAAAAGATTGTTTGTTAAAAAAACAATTTCTGGGTAATGGTTTACCAAAGACATTTCAATGTATGGCGTAGGCAAAAATCCCATAATGGAGATTTGAGACATCAAAGAAATTGGCCTACCAAAGTCGAGCGAGATTTTTATCGGCGTGTCTTGAGGCAGGAATTTCTTTTGAAGCACCAATAATAACATTTATTGAAAACGTTTAACAATGTGCGTTTGTTATGTTTTTCCATTATAATCCTGTTATGAAAACGTTCCCACAGTAACATGACATTTTTTATGTGAGCATTTTGAAGAATCGATATTTTTTATTACAAAACAATCCATTCAAAAACAAATTTACGGTGTAAACTCTATTATCTAAGCTGTGAATCAAATTTCAGAAGATTCATTGAACCTTTCAATATTTAATTTTATACTCTAAGTTAATAAATAACCATCACGCCCTTTCCCCGCAGGAGTAGGCAGAGAGGACGACTTCCAAACAACTTGGTCTTGGCACACACTCTTTGCCTCATTCACATTCATACGTCTCGCCTCTTACATACTCTTCTATAATTCTGACTCTTGACGTGTCCCGACTCAAGTAACTGATTCGCTTGATCATGCCAAAATCTCAGAGATCCTTCTCAGTATCGCCCTGATGTAAGATCCGCATTCAGAATTAAAACATTGCTTGAAATGAGTTAAGACATGTTTGGTGATTAGATCGGAATAGCCAGGTACTTCCCCACTCTCCTTTTTCGCATCTCCTTCTTTGCCCCGTTTACTTTCAGCCTCATAACTAATTGGGGATGCCATAGTCTTAGAGAGCAGTTGGGACTCTTGTAAAAAAAATCTCCTCGTGCGTCCCCGACTTTTTCAACTCTACATAAATTCGTCCTGTATTCTCCTTTCTTCATTAATTCTCTACATGCCCGAAATATCTGAAGCATAGAAATCATCAAACTCATCTGCCCTGATGATGGACACTGTAACGCTGTCCGAAACGTTGGCTAAAGAAGGAGGTAGCGAAACACGGCATAACACCCCAAAAATCATAACAAAAATACTTTTTGGCCGTGAAAACCTAAAAACATACCAGTTCTGAACAACTTGGAAAATTCAAACCATCCTCTACCTCATCTACTTTTCTTCACCCTTTCTTTCACAACATACCATAATCGATGCCAAAGATAAAACCCTTGCTCAAGAATCGGCTACTGCGGCCCACGCCAGGTTAAAACCATCATACTGAACCGGAACCAAAACGAAACAAACGAATTTACAAATAGAGATGACATATTCATTGCGCTCAATCAATTTAAAAAAAATAAAACTAATCAACTGTCATGTTGAAGGACCAGAAAAACAATCCGTTCCTATGCCGAAAAATGTCAACAGTGTTCGCATGTTGGAAAAAAACTCTATCTCAAACAAGCATAGCCTCTCCAATTTTTTTCTGTTTTCCAATTAATGATTTATTGATTTCAAACACTACAAATGGTCCTTACCTTATGAATTCAATTGATGTTTAATTGTATAACAATACTCACGACATAATGTACATAACTTGAAATAAATTAACGTAGTGGTTCGGTATGAACAATTTATAGCATTCCAAGAAAAATGGTCGGTCAATTAAATAGTTCGTTATTTTAAAAGGTGTTACTGTAAAGATCCCATTCCTTTAGGTAGAAGATTTTTGTAGCATGTTTCAGAGAGCAAATCCACTTGAAGCGTAAACCGTGGGTATTCTCCACGCATTCTCATATAAAAATAACTCACAATTGTTTTTTTAATTTGTTCTTGAATTTCTATGCATTTTTGCTGATATGGGTCCCAAACAGCAGAAGCGTATTCTAGTTTTGATCGTTTAATGAAGTTGAACATCGATGTCATTGCTTTGGGCTTGGAAAATTGTTTGCTTGTCCTTATCACAAATCCAAGAAGTTTGTAACACGAGGCCAAATACACATGACTGAAAAGGTCAGTTTAGGTCAAATGTGACCCCAAGGTCACTTATGAATTTCACTAATAACTTCGCAAAGTGTGGTAGCGCAACGCGTCATAGTAACAAATAAAAAATAATCACGATAGTGTTTTACAAGTTTCCAATATACTTATAGTGGAATATTTTTCTATTCTATTTTGTGTATTAAAGTATCTTTTTCCCTAATGAATTAATTATTTATCTTCTCTTTTCTCACAACGGGTTTGACACAATAAATAATGAGACGTTAAAATAAGATACACCTTGCGATGTCATTTCTATCCTCCCGTCGCATGAAGTAAACCTTCTTTATTGTTGGCCATTTTTCACTCCACTAACTTAATTAAAATTAAATTATCCATGCACTAATAACAAATCTGTTGAAGCGAGCCACATTCGTACTTCTTAAGTAATATTCCCGTTCTAATTCAAAAATTTGGAGGATGTAATTTTTTTTTTTTTTTAAATTTATATATCTATAAACAGTATACATTGGGCTTTTCGATGCCTGTCTCACAGGATGTACCTGTATCGAGACAGGCTTAGAGGTACATAAATGAACATTTTTAAGGAACATATATGGTAGTTACAAGAATACTTATGGATAAATACATATTAATTTGAATATAAGAAAAATAGAGCGAAAAAAATAGAGAAACCTAACCTGGACCTCTCCATGCGAATTCTCGCAACCCACCGCTTTGCACTACAATAAGAAGGATGGATTCATAGGAATCTGGCAAATCTAGAAGGAGTGCCCCCCCCCCCAGATTCCTACACACACACACATATACCTTCCAAGAACTTCCTTTCCCAAAGAGTCCCTTCACACAGCATCTTCAAAGACGACATGGGTGCTGAGAGAATTTTTTTCCTAAGGGCCTTCTGTGTGGAGCTAACGTAAAAAAGAGCAATGATAGAAATTTTAAGATAATAAAGATGAATTGTTGTTGAGTATAAAAACATTAAAATGTTAATAATAATTTATTGGTTTTATTTAACTGCTACGAAGCCATGTGTTTGGTTTTGCAGAAACTTATTAAGTATCTGTTTCTTTCTAAATTGAAAAAAAAATATATAAAAATAACGGAACCGTGCACACAAATCTGTCGCCGACATCTTTCACCGTAATACCGCAAATCGCATGTACGTTTGGCGGGTCCTGCTTTCGTGTCAACCTACAACTCAAATACATTACTACAAATGAATAACCGCATCACTTACAGAGTATTAAATATATGCATATATTATACATATTTGTTATTTACCGCAATTTCTAGTTTTTTGACCGTTATTCAAATCGAAATATTTTTTAATGTTCGAATTTTAATTTATTATTGAACACGTAATACGGTGTATTTTGTATTCAATAATATATTAAATTTCGGCTTTATATTTCTTTAGTTTCAGTCCGATATATTGTCATCTCAAGGCTCCGTAGTGACGTTGTGATATTGTCGAAAAGAATGTGAAATTTGAAAATGAAAAAAAAAAAGTGCGTTAAATTACTGATGACTCCAGAGCTCAAAAAAACAGAGGTCTTCTGTGTAATATGAGCTGACTACCTTTTAAGTACTCTGAAAAACTCCGATTATCGGCGCAACGAGCCTGAAAACTTCAGGCGTAGTCAACCTTACAATTTGTTCAATGTGCACATGGCAGTACAGATTTTCTAGCATAGCGTAGCATAACAAGAGGAATGGCGCCAACGAATTAAATATCCAAAACAAAACATACATTTAATTATTCTTTAAGTAATTTTGTTTTTTGTCTACTAAATCAACTATCTTCATAAATGTTAAAAGAATAAATTTTGTTGTAAATGGATTGTTCATCCGCCGCAGGTACAATAAAACTTGAAAATAACATAAGTTTGCATTTACTTTGAAGGAATCCTATGTCCAAAGCTGGAAAGCTCACGAAAAAGACAAAAATGTTTGTTAATACTTCTGGATGAAGCGATTTTTTTTGTGTTACCTAAATTTTATTAAAAATTGGGAACAAACTTCTGCGGGCGATAGTAAAGTAGTACTGGCGTAATAATATATTCTACCGAGGAAAGGACAAAGGAACAAATTTATTGCTTAAAAGAAGCGCAAGATGGGGAGATAGTGGGTAAAGGATAGACTGGGTAGGAACTGCCTTTGGTCCCCCAGTGGAGATTTTTACTGAGCCAATTTATTTTTCAAGCACTATACTTTACTTTTCGACCCATGAAATAAAATGGCTGTTGGATTTTAGGGGTTGCAGTTTTGACCAGGGATTTGTGAAAATTGCTTGTTTTCGGGGTTTTATAACGTTATATTTGAAAGAAAGCAAGGGTGAAATAATATGCGAGCCTGGGGTGTGTAAGAAACTCTAGACTCTCAGGGCTTAGTACTCAAAAAAAAAAAATTGGTTATAAATTTAACTTGCGCGATTAAAATATCATAAGGAATGGCGATCCAACATATCTCAAGGAAAAACAGTTTCACTAACCTTTATGTCAATTTCTGCAAACGTGGGAGGCCTCCAAATAATTTCCTTCCACTTAAATTCAGATCAGTGCAATTTTTTTGTAATTTTCCGTACACGCACAAGCCAGTTGTCAACCATGTACAACCAGTAAAATTCACAGTGAAACAGCAAAATATTAAAAAATCAGATTATGACAACTATTTCCATTTGTTCCAACACAATTTTTAAAATAAATACATTTTTACACTGCACTTTTCTCCAAACTTACAAGTGGTGACAACTCTGATCTATTGTAGCCGATCATCACTCTTTTGATATAAATGTATTTAATTATTTTTTCGAGCAAACAAAGAACGAAAAAACATATAACAATGCCTAACCAAAGGGGGAATTTGAAAAGTGGTTGAAGAAAATAGTTAAAAAATCTTGGTATTCAACACTTTATTAACTCTTGAATCATATCAAAATTGTCGGTTTAGATAATCTCTTTATATAAAGACAAATGGTGGTGGTGTGCGGAGTGGATTTGGTATTTATAAAAATCCACAGTCTAATTCCGAGATTGATGAATTTCTGCACACTTTACCTTCAAAACAAGAGTCAGTATTTATTCGAGATTTTGAAAAATCACCCTAACTCCTTTGCTAACCCATGAAAGCAGAATTTGAATATTTCTCGATGAAATTTTTCACAGTTGATTTCAAAATAAGAGGAAAATTACTGTCTGATTTTGAAACAATCAGTGTAAAGTCCGGGCAGCGCTTTTTTAGAAAATTTTATGTTTTCGTAGTCAAGGGATAGGGCTCTTGACTTGCAATCCGAAGGTCGCGGGATCGAATAAGGGAGATCGCAAATAAATTTTATATGATTAATTTATGTTATTTCATAATTAATTCGTATAAAATATTTTAAGTATGTTTGCGGCATGTTCCAGAGTGGCAGATACTTTCATTATCGCCCTGGTGTACCACCATTCAGAATTGAAACGTTGCTTGAAATGGCTTTAGCCATGTTTGGTTACCAGATCTGTATAGTCAGGTACTTCCCTACTTTCCTCTACCCCATCTCCTTAACATCCCACTATCTTCAGCTTCACAACGTACCCCATTGGGGACGCCGTAGTCTCACTGGCTGCAGACGGGGGAGCAGCTGGGACTCTTATAAGGTATTCACATAAAAAAGCTGTGTTTCAAGTTGTACTTTCAAATGTCCAGTTAAATTACTTTGCATGCTTTTAATAGACTTGTTACGAACATAACTGTAATAATAATTGACTGGTCAGTGGTTGAGTGGGCATCGCGTTTGGGTCCCACCCGGGCGTCCCGTGTTCGATTCCTCGACTGGCTAAGTCGTCCATCACAACACAAGCAACATTCTCGGCTTTCTGTGATGGTAGTAGGAGATTTTCAAACATTGTTGGGTTATTCGTAACCCGGGAATGTTTGTCTTTCTTTTTTAAAAAAAAAAAAATAAATAAATACAGCTTCAAGAATGACTTCTGAGAAAAAATAGCGGCTTTAAAATTAGGTCAATATTAAACTTTCCCAAATATCAACAAGGATTTACAGTTTACTGACTAGTTTAATCAAACTACACCCAGTGGATATTTAGGTGCCTAGGTTAACACAAATGCCTGTTACCTATCTCCCAATAGGAACTACATACTTTGGTTGGGTCCAATCGCCGGATGAATGGAATCAGGTCGCAGACTGAACAGCGCCGATAAAATTACAATCCCAAAGGTAAACATACGTTGGTATTAATAATCTACGTCTGATTAATCTTCCAACATCCTTTCAGTGTTCTAGTTATATAGACTTGAAATGTCTGATGAATATGGTTCGTTATTAATGTGTGATGGATATTGTGTGGTACTTCAATCCCAGTGAATGAGATTACTTGAAAAATGAAAGATCGAGGTTTGTCAAGATTACAAGTTGATTTATTTACGTTATCGTAAGCTTTACAATGAATAGTTAACTGAACCAGAACACCGTCCTATTAAAAGCTCTAAGTTAAGCTAAAGCTAGGGAAACCAACACTGCCCGCTGCCTATCGTTTATCATCGGCTATTTCAGTAACCGTTCGTGCGATTGTGGACAATCTTCTAAGGTACTATTTAACTGACATCTTAAAACTATACATATTAAAACTATCCATACAAAAGACGTCTGTTAGAAGATGTTGAAACTACGTGCATAATCTTGTATGCAAGAAACATGGTACCTAAATTTACAATGAAATGTGTGATTAGAGGTGGATGAGAAAAAAAGTATTGTACATTGAAAATTTTGAGCATTAAAATCACCATTTCCAAGTAAATAGAATCGGTTGAATTGTTTAGAGTACATATCACGCGGAATCCAAAAAAACTGGGCTTTTTTCTCGGTCTTGAAGATTCTTCAATAGACCACCTGCTTTCCCTGTACAAATCCCAAGTATGTCCAGAAATTAAATTTGAGAGCCACTTCTCGGCTGAAGCTCCATAAATATTGATTAAACTACTTGTTTCTGAGCAAAAGAAGGCGTGAATTATCATCTAAATGATAACTCACTGATTTTCATTTCTAAAGCACATTCAACAGACACAATGTCTATTCTGCAGGTATTTAAAATTAACAAGATGGCAGTATCAACTGTGCACCAATGTACGGAAGCAGACACTAGCAAAATATCCGTTCACAATTGATGTTGACTTCCTGAGAACGGTTCGTTTCTTTGACTCGTTTTTGCGAAGGTTGGCTCTTATGTGGAATGAGCTACCGGCATTTGTTTTTCCTCCTTCATATTAGAGTTCGGTCCTGTTCAAGACCCGCGTTAACCTTTTCGTCCCGGACAGAAAAAAAATTACACATGATCCGAAGGAGGGTCACTCGGGGACCCCAATTTGGTTTGCTTATTAAAGGGTGTTAATGACATAATTTTTTGTAATTTGTCTTGGTAATAATTAGAGGGAAGTATATTCATCGTATTTCAGTAGTCATTTTCAAAACCGTTTGATAAATGAAGTCATAATTAATATTCTAATTAATTTAGACCATAACGTGTATTTTTCCATAGAAAACAGGGAAGGCGGGCAGATAGCCAACATAATTCCTTGTTTCCGAATCTCGACTGGCGATTGGCACTTACGAGAACGACCCAGACCGAATGATCTTTGACCGGCAAGCGAACATTACAGCATTGTAAAAAGAGCAAACAAGACGGGCAGTGTAAACAAACGAGATCTAGTCCTTTCCACTAACAACTTAGAAATTATTTGCTTTCGCTTAGGATTGTCCCGATACGTTCAGCAGATAGGGATGGCGTAACGCCCGAACAGAGGGAACGGGGGCGGGCGGGACAGATTCTTCGCCGGAATTCGATATAAATTATTTAATTTTAAGAAAAGTAGTAATGCGATATTAATTTTTTAATGCAAATAGTTTTTCTAGGATAACCCAAATTATTGAGAATTTGGTTTAAAAAACAACTTAGATATAGCGTAAAGCCCTCGTTAGTGTAAGTGCGTTCCCGCGGTCCGGTACGGAAGTGTTAACTCCAAATGCAACAAGCCCCAACCTTAACCCGCATCTCATCCAGGAAGCGGTAGAGTTCCCCTTTAGTCTTATTCTGCACAGACAAGGGCATTCTAGTGCAGTGGCTCGTTAAAAATAACCTATATGTTTATGGTGAAATATGGTGATTTATATTTAGGGTATTACGCCGTTTTGCGCTTCCTCCTTTAACCAGCGCTTCGGGTAGCGTTACAGTGTCCATCTACAGCTCAGATATTTAATTTAGTGACGCAGATGAGAGGTAGGAGAGAAAAGAGAAGAGGAAGAGAAATATTGAAAAGCACGTGTTACTCAAATCTGATCCCTAAAGACGTCTAAACCCATTTAAGCAGTGTTATGAATTATGGTATTTCACTTTGAAACTACTACTAAACCAAGAAGTGGTATAATCATGACTTTGCAAAATTGTTAATGAGGTTCTCCAACAATGAGATCTTGTAAACTTTGTTCATCATTTTCGGTATCTAAATGTCCCACAATGAAGTTCCCGATTCCCTTTTTCCTAACATTCCACAACATTCGAGAATGCTTAGAGACGTTTTGGAATATTGTAAAATGCTCTCAAATACTCTCGAATGTTTTGGACAGTCTGGAAATATCTAGAGGGCGAAAATTCCTGCCTTTATATCTTCAAAAGCATGCCCTTCAGGTAAAAACGGGAACCTCCTTCATGGATGGGGGAAAGAGGGCTACCACACCGTTTAACTCCCTTGATCACTTTATTTTTTAATACATATTGATTACGCCGTATTATAACACTTTTGATCCAATTTTTTAGACTGTCAACGATGAAAGTAATTCGTTAAAAGGGTTGGGTTTGCAGGAAATCCTAGCTAAGTCTTCTAATAATTATTTTCTTGCACAACTCGTAGAAAAAAAAATCAAAATACTTGTAAGATGAAAACATAAATACCTTTGAACCTACAAATATAGGAACCTAAACATAAATATACAATATAATATTCTCCTCGTTCCCGTTTATTCTAGAGTAGGTCAGTTAATCGATTTTGCCCTGAAAAATGTTGAAAACTTCGCGAAAATTCCATTTCAAGCGATATTCGTCCTGGTAGCGGGGGAGTGAATTGGAATTCAATACGGGGCTGTGTCGTTATAAAGAGGGAATTTCACCGCTCACCGTGAAACATGTTAGTTATGTTCGTTTATTGGACGTTTAGTGCGGAGGTAGATTTATGCATTGCGCCTCGCGGCCAGCTAACAATGCCACAATGCCGGAAGTAGGAGGAATTTAAGGGATTTATTCGATTCGCCAAATCGAACTTTTAATGGTTATGCATGGTCGTTGTTAAAAATTACATAAATTTGTTTGATCGGACGTTCATTTGATGTTCTGTCTGTCTTTATTATGAGAAACGTTAACACAGTTGCTGAAAATGATAATACAATCCAAAAGTTCATGTCACTTTCATTAATATTTTATTATAAACAAAAGAAAAGAAAATAATTATTTAATTACTCTTTAACATACGCTAAATGTTTTTTTTTTCATTATCTCCACACATGTGGCACCTGGGAAAAAAATTCCTCAGGGCTTGTGCTATCTTTGGAGGTGCTGTGAGGAGGGTTTTTTTGGAGAAAGGAAGGAGAGGAAGTTTTGGGAAGGAAAAAGGTATGAGCGGTGGGTAGGAATCTGAGCAATCTTTGGAGGTGGTGTGTGGAAGGTCTTTTGGAGAAAGGAAGGAGAGGAAATTTTGGAAAGGAAAAGGTATGAGCGGTGGGTATGAATCTGAGCTATCGTTAGGGTGCTGTGTGGAGGGTTTTTTGGAGAAAAGAGGGACAGGAAGTTTTGAGAAAGAAAAAGGAATGAGGGGAGGGTAGGAATCTGGGGGTCAGTGTGTTCAGTGGCTGGAGATTTCAAGAGGTCTCCCTCAACCGGTTTCTACCGATCTGGCCCGCCACACAGAAGGTTGTAAAAGCATCCACCACCAAGACCTAGACAAACCTCAGCGCATGAACCCAGGTACCCCTGCTAAGTCTCCATACGTAGCGCATCTCTTGGGGTGACCTATGGAAAAGGTGTTGGTTTTCCAATAAATGATTCCCGGGGCGGCGATACTCATACCCGCCTTCTCAATTGAAATATGGGTAAAGCAGAAGTCCATTTATAATTAATCTGGTTTTCATTACTGCATACAATTGAAACATTTTTAAAGAGTACCAAGAAAAGGCAGATCAGAAAAATGTTTCCGAATAGAATCACCAAAGTATTTTTTCAACATTATGTTTGAGTATCAGATTGTTCAGATAAATTAAATCTCATTTTCAATTATCTTCATGAAAACGTGGGCGAACAACGTACATTTTTAACAGTATGATTTTATCAGTGCGTTTTAAAAAAATCATATATATTTTATTTCTTCAAAAGATTTCAAAGACTTGTTTTTCTATTAAATATAAATGTATCAGATATGTATATATAACTGGCAGTGACAACTCATTTTCAGGTTTATTTATATAAAATGTTTTGTCAATATCTCTGTCAATGTACATGGTGCTTGGAATCTTTCTAATAATAGTTTTCATGTTGAAATATGAGATGATGTCACGGAAATTCGACGAAATCAATTTATTATGGAAATTTGAGAAGCTAAGCGAGTTTGTGCGTCATCAGTTCAAAATATGTCAAAAGCAAGTTATGTTTTGTTTTACTAAGAAGACAAATAACTAAAAATACAGACTAATTTTAGAATTATTTCACCGGCCATGCTAGCTAGGGATGTCCCTGTGTTTTGGCGGTTGAGGTTCACAGATTTAATTTATTATTTAGATTAAATAATTCGGGTTGAGTTACAAATATATAGTACGATTATTTAATTAACAAAATTAGGAAAATTTTATTTCCAATTTTAATTAACAAAATTGGAAATCCGGGAAAGTGAGAAATTTATGAAGATAGAATAAGCCTTGTTTGATTCTGATCTGAATAGCCAGGCACGTTCCTTAACTTTCTCTTCCCCATCTCTCTACCTTCACCATAACATACCCCATTTAAGGATGCCATAGCCCCACTGTGCCCCAATAACATTCGCTTATTATATTATAAATATTTAACAAATTATTATACATATTAAAATATACTATAAAAATAGAAAAAGATTTGAATTTGTAAAATTTACTGACAAATTAATGTTTTTCATTAGTTTTTACCACTTTTATTGTTTACAAAACCAACATGTTGCATGAGCTAAGCTCACTTCTTCAGGATTTACAAATTAATTATTTATTTATTTATTTAAACGCCCGTAGGGCTTTTACATAAAGTGCAGTACATGTTTTGGTAAAGTATAGGAAATAACAAAATATAATATAAACATAATATAACTATAAGAAAAAAAAATAAAGATAACATAAGATATAAGAAACAAAATATAGATAACACTAGATATGACACAAAGCAGGTAAAATATAATATATGGTCACGTAAATTAATGTGAGATAGTTATTTTAATTATAAAGAGAAATACGATAAGATTGTCATTATTTATGTTTATAATTAGCAAGCTTTATTATACATATTTGGTACGTGTTTATCATTTTAATTCAAAATTAATAAAAAACTAAGTTTTTTATTAATTTTGAATTAAAATGGTGCCACAAAATAAGTTCCTGTGTTTGAAGAAGTGAATGTTTTTATTAATAATTATAAAATTTATAAAAATATACCTAAAATTAGCTTTACTGCATGTTATATTTCTTCCACACCTACCATTTAAGACAGGATGAAAGCACCTGACCAAAAAAAACTCAACAAAACGAAAAACAGAAAATCAAAACACCGCCTAAAGGAATAAGAAAGCGTTTAGCTTAGTTCCTCATGAAATAAAAATGAGCCAAGCTTAAATAAATTCAAAGAAAAGCGTAAAAATCCTGTATGTAATAAGTAGGCATTAGGAGTTTAAGTAAAAATGTACAAGTGTTTTTATTAGACCAAAAGAAGTGAATCTATTTTAAGGAAATAATTTTTTTTTAAATAATTAAACACCCACACAAAAGCTTCTTAAAAACGATAAGACGGATCTGAAAGTAGCAATGCTTACGTTGAATCCATAATATTTTTTGATTTTTAACCTCAAATATCTTAATGATTTCTTGGAATATTGTAATTCGATAGCACGTTATTACTACTTGTTGATGCAAAAAATTATATGTCAGTTGGTAGGTAATGTACGCAACGAAGCCTCAAACTGTATTTAAAATTACTAATTAATTTTTACGAAATTTTAAATTGCCGCGTCGTTCGCTTAAAATATTTTGCTATTAATTTTAAACTATCTTTGGTTTTTAACGCTCATAAAGACATTTCATTGGAAACTAGGTGGTTGTCTTATAATATTATGTAGACATCTTATTACATTATTTTCTTACTAAATTTAATTATTATATACCTACCCATAAGCCCACATGCATGTGTGAACAGGCTGGTTTGCGAACATGCTCATTTCAGTCTAATCTCAGTTCACGCCTACACATTATTTGCAAAAATGTCAAAATAGATCCCCGGGGAGACGAAAAAACTTTTATTTCGTGATTTATTTTGGGAATCACAAATAACGTGTTTGGATTGGTATTATTACAAAGTCACTAAAATATCCACAAAAGATTTTCTAATTGCCCAAAAGTATCTTTATCTCCCAAATGAAACCACTTTCTATTAAAATTCGTATTTATTTTTTATTACTTAGTCATTTTCGTATTTTCCGTTATTTGTTTTTGGGATATTATGCCGTGTTGCGCTACCCCCTTCTTTAGCCAACGTTTCGGACGGCGGGTAATAATCACGATTACACATCTGCCCTGATGATGGACACTTTAACGCTGTCCGAAACGTTGGCTAAAGAAGGAGGTAGCGCAACACGGCTTAACACCCCAAAAACAAATAACGAAAATACTTTTGGCCGTGAAAATCTAAAAACTTATCATTTTCGAATTTGTTGACTTCTTTGACCCAAAGCAACCGTTTTATTTTCTCTTGTCAGAAGATTCACAAATAATTGCATTGCAAGAATTTTTTTTTAGATCTGAGTGAATGGACTTGACTCCATTTGACACGAGCATGATCATAAAAGAGCACGTGTGTTCAAATTTCGGCTTTGAGCATGCTCATTCATGAGAAAACTCAAACCAAACCTGCTCATTTATGAGCAAATGTGATCAGTTGATGAGCGTGTGTGCCAGAACCATTACTTTAGTTGCAACTTTGGAAAATTAAGAAAAAACAGTGCATCGTAAAAAATGGGTTTTTTAGTAGTAATTTTAGTTTATAGACGAATAATTTTGTGTTCCGACATAAATAGATCCGACGTAAATTATTTTTAAATGTTTATCATTTTTTCACAAAAAATTGCCCAAATTGCCTCTAAAATCATGGAACATCAATATTTTTGATGACCTGTATTTTATATTTAAATCCAAAATTATGGTTTGTACGATACGGGCCGAAACGGGCCAAAACGGGCCGCGTATTCGTTCCTCTAATAAGGGCTCTTTATTTCTTATATGTTTTATATTAAAGTTTATTCCTTGTGGTATGTTTTTAGGTTTTCACGGCCAAAAAATATTTTTGTTATTGTTTTTGGGGTGTTATGCCGTGTTTCGCTACCTCATTCTTTAGCCAACGTTTCGGACAGCGTTACAGTGTCCATCATCAGCCATCTGCCCTGATGATGGACACTGTAACGCTGTCCGAAACGTTGGCTAAAGAAGGAGGTAGCGAACGGCATAACACCCCAAAAACAATAACAAAAAATTTATTCCTTGTGCCTTAAGTTTTATTGTGTAAAAGCCAAAAAGCGTCACCTAATGAAATGATAATTTCCTAATTAAAATTAAGAAAGATATTATTCACAGCTATTTCGTTTAATGTACCCAGCTTAAAAGTGCGGTGTCGTGTCTACTTGAGCGAGCCTGAATAACTCAAATTGAATTTATCCATCCGATCCGAGAAACTTTGGGCCAAACAACTACAGTGATTTCCGCAAATTGCCGATTTGAATTCTATCACTCCTCGAAATGTTGCACTCCGGATATCCGAGACCAAGTTTGTCGCTCTCTTCACAGGACACCAAAGTCCAAGGAAGGTTTAATTGCTTTTTAAAATGATTTTTCTTGGTAAAATCAATGTATGATTAAGTACCCACTGAAGGTCCGCGAATAACACTGTGTCATAAAATTTAACCGCCTGAAAGGGAACAGTTTTTGTCAGCCAAAACAATGGGCAATTATGATGCATTTCGTAAACAAACTAGTGAGTAAACATTCAGCCGCCTTGCGAACAATTCTTCAATTAATTTAACTTTCTTTCATAATTATTTCGATTTGGGATGCGGGTGTTGGTACTGCCGTCCCTGCATCCATGTATTGGGTACCTAACCAACCTAACCTGCCATAGCTCAACCCAAGTGGTTCGCCGCGTTTGGTTATTGGCAGGGGTGCCCGGGGTCATTGAGTTAGATTTATCTAGATCTTGGCGGCGAATACGTCTGCACCTGCTGCGTGGCAGATTGGGAGACACTGGCTGAGAGGGATTTTATGACCTCATTCCTTTTTGTCCGTCACTCCTTGACACACTAATCCCAGGAACTCAAAAACTAAGCGAACTATATAGGGCCCGCAAATACATTAATATCACACAACTACTAACACAGCCACCTCTGGTCTGGAGCTCCAAAATATCTGAAAAATGCCCTCGACTCTGTGCAGCAACTGGCGGTCCGTTTGATAGATTCTCCCATCTTAACAGTCGGATTGCAATCTTTAGAGAACAGGCGTCGCCGTCGGGTGGTAATGCTATCCATATTCTACCGGTATTTTAAAGGGAGATGCTCCGAAGAACTACCGTGATTGATCCTTTTGTCACCGGTGCACAGTCGGGAAACAAGCCAAACGCGTGCCCAACATATGTACACGGCTGACATTTGTCACATGAGAACAGGTCGCTTCTTCGACTCTTGTGTTCATCAGCGTGGCTGTTGAACAATTTGACGGCCTCTGTATTTCCTCCTTCCTACAACACGGGTCTCTTCAAGACCAATGCTCATTCCTTCCTCTCCTCAAAAAGACCCTCCACAATTATTTTCCCTCAGGGCCTATGTAAATATTTATTATCAACATCTTGTTCCTTCAAAACGGCAAAAACTCGGTATCGACGTTTATAGGCTTTATTTGTTCGATAGCTTTATTCTATTTAAGGGTGAAAGAAATAAATTTTAAACCAAATAATCTAAATAGCAAACTTTGCTTTACACCAATGTTTTTAATGAAACTGTAACATTTTGTTTTGAATTGATATTTTTTATGGTAGTGGTGTCAACAAATTTGTAGTATTTAATCATTAGAGAAGAAGATAATAGGTACTAATAAATATAAACGAAACACGAAATAGAACAAGACTCAAAAAAAAAAAAATGCTCGCAAAAAGTAGTCGGTAGGTTTAGTGATTAGATGCCTTTTCTCGGAAAGGCAGAGATTTTGAGCTCGATTCTCAGTTGCGACCGTTGCCTCTTTGTTTACTGTTCCAAATAGTTTTAATTTAATAGTAGTACCTGCTTCTTCAAAAAATTATTATTTCATTTATGGGTATAATATTAAAAAGTTATTAAAATTAAAATTTGTTGTTTTATTTTAATTCAAAATAATGGCAAAAAGGGAATTTTCAATTGATGAAGAAATAAATTGTATGTTATCTTTCTATTTAACTTTACCCAAACAGTTAATAAAAAGGGTTCCATGACTTTTCATCCCGGGACGAAATATCCTCCGACAAAATGTCACACGGACAAAACATCTACTAAAACCTACCCTATCCTCACCAAACCTAACCTGACAAAGAAATGGGACAATTTTTTTTGTTAGGTTAGGTTAGGTTAAGTTTTAGAAGATATTTTGTCCGTAAGAATTTTTAATCAGAGGATATTTTGTCAGTGGATTATTTTGTCAGGGATATTTTGTCGCGGGATGAAAACGCGCATTACCATGAAAAGTCTAGTTATCCTCGCTATTAAACGTAAATATAAATATCTGTTAGTTTACCTTGATCAATTTTTGGGGTTTAATGGCGTGTGACGCTTCTTCCTTGTTTAATTAACGTTTTAGGTAGGCTTTGCAGGGTCCTGACGGATGCACGATGCACGATGCACGTAAGGCAGATCACAAGTGATCTGATGATGGACACTGCACGTCTTTTTGAAACGACATATAAAAGAGAAAGAAAAGAGAGATAGAGGAGGGAAAAATCAAAAATTTTTCTTTCATCACTCACACTTCACGAAACTTTAATATTCATCATTTAATTCCCAGTGGTCACATGGACAAGATGTTATGTTATCTCTGTCTGGATGGTGTTAAAATGTGGTTTAGTTTTATGAACATTACTGCTCTCGTCGTAAAGAAAAAACACGTATGTTTCGTAAACCGTTCTAGGCTTTAATATGGTCTGCGCTTAGTTCGCTGGTCATCAGGCTGCCTGTGGAACTGCTCAATTATTCAAGATATTTCACAAAATCTGTGGAAGCGACGCCAAACTGCTGCAAAGTGTGCAAAGTGTGGAATGCTGGACATTAAGAGGCTATGGAAACCGTGAAATTGCTCCACCGAGGCGTGGAAGTTTACAGTTATTGTGGGAGAGTTTCCACAGACAAATTTATTCGCCGATTGTATCAGATGGGCCAATTTATGGGCAGTAAAAGGTTACTCAACGAATTTCTACATTTTTAAAATACGGTTTTTAATGCAAAACATATTGTGGGGCCTTCGCGCCAAGTTAAAGTAAACGTTCATTTATAATATAATCTCGGAAGTAGATATATTTTTAATGTTTATTCATTCACACGCCATTGAATATAAGTACATAAATATAATATTTTAAGACAGTGGGAGAGTGCCGTGTAATCGGAGCCCGGTCAATGAAGATAGACGACGGATAGTACATAAATATAATGTTTTAAGACAGTGGGAGAGTGCCGTGTAATCGGAGCCCGGTCAATGAAGATAGACGACGGATAGTACATAAATATAATGTTTTAAGACAGTGGGAGAGTGCCGTGTAATCGGAGCCCGGTCAATGGAGATAGACGACGGATAGTACATAAATATAATGTTTTAAGACAGTGGGAGAGTGCCGTGTAATCGGAGCCCGGTCAATGGAGATAGACGACTGATAAAGACGTGAGGCTGGAAGTGAATGTTGCCAGCATTGAGAAAATAACAGGACTTATAAATGAACGTATTATTTGCTTTAAGAACCCACCACCAAGTTATAACTAAACACCTAGCGCAGACCCTAGAAAAATCATGGGAAGTCAGAATTCTTGGTTCTCGAAAAAATTGTTAATTTTTTTTAAATGATTAATTGTAATAACACGGCTCGTCTGAACTCTTCACACAACTGGTGTCAATTTAGAAAATGACACATACATCCAAAGCAAATTTCTGAATTAGATTTCACACAGAGCTCACCACTTACGATTTGTATATCTTAGTAACTTTTTAAAATCCAAAAATGCGTAATTATCGTTCAAAAATTTATAATTGTTATTTTCAGTGAATATGAGTGTTTTGTTTCAATGCCAACTCCAAATCAAATCAACTCAAGACCTCTTTGAAAAGACATTAAAAGCTGTAAAAAAAATGTTATCATTGCCCATAAACCTTATGTAACCTATTTAACCAATTTAAATTTTTTTTCCATCACTTTTAATGAATTTTCAAAGGAGGTTCTGAGTTGATTTCATCCGAGTTGCCAGATCACCGAGTTTTTTTTAATAGAATAATGCAACTATGCTGACCATTAACCATTGGTGTAATGGTCAGCATAGTTGCATTACAAGCATTTGATCCGAGTTCGATTCTTGGCCGTAAACCCTTTTTTTACTTATTTTTTTTCCGTTTGGAAATGTTAAAAGTAGAAACTTTTGTAAAAATGTGAATTTTCCCGGATTCTAAAATAATTTAATTAAAAATTGTTACTTTGTTCACTTGACGTCAAAACTTAAATCTTATCTTTGCAATAATGTGATTAAAATATAAGATAAGATTAATATAACAAAAAATGAATTTTCAGGTTACTATCTCAGTTTTTCGCAATTTCCAAATAATTAAGTTGTCCCAAAAAATGAGGCAAAACACCAATTCCATTAAATTTCATAGACTCAAATCAGAAAACCGACTAGCTTCAAAGTAATGCGAAATATAACCTCTACCTTTAAAGCGTGAAAGAGATATGCAAAGTAGTGAAAACTGAAGTCTAAAACTGCCGGGGGCGTAAAATTCTTACGGCTCGGAAGGCTGTATTCAATGGGGTATCTAAACCTTATAAAGACGAGGTCCTTCCATACAGCTTTTGTCGCGGGATGATACCGGGCGTGCTTTAAGCCGGCTTTACCTGTCATATTGGCCGAATATTCAATAAGAAACTTTGCAAAAAAAGGGTAATGTCCGCTTTCCGATAAGACGCCTGAAATTTTTGCGGTTTTTGGACCGATAATGTTAGGGATTTTCATACACAATAATAAAATCCTTTTTTGATGTCTTGACTGCGTATAAAGTATGTAGCCAAGGAAGGTCACCATTCGAGAAAATTTTATATTTAAGTATGAATAACTTTTTTTTGGATACAATATTTTTCAATGCCAACTGCCCGGAGCGGATACCTACAACTATTTAATGCCTACATGTAGAATGTTTTGGGGATGAAGAAAATTGGCTAACGACAGAAAAAGCGAAGGTGATGGTTTAGAAGTTCTGGCCCATTGTTCAAATTGCTTACAGAAGATGAAGGTAAAGCTCTTTCAAGCGTGGTACCTTATTTGAAAAAAGAGTGTTCTCTCACAAGAGCAATAAGTACTGAGATTTTCTGAGATTATTTTACGAAGTGTAAATATTTCATGATATATTTAATTATTTATGTAAAAAAACAGAGCGATTTTACGGTTGTTTCCTTCTTATTGTGAACTCGAAACTTCTGGGTAGGTTCGAACGTCATCAAACTAAAAAAACTGTTTCCGTCTCAATAGGAAGCCAGAAGGTAAACATGTATTTATTTTTAATGCTCCTTATATAACCACAAATTTATATAATAAGCAAAAAATTGCAGAGCAAACGGAGTCCAGAGGATACGATTTGAAGCGCAAAAGGGTGTTTTTCTTTGTATTAAAGAAAAAAACGTTTTTCAGTTGGATATTGTCACAGATAATTTAATCGATAAAATCGTATTTTTTAAAAGCTGTGTCTAATATGCGTTAATATATTTGTAATAAAAAAATTATAATTTTTTAGTAGTTTATGGTTATATTTTTTATAAAGTAATCAACAATTTCATTTTTATTTTACTCAATGGAAACTGTAGAAAAAGTTTTAATTCAAAAGTGTGAGATATCTAAAAGCTTCCGAGCTTCTCACATAGATGGCAGGGATAAGAGCTTTCCCAAAAGTCCGCAAGATGGCGGCAGGATTGGTTCAAAGTTAGTTCGCCAGATGGCAGTGGGCCAAGGTTAGCGGTTCCCACAAAAGACAGTGGGAACCAGATCAATTATAGCCAGCTCCTAGTAAGGTCGACTAACTGTAGTCACCACTTGTAATACGCGAAGTATTAATAAATCAAAGATTTACCAAAACAACTCTATTTCTTCGATAAGAGAAATCTCCTTCCAAGACGTATTGCAGATACTGATTGTGAAAACACAGCATAAAGTTTTTTTTCTATTTATAATGTAAACTGATTCGTAGTAAGGATTAATAGAAAATAGCGATAAAACATTAATCTTCGCCTTAAGCTGAATGCTTCACATTTTCAAACTCAAATACTTTACATTTTCTTCCCATCTCTCCCAATTGTAGACGTTTTAAAGATTACTAATAAACTTACCTGTCAACATTTTTTTGCTTATAAATACTATTCCATTATTTCATCATTCAAATAAGCTCGCTTTCTGCTAAGTGATTGCATAACCTTACCACGACACTTTGAAAATAAACGTCTTCGCTTTTTACGTGATTCCAATGTATTCCCAACAATTCATCTCAAAACTTAAAAGAAAACTTGCACGTAGTTAACGGACCAATAAATCTGCAACCCATTCCATCGACAATAATGTTCCTATACAAAACTTACCCAATAATGCAGCACTTCCCACAATCTTCTTTATATTCTTCTCCTAAGGAAAAGTGAAATACTTGACAATCTAATTTCAAGTTAGTACCCACTTAAATCAATGTGTTCAAAGGATTTATTCAAAATTTCAACATCCTTTGAAAGTGCACGAACTAAAGTGTCCATAAATTGAACGTCTTCCTGTAAAGTGCAGCACGCCAACACGAAACTCAAACAGAGAGATTGTGGCCACTTTTGTGAAAATGCATCTTCTAAAAGTCAAATGATTTCAGAAGAATTATTTCCAATCGACAAATTCATATATTTTTTATTTTTTTTTATGCTCTTACTAATGAATATTAAAAAGTACTCAGTTTATATTGTACATAACTGAATTGTCTCAGTGACAATACTTTATATTTGTTGAAAGACAAATTGAAGATATCCACTGACTTGGATAATTATTTTCCTCCATCAGTATTTTGGGCAAAGAGGAATGCAAATGGTAGTTAATTCCAGAATTTTTGCACTCAAATAAGTCCCGACTTTAGTATTACGTAGTGATATCTGAAAGCTTGTCAATGCAAGCAATACCGAACTATCAACTAGCTATCTATTCTTCTATCAACTATCAACTCTACCTACATACTTAGAGCAGTTAACAGCTGTCAAAACGTCTTTGTTAATTTTATAAAGTTTTTGTGAGTTTTTGGATGATATAAAGCAGTAACTTCAGTAAACCTTAGTCCCAAGATGATACGCTAGTGCATCTTCATATTGTGCTGTTAAATTATAGTGCTTCAAATAAAGTGTAAAGTGGTTTAATGTGACATTCAAATCATTTTCGAGTGCTCAAATCATCGGTGCCTTTTTAATACGATGCTTTAATAATAAAATAATATAAAATTTCAATAATTTCTTATATACGCATACACAACAACTAGAGCATAGAGCACATTTATTTCTAGGGAAAATTTTGTCAATAGATGTCACCTCAGTTCAAATAAAAATCATAAAATGTTATTTTAAAGAATAACGATGCGTCCAAAAATTGATAAAAGTGATGATAAATTGATAAAAGTAAAATAGAGCAAAAATTCGAGTCCCAGAGGTGCCAATATCTTTTTCTGATTTTTCTGTTTCCAGATTTTCGATTGAGTTTCGCTCATAATGTCTTCATTTAATTAAATATTACAGTTTGAGGTTTTACTCATAAAGTTAAAATAAAAAATAATAATATTCATCCCAGACTTGCAGAAGAGTCAATAGATGTCGCACATTAAATAAAATGGATAATAATTTATCCAGACACCATCTAGATTGCATTTAGTTCGAGTTGAATCTTGCAATCATTCATAAAGATGGCAGCCAATAAAAATATGCGTTAAGAAAAATGAAGATAATATGGGTGGTTCTTAGTCGAAGTATGGTATAGTTAAAAGTGACCGAATTGGATATCGACACCTTAGCTCAGTGGATAAGAGCGCCCAACCCGGAAAGTAGGGAGGTCCTGGGTTCGAGTCCCAGAGGTGCCAATATCTTTTTCTGATTTTTCTGTTTCCAGATTTTCGATTGAGTTTCGCTCATAATGTCTTCATTTAATTAAAAATTTGATCGTTTCAAAGAACAGTTACTTTAACAACGAGTGAAAGAATAAAAGCACAACTAAAAACATTTATAACAAATGATTTTGATAAAAATTTTGGGACATTAAATACATTGTAAATAAATCATAAATTAAAAATAATCAACAAAAATCTGCAGACACTATGTATGTATTAAGCAGCAACAACCGAGAAACGGCGAATTCTAATATTGTAAAAAACCGTTTTCATTGACCAGGTGAAAGCAAATATTTTTCGGAATCCTGCGTTTTATAAATCATATAATATAATATAAGTTACGGTTCTTTTAAATAAGTATTAAGTATTTTTTGTAAGAAAAGATTAAACATAACTGTATGGTAAATTGTAAAATCGGCAGAGACAGGTAATACCTACCAATTATTTAGATCCAATCTTTCAAAGATCAAAAAATGGTTTTGTTCTTTATTATGAAAGCAAGTAACTACGCACTTAAAAGTACTGTATATAAATTTAATTAAGTAGTGATCATTAAAATATTTTTATTCTACACTATGAAAGCAAGTAACTACGCAGTTACCAGCACTGTAGATAAATTAAGTGATCTTTAAAAAAAATTACTCCATACAATGAAAGTAATTATCTACGCACTACTACTATAGATTAATTTAGTTCAGTAGTAATCATTTAAATGTTTTTACTCTATCTAAGCTAGTATCTAGACACTTACTAGTATTGTAGATTAATTTAGTTAATTAGTAATCTTTAAAATGTTTTTATTCTATGTAAGCGAGTAACTATGCACTTGCTAGCGCCGTAGATAAATTAAGTGATCATTAACATGTTTTTATTCAATACCATGAAAGCGAGTAACTTACCACTTTTACCAACACTGTTGATAAATTGAGTGATCATTAAAATGTTTTTATTCTTTACTATGGAAGCGAGCAACTACGCACCTACTAGCACTGTAGATAAATTAAGTGATAATTAAAATGTTTTTATTCTTTACTATGAAAGCGAGCAACTACGCACCTACCAGAACTGTAAATAAATTAAGTGATAATTAAAATGTTTTTATTCTTTACTATGAAAGCGAGCAACTACGCACCTACAAGCACTGTAGATAAATTAAGTGATCATTAAAATGTTTTTATTCTTTACTATGAAAGCGAGCAACTACGCACCTACCAGAACTGTAAATAAATTAAGAGATAATTAAAATGTTTTTATTCTTTACTATGAAAGCGAGCAACTACGCACCTACAAGCACTGTAGATAAATTAAGTGATCATTAAAATGTTTTTATTCTTTACTATGAAAGCGAGCAACTACGCACCTACCAGAACTGTAGATAAATTAAGTGATAATTAAAATGTTTTTATTCTTTACTATGAAAGCGAGCAACTACGCACCTACCAGCACTGTAGATAAATTAAGTGATCGTTAAAATGTTTTTATTCTTTACTATGAAAGCGAGCAACTACGCAATTACCAGCACTTTAAATAAATGAAGTGTTCATTTAAGGGGTTATACGCAGTTAAAAGGCCGAAAAAAGACGTTTTTTGTAAGTTTTTTGTGAAGAGGTATTTTATTTTACAAAAACCAAAAGTCTTGATCCATTTAGTAGCAACATCTAAGCTTATTATAGTACTAATTATTTGTAAAAATATTGATCTGGTGTGCTCCTGCAGACGATCACCTGAAAGCTTACCAAAAAAAGGTGTTCGGCGGTGACCACGATTTTTCCGGTATAGATCATCTGAAATCAAAAAACCTAAAAGATTCTTTTAGTGAAAAGATGAAATTATTAATTAGATTTTTGACAAAATGGTGGCTTCGTAAAAAAAAAACAATTTTCGACCAAATTTGCCCCGCAAAATTAAAAAAAAAATATATATAAATAATCGTTCGAAATCTTTTTTCTTCGATTAACATCTGAGGAATAAATCTGAGAAGGTTGTATTAAATTTTCAAAACGATCGGATGAGCCGTTTTTTAGAAATCTTGGTCACAACAGTCTGAGACATCTTTACAAATATGCGCATATCTCGGAAAATACTAATCGGATCGATTTGAAATTTTCGGCGAATATTATCTGTTAAGTATTTATTCCGGAAATTTTAAAATTTTTAATTTTTTGAAAATACTAACTGCGTATAACCCCTTAAATGCTTTTATTCTATACTATGAAGGCGGGTATAGTATTGAAGACAAATTTATTTAAGTAGTTATCATTAAAATAAAAATGACATTTTTTTGTTTGATAACGATTTGTTAAATCGTGTTTCGTGACCAAAGCTGAATGGCCAAATCTGAATAGCGAAAGCTCTTTTATCGTATTCTTCTTTCACGTGAACAACAGCGAGAAACTCTATGGACTTAAGAGAATATCCTAGTGGTTGTTGTCGGCAGCATAAGGTGGAGTTAATCCAATTCGTTATTTCGTAAAACGATACATAGGTGGGATGCTGCCGGTTTCCGCATTTTCTCCGTCATTTACTTTAAAACTTGCATTAACAAAAACCTTTCCTACAGCCCCTTTATCTCGCCTCTCTCCCTAGCCATGTGGCAATATAATAGTTGTACTTAAGACAGTATGGCAGCTCTTGTTAGGTCGGTACTAAAAGCTGGCTCTAGAATTTTTTTCTTTCTAATATGTACCTATATGTACGTAAAATCTATGGCGTATTACAAAGGTGGTATAGATACGCACTTAACTTTTCATCGTTCGCATTGCCACTTTAGATATTTGGAAAACCAGTGCAAAATTTTGTGATCTATTTGAACCAATAATATTGTTTGTTACCTTGTGATAAAGTGGCAACAATAGATTAGTGATGCTGGTTACTAAGAGCAAGATGGACTCAATATGACCAATGTAAGGATAAGATTGTTGTTTCAGAATGAAAAAAGGTATTTGAAATACAAAAGTATATAATGAATAAAAAAGACACCCTGAATCTACTAAGACTGTCTGGCTTAAAGTGCTTGCTTAGGTTAATAAGTTGATGGTGATACCGTGATAAGTAGCAGTGTAGCACGACGAACACTCCTCGTTTTGTCGGAAGAATCTAACATTGATAATTGTTATAATTGATAATTGGCTCCGCAACTAAAAGGACCTTCCAGAAACAGGACATGTCATCATATGCCATCATTCCTCCATTATGAGTAAGTTCTCAAGATGACGAGAATCATGTCCTAGGTTCAAGATCACAATTGTAGCGATTTTCAATTGATTCGTCATGTTTCAGTCGAGAAAATGGCCCAACGCTCTGGGCTGCCTCACAAAGAATGCCCCGTTTCTTTTCAAATCTGCTGATTCGAATGTGCCTGTAGGATCGACAACTGTTTTATTCCAAAATATTGCAGAGCTGACAATCTGACCAATGCTCAATTGTCAATGAGCAAATACTGGAGGTACTACACACCGAGACCATAAACATAGTGTGTATCAAAGTGTGCACACACCTTGTTAAAAATACTTTTAAGTAACATGTTAACTCTCGAATACCTATCTTGATTTGTTAACGGGTTTTAAATATAGTATCTAATCAAACTTAATAGAAAACGTGTTAATTTTATTCATTGTAACGTATGTAACTCAAATATGTGTAATGTTTTTCAATCCCAGTGATTAAGGTTACTTGAAATGTATTCGGGAAACTCCAATAAAGACCAAGTATCGAGTATCGATTATGGTATCGAGAGGTTTATAATGAAAATTTCCCTGGAAGAGACGTCCATCCTATTGGATGATCTAAGTAATTCTGGAGCCAAAAAAATCAATACTGAGGCAGCCCAGCTGCATATTGTGTATTATTGGCTATTACCGTAACCGTTCATGCATTAGTGCAAATACTATCGTGTACTAGTGCAATACGTTCATGCAAATACTATCTGCAAATACATCTACAAACATTCATAAAAAAAACATATCACTGACTGGATTAAAAATCAAGATATTAACTTTATACAAAACATTATTATTCCCAACCAAACGTAACAAAACTATAAAAAGTATAAAATTAAATAAACCTAAAAATAAAGTAGTTTTTCAAGTATCCAACAACTATACATACACTTACAATTTATCTGTGTGTACATATATGTATGTGTATGTGAATGTGTATGCGTATGTATGCGTATGTATATATATATATATTTATATGCATGTGTGCAGGTACATGTATTTATATGGATGTGTATGTATGTGTATGTTTATATATATATATATATTTATATATTTTTTATATTCCTCTAATATATTTAAATACTTTTTTTTTGCTCTTCTAAATAACCAATGTACAATAAATATTAAAATTTGAAAAAAAAATACATATAAAACTTTCTATTACAACACATAAATACTTGTCATACATAAACATAAATAAACACGTAAACACCTCAGCACAGGTTCTCCTAGTGAGGTGTTCACGAAACATTCAACAATACCTATCCACAGTTTCACCTTCACAAACCTACCTTACACCCAACATAATAAAATTACAAAATATATTATGTAAAAATGTTTTCGAAATTGATCTATAGGTAAATACTGTAATATATAGAAATAAATAAATAAATAAATTAGAAACAAACGATGATTGTCGCAACTCTTCTAACTGACATCTATTGATACTCCTCAAACTACATATCTATACAAAAGACCTCTGTTGAGTGATGCTGAAACTACATAATTCCGTGTATTACAGATATGAATAATATTTTTAGGTTAAAACATTGTTAAAAAATTTATTTGCTTTCATTCGGGTTAAAAATTTAAATTCAATCCACTGAGTATTCTTCATTGAACACACCATATTGAAATTTTTTTTCCTGTAAATCTATCAACATAGCCAAAAAAAAATTCGTTCTGCCTTTCACTCTCCCTCCCTACAATTTTAGCTGGAAATTTGTCATTTCCATAATAAAACAAAAACGTCGTAAAATAATGATAAATCCCGATGACTTGATTAAGGAAAGCCTTTTGGGCTCTGCCGCTGCAGACTAATTGGCTAAATTGTAACATGGCCATTTTTCATCACAAGGGACTCTCCTCGACATTTCAAAGGGCTTAAAATATTTTGGTTTCCGGTAATAGAGTACCTAATGATGTAATTATTTTTATTTTATTTATTTATTTATATCGCTAAAACCGAAACATTGCAAAGACGTTGAAAAATTACGAAAAAACGTAATTATCGTATTAAATATGTACGGTTACATGTGGGACAAAAAAATTACACGTAAGTACATAAGTTAAATGTTTGAGGACTTTTCGAAGGAAACGAGGCAGTTATTTAACCTAGTAAGTTTTTCCAGGTATTGTAAGTTAAAAATACATGTGGGAAGAATCATAAGTCTTTGTTGGCGGCCTCGCGTGAAATTATCTGGGATATAGAATCCTATTTCAGCAAGTGCATTTTTATGCATGCATTTTTCTAATAACAGACAACCAAAGTGAACACCACACAAAAGTCACAATTGCTCCTGGCCGTCTGCAGCCAATAGGTTTATGACATCTCCGTTTGGGATGTATCGTGAGGTGAAAGGTAATGGGGATAAAAAAGAGATGAAGAGGAAAAAGGTGATGAAACTCTTGGTGGTTGGCATATACACAATACACAGCTACACGTACCTACATACATACATCTGTACATCATCACCCTTGTACTTGTAGTTAGTATTGTTACAATCCTTCATACCCTTCCCTTTATACCTTCCATTTTTTCTTGACCCAAGCCAGTCTTAAATCGGCCCTCGTTGCATAATAATCTATACCGCATATCGTAAACCGCATACCGCATCCGCATACCGCATCCTGCATATCGCACACCGCATACCGCGATTTATAAATATTCTGATCTAGGAGATATATTTCACCTTACAATTAACCAATATAAGGCTCATCTGCCCTGATGATGGACACTGTAACGCTGTCCAAAACGTTGGCTAAAGAAGGAGGTAGCGAAACACGGCATAACACCCCAAAAACAATAACAAAAAAAAAAAAACAAAAATATAATTATTTTTTTTTTCGTAAGAAGCAATTACTTTGTGGTTAGACATTATATTTAAAAGAATTAAAACACTTTGTATTTAAACCACGAATTTATTATTTTGTATATCTACCGGTTTCGCTTCGACCAAGCTTCATCAGGATATAATATAATAATAACTAACTACTAAGGCAGAGATATCGGTTATATATAAGTGGAATGACAGAGGGAGAAAGAAAATCACAAAAGAAAATAATTAGACAGAGACAAAATTAATATGCAAGGGATACAAAGGGTAAACAATTAGTGGGAGGGAGACAACAAGTTACATTATACAGAAAAAGATAAATTATAATACAAAAGAACATAATTAGACGGGAGCAAATTAATTTTACAGAGGTACGATTAATATCAATTAGGGGGAAGGAGACAACAGTGTATATATGAGTATAAGTAAATGGGCAATAGTATTCAATAATATAATAAAAAGTCTGATGCATCTTACATTTTAACATAAAGGAAAATATTTAGATATGGATGAAATAAATAATTAAGGGACTCAGAATAACAATATAACACAAACATAATATCATGGGGTGGGATGGATGGCCGGAAACAAGTTAAAGATAGGACTATAGGGTGTATTTTTTTGATTTGATAGATTAACTTGGTTATTGAGTAGGAATTCTGACTTATTTGTATTTAACGTTTTTCTAATCTCTAGAGCTTCTAAATTGTCTAATTTAAGACCTATACTGTTTTTATGTAGCATTCGAGTTCCTGATATTTTATTAAAATTATGGTCTGTTGCGATTAAATGGTTTGCAAGTTCAGAGAAACCTTTACCGTTTAGACAGCGTAGATGTTCTTTGAATCTAATATTGAGGTTTCGTGCTGTTTTTCCTATATAGAATGCAGGACAATCACTGCAGCTAAGTTGATATATGCCCGAGTGACTTAACTTATCATCTTTATCTTTAGTATTGATTAAGAATTTGCCAAGATTGTTATTTGTGTAGAAGGCCGGTTTAATTTCTAGAGGAAGGTTTCTAACACTTAGGTTAGAAAAATTATTTATAAATAGAATCCTACGCCAATTGTATTTTTGAGTATTGTTATTTGTTATCGGCGCACTTTTGTAAAGGAATTTATTTGTAGATATTTGTTTTAGTTTTTTATTGAGTATTTTATTAACTAAGTCAGGATCGAAGCCATTATTCGACGCTATTTGTTTAATAGTCGATAATTCTTTTGAATAATTAGTGTTAGACAGGGGCACGGAAACTAATCTATGTACCATTGAGTGAAAAGCCGAGTGTTTATGTGAGATTGGGTGATTAGATGTATTGTGTATAGTTATGTCTGTGTAGGTTGGTTTACGGTATACGTTGAACGCAATTCTATTATTTAACAAAGAAAGTGTAAGATCTAGGAAATTTAAGGAAGCATTAATACCTACTTCTAAGGTGAATTGTATTTGAGTGTGAAAAGAGTTTAGAAGTTGAAGAAAGGAATTTAATTGTCGATCCGTACCTGACCAAATGCAAAATATATCATCGACGTATCTTTTCCATATGAGCACGTTTTTTAAGAGAGGAGATTTACAAGAGAATATGTTATTTTCTAAGTTATCCATAAATATATCAGCGACCAACGGTGACGTTGGGGCCCCCATGGGCAAGCCCATATTTTGTTCATAAATGATGTTGTTGAATTTAAAGTAATTTTGATTTAAGCATACATTAAACAAACGAGTGAGATCATTGCAAAAATCTCTTGGCAATTTAGAATTGTTTAGTATATTATCAATCAGGGTTTTGCTTTCATTTATTGGGATATTCGGGAACAAATTGACAACATCAAATACACAGCTACAATGAAATTAATTTACTGTTAGTGGGAACTACAAGGTCTTTCAAGTCGTTAATTAGGTCTAATGAGTTTCTAATGGTGTGTTTGGGGGAAAACACTTTACAATTACTAAAGATATTAGTGACAAAGGATGCTAATTTGAAATTTGGTGACTCACAACATGAAACGACTGGTCTAATGGGGGTATCAGGTTTATGGATTTTGAGAACTCCATATAATTTGGGGATTTTCGGGTTTTTTGACAGAAATTTTACTTTATTATATGAGTCATCTATAAAAATTGAGGTTTTGCATGATTTTAGAGCACTTTTTACACTATCGAGATATTTAGTAGTCGGATCATGGGGTAAGATCTTAAAATTATCATTATTAATGAAATCATTCATTTTTGAATGATAATCACATTTACGCATAATAATGACAGTATTGCCTTTATCGGCTTTAGTTAAAATTAATTGGTCGGTCTCTAATTTATTACGAATGTTCAACATATAGCGAGTTTCTGGGTTAGGTAAGGATTTACATTTTGGTATTAGATTTTTTAATAATTCAGCACTTTTATAGAAGAAAGGATTTGGGCAGCCATGTAGAGCGGTCTCTATGTCAACAGCAACATTTTCAACTGCATCCTTAATACTGGTTTTGGTATAATTTAGATTATATTTAAGGCCTTTTGATAAAAGGGCCAATTCTTCGGGAAGAAATTGCGTAGAAGAAAGGTTCTGCACTCGATCGAAGAACTGGTGATTTGTTTTGTCAGGAATGTTTTTGTTAAGATCAGCCGTAAGGCACAAGTTTTTTAGTTTTTTAATTATAACTTCACGTTTTTTGAAAACTTTTATTGAAGCAAAGTGTCTAACTTTATCGTCAAACACATCCCATTCTAATGGGTGAAGTATGTGCACTAATTCAGTGTGTAATATATGTAATTTAAGTTTAATGTTATTGCGTTTTTTGTAGGCACTTTTGAGATCATCTTTAAGCCATGCAATTTTGGCTTGAAACACTGAAGAACTAGAAATAGATTTGTTATTAACCCGGTTGAAGAAACCATTTAAATAACTAGGAAACACTTTTAATTTTAAACATTGTTTATAGAAGAATATATTGATGGACGTAACTCTGCACTTAATTGTATAGTTTTTATACATTATTGCTTTATTAGCTGTACTTGCTGATATAATTTTTTCGTAAGAAGCAATTACTTTGTGGTTAGACATTATATTTAAAAGAATTAAAACACTTTGTATTTAAACCACGAATTTATTATTTTGTATATCTACCGGTTTCGCTTCGACCAAGCTTCATCAGGATATAATATAATAATAACTAACTACTAAGGCAGAGATATCGGTTATATATAAGTGGAATGACAGAGGGAGAAAGAAGGTTCTTTTGTATTATAATTTATCTTTTTCTGTATAATGTAACTTGTTTTCTCCCTCCCACTAATTGTTTACCCTTTGTATCCCTTGCATATTAATTTTGTCTCTGTCTAATTATTTTCTTTTGTGATTTTCTTTCATATAACTTCTGCAATTTTTTGTTTATTTCATTATCTATTTATGTTAAGTCTTAATATCATTTCTTCAAATGTGTGTTATTTTTATTATGTTCACATATGCTTTTGTTGTTTATAGTATTTTTTTTCTCATTGTATTATATTTTCTTCATTGTTCTAATTTTCATGTACTTAAAATAAATGTGTAATCAACTTATAAACTAGAATGTAAAAGCCCATTAAGGCGTGTAATATTATAATCATAAAAGTGCACAATAAACCAGCCAGGATTCAAGAAGACAGAAGCGCAGTAAGTCCTTATTTTCCTTACCTTGTGCATATTTTCTGCATTGTGCAGTGGTTCACACTCATTTTTCACACACAAAAAAACGCATCACTCAAGGTCCTTTGACATACCCTCAAACCGCATAAAAAACGCTTCACTTGGCTGTGTAGATTCGGCCACAAAAACCGACTAAAATCATTGCAAACAACGGCAACATTCGATAGGGCGATTCTGAAAGTATCTACCTTCTACCTATCTCTTTGTATACACGGTTTTTAGTAAGGTTTCTATCGTTGGAAGATATTTTGGAAAAAGAGATTTGACGTAATTCTCGGTGATTTTTCCACCATGGGCTACGAATGTAGTTTTAAACTAAATCATCGAAAAATAACACATTTCTTTGATTGTTTGTATTATAAATAATGAAGAGAAAAGGGGAATCGTTTGCAACCTCGATAATAAATCAGAAAACTTTTATTTTATCTATGGTCTGAAAATAAACATCTCCTATAAAAAAAAATATACGAAAATATAATACATTTCATGTGAAACTTGTGAAAGCTTGTATTTCATCATAGAAATAAATATATAACCAACCAACTAACCATCACGCCGTTTCTAGCAGGGGAGGCAGAGAAGACGGACTGCCAAACAACTGTCTTGGCACACGCTCTTTGCCTCAATCATATTCATACACCGTCTTTACATACTCTTCTATTACTCTGACTCTTGATATGGCCCGACTCAAATATCTGATTCACTTGATCGTGCGATGTCTCCCTCGGGCGTCCATTCTGCCATTATTTGCTTCGTATATTCTCCTCACACTCACCAAACCATCTGAGGGTCTCTTTACTTATATTACTCATTACGCTTACATCAGCCTTGCATTCTTTGCGAATCCTCGCATCTCTCACACAATCGTGCATAGCTTTACCATATGTAAGCCTCAGAGATCTCATTTCTACAGCAGTCAGCCTAATATACATTGAAATCAACATTTTCTCAGAAATCTAATCGCATTTTCGCTCGAAATATAATAATTAAGGGACACAGAGGGTTGAAAGTCACGGTGTCATTGCCTAGATCGGTGAAGTTTGTTATATTAAAATGACGACTTATTCGCCGTATTCTAACATAATATTAAATGGCGATGCGTTAGTAAAGGTACGCCTCATTTTGATTTCCCATAAAACCTTTGATAGCCTCTTGGGAAATTAGTGAAAAATATCTACTACCAATGAATAACAAACTCACAGATAAATGTTCAGGTATATCGTACATATAGCGATAATTAAACGTTTTAGAGAGCTTTAAGGCTTTATTTTGCTATAAAGTATTGGTGGCATGTAGATACTATTTTCTTATCTTTTGAAAGTGGTGTGATTCAAAATCTTTACTTAAACCTTGTTGTGAAACCCTGAAAAAAAAACTCAGAGGATATTGTTGTTAAATAATAAAAACTCTATAGTAAAAAGAGAGATAATGGTTTGAATTTTGTCACAACAGATGTCACTCACATGAATATTATTACTATCATCAGAGCTATCATTATTACTACTACCATCAAAAAATTTTTTACATTAGCTCCAGATAGAAGGTCCTCGGGAAAATAATTTCTCTCAGAGCGTATAATATCATCTTTGGGGCAGGTGTGTGTAGTCTTTTTCGGAAAAGAGGGAGAGAAAGTTCTGAGAAAAAAAAGGGTGTAAGGGGTGGGTAGAAATATGGGGATAAATGTGTCCAGGAGTGTCGGACGTATACAGCTAACCATTCAAAAAAAACCCTCGACTCTGTGCAGAAACGGGCGGTCCGATTGATAGACTCTCCTAACCTAACAAACGGATTGCAATCTTTAGAGCATAGGCATCAGGTGGGAATGCTGTCCTTGTTCTACCGGTATTACAATGGAAGATGCTCCGAGGAATTAACGTCATTGATCCCTTCGGCATCGGTGCATAGTCGGGAAATACGCCAAACACGCGCCCAACATTTGTATACGGTTGACATTAGTCACATGAGAACGGGTCGTTTCTACGACTCGTTCTTGAGTTCAACGATTTGCCGGCCTATGTGTTTCCTCCCTCCTACAACATGGGTCTCTTCAAGATCCATGTTCACTCCTTCCTCTCCTCAAAAACACCCGCCACACAGCATCTTCAAAGATGACATAGGCCCTGAGGAAAATTATTTTCCTCAGGGCCTCCTGTGTGGAGTTAATGTAAAAAATAAAAAAATCCACTGCGGTGTAATGCGATGTTCCGATAGAGACCTGTTGGCGAGGTTAAAAGGCCTCCCTCAACCAGTCTCTTCCGATCCGGCTTGCCACGCAGTTAGTGGGCAGACTTATCCGCCGCAAAGATCCGTAAAAACCTCAACCCATGAACTCGGACACCCCAGCAAAGTCACCAAACGTGACAAACCACCTATAGTAACCTACGGCGTAAAACTTAATTTAATTAAAATCACTATCTTCAAAACATACTATCATGGGAACTTACTTACATAAAAAAATACTACCATTAAAACTTACAATTATTTAAACGTACTTTCGTCATAACATACTTACTAACATCGAAACTTTCAATTACTAAAACGTTCTGTCATCAAAACTTACTTTCATTAAAATGCTATTTATACAAAATAGTATCACAAGCATCAAACCATACTTTAATCAAACTGTAACAAACTGTACTATCCTTAAAACTCACTATCATTAAACTATCATCAAAACTTAGTATCATCAAAACTTAGTATCATCAAAATTTAGTATCATCAAAACTTAGTATCATCAAAACGTACTATCATCAAAACTTAGCAACATCAAAACTTACAATTATCAAAACTTACAATCATCAAAACTTAATATCATCAAAACTTACTATCATCAAAACGTACTATCATCAAAACATAGTATCATCAAAACTTAGTTCTATCGTCAAAACTCACTTTCATGAACACTTACAATCATCAAAACTTCTCGAATCAAAACTTACTATCATCAAAAGTTACAATCATCAAAACTTGATTACATGACTGGTGCGAGTGCAGTTTTGTTGAGTTGCTCTAGGCTGAATTCTGAAAACATTAATAATATTATTAATGACCGGTCAGTATATGAGTTGGCATCGCATTTGGATCTCATCCAGGCGTTGCTTGTTCAATCCCTCCGCTGCCTAATTCCTCCATTATAACGCAAGAACCAATTTCCGCTCACTTTATTAGTAGAAGATTTTCAAATACTGTCAGGTTATTCGCAACCTGGTAATGTGTTGAAAAACATGCAGTGATAACAGTCACATTCCGGTAAGAGAGGACATTAGAAAAAGAAGATTTTTTTTGTCGGCCGTTATAAAATGATTTTTCTTCAGCCTCATCAAATTACGTATTTACGCTTAAAAGTGTTTAAGGGTCCACTATTCGAATTTCGACCGATTTCTTACAAATGGATTTAAACAATTGAAGTTTTTAAGCTTTTAAAAAAATATGCGTTATTTTTGAAGATAGGTACGTTCCACGCCGAAACGCAAATTATATGAAATTCACTCGATAGAAAAAAATCGCAAAGTATGCTTCAAAAACTATTTAAAACAAGTCTATTTCTATTATTTTACAAGTTTTATTTGTGAAAAAATTCACAATGTTTCTTTAAATGATACTTAAGTTACGTTCCACGAGATTTTTGCTCTATTTTAAACGAGTCATGTTTTATTAAGCTTTTTCGCGATTTTCGCTGGGATTTCATCACCTACAATATAAGCGCGCTCTGTCCAACATTCGTAATTACACATCTCTCCATCTTCTTCTTTTTCAGCCGAATAGCGCCGCCTTAATAAAAACTTTTTTTTTTACGTAATATGACAACATGATTTTATCACGCGACTTGCAGTCAAAATAGTTATAGTGAAATTAGTTTTGTACCGCGACGTAATTTTTAACACACTATTTATGCATGAACTGTGCTGCAAGCTTTGTGCTAAAAAATACGCTCCTTTGTGATCAGTTCGGTCAAAAAACGATAAAAAGGGAAATCTAGTCAAAAGACTCGCAACCAATTGAAAACAACGTGTGTTTTCCAGATCTCTGTGCATTAACCTTCCCGCCCCCGAGATGTAGAATAAAGCTACAAAGGACTAAATATGTTTGTAAGCTTATTGGCCCGAAATACAAACAGTAAATATGTTTTTATAACTCAAAAATTGATTACCAATTTTGTGACACGTTATTATAAAAAAATATTATCCTAATTGCTTTATGGAAAATTGTTGAAAGCCAAGCGAAATGCGAAAAATATCGTTAACGAAAATTTTAAATGCTGAAAAGAACCAAATGTTCAGTCCAGGAGACCGAAAAGAAAATTTAAAAAAAAAACAGCTCTTATGTTTTTGTTCTTCTTTTAGGCTTTTTATTTATTAATTGAATATATCAGTAACAGTTATTTGAATTGCGATAAAGGACAAAATGTAATTGGGGTAAAGGACAAAAAGAAAGCACTTTGAAAAAATCATATTTTCCTTTTTTTGTTATGAATTTTTATTAAAAAATTAACATTTAAAAGATCTTACAGAATATTTCGTTTTGTATTTTTTTTTTTAAAAACAGAATTAAAATTACTTTTAATTTTTCAACAAAAAATCCTCCTAAAATGCATGTCGAAAAGGACTTACTTATTTTCCTGACAATATTTGGAATTCTCCTACTACCACCACAGAAAGCAGAAAATTGTGTCGTGATGGAAGACTTACCCAGCCAAATAATTGAACACACGACCCAAACGTGATGCCAACTTGGCCATTGACTATCGATATGTAATTAAAGGCAAAAAAATTGTTTGTTCCTTACTTTAAAATAAAGTAATGATATTGTTCAATTTTGCTTAAAATGTACCTTATAATAATAATAATTGATTTTCAAGATGTTCAATTGAGAAATGTGCAGATAACAACAAAAAAATTACGGTAACTAAAAATGTTTTGGAGCTGGGTAATGCGAAGGTTAAAAAAAACCTACTCTTCAAAAAAGAAATATAATAAAATAAAAACAAGCGAAAAACTCGTTCCACTAAGAGAAACGCACCAGTTTTTTTTTCCAAAAGTCCTTTTGGAGACTAAATAATGAACTCAAATGAAAGCTTTTGCAGTAAAATGAATTCATTTGAAGTCAAAATGAGTCGAAATTGAGTAGTTCTTTTCGCGGTATAAAATCCACAGCATTTGGTACCCACCTTTGAGTAATTTGCATGGCATTGCATATTACTGCGATATATATTCAGTTCATTAAGACTAGCTGGTTGGAAAATCTTCCTTTTGTTCGGATATCATGGCTGGGTTTTAAATAACTACTCTAAAATCATTGCATTGAAGTGCCTGTTTAATATTATACGGAGTAGGTTTAAAAGTTTACTGAATAAAAACTACTCCAAGTTGAGCTTCGGGGAAGCGGAACCCTCTTCTTCAGTACTCCAAATCAAATATGGCCAATTGTATTTATTCACATAAGCCCCCATTGGGCGTTTTCATACGGAGATACAATATGTTTTTTAATTATGTCAGCACTTGATAGTTATAGTGTATTGGTTATCCATATTGTTTTAGCTTCTTCCAATAGATGTCGAAGGTAAGTTTATAATACGAAATTTTATCATATCCCAACAGATGGCAGCTGAGTTAGTTATCAGAAAAGTACTTTCTATCGCAGTTCATGTCTTAGGTATGAGCGGTTTCGATGATGGCCGAAGCCAGCCCACCGAAGCGACAAACCAATAATCATTCGAAATTAAAACTTTTGGAAGATTTCCAACACATCTCAAGTTGTCTTACTATTGAAAGTTATGAGACAAAACAATAATAATCTTAACATAATATGGTGTACTGTTGTTGTCGTGATCAATACTTCTCAGTTGATCGGGAGTTTCAATGATGCTGGGTTCATCAGTTGGCGAGTCGTATTCTTTTACCTTCTTGTTTATAATGAATATGTAATTGAACTGAACGTCCATTTTAATGGATGCTCTATGTTTATTTGAAGCAGGAAAACTCGTTACTGAAGGTGCGCAGCTGTCGATCGGATACCATCGGCTATTTCCGTGACACCTCAAAACTACATATCGTAACTACCTATAGGTAGGTACTAATGACACTCCGTTGAAACATATTGAAACTACTACATATTCCTAATAACTACAAAGAGTTAAGGATTTTTGCTTAGTAGTACCGCATATTTGCTTTTTAAAGGAACCAATGTTAGTGAAATTATTGTTTTTGTCAATAGAGCAGTTGAGACGACGCAAAAACAACATGGTGTAAAATCGTCTTTAAAAATAAAAAGGAAAAACAAGCCCTGAATTTAGAAGCCACATATTGTTAAAAAAATATAGAAATTGACAGGATTTCTTAATTGTTTCACGGCATTCACAGGAAATTCCTACGGTGACACTTCACCCCTCAGACCTCTGGCATATTCTGTCGGAAGGTCAGAATATTATGTTATATAACAAACCAAATAATTGGGATGTTTTTTAACGTTTACGAAAACTAGAAAGAGTTTTTTTTTTGTGAAAAATTAACTTTTTATTTTTAAAATAAAAAATAAAATTAATTGGAGCAAAAAAACATTTAAAAAAAGCTCACCTCACGGTTTTTCTTACTAAAATTACTGAAAATGAACAAAATTGAAAACACTCGCACATTTTATTAGACAAATGTATTATAAACGTTACCGTTACCTCACTTTTTTATCGTTTCCTAAAGCAATTTTAATTAAAAAATTTTTTTTTTTCATTTTGGTTTTGTAAAAGGTGTATATTTTAATTATTTTTTAGTTAACTTGTAGATTGGAATAAAAAGCGTGGTATTTTTTCTTTCTGATAACTTTTACATCATTAACATATCACCATGATAGGAAGAGGAACAACTCAATGAGTTGAGTTCTATTCTATTGAGTTATTCCCAAAAGCAAAAAAAATTAGCCTGAGAGGATATTTATTCGAATATTTTCGAGGGAAAAAATCTATGTACAAGATTAATAGCAATTAAAAATAACTGGCATTTAAGATAATAAATGCAGGAATAATATCAATTTAGTATTATCTCTATGGGTACAAGGAAAAGAAAATTAACTAAACAAGATGTTACTAACATTATCTACCCACGTTTGTATTTTACCTCCTTATCCGGATTTCTAAGCCAGAGATAATTTTTAATTTATTATGTGAGTTTTATATTACCTGTGTTCGCGTGTTGTACTTAAACCGTAAAGCCAGATTAACATACACATGCCGTATCTCTAATAATAAGTCACAACAAACTTTAAAGCAAACAGGTAAGCTTCGGATATATCAAACTAATTAACATTTCGCAAAATAACGCGTTTACTTCGAAACTCGGTGTGTTTTGTCTTATAACATAAATAATATTAACATTGTGATGGTATTTAACATACAAGGTTGGCCATTTCATTTTCAAAAATGACAAAGTCAATAATGTTACGCCATTCGGTCGCGTTTGCTCAAAAGTATGTTTACCAATCATAATGAAGCGATTTTTGTACCGAGAATCCAGAAATTCTGCATCGAAATTAATTTTTTTTTTTAATAATTAATTAAATTTGTCTGTGGTTTTACCAAGCCTGACTAAAGTACCTACTAGGCACGGGTGTGCGACGAAACTACAAAGTCAGTGCTGTCGCTAAGTAAACTGCACTGTTTAAAAACTGTAATCACTTCGTTTTGTTATTTTTGTATGACAGATTTAAAGTACAAGAATACTTATATTGAAACAATGAAATTTGGAAAGACGGTTGTTTCATTCCGAGACTTCACAATCTCGGAAATAAATATTCTGATGTTTAACCAGTATAAACGTTATTTATTCCAATTCTTTTATAAATCTAGACACAAATAGTCGCAGATAATTTCTGCAATTTTTGTTTATACCTATTGAATTTTTATTTATGTGTGACTTTTTATCATTTTACCAATGTATTTTATTATGCATTATATGCTATTGTTGTTACATTTTTTCCTTATATTATATTTTATTTTTTTGTTTTAGCTTTAAAGTAATTAAAAGTACTGTGTTTTTCAATTTATAAACAAAGAAGGTAAGATGGGCTCTTAAAAGGGCGTGTAATAAATAAATAAATAAAATAAGGTTAAGGTTTATTAAGAAATTTCAACCAATTTCACCATTCTTTTTGCCATGTTGTGTTGTTGTAGAACATTTGCTCTGCCATGTAGTTTATTGAACAAAAAGGGGTGACAACTGTGGCTGAAGTTTTCAGACGTGTATAAGCCATAGCGTTCCAAGAATAACGGGGCATCAATAGCACTAACAAACTAATTAATTAGGGTTAGGTAAAGACGACTGACCGCCAAACAACTTGATCTCGGCACACACTCCTTGCCTCGTTCACAAATGTAAAACATCTAATACGTAATCGTATAATTCTCGAGAAGATGCTCTCCGTACAACTCAATGAGGAAAACAATAATTTAATGGGGTCCTTTAAAAAAAGTTATAAATATAATTTTTTTTTTGTTTATGAGTAAAACCTCAAATTGTAATATTTAATTAAATAAAGTCAGAACGCAGAAGCCAATAAAATATGCGTTAAGAAAATTAAGATAATGTGGGTGGTTCTTAATTCATGCATTGAAGTATGATGCAGTTAAAAATGATCGAATCGGATATCGACGCATTGACGCAGTGATTAGCGCATTTTCCCGAAAGCGAAAGGTCCTGGGTTCGAGTCCCAAAGGTGCAAATATCTTTTTCTGATTTTTCTGTTCCCAGATTTTCGATTGAGTTTTGCTAATATTGTCTTCATTTAATTAAATAATATTTCACGTATTTAACATTTTCATTTATAGTTTTAATTTAATTTTTGGTACAAATAACAACAATCTAGTTTATATTCTACCATTGGAAAGGGTGTATTCTTATGGAAAACATTATTTGTGCTTGTGTAGTCTAATTCTCGGCATATTTGCTTTAATCTTATCCGTTATTAGATTAAAAGTCATCAGGCTAAGCTAGAGTTTGCATAATTTGTGTGAGGATGTAACACATCCCACCCGGCGCGGGTTTTCCTACATCCAAACACAAACCCTAACAACTAAATCAAAGCCCCTTTCTTGGAAAGAATATTCAAATTTAACGTTCACAATTTTGAAATGCTAAATACCTGCATAAGTACTGGTTTTATTTATTTAAAACGAAGCTTTTTGAACACGTACACATTATTTACACGTGGAGGCTTAGCATTATTTATTTATTGTTTGTAATGAACGTAGATTGGAATTCTTTTGAATAAAAAAAGATTTTTTTTTAAATGAGCTCCACACAGGAGGCCCTGAGGAAAATAATCTCCCTCAGGGCCTATGTCATCTTTGGAGATGTTGTGTAGAGAGTTTTTTTTAAGGAAAGAAAGTGGAGGAGAATTCAGGGAAGGAAAAGGGTTTAAGGGGTGGATGGAATCTGGAGGTCAGTGTGTCCTGGTCGTCCGCCTCCAAGACCTAGAAAAACCTCACCCCATGAACCCGGGCACCCCTGCTAAATCACCAAACGTAATATACACCAAACGTAGCGAACCACTTGGGGTGACCTATGGCAGAGGTTTTGGTTATCCAATAAAGGTTCCCGGGACGGCGGTACCCATTCCCGCCTCCAAAATTGTTAACAATAACAAAATGTAGATTCGCATAAAAATCAAATCCACCTCGCCACATATTTTTTTGATTATTTTTGAAATCGGTCTAGTTGGAAAAGATGCTCTAGATATTAACAATTAAAGCTGTTTTATTTTCATTTAGTTATCTATATCTATATTTATAATAGATATTCATATTCACGATAGAAAGAATTCAAAACAAATTTTTAAGATTTATTAATTTCAGAATGGGTATTACAAGGGAATGTATCAACTATGATTATCTACTATGTCAACTTAATTTATTAAAATTATTCGAACGTAGAATAAATAGTATATGACCTAACATGTTTACATAAAATCATTAATTTCATAATTGACAGCCCTGAATTATTATACTTGATTTCTTTCCATATACATCGCAAATCAACAGCGAGGCAATATCTACCATTCTATTGTGACAACTTCAACACAGAATCACAATTTTTTACGTATTTTGGTGAGTTCTAATCCGAGTTTTGGCTCCTCAGGAGCCAAAACTCGGATTAGAACTCACCATACTCACCGATGCACTGGAACGCAACGGTTACCCAGCAAGACAGACAAGGCAAATCATAAGAGCCAAATCAGCAAGAAACGAAGACAGGGTTGAACAAGAGTCAAAAGGCTGCGCTTTTCTGCCTTACGTTCATAATGTTACAGACAGAATTGCCAGGCTGTTGAGAAAAGAGAGCATCAAGACTGTCTTCGGAGCCAGTACAAAAATCCAAGACCTACTGAGGTCGGCAAAGACCAAGTTGCCTCTGGAAACAAATGGAGTGTATAAACTCAGCTGTTCCGGATGTTACAAGGTCTATGTAGGCCAGACAGAACGGACGATCTCCAAAAGGATTTCGGAACACTTTCGTGCTTGTAAACTTGGCCACCCTGACAAATCGGCAATCGCCGAGCACTTAATCGAAACCGGCCATTACTTTGGATTTGTTCCTGAAATCCTGGGAAGACCCAAAACTTACAGAGCACGCCTAATTACGGAGGCAATTGAAATCCATAAAAACCTCATTAACATTAATAGAGACGACGGAGCTAAGCTCAATAGTTCTTGGTATTCAGTAATTGACGGCTACACCAAAGCTAAACGCAAAAAACCATGCATTTTTTCTAACACAAGCTCGTAGAGAAATGGAGCTGGCAGCACGGTATCGCTTCGACCTACATAAGTAAACACTTTCACCAATATCATTTGCTCATCTGCCCTGATGATGGACACTGTAACGCTGTCCGAAACGTTGGCTAAAGAAGGAGGTAGCGAAACACGGCATAACACCCTAAAAATAAATAACAAAAAAAAAGTTAGAGTAGAATTTATATCAGAAAGAAGAACAACAAATTTAATTAAATCAACTACAAAGCTCTACTTCGACATATTTCATATGTTTTGTACTTTTCCCAGTCTACAATTTTTCCATCTTGCATGGTGGAGTATTTTGTTTTTATTCCAATTCGTTTTTGACTGTGTTTTTGTTTTAGATTTGGTCATGATTTTAATTATGATTGTGATTTTAATTTGGATTTTGTTTTTAATTTTGTTCTTGTTTATGATTTTGTTTTTTCTTTTTAATTTTTGATTTTGTTATGCACATTTAGATGTTCTTTAAAAAAAAAATTACATGTAAAAGCCAGCCTGGCGTGAATTTAAAAATAAATAAATAATATTATAAATGAGTAACTGCGTGTGTTCGTTTGTTACGCTTTTCACCCATAAAACAATACCAGGAGGAACCAGGGAGGGGGGAAGGGAATCTGGGAGGGAGGAGGGAAACTCGGGAGTGGGGTTCGTGGGACGGAGGAAGGGGGAGAATGGAGTGGGAAGAAGGAAGGTGGAGGAGGCGGAGTGGGAAAGCGAGAGGGGAAGGGGACACGGGAGAGACAGGGTAGGTGGAAGGGGAATGGGAGAAACGGAAAAGGACACGCAGGAAGAAACAATTTATTTGTTTGCATGGCATTGCAACGCACGCCGGGGACCAGCTGTAAGTGATAAGTGCAAGCGCTAAAGTAATTTCTCCCTAATACCATGAGAGCGAAGTCGTGGGTAAAAGCTAGTATTTTTACAATTCTTGCTTTCTCACAAAACTATTTAACCGAAGAAGCTATTAATGGCTCGCGAATGCGGAATAAAACAAATGTTATGTGTTTTTCCATTTATTTACAGATAGTACGTTTATAAACTGAATGTCGATAGTTGCTATAAACGGAACTTTAAACTTTGGTTTTAAAGAGGGGCATTTTTCTTCCTGATTCTGACGTTAATTTTATTAAACTATCTCTCCTCAAGGGTCTACAATTATTTAACATTTTAAGCTAAGGCTTCTGTTTTCAAATTGTATACATCTCACCGTGGCTTGAATGTTGAGAAGAAAATTCTTTATTATTATGGTTCCATTTCATTTCAATATGGTTCAACACAGTTGTACCTCAACTCACCTTCGAAAAGTAATATAAATGCAATAAAAGTGATGAAAAAATAACCCAAAATCCAACCTTTTCCACTTACGTCACAAAGTCTTTGCTTTATTCACATTTATACATCCTATTACCGGCTCACATTAATGATTTCGTCAAAACAGCGCTATCCAGAAGGCCCTGAGGAAAATGACTCTCCTTAGGGCCAGTGTCATCTGTGAGGACGCTGTGTAGACGGTCTTTTTACGTAGGAGAGGAAGATCTGCGAACCAAAAAGGTTTGAGGGGTGGGCATAAGTCTGGGGGTCTGGGGGTATGAGTCGAATCGAGAGTTTTGCTGGAGAGATCACGTAGTCTGCCTCGATCCGTCTATCTCGAACCGACCCGCCAAAACCTAGACAAACTTTACCTCATAAATTGGGGAACCCCTGCTAAGTCCCCAAACGCAGCGAAACAATTGGGGTGATCTAAAGCAGCGGTGTTGGAAATCCAATTGATGGTCCGGGGCGGCGGCCTCTCAAATTGGTAATCTTTGTACGAATACCACTTTTTTTAACGTAAGCATTGTTAGAAATTCGATATCTTGACCAAAGAGGTAGGTACTTAAGACCTTCAAGAATGATTCATGATAATGAATTTACTAAATCCACATTGAAAACATCTAGATTTCTGATTACAGAAAAGATACAATCACTCACATAAGGGAAAAGGATTGCTATGTGACCTAATAGGCAGTGACCCATATTTTCTTAGTAATCATTCTGTTTTTCTTCTCTTATTCCGTTTCGAATCTATGATTAGACGGCACCGCGGTGTTTTCTTCTATTTGTGTTTTGCTAGCTATGCGCTTCCTCGTCTGCGTCATTTTCTTATTACTTGTCTATTTCAATCACGTCAAAAGTCGTGTTTTTCTGAAGCTTTCCTCTTTTCATCTTTAAATATACCGTACCTTCCAGAAAATACCAGAAAACCACCAGATCGACAATAATAACAACTGTAATTGCATAAATATTGTATTGTAACATCAAAAGAAAACTCTGAAAAAGTTATTTACTTAAGTTTTTATTAGTACCCACGCTTCGGAATTATTCAATTATAATAACGATATAAACATATTTTAGAAATTATATAAGCTTCATTAATTATATTAGCTAGGTCCTAAATGAGTTGTAATAATTTAATTTTTCATATCTACGAAAACTCTTAAAGATTTCTTTATAGACATTAATAAAATACTTCAACATATCGTTTTTTTTCTAATGACTTGAAACAACTTCAGGTTCATGAAAATGTTTTGAATTTCCTACTAAAAACACTTACGTTCCATTAGTTCCACTGTTATTACTAAAAATATAATGTGGTTTAAAAAAAAATTGGTTTTCCATTGTCTGATCGAAAATGGTTTTGGAATTTTTTTATGAGCATATTTCACAAGCCCAGCTGCTCCCGTGAGCCTAGAGCCAGTGAGGATGTAGCATCCCCAATTGGGGTATGTTGTGAGGCTGAAGGTAGTGGGGAGGAATAGAAGATGAGGAAGAGAAAGGTGAAAAATACCTGGATTTTCAGATCTGGTTACCAAACACGGTTAAAGCCATTTGAAGCAACATTTCAATTCTGAATGGTTTTTATTTTATTTATTTATTAGTTTTATTTTAGTAAATTGTAGATTTAAGTTAACAATTTCCTAATTAATTATATCATATCATATTTCAAACTATATTTTTTCTTGTTTTATGTATCTCCTACAATACATTTTGAACTTTCCAATTGATGCGGCCTTTAAAGTTTCTGGTAGAGTGTTGTATAACTTCATCCCTTTGTATAGTAAACTGTTCTGCGTATTCGTTTTGTCCTTTTTTTGCAGTCTGATTTCCTTGCAAGTTCTTGTGTTGTGTCTGTGAATGTCCTTGTTGTATATAATTTTGTTTGAGAAGTATTTTGGTAACATGTTGTTCACTATTTTATGGATAAATATCATCATGGTGGTTTACACCAGGCGATACTAAGAGTATTTTCCACTTTGGACGTGCCGAAATATACTTGTGTTTTATTTTCAATGAATTAATTGTGAAACAACACAATTAAATTAAACACTTCGGGATTTGATTCCGCGGCCTTCGGAATGCAAGGCGAGCCTTGCCCCTTGACTACGGAGGCCGTCAATCAAATGTGCTTCACATATTGTATTAAAACCAAAAAAGTTTTCTTTTTTTTTTTTTTTAGATTCATCTGCTAGGCTTCACGAGATAATGGCTTCTAAATAGTCGAGTTGCCTAAAGCAGCAGTTCCTAAAAGTTGTTCCGCGGAAGGGTTACAGGGGTTCCGAGAGTTAGGGTGTGGGTGTGTTGCAGAAACTAGGCAGCCGACGCCGATTACCGCCGATTAGCTTATACTTACCCGTAGCACAAGCCACGTAATGTAACGTAACGTAACGTACTTAAGTAATCAGGGCAAACACATAATAGCTAACGAGTCAACAATCTCAATAACACGCGTTGTTGAATTGTTGACTCTCTAGGTCAGTGATGAGCAGCACGTGGCTCACGGGTCGCCTGCGGTCTGTGAGCCTATTTTGAGCGGTCTACAATCCTTTAAATACGGCGCACTTGAATAAAATAAAACTAACATTAAAAAAGCATTCTATCAACTTCGAGTGGAAATCGCAAACGCAAACGCTTTCTCTGAAATTTGATGACATTACGGCATTTAATATATGAAAAAATATCGTTTTTATCTTTCCTGCGAAGGAGTGCTCAATCGTCTGTTAAATTTTTTTTTTCGATGCACCATATTAAAAAAAAGTTTTTGCAAGGATAAGGATATTTATAAGGATATGTATAAGGATTCATTTCCAAATGATAATTCTGAAAATATTTTATACGCAACAGAAGAAAGTTTTGTTGTTTTTTTATTTAAAAGCAATCGTTCGGATTTTCGGGTACTTTTATAAAATATTTGACGTTTCCAAAATCTATATTACAAAAAACGAAAGGGTTTCGTGATAAACTTTTGTTTATCTATTTTGAATCAGCTGCCTAATATTGCAAGTATTTTTTGTATGTTCTTGAATATTTCAGAATGATAAAAATAGACAGCATTTATTGATGTGACTTTGCAGGTATAAAATTGTGTCCTGCAGCGCTTTATTTGTGCTTTCTATGATTGTTATGAAAATGACGGCTTTAGAAAATGTACAAAGATTTGCGACCCCACCGATTGCGAAGTTAACCATGTCCAACTCTGCACTCTGCGGCCCGCGACCAATTTGAATACGTCTAAATTGACCCTCTGGTTAAAAAGGTTGGTCATCGCCGAGCTAGATAGATTATTAATAAAATGCAAAAATAAAAATATTTCGCAAAATAATTACAATTTCTCATTTCAAGTCAAACATGACACCCAAATAACATAAATTGGGTTTGTTTATTCGTAATAAATTATTAACAACTTTATTTATAGATGTAGTTTCACCAAAAGAGGGTCGATCATTTAGGGTTCCATGGTCAAAAACAATTGAAAACCGCTGGTCAACGTAGGGTTTTAAAACAACGCATAGCATAAACAACGTTTTTCGTTTATAATAAAATAAGCTAATAGAATAATCTCAACTATAGTTGTGATATTGATAATCTAATGTTATCTATTCATAATGAAAGTCTAATGTTAGTTTATCTATTGACTCATAAAAGTATTAACTAGAAATTATATTGACTAGAAAAAAAAAACTTATAGAATATGAAAGATCTTACAAAGACAAAAGTGCTCGATTTCTAATATTTTCAAAGTTAATCAGAAATCCAACACATTAAAACAAAATATTTAAGAACATAAAAAAATACCCTTATTTGTTTTTTTTCTGTTTTTAACATTGTTACTTTTGAAATCACAATCATAGCCTCGGGGAGGCTTTCTTCAGGTGATTACATCCCCTTCCGAGCCACGTGCGTAATTATGATGAACGGGGCTGATAAAGAAGCGTAATTCGTTATAACGGGGGAACTGATAAAAGGCGGTGTTACCTTTTTAAAAGGCAAACTCCCCACGTTTGAAGAATGCTCGCGTTGAGGCGATAACAGTGTTCCGGTGAACAAGTATTTTATAAAACACCGTTATTTTAATAACGATTTTTATGGTGAAAATAAATCAAGGGCGCGTTGAAACAGAGCCAGAGCCCAAAGGCTGCAGCCATGGACATTTGCTATTTTTTATATTAATGTTAAAACTAAGGAAAACAAAGCAAAAGCGCTCTGTAGTGGTTTTTGGATCTTGTGATTAATTTGAAGAATTGAATATTCTTAAAATTGAACATACTAATTTCAATGGTCGGTAAATGGGTAGGTGGTTTTACTACCGGAAAATCTACTATTTATGGTATTTTTATATATATTAAAATTATGTATCGAAATTTGGTGAAGATGGATCACTATATGAGTTATGAAAAAGTTACATTACAAAAATAAATAAACGTATATATAAGCAATGAATGCTAACGAGTAGCGTTCCGCAACGATCACATTAAGGATCAGTCTTGTTTATATTATTTGTAAATGATGTTTCGATTATTTCGTTGATCTAAAATTACTTAAGGCAATCTGAACTTGATTCCTAATTTCCTAATTAAAATAAAATTAATATATAAATTCACCTTTTCTATCTCTGTAATTTGAAATAATGGCCTAGAGCATCCTTTAAGGATAATTGAAAAAAAAAGAAATGTTAATGATTGTAATATTGTCAAATAACTTGTCCAAATTTTTTATATTGTGTCAAGAAAATAACTTATATCTCAGACATGATCAAATAATGATATTTTTTCGAAACAGTAATTAAGTAGGTAATTTATGATTTTTTTTGTTTCTTAATTGTAAATTAATAACTTGGGTATATGGTTTGATAAAAAAACTCAATTTTACCGAGCATTTAGAAATCGTAGATATCCAACAAAACTTTTCGAATACTTATGGCCTTTATTTTAAGAGCATCTAATAATGATGTGTTATTCAATATTTTGTGACATTTATTTGTGTTTTTACATCTTCTTTTATTTAATATTTACACTTAGTTTTTTTTCTAATAATTTTAAGTTTGGTAAAAATCTCTTATTTTATTTTATTTGTATTATTAAGTTTATTGTAATATATGTAAATAGATTATCCTGAAATGAAAAAAATATATAACAAATAAATTAAATCAATGTCATCGTTGACGTTGATTTTATTAATTGTACCTTATAGTGACATAGACATACGAGTAGTATACCTTAAGTAACAAGTGACCTTGCTTGTTACTTAAGGTGCTGATATAGGTAGGTAGGTATCAAGCATTATTTTTATGTTTGGTTTCCAAATGATGAAGTTCAGATGTCACATTAAAAATAAAAAAAATAATAAAATTTATTCAAGACTTTGAAAAAAATTGAATTTGGCAATCGTACATAAAAATAGCAGCTAATAAAAATATGTCATAAGAAAATGGTAGTTTCAAGTCGAAGTATGATACAGTTAGATATGACCAAATCGGAAAGGGTCACATTAGCTCGTTTTGTAGAGCTCTGCCCCGGCAAGGCGTACGACCTGGGTTAGAATTCTACATGTGACTGTATCTTTTTCAGATTTTTCCTGTTTTCAGATTTTCGTTTGAGTTTCGTTTCGTTTATTTTCTTCATTTAAAATTAAAATATTGCAAATTTGAGGTTTTACATAATCACTTCATTTAGTTAAAAATAAATACTTTTAGCTTCGCAAATCTAACAATTTTACTAGTCTGCCTTAGTATTTTAAAATAATTACAAAAATATCATTAGAACTTCTCCTAGCTATCTCAAAAAGCCGAGTGAATTAAAATATTTACCAAATAACCATCGGTAAACATTGTTTTTTTATTTATTTGGTCGAGCAATGTCTTCTTCGAGCGTCCCCAACTGTTTCTACCATTCAATTTCGCGTCGTTAAAACACTCTCCTTACCCTCCTCCTTCCTTCGTTCATCTGCTCCGCAAGTCAAAATAATTTATTTTATTTTTTAATATTATTCGTTGCGAAATCAACCTTGCATTTTTTTCGAAATCGAATGTTACCACGTACATACATTCTTCATGGATCTATTTATATACCTACCTAATATTATTATGGTCACTTATTTAAGAGAACTGAAATATTAACGTAAAATGGATAGAACTTTCACAGAACTTGAAAATTTAAAATGAATTGATTAAATTCTGTGAAATAACTGGCCCAAAATAATAGTAAAATAATAATAGTAATGGATTTGATATAAACGTTTCTAAGTGAGCAAATTTCAAGCAGCACAATCGATGTTATTGTTTTTTCAAACTAAGATATTCGATTGAATATGAAATTTTGTAGCAGACACTTTTGCCATAATTTGGTCGCTAGTAGAGGGTCTTTAAGTCACGCCAATGTTTTAACACAGCCAACAGTTAATTAGTATTGCATTATTCTTGACAGGGTGGTGAGGTTAAACTCTCTCCCCTATTAAGCACGGAGCTTAACCACTATTATATTTAATGCAGGCAGGTGTAATACGTTATGCTTCCCTACATTATTTATTATTATAAGAATTATTCTACTTGTAAGTGCAATTATTAAGTAAAACGTGTTTGGATTACGTTTCCAATGACCTCCTAATTTAGCATTTACCATGTAGTTTATCTTTATCATAAGTTGTTACATTGCTGTAAGAGGGTTGTCCTAAAATATGGTCTCCAAGAACGATTTTACCCGCGATTCGGCAACACTGGCGTTATCCTAGTTCCTCCACACATGCCCACCTCGCTGCATTCTCTGTATCGACGTGGCAGACGTTCGCGATGGAGCTTTCGCTCGCCGCACCCGCCGGGTGTGAATTAATAAAAATACCAATACCCTGATAGACATTCATTCTCAGCTGCATAAAGTGTGCGGAAAATAGTGTATGGGCGCGAAAGGTTGGTTTAGAAGGTCTTGTCCCCAGTCACTATTGAGTCCGAGGATTCCTTGCAATCAATGACGTAGCACTCAAGGAATTCGGGTTCCTTCAACCCTTTGTTGTTAATGATCTGTGGCAATTTTTTAGTAATTTTAATAAAGTACAATGTTTCTCTTTTTTTACCGCATATATGTTCCTTAATTAATAATTTAATGTATACGTTGTGATTACATTGATAGTTGATGTTGCTGTTACGTATGTTACATATTATTTCAACGATAATTGCAAAAAAAAAAGAAAAGAATAATCAAGGTATGCCAAGATTAAAACACCATTCTTCTGATTCAATTTTTGACATAATTTTTGTTTAATTTTTGTATTAGAACCTGGATACCTTATTGAGACCTACGTCTTTTATTAAATTTTATTATCTACAAAATTGATTTCAGTAATTTTTTCACAAACTTGTACTGGAAAAATGATACACACAAAAAACCAAACCAAGTCGAGCAATTTATCTGTTTTTATAAACTTATACACATTTTCACGACTGCAAATCTTGATATTTTTTAGAGATGCATATCTTGATATTTATAGAAGAAAATTTACCGCGTAAAAATTGAAGGTAATTCTATTTTCTACTAAACTTTAAAGATACTTTAGCTTAAATTTTCATTAGGAAAGAGATATTTGAGAAAAACTGGATTTTGGCGCATTTTCGGTTGGTTTTTTCAAAATGGCGGCGAAAGCTCAAGTGCGCTAAGGTCGAAAACTCAGATTTTTCATCAGGAGATGAGTGTATAAAAGAGTGTATAAAACATATAAAAAATTCGGACTACCGATCGTGGATTGCTAATTGCACTCACTGGCCTATTACTGGATACGCTAGTCACATAATGCACCTTTCATTTAAACATACAAGAACCGCTGTACTTGGGGGGGTAATATTGTTGCATTCCATAATCCTTCATCGACCTTTTTACCCTGTGTACCTTTCTCTCTCCACCCGGTTAATTCAATGTCCGCTTCCGCAGAAGTTCCTTATACCGCTGAACTGAATCAGTCGTTTTGCTTGCCACTTTTCGAAGAAACTAACAATGTATAACCTAATGAAGTTCGCCATCCGCCTTTCTTGCGAGTGCCGAGCGTGTATATAGTGATGCTCTAATCCACTCAAATGAAGATAAATTGGATGAATCAGAGAATGTTGCTTCATACTCATGGTGAGTCCTTCATCTTTGCCTTTACGGAATATTTTCTCCTTTGTGCAGATGTCATAAAATACACAAACATCACAATTCATGGTCCTTTGATTCCACGTAAAATAACACTAAATTTACACATTATTTACTTTGATAAGTTTTGTATACTCGTGTTTTTAACTGCTATTTTCTGTCATTTGCCGTCTTCAACGCTAGTAAGGTGTCTTTATATTTAGAACTTACGTAATTCTTATTTCTCATATGACTGTTTTCGTCACTTTCCATAAGTAATACTGTGCAAAAGCCAAAGGGGTAAATGATACGAATAAGTAAATAAAAAAGTGAAAATTGCTCCCACTCATCGAAGCCACTGGAACTTACACATCGTTGAATCAAGAGCGTTGAATTTCAGAACCCAGTTTTGAGTGTATGTTGACGCCACGCCTTACGCGTTTCGCCACAAATAACATCTGTGTACGTGAAATTTTAAACAAAACTACTATTGTAATTCGGTTTCGAATTCAAGAATTCGCCACGAGATGTCGCCATTTTCATCAACAGATCGGATGGAGACGTGTCCCTTCTAGGTATAACTGCTATGAGTTTGTGAATATGTCGTATCTCTCCGGATATGGAAAGATTGACGGCGATACGCAGTTTTATCAAGCAGCTATATATTACATATGATGTCATTGCCTGTCTCGGTTACTTTGTTCCGGTGTCCAGCTACACTGGATGACAGTGGATCCGAGAAACGGGCTATTTTTGGAACCAGTTTCTATTGGATTTGTAAAATTTAAGAAAAAAAGGATTTATAAAATTTAAGAAAAAACCTGCGGAGCGGGTTTTTAACTGCTAGTCTCTAATAAATGAGTTATTTTTGTGATACTTAAGGGGATTAGAAAAGTGAAGGAGTAGATAATATGATAGTTGTGAAGTACCTGGCTATTCAGATCTGATCACCAAACACGACAAAAGTAATAATTTCATACAATTTGCGACGTTTCGATTAGATTGCAGTTAGACAAAATTGGTAAAAATATTCTTCAATTGCCTGGAAATCCTTTGAAAAAAATACGAGAAAGAGACAAGTTTTACGAGAGTACAATAAAAATCTAGCCTCTGTAAAATCACAACAAGTTTCCAAATTTAATCAACTGTATCGAATCAAAGTAAAATCGAATCGAAGCAAACTTTTAACCAAGTTAAATAATCATCTGCGATGCTTAGTAAATATAAATAATAATTATATCGCCCCAGGTTGTATCGGTCGTTAGGAAGGCGACCCTATTCAAAACTTAGGGGCAATCAATTCATTAAGAACTTTATAATACAAGTCGCCATCTCCCCTCTAATAATAAATCACTGAAAAGTTTTCAGCCGATGAAGATACCCAAACAACTCTGATTAGTTCAAAATCTTGGATGGAATAACTGTGGAAGCTTGAAGGATTTAGCTCGTTTGCTCTTTGTGTAGTGCTAATATAAGCCGAGCTTTAAATTATACAATTTTTTATAAGAAAAACTCTCTTTTTATAACTTTTGAAGGTTATTCCCATCAACGTAATATATCATTGAAGAAGAAGATAACACTTATAATCTAAATGAAAATATGAAAGAAAACAAGACACAGAAAAACAGAAAAAGACAATGGTCGCAACTGGGACACGAACCCAGACCTCTCGTCTAACCGGGACGTGCGAGTTATCCAATTTCGCTATCGCCACCTTCTGTCAAATCGTCATATTTGTCAATCTCATATTTCAAATATTTAGAATCAATAATATTATCTTCAACTACTTCTTTTTTCTATAGTTGCGACCATTGTCTTTTTCTATTTTTCTGTGTCTTGTTTTCTTTCATATTTTCATTTAGATTATAAGTGTTATCTTCTTCTTCAATGTTAAATTATACATTTTATGGGGGTCTATTTTTTCTACTGATTGAGGAACTCTGATGATCGTTTCCTTAGAGTATTCGCAATCTTACTCAAATGGCAGTTTTTATAGTAGAATAAGTGGTAAATAAATTTTCTTTGATGTGAATACAAGTCAACATATAATCATACCTCGATTTTAGCTGTACACCTGTTAATAACTTAATATTTAATTATAACTATTTTATTTTATCTTTTCTTTCTATATTTTATTACTCTCCGTGTTATCGGAGGTTCTTGGTTTGTTTAAATTTGAATTAATAACTAATTACACAATAAAAAATGTAATAGATACTCTATTTTATTTATTTATACTGGTTTTAACAGATGTTCGCACTTACATGAGACCAATCCAGTTATAAAAACTCAGTTATTACAAAATTACAAAAATCTACAATTACAAACAATTAAATACAGATACATACAATTAGAAAAACAAAACCATCACAAATAAAAATAAAGAATTATACAGGGTGTTAAGGGACGTACTTGACTTACTTTAGCTAGTGATTCCTGACATTATGTGGAGTAAAAAATGTAAATGAAATTTTGGTCTTCGGTGACTTTTTTTGACGACTTTTTTTTTTCCAAAAAAATTTTCTTCAAAATCAAACAAAAATTTTTTTTTGCGTAACGTCATTGGTCACTCCGTCGAGTAGCCGACCCACCCCTTACCCTGCCTCCAACTGTTAATGTCACCGGAGACCAAAATTTTATTTACATTTTTTACTCCAAATAATGTCAGGAATCACTGGTTAAAGTAAGTCAAGTACGTCCCTTAACACCCTGTATACAACTATACAAGGTCACTCAAGTAACACATTACAATGAGTGGCAAGAACATATTCATTTATTTTTCTTCTGAACACTTTTTTCAAAAATATTTTAACTTATTTAGCGTGCGAATAACGATCAACAGCCCCTAATGCTCTAAACCGCCAGGATACAGTGATACTATGGCGTCCCCAAATAAATTAATATTATTTTTAACAACTTCTTTCATTTCTATTTATAGGATTATTTTTCTGTTATCTTTAAATACACATTAATTTAATTACACTAATTAACATATACACTTATCTTACATTTTACTATTGAGTAATATACAACTTAATACATTAATATATCAGTTTTGTTCATTACCAATTATGTTTGCTTTAATGCGGGATGAAGAGGTTTTATATACATCGAAAAGGTTTGTGTATGGTGTACATTGGCAGTTCAGTAAAATCAGTGTCATTAAAAATGTTGAAAATCTTCCATCTATGCACTGGTCACCAGGACGCAACGAGAAATGTCATCAGGGTTCTGATTAAATCGTGCGGATCGTGATAGTCAACGCCACACAAGGAATACTTCGTCGTCCAGTTATCAATAGGAATAATATATATAAGTAATATATCTAATATATCTCGCCGGAATTTGGGGATTTGCTACAAAAAAAATGATTTCAGAAGTCCAAGTCGTTCAAAATAGAGCCCTGCGAAATATTTTCAGTCTACCTTGGGACACACATGTCAAAGATATCTACAGAAACACCCAAATACTTCCTTTTAATACCATTCCCACTTTTGAAATAACTAAAACTATATTACAAGTAATTCAACACTCGGCACATTCCAACACTACACTCTATTACAATTGCGACGTACACCAACACAACACAAGAAATCACAACAAACTTCTTATATCAAAAATCAAATCAACAAAATATGGACTAAGATCCCTAGAATACATAGCTCACACAAAATATAATCAACTACCCAACGAGATCAAACGTGCAAGTCAATGTAAAAAGACCCAAACTAACATGCTCAAACTTCATCTTATTAATGACTATCTGAAATAATAATGTTGTGGATGTCCCCATCATATGTCCATTTAATACATACAGCTATATGTTTCATGTAATGCGTATCATTCCCGCAATGAGTTTATTAACTCCTGGGAGTACAATGCTTTATATAATATACTATATTCTGTATTGTATACTTTTGATAAATAAAAAATAAAATAAAATAAAAAGTTTCAAATTTATTTAATTAACTCCTTAAATTTTGTTCAATTTACAGTAGTATGTGGTAGATAGTTCTTCGTTTAATTAGTTATAAGTTGGTGTGGTTAGTTGTTGCACAAAGTTGTTGATTTGTTGCACAGAGATTAAATATTTTTTGTCGTTTTTGTTAATTATTATAGGTTGTTATTATATAATATGTATATGCTTGTTGCCATTATGCGGTAGAGATCAATTTACTATCGGTTGTAGATAAAAGATTTCAATCTCTTCTTCTGGGGGGAAGGGAAATGTTAGGTTTTAAAATGAGAAAGTGCTTCCTACCGGGATATCATCAATAAGATAATAGTGCAAATTCGAGTGCTTTGTTTTTAAAGCACTCATTCGTTCATTCGTTTTAAGATCTCATTCGTTTTGTTGTGGCGATAAATACCACGAGGTGTCGTGGTGGAACTATATATTGATTGTGTTGTGTGCTTTTTCGCAGAGATGTAGTGGTAAGTAAATTGTCATCCTTTTTTTCTTCCATGCCTGGTTCTTTCCCACACATACCGTCACCCAATTCCAACAAATACCAGTCTCGTTGCATTTCATTTAAATTATTAACAGTCCATTTACAAGTGCATCGGAAGATGTAAATTGTAAACAGTTTCGGATGCAACACGCCCTGAGGGAAATTATTTTTCTCAGGTCCTCCTGTGTAGAGCTAAGGTAAAAAAATAGTCCCCGAGTGGTATTTACTGTAAGTGACGCCCTGTTAAAGACCACCATTGAGAATCGAAAAGTTTATTGAAATGACGACCGTTGAATAGTGACCAGGGTATCTAACACGGTCAATTGATAAATAATGAATCAATAATGACGATAGCATGTCATCGTTCCTAAGCTCGACTGCGTATTGCTAACGTACAAATAATCACATCAAATAGATTAAGTACACTTACACTTGGTGTTACTACCAAATCAGCATGATGGAACGATTCCTGTTCCAATATTATAACGCTTGAGGAATTCAACGGCGCACCGGGTCATGGGAGCGAAGATGCGACTAATGGCATCCGGCATCACTCCTCCTGAGTGAGCGCTGGGCCCGAGCTTACTCAAGACCACGCCTTGCAAAATTGATTATTGTTTATTTATTTCAACTAGTGGTCGCCCAATGGTCGAAATTCGACCATAATTGTAATGTTTTTTTTTTTTATGTTTGACATTCAGTAAGACCATAGACAAATAATATTAAAGACAAACAATATTAATCTATTCGCAATTTGACCATAGACTTTAACAATAAACAATAGAGTGAAGACGCGTGTGTGTGTGCCAAATACATGGTAGTGTGTGTAATGTTTTTATTATTGATTTAATGTATTTTTATGCATAATTTTTAAAAAATATTAGCATTCTGCACTCCTCCTCTATATAAACTATAAGTGTGCAAAATTTCATACTCCTCCGTCCGCGCATATTTCGTAAAAAGGGGTACAAAGTTTTGGCTTCACGTATTAATATTATGATGATGATGATTTGTTTGTTTTATATGTTTTTCTTAAGGCAGTATTCTAGTCTATAAAAAAAAAAACAATTTTTTTTTCTTCATATTTCACAAGTTTAAATATTCAAAAATATCTCCTTAAAAGGATTTTTCGAAATTTGCATTATTTTAAATGTTATAACCACTTTAATGTCGAGGTTTTGACGGAATCTTACCAAAATCTTTCTCCAAATCACTTTTTTCGAGATGGTTGACACGATATCTCACGTTCTACAAAACCAATTTACTTGAAATTTGGTGTGAGCCTTTTCTATACATTTTTCTATGGCGGGAACTAGAACTAGAACAAAATTTCAATTTTCACTATTTTTAAAAATTTGGAAAGTTAAAAAAACTGGTATAAAAACGTCTTTTTTATTTCAGACAGCCGCCATTTTGCGAAAAATTTTTTTTTTTACTTTACCTTAGTTCGGGCCATAGCTTCATTTGTTTGGATTAAGAATTATTATTTTTTTTTAGATTACTGGGAGAGTTGCAATCGTGTCAACCAGGGCGCGCCATTTTTTTGAGACCCCCCACTTCAACACCCTATAACTTTTTGAATTTTTAATATTTTCGTACGACTCTTTTTTTAATGGATTTTTAAATGCTTAATCAATATTTGATAAAATAAAAGTTGGTAAAAATATTATGGTTTTTTTTTGTTGCACCTGAAAAAACACTTACAATTCGTGCTTCTAGACTATAATACCCCCTTAATATTTATTGGATCAGCATTTCATTATACTATCAAAATGTATAACTACGGGGCATGTGAGATTGTACTATCCTCCCCACATCCTGGAAAATAATAATTATTTTTATTAGTTGTTAGTCGTTGTAAACTGTATGCAGTTTGTTCGTATGAACTACGACTAGTTACCGACTTTATCGATAAAACTTTTAATGATCGACCATGCTAGATAGTACCCAACTCTTCTCTTTCTAATCTCCTTCCCCTCCCCAATATTTTAAACCTTGCAACAAATTCATAATAAGGATGCCATAGCACCGGTGGCTCCGGAGATTTGCAAGCATTTAGGACTCTTTAGTTTTTTAGTATTCCAAATCTTTTCTCTTTCATGATGAAAAACAAAAAAAAAATCATACACTCATTCAGATAACCTACGTGATAAGTCACTTTATGTTATACGTGGCAGCAATAGGTCTTATAAATCACGACATTCAATTACACACAAGGTACGGCGGGAGTAAAACTTTCCAGGTAATAAACAAGAGATGTCCAAAGTGGTTCTAACGGTCTAAAGTTCTGTCCACAAGCGCCTGGAGACGTACGCCAGCATCCTGAATCATCACTCCGGCGTCTCGGAGACGACGCTTTATATCTTACTTATCTTCCGTAGTACCTACCTAGCAACCAGTGACAGTGGCGTGCGTATTGGAAAAATAATGTGCTTGAACGAAGAAAAACAAACCACAAAAATAAGCTGAAAGTCAGCTTAATAGACAATCATAAAATTGTTAACGGTTTAAACACATCAGCAATACTACAGAAGATAATTAAAGTAATATTTATTTATTAATTTTATTCTAGTAATTTGTACGTTTAAGTTTACAAATTGCTAATGATTGTAATATTTCATGTTGCGTATAATATTTTTTCTTATTTGAATCAGCTCCTGCAATGCATCTCGAACTTTCCAATTTCATCTTGAAATTTCCAATAGGTTAGGTTAGGTGAGGTCACGTAAAGTGAGGTTATGTTAGTTTTTTAAAATTATTTCTCTTCACTTTCCTTAAACGCTCTGTTTTTTTCACTCTATAAAAAAATATCTAATTTCAGAATCCGGTATGTTTTTAAGTTTTCACGGCCAAAAAGTATTTTTGTTATGATTTTTGAGCTCATCATGAGGGCTCATCTGCCCTGATGATGGACACTGTAACGCTGTCCGAAACGTTGGCTAAAGAAGGAGGAAGCAAAACACGGCATAACACCCCAAAAATCATAACAAAAATTTCAGAATCGTTCTACGTCAATAAATTGTTTGTATTTGACAAATTTACGTTTTTAGATAACCCTACTTGAACCGTCAACAGAGTGTCCAGGAGTAAAGGGCTCAAATTACGGCAGGGGATTCTACACGATGATAGAAGTTAAAAAAATCGAAATTCAAACATTTTTCCCTTTTAAAAATATTTTTCCATGAAAGGATACTATTTTTTCCGTGCAAACAATTCAACTTTTTTACCCGAAAATAACCTAAAAACGTTTTAATTTTGATATCGTTTTTACTATTATTAGAATTTACTATTTAAATTCAATAACCTTCCGAAGATTGTGAACTTTTTATATTTGACTTCCTCAAACTATTTCCTACTACTTGTTAATATGTTTTTTCAGATTAATGACCTTTTTTATTCGATTTAAAATTTGCATACGTTTGGGGATAAACCATTTTATTAATTCTTAGTTAAAAATTTAAATGCATTTTTTTATCAGGATTCAAAGCACATAACTTACTCAATTTGGGAGGCGGGAATGGGTACCGCCGCCCCGGGAACCTTTATTGGATAACCAACACCTCTGCCATGGGTCACCCCAAGTGGTTCGCTACGTTTGGTGATTTGGCGGGGGTGCCCGGGTTCATGGGGTGAAGTTTGTCTAGGTCTCGAAGGTGGATGACCAGGACACACTGAACCCCAGATTCCTACCCACCCCTTAAACCCCTTTCCTTCCTACCCACCCCTTAAACCCCTTTCCTTCCTACCCACCCCTTAAACTCCTTTCCTTAAACCTTAAAACCCTTAAACTTCCTTAAAAAGACCCTCCACACAGCATCCCCAAAGATGACATAGGCCCTGTGGGAAGTTATTTTTCTCAGGGCCTCCTGTGTGGAGCTCATGTAAAAAAAAAAAAAAAAAACTATGCATCTATCAGCACACTGTTCAAGCATTGCTAGAATTATTTAACAATGAAATGTTCGTTTTGAAAGTAAAGTACATCAAAGCATCCAATCAGACTCACATTGTCAAATAATTAAAAAAAAAAAACAACTAAAAAGGGTATTTTTTTAATGCGTATACCTCACAAGAGTCCCAGCTGCTCCCGTCTGAAGCCATTCATTCACAGGGATACTATGATGTGAGGCGAAGGTAGTGAGGAAGGGAAGAAGATGGGAAGAAGAAGAGAAAGGTAAGGAAGTACTTGGCTATTTAAATCTGTTCAGAAAACATCGCTTAAGCCATTTCAAGCAACATTTCGATTTTTAATGGTGGTCTTACATCAGGGCGATACTGAGAGCATCTTTAACTTGGGAACGTGCCGCAAATATACCATACATTATTTAATTGTGAAATAATCAAAGAAAATTTATTTGCGTGCGCCGGGGTTCAATTCCACGATATTCGTTCTGCGAGTCAAGAGCTTTTACCCTCGATCATGGAAGCCGTATCCTTGGACTTAAGGTTTTTAAATTTGGATAAACTATTCACTTGTGTAGTTTGCAAAACCATCGCTTTGTTAAAAGCTTTCATCCAAAATATTTTATTGCTTAGCCACCTGCGGAAGCAAAAATAAGTTAACAAATTATAATTGTTAACTAGTTGGTTAAACAAGCAGAAGAGGATAATAATACAGTTTTGAATTTCAAATATGCAAATGAGAATAATTATTATCACGTATAAAAAAAATACATTTAAAAAGAAAAACTAACGTCGTAGAGTGATGCACACCACTGCTCGTAACCCTTAAAAGGTACTTATCAACCTAGCCACGAAGGTAATGTTGGGAGGCCGTCCCGTGGAAAACTTTTCACTTAGAACTACAGCTCAAGTGCTTTAGCGATGTACAGCAAATTATATCAAGCTTTTAGGAGCGGGATTTAATTTGCAGTGTTGTTTCGCAATATAAAAAAAGTGTTGTTTTTTGATCTACCGAGAAAAAAGTAATTTTACTTACATACTATCTATAAAGAAAGCAAAGAACATGAAATTTTAAAAGACATATAAAACACCAACCACACCAACATCTATATGTTTTCATGACAGTTGATCTGCCGTCAGCTGGCTCCCCAGCATAATTAAAATAAATAACATACAGTCGGTTTAGGAAAAATTCGGAATACCTATTTACACAAATATGACCCCGAAAGGGTGTGCATTAGGGTGGGTCACGACTGTATGGGGAAAAAATCTTGTTTTGATTTGTCTAATAGTGATAAAAGGGTGTAAAATGGAGAAATAAAAACACATAATTTTTTTAATAATATTTGGATATCATCTTCTTCCTCCAGATTGACTTTGAAATTTCACATAATAGAGGAAAATCCACCTTTGTTAAATCTTAAAAATGTTAGATAAACCATTCAAAATTAACTTTTTTTATTAAAACACGAAAAAGAGGGAATATTTTGATTTATTTATTAAAAATGTATTTGAATATAATTCAATTATCTCAAGGCAGTGTATTCAAATACCAGCAAAATCCTTCTTTTTTTTTTTTTTTTACAGTAAATACCGCACAAGAGTCCCAACTGCTCCCGTCTGGAGCCAATGAGACTATGGCATCCCCAATCGAGGTATGTTGTGAGGCTGAAGGTAGTAGGGAGGGGAAGGAGATAGGGAAGAGGAAGGGGAGGAAGTACCTGGCTATTCAGATCTGGTCACTAAACACGGCTAAAGCCATTTCAAGCAACGTTTCAATTCTGAATGGTGGTCTTACACCAGGGCGATACTGATAGTATCTTCCACTCTCGAACGTGCCGCAAATATACTATATATTATTTTTAATGAATAAATTGTGAAATAACACAAATTAATCAAATAAAATTTATTTGCGCACGCCGGGTTCGAACCCGCGACCTTCGGATTGTGAGTCGAGAGTCTTGCCTCGGGACCACGGAGGCCGTCAAGCCTTCTTACTCAAATTTCGGCATTATTTTGCGAGACTCAATTTTGGGATTTTTTGTAGATGATTTCGTTAAAATATACTAAATTTGCTGTGGAAAATTATTTTTAAAATTTTCAAAACTTTGAAGAGAATCCGGAGGAAGAAGATCGTATCAAAAATTTGAAAAATTTTAAACACGTCTTTGGCACCCTTTTATCGCTCTTAAAATTTAAAAATAACATTTTTTATTAAATGACCCACCTTATGTGCATGTGCAGAGAGGATGTACTACCGGACCACAAAAGAACAAATCATATTTTCATTCAAATGCATCAAGAATAAAACTACTTGTCTGTATACTGTATAATATATCAGTGTATAAGTAAGTACACAAAATTGATGCTGTAAATAAATTCGTTTGATATCCGTACCAACTTACCAAACGGTAATTTTGCAGTCGATTTTAGAATTACAATTGGCAGATAATATACAACTAGCAGCTAAAAACCCGCTCCGCAGGTTTTTGCTGCTGGGCCCTGCGGGCGACTTTTGGTTTGGCTTCACCCAGTTAGTGTTGGTGACCATTTTATAAATGCAATAGGAACTGGTTCCAAAAATAGCCCGTCCCTCGGATCCACTATCATCCAGTGTAGCTAGTCACCGGAACAAAGTACCGGAGACAGGCAATGACGTCATATGAAATATATAGCCGCTTTATACAACTATGTGTTACCGTCAATCTTTCCATATCCAGAAAGGTACTACATGTTCACAAATTTGCGGCAGTTATATCTAGGGGGGACACGTCCCCATCCGACCTGCTGACAAAAGTGGCGACACCTTGTGACGAATTCTTGGATTCGAAACCGAATTGCAACGGTTGCTTTGTTTGCCACGTACGCAGATGTTTTTTTGTAGCGCCGCGCGTATGGCGTGGCGTCAGACATGCACTCAAAGTCGAGTTCAACCACGCAGACGCAAGTCTGTTAATACTATTGGATAGATATTGGTTTTATAATAATTGTTATTTCGGGGGACCAACTGTAGGGAGTCGTATCGAGTCATGTATCGAGTATGTATCGAGTAATCATCTGAACAAAAGCATACAGAAATAACAAATCCAAAACATAAAATGTTCAGGAGAGACAAAAAAACATTATGTTTGTTGGCAAATCTAATTTCCTCAAATGTTATGATAGGTTGATAATTTTTGTTTTTTATTTTTTAAAACCTCAAATTGCTATATTTTTTTAAGAAAAAAAATAATATGTTCCAAACTCAATCGAATACCTGAATTAGAAGAATTAGAAAAAGATAAAGAAACAAACCCTATGACTATGACTTGCCGAGTCAATGCTCTACCAACTGAAGTCAATAGATGTCGTACATTAAAATTAAAAATGGATAGATTTATCCAAGACTATCTACTTATACAATCTAGATAGTTTTTAGTTCTGGTTGAATCTTGCATTCATAAATAAAGATAGCAGCCAATTAAAATATGCGTTAAAAAATGAAGACAATGTTGAAAGTTTTTTTTTTTTTTTAAAGGAACAGGAGGCCCTGAGGAAAAAAATTCCCTTAGGGCCTTTGTCATCTTTGGGGATGCTGTGTGGAGGGTTTTTTTGAAGGAAAGGAAAGGAAAGGGAGGAGAGTTCTGGGAAGGAAAAGGGTTTTAGGGATGGGTAGGAATCTGGGGTTCAGTGTGTCCCGGCCATCCGCCTAGACAAACCTCAACCCATGAACCCGGGCACCCCTGCTAAATCACCAAACGTAGCGAACCACTTGGGGTGACCTATGGCAGAGGTGTTGGTTATCCAATAAAGGTTCCCGGGGCGGCGGTACCCATTCCCGCCTCCCAAATTATTCTTGGTCGAAGAATGATACAGTTAAATATGACCTAATCGGATAGGGACACATTAGCTCAGTTGGTAGAGCACTGACCCAGCAAGTCATAGGTCCTGGGTTCGAGTCTGACCGTATTTTTTGAGTTTCGCTAATATTACCTTAATTAATTAAATAATATGTATGTTTTCACTCAATGCGGGTAAAGAAGGGAGTTATTCAATTTTAATGTTTACGATGAATCTTATCTTAGTCGTATACGTTATAGTTATTATAATAAGGAACACCAGTGAAAAATATTCTGGCTTTAAAAAAATATGTTCATATAGACCAATAAACGCTGATTCTGAATATATAAGTTGTATTAAATAATATTTAGCGTAGAGTTTTAAAAAAAATATTAAAAAAGTCCATTTTAAAACAGTTCATTAAAACACCCTGTTAAGTTGGTGTTATTGAATTTGTGAGGCGTGACGTCACCGCGTCCATAAAACGCTCCAATGCTGATATTCAAAATGGCCAGCGACGATCAGCTGATTCCAGTTGCCTACAAAATTCATACTTCGGTTGGTCATGATGACGTCACACTAGATTCGGTGGTTTTCGGAGGATCTTGAAAAATTAAAACTTTGACATTTATTTTAACTATTAAAACTAACTATAAAAATATAAATAAATATGCAGTTATTTAAGTTAGAAAGTCATTATGCATTTAAAAAAATTAAAAAAATTGGACTGGAGTTCCTTATTACACTCTAGGTATTATATATTAGTTCGACACACACACTTAAACTGCATTCATTTAAAAAAAATATTGTGACATTATTCATTGCTTAATAAGAACTTTACAATATTGCCGTTTCAAGCCTTATTGTGGAACAAAATATTGATTTAGCATACATCTGATTCTGAATACAAGATGAAAGCGGAACATGAACACAATACTAGGTTTAAGGAGAATGAAGGCGCTCTGATTCCATAATGTAACAATGAATACGGCCTGCGAACCCTGGAGTATAATGGGCCCAACATATTCAACATGTTACCAGGTAATATAAACATTTGTGAATTACAAACTAGATTCAGATATATCCTCAGAAACATGGCTCTTTAGTAGAGATTATCTACTATATACAAGGCGATTGTGTATATCAATCAATAGTTGTTATTAAATGTAGCGCGTTGTTTTATTATGGCAATAATAATAATCTGTAAATGTATTCTCATAATAATTAAATTCTCATCAAATTCTCATAATAATATTATGAGAATTTGTTGTTATTTTGATAGAAATAACAAATGGGTTCTGTTTTTACAGAAACTTTTTGAAGGTGTAAATAATAAAAAAAATATATTTGTAAAATGTTGAGAACCACTGAATTTGTCCAAATATAATTTAAAATGCAATAAGAATAGATAATAGTAATAAAAAAGATCCAAAATTAACTTGTGTTGTAAAAAAAGGCAAGAAGATAATTTATTAAAACGATTGTAAATTGAAAAATCTTGAAAAATCTTGAAAAATAACTCACTGCCACGATGTTAATGGCAAAAAAATAACTCGCTTATCAAATGGTTAAGTTGAAAAAATGATTTCGGTCAAATGAACACCTCATGAGTTGATGCACATTTGCGCTCGTTTTACGGCATTTTGAATTGTTGCTTGCAAAATATCTGGCTCCAACTTGGTGATTTCTTCTTCTTTTTTCAAGACTTGCCAGGTTTGCGGTTTGTTGTGGTTAACGCAAGATTTCAAATAGCCCAAAAAGAAAAAGTCTGGCACCATCAGATCGTTCAAATCACCAAAATGGGAAATCACACAGCCCGGAAATTGGTGTTTTAAAATCTCCATCATTGCCCGATTAGTGTGAGCAGTTGGAAACTTTGAAAAAAAATCAGTTGGAAAAGTTGCTTATTGGAAACAACAATGTTCAAGACTCAACTCAAAAACTTGCGGTAAAAAATCGTTTTATATCTGTCTGTAACTCTCATCAGTTTTGGTTACGGTGGTGTTGTCGGCGTCCTCAAAAAATAAGAGCCAATCACTTTTTCATTGCAATTTCCGCACCAAGCTTTGAGGGGATGCAATGGCCCTTCGTACATTTCATTCTTATTCTCCGTGAATTCTCCGTGCCCAAGAAATGCAAATTTTTGTTTATTCACAAAACCACTTAATTTGAAATGGGCTTCATTAATTTGATTTGATGATTTTAGATGCAAAATCATCCTCTTCTTGCACCAGGTTTAACAGAGCATGAGAGTAAGTTAACCTCACTTGACGGTCAGCAAGCAGCAATTCGTGAACTGTTTGCACTTTGCAAGGAAACATCTTCAGGTCTTTCACCAAAATTCGGAGCAACGAACGTCTGCTGATGCCAAATTGTATGCATCATTCTCTCTTCGCTATTTGTGGACTCTCTCGAACGTCCCCTGTCACAGCAGCGATGTTCTCGGTTGAACGAGCAATACGGGGCCGACCATTTCTCGCGACATCCCAAGTGGATCTAGTTTGCACGAAATGCTCAGTCAAACGCTTAATAGCTTGCGAACATGGTGCAGGATGAAGAGGAAAATGAAGACGAAATTCAGGCTGCGTTAACAACAACATTGGTCAAATAAGCAATAACAACCTGTGTGTATCGCTTCATAGCATATTATTCACTAATTCTCTATTTTTAATTAAATGAAAACACTCAATCGAAAATCTTGAAACAGAAAAATCAGAAAAATATATTGGCACCTCTGGGACTCGAACCCAGGACCTCTCGCTGTCAATTACGCGTTGAACGCGTTGTTCAATTTTCTTTGCTTACAACACAAATGCAAAGCACAACAACATTTGACGCCACTTGAAAAAATGACTTAAGTTTTGCCCCACCTTGAACTTACATTGTAATTGAGGAGCGTTTTCAAAAAGAGATTAACATTTTTGAGACGGTTACTGATTAATCACCAAGAGATAATATTTTATGATCATCTTTGAATGCAAATTTGATCAATTTTGGACATGATGAATAAAAAACTCAATCCATTTGTGAAAGCTACAATTATTTAAAAAGATGCCGAAAATTTCCAATTTTGACAAAATCCAAATATTCACGTACTTGCAAAAAAATGTTTTACAAAGCGAAACATCACACAACACATTTTACCCTTACAATGAAATTATTGTTTTTAATAAAAACCAAAGATTAAACAAAATACCCTCTTCTTAATAATCTTTCAAAGAACCTAATTCCAGAAAAAAAATAGTTAAAAGAATTTAAAAAACACCACCCACCGTCGCGTCGGTACGTTCGTACAAAAAATGCAAACTACTAAGCTTTAGATGAGGCATAAAAAACAAAGTAATTTTTTTTTATATAATTGTGGCCCTCATTGACACATTTAAATAAGATAATAATGGCTCTTTTACAGTATAAAGCTACATAGTTATTTCACATGTATATAGATGTTTAACTTTGTGAGTTTTCATCATTTTCTATTACACGTAAAGCGGGTAAAAATGTTAATTTTTGAAAATCTGAATTGGCCATTTCGTAGACATTTACATAGAGAATAAGAATAAAAGAAAACCATTTTGGGGTAAAAATTTCTCGTTGTGCTCCTCGATTGAAAATCCAAGCTGAAAAACTGCTTAGCAGTTTAACAGAGAAGTACTTTTTTAAAGAACAGTAAATGAAAAATATTACCCAGATTATGAACAGTAGGTAGATATCCCTCATCTTAGAAAATACGCCATTGTTACGAGTTGAAGTCAAAAGGTCAAAGGCGAAGATTGTGAGTGATTGGCTTCGTGAAAATCAATCATCAATATTAGCCATCGCAATCAAGATTTTTCCAAATCACTTGTGAAAGAAATCCATGAAAGAAAATTTCTTGAACATTAAAAAAAAATAAGTTTTTTGAAATCCCGATATTAAAAATACCAATTTCAATTTCTGGTGAATGGATAAATTGGTGAAAAATTTGAAATGTTTTTACGTAATTCTTAACATTGTTAAAGAGAGATCTTTCAATTCACGATTCAAACTATTTATCGCATCAAATATGCGATAAAATATTTTATTTTAATTAATCATTTTTTTTCTACACAAAATTTGTATTTCTTTTTTTGATGTTTGACAGATGCTTATAAGAATAAATCCGTCGTCCATCGCAGTAGCTAATGTATTCGTTAACAAATAATTTCTATGCACCTGTTTTACCTATTCCATGAAAATATTTATGGCTGATGAACTATGAATTTTTATAAAAAAATGTATAAATAAATTATCTGGTACAATTGAAATATAAGTATTTTAGAAAAAAAAAACAGGCTAGCTTCTACCCTTTTTCTTATAGCTATTTTTTTTCTTATGGACGGCAGAGTATTTTAAGATTATTAACACTTGGCAAGTAAACTTCTTTTTTTGATAGGCAATAATCCCTTCTCAAAGCTTCTCAAATTCCACAATTATAACACCCCGTGATTTTCACAGGTCTGGGTTAATAATTTTTTTTTTCGAATGTTTTCTTTACGTGTTCACCCTACATTATTAAACTGTTGTAATGGGGTGTTCTAAACACAGCTACATTTAGTGACGATTAACACCATTTAGATTTTTTTTACCCTCTGATAACTGTAATAAAATTGTCTTGTACATAATAGCATGGCTTTTGACTATTATGCTTGAAGGCTGTTAAAATTTTAATAGTTCAGTGAAAAGGACCGAGAACATGTGTTTTACGGGGACCATTTAAAAAATGCTACAAAAATTTCACAGGACTAATTGTCAATTTTTTTTTACATAAGCTCCGCAGGAGGCCTTGGGGAAAATAATTCCCCTCGTATCCGAGAAAATGTCGAGCGAGGTTATCTGGCGATTTAGTTGCTGCATTTGTTTAGCAATTTAGTGTATAGAATAGTGTTGTATGGCCAGTACGTCTAAGGTAGCTTAAAATTAATTTTCTTCATTCCATTTTGCGAGTGACTATGAGTTTCTCCAATTAGGACTCCTCAGTTTGGCGTGTTCAAAGAATCTTAAGATATGTTGTAGGCAGATGCTTAAAAGTCTATTGTGGGTGCCCAGCTTTTCCAGAATGGACACATTTGTAAATAAATATACCTACCAAATTACGTAGAATACTTATAATATCTCCATCTTCTGAAATTTTCCATGCATATTGACAACAAAAAGCCTATATAAAATAATAAAAACACAGTAAAATTATTTTTGGAAGATATTCACGAAAGATTTCAAGAAAATATTTTTGAGAACAAAATGAAGATTATATATTTTGCATATGATAAATGCGAAACTGCGTGTGTTTGTTTGTAAAGCTTTCACGCATAAATCAAGAAACCTATTTTTAAAATTCTTTCACCAACGGAAAGCTATATTATATGCGAGTACTATAGGCTGTATATAATGGTAAGCATATGGCGTTATGAATTTATAAATAATAATATATTATATTTATAATACGTTTTCTGTTCTCCTCCCTCCCTCCTCCACCCTCCCCCCTCCCTTCTCCCGCATTCCATACATTTATCCCCGGTACATTCAGTTTTCAAACAGCTTGCGTGCCACCTATTGCAATTTTCGGAAGTTCCACGCGTACACACAATTCGGCGATTCATTTTTAGATATAGATATTATCTACGACGCCTGAAATAAAATTTCCCGCAAATATATCAACATCGTTTCCAAGGCAACATTTTGTTTTGTTTTTCTTCTGACGTTAGCAATAACTCGTTTTTGTAAGGAACAGAAAACGAACAATTAATACAAAATATTAATATTTATAATTTCATAACGCCAGATTTTACCATTACATACAGCCTTTATTCCTCGCATATAATGTAGCTTTCTATGGATAAAAGAATTTTTAAAATAAGCTTATTGATTTATGCGTGAAAGCGTAACAAACAAACACACGCAGTTTCGCATTTATAATATTAAAGCATCGATTTTTTCTCCAAAAATGTTTGCTGCAATTACAAAACGATTACTTCTATCTAACCAAGCGAAAATGATGTAAAGAGTCTCCTGAATAATGCTTTTTCTTTTTTCTTTTTGCCATTCATTAATGCGCTAAATAAACGGCAAGGGGTGGATGTAAACAACTCCTGGATTCCGTCTTGCCTCCCTTAACCCACCCGCGTTGTTCCTAGGGAAACGGAATACCGTAATGACGTGTTTAATCTTCCACGTTCAGCACATGATAATTGAAATATAAATTATTGCGGTAGACGAACAATACAAGTAAGTGAGAGTACGTAATAAATGCATAATATATGAACAAGTATTTTGCCTCTAAAGAAATGGTTTGCTTACATTGAGTTATATTTATGGGAAGGGGAAAAGTGTTACCGAGTAGGGGGTGGAATTTTTAGATATAATTATATATTCTACACTCCTAAAACTGCTTTAAATAAAATAAAAAAAATTAATAACCGACATAATCTTTCTTTGTCTTGCAGTATTGTATCATGATCAATTCTGGAGGCAGGTATGGTTATATTGGTTGGATTACTAACACCTCTGCCATAGATTATCCCAAGTGGTTCGGTTTGGTGACTTAGCAGAGGTGCCCGGGTTCATGGTGTGAGGTTTGTCCGTGTATTGGCGGCAGATGCATGCCCACCTGCTGCTTTACGGGCCGGATTGATGGAGATCGATTGAAGGAGGTTTTTTGACTTCTCCCGGACTCTCTCGACCTATCAACCTGCACCTCAGTTGAAGGGATGATTCATACGTTTATCACTCCATTAGATTCCTACTTACTCCTCACACCTTTTTCCTTCCCAGAACATCCTTTTCCTTCATTTCCTTATAAATCGAGGACCGTCAGAAGCTGCAAGACGATTTGCAACGTTTGCACACGTATTGTAATGCCCATTGTTTGAAAATAAATAAAGTGCTTTGTCGTGCGCAGACATAAAAATAGAAATAAAAACAAATTTATCCACGAATACTCAATTAATCATCAACCGTTATCTATTTAATCAGAAATTAAGGACCTTGGGATTATACCTGATAGTAATCTGAATTTAAATAAACATATCAACCACATTAACATACTTTCTATGCTTGGTTTCATTATCCATTCCTGTAAACAATTCAAAGATCAATACAACTTTCAAAATTCTGTATTTCTCATACGTTCGTAGTATCCTTGAATACGCATCTCAAGTGTGGAACCCAGGCTATGCAGTAAAAATAATAGAATTGAAAGTTTTCAAAATAGATTTTTAAGGTACCTTAACTTTCGCTCTTTTCGATCTCACATTAGTTATGATGACTCTGCAAAGTTCTTCAATATACAGACGTTAACTTGCCGAAAAAGCCCCCCCCCCTTGCCCCCCCCCCCCCCACCCCCTCAAATATTGTTACTAAAAAATAATGAATTTAGAAAACACCCCTACAATGTCACACTTTATCATTCACTATCATCAGTGGAAAGTTCATAATTGGCATAATTTAACTATCTTATTATTGTATTATTATGGAAAAAAGCCTCTTTACACAGCTTTCCCAAGATGAAATAGGCCCTCATGGAAATTATTTTCCTCAGGACCTCCTGTGGTTTATGATGTAATGACGAATTTATTCTTTTGAGTATGTTTTTCTGAAAACCACCATTCAGATCAAATATGTTGTTAGAAATATACTTATTAATTATTTTTTTTCGTTTTTGGTTTTGCGCAACCTCTTTCTGAAGCTAACGTTTCAGAAGGCGTTACAGTGTCCATCGTCAGGACAGATGTGCGATGGACACTAAAACGCTGTTCAAAACGTTGGTTTTTGGTTGTGAAAATCTAAAATCATATCATCTTTAGCCATGTTTGGTTATCATATCTGCATATACAAAACCATCTGCAGCTGCAGTTTTATTGTGATAAGGAACGTTTGCTTATTGCCTTTTTTATACCGTCACGGTACCGCAATCGTGGATCGCACATTATAAAAAATCGCACATTATAATCGCACAATTATAAAAGTACTCAATATGTCGTCATTTATTTTTAAATATTCACACAAATATTTTTAAAATAACAAAGCTGTAAAATCCTACAGCGACGCTACAAAAACTACAGTAGGATATTTTGACAGTTGTTGTGGTTTTCTAATTTTTTCACAAAATTTCACGGAATATTCTGCCCTTAGACTGGTCGCACTAATAATCACTAATGTTTAACGTATCAGTTATTTTATCTGAAGGTTAAAATTTAATTTTAGCTCACTATTTTGCTTTCCGTTGAAGCAAATGGCCCATAGTGCAGTTTTTAAACGGTATTTCTAACACTTGAATAACATAATGAATTTATAATGACGTTTTACTAAAGTCATATCATGATAGTTGGCCTATCAGCCTTCCAAAGGATAAAGGATAACGGTTTAACCTGTTTGAAAAAAAATTGCAGATTAGATGTGATACCACTTTTTCATAAATAGATTTCACTAATAAATACGAATGAATCCTTGAAAATGGAGGAATATAACCTTAATAATTACAGAACACGCTCAGTAAAAAAGATGTTTTAAGCGTGTTTAGCAATGATTTTCCTTCGACGCTTTAGGGAACCCCGAAAACCCCTGCGAAATGTTACCAAGGGTCTTATAAGTGTGCAAAATGCGGGTATTCCTTATTATTTCTCGAGTTGGCGAATTCTTCTGGGAATCGGAAAATCACCGTATAATTTCGCCTTCCTCTTTCATGTGGAAAATTAAGATTTCGCCTTCTCTGTGTGTGTTTACCGAAATAAAAAAGAAACTCATTTAAAACAAAGTATTACCTATTCGTTTGTTCTGAGCTCCTGGGAACCGATCTAGTATTTGTTATTCAAACCTTTGATTGCTTCGCAAGAAATAATATTCATGTTGAATACTGTTTATCGTTTTTAGGTACGATTCGAAGAATTTTACCTTATATTTAAACAAAATTTCTTTGAATCGAGAATTTTTTTTTAAGATTATGTTAATATAGAGTAAAAGCCAAATACTTGCCCCAGTGGAATACATGCTCCGATTTTGAAACACTATGTTAGGGATGTTGGTAGCATTAGCGTTTTACTATAATAAGAAGTGCCCCTCTCGCGGTCCTCAGTGACATGTTAACCGTCGGAGGAGGCGCGCGCGTTTTGTTTGTGTGAACGAAAATCTTCCGCGGCGAAACTTTAACGGGCGTCGAAATTACTTTGGAAAGTATTGAATATTTTTACTATTGAATATTTTTATTACTGATTGTGGTTTCAGTCAAATTTTTGTTTCAATGCATGCATTAGAGTTTATATTACACTGTTTTTTACGTTTAATTGTTGAGTAATTTTTATTTGAGTTAATTTTTATTAGTACACGTACCAAAAAAATAGTCTACCTATTTACTTTTGCTGATAGTTGCTCTAGGGGGGATCTTGAATTATTAAAAACGCTAATACGAATAAAAAAGTTTCAGTTGATGAATTTCAGTGCAGAATGTTTTGAGAATTACAATTTTACTAAATCGAAATCAGATTGGATTCAATTTGAGATGTGTTAAATGTGATTGCATGAAACTTATACAACATTTGAAAACCATTGCATGAGACGTGGAAAATTAAAAACCCTGGCTTCATTTGATAATAATTAATGCTAATGCTAAAGCTAACTGAGATATTGTTCTATCTTTAAGACAAGAATATTTTACTAATTACTTACGTAACTCAAAGTTTGAAGGCTATTTTTGTTGAGTTTTTATAGTTTAAAACGTTAAAACTTAATACCATTATATAATTTTGATAAAATTTTTGATAAGTAGTTAATAAATGATCTCAGTAAATAATAAAGACGGACTACTTGAATATATATAAATTTTTTTCTATCTAATAAATTCATAGAGTCTATCCTCGCATGAGGCACGTTTTCCCCAAAGAATTTTTAGTGTTATGCTGCTATCCGCTACAGTAGGCAACTATCCCTCTTTTGAGAGGTCAAACAAAACAGGATTTACTCAAAACCTTAACTATATTTACAAGAATAGGCTACTATAAAGATCTAAGACCTACATATTTATATACATGTTGTATTATTCTTAATAAGTACATTATTTTAAAAATAATATAGCTTTTTTGAAAAGTGGCGCTTTCCGGCTTTTACCCTACCTATTTATTAATAACCAAATTATTGATAGAACTGTTGTTAAATATGATATGTTTTTAGAATATAATATTATTTTTGATAACAATACAATAATAACTTCTTCTAATTTATTTCAGCTATTTTGAGAAAAACGAATTTAAGTTTTAATATTATTGAAAATTTTATTTGAGCACAAAAGTATTTCTTTGAAATGGTGAAATTTAGAGCCACAATATTTTTGCTAATACATAGTTAGGGTTAGTAGAGTTTCGGCGATTACTTCGATATGGCAATAATTTTAGAGAAAATTATATGCTGACTTTTCGATGAATTATATCTTTTATAGCTAAACGAATTGTGTTTACGCCTTCACTACCTACCATATTTAATACGCTATCAACTAGGTCGAAAAAAGCAGTTTCGAGAAAAACGCGTTCAAAGTTTTGCTGAAGGTTAATTCAACATACAAACTGTTTCAAACGGTTTCACATAAAATTCTGTATCTCTGACAACTTTTTTGATATCTTTTAAAAAAAATTCTGAGAGCATTATTAACAAATGAATCTTCCAGAAATGAAATAAAAAAATGTCACACGTTTTTTTGTCGCACTTAAATAGAGCAATTTTAAAATTCAAAAATTCGTCACTGAGCCCTAACGCTTGAGTTTTTTCAATTAACCTATACTCGGAATTCTTCGAATAAATCCAAGAAACCTCTCGGCGAAGAACATAAAATTGATAGCAATCTAAATAACCTATACCGTCGATTATTAATTCTGGCGGCTAGAAAATATTCAAGTAAAATGATTATCCAGACAACCTTTCATTTAATCCGGAGGTTCTGGTTTGTACTACGCTGGGCGATTACTTTGGCAAAATAAGGTATTTTTTCTTCCATAAGGTAAGCCAGCAATGTCATATTGGAAATATATCTCTGGCCTCGATTTTCCGAAGAAATTTAATACGGGGAGTATCACAACGAAAGGCATCTTTTTTTAAAATTTGAATCATAAGCAACAATTTATTTATATAATGTCTAGAGGGCATAAACATTATTATCGTTGGTTCTTCTCTTTGGAGAACGGCTGCGCGACCCTTTTCATACAAAACTTAAATAAATAGTTGAATTGTTTATATGTAAACATATTTTTGTGTGGGAAAAAAGTAAGAATTTCGAAAAAAAAATTATCTTCTTTACTTCTACCATCACGTAGAATCCCCTCCAGATGCTTACCTTGACCCCTCAGAAATCAATTATGATTTTAGAGGCAATTGCGCCATTTTTTGTGAAATTTATTAAAAAACATTATTTTGGCATTTCCAGCGTGATATTATAATAATTTTTTTAAAAGAAGTCGTAGTAAGGTGTTTTCGCGTAGAAATTTTATTTTATATGCAACAAATTTGTGCTTCAACGTAAATCGTCGTTTGTTATTTAAATTGACGTCAAACACGACATTTTTTAAAGTTTTTTTAAAATTATAATTAAAAATCCATTACAAATTTATAGTAGTTGTTTTCCTAAATAGAGAATACTAATTATCATAAACTATGGCCTTTGCGTTATTCTTTAAAATGCAAACAAATAATATAGGATTAAAAAAATAAAAAAAATATATAGAAATACAGTCATCAGAAAGGTGGGTTTAAGAAGAGCGGCAAAAGGTTTGGAATTGCGTTGGAGTAAGTATTTCGTATGGTTCACAAATTTCACCAAATGAATTAACATTAAATTTGACAATATTACGGTATGCATGCTGCAGTAGAATAGTGTAATTTGTTTTGTTGTTCTTGTGGGTAAGCATGGGTTTAGGAGTTGTGGGAGTTCGGAACAGTCGAATTTGGAGTAAAGTATTTTAATTAAAAAGTTTAATCTTTTTCTTTACTCCTAACTCCATTGATGTGAACGAAAATGGCAATATACAAAATAATCCAATTTTTATTACGTGGTTCCGCAAGCCATTTTTTTCTGATTGTACGAATAATGATTTTTTTTTTTGGGAAGACATGATACAGTCACGTGATTTAAATACTTGGGATGGGTCACATTATGTATAACACATAATAATTTGTTTCCTTTCAGACGTCGTTGGTTCAATTTTTCTGGTAGTCTATGTTCTCGTTTACTGAAATGACATCATTTTCCACTTTTTGATAGTAGTAGTTTTTGAAGTGAAACTTCTATAACCCCGTTAGGGATTTGAAATTCGGGTGAAACAAAAGGGCAACTCTAAAATTTATTATTTGATGGGTCCTCGGTTTTAATATAATGCGCTAAATTTGCACCTCGGCTCAAACTTCCCGTAGCGCAGCAGCCAAGGCGCCTGACAAATCGAAGCGGCCAGAGAGATATCCAGCGAACGGATTTCGAATCCTACGAAATCCAAAAAATAAACATTTTTATTTTTCTGAAATTAATATCCAATCTTCAAACCACTTTAAAATAAACAGGTAAAAGAAAATAGTGACATTTCGCAACTTTTTAGTTTCACTTCTACCGCATGTGAATCGCACCTTATGCTTTTTTTAATGTCAGATCATTCGTCAGCTGGGAGAGTGAGAACGTATTGACTATTTTAAACATTATATTGTAGTTTTTTTACAATAACTTCACAGAAAGCCTTAGGGAATATTATTTCACTCATGAAATGTGTCGGCTTTAGAAATGCAAAGTGAAGGGTCTTTTAGAGGAGGAAAGAGTGAACGTGGGTCTTGAAGAGACTCATGTTGTAGATGAGTGGAAGCACAGAGGCCGGCATATCAATGAAACGACCCGTTTCCACGAGACAAATGACAACCGTGCACAAATATTGGGCGAGCGCTTGGTTTGTTTCCCGACTAGACACTAGTGGTAAAGTGATTTTATTTTATTTTACTTTATTTCGGAGATCAACAGTTTAATTAATGTGGAGTTAGTGATTTAATAACCCTATTTCCAATCTAATTTTCCGTCGGAAAAAGGTTGAAAAAGGACAGCTTTCTCACCTGACCCCTGTGCCTTAAATATGGCAAACTTTATTTGTTACATTAGCTCCACACAGGAGAGCCTGAGGAAAAAAAATCCTCAGGACCAATGTCATATGCACGTTTTTAGGAAAAGGAAGGAAAAGGTTCTGGGAAGAAAAAACGGTATGAGAGGTGGGTAGGAATCTGGGGAAAATGTGTCCAAGAATGACGGACAAGTGAATCCATCCTTCCCACTGCGGAGCAAGGCGATGCGTCAAGAGAGTCTGACTTGAGAATTCTATGTTAGATCTATCTCAACCAGTCTCTCCCAATCCCGCCCGCTGCGCAGTAGGTGGGCCAAAGCTTTTGCCACTAAGACAAACCTCGCCCCATGAACCTAGGACCCTTGCTACGTCCCCAAATCTTGGAGCGACCTACAGCAGGGGTGTTGATGTACTTCATGTATTTTTAGATCCATGGTTGGCGAGGAATAAAATGTGTTAATTTATGACTTGTGTAGCGATACTCCTTACTTTGTACAACACGTTAACTTAGACCTGGCATAAAAAAATATCATCTCCTGAAACTTAAAAGATTCAGATTTCAATACAAAATAGATTTGAGGTGGAAATAACATGTGATTGTGTTCAGTCATTGCTTCATCAAAGGATATCGAGACATTTGTATCGAGTAATTTATTTATTCAAAAATGATTATTACTATTATTGATAATACAACCGACGAATTGAAATTAAAAAAAAACTTTTGCACTTTGTTCCACTTATTTATTTTCACCAAGACCGGTTTCATCCTACTACGGATATTTTCAGATTGGAAGTTGAAATTCTTATGCTACGGCATTTATACAAACATAGGCAGGAGTACACAATATTGTCTGTATATAATGAATATTTCTATTTTGTTAATTGTAGGTATAAGTTATTTTGTTAATTTATTATTAAGGTACGTATAAGTAATATAAAAGTTATTATGAGGATTATGGATGATAATGCATAGTAAATAGATATTTTTAATTCACATGAATATATATGACTATATATAATTGAAAAGGTTTGTGATTACTGATATTTTATTTTGGTAATGTTGGGATATTCCCTCGTTGTTGCTTAGGACAATTGAAAAATATTGATAGCACTATGGTTATTATTATTAGGGTTATTTCATTTTTAAATAACATACTTAAATTACACCACTGCTCTCTAAAGTAAAATTGTTCTAAGTGAATTATCATGGATATTGAGCATTATGTTCCAACTGTTTATTCATAACATATTTACGATAAATTTTCTTCTTTATGCGGTTAGGCATAAGAATTTCAACTACCACTGTTTTGGTGAAAACAAATAAGTGGAACACCGTGCAAAAGTTTTTTTTTTTCAATTTCAATTCTAAAACAATGGAATTCCATCACGAATTAACAGTCCAAAAACTAGACTCATTACAACCGACTTGTTAAAATATAACCTTACCTAACCCAACCTCCCATTTTCTCCCTCAAATACCTTCTCCCAGTACATTTAGTATACATTTAAACAATTTTAACATTTATTCCACATAATTTATTTGCGACCGTAACTGGTTTCAGCTTATTAAGGCCAACTTCAGACTGATACAATTATTTCTTAAACAAGGATTTATATGCGAATGGGAGACAGGCAGGTTGATTGGGCTTGTATAAAAGGATTATATTCAAAGTATATGGATTTTCCCATATGTGTTGTAATGTCAACTTTGTCTAATTTTGTAATTCAATTTTAAGTAAACCCTTTTGAGGCTAAAACGGCTCTGCTGGTAATACGACATGAACAAGGACCAAAAAATATTCCTCCACCTACCCTAAACGGTGTGAACCTGCAAGTGACTGAAGGAACTAAAAACCTTGGTCAAATAATCACCAGTAATCTGACGACATCGATAGGCAAAGAAGAGCTCTCAGCACAAAAGCAAACATGCTTAGTAGAAGATTCTACCTTTGCAGTATCGCTGTTAAAATGATTTTTTCTTTTCCCTCTGGGCAACGCCGTATACGTGCAAGCTCTGGGCGAACAACAAAATGGTAGTAAAGAAAGACTTCGGGTTCAGTACAATGACGTCTTCCGCATAATGTTTGGTCTCCCCAGATATTGCAGCGTTCCCGGATGTTCACGGAGGGGCGAGTTCCTAGCTGTGCAGCCCTTATTAGATCCAGAGTGGCAAGAATGAGGAAAAAGATTAGCAGCTTTAGAAATATCCTCGTCATGGAGGCCCGCTTCCGTCCATCATCCAGCATTGATGGACTCTGGAGAAAAATACTGGCTTCTAATGTGGTCACAGAATCCTAAAAGCTTATTATTATTATTGTCTTGTTTTCCTTTTTTTTACTACTACTATTACTTTTATTTTTGTTTCATATTAATATTCCTTATAATTATTTCCTTATAACGACGTGGGAAAGTGGTGGGGTCGCCTCCAATGTTTCATATTCAGTCGTATCCACCTGCTTTTCTTTTTTTTTCCGTTTCAAATATTTTGTGTATGTATAGTATATATACCTTTATGAAATGTGTGGGACTATCAATTTTCTAACAACCACTAATATAAATTCATGATGAAAGAGAAAGGGGCCTTTTTGGCCCGGGGCTCTGTATGCCAATATTTCAAAAAGTCAAAAAGTCATGTGTGGGACTGCAATGTCCTCCTGAAATAATAATTTATTATTATTACATTATTAAGAAGCGAGTACTTCTCACAAAACACGTTAGCGCGCGCTAATGTTTTAAGCCGTAAAATAGCAGCGAAAATTGCGAAAAAGCTTAATAATACATGACTCGTTTAAAATAGAGCAAAAATCTCGTAGAACGTATCTTAAGTATCATTTAAAGAAACATTGTGAATTTTTTCACTAATATAACTTGTAAAATAAAAGAAATAGACTTGTTTTAAATAATTTTCGGAGCATACTTTGCGATTTTTTTCTATCGAGGGAATTTCATATAATTTGCGTTTCGGCGTGGAACATATCTAGGTATTATCTTCAAAAATAACATATATTTTTTTAAGAGCTTAAAAACTTCAAATGTTTAAGGGAGATATGTAAGAAATCGGTCGAAATACGAATAGTAGACCTTTAAAATCGTGCCATAAAACGAGAGTTATAGTAGACAGGTATCTATACTTTAATGCCAAAATTATTTCGGTTACTCGCTGAGAATTTTGGCATTGGCCGGTCTGACTACTAGAAAGGCTCCAAATCACAAGGGTATGTACAGACTATTATATTTATTTTGTAAACAATAACGACGATGACTATCAATATATACGATAGTCATCATCACGACTTGTCCAAGATACCATAAGGCAGAACGGATATTCTAGCATAGCATAACACGCCAAAAAAATAGTGCTATAGAATACAATTTCTGAAACAATAGAGGTATGATTGCTTGCTGATGTATTTACTAGCTGAAGTCCCCGGCGATGGCCATGCTTTTTATCGGTACCCGGTACCCGGTAAAGTTATCGAAATGAAATGAACACAGTGACCTTCCTCTTATTTTGAAGGTCACACGTGCAAAATATCATCGTATAAAATTTTCTCAGTATAAAGCTGTCGGTTCCCATACAAATAAAATCCACACCGCCAGCTTGCCTGCCCGCTCGTTCACCACATACATACAGACATTCTCCTTTAGATATTATATATTTTCAAAAAACCTTGACAAATTATATACCTAAGGCTTCTCATGAATCACTCCATCTATCTATTAGTAAAAATCGCGTGAAAATCCGTTCAGTAGTTTATGAGTTTATCGCTAATAGGCAGACAATCGCGACGAATAACTTTGTTTCATAATATGCAGAGATTTTTCACAGTCTCCATAATACATGTAACAGAAAATATTATTTTATAAAGATGTAAAAAAATAAACAATTACTAAAGGCATAGCTATAGAATTCACACGGGGAGGGTTCGACACTTAGAGAGGGGGTTCTTATCCTAGGGGGCGAGATTAGGGGAGAGAGGGAGGTGGGTTTATTAATTTTATTTTGATATTATTTTTTTTTTTACAACACTTTATTTGAATCGTTGTTCAACCGGTTTTGGAAACGCCCTTCCTTCGTTAGGAAAATATGCCACAAATTTGCTCGTGAGACAAATGTATCACGTGCAAATGTTTATTTTCGATTTCTGTACCTAATTGTTTGAAAGCAAGACTGCAAGTTGTTTGTTTAAAATAAAAAAAATAAAACAATTAAAATAGAAACTCCGGTTAAGCCGGGTAGAAACAACAAAGGAATTGAAGTCATGGCTTGACAATGTAGATATTGAAACGTTGTTTGTTTAACTTGTATGACTTTATGTTTTTTTCACAAACAGTTCACTTATTATTACACTATGCACTTATTGTTTCACTATTCCACTATTATTACACTACTTCACTTAATATACAATTACTATTATACTTAATATTACACTATACACTTACTGTTGCACTGTTTGTATGCTCATTTTGTGCACAGCTATTTAAACAAATTTTAATCATGTTTTTCCTTTATATGCCCATTGTTTGTTCCTTCTAGGTACAATAATAAAATATATTAAACTATTTAACCCACGCACAGGCTGCGCCTTAGTGGGTTCCCATTGTTCTTATTATGTCATAATATTGTATACATCAAATGTAAAATTTGGGAAAATAAAGGAAAAAAAAAAAAAACAAAACAAAACAAAAAAAAACAAATCGTACATAAAGTTGTTTTTGGAATTCAAATCCAGTCAGGTACCTAAAAGAAAGTATAAAAACTGCCATTTTGAAGCGAATTCACTTTTCCCTAATACAATCCATCATTATATGGGGACGTTGTTTGTCAGCTCATAAAATATACCTATGAAACTCTGACAAAACTTTCCACAATCAATCACAAAATAATAATAATCCTTCTAAAGCAAAAAATAAAGCTTAAAAACAAACGGATATTCAAAAATGGGGAGGAAGCGTGCCGAGGTCGGCAACCCTTTTCTTCAAAACAAAGAACTTTCTAAAATTACAAGCAAGTTATTACCAAGTTATTACTTTAAAAAAATTAAAGCTTTTTGGAGTGCTTTTAATAATAGCATAGAAAAACTTGCAGGAAGTGTGTTTCTGGATTAGCGGTTAAAAGAAAAACCAAATTAAGAGGAACTTATGCGCGGCCCATTTTGGCCAGTTTTATACAAATCTTAAATTTAGATTTGAGATCAAAATACCCAACCAAACTGAAAAATTATTTTTGTAATCAAAAGGTATATCAAATATGTAGTACGGATGGGAGCTACTTTATTTATTTTTGCTGTAGAGGCCATTAACGATTTTAGTGTTTCATGATTTTAGAGGCAACGGCAATTATTTGTAAGAAAATGAAAAATAATATTACTATGTTTATTTTACAAAAACAATGAAAAATAAAATAAAAATAAAACATCTTGGGTAGTAATTTTAATATAAAACGACAAATTTTTGGTCGGCCGTAAAAAGGTAATTTGTATTTTAAATTAACACCTACCAAAATGATTTTTTTTTAATATTTCATTATATTTCCATGATAAAAATAATATATTTTTTTTGTTTTTCATTAACTCACAAATAATTGCCCAAGTGGTCTCTAAAATCGTGAAACACTAAAATCTTTCTGGAGTATATTTTACAATTTAAAGCAAACATAAATAAAGTTGCTCATATCCGTACCAGATATTTGACAAACCTCAGTTTGGTTGGCTATTTTGATCTCAAACCCAAATTTAAGATTTGTATGAAACGAGCCGAAAAGGGCCGCGCAAAAGTTCCATGTAATGTTTTCTTGTTAGCTATCAATAAAATTGGTAGACTTATCGTTTTGTAAATACAAATCGATGAAATTAAAAAAAAAGTCGAATTGTGAAAATGAGTGTTTGGTAAAAACCCTTTCAAGTGGATCTAAAGAAATTTCCTTCCCAGCGTCCCATCACGGAAATGTGCGCACTATTATTACTTAAAATAAAATTTCTGAATGTTACTTAATTGCTTTAGTGAAAAAGTAATATGTTTTAATAAAAAAAATTCTTTTATTTCTTGGCGTTTGTTACAGTCTTGCATTCTAGGAAATGGTAAATTGATCTGATTTTCCGATCTTAAATACTTTAAGGTATTATTGTGCAAAGGCTTCAAAGAAACACTTTTTGATATCAGAATTTTCGAATTTTTGTATGGTTGTAATATTATTTATAATGGTTAGCTTTTGAATGTTCATCACTCGAAACTGAAACCCAGAAGACAAAAATCCTTAATTATGTAAGATATATTTTTTGTTTCGATCTTCTTAGTTGAGAAGTATCATGTACAATTTTTCAAATACTAAATTTGCGATATAGACTTTAGAACTTTTAGATACTTAGGATTTCGATTTGGAAAACTTAATTTTCAGACAATTAGTCGTTTGGGATTTTCTTTTACAGTGAAACGGCTTGAGAGATTTTTTAGCCTTTCAGAGCATCAAAATTTGAACCGTTATTTTTGCGATGGTAAAATTCTACTTATCGTTTGGAATCAATAAACTACTTCTTTTTAACAGCAGCAATAAAATAAAAGTATATTGCTTAATCTACCTTTCCGACAGGCTTGAAGTATACGTCATCATCGCATTTATTGGGTCATATAAAGATTATTACGAGCGTTTATTCCATTCATGTCCAATGAAATGTGCGTCAGATTTCAAAGCGATTTTTCATATATTCTGCTTTTGTTGATGATGCTAAGTCACTTGAGCTTCTGAATCTCTGAAAGCAGATCAGTCGTAATACGGATCTGAAAAGGTCTGCCACCCCAAACCTCGGGATATCGTATTGTCACAGGAATTCAAAATAAACTCCCTAAACCAAAATCCGACATTCCCTTTTCAAATAACATAAGAGTTCACCCACTCGGTCGTTTTGTACGGCCATGCGTGGTGGAACCTTCATTGTACGCCGTGTGGGGAGCGTCTTATTTATCGGCCAGAAAGCAATTGCAATAAATAGAAAATGAAGAACGTCTCTCGACGAAATTTCGCATTTTGGGCAAAATGTTAACATTCACGAGGCAAAACGAAATATTGTCCTTGGGTTTGTAAGAGATGGGGATGAATTATAGATTTCAATAAGTCACAGATTAGATTTCGCGAAGGTTTTGTGTAGCCCTAAATCCCGAGCTAAATGTTTTTATAAAATTATACGTAATTTCACTGGCATCTAGCATAGCACGCATGCGTGATATCATGTTAAAAATGTTGAATTACACAACATTCCCATAGATACATTTACTACTTTATCGCAATTTATAATAAACCTGTTGCTTGTATCAGTTTTTTTTTTCTTAAAAAACGTTTTAGTAGAAGTTATTATTTGTGGAAGAGAGTGAAATGAGAGGCGGAATAAATAAATTTAATAAATTGTACGGTGTAATAGATGATGGGAAAAATTTTTTGGCTTTATTCATAGATCTTCAAAAAGCTTTTGACACGATTGACCATAAAATATTAAAATCAAAGCTAAAAAAAATAGGAATGGCCGAAACAACAATGAACTTATTGGAGTCATATATAACAGGGCAAGAACAACAAGTACAAATTGGCAAACAAAAGAGCAAACTACTATCTTTAAACTATGGAGTCCCTCAAGGAAGTGTACTGGGTCCGATTCTATTCATAATCTATATCAACGATTTAACTAACCTTACCATTAAAGGAAACATAATCAGTTTTGCTGATGATACTGTTTTATTATTTCATGAAGAAAATTGGACGGATACATTTAATGTGGCTGAACAAGGGCTTAGTTCACTTCAAAATTGGCTTAAAATCAACTCGCTTACCCTTAATATAAGCAAAACTAAATATATAACATTCTCAATGAACTCAAGAAGCCAACCAATAAAATCACTAAAACTAAAATTACACGAATGCCATGGAAATAATATACAATGTTACTGCCCCATCATCGAAAAAACACTAAATATAAAATATCTCGGAGTGATAATTGATGAAAATCTTAGATGGAACCTACACATCAAAGGAATTACCGAAAAACTAACAAGCCTCATATATTTCTTCAAAAATCTAAGAAACGTTGTAAATAAAAAGGATATGAGAAAGGTCTACTACGCTTTGTGTCATTCTCGAATTGAATATGGAATTATAGGATGGGGATCTGCTACACATAAGTACATACATAACCTTAATACGATTCAAAAAGGAATCATAAAGACCATATTGAAAGTAACCATTAGAACGCCTTCAATTGAAATTTTCAATAGCTTTGATGTACCAAATGTGCAACAAATATATGCCAAAAAAATATTATTAAAGCTTTTCAAAAATACTGAATCTTCCACCAGACCATGCATGCATAGCACTAGGTCGAATAGAAATGATGTAAAAAACATTCCAAGTTACAAAACCACATTCGGACCAAGAAACTACACATACTTTGCAACTAAACTTCATAACATCCTTCTCCACGACATAAAACTAATACAAAATTCTAATGTATACAAATCAAGAATAAAAATATGGCTGAAAGAGATCAATGAAAAAACCCTAATGGAAACACTAAAAACGACATAGAAGACAAATGAAATATATTTAAATAATTTGAGTCCACCTCGGCACAGGACCCCCTAGTGAGGAGGACTAATAATTGCAACTTTAAATTCATCATTATTTTGTATGTACAATTATTTTACATAGTTGCTAATAAAAAAAAAAAAATAAAATATAAAATTAATTGAATACAATGTTTTATTTTTGAAAAGTCAACAACATAACAACAACAACAAATAAATTCATTTAAACTTTCTCAAAAACTTTATAAATAATTCTAAAATCATAACACCAATTGAAGGTTACCTGTAAAAAGGTTTATTGCTAATTTTTAGGACTCCCCTTGGTATGACAATTTATTTACAGAACAAAAAATGATGTATAAATAAATGTAAAATTGAAATAACTTTATGAGTAAGACCTCGAATTGTAATATTTAAACATTGACGTTAATAACGGCTTACGACGAGCCAACAAAAATAAGCGTTACGAGAATAAAAAATTTGTTAGTAGCTCTCGATTTTGTTAGTAGCGATGTATGAACCAGTTAAAAATATAGATGTTTGTTATTGTGGTTGAATTAGCTCAGTGGTCAGAGCACTTCTCTGACAAAAAAGGTCCTGGGTTCGATCCTAGATACGACTAAATATTTGTCTGTCTTTTCTGTTTCATATTTGGGAGCCGTTAATATTGTCATCAAAGATTTAATAAATAAAAGATTACACAACAATTATAATCGGAATTGATTTTGGAGGAACTAATGTACTCTTTCAGAATAGTTGACTTTGCTAATCAACAATACAGCGTACGGCAGCATAACTAACTTATTTCAAAACTTAATAAAACCCATTGTATGAATAAGATTTTTTTTTGTTTTATATAGTGTAGGCACATACCTACTTAGTTTTTGAAGATCGTATCAGGTAGGTGACGTCTCCTATTCTCCATACACTGAGTAATCCGATTTCTGGCGTTTGTAATGACTCTTGCCAGCATATCAGGCGTTATACTAGCAATTTCTTCCTGGATATGGGTCTTTAAATCTTGTAAGATTCTTGAACAATTCACGTAATTAAGAGATTTCAAAAAACCCCATAGAAAAAAATCACAAAGGGACAAATCAGAGAGCAGGCCGGCCACTCCAAATCGCCCTTAATTGGGATGAGGAGCTCTTGGAACAAAACATGATCACAGAGCATCCGTTCGAAAAGTAGGCCTCAAAGGCAAATGCACTTTTCTCACTGTTCCAACGCATGATGGCGATTAAACCGTGTCGGGACAAAACTTTGTAGTTCCGCATCTTGAACGAGATCACTAGCGCTCCGCTACGACATCAACCGTCTGAATGGCGTGCATTTTAAAAAAGGAAGTTTTGCTGCTGCACCCCTTACAATGCTCAATAATAAATTTTCCTGGAAAGTGTCCCTTTGGTGGTCTAAATCAAATAAATATATTAATTAAATCATTGATCGAACTGCGTGTTTGCATAAATTTGTTTTTCGTACTTGACCATCTTTTTATTTTTTATTCCCCACAAACCTTCAGAATTGCTTGTTTTAAATGATCACCTAACAAAAATCACTGTTTGGTCATTTCAATATGAATACGAGATTATTTGCTTGAAATATTTCTCAGCCAACACCTCTAATTGAATCCAAAATTAATGCCAAAAATCCCTTTAATCCCGAAATTCTAAGGCCCCGTCCACACGTGCGAGTTTCCGCCCAGCGGACCACGTGATGCCAGCACACGCATGCTTGAGGAATTATTATGAATGATTCTGCCACAAAGGCCGAGTAAATGGAGAAGCGATACATTCCTGGGGAATTCTACGGAATTTTCGGGAATTATGGGGAATTTTTTCACTCGACTTCTCGGAGATTATCCAGAATACCCAGAGAAAGGTAATCTCAACCCGAAAATGACCGATAATATGGTAGTCAACATGGTGTAGCGGTATTTTTTTTATATAAGCTCCACACTCAGGAGGCCCTTAGAAAAATAATTTCCCTCAGAGCCTATGTCATCTTTTGGGAGTACGTGTGGGAGATCTTTTTAAGGAAAGCTAGGAGAGGAAGTTCTGGGAAGGAAAAAGTAAGAAGGGTGGGTAGGAATCTGGGGTTCACGGTGTCCAGGTCATCCGCTGCCAGATCCAGACAAGCTTCACCCCATGTACCTGGCAACCCTGCTATTATCATCAAACGTAGCGAACCACTTGAGGTGACCTATGGCAGAGGTGTTGGTTATCCAATAAAGGTTCCCGGGGCGGCGGTACCCATTCGCGCCTCCCAAATTGTTGGTTCCTAGTATTCATTCTTGTGCCGTTTCCTAAGTTGTAATTCCTACCTACAAATACTTTTGTCTACCTTCCCACCTCGTGCCAACTAAGAGCAATGTGTTATAGTATTTAGTTAGAAAGTAAAGGTCATCCTGTCAACATCATGTCAACACCAATTTTGTGTGGTTACAGAGTTCTTTGTTCGATCTTGTCGAAAAAGATTAAAAAAAAACTATCGTGAGCTCGCGAGTTTGTGATGGTTAATGTGATGAACCAGCGAAATTAAGACAAGCGAAGGAAGAAAACAGGGTAAGTTGGCGTTCATTGACTTTTTCCATTCTTTCCGTTTTGCGAGTACCTACCCACCCCTTAAACCATTTTCCTTCCCAGAAGTCTCCTCTCTTTCCTTTCCTAAAAAAACCCTCCACACAGCATCCTCAAAGATGACAAAGGCCCTGAGGGAAAATATTTTCCTCAGGGCCTCCTGTGTGGAGCTCATTTTAAAAAAACAGGTAGTATTAAAAAAATTCCACCATCTTGAAACGGAACCGTAACGTAAACAAATTTGTGGATATAAAATAAAACTTTGCTTCGTTCAGTCAATCATCCTTCGGTGATGGTAAAACCCTTGTAAATTGGGTATCAAAAAAGCCCTGAAGCAATATTTTTAAGTAGCGTATAACAGTTTGTTTCACCTGCCCTTTTTCTCAGAAGTTTCTGGCTAAAGACTAAATGTTAGATTGGACCGCTGGGCTTGTAGCTTTTCGTCATTGCAGCTAGTTTGTAGGCTGTTTGAGTCTCGACAATTTAGCTTTGGGCGTTATCCAAAAACGTTGACGTAAGTTTAAAAATTGTATCGTTTTCGGATCAAGTGGCTTAAGTAAATTAATTTTTGAAACTATTCAGCTCATGCCTTCTTCAGGCTAAACGCACTCTGATTGATTTGTCTTTTCTATTTTACTTTATTTGAATTTGCTGTGTGTAATTTTAAAATCTTGACAATAAATCAAGATTGTAATCTTCAAACATCTTTTCTTTATTTATATTGCATATTTAATTAATTCTTATTTAACTCTGAACACACACACACAAATTTGCACGTTAATTTTAATCTTTTAAGGTTTATGATACAAGCATTCTACTAATACTAGAAATTTCAGTCCAAATTTATTACATACTTTGACATGAACGATTTTGGGGTTAAATAAACCGAATGCATAGTTTTAGGGTTACCTTCCTAGAGAGTATTACACGGTGAAGGAACATAGAAACGGGCCATTCCAAGAAACCATCGACGGGCATAATAACCAACGTATAAAAGGTCAATAAATCATATAATATATTTCGGATGATTTGTTTCTTACTATTAGAGGTTGACAATTTTATTGAAAATTGTTCTGGATTATTTATAGGGAATACTGATTAATGAGGCAATATTGCGATAAGTTACTGAAATTCAATATATTTCAGTTCAATTCGATAAAGCTTTAAAATATTTATTCAGAATGCAAACTTCTTGATTTCATATTGTTTTCTTTGACTACCGAACCAAAGCCAATTCAGGATCTGTTTGGGTGAGTGAAGAAAATTATGAGGGGAAGAGAGATATAAAGGATTCGAGGGTTCAACTCCCGGCGTGCGCAAATCAAATTTATTTAATAAATTTGTGTTGTTTCACAATTATTTAATTTTTTTTTCCTTTATTTTCCCAAATTTTACATTTGATGTATACAATATTATGACATAATAAGGACAATGGGAACCCACTAAGGCGCAGCCTGTGCGTGGGTAATATAGTTTAATATATTTTATTATTGTACGTAGAAGGAACAAACAATGGGCATATAAAGCAAAAACATGATTAAAATTTGTTTAAATGGCTGTGCACAAAATGAGCATACAAACAGTGCAACACTAAGTGTATAGTGTAATATTAAGTATAATAGTAATTGTTTATTAAGTGAAGTAGTGTTATAACAGTGGAATAGTGAAACAATAAGTGCATAGTGTAATAATATGTGAACTGTTTGTGAAAAAACATAAAGTCATACAAGTTAAAAAAACAACGTTTCAATATCTACATTGTCAAGCCATGACTTCAATTCCTTTGTGTATTGAGGAAGTTTAGTTATCACTTGAATTAACCTTCCTTTACTCGTGCATTGGTCTCTCAGACCGACAAATCAATAATTCGTTGTTTTCTCAAAAATTAAGGGTTTTAGTGGCTTCTTAATTTGTTGTTAGGCATTTTTTAATTTTTTTGTTTTATATGAATACCGCACAAGAGTCCCAACTGCTCCCGTCTGGAGCCAGTGAGACTATGGCATTCCCAATTGGGGTATTTTGTGAGGCCGAAGGTAGTGGGGAGGGGAAAGAGATTGGAAAGAGGAAGATAGGAAGTTCCTAGCTATTCAGATCTGGTCGCCAAACACGGCTAAAGCCATTTCAAGCAACGTTCCAATTCTGAATGGTGGTCTTACACCAGGGCGATACTAAGGATGGGTTGTTTCAAAAAATTTGATGGATTCATCAAATATTTGAAGTTGATTTTCACGTTCCGGGTAGGTTCTATTCAAGTTCTGTTATTATATCGTTATAGGACAGCTGCTTCACAAAACTGAAATAATCACAGAACTTGAATAGAACTTACACAGAACGTGAAAATCAACATCAAATATTTGATGAATCCATCAAATTTTTTGAAACAACCCGTCCTTAGAGTATCTTCCACCCTGGAACGTGCCGCAAATATACGATATATTATTTTAAATATATTATTTTATTTCTGTTCTCTTTATAGTTCTCATTAGTAGTAATATTTTATGAAATGCAAACACCAGTTCCCTTTATAAATCATGGTCCATATATAATCTCACTTATCCTTATTTGGCTGTCCTAAAACGGGTATCATCCTAGTTGGACAGTCAAAACATTTCACAAATAATGTGCATAAATGTGAAATATTTTACTAAAAAAAAAAAATTGTGAAATAACACAAATTAATCAAATAAAATTTATTTGCCACGCCGGTATTCGATCCCGCGACCTTCGGAATGCGAGTCAAGAGCCTTACCGCTGCACTACGCCGGTCGTCATTGCTTAGTGCTGCGCGCGCATAGACGTGTGACGCTTGTTTACTGTTATCAGTTTTTTTTTGTTAAGTAAAGATTACTACCCAAAAATCTAAATAATGATTTATTCTGATTTTTATAATATTTAATTATTTTTGATATTTTTATTTATTAGATTTAACAGTTTTTTTTGTTATGAAAGTTAGAGAACTAAAAATATGTCCTTTTTAAGAGGCTGAATTAAAAGTCTGTTTCTGCCAAAAAAATAAAAGTTTTTATATTTTTCTTTTTTCAATTCAATTATACCCGCTTTAAAGTAATAAACACCAATAATGCTTAAAAAAGTATATGATTTTTTAAAAAAAAAATTTTTTTTATATGAAATACCGCACAAGAGTCCCAACTGCTCCCGTCTGGAGCCAGTGAGATTATGGCATCCCCAATTGGGGTATGTTGTGAGGCTGAAGGTATTGGGGAGGGGAAGGAGATAGGGAAGAGGAAGGTGGGGAAGTACCTGGCTATTCAGATCTGGTCACTAAACACGGCTAAAGCCATTTCAAGCAACGTTTCAATTCTGAATGGTGGTCTTACACCAGGGCGATACTGATAGTATCTTCCACTCTGGAACATGCCGCAAATATACTATATATTACTTTAAATGAATAAATTGTGAAATAACACAAATTAATCAAATAAAATTTATTTGCGCACGCCGGGTTCGAACCCGCGACCTTCGGATTGTGAGTCGAGAGTCTTGCCTCGGGACCACGGAGGCCGTCAATAATATAATACAGACGAGATGAAATTTCGGTCTGAGATACCGTTGGGCGCGAGTATGCGAAGGTTAAAAAAAATGTTTTTTTTAAATTTTATTTGAGGGATTGTATATATCCATAATCCCTCATCAATTGACCTCTCCAACATTTGGTCCACCGACAGTTGATTGCCCGGACAGTTGACTCCCCGGACAGTTGGACGATGGGTTAGAATTCACTAATAACAGCCCAATCCGTTTCAAGCAAGGTTACGGTTCGATTCTCCACTTAAAAGTTCAACTTAGAGGTTTTTCTTCGCTTAGAGTTCTGAACCAATGTGTTTACCACTCTGCAACATAATGGTAAAGATGAAAGATAATTGTCACAGAGAAAGATAATTGGTTCATTCATATAAAAATGTATTAAAAAATCGGATTCGCAAAAAAGAAAAAGAAGAATTTTCTAAACTTAAATTCTAGCCAATTACTAGTATTATTTTAACAAATTCGTGAAAATCTCCTGAAGAATTCCCGTCAACATTTTTTTCTATTTCATCTTGACTAAGAAATAGTTTTCTGGTATTTTCAAAATCTTAATTGTCAAAATATTTCAAAATCAATCGTAAAATATTTTTTTTTCCAAAATTTTTACCCAAGAATAATTAAAAAGGTGGAACATTTCTTCAAATCATTCTCCCCAAAGCGAAGGCATGGTCATTGGCAGAGGAGTCAGGAAACAACCACGAATTCATTGAAAAAAACTGATAAAACTGAATTATCATGGACAACTAGTACCTTCGTGCAAATTTAAGCTAAGGGAGACTTAGCTGTTGGCTGTAGTTGTCTAGGTGGGTAATATTTCATTGTGAAATGAACAAACTAAGTAAGTTCTTGAAGACAATTTTAGCGACTCTCAATCGAATTTTGGCGAGTTAATATCTCAATTTCAGGTAAGGTTCTAAGTAAATTAAAAAAAAAAAAAAAAAAAATCAATTAAGTTCCATTCGTTGAAAATTCTTCATAAAATATTAAAAACATTAAAAACAGTATGTATAAAATATTAAAAACAGTAAGAAAGAGAACATATACTTGTACATGTATATAATAAAGTCATCAAATCTTTTAAGCACGTAAGAGGCCATGATGGATATAATTTTCCACAGGGCCTGTGTCATCTTTGGGGATACTCGGCAGAGGATCTTTTTAAAGTCCGGAAGGATTAAAATGGGGTACTATTGTTTTAGGAGGGTGGAAATTATTGGTGTAGTTAATTGATTTTTTTCCGCGAACTATTTTATTAATCGTAAATATTCATCTCTAAAAACGTTTAAAAACAAGGAAACATTTGATAAACTTTCTCAAACCCCCAATGCTTCCCTTCAAATAATTCATCTGTAAAGAGCTTTTTAGTCCCACTAGTTCAAATAATAAATATTCCCTCGTGTGGCTTCGCATAAATAAAATGATTTCATGCTAGTCAGATTATCGGTTGCATAAATTTCGTTCTGGAATATTTGCTTTTTCAAACTACGTCAAACGAATTTCTGTTTAACTGGTGTATACAAATAATAATTCTGCAATTTACTTCTGATAGAGAAATTCCCGTACTAAAGCATCGTGCAATTTTCAATTTAAAGCATCCTTTCTAAAACGACATCAAAAGATCTCTACGAAGAAGTTAAGGTTTAAAAGGGACGCTTTCAATGGAATGCTCGGTAAATTGGTCGTAGTGCTGCCGGTTGAGTGAAAATGCATTAATTTACAAAATTCTTTCGTTTGGATTTGAATAAAACTGTTGACTTGTCCACAATTTTTCATAAATTATTTAATTTGGTGGTCAAATTAAAATTTTCTTACTTAATTATTGTAATACCTTTGTGTGGGAAAATTAAACGTTAATTATAATCAATGGGCCGTAATTCACACAACGCATTATCAAAAAAAGGCATTGACCAACCTGTTACGCTCTAAATTATAAATTACTGCGTTGCAATGCCACTAAAAAAATAAAGTGTTTGTGTTTTAATTATGTTTATTGAAGTCCTGTTCTTCTTCATTCCTCTCCAATTTAAAAAGAAAGCCACAATTTAAAAAAAAATGCACATTCTTTATTATAAATTTTTAATGCAAATTTCATAACACCAGAGCTCACCATTATTTATATAGAAATCTTCGCTGGCGTGCGCTCCAAGGTTTCACCAAAGTTTCATCGCAATAAAATGAATGGTGTAGGAAATAATTTAATAACGCCAGAGCTCACTATTAGATACAGGGCCTTAAGGGACGTACTTGACTTACTTTAACCAGTGATTCCTGGCATTACTTGGAGTAAAAAATGTAAATGAAATTTTGGTCTCCAGTTTTAGTGTTTTGTTTTTTAACTTAATCGTTTTTTAAAATATAAAAAAAAAATCAATAGGCATTGGACAGTTAGAGTCGGGGGGAGGGGTTGGTTGGTTACTCGGCTGAGTGATCAGTGAGGAAATGTTGAAGAATTTTTTTTTTTTTTGAAGAAAAAAATTTTAAACAAAAATATATCGAAAAAGTCACCAAAGATCAAAATTTTAGTTAATTTTTTTTCTACAGAATAATGTCAGGAATCACTGGTAAAAAAAGCCAAGAAGTATGTCCCTAATCACCCCGTATAGAAACCTTTGCAGGCGTGCACACAATAAATCTTTAAAGTTTCATCGCAATCGTATGAATGGTTTAGAAACGCAAACGGGACAAATAAAGATTCATTCATTTAGATATATATATATAGATTACTTCAATTGTACATTTATAACATTAAGTTAACAAATTGTATCTCCCATATGATACATCTCGTTCGTTACAAAATGTTTATTCATAAATGTTTGGTGTATTTTTTTGGTTTGTGATCCTTTTAATAATGGAAGAATTTTTCTGTACTTAAATAAACGAATGTGAAAAGGAAGAAAGATATGGACGGATAAAGGAACGCAGCTATTGCATGTACATGACAAATAATGTAAACCACAATTGGCACAAGCAGAAAAAGTTCATTCAGCAGCACTCTGGTGTAGGTTACTATATAAATCAAAAATACTAATTTATTTGGTTTGTGCGTGCTTTAATTAGTCCAGCGTGAAATCTTGTTCACAAATTTGCTTAGAATTTAGGTGTCCAGATTATGTAATGATATTTCATGCATTTGCGTTAGTCATAATAACGATAACATTTAATGAGTTCGCCTAAAAGTAAATAAAATGACTTGGTTATACTTTTAAAATACGTAAGTATTTCAAATAAAATTCAACGTTCTTATGTATAAAAATTTGAACTTTTTTTTATTAGTCGGTGCAACTGTTCTCTCATTCATCTTCATCATGAGCTGTGGAGCTTCAAAACTTCTAGTAGCTATCAAAAATAAAGAACATACGGCGCACCGCGCCCCGTAATTATTGTTTCGGTAAAGGAAAAACAAATATGGAACGACACAAATAGATTATTTTGTTGATTTTATTTTTATTTTTTTTATCGCCGACTGGTTTCGTATAATAAAACCATCTTCAGGATATAAAATTAAACTGATCAAAAAATACATTGAGCTTCTATGCACGTACAGAAAGAGACAAAACATAGAATAAAGGAACAGTGAGAAAGTATGAAATTAAAATTGTATATAGAAATAGATATGCTACATACTTTCTCAATGTTATTTTATTTTATTTTTGTCCCTTTCTGCGTGTGCTCCAATAAAGTATTTTTGTATAATTATAATTTAATAACCTGGCGACGTTTGTGTTAAGCGAAACCGGTTGGTATTAAGAAAATTAAATAAATTCGTCGTGGTTACAAACTTTATTTCGTTAAATATGTCAAACCACAAAGTGACTTCCTACCTTAAAGCCTTCTACCAAAATACAACGTAGAAGCTTTTTATTAAACAGCTTATATTATTATAGAAGAAAAATATTAAGCTCTTATAAGCAATAAATCTCAAAATTATGCGACCGTCTTTCTATCGCTTATAGAAGCGTTTTATTTCTCAGAACACTTCCAGACCGGATCTTCAATAAAACCTGTAACGCTTTATTCAGGAAAACACCCCTTTTCTCAACCCTCTCCCCCCTCCTTATTTTCCGGAGGTTATTCAAAAATGAAAGCAAAAACGGTTATCTTTTCGATCAACCTCAACACCAAGAAAACAAATCCTATTGTGAAAATATTATGATAGTATAAAATAAACAAGGGAGCTTTTAAGATTATAAACCTGGATTTTTCGCGGTACGATTTTCAATATTCGTCGAAACAATTTATTTTTCGCATTGGCATTATCGTATTGCTGATAATATTTGATGTATGTCTTATCCAAATAAACAATGCGTTTAAGACTCCATACCTACCTGGCTCTTAAAACAATGCCTTCCGGATATAGTGCCTGTAATTACCGCAATTGTCCAGAAGTCACTAGTAAATTCACTTGTACCGTGAATACTTAAAAAATCAATTATAACTCCGATACTAAAGAAAAACAAAACTTTGATACTGACACTTCGGAAAATTATAGGCCAATATCCAACCTACCATTTCTATCAAAACTTCTTGAGAAAATCGTTGCCAAACAATTAGTGTGGTACTTAAACTCCGTCGGTCTATTTGCCAAAAATCAATCAATGGAAATCCATTCAATGAAAACTATTCTTTTGCGGGTAATTTCAGATCTGATCATCGGGATGGAAACAGGTTAGTTGGGTTTGGTATCTATTCTTGTCATGAGTGCGGCATTTGACAGAGTAAATAGTATTTTATTAAATGTGCTTGAAACCGAATTTGGCGTTAGATGTGATGTTCTTCAATAGATGACATCGTACCTGTCTGGACGCATAGCTTCAGTAGCTTTCAATAAATTTACATCACCTGAAACTCCCTTCGAATTTGGAGTTCCCCAGGGTTCTGTCCTGGATCTCATTCTCTTAATTCTGTATACGAATCGTCTTAAACGACTCATTCACTCAGCTGGCTTTGAATCTCAAGACCACGCGTTTGATTTTCAAGTTTTGCTCCCCGGGTGAAGAAAACGTCCTTAAAACGAGATGATTAGCTTTATTAACACAGTCTCAAGTTAGATGTCTGCCAACAAACTCAAATTTATTTCGACAAAGATGGAATTTATTTGGATAGCTTCTCCTGGAAGGCAATTCAGTCCATTCTTCAGTCCAGTCAATTCATCTAAGATTCAACACAGTCCTTATTTAGGATACAGATATAATCTCTTTAAATGTTGAAACAAAATTTTGAAATAAAATTTCTGGGTTTCACTCTAGTCTTTCTCTTGAATCGCAAATTTAAAAAACTGTGAGTTCTGGCTTTTTCCATCTACGGCATATAAAATCAATCAGAAGATGCTTTCTCTCTGATGGAGCAAAGTCCCCCATAAATTTGTTCGTTGTCTCACGTGTGGACTATGTAGTATGCTGGCCTGCCTAAGACACAATTAAATAGAATACAGCCCGTCTTCAATGCAGCAGCGAGAATGATTTTTGGTGACTGTCGTATAGTACTGTCGTATAACCCCGCTTCTAAGGGATCGCCTTCATTGGCTCCGATGCCCTCCTGAAAGAATGTGCTAAATGACTGCCCTCCTTAAAAAATCTGCTGAATGACCTACAAAACGTTGCAAGGAATGTCGCCAGCCTACATATGGGAACTATGTGTCCGACAAAACTTACTCTAAGGTCAGCAGAACTAGATGTTTCTTATCGTTTAATCGAACTTTCTAGATTAAATTGAGCCGTTTACCATGATCGCTGTTTTCATGTTACTGGCCCTTTCGTTTGGAATAAACTTCCCTCAGTACCGGAATTGGCTTTATTTAAACAGGATTTAAAAACAAAATTATTAAAAAAAATCATACCATTCATGAATCCTAATATCTTTTCAATATATAAAATAAGCCATTCGGTTTCCTCGTAATTGTACTTTTATGTTTAATATCTGAATTATATGTCAGAATATTTCTCATTTCTGAACACCAACTGCCTTCTGTTAGTAAACAGTATTTTAGTTTTAAAGTTCTTGTTTTATCCTGTGCTACAATAGCACCGTTATTGTCTATTAGATTTACTCGTAAACAACCTACTTCTAGAATCCCTACCACTATGTTTTTAAATTCCTAAATATAATATCACTGAAATAATTATATTGTTACGTAGCAAAATTTCTAGCCTTCGGCACCGGGGTGACACGTCACCCCGGATGCCGGTCCGTTCTCGAAGCCACGCTTTTTGGCGTACAAAATAGGCGCTGCGTCCATTTCCCAGCCAAGCCGATAGCTTGCCCAAATGGACTCTTACACCATCATACGTCCCCCCATAAAGATTGCATACCACCTAGCTTGTCATCACTCTCACAGTAAGTTGTTCAAATCCAATTTATCTCTGTGCCTTAATCACCCATAGTTCAACACCGCTAGAGAGAGAAAACGAGTGTTCCCTTAATAACTTTAGGAATTAAGAACAGGAACATAAGGTTTGTTCTACAGTGTACTTCTCCGGACCTATCATGTGTACTTACCTACATGATAAATTCTGTATTTTGCCCATTACCAGAGTTTTATTCGGAGATTTGTGTTGACCAGGAGTGCTGACATCTGTTGCCTAAATAAAGGCCGTGAGCCTACCCCCAAGCTGAGTTTTTGGATCTCAAGCCCTACTGAGGCTGAGCTCTGCTGAAGGCAAACGGGGCCTACCTATGTGGACCTCAGATTCGTACCTTTTTCTAAAAATTGCTTAACAATTTTCCTTTCGTACTATTTTAACATAGGTTCTTGGTTATAGTTCAAATATGTAAACATGTACAATTTGACCTTAGAACGGGGTACCCCAGTAAAGATACGTTCTTTTCAAAAACAATCGTAAATAAAAAAAAAACAGAAATAATGAAAAAAAAAATTATATTTTAATTAAAAATATATCTGTATAATAAAGAGAAAAAACCGTTTATAAATAAACACAACTGCATTTTAGATTTTTAATTTTTGATGTACACAAAATAGCCCACCAAGATGTTCGGAAAAATTCCCGCAGAAATTTTTTTTTTGTATCCTTACTTGAAAAATAGCGTTTTTGATTTGCGACCTTGAAATTTTTACGGAATCAGAAATTGTACGCTTCTAGAGTAATATAACATTTCAACACCTACCGCACTTGCAAAACACAAGAGCAAAAATAACTAAACACTTTCAAGATCCCTACATCAAATCAACTTTCACAAAACAACACGAATCAAAATAACTGGCTCCACATATTTCCAATATCTTCCCAACACAAACAAAAATGAAATCCACATATAGTGGAAGATATATATTATCGGTGTGGTGTGGAACCAACATTCAGAATTGGCAATTGCTTGAAATGGCAAAGCCGTATTCGTTGACCAAGTCTGAATAGCTAAGTACTTTATCATCTTCTTCTTTCTTGTCTATCTCCTTCCCCTCTCCACTGCCTTCAATCTCACAAAATATACCAACTAGGGATGATATAGTCCAGACGGTTGGTAGCAGATGGAGTACCATACCTAACTGAACAACTTTCTCCTTTTTTATAGTACCCACATATTATATTTTTTCTAGATTAGGTTGGATTCAGTTAGAAAGAATTCACAATGCATCCACAAAATAACTTGCAGTTCTACCAGCAATTTTTTGAGTTTTGCAGTTGCACAACACTCGCTAAGATTTCTTTCGCTCGATACTTTCTTCATGGAAAAAGGAAACAATCACATTTATGTTTATAAAAGTTCAGGAAACTTCAATTTAAAAAACCCTCCCCTTCAAGTTTGCTTTAAGTATGGATACTCCCTCCCGTTAAAGAAATGAAGAGGCGCTCAAAAAGGCATTCAATTTTTTTTTTATATTGACATAATAAAAAGCATTCAAACCTTATTGGGTAAACCGGGCGCTTCAAACACTTACTACCTTATTTACTAAAGTCGTAATGGATTATTCTTTTATGACAGTGTTTGGAAAGGATATTTATAACAGCAAATTGAATTATTTTCCAACGATTGAAACAGAAAATTAATATCTAGATTGCGGCTCAATTTGTCATACATATTTCAAGGACATCACTGATTCGAAATTGAAGCGAAAAAAATATGAATGACATTTATTTCACCTAAGTTTTGTATTGGTAAGATTATGGGCTTTGAGTATTCTTTGCGGTATTCTTAAGTATTCTTTTCTATTAAACCATCTTTTTGATAATTACCTATTATAACGAATACCTAAATAAACACTCGCAATGTATAGAACTCGGCTAACTAATCCGATGTTAGAGCTATTTCACCACCCTCTTTATAGTTTATGATTAGCTTATAGATTAACACAATTTAATTTTTTATAATTTTTACTTTTTGGTTCTCGATCCTAAAAGTAGTGGCTATACAACGGATAAATTAGCCAAGTGTTCTAAATATAGCAAGTATTTATTTATTTATAATTTTAATTATCCTACGGGTAAGCTATCAAGAGATTGGTGAAAAAACCCCTTTTGTATCCAGACAGTATTCACAGGTAGTACCGAATGGTAAACTCGGACTTCATAAAAAATAAACTATCAGAAGTTCCCGGATTTTCCAAACTTCACGAGATTTTCGAAATGTTCAGATGCAGACAGCAATTTACCTCTTATTTTAAACGAAGTTTGCAAATTTCCTCAAGAAGTATCAAAAATCTACTTTAAGGGGTAAAAAATGAGAATGGGTGCGGTTTTTAGAAATATGTAACACGTAAACAATTTTTTTTTTCAAAATATATGAAATGTAAATAGGGACCTTTCTCTTGATTTGGGGGTTAAGTGTGCAAAATTTTTATTAATTTCTAAATAACACCGTTAATTTGTATAAAAACAAACCCACGCCGTTCGCCATAGGCACGTCTTTATTTTAACACAAAAGCTGAACTCCCTGACGTTGTTCGGGCTTTACACGAGTTTTTCAAAATCATACTAAGACAGTGACACTCTTTTTGTTTTGAAGGTGAAATGTACAAAATTTCATCAATGTCAGAATAAAAATTTAGATTTGTATAAAAATCAAACAAACGTCGCCGGCCCGGTGCCAGCCCGCTGTCCGCGCAGGCCGCCACAGACAACATTCTTTACATAAAGATCTTAAGTGAATGCAGCGTTACTCGGGGTTATACATGGTTTCAAGTAAAGACCACCACACGGGCAAGTGCCAAGCATGGTGGTCGAAAAATCCACAAATTACGTAACCATCAAAGTTATGAATAAAGAAAAATAAAAAAAGGGTTTTGAGGTTGTGAATTGTTGTTAACTTGGTTGTAGTTTTATAGTGGAAAAAATCATACAGTCAATAATTGGAAAACTCACTTTTTGTTGGTATTTGATACACTTCAGTGACATTCTCAACTTCTTCTGCCATTGACTTCTCTGGCTTGCCAGGTTTCATAGTGCTTTCACACAAACGAAGTATTGAATTACGTAAGTCTAAACTTAAGCTTTAGGTTGCACAGTTTACACCCGCGCTATGCAAGCGGGTTCCCTTCAGAGCGTCGGACCATTCCCTCCATCGGACTTCCACATCATACAATCTCATAACACCTTTTTTTTCATTCATTCGCTCCCTATGCCCAAACAACCAAAGCACCCCTTTCTAAATCTTATTCATTTGTAACATCTCTGCCATAGGTCACCCCAAGTGGTTCGCTAGGTTTGTTGATTTAGCAGGAGTCCCCGGGTTCATGGGGTGAGGTTTGTCTCGGTTTGACCAGGACACACTGAACCCCAAATTCCTACACACCCCTTAAACCCTTTTACTTCCCGGAATTCTCCTCTCCTTCCTTTCCTTAAAAACCCTACACACAGCATCCCCAAAGATGACATAGGCCCTGAGGAAAATTTCCTCAGGGCCCCCTGTGTTGAGCTGATGTAAACAAAAACTATCAGCCTTACACATACGCGTCCCTTTATCACATTTTTCCTTTCATGTCTTTCTCGAGCGACCTCGACTAATTCTACCATTCACTTTCACGTCATGTATTCTGCTTACATCACTTTCTTAGGTCATCACTTTCACCTCATTTCACCATCCATAATTATTTGATTCACTTAATCATGCCTTCCACCGGCGACCCCAACTTTTTCTACCATAATTCAATATCTGCTAAACGGACGGCGCAATCCCAGTCATCCATATTACATAAGAAAAATTGGGTACATTTTCGTATCAAGAAATATAATTTAAAAATAGAAATAAATAATAGGTGATGGTTGATTTTATGGAATATCAGAAATATAAGAGCACAGAGCGATAGATCTTGCTGCTCCAGAATAAAGATTTTCAGTTAAGGTATCAACAAGAAGTTAAAAATAAATCTAATTAAAATTTCATACGAACGTACTCGTCAAATATATGTATATATATATTTTTTTCTTTAAATCAAAAGTTTACAAATAAAGTTTCAATGTTTGTGTTGTGCGCAATTATGCAGAATACTTTTCTGAAAATAGAAGAATGTTTGTAATCATTTATTTTCACAATTTATTTTTTTACCACTCTACAAATACCTAATAAGGAAAAAGCAGTTAAAGAAAGTTCTCATAAATAAAATGTAGTTAGGGTAATTCTAGTCTGTGCAAACAAATTCATAAAATAACTTATCCAGATTACATTTGTATTCCAGTTTAATATTATACTCGAAGCTAATAAGATAATATACTGAAAAGTTCCACCAATGACTAAAGAGATATACATATTAAATTGAATTTTATAAACATTAAAAAAGCTCTCATATTTTACAGATAGTTTATCTTTCAAAGCGTAATGTTATATGTATGCATAATATCAGTCTATTTTTATGTGAATACCTCACAAGAGTCCCAGCTGCTTTGAGACTATGGCATTCCTAATTGGGGTATGTTAAGATGCTAAAGGTAGTGGGGAGGGGAAGGAGATGGGGAAGAGGAAGGCGGACGGAGAAACGTGGCTATTCAGATCTAGTCACCAAACACTGCTAAAGCTGTTTCAAGCAACGTTTCAATTCTGAATGGAGGTCCAACACCAGGGCGATACTGAGAGTATCTTCCACTCTGGAACGTACCGCAAATATATTAAAATTTATTTTAAATAAGTTATTTGTGAAATAACACAAATTAATCAAATGAAATTTATTCGCCCACGTCTGGATCCGATCCCGCGATTGTCGGATTGCGAGTCAAGAGCCTTACCCCTCGACCGCGTAGGCTGTCATGATCATTTCTAACATTGGTGTCAGTTGTTTATGCTATATTCGGGTAACATGATGTCGGTTACGACGTGGGTCGAAGATAGCCAAACACAGACCTTATTTTGCGAGAGTCCTTCAGACAGAAAATAGCTTCCGAGTTACATGGACATTTGTCCTCTTGAAGCGTATTTGTATATTAACGATATACCAATAAACAGTCACTGCGATCTTAAAAAACTATTAGTTTTTCAATAAAAACAAAAGAGTACCTACCTGTAACTACAAAAAGTAACCCTGTAGAGGACTACAGAGAGACTTTACACAAAATCAAAGTGCAAAATTTATAACATTAGCGCAGACTCGCGATAATAACGGGATTTTTTTTACACTAGCTCCACACATGAGAGAAGTTCCCTCATGACCTTTGTCATCTGTGGGGATGCAGTGTGGAAGGTCTTTTCAGGGAAAGAAAGGAGATGAAGTTTTAGGTAGAAAAAGGGAATGAGGGGTGGGTAAGTATCTGGGGGATAGGAGTGACAAATTTTATTTTATTTTATTTTTATTTTTATTTATTTTACGAATGTATCAATCCTTCCCTCCCACTTCTGTGCAAGGTGATCAAGTCGAGAAAGTCTGACTGGAGAGGTCAAAAGGTTTCTCTCAACTAGTCTTTCCCGATCCGGTTGGCCATGAAGGTGTATTCACCACCAAGACTTAGACAATGAGCCATGAGATATTTTATATACAGATGAAGTATCCACTAAAAAAATATATTTGCTTGTGGATCGTTGCCTTTCAAAAGAAAAAAGTTACATTTCGAATGCTTAAAAGCAGGACATGATAAAGTAAATATATGTGTACACGTTATGTACACACTATTGGAACAAAAAAATTAGCATAGCTAAAAGATAAACATTCAAACAATATTCAATGAGCCGCTAAAGTGTGACTATTGGACTTAGTAACCATTCACTCTATTAAATCATTAAAAGAAGTTATAGTTGTAAATCCATACTAATATTATAAATGCGAAACTGCTCGAGTTTGTTTATGACGCTTTCACGCATTAACCAATAAAAAGACTTTAAAAATTCATTCACCAATAGAAAGCTAAATTATATGCGAAGACTATATTCTGTATATGATGGCAAGCTCTGGCGTTATGAAATTATAAATATTAATATATTATATCGTTTTCTGTCGCTAACAAAAGCGAGTTTTTGCTAACGTCAGAAAAAAATCGTTTCCATGGAAACGATGTTGATATATTTGTGGGCTCTAAGCTGGTAGGTACTCGGCCCCCTACCTACTGGCTACTAATCCAGAAAATTCAAATATTATAATATATTTTGTTTTTTTTGGACAAGTTTCTGTTTTGTAATAAATGTCAGATAAGAGTTCCTACATTAAAAATATAATTCTTAACGATTATAAAGACTGAATAATAAATAGTGTATTTTTTATTATATTAACAAACTTCCAAATATTTAATCAAAAATAAACATCCGAAATATTTGTAAGCGCATAAATTCCGAACGAATGAACGAAATTGGATAATTATTTTTTTCTTTGAGCTATAGCTTTATGAAAGGTGGCAGGCGAGATGTTTGAAAACTGAATGTAAGGGAATGAATGTATGGAATGCGGGAGGAGGTGGGGGCGGGGAGGAGGGGGGATAATTGATAAGTTCAACCGCTACAGTAATTTCCCGTAATACCATGCGAGCAAAGCCGCGGGGAAAAGCTAGTATTTAATAACTTAATAATGTTGGTACCTCCTTTATGGCTTGTAACTTTCTACTGAAAAATACCAATTGTGAAAATGAAAAGTTACGCATTACGTAGAATATCATTACATCACCAACAAGCAAAATTAGTATCTTTAATTAACTAATCATTACGCCGATTCGAAAAGGTAGGCAGAGGATTGATCGCCGCATAACTCTGTCTAAAAACACGATTTTTTTTTAAAAATGGATATTTTTTTTAACATGAGCTCCACACAGGAGGCCCTGAGGAAAATAATTTCCCTCAGGACCTATGTCATCTTTGGGGATGCTGCGTAGAGGGTTATTTTAGGAAAGGAAGGAGAGGGGACTTCTGGGAAGGAAAAAGGGCTTGAGGGGTGGGTAGGAATCTGGGGTTCAGTGTGTCCTGGTCGCTTAAGTTCGCCTCCGAAACCTAGACAAACCTCACCCCATGAACCCGGGCACCCCTGCTTAGTTACCAAATGTAGCGAACCACTTGGGGTGACTTATGGCAGAGGTGTTGGTTATCCAATAAAGGTTCCCGGGGCGGCGGTACCCATTGACGCCTCCCAAATTGTAATTAAGGATATAACACCAGAGTCCTCAACTCCTCCCAGGCATTCATAGCCTGTGAGACTATGGCATACCAATACTTTGGATATGTTGTGAGACGTGAGTTAGTGGGGAGGGAAAAGAGAAAGGGAAGAAGAAGTGGAAGGTTGTGACATGTTTGTCTAGTCAGATCTCATCTCAAACACGGCTACAGTCAAAGTCAAGCAACATTTTGATTCTGAATGGTGATCTTTAAACATGGCGATACGGAGAGTACCTTTCACTCTGAAACGTGTAGCAAATATACCTACTGTATATTATAAATGAATTCTTTGTTGTGAAGTAATACCAAATAATAAAACCACAAATTAATAACGCACGTCGGTATTTGTAACCGCAACATCTTTATTTAGATTTGAGGGTCTTACCCCTCGACCACGGAGGCCGTAAAATGCTTCTGGCTTTATGCACATCTCAAACGTTTTTATTATTTATTTCGAAGGTATACACAGGATGAAAATAATTCCCTTCAAAGCCCATGTCATCTATGGGGATGCTGTTTAGGAGGGTCTTTTTTAGAAGAGAAAGGAGAGCAAGTTCTGGGAAGGAAAAGAGTAGTAGTGGTGGGTAGGAATCTGGGGGTCAGTGTCCGAGAGTGACGGACTTATGAATCCATCTCTCTCACTACGGTACAACGCGATGTTCCGAGAGAACGGCTGGAGAAATCAAAAGTACTCCCTCAACCAATCTCTCCCGATCCGGCTTGCCAAGCAGCTGGTGGGGGCAAGACCCAGACAAACCTCACCTCAAGAACCCGGCACCCCTGCTAAGTCACCAAACGTAGCGAACCACTTTGAGTGACCTGTGGTAGAGGTGTTCATTTTCCAATAAATGGTTCCCGGGGCAGCGGTACCCATACCAGCGTCCTAAATTGACTCTTGACATAATCCGATTTAACGTAACATTGTTATTATATTCAAATTCAGTTGAAATAAAATTCCATTAATCCTTCCCATATACGCTAACCTTCGTTTGTCCACGTGCCTGAAAATAAACAGCGAATTAGGGGGTAACAGATCCGCTGAAAAAACACAATGCGGTCCTTGGTGCGCTCGACCGAACGCACACATTGGAATTGATCAATTTGGAGGGAATTGTTGATTTTAGAGTAAATAGAGACTTGATGAGCGTACCGGACTGTTTCACGAGATTGCTATTTATCAGGATAATATTTACATTTGCGTGGAACCAAGGGCGTGCAGTCCAAAAAGACACACCTTACTCACATAAGAACATTGATAATATTTATATTATTGCAAATAATAAACCTACTTTCGAAAATACGTGAGAAATATTATTTACAAGAGGTATTATATAAGAGGTACACAACCGGAAATATGCCACTTTTAATCAAATTCTAGACGTTTCGACTATTTTCTACAAAAGAATATAAATTGATTTCAAAAGATTGCTATTTTATCTATTTTAAATTTTGTAAAAATAATTTTATTTTTATTATAATAAGGTTATACTGTTGATCGTTGACAGATGTGTTAAATTTTTAAACAAAATGTTGCATAACACAACACAAATTTCAAATCATATAATCGTACATATTTAGGAAAGCTTTTTTGTGGAATTTTAATTTTAGTTCTAATAAAATCATTAAAAAAATCGCGCACGTGTTTTGCGATGAAAATACTTCAGTTGGTCTATTTATTTAAGGTCTTACAAAATGGTTTGTATTCCAGATAATTGAACAATTATAAATATTCATTATCAAAATTGATTATAAAATTTATATAATTTTAATGATTTAATCATCACGCGTTTGAGCATTTTTATCGAACTTGGATGTAGGTATTATATTAAAAAAATTTTGAAAAATATGAAACCGATTTGAGTTTTAGAGTGTGTGATAAAAATCAATCTTTCTCATCAAAACCGTCCTGTACAGTTGGAAGGGTACGATAGTATGACCATCTTTCGACGAAATTTGAATTCTCGGCCGCTGATTAATGGGTCTCCGAGCAACGCGTGTGAACGCCCCACCGACCGCATTACTTTCGGATCCATAAGCTTGTTTTCAAGATGATATAATATTAACAGACATATCTATGACGTATGAGGCGTACCTGACTTATTAAGTTGTTATAAAAGGTAGGACCTTAGTTTGCAAAAAATGCGTACGTTTTATTCAATTTTCGTCTTCATTCGATATAAAAATGTATATGTGAGTTGATGTTCGTTAAAAATAGGGAAGATTCGTTTATACGAATTATTAAATCACAAATGTAGCCATCTGTTGGTATAAATACAATTTAAGTGACCAAATAATTACCATAATATTATGTTAGCTTTCATTTACACAATTGTGCGATCTCAAAAATATGCAAATTTTTTATATGTAGCTTTGGCTTGAAATTTGTATGCACAACTAAAGCGATAAATTGGATATATGATATATCTTAACGTCGACTTAACCTAGTAGCTTTTCCATTCTTAGCAAAAACCAGCCACGTCTGTGGTATTTTTTTTTTACTCGCATTTTTTCTACTGTCTCCGCTGATTAAAAACTCTGTGCGCGCTACTGCGTGGAACGTTTTGTAGTGAGAAGATTTGAATACGGGGAGTATTTTGCTGAACCTAAATCTATGAAGCTTACCTTCCTGGATGGGGATTGTAGTTTATTGTTTTAGATCTAGTGATATAAGGAAATGTCCGGGGGGCTGGAATGATTGCCCTAAAACCATCAACATTGACGCGATTAAGGTTTTTATCAAGATAATCGGTAGTTAGTCCACTTCTGCTAGCACACCGGCAATCGACAATATCATTTGACACTTGTCATAGACTAATTAATATCTTGTTAAGTTTAACAATATCATGGAAGCATTTTTCGATCATGAACTGATGATTGATTATAAACGACTTGAATTTAACGATTATAAATGACAAATTACTTCATAAGTAGTTGTTTAATAATAAAATATTCCGCATTCAAAATTTTTACCTCTCCTTCAATTCCGAAAAAGACCCACTAGATAGCTTCCCCAATGATGACATAGGTCTTGAAGGAAATTATTTTCCTCAGTGTGAAAATTTTTGTTCCCTTCCATGTGGAGCTTGTGTAAAAAAACGTACGTACAGAGATTTTTGTTTTATTTAAATAAGTGATATTTTTCATATTAACGCGTTCTTTCAATAATTTTTATTTACACGTTTCCCTTTCAAACCATTGTTGAAAGTAGTTTTTAAGCGTCGGGATTATCAATGTTGAAAGAATTGGTTCCAGAGGCTGAGGAGCTGGTGGAGGATGTTTGACCTGTGCTCCTTCTTCTCATCAGACGAGTGTATATTAATACTTAACCATGAGGAATAGTCAGGCTCCTGGGGGTCGCGGTACTTTCAGGCCGCGATCCTGTGTTCAAAGATTATACTGGATGATGATTGATAACACTGTACTCTTATTTGAGTGATTTAACATTTATTTAAGATTTTAATAATTTACACAATTAGTGTTCACGTATGAAACGGGTAGAGAGATACAAAACGCGGACGGGCGGTTGAATCGAGTGCTAGGAACGGAAAAATCTGCACGGTCATTCTCGGAGCGGTGCCGAGATATTTTCGGAGAGGTGGCGGTGATGCCCCACGTAAAAATGAATGTAAGTGATGCCTATACCATCTTCAGAAAATTTCTTCTTCTTTTTGAACGCTTTTTCAGAAACCTTGACAATAAAAATTTCAAACCGTGAATAAAACCTAACTTTTGCTTTCAAATACTGCATCTAAAATTCTAGACCTTTTCGATGCATCCAATCAACAAATAAGCAAATACGCTCAACACCACATTTCTGTCAAAAAGAGAAACTTTACTGCAAATAACTCCACAACAAGATAAAGGTAAAGGTGTCTAATCACAGAATACGGTTAGTTGTGCAAGGTGCATACGCTTCTAACTAACTAGAGGATAACCTTATCTTCAATTATGCAATGAACTGAATTCCATTAGTTACGTGTTAACTTATCGGGTACCCGCAAGATACGCGCAGACGGCCGGAAATTTGAAAGTTAAGTCAATGATTTGAAATAATGTTTCGTATGCAAGTACTGATACGTGAAAAAAAATGATGTGTTGTGTTAATAAAATTTTTAATTTTGGCAGGTGTGTACCGTCACCCAGGAACCGTTATTGGATAGCCATCACCTTTGCCATTGGTCACCCCAAGTGATTCGCTATGTTTGGTGACTTACGCGGCTGCCAGGATTCATGTGGTAAGGTTTGTTCATGTCTTGGCAGCCAATGCGTCTGTCTTTCTGCTGCGTGGCAGGCCAAAAAGAGAATGGGTAAGGGAGATCTTTTGACCTCTCTAGCCATAATGCCTAGATCTCTCGCCTTGCACCGCGTTGGAGGGATGGATTCGTGCATCCATCACTCTTGGACAGGAAAAATGTGGCAAAATTTGAGGATATTCAGATCTGGTCACACTTCATGGCTTAAGCCATTTCAAGTAACATTTCTAATCTGAACGGTTATCTTTCCCAAGGGATAAATTAGAGTACATTCCACCCTAGAACATGCCCTATGTGTACTATTGGTACCAATTTGATTTTAATGATTTAATTGTGAAACAATTAAAATAAATTAAATAAAATTTACCTGGAAACGCCGGGATTTGAACTCTCAACAAAACTCCGCCTATTATTCCTTTGGTTTATGAAATGGCTCCCAAATTAGATTTTTTTTTCATTCGCTCCACACAGGAGAAAAATAATTTCCCTCAGGGTATACGTCACCTTAGGCAATGCTGTGTGGAGGGTTTTTTTAGGAAGAGGAAGTTCTTGGAAGGAAATGTTCTAGGTATGAGGGGTGGGTAGGAATTTGCGGGTAAGTGTGCCCAGGAGTGACAGACGTATGAATCCATCTCTTTCATTAGGTGAAAGGGTCGAGAGTCCTTCCGAAAAGGCAGGTTAAAAGTTCTCACTCAACCAGTCTTTCAACTTAGTCTCTCCAAATCCAGTCCACCACACAGTAGTTGGGCAGATGCATCCGCCGCCAGGGTCTAGACCAGTGTTCCGCAAACTTTTTGCGTTCAAGGTACACTTACCAAACCAAAAAAATTTAGAGGAACACCAAAAAAAAAACAGTTTTTATTTAATATTTATTATTAAAATCAATATAATATGAAAAAATGTTTAAAGAAATATGTGAGCCAACCAAAATTTGGAACAATCGTTGGTAACGCTTCTCTCATCTCTTGGTCGATCGTCCTTCGGCGTTCTTTTTTTTATTTTTTATTTTTTTTTTTTACATTAACTCCACACAGGAGGTCCTGAGGAAAAAATAATTTCCCTCAGGGCCTATGTCATCTTTGAGGATGCTGTGTGGAGGGTGTTTTTGAGGAGAGGAAGGAGTGAACATGGGTCTTGAAGAGACCCATATTGTAGGAAGGAGGAAACACAGAGGCCGGCAAATCGTTCCACAGCCGAGCTGTTGAACTCAAGAACGAGTCGTAGAAACGACCCGTTCTCATGTGACTAATGTCAACCGTGTACAAATGTTGAGCGCGCGTTTGGCGTGTTTCCCGACTATGCACTGGTGCCGAGGGGATCAATGACGCTATTTCCTCGGAGCATCTTCCATTGTAATACCGGTAGAACAAGGACAGCATTCCCACCTGGCGCCTGTGCTCTAAAGATTGCAATCCGTTAGTTAAATTAGGAGAATCTATCAAACGGACCGCCAGTTTCTGCACAGAGTCAAGGGTTTTTTTCAGGTATTTTGGGGCTCCAGACCAGAGGTGGCTGCCAAATTCAACCGTGGGGCGCACTTGCGATTTGTACAGGGCTAGCAGTTGTGTACTATTAAAGTATCTGCGTGCCCTGTACAGTATGCCCAGTTTCTGAGAGGCTAACTTAACTCTGGCCTCGATGGAGCCCCCGTACCTGAGCTGGTCACTTAGAGTTACACCAAGCATATCAATGGAAGGCCTGTTCGGGAGAATGCTTCCGTTGAAGGAGACTAGATTATCATTTCGATCCCTTTTAGACGTGATCAGACATGATTGGTTCTTTGAAACATTAAATTCGACGAGGTTGTTCTTACCCCAAGAGGAAACACTCTCGAGGTAACCGTCCATTATTTGTTTCAAAGCGCTCCGAGCCATAGGGGTTTGTGAGCCCTTTGGAGGTTTGTCGAACAAAAAGGTATCATGGACTGTACTGTCATCCGCGTAGCAATGAATCGGTGCACACGTCAAGAGGTCATTGATGTGCAACAAAAACAAAGTTGGAGACAGAACCGATCCCTGTGGGACGCCAGCATTTATCGAATGCGAGGAAGAGGTGAAACCATCAGCAACCGCCTGAATCGACCTCTCCCTCAAAAATCGATCGTAGTGAGAGTTGAAAACCCCAATTCGCACAAGTTGGTGGTGGCAAATGGTAAGAGAAATGCAATAGCACGCTTTGAAAGCAGTGGATACTCATTTTTTATGTGCTAGCGCTGTTTCGGAAAATTTTAGTTTTAATGTCCGATCAGTTTTTAGCTGTACGAATTCTTTCTGCTCATTCATAGAATGAAGAATGGATTATTGATGGAAAATGAGGCTCCTTGAATTTAACTAGCGTATTAGCGATCACCTAGCTTGCTTTTTGTGCTTTATTTGATGTTTTAAAAGATGAACTAATGAGAGTTACCTGTTTCTTATACAGGTCTTTCAAACGAATGAGGGGTTTTAGTGGTTAAATGTCGTAAAAGTTTACTGGGCACCATCGAATTATTAACCAAAGTTTCTCCACAAATAAAAAAATTTGGAAGTGGGCATGATTCTTCTCCGCAAAATATAAAGCCATAACTTACGTAGCTCTCATCATATATTCGATTAATAAGCTAAGGTTTTTTTTTTCGTTGAATCTGCTCCCTCTTGAGAATCATTAGTTTCATTTAACAAACTTGCGGTACATTTAACAAAATTATTCGTTACATTGTCACATTGCGGCGGGGCACACCAACTACTGACCACGGTACACCAGTGTGCCGCGGCACACACTTTGCGGAACACTGGTCTAGACAATCTTCACCCAACGATCCCGGATACCCCTACTCAGACACGTGAATTCACGGATATTTCTGCATTTTTAACTCAAAATTGAGATTTTCTAAATGTGTTTCTTTCGAATTACATGAGCGATGTCTTTGAATGGTAACAAATGTTACACTGGCATAGTTCCTTTTGAATTAGATCAAGACAGCGAATCAACCAATTATTAGAACTTATTGTTTAATAACGTCACCCTTGATAGCAACCGACTATTTAATTTGTGTAGACGACCAAATAATATTAGATTATGTCAAGAACAAGCAGACCTTCTCTTCAAACATCAAGAGCCGTTTGAAAAGTGTTTTCTGTCCAAAACCGTAACCAAGTAATAATTAACTTGATTTAAAATTTGGAAACAAAATTCCACAAATTCAACGTGGAATTAGGTACGTTTAATAGTATTGCCGAGCGAGGCATGAAACACTCAATTAAAGTAAACGCATTTAACAGATTCGTGAAAGTTTCAGCAATTCCCATTCCACGATTCTAAGGTTGTATGGTTCCAGTGTACTCGTACTTCCAGTAGCAACTGCAAACTTATTTCTTGTATCTATGGTCTTCCAACTTGCAGGCATTCATTATATTATTATCTGGCGCGGCGTCTGAATACTTTGGATTTTATAAATGTAGGGAATCAGGAGAGTCATGTTAAAGTGGCACAATTTGTCATTTCCCATGAAACATCCAAATACTCAATCTATACTAGTATTATAAATGCGAAACTGCTCGAGTTTATTTGTTACGCTTTCACGCATAAAACAATAAAACGATTTTAAAAAATGTTACACCAACGGATAGCTAAATTATAAGCAAAGACTATAGGCTGTATATAATTTTAAGCTCTGGCGTTATGAAATTATAAATATTAATATATTTTATTTGATAAAAGTTTTCTGCCGGTAACAAAAGCGAGTTATTACAAACGTCATAAAACAAATCGTTGCCATGGAAACGATATTGATTTATTTGTGGGCTCTGTGCTGGTGGGTACTCAGCCCCTTACCTACTGGTCGGCTACTGCTCCGGAAAATTCAAATATTAGAATATGTTTTTTTTTTTTTGTTTACAAGTTTATATTTTGGAATAAATGTCAGGTGAGAGTTCCTACATTAAAAATATAATTCGTAACGATTTGAAAGACTGTATAAAAATAGTGTTATTTTTTATTATATTTACAAACTTCCACGTATATAAAAAGCTCCGAAATGTTTGAAAGCGCATTAATTCCGAACGACTGCACCAAATTGGATAATTCTTTTTTCTTTGAGTTCTAGCATTATGAAATTTAGGTAGCACGCAAGCTGTTTGAAAACTGAAAGTACCGGGAATAAATGTATGGAATTTGGGAGGGGGGTGATGGGAGAGGGGAGGGGGAGAGGGTGGATAATTGATAAGTGCAAGCGCTACAGTAATTTCCCCTAATACCACGCGACCAAAGGTATAAAATCAAAAGTTTAATTGAAATACCAAAATACAAAAAAAGTTTATATTTATAAGTAAGCACAGAATATTAGTTTAATTAAATGAAAAATGTAACTAAGTTTACAAATAGTTTATGAGAAAAGCGTTTCAACATTCGGATCATTCAGTCGTAACCTTAATTATTTTGTGTAATTTGATATTGGTTTGAGGGGTGTTAAATACGGTTCCATGCCAACTCAGAATCATTTCAACTCAACACCTCTTTCATAAGTCTTTAAACGCTATGAATGTTTTTAATAGCCCATAACCTAACCTAACGTAACCTATTTAACCAAATATATATAAACAAATTTCTTCACTTTTAATGACTTTTCATAGAAGGTGTTGAGTTGATTTTCATTCTGAGTTGTCCGGTCATCGTAAAACACATTATTATTGCTTTTGCTTGTTTAATTTCATTTTAAAAACGGAAATGCACATTGCACGTCGTATCGTCTTTAGATCTATCATCATCCACTGAGAACTCTTTGAAAGTTTCAGCAGATTAAATGCACGAATTCTAATAAATACCTGAATCAGCGAAGTAAGCCGAACTACTGTTCCGAGTGCCTCCAGTTTGCTTACCGATGGGCTACCGATACCACCAGCACGCCAACACCGACGGCTGGAGAAATTCTTCGGGAATTGCCGAATAGTTGAAGCAAGTGATAATGGCGGACCGATATTGTAAATATGTCCACGTTCGCGCTGTTTCCGTTGGGGAAGATTTTGAGTATAGTAGATATCTCGTATGAATCATGTTACTATGTTCAATGATCATCTTTTGGCGTACATTCAATAGGAGACGTAACACAAATCTCTGTATTATAGTATTTATGATCTAAATATAAGTATTACGAACTAATGGAATAATGGAATAATCGTAGATAAAAACCTCAAATGGAAAGATCACATCGGCCATACAATAAAAAGAATTAGGAAATTAATTTATATATTCTTACGAATTAGAAACTTCTTATCAACGAAAAATCTATACTCAATATACTACGCATTAGTACAGTCTATTCTTCAGTATGCCGTTACCAGTTGGGGAGCAGCTTACAAAACTAGTTTGACCCCCATAGAAATTATTCAAAAACTCGTAATAAAAATTATTTTAAAAAAACCTCCAGACTTCCCTACTGAACGAATATTCGAAGAATTTAAAGTCCCAACATTCAAAAATCTATTTATAAAAAATTCAATCTTACAAATTGTAAAAGAAAAAGAAAAACACTCATTCGTAACGGAAAATCGTACCAGACTCAAACATGTATTTGTATGCCCGAAACTAAAAACTTCTTTTGCTCAACATCATTTTTCATACCAAGGAAAATACTTTTTTAACAACCTACCCATAGAAATCAGAATCATTAATAACAAAATAAAATTATCGAACTCTATCAAAAATCATTTTAAAGAAATCAGCAACGGGAAGACTGCTTCCCCTATTTCCACATGAATGTAACACTAAAAAATATACTTGTTTTTACTCTTATGGAATGCATGGATGTCTTTTAGTTAAAAATTGCGATGTGTTTGTATTAACTGCACTAATTACTTATGTAACGCACGTGACTGTTTAAATGTATAAATATATATAGAATGTAAACTCTTCTTCCATCCACAAGCAAATGCTTTTAATGGAAGACCAGTACTACTTTATATGTACCATTTTTGAGATAAACAAATAAAAAAAAAATAAAAAAATAAATAAAAAATAATAACTTTTTGTTCTAACTAACTTAGTAAACATGCAATATGTTACCTGCATATATTATGTAGTACCACAGGATAAAAAAAACTGGAGATAATAAAAAGATAATAACTTCTAAAAGCTGACGAATGTTTATAAGCTCGCGGTATCATTTTCATCAAGCTATAGAGCATTTAGGATTCTAATAAAAGCATTCTACACAAACCTATTTGGTCACCGCATTTTAAGGTTCACTCAGATTCTTTTGAAAAAATACAGCACAATCTTTTAAGATAAATAGATTATCAACTTCAAACTTTTATTGAAAATTTAAACTTTATTTGTCTAATGAAAAATATTTCCTTTTAAAATCATTAATTTCTTTATTGACAGCCCTGCGAATGAAATTGACTTCATTTCATGTTTCTGATAGAGAAACACGAACCAAACATATCTTTCACTGCAGCAATCATGTCATTACCAATTTGTGAAGTGATGTAAAAAATATTTAAAAAATGGTTAAATTGCTTATGTTAGGTTAGGTTATTGGCTATTTTTTTCATAGGTTTCAATAACTTTTCAAATAGGTGTTGAATTAAGTTGATTCTGAGTTGCCATAGAACCGTTCCTAATAGAGTCACACAAACTAAAAATATCGTTCACTGCAACTATGTTTGTCAACAAGAATTCGTTTAAGAACTTATTTATACCACGGTTTCACAGTTTAGGTAACCAATATGCAGAAGTGGTAATTATTCTCAATAGATCTAAAAAATATCGAAAAGATCTAAAAAAAAATATTTTACTTATTTTTTCAAAACAATTTTTAGCTAACATTTGGTTTCCAAAATCGGAAATTTTTGTTAACGTATAAAATGTAGTTCGTATTATTTTTTAATTCTTTTTTATGAAAAAAAAAGTTTATTTCTATATTTAAAGTTATTTGTACCGAAGATAATTAAATTTAATTAATCTAGTGCAAATTTGCCTAGGTTTGAAACAAGCTACTAGAATGATGTAAAAACTGCCACTATTTCAAATAGATGAAATTTTAATATTAAAATCATTGCGTTTGGTAAATACGTAGATTCGACGTATTTATTCAAAGCTCTTTGACTAAAATTAATACGAGTATAATATTGATTTACGAGTAGTTAGTTTTTATGTTTTTGCGGAAATATTTTCTATTTTAGAGTTGGCCTATTGATTTAATTCGGTCTTTTAACACAAATACCAGATTGGTTTGATTTGGAATCAATTCTGCCAAATAATTCGCAATCACTGAGCGAAAAACCCCTAGAAGAGTGACCAATTTGAAAGAAAACTGATTGAAGTCAAATTATAGAGGACCCTTCGTCTTTTGGTTCCTAGTCAAATAATTAAAATGAAATTATCCGCTCAAGAAAAAGAAATTGTAGTTCAAAATGTTTTTTACCTTCAGCAGTAGTATGGAAAATTATAGCTTACTTAGACCCGCTTACTGAAACCCTTCAGTCGAAGGTTTAATTTAATTGGCGATTGATTAAGAATACACTTCTAGGAAATATCTGGTTTAAGCGGCCCCCAATCACGTCGGCTTGTCTCATTCGATTAATTAATCATTTATTCGATTCACGGACGCACACACGACAAAAAATGCAATTCTTGATTGAATGGGAAAGTACGTTAAACGAATCAATCAAACCATACGATTTCAATCAGTCATTTCATTGGGTGTGTGTGATTTTTCATGAACATATAAAAGCAAAGCAAAACTTTGAAGGAAATGATTTAAGGTTTTAAAAGTGTAAAATGAAAGCGATATTCAAATTTACATCCCAGGTGTCTTTGTTTCGGTGAAAATGCAAATTACAACGAGATACACTGTAGTTATTGCCGAAATCAGTTCAAAATCACTCCCTGAACTTCATTTGAAACATATGAATCATTATATTTAAAAATCTTTGAAGATATGCAAATAAACGCAACGTGAGATCAAACTTCAAGAAGACGGAACTAATCGCATTCTACCAAGGAAAAAAATCAATCCCTGGAATTCATTTGAAACATCTGAATCATTATATTTAAAAATCTTTGAAGATATGCAAATAAACGCAACGTGATATCAAACTTCAAGAAGACGGAACTAATCGCATTCTACCAAGGAAAAAATCAATCCCTGGAATTCATTTGAAACATCTGAATCATTATATTTAAAAATCTTTGAAGATATGCAAATAAACGCAACGTGATATCAAACTTCAAGAAGACGGAATTAATCGCATTCTACCACGGAAAAAATCAATCCCTGGAATTCATTTGAAGCATCTGAATCATTATATTTAAAAATCTTTGAAGATATGCAAATAACCGCAACTTATATCAAACTTTAAGAAAACGGAACTAATCGCATTCTACCACGAAAAAAAAAACAATGAGGGAAACATAAATACAGGGCACGTTATTACTGAAGACATCGAGTACAATAGTGATATTGAACGACATAGGATAAGTATCAGTATACTGTCTTATATGATTTTCCGAAGATTCTTTCAATACAGCAATAACTAGAAAAATAAAATTGTCCAATGCATTTTATACTAGCCCATGTAGTGATATATGGGGTTTCTGAGTCTCAAACTAATCACTTCAATGAAACGATTCCTGATCTAGAATAATAACGTCTGCAGAATTATATTTAGATACAGAAAGTAAAGCAGCGCGTTCACAATGTTTATGGAACTAAGACTGACTGGATTCGCCGACCCGATGAACCAATGAACGGTCATTAGAGTCAAGATGCGGCTAATAGCACATGACAACATGGTGAAAACTGTAGCCTTCCAGCACCAAGCACCACTCCTGAGTGAGCACTGGGCCCGAGCTCACCCAAGATCACGCTATACATAATTGATTATTTATAATGTATTAATATTACATATTTTTTTTAATTACTTTTTTCTATTCTACTTGTTTCTGTATTTACAGTTTACTGTGAAAATACGTATAGCTTTTTGGCACATGGGTTTGCACTATTTTCACCCTATCCTTGAATAAAAAATAAATATACACGTAGTTGATAAATAATAATAATGGACTAAATAAATAAATGACATGGTTTGACAACAAGAATTATACGTAGCCAGCATTACAGCGGTACGTACTTGGTAGCAACTCGTCATAATACTGGAATGATTGTCAAGATTCTTTACAGGCCAAAAAGGCATCGTGCAGCACTTCTTGATCGTCAAAAATGCACACAAATAAGTAAACAAGGCGTTTTTAGACCATATTTTAGCCGCTTGCACTTACAATATCATAATGTTGAACTCTAGGTCAGTGGTTTTTTTGGCTTTATTATTGAAGATTGAATTCATCACTACTGTTCTGAAAATAAATTTAATGTAGTGTATTATGCAAAATCTTTTCATAGTCCTAAATAATGTTTTCAATATTTCTACCGCTGGTGTCCAAGATACCAGCGCGACATTTTCATATTCTCATTGAAAATCTTCAAAAGTGCCGTCACTTTTACAAACAAACAAACGCCACCTCTCACAAAGTACACAAAGCACACACCATCGACACAAACACAAGCAACGGGGCCTTTCCGACATTTGGAGAACACAACAAGATGGCAACTTGCATCCATTTTATATTAAATATATATTTTTTTAAATATGTGTTTTGACGGGCGTAAAAATATCTTCTCATAAAAGACACGACTGTTTCATAAGTAAAATATTTTTTTATTAATAATAATAATAATCTTTCAATCCAAAATATGTACCTGTCCGATAAGATCTATCTATACCAGAAGCATATACGGCTCGAACTATCACATTTGCTGCATCTGCTTGGTTTTGAAATGAGAATATGCTGAGTTCCTACTGAGATGCTATATATCCTACCTCTCCCAAATCATCCATTGCTGGAAAAATATTTGAGATTTAGAATAATGGCGAGAAAAATAGTGAAAAATTCGAGTGCATTTGTTTTGAAAACCGAAGAAGATTGGAAGAACTTTTAAAACAGGTATTTGGTGTTTTTAGTATACACAATCTCGTTTTTAATTAAATTGATGGAATTTGACCATCTCAGAAGTATATAATATCGTTCTGTACTCGTTCATTATGTAGCGGCAATAATTTTGTCAAAGTATTGCGGTGAAACCATACAACTATAATGTGGTTCCGTCGTATGCTCTTTCGCAGAGATACAGTGGTGATTGCTTTCCCTTTTGCTTGCATATTTTTTTTTTCCTACACATATTATCACCCAATTACAGCAAATATCATTTCATTTCGTTTAAAGTACTATTTAGAGTGCATCTGAAACCATAATTTGTAATCAGTTTTAGATGCAACAACAAAGCTCTAAAAAATCTTTTTATTTTCAAACATAGATAATATTTAAAGCTTCACGCAAGTTTCCCATTCCCAGAGTACAATGTATACCATCCATAGACTGGCTGGTGGCTGCTGTCTTGAAGCAGGGCATAGAAAGCCCTAGTTGTCTGGGGAGTTATTTGAATGGGAATATGCCCCGAGGTATGGAATATTCATAGCCCGAGGCCAGGCCGTCAGAAGGGTGTGGGCGCGTTCACAACATCTACAAGATTTTATATTTAACAGGAAGAAGATTTATGAAAATTTTGTGTGTATTAAAATTTTAAATACACCTACTAATTTCGGTTGTTGGGGCACGGGTAAGTGACACTTATGAAATATACCTTCGTAATTAGTAATGTTATTTAAGCAGCCGCTATCCAAATTTCGACCGATTTCTTACATATCTCCCTTAAACATTTGAATTTTTTAAGCTCTTAAAAAAATATGTGTTATTTTTGAAGATAATATCTAGATACGTTCCACGCCGAAACGCATATTTTATGAAATTCCCTCGATAGAAAAAAATGGCAAAGTATGCTCCGAAAATTATTTCAAACAATTTTGTTTTTGAATAGTTTTATTTTCCAATGTACATTTGTAACTTAAATTTTTAAATTTTTCCGCGACCGGTTTCGATACAACTGTATCACTCACTAGCAAGATTAAAACTAACTTAAAAATTAAATGCAAGTACCAAAGATTAATTAGGTGGGGGTAGTGGGAGGGATAATTTTGGGAGAGGGGTAAAGCGGTGGGAGGAGTCAATATTACACGGAAACAAAGTTAGTAAAGGAGATTTGCAAGGCGCTATAATTTTACTAACTAAATTAATTTTCGATTTAATTTTCTTTGTATTTCGAGGGTTTCTAAAGCACACAGATTAAAATAAGAATTTATATTGCAATGTTAAAACTTTGTTTTTTCTTCATTGAAGCTATGGCCTTATTAATTTTAAATATTTTAAATAATTCCCATTTAGATCGAACCATTGTAAAGGAAATGTCCACTCTCTTAGAAATTTGCATTAATCAAAACTATTTTACCTTAAATGATAAATAATACAAACAGCATAATGGTCTCCTAATGGGAAATCCCGCCTCCCCTTTGTTTGCTGAAATATTTATGAACTCCTTTGAAAACAAATTATTCGATTGTGGACTTTCCCTATTATCTAATGTTTTTGTATGGTGTATGTATGTTGATGACGTATTTGTAATTTGGTCAGGTAGTAACAGACAATTAGAACTCGGGAGGGGCGCTTGCGGGATGGAGGAAGGGGGGAGCGAAGTGAGGAGATAGAAGGTGGAAGAAGCGGAATGGGAACGCGAGAGGGGAAGGAGAGGCGGAAGGGGAACGGGACGAATGGGAAAGGACGCGCAGGGAAATACAATTTCTTTATTTATTTATTTATTTACGGACAAATAGTCCATTAATAACATAACAATAACACAAATGAAAAAAAGAGATGACACTGAAAGGAAAGTACATATAAATGAAGAGCATTGACGAATTATAATATAAAGAACATATAGAAGACTACAAGTCAAAGCTTGAAGATGGATTTAAAAGACTTTAAAAATTACACATTTCGTATCGACTTCCGAAAGTCATTTGTTGATTGAGGAACAGCAATTCATTATTTCGGAGTCTACGGGAAGGGATGTTAAACTGGATGAGTTGTAACAAAGCAGGTGTGTCAGTAATACTGTTGATAATTTTGAATATGCAAATAAGATCAGTATCCTTAGTACGTTTTTCTAAAGAAGGAATGTTTAGTTTGTTCAATTTCTTAAGGGATTGGGAAAAGGTAAAAGCGATAGTTTTTCGAAATTCTCTTATTCTGAAGGTGAAGTTCGGAAATTCAATCTCAATCAAAATATATGCCGCTCACCATAAACACTGTTATTTATATAAATTAACTGTACCACACAGGGTGAGGCACACAAGACTGTTAATCAGGGCGGTGGTTCCGATCCACGGAGGTGGCAAGATGTCGGGCGTTCACCACATGTATCTTCGTTGCGCTGTGCTGATCTGTCCTTTGACGTAGCCGTTCTGGTCCGTGGAGTAAGAGTATCGTAGGTCCAGGGGTAAGGCGGTGGTCAGTGAATGAAAGAAGCGTGTAGAAAGAAGTTCGGAGCGAGGTCAGCGAGCGAGAAGAGAAGAGGTGTTGTTGGCACGGCTTGTAGTGGATGACTGGTTTGTTACCGGCAGTTTTGCCCTACTTATACGCTGCGTCGAAACCCCAGCGCATAATTAGGGCGGAAACTACCGGGCCGCTCAAGACCCTATCCTCTCGCTCGATTACCCCCACTCCGATACGTTTATTTGGAACAATTTATTTTACATATTTAAAGACAAGTACGCGGACATGTTCAGCCCTGCCGGGGGGTCGCGTCGTTCCGAAATACGTCCGTTACATTAACAAAAGAAGAAATTAATAATATGCTGTTTTAAAAGTTTAAAGTGTGACCCTCTCTTTTACCGCCAGGTTAATTAAGAAACATTTGCGAGGAATCACATTTCGGAAAAATATATTTTATGAATTTTAAAAAATACAACATTTCTGAACGCAGCTTTGCCTTCTTTACAGTAAACGCCAATAAAAAGAAGTCAGAACTCTGAAACGTTTTACCTCATAGCAGCTACCAGCCGCACGAACACAGGCAGACTATAATAAACTGTATGAAAACGGGTACAGCGAACTTTGAGCTTCTTTTTTTTAATAACCTGTTCAAACATCTTGCAAAACATTTGTAGGAGATACCTAACTGGTGAAGGCAAATAATGATGATTATTTTCTTGAGATGTAAAGTTGAAAGGGAAAGCGCACAGCATCAGCACAGGTGCCAATAATAAATTGTTGGTGATATTTTTGTTTAACTTTAACTCGTTCTTGTTTGTCATTCACTTTTGCACTATTATTTTTATTATTTACTTTTAAATTGTTCTCTAGATTTTATGTCCGGGTTAAATCTTCCCCACAGGAAAAATTTAACCCGGACACACTTTTTCACAAATGATCATCCAGTCAACCCACGCGATGTAATTGCATTGTATAAGTATAATAAATATAAAACTATACAAGAACTACACGTCAACCTACCAGAGACCATAATATGGGAAAATACTTCACCGACTCCAGATATTTTCATATCAGAGGGTTCGGCTCGATAGAACTCCTAACTGGACCGATAAATCCTACTGATCCCTCAATATAAATATTTAAAAAAAATTTCGTAATCCTACATATTGTGTTTAATATGACTGATTTTTGCATTTTTATATAAAGATAAATTATTAAATAATACAAATTATTTTTGTTTATATTTTTGTTTTAATTTCTATTATACGCTGTAAATTGTCGTAATTGAATATTATTGGGCAACATGCCTGTTTTATGTACTTAAATAAAAATAAATAAATAAAAGCGAAGAGAAAGAGGAAAACTGTTATTTTACTACACGTGATTTGTAGGTGCTGTTCATATTTATTTATTTAATATAAAATCCATGAACCACCTCACAATTATTTAGTGATGAATTGAAAATGTCCACTAATTGTGCATAATTAATAATTATTACTGTAAAAGTGGTTATTACTGTAAAAATTATTAATATTTTGAAAAAAAAACACCAACATTTCCTTCAGCATCATTGCTCAAAATTTTCGAAGCACCAAAAATTAAAGACCTCTATAAAAAAGATTCAATATTACAAATATTCAAAGAAAATGAAATCAAAAAATTTAAGCTTAACTCGTCATTAAGGCATAAATTTAACATCAAATTCCTTTATTTTCAACACAACGAATGCACAATAATTATATTTACAAAGACATAAAATATTTTAATAGTCTTCCCGAAGAAGTAAAGAAGTAAAAAAATAACAGATTTTGTATCGTTCAAGAATCAGGTCAAATTAATCTTTAAAAAAAAATTAACAACCATAACATCACCAATCAGAATGTTATAACTTCATTTCATGCACGTTTAAAAATAACGTCACAACATCCTAGTAGGTACTTAAGTTTATATTTATTTGTACGCTCTATGTAAAATTATTTTATAATAATGAAATAATTATGAAATAACTCCTACGCCAAGCTCAAGAGCTAGCACAAGAAAAATTCATAAAAATATGTATTTCATTTTTTGTTAAACCTAATATTATGTTCAAAGCTGTAACAATGTTGTTAATTAAACAATAAAAAAAAATCCCTCCATTAGCATTCTGGTTGACTAACTAACTAACTAACCAACCATCACGCCGTTTCTCCGCAGAGGTAAGCAGAGAGGACGGACCTCCTTGCCTTGCTTACATTCATGCATCATCTCGAACATGCTCTTTTATTATTCTGACTCTTGACATGTCCTGACTCAAGCATCTGATTCATTTGATGGTGCCATGTCTTCCTTGAGCGTTTCCAACTATTTCCACTATTCACATATGCGTCATTTATTCTCATTATACTTCTTTCCCCGTTCATTCGCTCTGCATGCCCAAGATCTGAGCGTGCTTTTCTTAATCTTACTCATAACGCTTACATCAGCCTAGCATTCTTTGCGGATCTCCACATTTCTCAAACATGGTTTCACAACACAACACAACACTCAGAGATCGCATTTCAACAGTATTCAGTCTACTTTCATCCTTCCTCTGCCAGTCCCATGTCTCTTAACCATACATAAGGGCAGATACCAGCTCTCTATTGTGGACGGCTAACTTCGCTTCTTTGGACAGTTTTTTTGTTGGTGCCAACGGCGTTCAGTCCTCTATTAAAGAGTTTACACTTCTTTCAATAATTCTTACTTCCTTCACCAGCATTAACACTTCTTTCAATATCTCTAACAGCCTTCTTATCTCTCGTATATATACTTCCCAATTACACAAACTGATCCATCTGCTCCAAGTATTCATCATTCACAACTTTATTGATGATGAATAATGTAATATTATTTTTAATTATTTAAATCACAAGAAAGCGTAAAGCATCAAAAAGTTATTTCTAATTGGATAATAATTATTTAAAAACAGTTGGCAGCTAACCTTTTTCCCTTTTTTTCACCCCACTGAACCAAAAAGAGAACAAGATTTTTGTTAGCTGACGTGGCTTGTTTCGCATTTTAATGCGGGCAAATTGTTGAAAGTTTTTTTTCTTGAGTAAAGACATTTTGATGACTACAGTTTAAAACCGACTTTGTAAGTTCGCATTACGTGTTTTGAAATACTTTTTTGTTTTTGAATAAATCGAGAACTGAAATTTTAAAGAAATTCGTTAAAAATTGGTAATCCTAGATTTTTTTTGTGAGATTTGTAAGGGTTTAACATTATTTAAAAAAAAAAATTATTTCCACACAGAAGGCCCTTAGGACAATTATTTCTCTCAGGACCTATGCAATCTTTGAAGATGCTGAGTGGAGGGTCTTTTTGAGGAGAGGAAGGAGTGAACATGGGTCTTGAAGAGCCGAGCTATTGAACTCAAGAACGGGTCATAGAAGCGACCTGTTCTCGTGCGACTGATGTCAACCGTGTACAAATGTTGGGCGCGTGTTTGGCGTATTTCCCGACTATGCATCGGTGCCGAGGGGATCAATGACGCTAGTTCCTGACGTTATGTCATCAATCTGTCGTGTTTTCTTGTTCATGTTCTTTAATGTTTTTATGGCACAAGAGACCCACATATCCGGAGCCAGTGCACTTAAGAACTTCTCTTTAGGAGGCTGAAGGCATTGGATGGGAAGGATATTAGTGAGGGGAAGGTTGGGATAAAACTGACTATTCAAATCTAGATACTAAAAATCGGCTATTTTAATTTTAATAAATATATCGGCTTTTTTGGAGAGGACAGATTTTAATAAATGAATTTTTGTAAAGTGTTAAGTCAGCGGAAATATATTGCCACCCACTTGAGCATCGTTGTGAGGCGGATTAAGGTTGATTAAGAATGGATTTATTTACGCGGGTATTTAACGATTCAATACAGATACAAAGCAACATATCAAAGGTCCATAGCTCATGATCTTGGGAAACCGGCTAAGGGACGCGGGTGTTTGGGCACGTTGCGGCCAGGCCACTTGCCCGCTCATTCTCGCCGGGACTGCCCCGCGATAGTGGGACAAACTGCCCTCGATATCTTTCTTTTTATATATTTTCTTTGGTTTTAATCTTACTTACACATGTAAATATTTTGTTTTTATTTCACTGTAACTAGATGCTGAACTAACAGGCGAACACATCTATGATGTGTCTTAATCTTGTTAATTACTGCAAATGTAAGTATGCATCCATTTTCCTTCTTACTAACAATCATGCATGCAGGGACATTGGAGGGTCTAGATTCGTTTAAAAATAAATGTAGCTTCCTTTTTACAAAAAAATTAGAGTCCTGACGTGTGCGGCTAAGGAGGTTGAACAATCAGTTTCCTCACACAGCCGTTGGGAAAGTGGTGGGGTCCCCTACAAAGCTCATGATCGAATGAGGTTGAGGCTGAAATACAATTTCCTTACATCATGTAAACAAACTTTTCGAGTCAGTTATCTGTCCACGTATGAGACAATTCATGAATGTGAATGAAGCAAGGAGTGTGCCGAAATAGAATTATATGGCCGTATATTATCACTGCCTACCCCTACCGAAACGGCGTGATAGTTAGGTTGGTTTAATAATTAGCTTGATATATTTTTATTTATTTCATTATATCAAATATGTGGTATTTATGAAATAGCGACATAAATTTAAGTTATATTCTATCTCAGCTAATGTTTAAATTCATTGGAATGATATTTCTACAAAAAAAAAAAGAATTTTGATACTCGCAATAAAATAACAGTAAAAATGTTTTTTTTTTTTAAATATTTTTAATGATTCATCATTTACGTGTTTAGGCATGTATGTGGACCAACATAGACTACGCGTAGGAGACAGCCTGCTCGTAGTACGACGCACCCTTATAAAATAAAATATAAACACATTTAAAGTTTTCTCCAAGAAATATTTCAAAAGCGAGGCAGATGTTCGGCGCCTTCAACAGTATACAAAGCACATTAATTTTTTCTACCGTAGTGTTCACGGCCATTCTTTTAAAAATCTCCAAATGGGGCAACAAAGGCTTTGAGGAATTCATTGCGGAAGAGAGAATTACGTGAAAATATTTCTTGTCTTAGGCCTTATCTTTTGTGATGAATCAGAGCTAGGGTTGCGAGAAATTTACAACGAAATTGTTAACGGATTTTTAATTGGTATTTCTTTAAAAAATCATGACTATCTGCTGTTAGCACCCGTTGGTGATAAACAGTAGGCGGCTGGCGGAGGCAAAAACATTGGGAATGTATGGCGAGCGATATGTTGAAAAAGGCCAAATCCAAATGATTATCTTTTAAAGCTACGTCTGTCGGCCCCACAAAAAAAATTCGACCGGTCAAATAATGATAGGGTAATTAGCGGTTCAAAATTTTCGTTTTGCCTCCGCATTCCGCCTCCTAGTGATAAATGATCAAATGAAGTTATTTGAACTCTTTTATTGTAATGTATTATATAAATCCATGATGTATTACCTATATCATAATAAAATAAATTTTAAACTTATTTCCTCTTTAATTAATTGACAGAAACGGTTTCAGCTCTTTAAAGCCATATTCAGACAGGTACAAATTATTATTAGCCCAGATTTATGTACATAACATATGGGAGAAGGGGTAAAGGGGTAAAGGATTAAAGGGTAGGAAGGTCTACAAGGATTTTAAATAATTATATTAACTACATTTGTTACTAAGTTGTCGTTGACCGTCGAAATTCTTAATATTTTGGTTATTCCAGTAGGTTCATTACCTCGGGTATGTAGCTCTTCCTCATCTCCTTCTCCTCACCACTACCTTCAGCCTCACAACATACCACAATTGGGGATGCCATTGTCTCACTGGCTCCAGACGGGAGCAGTTGGGACTGTTGTGCGGTATTCATTTAAAAAATAAATAAAAAAAACGAGTGTGCTTTAGACCACACGACTGAAGTAAAACTTATTTATGCTTCGTTCGCCTCGCCCAATCACAATTTTCGTAACGCTCTCGTCACGAATTCACCAGCTTACTCCCCAAGTCAAGCGTACGTTCGCCTCGCCCGATCACACTTTTCGTAACGCTCTCGTCACGCATTCACCAGCTTACTCTCCAAGTCAAGCGTGCGTGAAGAAGTTTTACTTCAAAAATAGTTTTGATCATGGTATTTGACATTTTGAAGTATGGTGGGAAAGAATAATCGTACATTCAGAGACTCTTTCTTCTGGCCCGCAGGGGGCCACATCTGGCCCGCGGGCCACAAATTGCCGATGGCTGCCCTAGAAGGAGTGGATTAGATGAAAGCGAAAATATTATTTTTTCAGATTAATTAAAACTCCTGGCAATGGGAGCATTGAAGCAATCTGAATTTTCATAAAACCAGAGAAGATAGTTACTCTCAGTAATTACTTTTCATCTTGCTAAAAAACTAAAAGAACGGTTGAAACTGAGCTTGGAATGGCTCAAATTAAGTTTTTGTTTTATTTTTAATTTGATCTGACTAGGTACCAATGTTTAATTTGTATTTTAAAATTCAATAAGGTTTATTTTTCCACTTAAGAATAACAAGTGCAATACACAAATGCAATCAGGGAAAATTATTAATGGTCACGACTAGGGCAATTAGTTTTACCTTGTATCATTTGTATCATTATATACAAGCAAATAAAATGTTAATAAACTATTCGATAATGAAAATATCATCCGCAAACATTTATTTATTTAAGCTACAAATACCTTTGAATCAGAATAAAACATTTGTTTGCATAAAAATGGTTTAAAAAGCAATTACCCAGTGCAAACACACGATTAAAACCAACATTTTGGAAACAAAACGTAAGTTGTAACTTTTTTATTTCTTTTATATATTTAATAATATTATTATTCAATTTATAAAAACAGTTTATTTTTAACAAGTTCTGCTAGGTAATTATTATTTTAAAAATAAACTGTTTTTATAAATTGCATAATAATATTATTAAATATATAAAATAAATAAAAAAATAAATAAAATGGAGTTCTACAAATTAAACTTGATAACAATAAATAAGTAAGTTGTAACTGTTTTCAAAAAATATATAATTATTTTTTTTCTTAGTTCTTTCGATATGGAATTACAGCTTGGGGATTTTCCTACAAAACAAATGTAAATCGTGTTCAATCAGTTCAAAATTCATTAGTTAAATTATTAGCTCATGAAAGTTTATATAAACAAAGGCATAATGTTACGTACTTTTACCAAAATCTCAAAATTCTCCCAGTAAGAGCAATTCTGTGGTATTAAATTATATTTCAGCATATGAATAGCCCTATATACATAAATAAACTGGACCACACTTACAATACTCGTTTTACGTTAAATGAAGAACTAATTGTACCTAAGCATTTAAACAAATATGGACAAAGAACGCTGGACTACATGATACCTAATTGCTTAAATATGTTACCTGCCGAAATTAAAAAAAATGTACAAATGCTAAATTAAATATTATGTTGAAGAATTGGCTCGCCGAAAGAAATAATTTGTATTAGACTGCCACAAAAATTGTTACTGCATAACTAAGTAAAATAAGATTTTATCTTCAAAGTAAAAGTACCCATCGACAAACTGCTTAAAAGTAGCTTATTGGGACTTTTCTTTTTTCTGTATATATATTTTTTTTGTAATATTGTATTACTTTGTATTTATAATAAATAAATAAAAAAATAAAAATAAAAATAAAAAAAAGATATTGAAAATGTCTGCTTCTTCTGCATATTGGTTACGCAAGCATGGTATAAGAATATCCTAATAGATTAAGATGAAGCTTTACGTGAAATCTTATTTAGATACTATTTAGATTAATCTTTACGATCAATCGATTCACATTATAAACATCAAAAAATATGCTATGGATAAATTGAAGCTTCTACTAGTTTTTTTATGTATTGAGATTACTATTAAATTATTATTTATATAACAAAAAATTTGAGGGTAAATCACAAAAAAATGTATTTGCATGACTTAACTTTGAAGTAATATAAGTAGTATTGACATGACTGTGCAGGGAAAGATATTTTAGTTCTTCTGATTCCATTGTGACCATGAATTGAAATGAATTTTGAAATCATTTCCCATTTTAAGTGAAATCAGCATTTTTTATAAAATTATATAGATAATCAAATATTATTGATACGTTGTATTTGAAAGTACTAAAAAACTTCTTTTTCTTTCTTCTAATAACCCTTCAAGAGTTTTTTTATGTGAATACCTCACAAGAGTCTCAGCTGCTACCGTCTGGAGGCAGTGAGACTGCGGCGTATGTTGTGTGGCTGTTGGTATTGGAGAGGGGAAAAAATCGGGTTGATGAAGGTGGGGAAGTATCTGGCTATTCAGATATGGTCACTGTTTGTTACTATCGTGGTACGAAAGCACAACTCGATGGAATTCGCAGGAAAACACTTCTTGTTATTCTTTAACACAATTTATTTAAAAAATAGTATACTGTTGACAATAGTGATCTCCAAGACCACACCACACTGACAAATATCGAAGGCTTTATTTTTCTCGATATTTCAACACTCTACTGAAGACAGGCACCTATGTACCCCTCAGATCGAGATTGATTACAACACTCTACTGGAGATAGGCACCTATGTACCCCCCATGCTTGAGTTTAATTAAATAACTCCGAAGGTACAACATGTACCTTCTCGTTTTACCGTCAAAACAATAGTGATCCTACATATCAACATCGCTATTATTTAAAGTAAACATGATACATAAAAAATGGTGAGAAAATAATATTTTAGCAGTTCCCACACTAATTTTAAAATCTAACATCCAGAAAATAATAAAACAATTTCCTAAAAGTCGTCGAAAGGGCCACTAATAAAATTTTAACATTAAAGGGATTAAAAAATATTGCAAAGTTTTATTACTTTTCTCACTTAGGGCTAACGCCGGCGGTGCATTTATCCTTGAGGGCGTTATAAACTGCCGCCAGCAAACACTTTTCCTTGGGTGTGTCATAAACATAAGTAGGTGTTATTTGAGAGTACTTATTCAAAGTACCGACTTTACAAATAATAAAAGAATTTGTCCCAAATTTGTAAGGGAATGTATTTATATGATACCAGCCATATTATTCAAGGTTCGGACCTTAGTCATGAAACCGTGAGATTATATTATTTTGCATATTTGAAAAGGAGAAACTACGCGTAACTTAAATGACTAAAATAATGAATATTAGAAATGATATTTACAGACTAAATGTATTAAATCGCATTCTAGGAACAAACAGTCACCAAACACGGCTAAAGCCATTTCAAGTAACGTTTCAATTCTGAATGGTGGTCTTACACCACAGCGATAGTGAGAGTATCTTTCACTCTGGAACGTGCCGCCAATATGTATACTATACATTATTTTCAATAAATTAATTGTGAAGTTACATAAATCAATCAAATGAAAATTATTTGCCTACGCCGGGATTCGATCCGGCGACCTACGGAAACTTAACTGTGATGTACTTACATCCCAGTGTTTGATTACTTAAAATGTGGTAGGTAAAGCTGCAAATAAGATCGTGGTTCGTCTACATTACAAATTGCTTTATTTATGTTTTCGCATGGTTTACAGTGAATATTTTACTGGACCAGACGTCCGCACTATGACGAGCTATTTTAAAGCTGGGCGCGCAAACACAATTCATCGGCTATTTCCGTAACCGTTCGATGTATTACACTCTTCTAAGATACTTAATGACTTCTGTTGAGAAAAACTACATCATAACTGTCTATACTAACGAGATCTCTTGAAAAACGTTGAAACTACACGTCTAATGCTGGAGCCGCACCTGCGTGTATCGCTGAATTGATATACGCAGATGCGGCCAGAGCATAATAAAGACATTAAAAACGACATTGACGATAAATAAACTATAATATAGTTTATTTAAGATAAATAATTGAAGATAAATTTATTGAATAACTTAAGTCCGCCTCGGCACAGAACCCCCTATTGAGGAGGACTAAGAAAAATAACATCTATACTTAAATTCACCATTATATCTTGTAAATACAATTATTTTTTATAGTCACTACAATAAATATAAAAAAAAAAATAGAAAGAAAAAATAAAAATAAATAACTAAAATAATAAAATAAAAAATCCTACATAACCAAAGCCATTTCCTGTAACCCTCGAAATATCTTCCACTCCTATGCTTATGATTTTGACTGCGATGAGAAGTTATCTTTTTGAAGTGAAACTTCTACAGGCCCGTTGTGATTTGGAATTCGGATGAAACGAAAATGACGCACACAGCACCTGTGAAGCATCAATCTCCTATTAAAACTCCTATTGGTTGAGATATAAAACGGAAATGACGCTAGGTCTGCGCCCATTGGTCGCTTTGATTATGACCTCACTTTTCAAGGCTCCTTGGTTCTTCATTGATTGAGATTGTTTTGGTAAAGTTTTGCTTCAACCGCGTGTTAACTGAACTCGATTTTTTTTTTATGTTACAAGTTACCTTTTTTTATTAATGATCATTTACAAAACAAGGAGTGGTCAAACACAAGTTTAAAATATCGTTTAAAAAATAAAATGTTTTTCAACCTATTTCAACTTTTTCATAGCCGTTCTGATTTAGAGGCCAAATATGTGATAAATTTCCCATGTTTTATTCAGAGCAGTTAGTAGAGTTCATAAGTCAACAAACCATTTCTACGATTTGTCATTTTTCAGAATATTTTTATTTTATCTGTCGGATTTGAAATTCATCAGCTGTTGCTTGCGTTTTTATTCTGAACCAGCGAATACATGGCATGCGTTGCAATGCCAATCAAACAAATAAAGTGTTTTTGAATTGAACACTTCTTTAGCACCGTGTGATTTAAAATTTGTTACAGACTTTTTTTCAAAAATCGATCAATCAAATTTGGTATCTAACATAAATATAAATTAAATTTAACTATAATTCTTGATTCAATTTAAAGAATTATGTTAGTACTTAATTAATTCATTAATTTAAAAGAGTTTTCATTGAACAATCGTTGTTTTGCAAAACGTCATTCTCAAATTGTAACATTTTTGACAGTTTCGCAAGAGTTTTTGTGATGATTAAAAAACTTTTCAGATTTATTGTCGTGTGGTTTTAATAATCCGGAAACCTTCGCGGGGGTAAAAATAAGCCATTTTGAAAGTTTCTAGCTTTTCCATTGCTTAATAGAGCAATACTTAAACATCTCATAGATTCGTATAAATATTTATAAGCAAGCATCTTCTGATTTTAAAATATATAGATAGATTCCCTCAAGTCAGCAAACGGATAATTCCTAGAAGTATGATCCATTCCAGTGAATGCCGATTTACTTAAAATGTTTTGAATTCTAGCCCTCAAATAGGCCAATAAAATTGAACACATTTATTTTCAAGTTAATATTAAAAATATTTTTTCAATGACCTACCATGAGTAAATTAATATTGAGCTTAATTCTTGAATACAGACTCGCCCACAGAACACGTAATATTTCTGTATGTATTATCTCTTCAGAGTAAATCGCTGATACCTGCCATAAAATAATAGAGATTGCACACTGCGTTCGGTAAAACTGCATCAGGTCTATGGTCCATATAAAAAATGAAAATATTCATAGTTGGATTTAGCATGTGATTGTGGAGTGTTGACACCCGACCATCGTGGGGACGAGAGGTGGGGAGAGACGATGCGCGGCCGGCCACTCCGTGACAGTCCGCGCAACTATTAACAACTCTATTAATTGTCAATTAGTAATCTTTGTAATCAATAAATCCAAGTGAGTGCCAATCTTCTTTTTAATTGAAACAGAACCCTATTCATTGCATTTAATATTATGAGAGTTGGAAACAACCCCCATAAATTTGGTGACCCCGATAAAAACACGCGAAATTAAAATCACTCGCCATCGATTATTATTTGACAGCGTACCTACATCCTGAAATTAATATTGTATTCGCGTAATCGAAACCCGGACAGACAAGAAGCCGAGCCTAGATGAATAAAAATTTGCCTCTAGAAAAGAGCATTTCGTGTTCTCGAGCGCCGGTATTTTAATAGACGGAATAACAAGTTTCGCTTTTCGATATCGCTGTCAATTAGTTCCTCACGTAGGGTTCTGTCACTAGATTGCTAGTATACAGTAGGTACCACTTGGCATTTCAATAACGTAATTTTAGTATAAATTATACATTTATTTGAGACCGCACATCAAGCGAATTAATGGCTAACACACAGCAAAAGAACGAAGAAGACATGACGGACCAGGGCACTAGTCATCAGGTTGCAAAAGTGGGAGTTCGAATGCCGCCATTTTGGAGAGATAAATGTCAACTTTGGCTGGCACAAATTGAAGCGCAATTCATCATAGCCGGCATTAGTTCCGATGCAACTAAATATTACTCCATCGTAAGCTGCCTGGACAGTGAAACGCTAACCATGGTTAGTGACATCGTCTTGAACCCACCCACAAGGGATATGTATGCAACGTTAAGATCGGCATTAGTGACTAGGTTTACAGAGTCCGAACGGAAAAAAACTACCAAGCTCATATACGGTCTTCAGCTTGGAGATAATACACCGTCCCAGCTATTACGTCAGATGAAAGAACTGGCAGGACCCACCATCATCAACACGGAACTCTTCAGGACGCTGTGGTTACAACGGCTGCCCAACAACATGCAAGCTACACTGATGGTATCGGCTGATCAGGACTTGGACAAGCTGGCAGAAATCGCCGATAAAATGGCAGACGTCTATAGCAACAATGAAGTATGCCACGTAGAAGGTTTTCCTAGTTCATCCGGTTCAACTAAAATAAGTGATGGAGAATTATTGGAAATTAATAAACAGAGGCGAACAAGGTCACCATCGCGTAACAGATATCAAACAAAAAAAGCTTACGAACGATGCTGGTATCATTACAAGTTCGGAAAACTTGCAAAAAAGTGCATCGCACCCTGTGATTGGCCGCCGACGACAAAGAGGGCGGAAAACTAAAGAAGCTCTGTGTCAATGCAACTTACATAGAGCAAATTGGAAAAAGGTTGCACATCTGGGACCGGCAAAACAATATAAACTTTTTGATAGATTCCGGGGCGGAAGTATCTGTAATTCCCAACAAATTCAAAACACCGCGAACATTTGAACAACACGAGCCAAATGTGGCACTCTACGCGGCAAATGGTACTCCTATCAGGACGCACGGATTACGCCGAATGATGGTTAACTTCGGATTGCGTCGAACATTTCCATGGACATTTGTCATAGCTGAGGTTGAGCGTGCAATTTTGGGGGCAGATTTTTTAGAAAATTTTAATCTTCTTGTGGACCTTCGGAAAGAGAGACTCATTGACGCAACGACGGGGCTAACTTCAACGGGACAGCGCATTCACTATGCAAGTACTGGTGTATCTACGGTTAACAATACAAGCAAATACCACCAATGTCTACAACGATACCCTGCAATTACACGACCTTTCAATCGAGAAGTAGAAGTGAAACACTCTGTGGCCCACTGTATTGAAACAACTGGACCGCCCACTTCAGCTAAAGCCAGAAGAATGACACCACAAATGCTAGAGGCAGCAAAGAAGGAATTCGCTCTTATGGTACAGCAAGGAATTTGTAGACCATCGAAAAGCTGTTGGGCAAGCCCTTTACATATGGTACAAAAATCGGACGGCAGTTGGAGACCTTGCGGAGACTATCGCAGGCTCAATTCTCAGACGATTCCAGACCGTTACCCGATTCCTCAACTGAACGATTTCGCTCACAAGCTGTCTAAAGCCAACATTTTTAGCACTATAGATTTGGTTCGTGCATACCACCAAATTCCCATTAGTGTAAGCGACATTCCAAAGACCGCCATCATAACACCATTTGGTCTCTTTGAGTTCACACAGCTACAGTTTGGGCTTTGTAACGCGGCACAGACGTTTCAACGCGTTATAAACCAAGTACTGAATGGCTTGGAATTTTGTTTTGCATATATCGATGACATAATGATTGCATCCGAGGACGAAAACAAACACATGGAACATCTCGAAATGGTCTTCAAACGTCTTGAGGAACACGGTTTGATCATTAACGCCGAGAAAAGCATGTTTGGTCAATCCAGTATTAAATTCCTTGGCTACCAAATTTCAAATGAGGGAACGACCCCACTTTCTGACAAAGTGGAGATCATCAAAGATTTCCCAAGACCAAAAACAGCAAAGGACTTGCGCAGATACTTGGGAATGCTAAATTACTACCGAAAGTTCATTCCAAAGGCTGTGGAGGCCCAACGATTGTTGTACGCCGTAATCGCCAACACAAATAAAGCGGACAAGCAACCAATCCAATGGACAGAGGAGCTCATTTGGGCATTCGACCAGACCAAAGTTGATTTGGCTAATGCTACACTTCTCACACATCCAGAAATATCATCAGACCTCGCAATTATGGTGGACGCATCAAATTTCGCAGTAGGCGCAGCTCTCCAACAACGAACAGAAAAACAAAGGAAATGGAAACCGCTCGGATTTTTTTCGCGAAAACTTAACAACGCACAAAAAAATTACAGTACTTATGATAGAGAACTCACAGCCATTTACGAAGCAATTAAGTACTTCCGAGGACAAGTTGAGGGTAGAGAAGTGACCATATATACCGATCATAAACCTTTATGCTTTGCGTTCACCAAAAAAACAGACAATGATTCGCCAAGGCAAAGACGACAGTTAGATTTTATTGCGCAGTTTACAACAAAAATAGTCTACACCCCCGGAAAAGAAAATCAGGTGGCCGATGCATTATCAAGGATTGAAGAAATACAAATTCCATCGCCAATCAATTATGAAGAGGTGGCATTAGACCAAAACAACGACCCAGAACTCATCGCAATCATGAACACCGAGACTTCTCTGCGTTTGGAACGTGTCCAGATTCCCGGAAGTCCTACAACTCTTTGGTGCGACACGTCCACTGGGGCTGCCAGACCATTTATACCAAAGGCTTGGAGACACCGTATACTTGATAACTTGCACAGTATTTGTCACCCCGGCATTGGAGCTACCTACAAAACACTTAAGCAAAGATTTGTTTGGCCTAAGATGCAAAGAGACGTAAAAGAGTTTGTAACCACGTGCATATCATGCCAAAAGGCCAAGGTAAATAGGCATACCCACAGTCCTATTGGAACCCTACCGTTGCCCAAGGAGAGGTTTAGAAATATCCATATTGATATTGTTGGACCCTTGCCTCCATCACGTGGCAACAACTACCTATTGACCATTATAGATCGTTTCACTAGATGGCCAGAAGCGATTCCTATTAAAGATATCATGGCAGAGACAGTTGCTCTTGCTCTCATGGAGAACTGGATAGCTAGGTTTGGAGTGCCCGATACAATAACGTCGGATCAAGGACGACAATTTGAAAGCAAACTCTTCGAAGACCTCATGAAATTGTGCGGTGTAAAACACTTAAGAACAACTGCGTACCACCCGCAAGCAAACGGCTTAGTAGAGCGATGGCATAGGACACTCAAAGGGGCTCTAAAAGCAACCTCCACAAACAGTTGGTCAGAGAGACTTCCATTGATTCTTTTGGGCCTCAGATCTTGCGTTCGGCAGGATGCGAAAACATCACCCGCGGAAATGACATACGGAACTCCACTTAAGCTCCCGGGAGATTTTTTTACTGAGACAAAATCAACAGATCCAGAGACGTTTGCTAGAAAGGTCACCGATATGTTAAAAGATATTAAACCTGTACCAGCTACAAACCATAACCATGACAAACCTTTCGTACACGGTTTGTTGGGGACATGCACTCATGTTTTCATCCGAACAGACTCGGTAAAAGCTCCCTTGCAGACACCATATGAAGGACCCTTCAAAGTATTGATGAGGGACTCTAAGAAAATGTTGGTGGAAATACGCGGCCATCAAAAGTACATAAGCATTGATAGGCTCAAACCTGCCTTTCTCCCAACGGATTTAGAGGATAAACAAATCCACACTACTAAACACTCAACACCAATAAAAGAGAAAACTCCAGAAAGAACTACACGATCGGGGAGACGAGTTAGATTTCCTGAAAGATGGGCATACTAAGCACGATATATCTTCTAATCCTTATTCCATACCACACCAAACCTTCATTCCATACCAACATCTGTCTCTCCTTTATTTACCTCTACCTCCCCAGTCCAATATTTCATCCACCTGCTAAGGATTCATACAGAGCTACCAAGGAAGGATGATCATCATTCTAGGAGGGGAGGCATGTGGAGTGTTGACACCCGACCATCGTGGGGACGAGAGGTGGGGAGAGACGATGCGCGGCCGGCCACTCCGTGACAGTCCGCGCAACTATTAACAACTCTATTAATTGTCAATTAGTAATCTTTGTAATCAATAAATCCAAGTGAGTGCCAATCTTCTTTTTAATTGAAACAGAACCCTATTCATTGCATTTAATATTATGAGAGTTGGAAACAACCCCCATATGATCATGTCAGGATTTGTGTCAAAGCCTTGCTATTTTTTTGGATTTTATTTCGTGCTATCGATAAATTTTAACTTTACGTGATAACACGCATGTTCGTTAATCGGTATGGTAAGGAAACATGTGAAATCATGCTGAATTGAATTTTTGAAACATCGATAGTTAAATTTGTGAACACCTAACCTAACCTAACGTAAAAAAGCGGATGTGATAACAAACATCTATCTGCATTCTATAGAACGATAGTAAAATATTTATGGTTATTCAGGAAGGCTTTTTTAAGGTGAATACCGCCCAGGAGTTTCAACTGCTTTCAACCGTCTGGAGCCAGTGAAATATCCGCAATTGGGATATAATGTGAGGCCGAAGGGGAGGAGATGGGGAAGAAGAAGTACTTTGATATTTAAATCCAGTCACTTTTCAAGCAGCGTTTTAATTATGAATGGTGATCTTACACCACGGTGATACTGAAAGTATTGTCCACTCAGGAACGTGCCGCAAATATGTACACCTTATTTTATTTTTGAAGTGAAACTTCTTTAGCGGCGTTAGTGATTCGGAATTTGGATGAAACGGAAATTACGCATTAGCACCTGCGAAGCGTCACACTGCGCTCATTGGCCGATTTGATTATGATGTCACTTTAAAGGGCTCCTATTGGTTGAGATACTAAACGGAAATGACGCTAGGTCTGCGCCCATTGGCTGCTTTGATTATGACTCCACTTTGTAAGATTTGAGATTGTTTTGGTAAAGTTTTGCTCCTACCGTGTGTGAAGTGCAGACGTATTTTTTTATTTATTAAATTGTGAAATACCACATAAACAATTTTATTTACTTACGGACATCAGGATTGGAACCCGCGACCCCCTTTTCGTTAACCTCGCCTCTCGACCACGGAGGCATCGGCTGCCGGCGGGATAAATATTTCCCGATGTTAGCCGGCCTTCGACAGGAGGAGCGACAAAAAGAAGACTGGTATTTTTATATCAAGCTTTCAGATCCAGCGCTCACTCAGGAGTGGGGTTTGGTGCTGGAACGCTGCGGTCACCACTCCATTGTCAGAAGCCATTAGCCGCATCCTGGCTCCAGTGACCCGATGTCTCATTATTTAAATGTGAATAACAGTCCCAACTGCTGCAGTCTGAAGATGGTGTGACTATGGCACCCCAATTGGGGTAAGCTGTGAGACTGAAGGAAGTGGGAAGAGAGAGAAGACGGGAAAGAATGAGGTGACAAAGTACCTGGCCATTCAGATCTGCTCACCAAACACGGCTTAAGCCATTTCAAACAACGTTTCAATTCTGAATGGTGGTCTTACACCAAGGCGGTACTGAGAATTTCTTCCACTCTGGAATGTGCCCAAATACACTACATTTTATTTTTAATGAATAAATTGTGAAATAATAAAAATTAACCAAATAAAACTTATTGCGCACGCTGGGAACCCGCAATCTCCTGTTTGCTAGTCAAGAGCCTTATCCATAAACCACGGATGAAATATTACAAAGCGAATTTTCCATAATTTATCGCCATAAAGTCAAACTTTCGCCAGCCCTAACGCACTTGCTTATAAAAAAGTGAATATTTTATTTCATTAGAATTAAACTGCCCGTTTATCAAGTCGCTAGACAATAACAGAAGGTTGCTTTGTAAGTCTTTTTTGTGTTGATTTACCTGCGACAATTTATTTATACTAAGACCAACCCCTAATATTTTAAAATGTAATTTAACTTCCCGTCTTTTGGGGCAGTTGAGGCACCAACCTGCTTTCATAATGCGGGGCTGTTCGAGGTGGGAAGAAATGGTAATTTCTCCTGAAACCGAACAAATAGTAAAATTTTGCATTCAATTTAGAATTGGAGGGAGAATTAATGACAATAACAATAAAAGGAAACATTTTTGTTGACTAGATCGCTATATTTCTTGTTCGTCTTTACCTTGTCTTTTCTCGTCCTATCCGGCACATTAAATATTTAATTAAACTGGGGGAGAAATAAAACTTTTCCTAATTTTAAACAACATTCCTTTCAAAATTTGCAAGAAACGTTTAAGGTTTCTATCCTGGCTTTTGAAGAGGTGTTTTTTCGAGCATGCTCTAGCCAAAATGTGGCCAATCTGAAGAACTATTCGCCATCCTTTGTGAGATCGAAATAGATCTCAGGCGAGATCTCCTGTCAGATTTGTGTGATTTTCTACGGCTGTTATTTGCTTTTTATATGGGCCGATGTCCGAAATTTAACTGTGAGCTCTCACGTATTTTAGTTAAGGTCGTTTTAAACACGAATTCTTGTTAGTATGCATGATTATTTATTCACTTAACAGCCGTAGAAAATCACACAAATCTGACAGGAGATATCGCCTGAGATCTATCTCGATCTCGCAAAAGATAGAGTGTAGCTCTTCTGAAAAGATATTTTAAACATTTCTTGGAATTGTGTCTGTATCTGTCTGAACATCATTAGAAAGAACCTAAGAAGTGTGTATAGGCATAGCGACTTTGGGGTAAATTGACACTAAAATGGTGCAATAAAAAAAATACGAGTGCGCTTTAGGCCACACGAATGAAGTAAAACTTCTATGAGAGGAAGAGCGAAAGAAAATGTGCGCGCGCACTCTCTCTTGCTCCTACATTGTGATACAGACAACAGGCCTGCACTGTGTCTTAGATATAAGAAACGTAACTGGCTATTAGAGAAAGAGAGAAAGAAAATGTTTGCTCGCACCTCTTTCTCTTGCCCCTACAGTAATAGGCCTGCACTGTGTCTTAGATATAAGAAACGTAACTGGCTATGAGAGAAAGAGAGAAAAAAATTGTGTGCTCGCACCTCTCTCTCTCGCCCCTTCAGTAATATACGAAACGTAACTCTATTTCTTTCTGTCTTCACTAACTTATATCTCCCTCTCAACTTCCGTCCGCCTCGCCCGACACTTTTCGTAACGCTCTCGTGACGCATTCGCCAGCTTACTCCCCAAGTCAAGCGTGTGTAAATAATTTTTACTTCAAAAATCCCTCAAGGCCTATACCATCTTTAGGGATATTAGTTCTCGGTAGGAAAAAATGTAGGAGTCGGCAGGAATCTGGAGTTCAATGTGTCCAGGAGTGACGGACGTATGAATCCGTACCTCCCACTGCGGTGCAAGATAATGGTTTGAGAGTCTAGCTGGAAAAGTCTCCCTTAATCAGATCCTCTCCTGATCCGGCCCGCCACGCCGAGCGGGCAAACGTATTCATCGCCAAGATCTAGACAAACCTTATCCTATAAACCCGGGAACCCCTGTTAAGTCACCAAAAGTAGCGAACCACTTGGGGTGACCCATTTGGGGTGACCTACTTGGGGTGACCCACTCGAGGTGACTCACTTGGGGTGACCCACTTGGTTCTTCAAATTACACGAACAAATTATACGGTTTGATTTCTTTTCTCCCGTGTGTATGTATTATATTTAATCACTAAATGGGACAAACATATTAAAAAAACCTGTAAAAGACTCAGATCAATTGCTAGCAGAATGTACACATTAAATTTTTTCCTATCAATTGATACACTTAAAATAATTTATATGTCACTAGCAGAATCAATAATAAGATATGGGTTAACAATATGGGGAAATACTACTGTAACCAACCTGAAACAAGTACAAGTTGTACAAAACGCAATTGTAAAATTATTAGTTGTCCCTAACATTTTCAATCAAAGACACAATACTCCGTTGATGTTTCAGAGTGCAAAAATTTTGCCTGTGAAGGCAATACTATGGTATAAAATTATAATTCAGCATATATTTACCCCGCAGCATAAAGAGAAACTAGATCATAAATATAGCACTAGATTCACGAGTAACGACGGGTTAATAGTTCCGAAATTTAATAATAAGTACGGACAGAGAACGTTTGAATACAACATACCGAAGATATTTAATTTATTACCTGACAATATAAGGCAACATAATTCTATGAATAAGGTTAAATATATGGTGAAAAATTGGTTATTGGAAAAAGAATATTTATTTTGATACTTATGATAAAGTTTATGAAAAAATGTTTAAACTGTAGATAAAAGATGTAAATTATAAATTTAAATATATTTGTAAGTAATTATAAGCACCTGCTGTCAAGCCAATTGCAATTGGCTTAGCGGGACTGGATTGTTGATTTATAAAATAAATAAATAAATTTAAAAAATAAAATAAAAATTACACCTACGTTTTCCAATATCATTTCAAGGAACAAAGCGTCACTTACACAACCATCCGTGCGGAAGGTTGCCCGCGTAATAACGGGAAATCAAAGATACCGTCGTTTTTATGTATTTTGGATACATTCTCAACTTTCGTTCGCCTCGTTTCCGTAACGCTCTCGTCATGCATTCACCAGCTTACTCCCCAAGTCAAGCGTGCGTAAAGAAGTTTTACTTAAAAAATATACAATCATTATTTTTATCATACCTTAATTTTTTTTTCAGTAAAGTCTCGAACATTATTATTTCTTCATATTCATGGTGTAACAATAAAGAATCAAAACAACCTTTACACATTTGTTGATTGCCTCTAATCACTGTATAGCCCAAAAACGTTCTGTAATAATATTATAACAAATAACATGAAAGAAATCCAAATGAACAAAGAAATTGATCGTTAAACCAATATGGGGAGGATTGCCATAAAGGCGGAATTGACCTAGTTAGAAATGAAGCAATCATATTGATAATGGCAAAAAGGAAAGCGGAAATAACGGTATAAGATCGTTTCTATACTTTAATAGAAACGCATTCTTGGATACGTTTTGTCGATGGAAATGGTTTGTCGTCAAAATCATGATGAAAATAATATGTAGTATTGATTGTAGATATAAAAATAAGGTAAGAGTTTAAAGTAGGTATGTAGGTAACTCAAACAATGTCATCATTTTTGTTAGGGAAGTGCAAAAACGTCATGGAATTATTTTAGAAACTTAAAAAGTACATCAGTAAAAAGATACACTATGAAAATAGTGTTTTAAGCATGTCTATGGGCCTGAAATTAGGCTAATTTAATGTTATTTCTAGTGAAAGTCAGCAAAAATTTTCAAATGTCAAAATTCTTTCTTTATCAGACACTGGCTGAAGTCATCGGTATTGCCCAAGTTTTAAACAGAGTTTTTCTTTGGTTTTTTGAAATCAGAACCAATCTCGGAATAAATTTGCAGATTTGTATTAAAGTCAAACAAACGCCGCCCAACCGGTGTCAGCCCGCCAAAGACATATTTCTTTACATATTTTTTGTATTTTAATTGTTTTTTATTTATTTAAATATTGTTACAAAAGTGCATAATAAGATGGCAAAAGAAGAAATAGCGTAATGTTATTTTCAAGTGTTTTGACGCTATTAAAGAGAACTAACTAGCTCTAAAGTTTCATGCAGATGAAATTCTGCCATCGTCCGGGTTTTACGCAGATTTTTTTTTTTTTTATTAAATATAGACAGTGAATCTCCTCTTGTTTTTTAGGTTAGGTTAGGTGAGCAAAATTTCACCATTCTCAGAAAAAGATTTAAATTTGCATACAAATCGAAGCCACGCATCGCCTGCTCGCCCCCCACAGACACATAATAATGTTACGTAGCGCTTTTCTCAGCACTTAATACAAAGTAATATAAAGCCACTTTTGCGCAAACGTAAATTCAATTCAACTTGAAACTCTACGGCAGTAGTGGTTCGCATTCTTGCCAAAGCTATTGACGGAGCCATTGCCAACCGACGCCCAGCAACCAGGCCGGGTGGAAGAATTCTGATGACCGTTGTGGTCCCGCGCGAATAATCATAAAAGAAGTCATGTGATCCTTTTCACTATAAGTTACCCAAACAAATTACCCATAGTGGATCGAGAATCCATTCCTAAAATGTTCAGTGTTCACTACTATGTGCGCGGAAACTTCTTTATCATTACCGCCATGTTTAAACCCAACAATTGGCGACCAAGCGATGGCGATTCAATGTCACATATCTGTCTAGCTGTCAAATGTTTTCTTTCAAGACAGCATGGAGATAGAATGAATAAATAATCTTTTCAATCAGTATGGATCATAATTCTTAGGATTTTCTGCCCAGTCTATGTGAAAACTAATAAGCTAAAAAGCTTGGTAGTGAAAAACTTCTCTGCAGAAGTATCTATTTTAATGGTTTATTCAATGTTGTTTTACTACATAATCCCTTTGGATTACTTAACCCTCCACACAGCATCCCTAAAGATGACAAAGGGCCTGAGGGAAATTATTTTCCTCGGGGCCTCCTGTGTGGAGCTCATGTAAAAAAAAAATGATCACTGCTCAGTCCCAATTGTCCGGGTTGTACATAAATACAATAAGGTATAACTTAAAGGCGTCACTATTTTTTTTAAATTTAAATTATTCGATATAATATGTCGATAATCGTAATTACTTACACGCCGGCGATAATTCGTGAAGCCTTGTCCTGAATCATTTGTCCTTTTCATGTATAACCCGTTGTTAATTTAGAAATCAGTGTGTCTTATAGCACTTAACATAGCGTACAAACCTCTGTATTTGAAGGCTCCATTATGACTGTTTTACTGTTATTATTTGCTATTTTATTTATAAAATTGAATAAATTCGTTGTCAAGATACTTATTTCGTTTGTGACTCTGTAACTCTGTTTCAATGAACTCTAAAACTCTTGCATTGAATTAAGGTTTCATTTTCAATATTGGAAGCTTTTGATTGTAGAATTCAGACAAGTGATAAAGCACCCACCTATTGTAAAATGAACTATAGTGAACTATATGTGAAATCGGACTATCCTTAATCGTAAATTATATTAGATGAGACATGAAGCGAAAAAATTGGCTCTACGCTTATAAGCCGTACGACCGGAATATACCGAATCCGGTTCCCGTGCACTGTTACTCGCGTGATAACAGTGAAGTTCTTTCCGTTGAGATATTAGTACGTTGTAGCGCCTCTGGCTATTCTGCGAATTTTCACTTGTGTGCGCTAGTGTTTAAATATTATTCGTTTTGTATTGTTAGGAGTAACGTATTCAAAACTCTGTATTTGTATTGGATATACTTTGTATTTTGTAATTATTGTTCCATTCATTCTTTGTTTAGATTCTTTGAAAAAACACCCTCTTTTATCGATTCAGCCGTATCACTGTAAAAGTGAATATAATACCCAATATGGTATTACAGGATGGGGTTGCTCCTAAATCAAATATTTTCTCTTTTTGTTTCGTAAAAACGAATTATTTAAATTACAAAAAAAATTTTTTTTTTCATCATCATGAACTTATATTTAAAGAATTGAATGTCAGCAAATCTCAGGCAAAAATATATGTTACCAATTCTTTTGGGTCAACAGGACTACAAATTCCCAACAACAAACTTCTTTAATAAATAACTAAAAAATATAAGATCCCTTTGAAAGAGCTTCACTGAGGTATGTTTTTAGGTTTTCACGGCCAAAAAGTATTTTTGTTATTGTTTTTGGGGTGTTATGCCGTGTTTCGCTACCTCCTTCTTTAGCCAACGTTTCGGACAGCGTTACAGTGTCCATCATCAGACTCATCTGCCCTGATGATGGACACTGTAACGCTGTCCGAAACGTTGGCTAAAGAAGGAGGTAGCGAAACACGGCATAACACCCCAAAAACAATAACAAAAAAAAAAAAAAAAAAGAGCTTCACTGAATTCAAAACACAATAAAATTATGCTGAGAGCTACAATTAATACAACAATAAAAACAACAACAACGTGCGTATAAATCTGCAATATTATCTTTATGAATTCTTTTCTTTTTCAAACAATGTTTGCAAGTTCAAATGTAGCTTGAAAAGAAAATAAGCGCCATAACGTACATTGCCTTTCAGACCTCTGAACGACTGTAAACGAATTTAACCGAGTTCCCCCATTTGGCTGTGAATGCATTCCACATCTCTTAAGAAATATTTTTATTTATACCAGAAAGAAAGTGCACCATGATTATAGTAGTGTTTTCCTGATATGTACAATGTACAATATTGTGTATACTTATACTAGTAAACTACGAACACTGGTACGGATTTAAATAGGAAAGCCCCGATACAGGAAAACAAAACAATTCAATGGTAATGCTTCGGTTATATTATGAATATATATGTTTTTTTAAAGTTATCTCGTGCAAATAAAAAAAAGGTGCATGACATGAATTTTTTACCCGCTGTACTGTACAATTTTTTTTACCGGTTTTATGGCGGGTACCAGCAGCGGTTTATTATTTTATTTTTATTAGTGGCTTTAATAATTTCGTTGACTAATTTCGAGCCGATATTACTAAAATAACGGTTGGCGTGATCAGCTAAGGTTTTAGGGTATTCGTGGACAAGGATATTTTTACCGTTAATATTTAGTCATCTAGGGATTTTTTGGTGAGGTTTTTTTTATTTTCTGATGCGACATTGACTATGTTCCAAATTATCCAGGAAGATTCGGGCAACTTGGATCGGTCTTCAATGACCAATGATATGATGTCCTGATTTGTGAGGTGTGTGAGTCTGTTTTTATGTTTAATAAATACTTAAAGGGACTATAAAGAATAAACGAACGTTTACATACATACTATAAAATATTATATAAATATGCAAATAGATAAATAAACGTAAGTTATGGGATAAGGAGTTGGGAGATTAGGAACACCTACTGTTCGCTTAATCGTCCGCATCTGAGTCTGGTTGGTGCCAGATGTGATCAAGGTGCACCAGAATATTGTCACCTCATTTGGATAGGGTTCTAACTGCACTTTACAATGGTAAGGACTTTGATACTTAAGAACATGTGCTTAAGTGTTAAAGTCCTTCGCGTGGTAAGGCGTAGATAGAACCTTATCCAACTAAGGTGACGATATGGTATGTTTTTAGGTTTTCACGGCCAAAAAGTATTTTTGTTATTGTTTTTGGGGTGTTATGCCGTGTTTCGCTACCTCCTTCTTTAGCCAACGTTTCGGACAGCGTTACAGTGTCCATCATCAGGGCAGATGACAAAAAAAAAAAAAAAAAAGGTGACGATATGTTTTGGAAGTCTATGCTATCTAAAAGTTTAGTCGATAGGTAAGTTGTATTGACCGAATACTTTAATGAGTTGTCGGAAATGTCATAACTCGAAAACTATTTTTTTATATATATTTTTGTTTGGTTATTATCATTTTTTTTTAATTTTTTATATAACGTCAATATCAAGTAAAGTAAAAATACAATATGAGGTAAATTGAAAAATATAGAGTGAAGTAGTTTGTTCTCAGTCCTCCTCACAAGGTTTTCCTGTTCCGAGGCGGACTGTAGGTTGTTGTATGGGTGTTGGTCATAAATTCCTCCTCGTCTAGTTTGTTTGTTTCCACAAAATAGAAATAGACAAGGTAAAAAGTGTTTATGTTTTTTTTCTGTAAGTTTCGTTGGTGTTACTTTATAATTTTTATGATTATTGAATATGTTACGATACTTTCTGATAGGAAGCAAATAAAGCAGTTCGTAATTCATGGTTTCAGCTTTTTTTCGTTGGGAGTTGTTTATTGAGGAAAAAATGGATCATTGATGTGGGCAGTTAATGAAGAAGAAAAGTTTTTAAGAGCTTGTTGATGTGTTAAGAAAGCTGGGTTGACTACCATTTTTCTCATTCTAGAAAACTTTGACAGATGATCCGTAGTAAAAACATTGTGGGAATAATTGCTGGGCTGAGGGGAGAAGACTTTGGGTTGAGTAATTCTATGATAGTTGAGTAATGTTCTGTTACAGTAAATTTAGGGGTCCGCTTTGCTAACCGTGATGTGATCGATGCATGTCTTAGTAGAGATTGCGACTCAGGTGGGAATGTTAATGTATGGTTTAAGGCCTTGTGGAGCCAGTAGGTTTAGGTAGTTTGTAGCGTGAGGGCTGGCTTCATGTAGGATGTCTGGATGAATATCATCGATTTTAATGAGACCGATAGTCGTACCATCATGTGTTTATCAAGAGAGTTGAGAAAGGGGCAGACAGCGCTGGAATAAGACGGTCAATGTATGGCAGAGACGGTTAAGTTATCAATAGAAATATTGAGACATTTGCATGGTTGTCAATAATTTCAACAATTTTACAGTTTAGATCTGATTTGACTTAATCTATGACCCCGACGGATTGAGACCTACGCCGAGGTGAAGTACAGTTCAGTAGTTGTTTATTTAATTAAATGAAGACATTATGAGCGAAACTCAATCGAAAATCTGGAAACAGAAAAATCAGAAAAAGATATTGGCACCTCTGGGACTCGAACCCAGGACCTCCCTACTTTCCGGGTTGTTTATTATTTTTAGGGTGTAATTTACCTTAATCCAGCACTTTGACAAAACAATAATGTCAATTTCGTTTCTTAACCCGTCTAATCACAGGAGATCCAAATTGTCCCAAAACATAATATGCCGTTATAATAGCACAAGGCACAAATTGTCCCAGAGCGACCACGCATTATTAAAAGTTAGATTTCTCTCTTTCTGTCATGCGAAGATTTGTGATTTCTTTTATGTTAGAAAGCAAAAAAAATAATGCTTCTCATCGCTTTAAAATTATATAAGCTGTTTTGTTCAGATATTACAAACCCGATCATAAGTGACAAAATCAAAATATTTGAATGGATCAGAATGTATTAACAGAATATGCAAAGGATTTTTTTTTTTTATTATCACTTAAACCAGATAAACAACGATGATAATTGGGGTGACCTGTGGCAGAGGTGTTGGTTATCCAATACCAATAAATGATTCCCAGAGCGGCGGTACCACACCCGCCTCCCAAATTGATTCTAATCAGTCAATACGAAAGTCGTTAAAAATTTACAAAAAACTTAATAGGGACCTCTAACTTGTTTTAACAAGCAAAATGGCGCTTATCATTGATTTGGTGTCAAAATATGTAACAAATAACTGATTTTTAATGGGTCTGGAGACCATGCGCTACTGGTAAAGTGCATTGAAGTGCAATTGATGGAACGTCAACTGACCCGTCAATACCTTGGCACCAATTGGGCCTACTGTCAGCAACTGGGCGTACTGTACAGGGCCCGCAGATACTTTAACGGTACACATCTGCACAAATCACAAGTGCGCCACACGGTTGAATTTGGCAGCCAGTTCTGGTCTGGAGCCCCAAAATACCTGAAAAAAACCCTCGACTATGTGCAGAAACGGGCGGTCCGTTTTACAGATTCTCCTAACTTAACAAATAGATTGCAATCTTTAGAGCACAAGCGTCGGGAGGGAATGTCATCCTTATTCTACCGGTATTTCAATGAACGATGCTCCGAGGAACTAGCGTCATTGACCCCTTCGGCACCGGTGCACAGTCGGGAAACACGCCAAACGCGTGCCCAACATATGTACACGGTTGACATTTGTCACATGAGAACGGGTCGCTTCTTCGACTCGTTCTTATGTTCAATAGCTCGGTTGTAAAACGATTTGCCAGCCTCTTTGTTTTCTCCTTCCTACAACATGGGTCTCTTCAAAACCAATATTCATTTCTTCCTGAGGGAAATTATTTTAAGACGTAACCTAAAGAGTGCGAATTCAGTAATGATCTGCCAAAATTTGTTTCCACAACTCTGGACAATCTGTAAACTGAATTCCATAGGGCTCTATCGGTAGAGCAGTCGAACGAAATATTGTCAATCGTGTCAACGGCACTTTTCTGCGCCGTCTCTCCGCTCAACGAAAATACAAATAAAATAATTTCTCTCCACTGAAAGTCTCGATAGTCAATTGATCTGTCACTTAGTAATTAGCAATAAATTATTAATCATATCAAAGGAATTAATTCTCCGGTCTCCTCTAGTATAGGAATCTGAATTTGTGGTTAAATTGGCAGTAATCTTTTTCTCTTGGTTATTTTCTGATTTGATTGGCATTTGGGAACCATTTATTGCAAAATACAAACCAGTCTATTTTATTCCAATGTCCTCTAAATACAGCGCTTGTAAGCTTCAAGGTACTGAAAGCAAGCAGCAAGGAGCTAGCAGCAAGCCTTAAGCTGCAGTAATGTCTGCATGCACTGTTAAAGATATGAACAGCTTTAGACTTTGAGGCCAGCGAGCAGGAGAGCTTAGTCAGGCAACCAGCGGCGAAAAAAGAATAAATAAACCTTCACGTATTCACTTGTTGTAATTTTACACGCTGACTGTAGGAGCTTGCTCTGCAGAATTCAGATTGGACCACTTTGCTAATGTTTATATCTTCTTTTCTAAAATAAAGACCGATATTTTCTGCTTTGTTTGGTGTTTGTTCATTTTTTATTTTTTTTTTCATTATCTCCACACAGAAGGCCATGAGAAAAAAATCCCCTTCGGCCTCAATCTTTTTTGGGGATGCTGTGTGGAGGGTCTTTTTAGGAAAAAGAAGGCGAGGAATTTCTAGGAAGTAAAAGGTATGAGGGGTGGGTTGATTCTGGGTGCCAATGTGTCCAGGAGTGACGGACATATCAATCCATCCCTCTCACTACGGCGCTAGGCGAACAGGGTCAAGAGAGTCCGGCTGGAGAGGTCTTAGTTAAGTCTCCCTTAACCAAAATCTCCCAATCCGGCCTGCCATGCAGTGGGACAAATAAATCTGCCACCATGACCTAGACAAACTTACCCCAAGAACCTTCGCAGAAGAGAATCAATCCCGATCCAAGGTTCCCGGGGTGGCAGTATTCATACCCACATTTGTTTTACATTCCATTTCCGCTACTTTTAGAAGTTGGGATTTTTGTCAGTGTAAAAATTCGACGACTTATAATAACATCATATTACCACCCTCCCACACAGATTACCCAAAAATAACGTTTGCCTTAAGGGAAATTATTATCCTAAGAGCCTACCCATGTGGACTTAATGTAAAATGTATAAATAAATATATATTTTAGAAACTACCTATCATGCACATCGTTCAGAATGGAAAATACTAATTATGTCGAGTCAGTGGATATCTTCAATGTATCACAATAAATTCAAAATATGTAATGTAGACGCACTTCAGTTAGGTATATTTTTTTCAATACATAAAAGAAATAGAAACATATATTTATTAATTTATTTGTTATCAAAATACATTAACATTTCAAGAAGCTTTTGACTGTCCAACTAGGAAGGACTCCCGTTCTAGGACAGTCAAATTGACAGGTCGCTATTTTTTATATGAATAAATATATGATTAAATACGAATTCACAAGTAATTGCATAGACAGTATGTGAGTACTAGGAATATGCAGAGTAACATTGCTATGTGGTTAGGTTATTGTAAGATAGAGCGGAGTATTGTAGGATGCCTGTGGTAAAAATAATTAGTAGTGGGATTAACAGTTATTACAATGGTTATGTTGATACAAGAGAAAACCACCAAAGAAATTAATAGTATATTATTATGAGTAAATTAATTGTTAATAGTCAGAAAAACATGCAAGGAAAATATTTACAGAATAATACACTTTTTTCTTAAAGAATATTAACAAAGCGTGAGTTTGGATGATTGGGGGAGAGGTATGGTAAGAATGTTTTTAATAAGATTATTATTATAAAATTGTTATATGAAATAATTATGTACATTGTACATATTTTTATTAACTTCTCTTGTTTAAGGGTCTCTAAAAAGGGTGTAAATTAATAATCATAGTGACGGAACGGGAGTTACGGATTCCATATCAGAAATGTAAAAGTGGTGTTTTCATTGTCGGTCCAAATTTACGTAGAAAAAACTATTTTTGGATGTTTCCCAAGAATACATGTATAAAATTGTTATGATTTTAGATTTCATGGCCAAAAGTATTTTCGTTATTTGTTTTTGGGGTGTTATGCCGTGTTGCGCTACCTCCTTCTTAAGCCAACGTTTCGGACAGCGTTACGGTCATTATCATGGCACTTGACGGACGTATTGAAGCAGCCTATTTGACGGCCTCCGTGGTCCCGAGGCAAGACTCTCGACTCACAATCCGAAGGTCGCGGGTTCGAACCCGGCGTGCGCAAATAAATTTTATTTGATAAATTTGTGTTATTTCACAATTTATTCATTTAAAATAATATAAAGTATATTTGCGGCACGTTCCAGAGTGGAAGATACTATCAGTATCGCCCTGGTGCAAGACCACCATTCAGAATTGAAACGTTGCTTGAAATGGCTTTAGCCGTGTTTAGTGACCAGATCTGAATAGCCAGGTACTTCCCCACCCTCCTCTTCCCTATCTCCTTCCCCTCCCCACTACCTTCAGCCTCACAACATACCCCAATTGGGGATGCCATAGTCTCACTGGCTCCAGACGGGAGCAGTTGGGACTCTTGTGCGGTATTCATATAAAAAATAAAATAAAAAGCCGTGCTGTGGCCGAACGCATCCAATGCCAACCAAATAAAAAAATTGTTTCTCCCTGCTTTTCTTTTCCCTTTTGTCCCATTCCCTTTCCACCTCCCCTTTCCCTCCTGTATTCCTCTCCCCTCTCCTGGGTTCAATATATTCAGTCCGGTACATTCAGATTTTCAAACAGCTCACGTGCTACTTATGCAACTTTTTTTACAAATTCTCTTTTAAAAACAATCATTCTTGTATATTATAACAACAATCAATTGAATTTGGTACTCAACATAGGTAACGATTTAAAATAAATATGATTTTTGATTAAATTTAAAGTATTCAATTTTATTGAGTGAGTATTTCAAATTTAAACAGTTTAAAAAATTGAATTTTGCTTAAACAATCATTCTTTTGCAAAATTTCATTCTCTAATTGTGACTTTTTGACAGTTTCGTAAGAGTTTTTGTAATGATTAAAAAATCTTTTCTGTTTCTTGTATAGCACTTTGTAACATACGCAGATTATAACAGTAATACAAAAAACAACACAATATTACGTTTAAAATAAAATACGATTACCATTGTACCAATGAAAATGCGTACATATAAATTGGCTTTGATAAAATCCTTGATGTTACATCTTTCTGGGTGATCATCCAAGACTTGGTGTCTGATTTATATTTAAAACTAGCTGGTACCCGGCATGCGTTGCTGTGCCATTTAAAAAAAAATGTTTCTCCCTTCGTGCCCTTTCCCATTCGTCCCGTCCCCCTTCCGTCTCCCCTTCCTCTCCAGCGTCCCCTTCCCCTCTCGCGTTCCCATTCCGTCTCCTCCACCTTCCCTCTCCCCACTCCACTCCCCCCTTCTCTCGTCCCACGAACCCCCCTCCCGAGTTCCCCCTCCCCCCTCCCAAATTTCCCTCCCTGGTTCCCCTCTCCCCCTCTCGCGATCCCCTACCCGAGTTCCCCCCACCTCACCCCTCACGCATTCCATACATTCAACCCTGGTAAATTCAGCTTTTACACTAATATTGAAAAAATTGTTATTATTACTATCTTCCTCGAAATTTTTCCATATTTTCTCACCGTTTAAACCTTCCTTGAACCACGACAAACATTTCAAAACCAAAATCAGCTACATTGGACCAGCCGTTCTCGAGTTTTAGCGAGACAAACGAACAGCAATTGATTTTTATATATAGAGAAATTGTGGTCTGTCTAATGGCCAGTGGAAGTGCATTGCATTTAGCTTTGTTACAGAGTATCTAAAATTTGTTGGCCAAAAGTTGTTTTAGCAAAAGTGATCCGAATAAATAAATAAATGTATAAATTTGCTTTCTAATATTCCTTGATTATGTAAATGTCAAAAAACCTATAAAAATTGTGGAACTATATAACAAAAAAAAACAACGTTCAAACTTTGACAAGTATGCCCACGTACCCAACTATTACAATTTGGTCTGATTGGAAAAGTAGTTTTGCTTACATGTAATTTAATTTGTTTTTTTTTTTTTTATTTTTTTTAAAAACCTTCATGTTTTCAACGATTTTACCACGTTTCTTTTAATATTCATCTCCGTGAGTTTCCATAATTCCAGCCTTAAGTTATAGTTTTTTTTTACCCGGCATAACTATGCATACCAACGCGGAACCAGCTCAGCGCGCAAGAATCTTCTATGTAAGATGACAGTTCAGTCCGAGATTTACTGTGTAAATATACCAAGAGATAATTAATGCTTGTATATCAAATATTATACTTAGTATATAATGACGCCTTGTACTGACTACAACATCCTCAATCAATGTCTGAAGTTAGGATAGAGGGGATTGGGTGGAAAGAGTTTGGAGAAAAAATGATGGTTGGGAAGTACCTACCTCTTCAGAAACAAAGTTTTCTTTTTTCCATTTTAACCTTTTTTTACATTAAGGGGGCCGAAAGACTTAGATAAAACATAAAAGATCATTTGGCTTGGCGTATTTTGGTATATCGCTCGCCGTACATTTTCAATGGGATTTGTGGCGAGCGATATGCTGAAGTAGGCCACGCCAAATGATCTTTTTTCTTTTATAGCTAAGTGTGTTCGCCGTTTAACTCAGGGGGATGGTCTTCAATTTGGGAAGCGGTATTTGTATATGCCTGGGTGTTTCGTTGTATTTGGCGACTTAGCGCGGATGCCCAGGTTTGTGGGAAGAGGTTTGCCTGGATCTTGGGCTCAATCCGCCAAGACTTTTGGACCTTCCAGCAGGACTCTCTAGGAACATGCACCGTATTGGGGGGGATACATACATACGTTCATCTCTCCTGGACACACTAAACCCCAGAAACCCACCCATTTGTCACAACTTTTTCCTTCCCAGAACTTTCTATCCTTCCTTTCCTCAAAAGAAACTCCACACGGCATCGCTAAATATGATACAGGCCTTGGGAGAAATTATTTTACTGAGGGCCTACTGTGTGTAGCTAATATGTGAAAAATCTTTAATGGTTCCAGTGTGAAGGGTCATTTTGAGTAAGTGCAGGAGAGGAAATTCTCTGAAGGAAAAAAATATGAGAAAAGAGTGTCAGAATCTGAGGTCAGTGTATTTGAATGATATAAGAATCCATCCATCCCACTGTAGTGCTAAGAGTTGGGTTGAAAGAGTCCGGCTAGAGAGGTCAAAAGGTTTCCTCAACTGGCCTCTCCCGATTGAGCCCTGATCTGGGCCCGCATCTGTTCCCATCTGTTTAAATGTCAAATCAACGCGACTAGGAAGGTATATCCAAAAGTAAACAAGTGTCAAATCCCCACTTAGTGGTTATCAGTATCGCCCTGTTCAGTTTGGCGCACAGAGGCGCCGCATACCAATCAAGCAATAAATTGATTGCAGTCGAGGTTGACACACAGTCGACAGTTGTGTATAACGTCACCGGATCGGCCGTCAACCGCGACATGGCGCTGATTGCAAGTCAACTCGTCGGGATTTGTAGTTAGATAATCAGGAACTACTATTGCAGTTTGAATGTATCCTTAGGTAATTTTCGTCTTAGGTACCTAATGTCTCAAAAATAAATGTGGAAAAAATATGATTACCTGCATCAATTCTATCTACATAATGTACAACATATATTAAAAAAAAATTTAGGCACATTAATCGTGAATTACATTTCTCAATTGATAATATTTAGGGAGAGCTTTGTCCAGCAGAGTTTTCTTTTAAATGCATGTTTTTCAAAATTAAATAAAAATTCGTTCGCGAAACTTTTGTTACTTGTAAAGGTATCAAAGTAACTTGTACTTTTTTGAATAAGAAAAAAACACTATTGAAAGTTTGATTGGAATATCTGTGTATATAGATACTGTGGCCGCAAGCGAAGGGTCTGACCAATCGGCTGGAATCATGGAGTCCTTGGAAATTATTTAAAATATGAAATTTAAAAAAATATCGCTACGGTATGCATAAATGTAGAATACGCATAAACCACAGTTTGCAGTTGTTTTTTGCAAAATTGGCGGACATTAAATGAAAATTGACGGAAAAAAGGTATTTTGCAATAACTTTGTCCTGTAATAATAATTTTTCGTAAGTCAAAGCTCATCCGCTTATAAATTTAATTTTCTTTAATTTAAACTTTGAATGAAGTGAATCGCGTAAAAAATCGATGAGCTACGATTCTAGCGAACTTGAAAAACATAGTTTTGAGAAAAACACGTTTAAATTTTCTTTCAGGACTGCTTTTACACTACCTGCGTAAAAACAGTCCTGAACTTATTTAAACTAACTAGTTCCTAAGTTTCTAACTATATTTAAAGGTCGAATTTGATGCTATAACTTTGGGAATGTATTATCTACAGGAAGATTTTGAGGCAACAAAAAAGTCAATTTTTTGGATCAGTCGGACCATCTCCCATTGGTGCCCGGACAAATCAGAATCGTGTAATTTCAACAGCATCCTTTGAAAAGACATTAAAAGTGATAAAAAAATATATAATAAAATCGGATAAATAGGTTACGTGTTAAAATTTCATGATTTTGAAACATATTAATTATAGCGATGAAACCTATCAATTATAGCGATTTAATGCCATTACTTACCATCGAAATTGTGACTACGAAAAAATTGATACTTTATTATTATTTACAGACATTTAGACAGCCATGACCCATCGACTACGATTATTAATCGCGTACCCAATTAACACAATACTAGACTCTATTCTTCATTTAATGTAGTTGCTTCTTGCACTTGTGCTATCTCGTCCAAAACTGGACTGATTTTAAATATTTTTTTCACAAACGTTTTGTTTTTTTTAAGTTAAACTTTTTTAGCCCCGTTAAGATTTGAAATTCGGTTAAAACGGAAATGATGCATTTGCGTGTCCGAAGCGTCAAACTGCGCCCATTGGCCGCTTTGATTATGATCTCACTTTTCAAGGCTCCTATTGCTTGAGAATGTTTGGGCGAAATTTTACTTATCCGCGTGCAAAATATGCTCGATTTTTTAAAAATACATTGACAAATTTGTTTAATGAATGTGTTGATTGGGTCCAAACAAGAAAATTTTAAGGATTTTTTGAGGGTACTAATTTTTTATAAGAGGTAACTAACTAACTAACTAAACAACCACCACGCCCTTATTCTGCAGGGGTAGGCAGAGAGGACGGACTGCCAAACAACTCGATCTTGGCACACACTCCTTGCCTCGTTCACATTCATACATCACCTCATACATGCTCTTCTATTATTCTGACTCTTCTTCGTCGTGCCATGTCTTCCTCGGGCGTCCCCGACTTCGTCTACCATTCACATTTGCTCCTTATATTCTCCTTACACTCCTTTCCTCATTCATTCGCTCCACATGCCCAAACCATCTGAGCGTCCCTTTCTTAATCTTATTAATTACGCTTACATCAGCCTTGCATTCTTTGCGGATCGCCACATTTCTCACACAATCATACATGGTTTTACCACACATACGTCTCAGAAATCTCATTTCTACAGCATTCAGTCTACTTTCCATGCCTCACTGCCATACATCAGGGCAGGTACCAGCACTTCATTATGGACGGCTAGCTTCGCTAAGAGGTAACTTATTGAAAAAAAAGCAAAAAACGTAGGGACGAGCTATCTATATTAGGTGTTAAAAATATTCAAAAACTGCCGTCAAAATCCAAAGAGGAAATACGCGAATACATTTTTACGGACTAAACGCCGCCCGTGTTCCTCGTTGGAAGGGAAAAAATATTCATTAGAAAATTTAATAGAATTCCTTACTGAAGAAAATAATATCAAGGACCATTGCGGGTGCATATTAAAGTGGTTTATTAGTAGCAACAAATTCGAAACAGTTTTATAAATTTCTTTATGGTTTGTGGGATTTTATTTTCAGAGTGCAAAATGAAACCTGTTCAAATAATTCACGAGAATTTCATGTGTTCTTTGCTCGGAATGCTCACATTTATTCACGACGGAGATTCTCATTACTACTATGAGAGCCACGGATGAATGAAAATCTTGGACGGTAATATCTTATAAATATAAAAATCTCGCGTCACGATGCTTGTTCGAGATAAACTTTGAAACTACTTAACCGATTTTGAAAAAATCTGACTTACTGTGTGTAATTTGGTCCAACTTAAAAGAAAAGATAGTTTTTATCTCCATTATTGACCTAAATATTTATTTTTGCGAATTAAATTTTTGTTGTAGGACGATGCTTTTTAAGTTCCATAAGTTTCTAACAGATGGCGGTGTGAGTTAATTTATCGACACAACACTTGGTTACTTAGGTTCAATAATCATTCAGTAGATGTCATTGTGTTTCGATTTCACTTCACAGCAACGCGTGGCCGGGTCAGCTAGTTGTTATATAAATATGGTTTGTTAGAAGTTTTAATACTCAATTTGAATCAATTTCGAATTGGGAGGCGGTAATACGAACCATCGCCCCGGGAACCATTTAGTAGATGATCAACACCTCTACCACAGGTCAGTCAAATACGTTCGGTGACTTAGCATGACGGAGTTCATGGAGTCTGGCCTAGGTTTTGGCGGTAGATGCTTCTGCTCACTTGTGTGGGGCGGGCTGGATCGGGAAGGTCTGGTTGAGTGAGATCTTTTGACCTCTTCAGCCGGTCTTGACTCATCGCCTTGCACCGCAGTAGGTGGGATGGATTCATACATCCGTCATTTCTTGACACACTGACGCCCAGATTCCCATCCACCCATTGTATATTTTTCCTTTAAAGAACTTCCTTTTCTTTTATCTTTAAATATACCCTCCTTACAGCATAAAAGGAAATTATTTCCCTTAAGGAAATCATTTTCTTTAGAGTCCTCTATGTGAAGAGCATGATAAAAAAAAGAACCACCGATTCAAGAAGTTTCTTACAATCCAAAAATTATTACTTATGCTCTTCATGAAGTTAATGCTACCTCTGGTAGTGAAGAACCAAATTTTAGCAACAACGATTGTATATTTTTTGTTTTTCGCATGGCACGTATGTCTTGGTTATGAAATGTAGAAAAAATCATTTTACAATTTCACTCTCATATTGAAAACCTCGACGCGCGACGCTAAGCAAAGACATTAAAGAGGTAATTGCTACAAAACTAGTTCTGTGTATACTGGACCTCGTGTTCGTCTTTTTCAAATTTTATCTTAAAAAATAAATCTTAAACTTAAGTTGGTACTTGAATATCTACCTACCAACTTAACTTTAATCCATACTTATTTGACGAACGAATTTTTTAAATTTCAGGAATAAGAAATTATACAAAAAATGTTTATTATCTCCATAGTGCGCCCCACGGTTGAATTTGGCAGCCACCTCTGGTCTGGAGTCCCAAAATACCTGAAAAAAACCCTCGACTCTGTGCAGAAACGGGCGGTCCGTTTGATAGATTCTCCTAACTTAACAAATGGACTGCAATCTTTAGAGCACAGGCGTCAGGTGGGAATGCTGTCCCTGTTCTACCGGTATTACAATGGAAGATGCTCCGAGGAACTAGCGTCACTGATCCCCTCGGCACCGGTGCATAGTCGGGAAACACGCCAAACACGCGCTCAACATTTGTACACGGTTGACATTAGTCACATGAGAACGGGTCGTTTCTACGACTCGTTCTTGAGTTCAACAGCCCGGCTGTGGAACGATTTGCCGGCTTCTGTGTTTCCTCCCTCCTACAATATGGGTCTCTTCAAGACCCATGTTCACTCCTTCCTCTCCTCAACAGCACCCTCCACACAGCATCTTCAAAGATGACATAGGCCCTGAGGGAAATTATTTCCCTCAGGGCCTCCTGTGTGGAGTTAATATAAAAAATAAAAAAAAAAATATCAATGATAATTCTTTTTTAAAACTTTATTCAGGTATAAACCGTAAGTATCATAATATTGATTATTTCGATTTGAGAGCTCTTAGTTGGAACCACGATCATGTGTTGGGATAAAAATGAAGTATCTAACACGGCCACCATCTTCAACATGTCAAATGAATTTATCATTTTATAAACCTTATTCTATGTGACTTTTAGCTTATGCCATTGAAATACAGTGTCATCTTTTTTTTTTTTTTACAGTTAATACCGCACAAGAGTCCCAAGTGCTCCCGTCTGGAGCCAGTGAGACTATGGCATCCCCAATTGGGGTATGTTGTGAGGCTGAAGGTAGTGGGGAGGGGAAGGAGATAGGGAAGAGGAAGGTGGGGAAGTACCTGGCTATTCAGATCTGGTCACTAAACACGGCTAAAGCCATTTCAAGCAACGTTTCAATTCTGAATGGTGGTCTTACACCAGGGCGATACTGATAGTATCTACTCACAGTCCTGACGTATGCCTTAAAGTACGTGCAAAATGCATTTGTTATTTATTTAACTATTTGTTGTTTAGGTACTTGATTAAATTAGTTTATATGACTTTTGTGATAATAATCGACTAATGATTGGTTTGAAATTTTCGTTTATTTGAAACAGGCAAAGTGTGCATTTCTATTCAACTTTTAATTTATATATAAAATTTTCACAAAATCGGATGGTTTAAAGTTAGGTATCGGGGCTATGGGGTATAGGGGCTCCATCGAAGCCAGAGTAAAGTTGTTAGCCTCTCAAAAACTGGGCGTACTGTGCATGGCCCGCAGATACTTTAATAGTACACAACTGCTAACCCTGTACAAATTGCAAGTACGCCCCACTAAAATACTTGAAAAAAACCCTTGACTCTGTGCAGAAACGGACGGTCCGTTTGATAGATTCTCCCACCTTAACGAACGGATTGCAATCTTTAGAGCACAGACGTCGGGTGGTAATGCTACCCATGTTCTACCGGTATTTCAATGGAAGATGCTCTGAAGAACTAGCGTCATTGACCCCCTCGGCACCGGTGCATAGTCTGAGATACGTCAAACGCGCGCCCAACATATGTACACGGTTGAAATTTGTCACATGAGAACCGGTCGTTTTTTCGACTCGTTCTTGTTCAACAACTGAGTTCAACAACTCGGCTGTGGAACGATTTGTCGGCTTCTGTGTTTCCTCCTCTCCCATAACATTGCCCTTCCCTCCTTCCCTCCCTTCAAGACCAACGTTCATTCCTTCCTCTCCTCAAAAAGACCCTCCACACACCATCCTAGATGACATGGACCCTGGGAAATAATTTTCCTCGTGGCCTCCTGGGTGGAGTTAATCTAAAAAAATATATAAATATATATTTATTATAAAACAAACTCTATTACGTACCCGATAGTTCAAAGTTATTATTTAAAGTTTCTAATTGCGACCTCCAAGATAGTATGCACATTGCTCATTTTGTTGTAGTTCAGTTTCTGAAATGCTTTAGTTTTAAGTTTCCTTTATGCTTGGTTGTTCAAGCAAATTCCACTAGTAAATTGCCAACTATTTCCACAGAGCGTCGCTCTAATCGCCTGTAAGCCTTTCCATGCAGCTGACTTTTTTGAATAGCCTCAACGAAACCATAAATAACGCACCAGACTAGATAGTCCACCGTTCATATTTTTAACATGCGATCAAACGTTCAATTGAGCCCACCAAAGCAAACGTATACTTTTTTATTATTAAAGAACATAACAATAATAATCTAAACGATAATATGAAAGAGAACAAGACACAAAAAAAAGGTAATGGTTGAAAAATAAAAAAATAAATTTGAAATATGAGATTGACAAATATGATGGTTTGACAGAAGGTGACAATGGTGGAATTGGTAAACGCGTACGTCCCGGTTAGAAGAGAGGTTCTGGGTTCTAGTCCCAGTTGCGACCATTACCTTTTTTTCTGTTTTGCTGTGTCTTAATCTCTTTCGTATTTTCGTTTAGATTATTATTGTTATCTTCTTCTTCAATAATATAGTAAATTGACGGAAATAACCTTCAAAATTTATTAAAAGAAAGTTTTTCTTATAAAAAATTAAGTATAATTTAATTTTGAATTGAATGTTTTATTTTGATTGATCACGATATTATATTTAAAAATCCCTACGAAATTTTATTTTTTTAAAATCAGTTTTTTGGTTTGAAAATTATCGTAAATTGTATTTTTTTGTCGTTTACGTTATGAAAAATGGCTATTCTCATAAGCCTGTGTACAACGTGTATAATCGATTAGTTGTTAAATGATTCTGATTGGTTAAACAGATTTTAATATTAGCGAGCAAATGGCAGTCTGTAGTGAGCGGTAAATATAAACGATAAACGTTTTTTTTACAATTCATCTTTGAAGATGCTATGTAAAGAGTCTTTTTAGGGAGAAGAAAGAGTGAACATTGGTCTTGAAGAGACCCATATTTTGAGGAAGGAAACAAATATCGATAATCGTTCCACAGCCAAGCTGTTGAACTAAAGAACGACCTGTGCATATGACCCGTTTCCCGACGGACCGTTTTTTTCTGCATAGAGTCGAGGATTTTTTTCAATTATTATTAGGCTCCAGATCTGAGGTGGCTGGAAAATTCAACAATGGGGCGACTTGCAATTTGTACAGGGTCGGTAGTTGTGTGCTTTTAAGTGTTTGCGGGCCCTGTACAGTTTGCCTACCTTCTCAGAGACTAACTTAACTCTGGCTTCGATGGAGTCAGGGTCAGATAAAGTGTTGCCAGATTTTAGACGTAGAATAATTTTAATTAATTTAAATTTTAAGAATTTGTAGTACCCACAGCTCATTGCTTTACCTACGAGTAACTGCAGAGATTTTAGAATTCCTAAAACAAATTTTTCGGGAACACAAAACAACATTTACCATAAAGGTTTTAAAATGTTCAATGAACTCCGTGTAAATGTTAAGGAAGCTAAAAGTCTTGCAGTTTGTGGATTGTATCTCAATGTTGTGAAGTCCAAATTTTAGTTATTAGGTAGTATATAATATAACCTAGCGTAGGGAGTGTGGCGAACCCAACGCTCAGAGAGTGGAAACACAAACCTGTAATAGCCATCCCAAGCCAAGGTGTGAGCTACCGTGCTCAGGCTGAATGTCCTGGGGAACAGTGTCAAGAACGGTGCCTCCGAGAAACAAGGTCGCATCTCGGAGTATTTAGACCTTATTCCAACATTCGGGGCTCTGCTGGAGTGGACCTTCTATTTCCCTGGTCACTCGTGGGACAAAAAAAATTGGACCATTCGAAAACTAGGGGCCTTTTGGGAACCTAGGAGTGCTGAGGCCACCTCCGTGGACTTTCTTCCTGGGGCCCTTAGGAGGAACCAAGAGGAGAAGCCATGGAGAGGAGAGCTGAGGCCACCTCCATGAACCTTTCCCTTGTGGGGCCTTCACGGAACCAAGGGGAAGGGCACTCTTCCGGCACGGGGCCTTTGAGGAACCAAGGAGGAGTGAAGTGGAGAGATGTTGTCCTCTTCCCATTTGGGGCCCAGGGAACCATGTAGGAGTGAAGAGGAGAAATGAGGCCATCTCCGTGAACTCTTTCTTATGGGGCCTTTAGGGAACCAAGGAGGAGTGAAGAGGAGAGATAAGTCCTCTTCCCTCCTGGGGCCCTCGGGAAGCCAAGGTGGAGTGGGCTCTTCTCTTGTGGGGCCTTTAGGGAACCAAAGGGAGGTGAACTCTCCGTCGTGGAGCCTTCAGGGAACTAAGGAGTGGAGAGGAGAGATGAAGCCCTCTTCCCTCGTGGGGCCTTCAGGGAACCGCGGAGGAGTGAAGAGGAGAAATGAGACCTGGGAAGACACATTGTCGAACCAGAAGACATAGCTTCATTTCCAATGACAATCCTGGTGAACTTTGTAAAAGGGACTGGATTACTGTCAAAGGAAAGAGGTAAAATGGGAGATAGCACAATGGGCCTACGGCCTAAGTGCTTACGGGAACTTTATTTACGTAAACCGTCTCCGCTCTCGAAAAAAAAAAAATATATATATAATATAACAGTTGTTTTAGAAAAGAATATATAAGATGTAAATATTTTAAACCTAAAAATATACTTTAAAAAAGGTGACGTTAACACATAAAATAAAGATGAATGCAAGAAGCGCGAAGTACATTTACACCGACCAGTCTTTAAATTTCTGTGTTTCACCATCATTTTGAAATTGGTGTCAGGAAAGTGTGAGAGACAAAGCGCGTTCCAAGTATGCTAGAAAGAAAAAGTCAGTGGCGACATTTGTTTTCAATCAAATCTACGTGGAAGGCATCTAGTTTTTAGGTACTATTTCTTCGTTGCGTGAATACTTCATTTTGGAATCTGGGATAATCCAATGATGATTATTTCACTGCTTAAGCATCAGCATGTATCAGGAAGAAGCATACTATTAATAACAACAATAAAAATGAGGTCATACAACTGGCTGAACCGACCTGAGAATTAATTTCAATAAGTGTTTATTCATTCAGAACAACACTTCTTTGTGTATTGACAACTAATGTATGAACCCGGGGCGGAGTAGGAAAATATCCTACATCAAAAAATGATGAAAAATTTTCTTTTTGTAAAGTTCTTGAAAAATGATGGTTTCAATATTTCTTCAAACGTCTGACCTAAATTAGTGACTCAATTATTAGAAAAATTTTGCAGGCTTCATTCAAATTCAGCTAATCCTTGTGTCGCATCCGAAACTGCTTACAATTACGGATTTATATTATGCACTTGTAACCTGTGATACGTGTAGGAAAAACAATGCATGCGAGGAAGTAGGATAACCAATCACTTACCGCTCTATCTCTGCGAATGAGCAGACACAATTACAATATAATAGTTCCACCGCGATACCTTGAGGTAATTATCACTACCACAACACGAATAAGTATAAAAAAATATTGTTTACTTTCGAAATTATACACATAAGTTCAAAAATGAGATAATTAACACGACAAACACCACGGGTTAGGAAATATTCGTACTACGATTTCACCTAAACCGTTCGCATTACCGTGGTATTTTCTTATTCTGCGATTAAGGCGGAATGTGTCTAGAATTAGATAACTTGTGTATTAATGTCAATTAAAAATCAATTTAATAAAGAAAAAAAATTAACAATAGCCATATCTTAAATTTATTTTAATTTTAATGCTTACATATATAATAATTTATTTTTGTTATTTAGAATTGTAGATTATTACTGTTTCTTTCAAAAGTTTTTTATTACATAAATGCAATTTTATCAAATTCTTAAATATTTTTTATACATCTTTTTCATAATATTGTTTTTAATGATATCTTTAAGTAATATATCACCTCTTTTTTAATATTTTTTGCTTATAGTTCTTATTTGTCTATAATTTTTTGCCTTTTGTTATTTCAAAAATATTATTATCCTCCGAAGAAACCTTTCATTTCGAAATATGTTAATAATTTTAAACAAATATTGGTGTTTTTACAAAGTAACTTATTTTCATTTAATTACAAATGACTCCACAAAGTGAGTTTGCAAAGATTGAATAAGATTAAAAGAATATTCAAAACTCATGTCCCATCACATGCACAAATAAAACGAAAAATTTACTTACTGCGTTTTGCTTCATTTCCAACCAAGCGACATCTGCAAATGCAAATGTGATACTTCACGTTATTGTGAATGCTCATCCACAATATTATTTCAATGGGTTAACCACTTTATTTTCAAAATATATTTCCATTTCAATTGATGATCCGGTGAGCTTGATACGTTTTCTTTGTATTTACTTGATGTGATGCAATATATTTTAGATTTTGCGATTTTTAGCCTATAATTTTGGGAAGCAGGTGTTGATACCTAACCATTTATTGTAAAACTAAAACCCCTACCATAAATCTCCCCAAGTGGTTCGTTACGTTTGGTGACGAAGCCGGGGTGCCTTGATTCATGGGTGAGGTGTCTCTGGATTTTGGAGGTGGATGCTTTTGCCTACACCACAACCTACACCGTGGCGGGCCGGATCGGGAGAGAGTGGTTCAGATAGACTTTTTGACCTCTCCAGCTGGACTCTCTCAACCCATCGCCTTGCACTGCAGCATATAGAATAGATTAATTCATATTCGTTTGAATGTAAGATTCGTAATTCCACTCATTTGAAATTTGTCGCTGGAGTTTAAAGTTTTTTCTTTCCGCCGCCCCGGGAGCCATTTATTAGATACCCAACACTCTGCCATAGGTCACCACAAGTAGTTTGCTGCGTTCGGTGAATTAGTCCGGGTTAATGAGGATAGGTTTGTCCGGATCTTGGCGGCGAATGCGTCTGTCCAACACGTATCAGGCCAAACTGGTTGAAGAAGATGTTAAAACCTCTCCAGCAAGACTCTCTCGGAACATTGCCTTGCACGCAATGTGAGGGACATACCTCCAGATTCTTACCCAACCCTCATACCTCGTCCTTTGCAGAACTTCTTTTCCTCCCTTTCCCTAAACAGACCTCTACACAGCGTCCGCAAAGAAGACGAAAGCCTAGAAGAGAATTATTTCCCTTAGGGCCTCTTGTGTAGAGGTGAAAAATGTCAGAACCCTCATATCATTTGTATACCTACAAACTCCACACAAATATTTTGCACCAAATTAATTATTAATATGAACATAAAGGGCAAACCATATCTGATGCGATGAAACCAATAATGTTATCCACTTTACATCAGGAATGTTCGCATTGCCTAAATGTTAAAAATATAAAGGTACGATATTTTAATGAAAACTAACTATTATGTGACGACGCTGCAATTTAATTGAATTCCACCGTACTTCGTGAATTCAAAACCAAACCGATTTTAGATGCTTTAAAGAGATAGATAAATGATTTTTTTTTTAAATGGTTGTGATTTTCGCCGATAATTTTTCTGCACAAAAACAGTGTTTGAAGTGTTTGAATTTAAGATTTTATTTTACGTGAAGAAAATAATTATCCTCGAGGCCTCTTGGCATCCTTGAGAATGCTGTATGGAGAGTCTTTTGAGTAAAGGAATGCGAGGAAGTTTTTTCAGTCAGGATTTAGTCAATGGTTTCAACCAGTTTCTTCCGATCCTTCCTGCAACGCAGCTGACGGGTAGATGCATGTAGCGCCGAGATTCGGTCAAACCCATGATAAATAAATAAAATGATAATGATATTCCAGTGGAGGAATAGTGGGAACATGGTAAAGCTGCACCTTAAAAGTGGATAAATTAAGTTAGGAGAGGACAATCAGAAGAAGAAGAAATGATTGAATAATGCATTACAGAAAGATATTATGTTGATATTAAATATAACAAAATTTACCAACAAAACGATTACTTGTTTATTTCATTAATCTGATCTTAATAATAATAATATATTAATACGTGAAGCAAAAACTTTGTACACCTTTTTACGAAAATTGCGCTGACGGAGGAGTATGAAATTTTGCACACTTATAGTTTATATAGAGAAGGAATGCGGAATGCTAATATTTTTTTTTTAAATTGTGTATAAAAAATACATAAAATCAATAAAAATTACTTTACACATTAAATTAATTATGGTCGAATTTCGACCATTGGGCGACCACTAGTTTAATAAAATTGGTAGAATCCGCAGATAATTGCCGTGTGGCAGCTTTGCTAGTATAATTTTTTGTCAATATTGAAATTTGTGAAAATTTACTATTATGTACACATAAAGCAGGTAAATACGTATTTTTGAATCGAATGAGCCATTTTGTAGACACTTATATAGAGAAAAAAGAATAAAGAAACCCTTAGGGGTAGTCATTTCTCTTGCTATTCCACTGTACTAAAAACAACCGTAATAAGCTTGAAATAAATAAAAAGCAAAAAAATATACAATACGGCGCTGTGGAGAATTTGACTTTATCAAGCAATTTAAAATTTTACAACTTGGATCTATTAAAATCGGTTCGCTTTAAAATCATAAATATTGATTGAATTAGATAAAATCTTTACGATTTGATGCCATTCGCAGTTTACGACAAACAAAGCTATGAATTGTTTCAACCGTTAAAATTTAAAATGCTTCATGAAATACCTGTAGAAAATAAGTACCTACTGAATTTCGAAATGAGAATAATTTGTTTGATATAGAATTGCTTATTTTTTATCATCAGATAATACCACGATTAAAATAAAGCCACGTATTCACTAAAAAACAATGTTTCGGATTCACAGTTTCTGAAATACCACGTAGATGTTTACAAAAATAATGTATCGGAGATCTTGCCGTCCATATCAGTTAGTTTATTTGTTTTTTTTTTATTAGGACATACACAGTACATAATTATACAAGTTACTAGAAATATTAAATAACATTATTACATGGTTGTAGTATCTATTACGTTAGTCCGTAGAATGTCATTAGGTAATTTTGCCTGTGATTTGAACGGTTCTTAAAACTTAACTAATTAATGAATGAGTAAAATTAATATAAAGGAAGATTCTCTATGAATAGAATAATGAGTTGATAACTTAAGAGTGAAGTTAAGATGGTAGAATATAATTGACCGTAAACATTTTTTCCAATACTTTAACTTAGTATCGGTAATTTGGATATAAGTCGATAGTTCGAGACATTATTTTTACTGCCTTTTTTGAAGATTGGGGTACCGATTGTTTTATTCAAATCAATAAACAAAATATAACATTACTGCTTGTTAAAACTCTTGCGTAAATTTTGTGTATGATTATCTTTACCGTACATCAAAATATGATTATCTTTCTGGGGTTATTCCATATATATTATTTTACTATAAAAGCATGTATTTTACTGTACAACGGTAAATTTTAAGTTTTTCATCTAAATTCTAAGATTTACCAACTTTTAAAGGCAAAAATCCTTTGGTAAATCCTGAGATTTACTAGTATAACCTAAGATTTACCCATTTATAATAAATAATCAGGCTCTAAACCTAGCTTTATGGTAAGTAAACCATACCAATGCAGTGTACATAGAGTGGTGTTTTGCAAAACGGGAAGGTATTTAAAAAAGTTCGTGCTTTCGATCCAAGCGGAGCACGGAAAAATTACATCAATTTTTTTGACATAAATATTAAGAAGGTGAAGACATTCGCCTTTAAAGATATAGGTGTTCTCCATTACGTGCTTAGGAGAACAATCTGTTTAAAACAGAGAATGTAAAACTTAGCTATAAGAATAAGATTCGTACTTAGCTTACATTATTTATTTATTGATTAACGCCCTTTTTTAGAGCTTTTACATATGAATGGTAAGAAATAAAATATATTCTTTTATATTTTTGAAGGAATAAAATACTTACCTATAGATTTTCGAAAAAATCAACCGACCGACCGAAAAAGAACGACTTTTAACTCGACAAAGATTTTGTAGAGATTTTTTCCTACGAATGGTTCTTTTTTTCACGAAACAAACCCAATGTTTTCACCGGTACAATGTACGGGTAGGTAGGTTTTTAATAAAAAGAGAAATTTATTCACTTTATTTGACACCTACACCTACGTCTACACGTTTTGAAATATACAGGTTCACGCCTGTCTCGACACAGGAAATATCTTTGGAGATGTACTCATGGCTTAGTAGAATGAGAAATTCCTCAGAAGATATTTGGTGTGGGTGGTTCATATATTAACATCGCTCATAAAGTGTTTCAATGAATCGAAACCATAAGGATAATTCAGTGTCTCTCGCGACAGCGTAACGCGTGTTAAATCGGCCATATACAACACATTTTGACAGTTTTCTTAAATGCAGTGTCCCGTATCCAGCTAACGAGCTAAATATTGTGCTTGTGACATCAACGAATAGAAGGCGTCTTTTTTCAGCAATTGTAATACTGATTGACATTTGGTTTTTGCAATGTCATTCCAGACTACTGTAACGCGCTAACTCTAGGACAGACCAAAAAAAGGTTTTGACACCTGAGAAAGGTATTGTTTATTATGGTCGTGGTTAAATTACATGATTTATTATGGGTAATAATATAAAAAATAATTTCAAAATATATTCTGCAGTATGATGATCTGCAGAATGATACCGTTCTGTAGTGAAAAAGCTTGAAAAAATAAAATCTTTGTTTTTTTTACTATAGCTTCACACAGGAGTTCTTGTATTATCTTTGAGGATGCTAAATGATTGGTCTTGGAAAGGAGAGCAAGTTCTGTGTAGGAAAAAGGTACGTGGAGTGGGTAGGAATCTGGGGGGTCAATATGTCCACGAGTGACGGACGTATGAATCCATCCCTCCTTCTGCCGTGCAAGGCGTTGAGGCGGCGGTTCCCATATCCGCCCGCCAAAATTCGGCAGGCGGATATGGATACCGCCGTCACGGGAACCATTTATAGGATAACCAACACGCCATAAGCCACCAAAAGGGTTCGCTTCGTTTGGTGACTTAGCCGAGTTGCCCGGGATCATGATGTGAGGTTTGTCATGTCTTGGCGGCAGATGCGTTTGTCCGCCTGCTGGGTGGGGGGTCGGATCGAGAGAGACTGGTTGATGGAGACCTTTTAACCTTTCCAGCCAGACCCACTCGATCCATCGCCTTCCACCGCAGTTGGAGGGATGGATTCATTCGTCCGTCATTCTTAGATACACTGACCCTCAGATTCCTACCAACCCCTCATACCTTTTTTTCCCAGAACGTTTTATTCTTCCCTTCCTCAAAAATAACATCCACGCAGCATCCTCAAGACGACATATGCCATAGCATAGGAAGATTGTTTGTCTCAGGGCCTCCTGTGTGGAGCTTATGTAAAAAAAATCGAGAGTGAATATTTGTTTTGACATATTTTTTACAAAGATGTGTAATTTTCCCTAATCGGATTCTTGGCTATTTAGGATGTAAGTAAATGACAGTAATTGCACTGTACTAATAAATATTTGAAATTTCAGCAAAATATTCTATCAAACGGTTCAATTGAAAACTGGCATAAACTTCATTAAAAAAAATCATGAAATAGAAAAGAATTAGGTTACCAATACACCATTCTCCCAACGAGATATCATTTTATTAGTGAAATCTCTGCGCATAATACCATCTTAGAGCATAGTTTGATTTATGCTGCTTTTAAAAATATTAAACCGAGGAGAAGCTATGTTAAGTTCGCAGAGTTTTCGGTGGCTTTCTTCTAAGGAATTTGCCAAAAGAAGATGAACAAAGTCATAAATCTTCTGCGAGATCGCCTGACCTCTTTGAACTGACTAAATTATCCATATTCTTGGTATAATTTAAATCCAAACATATAGTACTCAATTTTGTTGGAACTATTTTTTTATAATAACTTTTGAAGATCATCACATCAATGTAATATTTAATAATTAAATAAGAAGATGACACTAAAAAATCTAATTGAAACCCGATAAAAAATACACCAAAAATAAAAAAAAGTTAACGGTCGCAACTGGGAATCGAACCCAAGACCTCCGTCATCCCGAGACAACCCCTATTCGGCCATTAATACGGAAAAAATTGTTAAGGATAATATTGTTACTTCCGAATTTGAAACAAAGAGCGACGTGATCTAATAGTAAGACTCTTAATGCAATTTGAATGTAAAGGATTCACATTTGCAATCTGAAGGACAAATTCAAATTTGCAATCAACTTTGCAATCTAAAGGACGCGGGATCAAATCCCAGCACAGGCAAAAATTTTATTTGATTTATTTCACAATTAATTTATTTAAAATAATAAATAGTGTATTTGCGGCACGTTCGAAAGTGGAAGATACTCTCAGTGTCGCCTTGGTGTAAGACCACCATTCAGAATTCAAACGTTGTTTGAAATGGCTTAAGCCGGGTTTTATGATCAAATCTGGATAGCCAGGTACTTCTCTATCTTTGTATTCCCCATCTCCTTCCCTTTCCCACAACCTTCAGCCTCACAATATTCCCTAATAGGGATCACTGGCTGCAGAAGAGACTCTTGTTAGGTATTCACATAAAAAAAAAGTATTGATCGACAAAAATGTCGTAAAAAAATCAAATCATAATGGTCGTTGTCCCGGTGAGACTGATCTCCTGGGGTTGGTTCCCGTTTACAACCGTAACCTTTTTGAAGTGAAACTTTTTTATCCCCTTTAGTGATTTGAAATTCGGATGAAGCGGCAATACGTAATTAAAATTTATTACTTGACGAGTCCTCGGTTTTAATATAATTCGGAAAATTCACGGCTCGGCGCTAGCTTCCGATAGCGTAGTGGGTAAGGCACCTGACAAATCTCAGCGGCCGGAGAGATAGACATCCAGTGAACGGAGGTTCGAATCCCATGAAATCCAAAAAAATAAATATTTTTATTTTTGTGAAATCGATGTCCAATCTTCAAACCACTTTAAAATAAACAGGCAAATGAAAAGAAACCGACATCTAGCGACTAAATTCACTTCTACCGCGTGGAAATTGCACACTTTGATTTTTTTTAATTTTTGCTATGAATATATGCTATAAAAGGTGACCGGAAAACTCAGAATGGATTCAACTCAACACTTTTTTAGAAAAGTCATAAAAGTGATGAAAAAATATATAAAAATTGGTTAAAAAGGCTATTTTGGGTAAGGTTACGACTTATTTTTCATTTTTTTTTCGTAGCCATTTCACAGAGGTGTAGAGTTGAGTTGATTCTTAGTTGGCCTGGAACCACTTTAAAACACCTCTGGCGCACACGATTTTTTTTTAGTATACTATTAGCAACTATAAAATAGGGAACTCTTGAAAACAAGTAGCATTGAAAGACATTTTCGTCCAGTGCTTGCATGCTGTAGATACAGCCTTTGAGAGCTTTGTGCTTTCAATAAAATAAGATATTAGATGCCTACCTACGTATGATATTTGCCCTCACTAGGTCGGGTAAAAGCGCAAGATATTAAAATGGTCTTCCAAAAGGAAAGAAGGAAAAGCTATTATACGAGTTTGCTACTAGAAAACTGTCTCTTGGAAACTTTCTGGTCACTTGCAAGAGTATGATATTAAATTTATAAATATATGGTAAAAACAGTTATTTCGATGGCCTCCGTAGGAAAGCGATAAGATTAGAAAATCATAAGTTCTAATTACAGAAAAGGTTTTTTTTACCCAAATAATAAGATTTTTACCTTTTGATGAAAATTTTGTATGGGCTTCGATCCAAAGAAGGAGGCACTCCAGTTTTTTCACAGAAATTTAAATGCAATATTTAAATCAAACGGCCATTCAGCGCCATTTTCAGTTATAATTGGAGTGTTAATACCTATGTACATCCCAATGGCATTTTTTAACTTTAATAATTGTAAACACTCTGTAAATGTTTCATACAATAAATAAATCCTAATAAAAACACAATTTCGAATAAAGCAATGAAGATCCTGAACAGCACCCTCCACACAGCATCTTCAAAGATGACATAGGCCCTGAGGGAAATTATTTCCCTCAGGGCCTCCTGTGTGGAGTTAATATAAAAAATAAAAAAAAAAAAGATGTTCGGTTTTGTAATCCATACTAATATTATAAATGCGAAACTGCTCGAGTTTGTTTATGACCTTTTCACGCATAACACAATATAAAGACTTTAATAATTCTTTCACCAATATAAAGCTAAATTATATGTGCAGATTATACAGGTTGTATATGATGGTAAGCTCTGGCGTTATGAAATTATAAAAATTAATATATTATATTTGTTATACGTTTTCTGTCGCTAACAAAAGCGAGTTTTTGCTAACGTCAGAAAAAAATCTTTTCCACGGAAACAATGTTGATATATATTTTTGGGCTCTATGCTGGTAGGTACTCAGTCCTGGTCAGCTACTACTGCAGAAAATTCAAATATTAGAATTCGTTTTTTTTTTGGACAAGCTTGGAATAAATGTCAGATGAGAGTTCCTATATTAAAAATATAATTCGTTATAACGATTATAAAGACTGAATGATAAAAAGAGTATTTTTTTTATTACATTAACGAACTTCCAAATATTTAAATAAAAATAAAAATCCGAAATGTTTGTAAGCGCATAAATTCCGAACGAATGAACAAAATTGGATAAGTAATTCTTTTTTTCTTTGAGCTATAGCATTATGAAATTTAGGTGGTAGGCGAGATGTTTGAAAACTGAATGTAAGGGAATGAATATATGGAATGCGGGAGGGGATGGGGGTGGGGTGGGGGGGGAGATAATTGATAAGTGCAAGCGCTACAGTGATTTCCCGTAATACCATGCGAGCGAAGCCGCGGGGAAAAGCTAGTATATCTATACACTTTAAAATATTTGTATTTTTCATTAGTCCGGATCCAATTTAAACTTCGTTACACAGAAGGCAGCCAGCCCCAAACGAACTCAAACTGAGACAAAAGCACTTTTGATCTCATGCTTCTGTTCTGAATTATGTTCATTCTTTTAACTTGTGTTTTATTGCTCAGAAAGATTACACTCGTGCCATAATTCAGATAAGATGCTCTAGTGGTGATGTTGACCAATTTTCTTGATTTAATGTCTAATTTTCCCTTCATCCTAATAAAGAAATAAACCTTTTTTGCAATTTTTTAAGCTTTCATTTCAAAGTTAATGTTAAGTCTTAAGTTGTTATTAATTATGATTCCCAAGTAATTAATTTCTTCCACTTAAATATTTTGATTGTCTTTTTTTATGGAAATATTAGTTTTTTCATTTAGTTTTTTTTCTAATGCCAAGAATTTGCTTTCAAATACATTTTAATTCAGTTTATCTGTGTTTAATCATTTTGACATTTCATGAAGTTCACTTTTTACTTTTGACAAAAAAATAATAAATAAAAAAGTGTGATATGTAAAAGTGTGTTATCTGCAAAAAAATTGATAAAACAGTACTTTCGGCATTTCACTATATCATTAATATTCATAATAAATAGTGGCGGACCCAAAATAGATCCTTGAGGAACTCCACGGTTTACTTGTTGTTTTTCCGAAATAGCATCTCCCAATTTTGGTTCTTTGTGTTCTATTTTTTTTAGTTATCAATAAACAATCTTGGAGGCCTGAGGGGTTAAGGTGACCTTTCCGATAAAGCAAATGGTCCAAGTAATTGAAATCATGATGATATTTTTAGACTTAAACGTAGACATCGTATATAAATATGTCTTTCCAATCAGTACTACTGATTATTGAAAACACTGCATAAAATCTCAAGCGTGATTGACAGTCCAAATAAAATACGTAATTTTCTACAAAAGTACATAAATTCATTAAATAAAACAAATTTGCTCTTACAAATTAATTCCAACTCGATAAAGAGCACTCGGCACCGGTATAAATTGACTGTTAAAAATGAATCGATCATGAAAGAGTTTAAAACGAACGAATTGCTCACAAAACAACGCTCGACACTAAACTTGGTCTTTATAATTTATTCCGTGATGGGACGTATTATTAATTGAACCGAATTTAAACAGAGCATTTGAACATTTTGTTTCAGGATTAATCCAATAAAACACTGATAAAAATCTCCGATAGAGGATGAACTAGGTGGGCGTTTAAGGAAACATTAGTTAAGCTACGTTAATTTAGAAACAAAGCTTAAAGAAAAGATAATAAAGTCGTGGTTGTGTTTAAATTAAAATAAAACTTTAATAGAACCATTTCACAATACTCCTATGGTATTAAAATGTTGGTAAAATTATCGATATTAATTTCAATGTTATTTTTGTGTATTGTTGCGCTGCCTCCTTCTTCAGCAAATGTTTCGTAGAGCGTTACAGTGTCCATCAGAAGAACATGTGTGTAATGTTATGAAGTATGTGTTTATTTAAGTGGATGTGATACCGTTTTATTTTCCACCAGTGTGAATATGGCTTCGATAAGTCAGAATTCTTATTTTTGAATCTCCAACTGTTGTAGGTAGATACGCTGTGACGCTAAAAGGAGTGGAAAGAGAAAGGTGATAGAAAAGCAAAGGTAACCTGACTACTCAGATCTGGTAATTAAACATATTTAAAGCCATTCCAAGAAACGTTTATTCTATCTAATTATTAATTTCATTGAATTTATTGTTAAATAAATAAGTTTTTTTTTAATCTTTATTTTTTTCCATCGTATCTATAAACACTTTAAAGTTAATTTTTACATAATTTCATAACACAGTAAGATGCAAATATAAGATACAAATAATGTAAAAGTTAGCAATAAGTAAATCTATATAAGACAAAAGTAGGTAACGGGAACCCTCTAAGGCACTGCCTGTGCGTGAGTAATATAAACAAAAATGCTATATTACATCAGTAAGTACAATTAAAAAAGGTAAGTTTTAAAGTGAAAGTTTATAAATATAGGTATCTGTGAAAAATATCCTTGTAAAAAAGAGAAATTTTGTTATGGTTTCAAGAAAGTAAATAATGCTAGTTTTTTAATGTTCTTGATACTCTGTGTCCCTCCCTTAAACCTTTAGCGTCACAACAAACCTTATTTTGGAAGGCAGGCATGGGTACTACTGCCTCGGGAACCATTTAATGGATAATTAACACCTCTGCCGTAGGATACTCCAAGTGATTTGTTACTTGGTTGTAATTTGGTGAGTTAGCAGGGGTGCCCGGGTTCACGGGGTGAGGTTTATCAAGGTCTTGGCGGCCGATGTGTCTGCCCACGTACTGAGCGACGGACTAGATCGAGAGAGATTGGTTGAGGGGTTCCTTTGACCTCTCCGCCAGAAACCCTGGACACATCGCCTTGCAACGCGATTGAAGGGATGGATTCATACGTCCGTCACTCCTGGACACACCGACCCCCAGATACCTATTTCCTTCCCAGAAATTCCTCTTTCACTTTAGGCTTCGACGGAAATTATTTTTCTCAGGGCTTTCGTATGGAGCTAACATAAAAAAACTTCAATTAATTGGGAATACCGTAGTTTCACTGGCTCCGAACGGTTGGGAGCAGTCGGATTTCTTGAACGGTTTTCTCAAAAAATAAAATGTGATTTGAACACGCCGGAATATAAATCCGTGACTTCTGAATTCATAGTAGAGGAATTTAACCACTTGATCACGAAGACCGTCAAAGAAGCCACATCTAGCATTATAGATGTTCATCTGCTCGTGTTTGTTTACTACTCTGTTTTTGAAGTACCTAAAAAAAGTCGTGATTTGTGAGCGGGTCACGTGGTTTTCCGCCAGTTTATCGGTGCCAACTTTGTCGAGCATCGGCGGGTGAGCCTCAGAAGGATGTTTGTATTTCCGCTTCCTGTTTTTCCCGTTCCGAATTTTTACCGATTGAAAACATAATTCTCTTAGACATATAAAAATTTTAAATTATTGAAAAATGTTTTTGATTTTTTAATATATTTGCCGAGCAAAACGATAATTATAAAAAAAAAATCGCAAAGTATGTTACGAAAAATATTAAAAACACACTTTGTTCTGTTTTTCAACATGTTGAAGTTATCTACAATTTGGGTGGCGGAAATGGGTAACGCCACCCCGGGAACCTTTATTGGATAATCAACACCTACACCATAGGTCACTCCAAGTGGTTTGCTACGTTTGGTGATTTAGCAGGGGTGCTCGGGTTTATGGGGCGAGGTTTGTTTAGGTCTTGGAGTCGGATGACCATGACACACTGAACCCCAGATTCCTACCCACCCCTTAAACCCTTTTCCTTTTTCCAGAACGCTCCTCTACTACGTTTCCTAAATAAAAACCTCCACACAGCATCCCCAAAGATGACATAGGCCCTGACGCAAATAATTTTCTTCAGGGCCTCCTGTGTGGAGTTCATATACAAAAAAAATGTACGAAAATCTTCACGGAGTATCTTTAAATTCTACTTCTCACATTTGTCAAGGATTTCTGCTCTAATTTAAGCCAATTCGTGTGTACTACATATTTTTCACAATTTTCGCTTCATTATAAACGTGTTATATATAAATATTCCTCTATCATTCGCATTTACATATCTCCTCTTCAAACCATATTCTGCTTCTTTTTGAAAGCTTAACGGCTAGAGTCCAGTCAAAGTTCTTTCAGTTATTTATCCCATGTATCAACATTTTTAGACGCCCAAAGCACGGAAGCGTACTGGCATCATCGTGGTTTGCATTTATGTAATGAACACCGCGGTGTGAATTATTTAGTAATTAATGGACTCAGTGCAGCCGGAAGATTTATCTAGCAGCAATTCACTACAACAGCGAGTCGGGCTATATTTAAAGTGATTCATTGTGTTCACTTTAACATTTAGCGGTTATAACCAACTGACGGTGAATAATTAACGTTAGAGGTGCAACATCTCCATATTTTCGTTGGTTTATGTGAATACCGTACAAGACTCGTAACTGCCCCGCATTATTTTATTTTTCATCATCATCATCATCTTCATCCCCTTATGCTGTTCGGGTCGGGGATCCATTGCAACGACAAGGCTCCTCCATACGTCCTTGATAGTCCCATTCTCACCTCACACAGTATCTGGAGTTGCCTCGACCAGCTGTGTCTGGGCTGGCCCACTGGACGGCTACCCTTTGGAATCGCACTTAATATTTTTCTTGGAATTCGGTCATCAGACATTCTTAGTACATGCCTAAGCCACCTGAGTTGCGATTTTTCATTGAAGAGTAGCAGTGGTTCAATGTTTAGATCGTCTCAGATCGTCGAGTGTCTTATATGATCTCATTTTGTAACCCCTGCCACTCCTCTTAAGTACCTCATTTCGGCAGTTTGCACTCTAGAGCGTGTTTGTTCGCTTAGCATCCATATCTGGTGGCCGTAAGAGAGCGTTGGGCGATATACCGTTTTGAACACTGCCATCTTTGTCTAGATTCTGAGCTCGGCTTTCCTTATCACTAAGCCGTAGAGAGGACGCAACACACCGCTTGCCGCACTAATTCTTCAAGCAATTTCTCCATCTTGCCGTCCATCGCTGGAGAATTTTATTCTTGAAAACATTATATATTATGAACTTTACTTTTCCACAACCTCTGGATCTGGAATCGACCCACCCCCCATTTTTTCAGCATTTTTTTTTGTTTAGTCATGCAATTGTGTCGCCTTTTATACGCATTGGCATCTTATTACGAGTAAATGTGGTAGTTACAAGATCAGTGAAAATCCGTTTGAGAGCTTTTTATTATTAATTAGCAGTGGAAAAGAATGGTTGTCTAAAAAGTTTTGATGGAGATTTTAATATTGACGGCCTCCGTCATTACGTGGTTATGATCCTTGGCTACGTAACCGGAGGTCATGGGTTCAAAAACTGGCGTGCGTAAGTAAATATTATATGATTAATTTGCCTGATTTCACAATTTATTTGTTAAAAATAATATTCCTGCAGGGTTTTTAGAAAGTTACCTGACTTACTTCAAACATAACAAGCAGATAATAAAAGCTTTCAACAATCTTTCACTCAGTAGAGAAAATAAGGGATACTAAAAGCATTTCACATATTATCAAGTTAAAATAATAAAACATATCTATGTAATAAATACACAATACTCACTTCATTGTTAATCTAAAACCTCAGAATACCTGCCTGTACCTCACAATAGTTGTCTTTTTTTCAAAACCGCTTTTATTATTGTATTTTATATATCATTTCATTCTAAAGAAATCCTAACTCCACACAGGAGGCCCTGAGGAAAATAATTTCCCTTTAATAATGTCATCTGGGATGCTGTGTGGAGTGTCTTTTTGAGGAGAGGAAGGAATAAACATTGGTCTTGAAGAGAACCATGTTGTAGGAGGGAGGAAGCGTAGAAGCCTGCAAATCGTTCCATAGCCGAGCTGTTGAACATAAGAACGAGTCGAAAAAATGACCCGTTCTCATGTGATAAATGTTGGGCGCGCGTTTGGCGTGTCTCCCGAATATGCACCGGTGCCGAAGGGATCAATGACGCTAGTTCCTCAGAGCATCTTCCATTGAAATACCGGTAGAACACGAATAGCATTCCCACCCGACGCCTGTGCTCTAAAGATTGCAATCCGTTCGTTTAGGTGTGATAATCTATCAAACGGACCGCCCGTTTCTGCATAGAGTCGAGGGTATTTTTCAAGTATTTTGGAGCTCCAGACCAGAAGTGGCTACCAAATTCAACCATGGGGCGCACTTGCAATTTGCACAGGGTTAGCAGTTGTGTACTACTATTAAAGTATCTGCGGGCCCTGTACAGTTCGCCCAATTTTTGAGAGGCTTACTTTACTCTGGCGTCGATGGAGCCCCCATACGTGAGCTTTTTTTATCTGCTTATTTAATTTTATTGAATCGTAAAATGGGTACCCCAGCACGGGCAAATCACCCAATGAGGCAAATTTTAACACGTAGAATATTGGAAAAAAAAAAAAAATTACATACCAGAGAGACCGGAGAAAAATAAATAATAAAAAAATGTCATATTTGAAAATGTTGTGTGGAGGATCTTTTTGAAGAGAGGAAGGAGTGAACATGGGTCTTGAAGAGACACATATTGTAGGAGGTAGGCAACACAGAAGCCGGCAAAACGTGCCACATCTAAGCTGTCGAACTCAACAACAGCCTCGTGTAACAAATTTCAACGGTGTAAATATGTTGGTCGCGCATTTAGCGTATTTCCCGACTACGCATCGGTGCCAAAGGGATAAACGATGTTAGTTTGTCGGAACAACTTCTATTGTAATACCGGTAGAACAAAGACAGCATGTCTGCCTGACCCCTGTGCTTTAAAGATTGCAACTCTCTTGTTAAGAGATAGGGGAATCAAGTCAAGGATATTTTCTGGCAAATCGGGGCTCCAGATCATATTTGACTGCTAAATTCAACAGTGGGGCGCACTAGCGATTTTTACGGGTCAGCAGTTTTGTACTATTAAAGTATCTGTGGGCCCTGTACGTACAGAATACAAACCCGAGCATGTTTTTAAACCCCGGGATTATGGGATTTCCGATGCTTAATCCCGGGATCCCGGTACTATCCCGGGATTAGGAAATGTGGTTAATAATTGAGATAAAATAAATAAAAGCATAGATTTTAAGTTCTTACATATTATTTTATTTATGTTGTTTGTAACACAAGACAACTTATTTATACTAATATTATAAACACGAAAATGCGTGTGTTTGTTTGTTACGATTTCACGCCTAAACCACTAAACTGATTTTTTTTATTTTTATTTAATTTAATTTAATATATATATTTACGCCTTGACGGCTTTTACATGTAACATTGGTAAGTTGTACAGGAGCAACATAACAAGTATATAGTACAAAAAATAAAAGGTACACAACTTTACATATTAAAGTAGTTACAGAGCAGTGTTTAGTGAATTTGTTATGTTAACAATTTGATATTTAAGGATTGTTGCATAATATCTGCATACATCTATGTTTTTAGAGGAAGCGATGTTTTAATAAAAAAATATTACAACAGAGTAAGTTTCATTCCCCACACTATTAAAATAACAAAACATTATATTTACGCTGATTAAAAATATGTAAGTAAAGGCGACTTGTTAGCAAGTAGATTTCAATAATTCTTTCACCAATAGAAAGCTACATTATATGCGAGTAATTTGGGATGTATATAATGGTAAGCTCTGGCGGTTTGAAACTACACATATTAATATATTGTATTTATTATACGTTTATTGTCTCTTACAAAAGCGAGTTATCGATATATTCGGATGAAAAGCAAAAAAAATGTGGTCATTGTAAATATGTTGATTTATTTGCGAGAAATTTTTATTTCAGGCGTCGTAGTTAATATCTATCTACACGAATAAAAATGAATCTCTGAAATGTTTGTACGCGCATAACTTCAACATAAGTTAAGGCTTGTGGCAATCCCGAGATTAGCCAAAGTGCAGTCCCGGTATTTTCGGGATGGAAAATGGGGCGGGATCCCAGGATTCGGGATCCTGGGATCGTATTCTCTACCTGTACGTTACGCCCAGCTTCTGGGAGGCCAACTCAATTCTGGATTCCACTATTGACGCTACACATTACCACACGCTACCATACATATATAAAAATAAAATAAACACAAAAATATAATTTTTTAATTTAAGAAGATGAATTGTGTCTCAATTATGAAAACATTGTTGTATCTACCCTACTTAGGTATTAAACTTTTTTTAAATCCGTTTTACCAAACAGGGGCTACGCTGCTTTCGGAGTTTCTTCTCACAGGTCAAAGTGTACTGTTTCCTATTTGAATATTTTCCAGCGGTAGACAACGCCACGCGGAATATGAAGTTTCTCGTAATTACGCCATTCCGGCGCACTTGATGTGCCGTGTTTACGGCGCTGCCACATCCCTCGGCAGAACACTCCAAATTCACCGACTCATGAAACGTTAACCATTTTGAACGCGGTAGAAGCGAGCGGCTCACCTAGCGCTGGATGAAAAAAAATGGCGAGATAAATTACGGATTCAGGGAGCTTTGTAACCGCTTGACAAAGTTTATAAAGGCAAATTTACTTGGGTAGCAGAAAAACAATTCTAACAATTTTTATAACGCAAAACACTAGAATTATTTTTTTGATTCCTAGGTTACTTTTTTATTGTTACGATACAATCGAGGGATCCGTGAATTGAATTGTTTGTAGGATTTGCAACAAGACATCGCTGATTAAATACCTGTTATGTTTTAGGTCCTCCATCGTAGAAACAGCTACGATTTTAATCAGAATTCAAATATTGCCACGTTATTCGTAATTTGATGAAGCATTTTGTTTTTAAAAAAAAGTGTAGTTAACCCACGAGCACTCGCGCTATGAGCATTTCCCTCACGGTGAATTTCAAATTCACGCCATTTTTGCAACAATGTGCATAAGTATCTCGTTCACCCAATAGCTGAGTTTTATACTTCCACCGTCCCGCGCATGTTTTTTTTTGGCTTAGGGTGGACCAGTCGCTCAGTAGAGATGGTTTTATCGCCCGGGTCCCGTCGCGCGGCATTTTGCTCATCGCGCGAGTGACAACGTAAGTATTATTTTTTTGTTAATTCCAGAACGTTTAAGTTCTAGTTATGTATAGAACATGCTTTTATTTTGTGTGACATATGTAAAAATCGTGCAAATGGTGAATATTTTGTAATTCATTCCGTAATTTTTTTAATTGAAGTTATTTTTTTAAGTTTATTCCAAAAGTTCGGTTAAGAAATGCCAATTTAGTTCCTATATTTGTTATATATATCACTGGAGAAGAAGATAACACTTATAATCTAAATGAAAATATGAAAGAGAACAAGACACAGAAAAATAGAAAAAGACAATGGTCGCAACTGGGACTCGAACCCAGACCTCTCGACTAACCGGGACGTGCGCGTTAACCAATTTCGCTATTGCCACCTTCTGTCAAACCGTCATATTTGTCAATCTAATATTTCAAATATTTTAGAATCAACAATAATATCTTCAACTAGTTCTTTTTTATATATTTTTATATATTACGTTGATGGGAATAACCTTCAAAAGTTATAAAAAGAGAGTTTTTCTTATAAAAAATCCTATATTTGTTATTTATAAATTGTAGCATAACAATTGTTATATATTTAAAAAAATATTAATTTATTTATTTTACGCCTATTTAGGCTTTTACATATACATAAAAATATTTAAGAAATTATACTTAATATATACTTATAGTACAGTTTAAGACACTTGTAAAAAATATGTATACGACACTTGTACAAAAATAGAGTAAAAACATTATTAAATTTTATCTACACAGTATGTAAGGTACAAAATATAAAAAATATATAAAATATAAAAAATCCAAAACAGCTTTTTTTCTTTCTGCCGATAAAATACAATTTAATTGGCTTTATATTCCCCAACTTGATGAAAAAAACTTTAGTAAGGTATGCTTAAATATTAAAATTGATGAACTAAATATATCAACAATATCGGAGTAATTGTTTCCTAGCTGTTGAATCCGTCGCAAAGGAGTGTAATATTGGGAGGTTGAAGTAGAATTGTCACAATAATAAGGTAGGTACTGTCTTGTAACTGACCTGCCTGGAGTATGAAAAGAGATTACATACAATAAATCAGGGGTATCAAAATTGAATTTACGATTTTATACAAACAGGTTAAATCGGAAATGATTCTACAATCAGATAATTTTATTTAATTTAATGAACAAAGTACGTTATCATAATTTAGGCATTCTCTAGGAATGCCCATTTTAAAATTAACATACCTTAAACATTTATTTTGGATTCTTTCAATCGCATGTGAATCGATATTGATTTAACTTGATTGTTTTATTATATATTAGTAATAATATACATAATTATGTACTTTTTGGCTGTTTATAAAACGTGAACAAAATGCTCCGTACGTAAGTGCTCGCATGAGTTTTAAAGGCGCAAGTGCTCGCGGGTTAAAATCAATAACTAGCTCTATTGGATAAAATTTATAATAAATATAACGGCTCGGCACTTGGATGAGCCCCTGTTGTTTGTTCTAGTAATTAATCGTCAGATGGTAAAATAGATGTTTAACACAACCGGTCGTGTCCTTTTGGCAGTTGTGTGTTTTTGTTATCATAGCGTTAGTTCCTTTTTTGTAGGCATTTTTATAAATACGATGTGATTCTTTAATATTTCATCTTTTACCCGAAGCAACAAGAAAACCAGATCCTAGGGATCGAACCGTTGTGGAACACATTCCATTTAACGTTATACGATAGTAAAAGTCATATTTAAAGAATCTTAGTAAATTAATTACCGATTTCTTATTTTGAATCGGAGAGCCTTTCATTGAATTGACACCCTAAAAATTCTGTAGATGTATTCAACTTAAATTCGGTTTACAGTGAAAAGGGTGCGTGATGTGAATTTGGATTCCTGCGTAGTGTGTAAAATTATTCGAGTTCATTAAACTTTTAATAAAAAAGAAATTCTAACGAATAAGTATTATATGATCACCAATGAGTACAAAAATTATTTTATTAGTTTAGGGGTATTTCTTTTGTTCAAAAGTTTGACAAATGTTGAGATAAATTATTAAGAAGTTGAGCTAATGACACAACGTGCATAGTTTCACTGAACTAGATCTGGTGGGCATGCTTTAGCGGCCGTTCAAAGCTGTTTGATTCGTGCAAACATACTATTTGCCTTTTCATAAGCTGTGTTAAATTTTTGTTAGATTTTATGTTTTAAACGTGTTTTGTGTATTTATAATCTGATTGGATAGTTTTATATTTTTAAGTTTAACGTAACGAAAGGTAAATTTCTGGTTTTGAGAGGCAATGATTCTGAAATTAAAAAAAAAGGAAATTCAATTTCATAAAAATGCTACAAATAATACTTTCCCGTAATTTTTAACGGGTCTGCGCCAGTATCTTAAATATAAATATGAATGTTTCTTTGATTGTTCCATATGCTCTCCTGTGCCATTCTTTTGATGGCGATGAAACTTTGGTGATTTGTTGTGCGTACACCTGCAAAGGTTGCTATATATAATGGTGAACTCTGGCGTTATGAAATTTGTATTAAAAAAAAAATAGGTGGGGCGCGAGTTGTTTGAAAAATGTTTGTTTTTCATTTAGTTTAGTGACAGTATAGGAAGGGGAAGGGGATCCGGGAGAGGAATCTCTTTTAAGAATCTTTAGGAACCCTTTTAGTAACCTATAAAATGTGAAAATTTTATTTAGAGTTATGTTCTTAATTCCATAAAAAAAATTGGTTCTCTGTAAAGTCAGTTTACGGACGATAATTTAAAGTGATAACGTCATATAATAATGATGGAGTGGAAGAGAGATAGATGCGTCATAAGCCGAACGCTTGTTCGGCATCCTCACTTGTATGCTTGGCTCAGGCGGAACGTGACAATGAGTCATGCTTTTTCGTGCATGCAGCCAGTGTTCATCGATTTGAACGTTTTTGAAGACGTTATCACGTCAAAATTTTTGAACTGTTCGATAAGCCAGTAAGTAATAATATCGAAAGATTAAGGAGATCTGTTCTTTTTACTCTATTACAAGGCCACGTTTGGTAACGTTATTTTTTAATTTTCTAAAAAGATTTTAAAAAAATCAATCATTAGTAAAAGTGCACCAATACAAGTATTATCTAAGCAAGTCCTTCAACGTTCACAATTTCGCGCGACAGAACCCAAAACAAATAGAACCTTATCCACCATTTCCGTCCATCGGTCCAGCCTCGCCAAAAAAGGCTTTGACGGTGTCCGGCAGACCCCGGACTCCAAATTCGGCGCGTCGTCGCGTCATGTAACACTGTTTTCTGTTATCTGGCTTGATTCACACCGTCACCGTCGCATGATGTCATGAAATACCACTAGTGACAAAAAAGACGTCGCGATTTCGCAGTCAAAAGAGCATTACCCGAATTTTTCTTATTTCTAAACGTAAACTGCCTCATGTTCTGTATTATAGTTTTCTTCCTTTTCCAAAACGGCACTGCTGTTGTTAATTTTGTTCTCTTGGCATTGTTGTATATGTACTGCAAATTCTTTGTTTCATATTATTTAATTAATTTTTACAACAATTTTTTTTTTATTTCTAAACATAAAATGCCTACTGCATTGTATTATATTTTAGTTTAAATGATTATTTTTTAATGGCACCGTTATTGTTTATCATTATGTATTGTCCTGTGCCAAAACAGCACTGCTCGCTGCCCTAGTTATTGTATGTTCAATAGACCATTTTAGTTTCTTTTCAATCTCTACTTTAAAATTAAAAATAGAGTTTAAAAAAGTATAGTTAATCACTTAACTAAGAATAATTTAAATTACGGAGACCTTTACCTTTACAAAAATAGCTTTATCTTAAACACCTTTCATAATGTTTCATTGAAATAATGAAAGAAAACCTTCTCTTCCTGTAAAATGTTCTAATGGTCTATTGAACATACAAAACTGAGGCGACGCAGCTGTTGTTAATGTTGTTCTCTTGGCATTGCTTTGCATGATCTGCATATTCTTTGTTTCATATTATTTGATGAATTTTTATAAAGACTCGTAAGTAACACTAAAGGATAACTTTTAAATTTATTATAGTTAAGCGCAAGTGAGATGAAATTTCACAAAACTGCGTTATATTTTATTTTTATTTTTTTTTTATTTTATTTATTCATACACGCCTTGAAGGCTTTTACAGAATCACATTATTCAAGTTACACATGTTATTCAGGAGTATAATTGTAAGATTGAAGTATATAACATTATAAACTGTACTTTAAGGATACAAACAGGTTTAATATGTACATAGGTATGTAGTTTCGTTATCATTAAAATTGTACAAAGGAGTTAAAAAGTTTACATAGTGTAATAATGGTAAAACAGAAGAGTGCTTAAGATACTTAAAAGTAGTTATTGAGGAACGTGTAGGTATTTACTATGTTGATTTTATTATTAACTTGATCATGAATAAATTGTTCGAAAGCAAGTTTTTCAAGAATTCAGCAAAATTAACGCAGCAATAAATAGTACCTACACATAGAAGAAAATAAATAAAAAATACATGAGTTGTAATATCTTGAAAAGTTATACAGATGAGTTCAACAAGTGTATAGTGTGATAGTAAAAAAGTAAAAAATAGTATATAATATAAATATTACATTATTATTATTATAACAACGCTGATTCGAAATCATTAAAACTCATATTAGCCAGTTGATTTTTTAGTAAATAATTTGATTTGATGATTTTTCAAGTTATGTAGTGTATGGTAACATGATCCTTTGAATAACATGGTTCTATCTGACCTTTCGGCCAACAAAGTTTCTTTAATTTTTTTCTCTTTTAAACCCTATCTAAAATATATTCTACTTCTATGTAACTTCGCAAATACTTTTGGGACAATGTTCTATTTAAATAAATTTGTACTATATATTATTTTAATTTTAATTTATTTTAGAACAGTCACGTTCCGTTTGCTTTTACAGGACTACTTAATTCTATTTTAAAATAAATTTTATATTTAGTAAAGAACACCAAAGTTCCATAAATTTTACGGGCTTATGGTTCCATCACATTGGGTTCGAACTCAATCGCTCAGGGTAGCTATTCCCGAGCAACGATCAATCGTTACTCGCCATGCGCCAGCAACGACTGCTACCCCACTCGTTGTTGCGTCGAATGACTTTTGGCGTTTGGCGTCTAAGAATGTTCCGGTCGACCAGGCTCAAGAATAACCACGTCGATCAATGAACGTTCTTTAAAAAATTCAAAAACGGCGATTGCGAGCGACGAGGGCTTGGAGAATAGCTACCCAGGACAACGAGGTTTTTTCTGACAATTGCAGAAAACAGAAAAAATAAATTAAAATTTCTGTTAAATGTTACAAAAAGGGGGTTTAAAGCAAGAGCTTCCTAAACCAATACTTTATTGGATCCAAACATATTTTTTCTTTTCTCCAAATTTTTTTCTTGTTTGAACATTTTTAATAGTATTTCAAAAATTTACATCACAGTGAAAGCGTTATGTTTTAAAATCAAAAGTGTAGAAAAATAAATGGTGTAGTTCCACTTAACTAAGTAAAAGTACTTAGTTAACGAAATATTATCAGCTTTTTGTTTAGTGGGATTGCCGCACAAGAGTCCCGATTGCTTCGATTCCGTGAAACTAGGGCATCACAAATCAAGGGTATATTGTGATGCTGAAGGGAGTGGGGTGTGAAAGGAGATAGAGAAGAGGAAGCTTGTATCTAACCAGTGCTAAAGATTCATTTCAAGCAACGCCAAAGATTCGATTTCGAAAGTTGATCTTTCAACATTTAAAAGTAAGTCACATGATATCAAATGATTTAAATTTTAGAAGATTTTTTATGTGGTAAATACCAAATGTTCAAGGCTTCTTTTTCCAAAATTGTTGTGGACATCCGTACTACCACAAATTTATTAATATATTTATACACTTTATTTGAATTATAACTCCGTAATTTTACAATTAAAATCTATTTCGGCTATTTTTTCAAAAGCTATTTTGTCATGTCACCGTGAAGTAAAGTTCTCACTAAAGCAGCGAGCTGAACACCCATACTACCATGCATACTCAAACCCATACCACACAAGTACGACGTCGCGTCCGGAAATGACCGCGGGCACCGCAGCGCCCGAATGCGCCGGATATGAACGCGGATTGATGCAGCAGCCAACACGTTAAGATCAAACGAATATTGCAGCTCCGGCGAGCAGCGCGGAGGACGTAACTTAACAAAAAGGTATTTCGTTAAACGTTACTACACCTTTTATCGTGGTGTATTCGCGGCGAGGCTTCGCTCGAGTTTCAACAACCTTTTATGTTGTTTTGATGTTTCAATTACCGTCAAGTCGTCGATCAACGCCAGTTTGAATTTTCGATAATTCCTAGATTCCCTGTTAAACGGCAATTCTAGATTCGTTACAACTTTTGATCTGCGTTTCTGCATCAGTAACTGCCAAAAACGCAACTAATATCAGATGTTTGGATAAGAAAACTACACATTCTATCATGGTTTTAAAATAAATAATGTATTGAGAGATTTGAAGTTTTGAACCCCACCCTTGAGAGGAATTTAACTATACTAATATTAAAAATGTGAAATTGAGTGTGTTTGTTTGTTACGTTTTCACGCCTAAGCCAATAAACCGATTTAAAAAATTCTTTCATCAATAGAAAGTAACATTATTATCGAGTAACAAAATGTATATAATGGTAAACTCTGGCGTAGCGAAATTTGTTAAAATCAAAATGTGTGTATTTCATATATTTTAGCGGCAGGGAGGTAAGGCAGGTGGAAAGTGGGGTTCGTGGAGAGGGAAGAGACGATGGAGAAGGAAGGTGGAAGGGAACGGGGACACATGGGAAAGGACATTACGTATTGCTAATTGCTACAATAATTTCCCCAAAATACCGTGCGAGCCAAGCCGCGGATAAAAGCTTATAACATAAACCTACACGAATGGATTGGCATTTTCAGAGAGAAAATAAGTATTTATTATGTCACGGCAAACGTTACCTGTTTGGAGTTGTATGAAGTCAGGTGGACTATGACATTCCCAACAGGAGTATGTTGTGATGCTGAAAAATATTGAGAGGGTACGCGCAGATGGGTGAGAGGTAGATGTGGAAGTACCTATCTAATAAAATCTAGTTGCCAAAAAGACTACAGCCATTTCTAGCAACGTTACTAAGGGCGATACTGATAGAGCCTTCGACTAAGTATATCGTCAATTGATAGTAAATTTATTTATTTAATTTTTTTTAATACCAACCGGTTTCGCTCAACATAAGCAATTTCTGGGTATAAAAATTAAACTGATCAAAATATAAATCGTGCGAGCTTATATGCATACAGAAGAAGACAAAAAATAATATAAGGAAAGATTGAGAGAGCAAAATCAACGTCTTATGTACATAGTGAAAGAGAGAAAGAGAGAAAGAGACGAGTGATACCTAATAAATTTCAATACTCCAGGGACAAAACGTCACTTGAATGGGTGATTAAGGGATATGGTGATTAAGAATTTTTACTAGTTTATGGGAAATATCACTGATATGGGGCCATTAGACGAAGATGCTTGCTAAGCGAAACCGGTCGGTAGTATAAAAATTAAATTAATATATCGTGGCTATAAACTAGGTTATTGTGTTATTTCAGCTAATAATATGTCAAACCACAAAGTTACTGCTTTCTACCAAAAAAAAACGCCTGTTTTCTTCTTTTTTTTTTTTGTAAATACCACACACGAGTCCCAATTGCTCTTAAACATCTGAAGTCAGTGGGACTACTGCAATCACAATTGGGCTATGCAAGAGGCTGAAAATAGTGGGCTGAAGCCATTAAAAGCGACGTTTTAATTCTGAATGGTGGTCTATCACCAAGAAGATAACACTCTGTACCTGAAGTACAAAGAAGTATTTTATTTGAATTAAATGTGAGTTATTGTGAACACATTTTAATTCAATAAAATTTACTTGTGCACAGCATTTGAAGATTTTGGAAGGCGTATACAATATATTGTCAGTTCAGGCAGAACCTGATTGACGATGTGCTATTACTCAATGTAGTAATGCAGTGGATTAATTTAATTTACTTGTGTAATGATTAATGGGAGGCGAAATGAGATTCTTGAGAGGGGTGGCAGAAGCATTAGTCATGTAGTGGCAAACTATATGAATGAGATAGAAGCTTTACAAATTGATAAGCATTAAAATCTTGCTTTGCTTCATGGAATTGACCAGATGGAAGATGAAGAAGTCAATAAACATGAAAATCAGGAAATCATAATGTAATACTAAACTACCTACACTCCTCGTAATAGGAATCCCTGTTGAGGAGGTCTTTGTATAAACTGTTGTAGTACTACTACCTCTGCATTTAAATATTATTTAAATAAATAAATGCATTTATTCATATAAAGCTGATAATAAACATTAAAATTTAAAATGAAACGATAACTTATAAACACCACTTTTATTTTGATACTTAAAGTTTCGCTAGCAGTCCGATTCGAGCCGCGGTCAACAGTGGTTGTGTGTACCTTACCTATTGCTTAGTGCCGTTCGCCCGTTCCCGTGCCTCATACAGATAAGAGATTATTGTTACATTTTATTTAATTCTGTTTATCGTATACTTGTTTGTTTGCATTCCTACTTACGGCTAATCCGTTTTTGTTTGTACAGTCAATGAAATAGACTGCGTATTATTTTTTCAGTTTAATTTTTAAAAGTTAAGTTTTTTTTTTATATAATGGAGGAAGACGAAGATAGACCTCCCGACCCAGGATCGATATTAGATTTTTCTGATTCGGAATCTAACACTAGCCAGGCTTCTATTACGCTTCCATCTCGTAAACGACGACCATCGCAAAGCCTTCACATCCCATCGAAAATTAAATCTATACCGCCGATTCAACAAACCTCGACCTCTAACGACCTTAACCCCAATAGTAACACCCAGACAAGTACTTTAGCTAGCGATAATACAAAAAGTACTGACTTACTTTATCCTGCTTCCGCTTCCGGTCCTTTTATCGTAATTGTTCAGAGAACTGAACAAGGAAAACTTATTCATCCTTTAGATTTTGGAAAATTCTTATTTGACTCAAAAAATAATAACCTTGGTATTGTTAATGGTTCAATTAAACCGGAAGGGCGATATAAATTATCTATCGAGTTTAATACTGCCGCTTCCGCAAATGGATTTGTAAAAAAAATTGACTCGCTCTCAAAACATAAATATAAATCGTTCATCCCGTCATTTAACCTTACGAGAATGGGTCTTGTTCGAGGAATTCCCACGGATATCCCAGAGGCTGAAATTGTTGATGCTTTGAATAATTCCCAAGGAACCCCGAAAGTAATAAAAGCACGTCGACTGAACTACAAGGATTCTACTGATGGAAACAAGATCTGGAAACCTTCCCAATCTGTTGTTGTTACATTTGAGGGACAATCCCTTCCGTCTCGTGTGTTTATTTATTATACCTCGCTTCCCGTCGAAGTTTATAAATTTCCAACTGTTCAATGCTTCAATTGCTGCCGGTTTGGACATACAAAATCCGTATGCCGCTCCCCTCCACGTTGTTACTTTTGCGGAGAAAATCACCCATTTGATCAATGTCCAAAATCTTCCAATAATCCCATTTGCATTAACTGTTCGGGTGCACATACCGCGGTCAGTCTAGCCTGTCCGGAATTGACAAGACAGAGGAACATAAAACATAAAATGGCTACCGACAACATTTCGTACTTCCAGGCCTCAAAGTTATTCTCTCCTGCGAAAAAATCTTTCGCAGAGATGACATCGTCCTCAGCTCCTTTCCAATCAACCACCTTTTTAAATTCAACGTCATCTTCTCACAGAGAAACCATTCTCAAGCCAGTCAAACCCAACCCAAAATATACTCCTTACCTTGATAAAAAACAATTGAATAATATTTTGACCAGCCCGAATGGGAATGCCAAATCTCGGACCCCCAATGGGTGTGCCATTAATAGTAATACATCCCCTCCTGCTCTCCCCGAAATATTGAATAATAATTCTTTTATACAAACTTTAATTACCCTTTTAATTTCTATCCTTACAAACAACAATACTGTACCGTCCAACGCTGCCGATTACATTAAATCTTTATTATCTTGCCTCCCCAATGACTTCGAAACTGAACAAAATTCTTCAGTGGAACAGTAGAAGCCTCTTCGCTAACAAATCTGACCTAATTCAATTACTCGACGAACACGACGTTTCAGTGGCCGCCATTTCTGAAACGTGGTTAAAACCCTCCTTTCACTTAAGAATTCCGGGTTATTATTGTCTCAGACACGACAGACCGGATGGTAAAGGCGGCACGGCTCTGATAATCCATAATTCTATCCCGTTTAAACAAATTAATATACATACTCCCTCCGACGATATCCAGATAATAGCAGCTGTCTTATCTGATATCACAATATTATCAATATATATTCCTCCCTCTACTACTTTTATTGAAAATGAATGGGCACCAATCTTAACCCAGATTTGTTCCCCTTTTATGATCCTTGGAGATTTTAATGCACATTCCCCTTCTTGGGGTAGCAAAATAACAAATCGTTCTGGCCGCAATCTTTTAGATTTTATTGATACCCATAACCTATGTTTTTTAAATGACGGATCTCCAACCAGATTCACCCCCCCTCATCAACGGAAAAGTGCTGTTGATTTATCTCTTTGTTCATATTCGTTAGCATCTAAATGCTCTTGGGACATCCTAAACGATCCCCTCTCTAGTGATCATTTTCCAATTATAATCCGATTCCAACATCAATCTAACACTTATCCTCCACCAGTTAAAAATAATCTCAAATTTAGAATAAATGATGCGAATTGGAGCACTTTCTCTTCTGAACTAGATTACCTTATTAATTTTAAAAAAAAATCGTCCCCGGGAGACATCAGATTGCAATGTGAGACGTTTCCCTCTATGGTTATAAATGCAGCAGAAAAATCCATCCCGAAACGCAATGCGAACATTAAAATAAAACACTCTAATCCGTGGTGGGACGAGGAATGCACTCGCTCCGTCAACTCTCGTAAAAAAGCAATTTCCTCTTTTCGTAAGTGTATGACACTAGAAAATTTTTTATCAGTTAAAAAAGCCCAGGCAGAAACCAAACGAATTTTGAAAAATAAAAAACGCGCTGGATGGCGGAAGTTCTGTGAGAACCTGTCTCCGGAAACTCCCCAATCTTCAGTTTGGTCTAGCTTAAAAAAATTCGGATCATCGTATTCTCCGCCGAGTACCAAGCATATATCAGAAGAAATTCTTATAGGATTTGCGGATAAAATAGCCCCCCCATCAGTGGCCGGATGTGAAGAAATGCCTTCTATTAATCCATATCCATCTCACTCTAACTGGCTAGATGCTCCTTTCTCCATTGATGAGATGAAACTAGTAATAAGAACCCTTTCTGACTCTGCTCCGGGTCCCGATGGAATACTTAATAGTTTCATTAAATCATTTTCTGATATGGCGGTTGAATATTTCTTATCTCTTATTAATAATATGTTTGAAACAGGACTAATTCCGGATGATTGGAAAACTCAAAAAATCATTCCCATTTTAAAACCTGGAAAAAATCCATCTGAAATTTCGTCTTATCGGCCTATTGCTCTTTCATCATGTTTGATGAAAGTAGCGGAGCGTTTGATGAAGAACAGATTAGAGTGGTTTGTTGAAAGTCAAGATATTATCTCACCAAATCAGTATGGTTTTCGGAAAAAGAAATCTACAATGGATAATTTAAGTTTGTTCACAACTGATATCCGAGTTTCCCAATCCCTAAATTCTTATACATTGGCCACATTCCTTGACCTTTCATCAGCTTACGATGATGTTTTACTGAATGTTTTGAAAGAAAAGCTAATTAAAAAACAAATCCCCCCGAAATTAGTCCAATTTATTATTAATTTGCTCTCAGATAGGTCCATTATTATTGAGTCTTCCTCTAAATGCTTAAGGCGCAAACTATGGAGAGGTTTGCCCCAGGGTTCTGTTATTAGTCCTCTGTTGTTTAATATTTATATAAGCGACCTAGACTCAGCAATTCCTTTTTCTATCAAGCGTCTTTACTTTGCGGATGATATCCTTATATATTTGTTACATAAAAATATTATTCTTGCAGCTAAGGAAATGAATTTGGCTTTACAATATATTAAAAGCTGGTTGTCAATAAATGGGATGAATCTGGCGGCATCTAAAACAAGGGTCGTGGCTTTCACGCGCAAAAGAAAAATTCCCCAATTCTCAATTTCTTTTGATAATGTGCCTCTACAAACCGCTACTCAAATCAAATTCCTTGGTCTTCTTTTGAACCATAAACTTTCCTGGCTTCCACACATTCAGATAATTTCTACAAAGTGTGAAAAGGGACTGAATATGATGCGAGCAGTTTCCAGAGTATGGTGGGGATCTCACCCTACCACTCTTAAATTAATGTATAATTCCCTAGTTCGGAGCCACTTGGATTATGGCTCATTCCTTTTTGACCCACTCCCTAAATATCTAGATAAGAAAATGGAAAGAATTCAATCAAAAGCCCTCAGAATGATTATTGGAGCTATGAAGTCTTCTCCAATTAATGCTCTTCAGGTGGAATGTGTGGAGCCTCCATTATATTTCAGAAGGCAATTCCTTGCCAATAAATATATTTTCAAGGCTTTATCGTTATCACATCATCCTATTAAACAAAGTCTTAATAGGTTAAGTGTTAATTTGAATTCTAACAAAAGATTGAGAGAAAAACAATGTTTTCCTCTCTTAATTAAAAGTTTTCATCTCTATAATTCTCTATCATCTTCCCTCCAATATCTTCAAGAAGTTCCCAATCTTCCTATATACAATATTCCATTTAAGGCAATCACTTTTATGCCGAACACAATAACATCAGTCTTTCGGAAGAATATTTTATCTTCCCCAAATAAATTTCAAAATGTGGATGATTGTTTTAAAAGCATAGTGGCTTCGAAATTCCCTGGATTTTCCATCCTTTTCACGGATGGTTCCAAATTTGAAAATAAAAGATGTGGAGCATCTATATATAGTCCAGAATTCAACATCAATCTCACTTATAAATTACCGAAAGAAGCTTCCATATTTACAGCCGAATGCTTTGCAATTGAACAAGCGCTAAATCAAATCCAGGTTCTCAACATTCATCGAGCCTTATTATGTACTGATTCGCTAAGTGCTCTAACTAAAATTAGGTCAAATATTTTACGTTATCCGGAAGACAATATTATATGTAAAATAAAAAATCTTCTCAATTCTCTTAGTGAATCTGGGTTTGAGACGATATTGGCCTGGGTCCCTGCCCATTTGGGTATCGAGGGTAATGAGATGGCCGATTTTCTCGCCAAATCTGGTTCAGATTCCGGAACTATCCCACTAAATTTTAGAATTCCTATATCCGATGTCTTTCCGATTCTTAAATCTAATATGACTCGTGCCTGGGAAAAAAATTGGGCAGTCTCCAAAATAAGAACTGGATCTTTCTATGCGGGAATTCAAAACCATATCCCTGCTAAGCCATGGTTTCACGGTAAAAAACTTTCAAAACGATTCATTTCATGTATCTCGAGAATGAGAATTGGCCACTGTTCAATTGCATCTCACTTGTCTAGAATTAGAGTTTTAGATGATCCGTTCTGCCAGTGCGGTGTGGAAGAGGAAACCCTCGACCACGTTTTCTTTAACTGTAAAAACCATTCATCTTTCAAGAACATATACCGCCGGCTTATTAAAATCACACACCAGTCCCCCCTTAACATTTCATACCTTTTATCTCTTAACAATTCTCGTGTTCATACAGCTTTATGTAAGTTTATTAACCTGAATGAATTCAATATTTAATTTGTTTTAGTGATCTAAATGAGTCCAATATTTAATTTGTTTTATTATTTTCCCATTAGATTAACCGAAATTTCTTATCCATTTTAAATATTACCGGCACAAAGCACTCTCTCCAGGGTGAATTGCCTTAAACCAAAAAAAAAAAAAAAAAGTTTCGCTACAACCTTGCCTCAAGTACAATACCCTTATAATATCTAAAATTTGCAAGTTTAGTAACGTGTGTTATAAATAGGATATTGTGCTTTCATAGTGGGTTGCAAAAAATGGGCTGCGCCCCAGTGGAGGAATTAGGGGTAGGTGGAGGATTGGGCAGAGAATGCTCTTCGTCAATAGGGAACAACCTAAATATCGGACTTTTATTTAGCTTTATTAGACAATTGATTACTTTGCTGTTAATGTTTTTGCTTTCAGTAACTATAATGCATTAAGATATCCCAAACTGCCGTGCGATTTTGTATCTTTTGTGGAAACGGAATCGATTCCACGCGTAAGCTCTTGTTAATCACCGGAGCGCTTTTTGCCTCAATATAGTGCCATTTAAAATACCTCGGATGGGTTTACTGTCTGTTTTATGCAAATTTTCCCTAGATGCATTAAAATTTATTTTGTTATATTTTCAAATATATCCGCGATCTGAGACTAACAGAATAATGCAGCTGATAAATTTATTTAATGCATTTTTTATAAATGTCTCCATTTTTTGGGTCAATGATTTATGGAACGTTCGAAAAAACATATTTATTCGAGTCGTTGACAAAAAATTCTCGTTTGAACTGTCAGCTGTCGTGAAAGTGATTGTTTAAATTGATTTCTATTACGTGTTTATATACAACAGTTATCGCAATTCAATTATCTATCTATTAAACGTGTTTTTAAGTCGTTGAAATTTAAAATTTGTGACTTTTTAAATGTTTTACGTGAGCGGAGTGTGAATTTCAAATTTCGTCTGATCGTTGTGTTTATTTTATATTTAGGTATCAACAAAAGATACAGAATTGCTCTTCTGATCCCTATTCCGTTTATATGTTCTCAATAATACCACCTTCACTGGAGCTCTGTCTGTTTTTTGTAACCCACACTGCCAAGGTATAATATATTATTTATAACGGTTCTATGCCAACTGAGAATAAAGTCAACTCAACACCTCCTTGAAAAGTCATTACCTACCCTAAAGTACCCTATTTAACAAAATGTTATATGTATTTTTTTAATTACTCTAAATGGATGGATCTGAGATGGTTCTGAGTTGGTTTCATTCCGAGTTGTCCGGTTACCATTTATAACATATACTAGCTTTTCCCCGCGGCTTCACGGGAAATTACTGTAGCGGTTGAACTTATCAATTATCTTCCCTCCTCCCCACCCCACCCCCTCCCGCATTCCATACATTCATTCCCTTACATTCAGTTTTCAAACATCTAGCCTGCCACCTAAATTTCACAAAGAAAAAAAGAATTATCCAATTTTGTTCATTCGTTCGGAATTTATGCGCTTACAAAAATTTTGGATGTTTATTTTTAATTAAATATTTGGAAGTTTGTTAATATAATACAAAATTACACTATTTATTATTCAGTCTTTATAATCGTTACGAATTATATTTTTAATGTAGGAACTCTTATCTGACATTTATTCCAGCTTGTCCAAAAAAAACAAAACATATTCTAATATTTGAATTTTCTAGGGCAGTAGCTGACCAGGGGGCTGAGTATCTACCAGCTTAGAGCCCACAAATATATCAATATCGTTTCCACGGGAATGATTTTTTTCTGACATTTGCAATTAACTCGCTTTTGTTAGCGACAGAAAACGTATAAAAAATATAATATATTAATATTTATAATTTCATAACGCCAGAGCTTACCATCATATACAACATATAGTCTGCGCATATAATTTAGCTTTCTATTGGTGAATGAATTTTTAAAGTCTTCTTATTGGTTAATGCCTGAAAAGGTCATAAACAAACTCGAGCAGTTTCGCATTTATAATATTAAGTATGGATGTTTGGTTTTTTAATAGCTTAGTACCAAACCAATTAGGAACAATTTTTAAATTGTATTACAGATGGCCAGTACTTATTTTTAAATATTCAATGCATTATTTATTCTCTTCCAACAAAACAAATAAATAGAGCTTTGTTCATACCTTTGTAAAAGTAAAATTTTCACAGCGTCTCTTTTGTGTTACCTCGTGTTGAGAACAACCATTTTTTGTGTGATATAATTTGTCCGTTGATTTGAAATTCTCATAGTAGTCGGTGGTGATTTATTTATTGAAAAACAGTACAATAAATCGATAGATATTCGAAAACGACTTTGTCTTTGCCCTAGTCCTAAACTTTTACAACATACGTATTACTAAACTTGAAGATTAAAGACTTAAGTAGAGTATTTTACTACCTTGAAGAAACCACTACCCTTTTTTCAATAGAACTAATTTAAAAAATATATTTTAACAAGTAAAATCTTAATCAAATAAATGTTATTATTTTAATTATTATTATCAATGTTTTTTTTGTTATTATTCTCAAATTTAAAAAAAAATAAAATTAATGTGGCGCTTACCAAGTTATTGTTTTATTTTAAATAAATATATTGTTACAAAATCTTACAAATAAAAGCATCTATTTAACCTTAACAACGTCGTCCCTTGCACCAGTACAGCCTTCCTGACCCTATTTGTAATAATGCCTACGGAATGTTCTAACCGGGAGCCAGTGACCAGTAACTAGTAACTTGACCACCGAATGGTATTCAGAGGCTGTGGTTAGCCACAGTTGTTGGCCGGAACCACGTCCCGGAACGCAAAACACATAAGTGTTGTAAGCGGAACTTGATTCCGGCGAAAATAAACACATTTGCGAAATGAAAATATTATGCACAGTTTCGGTTGCATCGAGCAGTTGAACGCAAACTTTTTTGGAAACTGAAAGTAATAATTATTAACTAGCAGTTAAAAACCCGCTCCGCAGGTTTTTGCTGCTAAGCCCTGCGGGCGGCTTTTCGTTCGGCTTCGCCCAGTTGGTGTTTGTGACCACTTTATAAATCCAATAGAAACTGGTTCCAAAAAAAGTCTGTTCCTCTGATCCACTGTCATCCAGTGATGGTCACCGGGACAAACTAACCGAGGCAATGACATCACATGTAATATATAGCCGCTTGATACAACTGAGTGTTACCGTTAATCTTTCCATTTTCGGAGGGATACTGCTAGTTCACTAAATCGTAGTACTTATACTTGCTTGGAGCACGTCCACCCCAACCTGCCGACGTAAATGACGACATCTTGTGACGAATTTTAGAATTTAAAGCCGAATTGAACGGTAGTTTCGTTTGAAATTACACGTACACAGATGTTATTTGTGGCGCGGCGCGTAAAGCGTGGCGTCAGATGTGCAATCAAAGCCGGTTTCTGAAATTCAACCACGCAGACGGAAAGCTATTTTTTTTTTAATTTTTTTTATTTATTGAATATAATGGTACAGAGTTTAAATGTTTTTATAAATTAAATAAAGTTTTTCTTTTAAAAATACATTTATACTGTTTAATTATTTGTAATTAATGAATTATTATAAAGTGTAATGCTTTCTTTATTTTTATTGTTGTTTATTCATTATCATTAAGCCTGCTGGAGCAGTTTGTCAGAAGGTTGATTTTACAATCATACTTATAATGCTAAAGCATAAATGTAAAGAGAAATTTCGACATGGAAAATTGGGAGAAGAATATTTTTAATTTATTTTATTTAAACGCCCATCGGGCTTTCAAATATATTGCAGAACATTTTTTTTTTAAATTACAATGATAATAAAGTATTGACAAAATACAGGTAACATAAAATATAAGAAACAAAATGAAGGTTACATAAAATATAAAAGTCGACAAATAGTAGGTAACATGGAACACAATTGAAATTAAAAAGATAACTAACTAACTAACCATTACGCCGTTTCTCCGCAGGGGTAGGCAGAGAGGACGGAACGCCAAACAACTCGATCTTGGCACACACTCCTCGCTTCGTTCACATTCATACATCGTCGTATATATGCTCTTCTATTATTCCGACTCTTGACATCGCCCGACTCAAGTATCTGATTTACTTGGTCGTGCCATGTCTTCCTCGGGCATCCCCGACTTCGTCTACCATTCACATTTGCGTCATATATTCTCCTTACATTCCTTTCCTCATTCATTTGCTCTACATGCCCAAACCATCTGAGCGTCCCTTTCTTAATCTTCTTTATAACACTTACATCAGCCTTGCATTCAGTCTACTTTCATCCTTTCTCTGCTAGTTCCATGCCTCACTGCCATACATCAGGGTAGGTACTAGCACTCCATTATGGACGGATAGCTTCGCTTCTTTTGACAGTTTTTTGTTGGCGCCAACGGCCAATATCCTCCAAATCAACAATAATATTAATACAAATGTTTACATTTTATTGTTGTTAACAATAGTTAATGAAATTGGTAGAAACGGTTACAAACGGCGTTTGAGGTTTGCAAGTTCACATTATTGTCAAATACATCCACATGTTTTGGGGAATGTAAAGTATAGTTGGAATGAGATGTATGTATAAGATAAGAGAAGTGATAATGATGCAAAGACATAAAATATATAGATAACCATATATAGTCATACTCAAAGGCGTTTATTAAATTCAAATATTTTCAGAGGTATACACATTACATAGGTGTAATCAAATAAATTAATTACATACAAAGAGAGATTTGAGCATTATACGTATTCTTATTACACAAAAATAAACAATGTTTCTTTGCTTCTTATGCGGTCCGTAAAACCATGCATCCGATTGCGATGGATCTTCGGTTAGTTGTTGTGCGCACGCTCTCGATGGCTCCTATTCGTATTGTTTAGCTCTGGCGTTGTTATGAGGTAGAAGGTAGTGGGGAGGGGAATGAGTTGAGGGAGAAGAGGAGTCACCAAACACGACTCAAGCCATTTCAAGCAAAGTTTTCATTCTGAATAGTGGTCTCACGCCAGGGCGATACTGAGATTATCTTCCAATCTGGAACGTGCAGCAAATGTTCTTTATTTTATTTTAAGTGCAATAACACAAATCATTCATATAAAATTTACACGCCGGTATTTGAACCCGCGGCCTTTCGATTGGTAGTAGAGCTTTTCCCCCGGACCACGGATCAGATTTGACATGTTGTTTTTGTTTTAATAATTAATTAAGAGATATCACAGAGATATTTTAAGCATGGCGAGAGAAAATTAAAAAAAAAAATTTTAAAAGATTCTTCTACTTTTTCGAAAATAGTTTTTTTAATCAAAAAGCCCGTGCAATTGTGATTTTCCGATTTCGGATGTGTTGTAAGGCTAAATAAAGTGGGATGAGAAAGATATGGTAAGAGGAAGGTTGGTAAATACCTAGCTAACAAATCCGAACACCAAACACAGCTCAAACCGTTTCATTTCTAAGTGGAGGTCTTTTTTGGGAGTCACTAACTGTTTAACCATTTTTTTTTATAATCTAGCGTCGTTTTGCCAAAATATCCTGCAAATTCAAATACAATTTATGGGTTTTAAAATAATTTCAATAAAACTTTTTCTTGATCATTTTTCATCCAGCTGACATGTCTAAACAGTCCACGCATTGACAAACCTACACTTAAATACTTATAAAAGCAATATGATTGAAAACTAATTACCATTGCCCTCTGTAGAGTAATAATTCAAAGGCATTAGGTTCGGAGCTTGACTGAAATCTTGTGTCATTTATCTCAACTACTTACTACATGATCAAGCAGTTCTCTCTCAGTCGGTGATGAAGAGTGTTATTGTGAGCTATTTGTAAACATGCTGATAGTTGGTTTGTTGTGGTAAAGGTTTTTTTTAAACACGTTGTTAACAAATAAAATAGGATTCCTTTAATCCTTTTTTCTGAAACGCATGCGGGACGTAGGCAGAATAAATAATGCAAAATCACCATGTAAACATGTTAGTGTAAAATAAACTCCGAATATTTGTCTAACGGAGTGTGTTTTTTACTGAATGTGACCTGAAACCCTAACAATTACAAACAAAATGTTAAAGAACGAAATACCTACATCTCTGACAGATTTTTTAAATGATGAACTTAATACATGATAAACTCGAACATATGATATCTTAAAGAGACGACGATTTCTAAATCAGATTACCAACAGTATTTATCATGCTTACATAATAATTTTTCACGTTGATCTCCATACATTTATCGGTAGAAGCAAAAACCCAACGAATTACGTTGAACCGCGTACCAGAATAATTCCTGGCGGCCCGTTAATCATATTTGAATTGACGCAGGAGTCGAAAGTCGAACATTATAGCCGATTCCTTTCCGAAAACAAAATGTAAATCACGCTGGCCAGAGTTGCCAAACCTTTTGTGGTTTTGGCTCCTGTCCTGTATAAACTTTTTTTATTAGCGTGATAGAGATAAATATATATATATATTTTTTTTTTCAAGTTTTCTTTATTCATTAAAATGTTTGTTAAATGAATTTTATGATTTTTTGACCACCATGCTAGGCACATGCCCGTGTTGTGGTGGTCGAATATATACAGATCTTATTGAATACTTACTTTTAACAATGTTTATTGCTTAAAAAACCAATTGTTTCGCAAGCAATGCTCACTTCATCAGGGTTTACTTAAGTGTTTTAAGTGTATACATATACATTCATCTTCACTCACAGCAAACTTTATTTTTAAACCATTTTAATTCAAAATTAATAGAATACATAATTTTAACCACGATTCAGATTCTCCGAAACATGTAAACATATAAAGCATCCCCAAAGTTGACAAAGCCCATAAGGGATCCTTTTTTCTTAGGGCCGTATGTATGGCGATGATGTTAAAGAGAAAGTTACATTTTTAAATGCCAAAAAGTATTTAAATTCACGTCACACAATTGTCAATCTCAATGATGATCAAAAATTTTTTTTGAGGAAATATAAAACAGTGTTTTAAGGTGATTTACTCAAATCAATGATTGCTGACATAATTTGAAGTAAAAAATGTGATTAAAATTTTTGGTACCAGTGACTTTCTTTCAGGTTTTTCTTCTTCAATTTTTTTTCATTGATGACATTTAAATTTTCTAAATGTCATCACTCGTCACATAACCGAGTAACCGAACAAACCCTCACTCCCACTCCAATTATTTCATATCTATTGATATTTTTTATGTTTTAAGCTAAACACGTGAAAAAACCTGTAAAAGACTCAGATCAATTGCTAGCAAAATGTACACATTAAATGTCAATTGAAACACTTAAAATAATTTAAATATCACTGGCAGAATCTATTAAAAGATCTTATATAGAATCTATTATAGGATATGGGGAAATACTACTGTAACAAATCTGAAACAAGTCCAAGTTGTACAAAACGCAATTGTAAAATTATTAGTTGTCCATAATATTTTCAAACAGAGACACAATACTCCGTTGTTGTTTCAGAGTGCAAAAATTTTACCTGTTGGCAATAAATACTATGGTACAAAATTATAATTCAGCATATATTTACCCCGCAGCGTAAAGAGAAACTATAACATAAATATAGCACTAGATTCACGTGCAACGACCGACGGGTTAATAGTTCCGAAATTTAATAATAAGTTCGGTCAGAGAACGTTTGAATACAACATACCGAAGATATTTAATTTATTACCTGACACTATAAAGCAACATGATTCTACGAATAAGATTAAATATATAGTGAAAAATTGGTTATTGGAAAAAAAATATTTATTTTGATATTTATGAAAAAATGTTTAAGCTGTTGATAAAAGATGTAAATTATAACTTTAAAATATTATGTGTAAGTGAATTATAAGCTGCTGTCAAGCCAATGCAATTGGCTTAGCAGGACTTGTTTGTGGATATTAAAAAAAAAAAAAAAAATATCCAAAATATCACAATTTCATTTACGTTTTTACTCCAAATAAGTTCTAATTCCATTTATTGTGAATATGTTGCCACAAAATAAGTTTTCTGAATTTGAAGATATTCATGTGATTCCGAGAATCATTTTTGAGCGAATCAAATACAAAGTGTTAAGGGTACTTTAACCAGTGATTCCTGACATAATTTATTTACGTGCCACGTTTTGACAAACCCTGACTCACGACGAGGTAAACTCCATTGGCATTCGTGTGAGCTGATAAATTTATTGAAATGTGAATTTTGAAACAAAGTTGAACTCTCCGCCATTGCGCATGCATAAAGTATAAAAGGCAGTGGCGCACATCACGCAGTGTGATAATCATATTTAATACCGTAAAGTTTCACTTTAATGAGGTTTTCCAGCGAAAAATGTTCTCGTAAAAAATTACAAAATGTTATCATATAATACAATTAATGATATTGATTGTAACAAGTTTTTGTATTGGCACAGAGTAAACCTTTTATTGTAAGCTGATTGAAAATCAATAAAATAATAAATTATTTCGACTTGGTTCTGACATCATTTTTGAAACAAAGAATGACAACCGTGCGTTATCGTGCGAGACTGTAGGAATTGAAAAACTTTCTTGCATTTAAGAATTTAACTTTTTTTTTAACGTCATCGCCACACAGGAGGCCATAATAAAAATAGTCCTTCAGAGCCTATGCCTACTTTAGGGATGATGTATGGAGGGTTTTTTAAGGGAAAGGAAGTAGAAGAAGTTCTGGGAAGGAAAAAAGTATGAGTAGTAGGAATATGTGTTGATAGGAATCTGGGGATCAATGTGTCAGGAGTGACGGACGCATAAATTTATCCCTCCCACTGCGGTACAAGGCGATGGGTCAAGAGAGCTTCGCTATAGAAGTCAAAAGGTCTTCCTTAAGACCTTTTGATTAGAAGTCAAAAGTTCTTGAGGAAGACCATTTATCTCTCCCAATCTCAAACGAATCCACCGCCAAGACCTAGACAAACCTTACGCCGTGAACTCGGGTACCCCTACTAGTCAGTTCTACCCCTAAGTCACCAAAGGTAACGAACCACTCGGGGTAACCTTGGGAAGGGGTGTTGGTTAGCCAATAAACGGTTCCCGGGGCGGCGGTGCTCATAACAGCTTCCCAAATCGAAGATTTATTCATTTATAAGCATTATCACGAGATTTTTTTTTTTAAGTTTGAGAAGTATGTACTAAAACAGTTATTATAGGCAAAGTTTTTTTAATACCACCCTTTAACTGCTCCACTGCTTACTGTTCGTAGCCAGTGGGTGTTAGACATAATTTATTTTTATTCAAAATAAATAGTAAACCTAGTTTTTACCACTTTTATCGTTTAAAAAACCAACATGTTTCGTGAGCTAAGCTCACTTCCGCAGGGTTCACTAACTAATTATAAATAATAGATAAAAACAATGGTCATAGACAAAGACAATACAATTATAAATAATAGACTCAATGGAAATGTTAAATGGGTACAGGAAAGAGGGGCAACATAAAACAATTTACAAAGGTAACAGGTTTGAAATCGGGTCATTTAAAAACAATTTTTCATTATTAATAATATTCAAATTCGCATTCACACTCTTTCTTTTATTTATTTATTTCAACGCTCTATTTGGCTTTTACATGAAAAGTGAATACAAGACACAGTTTTAAAATAAAAAAGATGAACTTCAAGAAATAAAAATTATACGACTAGTAGATATAAAGATAAAATAAGGTATTAGAATAAAAGAAAAAGTTTTTAAGTTGGAAATGGCATAGAAGTTATAATCAGTATAGGTTAGTAAAACAAAATAGTAAATAAAAATAATACACAAATATATGCAACAGCTCTTTTGCGATGTTCCTTAAATATCAAAATATGCTACATAAAAGTATAAATCAGATGGTTCTTAAATAGTGGTAAACTTATATTAAATACGTCAATATTTGAGGCGAATTTGTTTCCAAGTTTGTGAAATCGAGGAATAGGGGCAAGTGTGTGGTACTTGGTTTCAGAATTATTGTTGTAGAATAATATATTTTTGACACCTTGAAGTTGATGAGATGCAGGAGTTCACGACAGTCAAATTTAGAGTGAATAATTTTGAACAAAAAGGTTAAATCATTTATTTTTAAGCGTATTTAGTAAAAATATTGTTAAGTGAATGTTTTTCACATGTAGCAAACACTTTGTGGGAATACGTAATTATAATAAATACAATGACATAACTTTGTTTTAATTCCACTTTATTATTTCCTTATCAAACCGGATTCAGTTCCACCTGAACCTTCATCAGGGATGAGTAAAAATATATTGTTTATATCAATATATATAAATACATTTTTATTCATCCCTGATGCATAACAATATATTTTTATTCATCCCTGATGAAGGTTCAGGTCGAACCGAAACCGGTTGGATGAGGAAATAATGAAGTGGAATTAAAACAAAGTTATGTCATTGTTTTTTTTTTCTTCAAAATTCGCAAATTCACTTTGTGGCGTCATTATTAATTTAATTAAAACAAATAACTTTGTGTATACCACTATTTAATTAACGTTTTGTCGACCTGAACCTTCATCAGCATGTTTCGAAAACTATGTTTTCTTTCTCAGGATAATAAGCTAATAAGTTTATTAACTTGAATGTAGAAACACGTTGACATTGTTAATAAAATAGTGGTGTACACAAAGTTATTTGTTTTCATTAAATTATATCATTGTGTTTATTATAGTTGATTTGTTGAATAGGTATGTATAACTTGAAGTTAATTGATCGTAAAAATTTAATAATAACACAATTTGGAGAGAAGGATGGCATAAACGACCCGGTTACTCATTTTCAGCTATCGGCTAACTTCCAATTAAACATGTCACATCACTACACCTTTCGTAGTTTTTAACTCGTGCGTGGTTCTGCCGTACTGAAATTGTATCGTAGGTACGCAATTGAAGTTTTCAATAAGATGTACAATGATACGAACCGGGAAATATCTTGGGGTTTTTATTGTGAATATCGAAAAACAAAAACAAAAAGATGATCTTGAACTAGGTCAACACTAGAAGTTTCAATGAGAAGAACTAATTAATTCTGGTTAATAAATAAATTATGCTTGCAAAAGCCAGGATTTGAACCCGCGACCTTTGAACTTGTGGTTCCTGTATTAACAGCTTAACAACGAAGACCGTCAACTTGAAAAGTAAATAATTTTTTTGCGGAAAATCTTATAAGAAATAATACACCAGAACAAAGATAAAAAAACAAATAGTTGTGTGGGAGTCAGACCATCATGGTCATTGCTCCGTGCTTTGTTGAAGAATTATTTGGTTGTCTTTTGCGTCAGCTTTTCCGTGGTGTAGGAATTAACATGTATATGATTTTTTATTCAATCGACAGAATAAAATCATGGATTGTTTTTGTGTTTAAGCTCCGTTTAATTATTTTAAAATTTGAATTAAAATAAAAAAAAAATATAATGTCATTATTAAATTCTGCAAGCATTTAAGTTTTTTTTATTATTGTGACTACTGTTTTGTGAATGTAATCAATATTTAATAATGAATTTTATTAGTGTCTGTTGAGTCCAATGATTAAGAATACTTGAAATGTGTTGGAAAAATTCCGGAAAAGATCCAGATTTCATGGGATCATAAGTTGCTTTATTTACTTATATCATGAAGTGTACAACAATTTAACTGGACCAGATGTCCTTACTCTAGGAGGCTCTAAATTATTCTGCTGCTGCGGGCCGCGAGACTGATGGCATCCGTCCGACAACCAGATGCAGATGCCTTTGGCTATCAACAATAACCATTCGTATATTAGAAACGAACTACGATACGTGATACTCTTCTAAATTAGTATTGAACTAATATCTGTTGAGATACCATAAAATTTCGTAATCATAACCTAACTGGCAAGATTACAAAACTGAAACACCACAAATAATATGAACTAAAATTGGAACGACTTGTATACTAACAATGCCCCATCCCACTACATGCTGACGAGTCCACACTCCAAAGCCCTTTGTTGCATTTGCCGCTGTGTCAGCACTCTGGAAATTTCTCTATACAGGTGTTAGGCTGCCGCCGGTCGTCACCTAGTGAATTCTATGGACAGCTTATTAATTGACATTAGCTTCTTGAGTTCGATGACTTTGGTTTATATATATTTTACCATCTTTCTCAGCTGCAGATGAACCCAGATTTGGAGTTGAGAATGGCTTTTGATTTATTCCGGTATGGACCTGATGAATGTTTGGGCTTTACTGTGAGTGTCAGATTTGTCACCATATTTACATTGACATACAAAAATACCATGAACTTAGAGTTCTAGATACTTTATATATGGCCCCGGTGAAAGTCCACCGTCTAATATCGAAACTTTGCTTAAAATGGCTTTAGCCCTTTTTGTTGATTAAATCAGACCAGACACTTCTCGATTATATTACTTTCAACCGAAGTTTTTGAGGCATATAAATTGCATATTCCTGTACAAACAGTGAATATAATTGACTGCATAAAATGTCTTTATTTAAACTTTCAGAAAAAAGAATAAACACAGATTTTACTAATACATTAAATAATGCATTATAAAATTGATAGTCCTGAATCGCTTCAATTAATCAACATCCTTATTCTGTAATATATTCAAAAAACCTTGCCGACATTTAATACCCTTTTACTTTAACAACACCAGGACACTCACGGTCTTACCGAAATTCCCCGATTACGAGACTTCACAGTCTTGGAAATAAATATCTTCACATGGGATATATATTTCACCTTAAAAATAATTCGTATAAATATTGTTTATTTCATTCCTTTCATATTGTTTAGACGCAAATAGAAGTATATAATTTCTGTAATTTTTGTTAATATTGAACATATTTTATTTTATTATTTACATGCTTTTGCTATAATATTTCATTCATTTTATTATATTTTCTTTATTGTTTTAATTTTAAAGCATTTAAAATAATTGAGATACTTAACTTACAAACTAAATTGTCAATTATTAAGGGCGTGTAATAATATCATAATTTTGCGATACTTGAATACTGAGATTAGATATTAACTTTATTGGTTCTGCAAATTATCAAGTTACGATTGTTGACGCTATTAAAAGAGAATTATTGATGCAATTGCTTTTATTGATATGATTACAGTAATTATTGATGAGATTATGGTATTGATGCTAATTTTCTATTTTTTAATTTTTAAGTAAGTACTGAACAAGAGTTCCAAATGCTCCCAGCCATTTAAATCAAGTAAGATGGCAATCCCGATTGGGGTATGTTATGAGGATGAAGGTAGGGAGGATTGAAAGGAAATCGGGGCGAGGAAGGTGCTGATATACTTTGTTATTCATATCTGGTCATCAAACTTTGCTAAAGCCAATTCAAGCAATATTCCGATTCTAAAATTGGTTTTGCGGGACGGTACTTAGAGTATCTTATACTCTGAAAAGAGCAGCAAATATATTTTAAAAATAATAAATATTTTATATTAATAAATTGCAATTTAACATTAATCAAATCAATTAATTTACTTATGCACGCCTGAATTTGAACCCGGCGTGCGCAAGTAAAGTAAAAGGTTAAAAAGTAACAATAATCTTTTACCGGGTTCATGGGCGTCTTGGTCAGGTTTGTCTAGGTCTTGGAGGCGGATGACCAGGACACACTGAACCACAGATTCCTACCCACTCCTCAAACCTTTTTCCTTCCCAGAACTCTCCTTCCCTTCTTTTCCTTAAAAAAACCCTCCACACAGTATCCCCAAAGATGACATAGGCCCTGAGGAAAATTATTTTCCTCAGGGCCTCCTGTGTGGAGCTCATGTAAAAAAAAAAATCTTAAAAAATGTACTTTATATGATTTTTAAAGAAAACCAAAATAACCAATCGTTTCTGCGAAGGTTTAATTCATGGAATTAGTGTAGGCTTGTAAATATACAATGAAAATCCATATTATTTTGTGAAGTAACCTAAAACCTACCCAAAGTTATCAATGTTAAGCCTTTTGAAGGGATTGTAATGTAATCACCATTGGCAAACCTTACGGTAAATAAAATTAAGGAAGTAATTTACGTAGATAACAATACTATACACTTACCTATATCATTTAGTACGATTCGGTTAATAATTTACTAGCGCGCGTGTTTGGATAGGTAACCTAGAAACGCCCTGCTATTATGCGACCGCCATTCAATTCCTAAAGTTTGCTATGAAGGTAGTGCTTAGAAACGAGGGTTGAGTGACAAGATTTGAATGGACAGGTATCCCTAAACCCAAATCATTCAATCCACCCCTCAAACGTCACACAAAACAGTCATTATTAGGTTTGGAAAACCCCGATAGACGGAATAATAAAATCATTTTATGCGGGTGTAGATAACATGTTTAATTTAGATTTAAACTTCTGATTAAATTTGCTTAGTTTAGCTAAACAAATACATTCTTTCAGTCAAAGATTGAAAAAATATATTGTCGTGTTGATGTGACAAAGCTTAAGAGTTAAAATTAACGGAGAAAGCGGATCTATAGAATTACTCTTTGGGTATATTGAAAGGCTAGAGGGGAAGGGATAGAAAATACATTCCAAGCTCTTTGGATCTATTCACCAAAAAGAGCTAAAGCCATTTTAAGTATAGTTTAGTTTCTCAATAATGGAGATCACTAGGCATTGTCTTCGTTTTCGGATCAAGACACATGTACCTAACCAACTAAAATTATCCATTTATTCTACACACATATAAATAAAGAAGAGTGTCTGTGGCGCCGTGGCTTTGGTGTTTACTATAAATCTGCAAATTTTTCCCGTGATTGATAAACTTTAAGAACAAACATGAAGAAGTTGACTGTCTACATGAGATTTCTAAAGACGTCCTACCCATTTTTATTTTATTGGTCTCTATGAATTACATATTTATAACATTGTTGGATAAGTTGTTAAAAAAAAAATCTGTTACATTTTTTTAATCCAGACATATTTGTTATATGTTTCTAACACTATTTTAAGGTCGTTCATCATATGGATATTGATAATCTACTACCATTTTGCCAACCGCTATAACAACATCTAAAAAATCAAATAATTGTCCAAACAGACGGCAACACGCCAAATTTATTGCTAACATTTTTCTAATTCATTGAATATTTAGAGAAAAATATCAATGAATTGTAAAGAAATCAATAGATTTTAATATATTTTCTAAAGAAAGTAATTACTTTTCTGAATGGGAAGTTCAACAGCCTTATAAAGACATCGCTCTTCCAAGTTTTTGTAACATTCAATCTGTTGGCTACATCGTATACAGCATACAACATAGTACAGTACCTTTATAATATATACAGTAAACAGCCCCCGCAGATTTACCCTCCTGTCGTTTGTTTGGATTTACTCCCCACACTCTCGAAAGGCAAATAAGGGCTGTCATCGTAGCCACAAATCGATTTGATTTTTTTATTTTCTGACGTCGAACTAGGCAGCTTTTCATCATGATGTTGTAGTAGGGGAGATGCAATTTGATGAAACGGTTTAGGAATTATTCAATCAACGTGCTCGATGTTGATGTACGCAGTACGTTTTATATCAATAAGGGAGAGTTAAAATCAGTCGTCGTGTTTGATGTATCCCGGAAATTTGGAATAATTGACAAATGTTTTATTGTCATTATTATTTTGTTACAAGTACCATAATGATAATATATCCTTACTGAGATCTAGAGTGCTGAGTATTCATTTACGTGTAAAAAATTAATTATTTTATTCTTAACCCTTCAAAATTTTGGCGTATTTTTCAGATGGTCAAAATATTTCCGCTTTTCAATAAAATGCAAATAAATGGAATATTTATGAACATATCCCAAAATTAAAAAACTGTTTTTGAAAGGTGATAAAATACGATTTCAAATTTTATAATTCAAAACAAACATTTAATTTTCAAAATATAAAAATTTTGCATCCAAACATAAAAAAGTTTTAAAAATGGCTCTACTTACCCCACTTACTGGTTACTGTTACCTCACTTTTTTGTTTTTTTATATAAAAATAATTACTAAAAATTCTCAAAGTTTCAATTTTTTTTTTCAAATTGCGATTCAAAACTTTGGTTTCATTAAAGTACACATTTTACTTTTTTCGTCGTTATTCTTTTAGATTAGACTAAAAAGCGTGATGTTTTTCCTTTTTAACACTGTTTAGAATATAATTCTAACTCTAATAGTAATGGAGTTACAGAGATTTTTACGAGATGCATGTAAGCTGGGACAAATCTGGTCTCCTGCCATTCAAAGGGTTAATATAAAGTTAGTGATAGAATTGAAACTGTTTATTTTGTGGTGTTTTTAGTGCGGTTGAGTGGTTTCTTTTTCAGTTGTATTTTTGATGTCAGTATGTTTTCTATCTCTGATCTTGCTTTGTTATGAATCTAGCTTTTATTTGAATGTTATAGGTATTGTTGTTGTGACTTTTAAAAGAGAGCGGGAGTTGTAGACTTTAGTACCATAGTAATATGCATTGAAACATTTTGTCAGTATGTTCTATTCGTTGTTGTTTGTTTGATATATTTTTGACCCCGACATCAAGTAAGGCGTTATTTGTTGTGCTTTATGTTTGAGTTTTGTTTTAGAATACAGTTGTTTTTGATATGATGTTAAGACCGCTGATAACTTCGTCAGTGCTAGTTCTTACAGGGATTTTCGGAATAATTTACTTGCATTGATCTATCCGACAATACCTTATTCTAATAGTGATTGGTAGATTTGATCTGTTTAATTTTATAAGCTAATATATTTTTATTTTTAACACACATCATAAGGTTATCAATTATTTATGTTCAGAGTTAAGTAAGTTATGACAAATCCAATCAGTGCCTGTGCCATGGAAACGTTGGTTTTGGTGAAGGCTAAAATACCCAACTAAATGTAATATAACTCAATTTGGGAGGCGAATATGGGCACCGCCACCATTTATTGGATAACACATACCTCTGCCGTAGTGACTCCGACTGGTTTGATACGTTTCGTGACTTATTAGGGGTGCTCGGGTTCGTGGGGTGAGATTTTTATCTAAAGCATGATGGGCTGGATGGAAAAATACTGGGTGAGGGAGGCCTTTTGACCTCTCCAGGCGGATTTTTTGACCCATTGCCATGCACCGCAGTGGAAGGGATGGATTCACATTCACATTCATGCGTTTTTTTACTAACACACCCACTAATCCCCAGATTCCCACCAATTCCTCGTATCCTTTCCGTTCCAAATATTCCTCTCTTTGCTTTCCTTAAAATAACCCCCCACACACATCATCCCTAAAGATGACATAGGTCCTGAGGGAAATTATTTACCTCAAGGCCTCCGTGTAGAGCTAACGAAAAAAAGTATCAATTTTTCAATCGAAATGTGTTGCTAATACCTATCTAGTAAAGCCTTTGAGATATTTTTGTTTTTAGCATATAAAACATACACCGGTTTCGAAATAATGCTTCAGCTTTTTTTTATGTAAATTAGTGAATTTTTCAAATATTTTCCAATAAAGCTAAATTATTCAAAAAATGCTTTACTTATTATGGACACGTCATGAAATAAAGCATTTTCAAAAGGCATTTTAAGGATAGATATTTAAAATGACAAACGAAAAATTCACGTTTGAATACAAATTTGTCGTTTGTCATAATTAACGTCAGGTGCGTATTTGATACATCGATTAATTATTATATTGATGGTGTGAAAAGGCCACGTTATTAACAAGTACAAATAAAAAAAAACAGAGTGCAATTCACACGCTGTAGGAGTGAAACTTTCACAAAAGAAAAGTAGACAAGAGTGTGGAGACTATGAAACACTTTTTTTTCAACGTAAAGGACGATTTTTAAATTTTTTTGTCGTCGAAATCCAATACACCTTTTCCTATTTTCCTATATATTTGATCTAATAAGATGACCAAATGTATAAGAAAAATAAATGTTTACGTTTTTTTCTTCAGAATCGCTAGATATCTTTTTCTTTTGTTTTTTCTTTTGCCTGTTCATTTTGGAGTGTTTTGAAGATTGGATATTGATTTTACAACAATTTTAATATTTTTTCTGTTTTATTTCGATCCTAGGTCGGCTGAAGGTCTGCAAAGTTTCGTCAGGAGCTTTATATCACTACAATAAAGAGGATTTACGTGGGACTGTGGATTTATCGTATTAAATTATATATTGGTACCGAGTATCCGTGAATAAAATAAATATTTTATTGATATCTCATTCTCTTACAGGCTAAATCCTAAAGGTGTGTGTGTTTGTCTCTTTTTAGTGTCACTCGTTTCCGTTAAATATAGTTTCAAATCACAACGGTGCTGAAGAAGTTTTTATTTCAAAAACTATTAATATATTGTTAATACGGCGAACCAGCGAATTTATCTGTCTTTATTATACTATTTACCAAGGTTTAAATCGATTAGCGTTAATTTCATATTTCACTATATTAAGAAGGTACGAGTACACCCTGTCTCGCTCATTTACATATGATACTTGGCTAACATTTATATATAAAATTTTATTATTATTTATATATAATATTTTTGTTTACATTTACGTTTAATAGTTTGTTATCATTCACAAATATTAAATTGTTATCATTAATACATAATATTTTGTTTGCACTGCGTTTCAGCGTCCTTAAACATTCTGCTTTATATTATCAAATCACCGTCAATTTATTCCATACACACCTAATTGCATCAACGTTAGTAATGGATTTAATAATATATTATTGGTAAACTGTTCGCTTTTCCACACTCAACTAATATTTAATTATGTTTGATTTAACTTGTGATATTGGTAACCATTCAGATATATTCTGCAACATGAATACTATTGATGATCTGAATAAAATAAAAAATTATAATTGGGGCTCTTACAACCTAAAAATTATCCATCAAAACATAAGAAGTATATCTAAACTTGACGATTTCTTAATTTTCCTAGATCAATTTGATTACGCATTCGATGTCATAATTTTGTCGGAATGCTGGATAAATAAAGAGTACACCTCCAAAGTAATTCACAATTACTCAGAACATCACACAAACATAAATTTAAATAAATCCAGTGGAATCGTAGTTTATATCAGAGACGGTCTACATGCACAAGTTGACGAAATTTCACTATCACAAGCTAACTGTATGAAAATTGTATTGAACAATAATTTATGTATTTTTGCAATCTACAGGTCACCTTCTTTCCAAAATATTGACACTTTTTTGAATTCTCTACAAACATTCATCAACAGTTCAAAACAAGTTGAACGACAAATTATTTTAGGTGATTTAAATATAAACACGATCCCTGAGTACCACCGTCAATGCGAAGATTATTTATGTATGCTTACGGAAAATGGGTTCATGCAGACAATTCACAGTCCTACTCGAGAACAGGGTACAAGTAAATCTTGTCTAGACCACATCAACGTTAAAAAAATCAAACATATCGACTCATTTGTTATCCACACCACAATTTCTGACCACTACACCACAGCTCTCTGCCTTAGAAATAAGCCTCCCAACGCTGCCAAAACTAAATACATACCTCGAATAAACTACATTAACTTACTTCAGGACTTAAGTTCAGAAAAATGGGGAAACGTTTTAGACCAAAGGGATACTGATTCAGCAATGACGGAATTCATCTCAAAGTTACATGATTATATATTTAAACACACGAGTAACAAACTCATACCTAATAAGCAATTAAAAATCACGCCATGGATCACTCCTGGTCTAGTTAAGTCAATTCACAAACGGAACCAACTCCACAAAAAGGCAAATAGGAGCCCAGATAATATAATATTACAAACTCGCTATAAAAAGTATAGGAACTTGTGCAAAAATTTAATCGTATCAACTAAAGAAAGCTATTTTAAAAAAATTATTTACGAAAATAACTATACGCCAAAACTGCTATGGGAAGCATTCCGTAATATAACTAAAACTAAAACTAATAAAACTTCCGATATCAAATCACTGTACATTGATAACACTATTACGTCAGATCCAAAAAAGATGGCAAATTTTGCAAATAACTACTTCACGTCGGTGGGAAACACACTGGCAAAAAAAATCCTAGATAAAAACAATACAACTGAAAAAGATCTCGCGAAGCAAACTGGCTGTTATTTCCGTCACAAAATAGATAACATTCGAACTACGTCACACGAAGTGATGAAAATAATTGACGAGCTTAAGTCATCCAATGCATGCGGTCCTGATAAGGTCTCATCAAATCTATTAAAAAATATTAAATCCGTCATAGCATCACCGATATCGTTCATATGCAATCTGAGCTTTAACTCTGGAAATTTCCCTAATAATTTAAAACAATCAAATGTTATTCTACTGCACAAAAATGGGGATAAATCTCAGATTAACAACTACCGACCGGTTTCTTTGATCAATTCTGTATCTAAAATTATTGAGAAAATTGTTAAGAATCGGCTCAGTCTATATCTTGAAAACAATAACATCCTTTCCAATAGACAATACGGTTTCCGTCCAGGTTTAGGGACTGAAAATGCCATTGCTAATTTAACAAAAATTATCTCTAATAACATCGATAGAGGTACAAAATGCATTGCTCTCTTCCTGGATCTAGCCAAAGCGTTCGACACTATCTCTCACAAAATTCTGTTGAATAAATTACAGCGTATTGGTATACAAGGTCAGCTCTTCAAATGGTTGTGTAGCTATTTAGATAACAGGAGCCAAAGAGTACTTATCAACGACACTATAAGCGATCCAGCTAATATTAAATTCGGTGTACCCCAAGGAAGTACTCTAGGACCACTCTTATTCAACATATATATTAATGAACTATGCAACAGTTCCTTTGCCGACCACATTATTACCTTCGCCGATGATACAGTTTTACTATATGAAGACAAAAGCTGGAATATTGTTCATAATAAAGCAGAAATAGGTTTAAACAAGGTCAAACAATGGCTAGACAATAATCTCCTCACACTCAACTTAGATAAAACTAAATACATCCGTTTCAGTGCAACACAAGCAGGAAAACCAAAAGAAACACACAACATCATTATACACCACTGTAATGACCTAACCACTTGTAATTGCATTAACTTAGAATGTGTCGATAGCATAAAATATCTAGGAATCATAATAGATAAATCTCTGAGATGGGAGGAACACATAGACTCTACCACCACAAAGATCAGAAAACTTACTCATCTTTTTATGTCTGTTAGAAATATTCTTTGCGTAAAAGATCTGAAACAAATGTACCATGCCATGTGTAATTCTTTGCTAGAATATGCATCCTTAGGATGGGGCGGCTGTTCGAAAACAATTCTTGATCCCTTAGCAAAAGCACAAAAATCGCTTCTAAGGGTCATCCTTAAGAAACCTTTCAGGTATCCCAGTGATCTATTATTTGAAGAGTTACGAGTTCTTGACGTACGGCAACTTTACATAAGAAAAACTATTCTACATACACAAAAACATCGACACCACTATTCATCCATTGATCATCTCCACAACACCCGTCATGCAAGGAGGAATCCAGTAGTTCCACCAAATACCAACACATCACATGCACAAAGACAATACTCTTACTTAGGGCCAAAATTGTTCAACCTCGTACCCGATGCATGGAAATTGAAAAGTGCAAGCACTCTGCGCAAACGGGTTAGCAATTGGCTTCTGGACATGGGGAGACTCGAGAGCGAACACATGCTCACACAAACTCACTTACCTAATAATATGTACTTTCAGGTTTACGTTAATCCATAAGAATCTTATAAGTACTCATCTAATTAGCTGGTATAATATAGTTTGTATAATATGATCTTTATTTTTTTATATTGTTATCTTCAAACTAAAAGTTACTAGGTTACAAAAATAGGTACAAAAAATATTTTAAAAGTTGTAGTATTGATAAAATTAAATTATGAGTAAAATATTATGTACTATCAAAAATTGTAACACAGAGGCTATTTTTGTACATTAGAGGAATCAGAAAGTTACTTTTTATTAATTTCTAAAAATGATATAATTTTTTTTTTCTATGCCCCTGATAACTTATATCCCTTTTTGTTAATATTTACAGACTTTTAACTCAACAACCATTTCATCAAATTATTATAATATTTAAAAACATTTTTTTTTTTTTTAGAAAACATAGGATAGATACGAAATTGTTAAATTAAAAAAGAGAGGTTGTCTTTACTCAAACCTATTATATATTTTCTTAAAAACACATTCGAACTTTCGGATAGGAATACATCGAAGAAAGATTTAGTTTTTATTTTTCTGTTTCACAAACCAATGAGTTCATATTTTTTTTTTTTTCTTTGTAGCTTTAATATATTATCATTCAAATTTTTTGTACTTGGTAACTCTTCTCAGTAGCTTTTTACTATTAATATTAAATTTAATTGTTTTATTACTTTTTAATCTTGCACTTGACTGTAGATTTAACAAATACAAATGTAATCAGCACTTATGTCCTCATTCATTTACTAGTATTTTAAGTTCTACAAAAAAGAACGTAACTACCTAATGTGAACTAAACCAGGCAATTTGACTGTCCTAAAACGGGAAATCTCTTAGTTGGACAGTCAAAGTTTTCTTATAATGTGTATGTATTTTTTGTTCAAATAAATAAATAAATAAAATAAATAAATAAATAAATATTCAATCAGCAATCGTTTGCCACATCTGTGTTTATCAAAGTTACCATCTACAGTGCTTTTAGTTTTTTTTTTTAATTTCAAATTCATTTACTCGACACCTTTTCTGAGAAAAACTTATCGCACTCGAAGTTTCTATGAAACAGAATCCCCACAGGAAGGAAACAATTTCCTGGGCATTAAAATACCATTATTCTGGGGTTGTTTTTTGCGGAGGTGTTTTAATACTTTGAGGGGTAAGTGAAACAAACTCTGGAGGAAAGAATGCTGCCTTCGTATTGCTGAAATAAGATCCACCTTTAACGATGCGTTTCTTTGCGTTTTGAACGTAACGACAGTGTTTAAAGGAAAGGGGGATGAAATTGGTAGTAAGGGGAATGCTACATTATTTTCAATTAAGATATCTGAAAGAATAAATTGGGGTTAAAAAAATAGAAGATAGAAGGTTTTCTAAATATAAACAGTTCCTTTATTCAAATAAAACTCCATAATTTTCTTAATAAAAATATTTTTTTCTTATATTATAACTTAAAACTGCAGGCTGTAAGTTTTTAAAGTAAATAATGTGGGAGATAGCTAACTTCAATTTCATTGATTTAGATTTTATACCTTTTCATAGCATTATTATGTACGGACAGTTATTTAAATTTACAATTTAGCGGTGTGTTGGGTCCTCTCTACAGCTCAGCGATAAAGAAAGCAGAGCTCAGTATCAAGACAAAGATGGCAGTGTTCAAAACGGTATACCGCCCGACGCACACTTACGGCCACCAGATGGATGCTAAGCGAAATAACACGCTCTAGAGTGTAAGCTGCCGAAATGAGGTACTTGAGAGGAGTGGCAGGGGTTACGAAATGGGATCATATAAGAAACTCGACGATCCAAGACGATCTAAACATTGAACCTACTATTCATAGAAAAATCGCAACTGAGGTGGCTTGGGCATGTACTAAGAATGTCTGATGACCGAATTCCGAGGAAAATTCTAAATGCGATTTCAGAGGTTAGACGTCCAGTGGGCCGCCTCAGACAAAGCTGAGCGAGGCAACTCCCGAAACTGTGTGAGGAGAGGATGGGACTGCCATGGACGGAGGCCGAACAATCAGCACAAGACGTATGGAGGAAGGAGCCATGTCGATGCAGTGGGTCCCCGGCTCGAATAGGATAAGGGGATGAAGATGATGATGAATTATTTAAAAAAAATAAATGTTTCGCTAAATAATTGTTTTAACACCGTAACAATATTGGAGGTGATAGAATTTTAATATTATTCAGATAATAAAATTTAGTAAAACCAACCGATGCGTACAATCGTGAACATTTTGTCTTTTCTCCGTAATTTTTAATTCATGCTTGCTGTTTCTGTTGTCTTAATAATTTTATATTGAAGCGCAAAGCTCTGAAAAATGGTTAAAACAATCTTTTTTTGTATTGCACACAACCGCAACTTCTTGGAATTTAAATGATTTCAATAGCTTGGAGGAGAATATTATTTCTTTACGACACTTTTGAAGATAAAAAAAACTGGTAATATTCTAGTTCACACCTACAAAAACTCACGGGATGTTATAATTCTAGGATTTGAGAAGGTTTGTTTCATATGAATACCACGTTTACGTTTGTTTATGAAAAGCCATGCTTTGCTGAAAATAACTCCGTACAATGTGGCTTCTATATTCAACAAAGCCTACTGTGACACGGCTACAATTCAGAAAGGAGTTTCTGGATATAAGGCGAGTGGAATTATGCCTATCGATTCTGCCGTTTTTGGAGAAGAAGATTTCATGGCGTCAGACTATCTATTAGATTTCCAAAACGACACTGTTACTGTGATGAATGATTCCACAGCTAACCCTTTGGACCATGATCAAGCAACATTTTCTACCTTTCCACTTGAGGCCAATAATTTGCCAGGACTCAGTGCCCAAGTACAGATTACTCCTGAGGCCAATAACTTGCCAGAAACAAGCGCCCAATTACTGAATACTCCTGAGGACAATAATTTGCCAGGAACGAGCGCCAAAATATAGAACGCCGTATTGTCTCTGTTGCCACTTTTGACAACTCAAGCTATAAAACGTGCAAATACCAAACAACACTCTGCTATCTTAACAGCAACACCCCTGAAAGCAGACTTAGAAAACAAGGAAAGAAAAAGACAAGAGAAGTTGTCAAAAGATAGCAAGAAGATTGACAAGAAAACTGACAAGAAAACGGACAAGAAAACTGACAAGAAAACTGATAAGAAAAAGACAAACACCACCACCAAACGAAGACAGCTTAAGACCAATAAGAAATTAAGGATCGATTCAGAATTTTTTTCTTCAGATGAAGAAGTTTTGGCTTCTAAGAAGAAAAAGTCAATCCCAGACTCATCAGATGAAGAGAACCTTGAACGTATAGATGATAGTGAGCAAGAAATATGTTGCGTTTGCATAGAATTTGGGAAAAATGAAATTTGGTTCAGATGTCGAGGTTGTGGAAAGTGGGCACACAAAGAATGCACCGGAACCGATTCTCCTGACAAATACGAATGCGATTCTTGTGTGCGTAGAAATAAAGTTCTAAAACGCCTTGATTTAGGTATAGCTTTTTAAATAAGAACTTTGGTAAATCTTTGTAATAAAAACATTGTGTTACATTTAAAACATTGTTTTACTGATTTCTAGTCATTATTAGTTTTTTTAATGCAAAGCTCTATTGATTTTGAGCGACTGTTATTACCCCTCATGGTGACTGCCATTTCCCGCAAAGTGCGGGCAATACCAGTCAATGAAAGGTTTAAAAATGTATAAAAATAATTAAACTACTTAAACTGGGTTATTTACAACATAGTAAACATAAAGTGTACTATTTTAGCTATATGAGAGTTTAATTATTTTTACACAAAGTTCTTTAATAAAAGAATTATGTCGTTTTTCGCTTAAGTGACCGCCATTCCCCCACCTTACCCTAATCTTTAAAAATCGTTAATGATTTAGATTAAAATCAGTCAATTTTTAACAGATTTAGATCTGTCACAAGTTTAAACAAAAGTAATACAATTATGAAGAATTAAAGTTCAGAATAAGTTTAAGCTTTGTGCATGCAGGAATATTTCACATTAGGAGGCGGCTATGGGTACCGCCGCCCTGGGAACCTTTATTGGATAACCAGCACCTCTGCCAAAGGTCACCCCAAGTGGTTCACTACGTTTGGTGAATTAGCAGGGGTGCCCGGGTTCATGGGGTTAGGTTTGTCTAGGTCTTGAAGGCGGATGATCAGGACACACTGAACCCCAGATTCCTACCCACCCCTTAAACCCTTTTCCTTCTCAGAACTCTCCCTTCCTTTCCTTAAAAAAACCTCCACACAGCATCCTCAAAGATGATACAGGCCCTGAGGTAAATTATTTTCCTCAGGGTCTCTTGTGTGGAGTTCATGTAAAAAAAAAATCATAAATCACGCACAACATCATCATTGAAAACCGAAAATAGTATTTTTGATCATTTCGGAACTGGTGAGCATTAAGGAATTTCAATGACATCGTCGTGGCATCTTACATAATTTACAAAAAAAAACATTCCAATTTCTTGAATCACCGCATTTATAAAAATGTTCTGCTTTTTTACTAGATTCATCTATTCCACAAAACATATTATATATTTTTAATAGATCCCATAAAGTAGAACGTGAAACCCTCACATCCAAATAATGTGTCGTAACCACACCCCGAGGCCAAAGTTCAAAAGCATTACATTCCATGGGGTTTTTACGCTAAGGCTTTAGCTATAAAAAGGTAGTTCTGAGATATTGACGGTGAAACATTTGAAATTTCGTACTGACGACTCGGTAATAAATCAAAGGTTTGTAACAGAATAGTTGTAGAAAAGCAGAGTTAAATAATAAGTAATTTTATGTTTTTTGAAGCTTGTTTCTCATTCTTGTTATTTTAAGTATAAATAATATTTTATTTTGGGATTTTCCGTGTTTGTTATAACAGAGACCTCATTGTAATAAATAATACCAAACCAAAAACAAATATTTCTTATTCCGTATTTTTTGGTTTTACGCCTTCACACATTTCAGAGAATTTTGTAAATCAAAGACATGATTGCTGACATGTTGTCTTTTTATATGTTAAATTATATTCATAATTTGGGAGGCGGATGTTGGTGCCCCGGAAACCATTTTTTGGATAACCAACGTCCCTGCTATAGGTCACCCCAAGTGTTTCACTACGTTTGCAGCGGAAGCATCTTCCTACATACCGCATGGCAGGCCGGATCGGGAGAGACTGGTTGAGGGAGTTCTTTTTACCTCTCCTAGCCGGACTCTCGATTCATTACCTTGCACCGCAATGGGAGGGACGGATTCGTTGGTCTGTCACTTGACATATTGACCCTCAGATTCTGTCTCCTCACGGGTACATCCCAGTGAGACCAACGTGGAAAATCATTTACAATCTTATTTTATATGCATAAATAAATAAACAAAACTAGAAGCTTGCTACGACACGTCCCAAACTATCTTAGCAAGTAGTGAAAATCATCAAACTCAACTGATTTTATATTAATACAATATGAAAAATAATATTCATACATCGCAACTAAAATGTTAAATACGCGAATAACGACATCAAAAGATCTAGAACAATTGAACCGGAAGGCATTCAACAATATTCTCGTTGCGAGAAAAATTGAAAAAACCAAGTCAGTTATGTTTCATAACATTTAATATTTAAAATACATAAAACATACAATTCTTAAGAGTTTTATTTGAAAAGTCGTCTAGAAAGGCAAATATTTAGAGTTTATTATTAGATTTTACGCTGAATTTGTGGAATTTGAATGTTGTATATAAAAATTTCATACACATCGTTAATCCACAAAACGTCTTTTTTACTCTACGTACCTTACAGAAAGCAACAAACTTTTCTAACATAAATGTACACATTGATGTATTTGAGCTTAGAAAGCAAAAAAAAAATCAAATGAATTGTTGAAACCATTTACGTTCTAGATATTGTGGTGAAATCAACGTTCAACATTATTCCACACAAAAAGCAGGCTTAATAATATTTTTTCTGGACAAATTCTACTTTCTTGCATTCTTCAACTTCTTGACATTGAAGATTTTCTAGTTGAAGTCATGAAACGTTCGTTTTCTCCATTTTCTCATAAAAATTAAACCATGCGCCGTGATTGACAGTATACAACATTCTTCCACAAACCAAATTTTAAAAGGCTGCCACAGACCTAACAAAATGTTAATTACCATAATCCCTACTTTAAAAGATGCATATTAATGTACCCAAAATTATTCCATCAATAACTCAACTTTGATAGTTTTGTTGGATACCACATTATTTCGGTCAAGGGCTCAATTACTTATCTGAGAAGGAGCGTAATTTCTTTAATGAACATATATTTCCATCAGAAATACTTTTTGGTTTATAAATAACATTCATAAAAGCAAAAAGATTAAATGCTTTTTTTATTAATTACTTAAAATTGTTTAATCTCACCGATATGTTCCTTGTGCTTTAAAGTCACAGCAGTATCTTTGAGAACTTTATTGTGACAATAACTATTTACTGGAGTATTATTATAAAATAATCACCTTAGAACCCTGTCACTTAAACTCATGTGTACCTAGTCATATTATGTCACTCCAATTCGCATTTATAAAATATCATTTTTTTTAATATTTTCTTAATTAGTAGTGGTGACCCGACAGTTGATCTGTCAACAATTGGCCCCCGGAAAGATTTTTACTATAAAATTATATTTTTTTGTGCATGATTAAGTAATTCCTAGCGTCATTGATCCCTTCGGCACCGGTGCATAGTCGGGAGACACGCCAAACGCGCGCCCAACATATGTACACGGTTGACATTTGTCACATGAGAACGGGTCGTTTTTTCGACTCGTTCTTGAGTTCAAGAGCTCGGCTATGGAACGATTTGCCGGCATCTGTGTTTCCTCCCTCCTACAACATGGGTCTCTTCAAGACCAATGTTCATTCCTTCCTCTCCTCAAAAAGACCCTCCACACAGCATCCCAGATGACATAGGCCCTGAGGGGAATTATTTTCCTCAAGGCCTCCTGTGTGGAGTTAATGTAAAAAAAAAAAAAAATTCCAAACGTAAAATCGACTTCAAAAATACCCTTGATAATAAGTTGGTATGAATATAAAACAAATTTATATAAAGAGTGTTGATTTTTGATTTATGCGCTAGTATATTTGTTTATTTGAGACACAAACAGATATTTAAAGAACATTATTTTGGTTAATAAAAAATAAATTAAAATACAAACATGAATATCCCTAGACTAATATGTCTGCTGTTATGTATATTCACAGAAGCAAACACGTGAGAAACAATGTAAGTATTTTTAGAAATTAAACTTAAATAGAAAAATTTTACTAAATATTTAAAGTATTCTTTAAAAAATAATATACATAGTAAACACAGTGTAAAGACACGTCAAGTAGATTTTTCCTTGATTTATTTATTTATAAAAAAACGCCCTTTTTCGGGGCTTTTACATATGTAGCATAGAAAAAACATTTTATTGTACATAACTGAACTGCCTCAATAACAATATTTTAAATTTATTCAAAGATAAATTGAAGATGTCCACTGACTTGGTATAATTGTTTCCCTCCATTAGTATTCTGGGCAAAGAGGAATACATATGATAGTTAGTCCCAGAATTTCTGCACTGAAATAAATCCTGACTTCTAGTATTACGAAGTGGAATTCGGAAGCTTACCAATTCAAGTAATACCGGACTATCAACTAAATCATTTAGAATTTTATATAAAAATACCAAGTCAGTGAAAATTCTTCTGTCTGACAATTTAAGCATATTCATATCAATATAAATGATGCATATGAATTAAAATATGTAATTAAATGAAGACAATATAAGCGAAACTCAATCGAAAATCTGAAAACAGAAAAATCAGAAAAAGATATTGATACCTCTGGGACACGAACCCAGGACCTCTCGCTTTTCGGGCGAACGCGCTAACCTCTGCGCCACGGTGTCGATATCCAATTCGGTCATTTTTAACTGTATCATACTTCGAGTAAGAACAACCCATACTATCTTCATTTTTTCTTAGCGCAAATTCTATTGGCAGCTACTTTTATCTGATTTTTTGTTTTCAAATTTTCGATTGAGTTTCGCTTATATTGTTGTGGCGTTCATACAACTATTTTTCGCCACTCAAAGAATTCGCGAGAAGGAACTACCGCCGCAAAGTGCTTGCAAATTCACACTACGCGCAGCACCTACGTATGCACGTATCGGCAGACAATGTACTCGTGCGGCCGGCTGCCGGCTGAATAATAATATGCACCACCTTCGCGAAAGGTCCAGACTCAAGCGTGCATTCACGACTACAGTGACGAGTTAGTTCTAGCACCTTCCAGCGCACGTATTGCCAGCGAGTGAAAAGCTACTCGGCCGCTCGCTCTTATATAAAGCGGCGCACTAAACAACAAACTAGTTCAGTTTTGGTCAGTCTCGCGACGCGCTAATCAAAACAGTTCAGTTCAATCTCAACGGTCTCGCCTCTCTACAGCAAACCATCGTAACATCGAGTGCCCGTGCATCAGCTCTCTCCCAGGGCAGCTTCCTTCGTGGACGTCACAAGGACTATCTGCCGGTGGTTCCACTCATCAAGTCACCGCCGTTCACCTCCGCAACGCGCGTCGAGCAACGGCCTGGAAGATCAGGTCCTCTCCGCAACGAGCGTCGAGCAACACTCTGGTGACCTGCAGGCCCGTGGCCTGCTCCACCACAGCATCTCCGACCTGCTTCACCCATCATGACCGAGCACCCGCAACGCTTCACTCTACGGCACTTCGACATCATCATGTTACACCGACCGACCTCAGCTACGTAGCTCGTGATACAATAAACGACTGGACTCTCGGCAACCAACTCGGATGCCTTTTCATTTCTCTCACCGTCTACGTCGACTCGCGGAGTCCGTTCCCTCATTGTCTTCATTTAATTAAATATTTCAATTTGAGGTTTTACTCATAAAGTTAAAATAAAAATTAAATTAAAATATGTTTAATACTTTGTTATTTTCGGCGGTACATCCTCTCTGCACATCCTTTTGGGGTCACTAGTTAGTTTTGTGCAATTAAGTAAACCGTAATTATCATAAGCCGACTGCATATTGTATAGAAATTTTCCGGGGGGCTAATTGTCGCCGGATCAACTGTGATGGAACCCTTAGTAGTATTTACTTCGATTTTATATATTTAAAAAATATATGCTTCTTTTATTCTACAACATTCTATACCATTCACATTATTTTATGTTTCATAATTAATTTATTATTTTAATGCACTGAATATAAAATCATTCACGACAACACGGGCATATACTTAGCAAGTTGGTCAAAAAATTCTCAACTAATGCAATAAATAAATCAATAGTTAAAAAAAATATATGGCGGAACACAGATAAAAATAAAGTTGCTTGATGCAGTGATTTCTATTACTACGTCTACAAAACAATCAACACAGCAAAATTTATAAAGAAAAGGATTTACCCGTTATTCTTGCACAACAAACCCAATAGACCATAATCAACCGGTTTCAAATTAATACCTCACGGACCGATGCATCCCTTTCCAACCGCATTACAGAAGCAGTCGAAAGTACAATGTGCTGTGCAGGTAATGCAACTGACAATGACCAATGGTTCGACTGCAGTTCTAGCGGGTCTAACAAAAGGGAACACGTTAGGTGATATGTTTCAGTGTTGCTACCATTATCGGTACCTAATCAGCCGGGGTTTTCACAGGATTGTTGTCAATTCATTTGAGTAGTGAAGCTAATTGATTATTTTATTTTGTGAAACGGTTAATTGAAGATGTTTTAAAGTATTAATTTTGGCCACCTCTTAGGGCCGGTGTTTTAGCTAATCGGCTAAGCTTAGTAGTTATTTGTGTCCGGTACTTTTTTTTTTTTTTTTTTTTTTTACATTAACTCCACACAGGAGGCCCTGAGGAAAAAATAATTTCCCTCAGGGCCTATGTCATCTTTGAGGATGCTGTGTGGAGGGTGTTTTTGAGGAGAGGAAGGAGTGAACATGGGTCTTGAAGAGACCCATATTGTAGGAGGGAGGAAACACAGAGGCCGGCAAATCGTTCCACAGCCGAGCTGTTGAACTCAAGAACGAGTCGTAGAAACGACCCGTTCTCATGTGACTAATGTCAACCGTGTACAAATGTTGAGCGCGCGTTTGGCGTGTTTCCCGACTATGCACCGGTGCCGAGGGGATCAATGACGCTAGTTCCTCGGAGCATCTTCCATTGTAATACCGGTAGAACAAGGACAGCATTCCCACCTGGCGCCTGTGCTCTAAAGATTGCAATCCGTTAGTTAAATTAGGAGAATCTATCAAACGGACCGCCCGTTTCTGCACAGAGTCAAGGGTTTTTTTCAGGTATTTTGGGGCTCCAGACCAGAGGTGGCTGCCAAATTCAACCGTGGGGCGCACTTGCGATTTGTACAGGGCTAGCAGTTGTGTACTATTAAAGTATCTGCGTGCCCTGTACAGTATGCCCAGTTTCTGAGAGGCTAACTTAACTCTGGCCTCGATGGAGCCCCCGTACCTGAGCTGGTCACTTAGAGTTACACCAAGCATATCAATGGAAGGCCTGTTCGGGAGAATGCTTCCGTTGAAGGAGACTAGATTATACTTGATTATACTTGACGGTTATACGGTAATTGGACGCTGAGAATCACATTAATATTAGTAAGCATTGCACTGAAAAGAAGATTTCACGCAAAACGTTACCACTTCTAAATGTACGGGATGTGGCAGCATTATTTTCTTTTTTAAAATGCGCCCCATTCAGTCGGTTGATGCCGTAGCGGAGAGCTGGTGATCTCGTTCGAGAGCTGTTCCGAGAGGTTCGAGGTTCGAAGAGGTGGTAAAAAAATGTATGCTTAAAAAAAATAGAATACTTTTCGTTTCATGTACGCAGTGGTATTTTCTTTTGAACTTATTTATTGATATTCAGCCTAATTAATTAACGTGTCTTCAATTTTACACACGTGTTAAACAATCTTTTACCCTTCATAAATGGTTGTGTATCAATTGTGTAAAATTGAAAACTTTTATTTATTTATTTATTTATTTCTATTCTTGTACACACACTTTACAAATAATTACATAGTTTACATAGATAATAGGTTATTAATAAGAAAAAAAACATGTTAAAGATCCGTAACTGTATGTAAATAGGTTAGTCGTAGTGTTTTGTGAACACCTCACTAGGCGAACCTGTGCTGAGGTGTTCCCATGTTTGGGATTAAGTGCTATTCTGTCGACCTAAGTAGAAACACTGTAACCTCCTTGATATTGTCAAGAAGGGCACTGTGGGTCGACCCATGGCGGCAGTATCCTACACATAAATTAAAAGATTAGTTTCGGTGGGGATCTATATATATAGTTGTTCTTAGAATCTAGATTATGAGTAAGATAAATAATTGTCTTGATAAACGGTAGATATATTTTTCTATGGACCACGCGCCAATGGTATAATCACGGATATTGTGGTAATATTTTCTGTCTCGAAACAAAGTTTATTTAATTATATTTTTTTTATATTTGGGATGGGTTATGTTTGGTTAGGTGTTATAATTTTTTGAGTAAATTGAATACCTTGTTGTTTGATCCAGTCTTTTATGTGTTTTTTGAGAACTATGGTAGATGAATTTGTAGTTAGTAGTTGCTTCAGTGTGGTGGGCATGCAGTTATATAGTTTGGTTGCGTAGTACTTAAAGTTTCTTTGCCCGTGTGAGGTATGAGCAACAGTTGTCTTATTGTCATGACGTCTAGTGTTTCGTAAATTACATTTGAGCTTGTGTAGCGAGGAACTTGGAGGATAAGTTTGATTGTTGCCTTTTGAATTTTTTCTATTGGGTCAATTGTTGTATTCGTTGCACTTCCCCAAGCCAGTATGCCATAAGAGATAATGGATTGACAAAGTGAAAAGAATATGGTTCTGAGGATTGTTCTTGGAAATATGTTTTTAATTGACTTTATGAGATGCATGACTCGTTTCAGTTTGTTTGTGATGTAAGATATGTGGTCAGTCCAGCGTAAGTTGGCATCTATTATAACTCCAAGGTATTTAGTCTGATTGTTATTAGTAAGATTTTCACGGGCGAAAGCATTATAAAGATTTATTTTTTGGGTAGATATTATGCCGCGTTGCGCTATTTCCTTATTTAGCCAACATTTTCAGGACAGCGTTACAGTATCTATTATCATTGCACATCTGCCTTGATCATAGAAACTCTTGGGTTGTCCGAAACGTTGGCTAAAGAAGTGGGTCCCAATGAACGAGTTGGTTAAGGCGCTGTGTCCCGGTGAGTAAAGAGATCCTGGGTTCGAGTCCCAGTTACGACCGTTACCTTTTTATTTGTCTGTGTCTTGTTCTGTTTCATGTTTTGTTAAGATTTATTAATATTATCTTCTTCTTCAATTATGTATTATATTGATGGATAAAACCTTCAAGAGTAATAAAAAAATCATTCCAATAAAAAAATATTCATTTTACCTAAATCTACTTACACTTATATATTGTATATTATCGTTTGTGCGTATAGTCTGTCAAATAAGAGTATGGTATATCAATGGAAGGTGCTCTGAGGAACTAGCGTCATTGATCCCTTCGGCACCGGTGCATAGTCGGGAGACACGCCAAACGCGTGCCCAACATATATATGTACACAGCATTATCTTGTTTTTCGAAATATGGAATGTATTACATTACACTCCCTCTAGATACATTCTGGAATAAACTATTATTATTTTTAATAAATGTTCTAGTTCCGGTTCAGGATCGTGACCATTTTAGTAAAGATTAAAAAAAATAATTAATTAATTTGTTAGGTATTTAGTTAGGTATCACTTTTTGAACGTGAGTTCTACTGTTTACAGAAATACTAGTTAGCGTATTTTTAAAAGTGGTTTAATGAACTTATATAAAATTAGTAGCTATCTTTTGCTATTGCTTCTTCAAAGGCTTTAAATCCTTTGATATATCCATCTTAACGGTTCATGAAAATACGCTTTCTGACGGTAAGAACGGCGCTAACTTTAAACTTCTGCCATGTTATTTGGGGTGGGTAGGGCCACCAACCAATGGTGACGACAGTTATACACCGCGTTGTGCAACTCGGATTATTATAGAAGTGTAACTTCTGAATTGCGCCCGCGGCACCAATGTTCAACAGCTTCGCAATTATAACGAAGTCTCGAACAAAGGAACCGTATTAATGAAAAGTGAATCTATAATTTTTTTTTGTTTTACTGAAAGTATTTTTAATTAAGCTTGCGAGTACCCGGTACGCGTTGCAATGCCACATAAAGAAAGAAATTGTTTCTCTCTGCGTGTCCTTTCCCATTCGTCCCCGTTCTCGCCCTTTTCCTCCCACGCTTCCTTTCTACTATCCCCTTTCTCCTTCCTTCGACGACTCCTCCTCCCGCGAACATCCCCGTGTTTCACTCCCGCATTCGTCTTCCTTTTTCTTTGTCTACACCCCTCCCTCGAAGTCTCTCTCCTCCATTCCTCTTCCACTCTTTTTCCCCCTCCCAAATCCTTCCCTGCCGCTTAACTACATGAAATACATACATATTTTCAATACCTTTTGTAAGCTTTCTATGCAAATCCATAACGCCAGAGTTCGTCAGAATACGTAGAAACCTTTGCGGGTGTGCGCACAACAACTCGATTAAATTTCAACGCAATTGGTTTAATGGTTTGAGAACGCATAATGGATAAACATAGAAACATTCATTTTTTATGTTAAGCATTAGAAAAAGATGTAAAAATAATTGGGTGCAGTCGAGAATGTAGGGTAATTCCACAGTGAATTTGCTAAAAAACAACATAATAAGTCTTATTCAGAAACAGAAAATACTAAAAATAAGTATTATGTTTACACGATAAAATAATGTAAACTGTAAACAACCTGATCTCCATTGTACCACAAATATCTCTTTTTCTGAAATTAAATACCTTGTTGTTATCATTGAACAAAACCTAAATTGGAACAGCCACATTACAGATGTAGTAACAAAAAAAAAGGAATTGTGTATAATGTATTTTCGTTCGGTAAAGAAATATTTTAAATGTGATATAGAGGAGGTTTTCTTATGTATGTAGACAAGTTCACCCCTTCTTCTCCCTAAAAAGACCTTCCACAAAGCATCTTCAAAGACGAATGAAAGGAAGTTTATTTTCTTCAGGGTTTCCTGTAGGTGTTAACAAAATCAAGAAAAAATGAGTTTAAAAAAAGAAAGTTGGTTTTACTCCCGATTGTTTCGAAGTCGTCAATATGGTTCCATGAAAGTTGCCCTCGCGGCGCACTTATGTATACAATATGCAGCTGTTAAAGGGAAAATACGGTACAATTACACAAAATATAACTAAGTAATCCCGGAGGGATGTGCAGAGAGGATGTACCGCCCAATAACAAAAATATGAAACATATTTTCATTAAAATGCATCAATGAAAAATCTGCTTGTCTAAAGTTATACTGTGTATACCAGCGCATAAGTATACAAAAATTGACACTATAAATTCGTTTGATATTAATTCCAACTGATTATAAAGGTTATTTTTTTAAGTAGCTTTAAAGTGGGTAAATAATGTACAGAAAATTATAATTAATATCATTTCGGGGGGGACAACTGTCAGCGGATTAACTTTCGGGTCACCCGTCAAAATGAATTGCTATAAAATGAAACACCATTATATTATGTAGTTGCGTTTAGCATTGATTATGCTCAGATGCAATCATAATGTATGCATTGCGATTAAATTGAGTAACACGTCAAGTTCTGCAGCGTCAACCCACAAACGCCTGTAAATGCAAGTACCGAAAGCAGAAAATAAGTAACCGCTCGATTTAAGTCATGAAAGATTTCCTATTAGTAATATTTGTTATCACCATTATCAATTAATACTTACACAGAAAAAAACTTAAGTCATAACCAAAAAAAAATAGAATAAACATTCTCGAGATCCGGTAATCAATTTGGTTATAGTTCTGCCCTATGATGCTTCCGAATATAAAGGCATTCGACAAAAAATGACTATCATGATGACGTATGTAGCATAACGGTAAGATTCTAACAGCCTTATTTATAGTTTAAAAAAAAACTTCACGACTGTTAAGCGGTGTTTTTGTTACGCAATTTACAAAGACTGTATACTTTATTTTTTGGAACGTTTTTAATAAAAAAAGGTCATTACAATGTTGGCAACATTAAACTTAGATCTGCGCATGCGCCGATCCGCCATTTTTTTCGAAATTACGGTTTTGACGTGTGATATTTTACGCCCGATAAAAATAATGTTTTTGTACATAATTTCTATTCTTATGACCAATTCACTATTATATTGGCATATTTCGACAAAGTAACTAATAACGCCGTTTTTGAGAAAAATCACCTCAAGGGCGCTGTACAACATTATGATTTCTAAGACTTATTTTATAATATACAGATAGACAAAAATAAACTTTTATTAGAAAGTTTGTGCTTGGAGAAGTTACTACTTTGTACGCAGAGGACACTACGTTTGTATATTACATGTATTTTCAAATTTGTATACTATATCTATATATCTATTTCGACCTAAACGTATAACGCCCTTTTCGAAAATGCAATTTTTGCTCTTTTCTCATAATTTATTGTGTGAAACATATTAAATGAGACCTTGTTTAAAGGGTGTACTTAGAAATTAAATTTTAATAACTAGGTACCTGCTTCATACCTTCCTCTTCCCTTTTTTCCACTTAACCTAATACATTCAACTTCACAACATTCCCAAATCAAGGTGGTCGTATTACAATAGTTTCTGACTAGCAACTTAAACTTAAAGAAAACTGGCATTAAAACGCGCCAATTCACGTTATTTTACTGTTATGCTAATACAAATTCACCCCATCTACATAGCATTAAATAAATAATGTATTTGAACAGAAGGCCATTCTAGTGTAGCAGAGCCCAGTTATGACGTTTCGTTTTAGTGGTCCAATACTAGGGCGATCAACATTCATGAAGTGGCTTACATTCCAATCATGCTATTCATCAAACTCAACAATACAAACCTGCCCCCACACTGCTTCGCTCGTACAATTGTACACCAGCTACATAGATTCTATGTCGTAGCTGATGTAGAAGAAAATGTAGAGGATAAGTTTAAAAAAAATCTATTTTAAATCATGTTGCTGCCACTCGCAATGTCTGCATTACATTACACCCAAAATTTGTTAGAAAAGGTAGTATTAGACCAGTGATTCCTAAAGTGGTCCAGGTGGACCCCCAGGGGTCCACGGGAGACTCGACGGGGGTCCACGTAGACGTGATAAAAAATGGGGGTCCACAAGTTGTAAGTGGGGGTCCACGAAAATTTATCTGCAGGCTTATTTTTTATCTATTGTGGGATCGTTATCGAAAAAACAGACGGATGGGATTTTTACATATTTACTGTAACATGTTTCAGTTTAGATCGTTTTAAAAATGAATTTCTGCAAGAATGCATGATTATTTATTCATTGAATGTACGTTATACATAGAAAAAGTAAATAAATCACACAAATCTGTCAGGAGATCACGTCTCCGATCTCGATAATGATCCCACAAAAGATAGAGAATAAACCTGCTGGTTTCGATAGTAAAGAACAAAAATGTTGGCTTGGCTTTACCTGTCAATCTAGGCAGATAGTACACTAGTATTTCGGTGAAAAATGGTCATTTTGAGACCCGTGCCCATATCCCCCCCCCCCCCTCTCCCCCGTTGTGACAGACCATAACTACAGCGTTATGTTCAATATTCAGTACAACGCATGTCGAGTTTTGGGAATATGGTAGAAATGTTGCAGCAGGGGTCCACCGAAACCAGTCAAGTTTTGAAAGTGGTCCAAGAGAAAAAAAAGTTTGGGAACCTCTGTATTAGACTATCAGCAACATCGTATAAGTATTATCACTATAATTAATACAAAAAACGGTGAACGGTGGTTTTACGGGGTGGTTTTACATCACAGAAGGTGTTAAGTGAGGTTGCGTAATGTCACCATTGTTATCAATCTATTCATGGATAATTGTGTGCAAGAATTGAAAGAGGTGGGATTGGGAGCAAAATTGACTAATATGAAAGTATGTTGCCTATTGTATGCTGATGATGCGTGGTTTGACATCACAGAAGGTGTTAAGCAAGGTTGCGTAATGTCACCATGGTTATTCAATCTATACATGGATAATTGTATACGAGAATTAAAAGAGGTGGGATTGGGAGCGTAATTGAGTAATATGAAAGTATGTTGCCAATTGTATGCTGATGATGCGTGGTTTGACATCACAGAAGGTGTTAAGCAAGGTTGCGTAATGTCACCATGGTTATTCAATCTATACATGGATAATTGTATACAAGAATTAAAAGAGGTGGGATTGGGAGCGTAATTGAGTAATATGAAAGTATGTTGCCAATTGTATGCTGATGACGCGGTGCTGATTTCTAACAGTATGGAAGATCTACAGTCTCTCGTGTCTAGGATGAACGAAGTATAAATGAAGAATGAGTTAATGATGCATGTAAGTAAGTCTTAAGTCACGGTGTTTGAAAAAGAGAGTACGAAAACAGTGTGCAATATAGTTGTGAATGATGTATACTTGGAGTAGGTGGATGATTTTGTGTATGTTTACGAGAGGCGGGAAGACTGATAGAGATATTGAAAGATGGGTAAATGCAGGTAACTCCATTAATGGAGGACTGAATGCTGTTGGTGCTAATAAAAAAAAAACTGTAAAAAGAAGCGAAGCTAGCAGTCCACAATGGAATGCTGGTACTTACCCTGATGTGTAGCAGTGAGGCATCGAACTAGCAGAGGAAGGATGAAAGCACACTGAATGCTGTTGAAATGAGATCCCTGAGGCGCTTGTGTGGTAAAACTATGTATGATCGTGTGAGAAATGTCGATATCCGCAAATAAAGAAAGGCTGATGTAAGTAATGAGTAAGATTAAGAAAGGGACCCTCAGATGGTTTGGGCATGTAGAGCGAATGAACGAAGAAAGTAGTATGAGAAGAATATATGACGCAAATTTGAATGGTAGAAGAAGTCGGGGACGCCCGAGGAAGACATGGCACGATCAAGTGAATCAAATACTTGTGACGGGTAATGTCAAGAGTCAGAATAATAGAAGAGTATGTATGAAACGATGTATGAATGTGAATGAGGCAAAGAGTGTGTGCCAAGACTGAGTTGTTTGGCGGTCCTTCCTCTCTGCCAACCCCTGCGAGGACACGGTGTGATGGTTAGTTAGTTAGTTTAATACAAAAACGTACGTTAATAGATCATCAAAATGTGTCCGGAAAAAGTTTAAAAAAATACATTTCGCTGCTACCATACTTCATATTATGAAAAATGTGTAAGTCAAAGAGAAGATTTGAAAATGCCAGTGGCTTTAAATATAAAATTTCGTGACGAATGGTTAAACCGTTTTAATTACCACACAGCAAGATATTTTCTTTATAATAAAAATGATGTTCCAATATTTAATTCATTACTTCCTTGAGAAAACTAGATATTTTTTTTAAATCCTAAACTCTTCGCTCCATTGCGATATTAAAAAAAAAATATTTTTTTTTGCAAAAATACAAGCAGTAACAAATAATAGCAGTGAGTAAATAAAGTCATCTTAGATGAAGAGTAGGGATGCTATGTGGATTTAATTATGGAAACATATATTATTTTATGGAAAGGAAGGAGAGGAGGTTCTGGGAAAGAAAAATTTACTACAGGTGGGTAGGAATTTGGGGGTCAGTGTGTCCAGGAGTGACGGACGTATGAATCTATCCCTTCAACTGTAGTGCTAGACGATGGGTTAGGAGAGGCTGTTTAGAGAGGTCAAAAGGCGTTCCTCAACCAGTCTCTCTTGATCTGGCCCGCCATACAGTAGGTGGGCAGATGCATCCGCCGCCGTTTTGCTTTATTTTCTCTAATTTTTCCACTGAATAAAATATTATTTTGTAGTGTTTTTGCTATTTCATGTTTCTTTAGTCTGGTAGGAATGCTTGCCTTTTCCAGTTTTTCCAAAACATTACAAGCAGTAGAAGTTGCAGATTTATTTCAAATTCATTTATTACATTACTGGCTGATTTTTACATTGATAAACGATTTACGTTGGTTTATTTGGTGAAATAAAATATGCGTCTTTAGTTTTCATTCATACACAAATGCAGTGCTAATTGGGAGGAGGAGTATGGGTACCGTCACCCCGGAAACCATTTATTGTCACCCCTAGTGTTTGGCTATGTTTGGTAAGCAGGGTTGTACGGGTTCATGAGAGAGGTTTTTATGGATCTTCGGGCGACCTATTACGTGGCAGATCGGTATCGGAAGAGACTGGTTGAGGGAGATCTTTCAACCTCTCCAGCAGGACATATACCTTTTTACTTCCAAGAACTTTCTCTCCTTCCTTTCCTAAACAAACCCTCCACACAATATCCCCAAAGATGACGTCTGCGCTGCGGGGAATTATTTCCCTCAGGGCCTCCCGAAACGTACTAATATATTTTTAAGGTGAGAAAGGTAAAATAAAAGTAGAATTACGATTGATAAAAAGTGCATTATTGAAATAAGAAAGTGCAGTGATCAGAAGGGTTAACAAAGATACATCAAAAGGTTTAAGAAAAGGGTTGGAATAGGTTTTTAATATTGTCAAGAAATCAACTAAGTTAATATTAAACATGTCAATATACATGGATATATATTGACATGTTTAGTTTTTACTTGGTTAAAAACATGGATGGATGGATGTATACATGGATGAATTATCAAATCGCCTGGACACCAGAGCGGGCTGCCGTATAAATAATCTGTGCCTAAATCACATTAGCTACGCGGACGACAAGATTCTCTTAGCTCCGTCGATCAAAGGGTTGAGAATACTTTTAAAAATCTGTGAAGAATTTGCAAATGACCACAACATGATGTACAATCCCAAGAAGACAGAACAAATCGCATTCCACCATGTAAAAACTCTCGAGAAGATGCTCCCCGTACTACCGAACCACCTCGATGGAACAGTTTGATAATGCCTTCAGAAGGCGAAACAGCTGTCACGTGTAAAAATAATTACCTAGCAGAACTTGTTTATAAATAAACTGTTTTTATAAATTGAATAATAATATTATTAAATATATAAAAGAAATAAAAAAAAATAAAATGGAGTTCTACAAATTAAACTTGATAACAATAAATAAATAAAAATCGATGGAACGACTCCGGATCCAATATAATGATGCATGTAGAATTATATTTGGATTCAGAAGATATAGCAGTGCATCGACAATGTTCACTGAACTAGGACTGCACGGATTCACCGGTCTAATGAGGATGCGGCTAATGGCTTCCGACAATGCAGTGGTGACCGCAGCGTTCCAGCACCAAACCCCACTCCTGAGTGAGCGCTGGGCCCGAGTTTGAAGAATAGAATTGATAGAATTGAATTTTTATTTATTTTTTTATTTTAATTTTGTATTTTATTTTGTTTTTTTCCTATTCTATGTTCTAAACAAAAATCTATTGTATTAAAATATGTTTTAAAATATATTATGTAAATATGTACAATCATATGGGACGTGTGGGATTGTACTATCCTCCCCACATCCTGGAATAAAACTTTATTATTATTAATATAATATCACCTATGTACTGATTTCCCATACTGTGAAATTGCAGTATGGGGGAATGGTTAGTATAGTTGCAGTATAACAGACTATTATATCGTGTTGTTATTGTGGGCTTGTGCAGGTTTAGAAGTTGCAATAATTTGGAACAATTCAATTTATATTTTTGTATTTTATATAATTTATTTGTTTATTGAAACAGTATTAATTAGTAATACTAAAAAAAACGACAAGTGTGAGAACCAGGGTTCGGTGGCAAAATTTATCGCTACTGCTTGTTTTCAGATAAAATTAATGAAATTTAATAAAAATATCGAAGTTATCAATTATTATCTAAATGGATACAACTGATTCGTCATCCTCTTTAGAAGGTTCTATAATCTCGAATCGTTGATATAAAGCAACGAGTGCCTACGCGTTATATTAAGCAAAACCAAACTTTTGCAATTGAACTTTTTTATGATTCATTTTAGATCTCTTTCAGAACAGTTTGTGACTGAAAACATTTTTATTTGACGTCGCGTTTTTTCATTAGAGCCAACGTGGCAAAATAATGGGTCCCTTTATTTGGTTTTTGGGTACATTTTTGTTGAAATATAACGGAGCGGGCCAGTGCTTTATTACTGACTTCGTACACAATCTAAAATATTTAAGATTTTTTTCTTTCCTTGTTGGGTAGCGAGGTGAGTACATTAATTTCCTCGTAAAAAATATAAGAACGGTAATTAATCTTTACTTATCTGTATCAATTGTGAATTGTTGTGAAATGTCGGTAATATAGCGTAAAACCTTATAATTTATGGGTTTATTATATACGAGTGTGTAAAACTTTTATTTTATTTTTGTACTAGTTGCTTAGTTTTGGTTAATATTTATGTTTACATTAATTTTGTTTTTTTGTTGTTCTAAAATTTTATGGAACGCAAGCTGTTTTAAAACTGAATGTACCGGGAACATATCGGGATATCAGTATAGCTCTGGTGTAAGACCGCCATTCAGAAATGAAACGTTGTTTGAAATGGCCGTGCGGTGGTGACCAGATCTTAATAGCCAGGTTCTTCCCCCACCTTACTTCTCCCCATCTTCCTTCTCTCCCCGCAACTTTCAGCCGCGACACAATATCACAACACAATATCACTCACTCGCTCTAGATGTGTAGGAGCAGTCGGGACTCTTGCGCGGTAATCACATAAAAAAAGACAATTAGACTATTCGCCACTATTACTTCCCGGTGGAATCATGTTAGTGGGCAGATAACAATGTCGGCATGATGCAGCCGATCACAATATTTGGGTTTTTTCCTAACGGAAACGTTATCATCTAAATACAGTAATAATGGCACTAACACCCTATTAAAGGTAATAATCCTCCTCGCATAATAATTATGCGGAACTTCTGGAATATTTAACTTGTAGGTATGTTAATATGAAATAATCCCGTATGCAAAAAATGACTCTATTAAATACAATATTATAGTCTATGGTACCGCTACCGCTACCGGTCGTGTTTACAACCGCTCTATTAAAATGTCAACAAAATGCGAGTGTCGCGTCATAATTAACGAGTTGCTAACATTCATACAAAATAAAGTGGATGTTCTGGACGAAGTGAGCATTGTACAAATATGCTCCACAAGCTTCCAAGAGGACAAAATTGAAAGTGCCAAATGCCTTCTATTAGAAGCCGTCCCCGGCCGTCGCGTCACGAGAAAAGGCGATGGTAAAATAACAAAAACATTGCAAGACATAATAAAGATCGTCAAAGAAACAGATCCAAATCAACTACCGACGTTTGTGGCCCGTGATCTCAACAAGTTGCCACCAGTTACATTTGACCACATCGACGTCACAAGATTTCTGAAAGACTTGACATTGCTAAAAGCCGAAATAGCCGGAAAGGCGACAATATGCGAGACAAGCGCCTTAAAACAGGAGCTCTGTGAATTAAAAGGAACTGTCAGTCAAATCACACAAGAAGGGTTCCGTTTAAATAATAAAAATCCAACACCAAAGACGAATGCTAGTCAGGAAAATAAGCAAATAAACACACAGCACCAGCCATGGCGCATTACGCCTCACGGACGACCATTAACGACATCTACCGATCCGGACCGTACGACGGCTCGAGATACAGCTGAACAGGCCCGAAGTAGAACGGAAAACGCCGAACGCGCTCGAATGCCACCGCTAAATGTAAACAATAACAGTAGCGACGATACCGACGAACGAAATGCGCAGGATTTTACAATGGTTGTAAATAAACATCGCAAAAAGAGACTTTTAAATAATCGGGGCACAGGATCCAATGCAGGAAATTTAAAAATAGCAAACCTTTCGATAGGGCTATATGTATCTCGTTTCGCACTTGAAACGAGCACAGAAGATGTTAAGTCTTTTTGCGAAAATAAAGGTTTAAATACTAATAAAATTGAAATCCTTAAACCTTATAAAGAAACCCCCTTTAAGACATTTAAAATTATGATTCAGCAAAGTGATATTAAAACTGTTATGAACCAAGATTTCTGGCCGCGAGGCATCGTTTTCAGAAGATACAGAGAAGCCGCTGAGCGAGTTACGAAAGAAACAAAACAAAATGAATAAGCTCAACATCACTTCGATCAATTGCCGATCTGTAAAAAGAGTGGAAAAATTTATTTTCGATCTCTGTACTACAAACGATATTATTCTATTACAAGAGACATGGCTTATACCGACCGATTTAGATTTTCTCAGCGAAATTCACCCTGAATTCATGAGCTATGGTAGTTCGGCGGTAGATATTTCCAATGGCCCACTACGAGGAAGACCATACGGCGGGCTATCCATACTATGGAAGAAATCTTTCAAGGCAGTGACGATCGACTGTGGAACTCCCAGAATCATAGCGATTGATATCACACTCGACACTGGAACATTACTTGTCATGTGTGTATACATGCCGGTGGAAAACACTGATAATCTACCAGAATATTTATCCTGTCTCTCGAAATTGCACACGATAATCGAGGAAAGGGACAACCCAAATTGTATACTTATGGGAGACTTCAATGCTGATATGAATTCGCCCTTCGGGCGTGAGCTTAAATCGTTCTGTTCAGAATATAACCTCCAAATTGCGGATGTTGACATACTCCCACCTGACTCGTACACATATGTAAGCGATGCTCATAATACAACTAAGTGGCTCGACCATTGTCTCGTAACTCAGGCGGTACATAATATAATTGAAGATATGTATATTGACTACCAGTCTGACTGGTCTGATCACAAACCAATGCACACCACTTTACGAACTATAGGGCTACCTACATACACTACAAGTTCTTCAATAGTAGGAGATCCATGCAGATGGCGACCCAATAGTCAAAAACAAGTTCAGTCCTACTCCAGATATGCCCAATTATCAATAGATCAACTTGAGATAATTCGTGGAACCGATAGTGCAACTGACAGCAGGATGATAAATGCAAAACAAATCGATGATCTATATAAAAACATTGTACACGTATTACGTACCTCAGCAATATCTGCGTTTAATGTAGAGAGAAAGCCTACGACTGGACGAAGATGGAAGACTGTGGCTGGTTGGAATGAGAAAGTTGCCTTACATTATGAAAGATCAAGAAATGCGCACATAAAATGGCTGCAGAATGGACGACCCACTAGTGGTCCCTTTATGGAAGCTCGGAAGCAAAGTAGATCGTTATTTAAGAAAGAATACAAGAAATGCCAAAGAAACTTCGAACAGAACAAAATGGATAAAATAGCAAACAGCCTACAATGCAAAAACTTTTCGTCTTTCTGGAACAAAACTAATGCTATATTGAAAGCAAAACATACCGCACCGACCAACATTGATGGAAAATCTGAAAATAAAGCTATAGCTGAAGTTTTCCGGAATACTTTTTGCTCCGCACCAGTTCAACCCCAAACAATGGATAAACAGTTCTATACACCATTGCATCAATCAAAACAACAGCCGTCCATTGTCATCTCTCCTGAGATGATTCAGCGAGCAATACGCAACATGGCAGGAGGCAAATCTGCTGGTCACGATGGACTTGTCATAGAACATGTGAAGCATGCGGGGGGATACTTGACAACACTGCTCGCTTCTCTCTTCACTGCCATGGTTGGGCTTGGACACATTCCAAAAGAATTGACCAATACCATTATAGTACCGATTCCAAAAAGTCGCCAATTAAACCTGACATCCTCCGTTAATTACAGGCCCATATCTCTTGCCACCATAATAGCAAGAATATTTGAAAAAGTGATTTTAAATTTAACGGAAGACAAGCTCATTACAGAGGATTCCCAAATGGGCTTTAAAGCTGGGTGCTCTACTGATACAGCCATATATAGCATGAAACTATCAATAGAATATTACAAAGCCAGAAAAACATCGGTATATGCATGCTTCCTAGATCTAAGCAAAGCTTTTGACATGGTTTGTCATGATAAATTATGGAAAAAACTGACGGACCGACAAGTACCACCACAAATTGTAAATATATTGAGTATATGGTATAAGCAACAGGAAAACTTCGTCAGATGGAATGACAGCCTGTCAGAAGCAGCAAAATTAAAGTGCGGCGTTAGGCAAGGAGGCTCAATGTCCCCAGTGCTGTTCAACGTATATATGGACGAACTTAGTAAAACACTGAACAAAGCAAGAATCGGATGCCATGTTGCCGGAGTATGTATGAATAACATAAGTTATGCAGATGACATGGTCATACTAGCCCCATCAGTAAGGGCAATGAGAAAACTTCTGGCCATTTGCCAAGCATACGTCGATAGTCATGGTTTGATGTACAATGCCAAAAAGTCATCATTGCTGGTGTTTAAAGCAAATACTGTTCCTACTGTCATTCCACCCATTCTCCTCGGCGGAGACAATGTCAAAATCTGCAGTGAAATAAAATATTTGGGGCATGTCGTCACTGATGACCTAAATGATAAAAATGACATAGAACGCCAAAGAAGAGTACTAAGCGTGCGAGCCAACATGCTCGCCAGGAGATTCAACAGGTGCAGTTCTCCGGTGAAGAAGCAAATATTCCAGAGCTACTGCATGAGCTTTTACACCGGCGAACTATGGACAAGATACTCACAAGGCGTCATGAACACACTTCGAGTACAATACAATAACGCATATAGGGCGCTATTCGGCCTACCTTGGCGATGCAGTGCCTCGCAGATGTTCGCAGAAGGAAGGGTACATGGGTTCGCCGCTTTGATGCGCCACAGAATAGCCGGGGTGAGACAGCGCTACCAAAGATCGGAGAACACTCTCGTCCTGGCCGTGGCCCAGTGGCAGGGCGCGCCTCTTCACCAAACGTGGAGAATTCGTCTGAAGCCCCCGTAGTATACAAATACTAAATATGTTTACCATTATGTTTTATTTTAGATTTTATTTTATTATGTTATTACATCTTATTATGTTTTTTTTTTTATCCTATCTTGCATATCCCATTTAATGTAATTATTTAATGGAATTTTATAAATGTATGCTTTTATATGGCTGACAGAGTATTGCACTCACCGCTCTGTTCGGCTGAAATAAACACTATTATTATTATTATTATTATTAAAATAAAAATGAACACTATCCGTATTAACTATCTGAGATAACTTATCTGACATCAGACCGTGAAAAAAATCCAGAATCTTCCAGATAGCAATCATCGCTTAAACCAGAGGTTTTCAATTAGTTTTTCTTGAGAATTCTTCAAGAAAGAGCCCAAACTCGCACACCCCTTGTAGCCAAAATGTTCGTACAGTCCGTACCGCGCAGTGTTTGTACATACCCCTTTAAGGGTGACCGGAAAACTCAGAATGAATCCAGATCAGAACCACTTAAAAGTTCAGCTCAGAAAGCCATTAAAAGTGTGATAAAAATATTAAAAATTGGTTGAATAGGTTACATTAGGTTAGGGTTAAAGTGAAGCTATAAATCCTATATATAAAGAAATCCTATATAGATACTATTTAGATTAATCTTTACGACAAATCGGTTAACGACATCAAAAAATATGCTATGGATAATTTGAAGCTTTTACTAGCTTTTTATGTATTGCAATTACAATAAAATTATTATTTACATAACAAAAAATATAAGCGTAAACCACTTAAAACTTAACTATGAAGTAATATAAGAAACAATTGTTAAAAAGTACCCCTTTATGGCTAAAACTATTTTTGAGGTTTTGCATGTTCTAACCTTTTTCATTCTTATAAAATTATGCAAAAAAATAAATAAAAACCACTTTTTCACTTACTTGCCTCGTGCGAACAAGACGATCGATTTTAAATTTTGGAGGTTTGAGAATCGAAATATTTCTAGCGTTTATATTCCTCTTAAGGGCTTTTTTAAAATCTTTATTAAAATTTTTTTCAAAGCTTTTTATGACTTTTCAAAAAGGTGTTGGGTTGACTTGATTCTGATTTGGCATGGAACCCTCTTCAATTAACCTCATGTTTTCCTTGGGGTATGCGTAACAATAATTGGTGACCACTGTCAAAAAAACCAAGTCTCCAAAGTGTTATTAACTTTTGAAATATATTAATTTTTAAAGTTAGAGGAAAATTACCCGATCTAATTTAATCAAACTGAACGATGTTTCTTCCTTATATTAGAGGTAGAAGTGCAATACCTTTCGCTGAAATCGTCATATGTTAAAAATTATCGTAATTTTTCGAGATTTCAGTTTCTGTTCGAAAAGTTCGTCAAACGGCTTCTCGGATTTCAAGATTTTGAATTTAACGATGCTGAATTTCCGGTATGTATACCTAAGCAATCATTTTTTGAATATATGATTCTTAAAAGAGTTTTATTTTATTATTATTGTAGAAAGCAATCACTTTGTGGTTTGACATATTTAATAAAATAAAATACTTTTTTGTTTAAAACCACGAGATTTATTAATTTTTGAACCGACCGGTTTCGCTTAACTTAAGCATCATCAGGGTACAAATTAATACTAAACAAGAAGTACATAATGTGTGCTTATATATAACAAAATATAGAGGGAGACAACGTGATACAAATATTACAAACAAATAAACGGTCATAAAATACATTAACATAAGTACTCAAGTAATGGGAAAAACAGAAAGATAATTATGTAGACTAATGGGTTATAATAATAAATTTGGAGAAACAAAGCATTAACTGGCATGGTGATAAGGAGCGCTGGGAATTTTTATTTTTAAGGGTTTATTGGAAACAGACCTAATATAGGACTGCTTGATATGTCTAATTGATTATTAAGTATATGACTTTTGGTTTTTACAGCTTTTTTTATTTCTAGCGCCTCTAGATTGTTTAGTCTGTTACCATGCCCGTTTTTATGTAAGATGTTAGCACCGGTGCTATGACAGAACGTATGATCTTTATCGATCAAATGATTTGCGAATTCTGAAAAACCGTTATTATTGAGGCAACGGAGATGTTCCTTTATCCTAATATTGACACTACGTGTTGTCTTACCGATATAGAAAGCCGAACAATTATTGCAATTTAATTTATAAATTCCCGAATGATTTAATTTGTCGTCCTTATCTTTCGAATTAATTAGAAATTTACCTAGATTGTTATTAGTATAAAAGGCCGGTCTGACTTCAGAAGGGAGGTTTTTTACACTTAAGGTAGAAAAATTATTAATGAATAAAATTCGCCGCCATTGATGATTAATATTATTATCATTGATTTGAGGACAAGGACTAGCAAATAAGAAGCGATTAACGGCTATTTGTTTTAGTTTTTTATTTAAGATTAAATCTATAAAATGTGATTCATAGCCATTATTTACCGCTATTTTTTTAATTATTTTTAGTTCATTAGCAAAATTATTATCGGACATTGGAATTGTGACCAAACGATGGACCATTGAATGGAATGCGGAGTGCTTATGTGAAATAGGGTGATTGGAGGTGCTGTGTATGACAATGTCAGTATAAGAGGGTTTACGAAATATGTTAAAATCAATTTTGTTATTAACGATCGATAAGGTAAGGTCTAAATAATTTAAGGTTGAATTGTTGCCTATCTCTAACGTGAATTTAATCTGATTATGAAAAGAGTTTATAAGATTGAGGAAGGAATTAAGTTGACGTTCCGTCCCTGACCATATACACAAAACATCATCAACATATCTTTTCCAGTACAGAACGTTTTTAATAAGAGGTGAGGTACTAGATAAAATTTTATTCTCTAGGCTATCCATGAATATATCAGCAATCAGAGGACTGGTAGGGCTGCCCATAGCCAGGCCGTCCCGTTGCTGATATATAACATTATTAAATTGAAAATAATTTTGATTCAGGCACATATTAAACAAGGAAGTTAAATCTTTTATTAAATCTGTAGAGAGATCAGAGCTATTTAGCAAATCAGAAATTAAACATTTACTCTCTTCTATGGGAACATTGGGAAACAAATTTACAACGTCAAAAGAAATTAGTTTAGAATTACTAGGGAGAATCATATCTTTTAATTCTTCTACCAATGAAAAAGAGTTTTTAAGGGTATGTTTAGGTGAAAAAACATTGGTATTTTGAAACACATTAGTAATAACTGATGATATTTTAAAATTTGGGGCATTACAACACGAAACTACAGGTCTGATGGGGCAATGATTCTTATGTATTTTGAGGAACCCATATAATTTAGGAGTTTTGGGATTTTTATTTAAAAATTTTACTTTGTGATACGATTCATCTTGAAATATTTTAGTTTTACATGCTTGAAGAGTTTGTTTCACATTTTCTTGGAACTTAATGGTTGGATCTTTCGTCAGTATTGTGAAATTGTCAGTGTCGATGAAGTCCGCCACTTTTGTATTGTATTCAGTTCGAGGAATTATAATTACTGTATTCCCCTTGTCCGCTTTCGTGAGGATTAAATCTTCATCAGCTAGTTTGGCACGAATATTCTTCATTATTTTCAACTCAGGATTTGGGTTAGGTTTAAATTTTGGTATTATTTTTTGTAAAGTTTCAGCACTTTTGTAACAGAATTTTTTTGGTTTATTACATAGAGCTGTGTCTATATCCACTGCAACCTCTTCTATTGCAGCATTAAAAATTAATAATTTTAATGCTGCAATAGAAGAGGTTGCAGTGGATATAGACACAGCTCTATGTAATAAACCAAAAAAATTCTGTTACAAAAGTGCTGAAACTTTACAAAAAATAATACCAAAATTTAAACCTAACCCAAATCCTGAGTTGAAAATAATGAAGAATATTCGTGCCAAACTAGCTGATGAAGATTTAATCCTCACGAAAGCGGACAAGGGGAATACAGTAATTATAATTCCTCGAACTGAATACAATACAAAAGTGGCGGACTTCATCGACACTGACAATTTCACAATACTGACGAAAGATCCAACCATTAAGTTCCAAGAAAATGTGAAACAAACTCTTCAAGCATGTAAAACTAAAATATTTCAAGATGAATCGTATCACAAAGTAAAATTTTTAAATAAAAATCCCAAAACTCCTAAATTATATGGGTTCCTCAAAATACATAAGAATCATTGCCCCATCAGACCTGTAGTTTCGTGTTGTAATGCCCCAAATTTTAAAATATCATCAGTTATTACTAATGTGTTTCAAAATACCAATGTTTTTTCACCTAAACATACCCTTAAAAACTCTTTTTCATTGGTAGAAGAATTAAAAGATATGATTCTCCCTAGTAATTCTAAACTAATTTCTTTTGACGTTGTAAATTTGTTTCCCAATGTTCCCATAGAAGAGAGTAAATGTTTAATTTCTGATTTGCTAAATAGCTCTGATCTCTCTACAGATTTAATAAAAGATTTAACTTCCTTGTTTAATATGTGCCTGAATCAAAATTATTTTCAATTTAATAATGTTATATATCAGCAACGGGACGGCCTGGCTATGGGCAGCCCTACCAGTCCTCTGATTGCTGATATATTCATGGATAGCCTAGAGAATAAAATTTTATCTAGTACCTCACCTCTTATTAAAAACGTTCTGTACTGGAAAAGATATGTTGATGATGTTTTGTGTATATGGTCAGGGACGGAACGTCAACTTAATTCCTTCCTCAATCTTATAAACTCTTTTCATAATCAGATTAAATTCACGTTAGAGATAGGCAACAATTCAACCTTAAATTATTTAGACCTTACCTTATCGATCGTTAATAACAAAATTGATTTTAACATATTTCGTAAACCCTCTTATACTGACATTGTCATACACAGCACCTCCAATCACCCTATTTCACATAAGCACTCCGCATTCCATTCAATGGTCCATCGTTTGGTCACAATTCCAATGTCCGATAATAATTTTGCTAATGAACTAAAAATAATTAAAAAAATAGCGGTAAATAATGGCTATGAATCACATTTTATAGATTTAATCTTAAATAAAAAACTAAAACAAATAGCCGTTAATCGCTTCTTATTTGCTAGTCCTTGTCCTCAAATCAATGATAATAATATTAATCATCAATGGCGGCGAATTTTATTCATTAATAATTTTTCTACCTTAAGTGTAAAAAACCTCCCTTCTGAAGTCAGACCGGCCTTTTATACTAATAACAATCTAGGTAAATTTCTAATTAATTCGAAAGATAAGGACGACAAATTAAATCATTCGGGAATTTATAAATTAAATTGCAATAATTGTTCGGCTTTCTATATCGGTAAGACAACACGTAGTGTCAATATTAGGATAAAGGAACATCTCCGTTGCCTCAATAATAACGGTTTTTCAGAATTCGCAAATCATTTGATCGATAAAGATCATACGTTCTGTCATAGCACCGGTGCTAACATCTTACATAAAAACGGGCATGGTAACAGACTAAACAATCTAGAGGCGCTAGAAATAAAAAAAGCTGTAAAAACCAAAAGTCATATACTTAATAATCAATTAGACATATCAAGCAGTCCTATATTAGGTCTGTTTCCAATAAACCCTTAAAAATAAAAATTCCCAGCGCTCCTTATCACCATGCCAGTTAATGCTTTGTTTCTCCAAATTTATTATTATAACCCATTAGTCTACATAATTATCTTTCTGTTTTTCCCATTACTTGAGTACTTATGTTAATGTATTTTATGACCGTTTATTTGTTTGTAATATTTGTATCACGTTGTCTCCCTCTATATTTTGTTATATATAAGCACACATTATGTACTTCTTGTTTAGTATTAATTTGTACCCTGATGATGCTTAAGTTAAGCGAAACCGGTCGGTTCAAAAATTAATAAATCTCGTGGTTTTAAACAAAAAAGTATTTTATTTTATTAGAGTTTTATTTTTTTATAATTTTTTTATTTTTTATAATATGTTTTATATGGTACATAATGATAATTTTTCATTTTCGGTTTTTACTACTCTTCCAGTGGAAGCAATTGGTTGTGTATGGAAGGGGAGTGCACATAAATGTTGTTATTAGTTAGTACTTAAATAATTCATTGTAAATGAATATATGTATGCTGTTGTATTTATTATGATAATAGTTTATATTTAAAAAAAAAAGAAACAATGTTATGGAAGACAAAGGATATTTGTAAGATTAATTAACTGGCAGTAAGTTTTTTTTTAAGAATATTTTAAAAAGGTTTTTTGAGGTAGAGCAATATTTTTTAGTTTTATCATTAATGCTTATTAATGATTTTTTCGTGGACGATTGAAAAAAGTTCTTCCCTGGTAAGTGTAAAATTCTTATTTAGTTTTGGGCATAGAAAAACATGTTTAAGTCGAGTTCGGTTTTCAGTTAAAAATTTTAATTAATCTTTTTCTTTTATAATTTGAATAAATGATTTTTGAATATATAAATCTTTAAATGTAGGTACTTGAAATTTTTCGAACAGGCGTTCTGTTGGATAGTCCAAGGATATTTTAAATATTTATCGCAAAAAGAATTCAGTTTATACGAGAACTCACAGGAGCTGTTCTAATGTCTAATCGTCGCCTTAGTTCGTATTTGTTCAACAGACCATTAGAAAATTTTACAGGAAGAGAAGGTTTTCTTTCATTATTTCAATGAAACATTATGAAAGGTGTTTAAGATAAAGCTATTTCTGTAAAGGCAAAGGTCTCAATAGCTTAAACAATTCTTAGTTAAGTGATTAACTATACTTTTTTATACTCTATTTTTAATTTTAAAATGGACATTGAACAAAAACTAAAATGGTCTGTTGGACAAATAAGAACTGAAGCGACGTAATGTAAAAAAAGGAGAGCTTCATAAATACTTAGCCACCCAGTTGGCCTACATAAGAATATTGTAAATACTTACGGTAGTTACTCGAATTTAAGATCAGAAAAATAAGATAAAACAAAAAAAAAAACCGAGTTCGACCTTCACCAAATTTAATTCAAGATTCTGTCCCAATTGGTAAAAAAAACTGCTTCTTTGGCGAAAAAATAAGGGACAACATTAAAAGGATATAGAATATAGACCAATCTGGGCGATATTTCTTCCAAAAATATAAATTTGGTCTTTGTGTATTTTGGGAGCAAGCAAAACCAGCTAGCACTATTCCGAAGATACTTTCGATCCGGAATGTACGTAAACCGGTAAAGTCGCGTAAAAACAGTGCTATACACGTTTTTGAGTCACCTAGCTATAAGTTTGCTGGCTGTTGGATTTGGCAGGGATGCGAAATTATGAAAATATAAATTATTTATTTTTTTTAGTTTTATTTTCCATGTACATTTGTTACTTAATTTTTTTTTTCTGCTGCCAGTTTCGACACATCCGTGTCTTTCACTAGCAAACTAAGAACTAATTAAATTAAAAATTTCTAATAGTTTCCAGACTATTCAGATAGATAGTTAATAAAATGATAGCACCCCGTAAATCGCTCTTATTAGTTTCCATGTAATGTCCACTCCTCCCACCATTTTTCCCCTCCCCCAAAATCACCCCTCCCAATTAAATCTACGTAATCATTTTTGTACTTGCATAGAATTTTTAAGTTAGTTTTAAGTTTGCTTATGAATGACGCGACAAAAAAATAATTTCCTCCCAGAAAGTATGTTATTTTTGGGGATGCTGTAAAGAGATACTTTTTAGTGAAAGTAGAAGAGGAAGTTCTGAGAAGGAAAAAGTTATGAGACCTGGGTAGGAATCTGAGAGTCAATGTGTCCATGTATGAAGGGCGTGTGAATCCATCTCTCCCACTGCAGTGCAAGGCGATGGGTCGAGAGAGGCTGGCTGGATAGGTCTAGAGGTCCAGACTTAAGTCTTCTTCAACCAGTCTCCGGATTAGATCCGGCCCCCCAGGTAACAGGTTAGCAAACGCATTCGCCACCAAGACCCAGACACACCTCACCCCATGAACCCATAAATCTACTGCTAAGTTATCATAGCGAACCATTTGGGGTGACCTATGATAAGGGTGTTAGATATCCAATAAATGGTACCCAGGGCGGCGGAACCCATTCTTGCCTCCCAAATTGGTGGACTGGTTTGAGGGGGTAAGAGTCACTCCGTGCTGCCAGGCCAATTATAACGGATTATCACGGTTGGAGTACCCTGTGATAGTAAGTGATTAAGAATAAATATGAATTGAAAGAAAGAGGGGGAACTACCGAAGGTTCGAAGGAATGTAGTGATTTTCAATAATTAACAGGTAAAATAATTTATATTTTTTACTAGCAGACCCGGCCCCACGTTGCTGTGGCTAACGAAACACAACGCCATTACTCAACCTTTTTAACCAACGCCGTCTTTTAAGGGGCATAGATATGCCACTTGCCAGAACGCTTCTTTTATTTATTTATTTCAACCAATTTACAAAAAAACCTTGACCAATTTTATACTTAACCTTCCTCATGAATCACTCTACCTCTTGATGAAAACCTGCATGAAAATCCGTTACGTAGTTTAAAAGATCTAAGCGTACAAACAGCGGGAAGACTTCATTTTTAACCCCCGACGCAAGGAGCGGTGTTATAAGTTTGACGTGTCTGTGTGTCTGTCTGTCTGACTGTCTGTCTGTGGCATCGTAGCTCCTAAACGAATGAACCGATTGTGATGCAATTTTTTTTGTTTGAAAGCTGACGTAATAGAGATGGTTCTTAGCTACAATTTATGAAAATCTATTCAGGCGTTTCAAGGTTATCAGCTTTTTTTTGTGTCGGGGGTTTCTTAAAATTTTGTAAATTTTACTTATATACTTTGTAATAAAGACGATTCTTGAGGTGAGGATACCAATAAATAAGTTGAACAAATTATTTTCGGAATAAATAAACATTTTCCAACTTGACAATAAAAGGTTCTAAAATTGTAGGGTACAATTCGAGGATCGCAAATGTGCGACAACATAAAAAAATTCTATGGGTTGATACGTTCTTAACCGTAATATAAGAAACCGTTTTGACAAATTGTTTAATGTCTGATTGGCAACTTTAGCAAAGTGTAAAATACTTAACAAGTATAAAAACATTCGATTGTCACTGGTAAAAGAGAGACGGGAGAAAAAAAGAGAAAGAAAAAAGAGAAAGACCTTAAAATATTTGACGATTTGTTTCTTCATCCACTGGTCACTTGATTCACTTACACCCAATAGTTACCATAAAAAGGTATCATATTAAACTTGTGTAAAAGTGATTTTGAGAGAGATTCAGTGCTTAGTGTGATCACGATCGCCACAATATTTTAACTGATTGATTGATGTAGGTACTTGAAAATGGTTGTACAAATAATATTTGTAATCGGTATGTAGGGTTAAAGTCATCTTCTTCTTTCTTCTGATTCCCAAGCAGGGCTTTGTAAGAAAAGAGAGGTACAATGGCAGATGACAATACATTGAACAGGAGCTTGGGATATATATGGAGTAAGCTCAAAAATGTTTCAATACTAAACACGAATTGTCAAAAAATAACACTTTTCGTAAGTAAGCAATTTCAACTCTTAAGGCGGCGCTTCCCCGCTCAAAAAGAAGAGGATGGAGAGATATGTAATTACGAAAGTTAAACAGAGCGCGCTAATATTTTAAATGATAAAATTGAAGCGAAAAGTGTGAAAATGTTTTATAAAACACGACTCGTATAAAATATAGCAAAAATCTCGTGGAAAGCGTCTTTAAAATCATTTAAAGAAACATTGTGAATTTTTTCACAACTATAACTTGTAAAATAATAGAAACAAACGTGTTCTTAATTATTTTTGGAGCATACTTTGCGTTTTTTTTCTAACGAGAGAATTTAATATAATTTGCGTTTAGGAGAGTCTATCAAACAAACCGCCCGTTTCTGCAAAGAGTCAAGGGTTTTTTTCAGGTATTTTGGGGCTCCAGACCAGAGGTGGCTGCCAAATTCAACCGTGGGGCGCACTTGCGGTTTGTACAGGGTCAGCAGTTGTGTACTATTAAAGTATATGCGTGCCCTGTACAGTATGCCCAGTTTCTGAGAGGCTAACTTAACTCTGGCCTCGATGGAGCCCCCGTACCTGAGCTGGTCACTTAGAGTTACACCAAGCATATCAATGGTACATCCACAAGTAAGGTTTACGTATATTTTGTTCCTTACTTGTCTCACTTGGGATATCATATTATGTCGAAATGTTAAATATTTTAATTTAATCATTATGGAACTTTCACGGCTTCTTCTTCGGCGAGAAGTATTCTTATTCTCTTAGCTTTAACCATATTCATAATACGAATCTTATACATTATCCCTAAATAATAAAAACAAAACATTTTTGCTAGCCCTGTTATCACAAACTCGAATTTTCCCCTTAATAATCCACTTGGAACGATTCTGTAATATTGTCTCGTCCCTTTTTTCTTCCATTACTTCTCTATATATTAGCATTGGACGTATAGTAAGGAAGGGAAACGCGGTGGCGGAAAGGTAAGGTAGCGTAATATATATAGCACTGGGGTAAAATGGTACCTCCGGGAATTAAACGCGTTGGGGATGATTGGAGAAGAATATTTTCACCCCTACTACCCTGCAAATACAATAGAATCGATAATCACTGAATTCTCTTAACACCGCCCGAATACTGAGCAGTATCCGTGATGCAGAAAGCAAAAATAATAATAAAAATTGTAATTTACGCCCTTTTATAGTAAGCTTGCAAGGGGAAAAGGGTATTTTTGTGTATAATAACGGCGTTACGGTAGATAGAACGAATAATATGTTGTGTGTTTATACATTTCGGTTGAATTTGGAAATAGAAAGCCTACAAAATTTGTTGGATTCACGAACAAGTTTCGTGTTTGAACACGGGTGCAAATAATTATTCTTTAAAATAAAAATTTCTGTAGAGATGCGGTAGAGAAGGGGTAGCAAAGAGGAGAGGTAGCAGAGACGACCGGCGTGGTCTAGGGTTAAGGCGGTCGCGGTCGCGGGATCGAATCGCGGTCGCGGTCGCAGGATCGAATCCCGGCGTGGCAAATAAATTTTATTTGATTAATTTTTTTTTCAATGAGTTCCACACAGGAGGCCTTAAGGAAAATAATTTCCCTCAGGGCTAAGAGAGATAATTATTTTATCTTTGGGGATGCTGTGTGGAAGGTTTTTTTTTAAGGAAAGTAAGGAAAGGAGAATTATAGGAAGGAAAAAGGTATAAGGGTGGGTAGGAATCTGGGGTTCAGTGTGTCCTGGTCATCCACCTTCAAGACCTAGAAAAACCTCACCCTATGGGCCCGGGCACCCCTGCTAAATCACCAAACGTAGCGAACCACTTGGGGTTATGGCAGAGGTGTTGGTTATCCAATAAAGGTTCCCGGGGCGGTGGTACCCATTCCCGCCTCCCAAAGTGAAATTTGAAAATGTGTGTTGTTTCACAATTAATTCTTTAAAAATAATTAATATAAAGTTTATTTGCGGCACGTTCCAAAGTGGAAGATACCCTCAGTATTGCCCTGGTCTAAGACCACTATTCAGAATTGAAACGTTGCTTGAAATGGCTTTAGCCGAGTTTTGTGACCAGATATGAATAGCCAGGTACTTCCCCATCTTGATCTTCCCCATCTCCCACCCCTCCCTACTACCTTTAGCTTCATAACATACCCCAATTAGGGATGCCATAGTCTTACTGGCTTGTGAGGTATTCACATAAAAAGAGGTAGTTAAACAATTGATTTTTCCGGTACTGTTATTAATTCAGATAGATTGTTAGATAAACCAATGTGAACAATTTCAATCATTGAACAAAATTATAAACACCAAACAACTGTTCAAAAATATTGCTGAGGAAAAAATATTTAATTTTATGGATTTTGATTAGCACACAGTGCATGAGATTTCACAAAAACACTTCGAAAATTTAAATTTTTAACGCTTCAATTGAATTTCTGAAGAGCCAACTAATTTAAAACCTTCTTAAATTCTCTCTAGCATTCTTTCATTTTCTCAATATTGCTAACTCTTGTTAGATACCAAAAACAAAAATCATTGCATCCAGCCGAGTCATTTGAGAAAATATATGGTGGCGTAATTATTAGAACTCAATTTATTTATCTCAATACAATCAATAGCTTGTGGAAGACATTTATTTATATGTGATCATTAATTTTAATTTGTGCTTGTTGAGATTTTTCAAACTTCTTCACTTATTAAATATCAGATTACACCTCAAAACCATTATTCAGACGGTAACAAATCATTATTTGGTTTCGAATTGAATTATCTCACTACAATTCAATAATTTCAAGAATCTAAATAATTACGTGGCTTTCAAAAGCCAATCTTCGAATCTACAATAAATTGGGATACAATGAATTCATCACTTTACAAAGGCGTTGAAGTAAATTAATTATAATTCAACGAAATATTGAAATTGGAGTACTTTACGACCTTGCTGACTGACTGTCTCTACCCGATATATCTTAGGTTGCCGTCAAGGTCCCCATGAATATCAAATACCATTCATGTTTGGATATAGCCTGATTTGAATATCCCCGGCTAACAATGTCATGGGCGGCAAAATCGAAGCCTTTCCCATGATATTCTCAGCAGCGCCGAAGCCTTAATTGGCTTAGAAATGTCCTGAAATGAAGTGAAATGGGCAACCTTAGAGGACAGCCATAAAATAGTATAACAAATGACGTCTTAACAATGGGAATGGATATATATTTACAGCCATTTCCATGTTATGGGCTAAAAATATTATTATGTATGTCCAAACTACGTTGTACGTCGTAAGGAAGCTCTGTCCTTGAGTTAGGCACATTTTATCTCCACTTTGGTTTAATTTATTGTTATTGAGCTTTTTTTATTCAAAGGATGTTTTGCCTCGTAAACCAATATGAATTATTTAAAGTGTGTTAGACAAAAATAACCGAACAAAAGGAGACAATATAAACGCCTGTAAAATGAGGACACGGTTGTTAATAACCAGAAAATATTTTATGCGACTGGTTCATGGCTTGGAAATCCCCTTTCTTTGTATTTTCTGTTGTTGGTTTCGTTAATTCGAGTACAGTAAATTATTTTTTAGTCTTCATTTTAACTAAGTATAGATCCCTCTACACGCTGAACTTTTAATTGCACAAACTCGTGGAAATAACAAATAAATAAAACGCCGCTTCTCCGCTCAAAAAGAAGAAGATGGAGAGATATGTAATTACGAATGTTGGGCAAAGCGCACCAATATTTTAAATGATAAAATTGAATTGTGAAAATGTTTAACAAGACTCATAAGACTTAACATAGAGCAAAAATAGAAGGCGTCATAAGTATCATTCAAAGAAACATTGTGAATTTTTTCACAACTATAACTTGTAAAATAATAGAAAAAGAAGTGTTTTTAATAATTTTCGGAGCAAACTCTGCGATTTTTTTTCTATCGATGGAATTTCATATAATTTGCGTTTAGGCGTGGAAAATATAATTTATATTTTTTTAAGAGCTTAAAAACTTCAAATATAAGAAATCGCTTGAAATTCGGGTAGCGGCGGTTTAAGGCGGCAAAAAAGTATACCGCGCAAACGGCTTAATAATAATAACTTGGATGACTTTTATAGCCCCGTTTTTGTGGAAAATCACCTCAAGGGTGATTACAAACTTATAATATATTTCTACAATCTCACTTCTAGCTACAAACAAGACAAAGCATTATAACAACTAATGGCTAAAAATTGCATTCACTGGTTAATCGATCACTGATACGAAACTATGTGTGCAATGATTTGACCGATGAACGCGATGCTGCGTAAACATATAATGTACAGGCCGAAAATATAAAGGACCATACTTTACTGAGAGGTAACCTGTCACACTGTTAATGTTTATTTAGGGAAATGTAAGTACAGTTTGCATGCAGAAGACATAATTGGGAACTATAATATATAATATGTTCTTTAATGGGCGTATTTTCAAAATTCTATGATAGGCGGAACAAAAGTACAACAATTTGATAAGAATTTCTGTGATTCGTTCCTCGGTAAGAGAAAGATTGATAAGGATTCGAATAATGTTAATCCAATAATAAAAGTGTGATTTAGATGTATCATATGCAAAATAAGAATGATACTCGTAGGTATATTTGATTTAAGGGTATGAGAGTCTAAAATGTAGGTTTTCAATTGGACTTGAATTCTATTGGGCTTGTTATGCATTTCAGTTCCTGAGGAAGTTTTTTCTAAGCTGTAGGCCCAGATACTCCGAAATGGCTTGCATTGCAAGAACTGCGTAAACTAAATTTGCGCAAACAAATTTGCTCTCATTTGCACAAGTAAGCAAATACGGACGGGAAAATCCCGCAGAGCGTATGTCATCTTTGGGGATGCTGTGTTGAGGGTTTTTTAAGAAAAAAGATGGAGAAAAATTTCTGTAAAGGAAAAATGAATAAGAATGTACAAAAATCGGGGTCAATGTATCCAGGAGTGACGGACATATCGACTGCTCCAATTAAGACTGCAGTAACTCACTTTTTATCATTTTGCAGGAGAGCGATTTTAAAGTTCAAAAAATTCTGCATAATCTTAGATGAGGGTTTTGAATTCTATTTAAATTGAATAAGTATGGTTTGTTTATACTCTTTCTAACTGTTTAATATTTTTTTAATATTTTCCTCAAATTTGCACTATTTTAAAGGGTTTTTGGACTTACTGCTGTTTTCCTCGGAGTTTATATAAAATCAATAGGTAGTATGTTGAGGTACTTCTTTGTTACAGGGAAAAATTAAACAAATTATAGAAGTAGCGATAAGCTGCTTCATTTTAACACTATAAAACATCATTTATAGACATTAAAATTTCATACAGTTGAGAGTTTTTCAATAGTTTTTTTGTGTCAGTGTATAAAAACAGCATAAAAAACATTTTTAGTTCGATCAACTGAAAAAATAATATATTTGTTTAGAAACTGTTACCTACATAAACTATAAGAGATTCTTAAGTAATTACATAAAATTATAGAAGAAAAAGAGCATTATCAAATTTCATTTGCTTTCTGAATCATCAGATACATCATCGCTGGCATAAGAATGTCCAATGGAAAAAAAAAGTGAAATATAGAAACTATGGTAAGTCTTTGGAATTAGTACGCATAATGTTAGCAGATCTTTAATGTTTAAGTTTATCGATGTTTTGTTTTTGATTATACACAGCAAGAGGTCAACTAATCTGTCCAGTCGCCTGCCTCTTGACCGTTTTTCTAAAATGATGGTTAGTGGTTCTTCTATGTAACCATACCTTATACACACCTCCAATGGATTATTGTATGTCGCAGATACATCGCGTACTTTAATTCATTTCACAACTTATCGTTGGATTTTTTTTCAATTTGTTAGCGAAATGAGTGACTTGAAATCCAAAAAGTATTCATAGCTCATTTCGTTTATTTCATATGGTAAATCCTTCACTTTCGCACATCGAATCAGCATGACCCATTGTACAGGCAAGTAAAATTTTCCATTTTCTTGGATTTTCTATTGTGGCATGCATAAAATCACCCTCATTTTTAGTGTGTCCGTTCTCCATAAAATGATGCGTTTCGTCAATTTTGAGGGTTCGTGCGGTATATGGAAAACACATTTCGGTTTTGGTTCTGTCCACTGCAATTATCCGAATAGAATATAACTTTACGTATACTCTTTTGTTGAACTGAAGTTAACATTTTTGGTAAACATGTAACAATTTCAGATTCATGCCAAATAAAGCAGTGGCCCTGTTTCTTTCCGATATCATAAATGATAAATGTATATTGCGTACTTTCTTTTGTAATAAAAACTACTCACTGACAGAGGTGTCTGTAAAACCTTTTGCAAAAAAAATACTGCTTCGCGTAGCTGCAAATCAATTCCAGCGTTCTCTTTATCTGAGTCTTTTAAGATCCTGCCCTGTACTTTATTTTTCTGGTGTGTTTCATAAGCTTTCAACAATACTTTTTTTTCTTCTGTAGCTATTATAAATTTCTCACACACCTGACACTGTCCTTTTTAAGTGTAATTATAATGGAAATCAGAAGTGTAGCAGATATTTCAATGCTTCTTTCTTTCTGCCAATTTAGATACAGCCTTGTTGAGATCTTTTTCTAGGTAAAGCTTCTTAGATGATTTCCTGGCATAGTGTGACTCCACTACAGGAAAGGCTCGGATGTGTTCGTGTACCGAATCTTTGAATTCAGGTAGAATTTTATTAGATCTTGTGAGATGTATACCATGCTGATCAAGCATTACTGCATCTCTTTCGTCAATTTTTCCACATGTAGTACCTATCATTCTCTCAGAGATCCCCCCAATGTTTGCAAAAACATTGTTTGGCAAACAAGTTGTTTATTACTCTGATTTATGTTTAAATAATATTTTGCAAAATTTCATGCCTGGAGTTGTTACGGTTTGTAGCCGCAATTTGTTTCGGCACTAATTTCACGTGTTGTCAAATGAAATTCCACTGCATGGCATGACTTTGTAATTTCCAGAATGCTACGAATATTTTTTTCGCGATTCTTCGTGCAAAGTATTCTTGCATTTAAAGCGGCAGTTTGATTTGCAATCTGATTCCATTTTACATCACCAAATATATCTCGAACAAAAACATTTCTTTTAATTTGAAAATGTAATCATTTTTATGAAATACGTATAGTGCTTAGAGTATCCATATTAGCAGTTGTTTTAGTAGCACAATATAATAATCCTGTTTTCTCATTAAAAAGCAACATGAAATCAGGGGATGTTGATCTAGAAACACTCAATTCTATAGGTCTTGCATTACTAGATTAATCAGGCTTCCAACAATCATCAGAGTTCACTCCACTAAAATCTTGCTGATCTCCATAGGGAACCAATAAGTCATCAGAAGTAAACTCTGTATTATTATAGTACAATATGAACAAACAATATGTAAAAAATAAGAATTCACCAGCCGATTCTCGGGGAACTAGAATTTTGTATTAATAAGTCAGGTATGCCCCACACGTCATACATATCTATGGTAATGTTATAATATCGTGAAAATAAGCTTATGGGTCCGAGTACTTGAAAAAAATTTAAGTTATGTCTGAGATATGTTTACACTTACCAGATTGCATTGTAGACAATAATGCTTTAACATTAGTTATTATATTGGTGGTCCTACTGGAAATTCTCATGTAACACTTTCACGGTACAATTCTCTTTTCAATTTTATCACTACAATATGCAAACTTCTATGACTCAACATCAACCGTCAAACGCAATTCAAATGATAATTTCGATATTTTTCCATGGAAAAAAGAAATAAGTCTGACTTACGACGATAAAAAAACTAAAAATTCCGATGAAAAGCGCAGTAACTCAACTTACTTCTTTAGTACATGGAAAACTAATGACATGGTGACTTACAACTATTTTTAAATGGCTTTTTCTCTCGGTGTATAACTGTTAGAGCAACAAAAGTCTTCTTGGCATGTAGATAAAAATTTACGAAACCCGAAAATATAACTAACTCAAAAACACCAAATTTTGAGTTACTGCAGTCTTAATTGGAGCCGTCGATATCATTATTTATTGATAAATCTCTAGCAATTGCATTCACCGCCAAGACCTAGACAAACCTTCCCCCATGACATCTCTGCTAAGAAACAAAATGCAGCAAAACAACTTGGGTCTGGGGTGTTGGTTATCCAATAAATGGTTCTCAGGGCGGTTTCTGAAGTGCAAAATCCATCGGAAAATGAGCTTTGCTTTGTTCTGCCTTTTTATCTAAAATGTTTAAGACAACGCAATTATTTCACAGTCGCAATATCTTTCCTTTCGTGATCTACATTTCAGCTTTGAAATATTCTATAAAATGTAAAAAACTAAACATTTTTAAAGCGAAAATTTTTACTGAATAAATCATATTTGATCGAGGTAATAGGATAGGTAAGAAATCATCATCATCATCTTCGTCCCCTTATCCTATTCGGATCGGGGACCCGTTGCATCGACAAAGCGCCTTCATATTATGTCCCTGTCTTGTGCTGACTGTTCGGCTTCCGTCCATGGCAGTCCCATCCTCTCCTCGCACAGATTCTGGAGTTGCCTCGCCCAGCTGTGTCTGGGGCGGCCCACTTGACGTTTACCCTAAGGAATCGTTATTATTATCTTCAGTAGAAACACCATTCATTCAGAATTAATTAAGACGTTGCTGAATGGCTTTAGCCCTGTTTGTCAACCAGATATAAATAACCTTTCAATCTTCTTTTTCCCGATCTCCAGCCCTTCCCAATTACCTTAAGCCACACATTAAACCACAATAATTGGGAATGCCATAGTCCCACTAGCTCCGGGGAGTCCGAAACAGAACTCTTGTGTTTTATTTATTTAAAAAAAATTCTTAGTAGAGACAGAAACATTGAAAAACAATTGTGTACCAGAATTCATCTTTTGAAGATTTCCCATATTCATTCCTGTTATCAGTGCAACTGACAATCAGCGCAACAGCGCAATTTAAAACTTTTCCCTCAGATTGCTCGAGAAGATCATTTTGAATAATTTCCGCCTACATTAAAATCATACCTCCGAATTTTAATATCGAGACATACAAACTGATTGTAGTTCTATATAGCCAATGAATTTTGCTGTCTTTTGTCGATTATCACTTATTCGTAGGATTTATATAAAAAATATTGTAAAATCGTAAACTTCTACTTAATTACCTACAAATAAGGGAAAAATTGCCAAAATTGGCAGCAAAGCAATCCGAAGTATTTTCAATAGTGCCATATTGTGGCAATTATTACAATTTAATGTTTTACTGAAGTTATCCCGCTAAAAGTCAATAAATTTCGCACGTTAAAATAGAAAATTGCTAATCTTTATCCAAGTCAGTATCTAGATTGCAATTTAATTCGTGTAGAATCTTCCAGTCCAGTAGCCAAAAAGTATGTTAAACGAAGATGATAACTACAAAATAAAACCGGGAGGCTTACGATCCAGTACATAAGTACAATACTTTGAAGTACATAAGTACAATATCCTACTAGCGATCCAGAAAACATCAACATTTTTTAAATTCGCTAAAAGTTTTTCTGCATTTATTTAGAAATATATATACATATTTTAAAATTCTTTTATTATGTTTTGACAAGTTTGTACATTTTGTTCTATTAAGTCCCGAAAAAATTAATTGATATCAGTTTATTTCATGTCATTATGTATAAGCATAAAAACATATATTTTTACATCCATTTTTATGAAAACAAAAATATTGTTAATATTATTTATAAAAAATAAAGAGCAGAGAAAATTAAAGAAAGAAAGTCAAAATAATAATGGAAAAACATTAAAACGAAAAGCAAAACAAAAAGATTAATTAGTACAAAGAAGTTCTTTCACTTCAACATTTTTTAGCGTAATCAACTCACAGCTTTTTATTGAATTAGGTAACATGTAAATTATCGGAACAAGGTTCTTTGACCGCATTTATTTAGGTATCTTGGAATTACAAGTCCATCGTTTGCAGTTAGTCTTGTATTTTTAACATGTACCACTATTTAACCTTTTCGTCCCGGAAAGAAAAAAATCACACATGATCCAAAGGGGGGTCAATCGGGGACCCCAATTTGTTTTGCTTATTAAAGGGTGTTTATGACATATTTTTTTGTAATTTGTTTTGATAACAATTAGAGGGAAGTATATTCATTGTATTTCAGTAGTCATTTTCAAAATCGTTTGATAAATAAAGTCATAATTAATATTCTAATGAATTTAGACCATAACGTTTATTTTTCCATAGAAAATAGAGAAGGCGGGCCGATCGACAACATAACTCCATGTTTCCGAATGTTGACTGGCGATTGGCGCGTAGCGAAAACGATCCAGACCGAATGATATTTGACCGTCAAGCGAACATTATAGCATTGTAAAAAGAGCAAACTAGATGCGCAGTGTAAACAAACGGGATCTAGTCCTTTCCACTAACAACTCAGAAATTACTTGCTATCGCTTAGAATCGTCCCGATACTTCCAGCGGAAGGGTACGGGGTATCGCCCGAACAGAGGGGAAGGGGGGCGGGCTGGACAGATTCTCGACCGGAATTTGATAGAAATGAATTAATATTAAGAAAAGTAGTAATGCGATATTAATTTTTTTAATGCAGATCGATAACCAAATATTTTTTCTAGGATTACCCAAATTATTAAGTATGTGGTTTAAAAAACAACTTAGATACAGCGTAAAACTCTCGTTAGTGTAAGTGCGTTCCCCTGGTCCGGTACGGAAGTGTTAATTATGTTCAGATTGAAATGTATGCTGACTCGCAATTTTAAGCCACAATATAGCACAAACAGCCTACAAATTTACATAATTGTACATTTATGATTTTGGTACATCTTGTCTTTGTTTGTATTCGGCTTATTATAATTGATATGGCAGTGTTTATGAGTAATCTGTGTATTGACCAGATGAGGGTACACTTTTACATGCATAACTGCATACTCAATTCACATTTCGATTTTTCAGAGATGTCCGACTAATCAACCTGACGATTAATGTATGAAAACAGACTCAATGCCACGTTTTTATCCATATCATGAAGTTAAATAAATTATTATCAATCGTAAGCTCTGTGTGAAACCCTGAAAATCAGATACGGTTGAATAAAATAGTTACCTTTAGAGGCAAGCAATTCAATTCGTACTTGGTACGGGTTTACACTCAATCCAATACAATGGAATTGGTACAATGATCGGTAGGAAAGCGATGAATTTTAATCCATCGATAAAATATTTATGACCTCGGTCATACTTTAAGAAAGCAAAGTTACTATTTAAGTATGTCAAAGCACAAAGAAACATATTTATTTTATTCTTTTATTGTTCAATCACCTTTGTGGGTCACACCTTTGAAGGATAAATTGATTCAGTGTGGTGGAGGTCGGGTAACAGAAATCTATATCTTTACTAATATTATAAATGCGAAACTGGGTGTGTTTGTTCGTTACGCTTTCACGCATAAACCAATAAACCGATTTAAAAAATTCTTTCACCAATAGAAAGCTACATTATATGCGAGTAAAAAAGGCTGTACATAATGGTAAGTCAGGCGTTGTGAAATTATAAATATTAATATATTATATTTATTATACGTTTTCTGTCGCTAAAAAAAGCGCGTTATTGCTAAGGTCAGAAAACAAATCGTTGCCTTGGAAACGATGTTGATAAATTTAAATAAAAATTAATCTCCGAAATGTTTATACGCGCATTACTTCCGAAAGACTGCACCAAATTGGATGATTCTTTTATTCTTTGAGCTCTGGCATTGTGAAATGTAGGTGGCATGCAAGCTGTTTGAAAATTGAATGTACAGAGAATGAATGTATGGAATGCGGAAGAGGGAAGGAAAAGGGGGGGTGTAGGGGGAGCGGGAGGGGGATAATTGGTAAGTGCAAGCTCTTAAGTAATTTCCCCCTAATACCATGCGAGCGAAGCCGCGGGTAAAAGCTTGTTTTTAATATAAGAACCTAATTTTTAAAAAGCTAATTTTTAATATAAAATAATATAAGCTTTAATAAATAAAAGCAAGAATAAATTTGATAGAAGGACTTCTGAATGTTCCGGGTGAAGACTGAGACAGCATTTTTTGGCTAGGAAACACGTCTAAAAAAAGTTAGAAAATGCATCAGATTTTTCAAATATTTATTTACTACTGACGTGGTTTAATGGAAAACGGGATATATGATATAAACGATGATAACAATATTTTTTAATAATAAATGTTTTGAAATGAAAACTTCTTTAGCACTGTTGTGATTCGAATCTCGATGAAACGAAAAAGCAACACTGAAAAGAGACAAACACATACATCCATAGGATTTAGCTTGCGAGAGAATAAGAAAGAATAACCGGCCTGCTCTTTATGCGGTGCTTCGTAACTTTCTCGTGTCGCAAAACTATGGCTCCACTGTGTTGGTGGTGGTTTAAGGTGATGCAGAGCCAAGATAAGTCCTTAGCCACACTCTCAAAGGACCAGTCCCAAACTACGTCAACCGCTAAGTTTATATGAGACGATTATGTTTGCATGCACTCGCAAAACCTGATGGACAGTGTCAGTCAATGGTTTAAAGCTGGGCTTCTGGAAGACAATATAAGCCCAGATTGGAGTATAGGAACAAGGAATCATCATTGCAGTTGGGGTCACACGTCTTTAGGTTCTGGTACTTCACTTCACAATATTATAAATTGAAATGCGAAATCGCAACATTTCTTCCGCAGTCGATGTTACGTTACAAATGGTCCGCCCTGTCTCAGGTATTATTTTACACCGACAACTTTCTTCAATAATACTGTACCTTTTAAAGTTAGATATTTTTATTGTAACAATTGCTTCCGTCATGGTGACATTTTAAGTATGGGTAGATTAGTTAGGTGGGATAATTACAAGATTTTTGATAGATATCTGCTATCCACTGTTTTTGCGATTGCATACCTACCAACCCCATACATATTGCGTGAACACTTGGCTACTTTAGTTTTCTGAAAGTATCACTTCTACCACGTGTGAACTGCTCACACATTTTTTAAATTTGTTTATTTTTGACGTGATAACGTCTTATAAATCGATGAACGCCGGCCGCACTCACGAAAAAGCATGACTCATTGTCACGTTCCGAATGAATCCGACCATGCAAGCGAGAGCGCGGAACAAGCGATAGAGAGGCACGATCGGCCTAAGCGTTCGGCTTGTGACCATAAAATTCCATGTAAAAGTTTTCTTATGACGTTATCACGTAAAATTATTGTCCGTTAACCGACTTTACAGACAACCATTTTTTTTAATGCTTATAGTGCCACATATATATAGCTCGATAAATATTACGGAAACTGATGCGTAGAGTACCATACGTGGCGTAATCATTTTTAATTAATAAAATAATCATAAATTACTGGTTTTACTATTTTTTCCTCTATTTCTTACCATGCTTCGTAAAATACATATTTTTAGTAGAAAAAATCCATCCAGTAAAAGGTTAAACAATTTAAACATCATAAAATATCTGCTATTTTTAAGGGTAAATTGATTATTTTAAACGAGACTGTTTATTTATTACGTTTACTTCACTTAGGAGGCCTTTTGGAGAATAAATCCCCTCAGGGCCTACGCCACCTTTGGGATGCTGCGTGGAGGGCATTTTTAAAGAAAGGAAGACGAGGAAGTTCTAGGTAGGAAAAGACGTATGAATCCAATCCTCCCACTAGGTCAAGATAGTCCAACTAGAGAGGTCAAAGCATCTCTCAGTTGAATTCTTCCGGTCCTACCCATTATGCAACTGATGGCAGGCGCATCCACCGCAAAGATCTTAACAAACTTCACCCCATGAACCCGGGCACCCCTGTTCAAAGTCACCAAACGCGTAACCTATGGCAGAGGTTTTGGTTATCCAATCAATGATTTCCGAGGTGGTAGTACACACACCAGCCCACCAAGTTGAATTTGAAAATACAATTTAAAATAATTAAAATGAAAAATATCAAAACAAATTGAAAAATTTATTGAGACCTTGTGCGAAAAACGTTATCGAAATGGCTGTGTTGTTGTGCAGATCAGAAAAAATCGTTTTAAATTCTCATCTATAGTTGACATATGAGAGTGCACCACAAGGCGTGTAGTGACGGCCAAAAACGCGCTCTCGATGCAAGCCAGTCATTATTAATTGAAATTGACATGAAATTTATTTATGTATTTATAAAATTTATGTATTTTATTTATTTAACATTGATTCTATTGATAAAAAGTTCACTGCTCAGCGATTCATTCAGGATTTCTCCCGGAATGAAGCAATGCCTCTAATTTATTACACATAATATATTATATTAGAGGCAAAGGATTAATTACTAATTAAGGACTTAAGGACTTTAAGGATCACAGGTACTACGTAGGATTGATTATCTCATAGCATCTCTTCACTTGGGTAAACCATAGAACTGCATGGCAATTTCGTCAAATTGAGAAACCTAGCAAAGTTTTTATAGATAAAAAGTATTTTTACAACTAACAGCGATAAGCACACTCCAAATTAAAATTTGACATGTGTCATTTAGTCAATTAAGTGGCTCTGTAATTGCTGAATAACATTTCAAACCTTCATAACATTTCAAAGAACGGCGAAGGCCATTACAAAGCAGACGTATTATATATAATTATATACTTCCTTTCCAATCACCCTAATTTCCTATTTCTCCCCTCCCCACTTCTTTCAGCTTCACAAAACTCCGCAAAATCACGAAATAAATTGTTCTACCAACTCCTGCCAGTCTGAACTCTTGAGCAGTATTCGCATGAAAAAAGTGCAGCTTAATCAACTAGGGTAGCAAAAAGCTCGCGGAGAATGTACCTAAAAGGTGTTCGGCAAAAGCGGTAGTAAAAGCGGTGGGTTCAAGGGTAGCAAAGAGTTCGACGAATCATCAATCAGTAATCGACAAATTCGCTTCGGTAATTTCCGCCTGACTTCGGCGTGGATCGCGTTCGGGTCATTTGCTTTCAAGTCGGTCTCGACAGACCGTGAATATTTCCGGATTCGTATGCGCTTGAAATTTCGTTTAGAGATTTTATTAGGCAGGGCCACCTTAAACTTATTTGTATTGTGAACAACGCACGCGGGCGGTTGAGGCGAGGGGCGTCCTCTTTTACAACATTTTTTTTCCACCCATGAAAGGTTCTCGCAGAGGGGGTGGGTATAAGGCTACACAGCTCTGTCTTGGCCCACACAATTAACTTTATTCACAATCACAAATATATAGTTTCATTCCTTTTCCATATCCCATACTCAAAAACTAGGTACACAAAATATAATTTTTTCAGAAGAACGTGAACACAATATAACTTTTCAGATGCTGATATTTTCCATCTTTCAATTTACTAAATATTTGTGCAAGATATTTAAGTTATTTTCTAATTTTTACTATAACGTTATTTTTTCTTTATTTTGTTTATCTTTGAGCATTACTGTTTTATGTGAGTGAAGTCGCGTATATTCTCTGCGAATCAATTTGTTGGCTGTAATCAATAATTTAACATGTTTCAAGTTGACACAACTATGGTAGGAGTTGGTAAAGATTTGGGTATTTATAAAGGACTCCCTAACCCCTGCCTTGTCTACTGATATTATTATTGATTAGAATCTTATGGCCTTGATAGATACTGGTGGTATTCACTGCACAATCACACACAAGAGATACAAAATTATACACACCAAGGGAGTAACAACAGGTGATCCTCATCCATATTTCTTAACAGAGTCGATTTTAAATTGCACTGAAAGATTAATATGTTGTTCATTGCACAGGATTTATAAATAGACTCCAATTAAATACACTGTGGAGTTGATTATTTCACAAAGGCTTCTTTAAGAGTCGGCATGGGCTATATTAAAAGACTGATTTAACCATTATAGTACCACCACAGTAAATGTGACACACGTGACTTAGTTTCATTGGCCGCACACTGTCAGATAATATTAGATACTTGGATAAGATATTGAGTGGAGGAAGGAGCGCACATATATGTAGTTGCGTCAATGGTAAGTTTGCAATATTTTTATATTAGTACTTTTGTAGCATTTTGTCCTCGTGTAATATATTATCCACCTTATTTTATTACTTCATACAGTCCTTTAAATTTACTCATATTCCCACGAAAATAAAGTACTTGGATCTATAGTGCAAATACATTTAGTGTACGTATGTAGTATAAACTTTTACTCTATGAAATGAAAGAAGATTAGTTTTAAAACATGGTGTTTATTGAGAATTTTCTAATTAACAGATCCATAAAGAAGTTCTTTATTTCAAACAATGAGACTCTTTAATCATAAAGGATTCCTTAAGATGTGTAAAAGCTGCAGAAAGCAAACTTTTATGGTTAAAGCAAAACATACTTAATTCTAAGTGCCTGCTAAATTTTAAAGTATTAAAACCTCCAGGTAAATTGCAGTAAGCCATTATTAATGATTCCTGGGCGCCATTTCGGGTTTGATCCGAACGAAAATTTATAAAACAAATAGTAAGCCACTAAAAATTGCTAATCTTGATATAAACGGTTGAAATTCATTCGTGATATTCCCGAGAGTGACGCCATTTCAAAATTTCTCTGCAACCGATACAAGCGTGCTCTCACAGCTAAGGGTGCAACTGAAGCTAGGAGTAAACACCAGAACAAAAATGCCTTCACAACCTGTGGATAGAAAAATCTAGGTACTCGCGTGCGTACACTGTGACAAATAGACAGCGACCGTCAAATATGTACGAAAATAGCAAGTTGCTACACTTTGTTTAATTTTTCGTTAACTATTTATGTACCTACTATAATTGATGTTTTCTTAAAGATTTTCTTTTTCTGTCAACTACAATTTATGCTTCTCTGTATATGTGAATATGAATTTTTAGGAGAATAACAGTATGATCTTTTTTGGGAAAAATTCATTGATTCATTCAACCATGATAATATTAACATTAGTAACAAAGATTTTTTTTTTAATAAACTGAAGTAAATGAATTGATTAAACAAGACACAAATGTAACATCTTCTTTCGTATTATACAGAAAAAAATTAAAACACGTCGTTTTTTAACTTTTTTTTCTGAAACTCTGATTTCGGCCCTGGGTTAAAGGTATATAAACTGGCGGGGATTTAACGCAGTAATGGCTTTTTCAGAGTAACTGCAGGTATTTTTTATTTGAAAATTACTGCGCAAAATAATATGCAATCCAGAATTTATTACAGACGATTGAATTACGAGGCAAAGGCTGACAAAGATAAAATACTACGTGAAATGGGTTTTAAGCAATATACTCGTATTGAATTTCTTGAATGTGTCCCTGAGAAAACCTTCGATTTTTTTACAAACATATCTTCCTTGATTTTATTAAAGTCAAATTAAAATCAATAAGTTTTTGGGTCAGTTATCGGGTTTTACACAAATAATTACTTTTTACGTGAAAAAAGTGTAAATAAAATAAAGGTGTCAAACAAAATATTTTTATATTTTAGTAAGTGCCAAAAAAAAAAAATTACGTTTGATTTTTTGAAAAGTATGGCGATGTTTTGAAATTCGTCTTTTGAACAATAATTGACCTCTTCAGTTATCAAATAGAATCTAATAGAACAAATCTCATCGAAATAGACACAATTGAGTAAACGTAGTGTAGTCCTGTTTTAACTCGACCGTTTTGCATTTCGTCCCCTGAAATCATTAGATTTGTTAGTAGGTACTTAAATACATACCTACCGAATTAATAAACACGATGATTTCATATTTGAAAAAATGAGCTTTTCTGGACCATTAAAACTGCCATTTGGGAGTTGGGTTTGGGCACCGCCGCCCCGGGAACCATTTACAGGTTAACCAACACATCTGCCATAGGTCGCCTCAAGTGGTTCACGAGTTCATGGGGTGAGGTTTGTTCAGGTCTTGGCGGTGGTTGAATATGCCCACCTATTAGATGGCGAGCCGGACCGGAATAGATTGGTTGAGGGAGATCTTTTAACCCATCCAGCAGGACTCTCTCGGAATATCGCCTTGAACGGTAATGTCTGTCACTCCTTGACACACTGACCCCCAGATTCCTATTTACCCCTCATACCTTTTCCCTTCTCAGATCTTCCTCTCCTTCCTTTCTTAAAAAAGATCCTCCACACTTTAACCTCAAGAATGACGTAGTCCATGGAAGTAATTATTTTCCACAGATCCTCATGTGTGAAGCTTCGGGAAAAAAATCTTGAAACAAGAGCTGGAACGTAACAAACAAATTTACAGACCGACAAATTCCAAGTTTTCAAGGTAAAACAGATCTTCATTACGCTCAGTCAATTGTCTTATCTAATACTTTTTACATTATTAAGTACGAACGTGTTTTTTTTGGAGAGCTTCTCTCAGGGTAATTGTCGTCTTTGAGAATGCTAAATAATGAGACTTTCTAAGGAAATGATGCGGTTAATCTGGGTCTTGAAGACACCAAGGTTGTAGGAGAGATATGAAAAGAATGCTGGCAATTTGATTGACCATTAAAGTTTTTATTTTAAAAAGGCAATGAGATTAGTATCATATATAGTTTGTATCAATGCAATGTCAGTTCATCCGAATCACTTGAATTTTTTTCTCTTCCTATGTTCAATTTTGCATGGGCATGCATAATACTATCAACCTTTGTCAAGCATTATTCAATAGGCCAGAATGCATAAAAATTAATAACTAGCTAATATAGCCCTCTATGGAATAAAATGTTATGTTGTATAAAATGGTTCGGTGCTCGGCTGAGCCCCTGTTATTTGTTCTAGTAAATAATCATCAGATGGTAAAAGAGATATCTAACCCAGCCGGTCGTATATTTTTTAAAGTTGTGTATTTTTGTTTTCATTGTGTTAGTTCCCTTTTTTTATCATTTTTATAAAAATGATGTGATTTTTTAATCTTCCCTCTTTCCAAACAACCAGCGAACTAGGAGTATCTTAGATCCCAGAGACCCAACCGTATTGGATCATATTCCATGTAAGACTAAAAGAGTCATGCTTAAAGGATTCTAGTAAATAAATTGTCAAATGCTTATTTTGAATCGGAGCGCCTTTTATTGAATTGAGATATTAAAAATTATATGGAACGTGTAAATGATTTTTGTAAACATTAACATGATACAATATAATGATATCCCTTGTTTTCCAAATTTAATTTTCCATCGTGTTATCATAAAGTATTATTCTTCATAAGTATACATTATCCCACCAAGTGTTTGAAAAAAAATTGATTATATTCGACAACGCGACTACAAAATGAGTTCTGCTTAATTATTAACATTGTGGCAATATTAATTCATATTGGTATAATGCGTCAACATTTTGCTAAAAGGTTTTCATGGAAAAGCGAACACAAAGTAATCTATTGATATAACAATTAGATTAAAGCATAAGTACATGTTGATGGTTTTATACATATAACACCGACTGAACAAATAACACCAGAATGTTAAAATATCGACATATTTTGTAAGAAAACTTACCATAATTAGAATATGTTTATAATTGGACTATGAACCACATTTATCTACTTTAGTTGTGAAATAAAAATCAATAAACACTCTTCTGATATCTATGGATAGTTGGGAATGAAGATATATATTTTATAAATGACAAGGCTTGGATTTTGCCATTTTTAAATTAAAGCCAATATTTTGTTGTTACACAAACATTTCAAAACTTTTTGGCAATAAACTGTATAAATCATCGAAAATAGGAAAAAATTTAAGATTTTATGTTAATATTGCACACGAGTTGTTGTAATTAAGGTATCTTGTCAGGCTGTACAGAAACCAAGCAGATGGGAAAATAAAGGTTAGGGAACACCTGAAATTTTCCGATCAGGTAATTTCAAGAAAACATATCGATGAATGGTCTCACCGAAGATATGCAACAATCTGGATGCAAAATAATTAGTTTTATTTGCGAAGTTGTGTTTGTTTTAAAGAAAATTAAAGGAAGAACTGTCGGTTGGTACAGTGCATTTCAGTGATGGAGATTTATAAAATTATTATAATCATCTATATCAGGACTTCCCAACCAGGGGGGCACGCCCCCCTAGGGGGGCGTAGAGAAATGTCAGGGGGGGCGTAATAGGTACGTTTGCATTTCCAAAAAAAAAATTATTTAATGCGTAGGTAATTTATTTAACGCGTAACGTGTAGGGTATTCCGAAATGCCATTCAATCGCTCTATACAAGTTGCGACAAGTCACAACAGCGAAATCGCCTTGCCGTCCTTATGACCCGTTCAGACTAGGCTAGTATTTTAGTCGAGTAGCGAGTATTTTAGTAACCAAACGTGTCCGAACACCATAAATTTAGTAGTTAGTAGTAACATTTTGGTCAGTCAAGTAGCGAGTATACTCGTTACTCGACTAACTACTTGACCAATGCAAACAAGCTATTTAACCATAGTTCTAGAAACGACTGAACCCAGAATCGACCAACTGGTACAGAGCATGCAAGCTCAAGTATCTCATTACTACATTAAAAGTTTTTATTTATTTGTTCTAAAATTACTTCGAAAGTTGTTAGACATTGTCTAATTATAAAAATATTATTTAAATAAATAAAAAATAAAAGTAGAATAATATGTATAATTAAAAGAAAACTTAGAAATGTAAAGTAATTAACGATTTAAAGTGAACCTACTCTTCTATTAAGGATCCAAAATAAATAATTATATGGTATCCGTATTGTACCTATTTGAAATTGAAATAAATAATTTAGTTAATATAAAAAAAAATGTGTTTCTTATTTTTGGTTAAACTTATTAAGGGGGACATGAAAATATTTTTTTTTGGCCCGGGGAGGCTCGGCGAAATAAAAGTTGGGAAACCCCAATCTATATCATATTTTGCTGATTGAAAGTCGTCTTTTGCTTCTCCACTAGTCTCCTCGAATTCTCTTGTGCGTCCTTTATTAATTATTTTCATGTCTTTCTTATTATTATTTACGGCGATGGTTTTCTAAAAGCTATTTTTTTTAAGTAGGCTTGTGGATCTAATTTGTATGTGTTTGCGCTGCAAACGATCCACGGGTACACTTTATTTAGCCTTCATGACCAGTGTCTGATTATGTCATGTTATATTTAACTTTGAATATAAAAAATATAACTTTGAATATAACATGAAATATATATAACATGAAATATATAGTAACATATAACATGAAATATATAGTTAAATATAACAAAGTTATATGTTATATTCATGTTATATTTGCTTGAATATCCGTGAAGCAGGGAAGTGATAACTTTGGCAAAGCTTTAACTAGTGTCACTGACCCTAAATTTAACTAACTCAAGTGTATCTTTACTCGTATCATATCGCAGTTTTTCATAACAACAGTAAATTATTTCATAAAAACACTAACTTCCTAATAAGGTTTCTGTCGATAGAAAATTCTACACTAAAATTAAAATTTACACCAGGAGGCAATACGACACATTACAGAAAGAATACATTATCAGTTTTCATCCCAATTCTTCTTCTTTTTAAGTCGTTTCCTTATTGCTGAAGAAAGTGACCGCACTCCATTTTCCCCGAAAAAAAAACTACCCACTCTTCTTTTCATCAAAACTCTGATAAGTGAAAAAAAAATATTTATTAAAAAATTACATCAACACTTCCTAACGAGAATTTATAAGTGAATATTATAATTTATAATTTATATTACCTCTTAAAAAACACATATAAAATAAAAAAAAACCTCGCTCACCACTAATCCTACACATGTTTTTATTACTGTAGTGCCTCTTCAATGTTCACAGAAGGGAGAGTTCCAGGATTCGAAGCCCTGTTAAGAACAAGGATTGCAGGACTGAGGGGAAGGACAAACCACTCCAGTAATATCCTCATCATGGAAGCCCGTCTGATTCCAGGATCGAGCATAGATGAATATTGGAGAAAAACACTGGCTCCTACAATCTGAGATCCGTTGGAACAACAAGAACCTGATTAAAGACTTTACTATATTTTTTTGTGAATAGTGTATCTAATGATGCTTTTTTATTTTTTATTTTGTTAATTTTTATCTTTTTATTTATTCACAATAACATTTGTAATTATACCCTATATGGGATGTGTGGGATTGCACTCCCCTCCCCACATCCTGGAATAAAGACCTTATTATTATTATTATTATTATTATTATTAATACCCGGACAGCAAAATAATATTTTACCAGAAAGCTTACAAAATCAGTTCATAGCCAAATAATGAAAAGTGATCTTTTCCACAATCTCAACATTCTATAACGAGGTTTCTAAAACGTGGATGTCGGCGCCTGTAGCGATCTTGAAATAGTGAAAACACGGTTATGTCAGACACAACAAGAGAATATTCTCTATTTATCTTTAATATTCATGCCAGGACTACAGAAGGCCATGAGGCAAATTCCAGAAGGCGCTGCCCACCCCAGCGCTAGCGTGTAGAAGTTTGACAGGCCTCATTTATTTAAAGTTGAACGTGCTTGATAGTTCTAATACGCTTGTTTACAGAAAAGCAATCGATCCGTACTTGGATGCTGTGTGGAACGTACAAAAGTACTATATAGATGCGAGATAGAGCTAATAACATTGCCTGTCTGTCTACAACCACGTAATTTCAAAGAAAAAAGACTTCAGAATATTATATGATGTTACCAAACATTTTTGTTGTTGTTGTTGTGAGTGAATTACATTTACGTGTGAATTACTACATTTTTTGACGTCAAACCATCTAAAACCATTTGTTTTATAAATTGAAAAAAATCTTAATACATTTAGTAATAAATTGTTTGGATTTATTTTACTAGGCCAGAGGGTTTATGGCATCCCAAATTTGGTTTTAATGGCTTATTTTTGAGGCTGAAGAGAATGGAGAAGGAAATCAGTTATGGGAGGGAAAAGTTGAAAAAAAACCTATTTAAATTTGATCACCAAACATTTCAAGCAACGTTTCGATTCTGAATGGTGGCATTTCACCAGGGCAATACTGACAGTACATAAAGAGTGGGAGCATTATTTTCAAAATGGAAACTAAAGTATGTATTGTAATTGTGTTATATCTGATGTTGTGAAAATTATCAATTAATAAAAAAAAATCTTTTTTACTCCTAATAAGCAGTAAAGTACCTACGTACCTATTATGTCTTTATTTCACAAGACGATTTTTTGTTGTTGTTTTTGTTATATCTGACAAGTGTTGATTCTATTGAAAAAAACGTTTTTTTTTTGGCAAACAACAAACAATTTAATAATTGATAGATATAATAATACAACAGATCTAAACAAAACGTGTAACAGAACTAAACACAAAAAAATAATTCGGTCACAACTGGGAATCGAACTCCGAATCTCTGTCTTACCGGAACGGTTCTATACCAACTCAGAATTAACTCAACTCAACACCTCTTTAAAAGTCAATAAAAGCTATAAAAAAATAAAATAAGCCCACAACCTCACCTAACGTAACTTATTTAACCAATTTTTTTACATTTTTTTTTCAACGCCTCTAATCAACTCCACTCGTACACTGTGATCCTTAAAAGTTTTTCATTAACTTCAAAAGTTATTCCAATAAAACAAAACAAATACTTTGTTGTTTGCCAAAACAATTAATCCTGTATTTAATAACCCACAACACCACGGTTTTCTTACCAAGAAAACATTATCAATTTCATACGTGAAGAGAAGATTTGTAGCAAGTAGTTTCACACTTGTAGTTCCAGTTGGCAGCAGCGGTTACTTATTGTTACGACTTGGATAGGATTAATAAACAAAGCTTAACAGTTAGGCTGTGGTAATCGTGATGTCCGTAAGCTCACCGCCAAAGCACGCATATCGCCTCCGACAGAAGATATAAAATAATCACTACACAAAAGGCTCACGAAATACCGCATTTACACAACTACTGGCGTCGCTATCAGTGAGAAATTTCATGTTGTAAATGGAGATATTTGTTGTGAACATGAAGATGAAGATAATTGTATGTCGTGAAGAAGTACAGTAGTAGTAGTCTTTAATTTTAAACCCATGTTTTCTGACATGTTTGGTGCTAATTTATCAATTTGAATGAATGGGTACCCAATGAATAATTATTCTTTTCCATACGGGATTTTTTTTCGATTCTTTTTTTTAATTTTTATTTAAATTCCAACGTAATGCAAAGCATCCTTTTGTTTTTAAATTACAATGAAAATAAAGAGTTAAAAAAATACGTGTAAAATAAAACTTAAGAAACAAAAAGAAAAAAATGCAGATCAGATAAAATATAAGAGTTGACATAAAGTACAAAATATAGATTAAGTAAAAATAGAATAAAGACTAAGTAAAAATAGATAATCTGCCAAAATCCACCAAATCAATAATATTAAAACACGTTTAAAATTGGTGATCATGAAATATTTTGAAATTGTTCACTCATACCTACCGCATTTGAAGTACGCCTAGTTCAAATTATTGTCAAACAAATCCATATTGTTCAAGTGTTTACCGAGATTATGTAAACGTTGTATTGGGAATGCAAACTGTAGTTGGAATGAGATATACGCATAAAGTATGGTATTATTTGTCTTGTTGTTCGGGTAGGTCCATGTACGAATAAATGAATTTAGTGCAGTAGTTCACAACAACCGAATTTATAGTTAAATAATTAAATAAAAACATTGGGTCATCTATTTTTTGTCTGTTTTCTAAAGTTATAGTATTTAAATATATTCATTAACGACGGGTAATGTATGTGCTCTGTAGGGATGTTAGGTTAAAAATTCATGAAATGTAGAAATTTCATTTGAATTCTTTCAACATTTTGAATATGAATTTTTTAAAAGGGAGACCAGATTACGGAGTTTGGTTCTAAAATGAACGTTAATTGAAGCTTATTTGTCGCTTTATGATTATTATTTCTCTTTTCACCCATTTAATGATCAGTAAATAAATGAAAAAGAAAAAAAAATAACATATGAACACGAAAGTATGTGAGAATTTGAAATATTTTGTATGAAAACCATTTCTGCAAGAAAGCGAAAATACTTGTGTATCCGAGATAAAATTTCAGGAGAACAGAACACTGAGGTAGTAAATACCTTGGTTTGTATTTACGAAAAGTTTTATAAGCTGATTTACCTTTCCTGAGATAAACTTCTCTAGACAAACGATTGCGTTCATATTTACCACTCCACGTTCAAGTTTTAGAATGATTTATTTATTTATTTATTAAAAGAAGTTTATACAATGAAAAAAAAATTGTGTTAATTCATCCGCCATGCTAGGGATGTCCCTGTGTTATGGCGGATGATAAACTATGCATGAAGGTTGAGCTGTGGAATCTCCCCTTGAAACAGACTCGTGTTTCCTATGTGAATTAAAACGAAGAAAATTTATTTTTTGTTGACTTTTCACGATAATTTTTTTAACCATCATGTTTTCTCTAAAATCTTTACCGTTTCGATTCCACATTTGAAGTACTTAATTTATTTATTGATTTATTTTTTTATTTGCTAATATTTTACAAGCCCATTTTGATTTTTCATTGGGAACATACTATGGTAAGATTTTTTACCAAAGGTTAGTAATAATAAACTACGGTTTAAATGACCATGTAGAGTATATTTGTAGGTACCAAAATTAGTGTGTTGTGGGCGTGTACGTAGCATAAGTTAAGATCAATTTTTCTTATTTCCGGTGAAATTGGCCTAAAATATTCACATATTATTATTACGACATTATTTAAAAAAAAAAGGTTTTGATAAAATTTTAATTTTAAAATCTGCCAAACATCAGAACATCTAAAGACTCATCTACATTCCATAATTTATCAATTTTAGAAGATAGAAGAAATAAATCTAACCTGAAATTTTTCTTCAACGTCAACGTTGTTGATAACAATTACCTCCTAGAAAACATTAATTAAACTGTCCAATACAAAATACATGGTCAACTATTCCACATCCCTAAAATCCAACATTACGTTACACACAACATTATTTCTAAGAAGGACGTGCGTAAAATACAATAATATTTTTTCAGGCTGATATTTTCCTTTTGTCCTCAGGTCAATTTAATAAATGCACAACACACATACACAATTTAATAAATTACGAACCCTCTACCCCTGCAGTGTGTTATTTTTTTCATTCTCAATATGATGTTTTTATTTTTATAATCATATTTATTCTTGAACATTATCTTTTAATGTGAAAAAGTTTTTTTAAAAAACTTAATTAGTTTAAATTCATATAATCTAGTCTACATACTTTAATCTGTGCCGTTGATTTCTTTATCATACAGTTTTTTTCTTCTTTTTCTACCATTCTATGTTTTCTTTAACGTTTGAATGTATGTTTTTCTACATGTTTTATGAATTTTTGCGGAAACTTTGATAATTCTTGCAACTATGTTATATGTTTTTATCGTAATAAAATATGCAAAACTGTTTGTTTTCCTAATAAACTAAAATAATAAAATATATTTTGTCTAGCTGAAGTCCCCGGCAATGCCCGGGCTTTACACAGAATTTTCTAAATCAAATCTAGATAGTGATCTTTCTTTTGTTTTGAAGTCACATTTGCAAAATTTCATCAACCTCAAACAAAATAAATCCACACCGCCCGCTTGCCAGCCCGCTCCTCCACCACATACACTCAATCTCATTTTATATATTATATATTTCAACAAATTTATACAAAACTTTGGCAAACTATGAAGGTACTAAAGCCTTCCTCAAGAATCATTTTTTCTATTAATGAAAACCGCATGAAAAGTTTCGAGTTTATTGCGAAGAGACAGACAGCCTGAATCCTAGAGTCGGGAGGTTTTCATGTATACAGGTAAGATCTTTTTTTATGTTAAATCGATAAAGATTTTTTCAGTTAGAATGTATCGGAAAAATTTTCGATCACTCAGATAGTTTAATTTTTCTTAAACAACAAAATAACCATAACTTATTGCTTATAATATGATTGTAGTCTAAACTAGCTTGATACACCTAACTTAAGGTGATGCACAACTAAGTAATGCAAAATCACATTTTTAATTTTGTTTTGAAAATTAGAATTCTTTTAAATATTTCAGAAGCTTTACTTAAATACTGCGAGTTGACCACACACTTGCTTTTGAAATTTACGAGTATCTTTTGGTTAGTCATTTTTTGAGCCGAGAAAAAATATAGTATCGGGTCCAAAAAGTAAAGTGATGCTTTACAGTTCAAAATCTCCTATTTACGAAACATTTGTCGAAGGAGAACGAAATTATGGGAAGGAAAAAGATAAAAGGTATGAGTAGAAATCTAGAAATTATTATGATCAGAAGTGACGAAGGCATGAATCCATTCCTCCCGCTTGCTGACCAAAAAAAAAAACTATTTTCTGAACATCACATCAAAGACGTGTCATTTAAGCTTTATAATAAATAAGTTGTAGGTTAAGTTGGCGCGGCCAAGTCCTACGAGCTTTTAATCGACCGTTTTGCATTTAATCTTTCTGATAATCTGTTTATATGTTCCGTTTCTGATCAAAGATGGTCGCCGTTGTAATCGTCAAGTAAAGATTTTTTGAATATCAAATCGTCTTATTTATTTCAACTTTATTTTATATTTTATATTTCAATTTAGGAGGCGGGAATGGGTACCGCCGCCCCGGGAACCTTTATTCGATAACCAACACCTCTGCCATAGGTCACCCCAAGTGGTTCGCTACGTTTGGTGATTTAGCAGGGGTGCCCGGGTTCATGTGGTGAGGTTTGTCTAGGTCTTGGAGGCGGATGACCAGGACACACTGAACCCCAGATTCCTACCCATCCCTTAAACCCTTTTCCTTCCCAGAATCTCCTTCCCTTCCTTTTCTTAAAAAAACCCTCCGCACGGCATCCCCAAAGATGACATAGGCCCTGAGGGAGATTATTTTCCTAAGGGCCTCCTGGGTGAAGCTCATGTAAAAAAAAAAAATTTTTTTTTTTTCAATTGTTTCTTGCTTTTACCCTTTAAGAGTGTTCTAGGCCATCATTTCAAATTACAGAGAAAGGAAAGGTGAATTTATATATTAATTTTATTTCAATGTGCAAATTTCAGAATTATATTGAAGATTGGAGTCGAGTTTAGACTTAGAAGAGATAATAAATATGGAGGGGAAGTAATTTTAGATAGGCACTTCCAATATTACGCGCGAAAAAACTTAATAAAAAGTAATTGTCTTTCAGATGGTGACGTTTCCTTGACAAATTTCATACTTAATTAATTAAAATTAAAAAAAATGTTGCGTGTGGTAATAAAGATTATAACTAACAAGGTGGGTATTTAATAACCTATTGACAAATCTTTTGATTTCAACGGAAATTTTGGATTTAATACTTGTTCATTTTTGTAGAAATTAGTCAAGTCTCAGTGATTACAACTATAAGTTTAAATCTAAAAGTGTGACTATCTTTTTCGATGAATCAAACGATAGTTATTATTTCGATTACACAAACATTAGTCTAACCTAATAATATTTTAAAACGTAAAACTTGACTACAACTGTAACGGTTGATAGGCATAGCAAACATACCACTTGGGAATACTTTCCTCAGTAGACAGATCTTTCACGAACATGTTGTTTAATTTGTACGGTAAACTCGTTCATTTATAAATTTATTTCTCGTTTCCTGGAAGCGTAATTTGTGCGTCATTTGATTACTGGGGAAAAATGTATTTAAGGATCCTCTCAAAGCAGGTTTCCAGAAATCTCACACTCATGTAGACATAAATAAAGGTAGAAAACAGTTGAGTAATTTGTCCCCAAAGCGTCACGCTGTGTATTCTCGTGAAATGGCGGATGGAAGCTATTTATGATTTGTTAATCAAAAGTAATTTTTATTGTGTTGATTGAATAAGAACATTAGTGAGCAATGTTTCCAAGAACACAGTTTGTAAATTATAATTAATAAACGATTTTCGTAGCGGAACTTTAGGTACAGATGACACTCGTATAAATCTAGGTTAAATATTTTCATATGGGCGGTTTCGCCTCCCTGGAAACCATTCATTGGTTAACCAACACTTCCTTCAAAATCGTGCCCGGGTTTATGAAGTGACGATTGTCAAAGATTTGGCGGTAGATCCGATCGCCCACCTACTGTGTGGCGGGTCGGATTTGGAGAGACCGGTTAAGGGAGAACTTTTAACCTCTCCAGCAGGATTTTCTCGATCCATCGCTTTGATTCCAACCCACCGCTCATACTATTTTCCTTCTCAGGTCTCCTTCTCCTTCCTTTCCTCCACAAATAATCACAAAAGACGTCAAAGGTCTGGAGGGAAAATACTTTCTTTTTTTAACGTCAAAAATATTTAAATGTCACATTTTTTTGTATTTCCTTCTCATCTACTCTCAAGATTTATTAATTAAGATTTATTATAACTAGTAAATTGTAAGGAATGTATCGCATTGCACTACCTCTGAATACATTGTGGAATGAACGACTTATTTTATAATTGTTATTCAACTCTACATTTTATTCATGATCCAGCTTTTTTTTATATTAGCTAGTCATTGGAGGCCTTGAGGAAAAAAATTCGCCTTAGGGCGCCTGTCAAATTTTGGAGATGCTTTGTGGAGGGTATTTTTAGGAAAGAAAGGAAAGGAAGTTGGGAAGGTGGGTAGGAATCTGGGGGTCAGTACGTCCAGGAATAATGGGGTAACTTCAGGAGCAATCCATCCCTCCCACTACGGTAAGTAGACTTTCTGAGAGAGTCCTACAGGAGAGATAAAAACGTCTCTTTCAACCAGTCTCTTCTAATCCGGACTACCATCTAGTTAGTAGGCAGACCCAACAGCTACCAAAACCCAACGCTAACAAACCTCACTTTGAGCCAGTCACCAAATGTAGCAAAACACTTGGTGGGGGGGAGGGGGGTAAGTATTAATACATTATTCCGCTATTACATTGTGACTAACAACTATGGCTTAGAACCAGCGATTTACAACTAACAAAGTTATTTAGAAATACGTTTAATTACGATAAATGCCCTTAATTAATTAATCTCAGTACGTTTAAGCGATTGTTAAAACACTAAAATAGGTTACAGAGGTCTAGGTCTTTAGATGTAGATAAGGCGCTTCCAAGCTTCCGTGTGTTGGCTTCATTAACGACTTCCTTTTTTTGATTGCAGGTCCAGCCTCTTCTCCCACACCTTCTGCAATTGATTTTACGTTCTTATCCTGTGGCTGCCCACTGAATTACTTTCTTTGGAATTACCGTCAGTATTTTATACGACAATCGTCTTCGAGCGTTCTTAGCAAGATACCTCAGTTACTACATTTTATATCAAATGTTTTATTATACACAATTTATGACTCGCAATATGCAGATCACGGTTTTAAATGTCGGCGTGCGCAAATAAATTTTATTTGATTTGTGTAACTTCACAATTAATTCATTTAAAAAATAAATAGTAGGCATATTTGCGGCATTGTGGAAGATTAAGTGTAAGACCACCATTCATAATTGAAACGTCTTTTTTTGTTATTTATTTTTGGGGGGTTATGCCGTGTTTCGCTACCTTCTTCTTTAGCCAACGTTTCGGACAGCGTTACAGTGTCCATCATCAGGGCAGATGAGCAAATGATATTGGTGAAAGTGTTTACTTATGTATGTCGAAGAGATACCGTGCTGCCAGCTCCATTTCTCTACGAGCTGGTGTTAGAAAAAATTCAGCATGGTTTTTTGCGTTTAGCTTTGGTGTAGCCGTCAATTACTGGATACCCAGAACTATTGAGCTTAGCTCCGTCGTCTCTATTAATGTAAATTGGGTTTTTATGAATTTCAATTGCCTCCGTAATTAGACTTTAGTCGTGATTGGTGACCAGATTTCAATAGCCAGGTACTTTACAGACATTTTGGAGCTATTTTAATGCTGTATTCACATTAAAAAATCGTTACATAGTGAAATAGTTTAATCTCCAAAAGGTAGGTACAGAAAAACAAGTTTCTCCCAACCTTTTTATTCTTATTCGCCCCTTTTTCTTCACTACTTTTACTCTCAAAACATTTTCGTGCTTAGAAACAGATGGAACCTTAGTGCGCTATCACTTTATAAAAAACTAACGACTTGCAATACCACGACTTGTTAGTGTCTGAGAAAACTATATACCGGTGTTGGACATATTTACCACGATATTTGTATAGTGATGTATGTAGATTGTACACAAACGTCGCGTTTTTATTGTGTTAACTGTTCAGCATCTCACGACGCAAAAAACCAAATTTATAAACTTATCGCTACTGAAATAAAATAAAAAAATACAAAATTTTGAATTAAGAATCTATTCAGGTAAATAACTATTTTTTAAATTATTGAGCGCAAAAAGGACACGTACAAGAAGGGGTACACAAAATAATTACCGAAAATAAACAATAAAATACGAATTATGTGAATCAACAGTAAAAACAGAATCAAAAGTATGTAAAATATCTCATTAAAGGAGAGACACGTAGAATATTTAAGTATGTGCTTTTGTTAATTTAATTTGTAATGGTTTATTAAAAATTGTTAAAGGGTTAAAAAACAACAAAAATCATAGTTAATACATTGTTTTTAAAACAAATCAGATTGACAAAAAATGCTAGCATCTAAATCAATTTTTTTTTAAATCTACAAAACAATCCAAATAAAAACCAAAGTTACGTAAACAGTATTAAGATGAAGGAATTAATCTCTTTATTTGTAAATTAAACATAAATAGGGTACAAAAAGCGAGAAAAATATGTTGAGTCTTTAAAAGAATTTGATTTCAGTAAACTTTTAAACTGTTTTCAAAAACAATATGTAAATAATATTGTTACCGGATGTATAATCCAATTAACGGTAGTCAAATCGGAAATCAGTCAAACTCACCGGCGGCAGGTTTACTTCTGATTCAGGCTCAGCCGTCCCGGTTTCGACGCCTGCGCGTCGCGGCGCCACCCTCCCTACTCCGTTCATCCAGTAGTCGCCGCGACGCCCGATCGTAAGGACCGACGCCGTCACGTACCGCCGTCGCCGTCTGTCGTAGCCTGCTACGAGCTACGAGCCTTGAGCCCAAAACCCGCTATGAATTATTGCCGTTACGAGTTGAATTGATTGATTTATCAATATTATTTATTAGTGACGAAATTATATTCTTGCAAAAATTAAAAAAAGAATTAGGTTTCTGAATCTAAACCGAATAAACTTGTTGATTAGATATGATTTAATCATATTATAAAAAAAAAAATCAAAAACGTTTAAATACATAAATATGTTAAGTGTGTTAAAAACATAATAAAAATGTAGGTTGTGATAATCTGCAATGGCTATTAAGTAATTAATATAATTCAACAAACTAATTCTAGCAATTACAATTACTTAACTATACGGTTTGCAAATGAGACATGTTGTGAAAAAACAACCCCAAAAAAGTGGTAATTTATAAATGCACGAACAGTTTACAACAAATCGGGTTCATTGCATGGATGTTTCAGTGTTATTTTGAATTAACTTTCAGCAAAAAGTGTATATTCTTAGAAAAAAGATTTTTGAGGAACAATATTGAATGTTTGCGCAAGGTGCTTATTTAATTATGAAAAACAGTGTAATTTAATTGTTTTCAAATATATTATTACATATTGCTAAGTGATTTAACTTACCACTTATTATTCATTACAGAAAATCACAGTGAATGAAAAAAATAAGTGTTTGTTCAGTTTTATAAGTGGATTTATCTCATCGTACTTTGAACATGGGTACAGATTTCTATCGGGTAAGTGACTTTATTATTATAACATTTAAATTAAAAGTATCCTTCCTTTACAAACTTTCACCAACCATTAAATTTGATAACTAAGAATTGGATACAAAATTAAACTATGTAAATGGATTTTACGAGATATTTAAGCAACTAGTTTTCCGATGACTGTACATGTTACTTAAAATATATGATGATGTTTTTTTAATAATTTTTTTAATCAAATGAGTATTAAAAATAAAAGAAGCTAACATCGAAGTTTGAAGGTACATCATTTAAAAAGAAAACTTTACAAATAAGGTGATTGTTTAGATTTTTTATAATATTTTCATCCCTTGAACAAACAGGACTTGGGAAAAGTTGAGCTTAATAATTAAAGGCTCTTTAATACGGGTAAATAATTAGTGAATTATGACACCAAAACTTGGTATTACCTTTTGCGGTTTGACCTTTTTGACTCAATGTAATTTAATTTGGGATCAACAGATTAGTAACACTTTGAAGATGCTTTTTTTCGAATCTTCTTTCATAAATAAAAACATTTAACAAACACGTATAGCGCAACCTGAATAGATACGTAGTTAAGAAAAATATCAATTTCTAAGACAGAATTTAAAAAATATTTTGAGCGCTTATGTGACTTATAAAAATTAACTACGGAAAATTTTCATTTTACAAGTGATTCCTGATATAATTGGAAGTTAAAAATAAAACGAAATTTTGGTCTTTTTGTAACACGAGCTCCACACAGGAGGCCATGAGGAAAATAATTTCTCTCAGGGCCTATGTCATCTTTGGGGATGCTGTGTGGAGGGTTTTTTTAAGGAAAAAAGGAAGAAATGGGTATAAGGGGTGGGTAGGAATCTGGGGTTCAGTGTGTCCTGGTCATCCACCTTCAAGACCTAGACAAACCTCACCCAGTGAACCCGGGCACCACTGCCAAATCACTAAACGTAAAAAACCACTGGGATGACCTATGGCAGAGGTGTAGGTTATCTAATAAAGGTTTCCGGTGCGGCGGTACCCATTCCCGCCTCCTAAATTGAAAAACTGACCAAATTGGGTCTACTGCGACTTTTCATGGTAATATATATTTTTTTAATTTTTTAAACAAACTTTTTTTTTCAACGCGTCGTCACTCGTCAATCAGCCGAGAAAACGCCCAACCCCTCACTGCGACCCTACCAATCGATAAAAAAAAATCATTAATTATATCTTCGGACACCAAAATTTCATCAACATTTTTCACACTAAATAATGTCGGGAATCACTGGTTAAAATACATAAATAACTCCCTCTATAACACCCCATCATTTTTTTGTACTGCTATAAGAAACTCTGTATAAGATTGCAGCGCAAAGTTTCTGGTGAAATAGTTTTTTGGCTTTTTGAACGAAACGTATCCAGTAACGACATTTAACACCTTGACCTTAATAATCACCCTTTTGTACATCATTATATCATCATATTTTTTTGACCGGTCAATGGCTAATTTGGCATCGCGTTTGGAACCCACCCGGGCGTCGCATGTTTGGTTCCTCGGCTGGCTAAGTTCTCCATCACGACACAAGACATTTTCGCTTACTGTGGTGGAAACAAGAGATTTACAATCATTGTTTGGTTATTTGTTACTTGGGAATATTATTTTTTTTAAATGTAATATAACTCTCTCACATCATCATTTTATACAGCATTCTATACATCATCATTTATATATCAGCATTTTTTACATCATCATTTTACACATCATTTATATATCATAATTTCTTACATATTTCGTCACTTCATACATCATTTTATGCATAATCGTTTTATACATCATCAGAATAAAGTATTCTGGAATATAAAATTATTATGGGTGTCGTTTTTATACATCATATTGAATGAATGGATCAATTATTTTGCAAGAAGCAGGTAAGATCGGCATGGAGAAGGATTAAAACACTTTTTGATTTTGTCGTTGTCAGCAGAATTTTGAAACTTGCGTATTTATACAGGCCCAGAGATAAAAGGGACTCACGTCACTGAATATCGTCCCCTTCCTGATTTTCGCATGTCTTACTTGAAAATAAAATATAAATCAGATACTAGAATGATGACATCACGTACGACCTCTCTCTGGGACTACTGATATCAGTTTATTAACCAACTGCAACTTTATTGATGTGAAAGAATTTACTACCAATGTTACTTCGTAGCTTCGTTCCTACGAAGAATTATTTTGACGATTTGAGAAGGTTTGTACCATGATTATTTGTGACCTTTATCTCAAATGTAAAACATTGACTGCCCAATATTTGTACACAGTTGACATTTGTCATAGCAGAAAGGGGTAATTTCTATAACTCTTTCTTGAGTTCAACAGCTCGGCTTTGGAACAATTTGCCAGCCTCTGTGTTTTTTCCCTCCTACAACGTGGGTCTCTTCAAGACCTAGGTTCACTTCTTCCTTTCCTCAAAAAGACCCCCTAACAGCGTCTCTCATCATGAGATAGGCCATGAAGTAAATTATTTTCCTCAGGGCCTCCTATGGGATAGGTGTAATCTGGGCCTCGTAAATATGCACGGAGTTTTTTATAGTTTTTTATAGTAGTACCTTTTGTTCTATGTACTTTTTCAACTTGTAAAATCACTTTAATATGAGCTATGAAGGTTTTTAATTTATTGACAGTTAGTTGCCGTATTGTTGTTTCCATATTTCGCAAATATTCAAAAATAACATCAAATTTATTATATTATGTGTCAAAAAGTCATCCGTTAGTCACCAATGTAATGCACAAAATTACTCTAAAATTGTCAATAGAATATATGGCTTTTGATTGCATTTTGTGAACACAGAACTGGAAATTATCACACGGAAAATATGAAGAGTGTTTGATGCGTCCGAATGGTAACTAATAGTATTATTTTTTAAATCGATGAACTGTGACAGTACAGTAATGCCTGCATTGCATAATAATAACTAACGAAATTGTCGCCTAATTCCCTCAAAGGTATACCTACAGTCATTACAGTGATAAGCGTGACACCATCATGTTACCATCATCATTAAAACCGCCAAATATCAATAAAAAACTATTATAGTTGAATAAAAATCATTCAAGTAAAGTTCGCGCATTTTCATAAGTATTATTAAACAATGGTTTGTGAATACAGCCGCTATTGAACGTTTTTATTAGGATTTAAATTGTAATGTGGAACATTCACATTTCCCTGGAATATTTTAGGTTTACTCCACACAGGAGGTCTATGGGATGTTGTGTGGAGGGTCTTATTGTTGAGAGGTAGGAAAAAATATGGTTCTTGAAGATACAACAAGAGGAAACACAGAGGCCGGCAAAGCATTCCACAGCGAGCTGTTAAAAAAAAAACGAGTCATGGAAACAAAACATTGTGAAAAATGTCATTCACGTACATTATGTTGGGCGTTTATTTGACATGTTTCCCGACTATGCACCGGTAACGAAGCGATCGATGGCGCTAGGTTCTCGTTCTTCCATTCCCACCTGAAGCCTGTGCTTTAAAGGTTGCAATTCGTTTGTTGATAGGAGAATCTATCGAACGGACTGCCCGTATCTGCACAGATTCAAGGTTTTATGTTGTATTTTAGGGCCAAAGGTGACTGTAAAATTCAACGAAGGGACGCACTTTCGATTTGTACGGGTTCAGCAGATGTACTATTAAAGTATCTGCATGCCCTGTACAGAACTCCAAGCTTCTGAGAGGCTTTCTACCGAATAAAATATATAAATATTACACTTAATAATTATTATTTTTATTGATTAAAATAACACTTTTATTATTTTAAGATAAATTTTTATCGAAAAACTAATAATTAAATTCTTAACAATTTATTTTTTTCATTTTTCATTTATTAATTACAAATTGTTGTGCATGGATCATTGAAGAAGAAAATAACAATAATAATATAAATGAAATTATGAAAAATAACAAGACACAGAAAACCGTAATAAAAGATAAACCGTAATATAGAAAAAGATAATGGTCGCAACTCGGACTCGAATCCAGAACCTCTCATTCAACCGGGACGTGCACGTTTATCAATTCCGCCATTGCCACCTACTGTCAAACCGTCAAATTAGTCAATCTCACATTTCAAACATTAGAATTAACAATATTTTATGTACTAAACTAATTTTTTATCCGTGTATTATGTATTTTCAATATTATTATATATCTAGGTATCAAGCCAATTCTTAGAATGATTGTTTCCAATAAACATTGTAGTTGCCTATACTTTGGAGGCTGACGTGGACGCTGCCATTGCTGACGTTTCCGTGAATATCTCAAATAGTACCATTGATAAACAATATTTCATGGTTCTTATAAGTAATGCTACCCGTGTCTGCCAATAATTAATATGCAAAACGGAGTAGTGTCAGAAACGTACGGTGCTAGAACCTAGGCTATTATATAGCGACCCCGGAGTGACGGTTACGGAATTATCCGATACACTGTACGGTTAGATAATGAATTATTATACACATTTCATTTATGAAGTTGGTACCTGCCGTAGTGTTCAGGCAGCAACCGAACTATTTATATCTAAAGTTTGACCGTACGATAAGGTATTTTTAATATTGGATTTGAAAGCTATATCTAAGCCATGAGATGACATAAGCTCTAAGGAAAATAATTTCCCTCAGGGCCTATGTCATCTGAGATGCTGTGTAGAGGCTCTTTTTGAGGGGAGGAAGGAAAGAATGTTGGTCTTGGAGTGACCCGTGTTGTAGAAAGGAGGAAATACAGAGGCCCAAAAATCGTTCTACAGCCGAGCTGTTGAATACGAGCACGAGTTGAAGAACGAAGTTCTCATGTGACAAATGAGTACTACCAAGCGGCCCGGATAGCGGTAGCCAGTTGTAAAGGGTCTACCTCAACCAGCATCTCCCAATCCGGGCTGCCACGCGGAAGGTGGGCCGACGCCACGCACCCGCCATCAAGATCTGGACGAAAATTAACCCAAGAACCCGGGCACCCCTGCTAAGTCACCAGATGTAATATTCCTTTTTTTTTTACATGAGCTCCACACAGGAGGCCCTGAGGAAAATAATTTCCCTCAAGGCCTATGTCATCTTTGGGGATGCTGTATGGAGGGTTTTTTTAAGGAAAAGGAAGAGAGGAGAGTTCTGGGAAGGAAAAGGGTTTAAGGGGTGGGTAGGAATCTGGGGTTCAGTGTGTCCTGGTCAACCGACTCCAAGACCGAGACAAACCTCACCCAATGAACCCGGACACCCCTGCTAAATCACCAAAGGTAGCGAACCACTTGGGGTGACCTATGGCAGAGGTGTTGGTTAAATTTTTCATAAAAAAAAATAATTAATTAAGCAAATTATTTATAGTTCGAAGAAGATTTAATATAAGCGATATAATTATTTGGGTCTATAAAGATACAATTAAAGTCAATTCAGTCATAAGAATTCTGGCAGGGGATAGTTCGGCGAAACTGTCTGCTCTGGTCACTCACTGGCCACTAAACATTGTTAAAACCATTTCTACAACCGTTGGCTTCCTCCGAGGTTGAGTGGTAAGCTTTTCAACTAATCACGGATTCTGGAAAGTAAATTTTATTTTATTAATTTGACTTATTTTTTAATTTGTTAGTTAAAAATAATGATGTAGTATATTTGCGATTCGTTCAATGGTAGAAGATACTCTCAGTGTAGCCCTGTTGTAAGATCAAAATTCAGAATTATAACGTTGCTTCAAATGACTTAGTGCGTGTTTAATGACCAGATATGAATATCCAGGTACTTTTTTTACCTCCCTCTTAATCATCTCCTTCCCTTCATTACATTTAGCCTTACAACATACTCCAATCGGGGATGCGATAGTCTCACCGGTTCCGGGCGGTTGGGATCATTTGAGACTCTTGTGCTGTATTCACGTCAAAGTATTTTCCTTCCTGAGTGTTTCTTTGGAGAAATGCCAAAACTGTTGTATTTTCAACTCTTTTAATGAATGAAATAAAGTCTTTTCTTAGTTTTATTACAAAATGTTTTCTCTTTTTAACATTAAAAATATTCTCATTTGTCAATGAAAAGAATTGAAAAATACTGGAAATCATAATATGATTTTGCTGATTAAAAATCATCAGGAATAAAAAAACACGTTCTTAAACATTTTTTGATGGTTACAAGCGCACACATGTTTTTAAAAAGTATTTATCAATTTTTAGTACGAAAAACTCTCTTTTTATAAGTTTTGAAGGTTATTCCCATCAACGTAATATATCATTGAAGAAGAAGATAACAATAATCATCTAAACGAATATACAAAAGAGAACAAGACACAGAAAAACAGAAAAAGATAATGGTCGCAACTGGGCCTCAAACCCAAAACCTCTGGTCTTAATATGGCGGTTTGACAGTAGGTGGCAATGGCGGAATAGGTAAAAGCGCACGTCCCGGAAAGACGAGAGGTTCTGGTTCGAGTTCCAGTTGCGACCAATATCTTTTTCTGTGTCTTGTTCTCTTTCATATTTTCGTAAAGATTATTGTTGTTATCTTCTTCTTCAACGATACTACATTGATGGAAAAATTGCGTATCTCGAATTAAAAGCACAATCCTGATAAGATAAAGCTAAAAAAAACTCTTGATTTATTTATTACTCGTGACATTTATCTTTAGCTCATGACTGAAATTAAATTTTCTAGAGATAACACATTTTTGTTAAAAAAAATCAAAGCACTGTTGAAATTTAAGGTATCGAGTTTAATTTTGAAAAGTACATAGGTGATCTACTTAGCTCATTTAAAGTAATTGTGATAACACCCACAGTAAGCCTTATTCCTTGAACCCAGTTCATCACCGGGTTTTCATGAACGTCTGGCGATATCTTTTGATTCAATAAAATGTGGAATTATACTGGTAAGTGAAGTATTTTTCCAGGAAGGAAGGAAGGACCTAACCTACCTAAGTATTATTGACACCTTCCACTTTCAGCAAACAGCTATATCCTCTGAGGGAGATACTTGATTTACATTATTACTAAAGCATTCAAATTTCTTTAATCCTAGATTCATAAACTATATTTACTGTTGCAATTTTCATAAACATATGTCTGTGATACACCTATTTTATAGTGCATCAAATTTTTAAACTATAAGAATAATAATAAATAATACTTCGTTATATTAATAATAGGAAGGTTTATTTGAGATCAACACATTAAAAATAATTTTTGAGATCATTCAGAGCATTCTAAGCACAAACTTCCCAGATGTTCCATGCACATGTGACGTTTGCAAGAGGTGTGCAGCTAAATCTAGTCACACGTTTTTTTTTTGTAACAACAGAAATTGCATAGCTTCCCGGTTTGTATTCCAGGATTGGCTGGTACATCAGGCAAAGTATCGTATAAAATCGCATCGATGTTCCGTTTTAGGCATCGCCTCCGCCGTGAAACACCAAAGTTGGTGTTTCACGGCGACACCGTAACCAAGGCTCGATCAACTTATTTGATATTTTATTGACAAAAGCTCTCCTTGTCAGTGGTTTGTTTTGATTACGACTATTATTGTGGACGTGGATGAAAACGAATTGACTATGGACACATTCAACATACCGTAAGAGTAGCATGGTAGTACAGTATATCTTAATAAAATTGTTACACTATTCAAAAACATACGCACCTCAGACACCTTAGGCGTAGTATTTGCGCAACTACACGTTTACGCGCCAAGATCCCTGGTGCCACACTGAGTTCTAACCGTGTCGGGAGGATACTGAGACGCACGCACTCTATGAGCGTTTTACTACTTTAGGGTGTATGAGAGACGTATGTTTATGAAACTAGGGTTAAAACCATTTTTTGATCGCGTTAGAAAATGCACTGTTTTTATCATGGCACGACACAAGTCGTAGAACCATCTTATTTTGCTTTAAACCGTTTATGCTCGCATGAGACACAAAACATAAATTGCAGAATCAACCTACGAATATTACGTGTGTCATTTCTATGGTGTCCTTAGATAAGAGACTCATGAAGTACTTACACAAATCATTCCTTACAGTATACATGTGTATGAAGTCCATTGGAGTTGAACGCTAGTGCATAAGAGATTTTGGCCCGGGTCCAAAAGCTCATCTGTGCAGTCGAGGAAGGCGTGGGGCACTGCAATAAATAGTGAATTATGGGGACGCTTGCATTAAATGCATTCCGTAATAAAATTATGTATACAGGAGGCAAGAAGACCATTTTCCGACAAAGAGTAATCTGCTATGCGGTAAAAAAAATGTATGGCGGTGAAATTAAAATAAAAATCATCCATTTTTAAGGTTAGCTTATAAAAGCCTAATAAGTACACTCGTGGGAAATTCCATGCATTTTTTTCAAGCTCCAAAAGCGAGGACTTCAGCCAACTCAACTGTTTACGATTCTGCATGGACCATAAACATTTTCAACGTCACTTAAAGACAGTTCAGCAAATTTCTTTTAACATATATCACAACTTAGTAAACTGCTTCAAAGTTCACTTTGAAAGTTCGTAATTTCGTCGTTATCAACTCTTGTGACGTATTTTTTTTTTAATTTGCGCCTCTATCATTTCTTTATAGGTACGAAACATTTCAGTTTTAATACTGCCAATATGTTCTTGCATATGGAATTCTTCAATGTAGATATTTGTATTTATAATTAGCGTGGCGGGTATGGGTACCGCCACCTCGCATTTTTTTTTAGATAACCAACTACCATAGGTCACTCCAAGAGGTTTGCTATGTTTGGTGAGGTAGCAGGGGAGCCCTGGTTCATCGGATGTGGTACGTTCTCAGATCTTGGCGTTGGATTAAAGCGGATCGGGAGAGGCCGGCATGGGGAGACCCTTTGACCTCTTTAACTCGTCTTTCTCGACTCATCCTCTTGCACCGCAGAGGGAGGGATGGATTCATACGTCCGCCACTTTTGGACACATTGACCCTCAGGTTCTTACCAACCTCTAATGCTTTTTTCCTTCCCAGAACTTTACCTAAAGACCTCTAGGGAAATAATTTTTTTAGGGCCTCCTGCGTAGGTTTAATGCGAAAAAAAATTTCAAGAACATAATTTTAACTTGTCTTTTTGAAAACGAAATACTTAACTATAAACTTTTTCTAGATTGGTAGTTTCTCTCAGTATCATTTAATGTATTTCAATGGAAGATGCTCCGAGAAATTAACGTCATTGATCCCCCCGGTACTGGTGCGTAGTCGGGAAGTACGCCAAACGCGCGCCCAACATAAAATGTACACGGTTTATATTTGTCACATGAGAACAGGTTGCTACTTCGACTCGTTCTTGAGTTCAACAGCTTGGCTGTGGAAAGATACCGGCCTCTGGGTTTCCTCCTTCCTACAATATGTGTCTTTTCAAGACCAATGTTCGCTACTTTCTCTCTTCAAAAACAGCATTTACACAGCATCTCAGCTGACATAGGCAATGAGGGAAATTATTTTCCTCAAGGCCTCCTGTGTGGATTTAATGCAAAAAAAGTACCCCCTGGTTCAAAAGGCCACATTTCAAATCAGAAACGTTGCTTGAAATCACCTCAATTGTGATTGGTGACCAGACCAATAGACAGGTTCTCTCTATTTTTGTTATTGTTTTTGGGGTGTTATGCCGTGTTTCGCTATCTCCTTCTTTAGCCAACGTTTCGGACAGCGTTACAGTGTTCATCATCAGGGCAGATGAGTATTTAAAACATACAGGTTCTCTCTAAACTACTTTCTCCATCTCCTTCCCTTTTCTTCTTCTTTTAATCTCACGAGAATTCAAAAATACCATAGTCACACGGCGGCAGTTTACATATCGCAATTTTTTCAATAAATAATTGTTTCATTTTGGAGGCCATGAGGAAAATAATTTTCCTCGGGGCATGTCATCTTTGGGGATCGGTGTAAAAGGTATATTTACGGAATAAGAAGAATATAATTAAGAATATTAATTAGAAGTTCTGGAAAGGAAAAAAGTATGAAATGTGGGTAGAAATCTGGGGGTCAATATGTCAGAGGAGTTACAGATGTAAAAATTCATCCTTTCCACTACGATGCAAGGCGATGATTGAGTGAGTCTGGCTAGAGAGGTCAAAAAGTCTCTATCAACCAGTCTCTCCCGGCCTGCCACGCAGTAGGTAAGCAAACGCATTCGCGACCTAGACAAACCTCACCCCATGAACCTGGGTACCCCTGTTAAGTCACCAAACACAGCGTACTACTTAGGGTGACTTATTGCAAGGGTGTTGGTCATTCGTTAAATGGTTCCCGGGGCAGCGTTACCCATGCCCAATCAAAACCAATTTATCGTTTTTTCGATTAATTTCAGCCAGTTTTTTTGGTAGTTATGACGTAGGTATTCTGTAAACATTGTTTATTTAGGCTGTTAGGTTAACGTGTTTTTATTTTTGCTGATCAAAATTATTAATTGAACAATGAAAGAGCAAATCGGAAAAAATACCATTTTCAGCTTAAATTGAACATACATTTTTAATCAAGTTGTAGGCATTTTAAAAGGACGAAGGCGTAATGAAAAAAATACATCGCTATTAATCTATTGTTCAGGAAAGACTTTGATTTAAAAAAGAAAGGTTATGATGTGAAATTAATTGTTGCATTATTTATTTGATTCCGATGCAAGAATTGATTGTTAAAACTTTATAAACGAAAAATGTATTCTACCACCGTTTGGTAAATTTATTTATTTATTGTTTGAAACATTTACGGCGTGTTAACAAGTATAATAGCTATAAAATTGCCATTGGGAAGTACATGCATATTAACACTCCAATTATAAATGTTCACAGCATGCGTAATCAAAATTTCAATGTTACAACAAAATGAAATATAAAACATAGTAGCGTCAAATATAAAATATAGCCTAAATGATGTTATACTGTAGTGAAGTGAAATTTAAGGCCAATTGTATCGCAGAACTCGAACCATTCGTTTAGTTAATTTATTTCATTATTGTTTGAAACATTTACGGAGTGCTAACAATTATTACAGCTATAAAATTGCCTTTGGAATGTACATAGATATTAACATTCCAATTATAAATGTTTACAGCATGCATAATCAAAGTTTCGTTGTTACAACAAAATGAAAGATAAAATGTAAAACAAAGTAGTGTCAAATATAAATTTTAACCTAAATGATGCTAAACTATGGTGAAGTGAAATTTAGGGCCAGTTGTATCGCAAAATTCGAACCATTCATCAAATTTAAATGTTTATTTTCAAGTTCCGTGAAAGTTCTATTCAAGCTAGGTTATTATTTCATTATGTTATTTCACAACCAAACCAGTTGTTTCATATAGCTAAAATATTAACAGAACTTGTATAGGACTTTCACAATATTTGAAAATTAACTTGTGTGAAGAATTAATGTTAAAATTTTGTGAAGCCACTGCTCCTTGGAGTTTATTTTGTAACTTAATGAATCTTAATTTTCTAAGACAACTCAATGATATACTCCCTAAACAAAAATTATATAAATTTGGGAGGCGGTTATGAGTACCGTCACCCCCGGAAACCATTTATTGGATTACCAAAACCTCTACCATAGATCATTCCAAGTGGTTTGCTGCGTTTGGTGACTTAGTTGTAGTGCCCGGGTTCTTGGGGTGAGGTAAGTCTGGATCTTGGTAGCAGATGCATCTGCCCACCAACACATTGGCAGAGACTGGTTGACGGAGACCTTTTGACCCCTCCAGGAGGACTAGATGGATTCATATTCCTTTAACTCCTAGACACACTGACCTTTTCCCACCCACCCCTCATACATTTTTCCGTACCAAAACTTCCTGCTTCCTTTCCTGAAAAGACCCTCTACACAGCATCCTCAAAGTCGACGTAGGTCTTGAGAGAAATTATTTTATCAGGGTTTCACGTGTGGAGCTGCTAATGTAAAAAAATAAATAAATTATATCATGGTAAATAGGTACTCCCCAATGAATTCATTGGCAAATATCTATTGTGATCCGTGTGAGTAGCTGTCGTGACCTCTTGTTTTATCATATTATGTACGTCACTTGAGACAGAAAAAGAGGTTACGGCGGCAGGACCTTGAGCCGCTATAATATTAAAAAAGTTTTATTGTTTGTCATTAATCAGATTAGAAAATGCAATCAGCAGACAGCCATTAAAATTATTGTCGTTAGTCATTATCATTAGTCTTTAGACTGAGGCATTAGAACCCATTAGTACTTTTATGAAAAAAAATACGCTGCCGAAAAAATATTTTGGTAATTAGATAAAAGTCCCGACCCTTTAAGTAGTCACACCATAATTCATTTCCGAGAACAATAATTACTTATCTAATTCAAGTATTTTAAAAACGAATAATTCTTCTCGGCGGACGATCTTCAACCTTTGACATTTTGGAAGTTTTCACGGTTAAAAGAGACATAAATTCCGGCTGCGAAGCAAAAAATTTTGGCAGAAATGTTGATAAAGAAAGGGTTATTTGTGAAGTGGATGAAGAAAAAGTTATTTCTTTAAACAAACTTATAACGCTGGCCACTGCGATCTGGAGGTTATTCGAGTTTGAAGAGTGGGTTAAAAATTGTGGTAACAGAAAGAACTTTGATCGTATACCACGTAGTGGTGTGAAAAGGTTCTTTTTTTTTTGTTCCAAAGTTCTCGAAAATCAAACGTGGAAAAGCAAATAAAGGTTTTTTAATGCTTTTAAGTTTCTCTCAATCAGTAAAGAGTGATAATGCCCCACGGGCACATTTTAATAGTAAATTAAACTAATGGAATATAAATTATATGAGTAATATTGCGAACGTTCGTAAAACAAATTATTTTGGAGTGTTAATGTTATTTCCGATATACAAAAAAAAATCTCCTGGTTGTGCTTGTAATTTAAGTGTTATGTCGAAATTGTGTCACGCTTGTCGCTTAAGTGATTTTTTTTTGTGTTAACCCAAGCGGGAAACACATTGAACCATAACCTGAATTAAAAACAGTTGATTCTCTTTTTTATAACTTTTGAAGGTTATTCCCATCAACGTAATATATCATTGAAGAAGAAGATAACACTTATAATCTAAATGAAAATATGAAAAAGACAATGAAAAATAGAAAAAGACAATGGTCGCAACTGGTCCCAGTTGCGATCATGGTCTTTTTCTATTTTTCTGTGTCTTGTTCTCTTTCATATTTTCATTTAGATTATAAGTGTTATCTTCTTCTTCAATGATATAAAAACAGTTGATTTGAAATCATTTTTTTTTACATGAGCTCCACACAGGAGGCCCTGAGGAAAATAATTTCCCTCAGGGCCTATGTCATCTTCAGGGATGCTGTATGGAGGTTTTTTTTAAGGAAAAGGAGGAGATGAGAGTTCTGGAAAGGAAAAGGGCTTAAGATGTGGGTAGGAATCTGGGGTTCAGTGTGTCCTGGCCTTCAAGACCTAGACAAACCTTACCCCATGAACCTGGGCACCCCTGCTAAATCACCATTGAGGTGGGTTCCAAACAGTTTGGGATTAATTACACATGAAATTACATAACACAATACATTACGTTTGTCAATTTATCTGTCTCCGGTCTGTTGCCAGCAACTTTGACATTTGATTGAGTTTATTTGAATCGTGTGGAATTGTACGAGCATCTTTAAAAAAGTGAAGAAAAAACAAAAGTGAAAATGAATTAAAAAGTCATCTAAGTAAATGGTTGTAAAAACCACCCAAGTCCAGAATTATTCTAATTATTATTCCACAATTAATGTTCATGAGCATAATGAATAAATTCAGGATTTCAATTTGAAAATTTCGCTTCTAAGAGACGTTTTGCCATGCTACCTTCATTAAACTCAATTAAGTAAACCGTCGAAATTATTATTTGGAGCACGGACGCTTAGAAATTCTATAATTTCAATGATTATCGTCAGAAATCTGTTTACGTTTACTTCCTGGGTTACCGGTTGTTTGAAAATATTATTATTTAAGAGAATTTCAGTTTTGGACGAAAATTTTATTTACGAAAAATGTGTCATTCCATCACAGATTTTGAACGATTTTATATAATTTAATCTCTAGAATTTATTGCTGTAGGAAAATGTTTCGATAATCTTGTAATTAGCGGAATTCAGGTATAAATTAATAATTATTATATTAATAATCCCTAAATTGCTTAATCTTATACCCGATGCTTGGAAATCAAAAAGTGATAGCATTCTGCGTAATCTGGTAAATGATTGGCTTCTGGTCTTGGGGACTACTTACTGAATGCGAAAATATGTTAAACAACAGCCATTAAATTTTATTTTTTGTTGACATTCATATACACTGGTATTATATTGGTATTTCTTACCTTAATATTATTTTTACACAATTTACGTTTAAAAACTACAAAAAAAAAATTCTTTGCATTTTCTTTTCTCTACTTTTTTTCTCTTTTAATCCATTTTTTTTTTTACCCATTTTTTGATTTTCGAGTTGATTAATTCATCAAAATCAATACTTAAATTTTATGAATTGGTTGAAGAGCATAAGTGCTAATGAAAAATTTAAAAAAAATATATATATATTTATATTTATATATATTATAAATATATTTGGAATGTTCTAGTTATTTCTCTTCTCTTTATTTTATTTTCTATTGATAAATATATAATTTACACTTATAAGTAACTTCTTGTATCAACCATCAAAACCTTAATATTATTTATCAGGTGTTATATTTAAGTTTAAGGCAATATTATAATCAACACACTTTTTATATGTAAAATATCTGTTCATTTTGACTGTTCTAAAACGGGCAAATTGCCTAGTTGGACAGCCAAAGCTCATTATAACAATGCAATATGTAATGTTTCTCAAAATAAAATAAATAAATATCTAATAATGTAGGAATCTACACGTGTTTTTTTTCTTTATCCTTAACGTAAGCCAATCTCTGGCCAAGTTGTTTTTATTAAGGCAATCTAATCCTGATATCCTCCTGATCGGTGTTTTTTTCTATTTCTCACTATTTGATTATTATCAAATGTGGTTACTTGAAATTTTGAAAATCTTAAAGAAATGGTCAAACTAAGATTGAATGTTTAATCGATTGTCTGAAACATTCAATTTGGGAGGCAGATATGGTTACCGCTGCCCCGGGAACTATTTATTGAATACGTACGCTACGTTTGGTGACTAAAGTCCCGATCTTGGCAGGTGATGCGTCTTCCCACCAACAGCGTGAACGACTGGATAGGGAGAGACTAGTCGAGTGAGACCTTTTGATTTTCTCGAAAAATTGCCTTGCACAGCAGAGTAAGGGATATAATCATGCGTCCGTCACTCCGTGAAATACCGCCTCCCAGATTTCTACCCTCTCTGATACTACTTTCCTGCCCTGAACTTTACATTCTTCTTTTCATAAAAAATGTCTTCCACACAGCATCCCTAAAGATTACACCGGCCTTGAGAGGAATTATTTTCCTCCTCCGGCATCTTATTATTATCCTCAGCAATTATGGCCTCTGACAGCAAAAAATTCAAATGTAAAATTACTTAGGTGGTCTGCGGGTGGTTTTAAATAGAGGTACCTAAAGGATATGTAAATACTAATTTCAAGTCAATCAACACGGTGAAAACGATTTCTTGAATTGAAAAATTATATAGCATCTTTTCGTAGTTTCGGAGTCAAAAAGAAAATAACATTTACGAAGGTCAGTCAAAAAGTAATGCCTCCTATTTTTTTCTATTAAATAAAGTTAGTTAAGTAAAAATTTAGAATTTGGTGCTATTTCTCAAACCTTCTTCTACAATTTACTGCAATAGTAACTCTTTGCGTCAACACGAGACAGCACTGCAGTCGTTTGCAAAACGGCCGACGTCGATGTTCGTAATAGACAGCGTTCTGTGATTTATTCTTGACTGTATAAGGTGAAACGCCCATTTGCCTTCATGAAAGACTGAAAAATGTGTACCATGATACAACAGTGGATGTCAGCACTGCTAGATGATGGGTTCATCGTTGTAACAAAGCTGAAAGACAAACACAGCTGGCTGACAAAAAGCGGAATTGCGCAGGCCGTTGATTGCAGTGACTGCATGCGAGTTGATGACATCATTCGTGGTGACCCCAGATAACAACAGATATTGCATTCTCTCCCTCAGTAAAGTGTGTAATGATGATTATTCAACAACTGATTATTCAACAAATGTTTGTGCAAGGTGGGTACCAAGAAAGTTAACCGGCCAGAATTAAGAAACAAGAAAAACAATAGCCTCACAATTTTAGCAGAGCTTAATTTCTGGAAAAAATTGTGACCGGAGACGAAATACGATATTTTTTTTTAACCTGAATCAGTAAGGCAGTCAATAGAACGACATCACACAAACTCACCAAGAACAAAAAAATCAATAACTTTGTGATTGGCGTGAAAAGTTATAGCAATGGTGCCCTAGATGTGATCATGTTTTTAACAGTACTGTGATATATGCCCTTATTAAAAGATGGACCAAAGCTGTGAAATGGACGGATGTTATTTTGAAAGTAACAAATTATTCGTCATAGTATATATTTCAACCCACATAATTGCATTTTTTATTTCTTGACTATTAAAGGAGAAAAAAAAGAGGCATTACTTTTTGCCTGACCCTAGTATAATGATTATACTCTAAGAAAATAAAATAGACTTCTTCAAGACCCAGTTACAATTATCCATCCTAAAGACTATTATTATTATTATTATTATCTTGCAGCGAAATACCATTGTAGCATTATTGTAAAATATTTACTTTATATATTTTAATTTCTATAAACATTTTGTTGAAAGCAAACAATGAATTTATCATTTTAAAGTGTAAAATATGCGATCATTATTTCTAACGACGGGACGCTGCAATTTACGGTCTAAATAAATTCTCCCACGCATTTCTGCTTTTTAACGTTTTCCCATTGCTCAAAGCATATACTTACGTCCGTGTTCCTATTACGTCCGTGTTAAACCCTACACACATACGTTCTACATACGTTCTACGTCCGTTCACTCCGTGTACATAGTACATCCGTTCATGTCGTGTACAACTGTACATGTACATTCCTTCATTTCGTGTTCATCTGTACATCTCGTCGAGTAGATCTGTACAGGCAATCATTCTGTGTACATCTGTAGTACGTCTCTACATTAGTGGAAACGATGTTCATCTCGCCTAAGGATAATACATTCGTTACACGCTACTGAATGTGACAAATCTGGTCGAAACGTTAATATAATTTGCACGGGTTAGGCACAACCTATATATATTTCCTCTAATATTAAAATAATCCTTCAAGATAACGACTGAAAAATAAAAATCGTGGAAAATGCTGTTTTGTTTACTAAAACATACGTATGGCAACTATTTTCATCGTAATAATTATTTAAAAGGAGGAAAATTATCTAATTTTAACAATAACTGTGTACAACGCTATTTTGAAATAATGTTATTGACATTTTTGCGGAATGCGTTTACCTACACTAATAAAGTAGTAAAAACATGTTATAGTGTTTTTTGTTTATCTCATAAGAGCTACAGGGAAACAGAGGAGCAAAATATTTTATTGAGTTTAAGTTTAAAAAAAAAAAAAAAAAAAAATAGGCTGTGGAAGCTTGCAAAAGACTAGACAGTAAAATGTTATGTAAGGTCAGAAAAAAACAGAAAAACTGTTGCTTAAAACGTTTTGAGTTGTTAAATTACTGTAATTAAACAAAACACTTTTTAAATGACGTGTGCTATAAAATCAATCATTTGTATGAATTCAGTGAAAACAAACGTTTTAATTAAGAACGTGTTTTATTTGAGATTAACTATTTCAATTACCGTAAAGGCAACCCCTAATAAGTAAAATCAGTAATGTTATAAGTAATATGTTATTTAACAGATACTCAGGCTACAAACACATATTCACAGATGGATCTAAAAAAGCATAACAGGTTGGGATAGACATCATTTCATGCGAAACTAACCAAATAAAATTGAAAAAAATTGCATTATATTGCATTAACAGCAATAAAAAAAACAGTGAATTACGCTATTGAAAATATCTGGAATCTTAGATTGATTTAAAAAGTGCGCATAAATATATAAAGATTTTTCAAAGAGAGATGCTGGAAAATGGTTTAAAGTATCATTGAACTAATTGTGCGTTTTAGCAGAAAGGTGTTCTTATTCATTTGCAATGAACTTCATCTCATGTGGGAATACATGGAAATAAAGAGGCGGATTTATTGGCAAACAGACAAATGGGGATGGTAATACACAGACTGCCAGATGCTGAAGAACACTCTCAGAAGAATAATTTGTTAGTAATAATATAATCGATCATTTTGAGAACTAACTAAACAATAAGGGTCATTTTGAGAACATTTTGACACCGATCATTTTGAGAACTAACTAAACAATAAGGATGTGTAATATAAAAAGCTCCAAAAAGAACACTGTGTTCACTAAAATTGCCCTGAAAAGATCGGATCATGTTCATTAAAAACTGTGGTTCACTAAAATTATCCTGAAAAGATCGGAAATCAGAATCATGTTTAGATTAAAATCAGGAAATGTACTTATGGGAAGAATATCGTATTTAACAGACACAAACGAAGAAAAAAAGTCACAAACGCTTAGCTTTGTACTTCACGTGACAATTTTTAATTTGCGTTACAACTCTTTGAATTACAATGTTCATCATGATAACTATAATTAATGTTCAAATACAAAGATAATTTCTCACTGACAAATGACATGCCTGGCGTGTTCTATTTAACTGGCTCATTAGTAAAGATTCACAAAACACATGTTTAACGTACAAGATAAATTACACTTTACCAAATTAGATAGTATCTGCCCCACTAAATGCTTTCAAATGTATGCACGCTTCCCTGAACCTACTACGACGGTTGTTCTACGATTCTACGAGTCTACAGCAGAAGTGCTACACTTCTACGCCATTTCTGCCGTTTGTTCCGTTTACGGCGTAGAGCGAATATTATTATTTACGGCATTTGAGTGTTTCTGAGCGTGTGTATTTTAGAAACAAATTATGGTTTTGATAAGATTCAAATTTACTTAACGTTTCAACAAACATTAGAAAAGATTTATTTATATTTGCAAACTGAGTCCATGAAAGTAAAAGACAATTTTTTGAAAAAAAACACATTTTAAACACAGTTAAAAAACATATTTGAGGTAAAATCTTAGAGAATTTGAGGCCAAATACCTGTAATCAATCTAGTACAACAAGATGTTAATGCAAAAAAATAATCGAATTTGCTTTTTTGCAAGGAGGTAAATAAATTATCGCATAAACGAAAATAAATTTAAGATTCTCGTCTTTACCAACTAAGACTAGCCGTAATTCAAGAGGTTTTTTTAACAGCCCTTAGCATGGTAAATACGTAGAGTGAAACCACCAAATTAAAAATAGTATTTTAGGAGATTCAAAATAGAAAATTGATTGAAGATAAATTTGATCAAGTTTTTTCTGCAAACATAAGTCAGCCAAGTCTTATTATATAAAGATGGTGTTTTAAAATTGAAAGTGTACTGAACAACTCAACTTAATTACGCTGTCAGATAGGCGGATCAGTTCTGACCTGGTAATATAAAATAAAAAATTTAATAATTGCATTGACAACCCTGAAATTCTCGCCAAAATAAATGTTTGTATGCCAACTAGAAACACAAGGCAAAGTGCTACCTTTTTCTGTGACAATTTTAAAACTGACTGTGAAGCTCACACTTATAAACAGACTACATCGTATTGGCAATAAATTTGGGAATATTGTAGACATGCTTAAAGATTCCGTATTAGTTTTAAAACGAAGTCTTTATAATCACTTTACTGAGATGTATAATTTCAAGACTCCGTAGTGAATTTTCATTATTTTATTTTTTTATTTCGATGTTTCTTTATACATATTTCACTTTCCGTACTACAAACTATTTTGCCTTAATTTTATCATAAATCATTATATATTGTACACTATTTACCTAACACAACTGTATTTCTTGTTTACTTATCTTGTTAAAGCCAATTATGGCGTTAATAAATAAATAATAATAATATATCTAATCTGGGTTACTACGGTAGATTTTTAAAATAAAAAATCTATAAAATTAAAAAAAATGGTTTCTTAGTTCTATTGTTCTTAGTTCCTCATTTAAATCTGTAGAAATTAGTTTGTCAAATGATACTTCAATGGTAAAGTATTGCGTGAAATAAAATTGGTATTTTTCTAGAAATCTTTTAATAATTTTTCTAAGTATTGACAAATACACTTTGAGGCCTCATTTTTAATTATATGAAAACAAATCACATTATATACACCACTAAGGGCCAACTAAGTTTCAACGGTTGCTAAAGTAAAAGCAAGAGTAAAAAAATAGCTGTGATAGAGTAAATAAAAAAATGCTGTAGTAGAGAATAAAAAATAGCTGTAATAGAGTAAAAATAAAATAGCAAATTAAATATCACAAACTTAAACGCCTGTTTAACTTGATTTTTTACTTTCCGAAAGCCGATAGAGTTACTCCACCATTTTGACATATTTGACATTTTTTTCTGAGATAAACTACGAAATTGCGCATTTCAACATTGACTATCATAATTTATATTACACAAGATGACGATAAAAACGATGAATTATAAATATGCCTTGCAGCGGAAACCAATAACTAACACGGTTATTTGGAAGGATCCCGAATTTTCGGCGCGGTATCGCATGTCGAAAGATCTTTTAAAATTTTTGACACATCAAATTCAAGAACATTTACAACTACTGGAAAGTAAATAAGATGTTTTTCATGTTATGTCATATATATTATAAAAAATTGTAATTATCTTTTCAATGTTCGAACATTTTTAAAAGAACAAAGCTGTCAGATTCTGTAATGATGCGAAACAAATGCTTGGTCATATTTAACAGTTACTCCAATCCTCAGTGAAAATTAAAACTTAGTTCATGATTTAGCTTTCTGTTGAAACAAACAGTCCTTATTTAATCAAAATTATCAACATGTTTTGAAACCTATTTTTGTTTTTCAGTATATATTGAATTCATATACCTTCAAATAAAACCTTAAAAATAGAATCGAATTAATAAAGAAGTCATTTCAGAATTTTGCTTTGACGTAAAAAAATTGCCATTAAATTAAATGAACGTCAAACATTCCCCTTACGAATACAGGGAAAAAAAATCAAAATGTTTATTTCCGTACTGAAAACAAGGGAGCCGTTCTTTTTCGCGAAACCATTAAAAACTCTTTTCATTTTACATTTATTAGGACAAAAGACATTAAGCGTAATGGTGTTATATGAGGTAAAGATAACATTACTTAATGTTCAATATTGTCTGTTTTTTGTCCAAGTGCCGAAAGGGTCCCACATTTGACAGGGATATAATCATTACCATATAATATAACTACTCACACAAAGGCTTATTCTAAGGCTTTATTGGTTTTTATTCAATATTTTGTTTTTTACAAATATGTGCTTTTTTATGCTGTTTCACTTTTAAGTATGACTTTGCTTTCCGGCAACTGTTGAACATTTTGGTAGTTTTGGGTTGCAAATTAATCACACTATTAAAATTAATTGGCGAAATCGATCACGTTTGGCGGGAAAAGGCGTTATCAGTAGTTGATGTTTTACAAAATAATAATTATACCAACGGTTTGACTTTTTTTTACAAACTTCTCCCCAGGGAATGCATCTTCATTGGGGATTCTGTGTGGAGGGTAATTTAAGGAAAGGAAGGAGAAGAAGTTTTGGAAGGAAAAGGGCATGATGGGTGGGTAGGAATCTGGAGGTCAGCAAGTCCAGGAGCGACGGACCTATGAATCTTACTGCAATGCAGGGCGATGTTCCGAGAGAGTACGGCTATAGAAGTCAAATGGAAAATATCAAAAAATGGAGAAGGCATTCTCAGTCACTTTTTCCCGATCCGGTCTGCCGTGCAAGACCCGGACAATGATCCCATGAACCCGGGCACTCTTGCTAAGTCACCAAACGGGGTGAACCACTTGGGGTGACCTATGGCAGAGGTAATAAATGTTTCCTGGGGCGGCGGTACCCACACCCGCCTCCCAAATTGAAACTGTCTCATTACGCTCTATTTGGTTCATTGAAGCAATAAAAAGTGAAGTTTCTCAGTGACTTTTCGCATGAACATCGCAATGGAAGTGTTTACATCATGCATATTGCAAACAATTCTAAGCATGTGATTGATGGTTGTTTCAACTTGTGTGCAACCTATAACGCGACTCAAGCATTCTCAACAAAAAAATAAAAATAATCGAATGCAGTTCAAACGCGGTTGAAGCGAAACTTTCGCCCACACATTTTCAACCAATAGGAGAGTTTGTTGATACTGTAATGCGTCATTTCCGTTTCATATCTCAACCAATGGGAGCCTTAAAAAGTAAGGTCATAATCAAAGCTGCCAATGAACGCAGTTTGACGCTTCGTAGGCTCAAATCTCAACGCGGTTAAAAAATTATCACTTCAAAAACAAATAAATAATAAATACTTAGTTAATAATTTTCAGCAAATATTAACAATGTTTTGCACTCAGAGAAAGTGACGTTCCATACAAAAATACATTTGTCATTTTAATAGGTACTGCTTCACCACGAAGTTACTAATTTCCAAAAGAAAATGTAATGGAAATTACTAATGAACTTTCAAACAAAACACGAAGCCAATAAATACTCTTAACAAGAAAGTTACCAAGTCAATTTCACAGACAAAGTAAACAAGAAGCTGTATTTTAAGGTAAATATAAAAAAATGAACCAACCAGATAAAATGTGTGTTTTTGTAATGAAATTTGGGTTCCATGTTCTATAAATTCTCGTAAATACTCAAGTGTTCCATACAAATCACCGATTTACATAACTAAAATTGTATTGTGTAAAATTGTAACAATCAAATTTTACGGTTATTTTTTGCATCTACCTGCTCTGTTTTATTTGGAGGACGCTGTATTTTCGAATAATTTCTATCAATTTAGAAAAAAAAGGCGCAGAAAATCGACTTCGTCAATATGTCGCGCGTTCATACCCTGTCGATTGCAAACATTATGTTTGATTCGAAACGTTCATTCGCGGAACGTTCCAGAGTGGAAGATACTCTCAGTATCGCTCTGGTCTAAAACCAGCATTCAGATTTGAAAAAATTGCTAGAAATTGTTAAGTTGTGTTTGGTGACTAGATGTAAATATTCAGGTACTTTCCCACCTTTATCCACCCATCTCCTTCCCCTACCCAATACTTTAAGTCTCAAAACATACCCCAATTGGGGATGCCATAGACTCACTGACACCAGGCGGTTGAGACTAGTTGGGATTCTTATGTACGTATAATGAATAACGTTTTAGGGTAGCTTGCCTGGCTAAAATTTTAATCAATCGCAAATGTTGAAGGTAAATCGGCGTTTATTTTATTTTAGAAAACAGATCACTTTTAAAGGATCTTTATCGTTGGTTGATACAAAAAGATTCAACAATCCACTTAAATTTGTATCTACACAACTTCTGTTTGATGTTTTTGTCCCAAAAATACAATTCTTTTTGGTTCAACCTTTTCACACCTTTGAATATTATTATCGACTTACAATGTATATCAGAAAATTCAAATTATCAAGTTCCAGTTCAATCCCAGCAACTCGCGTGTTAATAATTTAATATTTATTATTAGATAATGACTGTCCTTAGATTATTGTTTATGAAAAAAGTCATAAAAACATATTTACCTTTCAAAGGCACTAAAATACTATTCTTCAGTACTTTAACCAGGAACAAAACTTGTACTTTCGTTCTTAGGATTTTTCTTATTTCTGGTGGTTTCCAGTTACAAAACTTGAGCTAGCATTGTATCTCTCACGCAATTCATATTTCATCGCATCATTTTACCGGCGTTGTTATATTTAGGGGACATTATATTTTCAAAAAATCTCTGTCAATTTATGAGTGGAGGCATAAAAGTTCGAATAAACATCGTCCCATCGCGTTATCCCGGTTATCGCGGGGAATGATCTTGTTTTCCCGGGCAGCGCCGGGATTCCAGGAGATTTTTTATTCCCGTGCTGAGGCAGTAAAAATGTCGTTACAGTCCCCCCATTAAACTCTATAATCACGGCGTTGGAGAAGAATTGTGGTGTAGCCACCTAAGGACAAATTTTCCCGGAACAGAAATGCTCACCGCGCACAGCTCGAGTACAGATTTCAGGGCTTCTTAGAACTTTTTAATAATTCATGTAAAACTTCGTTCTGAAACCAATTTCGCTTGGGTTTATTTATTTTTTATGTTATTTACTTCGAGAATAGTGCTTCAATCACCAGGGATGAAAATGTATAAGTCTTTTAACGGGCGCTCTACACTAACGACCAAATTCACTTAACACATATTTTTTATTACGTAAACAGTACACATGGTTCTAATTAGACCTGAATTAAATTTAAATGTAGTTTTTCATTTTTTGATTGTCTCATTTTGGTAAAAATGACGTTACTTATTTTTTTTTCTAAAATCGTCGTATTCGTGTTGTATCATCACTTCTCTTATTTAGGTCAATAAAGATATATAATAAATAATGAAAAATATCTGCTTTAAACATAGCGGAATTTTAATAACATTTATAATTTGATCTCGGTGTATTGTCCCAGAAATGATTTTATTAAAACATCATTCTGGCCACACCGGGTTTCGAACCCGTGAAATCTGGGTTTATTTCTTTCCGAATCTCAAGTCTACTATGGTGGTGTACACTAGGCTTAGCGTCAAAAGGTTACAGGTTCAGTACCAAAAAACATACCTAAGTATTATACTTAAATACACAACCCCAGCTCTCTTTTGAGGAAGAGAGATAATATTCTAAAACCAGTATTTAGTCTAGTCGAGGTGTGCGCAGAAAGATAACTAACTTTTATCATTGATAAACATAAACTTAACCCCTCGATCAAGTTTTGACTTAGATAACACCTACCAATGTTATTCGTTACCAACTAACAAACGTGATAAGACATCTCTCAGCGTTTTAAATATGAAACTTGTTGACAAAATAAATATGATAATATATTAATATATTATATTTAATTATATATAATATATAATTGTTTTGGAATAACCTTCAAAAGTTATAAAAAGAGAGTTTTCTCATAAAAAATTAAATATAAGCTGTTTGTATTTAAAACTAGCTGAAATTATCAACATTGTCTGGGCTCTACATAGGGTTTGTCGAAATCAGGTGTAGGTGTAATTTTTTTCTTACTTTGAACGTCAAATTTAGTGTTAAAAATCTTATAAAAAAATACCGAAATTCTGCGTAAAGGGCGACCTTGAACATAGTTTTGAAGGTGTAGTGTACAAAATTTCTTCAATCTCGGAATAAAATTATACCACGGACACTGTTATTTATATAAACCGACAACAGGGTCAAAGTGAATGTCAATAAGATGGAACTGGGTTTATTATTATCGTGATTTATTTTTGGGGAATTATGCCGTGTTGCGCCAGCTCCTTCTTGAGCCAACGTTTCGGACAGCATTGCAAACAAATTGTGGTGAAATGTGTGCTTATGTTTGTAGATGCGATATTTGTTGAAATATTTATTAAAATATTTATTTATATTAAAATAAATTTGTAGATTTGTTGTTGATTGCCCTAAAATTATCATTGTTAATTTGAATACCTCAAGAGAGTCTCAGCTGCTCCCTTCTGGAGCCAGTGAGACGATGGCATCCCCAATTGGGGTACGTTGTGAGGCTGAAGGTAGTGGGGAGGGGAAGGAGATGGTAGAGGAAGGTGGGGAAGTTCAGATCTGGTCACCAAACACGACAAAAATAATTTCAAGCATTGTTTCAATTCTGAATGGTGGACTTATACCAGGGCGATACTGGGAGTATCTTTCACTCTGCAACGTGCCGCAAATATACTATTTATTATTTTTGAAATAAAGTAATTGAAAAATAACACAAATTAATCAAATTTGATCCCACGACCTTCGGATTGCGAGTCAAGAGCCTAACCCCTAGACAACGCCGGTCGTCAAAGTGATTTCTCAAGCATCCGATATCATAAAATTAACATTAAAATATTTTCACTCAATATCTAAAAATATCTAAACTTGTGTTTTTTATAATTTTATATGATTTTCTCAAATCAGAGACACCACAGATGAAACTTTTTTTAACACTTGACTATGTTGGTAATGTTTGAAGAATTTTAAAGTTTTTAAAAGATGAGGTTCACAACTTCTGTCGTGTGTATCTTGGGACCCTTAATAACCCACTTCTGCGCAGTGATATTCTGTTAGGATATAAAGGTGTTTACGCTCACCAAGCAGCTGAGAAATTTAACAAGGAATGGAGGGTTTGGATTTTAAAGTGCATGTTACGTCAAAGAAACTACTCATTTTGATTATCATTTCGTAAATTAAGGCTAAGAAATACATCAACAAACTATTCCCAAACGTAACAATAACAATTTAAATCATCCATAGAGCATTTATTCGTTATTAGAGTTTTTTTCACAATATTAATGAATTATGTACGATAGCTATTAATGCTGCAGTCAAACCGTTAATGTGATTATTTTGCTTGAAAACTCACTGACAGAATATCAATTTGCGTTTTTGAACATCGCGAAAGTTCAACTTTTTATGTTTGGAATTTTTAAGCGGAAGGAACCAATTCCACCAATTTGTACTAAGTATGCAATTTTTTTTTAAATATTCCAACACCGTGCTATCACCGCGCTTTCCACATTGTTCAGTTATAATAAGATTTTAAAACATGTTCTTTTAAAATTCGTTCGAAGAATGGTGTTAAACTTTTGTTTATGGTGATTCTCTGTGATGTCTTACCCCAAGGAATATATTTCTCCAGCTTTTTTACATAGCTCCACACAGGAGGCCCTGAGTAAAAAAATTCCCTCGGGCACTGTGTCATCTTTGAGGATGCTTTGTGGAGGGTATTTTAAAAGAAAGGAAGAAGAGGAAGTTCTGGGAAGGAAAAAGGAGTGAGAGCTGGGTTTGGCGTAAACGTGTCTAGTAGGAGTGACGGACGTATGAATCCATCCCTACCATCGCGGGGCGGAGCCTGGCTGGAGAGGTTTATTTTAGGTCTCTCTCAATTAATCTCTCCCTGTCCACGCGGCCACGTATTGGCCGCCAAGACGTAGACAAACTCACACATGAAATCTCTGCAAAGTCTCCAAGCGAAGCGAACCACTTGGATTGGCCTATGGCATGGGATGTTGGTTACCCAATAAATGGTTCCCGGAGCGGCCTATCCCAATTATAACAAATGTGGATTTCCACAAAGTATCTGTCAAAATAATGATTTAAAAACCGTTTTCTTTCATCTAAGGTCGGTTTCAAAAACACTGGACAATTTCAAAATATTAACTATGTGTGTTCAACCCTTAATTCTATTTATAAAAAAAGATACCTCGTTATCCTTATTCAAATATTAAATTGCTATCCTTGAAATAATATAAAAACATATCCTCTCTTTCTACAACGTTGTAAGCAAGGGGGGAGTAAACGAAGAGGAAATTTAACAAGGCAAAATAAAATTGGCATTGTCGGGGAGTGATGTACGGAAAAATGCAAATTTTGTACAATCATAAAGGAGAAGAGTTGTGAGAAGAAGAATTATTATTTGGCTGGCAACATTTTTGCTCCGTTGACTGTTAATTTGAATAAATACGTCTCGCGTTGCGCAAACACCACGGCCTTCCGCGAGATTAAAGTCAAAGAAAACAAAATTATTTTTGATGAGAAAAACCAAGTTTGTGTCGACTGACCAAATATTGGGTGTGAAAAGATGGATTTTGTTGACGCTAAACAATGAGCGAACTATTTTCAAGTACCTAGACATCTACACCGTTGGAATTTCTGAAGTGTACGTTTTAGTAAATAATACAGCAGTCATAAACAACCCTTCGTCTAGATTTGGATTTTCCAAAATTTAGAGTACAACTAGGGACAATAGGGTTTTGCCTTCTGATATTGTGGCGAAAATGTCTTTTTTGCAACAAGTATCGAAGATATTTTTCTCTTTGAAATAGTATCTAAAATATTTACCCAACTGAAATGATAGGTTGCAGAAAATTATGCAACAACATTCAATAATGTTTTGTATCGATTTTTTTAAAACAAGATAAAATTTGCTCTGTGATCAACAGAGTTCCAATTAAAAATTTATATTATTATTTTTTTGAACAAGGTTCCATTTGCAATTACACGAACTGCCATAGTTATATTTTTTTGGAGCAGCAAGTGTTCAAGTTCATTTGCTTGGTTCAACAAGGTTCCATCTGTCAATTTGTGCAATACTGAAAAAAAAAATTAAGAAATGCATTTATAAAAAGGTAAATATGGCATTGTAGTAAAATTATGTGTAGGTTTTATATGTATTCTATGCATAAAACAGTTCCATGCCAACTGAGAATAAAGTCAACTCAACAATCATCTTTGAAAAGCCATTAAAGGATATGAAAAAAAAAAATTTAAATAACTCCTAACATTAACCTGACGTAAGCTATTCAACCATTTTTTTTCATCACTCTTAATGATTTTTCTTAGGTGGTTCTCAGTTGGTTTCATTCCAAGTTGTCCAGTCACCGCAAAAACAAGGCAATAAGCAACAAAAAATATAATAATCAGATACAACCACGTTGAATTGAGTTTAGCTAATTTTCAAAGCAAATATTTTTTATTTGTTTTATTTATTTGTTATGTGGCTAAATACCTCATAAATATGCTCTGCATATTTATCCTTCAAAAATTTCAGGTATTATATGTCATTCGGGGTTAAAAAATTTATTTCTTAGATTCACACCAATGGCAGATACTTAGAATCTTGTTCTTGCAAGGAAATGACATATTAATAAATAACGAAAAAAATTGAAATATTTTGTTTCATGTGACAAATTACTTACTTTATTAGAATGGAATTTACATGTTCTTAGAAAATGAATTTTTATATGGTCTGCGATTCTTATATTTTTTTAATTATTTTTTTTATTTTTATACAATAACCTTTAAGCAACTTAACAATAAAGCAAGGTTCTGTTAGAAATTGCATAAACCTTATTTAGTTGAGTTGGCGTCGCGAATTATAAAATAGGTAGGAAGAGGTCTTTTCAGATTATAACTTTTCAAACGTGCGTTAAGATGACATTTTTAATTTGACTCTCAAAAATAAGACAAGGTACCGAATATTTGTTAAATATTTCGGTAAAATTTACAAATTTGACACATAACTGAGATTTCACGATGGACAATAGTTTAATGTTTAAATAACTAGTTGTCGGCCCCTGAAGAGCAAAGTTGGGCTTTTAGAAATAAAACTTGAACCCGTATCGATCTGTCTAGCTGCAATACTCTTATAGAAAACTTTAGAAAAGCTCTCGTGGAATTACTACGTTAAACAGTCAAAATCTTTGATATGAACTCAAGAACTGCATTTGGTGAAGAAAATTCTAATTCAATGTGGCGCTCCTAAGATAAAGTAAATACACGTATATTTATACAAATATCAACAGTCCTAACTGTTCTAAACTATCCGTTCCAAATGGGATTATAAAATCGATATTTGGGGTACGTTGTGAGGATAAAGGGAGTACAGAAGGGAAGAAGATGGAATAAAGAAGGTTATAAAGTACCTGGCTTTTCATACCTGAGTACAAAACATGGTTATACCCATGTCAAGCAATGTTTCGATTCAGAGTGGAAGTCTTTCACCAGAACAATCGTGATATTATCCAAGATTTGATAGAAAGCTTTCCCTAGCAGTATTAGTTTAAATAGTCAATCAAATAGAATTGATTAACTCAAGGCTTGATTTAATTTAACTACGTTAATTGAAATTCATCAAAGGACTCCTAAGATTATCCCGCAGAAATATAAAACATTATATTGGTATTTAAATATTCATTTAAGTCTACAGAATCAAACACAGTGAGTTCTACAATGGATTCAGTGATTTCAATGCGAGCTTTAACCCACTACTGGTTTGCGAAATGCTTTACGACAATTCTCCAACGTTTGTACTCTAACTACCCGTGAAACCTCTGCCGCCTTTGTTCATATTTACCACTTCCCGAAACTAACATAATGCCTGCGGCGAACTACATTTCACCCGCTGTTTTATGGAGTAACAAGTTATTACCCCCTTTTGTAATTTTTGCGTAACGTGAGAATTAATAAAGCCTAGCAAAAACGCTCATTAAAATGAGAAAGGTCTTAGTTATCAGTTTCTTACTTTCTCAGCATTTGATTTGCAATTTTTTTAACGAAATATTATAAACTTACCCCGTTATGTTTTATAATGCGAGTGAATAGAAAAATAAGTTAGAGGTTGTCACAAAAAACACGACACGATCAATAGCTTAAATATTATCGAGTTTGAACTCAGCAGCAGGGGAAATAACAGAAGCATGTGTACGGAGATACGAAATAATATTGTGAATAAAGCGAAGAGTATTTATGATCTGTAAAAAATAGCATTTAGAATTAAGACAATAAGTGTTATTATTTTGAAAGTGGACTTTATTTTATTTTATTTTATTTTTTATTTTATTTTTATTTATTTTGGAAAATCAACAGATATATTACACTTATAATAATAACCTTAATAATATACATAAAATCCAATGATAGATTTTCACATAATTAAAATTATAATTAAAAAGTAAAACAAAAAAGTAAGGGTCCTGTACCCGTAAGAACTTAAAAATATAAAAATTATTCAAAAAAAAGATATAAAAACACAATATAAACTATAATAACCTGCTTACTAAATTTCAACATGGAGTATTCTCACTCCACAACAGCAATAATAATAATATGTACATTGTACACACCTACAACTCAATAGTTAAGTCGAATGACAAGTATGCAACTGGAAAGGATTCACAGCAATATTATGGTAACTTGCAACAAGGTCAAAAAATTATTTAATGTTGGCTATGACATACTTTTTTAAGGAACTTAAATTACATGAGAATATGTCTATATTATTAAAATTCTTATCAAATACATTGCATGTTCTGAATATAAAAGCATTTTGTCTGAGATTAGTAGAACATTTTTGAAGATGAAAAAGTGATGAAAAAGTGACTTACCAGGAATAATCTCAAGAGATAGCCTGCACGTGTTTAAAAAGCAAATGATTTGGAAAAAAATTCTGTTTGAATTTCGGCGTATTGACGCTTGAAGGTAATCAAACAATTATAGGGCTTTTGTTGAATGATGTTAATATATCAATCTTAGCGCCTCCGCAATGTGCAAACGAGATATATTTGAGCCCAAGTTTCCAAAGGTGACCGGACAACAGAATCATGCAATTTCAACACTTTCTTGGAAAAGCCATTAAAAGTGACGAAACTAATTAAAAAATATATATTTATTAGGTTACTTTAGGTAAGATCCATAGCGTGAGGTTTGTCCAGGTCTTGGTGGCGGATGTGTCTGTCCACTAGCTGAATGGCAGGTTGAATCGGGAGAGAATTTTTGGGGCAATTCCTATGAAGTACTCTCTCGGAATCGCCTTGCATCGCAGAGGAAGGGATGGATTCATATGTCCGTCATTCCTGGATAAACTGATCCCAGATTCCTACCCACCCCAGATAACCTTTACCTTCTCAGAACTTCCTCTTCTTCTTTTCTTAAAAACACCTTCCACACAACATCCGGAAAGATGACATTGGCCCTGATGGGAAGGTTTTGGGCTATTTTCCTTCTTTTTCATAAAATTTTACGACTTTTCAAAGGGGTTTTGAAATTGCATGGTTCTGAGTTGTCATGCAACCGTATTCAAAGAGCACATCGTATTTCGTGGGAGTTTTTCATTATCAGAATATGTGATACTTACGATTTATAAAACTTATGGATTTTGGCTAATTTCCCAGGAAACAAATTTCCCTTTTGTTTTTATAACAGCAAAGACAAGAAAGTACCTCTCATGCTGTAAAGAAAAAAAAATAAACCTTTATAAATCTAAAGTAGACAAAAACGGGGAGGTTACGAAGCACCGCATGAAGAGGAGACGATTAATCTCTCATTCTCTTACAATCCTATAAATGCATGTGTTTGTCTCTTTTAAGCGTCTTTTCACTTCAAAAATGTGTGTGCAGTTCACACGTGGTAGAAGTAAAACCTTCGGAAATCTAAAGTAAACGAGACTACGAAGCACCGCGTAAAAAGGAGGCCGGTTATTCTATTTCATTCTCTCGCAAGCTAAATCCTGTGTGTTTGTCTCTTTTTAGTTTCAATTTTCGTTTCATCGAGTTTTAAATCACAACGGCGCTAAAGAAGTTTTTACTTCAAAAAACATTTCTAATAAGAAACAAAATTATTGGCAGTTAGCATTGTCCGATCACTGAATTTTAATAGTTGCGGTATCTTTAATGTTCTAACTTACCACTGGAAGGTTAACGCCGTTATATTTAATACAAAGGCTTGCCTAACTAAGCCCCTCTAAATGGTCCCTCACTGACGAATCCGTGTTCGTTCCAATAGAGCCGTAAGCACGCTATTCTCGTGATATTCGAATTAACACGTTGGCTTCTGCTGTAATATGATGAAATAAAATTACAATTAAGGGAGTTCAAAATGGGGAATGGTGTAACCTAACTAATATCGTATGACTTCCAGTAATTATTTTACGAGTAATTTAAAGTAGAGGGAGTAATGGATACGTGTCTTATGGTGTGGGGTGAATTGTAAATTATATTTTATTCAGGCTAAAGGTTAATTATTGCGGTTTTGTATTCGGATTCAGTGGTAATTTGAGGATAGACTTTTCGACGTTTAATTCAAAATGTTAAATGATATTACGAAGATGGCTGGAGTAGTCGCTTGAAAAGTGTATCGTATCTTATGTATCCAGTATCTATCTAATATTCTAGAAGTTTTTTTATTGCACAAATTTTTGCTGTATTTTTTTTTTTTACATTAACTCCACACAGGAGGCCCTGAGGTAAAAATAATTTCCCTCAGGGCCTATGTCATCTTTGAGGATGCTGTGTGGAGGGTGTTTTTGAGGAGAGGAAGGAGTGAACATGGGTCTTGAAGAGACCCATAATGTAGGAGGGAGAAAACACAGAGCCCGGCAAATGGTTCCACAGCCGAGCTGTTGAACTCAAGAACGAGTCGTAGAAACGACCCGTTCTCATGTGACTAATGTCAACCGTGCACAAATGTTGAGCGCGCGTTTGGCGTGTTTCCCGACTATGCACCGGTGCCGAGAGGATCAATGACGCTAGTTCCTCGGAGCATCTTCCATTGTAATACCGGTAGAACAAGGACAGCATTCCCACCTGGCGCCTGTGCTCTAAAGATGCTGTGCGCGTGGAGCAGCAAAAATCTTGTACGGTGAGCTCACGTGTTATTTAATTTGTGCGGCTTTTCTTTTACAAGATTGTTTATATTTTCGATCATATTACCTACCTCGTAGCTCTGATTTTCATATTTAAAAAAAGTAAGTACTCTATTAAAACAAACGAATTTAATATATATGATTTGAGATTTTTATTTATTTTTGGGTTTTATGCTGTGTTGCGCTACCTCTTTCTTTACCCAACGTTTCGGACAGCCTTACAGTTTCCTTTATCAGGGCAGATGTGTAAGCGGAGATTACACATGAACTTGGTTTTTGCAGGCGTTAGTAGGTATTGGTTGTTTTTTGGTCGTGGTTCCGAAGAGAAGTCTTAATGCTTTTGAAAATGCCAGACCTAGCGAGGGCTGCAAAAACCAAGTTCCTCTGGAAACAGGTGGAGTTTATAAAATCAGGTGTTCCGGATGTGACAGGGTTTGTGTAGGCCAGGCAGAACGGACGATCTTCAATACTTTCAAGCATGTGAACTCGGCCACCCTAATGAATCGGCGATTGCCGAGCATTTATTTGACACCGGCCATTACTTTGGATTTGTTCCTAAAGCCCTGGAAAGACGCAAAACGCAAAAAGTACGTCTCATTACAGAGGCAATTGAAATTCACAAGAATCTCATTAATATTAATAGAGACAATGACAAGGCTAAGATCGGAATTTCTTGGTATCCGATAATTGACGGCTGCACAAAAACTGAACACATAAAACCTTTTAAAATTATACTATACTACTAGGTCGTAGAGGATTAGAGCTGGTTACATGGCTTCGCATCTACTTACATAAGTTCACCACAATCTGCCCTGATGATAGACACTGTAACACTGAAACTTTGGCTAAAGAAGGAGGTAGCCCAACACGGCATTATAACCCAAAAATAAATCAAGATTAAACGAAGTAAGTGTATTTGAATAATTCTAGTCGTAAAGCACACAAATAATGCATTTGAAACAATATTGATCTTGGTAGAATTTAGAGTAAAAATGTTTACCATGTGACATCGCGGCGCCAGAAATCCTCGTTCAGTTCTATTATTACGTAAATTATTCTTTCTTTCTGGTAACATTGGTCTGTACTTACACACATAAGAGACTCGAAGGTAAATAATTCATAACCCCCACATGTAATTCACTACCGGGGATGCATAATAAAAGGTTAAATGGTATTTCTTCTTCAAATACAGCAAACTTGCTTACTTTACTTAGTGGCACCGTTTTAATTGAAAATAATCAACATTGTTTAAAAAAATTTGAACAAAAAAAAAATTATTCGAATCCTACGAAACAACTGGCAAAACAAAAATCCTATGAAAAAACTACGAAACAAAAAGAAAAAAGTTTTGATCACTTTCGTGCTATTTTTTTAAATAACAAAAGGGAACCTTTTACACACGCAAGGGAAGCTCTGAGGAAAAAAATAAATCTACATCATCTTTGGAGATGCTGCGTCGAGGGTCCTTTTAGGAAAGGAAGCAAAGGAAGTTCTGGGAAGTAAAAAGGTACAAGGGGTTGGTGAAATTCTGGGGATCAGTGTATTCAGGAGCACCGGACGTGTGAATCCATCATGGACTTACCAGGAATAATCTTAAAAGATAGTCTGTACGTGTTTAAAAAGCAAATAATTTTGAAAAAAATCTGTTTCAATTTCGGCGTATTGACGCCTGATAGTAATAAAACAATTATAGGGCTTTTGTTGAACGATGTTAATATATCAATCTTAGCGCCTTCGCAATGTGCAAACGAGATATATTTGAGCCTTAGTTTTCAAAGGTGACCGGACAACAGAATCATGCAATTTCAACACTTTCCTCGAAAAGCCATTAAAAGTGACGAAACTAATTAAAAAATATATTTTTTTAAATATTTTTTAAAAGAAAGACAAATATTTCCGGCTTACAAATAACCCAACGATGTTTGAAAATCTCCTACTACCACCACAGTAAATGTTTCTTGAGCCGTAATGGAGGACTTAGCCAGCCGAGGAATCGAACACGCGACGCCCGGGTGGGACCCGAACGCGATGCCCCCTCAACCACGGTCAGTGGTTGAGGGGGCATCGCGTTATATTCCGAGAGAGTTTTGTTGGAGAGGTTATAAGTTCTCAATTAATCAGTCTCTCCCGATCCGATCCGCCACACAGTAATAAGGCAGGCGCAACGCCGCCAAAACCCGGACAAACCCCACCCCATGTACTCAGACAAAACCTGAGCCACCAAACGATGCAAACCACTAGGAGTGACCCACGTCAGAGATGTTGAAAACACAATAAATTATTCCCGGGGCGGCTTTTATTGTTATTTTTCATATTTTTCAGAGAATTATTCAGTTGTTTTTCATAGTTGTGTGGAATATATTTCTTATAGTAGTATATTCGTATTTCTTGATATGTGACTTTAAAACAACCCCAGTTTGAAGTATTTTTGCACGAACCTCAATTATGCCCTGCTGCGCAAGAGGTTTATGGTCGAAGGCAGTGTTAACAACTGAATACGAATTGTAGGTGTGAAAAATACTAAAACATGTTGTATGTACTGAGTGCAATGCTTGCATTTAGCTGTTGGTACTTTGAGTTTTCGAGGAGAAAATGCATGAGAAAAATGTAAAAAACCTTTAAAATATATTTCTTACAAGCTGAAGTCACCGGCGTTTTCTAGCTGTATCAAAATTCAAAATCAAATCTGTACACTAGTGTACAGTAACCTTCTCTTTTTTTTAGTGTTAGTGTGCAAAATAAATTTTTGATTAATTGATTAAAATCAATCTCGGAAAAAAACTGTAGATTTGTATAAAAAACAAAACCACGCCGCCACATTCTTCATATGATATATTAACTACATACATAACTACATTTCTTCAATAGTATTTCATTAATCAGTCCACCCGTTCCGGTCAGTCCCGATTTTACTTTACTGTGCCCAACTCTTAACTAACACTCACAGCACGGGCAGTAATCATATGTGTTTATAAATGTATTTTAGCAGTAAATAACTAATTTTAAGAAACACGTTAGTCATAACACGAGTAATGCAGTGTTGTACTGGTTATAAAAATAAGTAGTTAAGTTTAGTTAGTTATTAAATAGTTTTAAGTCACTAGTAGTATATAAGTCTTAGTAGTTGTAAGTCCTTAGTTATCAATCTTAGTTATAAGACACTTGTAAGATAAATAGGTTAAATGTATAAATGAATTTATAAAGCCCCCTTGAGGTGATTTTCTCACAAAAATGGCGCTATAGAAATCCAAATATTATAATTATTATGATAAATACTGACGAATCAGTTTCGATTTTTAAAAAAGCAACTAATATAATTTTTGTTCAAAATATTACCTTACGTATTGGCACTTGGTTGTCTGAGAATTCTTCACACAATCGGCTACTATTTTGAAAATGACACTTAAATTTTACGCATATTTAAGTAATTGATCAAGAGTTTCGTAGGACACACGTTCAAACCCAATTTATGATGATGTAGACAGAAAAATATGGATAAATATATTAAAAGAAAATTATTCGTTTTATAAACATGTTAGCAGCGGAAATTTGAAATGCTTTTAAAGGAGAATAAATCCAAAAACGAGATGAATATTATCATTTTCTCCATTTTTTCTCTTTCGATCTGTGTCGTCGCAATATTTCTAGAAAGGTAAGTGTCTATTTCACAACGTGCATTTGAAAAAGATTTCTTTTAAGTAAAGAAAAATCTATCCAATGTTATTTTGTAACAAAAATTCATAATTATTGGTCCACGAAAACAGAGATATGATTTTCTGAAAAAATAAAAACTTTCTGTTCCCTCTCCTAAACAAATATGTAGTGCTTTACAGAAATTCCAATTTTTTTAAAGTAATTTGTTAGTTCCTTATATAATTATATTGTTATTTATTTATGTTTTTATCTTAATTTATACAATATTTACAATTTTTTGACTGCACTGGGCCCTAAGTTTTCGTTTTAATTTTATGTTTATGTGAAATTTTGTCATTAGATTTTACTTTTATTGTTTATAAGTTTATTATATATTAATGTAAAAAAAGTCTGTTAATTTTCCAAAATAAATAAAAAGATAACGGAAGAAAGGTAGCTGAATAAAGAGATTGATGTCAATTCCATTGACACATGACAGAGAGACTGCTCAGAATAGCTCTCACTCCAGAAGACAGGTAAAAATTTAAGTGGCAATCGGCTGACTTATGAAATGCACTTTTCGTATACGACTCCACTGAGAGACAGCCTGGGTTCTCAACTCGTAAACTCTCATCCTAAATAAATAGGAAACACATGATGCATAAGTGGTTCAAGATGCGTGAATGCTGTGCAACGCAGACCACCAAGCATCTAGTCAACTAATGCTTATTCCATTTGTTTCCGGTGGGAACGATGTTAACTGAGCTACGACTAAGTAACGGCTGAGCGGCGACTGAGGCCCTTGTCTTGCTTGTAGACCTTTACGTCCCCCTCTGTCTCCACACTATACGAAAAAAACAGAAATGCAAGGTATATCTCACGTTAGTACTTCAGGTGATCGGTTAAAATTTTCCACAAAACAACTTATAAACAAAGGACTAAAGATGTTCTACATGCTGTTATGTAGGAGTCATAAACAACCCCTCCATTGACGAATATAGAGTGAATATTCCACTTACAGAAAAATTCTCATCAAACAACCTTGTGGGCATTGCTTAAAGTTACAAGCTTTAAAAGCGAATTGTAGGGCGCTTAAAATATCGTTCACATGAATTACATTAAGGAAAAAAATCATTTTTCGTTTCAATCATTTCAATACCTAGAATTAAATCATCCACTCTGTGTACTCTCCTTAAGATGGATGTAATATATTTTTCCTGTGATCAGATTAAAGTCAAGCTTTTTATAGCTGATGGTAAATTCTAGCATCAACGGGCTGAAAATCCATAAATCCAATGCCAGTAATGATAAAAAATAATCTTCTATGGAGTTTAATATAAAAATATAATTCCCGGAATTAATTGTACCAAAAATTGAAAGGATTACCGTTTATATAAATTATAATCTCCGCTTTGCAAAGGCTAAGCCTTAGATTCCATTAATCCTGAAGATAAAAGTTGAGAGTACTTGTCCGGATAGATGCAGAGATATTGTCCTAATCAGTGGTTTTTGTCCCTTTTTTGATACACTTTTGATTGGCAAAAAAAAAAACGGAAAGCGAAAATCTAAAGTTTATTTCACAAAATATAATGTACATATGTACATAGTACGAAACTTTTCTTTTTCTGGTACCATCTTCTTTTTTACATTAGCTAAGGGCCTCTGTCATCTTTGGAAATGCTGTACGGGGGGTCGTTTTATGGAAATAAAGGGGAGGACGTTCTGGGATGGAAAAACTAATTATGGGTGGGAAGAATTTTGGGGGTCAATACGACCAAAAGTGTCGGGAATATGAATCGATCCCTCCCAACATGTTGTAAGGTGATGTTCGAAAAGTCTCCTTCAACCAGCCTCTCCCGATCCGGCCCGCTACGCAAACGCATCCGCCACGAAAACATGGACAAACCTCACTACATGATACCGGACACCCATGCTAAATGACCAAACGTAGCGATCCATATGGGGTGACCTATGGCAGGGGTATCGGTTATTCAATAAATGGTTCCAAATTGAGACTTCTTTTAACGGAGGTTGGCTATCGTCAAGGCAATCTTCAATTAGCAGGCTTCAGACAACTACTAACTACCGTTCGGAAATACACAAAGTTTTTTTTTTAAGTTGTGTGAATTCCTCTATTTCGTTTTTCATCGACCTCCCTTCTGGAAATCTTCACCCCAGAAACTTAATTTTATTTTTCTTCAGTGTACTTTTCTTCCCGTGTCTTGGGCAAAACTACATTCATTGAGGGGTGGGGGGGGGGTAAGATTTTAAAGGCGAAAAAAAGGAATATTTTCATGATTTTTTTTAGATATGAATAATTTTAGCTTATTTATTTTAAATACACCTTATAGTATGACATCTGAAGTATTATTGAAAATTTTTTTAATTAAAAATATTAATAAATAAGTCCGTGAGAGCGAATCTCCGGAGGCGCTTTGAAAAAAAGGTGTTTCGCGGTGAACATCATATATTTGAAATAAAAAAAATTGAAATGTTTTTTAAAGGTTTTTCCAGATAGTGACTAAGTTTTTTTTATTTTTTTTGTTTAATTTTTTTTAGCAGCATGTTGAATTCAAAAATGCCAGTTTTGCTAAAATTTTCGATGAATTTGTTACTATAAAATGGTAAAAATAAAAAAACTCTCCGTCACTACCTGTTGATTTATGCGTTAAAACAGTGTGCAAAATTTCAAAAAGATCGGTTAAGTAGATCTTGAGTTATGATGTTCACGGACTAAAAAACATTGTTTACCAGAAAATCTATTAAAAGTTTTGTTATACTCGAAATATACTTGAATAGAGCAAGAGGGCCAGTCGCTTGAAATGCTGTATCTTCGTTAGTTTTACTCCGATTTACTTGAAATTTTGGCACAATACTTTCAACATATTGTACATTTAGAAAAAAAAATTGAAAAATGGGTTTTAAAACCTTACCCCCCCCCCTTTTTAATACTTATCTCAGAACCATGCATACGAACAATTTTTTCGAAAACAATTCATATGGTTTTATGTGCACGGTTTATGAAGTTAAAAGCAGTTAAAATTGGAAGAAAATAGGGAAGAAGAAAGCTGGTCAGGAAACGTCTTGGACATAACACTACTGAAATCAGCACCCATTAATAGATAAAATCTTTACAAACTCTGCAAATAATAACCTCTGCAAATGGGAATCTTGTCAAATATGTTCACTCCCCGTAAAGTAAAACTGAAAGAAATCATATCAAAAGCTTTAAGTCAATTTTAGCATCATACTCCTATAAATTCTAATAACGCTCTAATACATCGCACAAGAATATGTATGAATTCAACATTAATACTGAAAATGGAGAAAAATGTAGAAAAAGCGAGAAGCTTGGTAGTAAGTAGTACTTTTGCTCTCACATGTATAAAGAAAATTGAAAATAATACCAGACGCCGAGGTTTTTCAATAAATCGAGGAGAAATGCGTTACACCCGGTGAGCAAGTAACTTAGGAGGGTATGTAAATACCATACCACCGTTAATAACATCAAAAGTCATTATGAGCATAACGTGAAGCACATATGTTTGTAATTGCCAGAGAAGTGCGTGGTATTCAGTTATACAAATGCTGTGTAGGGTCATGACAATTTGGGAGCCAGGGATGGACACCGTCGCCCCGGGAATAACCAACATACGAGTATCTGCTGTAGGTAACTCCAAGTAATATATACTTATTTAAAATTTACCAAAAGTTTGGTAGGTTCTTAGTAATGCAGCATCCTCTACGTTGCTCTGATCCACAGCCTTCCAGAACTACGTAGGCCAAGAAGTTATGTGACCTTAAGGAATTGAGGTAATCGAGAAAAAGTGCGAGGAGTCGGAAGAATTACAATGGAATACTATTTCATACTCGCACAAGTATGTAGACCGGAGAATAATGGAGAGGCGAGACTGTTTTATGTGAGAACCAGCCCGGAATATATAATTTACTTTTTTCGGTATCAAATGTGAAAAGCAAACCTCACGTTACAGGTGAAAGTTGATGCTAAGGGCCTTACTAACAAATGCGTTTTAAATTTTACACAACTGATAAATAATCGTTAATGTACATTTAATGGTTATTTATAAGTTCGTGTAAAATTTATAACGCTATTATTAGTATGGAGGTAAGAGTTTAACAAGCGAAGTTGTGCACTGTTGTTGCTCTTGTGGAATTGAATACCACACGACAAACTTCAGTCAGGCTTCATAGTTTCATACTGTTAAAGTTTTAAGAACCGGTTTTAATTCCCTCAAAGCGTATTCTCTCTAAATTGTCCCATTTGTGTTTTTTATTAGCTTAAATATCTAATTCTCTTAATTTTCTTATCTTTTACTCAAATTTCTACCACAATTTTTAAATGTGTCAAATTGTTAAGTAATTAGTAAGGCATATGGGTGGTTGTCAATGTGTTAATTGTTTCTAAGTGATTCATGAATTCACAGTGACAATGTAAAGGATAAATAACTTCCCAAGGGGAGCAAATAATTTGTGAATAAGGGTAAGTGAAATGTGAAAACAGGAGAGATAAGAAGGGTGGAACATGAGATGATTATTATATCTTGAAACCCTTTATCTCTTTGATTGTTTAGAAATACCTAATGAAACGGTTACTCTCTCTTTTACTTTTATATTAATATTTTAATGACAATTTATGAATTTAGGTAACTGCATAGTAAGACTGTCCTGAAGAAGGTTAGGATTTAACTGAAAATGGTTGAAAAATTGATTTAATTATAATTCAACTAGCTGGTACCCAAACAATAAACAAATAAATTGTTTCTTCCTGCATGTCCATTTCCATGCGTTCGTTCCCCTCCCACGTCCCCCTCCCTATCTTGTATTCCCCTTCCACCTTCCCCGCCTTCCCTTTCCCTCGTCACCTTTCCCGAACTCTTCTCCCCTCGTTTCTCTCCCCCTCCTGCCTTCCCTTCCTGGCGCTAAAATATATTAAATACAAATTTTCAAAGCACTCGCTTACCATTTATGAAAAAACACTGTTTTGCTTAAATTTTGAGTTAATCCATCGATTAGTTTCCAAGATTTACGGACACAATTTACGGACTAAATTTGTTATGGTTAAAACTTACGCAACTTTTCATTTTGCTATAATGTCAAGTCACTGAGAGCTTTTTCAATATTTCAATTTTTTGCATTGTAAAAGTATCGTTTTGCTTTTATAGAATTTTTCAGTAGGTGTACAGGCTTTCACAAAGATTTCTGTCAAATTATTACATTAAATACTGCAAACCTCAACCCATGATTTCGGGAACCTCTGCTAAGTCACAAAAGGTGTGAACCACTTTGGGTGACCTATGGCAGAGGTCTTGGTTATTCAGTAAACTCCTACCCATGTACTCGCCTCCTGAATCGGAACATACCTATTTCCATGTACTTTATAAGCTTCTGCTTACACTTCACCACGATCTCCACATTAGCCCCGATGACAAATACTGTAACGCTATCCAAAACGTGGCTAAGGAGGAATGTTGCACAGAACAACGTTATAACCATAATATGTCTTATTTATTATTGTTACATATAGGAAAATTCAATATGTAGGCATGAATACAATGTAGCATTTTATTTAGGTCAGTTTATAACCCTTTAAGTAGAAGCACATTAAAAGAGACCATTTAATTATGTCCTTGTAAATATCCAGAAAACACAAATAACTTATCCCGTTTCCTCGTTCTATAAAAAAAATATATTACGTAGACTCCTAGTCAGGCTTTGGCCGGAGGTCCGGAGAGGATGGCTCGTGAGTCATCCCATTCCTAAAGGACGTCTCCGTACGAACAGGACTGGTCCTAGATGTAATAAATGACAATGAAAAAGCTTGCGAGGGAGAACGAAGTATTATTTTTTGAGAACAACCCTATATCAAAGTAACACTTTGAATTCTGTGATGATATGAGATTAAAAAAATAATTAAAACATATATGAGGTTCTTTAAATATTTATTTTGTATATGAGTTTCACTCTCCTCGGGTGTTTTCGGTCAAAGATTCAACGTGGGAAAATGATTTAGCAGAATTGTTTTTAATATGTTTTTTTTATGTATTAACCTCAAATGCCAAAATTCCAACGCGGATTTCCTATTAGGTCACCGAACTAGCCGCAATTTAATGGTATTTTAAACCTTAAAAAGTGCTCTTAACGTACTAAAATATGTTTATATCGCTTAGCATAATAATGCTTCTTGTTTTATTCTTGTTTTTCGTTTCGTCATTTGACAACATGCTTATTTTATCGTTGAAAAAGTCGCATCGCAAATTTCTATATTGCATGTCATAATTTCGATTTTAAAAACTACTGTATTTATTTATAGAAAATCCTCATTTGATTTTTTTGTAAAGTATATATACAGCTAGAAAATGCAATAAAATTATTATATTTTTGTATTTAATTGGCGTAAGTTATTTTTTTACGGATATTGTAAAGGATTGACTTACCCATTTATTATGAAACGGTATGATGGGGAATCGATATTATGATCTTGAAGGACACATCTGGCGGTAATCACGGCAAAAGCATATAACAGATTCGAATAAAGCGCTCTAAGACATCAACTCAAGGTTCATTCTACGGATATTTTTAATAATTGTTCCTTGATTTATTGTTATAAACGTCACGTGTACGTAATTAAGCCACACAATGTCACTTGTCGGTTAGGATATGTGCGTGGAAAGTAGATAGAAGGGAGATGTACAGAGTAACTTAGAGAAAATAATTTTTTTTCTGAATGTAATTTGCTATCTTGGGGAAACTACCTAGGAGAGAAGTATAAATGTTTTCATAAATATTTAAACACATCATCTGACGAGACAGCACAATCACAAAATACGTGATTTGCAAGAAATAAGTTAGTTGTTACGAAAATTGTGTCAGCTGGCGTTCGGCAAGCAATTGGCATTTTATCCCTGGCATTCCAAGGGATTAAAAAAGCTCTATAATGTTATTTTTCTTCCTCTTTTTTTATTAATGACCGCACCGGTTTCACCCCTTATAACCCAAAGGGTTCCATGCCAACTGAAAATAAAGTAAGCTCAACACCTCTTTGAAAAGTCATGAAAAGCTATGAAAAAAATAATTTTAAAATAGCCCATAACCCTAACCTAACGTAACCTAATTAACGTAACGTAATTTGTTTTTATCTTCACTTTTAATGACTTTTCTGAGGTGGTTCTGAGTTAGTTTTATTCTGATCTGTCCGGTCACCAGCCCAAATATATCAATGTTAAACTGGTCCAGTCATAAATATTTAAAAAAAAGAGAAAAATTTTAATTTTATTTTATATCCGCAAAAATGTCATTTTAAAATGAAATTCTGTAATAATTTGTTTTTAAATGTAGAAATAATTATCTTAAGTAATTTTTGATACATCAGTCCCTATTTTGTAAATAAAAAAGGATAATTTTCTTTTTAAAGGGTACTTAATTGCTTGTGGTACTCTTGACTATGAACCTGGTGGTCGAGGGTTCAAATCCCGACGTGCGCAAGTAAATTTTAGTTTGTGTTTTATGACACAATAAATCTATTTAAAATGGTCTAAAGAATATTTGCGGCACGTTCCAAAGTAGAAGATTAGGAAAATTTTTACGATTCCGAAAAAAAAAATTTAAACAATAATTTTGACAAATACCAATTTTTTTCTGGACTTAGGGGGTTACTGTTCACGTGACCAAATTTACCCCGGGTTAACTTACATGATGTCAAATCGTGAGACGGTTCATTTCATTTAATCCCTGTTTCTGTCCTTCGATTCGGATGGACCGGAGGGAAAGAACAAAAATAATAAATTTCTTTCCAACTTTATTGCCGAGAATTATTTAGAGCAACCTGACAAAAAGCTTTTCCAGTATTAAATCTGACACTGAAGTGGCTAAAAATAATAAAATTATTTTTATACCTAAATTTTGTACCTATTTTTATTCTATACCTATTGGATGTTGGAAAACCTCATCCTCTGTGCGTGATTTTCAAACCTGGAACTAATTATTCAGACAAGCGATATGGTAGGCAGGTTTTAAGATTTTTCATTTTGTATTATTTATTTCGCTAAAGATTAAAATAAATATACGAATTACACAATACATGCTTTGCCGAATATGTACAACCGTACTATATTGTAAAATTTGCTTATTTTTCTTTACCGCATTATTGTATTTTATTCTATATCAATTTATTATGTAGGTACTCGTCGTAGACTGGTTTAAATAAGAACCCAAGGTTGCGTGATAAAAATTCTTTAATGAGTACCAAACAGTTAAAAACACGCGAACACGGTCTACGAATAAATAAATAAATACTTCGTTGTAAAACACTGGGTCAAGGTGAATTGCAGATAGGCGAGGCGAATGCTTCGATGAGTAGGAAGGACACTGCGCTCTGCCGAGATGCGTCCGCTTTTATAGCATGGGCGACGAAATCAGCAATGTTTCTGGAATACCGTGAAATCGGGGCCCGGCTCCAAACGGGAGGACTCCCGAACGTTCTCGTCGCCATGTTTCAAGGTGCGCGAGTAATGCAGGAACTTTCGCGGAGGTGGCAGGTGATATTACTTGACAGTGGGTAGTTTCGCGGTTCTGTTCCGTTGGGATAGGTACTACCGCTCAGTTACTCACCGACCGCGCTAGAAAGCCGATGGTGGCTCCAGCAGGTTCGATTGCGTAAATTTAAACACGGGCGCTGCGTCTGGATACATCGATACATTTCTGGTGCGATTCACAGCGTGACGTAGCGAAGGTTGATTGCTAAAACTATTTCATTTCGTGATTTTATTGGATTGCAATACCTAGTGAAGCCCAAATTAATAACTCATGTTTAGAAATAAACGATGTTATTACATAAATATTAAAAAAGTAAATAACATTAATTATTAATTTTTCACCGATTTCCTCATTTTTCAAATCTAATAAAGTAACGGTTTTCACGCAAAAGATGAATTTTTGATATTCTAAAATTATTTAAGAAATAATTTTTATATTACATTATAAAGAACATTGGAAACATTTTTTTTTAAAAGACAATGATTGTGAGAAAAATCTTAATACATGAATGTTTCTTGTATGTCTCTTATGCGGTCCCTAAACCATTCATCCAATTGCGATGAAAGTTTGGTAAGTTGTTGTGCGCACGCCCGCGATGGTTTCTATATAAAGTGGTGATCTCTGGCGTTAAGCAATTATATCCTTTACATTTCATCTTTGGAGAGTTGTTGTGCGCAGGCTTGCGAAGGTTTCTATATATATATACTGATGAGCTCTGTCAATATGAAATTTTTATACAAAATTTGCAATAGGCACGCAAGCTATTCGTAAACTGAATATACCGGGACTGAATGTATGGACCGCAGGAAAGGGGAGGGGAACGCGGTGGGGGGGGGGGAGTTCGCGGGCAGGAAAGCGGAAGAGGTAGAAATATTAGCTTACAGGTTTGTGCCATTTTTATGTATTTAGGCAATTAGGATAACCATTATTGAAATACTTACGCCGCGAATTAAATTCGTATCTTAATTGAAAACCTGTAAGTTCTTAGTTTGCAATTAAAAGGGGGACAGCCACGTTTTATAAAAAAAAAACAAAACAACTTAATTTTCATCAAAGGGTAACATTTTGAATGAAATTGGTTAATGCCAAGTTCCAATTCGCTTTTAAAATTGTTTTCAACATTCTGCCACCAGTAAATGAATAATCCAATCAATCATTTCTTATCCACTTTGTTTTGCAGACAGCATAGAGCCGATTTACAGGAGTCTTTTTTGTATTATTTAATTCAATTACAAAAGTAGATTTATCAAGTCCCTTACTGTTATTTGCTAAGCTTCAGATAGTAAAATGTCCCATGAAGGTATATAATTTATTATGAATTTATTCAGGTCTATTTCAGTATTTCTTAGTTTGAATTTGTTCATGGATGTAGATTCCTTTTCAAGAATCTAACCTAAGTTAATTTGAAGGTAATTTGTTTGCAGTAAATGTTAAGGTATTGATATGTTGTTTTTATTATCTTCGAAGTTTCGAAAAGTTTTATGAACCTATGTAAAACCTGAAAAAAAGATGTTTTTATATGAACCAAGATGACATAAGCTCAGAGAAAATTCATTTCCCCATGGCCTGGGTCATCTTTTGAGAGGCATGGAGGGTTTTTTAAAAGGAAAATAAGATGAGGTAGTTCTGGGAACGAAAAGATGAGGGGTGGGTGGGAATCGGGTCATTGGTGACTGGTCGTACAATTCCATCTAGGGATGACAAACGTATGAATCCATCCACTGCGGCGCAAGGCGATGTATCAAAAGAGTTTGGCGAGGATTTTTTTGTGAATACCTCACACGAGACCCAGTTGCTCTCGTCTGGAGCCAGTGAGACTACCAAACACGGCTAAAGCCGTTTCAAGTAACGTTTCAATTCTGAATGGTGATTTTACACCAGGACAGTACTGAAATCTTCCACTCTGGAACGTTTCGCAAAAACTATACATATTATTTTTAAATTAATTAATTGTGAAAAAAACAAAAATTTATTAAAATTGAATTTAATTGCACACGCCGGGATCTGATCCCGCGACCTTTGTATCGTGAGTTAAGAGCATTACTTTAATTTCATTCTTTAATGAATTTGTGTTGTACTTGGTTTTCATCCAAGTCCATTTCGCCAGAATTAATTTAAGGGTAGTTTTTCAGTCCATCCCTTGTCTCTTCCACCCTGCGACCAGAGGACCAGAGGAACAAGGGGTATATCAGTTAGTCCCGCGTGATTGATTCCAGGTTTGACAATGACAGAGGTTAAGTCCCCCGGGGCTCGGGCCGTAGCCACATGTCAATTAGTCCGGGGCCCGGGGACGCTAAATATAGTGCGGGGCCCCGTCCCGTTTAGCCCCCAATTTGGGGACGGAACAAATTGATTCGAAAAACTGTCGGCGGTAATTGAATACGTTTTATCAATCGGACGGATTGGATCATTTATTTAGGTGAGAAAGTACCTGGGAAATACGAATATTTGATTTATCTTCTGGTACCTGACGTTTGTCTGCTTGTGAAATCTCCCAATTGAGTTTGGCTATCAACAGGGTGTTTGCAATTACGAGTGCTAGACTCGTTCCAGTTTTAATTCTAATGTTACCGATTAGTGGTTGAGTTGAAAAATACATCTGGTTCATACCCAGGCATTGTGGATTCATGTCCTCTGCTAGCTAAATCCTGCAATCTTGCACAGCGGCACTTTCCGTAAATAATGTGGCAGTAGGAGATTTTCGTTATTTAATTTTTGGGATGTTATGCCGTGTTTCGCTACCTCCTTCTTTAGCCAGCGTTTTGGACAGCATTACAGTGTCAATTATCAGGGCAGATGAGCTAAAGAAGGAGGTAGCGAAACACGGCATAACACCCCAAAAATAAATAACAAAAATACTTTTGGCCGTGAAAACCTAAAAACATACCTGGCAGTAGGAGATTTTAAATTATTGTTAGGCTATTCGTAACTCTGGAATTTTCGGGTTGATGTTTTTTCTCATAGTAGAACATTTTTAAAAGGCGTATCCTATTGAAATTTCGGCACAGTACGAAGAAGAAATGCCTGAAAAAAATACTGTCTGTAACAATATAAATAAATAATGCCATTTCTTTTTGAAAAAGGTTAAGACAAGGTTCTTGAATTAATTAATTATTTATTCTGGATATACGTTGTGTGCGTGCCTGACTTACTTAATAACATTTACTCAAACTTAATATTCTGCTCTCTTAATCTCTTAGTTTGTTTTTACTATTCAGCCCGGACCATTTCATACACTAGAAAGGTCGACTATTATTGTCGCATTAAATACTTAATACCCTTGTTTAAAATTTTATTTCTTAATACATGTAACAAATATTTCATATTTTAATTAACAAGGCATCTACTACATAAGACTGTGATATTAAAAGTGGGCTAACCTAAGGATAAAAAATTATGAATGTAATTATAAATAATTTTTTATCCACAGAATTGCTTTTTGCCACCATATGGCACTATTTAAAATATCTCAGATTGCTTTATTGCCAATTTTGGCAAAATTTTCCCTTATTTGTAAGATGTTAAGTAGAAGATTACGATTTTATAATAATTTTTTATCAATCTAACGCATATGTGATAATCAATTAAAGATATGTGAGTTCATTGCCTGGATAATTTGTATGTCTCAATGATTTTTTTTAATACGAGCGGAAAAATTCAAAATGATTACCAAAAAATCTCGGGCAATCGGAAAAAAAGGTTTTAAATTGCGCTGTCGCTCCAGTGGTTATCAGGATAAATAAGCATTTCAATTTGAAACACGCATAAAGTTACCGCCGCCTCGGGAATCATTTATTGGATAACCCAAGGTCACCCCAAGTGGTTCGCTACTTTTGGTGATTTAGAAGGGATGCTTTGGCTCATGGGGTGAGGTTTGTCCAGTTGGCGGCACATGTGTTTGCCACCTCGGAGAGACTGGTTGAAGGAGACTTTTTTACCTTCCAGCCCGGCTTTCAGTCACACCTGGACGCATTGATCCCCAGATTCCAACCCATCCCCCATATTATCTTTTCTAGAACTTCCTCTTCTTTAGTTCCCCAAAAAGGCCCTCCACACAGTTTCCTCAAAGATGACATAAACCCTGGGAGGAATCATTTTCCCCAGTGCCTGCTGTGCAGCATGGAGCTTATGTGAAAAAAATAATGAAAACAAAAAATTAAAGAATTTTCTTCACCATCTGGTGAAGGTTTTTACAAAATATTAGAAAAGTTGAATTTAAAATTTCGTAAAATGCAAAAATTTTTACAAAGCGCACAACTTGAAAACTTCTAGAGGTACTTTAAAAATAACTCCAAAATTGTTCACACCTTGAAGCCAGTTTTGCTCGAATGAAAGAAAGAAAAAGCATAAGCTGGTTATTTTTTAAGGCTCACGTAGTTGGGACACGTACGGGTTTTAAAGCTTAATTTCAAGAAGGTAGATACTTGAATTAAGCTCGCACTTACACAAAATTATTTAATCCAATTTTCCTTTTACAAGCGAAACTTTACAAGTAACTTCATTGAATAATTTTCGTTTTTTTGTTTGTTCTTTGACGATTCTCCAGAATGTGCTGTTGTTTTATGTACATGTTGTTACCGCATGTCATGTGGTCATAGGGTTGAATATAATGATTGAGTTTTTATGAATACTTCTTCAATAATCACAAATTCACTCTGTGGCGTCTTTTTATTAATGAAAATAAATCCTTTTCTACCCCGCCAAATCGAAATAATCGACATGTTTCGAAACCAAATTCAAAAGCAAGCTTTTTTTTGTTAGGCTGAATGTATAAAAAATGTTATATTTATTTTTTATAAACTATTTCCAACCGCCGAAAGCCAGTGAGATTATGGTATCCACGATTGGGGTATGTTGTGAGGCTGAAGACAATATGGGAGGCAAATATAGGTACCTCCGGGTCGCTAGTCGAGAGCCTTGCCCCTCCACCGTGTCCCCCACAACAGAGTTGATCAAAAGATACATACAGGCAAACCATTTAGCGGTGATGTACAAAAGGTGATTTATTTTTTTAAGTTATCAATATAAAACCATTACGTTGGATATATGATAAAAACAACAAAGAAAAAATAATAGATTATTATAACAAACTCGTACACAAAAAGGACTCAAAAGAAACGAGAATTTTTTCATAACTTTTTTATTTTTCAATATTTTAACGCTAAAATTTGGTCACCATTAGAGTGTATGCACGTCCAAACTTTTTTTCCACTATTCAAAACAATTTCGAAACTCACTGATTTGGATTCCTTTATGGCTTCGAGTGATTTTTGATTCACTTCAACACTACAAAAACATTTCCCTTTCATCCTAGATAGCAGAAAGAAATCACAGGGAGATAGGTCGGGTGAATAGGGCAGATGAACAATCGGAGTCATTCCATGCTTGCTTAAATACCGCTTTATAGACAACGCGGTGTGAGCAGGTGCGTTGTCTTGGTGGAAGACCAGTTCTTTGTGTGCCAAGGATTTGACCTTTTCGAAGATTTTTACTGATGCTCTCTTGCAACCTCTCGAGTACCTCCATGTAAAACTGTCGGTTAACTGTTTGGCCTGGAGGAACAAACTATGGATGCAAAACATCTCTGTAAAACATTCACAGATAACGCATGTGTTCAAAAGATTGATTCGTTTATTAAGACAGGAGAATCTATTAAAAGGACCGCCCGTTTCTGCACAGAGTCAACGGATTTTTCAATTATTCTGGGGCAAATCAGAGGTGCTTGCCAAAGTATACAATGGGGGCGCATTTGCGATTTATACAGTGTAGGCAGTTGTATATTATTAAAATATCTGCGGGCCGGTGACCGGACAACTCGGAATGAAATAAACTCAGAACCTCCTTTGAAAAGTCAGTGACAAAAAAAATATTTTAAAAAATTGGACAAATACAGTTACATTAGGTAAGTCTACGGGCTATTTCAATTTTTTTTTGCTTTTAATGACTTTTTTTAGAGGCGTTTGAATTGATTCTGAGTTGGCTTGAAACCCTACGAGTCATGTTTATGAGAAGCTAACTTGACTCCGGCTTCGATGGAGCGGAATAAAAACAAAAAAAAAAACTATTTTCCGATGCAAAAAATACGTGTTAAAATCTAGTTACCAGTATGAGGTAATCTCCTTAGTACTAATCTACCCATTACCTCATTACTAGGGTTTAAGTGGCACAGCGGTAATAGCGTTATTCCCGATCAAGTCGGGTTAAGGGTTCATAGCTTAAGTCAGGTTAATGCGTCGGGTGGCGTAATGCAAGGAAATATGTAATAATACGCCACCATTCATTATGAATAACTTAGTACTGTCAAACTTTACCTTTTGCGTTAATAATTAATTAATGGAAAACGGTTAATTATTATTTAGTAGGGTGAACAACTGAACTAACTTTGTGATACTGGGAATATCGTATTTGAATATGTTTTAGCAGTGAAATGTTCATAGTCATAAATCGTCGACAAACGAGTTCATTACACATCGATTATACAATTTTCATACGTACCTCATAGGCTTGGGGCCTATTTTGACAAATTCCTTCAAAATATTTCGGTTTTGTAATAAGGGCTTAAAAATATTGAGATATATAACTAGGCTGACTAGAAATTTTAACAATGTGTATTAAATTGTTATATTTTGCATATGTTAGAAGTCAACTTGAGTACAATTCTCCCATCTAGAATCCACATTATAATATACATGTACAAGCTGTTGAAAGAAAAAAAAAACAAATTCTTACGTTTTCTTAATTTTAAAACAGGTATTCCAGCAATTAAATTGAATTACAGCACTATTTTAAACGATATGAATATGCTCAAACAGTCAGACAGAAGCATTTTCACTGACTTGGTATTTCTATATAAAATTCTAAATGATTTAGTTGATAGTCCGATATTGCTTGAATTGATAAGCTTTCGAATTCCACTTCGTAATACTAGAAGTCAGGATTTATTTCAGTGCAGAAATTCTGGGACTAACTACCAAATTTATTCCTGTTCGCCTAGAATACTGATGGAAAACAATTACATCACGTCAGTGGACATCTTCAATTTAGTTCAAGGCAGTTCAGTTATATACAATAAATATGTATTTTTTTAACAACGCTATGTATGTTAAAGCCCCGAAAAAGGGCGTTTATAATAAATAAATTATTAATAAATTAAATCCAAATAAATGGAATATTTCTAAATGCATCCCATTACATTAACTCTTAGATCAGCAACTTCCTCGGCTATAAAAAGAGACTAATAGAACCTAAACGAAATTAAAATACTAGGTTTAGAGGTCGTGCTTTCGGAGTATCTGGGCCTAAGGCTTGGATTAGACTCCCTCCGGAATTACGATGCATAACAAGCCCAACAGAATATAAGTAAATATACTAAAAACCTACCATTTCGGACTCTCGTACCCTTAATTTAAAATATACCTTTACGAGGCCATGCTTATTATAAAAAAAATAAAAGAAATAATAGAACAGAGATTACTGTATTTTGTCTACTTCATTCTGTTAAGTGGTACTAAGTGGTATAAATAAAATAAAGCTGGTGAATTGTTTTCATTAAAATTACGAATATAAATAAAAAATAACACGTCTCTCTGTCAGAAGTGGGGTGACCTTCAGACCTCGCCGAACGGTAAAATAGTATTACCATATTTTAGGAATACACGTAAAAAAAAATTGAGCATTGTTAATTTATTCGTATCATCACCAATATTTAATGTTCTCTTGTTACAAAAATTTACTTCATTTCACGAAGGGATCAAGCGTAATCAAATAAAAAGAAATCTAAAATTTTCAAATTTATTTTTCCTTTTAGTAAATTGCTAAAAAATTATCAATTTGCACAAGAAAAAACATGGCTGTTTTTTTTCAGTAGTGAGATAAATGAAATTAATTCTCGAGAAAGCAATCTAAAGATATTGGACTCACTTCGTGAGGTCTCAATCAATTTGAAGTGTTGAAAGCTTGCTATAATTCTGATTACAGGTCAAGCTTTGTAAAATGACTTTCTTGGAATCTGTGAACTTCTGTGGTATACTTCAGACTTTGATGTTATTGGGCTGACCTTAAACCATTTTATATTAAAAAATCACTTCATGTTTTTTAAATTGAAATGCGCTACGCGGTTAGCACACGAGCAAATGAAAGAAGTATTATTAAATTTCCTAATATATAATTGTCAGAAGATTGAAAAATGTGTTCCAAAAAACCAATCTGAAGATGGCCGAAACTTCAAATAAAACTAGCGGATTTTTTTAAAAATTGAATTATCAAGCATCAAGCGTTCAATAGCTTCAATAGCTAAAAGATTGTAAAAACTTATTCCTTATTTGAGTGTACTCAAACTCGTTGGCTACGCCAGTGGAGGTTCTATGGTTTTGTGATCGTCTGATGGATCATTCTGTACCATTGTAAATATCAATGCAATTTATGATTTGTAGTTGTAAATTATTTCTCGGTAAGAGTTCATAAAAACGATTAAGTAAAAATAATTGCAATTACGTGAGGGAGAAGAAAGAAAAAAATGGACAGCGGAGATGTTTAAAGAGGAACGCTTAAAACCTTGGTAAAATCTTGACGATTCTGTAACCAATCTCAACGTTTGTAGACATTCCATTAGCAACACATGTTAAAAGGTTCGCCGGATTAAAACTAGTATATTGCTGCCTCAACCATGCCGACCCTAAAAGTTACAAATTGCCTAAATGGACCCAATCTCTTATTTGTGTAGACATTGGCCTGGGAAAACAATCACCGGGCTGGTGGGTGGTTCGGTGAAAAACTTTGATGTTTTGTGGCGTGGTTGGTACACGAATTAAACAGGGGTCAGCGCGAAAGCCTGATTGGCTTGCGAAGCCTTAGGATAGAGGTAATCTACTTTGCGACGCTTCCGTTTAATCTTTTTCCACTTCACTTCCTTCGCTTGCTTCTTACACCGGCAAGAGGTGATTTTGCAGATTTAAATTTTGCTGTTCAACCGTTTTCCGTATTTTCAATTAGTTTCTTTTTGCACCCGTGTTTAAATGTTGCTCTAGTATGTCTTGCCATTTAATATCTTTGAGAGTATTTTTTACAAGTTCAAGTGTGCACCTTTGAAAATTTTCTCCATTTTCAGTTATTAAGTGCTCACTTAGAGCTTTACCACAAAACATGTTTTAAATTTTAAACACCTGATAAGCACCCTTTTAACACTCATAACGGCCGTTAATGTTAACAGTTGCATAAAATCAATAAACAACAACGTTTATTAAAAAGTTCTGTAGTGTGTAACTTTGGAATTGCCTGCCAACATGTACACGAATAATTTATTTATTTACGGTACAAATACCTTTACATACAGAATAAAACACTTTTTTCAAAAAAAATGAATAAAAAACAATTCTACAGCATGAACAAATGACAACAAGAACTGAAATTTACAATTATATAATATGTCATGTAATTTTTTTAATTTTTAAAGAGTGGGAGCATTGGACTTATTATCACTAACACGCTAGAGATGTTCTGGGAATTATTTTTTTTTGTTTTTTTGTTAATGGTAGCGGAAGCATTGTTTGGAAACAACAAATAAACCACCAAAACGATGAGCACAAAAATAATTTTTTTTATAAGTTCGCGCAAATCGATTGCTTTATACGATATTTGGCGGTAGAATCTACCTTTCTTTGTTAAAAATATTGTTGGTTTCATTTTCATTGATCAACATTTTTGCACTTTTAATAAGAGCTTTGAAATCCAAAAGTATACATTTTTCCTTTGGTGCATCAAAAATCTCCAAGAGTTTTTTTTTATTTAAAATAACGTAGTGTCTATTTTGCACTTTGCAATTGTTTATTATTTTCTCTCTTTTCCTCTTTTCCTTGTTGGAATTTGGCTATTATCATTTTCTGGGTAGTAGACACTTTTAGAAGAGTTGTGGTGAATACAATAATTTAGAACAAAACGTTCGTTGAAAGAGCTTAATCTGTGTTTGGTGTCCACGTTTGAAAAGAAACCAAGGTAATTCTCAGCACTTCTCCTCTCTTTTCCATTTCTTTTCCCTCCTTACTCCCTTCAGCCTGATTATGATAGGGCAGAGTGAGTCACCGAACAGATTATATCAACTTGCTTATGTCTGCGAGCTCTCAATAATAATCAATAATTATTACTCTTAGTACTAATTACATTTTTTGTGAATCTAGTATTGCTTAGATGTTATTCCAAAAAGATGGGTTTCTTAGAATTAGAAACGATTAACGTAATTGTAATGAATTTGATAATTTTTAGAATAATTAGTGTTTTTCTTTGAGTCGGGAAGAATAGGGTATCTGGTGCGGTATCCAGATTTTTTTTTTATAAATCGTTTATTTAAAATAATTCCTGTTCTATAGAGGCCCACAAAAGAGATAACGATACTCTCGTCTTTTGAGTGCCAAAACCATGTTCTTATGACCTTCTCTTTGTGACCTTCCATAAAAAAAACTCATTAATTGTATTCGAGATCAACACAAAACATTTAATTTTCAAATTATACTTTTTTTTAACGTATTCGTGTTAACTGTAAAACAAGGTACTTAATAATTAATATTATAAAGGTTACTTTTCATCATAATCGTTAGTGTTATGGTTTATCTGATAATCAGCATTACCAAGTACTTTATGTATTTGTTTGCGTGAGCAATTATTACTAGGAATTATTAACGACTGTACTTGTTATTTTCTATCTGATTTCAAAGGCGAACATATTTTCCACGCAAAGTAAATACAATATTTATTTGTTTGACCTTTAAAACAAAGCAATACACAAAGTTATCTACGTACTTACAGCGTGTACAAATTGTTTTAATGTTTTAGTCAAATGAAAGCGAACATGTTTTTCAAAGAAGCTTCTACCCGAGGATATACCACAAATTATACGGAAAGGACTAATTATTCTCAAATAAAACAAACTCTACAAAAATAAAAATTGTTTTTTTTTTTAAATGAGCTCCACACAGGAGGCCCTAAGGAAAATTATTTCCCTCAGGGCGTTTGTCATCTGGGATGCTGTGTGGAGGGTCTTTTTGAAGAGAGGAAGGAATAAACATTGGTCTTGAAGAGACCAATGTTGTAGGAGAGAGGAAACACAGAAGCCGGCAAATCGTTCCACAGCCGAGCTGTTGAACTCAAGAACGAGTCGAAAAAACGACCCGTTCTCATGTGACAAATGTCAACCGTGTACGTTTGGAGTCTTTCCCGACTATGCACCGTTGCTGAAGGGATCAATGACGCTGATCAATGATCAATGATTTGGGGATGCTGTGTGGAGAGTTTTTTAAGGAAAGGAAGGGAAGGAGAGTTCTGGGAAGGAAAAGGGTTTAAAGGCTGGGTAGGAATCTGGGGTTAAGTGTGTCCTAATTGTTACTTTCCTTAAAAAGTTCCATTGATTATTTTTTTAATGCACAATGAGTAAATTTTCAAATCGTAATATTTAATCATTGAAGACAATGTTAATTTGATATTAACGACTCTCAAACGAAAATTTCAAACAAAAAATCGGATAGAGATACGATCGCATTTAGGAATTAAAAAGAACCCTGAAGTTTAGCTTTGCTCGGGCTCTGCTCTAAGAGTCGAATTAGTCCAGTGGTTTCAACTGGCAAGGCTATTGTCCTGGGTTCAATTCCTAGATGTGACCGCATTTTTTTCGATTTTTTCCGATTCAAATTTTCGTCCATAATAATAATAATTGGATGATTTGTAGAGCGCCATTTTTATGAGAAATCACCTCGTGAACGCTGTATAATTTATTATTTCTAAATAGATTATATTATTTTAATAGATTCAATTTTTTTTTTAACAAAATAATAATTGCTCATCCACTATGCCGTCAATTAAAGCTCCTGGGGTCACTTTAGATTGCAAGCTGTTTTTTCACAAATACTTTAATTATGTCATTAATAAATCACTTTAACTACTTGGCTTCATCAATAGAATTTCCTCTGATTTTAATAATTTAATTACCCTAAAAACTCTTTACTGTTCGTTGGTTTACTTAAATCTTGAATATGGTTGCGTTATTTGGTCTCAATACTCCACTCACATCTCTTCGTTACAATTAGGTTTTTTAAAAAAGGAGCTTATTTTTATAATTTTAATAGAATTTATCCCTTTTCACTACTACCTACTGACGATTAAATATTAATATTCTTTGCTTCATTATGCAAAAAACTTCACCCACGGAAAATATTCATACATGAAATCCCTTTTTATTATCATCGTTCCCTAAAAAACGAGACCTGCCTACACTATAAATAATTTATGTGTATGGTACGTTCTGCAGATTACATTCATATTTATAAGTACTCATGAAAACGGATTAAGTAATGTGAGTGTTCTGTCCGTGGAAATAGTGTTAAATAAATAATTACATTTTCGTCAAAAAGTGTCATTTTTAATGTTACAGAAAAGGACCTCAATAACTAGTATACATTTTAAAAATATATTTTGTACCCAGCTACACACTTTAATAGATTTGTACTTATGATGTAAAAATAATAAAATTGACACACAAAATCATAATAATTGACCTACCGAAATTTAATCGCACTTTCTCTTCCAAATGTTGTATTTAAATCTATCCTCTGACTATTATTAAAAGTTTTTTGGGCCGTGTTATGAAACGATTTTTGATAAAGCTCTGTGTTTGGAACCACCGTCCTATATTTCAAATTAAATTAAGGTGTAGATTATCCGGATGAACCACAATTTTTAAATCATTAAAGAGGATCAAATCTCCTAAATGAATCCAGTTCAAGCTCTGGACGGTATTCAAGTCTCTTAACGGAATGGCTCCGGTTTGCTTATCGGAAATGTTTTTTTTTCCAGAACATTCCAAATCTCAACACTCAACCCTCAGGTCGGCAGCTTCATCAGCTATCGGAAGGTTGAAGAAACCGAAGCGCACACCAGAAACTAAGTTCGGTGAGCGTGCTTTCGGAGTGTTTTGATCTAAAGCCTGGAATGGACTGCCATATGACTTAAGATTACTTACAGACTCAGAGGAATTTAGAGCTTAACTTAAATCATTTTAGACAGTCACATCTTTAAAGACAAAAGCTGTACACCTTCACTTTACAACCCGTGACTTTGTAAATAACTAATTGTATAAAAATGTAAGCAAATCCATACTTAATCCTTCTTGCAAGCAAGTCTTTTCATACAAATTTTCCCATCCTAAAGAGTCTTAAATTCTCTAATCTTTAAAAATAAATATAAACTCAACTTTTGGTACTAATTTTCTTCGGTACAAAGTCAAACACCACAAATGGTTAACATTTTTATCATGACATTTAAATCATGATATATCTCAAACTTGCTACTCATTAGATAACCTAATACACCTACATAATAAACACTTTGCTAAATTCTAAATAGGTAATATCTCACAGCCAATGAGTAGAACGCGAACTAATTTGAAGTTTAAAGTTCAAAGACACGCGAGGGATATGAACAAGAAATTGTCTTGATAATGATATAATGAAACTCACAACACAATAACGCGTTATTACGGAAAGTAACGCCCACGTAACGGATTTAATCTCTTGTCGGTTCGTTAAAATATACCTTACCTTTTGAAGGCATACTTTCTAAAATATTTGATTCAAAAGGGGTTAAAATTTTTAATGTAAAATTGCTTTTTTTACCTTTTTCCTGGAAAACAAAATGAAACTGACAAGGAAATTTTAATGAAACACTGCCTCTTTACGAATGTTACTTATAATTATAACAATGCAAACATCTGTTTCGGCACAATTGTGAATTCATCATGACAGTTATAAACTCTGTCTAAACAGATTGATTTTGCAACACTAATTTTTATACTGCATTACGATAACCAACTTATTTACAAAACGTAAGTTATATATATATATATATATATATATATATATATATATATTTATATAAGTTTGCAAATTTGCGAAGCGTTTAGTTGTTTTGTTTTTAATTCCTAGGTCAACGTAAGCGTTTTTGAAACCGCAAGGAAATTTTCTTCTCTTTATTATTTTTAGGGCTTTGACCGGGATAGATTGACCTTAGATAGAAGCATAACTCTTTTTTTTATCTAATTATTGTATCAATAATTTGCACGTTAAATTCTGCTAAATAGTTTCACAGAAGGTATTAAAAAGAGACGAGAAATTTAAAAAAAAAGTTCAAAGCAATTCCTGTATTCAAACCCAGATCAAAGCATCAACTTAGGATAAGGAATTTGAGTCAATTTAAATTTTTTTTCTCAATGACATGCTGTTTGGTTTGCCCTCATTTTGAATATGCTTGTGTTGTTTGGTCTCCTATTATGCTGTCCATATTCAACTTTATTAATGTTTATATTCTAGAAAAAAAGATTTCTTTTTAAAAGAAAGACAAACATTCCCGGTTTACGAATAACCCAACAATGTTTAAAAATCTTCTACTACCACCACACTTAGCGGAAAATATTGCTTGTGTCTTGATAAAGGATTTAGCCAGCCGAAGAATCGAACATGCGACGCCCCGATGGGACCCAAACGCGACTCAGCCACTGAGCCACTGACCGGTCATTACGCAAATAGATTTTTCAAAGTAAAACGAGCTTCGCAATTTAAGAATCTTCAAATAATTAAAATTTGCATACGAAGTAACCAGAAATGCTTAAATGTTTGAGCCTCGTTCGTTTTTATTTTTCTTTGGGGATGTTCATTCGGTTATGCGAAACAGGGGTGTGTTCTGAATGCGACAGCTGAAACGGAAATTCGGGGCGTCAGCGTTTTTTCAGCTGAGAAAACAATACACCCCTGGGTTATTCGTTACAATTGCAGGTTGTTTTGTTATTTTGTAGCCATTCAAATTAATCGCCAGAAAAAAATAACATAAAACAACGAAACACAAAGAACAATGCTGCGGAAATTTTTACTAAAAGAGAATTTCTTTTAATTACTATAAGAATTCAAAAATTTTTTAAGGTACTAGAGAAAAGATTTTCCGCAATTTTTGCACATGATATCATGATATAAGAAAGGACATTTAAATTTTATTTGAGCTTGCATAGCAAATAACATCATGAGCTGTGAAGCATTGAAATATTAATCACCTGAGCATCGTTTGTGTTTTCAAAGCCGTTATAAATTTGGGAGACGGAAATGGGTAACGCCGCCCCGGGAATCATTTATTGGAAAACTTACTCCACTCACTCATTTACATTTTTTACTCCAAATAATGTCAGGAATTACTGGTAAAAATATTAAGTCAAGTTCGTCTTTCTGACGTTGTAAAAAATTGCAAGGATTTATAATTCAGAGAGAGTTTGTCATCTCGCAAGAATGTTTTACAAAACAATTAATAATTTTTTTCGTACATTTAAAAAAAATATTCGGTGAAAAGATTTAAGAAAAATCGTTAATAATAATTATTAGAACCGATAAAATTATTTTCGTTATTTGTTTTTGGGGTGTTATGCCGTGTTGCGCTACCTCCTTCTTTAGCCAACGTTTCCAATGATACACTGTAACACTGTCCGAAACGTTGGCTAAAGAAGGAGGTAGCGCAACACGACATAACACCCCAAAAACAAATAACGAAAATACTTTTGGCCGTTAAAATCTAAAAACTTATCTGATAAAATTATTGATTAAAGATAAATTTTTAAGCAGGTAAAAAAAATAAACTTCAAAAGTTATATAACCTTGTTCCAATCCAGTAACTTTAAAACTTAGAAACATCAGTGAACCGACATTAAAATATTTTAAAGAGAGATACTAAAACGTTTTCAAATCTTAATCTAATTCTTGTTAAGTTTCTGTTTAATATCCTTACGTTTTGATGATCAATTCTTAATAATATATTCATCCATATTTAATTTCTCGCTTATTTACATTTCAATGAGAGTTTTCACAAAGCCTCGTTAAACCTTAGTGGAATGGTTGATTAAATTTCTTAAAGCTTATTATAAAATTTTAAAAGTTTCAACAATTGTTCGAGCTCTTTTAAGCGCCCTTTAGGTGACATTTAATAAAAATGGAAGAAATTAAAAGAACTTTTGTTATTCACACCTTTGTATTTCACATAAACTAGCGAGGTTCATGAAGCTTAACAAAAAAACACCATAGACACCACGTCTAAGAATTTGGGATTAATAAATTAGGACTCAAATATATCTTTTGGAGAAAATGCCTAAATAATGTCTAAAAAGGTTTCCTTTATTGAAAGAATTGGGAAAAATTACGATGTTAAACTTGTTTACTATTTTATAAAACAATTGTTATACCTCATATTATTCTATTATTCTTCATATTAGTAAAAATAGAAAAAGGTAGGTTAAAAGACTCCAAATATTCCAAAATAGAACAAATGAGACAAATTAAAAAGTGTAAAACTATAAATCGTTTCAGAAAATGCTAAAGGAATTGCGAACAATGATTTTTTTTTACATTTTAATTTTTATCTACAAGGTTATTTTAGGTTATTTAACATATCCAACATACTTTAGAGATAAACTGCATTTCAATGTAGATTTCCACACACACCATACAAGACAGAAACGAAATATTAGAGTAAAAATATTTTTAAATCAAAAATACAGAATTGTTTACCGTATACTGATTCCAAACATATAGCCAAGTTCTCGGTGAAATTAAAAAAGTATCTAGATTGAACCCATTTAAATAAAAAATGTAAAAGTTATGTACATAACACTGCAGTCTCTCCTGTCCAAGATAAACAAAGTATGTATGAAGAATGAGTTAATGGTGACCATATATAAGTCAGTCTAAAAGCATGGTGTTTGAAAACGAGAGTACGAAAACATTGTGCAATATAGTTGTGAATGATGAGCGGTGGACGCGTTTGGAGTTTGGAGCAAGTGGATAAGTTTGTGAATCTGGGAAGTATGTGTACGAGAGATGGGAAGGCTGATTTTGAAAGAAATGCGGGATTAATGAAGGACTGATAAACCGTTAGCGTTAACAAAAAAATGTCCAAAGAAACGAAGCTAGCAGTCCACAATGGAGTGCTGGTACTTACCCTGATATATGGCGAAGAGGCATGGAAATGGCGGAGGAAGGATAAAAGTTGAGTGAATGCTGTAGAAATGAGATCCCTGAGGCGTACGTGTAAGAAATATGGCAATCCGCAAAAAAATGCAAGGCTGGTGTAACCGTAATGAGCAAGATTAAGAGAACAATCTTCAGATGGTTTCGACTAAACGACAGAGCGAAGATCAAAGGAGAATATATTACGCAGATGTAAATGGCAAAAGAAGTCGACGACGCCCAAGAAAGACGTGGCGCGATAAAGTGAATGATATTTTTTGGCTGTTATAATAAATGATTGCAAGGTTCTAAATAATTGTTTGTTACCTAGATGGTGTCCCAATTGTGACCGTTACCTTTTTTTTGTGTCTGGTTTTTAATATGTTATGGTTTAGATTTATTAGTATTATCTTCCACTTCAAAGGCTTAAATTTTTTCTCTTTTTCAATCAAATTTGGAAAAACTATCCAACCAGGTACCTTCTTTTATGGTTCCTCCTTCCCTTCGATTTCCTCTCCCTACTTTTAACACAGCCTCGCAACATACCCGAAATTGGAATGACATATACCCAATTTCTTCTTGCAGTTATACTCTTGTGCCGTAATCAAAAGATTTGTTAATTTTTTGTTTGAATATCTATTTATTTATTTATTTATTTATTTTAGGATATCAATGTTTTATTGACAGATAAAATTAACAGCTGATAAATAAGTAAATAAAACAAATAAAATATTTTCGAAACTTTAAAGACGAATTCAAAATCCAAAAAGACTGAAACATTTGTTAATTAGTCGTGCAATATTTGAAATAGTAATTCTATGCATATTGAAAACAGAACCATTTTCATAAGTAAGAACAGTAATTCTTGCAAAACAGCACATCCGCACTAGTTTCTACTAAAGTGTAGTCCCCACTGACGTAAAACTATTTACAAGATGGAACTATTTGCCGTCCTACGTACTAAATTACTGCAGAACGAGCCAGCGTAATAATTCTTCAATAATTACTTCAGGCATATCTCTTGGAAGGCGTCTCTTTTCGTTACATGTATCGCTCATGAGAAAGAGGGAGAGGAACCTCCAACGGAGCTTTCAGCGGTATTTCATAAGTTTGGCCAACAACATTCAAATGCATACGAGACCGCTGAGTGCGCTAGAGTTATGGTGTATAAATTGTACAGATAAGACGGTGGTAGAAGACGTTGTACTATAACTATTATTTCTTCGAAGTTTTTATTTATGAATAATTATACTAACTCTGCTACCCAGCTTTGCTCGTGATTTGAACATCTTATAATTTACAAAAACCCTCTGAAAACGTTAGTTTGTCTGTCATGTAGTATAATTGTATTGGTTTTTATTTATTACGTGCAATCCGGCTTTGAAATTTCAATTTGGGAAGCGGGTAAGGGTACCATTATTTGGATAGCCAACACCCATGCCATAGGTCACCCCAAGAGGTTTGCTACGTTTGGTGACTTATCAGGATCACTCGGGTTTATGGAGTGAGGTTTGTCTAAGTCTTGATGGTGGATGCGTTTGCCCATTTACTGCCTTGTGGGCTGGATCGGGAGAGGCTGATTGAGGGAAAATTTTGAATCGCCAGCCAGAATCTCTCGACCCATCATCTTGCACCGCAGTGGAAGGGATGAATTCATACGTCCTTCACTCCTGGTCACATTATCCACAAATCTCTACCCACCCTTCTTACCTTTTTCGTTCCGCAAACTTTCTTTTCTTCCTTTTCCTAAAAATACCCTTCAAACATGGCATACTGGCTTGGGGAAGCGCAACGAACACAACAATTGATCTGATAGAATAAAAGCAAAAGGCAACAATTAAACCCATCCGCCAAATTCCTCTCTACACACGATCGAATGTAATTTACGAAACACTAGACGTCATGACAATAAGACAAATCTATGCCAAATCTATACTTCTTTACTTCTTCCAACATAAACTCCACATTCCAGTGCAACCTCAAATAGCAATTAAAACCAGTGAATCTACAAAAAAACAATTCCTAAAATCATTACCTCACACGGACAAAGAAACTTTAAGTACTACGCAACCAAACTACATAACTGCATGACCACCATACTGAAGCAACTGCTTACAACAAAAACATCTACAATTCTTCACAAAAACACATCACAGACTGGATCAAATAACAAGGTATTCAATTTGCTCAAAACATTATAATACCTAACCAAAAATAATCCAGCCCAAACATAAAAATAATTTCAAAACCTCTGTTTCGAAACAGAAAATATTATCACAATTTCATTTAAACCATTGACGCGTGGATCATAGAAAAATTATACCTACCCGTTTATCAAGACAACTATTTATCTTACTCCTAATCTAGATGCTAATAACAACTGTATTTAGATCCTAACCGCAACTAGTCTTTAATTTATGTGTATGATACTGCCGCCATGGGTCGACAGTGCCTTTCTTGACAATATCAAGGAGAATATGGTGTTGCTGCTTACGTCGAAAGAATAGCACTTAATTCCAAACATGAGAACACCTCAACACAGGTTCTTCTAGTGAGGTGTTCACAAAATACTACTACTAACCTATTTAAATACAGTTACGTAGCATTAACATTTTTTCTTATTACTAAACTTATTATCTGTGTAAACCAATGTAATAATTCGTAAAGTGTATGTTGAAGAATAGAAATAAAAAAATAATTAATAAATACAGCATCTTTAAAGAAGACGTAGGCCCTGACGGAATTTTTTTCCTGTGTGGAGCTAGTGTATGAAAAAAAAAATTTGCTGTAAATCTACATAAAGTAAATCTACATAAATAAAACTGCAATTAGGAAATTTAATAGAAAATTACTACTTTGAAGTCAAAACGACGATGAAAGTCGGGGAAAATCGTAGAAAACATCCCCAAACTACTTCCGGTCACTACACCTTTATAACTCCGTTACCTACATAATTTATGCTTCCACTTGTTCCGCCCAACACATAGGTCAAAATTTATTTGCGAGTTGTAGGAAATATTTGCATCGTTCTAGAAACTGCATGCATACAGACCCATTAGTGCAAATGATGCTCACTGTTCGAAAGGCTTTCTTGTCTCTGCACACAGAATTTCTGCTTTACAGTTAAGATAACCATCAAATAACTCAATTCCAGACCAAAAGGTATGGTGTTTCTCGGTTTCTATACCTGTTTATTATTTTATCTGTGTGGCTATAACCGGTGCAATAATAATTGTAATTCCACCCCGGTTATGGCCAGTGCATGGTAATTTATCTGCGGAGGAGTCTCACAGCGATAAAAGGAGAATTCACGATGCTAACCCTAACCGTATGAAACATCAACGAAATGCATTTTATGCCCTTTTAGTGTATATTTAATCTCCAACCTCTCGTGTGTATATAATATAATGTTATTATTGTACGTAGTAAAACTCTGGTTATAAGTTTAACAGTCCATTAAATTTTGAAGTTCTTGAATGATGAGAAGAATAATATTTTTAATAATTTGTGTTAAATTACCCTTTTTATTGGAGGCCAAATCCATTTAGAAATGTTGCATAGTAAGTGATTTAATCGAGTGTCAATTTTACCCTTTCCTTACTATCCTCCTTACTATCAGCCTAAAGAGTTCAGAAACAGAATGTTGTCATTTTTAAGTTTAATTATACGTACATTTTTTCAAATTGTCACATGGGCGTAAAGAAAATATTATGTAATGGTGCTGTAAATGAGTAAAAATCATCAGCCATTCATAAAATTGCGTTACATCCATTACAGCCGTCAGACCACCAGTTACTACTGATGACCGCGTATCGTAGGACGGTGAGCATGACTCGGCACCCCTCTTGTTCACTACGCACAAATTATTAACGTTCCCAGACTTATATTTTGAGGAATTTGTCCCGATATTTCGACTAAATATTTATTTTTATTTTTAATTACTTTATCCAAAACGTGCATCATATATTTCTAAAAACAACTAAGATATTAATTCTATGATGTTTACAGAAATAATAACTGTTGACGGCACTGGCAAGTGAGTATTAAGCAACTATAGCTCGGTGATTTCCATAATTTATTTTATATTCCCCGATAATATCATGTTGTCTTTGCACACTACAAAAGATTTATTAGAATGGTCATTATAATGGACATAGATGTCTTAATTATGAAAAAAATATATATTTTCAGTAATTCGTGAGAAAACAACTGATAAAATTAGTTTAACCTTCCGTCAGGCGCAACTAATGTGAGATGATCTGTTATTTTTGCGCCAAAGGGCAAATATTGCCGATCTAGGAGCCAGTCTCCATTTGTCTCGTGCGCATTGTGGGTCGCTACTAGGTATGCAATAATCTGTCAGATGAATTGAGACCGATTGTGTAAGTAAATGTTTCAAAACTGCATTCCATTGTTTTTTTTTGTTTATTGCTATTCCATTGTTTATTGCTTTTTTGTTCTTGACCAGTCACAAAGTTATTTTATGGTATTGTTTTATGTAGTTCCATGCCAACTAAAAACAAAACCAACTCAACACCTCTATGAAAAGTCATTAAAAGCTATGAAAAAAATAATTTTAAAATAGCCAATAACCCTTAACTAACGTAACCTATTTAACCAATTTTTTCATCACTCTTAATGACTTTTCTGAGGTGGTTCTGAGTTGGTTTCATTCCGAGTTGTTCGGTCACCATTTAATGTTACCTACTAATTTAAAAAAAAAATGTTACCACATAAAGTCGGGAAACTTTTTTATACGCGCCTTTGCTGATTTTATTAACGTTATATGATTTTTTTAATGTTGCTTTATTCTCTGTTAAATGCTTTTATTTGACTTTTGAAACGCAAATACAATTAAATTGAGCAAAAATAATGTTTGACCTGTTTTTCTGTGATTTAAACTCATAGATGAGTTGCACCCGATCGTGTTAGGATTAGCATTTTGCCCGACGGAAGGTTAAAAAAACCTTCTAAATACCTCACAATTCCATCCGAAGTAATGGAGATGAATTATTTATACAAAGTAGCTTTTTTCTAACGTGAGAAAATTATGTTCAGTTTTCCATTTTACTATCTCCGTAATAGTTTAATGTAAACAAAAAATTTAAAGTCTAAAGTCTCCTCTATTACAACTTAAATTTAACATAATATCAAATGCCTCTGAGTTACCTGATATAGCGTACGAGTACATGAATATATTTGTCGTACGAAACAGTAACGAAGTAAACAAACTTAACCTCCATAATTGAGTACGCCGAAAGGCAAATGGAATTGAGCAGGACATGTATACACAGCTTGAAGAACGGACAACCAGTAGACTATTCTCGTAATTCAGTGACACAGGACAGGAGGAACCAAAAGGACTCAAGGGCACCTTAAATTCCCTTTGATAGACGAGATAATCATGTTAGGCCGAAACGCCGAAGACACAGAGATTGGAAGAAGCTTTTAGAAGTTTTTATCAAGCAGTCAAAAGACAGGTCAATAGTTGCTGATGGCGCTGATGTTAATGACAAAAAAATAATAGGGGTTACAAGAAAAGCTCTCTCCACGAAATGAAATATGAATTTTCATTTTTTTTTATTAGTAGACATAAATTTTTCTTTCATAATTTTTTTTTATATTTTAGACTTTCAGAAAACCGTAAAAAGGTATCCCGTATAAATGAAATCGGAAATGTTTATTCGAGGGTTACGAAGCAGTTATTTATCATTTAAATAGGTAGTTGCCTACAAGCTTAAGCCAGGATGCGGCTAATGGCCACTGACAACACGGTTGTGACCGCAGCTTTCCAGCACCAAGCGCCACTCCTGAGTGAGCGTTGGGCCCGAGCTCATTCAAGTCCACGCCCTGCATAATAATTAATTATTGATTTTTGTTATTAAACATTTATTATTCTTTTCAATTTATGTTCTTGTTTCTTTGCTGTGAAAATACATAAATGTGTGTAATTATAAATAGGACGCGATGGTTTGCACCATCCCCCCACATCCTGGAATAATGAATTAGAGTTAATTATTACTACAAAAAATAAGTCAAATGTACTCGTAGTATTGATGATTTTGAATTTGAAATACGAGATTGGCAAAAATTACTTAAAAGCACAAGGTGTCAGTAGCCGAATTGGTTAAGGCACTTATACCGGTAAGGCGAGAGATTCTGGGTTCAAGCCTCAATGCGACCGTTAGCTTTTTAATTTTCCGCGTCTTGGTCTTTTTCATATTTTTGATTAGATTTATTAGTATTATCTACTTCTTTAATGAAATATAAATTATTTATTTTGCTTAGAAAATAGTTTTCCTTCTTATTCCATTCCATTTCAGAAATTTGTTGATGTTGGTATTTTTTATATCAAAATGATCCCGGCTTATTTTGGCATCTAAAAATGGATTGTGGTGAACAACTCATTTAAATTTTGATGCTGACAATAAATTTTGGAAAATACTTTTGTAGCAGGGTTACTAACTAACCATCACGCAGTTTTAGGACGGGTTGTTTCAAAAAATTTGATGGATTCATCAAATATTTGAATTTGATTTTCACGTTCTGTGTAGATTCTGTTCAAGTTCTGTTATTATATCGTTATAGGACAGCTGCTTCACAAAACTGAAATAATCACAGAACTTGAATAAAACTTACACAGAACCTGAAAATTAACATCAAATATTTGACGAATCCATCAAATTTTTTGAAACAACCCGTCCTTAGATCGGCAGGCAGAGAATGGCGGTTTCACAGTTCTTTCAAAGGATCCACAATCCACATTCTGCCTATCTGAAATACGTCCAATTTTGAAAGTGCTAGAACGTTTTCAAATTTTAATTTACGTCTTTAAAAGAAAATATTAAGTATATTTGCGGCACGTTCTAGAGTGGAAGATACTCACAGAATCGCCCTCGTATAAGACCACCATTCATAATTGAAACGTTGCTTAAAATGGCTTTAGCCGTGTTTAGTGACGAGGTCTGAATAGTCAGGTACTTCCCCACCTTCCTCATTCCTATCTACTACCCCTCCCCACTACCTTCAGCTTCACAACACACCCCAATTGGGGATGCCATAGTCTTACTGGCTTCAAACGGGAGCATTTGGGACTCTTGTGAGGTATTCATGTTAAAAAAAAGTGAAAATGATCAAACGTTTTTAAACATTTACATTTTTGTGCGGTAACTCCATTTGGAGGCCCTGACAAAAATAATTTCCTTTAGGACCTACGTCATGTTTGGGGATGCTGATTTGATTACATTTTTGAAGAAATGAGGGAGAGGAAGATCCGGGAAATAAAAGATATGAGGGGTGGAATCTGGGAGTCAGTGTGTCCAAGAGTAACGTACGAATCTTTCCCACCTTGGTGCAAGGCGATGAGTGGCAAATGGCTGGAGAGGTCAAAGGATCTTCCTCGACCCGGCATACCCATCCAGCATCTAGGCGCCGTATAAACTTAACCCTACAAACCCTATTCGTTACAGGACAATTTTAAATTCAACTGCTTTGCATAAATAATTAACTTCCCAACTAAAAGAATATCACAAGTTAAAAAAAAAATTTTTTTTCATCAATCTTTTAATTCATCAAGCACTCTAACAGACTAAAAAATTCACGAGCCCCTCATTTATAATGCTTTTAAAATCTGTTACGAGCACCACATAAAACCAAACCCATTTTACAGAAACAACATTTAAAGTGCTTAACGATATGTGTTTCGTACAAATAAAAGTTTCGATTAGACTTCTGTTTTAACACAATTTTGCTTCCCAAACCATTTACTACCCTTAACATTTTTCTACAAAACAAATTAGTCTGCTCTAACTGAAACCTCGAAAAAATCCCTCGGGACATAGCTGAGTGCGGACTTAATTTTTATTTATTTTTAATTAATGAAAAGAGGATTTAAACTCACGTTTTTTTATAATTAAATCGTTTTTTTTTAATTCAAAATACAAATTTGAAAGCATATTTAAAACAATCTTTTTTCTTCACTCTAATCCTTTCTTGTAAGTAATTCAGAGATTTTTAAAATTATTTTTGATTTCTAAATTCAAGGTTCTAATATTGATTGGTAAATTTTTAGTTTTCTGAAAAAAGTTAAGCGGGAAGTCTGGTCCAGTTGAATGTGAAGAATAATTATTCCCATAGTTAGAGCATCAAATTCGACCTTGCAATGTAGTTAGATAAGTATAAGAATTATCCCATTTTGTACGACACGCATAAAGCGGCAAGCACGGCGCAGCTTCGAAAAATGCAAAAAATCAAAAGCAGCAGAACATCGAGGAGTTTAAAGGCCTAATATGTGCTCCAGGAATCATTTCAGCTCTACGATTCAATTTGGGAGGAGGGTATGGGTACCGCCATCCTGGAAACCATTTATTGAATAACCAACTCTGCCATAGATCACCCTAAATGGTTCGTCACGTTGGGGGTCAGGTTTTTTCGGTTATTAGCGGCGGATATGTTTGCCCACCAACAGCTTGGCAGGCCGGATCGGGAAAGACTGGTTGAGGGAGATCTTTTGACATCTCCAGCAGGATTCTCTCGGAACATTGCCTTGCACTGCAGTGGAAAGGATGGATTCATTCGTCCGTCCTTCCTGGACACACTTAGATGTCTACCCACCACCATACCCTTTTCCTTCCCAGAGCTTCCTCTTCTTCCTTTCTCTAAAAAGACTCTCCACACAAACGACACAGGCCCTTAGTGAAATTATATTTTTAGAGCCTCCTGCGTGGAGCTAATGTAAAAAAAACAGCCCTAAGCATGAAAGAGTTTTTCAAGCGAAAATATTAAACGCGTTTTTTTCTCAAAATTATCAAGGTTGGCTAGAATCGTAGCTCATTGAATTTTTTTCTCAGTATTCAAAGTTTAAATAATAAAATAAATTAAATTTACGTGGCATTTTCATTTTATGTTCACTATTTTTGCAAATTCAGTTCAAAAACCTGTATTGAATAAAAGGATAAACTTAAAAGTACCAATTACATTCCATTTCTTCCAGCTAACCCAAGAAATTTACTATGTATATGTTATATTATAAATATATTTAAATTATGTTGTTTTATAAATTACGAGATATATTGTATCAATTACGAGTTAAATTATTTGAGAATAAAAAACAGAGGTACTTAATTTATGTGATCATTTATAGTGTAATGATATTTGTTTAAAATAATGGTTGCACATGAACCACAGATTGTGGTTTATGCCCATCGTATTATAAAGAATTTTTTTTTGAATTTTGTGTTAATGCGACTGCTTTTTCAAATCAAGTTTTCCAAAGTCTTTTTTCTTGTTGAAATTATCCTTTACAAGTAACAATTAATATTATCTTTGAAAAAAAAAACGTATCGGAAAAAAGCTTTCCTCCACCAGACTATCCCTTTAATCATTTTGTAACAGACAATTTAAAATATTATTACTTTTTAAATTATTATTAATTTAAAAAATATATTATTAACTAAAAGACCATAAAATACGTGACTTATTACTCGGCGGTTTCATTTTTGTTTTCCACAGAGGCTGGCGGCGAGCGCATATTAATAATAAATATTCTTCACAAACTTATTAAGTCTCTTTGTCAAGGTAAAGTGCAATCTTTCAAATTTGAGTGCCATACGTTGTAACATTATGAAAACTTAATATAATTGAAGTTCTTTATTGCGGAGGTTAACTTTTAATGGTTGGTGATAAGTTGTTATTATAATGGTTTAAGGAGGTACTGAATGTTAATAAAGCGATTAAAATTTTTCTAATAAAACGTATTTTTCACGTGGCCTTACAATTTAGATAAAAACACTTTATGGGTACCTAAATGCGACTAGGAAAAATTTTTTTTCCTTAGAGTTGTAAAAGATGAGGGAAACTAAAACGAAAGAGATATATTAGATTATACATACACAGGATATTTGATTACACAAAGATATATATTAATTAAGACATAGAGTATATTTCTTATTGAAACAATTTATGTAATTTATGTAATAAGAAGAAAAATTAAATTTATATTTAGAAGCTCGATAGCTCGTGATTGAAATAATTTCGAAAACTGAAAGTAATTGCGTTGGTCTTCAAATATTGTAATTAAGCACCACACCAGAGCTCACCGTTCCAGACATTTGCTGCTTCACAAAACTGATATCAGGTTCCTACGCAGAATTTAAATATGGTTAGAAAATGCACATTATTTCTGTATAATAAGCAATAAATTGAATCATCTGTAATTGAATTTAAATCGATTGAGTGAATAAGTTCACGTATAGGTGGAAGTATATTTTTGGTATAAAATTAATTCACATTTCGTTTCCTGTTTCGTATTTAATAAACCCAAGCTATTCATTGAGATTCGTGACATGAAACATTTTAATAAAATAACGGTGTTTTCGATTTCCTCATTCAAATGAACACTGTCTTATCAGATATTTATTATACTTAAACAAAACATGCTTCGAATATTTGAATAACATAAGTAGACGTTAATCAAATATATTAAACGTAAAATGTAATATAAAATGTAACGATTCCATGAATCCATAAAAGAACGAGCAATAAAAAAGGCATCAAAGTAAACATATCTATAAAATAAATCTTTAACCCTACCTAACAAACATTCGAAGTCGAAGTCGCAGTGGAAGTCGAATTTGAAGTTGTAGTCGAAGTCGAAGTCGAAGTCGAAGTCGAAGTCGAAGTCGAAGTCGAAGTCGAAGTCGAAGTCGAAGTCTATGTTTATGAAATTCGTTAACGGATGCTTTTTACTTTCACTAATTTCAGTCGACGTACTTGCAATTGATTTACCCTATTTGAGCACTTCTCAAATCGGTTCCTCATTGCTGAGGGTTGTAACACTTACTTCAATATCCATGGTGGACAAGGCTCCCCCACTCCTCGCTGATCTGCGCTGCGGGGATAGTTGTATACTGACGTACCGGACGCTACTAATAAATGGTCTCTCTATCGACTTCCAGACCTTCTTCTGCTTTTCTGCCTTCCATTTTGACTATGAGTTTCTACGAATTGAAGTCCTCTGCTTCGCGAGCAACACGTTCAAAGTATGTAAAGACAAGTTGTAGGCAGATAGCTGAAAGCCCACTGTAGATGTTTAGTTCTTCCAGAATGGACCCATTTGCCCGTCTTGCCCATCCGTTCATGGAAACCTGAGCATTTTCCTCCATCACCACATTTTTCATGCAACGTCTTGTTTATTAATAGTTTTAAGTATGGCATATTCAAGTATAAGAACACGTCGTCGAGTTGACCAAAGTTTGTAATAACGTCACTTTTTTCATGCGTTTTTTCTGTATGTTGCAAATACAAACATATTTTTTATTTGTATATCTTCCGTTACGCTTTGTTCACGTGACTTCTTTATATTTCGTCGCCTTAGTTCGTATTTGTCCAATAGACCATTAGAAAATTTTACAGGAGGAGAAGGTTTTTTTTAAATTTTATTAATGAAATATTATGATAGGTGTTTTTGATAAAGCTATTTCGGTAAATGTTAAGGTCTTATTAGCTTAAATAATTCTTAGTTAAGTGATTAAGTATAATTTTTTATACTTTATTTTTACTTTAAAAGTGGAGATGGAACAAAAAATAAAATGGTCTAATGGACAAATAAGAACTGAGGCGATGATTTGTATAAAAAAGTAGATATTTGCAAAGTTTAATAAATTTCATTGTAATCACCAATCATTTCTCTGTTTTTATTATTACTTTTTTGACGCATTCCTAGCTGAATCGAAAAATGTTTTAAATAAGTGAAAATTAAATAAGTTTTATAATCCATGGCTAAAAATGTTATGAAACGTAAATAAATGAAATGATCGGAATCAGTATTTGCACAAAAATAGACGACATCATAAGCTTTTACAAACATTGCCTGGGAACAGCAAATCCCTTAAAATCTTTCATGTCCCAAGGAACGAGAATGTTTAATCATTCCCATGAATTTTCTTGATGACTTGAACTATTTGGAATAAGTATTTTATGGCTTTAATACACGCAACAGCAGTTTCAGTAAATGTATTGATCTGAGAAGTCATAGAATCGTAAATTGACCTTGTTGAACCTTGAACATAATTATTATACATTAGCGTATAGATGAACTCTTAATAAAGTTTTATCAATCAAACCAAAACAGTAATAGTATATCATTTTGTTTAAATATTTTAAAATAGCAATTCCACTGTTAAATTAATCATTAATCGAAAATCGTAGCTGGTACTACGTTCAATGATTGAATGTTCTTTCTTCTGAGAGAATGTTTAGCACCCAAACATAATTACCATATTTTACACTTTCGTAGACGACATAAATGAACTCATTTACTAAATATTCCAAAAAGAAGTTCCCGGCGTTTTTCGGACTTGGGATCGTGAAGTGTGATCAAAAATTTAATCTCTAAAAATCATAACTCTGCTTTCATGTAAAAAATCTCACCTTCGAAATGAATAATTGCAATTGCTTTCTTAAACAAAGCTAAGGAGGAGATTAATAGCATCCACAATACCATTATCGATCCTGTCTTGAAAATAATATAAAACTTACGGCAAAAATACTCAGTAAACTTTCTAATCTATCTGGAACTATGCAAGACCTAGGAGTAACTGTTGGAGTTCTTAAAGAAAAAGTTATGACATTCGTAAAAATCATCAAAAAGAAAGTATTACCACAGGAAATAACACCAATTTGTGACGTGCTCGCTGAGATTGAGGAACGCAAGACCCGCTCGAAGAACGTCATTTTAGCAATTCGGCCACTGCCACCTCTTATTTGAACGTCACATTTGTCAATCTTAGACAATTTTTTTCTATATTATTGGCAACTATCTTTTTCATTGGAAAAAAAGTATTCTTAGAACCTTCAAAGGTTATAAAAAGGGTCAAAAGAAATAAGACAAATAATAACGAAAAGTAAATAACAATACAAAACATACTTAAAATGAAAACGAAGAAACATGATAATCGAAACAATGGATATCGAAAGAATGCAAGAAGCCGTTCAGACCCAATGCTCCATCCAGGCCATTGTGGCAGTGATATTTGCATTCGTCGATTGGCACAGTATGCTCCATAAGCTTCACACGTAATGGCGGAGAAGCGCTTTGAAATAAAATGCTTTATTTGCTTCTCTGGCGTCAGAAATAGATGTCATATAACCGTAGTGGTAATTGAAGTATTTTTAAAATAATTTGTGCGTATTAACAATTATGAATATTTACACTCCACTTTCAAACTTTAGTTGACAATAAATAAAAACATTTATACGGTATTCTCATAAAAAATGCGTCAAAAGATTTGTTCACGACGGTAGGCATCGTGTTATAAGGATTTTTTTTTGGAGAATCGAAAGCTTTTTCCTTTTTCATCTTTCATCACTTACATAAAATATGTCGATATTCGGTTACAATATACTACATGCGACTACCAGAACTATTGGCAGTTTTGTTCCATAAGCAGAAAAATAAAACAATTTATGCTGACGTCGTTTCCGACAGTCAGCAGAAACATTGAGACTTTTTCACTCCAAAATGCCAGCGTTATCAAAAAAGCTCTAAAATAATGACGTTTCATTGACCCATGAAATTTTAAATTTGGAAAAGAGGATGGAAAACTAATTGAGAGACGACGATCCCAAACAAAACATTGTGCTAATTAGGTTTTTTGTTTGATGATGGGTAATTTTAAGTTACGGTTATTACTATTTTCACACCGATATTCCTTTTCTAATAATTTGCCGATATTTAAAAAAACTTCAACTACCATTATAACATTGGTAAAATATCGCTTATGCAATGATGAAAAACTTTTTTTTAATAGAATTGAACAAACGATGCCTAAGTGGATATACTTTTGTTGTTGTTAATTCCTTAGTAATCTAAAGAACGTACAACATACACGTAAAATCTTATTTATTTTATTTATTCATTAAATTAAGGTAGATAAACATTTTTAGAACGTCTTACCACCGTTTTAAGAAGAAAAACTCGTGCAAAAAAGCTAAGAAATTTAAGATAATAATTAAAATATTTTAAATGAAAATAAAAAAGTAACATAATTATTCCTCTAATGAAAATCCATTAAGTAAAATGCAAAATAAAACAATTTTTCAAAACAAATAAACCTATGGAGATTTTTGTTATTTATTTTTGGGGTGTTATACCGTGTTGCGCTACCTCCTTCTTTAGCCAACGTTTCGGACAGCGTTACAGTATCCATCATTAGGGCAGATGAGCCCAGCTATGAAGAGTTAGCAAAAAATAACGTAACAAGTGATAAAAAAAAGATAAAAGAAGAAAAAAAATTAACCAGGAATACCGTCTAATACACGCGTGTTTGGGCATGTTAGTCATATTATATAATTTACGTAGTTAAAGATCACAGTTTCTATTTCATGATGACCTGTGTGGTTTTCAAAGATAATATAAATAAACATAGACACAGAATAGCGCAATGACTGATTAAATCAAACAGAAAATACTGTTAAAGCTGCTACGCAACAAAAGACAAGAGTACGATGTGTTAGGAGAAACAAAGTCGTTGCGCCGTCTTCCTGTTTCTATTATCTCTGTATTACACCCTCTCATCCTACTTATGTATTTATTTTCAAAATTATTATTTATTTAGTTGTTTTTATTTTAAAGTCAATGAGTAAAACCTCAATTTGTAATATTTAATTAAATTAAGACAATATTAGCGAACCCCGATCGAAAATCTGAAATCGGAAAAATGAGAAAAAGGTCACATCAAGGACTCGAACCCAGGACCTTCGCCTTGCCAGGACGCAGCTCTACCAACTGAGGAAATGTGTCCCTATCCGGTTCGGTCATATTTTACTCTACCATACTTCGACTAAGAACTGTCAACATTTTTATTGGGCAGCAGCAAATTAAAATTTGCGTTAAGAAAATGAAGCTAATATTGGAAGCTCTTAATCAAAGTATGATACAGTTAAATATGACCAATTCGGATAAGGCTACAGTAGCAGTTGGTAGGGCTGCGCCCCGGAAAAACGAAGGTCCTGGGTGCGAGTCCTAGATGTGACCGTATCTTTTTGTGATTTTTCTTATTTCAGGTTTTCGATTGATTTTCACTAATATTAATTTCAATTAAATGTCAAAATTGTAAGTCATATTGCTCTATTCATGTTCTTAAAACCCCGGCTTTGCAAATCCGCACAACCTTTAAAGTCATATAAATTCGCCTTTGTTAAACGTTGAGTAGGTTCTGTATTGTATGGGAGGAACAATCGATGATCATCCGTTAAAGAAGGGAGGAGATGAAAATAGAAGCCAGTTCTCTCTGTATTTTGGTGCTGATAAAAATACTTGACCTATTTCGAAAATAAAATGAACCTAGATCGAACGAAATAACTTCAAGCCGTAATATTTTTGGAAATTCTTTATTGTAAGTTCATTCAATCAATTCCCATTTTTATGTTGACTTTTTCAGATATTCTAATAGATAAAAATTGTCGCTTTTTTAAAAGAAATAAACTAAATTACTCTGCCAGTAGAACTATAACATCCCAAATTTATCGTGTATTGTGAGGCTAAAAGATGTGAAGAGGAGAAGCAGTATGAAAGAGGAAGATTTTGAAATTTTGTTACTGTTTAAATTTAATTATTAAACATGTTAATGTATTTTCCAGCAAATTTTCGATTCGACATATTAGTGTTTTATCGGGACGATACTGATAGTATTTATATATATCATTCTGGAACATGAGTGAAGTTTGTGTGTAGGTACCATAATTTATATATATTTTCTTAAATCACACAATTTGTAAAAACACATTAAAATTTAAATAGAGAAAAGATCGGGTTTCGAAACAGTCACTCCTGAATCCAGAGTCAATGAACTTTCCGCCAAGGGATAAAAATAAATTAACATTTTTGATTGATGATTTTTTTAAGTTTCTGAAAAAATTATTAAATATTAATAGTTAATTCATCAATAAGGTAGAAGGATATGTGTACCAACACCTCTGCTGTAGTGGTTTGCTATGTTTAGTGACTTAGCAGGGGTTCTCGGATGCATCTGCCCACCAACTGCGTAGCGGGCCAGATAAGGAGAGGCCTTTGGGGATACCTTTGATCTCTCCGGCTAGTCTCTCTCGATCCATCGTCTTACACTGCAGTTAAATGATGGACTCATACATCCGTCACTGCAGGACACCCTGACACATAAGTTCTTACTCACCCGTCATTCCTTTTTCGTTCCCAGAACTTCCCCATTTCCTTTCCTTAAAACCCTCCATACAACATCTTCAGAGCTAAGCTCTGAGGCAAAATATTTTCATTCTATGTCATTTGTGTTGGGCTAATGTAAAAAAAATAAAAGTTTGTAGATCTATATAAAATCGTCATCGTGTTCCGTTTTTGAAAAATCGAAACACTGCACAGCGTTGTAAGCTAATATCTGAACGTTAAATATTCGTATTTTCACGCAACCTTCTGTGTCGATACTTTTAGTGAACTTTTAAATTAAAGAGCTTTTTACGCTAGCTTATTCGTCTGTTGTAATTTAACAGTATAATTGCGTACATGCATAACTCCTTCAAAATCGCTTACCTGTACCCATGTTAATATAATCGTGCATTGAAACGTTATATGTATGCTCCTGTTCGTGAGCTTGCACTATTAAATGCCACAAAGCAGGAAACTATTTTATATATTGACCTGTGTGTTTTATTACGTTAGCATTTCTATTATCAGAAAAATCGAATTTAAAAATAGCTAGAGAGACGTCCATAGCTAAAAATATGAATTTCCATTCATTCATCATTATTTTCATTATAAAATTAAACTGGTTTGCCAATACCATGTTATTTTAAATAAAATTGCCACATTGTTATTTAAAATAAAATGATCACTTTGCAAACACCACTTTCTTTGTTATACCAAATGCCGACCAAGTCTCTCTATAAACCCTAGTTTCATCTGTGCTGGTTTTAAATTGTTTACATTGTTTCGATGAAGTCGTTCCTGCTGTCTGTACACTTAGATCTTTGAAACTACGCAACGGATTTTCATGATTTTCACCAATAGATAAAGTGATTTAAGAGAAAAATGTACATGTATAATACTCGTACATGCATATTATAGTAGAGAAAAGTCGAAAAATTCAAAGATTCAATTCAAGCAGCGGGCTGGCAAGCGTCCGGTATGAATTTTATATGTATGCAAATTAACGATAGTTGACGATTAGATGGCGTTGGTTGTAAAGGTTGGTTAAAGTGTTTCGTTAGCCACAAAAATGTGTGACTGAGTCTGCTAGTTAGGTATAGAGCTATATTTTTTTAAGTAACTGTTTTATTTTAAATTAAAAACAATAATATTCTAAATTAATAAAATACCTAGTTTTAACCACCTTTATTGTTTAAAAAACGATCATGTTTCGTGAGCCATGCTTACTTCATCGGGGTTAACTAAAACTAAGAGACTTAAAGATGTCGATTAATGGGCGAGAATAGGAAAGGGGGGGGGGGTGTTATTTGAATAATAATAATAATAATAATAATTTAATAACGGATCATTCCAAAATATTTTTTTTTTATTTATAATGCACGGTGGGCCATACATATGTACGAATATTAAAACATTATTGTATTCAAGAGGTGCCGCGGACGGAGGCGCGGGTGGTGATGATCAGTAGTTTGGTTCAAAATTCAATCGCAATGCAGCATTTCACCGGAGAACAGCGTGCATTTTGTGAAAAACATTTTTACCAAAAAGCCTATTTTCACCTAAATTGGCATGTGAATAAACCAAATTGTCGTTACTGGGAAGCATAAAGTCCAAATCAAATATCAAAAGCCCCTACATTCGCCAAAAGTCAGAGTTTGGACAGCAATTTCATCCCATTGAATCAACGGTCTTTATTTCTTAGAAAACCTGCAAGGAGAATCTGTGAACGTGAATTCAGACCGGTACACAACAATGTTATGTGATTTTTTTTCTATCTGCAGCTGCATCAATTTGAAGGTTATAACATTAGGACATGGTTTCAACAAGATGGCGCGACGTGCCATACTTCTAACGACTTTTTTGACTTTTTGAAATATTGGCATACAGAGCTCCGGGCCAAAAAGGCCCCTTTCTCTTTCATCATGAATTTATATTAGTGGTTGTTGGAAAATTGATTTTTTTTTTTTTTTTAGTTTGTTAAAAAAAATTTTTGCAAAGGTACATGGCTGCAATATGGGGAGGTTAAGCTTTACGGAGGATTTGTTTAGGTTTTTTATGTGTGGTACGTACGTTTTCGTCGTACCGGGCGAGGCAATTTATGGACGCGTTTTCATGGGTGGGAATTCCCGCATAAAAGGTTTCCGCGAGACTTAAGATGTGATTTTTTAATAAGGGGATTTCAGAGTCTTTATGTAGTTGGGCTACCCTCATCCATTTGGGGGCGCCCAGGGCTATGCGTATGGCTTTGTTCTGGAATGTTTGGAGTTTTTTCAAAAGAGACTCTGAAGCGTGGGCCCAGATGGGGCTTGCATATGTTAGTTTTGGCCTTATAGTTGATTTATAAATAAGGAGTTTATTTTTAGTTGAGAGTTTTTTATTTTTTTTGCTTAACATGGGGTAAAGGGCTGCAAGGATTTTATTTGCTGAGGCTAGAGTTTCATCTATGTGCTTTTTCCAAGTTAATCTACTGTCTAGGGTTACTCCGAGATATTTAATGCTTTTTTTCCACGGGACGTTTTCTCCGAACAAATGAATATTAGGTGGCCTTTTGGGACGTCTACGTGAGAAAACGCAAGCGGCGCTTTTAAGGGGATTTATACTTATTCGCCATTGTTTAAAGAAAGTTTCTAGTTTGGATACGTGGGATTGAACTTTACGGGTAGCTTTATTTTCGCTTACCGAGGTTGACATGACGTCGGTATCGTCTGCAAAGTTTCCTATTTTAGTGTGAATGTCTTGACTACCGGGGCGGGGGATGTCGCTTAAATAAATGTTGAACAGAGCTGGTGAGAGAATAGAACCTTGAGGGACACCGGCTCTTATCAATCTCACTGAAGAGAAGATACCATCTAGTTTTATTCTGAATTTACGATCTTTTATGAAGTGTGCTAAGAGTTGAGTCATTGAGAGGGGAATACCTAGGAAGTTCATTTTATAAATGAGACCTCTGAGCCATACTTTGTCGAATGCTTTGCAGACGTCTAGGGAGAGGACTACCGTGTGTTGGCGATAATTAAAACCGTTTGTTATTTCTTCGACCATTCGCAAGAGTTGGTGGAGAGTGGAGTGGCCCGATCGAAAGCCGTGTTGAAAGTCGGGGATGAGCTTAAGTTCGTCAACTGATTTTTTAAGCCTGACGAGGATAAGTTTTTCTAGAACTTTTCCTGCGCAGGGAAGGAGGCTGATGGGTCTGTGGTTTTGGGCCAGAAGGGGATCTTTACCAGGTTTAGGGATGAGAATAACGTCTGCTGTTTTAAAGTCTTGTGGGAATTTACGAAGTCTAAATGACGCATTGCTGATGGCTGTAAGAGAGCAGACGGCTTTGGAAGGGAGACATTTTAAAATTTTATTTGAGATTGAGTCGGGACCAGGACATTTTTTTGTTTTGAGCGTTTTAATAATGTTTGTGATTTCTTGAGGGGTTGTGAATGGGATTGGATTATCTGTAGGGATTTCGGCCATGATGGCCTCGACTTTTGAGTCAACGGTGGAAACGAATTGGGGGTCGTCGTAGGCCGTAGACGGGGAAAATTGATCTTCGAGGCTGTCTGCAAAAGTCTCGGCTTTGTCTCTAGAGGAATAAACTGTGCCTTTTGGGCCCGTAAGGGGACTTATTTTGGTGGAGGGTTTTCTAAGGGTTTTTGAAAGTTTCCAGAAGGCTGTTTTGTCGTCTTCTAGAGTGGAGATAAAATCATGCCACTGTTCGTTTCTGTACTTTTGAAGTTCGACTTTAACCTGGTGTGAGAGGCGGTTCATACGAATGCGATCGATCGGGTTTGAGAATCTTTGCCACTCCTTACGGGCAAAGTTTTTCTCTCTTATAAGTTCTTTCAATTCTGCGGGTAGGTCGGGTCTGTATTTATCATTTGCGACTTCGACGGTGGCAAGGTTTACGGCTGATATAATGTCGTTGGTAAAATTTTTCGTTGCTAAATTAAGACTATCTTCGCTAGTAATTGAGGTTTGTATTTTTACTGATTCTAGGAGTTTAGGGAGCTTTTGCCATAGAATTTTTTTACGTGTGGTTCGGTGAGGTGGTACTGAAGGTAGGGAGCCGTCTGATAAAAATAGGAGAACTGGGTCGTGGTCCGAGGATAATTTTTTAACAGGTTGGAGGGTGTAGACAAGGGGGCAGTTTTTCAAAATTATTATATCTAGGACGTCAGGATTGTGATTCGCGTTTTTGGGGAATAGAGTGGGAATGTCGGGGGCCTTTACAATGAGAGATTTATCTGCGACGTAATTAAAAAGAAACGTACCCTTGTTGTTAGTGGTCCGGGAGTGCCAAGAGCCGTGTTTAGAGTTTAGGTCGCCTGCTATTATTGTGGGTAGGGGACTATCTAGAAGTTTATCGAGGTCCGGGGCCGTTAATTTTCTTTTGGGGGGACTATAAGCTGATATGAGTTTAAGTGGGCCATTATTTAAGGTATTTATAACTATTGCAGTGGTTTCGATGTTTTCATTTGAGGGACAATTTACTAAACAGTGGTCGATGGAGTATTTTACGATAATCGCGGTGCCACCGCCGGAAGTATGGGTGCGGTCGGTACGGTAAGTTATGTAATTCGGAAATTTAATTTTTACACTGGGTTTTAGCCAGGTTTCATTAATAAGAAGAACATCGAGGTTAAAATCCATCAGGAATTGGAGGATTTCCCCTCGGAAATCTTTTACTCTCCCATCTGCATTCCAATATGCAGCTTGGAGATTTGATGGTTGTCTTATTTGTCTAGCCATTTCTAATGATTTTGGTGGTTGTTGGAGAAGAAGTTAATTGATTTTAAAATTAATGTATTTTATTGCTGATTAATAGAATCGAGGAGTGTTTGAACGTTAGCCAAGAGTCTGTCATTCATCTCCTTGGCGGTTATAAGTTGGGAAACGGCACTTTTTAGTGCCGAGATGAGTTTTGGAGTTAGGGCCGTTTGAGACGATGGTGGCGGGGCGATCGGTGCGGTTTGGGGTGGGGTGGGGGGTTGGGGTAGAGGCGGGAAAGAAGTGGTGGTGACGGGCGGGGGGGTGGAGGGTGAGGTTTGAGATGCGGGGAGGTTTGTCTGTGATTGCGGTTCGTTTTGGGTGATGGGAGGCCGTTCTAGGCGATATTGCTGGGAGTTAAAATTAGTAAAATTTGGCTGAGGCCAGGCGTTGGGTTTGCGTATTTGGTATTGCATCAAAGGCCGGATATTTTGGGAGTTAACGTAGCGGAATCTATTTGAAAATCGAGGGATAGGGCGTTCGGGGCAACCTTTGTAATTGGCCGGGTGGGGGCCTGCGCAAAGTGCGCATTTGGCAGGGGTTTCCGGGGTTTTGGTGCAAACGCTGGTTGGGTGATTGTCACCACATTTGACGCAGCGGGGAGTTGCGTTGCAACAGGATGAGGAATGGCCGTGTGTCTGGCATCGGTGGCATTGGCCTACCGACAATCTTCTTCGTTGGGGCTCTACTGTAATTTTTAAATGGAGGATTTGGGTTAGGTCCGTGAATATTTTTTTGGCAGCTTCGTTTCTCTTAAGGTTCACAAGCATTAGAGGTATTTCGCGGCGGTTCGGGCCCGTCCGCATGCGATGGACGGAAATGACAGGATAGGATAATCCAAGGACGTCACTAATCTCTTGGCTGCTAATTTGTTCGGGTATACCCCTGAGTACTACCCTTAGTGGTTTATCCTCAGACAATTTGTAAGAGTGATGATCTATTTTTTTCTCTATTAAGATTTTGGTTATGCGGTGGTGGTCGCGGGGGGTTTTTGGGTGAATGTTTATGTATTTTGTTTGATTTTTTGCAAAATAATCAATCCCTTTGTCTGATAGAATTTTGTCCAGTGCTGCCCAGCCGTTTTTTGAGTGGAGCACCACTGGAGGGATTCGTTGGTTGGTGACGATAACTTGAGGTGTGGATTGGGGGATGGGGGAACTCGGGGGAGGGGTGGCGGGTTGGGGGATGGTAGTTTGGGCGATGAGAGGGCTGGCTTGAACAGCCTCGACTGAAGTAATGAGAAGCTGTTTTTTTTTGGAAGGGGAAGATGGCTCTGTATTATTTGAAGGGGAGGAGATGGGTGACTTCCTGTCCCGGAACCGTTTACGGGAGAGCTTAACGGTTTCCCAGGCCATATCTTCAGCACCCGAGTGTTCGGATGCGGAAGTTTCGCTTTCGGAATATTCTGAAGCCTCTGAGTTTTCAGTGGAATAATTTTCACTGGACCGTGAGGAGATGGAGGCAGATCGGCGGGAGGAGGATGGAGAGTTTTGATGATTTTTCACGATAGGGTGAGGCGGGGGAATGACGCAGTTAGTGGGGGTGACGTTGCCTGGTTGAGGCGAGTTACAAGGGGACGATTGAGAGGGAGGGGAATTGCGTGCATTTGTGAATTGACGATGCGTTAGATTGCAGACATGAATTTTTTCTTCTAAGGACATATTGTTAATGTCAGGACGTGCTGAGAGAAAAGAAGTTAACTCCAGGTCTAACATTTCATTTTCTTCGATGGGGCTAGATACCTTGGGGTGAGGGCAGGCCATGATTATTTATTTAGATGACGGGGACGAGAGAGAGTTTGAAAATTATAATAAAACGGTGGTAAAAGATTGAAAAATAAAAAAAATTAAATGACTTTAAGACTTGGAGAAATCTGTATGCCGATATAACAAGAAGACAAAAACTTACAGGTTGGGTTGTGTGGCTGGTCTGTTGGGTTGAGTTTATTCAGCGCTGGTTTCGTGGGATCCAAGGGTCTGAGGGCGAGCGAATGGCCTTACTCTTCTTTCAGGCGGGATACACTCTGGCTCCAAAACACTAAGATCACAGCACAAAAGTTCAAAGTCACTGAATAAAATTGTTTAAATGTTGATTTTATCACAAGAAATCACTGATGGGGCGCTTGACGCGTTGATGACTGTGGTAGGTTCACTTTCACTTTGTGAAGTAATTAGTGGTTAAGTTTTCTGGGAATTTGCTGGGCCGAGTTGGTAACAAAGGCACGAGCGGAAATTCCAATAATTTGTAGTTGAACACAATTGCTGGGGAAAACACTGGTTCGGACAGCAGGTAGGCTCTTTGCAGAGGTGTTGCCGGTAGCGCGGTCAGAACTGGAATGATACTTCTAACGAGTCAATGGCAGTTGCAAACAAGATGTTCCCAGGGAAAAAGATATCGCGCCGAGGGGATATTTCATGGCCTTTCAGGAGTCCAAACTTAACTCCTCTTGACTTCTTTCCATGGGGATACTTGTAAAGTCGACTACACGTAGGAAACCAACATCAGTTGCCCAATTGAAAGAAATCAAGAAATGGCTGCCATTCCACATGCAATGTGCGAGAGAGTAGTTGCAAATTTGGGCTCCAGAGTCGACGAGTGTTTGCGTCGAGATGGGTCACACCTTCATGACGTAATTTTTCATATGGCCCACCTCGTATCAAAACTCATCTGCACACTCTTTCTAATATCCAAGATTTCAAGTTTTTTCTGATTCCATTTTTTCAATTTGTTCCCGCCTGTGCATTGACATTTTAAAGCCTATTAATATATCGTAGGTAGTTGTTAAGTAAACATTTCATAAGAAATATTTTGGTTTTTTACATAATGAAGTGGTTATAACTAAGAATTTTATTAATTTTGAATTAAAATGGTACCACAAAATAAGTTTACTGTGTTTGTAGAAATAAAAAATGTGCCTCATGTTTTGTATGCTGTGATTTTTATAAACTCGATACTTTCAATGAATTTGGTTTCATTGAAGAAGAAGACAATACAAATAAATCTAAACGAAGCATGATACCGAGCAAGTCACATAAAAGTATAAAGGTAATGGTCGCAACAAAGACTTGAAACCAGGATTTTTTGTATTACCAGGACAAAGCGCCATAACCAACTCGGCCATGGTGACCTATATTTTTTCTGTCAATTTTATCTACCTCATATTTTAAATTCAGAACAAACAATATTATCCTCAACTGTGTAAGAGATCCTGGATAATTATCTTCTTAAAAAGTTATTCCGATAAAAATAAGGTTACATTTCAGTTCTATTGCTATTTTTACGTGTAATTAATTTTTTTTGTTTTGTAACGAGACTATATTTTTTAAAAGTTCTTCAATTAAATTAATTTGTTTTGTTTTATACAGATGAGGCAAAGCTCACCGTTTGAGGTATTTTTGGCTACAGATAATATTAAACCCACTTCCATTTTAGATGTATCCAGATATCGTTTTGTGACTAAGTTTTTAACTGTTTTTTAAGCCTTCTAAAATAAATAAAATGAAAGAATTTTTAATTTAGCACCAACCCCTTTTATGCGATTTTACTATGGACCATTAAGCCATGAGCAAAAGGCTATTTTCACACGCCATATTCTATTTCCACACATGGGGGTGCGTTTTTAGTGCATCGGGTTATTGTTTTACAGACTGGGTGTTTGTTATGTTTACACTCCAACTATTTTTTTTTACACTTCAGTTCCTGTTTTGTTTGACAAAATCAGAACCCAAAAAAGTGAGCACCAAACAGTCATGTTAAAAAATCTTTATTCAGATTTTTTTTGTGAATACCGTTTATGAGTTCCAACTGCTCCCAACCTCCTGGAGCCAGTGAGACCATGGCGTCTCCAATTGGTTTTGTTGGGTATGTTGTAATGCTGAAGGTAGTAGGTAGGGATAGTAGATGAGCAAGATAGCTATTAAGCTATTTCAAGCAACGTTTCAATTCTAAATGGTAATCTTACACCAGGACGATACTGAAAGTATTTACCACTCTGAAACGTATTGCAAATTACACTGCATGTTACTTTAATAAATTGCGAAATAACATAAGATAAACATCCTTCAATCCATTAAAGATGTTATTTTCTATCGGAGATATGTAGATGACATTTTGGTCTTATGGACCGGTACGCAGAGGCAACTAGATATCTTCATCAAAGAAATAAATCAAATCAATATGTCAATTCAATTCACGATGGAGATAGGAGGAGAAAAAATCAACTTTTTAGATAAAGGAATTAAAATCGTTAATAACAAATTAGAATTTTCAATATATAGGAGACTGACTTATAGCGATAATATCATTCACAGCTCCTCAAGACATCACATTTCACACAAATTGTCGGTATTCCATTCTCTAATCCATAGACTATAACATGTACCACCAAACGATATAAATTACAATAATGAATTAAAGGTTATCAAAACTATTGCAAAAAATAATGGTAAAGATAGCAGAATAATTGATAATTTAAAAAAAAGAAGAATAAAAAACTCACCTTAGCTTCAATTACATATGGCCTTACGCCAGACAAGGAGATAGAAACAAAACAATGGACTAAAATACCGTACCTTGGCAAAATATCGAATAAAATTTCAACATTAATAGACAGTGACAAAAAATGTAAGACAGCCTTTTATAACGTAAATTTTTTGGGTAAAATATTAATAAAAAATAAAGATAAACTAGATAATCTAGAAAACTCGGGAGTCTACCAGGTAAACTGCTCGAACTGCCCTGCATATTACGTAGGACAAACAGGAAGAGCAGTATCAACCCATGTAAAAGAACATTTCGCTAGTTGGGTTAATCAAATAGGGGATTTATCGAACGTCACCTTGCATTTACTAGAAAATCAACATACTTTTGACAAAGATAGAGATGTCAAAATCCTTCATGTTTGCAACAAAGGACCAAAATTAGACAGATTAGAGTCCCTAGAAATTAATCGCCTGACAAAGAAAATTGATCGCAGATATGTCATGAATAAACAGTTGGAACATAATACCCAATCACCATTAATATACCCATTGTAATTCACTTAGAATAATTTTACTTCAGAGAGCAGCGGTGTAATTAAGTATGTAATTTAAAAATGTAATAACCCAATTCTACGGAAAACCCTAATAATAATAATGACCATAGTGCTATCAATATTTGTCATTAATCCCTAAGCAACAAGGAGGGAATATCCCAACATTACCAAAATAAAATATCAGCAATCACAAACCTTTTCAATTATATAAATTCGTATATATTCATGTGAATTAAAAATATCTATTTACTATGTAAAATCATTCGTTATTTTAATAATTAACTTTGTAATTACCTATATGTTCCTTAAATTAACAAAATAACTTATAACACCTTTAATTAACAAAATAGAAATATTCATTATATAGAGTCAATGTTGTGTACCCTTGCCTAAGTTTGTATAAAAGCCATAGCATAAGAATTTTAACTACCAGTCTGAAAATATCCGTTGTAGGATGAAACCGGTCCCGGTGTAAATAAATTAGTGGAACATAGTGCAAAAGTTTTTCAATTTCAATTATAATATGATAAACAAATAAAATTTATTTGGGATTCAAACACGCGACCTTCGGATTGCTTGCCGAGAGCCTTACCCCCCGCCCACGGAGGGCGTCAGCCTAAGCGTAAGGAAGTTTATTAGGAATTTTTATTCTCCACATTAATTTTTCCAATCTAACGACTTTTATATTAACTCTTCAAAATGATTTTGGAAAATTCGTAAGTACCATAATATCACACTAATTTGAATGTTTAGTGTCCAAAAGCACAATATTATGGGAATAAATAAATGAATTTACATCATGTAAATATTCAACGATAATAAAAGAGGACTGTTAGTGTTATCCACGCTAGTTTATTTGACATTTATGTAATGTTGTGTAGAACTATTTATTGTTATGCGCAATGCGCTGTTTTAACATTACCATTAACGTACCCTTAAAGCTTGCATAAGACCCGTGACTTGATTAGGCACATAAATAAAGGCTTTGGAATTTCTAGGATGAGTTATGGTTACATCTACTGACCTTGAAACGCTTTATCAACTGTTTAAGCCGCCGCTCCCCGAATCTCTACCGATTTCTTACGTATCTCCCTTAGACATTTGATGTTTTTAAGCTCCTAAAACTATATATGTTATTTTTTAAGATAATGTCTAGACGTACTTACTCTACGCCGAAACGTAAATTATATGAAATTCCCTCGATTGAAAAAAAATCGCAAAGTATGCTCCGAAAATATAATAAAAACGTTCATTTTACTTACTTTAAAAGTTATATGAATAAAAAAAATTGCAATGTTCCTTTAAAAACTATTATAGATGTTACCCTCGAGATTTTTGCTCTATTTTAAACGAGTCGTGTTTTATTAAACATTTCCACAATTTTCGCTTCAACTTTATCGTTTTAAATATTAACGCGCTCTCTTCAACATTCGTAATTAAATATCTCTCCATCATCTTTTTCGTAAAATTTTATCAATTTCGACCGAAAGAAAAGCTTTTGTTGTCATCTTCAAGTTTATTCCATGCGTATTCAATAGCTCTCTTCATAGGGTATTCGAGTAAATTACGTTTTATTTCACACTCACACCAAAAGAGTTTTTCTCTTATACTTATTTTAACTTCTCTAGTTGCGAAATTGAGTTAATTTATCTAAAAAAAAAAATTATGCTAATTTACCAAATTTGCGTACCCGGGTTTTTTCCAACCCTTCTACTTTTCCCCCCATTTTTGTGACACTCACATCCTACTCCAAATAGTATTTTCTTAATGAGACAAGCTTAGGGTTGTTACGACTTTTTACACATATGAAACAAAGAGAGGCGACACTTGAACAAAAAGTATAGCAAAATCTCTAGTGACCAATGAGACAGAATATGGGCCCAATAAAAGTAACTGAAACGCCATTTAAATGAGTACCACAGAGACAAAGGAGATTTATTTAGAATTGAATATTATTACCCCATTAGTGATTGAATAAAGCAAGCCATCCCGTTTAGCACAAAACCTCCCAATTAAACCACCCAATACAACAAAGGGGTTGAATAAGGGAGAAATAAGTGTGAAATAAAAGCACGAAATTGAATCAATTGTATAAGGAGCAAAGCAGTCAGCGGCGGTTGTCAGGAAATATCAATATAATTAGCGCACCGTATTAATAAAGACATGCCAGAGTCGATCGTTTTGTCCCGCTCTAACGAGCACTTAAGATAAGGGATAGGGCTGTAAACAATGCCTGCTGTCTCGTTCTTTCGGAATTTATGGATAATTCGAGATCCCGCAGCGCTTTCGCGGACAGTGGCGGCGCGGCGTGCCGAAAAACGAAGCTAAATTATATTTTTAAGTGCTCGTCTTTTGTTCGGGGAAGAATTTTATTTTTGTTTTTTTTTTGTGATACTGCGTAAGAGTATCAAATCGTACTTAACGAAACTAAGTGCATCTGGCTACTTTCATCCGGTTTTTATCCACCAAAAACTTTCTAGCAAAGAGATTGATATGAAGGTTACCATCTTACTTCTTTGGTCATCTTAGGTAAATTTAGGTAAAACTAAGACAAAAAAATCCATACAACACATAACGATTGGAAAAACTTTTTAAACGTAAGCCTTTGATTGTTTTTGGAAAAGGGTCTTCGACCTTTTGTCGTCAACCAATTTCATCTGTCGGTGGCTTTATCTTACGCCTGTCTAATGGAGTGTTCTATCCCGTATTTCCAACCAAAGATATTATACGAGTTAGAATAATTCAAACGGTCGTCTGTTAGTTTAACCCAAATATAATGTACTAACTTATTCTGTACTTGTAGTTCTGTGAACAATAGTTCGCGTGTCTGATAAAGTATTAATGTTTTTATTTTTATCTAATTAAATAAATTAAAACCTTACTTTACCTGAAATCAAAAGAATTATAAGAAGGTGCTTAAAACCTACCAATTTATTTAATAAATTTGACGATTCAACGATCGATGGCATCAAGCAATAATATTGATTAAACCTTTAACCCGTTGCTTGCTGATACTAAATTTTCGCTTATTTTATTTGTTTTTTAACTAAATTATGCAGTATATTATGGGCAGAGTTTGACTCACTTTAAATGTGGTTTCCGACATCATTTGGAGTAAAAAAATCAAATAAAATTTTAGTCTCTGGTGAATTTTTCGAGGTTTTTTTTTTCAAAACTTTTCTTCAAAATCAAACAAATAAAATTCCACATATTATCGTTGGTCATTCATTCAAGTAACCTCCCAAACTTTTTCCCCGGCCGATTGTCCGACACCTACTATTTTCTTATATTTTAGTAGAAAAAAAAAACATCAAAAATGTCACCGGATACCAAAATTTCATTAATAGTGTCCGGAATCATTGGTTAAAGTAGGTAGTAAGGTCAAGTACATCTCTGAACACTACATGATGATAAATTGTAACATCAGCGCTTAAAGGTTCTTTTTATGAAAGCTGTTTACTATAACCTTACTTATTTTTCCCAGAATAACTATTTTGGTTAAGTAAGACTGCTGATGTCCAACTTTGGACAGACCTCCTTCATCTTAAACAATCGTTTGTTTTCCATGAACAAAAATGATTGTCAAATAAAAATTACGGTATTGAATTTCGCCGCCTTTGTATCTCTGTAACCAATAGATTAGATATAATTTTTATAACCCCGAGCTGCACAACTGGGGGAGTTTTCGCCTTTGCTCATATCGGAAAACTTTTAATTACATTCGCAGGAGACAGATTACAATAGCGCTTCGTGTTTTGGGATGGTTTACGTTGTGCGGTATAATTACAATATCTCAGCGATATTATTTTAGGGGTAAAGTGGGAAGTTCATCCAGTATGTTATGTTTTTCTTGTGACGTAACCATATTGACGTACCTATTTAATTATTACGTGTGAAAGAAAAACATTTCCGGGTAACAGATAACCCATCAAGCTACCAAGGCGCAACCTTGTTTTTATTTACTTACATATTATTAATCGAAGCAAACTTTTACTTTTTTGTTTGCCGTATAACAATATATTTTTTTTAAACCACGTGTTTAGGCTTATGGTGAGTAAATGGCCCAAAATAACACGAGTATACTACCTTTAGAGTAGTTAAGTTTTTGCAAACAGTAGATCGTTACTGTTAAAACTATTTTACTGTTAACTATGATGTATTCTGATCGTTTTTAGATTTTCACGGACAAAAGAATTTTCGTTATTTGTTTTTGGGGTGTTAAGCCGTATTGAGCTACATCCTTCTTTAGCCAACGTTTCGAACAGGGCAGCGTCATCATCACGGCAGATATGTAAGACACTTACACATCTGCCCCGATGATGGACACTGTAATGCTGTCCGAAACGTTGGCTGATGAAATAATGTATTCTGTTAATACTGGATATTTTTACTACTATCTATGGACATGTTATTCTTATATATCTAAATAATGGTGATCTGACAGTTGATCCCCGGACCGTTCACCTCCCGAAATGCTATTTATTGTGAAACTATAATATTTTGGACATTATTTACCAATTTCAAACCTAAAATCTACTTCGAAAATACAAAGAATAATAAGTTTATGTGATATAAAATGAATTTATTTACAATTTTGTTTTTTTTTCATATGCTGATGTATACAGTATATAGACACGTAGTGTTTTTTTACGCATTTGAATGAAAAGTTCTATACTTTTGTTATTCGGCCGTACCTTCTCTCTGTACAACCTTTCGGGGACACTTGGTAATGTTTTTTATAAGCAGGTGTATCGTATTTTCCCTTAACCGACTGCATATTTTATATAAGAATGCCGGGGGGTCAACGGTCGGGAACCAACTGTAAAAATAATTACGGTCAAAGAAACGACAACATGTTATTATTGATAAGCTTCTGGATTCCACAACGTAATACAAGAAGTCAGAATTTATTTTAGTACAGAAATTCTGGGACTAACTACCATATGTATTCCTCTTTACCCAGAATACTAATGGAAGGAAACAATTAGACCAAGTCCGTGGACATCTTCAGTTTATCTTTAAACAAATATAAAATATTGTTACTGAAATAGTTCAGTTATGTACGATAAATATTGTATTTATTACCATTAATATGTAAAAGCCCTGAAAAAGGGCGTTGGTCAATAAATAAATAAACTCAAAAAAATTGTTTGTCTGTAAAATCGGTTTACGGACGATAATTTTACGTGATAACGTTGTATAATAACGATGAAGTGGATGAGATATAGATGCGTCACAAGCCGAACGCTTAGGCCGATCGTACACCTATATCGCTTGTTCGCACGCTCGGCTCAGGCGGAACGTGACGCGAGTCGTGCGACGTTATCACGTCAAAAGAAAATTGTGCGTACATTTTCAGAAGGAAATGCGTGCTGAAAACCGGTAATGCGAAAAAGACTTTTTGTAATGATATATATTCCTGTCCGATTTTCTTTGAATTTGAGCTTTTTTAACACTTTTTTTTCATTTTTGACCTTTTTTTTGTTCTTTTTTATAAATTTTAACTAACTATTTAACCATCAGGCCTTTTCCCCACAAGGGGTTGACAGAAAAGACGGACCGACATTAGCATACATCAGATTAAATTTTATTATCTATAAATATCGTATCTCCATAATTCACAATAATAACGCAAAGTATGCTTCATAAAATGAAAAATATAAGTAGATTGTTAATGAGAACGGGACTTCATTGTGATTATATAACATGTGAAAAAAAAAACGATTCTGTATGTTGTTCTTTCACCGGAACAATAAAATAGTAACAAAGACACACAGCATTCTTTAAGATGAATTAGGCCCTGAAAGAGATTATGTTCCTCAGGCTACTCGTGTTGAGCTAAATGTAAAAAAAATTGCCGGAATAGATGCAACAATTATTATTACAAAATCTTTTCACCAAAAATTACGGAAGCCTCTTCAAAAATTTTTGAACTGAATATTCACTTTACCTTTTCGATCAACAATGAGAAGCACACATTAATGTCAGTCGTATTTAAAATAAATGTCAAATTATTCCTATATAAGTCACCGTGAAAACAATATAATGTCAAATCCAAGTAACAAAAGATTTCATATTTTAAAGATCAAGATAAATGAACAATTTTACTTCGAAGCATTATTGTTACCTCTAATGTCAAACCACAATTGAATGATATTTGTTTAAATACAGAAAAACATTTTAATTCTAGTAGATAACAATTAATAATGTATTTGTACTGTTTGAAATTCCTCTATTATCTAAGAACATCGGTTGTGGAATGATTAACCGGCCTTTGTGTTTTCTTCTTCCTACAGCATGGATCTCTTCAAGACCAATTTTCATTTCTTCCTCTCCCCAAAAAAATCCTAAACCACAGAATCCCAGATGACATAGGCCCTGAGGGAAATTATCTTCCTCAGGGCCTCCTGTGTGGAGTTAATAAAAAAAAATTTAAAAAAAGACAATTTTTACAAAAAAAGATATCATTGTTTTACATTTTGTCATGTTACCACAGTCTCTTTTCTTCTCTACCAACACATGCAGATATAAAAAAAAATCCCTTTCATATGAAATTGAGAAAAACTAACGACGGTAGATAAAAAATACCGGTGTGTGTGGCGCTCCCTTTAAATATTTTGAATACAACCGTGCTATCTCTAGGTTGGCAACAATGTGTGTTATTTATTTCAGCGAGAACACTTTTCCCCCTGGCGGCAAAAAATGAAAACTTCGGATACGGAAGCTCTGCCATTAGAGCTGTCAGCTGTCACATTTCAGGCGCGAAAATCACACGAGGAGAAATGTTTGCAAAACATGCCCAAAATCTTAAGGGTCGGGCTGTTGGGAAATTTGTAAAGCGGACCCGGAACGCCGCTTAAGGTCAGGGGGTACGACAAGGTCTGTCACTTGGCAAAGGATGTATTTTAAGCATGTTTTAAATGTATGTACATAGATTGAGGTAAACATTTATCTGTGGTTTCCAGGGGATAATACAAAAATATGAGTGCATCTTTCATTCTCTAACATTAAAAACAGTCGAAATATTTGCAAACTACAAATGGCATGTATTAACAACTTAACCAGAAGAACCATATCAAAATAATTGTTTTCAAAATTTTAAAAATGATCTTACTTAATTTCTAGCTTTTAAAGAGATTTTAGGTGACATTTCACAAACAATGGCGCTTAAAGAAAGCCGAGTAGGTTTACGTAGAATAAAATAATAATACAAGTGTAAAGTATTTAAGACCATTACAAATAAATCCTAAAATTTGCTTTACTTTTAATTAATTACCAAGAGGTTAGATCTTTTCTCAATAAAATCAGTAATTTTGTACCATCGTCATATCTATAGTTACCTTATAAACTAACTTAAAAAAAGTCTCTATTTAACCTAAAAATGTAACAGAATCATCAGCAACGAGAACAAAGCCACAATCTGAACTAACGACATTAAAATATAAATTTTAGGTAATTTAATGTTTCTTAAGAAATTTAACCTAAATCGCAATCAAAACGTTGTTCTTTCTACTACACTATTTGTTTGCGCATTATATATGCGATTGGTTGGGTATGCATTTGCAGACTTGGTGGGTAGCAAATGTCAAAATCCTACAATTATCCCATCTACCTAATCTTCCCATCCTAAAATGTCACCAATTGTTGCAAGAAATTACTTTACTGTGAAGAAGTGAAGCTCAGTGTAATTTAGCATCTCAGACAGGGCGCATATACCAAAACATCTGTAGAATTACGATTATAAGTCATTACGATTTCCAAATTAAATTTAAGTGTACACCAGAACCTGGATACCAGTGAGGCCCCATCTACAACGGTGAGTCCTTTTTCATTTATCCAATCTGGGCTTATCTTATTTTCCAAAAGCCAGGTCTGAACCATCGGCAGACAATATCCATCAGGTATGCATGTCGTCCCATATAACTTAGCGAGCATCGTAGTTTTGGGACTGGTCCTTCGGGGTGTTGCGTAGGGCTTCGCTCTGTGGCACTTAACCACCAAAGATACAGTGGAGTCACAGTTTCGCGATACCACTATTGTATATGATGATTAAGTACTGAGTACATAACTGAAGAACTTTAATAAATTACAGTATTTGATTTAGTGAGGTAACAAACCACTTAACCATGGTTTGAATTTCAATTGAGAATTGTAACCGACTGAGCTTACTAATAATGCTAGCGATAGTTAAACGCATGAAGAACTGGTTGGTTTTCAACTAATTTATTTGAACTTTAGCCGACACCATTTTATCAACGGTACTTGAAAATTTTTATTGATATATTTTTTTTTAATAGTAAGTATTATAATGGTGATAGAACGAAAGCAATACGGTATTTTGTGGGCCTATTAATGCACGAAAACTATTATAATAATATTCTATTATTCTACGCACTCCACACGCACTTCTGTCCTATTCAGAGTGAACCAATGCAAAATAAACTATAAACAAAAGACTTGCTTGAACAAAACATGATATCAAAAGTCTCATTTTCGATTGCGGGCAGTTAAAATATAAAAACTCCATAAAATGGTGTATTTCTGACACTCTTTTTGTTGCTATTAACAAAAAATGTCGTCTAGAGCTAAATTTATTTTTCGTATCACCTGCCTTTTTAATGCATTGTTATTTATATTATGTTTTTGTCTAATTCTGTTGATTTATTGACACAAAGAGGGAATCTGAAATTGATTGTAGTTTTGGTACGATGTTAAAAAATTATAAATTTCGACTATTGATTATCAAAAAATATTATTTTTTCAAATGGTAGTCCCCGCAAGGCCTGTGCCATGATGTGTGGAAGGTTTTTTTTTTAGGAAAAGAAAGTTGAGTTCTGAGAAGTAATAATGCATGAGAGGTAGGTGGAAATCTGGGAGTCAGTGGATCCGGAAGTGATGGACGTATGAATCCATCTCTCCCTCTACGGTGCAAGGCGAAGGGTTGAGTCGTGCTGAAGAGTTCAAGTGGTCCCCCTCAACAAGTCTCTCCCGCCGCCAAGATCTGAACAAACTCACTCCATGATTCCAAGAACTACCGCTAAGTTACCAAACGTAGGTCACCTATGGCAGAGGTGTTGGTTATGCAATAAATAATTCCCGGGCGACCATATCGACATCCGCCTCCTAAATTGAAAAGCAAGTAAATTTTATTTGATTAAAAATACTGATTTATTTCATCTAATACAAACGGTTCCACTTTTCATCCCACAACAAAATATTCTACGGTCAAAATATCCACCAACAAAATATCTACTAAAACCTATTTTTTGTATTTCTTGGGCATTACTATGTTTCAATTTCTAGACATTTTGTTTTTGAAGAGTTTTATTTTTCAATGTACATTTGTTACTTAAATTTTAAATTTTCGTAGAATTTTTAAGTTAGTTTTAATCCTGCTAGTGAATGACATGGTTGTGTCGAAACCGGTCGTAGAAAATTTAAAATTTACGTAACAAATGTGCATTAAAAAACAAAATTCTTCAAAAACGAAATAACTAAAACCTTACGTAACCTATCAAAAAATGGAACAAAATAATACGTAAAGACAATAAATTATTTGTATTTGTATTATTTTTGTCCCATTTTACTGTTTTTTACCGTAAATTGTTACTATCCGTGTTATTTTTGACCCATTTACTACTTTTTAACAATAATTAATTGTCTTTACAAAATGTATTATTCTTGTCCAATTTGTTTGATAGTTTAGGTTAGGTTAGGCTGAGTTTTATTTGATATTTTGTTGGGGGATATTTTGTCGGGGATATTTTGTCGCAGAACAAAAACGCGCATCACCACTAAAAGCACTTACTTATTAGTCATATAGTAAGTGAATGTCGTGGGCAATTTGATAACATCATTAATTTAACATCTTTCCAAGTAAGAAGCTTCGTCACTGTAGATATTGATTTGAGAAAGCAAATCAGTTGGTAAATAAATCTTACTAAATAATTTTTGGCCATATTTCTAACTCACAAATTAAATTTAAAATTATTCCTTCAAAATTCGCAAATTCACTTTGTGGCGTCATTATTAATTTAATGAAAACAAATAACTTTGTGTCACCACTATTTAATTAACAATATCAACATGTTTCGAAAACTATGTTTTCTTCGTCAGGATAATAAGTAAATAGATTAACTTATTATCAAGATTAACTTATTATCCTGACGAAAAAAACATAGTTTTCGAAACATGTTGATATTGTTAATTAAATAGTGGTGTACACAAAGTTATTTGTTTCCAGTAAATTAAAATTATTCTTCCATTGTTGGCCAGTTGCTTCAAATTGAAAGAAAAAAAATGTTTTGTGATCCCTCGAATGTTATTCATTACATTAAAATAGGCTTTAAATGACCTTGTTTTTTAAACACCCAGTAAAAACTCATTTATGTCATCGTTAAAAGAGTATTCAAATAAGGCAAATAAACAAAATAATAAGAGTCGCTCTGAAATATTAAACTTTGACTTACTGAGTGATTGATAATTTTTAGTTAAACCTGAAATTTGGTGCAATAATCCCAAAAGTGGTTGTTGTCAAATCATTCAAGAACTCCCCTCGCCAGCAGGATCGAAGCCCCAGAATACAATAAATGGAAGTAATTTATGAAGGAAACTTTAAGTGTAATTAGATGTAACAGACATTGACTAATTGAATTGTCTTCCACGAAAAGGGGCCGAATATTAATTAACATTTTGTTTCGGTCAACTTCCGAAATAATAATATTAATTTTGTACACGGTGTGGATTATGGAGCTGAACCATTTTGAAAATAAATTCATTAGAGTTGTTTTGCACGGTTGTTTAGATAATCTTTCGGTACCTGTATAATGTTATGAACTAAGCTCAGAGATTTTCTATTGAACTTGAATGTCTGATGAATGTTACGATGCGAAAAAAGTATACAAAGGCGAGTGTACGCGTGTTCTAGTCTAAAGTATTTTACATATTAACCATCATCAACTGCTTACCCTGTACAAATCGCAAGTGCGCCCCACGGTTGAATTTGGCAGCCACCTCTGGTCTGGAGCTCCAAAACACTTGCAAAATACCGTCGACCCTGTGCAGAAACGGGCGGTCCGTTTGATAGATTCTCCCACCTTAACGAACGGATTGCAATCTTTAGAGCACAGGCGTCGAGTGGGAATGCTATCCATGTTCTACCGGCATTTCAATGGAAGATGGTCTGAGGAACTAGCGTCATTGATCCCTTCGGCACCGGTGCATAGTCGGGAGATAATCCAAACGCGCGCCCAACATATGTACACATGAGAACGGGTCATTTGTCTGACATTTGGTTGACATTTGTCACATTAGAACGGGTCGTTTTTTCTACTCGTTCTTGAGTTCAACAGCTCGGCTATGGAATGATTTGCCGGCTTCTGTGTTTCCTCTCTCCTACAAAATGGGTCTCTTCAAGACCAATGTGCTTTCCTTTCTCTCCTCAAAAAGACCCTCCACACAGCATCCCAGATGACATAGGCTCTGAGGGAAATTATTTTCCTCAGGGTCTCCTGTGAGGAGTTAATGTAAAAAAATCGTATTAGTTTTTTTTATGAAAATATTGTACCAAATATGTTATTTTATCAAAATATGTTATCGTATCAAAAATTAAATAAAGTTAGCATAGGAATGATCATTGTTAAGAAGAAAAAACCGATCTAAAGTTAAAATTGAGTCTTATAATTTCAATACCCGCTATATCCGATTTTTGCCAAATTGATCTGAATATGGTATGTTCACATTTTTGCGAGGAACAAGATGAACCTAAAATTGAGTTTCAAAACCTCCCTTATCACGACCAAAAACTGTGTTCAATCTGCTAGTGAGAAACAAAACCCGCTATATCATTCAAGAAGTTTCTATCAAAACCCGCTGTATTGGAATTCAACCAATCACGATCAGTTATTTTGCTAAGATGGCGGGTTCAGAAACTCGCCCACCACGTCAATTGAGTTTTAAAAGCCTCTATATCGTGAGTAAATCATGAAGTGAGTATCAAAACCCGCTATATCTATTTTATATATCGAAATTATTTAAATACTAGCTTTTCCCCGCGGCCTCGCTCGCATGGTATTACGGGAAATTACTGTAGCGGTTGAACTTATCAATTATACCCCCTCCTCCCCACCCCCACCCCCTCCCGAATTCCATACATTCATTCCCTTACATTCAGTTTGCAAACATCTCGCCTGCCACCTAAATTTCATAAAGCTATAGCTCAAAGAAAAAAAGAATTATCCTATTTTGTTCATTCGTTCGGAATTTATGCGCTTACAAACATTTCGGATGTTTATTTTTTATTAAATATTTGAAAGTTTGTGAACATAATAAAAAATTACACTAATAAAAAATTACACTTTCAGTTAATTTATTCAGTCTTTATAATCGTTACGAATTATATTTTTAATGTAGGAACTGACATTTATTCCAAAACAGAAGCTTGTCCAAAAAAATAAAACATATTCTAATATTTGAATTTTCTGAAGCAGTAGCAATCGTTTCCATGGAAACGATTTTTTTCTGACGTTAGCAAAAATTTGCTTTAGTTAGCGACAGAAAACGTATAACAAATATAATATATTAATATTTATAATTTCATTACGCCAGAGCTTACCATCATATACAAAATATAGTCTGCGCATATAATTTAGCTTTCTATTGGTGAATGAATTTTTAAAGTCTTTATATTGTGTTATGCGTGAAAAGGTCATAAACAAACTCGAGCAGTTTCGCATTTATAAAATTAGTATGGATTGCTAGACATACATGGAAAAATGAACACTTTTCGAATTTATATCTCCAATTCATTATTTAAAAAATTGAAATTCCTTTACTTACATACGCTAGAGATGTGACAGTTTTTTGCTGCTTTCTCCAAATCAGTGAAAGTTGGTAGAGCGGATATAGAAATTAAACGATTCAATTAATATAAGTTAAAAGTTGGCAAATTTAATCGAAAATATTCTATATTTATCGAATTTCTAAGCTCACAATCAAAGGACCTTTATATATTATAAAACGTGTTTTTTAAAAGAGGTATGTTCCATTCTGCGTGTAGCGCCTGTTTTTGATATTTGTCTGATGTAGTAATTATTTTTATACCTTTTTAAACATGAATACCTCACAGTATTTCCAACTATTCCCGGCTGCCCCAATTGGAGAACAAAGTGAGACCAAAGAGAGTGGAGAAGAGAAGGCGATTGAAAAGTATCTGGAAATTCAGATATGGTCAACCAACATAGCAAAAAACATTTCAAGTGGGGCGATCTTTCGATTTTGACTGGTGATTTTTCATTAGCGCGATACTAAGAGTATTTTCAGCTCTGGAAAAACTATTTTATTGCATGGCAATGGTTTTCCTTAAGATCTTCCTATCAAGCATGTATTTTTTAAAATAAAAGAATTCATTAGTATGGCACGACTTTTATTACGCAAATGCAAACCAGATTTCATTTGCATAAATCATCTTTGTCCTTGAGCATCGGTCTTTGACTCATAAGGAGAGGTTTTGTCATTGTCTCGATTTGAAATATTATTTCAGATCCCTTTAGCATCAATTGACCAAATTGATACGTAGATTTTTTTTTACCGAGGGAGCAAAATCAACTCCTGGGTGAGATATGCAGTTGTGCAGAGTGGTACTGCTACGTCTGTGTATTAAAAATGACCTTGATTGTGTCTACCATCACTGCTTGAAAAATATGATAAAATAATTGCATGGAGAGGAAAGGACTCACCGAAAAGGAATCTATAGGCCGGCCCTCGTCTGCTCTTCTCCATCCAACATGCACACACAGTGAAAATGCGCGAATTATTATATTCTACAAAACACAGCGGAACCAGGTTAAAGGCGGAGCGGTGCACAAATGGTTAAATGATGCGGCGGGCAGTTTATTACAGACACTACAATAAGGAAGGACGGGTAGGCAATGGATAGGTAGGAAAAAAAGGAATTCGCAACAATATTACCACCAAATCCCAAGCAGTGACAGTATGTATGTGTAAGAGTAGGTGTGTATAAGAGTAGGTGCGTGTATGGGCCTAACCAACTCCCTTCTCAATTATTACCAATTTGATATTCAGCCTACAAAAAAAAATTCGTTTTAACCGAGGGAGAAGGGGGGAAAGCACCATAGGTACCGATTTTTCATTACGAAATTAAAATATCCTTTTTTTAATTTATCTGATGTGGGGTTCGTTATTTCCGGGCCTTATCCGGTTAGCGCCTTAAGCCGTCAACGTTCGGCTTCATTTATTACCAACCGAAGCCTACATTAAAGCCTAATTCTATGAATCGTGATTAGATTATGTCTTATTACCCAGCTAGCTTTCGATATTCAACGAAGCTCTCATCGACATAAAAAATGCTAGATGTGTCCACCAAACTCTTACTCCAGTAGAACATTCTTGATGGTGATCAAAAATTACAGTAGAAAAGAACACCACATCAACTAATTAAGATTCCTTATTTTTATTTTTAACTTAATGAGTAAAACCTCAAATTGTAATATTTAATTAAACGTAGACAATATTAGCGAAACTCAAAAAAAAAATCTGAAACAGAAAAATTAGAAGGTTCGAGTCCCAAATGTGACCGTATTTTTTATTGAGTTTCGCTAATATTGTCTTCATTTAATTAAATATTTCAATGAACACTTTTAATAAATATTATATTTTAAGAGTTTACTTCAAGTAGTAGGAACTTATATGAAAAAATAATGATGCTCACACCACGTTAAAAATATCGCAAAATAATATCGAAGGGATGTGATACCAATAGCAATTTAATCCAATTGTCACCTCTTACAAAAAAATTTTAATGCACACTTCATGCTTTTTTATCATATATTATTCGTGTTACGATAAAGCTCTACACAATTAAGCGATGGGCTTTGATCATACGATTTGCACAGCTTTTCATGTCAATAATTTATTACTAGCAGTTAAAAACCCGCTCCGCAGGATTTTGCTGACAGGACCTGCGGTTGGTGATCATTATACAAATCCGATAGTAACTGGTACTTAAAAAAGCCCCTTGGATCCACTGTGATCCAGTGATAGCTAGTCACCGGGGCAAAGTAACCGCGACAGGCAATAACGTCATATGTAATATATAGCCGCGTGGTGCTATTATTCGCAACTGCCAGTTACAATTTTGATAATTTTATCGTCAATCTCTCCATAGCGGGTGAGATACAAAAATTACAAATCTGCACTTCTTATGCCTGTAATCTGCACTAATCACGCAAACCATTGATTTTATTACGAATATTAATAATAATAGAATATATTATTTTTATTCAAACTTTACGTACGAAAACGGTTTTGCGTAAGAGGCGGCATCAGAGTTGCATTCTTAGCCGGACTCAACATTTCAACCGTACAGTTTCTAGCCTATTAAAACTGTATTACAGTATTAAATATATTTTTATAAAGTAAGAGTAATTAAAAAAAAATTGTTCTGAATAAGGTTTTGCTTACCTAATTTGAAAATAAACTCACCAATTATTTGCTGAGTGTGGATAGGCAACTAAAGCTCAGGCCAGCTAAAGCTCATTTCTACGCTTCTCACAAAGATATTAAGCCATTTACCAAAAAATCATACAAGTTATAATGTAACTATACAAACTAGCGTGTAAAATTTTCGGGTGAATGCATTGAAGCGAAACTAAGCGACGCTGCGGTTCATACAGTATACAAAGAACTTTTCTACAGAAAATAAAATGTTTGTTTTACTAATTAGGTTGATATTGCTGAGTGGTTTGTATCATGAATGGTGTAAAGCAGAGATGTGCGATGTACATGGTTTTTCGACCTTCCTGGAGAAAAATATAATGGAAAGCTTGATTTCATATAGCATACGTAAATCATGCTGTGATTTTATATAACATTATTGACGCTTAGAAAGTTTGGAATTTTAGGGCAGATGGACGGATAACTGATTGTTCCATAGTGTTCTCACACAAACAAATAATTGCATTCCGTCTTAATTTGTTAAATGAAGTATATATAATATATTGGAAACGCTTACGATAACATATCGAAACAAATGAACCAATAATCATTTAAATTATTGAATCGGGTCATGTCAAAAGAACAGAACCTTTTGTATGATACCCATGTGGAAACCTATAAATTGTACAATGTGACTTAAATACTATTATGCTTTGTTATTAATGTTATTTGTCTCCCGAATAAAAACTATTTTTAGAAAAATACAAAAGTTTGTGCCCAGAAAGATAAGCGTTTCTAAACATCCTCTCTGCCTACTCCTTCGTGAATAAATAACGCAATGGTTCACTACTTGGTGAGTGTTGTAGTAAATGTAGCTATTCACTACCGTAAATATTTTCACGCATTCGTCGGCAACAAAATTCACTATTAAATTCAAGATAAAATTCAAGAAATATTTTGTTGTTAAATCCAATCTCGTATATTCTTCATCCACCTGCTTTGCGTTCTTGGATTTATTTTAAATAATGTAGCTCTAAAATATGAGACGTTACACTTCAATCCACAATCCACTCTGCGAATTACGAATTACGAATATGAACGTTCACTTTAGATCGAGAGTGGGTTTACCAAAGCGTCTCACTCCAAACATATATGGGGCTTAGAAAGTCGAAAGCATTTTCACTCACCGAAGAAGCTAATTAAAATGTGTTCATGAGACACTATAAATGAAAAACAATTATAATTCATCTTCTTCTACTATTGTAGAGTGGATATGGCTGGATGAAACTACGCGTTTCGTTAAACTGGGTTAATTACTTTAGCGCCTCGGAGTTAGGCATTTGGTGTCCGGAAGACAATTATTTTTATAATATCATTGACCTTTAGCTGAGACATTTGTTTCGAAATATCATAAACAGCAAATATCATAACTGTCAACGCGCGTACAGGACTAAATACAAAAGAAAAGCCAGTGAAACAATCATTAGCTTTGAAGTTTTTATATCAATAGCGGAGTGTCTTTTCGAATCATCTTACGCCTCCTTTAATCGTTTACCGCGTTGCAAGCGGATACTAGTAGTTTTCGTCGCAGTATTTTGCTTTTTTTGCATTACACTTAAAAACTGGAGCGTTCTGTTTTATAATCAATTCCAGCCTTGAGCTCCTGGAAATTTTTAACCGTTCCAGTTGGAAATATTCCGTACTCTTTCAAAAAAAAAATATGCCTCCGAATTTTTTTTCTGAAATATAAAAATTTACTTTAGTGTTGGAGAGCCATTGAATTCACCTATTTTTGTATGTATATCTCGTTTTTCTAGGATTCATAAACATATTACAAATAACGCGATTTATTTATTAACGCGTGAATTCTGCTTTAAACATTTACTTTAAAAATGCGGATTGCGGTTATTATCAGATATTAATTTATAATATCACATAAGTTATTTATTGGAATCAGTGTTTTGTAATTCAATAATTCAATAACCTCTTTTCACGGAATGATGATTACAAATAATTCGGAAGAGATGCGCGACCATGCTTGTTTAAGTGTGAAACTGCTGCGTTAGTTTTGTGATTAATTGAAGGTACTCGTAGCAATGCGCGGGAACTTTTGAAATAATATAAATATATTTTTTAAATATCTCTACAAAATGGCCACTTTTTGGCCAGCGGACGTTCGTGGGAGTTTGCAAGCTGGTCAAAATTGGGCTAAAACGCTTCAGTTGAAAATAAAATCATAATTAGTTGTTTTTGGAATATTTTTTTTATGCGAATACCTCACAAGAGTCTCAGCTGCTCCTGTCTAGAACCAGCGAGACAATGGCATCCCTAATTGAGGTATGCTGTGAAGCTGAAGGTAGTGGGGCAGAGGAAGGTGGATAAGTACTTAAATATTCAAATCTGGTCACCAAATATGGCTAAAGCCATTTCAAGCAACGTTTTAGTTCTGGATGGTTGTCTTACACCAGGGTGATACTGAGAGTATCTTCCACTGGGACGTGCTGCAAATATATTTAATATTATTGTAAAATAATTGATTGTGAAATGACACAAATTAATCAAACAAAAATTATTTGCCCACGCCGGGATTCGATCCTGCAACCTTCAGATTGCGAGTTAAGAGCCTTTTTCCTAGACCACGGTTGTCAAATAAGACGATTAGTTGATTTTTAATATCTTTATGACATACTTCCTAATCCCGGTAGTTCATCAATCAATTTTATTTTGTTCTACAAACCGAGATTTTCAATTCATGTTTAGCTTCAAGGCTTTCACAATAGAGAAATCAATTTGTGTTGTTGAAATTCTTGAACAATATTCTCATATTTCAATTTAAATCAATGACACTTTATTTTACTTAATATGTTTTTTTCCACAATAGTAGTTCACGGGGTATTGTGATGAATATGACCGTGACAAAACGTACCAAATATAGATTTCGATCAAGATTGAAATTTTTTTCAGTCACCCAAAGCTTTATTTTAGGCATTTCTTCGAACCAATTTTATTGTGTTCTTTTTAAACTCTCTCTCTCTTCACTTTGCGACAGAAAACAAATCTCTATCAAAATTTAAATCCCATCCGTAGTTCTTTAGAGTTCCTGCAATATATTTGATTTATTTCCCAACCAACAATGAACACTAAACACAATATAATATTGTCAAGTTCCCAACGCGGTAAGTAAAAGAAAGTACGTATATTTTTTCCTTAGTTTTTTTTCAGCCGGATGTATTCCGGTTTCTTTTATAGCATAGAATGAAGGATATTTCTTTTATTGAAGCGTCTGTGAAAGCTTTCAGTATTGTGTCGTGAGATAAAATATCTGCCTCGAAAATCTAAATTATGTTTGAAGCAAACAAAATAAATCTCTTCACTCTTGTGTGCTTTTCTTTCAACGTGCCCACTCTAATTTATAAGGAGGAAATTATATTTTAAATAGTGTTAGTAAATTGGTTGTTGGTATTTTGTTAAAATAAACTTTGCTTTGAACGTATTTTTTTAAAAGTAAATTTTATCAGATAATGACTTGATTCTTTCATCAAACCAGTACACGCTGAAAAATTCACTCCACTTACCAGTCTACTTTTTGTAGAAATGTCTTATATTCTTCGTGACGTTATTTTTTGATATATTATTTCGACAAAGCCACAAAATATAATTACTTAAATCTGTACAGCATTTAAGATTTACATTTTAAGTAACGATAAGCGACTATTGGAGTTATTGCCGTCATAAGAATATCAAGCTAAGATGAGATTTAATTCCTAAATCATGTTTAAATGGATAACAATACTTACTAGGACTTAGTATTTCAAACACTCGCTAGTACGTACTAAGTTAAACGAAGTTAGGATAAATAAGCAAATGTGGCGAATCTATTTAACTGCACTTACTAAAGGTAATTTCAAAAAGGTTATGCTATGATGACTTTTCAATCAATGTTAATTTAACCTAATATACTTTACTTATAAAAGGTCTTTCAATAGGGACATCCGAATTTTGACAGTTGGTAACGGCCATATCGTTGAAGCGATATCAGTCAAATTGGCTGTCATTTATTCAGTTCGGACGGATACTGAGTTCAACAATAGGTGCAAATGATAAAATTGTTTAAAATTTAATTGCTTAATTGTTTAATGATAAAATCTCACGTGAAGGTGATGTGAACTGGCCACCGAGATCGTGCGATTTGGCCCCGTAAGACTTTTTCTTGTGGGATTTTCTTATGTCGCAATAAACCAATCAAAGCCAACATAATCCATGCTTTCGATCAAATTCAGCCTGATTTATGCGCCAGATTCATGGAAAATTGAACATGTAGAATGCGCGCCACCGAGAGAAGCCGCGTCGGATATCTGAACGATGTTATATTTCATAAATAATGGCATTGATAGGCCTTTAAAACGAATACAAAATTTCGATGATATCTCACAAACACTTGGTTTTATTTAAATTTAAAGTTAGAAAGCGCTCAACGAAAGACTCTTTACATTAAAATTTGTGTATACTTTTATATCCATCAGAGATTTTATTCATTTTCTGATCTCTGATTTCATTTTACGATTAAATACTACAGTCAATTGTAATTATTTTTTTAAATATTTTGTCACACTTTTAACTGTGACTTGCAATTACTATTTATGGTATATTTTTACAATGGATATAAAATAAGTCTTGTTCAATACTGGCAAAAACTGGTGGTTTATAAAAAGCGAACAAGATAGTTGTAACCTTCTTGAACTTATTTTTTTTATGTAACCATATCACGTTAATATTAACCAGTGGAAAACAACATATCAAGATAAACAATTTGTTACTGTCCTGAAATGTTTTATCAAAAAGATTTTGGTATTTTTTTTTTTATTTAAAAGAACGACAAACATTCTAGAGACTAAAGACAAATAATTAGCCAGCCGAACACACATGCCTGGGTGGGAATCAAACGAGAGGCCAACTCGGCCACTGACCGGTCTAGTGCGTGTTAACTGTTTTATATCAACTAAGTAGGTAGTTAATAAAAAAATATCAGAGTGGGCGATTCATATGCGGTAGAAGTGAAACTACAAAGTCGCTAGATGTCGTTTTATTTTATTTTGCCTGTTTATTTTGAAGTGGTTCGAAGATTGGATATTAATTTCAGAAAAATAAAAATGTTAATTTTTTTGGATTTCGTGTGATTCGAACTCTGTTCGCTGTAAGCCTGTCTCTCTGACAGCTTGGATTTGTGCACAGGCGCCTTAGCCGCTGCGCTACGGGAGGTTCGAGCCGAGAAGCAAATTTGGCGCATTGTATTAGAACCGAGAACCCAATCAAATAATAAATTTTAGTGACGCACTTCCGTTTCATCCGAATTTCAAATCACTAATGGGGCTATAAAAGTTTCACTTCAAAAATCAAAATAAAAATAAATTTAAGCATAGCAATTAGACTTAACCAACTTTAGCTAAGGAAATAACTTAAATTTTGTGTAACAACAAGTAGGTACGTTCTCGTTAATCATAAGTTTGTGTTGAAATTACATTGATGGTATCTGATTTTAAAAGTAAAGGCAAAATAGCCGAGATTAAAATACAGCAGTCTATTATAAATTACACAAATTTCACTGAAAGCTTCAACAATGTTTGCCATTATTTTTACATTCAACATAGTTGTTTCTCCCCCCGACACGGAATGAAACGAAATCACCATGTTTCAATTTATCAAAACTTAAAGCAATCATTCTCCGTTGGTCAACTCAAACTTTTGTAACGTATCACCGTGCTTAAAGGTAATATTTTCGAAAGAAAAATGAAAAAGTTTTCATAGCTTTCCCACTTAACTGAAGATTTTCATCGCTCACTGGGGAAAACTAAACACGCATTCGGTAGGTGAGCTCTAATCAGATGTTTAGTATTTTGTTAAACATTTTGTGCTAAATAAGGACATAACACAATAGTTTTGTGGTAGTAGGTAGGTTTTGAGTTTAAAAGTGATATATTATATCGTCGATCCAATTTGTCTTGGCAACGAAGGAAAAATAGAGGAAAGAATTCGTGTAGAAGCCAATTTTGGCACAGTTGTAGGGAAAGGTGTCCTTAAAAAGATACTAAAAATACCGGGGGCTGGGGTGGAGCTAAGAGTGGGGGGTCTCTAAAGGTCCCTTTTTTAAGTTTTTCGTTAATAACTCGAAAACTACTGCCTCTAGCGAAAAAATGTCCAGGAATCGATTTTTTTACATAAAATTTTCTTCAAATATTTTTGCTAGGATCAATATTTAAGGAGATATGGAGGGGAGAAAATGTAAAATTATTAAAAAAAAACAGGTGTTATTGCTAAAAATGAAATGTTTATTGTTAGATATAAATGTTTATTTTAATAAATGAAATGGAAGAGAAGAGAGAGATCTTGACTAAACTGACCAACATTGAGGAACTTACTCCAGACAAAGTTACACCAAAGACAAAGTTGTACCTAGTATACACACCCGAGCCTTACATGATGCAAGAGCACTATAACTCAAAATGGAAGATACCCAGATAAGTTTTTAGATTTTCACGGCCAAAAGTATTTTTGTTATTTGTTTTTGGGGTGTTATGCCGTGTTGCGCTACCTCCTTCTTTAACCAACGTTTCGGACAGCGTTACAGTGTCCATCATCAGTCTACCTCCTTCTTTAGCCATCGAAACGTTGGCTAAAGAATGAGGTAGCGCAACACGGCAAAACACCCCAAAAACAAATAACAAAAATGAAAGATACCCGTTTAGTACAGATGCCTTGGTAATTTTTTTCTCTCCATACAGTGCAAACATGCGTGTTAAGTATAACACATCCCAGCTGCGCACTACCTGGCACTTCAACCGCTATCAATGTGAAAACATCTCTATTAAGACATTGCAGTAATCCAGCGCTATTTTCAGTTTTTGTGCAGGCCTTCACGTTCCGTACAATCTCAGTATTGGAATAAGTTAATTTATTCCCTCAAACACACACGCTACGTACTTACCTGAATAAAAATTCTTGAATGTTGCATATTAATTTCTGAAATTTCGTACTGCAATAATTGAGCTTGGCATTATTTTGTAAATATTTTGCCTTTTGTAAGAACCTTCTGCAGAATGCAGCTTACTAACGTCCTGCCTAATTGAAGTTTACTTCGCGTGCAGCAATCCGTAGAGTTTGCTCGCGCATATAAAACCCGGTTCAACGTCTAACGATTCGTGGAAGGCAATTTTCATTACGGGTAAGGAACATAACATTATATTTAATATGTGTGTGCTTTCACGGAAACGTGGCTGATTTTAAAACTTTATTATATTTCTGCCTGGCGTTGACAGATTATTGGGCATAATATGCATTATTCGTTTGTAAGAGAATAACATGCAGTAAATTACGATCTGATTGCCCAATGATTATTCATTTTGTTTTTTGATAAGCAATTCATTCGACTTACTTACCATAAACACTATTTCTTTTTGCTTTTGTATAACTCTGCTTCAATGATAACTTCGATTTGTTTTGAATTTATGTGAGATCATTATAAAAATTGGAAGTGCTTGTTTGCAAAATGCAGACAAGCGATGAAATGCCTACCTACAACTACAAAATATTTTAATACAAAGTTATTAAAATTGCAATTTTCAAAATTTTAACTGATTTGTAGATATTTTTTCTTCAAAATTCGCAAATTCACTTTGTGGCGTCATTATTAATTTAATGAAAAACAAATAACTTTGCGTACACCACTATTTAATTAACAATATCAACATGTTTCGAAAACTGTGTTTTCTTCGTCAGGAAAAAATTCGTTAAATAATATTATCCTAAATTATTATTGTAGGGGCGTGTAAATAGCCCCAGACACGAGGGTAATATTCCCTATGTAAATTAATGAAGGTTGAAATTCTTCCCTATGTGACACAAAAAAACAGTTCACACCGCAATCCCAAATCCCAAAGTGAGAACAAACAATACTTACTCAGATAATGCAGCTTCAGGCACGATGTCCAGCACAAACGACACTAGTTTGCATTCAAACTTAATAATTCTTTGCCAAGGCGGTAATTGCAATGTAAACATGTGTATCACAGGAAGAAAGTTCGAACAATAAAATATAAATTTGCAAATTACAGAATCAATCAGAATCAAACATGACAATAATTATTTGAATACGATCTAGGAGTGCCATCTCTTGGCCGTTTACTGACACTCACGTCGGAAGCATTGCCTGCCTCACAAAGGTAGGAAACCGCATGAACTCTGCATTTCAGTGTCACATAGGTGAATTCAATAATACAACCAAACATAGATGGCGCGTATCTAATTATTATTATTAAATATTATGTTACTTGTTATCCTGACGAACAAAACATAGTTTTCTAAACATGTAGATATTGTTAATTAAATAGTGGCGTACACAAAGTTATTTGTTTTTCATTGGATTTGTAGATAATTCAGGCTATCCCCATTTATGTATAATATTTAGATTGAGACACGTAGTAAAAAAAAATTAGTTCCAATTTTTTCCTATACAATATTATTTGGCCCCGCATACTTCTACTAGTAATATATATCATCTTCTTCTTCTTGTCCTATTGGGGTTGAGAACCCACTGCATCGACAAGGTGCCTCCATTCATCCCTGTCTTGCTCTGATTGTGTCCATAGCAGTCCCATCCTCTCCTCACACAGTTTCTGGAGTTGTCTCGCCCAACTTTGTCTGGGGCGGCCCACTGGAATCGCACTCACACAATGATGTATATTAAAATTAAATTTATATTCGAATAATCTTACCTGACTTTACAAAGTGTGCAAGTAGTACACATGTTATCAGAATGATTATGAACACGTTTTCTTCGGACATTCCGGAAAATGTAAGTTATTTTAGAAACACAAATATTTTCTGGAATCAATTAATCTCACAACATACGAATTACTTCTTTAAAAACAGCAAACTTATTTTGTGGCACCATTTTAATTTGAAAGAAAGGGTATTAGGGGTGGTTAGGAGTCTATGGGACAGTGGGTCCATAAGTGACAGACATACGAATCTAGCTCTCTTACTGCGTTGCAAGGCGATGTTCAAAAAGAGTCTAGCTGGAGATGTCAAAAGATCTCCTCAGAAGACAAACCTCACCTCACGATCCCGGGCACCCCTGTAATGTCATCAAACCTAACGAACTATTTAGGGTGACCTGTGGGAGAGGTGTTGGTAATCCGAAAAATGGTTCACAGGGCGGCAGTACCCATTCCCGCCTCCCAAACGTAATTTAAAGCAAAGTTACGTCTGAATTTACGTGAAACAATCTTAACTTAGTTATCATTACCATTGTTTTTAAAAAACCAACATGTTTCATAAGTAATGCTTACTACATCAGGGTTTACTTCAAAGCGATCTCTAAGCTGCGCTGGTAAATAAATATTTTCATTGAGAATTAGTACAGGTAAAACACAGGAAAGGTATGTTTGTAGTATCTAATTACTCAGGTAGTAACCAAACTCTACCCTCGCAAATAGGTTTAAAACTAGAATTTGGTTCATATTGAAGCTAGTTAGGTACCTACGTGAGCCATATGAAGGGAATAAATTCTAGACTTGAATGGCTCCCACGACGCGCAGTATTTTAAAACGAAGACTTTTAGCGTAAGTCAAAAATACTTTGTTATATTTATTACACTCGTTTTGTTTAGCCATATTTCGAGGCTGAATATAAATTGGAGTTTATTCGCGAAAATCCCGTTTAAATATCCGATTTTACGGCCCTCTGTGGCATTGCCGATAAAGTATTAGGAATTCGCTAGTTGGGGTTAACTGACACAAATGTGAGTGTATATTTTATTTACACTCGGAGCCCTACAAATTCTGTAAGATGGTGTAGTATTCCTTGTGGAATACGCCTCTGCCTCAAACATTTAGTAGACTCCTTCTCACCCCCGCTGGATCAAACTCGTACCGTTTTACCCTCACAGGGTGGTTCGGGATCCAATTATAATTACGTGCAGAATTTGAGAATATCAAAGCAGCTTGCTCGATTTAATTATTGATGGAAAATTAAGAATTTAATTTAACAGATTTTAAAATATTTTAATTCCTTCACGCCTCCATTCATGACAGATATCAAATTGGTCAATATAGTTTGTTATAAGACAAAAATTTGGTGGCCTCCATTTTAGATTGGTAAGATGTTTAAATCTAAACTCAAAAGTTTCAGATGCAAAACCTTACCAGGCAAAAGTTGCCCGTCTTTTCCATGCAAAAAAATCCGGTCTAAAATAAATAAATTGATCCAAGATATGTGTAGAGTGAATGAATGCATAGAGATATGTAAGGAAAATATATGACGCAAATGTTTATGGTAGAAGAAGTTGGGGATGCCCGAGGAAGACATGACAGGATCAATTGAATCAAATACTTGGGTCGAGACACGTCAATAGTCAAATAGTTAGAATAAAAGAAATAAATGTGAGACGATGTATGAACGTGAGTGACGCAAGGAGTGTGTATCAAGACTGAGTTTTTCGGTGGTCCGTTCTCTCTGTCTACCCCTGCGGAAAACGGCGTGATGGTTAATTAGTTAATTAGATTGTAAAGATTTTTTTAACATAAATTTGTGTTAAGCCACAGAAGTGTGCGGTTATTAATATAATTTACACGTTTTTATTTATTTATTTATTAGCACTAGTTTTTCATCTAAGGATGTCAATTTTCAACCTATTTAAAAAAAAATATTCATCTAAATGTTTTTAATCAATTAGAGCTGTGTTCAATCTTTGCATTTGTATATGGCAACCATGGTTTCCAAATGGTGGAGGAATATTCACTAACGAGAAGTTTCCCTGCCATATGTATGGAATGTTTTTTTTTACACGAGCTCCACACAGGAGGCCCTGAGGAAAATAATTTCCCTCAGGGCTTATGTCATCTTTGGAGACTCTGTGCGGAGGGTTTTTTAAAAAAGGAAGGAGAAAAGAGTTCTGGGAAGGAAAAGGGTTTAAGGGGTGGGTAGGAATCTGGGGTTCATTCCCGGTCATCCGCTTCCAAGACCTAGAAAAACCTCACCTCGTGAACCCCGGCACCCCTGCTTAATCACCGAAGAATTTAAAAAATATCATCGAACAACTTATTAAAGTATGGCATCACAACCAAAAAATTATTAAAAAACACGGATTCGAAAATTTTGTTTACAATTAAGAACAAAGCAATGCTCATCAAAAACAAGACAAAAGCCATTCATGTAATTAAAGTTTTTTTAAAATTATTTATTACTAACCCTTCTGTACAAAAACATTATCATTATTTAGCAAATATAATGCTTCAAGGGCGTAAAAAAGAGTCTTGAAAAATAAAATTTAAATCTTCCTGTCAACCTCCTCCCAATATCCAAAGTAGGTACTGAATAAGCACTAAATTCATAAAAATTGCCTTAAATATACTACTTACAGGTAAAAAAATATATTTACAACAACTAAGTGTACGGTTTGTAACATTTATTTAAATAAAGTACCAATGTATGTAAATTTCTCACGTGTGTCAAAACTTAAGTCTAATACTCATGGGTAATGAATACATGAATAATAAATTTAATCTTCTTAAAAACTGTTCTTAGAATAATTGTTTGTAAGACATTATTTCGTTCATTCTGTCTTTAAATGTGATCGTATCGCACGATGATAAAACTTTAAGAAATATTATCGTTGTCAACTTACGTAATGCTCAAGACTGAACACTTAAGGGGAAAAAATCGTATTATTTTTTGTAGCCTTACTGAAAAATGTCGTGAATATTTTATGCAACTGATAAAATAGCATGTACTCGTATGTGAACAACTTACTAGCACAGGAACTGCCAAAAAAATAGTACATTGAAAGATATACACATTACTTATCCAGCCAAAGACGACTGTTAATCTGTTGTGTACACTGTTTGTAATAATAACTTTATGTCGAATTTCGAAATTTTTTCATGGTATTTTAAATGTTCTTTATATTTCTTATTTTTAAAGATGTTGTAAAAACAAAAACCATTGTTTTTAAAGAATACTTTAATACGTAAAAATTGCAATATCTTAATTTCAAACTTGAAAAAATTTAAGAAATTAGCTTACTACAAATATTTAATTAAAGCGAAATTAAACTTTTTTTTTTTTTTTGTTATTGTTTTTGGGGTGTTATGCCGTGTTTCGCTACCTCCTTCTTTAGCCAAAGTTTCGGACAGCGTTACAGCGTCCATCATCAGGGCAGATGAGTGACTTGCGAAACACGGCATAACACCCCAAAAACAATAACAAAAATACTTTTTGCCCGTGAAAACCTAAAAACATACCTGACGAAATTAAATTAATTTAAATTTTCTTTAATTTCGACAAATAACAATAAACAAACTTATGTTTTGAATGCTTTTCTTGCGCATTTTAAATCAGACAATAAAATTCAAATTGCATAATGGCAAAACCTGGTTAAATTGAATAATGGTAAAACCCCATTTTCGGACACAAGACGAAAGACAAAATTCTATCTATTTGTATTATGATTGCTTGACTAAAACTGACGAAAAATAACGTAAATAAGTTGTTAATATATTCAATTAGTGGTTAATTGACCATTTTATTAACAAAAACACAATTTGTGTAAAGATTACAAGGCATAAGTATTTGGCGCGCGCTAAAAACATATCAGAATTGTGCTTTTGCGCATGCGTGGGAATCAGAATGCAATATGGCCAATTCGTTTAGAGTTAAAGATATGTTTTATTACTATTATTTTGTTTTTTTTTTGTTTGTTCAAATATGTTCCATATGTTTATACTCATCCTAATTTGTCCTAAAACGAGAATCCTCCTAGTTGGGCAATCAAAACATCTTAATGTATCACAGGAACTGCCAAACAATAGTACATTGAAAGATATACACATTACTTATCCAGCCAAAGACGACTGTTTATCTGTTGTATACACTGTTTGTAATAATAACTTTATGTTGAATTTCGAAATTTTTTCATGGTATTTTAAATGTTCTTTATATTTCTTATTTTTAAAGATGTTGTAAAAACAAAAACCATTGTTTTTAAAGAATACTTTAATATGTAAAAATTGCAATATCTTAATTTCAAACTTGAAAAAATTTAAGAAATTAGCTTACTACAAATATTTAATTACAGCGAAATAATTTTTTTTTTTTTGTTATTGTTTTTGGGGTGTTATGCCGTGTTTCGCTACCTCCTTCTATATAATCTTGTACTTAGTAAAAAATAAATAAATAAAATCTTAGCTGCGTTTATGTTCTCGCCCAATGTCTGGCTTTTCAATGTACCGATTACTTAAAACGTTACAACATTTTTTATTTTTTTTCAAGGCTTAATTTATTTATTTTAAATACAAAGTAATACAATATGACAGCAAAAAATAAAATATTATACAGAAAAAAGAAAAGTCCCAATAAACTACTTTTAGCAGTTTGTCGATGGGTACTTTTACTTTGGAGATATAAATAAACTTATTTTACATAATTAAATGCATATAGAATTTTTGTGTTAGTCTAATACAAATTTTTTCTTTCGGCAAGCCAATTTTTCAACAAAATATTTGTTTTATCATTTGTACATTTTTAATTTCGGCAGGTAACATATTTAAGCAATTAGGTATTATATAGTCCAGTGTTCTTTGTCCATATTTGTTTAAATGCTTAGGTACAATTAGTCCTTCATTTAACGTAAAACGAGTTTTGTAAGTGTGGTCCAGTTTATTTATGTATATGGGGCTATTCATATGCAGAAATATAATTTTATACCACAGAATTGCTCTTTCTGAGAAAATTTTGAGATTTGGTAAAAGTACGGAACATTATGCCTTTGTTCATATAAACTTTTATGAGCTAATAATTTAACTAATGAATTTTGAACTGATTGAACACGATTTACATTTGTTTTACAGGAAAGTCCCCAAGCTGTAATTCCTTATCTTATAATAGACTCAGCTAATATATTGAATTATAATTGTAGATTTGTCGACTTTCGTGGTCGATCAGTTAAGATCATCGACCACGAAACCATAAGGTCGCGGATTCATAACCTGGCTTACTCAGTTAAAATTCGTTGAATTAATTTTTCTAACATACTTAACATTTAATTAATATTTTTTTGTTAAAGTATCGCACGAGAGGTTCAATTGCACCCAACGCCTTTGAACCAGTTGGGTTATAGCATCCAAAAGTTGGGTTATGTTATGAAACTAAAGGTAGTGGAAAAAAAAGGAGATGGGGAAGAAAAAAGGTGGAAGAACAAAACTGTACATATCTGGTCACCAAACATAGATAAAGCCACTTGATGGGATTTTTTGATTCTGAACGGTGGTCTTTTACTTTGGGGTAAGTAAACACTTCCGCTAGGGCAATGTCTGTTTACACGACTCTTAATGAACGAAAAAATTATAAAAAAACGCAAATAACTGAAAAAAAATTACTTTTGGACGCCAGGATTTGAAATTCAAACACACGACCTCCGGATTCATAACAGGCGGTCGTAACGAATCAACCATGGAGACTGTCAATATATTATGAAAGAACATACTTACATTAAATAAGCAGCACATTCCATAGGAGTAGATACCCTTAGTAGCGCCCTGTTGGTAGACCACCAATCAGAAAAGTAATATAACTTGAAATACTACACATATTATTATGTTTGGTGAAGATACCAGATCTGAATAGCCCAGTCCTTCCCACCCCCCTCTTAATCTCAAGATATTTATATCCCATCATCTCAAAATATTTATTCAATTATCAATGAAATATCTATCAATTACGTGAATCACAAAATATTAAAAGTCGTTATCCTTATTTTTTTTTGGTAATTTACTTTAAATGAAACATGAATCCGTCATATCAAAATAATTGTAAGAATAAATTTGGTGACACTCTCTTTTTTATAGCAGTAAAGTTTATCGTTAAGAACGGGATCTATTAATACTTCTCACAACTCGCACTCCACGTTAAAACCGCAGTTAAATTAAATTTATATAAAGTTTCGTACATAAATTAATTACTGCACCAGTAAATCCGCAATAAAATATCAGAACTACCCAGTGGAGCGTACAAGGAAAGAAACCGTCTTGCCGAATATAAATGACTGAATTATACAAGCCGACATCTCAAGCATTTTATAATATTAAAAACCTCACAAATAATGCATATTTTGCTCGAAAAGAGAAGGTTAGTTAACTTTTTGTTCATTAGGATCCTTTATTAGTCTAATGGGATATTTGAATACAGGAAAATAGAAATAATAATTCTGTTAAATACACCAGGGATCTGACGTTTAAAGCTTTTCGTGATAATTACTCAACAAGAAATTTAAAATTCCATTCACTTAAAGGTTTGCTTATAAAAAGGAAGAAGTATTTTTTTTTTAATTTAACGACGTCTGTTTAGAATTTGCCCTTTCCAGCAAGCTTTAATTTAAGAAGTGTAGGTAACCTTGACCTACGAAAATCGATAAATCATTTCTCGTAATCTTTCTTTTGGATACGGAAGATAACCAAATTGTTGACTCGAATTAGCGAAAAATGTAGGTTCGCACATCCAAAAACTGACAGTGGCCCTGACCAAAACTCAAAATTATTATTAGTATAATTAAAAAATACGTATGTGGATAAATTGTGTGAAGAAATTAATTAATAAATTATAAGTAAATAGCGATTTAGTAAGGTGATGACCTGGTAAAACGAGAGGTTCTGGATTCGAGTCCCAATTGCAACCATTAACCTTTTATTTTTCTATGGATTTTTTTTTTCATATTTTCGTTCAGATTATAACTGTTATCTTCTTCTTCAGTGATATATTACATTGGTGGGAGTAAATCTTCAAAAGTTATAAAAAGAGAGTTGTTCTTATAAAAATTGAATAATCAATATGTTTTCAACAATTCTTTCAAAATATTTATGTGCTAAATGTAGTTTAAAATAACTTTAACATTTTTATTGGTACTGCGTCCTTTGGAGAATTTTATCCGCTTTTATGAAATGTCTTTATTTTTACCAATATCTTGTACCTCACTTTAGTTTCTTATGCCAAGCGATTTATTTGCACTTTCCAGCCATCTAAACTTAGCTCTTGAAATACTTAAAGTCATGCAAAATTCTGTATTATAAATAATCCTCCTTGCTGGTTAGCTATCTTCTGTCTTTGCTATATTTTCCGCCCAGCGAACTGTAACAGTTGTATAAAATTTGTTTTAATTGTCTGTACAACAGTTGATTGAGGAGGTCAAAAAGCTTGTATCTGTGCACGTGCCCTACACAAGACACAATACAGAAACCAATTTTCCCTAATACTATGCTGATTTAAAAAAAAAAAAAAGTGGCTGAGAGCTAAAATTCAAAGGTTGGTCAAGTTCAACAGAGGGCGATGGAACTTTACTAATGATACGAATAACTTTATTTTGCTGACCCAATCTCGGAGTTCAACGGAAGCAACCTTACCAGTTGTAGTCATTTTAGTTTGTGTAATACAGTTGATATTATTCGGCGTGTTGATTTCTCCAAACATAAGAAAGACGTTTTAGCCAGCCAGCTACTGACATCAACGTAATTCTTCATCATGTAATCAGATTCTTACACAGTTAGTAAAGATGACAGAATACCCTTAAATATAATCAGAATCTTAACGACGTAAGTAAAGAAGCCGTGTATACGAATTGCGACTTGTGACCCGTGCATTGGACGGACCGACTGTTGAATTTGTCCTATCAAATAAAAAAAGAAAAAAAAAAATAATGTGGGAATCTTAACGACGTAAGTTAAAAAAGCGTGTAAACAAATGTACGGTGTATTGGACGAACGTACGGTCGAATTCGCCCTAGCAGTCCTGGAGATTCGACCTTTCCGCCGGGTTCATTTTAATTAATCTAAACAACGTTATTTAAGATGTTTCTAAATGAATTTATTCATCGTCTAGAAAAATAAAATCTGGTACTCACCGCTAAATTTATAGTTATATACGGGAAATAAAATTTTCCAACAGTTTAACGTAAAATATATTAATTGTGAAGTATTGCTTTTAATAATCTTAAATATAAATAACTTACATCCCCTGGTCGCGGTTTGAAGAAAAAAATTATTATATTTACGAATTTGTCGGAATTTATTAAAATGTGAGCCTTGAGCAAACCCCCAATATTAGGGTACTTTACCACCTTTTTCATACAGCTTCATTAATTTTTTCCTCACAACAAAATCAATTTTAGCCATACTGTAGCTATGTAAGACTAATCTCAATAATTAACTAAATGCTTCATACTCATAAAAGGATATCAAACTAAAGTACAATAGCATCCAATAATATTATATTTTTTTAGGTTCTTGAAAAAGGCTCCACCTACGAGTATAAACTGATAATATTTTGGCAGCTACTATAGAAGTGAGCTCCTTTTTCCGGTTTGTTAAAAGCATTGGGAAATATGAGACAGTTTTGGGCATAATAGAGAAACCATTTAAAATAAATAATAAGTTCGCATTCTTACTCATGTCCGAAAAATCTGTAAACACCCAATAAAGCAAATTCACAAAGCCTTTCCAAAAATAGTCGCAGTAGGTGAAAAAACGTGTCAAAATATTCACAGTAATTCTTTATCGAAGCCAGAAATAAAATGACATTATTCTACATCCTATCGTATTGTGAAAATATCATTCGATTAATAAAATTTGTTGGGGTCTGAACTACCATTTTACTGGACGTGACAGTTTTCATTATCTAAATCCGTTATATTGACAGCTATCTGGCATGTTTTCGTCGACATTGGAATTATGTGTCAAAAATTGCTTTGAGCGAACTCATTTATCACATGCATGTTATGTTTTTATCGCCTATCATAAAGTTGATTCAATGAAGCCATTGATTGGGTTACAACGTAAACAAATATTCGTGATAATTATTATGTGTGGTTCATTTTATGTCTTTTGCTGCATTGTTGAGGTGACGAATATGATAAAGTGAGTAATGGCATGTGTTTTTACCGATGGTTTATACTACAAACATGTTTATTGTATCGGTCAAAATGCAGCGGGTTTAAACATCTGACAGCTATGGTTCTACAATTGCGTAAGCAACACGAACAGATGATGAAAGTACGAGGAATTGAGATACCGTCGGGTTATTTATTAGTAACTGGTCTTAAAAATCTTCGAATAATGAGAAAATAATATCTATACACTTTTGCCTGTCAATGCTTGGGCGCAAAATTCTTGGTTCTTAGCGTGCATTTTAAATGTTCCTATTTATTGGTAATTTTTAACCCTTTTGCAAAAAAAATGTTCTAAAATTTAGATAAAATCTTTCCGATGTGTTTATTAGAAATCAAATTTTTTTTTCTAAATATTAAAATTTTAATATTGGAAATGTAAATTGGCTTAAAATTGCATACCTGCAAATTTTCGAAATAAAGTACTTACTTAAAATAAAATAAGCTTTAAATTTTAAATAGATATTTTTTTTCCTAACACAATTTGTAATAAAACTTTAACTTCACTTGTTATCACATTCGTACAAATTTATTTTAAAATTAAATGTGTGTTACGTCACAAATTGGCGCGAAATAAAACCGTCACTTATGATCGGGTATGTAAAATGTCTGAAAAATAAAGCTCTTATAGTCCTAACGCAATGAGAAGCATTATTTATTTTGCTTTCTTACATAAAAGAAATCACAAATATTCGCATGACAGGAAGAGATATAATATATAACTTTTAATAATGCACGGTCGCTCTGGAACAATCTGGGTCTCCTATTATAACGGCATATGATGTTTTGGGACAACTCGAGTCTCCTGTGACTGGACGGGTTAAAAAACAAAATAAATATAGTTTCTGAAAGAAATGAGGCAAGCAGTTAACAATGGAGTTCTGATAAAAAAAAAAACTGATGGACAATGAAGCATAGAACTAGCAGAGGTAGAAATAATGAAGATTGATTACAGTCGAAATGAGATCCCAGAGACGAATATGGGTCAACTATGCTCGATCGTATTACGAATGCAAAAATCCGAAATTAGCTAGACCGATGATGAAACAGTCAATATTTAAAAAAGGAAAGCAAATTATCAGAAAGTTATTGAATGTATAAGAGGGTAACGCCCACGAGAGAAAGAATTGAAAAAAAATTAAAGTAACTTTGTTAATTTATGCAAAGAGCCGGTTTGTTTGAAGAACAGTATAATATGGTGGCGATATATGGTTGTGAATGAAGTAAGCACTCCGTACCGAGACAAAGATGTGTGATGCAAATTATTTTTAAATTCTTAACTTTTCTAAGTTTCACGTAATAAATTTGGGGTGTTACGCCGAGTTGCGCTTTCCCCCCTTTTAGCCAAAGTTTTAGTAGCGTCGCAGTGTTCATCGTCAGGTCAAATATGTAGATTGTGGTGGAGTATGTTTATTTGATACCGTGTTGTGCGCATCCATTCTTTTAGTGCAGATATTTATGTTTAATAATTATTTGAAATAATATGATATCTTGCGTTTAGTTTTGGTGTAGCCGTGAGGTATTGGTTACCAATAACACAGTTAACTCCTGTTCGTCTCTATTAATGGTAATGGCGTTTTTGTGGGTTCCAAAAGCTTTGGTCATGAAAACCTTAAATAATATATTATGCAATCGGTAAAAATGTTAACACAGTACAACGAGTCTTAAAAAATATTAGCTGTTAATAAAGTTGTTTGATTGGCAGGATATTGTGTTAACTAATTATTTCCTGGCGAGATAACACTATTATTATGTTTTCATCGCCACTCCAAAACCTATCAGCTATCGACAAGCAAGGCTTCGACGAGAATACACTACCTACGGTACCTATGATACCTACTTGTCGTTAGGAACGGAGCCTGTTTTACTGTATATGGGTCAAGGGTTAGTTTCCGCACTCTTGCCAAGAATGGAATCAGCACCATGTGAGGAGATACGTTACGTAGGTACCCAAGAGTACTACTGCAAATAAATAAGTAATTTATAGTAAGGCCAAAAAGATATTGGAAGGGCGTACAGCAAACACTTTGTCGTATCATTGTTTATTTGTAGATGTTTCAGCTATGTGAATTTCAGCTAGTCAAAACTAAAAATCAGTTTAACAAAGGTCTTTTGAGTTTTGTTTGAGGTCTAAGGAAGTTTGTTTTTTTTTTTACATTAGCTCGACATGATTCCGTTCTGTCCGTATGTCATCTTTGGGGTTACTTAGGGTATTTTTAGAAGGAAGAGAGGAAGTTATAGGTAGGAAAAGAGTACCAGAAGTAGTCTGGGAAGTCAGTGCGTACAGGAGTAAAGGACGTATAAATCCAACCCTTCCAATACGGTGCAAGGCGATGTTTTGAGAGAGTTCTGCTGGAGAGATCAAAAGATACCACAACTAGTCCCTCTCGATCCAGCCTGCTAATACCCCAGTAAAATTTGGTATAATTTTTTTCGCGTGTAAGTTAATTGAATAGAATACTTAAACAAATTGTATAAGAATTAAGAATGATTCTGCTGAGTGGTAAATTGAATAAAATAAAAATTGAAATGAATTTTAAATAAAAAATGTAATAAAAAGCAAAATAATTCTTCGTGTGTAATTCTTCTTCTTTCGTATGGTGGGGGGTCAGAGGGGGACATCTAGGTCTGCGAGCCAGTCTAGGGCCTCAGGCATTGCCCTGTGAACCTCATCAATCCCGCCGGGGAATGAATGGAGCGGGCATTCGTTGACCACATGTTTCGTGTGAATCTTCGTCTTAAAAATAAATAAATTAATTTTTTCTTTTGTTCGCAGGTCCATCACACATTCGCGTGACATCGACAGTTGAGAGTGCGTCGTGAGGGTAAGCAGAAACAATGGATACAACAAAGAGCAACAACCGTTTAAGAAGAAACGGGATAAAGACGTGGTGCAACAGGATAGAACGCAGTTTAGCCTTGTTTCTACTTGTGATCTTCATGCTGGGACTCAGACCAGGAGCTTTAGGTAAGTCATTTAATACAACATCATTAATAAATCAATTTTTTTGGTGACAATTTGTAACTGCAAATATTTTAAGTAAAGAGGATCAAGAATAATTATGTCTGGTCTAATTCCTTGAAAAACGATATAGGGATTTTTGTTTGTATACACACCAGCCTAGATCCTTGAAAATTACAGAACAATATAGAGTTGGCGAAGCTGATAGTATTTACAAAAAAATGTTTGCCTCAGGATCATTGCCTTACAAAATAGAAAATTGGCCTGGTGAAAATTGTTGTATCTGGTAGTTTCCAGTGAGTATACAACTTTACATGTGTTGGGTAACTTCCAAATGAGTTTGAAGTTCGTTATTTATTTATTTGTTTAAACGCCATAAATGGCTTTTACATTCAAGTGTTACATGATACAGTGGTACATAGGGGGGTAACAGTATTTAAATAATAACGAAAATATAATATTTCTTCTGTTGATATTGTTAATAAAATAGTGGTGTTACATAAAGGTATTTGTTTGTCATTAAATTAAAAGAAAATATAATAGTTTTACAATATTTAAATAATAAGCATAATAGCTTTAAATAAGAACTGATATAAAACAATATGATGTATGTGTTATAAAGGCTAGTAAATAGGTACGTGATACAATATACAATACAATGTTATGATGACTATCTGATTTATTAAGTTATCGTAAAGACAGGAACGACGGTCGATGGTACTCTATTGATATCATACTTAACTGCCATCTGTTGGGATACAGCAGAACTTTATATAACCTACTACACTAACGACATCTATTGAAGGATACTGAAACTACACAACTAACCTGTACAAAATTACGACATCTATCCAATGAATTTTAAAATTACAAGACACATTATATTAACAAAAAAAAAATCATAAATAATCAATTTTCTTTGGGTATTAATCAATTTGCTGGAAAGCAAATACGATTTGCACATAAACGCAATTTTGTTCAAAATTAACTAGCTTCAAAATAACAACTATTTTACAGTATTTACCATACTTAAATGAATCTCGATAATGATTAACAAAAAACAACAACTAAAATCGGAAGCTGAAAACGACTGTTGAAAACTTTACAGATTTCTAATTATGACTCCCTCACACCAGACTGATAATATCTCAAAATGTCTTGTGAAAAATTACAAGAATATAAACATTATACAAAATGTTATGTTTTTTTTGTTATTTATTTTTGGGGTGTTGTGCCGTGTTTCGCTACCTCCTTCTTTAGCCAACGTTTCGGACAGCGTTGCAGTGTCCATCATCAGGGCAGATGAGCGACTCATCTGCCCTGATGATGGACAGATGAGCTGAGCAGATGAGATGAGATGATGAGATGGCAGATGAGCGACTCATCTGCCCTGATGATGGACACTGCAACGCTGTCCGAAACGTTGGCTAAAGAAGGAGGTAGCGAAACACGGCATAACACCCCAAAAATAAATAACAAAAATACTTTTGGCCGTGAAAACCTAAAAACATACATAATGTAATGTTAGTTTAGACCAAACCACCTGCCTCTCGAAACTAATTCACGTAAATTACTAGAACGCCACCGATAATCCATTGAATTTGATGGATAAAATAAACCTACTTATATATATATTATTACTTGTATATCATAACACTAGCCCGAGTGTTTGTATTAGGTATTAATAATAACTTATGACATCATCTTAGTCAGATCAAAGCCTCGGGGTAAATTTTGACAGATGACATTGGTTGATGTTTCACCAACACTTCCGTAATTTTAATTGGTACATAACCACACCAAACTATTCAGATTCGTCACACGTAATTTATTCAACATTGCTGTGTGTATTGTAAGAAGGATATCTAATAAACAAGTTATTGGGATTCTTGGAATCTTAAGCACAGAATAATGGAGTTTTTTTTGAATCTCAATAATTCCTTCACGAGCAGAATATAATATACATTTGTATTAAGTATATAGTGTGTCAAAAAATTTTCTTTTTATAACTTTTGAAGGTTATTCTCATCAATGTAATATACCATTGAAGAAGATAACAATAATAATCTAAACGAAAATATGAAAGACAACAAGACACAGAAAAATAGAAAAAAAATATGGTCGCAACTGGGACTCTAACCCAGAACGTCTCTTTTAACCGGGAAGTGCGCATTTACCAATTCCGCCATTGCCACCTTATATCTAACCGTCGTATTTGTCAATCTCAGATTTAAAATTTTCGAATGCGCACGTTCCGGTTAGACGAGAGGTTCTGGGCTCGAGTCCCAAAATATTTTCATTAAGATCATTATTAGTAGGTATTAAAGATAGGATATAACAGTTAATTTTTTTACATTAGCTTCGTACAGAAGCCACTGGGGAAAACGATTCCGTCATCTTTGGGGTTCATGTTTGGAGGGTCTTTTCAGGAGAAGGAAGTAGACGAAGTTCCGAGAAGGAAAAATAAGACGGTATGAGGGGTGTGTAGGAATTTGGGGGTGAGTGAGTCCAGGAGTGACGGACATATGAATCCAACCATCCGGCCCGCCACGCAGCAGGTGGGCAAATGTATCTGCCACCAAGAACCAGACAATACTTCCCCCCTCCATGAACCCGGGAACCCCTGCTTAGTCACGAAACGTAGCGAACCGCTTCGGGTGACCTTTGGTTATCCAATAAATGATTCACGGGGCGGCGGTACCCGCGATTCAAATTGAAAATAAAAACAGAGCCAGATTGGATTTATCGCGTACAAAAGCAAGTAAGAACATAAAACAAAGCGTGGCAATAAAAATCGTCAGGGCCGGAATGTTTGTACGACAGAAATACATTATTCATTTCAAATAAAATTTACTTTTTATCTGAACTTAAAAAAACTACTTTATCAAAAAAAAATCATAAAAAAATATTTATAGCCCGTCAATTTACATCGTATCGTGTTAGCCGGGGAAAATGTCTTGAATAAAATGAGGGGGCGTAATTCACACGAAAATTCCTTATTCATCAAGTTAACGTCCGTTCACTGAACGATTTAATGGATCTCTTAGGGAATCTTTTAAGGGATTAGGGATTTTATCTCGCGTCAATCTTTCGTACTTAGGCGGAATTAGGGGGTAGGACATTCTCCCATATTTTGGTTAGGGGCGTAGCAAATGCCAGTGGTGTGGGCGGTGTGGGTTGATAATGAGGATCAACATACCTGTTCAAATTATATCATCTCATTTACATACTGTGTAAACTTTTGGTAACCGTGTGATAGTTTTTGTTTATCTTTGTCTAAAAAGCACAATTGAATACTCAAACAGTTTGCCGTAAAATATTATATCATAATTAATACAGAAATTGATTGTAAAAATATATCCACCTACAGCAAGTATAAAAATGTATTAAAGTCTTGGATAAATACCGTCGACACAAACATTTACTTGCTGTAATATCTGACCTGCTGTAACTTAACAAAATTTTTATTAATCTTTATGAACATTTTTTTTTAATATGTATGTAAACACTGAATCTTTTTTTTATGTATATTTAATTTTTTTTTTAAATTTCTACTAAGATATTGTATGTTTATGAGTAATTTTCTGTCTTAAAAACACTCAAGTATACCCACGAACTGGCGATGCCTATGTGGGATTTTTTTGCTAATCTATTTGTATTATTCTCTACTTTTTTTAAAACTGTTTATATAAAAAGTTTGTATTACAAAATTTTACCAATTGTACCAAAAAAATTTTTAATAAATAAAAAAAATAAAAAAAATAATTATTATGTAAGTAGAATTTGTAGAAATCTAGAAAGAGAGAATTAACGCAGTTTTAATAATCGATAAGTACTACAATATTTTACATTTAAATGTCGTATTAAATGATCTAAAAAACACACATACATTTTTTTCTCATTTAAGCCTTGATTATATTGAGCGAGTTTATAAGCTACTAGTCGGCAAATTTAAAAACGAGCAAATCGGCGAGTGCGATTGTGATGATGAAACATAAAACGTTCCACTCGCTCAGTAGGGAACTAGCGAAAAGCTGAGCTAAAATAATGACTCCCCCGCGAACTTTTTAATTCTGTCGACATTTTATAGAAAACTGAGATATTCGCAGCTAGTAGCTCTTTTCCGGCTGCTTAACAGATTGTACAACGAATAATCCAGGTCAAGCCGTAGTTTGACAGTTGCGAAATCAGCTGTTCGCGGGCTGCCATCTTGCCATCCGCCATACACACTAGCGAATAGCGAGCAAAGTTGATCCCCTTTCAACTTTTTTCGTAGATTGTTCACAATCTACTAGTTAGCTAGTAATACAATTACACTGGGCGAGTTTACTAGAAGATAATAAATTCGCCTGCTAGTAAATTGTAAACTCGCTCAATGTAATCCAAGCTTAACCGATTTATGATAGACTAGCTACGATTACACCGGGCAAGTTTACTAGCAGATGGTGAATTCGCCGGCTAATAGCTTGTAAATTCGCAATGTAATTGAGACTTAACAGATTTATGATAGACTAGCATTTACTGCCCGGCATCACTCAATTTGATATTACTTTTTGAAAGCGTTGTTTTTCTTTTGGTACTACAAAACTTGCCATAAATAATTTATTACTTATAATTGACCATAAATTGCGTATTCCTGTACAAAACATTGACTAGAATTACCACCAGGATGAAATGCTCCTTTTGAAACTTTCATATAGAAGAATAAGCAAAGATTTAATACTTTCTTTTACATAAAATTACAAAATTGACCGTCCTGAATTTCTTCAAAATATACATCCATATACCCAAAAGATTTTGCCGACATTAGTTACCCTTTTACTTTAATAACACAAGTATACTGGCTTATCAAAATACCCCGATTCCTAGACTTAAGTGTCAGAAATAAATATTCTGATCTGGGAGATATATTTTATTTTAAAAAATTTCTATTTAAATGTAGTTGATTCCAATACGTTTACTTGTCTCTACACATTTACACTATTTTTGTTGTTTTGATTATCTATTTATACGAGGGTTTTAAGTATCGTGTATGTTCGTATTTTCCCCGTGTATTTATTCTATTTATCCTTTTGTTGTTGCATTTTTTCATTTTAATATATTCTCTTTATTATTTTAATTCACAGTAACGGTGATACACACGACGTAAAAAGTAGGATTTAAAAGCCAATTAGTGCGTAATGAATAAGTAAATACAATAAATATTTTATAAGAAGAAAAAAAACAGCTCTCTAATGTAAACAAACGTAAAACGTTAGGTAACGCTATGTATGGGAACTTTGAGAAACTTAATTTTTTTTTTTAATAGTTTAATTTACAGTAATTTAATAAGTTTATCCGAGAACTTAAACATTTTATCCCAAATTAACATCAACACACCAACAAGAAACTCAACAAGAAGGATGCAAGATATTTTCTATACATCTACCTACCACACAAATACAGGATATTTTTCCTTATACCACGAACATTAAGTCACTATAACACCATAAATTGCTCTAATAATAATGAAATCGACATTTTTAATGACTCATTTAAACACTTCAAAAATATTCAATTTTTTATGAGAAAAAACTCTCTTTTAATAACTTTTGAAGGTTATTCCCATCAACGTAATATATCATTGAAGAAGAAGATAACACTTATAATCTAAATGAAAATATGAAAGAAAGAAATATGATTGTTTCCAATAAAAAGAGTAGTTGCCTATAATATGGAAAAAGAACTAGTTGAAGATAATATTAATGATTCTAAATATTTGAAATATGAGATTGACAAATATGACGGTTTGACAGAAGGTGGCAATAGCGAAATTGGAAAACGCGCCGTCCCGGTAAGACGAGAGGTCTGGGTTCGAGTCCCAGTTGCGACCATTGTTTTTTTCTGTTTTTCTGTGTCTTGTTTTCTTTCATATTTTCATTTAGATTATAAGTGTTATCTTCTTCTTCAATGATATACTTCAAAAATATATTTTACCATCAATCGTATAAAGTGATGAAGCCTTTAATCAAAGACAGGAAATATTTATCTAATAAATCATTGTCCCATCAGCACAGGTGCCAATAATAAATTGTTGGTGATACTTTTGTATTCTACCTTTAACTCATTCTTGTCTCTCATTCACTTTTGCATATTTAGATTTTATTATTTGTTACTATTTTTGTTATAATTTCTATTAAACATTGTATTTAAATCATCCATGTATATAAATTTTTGGGCAACTTGCCTGTTTTATGAACTGAAATAAAAATAAATAAACTACAAAATAATTCGATTAACCTCACGATTCTAAAAACACTCAGATACGCCACTGCTTGAGGCGTTATTCGTCTGGAATATTAACAAAAATGTCGGCAGTTAATAACTTCAAACGTTTCACCAAACGACCAACATTATGAGCAGAGTAATTAATATGGTGGAAATAAAATTTTCAGAAAGATTTTCGGATTAACGAAAGTCAATTCTGCTTAATGTAGCGCTTAATGTTGTATGAATAACCTTCGAGTGACATTATATGTATTATTAAATTTTCAATCAAGTAATATTAAATAAATTAAAATTTTGTTATTTTGATCTTAAGCTTGATTAACAAGTGCTTCGATATGCCTTTAGACGAAAAATATGTTTCAATTATATAAAATATACTTAGATATATTTTATTGCCCGTCAAATATATACAGGGTGTTAAGGGGCGTACTTTACTGGTGGTTCCGTATTTTGGTCTCCGATGAATTTGAGGTTTTTTTTTTTTTAAATCAAACCAAAAAAATTCTTCCACATGTCGTGATTGGTCACTCAGCCGAGTAACTGACCAACTCCTCACCCCACCCCTACCTGTCCAATACGTACTGATGTTTTAATGTTTTTTGTTGAAAAAAAAACACCTTAAAACTGCCACCGGAGACCAAATGTAATTGTCATTTTTTAACACCAAATAATGTCAGGAATCACTGGTTAAATAAAGTAAGTCAATTATGTACCTTAATACCCTGTAGACATTGCTACGTGTTGGCCGGGAAAAAATGTCTTTAATAAAATAAGGGGTCGTAAATTCACACGAAAATCCTTGTTCATCAGGGTGGCGTGAGATGTATAAAATATATTACTAATAAATATAAACCTTATTAATATTATCGTCAAATATTACCTTGACACCTTACATGGCTAATCGTATTGATGTATTAAGCATAGGTACATTGAAAAGATATTATCTGTGATATGTAACCATGCCGAATACGCCAATATGAAGAGCCCGTGTAAGGAACCAAGGTCATAGGTACTTACTTCAGACTTTTTTTATTGGTTCTATTCAGAATAATTATTGCTTTGATCAACGTACAATATTTACGTAAATGTTAACGCTTGTACAAAGCTTCCAGTGGACAAAGACACATAATAAATAATCGACTCAAGGACATGCAATGAAATGAATGGAAACTACCAAATAAATTTTATTTGATTAATTTGTGTTATTCTACAATTAATTCATTAAAAATAATATGAAGTATATTTGCGCCACATTCGAAAGTCGAAGATACTCTCAGTATTTGGTGTAAGATCATCATTCAGAATCGAAACGTTGCTTTAAATGTTTTTAGCTTTGTTTGGTGAGCAGATCTGAATATCTAGGTACTTCCACATCTTCCTCTTCCGCAACTTCTTCCCCTCTCCTTTACCTTCAGCCTCACAACAAACCGCAATTGGGGATGCCATAGTCCCACTGGCTCCTGCCAGACGGGAGCAGCTGGGACTTGTGAGGTATTAACATAAAATAACTACCAAAATGGGACAAAGCCTATACGAAAAACAATTTAATCTAAAAAAGGATGAAGATGGAAGGAAGGATGCTAGAAATCATAAGACTACGTAAATATTGATAAATGTAAAATTGATTACTAGAACCACATTAAGTAAAATAAGAGTGAGAGTTGTAATTAGTAATTCATATGTTTAAATGCACAAAAAGAAAAAAGAAACATTATGATTGAAGCATATAGTGCTACTTTGGTAATTTGACATATTTAAATTCTAAACACTTCCAAACAATCGATTGTTCGGAAGTGTTTTGATGTAGTGGAACCAGGGCATCGAACTTTGGTAATGTTGTGGGACTCAAATTAGAGATATAAGGAAACTTAAGGTTGATAAAAGTTCTGGCTGTTCAGATCTGGTAACCAATACGACCGAAATAATTTTTGAGAAAAGTTGAGTTGCCAAATGTAGGTATTTCACCGGGGCGATTCTGAGGGTATCTATCAATTTGGGAAACAGCAATAACGTAATGAATATCTGCTGAACGAAAATGACAATTATTTTGACAGTTGAGGATCGGTTGGTAGCTGAGTGGATAAAAGAGTATGGTTCATACTTAGACGTCACGCCGTGGGTTCAATTTCATTATTAGCCATCTGAGTCCTTCAAAATGTACAAGCATCACATTCCGCTAATTGGAATGATATGAATATTTCAAATATTGTTCAGTTATTCGTAACCCAGAAAAATTTGAATTAAAAAAAAAAAACTTGCGAAAAGTTTTATTTGAATCGCATAATTATAAAACATGATGATTTCAAATGAAATAATACTAAAGCGTTTCCTTACATCCATGTCAAATCAATTTATTAAATATTCACAAAATCACTACCGTGTTTGTAATTCGCTTGCCTAAGCACTTTATTCAAGCGAAGGGAGTAGATTGCTTTGAATCTATAGATGATGTGGAATATATTGTAGTCATTCTAGGGAGTGATGTAACTTTAAGCGCTTGGCAGTATATTCAAAGGCTGTATTACTAACGCTAAATTAGTTATGCATCTGAGAAGATAAACGTTATTGGGGAGCTAGTGGTGAAATCGTTAAGGGGGTATTCTGGTCTATAAAAAAAATATATATTTTCTTCATATTTCCAAAGTTTCAATATTCAAAAATATATCTTTAAAAGGATTTTTCGAAATTCGCATTATTTTAAAAATTATAACCATTTTTATTTCGCGGTTTAGACAGAATCTAACCAAAATCTAAGGAGGACAAAAGTTTAAACACCTTTTTTTTCGAAACCACTTTTTCCGTTAACGGTTGACACGATATCTCAAGTTCTACTAAACCAATTTACTTGAAATTTGATGTGAGTCTTTTCTATGCATTACTTAATCGCGTAAATCAGAATTATAAAAAAAAATAATTTTTACTCTTCTAAAAAAATTCGGGATAACAAAAAAACTGGTAAAACATTGCCTTTTTTTTCAGACAGCCGCCATTTTGCGAAAAATATTTTTGTGACTTCTCCGAGGTTCATGCCATAGCAGCATTTGTTTGGATTAAAAATTGATTTGGTTGTTTTTTTCGGATTACTAGGAGGGTTGCAATCGTGTCAACCACGGCGCGCTATATTTTTGAGACCCCCCACTTCAACATTCTTCAACTTTTAAATTTTTTCTGTTGATTTTTTCTGTTGATGTGTTCTTTAATCTTTAATAAATATTTCGTAAGATTATTCTTACGAAAAATATTATTGTTTTTTTTTTAATTGCACCTGAAAAAACACCTACAATTCATGCTTCTAAAATAGAATAACCCCTTAACGATATTATATTCGTTTTGAAATGTAAGTATTCATCACTCTGTTTGGACGAAGTTCTAGCACATAATTTTATTTTTTCAAAAATGTTATTTGAATTCAAAATCATTTCTTTTGCTTATTTCTTTATTTAAAACCATATTGGGTTGTATTTCCGTTGATACCGATTATTTTATTTTATACTAGCTGGTACCCGGCATGCGTGCTGTGCCATTTAATTAAGCATGGATGTGCCATTTAATTAAGAAATTGTTTATCTCTGCGTGTCTTTTCCCATTCGTCCTCTTCCCCTCCCACGTCCCCTTCTCTTCTCGCATTCCCACTACACCTCCTCCACCTTCCCTCTTCCCACTCCACTCCCCCCCTTTCACCGTTCCGCGAACCCCCTCCCGAGTTCCCCACCCTCTCCCGCATTCCATATATTCATTCTCGGTACATTCAGTACTCAAACAGCTCGCGTGCCACCTATTGCAATTTTTTTATACAAATTTTATAATGCCATAACTTACCAGTAGTAATAAATCCAATTTAGTGCAGTCGTTCGGAAGTTTTGCACGTACAAACATTTCTGAGATTCATATAAAAGATAATATTATCTACGACTAAATAAAAGATAATATCTAACTACGACTATTCACCCTTAATGGGTAAAAGCCAAATAGATAATTTAAAAAAAAAACTCCAACTATGTCGACATCGTTTCCACGGCAACAATTTGTTTTTCTTGTCTTCTGAAGTTAGCAATTCAAACTCACTTTTGTAAGGGACAAAAAACGTTTAAAAATGTAGTATATTAATTTTTATAATTTCACAACGCCAAAATTTTCCGCTTATTATAATTATATACAACTTATTTTATTCGCTTATAATGTAGCTTTGAAAGAATTTTAAAATCTGTTTATTGTTTTATGCGTGAAAGCATAACAAACAAACACACGCAGTTTCGCATTTGTAATATTAGCATAGATTCCGTTGATATTCCATTAGTATGACAATGGTTTAACATCCAGTATTTAAAGATTCCATTTATTTCACAAGGTTCCAACATCATCTTGAACCTTTTTCAATCGCAATTTTGTTTGTATCTGACAAAACGGCGATTCATTAGATGAAATGATATTATCTAGCATTTGAATCCAGAATCTCAGCCTTCCTAGGGCGCTTTACTCTACCACAAAGATGCTTATATTATCTTGTGATTAATAATTAAGTTATGTCAATAATCAATTATAAAATGGAAATGATTATCCAAGACACTATCTAGAGTGTGGTTAGTTCAAATAGAATCTTGAAATCATACGCAGAGATGGTTCCATGACAACTCAACACAGTGGTAGCTTAACAGCCTTAAAAAATGATTAAAAAAATAGCCGTACCCGACGCAAATTATTTTACCACACTTTTCAAAAGTGCCATTGTGTTGATTTTTCTGGTCACCCAGAAAGATAGCAGACAATAAAAACATGTGTTAAGAAATGAACATAATTTTGATAGTTTTAAAAAATGATCCAAGAGAATAAGGTTGAGTTAGCACAGTGGTTAAGAAAGTCCCGGCAACGCAGAGATTCCTAGATGCAACCGAATCCTATCTGGTATTTCCGTTTCAAATTATCATTTGAGAGTCACTCATATTAGCTTCAATGATAACGTATTATAATTTTAGGTTTTACTCACTTAATTTATCCACAAAATAACCACTGGAGCGCTTTTTGCCACAATGTGGCACTATTTAAAATACCTCCGATTGCTTTGCTACCATTTTTGGCAAATTTTCCCTTATTTATAAATCATTAAGTGGAAGTTAACGATTTTAAAATATATTTTTTTTTTATAAATCCTACGAATATGTGAAAATCGACAAAAATAGGTGAATTCATTGGCTCTATAGAACTGCAATCAGTTTGCATGTCTCCGTATTAAAATTTAGAGGCATTATTTTTTTTTAAAGGGCGGAAAATATTCAAAATGAGTACCAAAAAATCTCGGGCAATCGGAGAAAAAAGTTTAAATTGCGCTGTCACTCCAGTGAATAAATTTAAATAATATTTTGTGAATATGTGGACGTTCTTTTTAAATCGAAGTCCAAATCTTAAGAAAATAAATGATTCATATAAAATCGACATACCGTCCTCTGAAATTGAATATTATATTAGGTTAACCTTCAAAAATTACTGCAAAGTCATCCTAGGGCAACGCTTCGTTAGCTTGGAAACGATGTGTTTTTCAAAAAAAAACCTCCGCAGGATTTTGTGATTACTGAATTTTACATTTTGAAAATGGTTTTATATAAATTATACATGCATTATGGTTATGCGTTACCAAGCAGATCGAAAACTTATTAACCCCTCAGGTTGATTTCTTCGCTTTGCAAACAGTTCAAATAGGTCTCATGAAAATCGTACTCTCCCTTACTGTCAGGTTGATGAATATGATCAAAACGGTGTTAGAAAAAGAAAATACCAAGCTTTATATTCAAATCTAAGAGTTAACCTCGGAATAATTGAATCGTTTTTCATCATAGATAGCTTTTTGCAGTTTCTGAGTTAGAGCTTGAAATGAGGACTCCAAATCATATTTTTTTTACATAAACTCCACACAGGAGGCCCTGAGGAAAATAATTTATCCCACAGGGCCTTTGTCATCTTTGTAGATTCTGTGTGTAGGGTATTTTTGAGGAGAGGTAAGAGTGAACATGGGTCTCGAAGAGACCCACGTTGTAGGAGGGAGGAAACACGAACTCAAGGCGTAGAAACCACCCCTTCTCGTGTGACTAATGACAACCATGTATAAATGTTGGGCGCGTGTTTGGCGTGTTTCACGACTATGACGCTAGGTCCTCGGAGAATACTCCATTGTTATACCGGTAGAACAAGGACAGCAGCCCGTTTCTGGACAAAGTTGAGGGTTTTTTGGCTCCAGACCAGAGGTGGCTAATGCTGCTTTCACAAGTTTTTAGAATAAATTTTTGCATTATTAAATTTTTGTTTACTGTACTTTTGCACTTGTTAGAAATGGCTAAACAGCTCTCACAAATAACGTTGAAGCATAATAATTTAATTGCAAAACTGCTGACATTCAGAAAAATATAATATTTAAATTACTGAAAATCATTAAGTTGTAAGAAAAATCTAAATTCTTTTCATCCGTAAAGCAACAGTAATGTTTCGCATAATACTTGAGCGTCTTCTGGTAATTTTTCAGCAAGAAAGCAGATTTACATTTAAGTTTCTGTTTACGACAAATTATTAATAATTTGAACCTTATGTACTACTGCAAACACTGAAGGATACCATTTTGATAACGGGGAAATTGTTTTATTGCTAGAACTTTGTAAATGAGAGTAGAACTTTCCCGTGTCGCGTGCTGCGAAGTTTAATTTAAAACACAGGTTTTCCCATTTTCAGTTGGATAAGATTTTATTATATAACAGCGGAAATATATTAAACAATCGAAAAGCAACCACATTTAATTATATTGTAAAATGTAAATCTTAGTTAGTGCTTTTGTTTCTTCTTTCTTCAGACAAGAGGTCTGGGTTCGAGTTCCAGTTGCGAGCATTGTCTTCTTTCTTCAGACAAGAGGTCTGGGTTCGAGTTCCAGTTGCGAGCATTGTCTTCTTTCTTCAGACAAGAGGTCTGGGTTCGAGTTCCAGTTGCGAGCATTGTCTTTTTTTATTTTTCTGTAACTTGTTCTCTTTCATATTTTCGTTTAGATTATAAGTGTTATCTTTTTCTTCAATTATATATTACGTTGGTGGGAATAACCTTCAAAAGTTATAAAAATAGAGTTTTTTTTAATAAAAAATTGAATATTGTAATTGTTTTTACTTACAACCGCACAAGAGTCCCAACACCCGTATGTAGAGGAACAATGACATCCCCAATTTGGTGTGCGCTGTAGCATAGAATGATCTAGGAAAGAAGAAATGTGAGAAGTACCTGGCTATTAAAATTTGATTACTAACGATAGATCATGCGTTTCCAAAGCTTTTGAATTATAAACGGTGGTATCTTACCAAATTGTCACTGAGGGTAGGAATCTGCAACTCTTGAAAGAGGCGCTAAAGTCCTTAATTATCCTGATTGATTTTAATTTCCACAAAAAAAAACTGTTCTCTGGCCCCAGTATTAAGAATCTTACGATGAAAATATTTTTATTCTGAAAGAGCGAAAATCACTCCACGCTTTTGTATATGGGTAGGATTCTAGAAGATATAGGTACACACAAGGATACTCATACCTACCTACGAATACACCTGAATAAATTTTGCTGCATAGTATATGTTTTTTTCGGTTCCATGCCAACTGATAATAAAGTCAACTAAACACCTCCTTGAAAAATCATTAAAAGCTACGAAAAAAATTATTATAAATTTGCCAATAACCCTAACCTAACGTAACTTATTTAACAATCGTAACCAATTTTTTTTATGTATATTTTTTATCACTCTAATTGGGGTACATTGTGAGCTGAATGTAGTAGAAAAGTAAAGGAGATGGGAAGAGGAAGGTGGGGAAGTGCTCAACTATTTGAATCTCATCACATTTATTTCTCACCATCAACACGAAAAAAAAAATCTAGCAACGTTTTCGTTTGGAGTGGGGACTTTCAGTAGGGCGACACTAATATAGTAGGACTCTAGAACGTTTTGCAAACATTTCATGCATAATTTCATAGGAAAATAAAATAAATATACTGATTTTTCATATCGATAACTGATAAACGTAGGTACTTTGAAAAGCTCTGTTCACGGCAGAATTCCTTTATTCCGATGCAAATATTGCAAACTTGATTTTGCACGGAGTTTGACTGGAGGGTTCGCAGGGGAATTGCATCCTGGCGATATCATTTTGCTTTTGCAGAATATTTTCCATTGGTAAGAAAAATAAGTCAGGAACTTTTTTATTTCCTTTATAACAAGGCAAATACCTATTGGAAATAAATATAATTATTGCTCTCAGATGCAGTGAAAAACCTTTGCATTAAAACGAAGAAATAATATATTCCTTTTTAATATACCCAAGGAACTTAAGAATAGAATTTGAAATAGTACAACCTTACTAGCAATTACAACTAATTTCATCGTTTTTTTTTTTTCATGAGCTCCACACAGGAGGCCCCGAGGAAAATAATCTCCCTCAGGGCCTATGTCATCTTTGGAGATGCTGTGGGGAGGGTTTTTTTTTCAAGGAAAGGAAGTGGAGGAGAATTCTGGGAAGGAAAAGGGTTTAAGGGGTGGGTAGGAATCTGGGGTTCAGTGTGTCCTGGTCGTCCGCCTTCAAGACCTAGACAAACCTCACCCCATGAACCCGGGCACCCCTGCTAAATCACCAAACGTAGCCAACCACTAAAAAAATTTGATTGTCTGTAAAGTCGGTTTACGGTCGATAATTTTACGTGAATATTATAATTATAATTTTTCATATAATAACGATGGTGTTGAAGAGAGATAGATGCATCACAAGCCGAACGCTTAGGCTGAACGCTTGTTCCGCGCTCTCGCTTGCACGCTTAGCTCAGGCGGAACGTGACAATGAGTCACGCTTTTTCGTGAGTGCAGCCGGCGTTCATCAATTTATAAGACGTTATCACGTCAAAAACACGTCGATTGGTGGCTTTGATGCGACGTGAAACAAACCCAATTCAAAATAACATACTTGAGATTACGCGTTTAGTGTAGTTTGGAAGGAATATAAAAAATTCCTACACTAAAAGGTATTTATTTAAAATTACAACAGTAGCTTTTAAGATTTTGCGTATTCCAGCTGGCAATGAAGAGAATAATAAAACATATTTCTTTCAGTTCTTTTGCCATCAGTTTTCCATTTGGCGTGGGTCTTGCCGCTCGCGAATAATGAGGCTGTTATTCGATTCGCGCTCAAATCAATAACGTTCAAACTAATCTTATTTCCGCTTCCCGCGACTCAAAAGAAAGCCTTCAAAACGTCTCGATAGATGATTTACCGTTTATTGGGCCTGTCACCGTACAGAGTGGGATCAGGAACTTCCTTAAACTAAAGCCACATCAACCCAGCTAGGCCACTGAATCACGTTCGCGTACTATTTACTTAAGGACCTCCTGAATATAATACGGAAAATTATCCGTATGAAGTCTATTATGCTGTGCAGATTATGGGATTATTGGATGTAGAAAAATTGTAATACATTAATTTCAAACATGAAAAAGTTGAAAAAATTTTTTTTTTAATCAAAACGTCCAAAAATTTCCACGAATTCAAAAATCAACAAACAGTTCTTTAAGAGAAAGAATTTGCAAAAAAATGTCACTTCACTTTTACCTCGTTTGTATAAAAACCAAAAAAAAAAATAACTTTTATACTTAATTCCCTCAAAAAAAACTGCATTGCTTGCACAACTTTACACGTTTATTTCTTTGACACACGTTTGCGAACAAATTTTATTAGACATTTATGTTATAAAAAAAAACATCACTTTCATGAAATTGTTATAAAATTAAGACGTTAAAATTCGAATTGAATATTGGAGTAACATGTAAACCCATCAGAAATAACACAAAATTTCGACGTACAACATGCAATTATTATACAATTACTTGACTGAAACTAACGAAAAATAACACAAAATAGGTTGCCAATATATTGAATTATCGATTATAATGATAAATTAATCATTTTACGAACAAAACCACGACTTCTTTAAAGATTACAAAACATGAAATACTGCACAGCACACTCGGTGCGCTGTAACAAATTATCACAATTGCGCTAATGCGCAGGCGTCGGATGTAAAATGCGATGATGCCAGATTAAAAAAAGAGAATTACTGAATTTTTTTATTAGTACTGAATCGAGTCTTAAATTGCATGGACTTGTATAATGCGTAACTGAAACACCGTTGAACGATAAGGAAATATTTTTATCAGGGCAGAACGCAAACTATGTAAAGCAGTATATTATATCCACAAGCAAATGCTTTTAAAAGAAGATCCGTAATACTATAAAATGTACTATTTAAAAAAAAATTAAAAATTAAATATTTAAAAATAAAGTAATGTAAATATAACCATATAATAACATGACAATCAATAAAAAAGATAATGAATCAATAGTAAATTAAATATTATAAGCATTTAATCGAAATATGATGAAAATGGATTTAGTGCGAAGCTGAAATTTTTTCAAACTTAATTCTGAGTAAGAAATCGTGTGAAACTCTCATTCATTTACTTCTAGCCAAATCTTCTCCAAAAAGAAAGAAAATTATCTGTCTTCTAAACAAATCTGTGACTTGGACATGAAAAATGGCAGATAAATAATATGTCATCTGGAGCGGGGTCCCTTTGGTCCCAACTTTGGAGATATATTGCTTCCTCTAATTGGGATAATGCTCGGCCTCAAGTCACGGCCAAGAATTTCATCGCCTAAATTCTTAGATGATATTAATAATGCGCTTAATGAGCCCTATGCTAGTTACGAAACGAAATATTATAACAGTAAAATAAATTATGTCTTTTTCTTTTTCGAGCGCCCTTTTACATCGGAAGTTGAGTATCGTCATAAATATCAGCTCGACGGGACCCTGTGAAACTCATAGACACGTAGATTTAATTCAATTAGGAGGCGAGAATGGGTACCGCCGCCCCGCGAACTATTCATTGGATAACCAACACTTCTACCATTCGTAGGTTACCTCAACCTATCTGGAAGGACTGATTGTCTTGCACCGCAGTAGAAGGGATGGATTCATACATCCATCATTCCCGGAGACAATGACTACCAAATTCCTACCCACCCCTCTTATTTTTTTCTTACCGAAATTTCCTCTCTTACTTTTTCTTAAAATATAACGAAGCCACGAAGGACTTCTTCCTCTATTACGCTCTACATCTTTCCAATAGCAATCTTTCCAATCCATTGATATGATTGGTGTAACTCTAACTGTCCACCTCTAGTATGGGGCCTTCATCGAACAAGAGTTAAGTTAGCCTCTGAAAAAATGGGTGTATTGTACGGGGCCCGCAGTATTTAAATAGTACGCAACTGCTAACCCTTTACAAATTGCAAGTGCGCCTTACGGTAGAATTTGGCAGACACCTCTGGTCTGGAGTCCCAAAAAACCTTAAAAAACCCTCGACTCCGTGCAGAAACAGCGAGTCGTTTGATTGATTCTCCCATCTTAACAAATGTATTGCAATTTTTAGAGCACTTTTAGGCGTCGGGTGGAATACTGTCTTAGTTCCACTGGTATTTTAATGGAATATGCTCTAATTGATACCCTCGGAATCGGTGCATCCCCGGGAAACTCGCCAAACGCGCGTCCAACATATTATGTACATGGTTGATGTTTGTCTAGATAACGGGTAGCTTCTATTACTCATTCTTGTGTTCAACAGCTTGGCGGGTTTTTCCCTTTCTGCAACATGGGCCTTGAAGAGACTCATGTTACAGGAAGGAGGAAACACAGGAAGAGGAAACCCATGTAGAAATCCTTCCTCTCCTCAAAAACACCCTCCACACAGAATCTTCAAAGATGACGTGGGCCCTGAGAAATATTATATTCCTCAGGGCCTCCTCGAAACCCATTCTCCCTCCCAAATTGACACAAACCTCACTGCATAAACCCGGGCACCCCTGCTAAGTCATCAAACCAAGCAAACCACTTGGAGTGACCTACGGTAGAGGTGTTGTTTATTTTATGGCGGTAATCGCCTCCCAAATTGAAAGATGCGTCCCTGTTTCTCGGAAGCACCGTTCGTTCACACCTTTGCAGATGGCTATTGCAGGTCATGTTTCCACTTCGTTAGTGATGAGTTCGCCACACTCCCTGCGCTAAATCCCTTGGTACTAAATACTATCGTTCCCGTGTACGATGTTTGAAGGTACCTATATTTTATGTTTCTTTCTAAAGGTCGTTGAGTTGGTAGAAGCTGTCTCAAAACAGTGCAAGTGGTTGAAATGGCTGAACGTTTTATTGCTGGGTTCGTGTGAACGTTGGAGAGCTTTAGTACATCACTCGCACCACGTGATAAAGTAGCTGAACTTTGTAGAATTGCTGACATCTTTCGAGACAATGTGATAAATCTTAACAAATGGAGAAATCTATTATCATCCTGATCGTATCTCTATTACGTGGTTTATTTATAAGTATTTTTAGTTAGCTTATAGTTATACGATACGTACACAATAATTGACTTATATTACTTTGTAATTACTTGCAATTTGAAGGTATGTGGATACCTGATGAACATTATGTTATGTCAGACAAAAAAGTTTTCTAATGGTCTATAAATAATTATAATCAAGTACAGTATTCTAAATGGTTCCAGGAACATTCGCAGCCCACAACTCACTGCGAAAAATTCTGCATTCTGCAACAGACACCATAAATTGTCTGATGTGCTGAGGAATGTTTGTATCACATACATACCTTTCCTTACTTAATCCAACCCTACCTTATCTGACCTGATACCTAATTTATTTATTTTTTTTGCCTGAGTCAAGTCTTTACATTGTATAAAATGAAGTCGCTCCCACTGTCTGTACGTTTAGATCTTTTAAACTACCAAAGGATTTTCATGTGGTTTTCACCAATAGTGATTAAAGAGGAAGATTTATATGTATAAAACATGCATATTATAGTAAAGAAAAGCCGAAAAATTTAAAGATTCAATTCAGGCAGAGGGCAGTGGGCTGGTAAGCGGGTAATTGATATGTATGCAAATGTGGATTTGATACGTTGGTTATAAAGGTTGGGCAATTGCGTTGTGTTTCGTTAGCCACAGCAACATGTGGCCGGGTCTGCTAGTTATATGTAATTTGTTCTGAATTCCGCGGATGGTTAGTGAATTGCTGGCAGTGAATTTACCGGATGCCATTTAAAACAAACAACAATTTTATTATTTTCACATTTACGTACATCACATTCCACTATTTTTGCAGCCCCTGTAAAATTACTTTTTTTTTTATTATATTCAACCCTCCTATATCCAATATCAGTTTTCTTGATTGCAGGGAATATTTCGTTGTAGGGCATCTACCAAAAAAATAACATTTTGTTTTGGTTTCTAAAATATAATGGGTTTTCTCGAAAATATATTCTGAACCATTTATAAATCTGTGTATGCGCCCCATTAACGTTTGAATGCGGGGTGCCGACTGTCATCATGCCGAAAATGTCTCTGAGATTCTGAGAAAAAAATGAGCTGTTTCTTCTGCAGTACAATTCTAGCACGCTGATAAGATATGCTCTTAGCCAAGATATATTATTTGATTTCCACCTTTATTACCGTAAAAGGAAAATAATGTTAATATTTTCATTTTTATTATTTGAAACTCAAAAATAGCTATAGCGCTTGCTACATCTTTGTAAGCGTCATATTTTTGAATATTAATATAAATAAATATGTCTGGGCACAATTTGGCTCAAATAATTTATCCGACGAAGGAACCTGTCCTGATAAAGACATAATAAATACTTACTATAATATCTTCTGAAGTCTCGGCGATATTCTGTTGGAAGGTCAGAAAATTTCCGCTTCGCAATGAAATCCAAATAAATGGAATATTTCTGAATGCATTAAAATATACAAATTTTGAATGCCAATATTAAAAAAAAATCAAGTGCAGTTCACACGCGGTAGAAGCGAAACCTCACCAAAACAATCTCATCCGATAGGAGCCATGAAAAGTGAGATCATAGTAAAGCGGCTTTTTTTTACATCAGCTCCACACAGGAGGCCCTGAGGAAAATAATTTCCCTCAGGAATCATAATAATTGCCTATGTAATCTTTGGGGATGCTGTGTGGAGGTTTTTTTAAAGAAAATGAAGGGAAGGAGAGTTCTGGGAAGGAAAAAGGTTTATGGGGTGGATAGGAATCTGGAGTTCAGTGTGTCTTGGTCATCCGCCTCTAGACCTAGACAAACCTAGACAAACTTCACCCCATGAACCCGGGCACCCCTGCTAAACGTAGCGAACCACTTGGGGTGACCTAAGGCAGAGGTGTTGGTTATCCAATAAAGGTTCCCGGGGCGGCGGTACCCATTCCCGCCTCCCAAATTGAAGCAGTATGAGCGCAGTTTAACGCTTTGTAGGTAGGTACTGTAATACGTCATTTCCGTTTCATCCGAGTTTTAAAAAAGTTTCACTTCAAAAAGTTTTTAAAGTTTTTAAGTTTTTTCTAAATAAAATTTTTGATGGAGAAAAAAAACGCCGGTGCCGAAGAGATCAATGAAGCTAGTTCCTCGGAGCATCTACCATTGAAATACCGGTAAAACAAGGAAAGCATTCTTTCCTGACGCCTGTGCTCTTAAGATTGAAATCCGTTTGTTAAGTTAGGAGAATCTATCAAAGGGACCGCCCGTTTCTGCACAGAGTCGAGAGTTTTTTCAGGTATTTTGGGGCTCCAGACCAGAGGTGGCTGCCTATATGATGTATAAGTGCTGTTCCCAAAAGCGAACAAATTTGCTCGACGCGTTAAGGTTAATTAGTTCACGAGAGAAAATGTTGTTGTTTGGTACATCACTTGCGTTCAAAGTTATTCTATTCACTTTAAGCTAGAAGTTCACGTCAGTTTTTGAAGATTTGATTTTGGTACCAGAATGTACTCAACGTGCCTAATTTAAATTTTTTGAGTACCTGTTATGTCAGGTGCCCTAGAGTGATGCTTGTAATCTATCTAATATAGAATTGAAAAAAAATATATTTTGATCTTCTTCGCGCCAAGAAATTGTCAAAGAATCATCTCTCTTGAACGATTAATTTAATTTTAATTTGTCATACAACATAAATTTATATTTTTCTATTCTTGAAAATAACTATTCAAGACTTTCAAGCAAGAAATGTGATACAGAAAAAACTGAAAAAGATTCATCTGTATTTAGCATTTGAACCCAGAACCTCTACCTTGCCGGGGAAGTTCTATGATTATATATAAATGTATTTATATATAATCATAGCAATATATAATTTATTTTTTACATGAGCTCCACACAGGAAGCCCTGAGGAAAATAATTTCCCTCAGGGCCTATGTCATCTGTGAAGATGCTGTGTGGAGATTTTTTTAGGAAATGAAGGGAAGGAGAGTTCTTGGAAGGAAAAAGGTTTATGGGGTGGATAGGAATCTGGAGTTCAGTGTGTCCTGGTCATCCGCCTCCAAGACCTAGACAAACCTCACCCCATGAACCCGGGCACCCCTGCTAAATCACCAAACGTAGCGAACCACTTGGGGTGACCTATGGCAGAGGTGTTGGTTATCCGATAAAGGTTCCCGGGGCGGCGGCACCCATTCCCGCCTCCCAAATATGATTGAGCTCATATAATTATAAACTAACGTCATTTTAAATTGTACACATACAATTTTATATTCAATGAATTGTTCATATTAATTTATGTAACAAAATGTTATATAAACTCAATTAAATAATTAAATAAAAATGGTAAGAGAAAAAATTTTAACAGTCTGAAGACGGTCGTGGTAGGCAAAACCGGTAACTAGTTTAAAGTTGTAAAGCCTTTTAATAAATCAACACTACGAATTGTCGGTAACCAAAATATAAATATTATCAAGTAAGTAATAATACATTATTTTGGAAAAAAATTGAAGAAGCATATTTGAAAAAGAAAAAGGTTTTCCTGGACCCTGTACCTGTATAAATCCCATCAAGTGCTCATTTTTGAAAGCCGTAAGATTTTTCAGACAGCCTCTTAAATATACTTGAGACTATGGCAATTGAATAAGAGGACGTAAGTCACTTTTATCTGCCCTTCAAGTGAAAAGGTATTAGGTTATTCCGTTGTAAGGGCTTGCCGTTTCCCTGGCGAGGGCTTAGGGCTCTTGTACACAAATAACAATATTCGAATTATTACAATAGTACAATAACAAAGATTTTGCTTTATACTACAAATAAATAACATTGATCAATATTTTTGATTTGGCGATTTTATATCAAGCGTTTCCTTTTTTGTACATTCGTTTCACACAAATGGCCCTGAAGAAAAAATATCCCTCACGGCCTTTATAATCTTAGGGAATGCTGCATGGAGGGTCATTTTAGGGAAAGGAAGGAGAGGAAGTTCCAGGAAGGAAAAAGGTATTAAGGTCGGGTAGGAATCTGGGGATCAGTGTGTTCAGGAGTGACTATAAATCCATGCAGTGCAAGGCGATGGGTAGAAAGAGATCAGTCGGGGAGGTCATAATGTCTCCCCAAACCGGCCTCTCCCGATGAGGCCCGCCACACAGTTCTTGGCCAGGGGTCGCCAAGACATGAACACACCTCACTCGATGAACCAAAGCACCCTTGTTAAGTCGCCAATTGTAGCGAATCAATTGGGATGACTTATGGCAGAGATGTAAGTTATTTAATAAATGGTTTACGTGGCGGCGGTACCCATACAGGCCTCCTAATTGACTTGAGGGTACCTTTATTCAATAATAATTTAAAGTTTTATTATGAAAAGTTAGGTTTGCTAAATAATAAGTAAGGCAGATCTTATATCGCGCACAATAAATCCACAATACCAAACCCTTGGGAAATGAGCAATGAAGACAGACAGAAATGGTTTAAGAAAAGTAAAGCCTAAAGATTAAGTTTGAAATGGGGGTACAGGTAGGTACACTGTTCACGCAATGTGTGTTGGATTGGTAGATATTTATTCGCAAAGACTAAGGCCAGCCGCGCACATCCTAGACTATCGGATCGGATGAACCCCGCACATATCCGATTAATGCGTCCAATATTTTTGTTCTCAGTCATTTTCGATTTTTTTAACCGTCTAACGAAACACTACAATCAACACTAAACTAAACTACGGCGCAATTTATTTATTTACAGACTTCCTCTCAGGCCAAGTCCATTATTTTCTTAGCATGGTACTCCTTTGAACTTACGTTACACAGATTGATACATAATTATTGTTAAATGAATAAAGGATAAAAATAAAGAATTAAAATAAAGGCCAAAAAAGAATTCAATTAAGCAAAATTTTTGTGGCACTTTGGCATTTTTGTGAACTAATTATAATTTAAAAAAATATTTATTTGTCTTATAAACTGTTTACGTACAACGTAGAATAAATAAAAACAATAATTGACAACGCTTTTTCTACAGCAAATATTTTAATTTGCGTACGACAAATTTGTGGTCCAACGTAAATCGGTCATCTTTGATTTTTTTGATGCAAATTTACACCCAAACATTAAATACTTTTTCAAAAATTTTGATTTTTTATTATATATTTCAACGTATATCTATAATAAAAAGAGCAATTTTTGTATTTATTAGTATCATTAACTCGCAAATAATTGCCAAAGTTGCCTCTTAGATCATTGTAATGGCCTATATTTTATAATTTAAATTACAAATAAATAAAGTAGCACATAAACGTACTAGATATACATTTTGATAAAAAATAGTTATTCAGTTTGATTGGGTATTTTGACTTCAAAACCAAAATCAAATTTTAAATAAAAAAAGGACTCACAGCCATTCCTCTCAAAGATTCGACTTTTCTTTTACAAGAATGAAAATCGAACACTATCTATGAAATGAGCGAGCTTTAATAATGTAGAATCTACCTTGCTGAATCGAAACAAATTTTCTATCTTGTACGGTAGTCTTTCATCAACGAAGAATCGATTAATTGCTACATCATGGTTTGGGTCTTCGGGAATATCAGCTTTTATTTTAGGGTCGTCTGGAAATATGAAAAAGAAAAGTACTTTGTCATTTCATAAGATCTTCTCCAGTTCTACAAATTGATTCCTCAGATTTCTATGTAATATAAACTCTACCATTTTTTTGGATTCAACCATGATTATGTTTGGTTTTTGGCAATTGGTATTAAAAAAGTAAAGGAAGGGAAGCGTTCCAAAATAAAATACAGACATTTTTTATGGAATTGTTGGGGTTTTGTTAAATTGTAAAGCTCAAGTTGAAAACTTAAAACTTTAACAACTATTGTGAAAGGTTTTTTCTCGTCAGTATAATACTTAAAATATGCCAGTATTTAAGAAAAAAAACACCTGTCTAAAAATTATAACATTTGTGCAAGTATTTTTCCATGAATATCTAGATCACGGCAATCTCGCGAAACATGCTCCACCATGACCTACTGAACTTTTCAATTTACCTGTAAAAATTTGCACAATGAAAAAACTAGTGAGGCCGTAGATATATTAAGTACTGAATTAAGCAAAAAAAATTATTTATTTTTTGAAGAAATAAATCAAATGCCAATAATTTATTTATATTTTGAATAAACATTTTATTAGAACCCGTAACATAATCGCCAGAGCGAATGCTAATATTTCCTCACTTATTTAAACAAAGGTCGTCTCAAAACTGTAAGGGTCTGTAATAAGCGTTCAAAAAAAAGAAGATTTTTTGAAAGAAAAATAATATGTAAATTGCAATATTAGAAGGAGCATGCAAATATTTAAAAACGTTTTTGTTTAATAGGCGTAATAAAGCATGAATTATTTACAATAGAGCAACAATGTCGACAAATAAAGACTTAGTATCCTCTAAAGTTTTTTTTACAATAATAAAATATATTAAACTATATTACCCACGCACAGGCTGCGCCTTAGTGGGTTCTTATTATTCTTATTATTTCATGATATTGTATACATCTAATGTAAAATTTGGGAAAAATAAAGGAAAAAAAAACACCATAAATACATGTTTTTTTATAATTTTTGGTGCCTAAAATGTTGTTTTTTTCTTTCGAGAGAATTACATACACTTTTTCAATTCGGAAAATTTAAAAAGACTGTCTTAAAAAACACATTCATTTTTAAGAACTTTATAAATGAGTTTTTCAATAATAATTATTAAATTTTATACGTAATTCGGTAGAATTTTGGAATGCAAAAGAGTGAAAGGTGCACTCAGTATCGCCCTGAAGTAGGACCACATTGTATTGACACGTTGCTTCCAATGGCTTTAGCCGTGTTTGCTGACCAGATCTGAGTAGCCAGGCACTTTTCCAACTTCTTCTTTTCCTTTTTCTTCCCATCCTCACTACCTTCAGACTCACAACATATCTCAATTGGTGATGCCATACTCTCAGTGGCTTGTTGCACTGAAGTAGTTAGGATTCTTGTAAGGTCTTCACATTAAAGAAAAACAAATAATCCTAAGAACCGTGATTGATACCAACTTTACACAAGGTCAATCGACTCTTAGGCCCCAGACACGATGGCCGGCGTAGTCCAGCGGTAAGGCTCTTGGCTAGCAATCCGAAGGTCGCGGGATCGAATCCCGGCGTGGCAAATAAATTTTATTTGATTACTTTGTGTTATTTCACAACTTATTCATTTAAAATAATATATAGTATATTTGCGGCACGTTCCAGAGAAGAAGATACTATCAGTATCGCCCTGGTGTAAGACCACCATTGAGAATTGAAACGTTGCTTTTTTTTTTTTTTTTTATATTAACTCCACACAGGAGGCCCTGAGGGAAATAATTTCCCTCAGGGCCTATGTCATCTTTGAAGATGCTGTGTGGAGGGTGCTGTTGAGGAGAGGAAGGAGTGAACATGGGTCTTGAAGAGACCCATATTGTAGGAGGGAGGAAACACAGAAGCCGGCAAATCGTTCCACAGCCGGGCTGTTGAACTCAAGAACGAGTCGTAGAAACGACCCGTTCTCATGTGACTAACGTCAACCGTGTACAAATGTTGAGCGCGTGTTTGGCGTGTTTTCCGACTATGCACCGGTGCCGAGGGGATCAGTGACGCTAGTTCCTCGGAGCATCTTCCATTGTAATACCGGTAGAACAAGGACAGCATTCCCACCTGACGCCTGTGCTCTAAAGATTGCAGTCCATTTGTTAAGTTAGGAGAATCTATCAAACGGACCGCCCGTTTCTGCACAGAGTCGAGGGTTTTTTTCAGGTATTTTGGGACTTCAGACCAGAGGTGGCTGCCAAATTCAACCGTGGGGCGCACTTGCGATTTGTACAGGGTTAGCAGTTGTGTACTATTAAAGTATCTGCGGGCCCTGTACAGTACGCCCAGTTTCTGAGAGGCTAACTTAACTCTGGCCTCGATGGAGCCCCCGTACCTGAGCTGGTCACTTAGAGTTACACCAAGCATATCAATGGAAGGCCTGTTCGGGAGATTGCTTCCGTTGAAGGAGACTAGATTATCATTCCGATCCCTTTTAGACGTAATCAGACATGATTGGGTCTTTGAAACATTAAATTCGACGAGGTTATTCTTACCCCAAGAGAAAACACTCTCGAGGTAACCGTCCATTCTTTGTTTCAAAGCCCTCCGAGCCATTGGGATTTGTGAGCCCTTTGGAGGCTTGTCAAACAAAAAGCTATCATGGACTGTACTGTCATCCGCGTAACAATGAATCGGTGCACATGTCAAGAGGTCATTGATGTGCAACAGAAACAAAGTCGGAGACAGAACCGATCCCTGTGATCCCTTGAAATGGTTTAAGCCGTGTTTAGTGACCAGATCTGAATAACCAGGTACTTTTCCACCTTACTCTTTCCTATCTCCTTCCCCTCACCACTACCTTCAGCCTCACAACATACCCCGATCGGGGATGCCATAGTCTCTCTGGCTCCAGACGGGAGCAGTTGGGACTCTTGTGTGGTATTCATATAAAAAAAAATAAAAAAAGATAGTTCAATAAATCTGTTCGAGAGAAAATTTGATAAAAATGTTTGATCAATTTCACCAGAAGTGAGGACAAATGAAGCTTACTTAGGGCAAGTTATAAGCGCCTACGATAAACTGCCATCGATTTGTTCACACAATGGGAAAACCGTCTACATTAATACACCTCATAAAACAGGCTGACATGTAATAATTCAAAATACACAAATCCAAATAATTCCAAAATAAATTATTTCAGATAGTTATTGCGATCTTTATTTGAAGAATAATTTCCAAATCTATTTTCTAAGTAAAAGTATTTAAAATTTTTCATGACTAATTCAATAAAGTCTTGCATAAAAAGTAGGTGTGTTTTTTTTAAGCGCCGTTAGTGACTTGAAATTCGGGTGAAACGGAAATGCGTCACAACTCAGCTCTACACAAATACTTGGTTCTAATATAATGCGGAAAATTTGCACCTCGGCGCGTGCCTTCCATAACGTAGTAGACAAGGGGCGTGACAAGTCTCAACGGCCAGAGAAACAGAGAGTTTGAATCCTACGGAATCCAAAAACAAATAAATATTTGTGAAATCAATATCCAATCTTTAAACCACTTAAAAAAAAAAACAAGCAAAAGAAAAGAAAGCGACATCTAGCGAATTTCTAGTTTCACATCTACCGCCTGTGAATAACACATTCAGATTTTTTTTTACATGAGCTTAATAGAGACAGGACGCTCTGAGCAAAATAATTTTCCTCAAGGCCTATGTCATCTTTGGGATGCCGTTTGGAGGGTTTTATTAAAAAAAGGAAGGAGAGGAGAGTTCTGGGAAGGAAAACGGTTGAATCTGGGATTCAATGTGTCCAGGACAACCGCCGCCAAGACCTAGACGTGAACCAGTCTGCCCCTACTAAATCACCAAACGTAGCGAACCACTTGTGGTGACCTACGGCAGAGATGTTGGTTGTGAAATAAATGGTTCACGAGGCAGCGGTACTTATTACCGCCTCCCAAATGTTATAAAATAACAATGGAATATTTCATAAACACCGTGTAGGTAGAGACGCCGACGCAGTAAATGAGAAAGGTATTAAAATCTCCGTTATTGAAAGAAAGTTTGGATGTTTACTAAATACCCTGTAAGTATTCATAAACATTATTTTATTTATAACATTTCACGTCTCGTAAATCTTTCCCCGGGGTAATTTATGGATTACGCTCCGAGAACTGGCGAAACAATACTTTACGAACAGATTAAATTTGCGAAATTCGTTATTTTTGTTAAATTACGAAGGAATTTCGTTTTGATAATGAAAATGATTTAGCAAACCTAAATTCTATTTACCTATTTCTCCGCTCTTGCATGGAATAAATATGATAATATTGTATGTTTCGTTTTGTTTGAAGGCCTTTTTTAGTTTAACTGTCATATTGGGGTGGCGTTATACTATCTATTCAATATACTGTAATAATTGTACAAACAAATGATTTGTTGCTAGTAAGCAAAACCGTTTTTGATCAAAGGCAAGACATTAGTATTTTATTTAAATCAATCAATGTATTACCAGTGCGTGCTCTTATGTGGCAAAAAAATGTACTACAGCGTATATCCGACAGTCCGTACAAAACAATGGTGGAACATGACGGCCTCCGTGGTCCCGAGGCAAGCTCTCGACTCACAATCCGAAGGTCGCGGGTTCGAACCCGGCGTGCGCAAATAAAATTTATTTGATTAATTTGTGTTATTTCACAATTTATTCATTTAAAAATAATATAAAGCATATTTGCGGCACGTTCCAGAGCGGAAGATACTATCAGTACCGCCCTGGTGTAAGACCACCATTCAGAATTGAAACGTTGCTTGAAATGGCTTTATCCGTGTTTAGTGACCAGATCTGAATAGCCAGGTACTTCCTCACCTTCCTCTCCCCTATCTCCTTCCCCTCCCCACTACCTTCAGCCTCACAACATACCCCAATTGGGGATGCCATAGTCTCACTGGCTCCAGACGGGAGCAGTTGGGACTCTTGTGCGGTATTTCATATAAAAAAAAAATGTACACAATAAACGATCCAAACAAAATAAACGAATGAAAGTACCTGTGTTTCAAAATAAATATGGTCAAAAAACCCTTGAATATATTTTACCATTAATTTTTAACAAATTGCCATACGAATTTAAAGAAAACTGCTCTAAACGAAATTCTCACTGATGTTAAAATCATGGCTTTTAGGGAGTAACCTTATGTATTAAGATTATATTTTGCTCACTATCACCATGTCCTAATAGAGAACTCCAGTCCAATTTTTTTTTTTTTATGAATAATGACCTTCAAACTTAAATAACTGCATATTTATTTTTATTTTTATAGTTAGTTTTAATAGTTAAAATAAATTTCAAAGTTTAAAATTTTCAATATCACCCGAAAACCACCGAATCTAGTGTGACATCATCATGATCAACCGAAGTATGAATTTTGTATGGAACTGGAATCAGCTGTTCGACTCCCGCCATTATGGTCGTTTTTTGTACAGTTAGAGTTTTTGAATATTTTAAATAATATAGATAAACTAGTAGAGATACTTTATTTTTGATTCTGAATTATTTAGGCCTAAATAATGTTTCAATAAACAAAAACTATTATATGTCCAAATCTCTTTATAGAGGTTTATACCAATAACACGGAATGTCGAACGGCTTGCGTCTTACATTTCTATACAACTTTGACCCAGGTGACGCGGCGCGGTGACGTCACGCCGCCAAAATCCATCAATACCGACTTGACAGGGTGTTTTAATGACACGTTTTAAAATGGAATTTTTAATATTTTTTTTAAACTCTACGTTTAATATTATTTAATACAACTCATATATTCAGAATCAGCGTTTATTGGTCTATGTGAACATATTTTTTTAAAGCCATATTATTTTTCATTGGAGTTCCTTATTGGCAAATATGTTAATAATTACTAATGTATTGCTGTTATTATGTTGCTAATGCACTGCATTCTCAACGGTCTAAAGATATTTAAAAAATAAATACATATAATTTATATATATATTTTTTTATATATATTTTTTTTCCTATTCTACGGTTACCATAAAAATACTGTTTCTGTATTATTTTCAATTTCGCATATCACAATGTTGGTAGGTATTTTATATGTTGTTACATGTATGTTGTTGCTACGTTAATGCGTTTAAGATTATTTAATTTATTGTTGTTGTAACATTCTTTCTCGTGGAACAAATCTCCTGCTGACAAGCTACTAGCAGTAGCTTAGCGGGTACAAATTCCCAATGTATGTAATTTTCATACATTGAAAAAAAATTAAAAAAAACTTTATCGGATGACAGGTGATGTCGAAAAAACACTGGACAACCTTGCATGCTCTTTTGTCCTTCTTTCACTTGCCTCATTTACGTAAGAATAAATTGTTTTTACGACTCGTTTTCTTCAAAAAGCTACCATTAAACATTTTTATCGTTCCTTTTCAAATAAAGTTATTTACATATATTATACAAATGTGTTTTTTCATTGTTGCAATATTGTAATATTTCAATGTTGTAGTATTTAATGTTTGAATTATTATCTGTACAACTAGGTTTGTCTTTCTTAACTTCTGTTTTCTATTTCTTGCTGTTTTATAAGCTTAACACAGCTGTATTTTTCATGTAGTAGTTATATCTTATACTATGTTATATTATGTAAAAGCTGAAAGGCGTTAATATTATAAACAAATAAATAAGAATAGCCAAAAACTTTAATTCATTGGCCATAAAACTGTTATACATGTCACTAGTTAGAAGCCAAATTGAATATAACTCAGTGGTTTGGTCACCCTCTTAAAAAAATTATAATTAAAGAAAATAAATCACAAATTTCATCTTAGATACTCTTGTCAGTTAATTTTACATCTAAGTCCAAAATAAAAAAAAACATGATTTTGTTGAAAAGTGAATAATTAATTTGTTAAAAAAAGACATTAAAAAAATTTACGTAGTGCAAATCAGATATTAATAATTTCACTTGTTCTACGAGTAATTTTATTCAACCACAAGTCGACAAAATCTAGTATACTTTTCATCAAGATTGCTTCATTCAATTAACGAACAACGCACAGACAATTCTTCAGTAGCAATATTTCATTCGCTGGCACAAGTCTCTCTCTCTCTGCTCCCTACCTCCCCACTACCCCGAATAAAATTTAACGGCCGCAAACGTGTTTTTATAAGGACGCATGAATCACAATAATTCTCCGTTATAATGTAAGAGCAGAAAACTGAAGAGATACCGAAGTAAAGTAGGGATAGTCTGGAGTGGTGGGTAAGATTGAATAGTTCAATTTATTAGAAAACTTACTTGCCGAAGGAGCATTAAATTTGTGACCACTTGTGATGTTTGCATATTTGAGGTGATTTTTTACCACGAAAACGACGATTGTTTAAATATTTATGATGATTGATATTATTAATTTTGTTCAAATGCGCCATTTTTTTCGAAAAATGAGCAAAAAATTAGCAGAAAGACGCACAATTTGATTTATATATTTTTTTATTTCTTTTATATACTCAATAATATTATTATTCAATTTATAAAAACAGTTTATTTATAAAAAAGTTCTGCTAGGTAATTATTATTACACGTGACAGCTGTTTCGCCTTCTGAAGGCATTATCAAATTGGAAGGCAAAAATTCAAACAAAAATGGCAAAAAATCAAATTCAGAAGGCGAAACAGCTGTCACGTGTAATAATAATTACCTAGCAGAACTTGTTTAAAAATAAACTGTTTTCATGAATTGAATAATAATATTATTGAATACATAAAAGAAATAAAAAAAATTAAATTGGAGTTCTACAAATTAAACTTGATAACAATAAATAATGATTTGTTGTCGTTTGCGTGGAAAACTAGGAAATGAAAAAAAAGGGGTTTAATTTGCAATTTTGTCAAACGGATTCAAGAGTATTGTGAAGCCAACATTATAAAAGTGTAATATAAAATGTAAGTTATTACAACAAAAGAAAAAAAAAATCTAAATTTACTACACAATTGAAACCCAAAAAGCCATTATGAAAATCATATGAAAGTCTCTATAATAAGCAATGATAAATCTTCAACAATCTTAAAATCATGTAAATTAAATAAAATCCTTTACAAACGTAAAGAAATAACTAACACACATACTAGAATCGCTAAATCTCAGGGTCAAACGTATATCCAACAAAAAAACTACGAACCAAACATTTGGACAAAAAAGCTTGGCCACTACGGTACTAAACCCCACAACAAAATTTAATTCTCGTTCACAATCACAACAGCATTAAATCAAGAAAAAAGCTGGATACACAAGGAGATCAGATATAAAAAAAACATACATCAAATACAGGTTGAAACAGAACCCATACACACATTAAAAAAGCACTACCATGTAACTCAATATATTATTAATTATTATTTTAGTGAATAACTTCATAATATTATTCGTATAACTAAATTATAATATGTAATTAAATTAAATACCCAGCTAAGAAGATCCCAGTGAGGAAAGAAAGCATGATATCATCTACTTGTTGAAGCAAAAAGGAAAATAATGAAACATTTGTTATTAATAAATTATTATAATTCTCCTTTCCGAGTAAAACTCAAATTCATAAATATGAATTCTACGTGTACCAACATAAATTAGAAAAACAATCAAAATTATCACCAGATACTTGATGCATAAAATTTAACACACATTTCAATCAAAAGTATTATAAAGATGAACTTTTTGGATTACAGTAAAACGCCAATAATATCGTTTTTTAGCAATCAATCGCTTAACAACAAGCAATCAATAATTTTCAACTCGCCAAAAAAATCTGCACAGTAGCAAAGTTACCCCTCGCTAACGGGCTCACTTCCTTAGCCGATGTTTCACCCCACCCCCACGACGTCATTACAATAATATAGCATCCCCTCCGTGCGATGGCCCCAGCCTCTTAAGGGAAGATATAAATTTGAGGCAAGAGAGTAGTGCTTCGGTTGAGTTAGTGAAAGCAACAGCTTTTAGCTTGTAGGCTTTTAGTTTTGAACACTTTTCATTATGAGAGTCTCGTGGGTGTGTAAGGGGATGAAAGATAATTTGATGTATCTAGGTGTGTGGAAAATGTGAAGGTTTTTCATTGCTGCTGGAATGAATATTGCTGTTTTATTCTTGTTGATGGATTTAAATGATGTTTTGTTTAGTTTTAACAGCACCTACGAAGTTTTTTTGTATGCGGGAGTATAAGAGTGACGACCGGCAGAGCGGTAAAATCTTTCGTTCTAGACCAAAAAAATCATGGTTATTGTTCCAAAAAAAATCGTGGTTTTTGTTTCAAAAATCTTAGATTAGTTCCACTTGTCAGTGTTGAGTTACCAATTCTCAGAAGCGTACTGGTGAAAGTTCCCCATTCAGAATCGAAACTTGTTATATTGTTTTCTTCCTTTAATTGGCCTTAGCCTTATTTTAAGACCAAACGAGTAGTCATATAAAATACCTTTTTTTTAAAGAAAGACGAACATTCCTGGGTTACGAACAACCCAAAAATATTTAGAAATCTTTTACTACTACCACACTAAGCGAAAAATGTTTCTTGTGTCGTGATGGAGGAGTCAACCGGCCGAGGAATTGAACGTGAGGGTCTAAACGCGATGCCCACCCAGCCAGGTCGTTCTGACTGCCTGTCGTCGTGACTCGTTCACCATCTCTCACAACTTTGTTTGCTCCCTTCAAAACCCTTCCCTTACAACATGCCCTAATATTTAGTGAGGATACCTTAGTTTCACTGGCTTAAACTTGTTGAGACTCTTGAACAGCAATCACAACAAATAAAAACCATTATACAATCAGAATAAAATAAAAAATATATTTTTTTAGCTGTTTTCCAATACTCCTTTTTTATTCTGCATCATTCACCGCAGTGGGAGGGATGGATTTATAGGTCCGTAACTCCTGGTCGCACTGACCCCCAGATTCCTACTCACCTCGTTCACTTTTTTCTTCCCAGAATTTCCTTTAAAAAAACCTCTAGATGACATAGACTCTGAATGAAAATATTTTGCTGAAGGCTTCCTGTGAGGAGTCAATTTAGAAAATAAAATAATAATGATTCCTCGTCAAAGCAAGGCTTGGGAGTATTTTTGGCGCACGTGTTTTTCGCGAAATTTCGAAATACATTTTTTCTGTTAACGCGGACACATCTCTGTACGAGCATTTCACTTGCCAAAAAAATCCGTCCGTCATCCGTCAGCATCCAGCAAGCAATCAAAATCCGTGATTGAATTGCTGGGAATGCGAATAACTGCGTGAATTATTTTCGTGTAGCGATGGAATTTGAGGTATAAAAAAATATTCAAAAACTTTTTTTCGTAATAATGAAGTTGAACCAAAACGGTGCAAGTGAAAATATATAGTTGTTTCTTTATAAACTGATTCTTTTTTATTATTTTGGTCTTACTCCGCTTACTGGTTATTACGCAATATTTCTTTTCACGAAAACTGAGTATTTACGTCGGGGGAGCAAACATGCGTGTTACATTTAAATTTTGTTAAAATTATTCCACTCCCGCGGTATCCGCCATTTATATTTTCATTATTTTTTGGATTACATATCATAGGCAATCAATCATCAATTAATGCCGCCAATCGTAGAAAAAAACTATTATTGCCATGTAAAATAAAACTTTATTCCGGTTATGAAGTGAACGCATTATTTATTGACAAGCTTTAACCCGTATTTTTAAGAGAAGAACATGGAAAGAAAGGTATTAGAATAATTACACGTACCTGTTGGACAAACAGTGATTTGCTAAACAAACCATTCAAAACCTGGGATGTAGGTATATCTAAATTATGATGACGTCCAGCTTTCGCAGCTTGAATCTCAACCCAGGAATAATTCGAAGTAGGTACTTTTCTGTTTTTAATTTGACGAGAATTTGGTTATGTCATATTTGATTGTGTATTAGTTAAAAGAGGAATATTCCGTATTATCCGTGTATCGAATTCAACAACACGAACTTTCCGTATTATCCGTGAGGTGGGCTTATATAAATTTTTTTTTATTTCTTCAAAATAGGCATATTTACTTTGTGGCAAAAAAAAAAAAAAATAATAAATAATTAAAATAGTGGTGTTACACAAAGGTATTTGTTTGTCATTAAATTATATAAATTTACTCTTTTTTTAATTCTTATCCCTTTTTTTCATCCCTGGTATCCTGACAATTTTTGATTTTATCCTACTACCTAACATTATTTCGCGGAAAACATTTCTTGAACAAATATAGAAGACTTAATTGGCATGAGTATTAAACTCACAGAATGGGAAACCGACGTATTAGATCATTCGCCTTGTTGGGGATTTAATGAGATACGCAAAACAGAAGTGCTGAGGATAGTCAAGAAATGCCGACTTACCTTGTTTTTCTTCTTTTGCTTGTTTAATTCTGCTTGTTCATTACATTCACAATTGAAACCGCGAGCTCATGATGGACACTTCTCCTCATTTTGACACGGTCGAACAAGGGTTCCGTATTCAACACTCGCAATACGTGTTGACAGGACGATATTTAATTTTAAACTGAATACATTGATGATTGTATTTGGTCGGCATAAGGTGGGTAGGGAAAAAAAAATGTAAGTGTGGGTAGGAATAATAATTTTTGGAAAAAAGTACAAGGATGAACGTTAGGTACCACCACGCGTACTGACCAATCACGTAAATCCTGGAGAGTTTTTAAAGCAAAACTTCTATAACACGGCTATGATTTGGATTTAGAATGAAACGGAAATGACGATTATTGCACCTGCAACGCATCAACTGCGCTCATCGGCCGCTTTGATGATGATGTCACTTTTAAGGACTCCTATTGGTTGGGATATGAAATGGAAATTACGTGAGGTCTGCGCTCCTGCGCTCATTGGTCGCTTTGATTATCACCTCACTTTTCAAGTATCAGTTGAGATTGTTTTGGTAAAGATTCGTTTCTACCGCGTATTAATTGCACTCGAATATTAAAGATTTGAGGCTGTGCCATAGTTTTTTTACGTCATATTTGCAATTCACTGCAATTTTCGATCATAGGTGTTAATTTTTTTAACAGTATATACTACTTATATAGCCTTTCATAGCTGCAAAATACATTGCTTAGAAATGGCCGGTTATTAGATTTGGAATTCGGATGGAACGGAAATGACGCGCACAGCACCTGCAAAGCATCAAACTCCTATGAAGGCTCCTATTGGTTGAGTTATGAAACAGAAATTACGCGAGGGCTGCGCTCAGTGGTTGCTTTGATTATGACCTCAATTTTCAAGTATTGGTTGAGATTGTTTTGGTAAAGTTTCGCTTCTACCGCGTGTAAATTGCACTCGAATTTTTTTTGTTAGAGTGGGTTCTGAAACCGTACATTCGCTGCCAGTGGGCATTTTGAGATACTCGTATGCCCTCATTCGACTGCAGAGCAATATCGAAATCCAAAAAGACAGATAGATAAATTTTATTGTTTGTAACATGTTTGTGCTAGAACAATACTACGTGACATTTAGCGCCTTATTTTATTGACCGTCCTCATAATAAAATGAAAATTCAATTTAATTGAAATAACTTCTGTAATACCTTGTTAAATTATACTCATCTACGTAATATATAATTGAAGAAGAATATAATCAGTATATTAAAACGTGAAGCAAAAACTTTGTAAGTACCCCTTTTTATTGAAATTGCGCGGACGGAGGAGTATGAAATTTTGCACACTTATATTTTATATAGCGAAGAAGTGCAGAATGCAAATATTTTTTTTAAACTATGCATAAAAAATACATTAAATCAATAAAAAAAAAAACATTACAATTAAGGTCAAATTTCGACCAGTGGGCGACCACTAGTCAGTTTATTAATACGTGAAGCAAAAATTCTGTACCCCTTTTTACGAAAATTGAGCGGACGGAGGAGTAAGAAATTTTGCACACTTATAGTTTATACAGAGAAGGAGAGCAGAATGCTATTTTATTTTTTTTAATTATGCATTAAAAACACATTAAATCAATTAAAAAAACATTACACTTTAAATTAATTATGGTTGAATTTCGACCATTGGGCAACCACTAGTACCAGTAAATCTAAATGAAACATGAAATAGAACAAGTCAAAGAAAAAATAAAAAATTATCGATCGTGACTGGGAATCTCTGTATTACGAGATCATTTCATGTTACGCTTAGATTTGTTAGTATTTTATTTCACAATGATACAAAATGAAAAAAAATATCGTGGTAAAGATATAAATATACTCGAACAAAATGCATTAGAGTAAATTTACGAACTTCCTTTCTGCGTGAAATATCCATTTACTTCAATAACAATGACGTAACTACTTTTAAAAAGGATTAGTACCATAAAAAAAATAATTACTAGCAGGTAGCTTCATCGCATTACTCACCACCCCAATGTTTGTTTTGTCTAAAACCAAGAGGGATGCAACCCCATTGTTTTCATTCTCCCAGCAAAACTGCAACCATAATATTTACGTCATACCATTGAAGAAAGTAAAAAAAAAAAAAAAACAGCCAACTGCAGCACGGAGAGAGAAATAAAACACACAGAACCCCACCTTCATAGAAAAATATTTAAACTTGAATAGGGTAGCATGACATGCAGAAGGTAACGTTTTCTCCCACTCCCTTGAAGATAAAATATTGACAGTGCTCGGGTAAACATTTGACGCGTCCAAATAACGTTAGTTGCTGCTGGCTCCGTGTTTGTACAGGGCGCCACCTGCGATGCAATGTGAAGGCTTAATTACTTTATCATGCTATCGTGCCATAATCTGCAAGCGGTGCTTTTCGCCAGGTGTGTGGAACCTTTATAAAAATTAGCAAAAAAAATAAACAAGTTTATTTATTTATTTTAATTAAATAATCTGGTTTCATATTTTACCAAATTCTAAACTAATTAAATCTTTAAAAAAATGTATTCATAATTATTATTAAATCTCCCGACAGCCCTAAAATAACAGAGCTAATTTGCCAACTATGCGTGTCATTTTAAGCAATGTTAACTTTTAAGGTAACAATAAAATCTATACTAAATTGTTCTATTTATAACCAATTCCTAGATTTGAAAATAAATGTGAATGTATGAATAGATATACTTGACTTTGCTCGATTCTTCGATTCTTCTTGCTAACAAGTCGTCTTTATTTACATATTCCTATTTGGCGTAAATATAATGTTTTGTTATTTTAACATGTTCTATTCTATTCCTTAAGTTTTCACATTATTATTTTTTTGGTTGTAACACATAATTGTATCACATACCTATTTACTAGCCTTTATCACACATATTGTTTTATATCAGTTCTTATTTATATAAACCTAGTATGTATGTTATTTAAATATTGTATAACTATTATATTTTCGTTATTATTAAAATACTTTACCCCCCTATGTACCACTGTATCATGTAACACTTGAATGTAAAAGCCATTTATGGCGTTTAAATAAATAAATATATAAAGGCCACACGGTTTTTACAAACATGTGATATCTATACTTAATATTGTAAATGCGAAAGTGAGTGTGTTTGTTTGTTACGCTTTCACGCCTAAACCACAAAACCGATTTTAAAAATTCTTTCTCCAATAGAAAGTTACATTATCAGCGAGTAGCAAAAGTTGTATATAACGGTATTGTCTGGCGTTATAAAATTTGTATAAATGAAAATGTGTATATTTAATATATTTTGGCGGCAGGGAGAAAAGGCAAGGGGAAGGTGGAGTTTGAGGAGAGGGAAGAGACGAGGGAGGGGGAACGCGGGGAAGGTGGGGAAGGTGGAAGAGAACGGGGACGCACGGGAAAGGACACGCAGGGAGAATCAAATTATTTCTTTGAATGGCATTGCAACGCATGCCGGGTACCAGCTATTTATTATAAAAATAAACAATCTGCGTGCCGCTAAAACTCAGAAACAAATCCCATTTTAACCTGAAGGACGTGCTTTTTGGAGATATAAGGGCTGGAAGTTTCGCCCTCTAGAAATTTCTAGAATAGTTCAGAACATTTGAGAATATTCAAGAGAATTCCACAACATTCCAGATCCCGGAATGTTCGGGAATATTGTGAAATGTTAGGGAATGGTCTGGAATGTTCGAAAACATCCCGAAACTTCCAGATCATTACAGAACATTCCAGATCACTCTCGAATGTTGTGGAATTTTCTTGAATACTGTGGACCGTTTGAAGCTCTTTTTGTCTTGCTTTTATACCCCTACCAATGGAACTACCCAAACAAGATCCGTCATTGGTTTGAACGTCAGTTCAATCTCATATCAACTCCCTGAGGAAAGCCGGGTACCCCAAATAGTGCATAATAAATTTGTGGAACAGTGTTGATGAAGTTAAAATATGCTAATTAAATTATGTAGAAGAGTTTATGCTAACATTCATTATTTTTACTGAGGTATGTTATTATAACTATATTCGGTACAGTTGAACACATACACTACATCTGAGAAAGTATTTCCAACTGCAATCTAGGTTCAAGCGAGTTTCTATGAGTTCAGTACTCTTATTGTTGCAATTAAAAATAATTTTAGATCGAGTAGTTCTAGTTTGTTGTTACGTACAACTGTACCATGTTCAACTTCATCACTTCTTTGAAAGGTTAAAGACCTGATGAAAAATAATGTTAAATGTGATGAAAAAAACAAAAATTACGATTAATCTGTTACGTAATGGTCATAATTAGATTATGGGCCATGTTTTAAATTAATTTTTTTCGTTACTTTTAATGACGTTTCAAAGAATGTTGCAATGCCACTTGATTGAGTTGTTGAGCATTTTCACTGATCTGTAATTCAACGAATGCTTTTTACCGTCAATTTGAGGAAATTAACACATAACAGATTTGTCGAACACGGTTTTTGAATTTAACAATAATTTACTCGCTTCGAACATGTTCAATTGTTTGAATAATAAGTAGGTAAGTATCTGTGTTAACATTACAAGAAGAAAACATGATTTTTTTTACTTTTTTAAATTGTAATATTTAATTAAATGAAGACAACCAATCAGACAAAAATCAAAAAAAGATATTAGCACCTCTGAGACCCGAACCCAGGACCTTTCGCTTTCCGGACAAATGCACTAACCACTGCGCCAAAGTGTCCATATCCAATTCGGTCTTTTTTCTGATTTTTCTGTTTCCAGATTTTTGATTGAATTTCGCTAATATTGTCATCATGTAATTAAAAAAAAATATCAAGTTATGTCTAGAAGTAAACACAAAACTAGCATTATTTTTTGTTAGGTGGCAAAATAAAATCTATATTCTTCCTTCTCATTTCCATAATCCATATTTTAATGCTTCTTTTCAGTTAATTTTATTTTTATTTTCGTTCTTGCAAAACTTCTTTTTCCGCAAGAGATCTCCCAATTTAGTTTCTTTGCAATGTTCTGCTCCACCATGAAAATTCTAATCATGTTTTAGATCTTATCATATCTTATCGTATATCAGATTTACCAACTAACATAGATTTTAAAGTCAACTGACGAACAAATATGTCAAAAGCTTCGACGTAGGTACAGTGTTTTATTACAAATGTCAAACAATTTAATCACATAAAAACGTATGGTCAATGACTGATGGAATCGCTTCTGTCAGGAATTTTGTCTTTCTTTCAAAAATAATCAATTGAAAATTAAAATTAATAAATCATAAGCACCATAGTCATTTTGGTAAAAAATATTGTTTGTCTGTGAGTTATTTTAATTCCCTGAGTTCATGCCACAGTTTTCGCACTCCTTCTGTACATAATTAGTTTATAGGACCAGTTTTTTTATACCTCCGTTAAAAATGAACAAGTTTCCACAACATTCATTATCTAGTTCAGTGCTAATTGATTAATGTTGTTTGTTCTGCTGTTTACACGATCTTCGCTGTCGTTTTTGCTGTTTTCGTGCTGTTATTTGCTGTAATTTGCTCGTTTTTTGGCGTTTTGTCCATTTGTGCGAGAGTTTTTTCATGCTGGTAATCCCAATTGTGTAATTAGAATGAAATGATTGCCAGCACGAAACATGCTTTATAATTGTAAGTGAAATGTATAATCCCTGACGTGTTTATGTGCCCTGAAACAGATAAAAGGCGTGGTGAAGAATAATATTAATATAATAAAACAGACCGGGGCAAAAAAAGGACCTGAAAATTTAACATTATTTGGTTTAAATCCCAAAAAACCAGGAAAGTTTTTCGGAAGATATTTTTGCTTTTGAAAATTCACTATTTTTAATCAATTTCCTTCAAATGAGATAAATTTTTGAAGAATTTTATGTTATTCCCTCTCTCATGGACTTAATTCTATTATTTCAGTTTCACTTTACTCAAGTAAGTTCTCGATTGTTTATAATAATGACAACATAAAAAGGCTTCTTAGGTTAACGGGCAAGGTTCTCAAGGACTAGAGAGAAAATTTTGTGTTGTTTCAACTTTTAATATGAATATATGCTTTTCGTACAATCCAGAGTGGTAGATACTCTAATGTAAGACCATCATTCAAAATTGAATGTCGCTTGAAATGGCTATCAACGACTCTAATGAATGGCTTTAGGCCAAGTCTGAATAGTCAGGTACACCCCAAATTATTCTTTCCCATACCCCAATTGGGGATGACATAGTGTCAATGGCTCTAGATTATTGGGAGCAGTTGGGACTTTTATGCGGTATCATCGAAAACGTAAAATTAATTTTTTTTTTTTTAATTATTTCTTCATTAAGTTGACTTCGCAAGTGAACAGATATTTTTTATCGACTCCATAGTGGATTCAAATGATACTTGAAATTTAGCTTACCTAACCTAATCTAACCTCTTCCCCAGCACTTCAAAGCCAGGTGGTCAAGAACTCCTAAGGCATTCAAATAATTCCGTGACGGACTCCGAATTGCAATAAAACATGTTACAAATAAGTTGCTTCCATTTCTTGTGACACCAATTTCAACAAGTTAATATCTGGTGATCAAGGATTCTGAGTTTCTCCAGTTTATCTCTGACGGACTGCACAATTCATTCAAATCATCCCCGCCACTTAGAAGGAGGCTCGTGAACACCCCCGCAGGCGGAACACTTGAAACAGGAACAGCGGCGGTTATGTGGCGCTCGACAGGAAGGAAGCCATAACTGTCAGTGGCTGGAGTTCGAATTCCACACCGGAAGGCAGCGGCGGCGTCAAAGCCTGAATGTTAATGTTCTCCAGTATACTAGGTATATTCGTGTAGGCTCTGTATTGCGATATTCTCCCTCGGTTTGATGCGCGCTGATTGCGGGTGTGAAGTAAATCAGATAGACTAACTCACTAATAAGATAAGTTAGATTACGCAGTGTTAAGTACCCGTTGGGTGAAGCATGCATTTGAATTTAATGTGCATTCAGGCTGTTTGTGCATGAAGGTATCTTAAGCAATTTATATTAGCTCGTATCTTGATGTAGAGGTAAACATGTAATATTACTGAAACGTGAATCAAGTAATTATAAAATAGGAAGCAGAAATATTGTGTTTTCTAAAATTGCAAAACTTTCTAGAGATGATTACTTATGTAATGTTACTAGCGCGGTCTTTCATTCAATTTTTTTAAGAAATTATTTTTGAGAACTTTATACCGGTTAAATGAATCTTCGACTGTAGTTTACAAAATGTAATGAAATGAATTGTACATCACCTGGAATTGAAGATTCATGTGCATTATTATGACATGGACAGCTCTATAAAACGACGTGGACTTGAAATTCTAAAAAGTAGGGCAAAATTTGCTGATATGACTTTGGTCAAATTGGCTGTTCAGCTCTTTTGTAGTAATTTAATATTAGAGTCTCAAGTGTGAAAAATAGTGACAATACATTATCATTGTTACGTATCGAAAATGCTTTAACTAATTAATCACAGCCAGAATTCTTTTTGTATTATGAACTCGCAATCATTACTGTGCTTACATTGGTATGTTATTTTAGGATATTTTAAACAAATTTTATCCAGGCTGCGTATTTTCTAGATTATGACAGATTATCTAAATCAGCGGCTTTCAGCCCGTGGTATGCGTACCTCTTCTTCTTCGGGTACGCGAAGCAAAAATTGGGGGTACGCAATATGTACAATCACTGCTTAAAAATGTCCAAAGTCGTTATAATCATCGTCGCTCTATCGCCTTGCATTGCAGTGGGAGGAATGGATTCATACGTCTGCCACTCCTGGAGACATTGAACCAAGATTCCTACCCACCCCTCACACCTTTTTCCTTTTTCAGAGCTTTCTCTCCTTCCTTTCCCTGAAAAAACCCTCCACATAGCATTTCCAAAGATGACATAAGCCTTGAGAGATTTTTTACTTCAGGGCTTCTTGTGTGGAAGTAATGTAAAAAAAATTGCATTAATTGTATTTGTGTGTCTTGATTATTAAATTAATGTAGATAATAATGAGAGTTTTAAGAAGTTACAAATAAAACAGGCCTTTTATTACACGTCTACACAAGATAGGTAGAGGGTTAGGGAAACAACAAATTTTTATTAATAGTCAAGGAGTATGCTGGCTCGAAAAAGTTGACAACCACTGATTTAGATTATGTTTAGACAATTTATCTTGTTCCGTTATCTTATATAGTTTATCTTAATTTTAAATGAAACAAAAATTAATAATAATTGAATTTTTTTAATATTATTTGTACATAACGTGAACATCGGTTATTGGGTTATAACATAATTAATTTCACTTTTTTGTTTTTTTTTTTATGAATGTAATCTGTAAATTTTCCTAATAAAATAAAATAAAAATGACGTTCGAAAATTTGTTTAATTAGATAAGATTTTTATAAACGCCGTAAGAATTTCGAAAACTAATAGAAATAAAAACCAACCGAGCTCTCAACTCCCAAGGCATGTACCCATTAGCCGAATCCCGGATGACCAACATTCGGAAAACCGTTACCCGAAAGTACTAACGTTTTTGAGGTCGAATCCAGTTGAAAAAATTATTACAAATTAAATTACAAAATTTTCATTTCTTCTAACTAAACCTAACCCAACATCGACTTAATTATTGCATGACATATTTTTGAGGTTAACAGTCAATGATCGTTATGTTACAGTCGACAATATTTATTAAAAATGTTTGTTTTTTTTTTTTAAGTGAAAACTTCTTTAGATATTAAACTCAATGAAACGGAAATGAGTGACAATAAAAGGCGACAAATCCATCATACATCTATAGGATTTCTCCTGTAAGATAATGAGATAGCAATAAAAAAAAAAATCTTTCACGGGTACTCCGTTCTAATATGACACGATCCCATGCAAGTCCCTTTTAGTGCAGTGGTATAAAGCGCCTGACGAATCTTTGCAGACAGACATTCAGCTGACCAGGGGTCGAATCGTACGAAATCCAAAAAAAAAAAATTTTTGTAAAATCAATATCCAATCTTCAAACCACTCCAAAAAGAACAGGCAAAAAAAACACAGAATAAAGCGACATCTAGCGACTCCGAAGAAGGAATCACAAAATTTAATGAGATGAACAAATTTTATGTATAGGAAACGAAGTGGAATTGGAATTCGAATTGGCACATGAACTGGAATTGGAATTCGACGACACAAATATGGAAAAAATCATCCTTCACTTTAAATAAAAAAGTTCTTCCTAGTCTCCCGGTCTTATCTATTTTAGTTTTCTGAAGGTTTCACTTCTACCGCGTGTGTATTGCACACTCTGATTTTTTTTTTAAAATTATTGTCTTCATTTTAGTGTTGTTGACATTCAAAGAGCGACAAGGTCCACTACTATAGGCATTTGATTTTGAAGTGTCAGTGATCAACTTTTTTTCAAAGAAGAGTATTAAGGGTAGTTTTTTAATTCTGCGATGACAAAATTAATAAAATATAGTAAAATTATTTAAAACCACTTTATTATATATAAAATGAACATATTATTTTGAGAACAAGGTTCTCTCAAATTTTCATTCTCTATACCCAAAAAAATAAATAAAACACAGCTATACGCTAAAATCTTATTTCATTATTAGTTTCTTCCCTCTTACCCACATAGTGAGCCATATTTTCACTACTGATGATTCACTCATTCAAGAAAGGCAATGTAATCCATAATTTTTTTATAGATTTCATAATTTTACCATAATAATATGACGCAGTCTCCCTCAGCATTTTACTTTGGCTGGGACCTCTGGGACTGACAGATTGATATTCCGTGAACTGAGACTCATTGAAGCGTGTGTTTGAGTAATAGTAAATGTACTAGCTTTGCCTGTTGCAGAGGCAACCAAGGGGTTAAACACTACGCGATTTGACGTGTGAACGCGGATGAAGCGAAGAGTGTGCGTTAAATAAAATAGGTAGAGAAAAAAACGTTATTTGAATGTGGATAAAGCGAGGAGTGTCCGTCTACAAAGGGCACAGGCAGTTGACAGCCCAATTGCGTACGCCTGCTCTCTGGCCGCTTCGGTCACCCGGTTCAAGGCGTTCGGTACGGGCCTTTTCTCGCAAAAGCAGGCCGAGTAGCTTCCTGCTCAAATTTTCACCGCGCCATTTGGGTTGTTCAGATCGATACGCGTAATTTGTTACCCGAAACGTATAGTTTACTGTCGAAAAGACTCTTCCAACAGTGCCACGTTGGTCGTCGACACTTTTAAAACGGCCCAGGAGCTTACCGCTCAATTAATGTCAAATTTCCGTCCACCTCGCCATAAAATAAAAATAGAATAAATTCGTGTGGAATTATTCTTATGTGAATAATCAGTACTTACATTCTTCACCGCTAGATGTCTCCCTGTACATATTTTCTACAATTTTGTGTAGAAAATATGTACTAATCGAGTTAATTTTAGCCTTCTGTGAAAGTTCTGTTCAAATTCTATTAAAGTTCTGTAATTATATCAGTTTTATGATGCGACTGGCCTATAACGATAAAACAACAGAACTCGAATAGAACTTACACAGAACGTGAAAATAAACTTTAAAAACATTGTTCAATTATTCAACTTTATTGAAACAACTTTATGTATTGCATTAAAACCTAATTTATTGTGAAGCTACCTTATCGTGAAAGTACCTACGCATTTCTTTAAAGCGGCCGATGGGCACAGTTGATGCGTCGCAGAAGCAGTAATCGTCATTTCCGTTTCATCCGAAATCCAAATCACAACCGTGCTACAGAAGTATCACTTTAAAAACTCCCGTCTTTGGATGTTTCTTTTTATTTAAATTCATAATTTTTGTCAATGAAAGAAGTGCCTCCCTAGTCTAGTAAATAAATGTATTGTCTGTAATATTTTACTCCTGCGTATTATGTGCTCCTGGTAGATTTTCAATATTGTACGTCACCCTTTTTGTCATTTTTCACAAAAACGGCGCCATAAAAATGTATTTTTCAAAATAATTTATCAAATAATAATTTTAATGCAAAATCGTTCATATAAAAAGTAAATCAGGGTAGTTACCTACCTACACATGAGTACCTACATATTTTTTGAATAAATATTACGAATCCTAATTTTTTTATTTTGAAATGATATTTGAATGTGTATGAAGCCTTAACCTTTTACAAATTAATTTAATTTCATTAAAAGTATCCAGGGTCATTTTTCACAAAACTGCGCCATACATTTTTTTATTATTGAGCATAAAATAACTCAAACAATTTTATTGCAGTAAAAAAATTACAGAAAAAAAAAACTTTCAAAGAATGCTTGTAGGTACTTACCCATACACCCATAACGTTTTTTATTATTTAATAATGTCCAAAGAAATCGAATCCTTAATAACACAATCATAAATGAAAAGTGTTTAGCATTGTATTTGGACCCATCTTACTTAAAAAACGTTCCGATTTATCTAGTACTAATTTCCTTCATAACTACAAAAGTCTACCTACCTGAAATAATGCATTTTGGCAAAAAGTGCGACCATCCCGAGTGATTTCTTTTATTTCAAATCATTAATTTTTTATTTGATATCTGAAGGAAAGAACCGATGCGTAAGCCGGTACCTACCCGGTTCTTACGCAGACAAACAATATTGATGTAGGTACCTAAGCATTTCCTTAAAAAAATCCGTTCATCTTACGAACAAATTTGCAATAATTCAACGGAAAAGTACCTACCCTGTAATTAAACGTGTTCTTTTTATATGGCCAGCAATATATTCTCTTCTGTGGGATTTTCAAAGCACGTTATTTTTCTCAAACGTCATATTTTCCGTAGCGTATAGTGAAATATTTTTAATGGTTTGCGTATGTTACGGCCGTTGAAAATGTTTTTTTAATCTCTCGACCTCCATAATATTCAAAAACATTACAGCCAGAATCGGTTTTCGAGCCGCAGAGGCGTTTTCAAATTGTCGACTCCGAAACAGGCTTGAAGCCGTTATTTTATACGGCTAAATCATAATTTTCTCCTAACTGACGTGTCTTGAAACTCAAGATTGTTTTTTATTATCAATTATTAGTCAATTTAATCGAATTTAAGTACCTACTCGACGACTTATTCTACTGGCCGCCAAATTTTTCACTTTCGACGGTAGTGAAATCTTAGCAAATGTCAAAAATAATGCAAGGTATTATGCAATATTGCAGAACATTTTGGATGAAATGCGTTACATGTCGCGGTTTTAAAATCTTAATAATACTCTCTACTACGAATCTGTCGTAAAACATCTCCGGCGGAAGGGTTATTTTTGACGCAATCTCGAATTCCGTGACGCACCTATAAAATGCCATTTTTCCCCAGCAACGCCGTAATATTTTTAAGAATAAATCCCTAGCAAATTGCACTTTGTATGAGAAAAAAGTCTTAAAAAGTCTTAAAATATCTTAAAAATCTTAATTTCTTGTCTCGCCAAAATGGTCTCTGCTGTCGGTGAAACTGGATAGGCAGGGTGGTCGATTTTTGCTTGAGGGGGGGGGGTGCACTGAATCGCATTTCAAGCGAAAGCGATCCTTAGGGTGGGCGAACTTAAGGGGCGGCAAGGTCGTCTTTTGACTGTATGACCCATGTGAGTTTTTCGAAAAACTGTGCAATACTATATTAACTAGCTTTGCCTGTTGCAGAGGCAACCAAGGGGTTAAACACTACACGATATGACGTGTGAACGCGGATGAAGCGAAGAGTGTGTGTTAAATAAAATAGGTAAAGAAAAAAACGATGTTTGTAATTTGTTACCCGTAACTTATAATTTACTGTTGCAAAGACTCCTACCACTGTGCCACTTTGGTCGCCGACACTTTAAAATCATCCCAGGAGCTTACCGCTCAATTCAGTACTGAACCAATCCAGCCGCCCGACTCAGGGCGTTCAGTATTTCATTTAATTTAAATTAGAAAAACCAATAGAGCCTAAAAGGGTCTTCGGAGTTTATCGTTCAATTTTTTCAGTCAGCCCTTCGGTTTGTGTAGGTCGAGACGCGTAATTTGATATCCATCTCGGGTACTGTAGGGTGTAATTTAAAAAAAAAATTTTGGATTTTGAAAAAAAAATTTTGGACTTTGGAAATTTTTTAATTTTCAAAAAAAAAATTTTGGATTTTGTAAATTTTTGAATTTTCAAAAAAAAAATTTTTAAGTTTTGGAAATTTTTTTAATTTTGGAAAAAAAAATTTTTTGTCTTGGAAATTTTTGAACTGAAAGTAATTTTTCAAAAAACGGCGCTATAAAAATGTATTAATCAGAAATTTTAGAGACAAACTAAACCCAACTGGGGATACCGTAGTCTCACTGACTCCAGACGGCAGTAGTTGGGACTCTTGTGCGGTATTCACATTGAAATTTAATTTAAAATGTATGAACCCGTACAGTATTCAAAAGGTACCTACACCATTTGGCAAAAAAAATTGGACCATCTTTATTTAAATTTACTCATTTTATTAGAAATGTTCAGAATATATAGTGTCCGAGTACGTTGTCAAAAAAAATTCGAGTTCAGTTTACACGCGGTAGAAGTGAAACTTTTCCATTTTGGAAAAAAAAATTATTGGATTCTGGAAATTTTTTAATTTTGGAAAAAAAAATTGTTGGATCTCGGAAATTTTTGAACTTATAACTGAAAGTAATTTTTCAAAAAACGGCGCTATAAAAATGTATTATTCAGAAATTTTAGAGACTTAAACTAAACCCAACTGGGGATGCCGTAGTCTCACTGACTCCAGACGGCAGTAGTTGAGACTCTTGTGCGGTATTCACATTGAAATTTAATTTAAAATGTATGAACCCGTACAGTATTCAAAAGGTACCCACACCATTTGGCAAAAAGAAATTGGACCATCTTTATTTAAATTTACTCATTTTATTAGAAATGTTCAGAATAAATAGTATCCGAGTAGGACGTTGTCAAAAAAAAATTCGAGTGCAGCTTACTGTAGTTTTTCAAAAAACGGCGCTATAAAAATGTATTATTCAGAATTTTTCAGAAACTAAAACTAAACCCAACTGGGGACGCCGTAGTCGCACTGACTCCGGACGGCAGTAATTGGGACTCGTGTGCGGTTTTCACATTGAAATTTAATGTAAAATGTACGAACGATTAGTTCCCGTACAGTATTCAAAAGGTACCTACACCATTTCGCAAAAAAAATTGGACCATCTTTATTTAAATTTACTCATTTTTTTAGAAATGTTCAGAATAAATAGTATCCGAGTAGGACGTTGTCAAAAAAAAATTCGAGTGCAGCTTACTGTAGTTTTTCAAAAAACGGCGCTATAAAAATGTATTATTCAGAATTTTTCAGAAACTAAAACCAAACCCAACTGGGGACGCCGTAGTCGCACTGACTCCGGACGGCAGTAATTGGGACTCTTGTGCGGTTTTCACATTGAATTTTAATGTAAAATGTACGAACGATTAGTCCCCGTACAGTGTTCAAAAGGTAACTACACCATTTCGCAAAAAAAAAATTGGACCATATTTATTTAAATTTACTCATTTTATTAGAAATGTTCAGAATAAATAGTATCCGAGTAGGACGTTGTCAAAAAAAAATTCGAGTGCAGCTTACTGTAGTTTTTCAAAAAACGGCGCTATAAAAATGTATTATTCAGAATTTTTCAGAAACTAAAACTAAACCCAACTGGGGACGCCGTAGTCGCACTGACTCCGGACGGCAGTAATTGGGACTCTTGTGCGGTTTTCACATTGAAATTTAATGTAAAATGTATGAACCCGTACAGTATTCAAAAGGTACCTACACCATTTGGCAAAAAAAAAATTGGACCATCTTTATTTAAATTTACTCATTTTATTAGAAATGTTCTGAATAAATAGTATCCGAGTAGGACGTTGTCAAAAAAAAATTCGAGTGCAGCTTACTGTAGTTTTTCAAAAAACGGCGCTATAAAAATGTATTATTCAGAATTTTTCAGAAACTAAAACCAAACCCAACCGGGGACGCCGTAGTCGCACTGACTCCGGACGGCAGTAATTGGGACTCTTGTGCGGTTTTCACATTGAAATTTAATGTAAAATGTACCAACGATTAGTTCCCGTACAGTATTCAAAAGGTACCTACACCATTTCGCAAAAAAAAAATGGACCATCTTTATTTAAATTTACTCATTTTATTAGAAATGTTCAGAATATATAGTGTCCGAGTACGTTGTCAAAAAAAATTCGAGTGCAGTTTACACGCGGTAGAAGTGAAACTTTTCCAAAACAATCTCAACTAATACTTGAAAAGTGAGGTCTGAGTAGCCCAGTAAATAAATGTACCCTCTGTAATATTTTACTTCTGCGTATTATGAGCTCCTGGTAGATTTTCAATATTGTACGTCACCCTTTTTGTCATTTTTTACAAAAACGGTCCTATAAAAATATAATTATCAAAATTATTGTGTACCTATTTTTATGAGGTGTTGCTCATCCAACGAATGGTTTCCTGAGCGGCAGTGCCAATGCCCGCCTCTAACGTTGAATAATTATCATAAAGAAGCAAAATACAAAAAAAGCGTTATGTAACTTTAATATTTAAAAAAAATAAATCCCTTAAATATCTAGGCTAAAGACGAAGGTAGCGCAACACGGCATAACAGCCCAAAAAATTATTACAAAAGAAATTATCCTTTCAACTTCAAATAATTTTATTACAAATTTCCAAAAAAAAAAAACAGATGATTCTGATTTGTTATGTGCAGGTACCTACCTACTCAGATTCTCAGTTGGTACACCTGCACATACGTAAAAAAAACACGCCATTAAAATGTATATTCAGAATTTTTTATCAAATAATCATTTCAATGAAAAAGAGTTCGCAAAGTATTTATACTTAGTCCTCTCACAATTTTAATAATATTTTTTCTAGCTAGTGTAGGTACTACTTTCCTAAAATAGGCATTTCAAAACCGAGCGTCTAGCAACACTCGATACCGAGATCTTTTTTCGTGAATTGAGCAAATTTCTTTCGATACAGACGAACCTGCCGATTTGAACGGATTGAAATAGAACTACAGGCGTGTTCGACAGACATTTGATTTTGTTTTGTGTGAACGATCCGTACTTATATTCCACACCGCTAGATGTCTCTGGATTGAAATCTTTAGTTGGCGGAGAGAGCGGCCTTCCGCCATTTGTAAAATTTCAGAATCGAGTGTTCCAAGGTGTGAGAAAATTTACCCAACCTGAATTTATTTGTAAGAAAATTAGGTCTTCTACTGGCCAGTTATATTATGCACCCTCGAGAAAAATGCGAGTTTTGCGAAACGTCAGAAAATATCATTTTTCCGCGCGATATTGTGTAGCATTTTGAATGGTGACCGACATATTTGTCGATTTTAAAAGCTTCCTTAATTTCTATTCCTCCTATTTATTGAAAAACATCTCGACCACAATGCGCTTTTTCGACGATATCTCGTACCGCGTGTCGTACCTATAAAATGTCATTTTTTAGCAGCATCGCCATTAAAATAAAAGAATAAATTTCTAGCAAATTCGTTTCGCGTAAAGGAAATAGTGATTAAGATTTCTTATCTTTTTTGCAAATGCGAACCTGTCGGCGGGAAATATAACCGGGCCGATTTCTTCGTCGATGAGAGATTCAGCCGGAGGTTCCAGTTATCGCCGCTGATTTTGTATCAGTTTTTTCCGTTGACTTTTGGCGTTTCTAAAATAAGAATTTCGTGTGAGTTTCCTGTCTTGCGATAGTGGTCTCTGAGGTCGGTTAGACTCGAAGAGCGGAGAGGTCATTTTGGCGTGGGAGGCCCTGACTGAAAAAAAAAGCCCTCTTTTTCGAGCGAAACTGAACCTCGAAACGGGTAAAACTTGAGGGGCGGCAAGGTCGTCTTTTGCCTAAATTATGAAAAAGTGAGTTTTTCAAAAACTGTGCAATACTATATTAACTAGCTTTGCCTGTTGCAGAGGCAACCAAGGGGTTAAACACTACACGATATGACGTGTGAACGCGGATGAAGCGAAGAGTGTGTGTTAAATAAAATAGGTAAAGAAAAAAACGATGTTTGTAATTTGTTACCCGTAACGTATAATTTACTGTTGCAAAGACTCCTACCATTGTGCCACTTTGGTCGCCGACACTTTTAAAACGTCCCAGGAGCTTACCGCTCAATTCAGTACTGAACCAATCCAGCCGCCCGACTCAGGGCGTTCAGTATTTCATTTAATTTAAATTAGAAAAACCAATAGAGCCTAAAAGGGTCTTCGGAGTTTATCGTTCAATTTTTTCAGTCAGCCCTTCGGATTGTGTAGGTCGAGACGCGTAATTTGATATCCATCTCGGGTACTTAGGGTGTAATTTAAAAAATAAAAAATTTTGGATTTTGAAAAAAAATTTTTTAGACTTTGGAAATTTTTTAATTTTGAAAAAAAAACTTTTTTGGTTTCTGGGAATTTTTGAATTTCGAAAAAAAAAATTTTTGTTTTCTGGAAATTTTTTAATTTGGAAAAAAAAATTATTGGATTCTGGAAATTTTTTAATTTTGGAAAAAAAAATTGTCGGATCTCGGAAATTTTTGAACTTATAACTGAAAGTAATTTTTCAAAAAACGGCGCTATAAAAATGTATTATTCAGAAATTTTAGAGACTTAAACTAAACCCAACTGGGGATGCCGTAGTCTCACTGACTCCAGACGGCAGTAGTTGGGACTCTTGTGCGGTATTCACATTGAAATTTAATGTAAAATGTACGAACGATTAGTTCCCGTACAGTGTTCAAAAGGTACCTACACCATTTTGCAAAAAAAAAATTGGACCATCTTTATTTAAATTTACTCATTTTATTAGAAATGTTCAGAATAAATAGTATCCGAGAAGGACGTTGTCAAAAAAAAATTCGAGTGCAGCTTACTGTAGTTTTTCAAAAAACGGCGCTATAAAAATGTATTATTCAGAATTTTTCAGAAACTAAAACCAAACCCAACCGGGGACGCCGTAGTCGCACTGACTCCGGACGGCAGTAATTGGGACTCTTGTGCGGTTTTCACATTGAAATTTAATGTAAAATGTACCAACGATTAGTCCCCGTACAGTGTTCAAAAGGTACCTACACCATTTCGCAAAAAAAAAAATTGGACCATCTTTATTTAAATTTACTCATTTTATTAGAAATGTTCAGAATAAATAGTATCCGAGTAGGACGTTGTCAAAAAAAAATTCGAGTGCAGCTTACTGTAGTTTTTCAAAAAACGGCGCTATAAAAATGTATTATTCAGAATTTTTCAGAAACTAAAACCAAACCCAACTGGGGACGCCGTAGTCGCACTGACTCCGGACGGCAGTAATTGGGACTCTTGTGCGGTTTTCACATTGAATTTTAATGTAAAATGTACGAACGATTAGTCCCCGTACAGTGTTCAAAAGGTAACTACACCATTTCGCAAAAAAAAAATTGGACCATATTTATTTAAATTTACTCATTTTATTAGAAATGTTCAGAATAAATAGTATCCGAGTAGGACGTTGTCAAAAAAAAATTCGAGTGCAGCTTACTGTAGTTTTTCAAAAAACGGCGCTATAAAAATGTATTATTCAGAATTTTTCAGAAACTAAAACTAAACCCAACTGGGGACGCCGTAGTCGCACTGACTCCGGACGGCAGTAATTGGGACTCTTGTGCGGTTTTCACATTGAAATTTAATGTAAAATGTATGAACCCGTACAGTATTCAAAAGGTACCTACACCATTTGGCAAAAAAAAAATTGGACCATCTTTATTTAAATTTACTCATTTTATTAGAAATGTTCAGAATAAATAGTATCCGAGTAGGACGTTGTCAAAAAAAAATTCGAGTGCAGCTTACTGTAGTTTTTCAAAAAACGGCGCTATAAAAATGTATTATTCAGAATTTTTCAGAAACTAAAACCAAACCCAACCGGGGACGCCGTAGTCGCACTGACTCCGGACGGCAGTAATTGGGACTCTTGTGCGGTTTTCACATTGAAATTTAATGTAAAATGTACCAACGATTAGTTCCCGTACAGTATTCAAAAGGTACCTACACCATTTCGCAAAAAAAAAATGGACCATCTTTATTTAAATTTACTCATTTTATTAGAAATGTTCAGAATATATAGTGTCCGAGTACGTTGTCAAAAAAAATTCGAGTGCAGTTTACACGCGGTAGAAGTGAAACTTTTCCAAAACAATCTCAACTAATACTTGAAAAGTGAGGTCTGAGTAGCCCAGTAAATAAATGTACCCTCTGTAATATTTTACTTCTGCGTATTATGAGCTCCTGGTAGATTTTCAATATTGTACGTCACCCTTTTTGTCATTTTTTACAAAAACGGTCCTATAAAAATATAATTATCAAAATTATTGTGTACCTATTTTTATGAGGTGTTGCTCATCCAACGAATGGTTTCCTGAGCGGCAGTGCCAATGCCCGCCTCTAACGTTGAATAATTATCATAAAGAAGCAAAATACAAAAAAAGCGTTATGTAACTTTAATATTTAAAAAAAATAAATCCCTTAAATATCTAGGCTAAAGACGAAGGTAGCGCAACACGGCATAACAGCCCAAAAAATTATTACAAAAGAAATTATCCTTTCAACTTCAAATAATTTTATTACAAATTTCCAAAAAAAAAAAACAGATGATTCCGATTTGTTATGTGCAGGTACCTACCTACTCAGATTCTCAGTTGGTACACCTGCACATACGTAAAAAAAACACGCCATTAAAATGTATATTCAGAATTTTTTATCAAATAATCATTTCAATGAAAAAGAGTTCGCAAAGTATTTATACTTAGTCCTCTCACAATTTTAATAATATTTTTTCTAGCTAGTGTAGGTACTACTTTCCTAAAATAGGCATTTCAAAACCGAGCGTCTAGCAACACTCGATACCGAGATCTTTTTTCGTGAATTGAGCAAATTTCTTTCGATACAGACGAACCTGCCGATTTGAACGGATTGAAATAGAACTACAGGCGTGTTCGACAGACATTTGATTTTGTTTTGTGTGAACGATCCGTACTTATATTCCACACCGCTAGATGTCTCTGGATTGAAATCTTTAGTTGGCGGAGAGAGCGGCCTTCCGCCATTTGTAAAATTTCAGAATCGAGTGTTCCAAGGTGTGAGAAAATTTACCCAACCTGAATTTATTTGTAAGAAAATTAGGTCTTCTACTGGCCAGTTATATTATGCACCCTCGAGAAAAATGCGAGTTTTGCGAAACGTCAGAAAATATCATTTTTCCGCGCGATATTGTGTAGCATTTTGAATGGTGACCGACATATTTGTCGATTTTAAAAGCTTCCTTAATTTCTATTCCTCCTATTTATTGAAAAACATCTCGACCACAATGCGCTTTTTCGACGATATCTCGTACCGCGTGTCGTACCTATAAAATGTCATTTTTTAGCAGCATCGCCATTAAAATAAAAGAATAAATTTCTAGCAAATTCGTTTCGCGTAAAGGAAATAGTGATTAAGATTTCTTATCTTTTTTGCAAATGCGAACCTGTCGGCGGGAAATATAACCGGGCCGATTTCTTCGTCGATGAGAGATTCAGCCGGAGGTTCCAGTTATCGCCGCTGATTTTGTATCAGTTTTTTCCGTTGACTTTTGGCGTTTCTAAAATAAGAATTTCGTGTGAGTTTCCTGTCTTGCGATAGTGGTCTCTGAGGTCGGTCAGACTCGAAGAGCGGAGAGGTCATTTTGGCGTGGGAGGCCCTGACTGAAAAAAAAAGCCCTCTTTTTCGAGCGAAACTGAACCTCGAAACGGGTAAAACTTGAGGGGCGGCAAGGTCGTCTTTTGCCTAAATTATGAAAAAGTGAGTTTTTCAAAAACTGTGCAATACTATATTAATATATATAATATACTGGCTGGATTATAATACCCGGCCTCGCTCAGGACAACATTCGAGAGTGTTCTGGAATGTTCCCCAATTTATTTGAATATTCGATACTGCGATGGTAGCGCAGTCTGTCGGACCTAATGTAAAACATTCCAAAATCAACAACTCCCTAGAAATAAAAAAAAAAATAATTAAAAGAACATTTTCCAGTGGACCAAATTGTGAATCTAAACCATTCTTGAATCCCCTTGAACCCACACAAAAAAAAATCATCAAAATCGGTCCAGCTGTTTAGGAGGAGTTCAGTGACGTATACTTGGAAATAAGGCATTTATGAATTGTAAAATATCGCTTTCGCAACTAATAATATTCTTTGTCAAATAATTTCGTGCGAAAAACATTGAGAATTTGTTGGAAATACTTGTAAGAAGGACTGTGTGTTTTTGCCCAGTGTATTTTTCGTTATGGGTACCGGCTTTCTTTTTCAACAAATTTGTTTGGTTGTGTTGGGGTTTACTTTGAAGGACCACTACACGAGTTAGAAATTGGTCACGAATTGTTTGGGATTCCTTATTTTTCTGGCTTTTCTTTGTTACAATGACCACACGGCGCACAGCTTTAAACACTTCATTATTAATTTGATATTTTCAATGTCATTACTTAGTTAATTAAAATTAAGCCTCAACGTCGGAGAATTAGGCATTTGTTCATTAATATGACCTTCAAGTTTTATCCAATCTGAGAAATTAAAATACGTTTCAGTTATGACCTTCAGTAAGATTACAACAAGGTAAATGTTAAAAATATTGTGATATTTATCTATTTATTTGAAATAGAGTTTTCGAAGATCAAAGTCAAAGATAATGGTGAAATAATAGTATTTCAACTTTCAACCGGACTTCGGCAGCACGGTATCGCTTCGACACACATAAGTAAACACTCTCACCAATATCATTTGGTCATCTGCCCTGATGATGGACACTGTAACGCTGTCCGAAACGTTGGCTAAAGAAGGAGGTAGCAAAACACGGCATAACACCCCAAAAACAATAACAAAAATACTTTTTGGCCGTGAAAACCTAAAAACATACCGGACTTCGTTCGTGTTTTATTTATGGTAACATCGTGATATTAAACATTTAATCATTATATAATGTTATATTCTCATTTTTTTGGTCAAATATTTGTATCGGATGCCCTATTCGTGACATTGCCAAGTAAAATTTACCACAGAAAAAGCAATTTTTGTAGCATTGATCGATTGTCAATAATCAACTTCACCGATTACCAATTCAACTGATGGTTGTCTTTGTCAATTTGTGATAATCTTTGATAAAATAAATATAAAACAGCTCATGTAAGGTCAAAATTGAAGGGAGGTAGGTTATGTCAACCCTTCAAAAATTCTTTAAATTGTTTCTGATTAAAAAAATTTTGTTATTATTGTATTCTCTTTCTTTCTTTAAATTTTAATTTAATTTAATTTATTTATTTTCTTTCTTTTAATTTTAATTTGATTATAAAATTAACATTGATAATTCAATACTGACGAAACTGAGCTGAGAATTTATCTTTGTATCTTATATGACTTTATTACATTGATATATTAAAGTTGTTTAATTTGAAAAAATCTTTGTCAAGCTTTGTTTTACTCATCACTACAGTATTACTAACAATCGTATACGTATAAATATATATTTAACTTTGAAATTTTGTAAAGACTTGCTAGTTATTGTAATTTTTTGTTGTTGTTTTTTTTTTTAACGTAGATAATATCATGAATTCAAAACAAAAAAAATATTATTTATTTGTTCGTATGAAGCAGATGCTTTGTGATGTGACATTATCATTTAATAAATAAAACAAGAACTTTTTTTAATACTTTATGCCGACCGGGTTTCGCTACAACCGTAGGTTCTTCGGGGCAATATAATGCAGAGTATATACTGCCCTGAGAAAGCTATGGTTTAGCCAATCAATACAAAAAAAAAATGTTGTTGACTATGTTATTCTTTTATTGAAACATAATATTCTTTACTTTAAAATTTGAGTTTTTTTGTTTTTTAGCATGGCTTACTTAGACTCTAAAATAATAGAACTTAAAATTAGTAATTCAACAGATTACCATTATTAGATTTTGTTTTAAATTTATATATTATCATATTTTTATCCTTTATGTAAAATAAAAATTTATTTTCCTTTCTGGATTTTGAAGAAAAAGTAGGAAAAAAGGGACATAGGAAAATCACCTTTCTATCACTGGTTACAGTAAGCCAAGTACGTCTCTTAACACCACGTATATTAATTTTAGTAGTGTAAAGGTGCCAGATATTATGAGTGCTTCCCTCCTCAACCTAAAAAAAAAACTTTTTTTATTTCTTTTTTTGTTTTTGTTTTTTATTTTTTTATTTATTTTTTATTTCAGTCTCTAAGCAAACATGTTCCACTCAGTTTCCAAAACAAGCGTTGTGACCAAATATTTACAAACATTTTTTATTAGGGTGGGGAAGGAGATGGGGGAGAGGAAGGTGGAGAAGTACCTATATTTTTATATTAAAAATATATATATTGTACAATAGATTAATTATCCAATTACCGTACAATTTTCTCATTTTGAAAGTCTTAACACCAGAAAGATAAAATTATTATACAAAAAATCTTAAGCTATCTAAAGAAGAGTTATATAAATATCCAGTGTTTCCAATATTTCGTTCAACAGCACCATCCATCTTGCCATGCTATGCTATGCTAGAACATTTGTTGTACTGTATGGTATTTTGAACAAGTCGTGTAGCAAGCATAACAAGGTGTACGGGCTATCAATACAGTTATGGACTTTGTTAAAACTAAGAATTGCAAGATTTGCCTAACTTCTAGTTTCTGAGCTAAACCTTTTTGTTGCCTCAAGTAATTCCATATGGTGCATGAACCTTTGATAAGTTCCATGCATCCGCATATAGACATACTTTAACTTCTGGTTTCTGAGCTAAATCTTTTTGTTGCCTCAAGTAATTTCATATGGTGCATGTACGCTAATGTGCTAATGAATTTTTTCTCGATTTTCTCTAGCATAATATATTTAGTTTGGTGCGGAGTCCACACACCACTAGCATACTCCAGCTTACTTCTTATGACGTCATCGAACATGGCCATGGATATTTGCACACGCCGGATTGTGAATCAAGAGCCTTAACCCTCATCCACGGTAGCCGAACATTTTTTAAATCACGGTTAGGCCTTGGTTAGGTCCAAACACGCCACGGCACACACCAAATTAAAAAATAACTTCAGAGATTTACAACAACAAAAACATTGCGATAAGCGCCAACCCTGCGTTTTAACAAGTAGGTTCCGAGAAAAACTGATTTTATACCAACGCTATTTTATAAAAGCCTCTCACGGGTCCCCAAAATCCACGCTTCTGTTGTAGTTGTCAGTCAGAATCTTTCATCTCGTGATGGGAAAGCCTCGCATTGTGAAGAGATCACGAGGTGGCTTATGTTTTCCTCCCTCTGATGATTTTTACTGTGATTTTATTTTCCATTAGTTGAGCGGGATGGCGGAGTTTTACTGTATTTTTTTTGTATTTTGTGAATTTATGATTTTACGGTTTAAGTCCCGCTCCAGGCGCTGTATGTGAATTTACGTAAGTTATTTACTTGTAATTATGTAGGAACATTTTTTTTTTTATTTCTTTTATATATTTAATAATATTATTATTCAATTTATAAAAACAGTTTATTTATAAACAAGTTCTGCTAGGTAATTATTTTTACACGTGACAGCTGTTTCGCCTTCTGAAGGCATTATCAAACTGTTATCGTAACAGTTTGATAATGCCTTCAGAAGGCGAAACAGCTGTCACGTGTAAAAATAATTACCTAGCAGAACTTGTTTATAAATAAACTGTTTTTATAAATTGAATAATAATATTATTAAATATATAAAAGAAATAAAAAAAAAAAATTAAAATGGAGTTCTACAAATTAAACTTGATAACAATAAATATGTAGGAACATCATTACAAATAGGCAGCAGGTACTCTTTTTGAGATGAACAAACCATAAACCAATGTTCTCTCTCATACCACGTGAATTCAAGAGTGGAAGAAAAATCAGAGTGTGCAATTCACTTGCGGTAGAAGTTAAACCTTCCAAAAACTGAAGTAGACAAGAGTGGTGAGACTACGAAGCACTTTTTTTTATAAATTTCTAGGATGATTTTTTTCCATATTTTTGTCGTCGAATCCAAGGGCACCTTTTCTTGTACATTTGGTCATCTAATTAGTATTTGTTTTTTTTTTTTCGGGGTCGCTAGATGTCGCTTTCTTTTGTGTTTTTATTTCGAAGTGGTTTGAAGATTGGATAATGATTTAACGATTTTTTTTTTTTTTAGATGTTGTAGGTTTCGATCCTTGGTCCGCTGAAGTTCGTCAGGCGCTTTATTCCACTAGACTAAAGGAGACTTGCGTGGGTCCGTGGTTTTATTTTCTTATATTGGAAAAAATAAATACTTTATTGCTATCTCATTCTCTTGAAGGCTAAATTCTGTAAATGTATGTGTTTCTCTCTTTTTAGTGTTGCTGTTATTGTTTCATCGAGTATCAAATCACAAAGGTTTTAAAAAAGTTTTCACGTAAAAATGGTAAACGTGTGATTCACACGCGGTAGAAGTGAAACTAGAAAGTCGCTAGATGTCGCTTTCTTTTCTTTTGCCTGTGTATTTGAAAGTGGTTTGAAGTTTGGATATTTATTTACAAGAATAAAATTGTTAATCTTTTTTTTTTGGATTTCGTAGGATTTGAACTCCGTTTGTTCGATGTCTGTCTCTGGCTGCTTGGATTTGTCCGGTGCATTAGCCGTCACGCTATGGGAGGATCGAGCTGAGGTGCAAATTTAGCGCATTATATTAGAACTGACGACCCGTCAAATAATAAATTTTAGTGACGTATTTCCGTTTCATCCGAAATTAAAATCAAACTCTAAATAAGTTTCACTTCAAAAAATTACGTCGTATTTAGATATATTTTTGTAAGATAATGCTGTGTTTTTGTACGCCAGAACTTTGAGGTGAGGGTTTTTGTTTAACGAATTGGTTCAAAAAGCGGTTATAGCCCCGTTATGGCAAGGTCACGCTTTCTTAAAGATTAAAAACAGACGCTGCTAACAACCGCCAGAGAAGGCGTACCAAAGACACAGCCTGCCGCAACCGTACTCCGCCCCCTTATTCCAACTTGCGGCCCGCGGCCTATATTAAATAAAACTAATTAAAAGATGCGATGAAACTAATCTATTTGTGATAAATTGCTCTTCAAATAATATCGGTCGCCGTTAATTGCCATTCACAGTCCGTTCGCAATTTTCCAAGTCGATTCTTATAATCAATAGCTACAACCTTCTTACCAAAAACATTTTATGGATCTTGGAAAAAATGGTCTGTTTTTAATAATTTAGACAAATTTCTATTTTAATTTCAACGTACGAAGGATAACACTATATTTTTTTCAGAACTCGCTGTCATTAAAAAGATAAATTCTCTATCAATATTTTTTTTTCATGAATTTCCACAAAAGTCCCAACTCTCCGGAGTCAGTAGGGAGGGAACGGAGCATAGAATAAGACAAAAAAATAGAAGCACCTGACTATTCAGATCTGGTCACCAAAAATGGTAGTACATAACACCATTACAATTTGGAAAGCGGGTATGGGTACCGCCACCCCGGGAATCATTTATTGAATAGCCAACACTCCTACCATGGGCCAGCCCAAGTGGTTCGCTATTTATTAATTTATATTAATAAAACACATGTAAAATCATTGAGACATTAACATAAAGTAGATAGATTAAGTCACCGTACTAGGCGGCTGCCTGTTTCATGGTGACCAATGGTGTAAAGTTACTTTGTATGAAATATAAAGTCTAGTGTAAACATACGGATTTAGTAAAAATCATGCTGAAAATTGGAAAAATTATAATAAAAAGTAGAAATTATAAAAAAGAGGAGAAAATAGAGAAGAGAAAAGAAGTAAATTAGATTATAAAAATATACATTTTTTTTTAGTATGTTTGCATGCAAGCACACATGTATATAGTGCACACCTATATAATATATATATATATATATATATAAATTTTATTTTTTTTATTTTTTTATTAGCGACTATATAAAATAATTGTAAATACATATACATACACATAACCACATCCTCACACATATAAACAATATATACACATTTATCTGAGTACGAGAAACAGACTATTAACATTATCACGTATCTATGTATGGTGACTTAGCAGGAGTGCCCGTGGGTGGATTCGTGGGGTGAGGTAAGTCTAGATCTTGGTGGTGGATGCGCTTGCCTACCTACTGCATGGTAGGCTGGATCAGTAGAGAGTGGTTCAGGGATTTTTTTAACCTCTTCTTGCATTGCAGAGGGAGGAATTGATTCATACTTCCGTCGCTCCTGGACACACTAATCCCCAAATTATTACCCACCTCTCGTACATTTTTTCTTTCCAGAACTTTGTCTCCTTTTTTTCTTTAAAAAGACCTCAATAAAGCATCCCCGAAGACGATTTAGGCCCCGAGGAAAATCCTATGTGGAGCTAAAAAAAGGCCTCTTGGTGGAGCTAACGTAAGAAAACAACAGAAATTTAGTGTAACACCCCTGAAAGCTTCCAAAAAGATACACCCTTTTGAATAACGTTTATTAGCAGTATCTGAAGGCTTATGTTAAGTGCTTCCTGAATAAGGGCTTGATTAGCAATTGTGAAATTGCGTCCTTGAATTTCATATTGTCTGCTCTTCTGCTATCCTGGTAAAATATATTTATATTTTTTGCGCTGAAAAATAAATAAGTAAAATGTGTGTAGTTAAATTTCGTTGTTCATGTTCATTTTAAGGATAATTAAGGGTTGATTAATATTTATTTAGGAATTAATAATATCTGTGACCCAATTTTTCCTTTCTTCGTAATAAAAATGTAGAGGAAGAAATATAACTCAGCCTATTTAATCATTTTTCCTCTCACGAAGAAATTACAACGAAATTTTACTTAATTTAAACATGAAATTAAAACAAAGGAAGGCAATTAAAAAAGCTTTTTAGTTGCACGCCACTATTTTAAATAATAAATGTTTCCCATTTTTAAGCCGTGGCTACTTTTGTGTTGCACGTAGGTACCTATTTACAAAAGTCTCCCATTATCACCCAGTACGGTGGTCGGCAAACTCATTAGTCAAAAGAGCCAAATATCGACAGAACAGCAATTTAGATTTCTTTCGAGATTCGAACTTCTTTACGAGAACCCGTTTTTTGGAAGTCGATTAAAAAACATGTTAGACTAATTAAAATTCTATGTATATATGAGGGCTGTCCGTAAATTGAGGTCTTCAAGGTGCTGCGGTCGCGAAGAACGATTTTAGGCAAAATTCAGTAAAACTGGAGCTTAGTCTGGTCCCTCACGTCAAATCCCCACCACTCTGCATTCTCTGCAATGCTCATCTTGGCACGGCAGGCGTTCGCGATGGAGCTCCGACTCGCCGCACCCGCCAGGTATGAATTACGCTCTATAATTCAGTTTTTGTTGGCGAAAAACAAAACCCCGGTAGGCGTTCATTCTCAACAGCTTTAAGGGTATGGAAAATAGTGTAATATTTTTGAAATTATCAATATTATTTTGAATTTTAAAATTCATTAAATCAAATATGTATTGAAAAATATTTTTGACTTATGAACTTCATTCGTCGAATTCATAAGCATCTTTATTCCAAATAATGTTAGGAATCATTGGTTAAATTAAGTCGATTACGTCCGTCAACAACCTGAATAATTTTACTGATATATTTTTATATTACGTTTGTCCTAAAATCATTTACCAAAGTTTTGAAATACTTAATAATTTAACCAGAATTTTGTGGACTTTTCCCGTAGCAGTTGTATCATTTAAAATTAATTGTGTCAATTGCCAATAACCACAAGGCATTAAAATGATATTTTGGTTTGTTCGAAAATTTGACTGAAAGTAGGTTAATAGAAATACGTTACTAATATTACTACAGTTCATTAATACGCCTGTTTAGCTTTTCCAATTAGCTAATTTCCAGAATTTGAATACCTAATTGTAACCAAATCATCCCCAATTGTTAATTCATATACATTTACATTTGGATACATCAACTTGAATTTTTATTTATTTTAAACTGTAAAATCCTATGTACAGATATTTTTTTAACCCAAGAAGCTCAGTCTAGGTCATTTTTACCTTTACGCAAACAAATATCTGTTTTCTTTTTCACACGCTTCTTTTGATTGCCGATGGTGTTGCCTTGATAGGTCCCCTCATATTGAAGTTATCGTGCGAGTTATCGTTTGCGGGCAATAGGTAGGTCGATTTGACCAGGATTTAGGCTTTTTGTAATTTTTAAATGTGTGTGAAAAGTGTTTATAAAGAAAAAAATAATTATATAAAACTGTATAATTGTTATTAAACATTTATTGGTTGGTAGAAAAAAGAATATTTTGTTTAGTTTTATTACTTTTTTAAATTTCAGTTTAAAAGAAGCAAATCGAAAGGATCTCATTTTGTACCAAATTTTTGTATTGTTTGGTAATAGTAGTTGTTTTTTCAAAGTCCAATAAATAAATATTATTGTAATTATGCGTTTTTTCATTTCCTAAACAGTAAAAACTATGTTACAAGTGTATTTATTCGTGTAGGTAAATTCGACCTATGATGGGCTTTTTAGATAGCAAAATATGAAAAGGCTTCTGGGAATAAGATTAATTTGATGAATTGCAGCTCATTGTGGTTAAGATAGTGTGACGAATCAAATTTCGTCACAAATAAATTTGAATTAGACAAAGAAAGTGTTGACAGATATGTGGGTCGCAAGGACCAAGACGGAAGAAGTGAGAAGTGCGGGGTAGGGCCACGATTCCTACGAGTGCATAGGGCACGCTGGTAGAAAACAGTTAAGATCGAGACGGGGGACGGAGAAGACGAGAGGTGGCGTTACCCGCCCAGCGGCGTAATGCTGGGCGGGGGATGAAGAAACAGACAGTTAAGATCGAGACGGAGGACAACACTAAGTACGCGTTCCCCGCCCAGCGGCGTGATGCTGGGCGGTGGATGAAAAAAAGAATAAGTTATAGCTGAGTTCAAGAAAGTGATTTACGAGGTGTGTATTCCCCGCCCGGCGACGAAGAGCGGCGACCAGGCGCGGCCAGTGGCCAACGCACGAAGACGATGGCGTAGACTGGAGGAGAGTCGACTCGGCTAGGAGGGCCTGAGCTGCTGAACTGCAGGAGCTGCCGGCGAGGACCTCGGCCTTACCTAAGGACCCGCAGAAAACAAGAACCCAGTGAGAAGGTAGTTTTAGTGAACAATTAACTTTTACGATGTGAACAATGGAGAAGCGACCCCGAACCATATGACAATTAGTTAAGATTTAGATATAAGTAGATCTAAGTATAGTTAAGATTTTGTTTACGCTTAGCCAACCCTAAATAAATTCCATTAACTTAAAATCTCTATAACTAAATTCATCCCCCTTTGTCCCGACCCAAGCGACCCGAACCGGTGAGAAGGCAGAGTGGAGAAAGTACAGTACAGGGGTATGTAATAAAAATGCATTTATTTAAATATGCAATGATTATTTCTGAGCTAGTTAACAGTAACAAGACGATATGTTACAATAGATATTTGTTTCTGCTTAAATACGCAGTTGGCATTCAGGTGAGGCATTTATTGTTGTCCTACAAACATAATCCATAAAGATTCTGTCTAGAAAGGCACTTTAAAAATAATAAAATCCAAATATACATACAAAATCGGAGATCTTTCTAGAAATTTAACTTTCTAGCACGACACAGCAACCGACCGGCATAGTCCAGCGGTAGGCTCTTGACTCGCATTCCGAAGGTCGCGGGATCAATTTGTGTTATTTCACAATTTATTCATTTAAAATAATATAAAGTATATTTGTGGCACGTTCCAGAGTGAAAGATACACTCACTATCGCCCTGGTGTAAGACCACCATTCAGAAATGAAACGTTGCTTGAAAAGGCTTTAGCCGTGTTTGGTGACCAGATCTGAATAGCCAGGTACTTCCCACCTTCCTCTTTCCCATCTCTTTCCCCTCCCCTCTACTTTCAGACTCACAACATACCCCAATTGGGATGCCATATTCTCACTGGCAGACGGGAGCAGTTGGGACTCTTGTTCCGTATTCATATAAAAAAAAATAAAAAAAAGCAAAGCTACAAATAAACATATAAATTACTTTTTTATCGCTACAATGCTGCTACTCTAAAAAAATATGAAGGATTCATTATTTTATCGTAAGCAGAATTTCTAACTTAAGAATTATGGTAACCTTTCTTGCAAAAAACCATTGATATTGAAAAAAGAACATATTCGAAAGCGTTTGAACCAAAATTGAAGAGAATCTAACAACCAAGAAAAGAGAACAAATTCGATTAGTTTGACGAAAGCTTTTTCAATATTGAAATATGATACTTTAAATTATTTAATATTTTAAATTATTTAAGTTTTAGAACAAATCATCATCATCATCATCATGGAGTGGCCCATTGGACGTCTACCCTTTGGAATCGCACTTAGTATTTTCCTCGGAATTCGGTCATCAGGCAGTACATGCCCAAGTCACCTCAGTTGCGATTTTTCTATGAAAAGTAGCAGTGGTTCAGTATTTAGATCGCCTCGGATCGTCGAGTTTCTTATATGATCCCATTTCGTAACCCTTACCACCCCTCTCAAGTACCTCATTTCAGCAGCTTGTACTCTAGAGCGTGTTCGTTCGCTTAGCATCCATATCTGGTGGCCATAAGTGAGCGTCGGGCGATATACTATTTTGAACACTGACATCTTTGTCTTGATACCGAGCTCGGCTTTCTAGAACAAATCTTAACTAATATTATTAAAGCGAAAGTGAGTGTGTTAGTTTGTCACGCTTTCACGCCTAAACCGATTTAAAAATACTTTCACCAATAGAATGCTACATTATCAGCGAATAAAATAGGCTGTATATAATGGTAAGTTCTGGCGTTATGAAATTTGTATAAATGAAAATGTGTGTACTTTATATATGTTAGAGGCAGGGAGGAAAGGCAGGCGGAAGATAGGGTTGAGGCGGGGAAGGTGGAAGGGAACGGGGATGCACGGGAAAAGACATTATGTATTTCTAATTGCTACAGTAATTTCCCCCAAATATCATGCGACCGAAGCCTTTTTTACTAGCGATAAAAGCTAGTAAAAAATAAAACACCCGTTCACTTTGCCGTTTTGAATTATCGCGATAGCAACTCAATAATTCCTGTTTTAGTAGCAGCTATTCCCGGAATTGAAATAAATATTAAATACAATAATGCCCGTGTGTATGGAGCTCTCGGGTATTTTAATACCATTGTTTGACGTAGAATGGAATGGATAGAATAGTGGATGGGATATTGATATCAAACTGGTAGGCACATGGCTTAACACAAACCATCCAATTACTTCGTAGCATATCGATGAAGAGGATTTATCAATTCACACAAAATTGATGCATAAATAAATATACTTATCAAAAAAATTCAAAAACCGGGTGATAATTAGGTATGAAATTTCTGATTCCATGACAATTGATCCCCAGACATCCATCCAGTACACTTATATATATAAAAATACGCAGAGTGTTTAGGGGAAAAAACGGTATACCTACTGACACAAATTATAAATAAGTGCCCCCGAAGGGGTGTGCAGAGAGAATGTACCGGCGAATAACATAAGTATAAAACATATTTTTATTCAAATGCATCAAAGACAAAACTATTTGTCTTATGTCTTGAACCATACAGAAGTACGTTCCATGCCAACTCAGAATCATTTTAACTCAACACCTCTTTGAAAATTCACGCTAATAAAAATTTGAAAATAGCCCACAACCTAAGCCTGACTGATTAAACCATTTTTTTTTATATATATTTATTTTAACATCACTCTTAATTAATTATATTACTTTTTAAAGGAGGTGTCGAGTTTATTTATTTATTTCAAAAACATACGGCACAACATGTGCCATTAACATAAATTATATTATATATGTATTATAAAACAATAACAAAACGAAAGTAACAACATAAATTGAAGTTAAATATAAAAACAAAAGATAAAAAAAGGAGTTGAGGTAGTAAGCAGTAAGTAAAAAGTAAGATAGATAAATGAAAGTATAAAGTAAAAGCATAAAATTATAAAATATAAAGTATAATGAAAAGTTACAGATTGATTCAGAAAGTTAAAAGGTAGGAAATAATACAGTCAAAAGTAGTATGTATAGACTATAAGATAGATATCTTAAAAATAATAAAAAGTGTAAAGTTATAAATATTAAAAAAAAGTGTAACAAGTAAAGAGTAAGAAATGCTCTTAGGAGCCAAAAATTGAAGATTATGTTGATTGTTGATTGATAGTTGATTTCATTCGGTGACCATGCTGTATATACCGGCGTAGAAGTACCAACATTTTTCAATGTTAATAAATTCGTTTGATACGGATATCAATTGATAGGAAATACTTTCTCAAAAGTAGTAGATGAGCTCAACTGCACAAAATATATAAACGCACACGAATCTACAAACAGGCTATAATAACAAACCTCAAAAATTAAATGTTAGTATTATACCTACTATTCTCAATTTGGGCGCAGGGTATGCGTACCGCTGCCCCGGAAACCATTTATTGAAAACCAACACCGCCATAGGTCACCTCAAATGGTCTGCTTTGTTTGGTGACTTAAGATGGGTGCTCGGGTTTATGGGTGAGGTTTGTCCGGGTCTAGACGGTGATGCGTCTGCGCACCAACTTCATTGCAGACCGGATTGGGAGAGACTTTGGACCTCTTCATCAGGACTTTTTCGACCCTTGTACTCTATTGGGAGGGCTGAATTCATATGTCTGTCACCCAGGATACACTGAACCCTAGATTCGTCCCCATCTCTATACCTTTTTCATTCCAATAACTTTCTCTCCTTCCTTCTTAGAAATACCCTCCACACGACACCCCCAATATGACACAGGTTCTGGGGAATTATTTTCATCGAAACACGAAAAATTAATTCTTTTGAAAGCGAAAACAAATTATTCCTTGTTATTTTGTATAATTTAATTAGCCTATTTTACTCTAAGATTACTGTTCTACAAAATTATTTTGTAAACCAAACGACAATAAAACAAATTCTTCCTTCTTTCTCTCTTCACTACGATCTGAAAATATCCTTTAAATATGTAAACCGAAAAATCACTATGTTACGGAAAAAAGGACTCGTAAACAAACAAACACTAACATTATTATATTTTTTTCTTGGACAACATTGGATGGTAGGATCCGATATCTTCAAAAAGATAAACAAAATCCTTTTTTACTAAGAAGAACGGTCTTGAAAAAGGTTTTTTCATTTCCATTTAAGATAAATCGATGCCATTGCTGGAAGCAATATCTTAAAGCCAGATCTCAGTTTTTAAGCAAAAAATGGATTATCTTCCGCTTAAGTAAGCGAATAAAAAAAAAGTTCAGAAAAATAAGAATTCTTTATTCGAAAGCGCCAAAAACAATTTAGAACAACAGAATAATAGAAACTTTTTGTTTAATCTTGATCGAAAAAAGGAAGACTTAACAATTATTTCAGAAGTTATGCATTATTAATGGAATTTATAATGGGGTTCTGCCTATAACGGACCATTTTTATTTTTAATTTATGTAGAAAGTTGTTTTTATAGCAGCTAAAGTTTAAAATACTTACGAAGTCAGTTATATAGAATCGAATTATAGTCCATTACCATGCAATACACGATATTATATACAACAAGGCATTTCGTTCGCTTTGTAGTTTTGAGTAATATACAAAGTTTCAATTTGGAAGGCTTGTATGGGTACCGCCACCCTGAGAACCATAAAAAGTTGTTGTCGAAGCTTTAAGCAATTTTAAATGATTGTTTATGTATGGATCTCTATGGGAAAGTTATTGCTGAGAACAAAATTATTTTTGTCGAAAAAAATTTTTTTTTACGTTCGCTCCACACAGGGGGCACTGAGGAAAATAATTCCCGTCAGGGCCTGTGTCATCTTTTGGGATGCTGTGTGGAGTGTCTTCTTGAGGATATAAAAGAGGGGAAATTCTCACAAGAAAAGGGATGAGCAAAAATCTGGGGGTCAAAGCGTTCAGGAGTGAAGGAAGTATGAATCCATCCCTCTCACTGTTAAAGGCGATGGGTCGAGAGATTCCCGCTGGAGACGTAACATGTCTCCATCAACCAGTTTCTCATGACCGGGCCGTCTCCATCAACAAGTACCTGATTGGGTGGAAAACTATGCAATCTAATATGTTTATATATATATATATATATCGTTGTTTCCTTAGGACTTAATTAATGACTACGTTCGAAATATGGTGAACGTGGTGAACGTATGTCTTACTACGTTCAAAATGTGGTGAACGTATGTTTTAGAGAATGAAAAAAACATGCGTGTATGAGGGAGACAACCGTTGTCTCCCTCATACACGCATGAGTTACACTCATGTTACATGAGTAAGAAATAAAAGGGTATGATTGTTGTTCATTTGTCCTCTCTTAGCCTATCAGTTTTCTGGCAGCATACTTTGTAAATAATCTCAGAGTAAATGTAACTAAGTCTACCCACGACTTAATATTGTCTCACCACCATCCTGTACTGAGATCACTAACAGAGGACTGGATCCATCACATCTTTGGGCATCCAGAAGATCATCACCACGCTTCCTCAAAAGGTTCTATCAAGGATAGATCATTACACTAATGCTTCCGAAAGGGTTTAAGGCATAGGAGATTAGCCATAGACAATTTAAGGCACGCTACAACCATTTTTTTTTACATTAAGTAATACAGGTGGTAAAACTACTGTGTGAAGTTAATTAATGTAAACAAACAAAAAATCAATGCAATCTTTGTAAGGCTAGATAAAAAACTCTAAGAATAATCCAGAACAATAAATCTCATCCTAGAAAAGACTATAATCAATGTTTTATATTCTGAGATAAGATGGATTAACTTATAAATATTTTGATTTCCGCCCAAAAAAACAATCTCACGTTTCGTATACAAGGTCATGTTGTTTTTTTACTTGGTTTAAAATTACTCTTTGTCAGCTTCTAGCAGTAAGCGTCCTTTGCTGAAATAATATTAAAAAATAAACAAATAACCTTGAGGCAATCGCCTACGTCGAAAGAAAATGGAGAATTATTGAATGCCTCTTTTCGTTTAAATATTAAAAAATGAAAGCGAACTTCAGTACAGTAATTATGGATACAAATTTATCTAAGGGCGCTCATTTTTTTCTTATATTAAAAATAATTTTGTAAATAAAAACAGCCGTTGACATAAACCGTTATTATTACTTTTTAAGTTTGATTTTCTGGATTCAACATCGTTGAATTGTTTTTTCTTTTAAAAATATCCAAATATTAAATTTTTGTCTTATTGTTACAAATCTCATACAGGCAATTGCGTCTCTGTACGAGGGAAGCGTTGCGTGTGTTAGGGTGAACGGTGGTTTTACGGGGTGGTTTGACATTACAAAAGGTGTTCAGCAAGGCTGCGTAATGTCACCATGGTTATTCGATCTATACATGGATAATTGTATGCAAGAATTGAAAGTGTTGGGATTGGGTGCGAAATTCAGTAATCTGAAAGTATGTTGTCTGTTGTACGCTGATGATGCGGTGCTAATTTCTAACAATATGGAAGATTTACAGTCTCTAATGTCTAGGATGAACGAAGTATGTATGAAGAATGAGTTAATGATGAATGTAAGTAAGTCTAAAGTCATGGTGTTTGAAAGAGAAAGTACGAAAACAGAGTGTGATATAGTTGTGAACGATGAATACTTGGAGCAGGTGGATGAGTTTGTGTATCTGGGTAGTGTGCTTACGAGAGATGGGAAGGCTGATAGAGATATCGAAAGAAGGGTAAATGCCGGTAATTCCATTAATGGAGGACTGAATGCCGTTGGCGCTAATAAAAAACTGTCAAAAGGAGCGAAACTAGCAGTCCACATTGGAGTCCTGGTACCTACCCTGATGTATAGCAGTGAGGCATGGAACTGGCAGAAGAAAGATGAAAGTAAACTGAATGCTGTAGAAATGAGATCCCTGAGGCGTATGTGTGGTAAAACCATATATGATCGTGTGAGAAATGTGGAGATCCGCAAAGAATGTAAGGCTGATGTAAGCGTAATGAGTAAGATTAAGAAAGGGACCCTCAGATGGTTTGGGCATGTAGAGCGAATGAACGAAGAAAGTAGTGTAAAAAGAATATATGACGCAAATGTGAATGGTAGAAGAAGTCGGGGACGCCCGAGGAAGACATGGCACGATCAGCGAGCAGTGAATCAGATACTTGAGTCGGGCCATGTCAAAAGTCAGAATAATAGAAGAGTATATACATACTTCTCATACGAGAATGTATGTGAAGCAAAGAGTGTGTGCCAGGACTGAGTTGTTTGGCGGTCCGTCCTCTCTGGCGTGATGGTTAGTTAGTTAGTTTTAGTTGTTAAATTGAAAATTTAAGTGAAGCATTAAGACACCCATTAGGCTCTTTTATTATTACCGTGACGATCCACGGTAATAATAACGTCCGAGAAAATCATTAGTATCTACCAATGTGACTTCAGGCCAGGCTTTGATCAATTTTTTTCCTTTAGACAGATCTTGAAAAAACGTTAGAATACAAAGTCAAAACTTATCAGCTCTTTGTAGGCATCAAGGCCGCGTACGATAGTATAAATAAGAATGCATTTTACATGCAATGGGTGAGTTTGGAATACCGCGTAAGCTGATCAATCTAGGGAAACTTACAATGTCTCCAAGAACGTGTATAGTCAGGGTTGGCAGTGATCTGTCCGAGCCCTTTGAAGCGCTCTACGGGGTAAGACAAGGAAGTGGAATGGTCTGCCTCTTATCCAACACAGCCTTAGAAAAAGTTATTCATGACTCAGGCATTGAGATAAGAGCAACGATATTCGACAACGCCGAGCAACTTCTGGCTTTCGCTGATATCGGCATAATTGCGAAAACTCCCGATGACGTGACCCTTTATAAACCTTGAAAGTTCTGCCAAAAACATGGGTCTCGTAGTAAACTAGCATAGCCGTAGGAAGCACCCAACAAACCTCAACTCTCTCATGTAGAAGTCGAAATTTTGAAACGATACCAAAATTTAAAATCAAGGCTCCCTGATAATAAATAAAAATAAAAATATTTTAATGATTTGTGTTGCGCCATTTTGTGAGAAATCACCCTTCACCAAAGCACGTAGTGAACACAAAACGCTGTTATTTCCGCCTACAAAGCAGACAAAATCCAGACTGCTGTCCGGAAAAACCAAGATATCAGTGTACAAAACAATCATTAGACCATTGCTCACTTACGCAGCTGAGACGTGGGTTCTAACTAAGAGGAATGAGCAAGCACTGGACGTTTTTGAAAGGAAAATTTTGAGGCGTATCTTCGGACCGGTTCTAGAAAATGGATTTTAGCGCAGACGTTACAGCAATGAGCTCTTTATTCTGTTTAAGGAGCTAAACGTCACAAAGCTGGGAAAAAAATATAAAACTGAGAAGTCGGTGGCTGGATCGTGTGGAGAGAATGACCGACCATCAAGCACCAAAGTCCCCACTGAACTCAAGGGCCTAAGAAGAACAAGATTTAGATGGAGCGGCAACGTCCTCAGACTATTAGACATATCTATCTTGGAGCTTCTAAACTGGAGAGAGCTGGCACAATACCGAGAAGAGTGGAGGAAGACTCTTGAGGAGACCAACACCCACCAGGGGTTGTAGAGCCAAGAGTGATGATGTTGAGTGATGATTATGAGTGATGATACACAACCAAGAAGGCAGAGAAACAAACATTTTTTATCGCTATAATTCAGCAGCTCTTTCTTACACATTAAATAAACATATAAGTATGTTTACTGCCTTTTTCATGTCGTCACGGTACCGTAATCGTAGATCGCCACGATATTCTCATTCTATTTAGCGCTCATTTTATTTTTTTCTTTTCAAAAATTTCATGTGTTTTTTTTATTTGAAAACCACACATAAAATTAAACAATTCGTAACTAATAGATCTTGGTATTTCCAATATTTTATGGCGGAAGCGAGAGATATGGGGAAGAAAATGGGAAAGGGAAAGTATAGACATATACGTAGAGGCCATTTTTCTTTTCTCTAGAACAAAAATTACATTCTGCCGAGAATGGGTACCTAAATAAAAATATAACACACTTTAATTATTTTGAAATAATACGTTTTTTTATACATCCACCACATTGTACCGCTATCCCAGGAATTATTTATCTCATTACCGAAGTCACCTCGCACCGCAGTGGGAGGGATAGATTCATACGTCTCTCACCCCTGGACATACTGAAACCCAGATTCCTCTCCACCCCTTTAACCTTTTTCTTCCCATTACTTCCTCTCCTTCTTTTCCTAAACTACCTTCCACGCGGATTCCTCAGAGATGACAAAGGCCCTCAGTAGAATTATTTTTGAAATGGCGCTAATGTTAAAAAAATTATCCATAAAATGTGTTACTTTAAAACATGAAAGTTCATCTTTTTTATTGGGTCACCCTTTCATATACTTTCAATAGCCAAAAAAATATAAATGTTTTTTTCTTATTTTGTGTTTATAAATTTTTTTGGTCGCTATTTGATCAAAGTTTCGAAAATACGCGCAGTTAAAAGCTCCTTCACACACAGCTATAAATATAAAAGATCATTGCACGCCAAATAACGCTCTCTATACAATCCCTTCAGACCGTTCACACCTAAGCGGTTTAAGCGCAGATCAACCATAGACAATACACATCTTACGACGGAACCGCTCCAGAGGCGATATGCCAAAAGAGCGTCCCCTCTCCGACGAAAACCGGTGCCTAGATCGGTGGATGACAGATGTCAAGTTGTCAGATTTCAGTACAAAAAAATGTGCATTCCGTTTTCGTTCCCCAATTCATCTGACCCTTTCTCCTACCACAGGAAGAAATATTTTGATAGAGTCGTGGTAAGATAAAAAAAGATAAGACATAAATAAGATAAGACAAAAGATAAGCGCTCTCGGTTCAGCAGATATCTGCTAGCAGTTTAATAGCTGTGTGTGAACGAGCTTTTAGGGCAATGATTGCAACGCTCTAGAGTCTAGACCAAACATGTCACTACATGCAGAATTAAAGAAGCCGCAAATAAGTTAAGCACAACCCTCTCCAACCCCCGCCGTTTTTCAAACAGTAGGAACCATGTTTAAACGTGTTTTAATCATAACTAAGGTCGTTTCGTTTTTAGATTGATTTTACAATCATGCCATAAAACGGAGTATACCGATGAAAGTGTTATTAGACGTCGGAAAATGATAGACATATGTGGATTTGGGAGGAATTAGGGAGGCCAAGGCTCGATATGGGCATCGGAGAGACAGAGAGAGAGAGTTGCAAAATCAGCCCTTCGTCTATTCGGTGCCAACGAATGCAGCGACGAAAAACAATTGCCGAGAGTTAAAAAGTGAGTAACGAGCTAACTATTCACTGGGATGGTAAAATACTGTAAGATATAATAGGACATGAGGTTGTAAATTGAATACTTATTTTAATATTAAGCCGGTAGTACATCAGCTTTCAGCTGGTCCAAAACTACCAAATAGAACAGAACAGGCCGTTTATGAAACATTATTATTAAGGGGGTCAAAAATCAAGGTTTGCAAAATTGTCCGAAGAGGGTAACCCTTTACAATGCTGCCATCCTGGTTAAAATTGTTACTGTTAGATATTGTAACAAATTGCCATTTTGTGTGATTTTTTTACGAAAGATGGTAAGACCTGGAAGGATGATGATGACTACAATAAAGCTAAGTTGTGTAGCCTAGAAAAGTTGTTAACGGCGTAGCAGAGATAGGAGGTGCACTGTTGCTCTTGGATGAGCACAATCATTTTCACACCAACGATGAAGAGCAGAGATTATAGACAAAAATTTCCTGACCCAAACAAGTCCAAGTTGAACGCCTTAAATAATTGTGTTTATTACGTTTCTTATAATTAATTAATTAATTTTATTTTAATCTTGTTTTGAAAATCTATTTTGTAAAACATAATCAAAATAAATACTCATTTTAAATACTACCTCCTTTAAATTTTGGTTAAATTTTATATTTTTTCAGCTGGTAATGACCCAAAAAACTCCATTAAAAATGAGGGGAAAAAACTGTGTAATAAACTGTGTAAATAGAGACGTTTGGAAACCTATGAAAGAATACCTCGTAGAAATTTTGAAAAAAATAAATTGAAACGTTTATAAATCACCCTTATAAAATTTCTTACTTTGATTACTGCTCAAAGATGTTATATTTGGCCAATAAAGGAAATTTGAATAAGCCAGAAGTTATACGAAACAGAGCTATGAGATGTATGCTGGGGAATGGCAAATTCGCAAGGGTTAATCAAATGAGAGAGGAGCTAAATTGGATTCCAACAAATAAGAGACTGCTGTTTAATGTGTCAATTTTTGTGCATAAAGTTATGAAAAAATGCCAAAATACTTTAGATGAAATTGTTTTTAACACAGATGTACATAATTATCAAACAAAAAATATAAATTTAGTTAGATTGCCGCATACGAAAAAATTAAAATCACAGAACTGCCTACTGTATAGAAGACTAAAAGATATATGATGAAATGCCTGAAAGTATGAAGAATGAAGAAAGAATTAATGTATTTAAAAATAAATGATTAGTGTAAAAATATTTAAATTTATCAAATGAAATATTACATTGTGCTTATTAGTTTATGTTTATGTTGATTAAACTAACTCAATAAACAATATTTTTTTATTTATATACAAATTGACCCCTAATAACTAATGAATTGTTTCAATAACTAATTAATGCCACTTCAAGCAACTTTTAGATTCAGAATGGTTGTCTTTCAGCATAGACCCGTACTGAGAGCATCTACCAATATTGTTGAACTAATGTACAGCACGTTTCATTTAATGGCAAAAAAAAATTATAATACTATTTTCAGTTTTCAATTAACAAAAAGTAAAGTAAAATGGTTTTCTGGAAAATATCCAAAAATGTCACGGCACGCCGTTTAATAATCGGAAAGACGATATCTTCTGAAATTTATCAAACAAATTATTCAAGCTCCGGCGTTCCACGTATTAATTTATAATTTCGATTTGTACCGTACATAAATTTCCCTCTTGAGAGAATTTTTTCACTTCGGTTTGAACGATCTTCCTATTTCAATATTTGAACAAAACATTATTTCGCGGAAATGGAAATTTAATATTATCAATATTGGATTTCATAGAATCACTAGAATAAAATCGCAGTAATAAAATAAAATAATAAAATCTTCTGTAAATTCGGCGTTCATTTGTTTTAACCAGCAAAAAAAAAAACTGTAGACTTTTTTTACGTGAATACCGCACAAGAATCCAGTCTGGAACCAATAAGTCTTTAATACCTCCAATTGGGATATGTTGTGAGGCTGACAGTGATAGGGAGGGGAAGGAGATTGGGAAAAAATGGTGAAGAAGTTCCTGGCTATTCAGATCTGGTCACCAAACATGGCTAAGCTATTTCAAGCAACGTTTCAAGCATTTTGAATTTCTTCCACTGGAACGTGCCTTATTTGAAATGAGTGAAATATACGAAATATTATTTTAAATAACGCTAATTAATCAAATATAATTTGCGTGCGTACGCCGGGTTTTTGAACCCGCGACCTTCGGAGTGCCAGTCGAGAGCCTTACCCTCTACTACGGAGGCCATCAAAGGTGAGTTTTGGCGTTAAGATTTTTTAAGATTTCTTCGTTTGGAATTTATACGCACCTCTGGTGATTTTGAGCTTACAGCGTAACTTTTTCTAAAGCTTTAAAATGCGCAATGAAACCAGCAATGCGTGGGTAGGGACTCGATATTTTGAACCACAGGCTATTCGTCCACAAAGTACATATTATAACACGTTAAGGAAAAACCTTTATATTTTCAACAGACAAATTAGAAAAAAGATTTCAAGGTAAGAGTGGGTACGCAAAGGCAATGACGGTTAGTAATAGCATTTTTTAATTTATTTATTTATACACACTGAAGGCTTTTAGAGATACGTATGTTATTCAGGAGTATAATGATTGTAAGCATGTAGTATATAACATTTTAAACTGTACATTAAGGAGAGAAGCAGGCTTAATATGTAGGTATGTAGTTTCATTATAATGAAAATTGTACAAAGTTAATAAGTTTACATAATATAATACTGGAAAAACAGAAGAGTGCTTAAGGTACTCAAAAATTAGTTACAGAGGAATGTGAAAGTATTTACTGTTGATTTTATTATTAAGTTTTTAATGAACTTAGCAAAGTTAATTAATCTAAGCAATATTCCGTGTGTAGGTACTATTATTAGATAAATAGTACTTACTAATTAGGAAAAAATAAAAAAAAATACATGAATTGCATTATCATGAAAAGTTATACAAATGAGATCAACAAGTTTATAATATGATAGTAAAAAGTACGACATAGTACAAAAAATAATTTTACAAAATGTACAAGATAATAATAGTAGAAAAGAGAGAGAGTACAAAAAATGTATTATTTACGTAATCTATGTATGCATAAATATTAAAGTTTGTTATTATTGTATCGATCTTGAAGAGACCATCGATTTTAATTTAATTTTAATTCTAATTTAAGTAAAACTCTACGTTATTATGGTGTTACAGGTGTCACTGGGAAATTTCATTCCGTTTTCCCAGCCTAACGATTTAGCCCGGTTATGGAATGGATTTCCTATTGATTGCAGATTGGCTCCCAATAACTAAACCTCAATTAGTAATCAACTGATAATATTAATAATGAAGCAACGCCCATTAAACTAAACGTGCATTATTGAATATCCCTGTGTAAATTTTGACTGTTGTGTTGCGGAATGGGAGGTATTAACCCAGGATAGCCTGAACAAGGGATGTTTTGATGGTCAAAATAGGGGGGGATTCTGTAATACTTGAAGAACATAAACAAAATTTTTATTAAAACTTAAGCCGCCTTTTCCCGAATTTCTACCCATTTCTTACATACCTCCCTTGAACATTTGAAGTTTTTAAGCTCTTAAAAAAATACTTGTAATTTTTTAAGATAATATCTAGGCGATCCCCATGCCGAAACGCAAATTATATGGAATTCCTTCGGTAGAAAAAAAACGCAAAATATGCTACGAAAATTATTATAAAGACGTTCATTTACCTTATTTTACAAGTTATACGTCTGAAAAAAAATCACAGTGTTTCTTGAAATCCTATTTTTGATGTTTCCTCCGAGATTTTAAACGAGTCGTGTTTTATAACATTTTTACAATAAATTTTCACTTCAATTTTAATTATTAGCGCGCTCTCTCCAAAATTCGTAATTACATATCTCTCCATCTTATTCTTTCATTGCGGGTATACGACGCCTTTAGGCGTCATTTATTTGTTAAGAATGAGAGTAAAAGGGTATTTTTTAGGAAAGGGATAAAAAAAACCGTGTCAGAAAACGAATTTTGTTAGAAACATGTGTTGCAGGCTACTCGTATTTTCAGCATCGGCCTAGGAAACCACCAAGCTGAATCGAAACATTGCTTATAGCCTTATAAAGACCTGGATTAAAATAGCCAGGTATCTTCCAACCATTATTCTTCATTCATTCTTACCATTTTTATTTTTTCTGATTTTTTTCAGCTCTAAAATTAACCTAGCCCAAATCGGAGACGACTTTTTTCTACCATAGTGCCAAACAGTTTGTCCTGAAATTTTAAAATGTTTCTGCAAAACCCTTTTTCATTTACATGTAAAATAAATATAATAAAATAATTATATATTGACCTCATCTACAAACACCCCTTCTTTCCTTCGTGACCTGCGTACTGTGATTATTTATCAGCGTAATATATGCAAAGCTGGATGCGTTGCAGTTTCGATCCCTCAAGTCTCACCAGCTATGCAAAATTTTGATAACTTCTCCATCTCATCTATAGGTGACCATATTCACGTTATTTGCTTATTTATATATTGCATTATATTATGCCTGAAGACAGACGAGCAATTAATAATGTGGTTCAAATGAATAATGCACTTTATAAGTGCGGTACAATCAAAAAAAGCCAAGTCTCACCAGCTACGCGAATTTTTGATTGCCCACGTATATTATTATGCCTGACGCCAAACGAGCAATTAACAATGTGGTCCAAATGAATATTGCACTTTATAAGTGCAGTATTTTTTTTTTTTTTTTTACAGTTAATACCGCACAAGAGTCCCAACTGCTCCCGTCTGGAGCCAGTGAGACTTTGGCATCCCCAATTGGGGTATGTTGTGAGGCTGAAGGTAGTGGGGAGGGGAAGGAGATAGGGAAGAGGAAGGTGGGGAAGTACCTGGCTATTCAGATCTGGTCACTAAACACGGCTAAAGCCATTTCAAGCAACGTTTCAATTCTGAATGGTGGTCTTACACCAGGGCGATACTGATAGTATCTTCCACTCTGGAACGTGCCGCAAATATACTATATATTATTTTAAATGAATAAATTGTGAAATAACACAAATTAATCAAATAAAATTTATTTGCGCACGCCGGGTTCGAACCCGCGACCTTCGGATTGTGAGTCGAGAGTCTTGCCTCGGGACCACGGAGGCCGTCTAGTTCCAATAGTTCCAAGTTTACCGCTCCGTAATGAATACATAATATTTTGTGCTAAATTTCTCGATTTTTTTTCTTTAATGTATATATATCATTTAAAAAAAAACTGACAATTATCATTGAAGAAGAAGATAAGAAAAATTATTTAAACGAAAATATGAAAGAAAACAAGACACAGAAAAACAAAAAAAATGATGGTCGCAACTGGGACTCGAACCCAGAACCTCTCGTCTAACCGGAAGGTGCGCGTTTATCAATTCCGCCATTACCCTACTGCCAAACCGTCATATTAGTCAATCTCATATGTCAAATTTTCGAATTAACAATATTATCTCAACTATTTTTTTTTTCCATTTTATAGTCATCTACCTTTTTTTATTAGAAACAATCAGTCTTAGAATTGGTTTGTAACCTAGATGGCGTCTCGGATACATATATCCCATTTGATTCAAATGGAACTTTTTTTATAAAAGTCTAAATGAAAATTCAATTTTCATTAGAAAAACTCTATTTCATAACTTTTGAAGGTTATTTCCATAAATGTAATTGAAGTCAATTATCATTGAAAATAATTAATTTCAATCCTCTTTTATAATAATTAACCTCATTATTTTTCTTTAAGAAAATTGTAATTTTTTTAATTATCTCTTGTACTCCTTTTGAAAATGCATATTAATATTTTTGGTTTAACTGGTTTGAAATACACAAAAAAAAATTATTATTGAATGCATATAATTACATATTTACTTTTACATGTCTTAAGTTATATTTTGTATTTTGTTTTATATTTTGTTTCAGGTCATTATTATTTAAAATCAATATTTATCACGGTATTTTGATAATTCGTTTTCATTTTATTAAAAGCACTAAAAATTTATTTTTATGCATTGTTTCTTTACATGTGATTATTTTTCACACCAAAATTTTTAACCTCCCTAGGATTAACTAGCCTGTGTTGCGGTAAACATTTTTATTAAACACTCAATATGTATGGTAAGCCTCTTACTTCATACATATGTCTGGCAATGTTAAATAATTGTGAAAACAAGCCTATGGGTCCAAATGGTTAAAATAATGTTTTTAAAGTACAATATTTTTACATAAATGTTTCTTACAAATTTAATAATGGGTACCTACAAAGCTGAAAAAAGCTAACTCATCATAATGTAGTAATCTAAAAAGGTGACCATACGTTGTTATTTATTATGTTATCTGTACTTACTACTTTATTTATCCATTCGTATATTACCTTAATTATTAAATTTATATATTGTGTATAAATAAAGTATAAAATTCAAGTTAATAAATATTGAAAAACTGCTTCAACCAAAATTGTCTGCAAAATAAATGTTTTTGCCTCGAAAATAAATCAAATCTTTGACAGTAAGTACCTGTCAAGTATTATCGCTCACCAAACCACTACACAATTTCTCTTTTTCATTAATTAGCAGTCTTAATTCACCTACCAATTAGCTACAATCAATTTATACATCATATGGTTGCGCACCAAAATTTAACCTTCTAGATTTCGTTTTTCATCTTTGACCCTTTTAAATTAAAGCATAATATATTATTTAAAATGAAATAAGACCAGAAAAAGGTAAAGGGCAGCACTGTTTTTCAAATGGCATTACTAAAAATATAACTCATGGAATTGTAAGGCTTACATTTTGTAAATATTAAAAAGGCATAAAAGTGAAAAAAAAAATACTAGCAATATAGATACCTCCTGATCTCAACAATAGAATTGCATGTAGTTATACTACAGATTTGCAAACTTTGTGATAACACAATGAAAAATCACGATTTTGTCATAAAATATAGTGTCATTGCGCTTTAAAATAATATTTGACAGTTAAATTGGTGTTGCCAGCCTACAAATTGTAGTTCCATTTTCAATATTTTCTACCCTTAATTTATAAACTATATGTTAACTGAATTATAGCCTCAGCTTAGTTGATACTCATTGTTTGTAAGAAACATTAATGTGACAATACTGTTATCTAATTGTGTTTTTTTTTTTTTTATTAAATAAAATTATTATTCTCAACTGCAAACGCCTAAGAGCTATTGCGGGGCGAATTTACAAAATAAAATATTTTATGCCCATTAGTACGCTAAAAATAATTTATTTGTCACTAGCGGAATCCACTATCAGATACGGAATAACATCTTGGGGAAACTCGTGCAAGACAAATACAGGTTATATTCAAACGATTCAAAACTCTTTGACTAAGCTCTTGGTAAGCAAAAGTGTTTATGCACAAAGAAGGGACATAAAATTACTATATGAATCAGTTAACATATTACCTGTGCGAGGAATATTATGGTTTAAAATTGTATGCCAAAACCTATTGTCGGACTCAATTTACAAAGAAAAAGTAGATCATGAACATGGCACTAGATTTAGTAAAAATGAGGGTTTGTCCGTTCCGAAAATTATAAATAAATACGGCCAGCGGACATTCACTTATCTTGTCCCCACCATATTTAATAAGATGCCGATGAATTTCAAAATCGAATCCAATTGCCCCACTGATCTCAAAAGAAAAATTAAAAAATGGCTAATGGGTCAAAACTTTTTGTACTGATATTGTTTGTAATATTATGTATAAATACTATCTTTAATTAATTTAATCTATCAGTAATTTACCTGTGTTATATCTGTCTGTCTGTATATTTTATGCTTTTGTATTGTAGGTACTTAAAAGTTATTCTTCTGGAACTATTTTGCTATTGTGTTTTCTTATAATATTTTATGTTTTATTGTTTTATTAATATTGTCAAATTGACCTGCTGACAAACTGCCTTGGCAGTTTAGCGGGTGATTAAAATGAAGAATAAAAAAAAAAAAAAAAAAAAAAAAACACAAACTTATCCTAGAGAGGTTAGGTTATCTAAAGAAACAATAAAAAAATAAAACTACGCCACAACCGGGCGTCCGCCTGCCCGCCACATACACTTCTTTTTTAAAATAGATTATTACTTACATATTATAATTGACTGAGCGTAGCGTCCTGTTTTAACTCGATTGGTTTGCATTTCATCTTTGTGTAAATACCGGGTCCATATGAATGCGAATGAAGTAAATATGTCTGCCGGGGATGATTTTAGGGTTATTTTGCGTCATTCAAATGCCTACCACCCGGGAAAACAACTTGATATTTAGTTAGTCAATCAGTTACTCGTCTGACTATATCATTTGAATTTGTAACTGAATCATTTTAATTAATGAATATGAATGATTCTATCGGTCATCTTTCAGGTTAATTCCCGCTGGGGCAATGTTGTTTGCTGCCGCTGAATAACAAGCTAGTCTGAGGGGTCGCGCGTAATATTATGTTAATGAAGGTGAATTATCATATTGGTAATATATTGGGGTTCAGGCGATCAAATTAGATGCGATATAACAAGTAATGATGAATGTTCCACGATGCTAACACGGGATTGACGAAAAATAATATTGGCCAATGAATTTTGAGCCATTTAATTATTTCAGGGAATTTGGTGTTGATTAAAACATGAGATTTTGGTTGGCTGTTTGTTTTTAATTTGGTTACCAAATTAATTTGCATGACGATATAGTTTCAGTGATTACCCAGATTTGTCCTTGGGAAAAGTGACCCGCAACCTCAATACGGTAAACTTACACTCGACTCATTCATCTTAACACAAAATAAATTACAAAATTTGTGAAATTATGAAAACTAGTGGACACCCAATGGTCGAAATTCGACCGTAATTAATTTAAAGTGTAGGGTTTTTTTTATTGATTTTATGTATTTTTTATGCATAATTTAAAAAAAATTTTAGCATTTTGCACTCCTCTATGTAAACAATAAGTGTGTGAAATTTCATACTCCTACTCCGCGCAATTTTCGTAAAAGGGGTACGAATTTTTGCTTCACGTATTAATATACTGATTTGGCAGTATAAATAATTAAGATCTGCAGAGTTCATCCAAAAAAGTTATGGAACACTCCTTTAGGAGTGAGGGAGGGGGAGAAATACATTTTTTCTAAAAGAGGTCGGATGAGATACAGTGGATAATGTTTTATTTCATGCTGTATGAATAAGAACACTTCAAATTCGATGTAACCAATAACGTCAATATATCTTTATGTTGAAAAAAAAACAGGTTTTCAGTATAGAAACACAAAAAAATGATAGTATAACCAACTTCACAAAATTTGCTGTAATAACGTTTAAAAATAGACAATAATGTAATATCGCAGGAATACCGTCAATTATGAAATTATTAAAATACTCTAACAATGTGCGTGGGTTGGTTTAACTTAATAAAAGGTCTTTATCTGATTGTTTTATATTTAGATCCACCGCTGAACAAACAACTTCAATAGAATTTTAAATAAATATTGATACTCTTCTCAAATAGCCCCAAAAATGTTCAAATAAGTACTTTAACCTTTTCGTATGGTTTTAACACCCACATAAAAGTCTGAATAATAATTAAGATTATTCCAACAAAATTACATTTGAATATTACAAATCAATGCTAATAGCTTTAAAAAGTTCGACAAGCGTGCAAAAATACGCAAACGAAACCAAAACGCGAGTGAAATTTCAGGTTGAATGGTACTCGATGAATTTTGCGGTCGAAGTCTTTGATAGCAAAGGTTTATTATTCCGAATGAACGAATAAAAGTGACCACTTGTTGTGGATAACGGTGCTACAGATAAGTGTATTTGTATCTGACAAGTTATTGAAGTGAAAAATGGTATTTGATAATAAAAACATCGAATATAAGACGGCTCGGGTCTTGACGGTGGGTGATACGAACGATTTGCCCGAGTAATTTGATTTTTATTGCCTGTCTGCTCTCTGTCGAATAGATTGACGGTGTTGAGAAACTATCGATAAGAAAAAATAAGTATTATTGCAAGTAATTTATCAGGCGAAAGGGTTTTTGACTTGATGGTTCTAGAAGTCTAAGAATAAGGGAAGGAAACTATTGTCTATTACTACAGAAACGATATTTTCAATATTGTTTTGTGCTGGTATGTTTGGTTATATCTGAAGATACCTTCGTCTTAAATTGATACTAATGTTGAATAAATGACACGAGAGATTACGGTGGTCTTAGATTTTGAGGGATTACCTCAATTGTGAAAATTGATTTTTGTAGATATTGGTTCTCAATATTACGATAAGTTTGGTAAATGAATTTTAATCGAAATTCCAAAGAGAATGTTCAAAATTAAATATTACATACCTGGAGAAAGATGCGGAGGGAATATTTATGAGAAGTACTCACGGCTTTTCAGCTATCGGTAGAGAAGCGCATGCTTGGAATGTGCTTTCGCTGAAATCCACGGTTGTTGGGTTCTGTGGAAATCATGTTATATTTTGGTTTATAATTTGGGAAGTGTACGAGACGAGTAATAATTTATTTAAGTTCTGGAAGCTTCTGGCTGTTCACGTCTATTTCCTGAATTAACATAGATACATTTTTTAAACCATTTCTTAAACGATTTTTAGCAGCGCCGAGTTACAAGTTCTTCATAATGGTCTATGATCTGGGAAAATGATGATTTTTTCCACAGTGAAGTAAAAATATGGCTTATGAAAATATTTAACAAAGATGTGTACAAGAAACTTATTCTGATATATTTTTTTTAAATGTGTATAAAATATGTACAAAGCGATTTTTTAAATTTAATGTTTAAAAAAATGTCAAAAAAGGCGTTAACTTGTACTTACAAGAATATAACGACAAGAAAACATAATGTTTCTGTTATAAATGTTGACCGGTCAGTAGTTGAGTGGGCATCGCGTTTGAGTCCCACCCGGGCGTCGCTTGTTCGATTCCTCGGCTGGCTAAGTCCTCCATCACAACTCAAGAAACATTTTCGGCTTCCTGTGGTGGCAGCAGGAGATTTTCATACATTGCTGGGTTATTCGTAACCCGGGAATGTTTGTCTTTCTTGAAAGATAAATTATTTTAAAATGAATATGTTATTTTTTCATTATTAAAATTCCACGAACCGCAAATTATTTATAAGGCGGAAAGAATTAAAAAGGAATGTCGAAAAGGGTTGAGAGTAACTGTGTTTATTAAAAGGTTGATTGTTAAAAATTGTTAAAGTGAAATCCAGCAACTACGTAGATAATTAGAACGAACAATTAGAAACCGAGTGGTTCAAAACTTTGGGCTTAATCTTTTTATGAGTTAGTTAACCCTAGATAGATAATGATATTATAATACGTCTACCTACTATATAATGATACGTCTTAAAGACGTTTTGAAGTTTGATAGTGTATATTTACAATATTATCATACTTAAACATTTTTAAGGTAGTGGAGTAATTAGTTTAGGGTTTTGTGTAACAAATAAAAAATAACAAAATGCTGCAAACCTCTAACAAATCAATTATTAACTATAACGTCTTGTTTTTAATGAAAAATAATGTTTTGTTTTATGCCTACATCGTATTTTTTTATATGCTATGAAAGTTTAAATGTTTATCAATCGTTACACTTAAAAAAAATAGCATTTTTTAAGCAAAATCACATTTGAAGTCCGAAAGTTACACAAAAGATAATCTACATCTTTCGAACGTATGATGTATGTATGGCTCCGTAATTCTTGTATTTATCGTGTTGACAGCCACCCAGCGCAAGTTCTGCTCGGTAACTGAGCTAACTGAATCGCAAAGACGTAGATTATATTTCTATGGTTAAGACGACATTGCATAAGCAATATTATCTGTTTATGATGATGGTAGGAGGAGTGATGGCCTCCGTGGTCCCGAGGTAAGACTCTCGACTCACAATCCGAAGGTCGTGGGTTCGAACCCGGCGTGCGCAAATAAATTTTATTTGATTAATTTGTGTTATTTCACGATTTATTCATTTAAAATAATATATAGTATATTTGTGGCATGTTCCAGAGTGGAAGATATTATCAGTATCGCCCTGGTGTAAGACCACCATTCAGAATTGAGACATTGCTTGAAATGGCTTTAGCCGTGTTTAGTGACCAGATTTGAATAGCCAGGTACTTCCCCACCTTCCTCTTCCCTATCTCCTTCCCCTCCTCACTACCTTCAGCCTCACAACATACCCCAATTGGGGATGCCATAGTCTCACTGGCTCCAGACGGGAGCAGTTGGGACCCTTGTGCGGTATTTCATATAAAAAAACGTTATTTAAATATTTTCAGTTTATTCGTAACCTGAGATTGTATGTTGTTATTTTAACCATCCAGTTACTAAACTCTTAAATTACTTCCTTTTGGTCTCCAAACAACACGAGTGAGTTACCATAACAAAAGACATAAATTACATACTAAAGCTATTACTTGAAATATTTTAAAGGAATTATTTTGTTTTTAATAATAAAACATTTGCATTTACAACCGAAATTAAAAATGTGCATAACACATGTATATTTTCCATCCAATTTATTTTTAAATGTAGGCTAATTTCTAATTGATGCCTCAAAAACTCGTGAAAAATGTGACGTGATAAATAAATAAAGTACTAAAAACAAGGCATAACATTGTAGAACAAGCAAATAGCGATGTAAACCTATTTTTTACTGACGTTACGGACTTTCATGCTGTGAAAAGGGTTCAAATTTGTCGGAAAAATGTAAAGAACCAAAAACATACCAGATAAAGAAAAAAAGATGCGAGTCAGAATTTGCTCACAGAAATTGAATTTTAAGGGCTTTTTTTAAAATTATACTTTCGACTCTAAATAAATAGGTTTATTTATTGACTTCTAAATTTCAGAGTTCAGTAAACTTACCTATTTATGAATTTTTTTTTTATTTATTATTGATTTGTATCTAATATTTTTGTGTCAAATTATTGACAATAGAGAAACATCGGATTCTTGAATCATTTTTTGACAGGTTGATGCGTAGGTATTTTTTATAACTTCATAAAAATATTTTTCGTTTTTATTACAAAAATAATAAAGATGGCAAAAAAATATATTTACACCAACATTAAGCCAAAGGCCAACGTTCGAGAGCTTGTTGTTTCGTGCAAACAAATATATTCTGCTTCATATTTAGGATTGCAAATAAGATAAGTCATAACGACATCGTTGACCCAAAAATCAAGAATAATATTATTAATATCTTCATTTGCCTTTACTTGCCTTCCCTTGCCACTCTGAATCAGCACTTATATCAATTAGTGTTGAGTCGAGTTTAAATACAAGCCAGTTGCCTTCTAGGGCGGGGGTTGTGTAAATATGGAGGATTACCGTAAGGTTTACAGAATTATATTATAATCATTTATTGTAAGGGAGCAGGATACGAGCGCGACTGGTCAATTAGGTAAGAAACGGTTTAAATTAAATTGTGTACGATGCATCAAATTAAATGTGGTTGGGTTCGTACCTAAATTAATATCAGATTTCCAGTATTCACCTGAGTACATGGCTACATGTATCATAAAATATTTTGGTAGAATGGACGATATATAAGAATAAAGAAAACTCTTAGGGCCTTAGTTGTTTCAAAGAATTTGATCAATTCATTAAATTTCAGTTAATTTAAGATCTGTGGACGTTCCGTTCAAGTTTTATTATAACATCATTTGTATAAAACAACTCACCAATAATAACATAATAATATAACTTAATTAGAACCTTTAAATAACTTGAAAAATTACTTTGAAATTTGACGAATTCTAATAATTCAAACAATTCGATCTTGGCACACACTCCTTGCCTCGTTCACATTCATACATCGTCTCGTAATGCTCTTCTATTTTTTTGATTATTGACTTGGAAAATCTGATTCATTTGATCGTTCCATCATTTCGTCAGGCGTCCCCGACTTCTTCCACCATTCACATTTGCAACACATATTCTATTTACATTCCTTTATTCATTCACTCGGTCTAAGTGCCCAAACAATCTGAGCGTCCCTTTCTTAATCCACTCATTACGCCTTGCATTCCTTACAGATTTCCACATTTTTTTTACTCATCATGCTTTTAATTGCAAGGGTAAGTATATTCATTCTACATTTCGTCACTTTGGTTGAACAGGAATCTATCTTCACTTTTCCTTGTATCCGAAATACGACGTGCCAACGTCGGCAATGATGATTTCTGATTTTGAGGTTTAATCTGGTATAAAATATTAAAGTTTAACGTTTATAATAAGGTTCTAAATACATCTTCTTTAAGGCGTTCCAAGGTAGTGCCACGGCTTTTTAGAATATTTTCCTTCAAAATACGTTAAAATCAAATGCTTTACACAAGATTGAAACGCAAAATTAGAATTGCTTAAATATATTATATAAATTCGTCTTTGCAATCTTTTACACCTCACATCATGGTAAGGTAAAGTTGGAGCATTCTCCAAAGTGACAAACTAAAATAGCAAAAGGTTTTAAATGATGTTAATTTTAGTAAAAAAGCTTTAATTAAATCTTAGTTACTAAATAAAGATTTAAAATTGAATTGAAAATTCTTTTGGTTATAGAACTAAGCAAAATAATGGTGTTGCGTTTATAGGTCAATTTAAAAAAAATGACAGAACCATTTCGTCCAAACAAGATGACGATTTTGTCATTAGCTCTTTTAACGTAACTCGACTGTATTACCTATTTGTTTAAGTGGGTTGTGCCATGACTTCTTTAGACGTTTCTTACTTATTCTTCAATCAATTTTCGCCACCTGTACCTATTATATTAACTTGGATAAATTCAAACAATCCGTTCTGATTGTCTGAACATTTATAGCATCCCTTTATAAATCTTGCTCAATTCACTTAAGTAATAATATATTGTCATTATTTTCTAAGATTCTCCTTAATTTGGTCGTACACGGTTTGGTCACATTAATATGTCTCATGGATCCATTGCATTCCGTATTCGTATTGTGTACTAGCTCTGCCAAGTCTATGTCTCATTGCTTTACACCAGGGTTAGTATCATAACTCCACTCTAAACATTTAGCATTGCTTCCTTTCACAAATTTGGTACAAGTATAAATAATAGTTTCCACTCAAATATCTGCTTGGTACACAGAATGTCGATTATAATATGCAAATTTCTGTGATGTTTCCTACCATCCCTAATGTCAGATTGTGCTACTATTAACCGATTGTTGTTATTGTTATTAACTGATACTCGTAGCTTCCTACAACTGTCTCACAACGGGATTAAATATATTCAGAACAACGGATTTTTTTAAAGATCTAAGTATTATTACACTACAAACATCGACAGTAATTTAGTTTTCTACAAATGTTGGCAGTAATTCACGTATCCACAAAAATCCACAGTTATTTATAAAACTACAAAAATTATCATTTACATATCTACAAGCATCGACAGCAATTTACATATCTATAAACATCGACAGTAATTTACATATCTACAAACATCGACAGTAATTTATGTATCTACAAACATCGACAGCTATTTACATATCGACAAGCATCGACAGCAATTTACATATCTATAAACATCGACAGTAATTTACATATCTACAAACATCGACAGTAATTTATATTTCTACAAACATCGACAGCTATTTACATATCTACAAGCATCGACAGCAATTTACGTATTTACAAACATCAGCAGTAATTTATGTATCTGCAAACATTGACAGTTATTTACATATCTACAAAGGTCAATAGTAATTTAAATATCTAATAACATCGACAGTAATTTACATATCTACAAACTTCGACAGTAATTCATGGAAAACAAATCTATTGAAAGGTACTTTCATTTTTTTTAAAGCTACTTATAAACTCGTTTCATAAATACTTTTTTAAAAAACAAGTGGGCGCTTGCAATCATCAAAAATTGTTAATGAATGTGTTTTTTATCTTAACATCTTTGATAATTTTTAACCAGCGAAATACTATTATGATTCTCAGTATTTTTCAATTATTTTCGTTCAGGAATCAGAGTATTTTTAATGTTGGAAAGAAACAACATTTTGTAATCAAAACCAAGAAAAAATCTTATTTTATTCATTAAAAGGGTTGAGAATGAAACATTAGTATTGCTCTGAAGAAACACTGCCATTCAGAAAGGAAAATATTTTTATATGAATATCGCATAAGATTCTCAGATGATCCCAACCGTCCGGAACCGGTGAGACAATTGCATCCCCGATTGAAGTATGTTGTAAGGCTAAATGTAGTGGAGAGGGGAAAGAGGTGGTTAGGAGGAAGGTGAAGACGTACCTAGCTATTCAGATCTGGTCACGAAACACGGCTTAGCAGTTTCAAGTAACGTTAAAATTCTGAATATTGTTCTTACAACAGGGCTGCACTGAGAGTATTTTCCATCCTTGAATGAATCGCAAATATTCTTAATCATTATTTTCAACAAATAAAGGAACCCTCAGATGGTTTGGGCATGTACAGCGAAAGAATAAAAAAATAGTGTAAGAAGAATATATGACGCAAATCCGAGCCGTCGAAGAAGTCGGGGACGCCCGAGGAAAACGCACGATCAAGTGAATCAGATACTTAAGACGTGCCATGTCGAGAGTCAGAATAATAGAAGAGTATGTATGAGGCGATGTATGAATGTGAATGAGGCAAAGCGTGTGTGCCAAGACCGAGTTGTTTGGCGGTCTGTGCTCTCTGTCGACCACTAATAATAGTAACGAATATTAAAAATAAGACAAATTAATCAATTTAATTGAAGAAGAAGATAACACTTATAATCTAAATGAAAATATGAAAGAAAACAAGACACAGAAAAACAGAAAAAAACAATGGTCGCAACTGGGACTCGAACCCAGACCATTGTTTTTTTCTGTTTTTCTGTGTCTTGTTTTCATTCATATTTTCATTTAGATTATAAGTGTTATCTTCTTCTTCAATGATATATTACGTCGATGGGAATAACCTTCAAAAGTTATAAAAAGAGAGTTTTTCTCGTAAAAAATTGAATAATCAATTTAAATTTATTCCAGAATTTCAACCCGTGACTAGCCGAGAAGCTTACCACCCGACCTCGGAGACCACCAATGGATATGAAAATTGTTTTAACAATGTTTAGTTGCCAGAGTGGACAGTTTCGCCGAACTTGCCTGACCGAATTCTCCACCTGCCAGAACTCACTGAACTCACTGAACTGACTGACTTAATACTGAATTGACTTCAATTACTGAATTGACTTAATAGACCCAAATAATTATATCGCTTATATTTGATCTACTCCAAACTATTAATAAGTTGTTTAATTCATTATTTCTTCTTGTTTCAGGTATGTTTAAGTCAACAATCATCGTTACTGTAAGTTGATTTGACAACATTTAATTGTAAATCTTGTTTATCTTTCTTCGGTTGTAACAATATTTTTACTTATGCTTGACTATTGTTGATAACAACATGTTCTTATGGTGAACTACCAACTTCAATGGACTAAAAATCTTACAATATTTACTAGAACGTAAATGGTAGAAAAGATAGTCCTGTTTTCACTAAGCTCATTGAATTTAATATACCCATATGAGAGCCACTTGTTATAAAATCCTGTTTAAATGCTACAATAACCGGACTGAGTATACGAAACACTCGCTTGAACCTATATTACATTAAGTTATTACATGAAGTTACTAATAGATATGCAGATGTGGCAGATCTATTTAACTGCACGGAAGCTAGGTACAAGAAGGCTATACTATCAAATATTTTCAATCGGTATTAATTTTATTTGCACTATAGAATTTTATGTAATTGTATCTCTGGTGTCATTTCTTAATCAAAAGCCACAATTAACTATCGTATTCTTTTTTATTATTTTTTATTTAACTATGATTTTGTGGTAGGTAAACCGTGTTTTTGGTATGTAATGTACACCGTTTATATTAAATAAATAAATATTCCGCATTATTGAAGGTGTGTCGATTTGGGAGGCGGGAATGGGTACCGCCGCCCTGGGAACCTTTATTGGATAACCAACACCTCTGTCATAGGTCACCCCAAGTGGTTCGCTACGTTTGGTGATTTGGTAGGGGTGCCCGGGTTCATGGGGTGAGGTTTGTCTAGGTCTTGGAGGCGGATGACCAGGACACACTGAACCCCAGATTCCTACCCACTCTTTGAAACCTTTTCCTCCCCAGAGCTCTCCTCCCCTTCCTTTCCTTAAAAAACCCTCCACACAGCATCCCCAAAGATGATATAGGCCCTAAGAGAAATTATTTTCCTCAGGGCCTCTTGTGTGGAGCTCATGTAAAAAAAAAAAATACCTCGGACACATTTAATTTTAGATATAACCTTTCAATTTTATTTTAACGCTGCCCATTTACAATTTTATAAGTATTCATTAGTGTAAGTTTTACCAAGTTTTATTGAGAGGTTTTTTAGAGTTTTCAACAATCTTTTGGTTGTTATATCTACGTTTTTCTTTAAAAAACAATCCTCCTACTTCCTGATCGAGAAGTTTAGAGTCCATCAATTTAAAAGCATACAAAAAAAAATCTTTTGTTCTGCAAAAAAGTCAGGACAAGCCAATGAATTGTGTTCTTATTCGTCAACATTTTTTTCGATCAATTTTTAAATCTCTTCATATTACATTTTAGAGTTCTAAAATGCGTCACAGAGGGTGGACCCTCTCTCCAAAATTACTCTTAATCTTTCAATCACGATGCCTGGTACTTAAGCGGCAAATCTTAACAATGTCCTTTACGACTTTCTTGACAAAGGACGCCCTAGCCTTAAAGTATTCTTTTAAGATTCTAGATTTACGATTCACTCGGCTGGAGTACCTACCTGGTTACCGTTTCGGTAGATTTGAGCTTTGAAGCGACTCCAGTGGTGTGACTTGGATCAATTTTAAATGGGAGAGGCTTTTGAGAAAGCGGAAGCTTCGAGGGTATGTTTGAGAAAAATAAGATGTGTACATCAGATAAGCTTTATGTTTCAGATTTATTTTTTGCCTATCACAGCGTTTATATGGTCAGATAAGAAATTTCTTAAAATTTGTACTTACTTATCAACGTACAGTTCCCAGAGCTATCCGGGTATTTTGCCCGAGAGTTATTGGTAAAGTTGTCGAATTTCACTAATGCGTATTTTCTAATTTTCAACCTTTTTTTTAACATTTACTCCACACAGGAGGCCTTAAGTAAAACAATTTCTCTCAGGGACTATGTCATCTTTGGGGATGCTGTATCGAGGGTATTTTAAGAGGAAGAACGGAGAAGAAGTTCTGGAAAGAAAAAAAAGGTATGAGTGGGTAGGAATTTGGGGATCGATGTGTCCAGGAGTGACAGACGTATGAACTCATCCCTTCATTAACGGTACAAGGCGATGGATCGAAAGAGTCCGGCTGGAGACAAGCCGCCAAAACTTAAGCGAACTCCACACAGGAGTCCTTGAGAAAAACAATTTCCCTCAGGGACTGTGTCATCTTTTTGGATACTGTGTGGAGGGTATTTTTAGGAAAATAAACGAAAGGAAGTTCTGAGAGGGAAAGAGGTATGACGGGTGGGTAGAAATCTTGACTTCAATGTGGGTCAAAAATCCGAACGGATAGATCAAAAAGTCTCCCTCAACCAGTCTCTCCCGATCCGGCCAGCCACACAGTAGGTGGGCAAACGCATGTGCCGCCAAGACCTAAGCAAACCCCACCCGTAAACCGGACATTCCAGTCACCAAAAGTAACGAATCACTTGGGGTGACCTATGGCAGGGGTTTTGGTTATCTAAAACTTAAATTTGATTCAGAAAAAATGGAAATTTAATGCATTTTTTACAATCTCTACTGACCTGACTATTGTTTCTTGAAGTTGAAACCAAATTATTTTACCTAACAAAATACTTGTAAATCTTAATTGAATGATGAATTTACAGTCGATAACGCACGAGGGACGCCTTCCGACACTCGACAGATTTTGCCGTTTTCAATTAATTGTCTCGTAACGCTGTCAAAAATATAAAATACACCTTCTGGCTAGGAAGTTAAGATCTTTTAAAAAATATATTAAAAAGTTGTTAAAGTTGAAAAGTCTAAAGTTATGGTGTTTGAAAGAGAGAGTACGAAAACAGTGTACAATATAGTTGTGAATGATGAGTACTTGGAGCAAGTGGACGAGTTTGTGTATTTGGGTAGTATATTAACGAGAGATGGGAAGGCTGATAGAGATATTGAAAGAAGGGTAAATTCAGGTTTCTCCATTAATGAAGGACTGAATGCCGTTGGCGCTAATAAAAAGCTGTCAAAAGAAGCAAACCTAGCAGTGCACAATGGAGTCCTGGTACCTACCCTGATGGCAGTGAGGCATGGTTGAAAGTAAAGTGAATTCTGTTGAAATGAGATCTCTGGGGCGTGTGAGTGGTTAAACCGTGTATGATCGTGAGAGAAATGTGGATAACCGCAAATAATGTAAGGCTGATGTAAGCGTAATGAGTAAGATTAAGGAAGGGACCATCAGATGGTTTGGGCATGTAGAGCGAATGAACGAAGAGAGTAGTGTGAGAAGAAAATATGAAGCAAATGGTAGAAGAAGTCGGGGACGCCGAAGTGAATCAGATACTTGAGTCGGACCAGGTCAAAAGTCAGAATAATAGAAGAGTATGTATGAGACGATGTATGAATATGAGTGAAGCAAAGAGTGTGTGCCAAGACCGAATTTGGCGGTCCGTGCTCTTTGCCTACCCCTGCAGGGAAACGGCGTGATGGTTAGTATGTTAGTTATTATTTACAAACAGTTTTAAAAGGATTATTATTTAATTTTTTGTAAAAAAAACATCTTTTTATAACTTTTGAAGGTCAACGTAATATATCATATGAGAAGAAGATAACAATAATAACCTAAACGAAAATATGAAAGAGAACAAGACTCCGAAAAGTAGAAAAAGATAATGATCGTAACTTGGACACGAACCCAGAACCTCTCGTCTAACCGGACGTGCGCGTTTACCAATTCCGCCATTGCCATCTTCTGTCAAACCGTCATATTAGTAAACCTCATATTTCGAATTTTAGAATTAAGAATATTTTCTTCAACAATTTTTTTTTTCCATATTTTCCCAGTTGCGACCATTACCATTTTCTGTTTTTCTGTGTCTTGTTCTCTTTCATAATTTCGTTTAGTTTATTATTGTTATCTTCTTTTTAATAACATATTATTATTTATAAACGGGAGTTGAAGGAGAAGAATATAACGAAGCTAAATTCAATTCAATTATTCAGGGTTGTCCAAACGTACGTCCCTGTGTCCCGGGATAAGATTTGTGTTAGATGTGTTCTACAGATTTGAGTTACGTACTCGTGCGATTAGGCCCCGTTAGGTCCTTCAAGGCGGCCGGGCCTGGGTCCGGTGCTTATAAAAGGACGTGATTGAGCGCTGGTCGGATCCTTGGCGGGATTAGAGATATTCGGGGCGATAGGAGGCCGGGATCGATTATGACACCCTTGCGTGGGACTTTGCACAGTTGTTGTGAACTTTTTGGAAAATTGATTATAATTTTTTGAAATTCAATAAAGCATTTAACATTTATTTTTACGTACTGGTGAACCTTAAAATTTATTGTTGAAAGTTAATAGCCCTCATTTCTAGGTTACAGTAATTTAAGTTTAACCTCTCCGCAAGTGAGTTTTGGCGAACAAGACTGTACGCGAAGAGTGAATTTTAATTTTTGTTATTTTTTTTAATATTTTTTTATAAATTATCATAGATTAACTAAAAATAATATAGTATTTAGAATTAAAACGTCGTCAACACCAATCCACAAAAATAAACCAACAGAAAAAAAAAACATGTCCATACAAAAAACTGCTTCCTTCTTCTGACGACCGCTCAATGACGCAAAAATAATTTTTAAACTAAAACTGTAAAGTTGGTATTGTAGGTATGTCTTCCAAAATTTCAATAAACTACGCGCAAATGTCAATAGAAGCCACTACAAGTCAAACAGTTTCATTAAATATGACGGTATTTGAATAATAGCCGCTGACGAAACGTTTCGTCCATATTCTTCTGAGCATTTTTTCGCTTCGCCGAACCGTTTCGTCCATACTCGTGGAGAGGTTAAACACCTTTTTTCGAAATCTCTGTACTCAGTGAACATTGGATATATATACGATTATATGTTATATATTTAAAATAAACAATAAAGGTTGTAGCAAGTTACTTTTGTCTAGAGGAACTATCTATCCCGATTCTATAATATGCTTGGACAAATTTGGCGGCATTCGTCGGCGTTACTTCGCTTTTTGCAAAACTGACTGAGTTCGTAGCAATCTTCTGTTTTTATTCTGACAGCTGCAAGGGAACACGTTTACTCATGACACGGGAGACACCAAACAAATGGCGGATCTTCGGTCTCGTAAACATAAATCCTCAACTTTAATTATTAGATATCTCTTTGGTTTACCATTTAATTTATTACAACATCTTATGCGTTATGATTAAACGTTCTGGCGCCCTTAGTTATTTTGTTTAAACAAATCCACTAGAATTTAAATGATAATCATGTGACATTTCTATTTAACTGATAAAAATTTTCTTCGAGCTTTCATATACCCTGAGATATTTAAATTAGTATAGAGTCTCATTCAATCGATTCCTTTAATTTATTCAATTAATATATCATGTTATTATAGTGTAAGTTTCATTTATTATTGACTGTTGTTTATTTGAATGCTCTGGTTCTCATTTCACACTTTACATTCATTATTAATAATCCTTCTTTTAGTTCATTATTAATAATGTTTCTTTTAATTATTCAATGATGGCTTTATGTTTTACAAGCCCCCAAACTCAAATGGCTCGGAGGGCTTTAAAGCAAAGAATGGGCAATTACCTCGAGAGTGTTTTCTCTTGGAGTAAATATAACCTCATTGAATTTAATGTTTCAAAGATCCAATCATGTGTGATTACGTCTAAGAGGGATCAAAATGAAAATCAGTCTCCTTCGATGGAAGCAATCTTCCGAACAGGCCCTCCATTGATATACTTGCTGTAACTATAAGCGACCAGCTCAGGTATTATATCTCCATCGAAGCCAGAGTTAAATAAGCCTCTCAAAAATAAGCACAATATACAGGGCCCGCAGATACTTTAACAGTACACAAAACACCTGACAAAAACCTTGACTCTGTGCAGAAACGGGTGGTCCTTTTGTTTAATTCTCCTATCTTAACAAATGGATTGCAATCTTTAGAGCACATGCGTTGAGTGGGCATGCGTTCTATCGGTAATTCAATGGAAGATGCTCTGAGAAACTAGTGTCATTGATCCCCTCGGTACCGGTGCGTAGTCGAGAAACACACCAATTGTCACATAAGAACGGGTCGCTTCTTCGACTTCACAGTTTGACAGTTCGGTTCTGGAATGATTTGCCTGCCTCTGTTATTCCACCTTCCTACAACATGGGTCTCTTCAAGATCATTGTTCATTCCTTCTCCTCCTCAAAAAGACCCTCCACATAGCATCTCAGATGACATAAGCCCCGAAGAGAATTATTTTCCTCAGGGTCTCGTACGTGGAGTTATTGTGAAAAAATTATCTATTTATAAAGATATTTAATGAAATCGAAGAAGCAAACTTATATTTTCTCTTTATTATAAAAGACGTAAGTACCGAGCGTCTACCTAGTTTTTGTTTGAGTTATTTTCCTCAGAATTAAAAAAAAATATATTTTTGGAAGAAAAATTTTCAAAAATTAATTTCTATCAAAATTGTTCTATTATAGTTCATTGGTTAGAATCAAAGATATTGAAATATAAGGTGATGGGTTATCGATAGATTAAACTAGGTTCTTCATGGTGTCGCCGATATTTTTAACCAATATAACTGCACACCTTCAAAAAATCACCTTCCTAAGCCTCATCTTCACACATCTGCCTTGGTGATGGACAATGCAACGCTGTCCAAAACGTTGGCTGTAGAAGGAGGTAGCGCAACACGACATAAAAATTAAAAAATAAAAAGCAAAAATATTGGATTAATTACCCAAATGCTGGTAAAACTTGATGCCTTCTTCTTTTGATTGTTAAGGAAAACTATTAAAAAAAACTGTTGTTAATAATGCATTAATTTAAAAAATATATATAAACCAGGATATATTAACTTTTAATTTAAATATAAAATTTTATAATTTTAAACACTCAAATTCGTATTGTATTCTGTAAGTATTATCTAAAATGATATAGAGATACTTGGAAAATCTGTTCGTTTTAAAACTAAATATTTGAATTGCTCCACTTGCTTAGTACATTTACATACTGAAATGTTTTTGATCGATATGCCGTCGTAATTCTAATGTTTAAAATTTAACAAACCTGCTTTGGAGGCGGGTAGGGGTATCGCCGCCCCGGGAACCATTTATTAGATATTCAATACTTCTGCCATAGACCAACCAAGTGGTTTGCAACGTTTGTGTAAGCTGGGGTGTCCGGGTTCACAGGGTGAGGTGTCTTGGCCTTGGCGGACTTCTGCGTGGCCGGATCGGGAGAGTCTGGGAGAGACTATCTGATGGAGACCTTTTTACCTCTCCAGTCGGACTTTCGACCCACATTTTTTTTATTTATTTAATATTTTTTTATGTTTTTTTACCTTATGTTTACATTTTTTAAATTTTACATAGTGCTCTAAAGGAATATAAAAATAGCCTTTCCTCACCATAAAGAGACAGGCTCTTGTGTTTGGTGTGAGAATTCATGCTCAATTATAATGGAACCATGTAAGTAAGTAAATAATAAAATATTGCAAATAATAACAAAAAGATACGTAATAAAAACTCAAAATTTGTCAGTAATAAATCTCAAGATTGAATGTCAAACCAAAGATTCCTAACCATCCCTTAAACCTGTTTGCTTTCCAAAACTTCCTCTCCTTCCTTTACTTAACCCTAGATTACTTAACTATTCTACGAGTGACGTTGTTACTAAACATTCGTAAAAAATACGACATGGAAATAAAACGGGAATAGATATGATAATGATTTTTTTATTTACTTTAGACGTAATACTAACTAACATTCTTTGGGTTTAAGAGATCACTTTGAAATGAAAAAAATATTATCCTCATTTTGTCATCGTAATATTTACGATAGTTTAGTATTCTATGGTTAAAAGATTCTCTACACAGAATCCCCAAATATAACATTGACTTTGAGAGAGTTTTTTCTCAGAGCCTCAAGTGTGGAGTTATTGCAAGAAAACAAAATTGTATTAACCCTTCATATATAAATATCTCTCTAGTATTAAAACACAACAAGGAGCTATCTCTCTTGATGTTTGCGTAGTTTGTAATGTAAATTTAATTTACTTGATCTTTTACCAAATGTTGTTATCCCCTTTTTAGGGTCACCCGAACGAAAGGGTTGTGCTTAGTTAACTTAATGTGATCTAATTAAATTTCAATTGTTCTAAGAAGACAAGAAATGTGACTCAAATACCTTCTACGCTACACTAGAGCATGTGTGCCCCCATGTAGGTACATTTTATCAGATGAAATAATGGTTGAATTTCCTTGTAAATTCACATTCTGACTTCGCTTAAGTCTTGTGAAACGTTTCATGTTTTCAACTGTGTGGTCTTGTAAGGACGGTTAAATACTGAGAAAATTTTAACTTGAAAAATAGACTAAATGGTTTCATTTATTAAACTTTTACTAAAATATTGCACTTTTTTGCATGAATTCACAGGGTTGAAATATTATTTTTTTCAAAATCACTATAAGCCATTCTTCTATTAACAATAAGTTCAAGTATTCATGTAACATTATTTGACCACAAAGTCTTCGAAATTCCAAATATTTGCCAGATTTGGTCACGTTTAATTCTATTTTAAGAAAATTGGGCCCTATTCATCGATGTTTTGACTTAAAAAAAACATTATCTATCAAAATTTTTTTTATTATTATTTTTATTTTTTTATTTTAACTTTTTATGAGTAAAATCTTAAATATTTTTTTTATATAGTTGTTAGTAATATTTTTTTCTTTTATTTTTCATTCGAACTGCTTTTATTGTTTGTCAGCTGATACATGGAGACAATATTTTTGACCATTGAAAGATAATCTACGTCTTTGGGACATTAGCGAGACACAATAATTGCTGTCTTTTTTTTATTTTGCAACATAGCACTCTGTCTTTCTCAGTTGCCGAGCAGAGCTTGGGGCGCGGGTGGCTGTGTCACAACGGTAAGTAAAATAATTACCGAGAAATACTTACACCATACGTTCGGAAGATGTATGATTATCTTTTGCGTAACTTTCAGATTTTATGTATAAATGTGATTTAGCAAACAAAAAAGAATATTTAGTATAACAACAGATTCACATTTTAGCTTTCTTGACATATTAAAAAATACGATTAAAACAATAATTTCACTTTAAAAATCACTTAATATTTTGTAGTTGATTTTTAAGAGGTTAACAGAACTTTGTTATTTTTTCAATTACAATATATGTTTTTATAATTGTTTTGGTTTTATTTGAAGAACAAAATCCTAACCTAATTATTCAACTGTTATTAAACTGTGTAAGTAGGATAATATGTAAAATATTCACTTTTAAACTTCAGTACGTCTATGAGACGTATCATAATCTTAGTAGGTAAAAATAATATTATATTTCTAGGGATAAATTCTTTTTCAAATGTTAATACCGGTATAACATAAGCGTTTAATTAAAAACCGGTTTAATTGAGCAATCGCTTCAATAGTATAGATAAAGACTAAATTTTGACTGGTCAGTGGTTGAGTGAGCATCGCGTTTGGGTCCCACCCGGGCGTCCCGTGTTCAATTCTTCGGCTGGCTAAGTCCTCCATCACAACACAAGCAACATTTTCGGCTTTCTGTTGTGGTAGTAGGAGATTTTCAAACATTGTTGGGTTATTCATAACCCGGGAATGTTTGTCTTTCTTTTTAAAAAATTAAAATAAAAAATTAAATTAAATAAAGGTTAGTATATGAGAGATTTGTGGCGTTCATACAATTATTTTTCCGCCACTCAAAGAACATACGAGAAAGATCTGCAAGTCGCCAAGTACAGTACCGTCTAGCTACTCACCTACTTATGCACGTATCGGCGGCAAGGAATTCGCTGAGCCAGCCGCCTGATAAATAATAATTTTACCACCTTCGCGAAAGGTCGAGACTCAAACGTGCATCCACGAACACAGCGATGAGTAAATTCTAGCACTTTTCAGCGCACATATTGCCAGTGAACGGAAAGTTACTTGGCCGGTTGCTCCTATATAAGGCGACGCACTTAACTCCAAAGTAGTCAGTCTATTTCCAACGGTCGCTTTTACAATTGCCTCTATACAGCAAACCAGTGCAAAATCAGTGCCCGGTGCATCCGCACTCTCCTCCAGAGCAGCTTCTTTCGAGGCCATCACCATACACCAGCTCCACCAGGTCCACCGCACCTAGCAGCTGCAACCACCGCTTCACTCCGTAACTACAAGATCCATAGCATCTTCTGTACGGGAAACAGTGCCTCATCTCAATGGCTACCGAAGCCCATCGCGCTTCGCTGCCATTGCACTCACTCCGCCTCACAAGGACTACCTGCCGATGGCTCCACTCACCGAGTCACCGTCGTTCATCTCCGCAACTCACCGCGTAGAGCAACGGCCTGGACGACCAGGTCATCTCCGCCACCAAGGCGTTGAGCAACACTCTGGTGACCTGCAGGCCCGTGGCCTGCTCCACCGCAGCTTCCTGACCTTGACCATCTCCAAACACCCGCAACACCTCACTCTACGGCACTTCGACATACGTCCCTTTACATAGGACCGACCTCAGCACGTAGCTCATGCTTCAATAAACGTGCAGCAGGTTTAATAGCAGTAGCTGCACGCTACAATTTTAATAGCTGACAACACTACGCGATGGAGGGGGAGAGAGGAGGCGCACGGACTTGGTCATTCGACTCAGGAGTGTCAGCTGGCCTCTCATGTGAATCAGAAGTGTGTTCGAGCCTTGCAGTTTTGGTGGATCGGGTACCGTTAGCAAAATTCTTATCTTGTTAGTCGATCATGTTTGTTATTTTATAGAATTCAGTTAGTGAATTACCATGCTTCTATTTCTTGTCTCATGGATCTCATGAGGCTGGCGCCCGAACACAGCTGATTCTAGTAACTTCCAGTGTAATTTAAATTCATAATTTGTACACGACGTCAGCTGTCGCTCAAGACGTTTATCGTCTCTTATTATTGTTTTGATGCCCAGTTCGCTGGCATCACTCAGAAATTTTTATTTTTGATCAGAATTCTGGATTGGACTGCATGGCTGAAATAATTTGTTACAAATTTTTTTAGTTGCATGTATTAATTTTTTTTTCTACCTTCCTATTAGCTAGGGATGGAAGACCCGGTTGTCACAAGGAGCCAAGCGAAAGCTAAAGAGATAATGGCGAAGCAATGCGACAAACAATCGACTGCAAATATGGATTGTTCAACTTGTACGATGGCTCTTCCGATGTTCACACGTTCATAGAGAGGGTAGAAGAATTAGCTATTTCTCGCAATGTAAGTACCATTTCACTGTTTTCTTCGGCAGTAGAACTCTTTTCAGGGAACGCGCTGCTCTGGTTCAGAGTGAATCGGAGTTCGTTCGAGTCTTGGGCAGATATTGTTGTCGCACTGAAAGAAGAGTTCGAACTCTTGGATCATGAAAGAAGACTGCTAGCCCAGATCAGATCCACTGTTCAACAGAAGGATGAAAACTTGGGTGCTTTCATCACACGGATATTAGTGCTAAACAATAGGCTAATTTCTAAATTACCTGATGACGAAATACTGGAATTGTTGCAATGCAACATGCTTCCTCGGTACATTAAAAAGTTGTCTTTATCTGTAATTCCTGATATTATTTCGCTAAAGAAGCTAGGTAAAATGATTGAATTGGCGGACAGTCGTGCCAGTAATAGATCCGCGCCTTCTTGCAACAATAATGTTTCACCCGGCAACAATAACTTCCAAAATGTTAATTCATCCCACAGGAGTGAGGCAAGGATGTGCAACAATTCTAAAAATTCAAATCCTAATTTTAGGGACAATAACAATGTCAATCATAATAATCCCAATTTTAGGGTCAATAACAATGTCAATCATAATAATCCCAATTTTAGGGTCAATAACAATGTCAATCATAATAATCCCAATTTTAGGGACAATAATGATGTAAATCGCAATAATCCTAAATTTGACTCCTAAACTGGACTCGCAACCAACTCGGATGCCTTTTATTTCTCTCTCCGTCTCTATCGATACCCGAAGTCCGTTCCCTCAGATTATAAAATTTTAAGTCCGAATGTTTATTGAACAATTTTAAAAATACAAATCATCTTCTAGCAAATTTCTTAAATTATATACGACTTTATCAGTACAAATAGCAGTAATTTTCATTGTCATTGGTGGTTTCTTAAATACTTTTGGTTCAATATAGTTTAGGGTTCTTTCTCTGTATTTATCGGAAAATTATTTCGAAATCATCAATCTTTCATTTTGAATTATGCATTATGTTTATGGTAAACTTTTTTGACGATAATATGATTTTATAATTATTTAATATATATCTACTGGTTTTCAGAAGTAACTAATAAGATTGTCAGAAGTTTGTGCTGTGCGTTGGAAATATCAATTTGTTGGAAATAATAATTCTAAATCTGGCATGTTTTGGAAGTTAGAAACGACGTGAAAAAAACATCAAAGAACAGCGTACGTAGGTAACTGTATAGACCTGTGTTTATAAATGTCTAGTTTTATTTGAAGCCAAACGTCTCTTGTTTATTTAGATTTCTAAAAACATTCTTAATGTATACCTTGCGTCTCGTATTTCATATTAAAGAAGTAAAATCTATCAGGGACTTAGATGTAATACGACGAAATCATCATCAACGACGAAATCATCAACAAAACCAACAAAATTCTGGGATTTATAATTCGGATAACAAAACCTTTTCGCAACATTAAAACTGCACACCGATCTGGAATCATTTCTACCAAACCCAAGTCGAAAGAATTGAAAGAATTAAAAAAAAACTTAACACATAAATTATAAACAAAACTTACCCTTTTCAAAATACACCGAATCTTTAAACATTCACTACTTCAATTCCCTGTATTCATACCGTTTAATTTTTGACCAAACCTTGTAATCAAAATTCTGAATAATGGCCTGGACTCGCTAGGGCTTACCAACTTAATAAAAATTCATACCCCGACAAGATCAACAAGACTATCCAAATTATTTCATTTGCCCACATGTCGAACTAACATTAAAAAAAAATTGAAATTTCCCGCACATTTGCGCAATTTAATATAAAATTTTACAATATAGACATTTTTAATAATACCCTTCAGAAATACCGAATAGAAGTAACGCGTACGATCTAAAATTAATACAAGATAGTGGAATGTATCAGGATCATCTCCTATCCTTATCCTATTTTCTCTTACTCTCCTCCTAACCTGAAATTAATTTTAAGATATAATAAAACTCCATTTCCAAGTAACTTTAACATAGGAGACCTTTTTGGTTTGACTTAATTTAAATTTTTTATAATATATATGTATTTCTTTATTATTATGTACAAACATTTTGTGTCTTACAAATAAATAAATAAATATTTTGTGCAAATAGGGATACATTTATATTGATTTTACAGGTTTTACAATCTTACTAGATTCAAATAATTGAAAGCACTCTAAACGACCCAGAGTTTTATAACATAAGCCTATTTGCATTGCTTGAATCGTGTACACTCTCAATTGGTAACCTTTGAGCTCAAAGTTAAAATCACTTCTGTCTAGACTCAAAATGTTTTAGACTTATTTTCAAACTAGTTTTATTTGAGTTATTATTAATTTCATGTCTACCAAGATGGGCGTTCAACTAAAACAATAGTACGAACAACAACGTAAGTAATAGTAAGTCACGGATAACTGGTTCCAGAATGAAACACTTTTGTTTTGTTTATTATACCTAAGTATTACATACAACAATTTGGGAGGCTGGCATGGATTGCCCCGGGAACCATTTATTGGATACCCCTGCTATAGATATGGCGGCCTCCGTAGTCCCGAGGTAGGACTCTCGACTCACCATCGGAAGATCGCGGCTTCGAACCCGGCGTGCGCAAATAAATTTTATTCGATTAATTTGTTGTAAATTCCAATTAATTATTAAAAATATTATGTAGTACATTTGCGGCACGTTCCAGAAAGGAAGATACTCTCGTTGAATTGAAACGTTGCTTGAAATGGCTTTAGCCGTTTTTGATGACTAGATCTTCCCAATCTCCTTCCCCTCCCTACCACCTTCAGCCTCACAAAATACACAGATGATGTTATACCTCACTACAATTCCTAATTGGTAATGGCATAGTTTCACTGGCTCCAGACGGGAACTGTTGGGAACTCTTGTGCGGTATTCATATAAAAAAAAGATCACCCTCAAGTGGTTCGCTATGCTTGGTGACTTAGCAAGGGTTCATGGGTGAGGTTTGTCTAGATCTTTTCGGTAAATACGTTTGCCCACTTACTGCGGGTCGGATTGGGAGAGACTGGTTGAGGAAGACCTAACCTAGACCTCTTCAGCCGGACTCTATCGAAATCGAACCATCGCCCTGCACCATAGAAGGAGAGATGTTTTCAAACGTTCATCACTCCTGGAGACTTTCACGCACAGATTCCTACCTAACCCTCAGACATTTTTCCTTCCCAAAACTTTCTCTCCTTCCTTTCCCTAAGAACTCTCCATAAAAATCTTCAAAGATGAAAATGGAGCAATGATAAGATAATAAGATATCGACCACTAATGCGTCGGTACGTTTTTTTTTTTGATAAGTTGCTCGTACTCATAGGAGTTAGAACTCTCTTAAAATCGTTGGTTTGAACGCCATCAACAGACCTTAGTATACAAATTAGATAATATATATTTTGAAAAAGCAAAACCTACACATCATTTTCTTAAAACACAGTTAGTTAAAAAAAATTTAAGAATTAGTCCCGTTTTGGAGTAAAACCTTTTATTCGATTTTATTAAGGTATGATCAGCCTGTGTTGCAGTTGCTTTTTTCGCTCAGTATTCGGAGAAGTTTGGTAAAATACCTTTTTAAAATACTATTTTTAAAATTTCTCATTGACCGGGTTTCCCCTATTTCCCAGTTACTTTCTTCAAGGCACAACCGAGGAACTGGCTAAGGGGCGCGGCAGCCCTGTCTCGTTAAGGTTTGACCGACCGCCACAAACATTCTTGCTGGTACTGCCAGACGACGAGAGAGGGAACCCTTTCAGACTGCAGAGCCATTTATTTGTATCTAAAACATATTTGTATCTTCCCTTTCTTGCAGGTGCTTGCAGCATACGCAAGATACAATCCCCCGCGAGCGGCCTTCATCTTGTTTTTTATCATCTTTCCATGCTTTTATATATGTTTTACTAACATTGTATCAAGTTTATCATGTAAGCACTTAACACCATTGTATCAAGTTTATCATGTAAGCACTTGCATACTGCTTACTTACACTGTATGCAGGGACATTGGCGGTCTAGATTCGTTCAAAACTAAATATAGCTTCATTCTTTCGAAAAAAATTAGAGTCCTTGCGAGAGCCTTGAAGGAGTAACCATCAGTTACTTATACCAAGGCGGGTAAGTGGTGGATAACCTCCAATGACCGGGTTTCCTCTTAAGGTTGTCCAAAATTTTAAATAAAGAAGGAGGAAACGCAATACGGCGTAATGACCCAAAAACAGATCACGAGAATTATTTATGTGTGTTCCTTTTTCAACGTAATGCGTGATCATAACCAGTAATACGTTAATTTTAACATTTTTTCACTTTATCTTTTGAAATAATGTTTTTTAGGAAAAAAAATGTGCAAGTGGATTCACAGCATCTTTCAAAGATATTAAAAGTCTTAAAAGCCATTCAAAAATGAAAATTCGTTTTTTTTTTTTTTAAATTCTTAGTTTAACCAATCTTCCACAGTCCTTAGAGGTGACCCGACCCCTGGGTGCGAACCCCTATTAATTTCCACAATTTTCTTTCTGTAAACTTTTGTGATTCAAATTTCTGTTTAAAGGGCAGTTTGTCATAGGCCGAGAACAATGGGCCGCGCGAGGAATGGCCTAAGTTAGTCGGCCCAATCCCGGTCATGCCGCCCTTTATTACAGGCCCTCTCGGCCTTGGAGACCGTTTAATTTTAGGGAAAACTTACCATTCTTCTCAACCCTTTAGGCGTGGTTCCTCTTTTTAGTTTAAACACATTATAGTGTATAGTATTATTTATGGTAAACTTTCTCGACTTTTGAGATCAGTTAATGTAAAAACAATTTTTTTCTACCCTATCACTTAGTTAAATAGTATTTTCATTGATTTGTTGGATATTTAGAAATAAAATTAACCCATGCTCAAATAAAATTGAAATAAGTTTTAAAAATAAAAATAAATAATTTATTTTAACACCTCATATAATACTAACTTAATAATACTTAAACAATAACTTTCATCTGCGAAAAAGCGCACAGCAAGTTCTGTGACAAATCGTCGCCTCAATTCTAAATTGTCCAAACGACCATTTCAGTTTTGGTTTCTCCACTTTGAATTTAAAAATAAAGTTTAAAAAATGATATTTATTGACTTAACACAGGATTATTTAAACTAAAGAGACCTTTATCTTTTCGGATGTAGCTTTATCTTAAACACCTTTTATAATGTTTCATTGAAATAATGAAAGAAAACCTTCTCCTCCTGTAAAGTTTTCTAATGGTCGTTTGGACAATTAAGAACTAAGGCGACGAAATGTCATAGCTTGGGAGGTAAGCCCGGGAACCATTTATCGGATAAACAACACCGCTGCCGTAGGTCACCCCAAGTGATTTGGTACGTTTGGTGACTTATAAGGAGTGCCCGGGTTCATGGGGTGAAGTATATCTAAAACTTGGTGGAATGCGTTTGGCTGGTACCACTTCGGCCCACCACTAATTTGTGGTGGGCCGGATCGCAGAGGAAAGGATGGATTTAAACGTCACTCCTGAACACTTAACCCTCAGAATACTATCCAAGTTGATCATACCGTCAAGATGACCATACCACCCCAGCACTTACCCTTCCTTTACCTAAAACAAATCCTCAACACAGTATCCCTAAAGACATCATAAGCCTTGAAGGATTTTTTTGCATTAGGGCCTCTTGATAATTGTTAAAAAAATCATTATCAATTGTCAAATTTTCATTATCATTAACAAATTTTCATAATCGATTGTCAAATTTACAGTATCAAATATCAAATGTTCATTATCAATTGTCAAATTTTTATTATCAATTCTCAAATTTTCATTTTCAACTGTCGAATTTTTATTGTCAATCGTCAAATTTTCATTATCAATTGTCAATTTTTCAATATTTCTATTTTTTAACCCCCGACGCAAGGAGCGGTGTTTTAAGTTTGACGTGTCTGTGTGTCTGTCTGTCTGTGGCATCGTAGCTCCTAAACGAATGGACCGATTGTGATGCAGTTTTTTTTGTTTGAAAGGTGACGTAATAAAGATGGTTCTACAATTCATGAAAATCTGTTCAGGCATTTCAAGGTTATCAGCCTTTTTTTGTGTCGGGAGTTTCTTAAAATTTTGTAAATTTTACTTATGAAACTGATAATTCATGGTGGAATTTCATTACAATATGTCAAATTTTCCTATTTTAATATTTCAAATTATAACGGTCAATAAAATTAAAGTGGAAAAAAGTTTTATGTTTGTTTTTATTATAATATGACAAATTTTCATTATCAATTGTCAAATTTTCATAATAAATTGTCGAATTTTCATTGTCAATTGTAAAATTTTCATTATCAATTGTCAAATTTTCATTTTCAAGCGTCAAATTTTCAATATTTCTATTTTTGAAACTGATAATTAATTCATAGTGGAATCCCATTATAATATGTCAAATTTTCCTTTTAATAATATGTCAAATTATAACGGTCAATAAAATTAAAGTGGAAAAAAGTTTTATATTTGTTTTTATTATAATATGTCAAATTTTCATTATCAATTGTCAAATTTTCATAATCAATTGTCGAATTTTCATTGTCAATTGTAAAATTTTCATTATCAATTGTCAAATTTTCATTTTCAAATGTCGAATTTTCATTATCAATTGTCAAATTTTCATTATCAAACGGCGCAGAACTGTATTTATTTTCTAGACATCTAAAAAATTGCTTATTTTCGCTGTGAGTAACGTATATTTACTTGAAAAATAAAACAAAACTCTCGACTCGCGCCGGCTGTTAAGGATTAAGCTGACTTATTAAGGATACAAAAAAATTAAAGAATAATAAATTTAATTTAATGAAAACAAATAACTTTGTGTACACCACACAAAGTTATTTCTTTTCATTAAATTATATAATGATGACACAAAGTAAATTAGCGAATTTTGAAGAAATAATAATAAATTTGTTTAATAAAAAAAATATATTTATTTTCGAGATCTTCCGCTCACCGTTTGACTTAGATATCAAGAGAAAATTTCTCTTTTTGTGCTACACCTAACAAAAACTTGTTCTTAACGAAGCAATTTGATTTGATTTTTAATAAATAAACCATACATGTGTGAATTAAAATTTCGGATTATCGGTTTATTTCTTTTTTATCATTTTTATTCACACAAAAAAATGTAAAATGAACATTTCTGACTGTGATGGTGCTAGTAGATTCAGGATTCAAGATTCTGGTTAGGCATGATTTCTAAGTGCTGGCACTGTCCAAATGTTGCATAATATATATTTTTCCATTGAGCGCAAAAAAGTCCTATTTTTAACCTACCGTTTTATAAAATTTTCGAGAACTGGCTTTTATTTTCACGTCTTCGTCATATATTCAAGAATATTCATTCTTTGGAAAACCCTCAAAAATTCTCCAAAAAATGTTGAATAAGTGAAAATTGCCAAGAACTACTCTTTTCTATCCATAAATAGACTTTGTTGGTTCATGAATGTGACGTTAGTTTCTAACCGAGAATAAATGACTAACTAATATTATCTTTAATATATACATTTTTTTTTGTATTTTCAATAATATTATTATTTAATTTTTTAACAAGTTCTACTACGTTCATAATTTGCTTTGAAATTTGCTTTTAACTGTGTTTTTAAAGTATATAACAATATTATTGATTACATGAAAGGTTTTAAATGATTACAGATACACAGAAAAGAAAAAAAGAGAAAAAGGAACAAGACAGAAAAGAACACGACAAGAAAATAACATAGTTTCATCCTGACATTTCACACTGAGCTTTTTAATCAACGAATAAAATATTAACGACTTTCAAACGAAAAACTTTTGAAAAGACTGAAAAAGATTCAGTCGCATCTGGAAAGTGAACTCAGTACCTCTTCCTTGCCGGAGAAGCGCTCTGACCGCTGAACTAATTCGACTACATCAACTTACATAATTTTAAAATATTTTACCCATAATTTTTAATTTTATTAAATTTCTAAGTCTTAATTACCTAATCGATGTTTTTTTTATAATCTAAGGTAAATATTCAGGTACGATGTGTGAGAAAAGTAAGGTTTTTTCAACACTCTGGCTACATTGTGCTAATTCTCTCATATTTAAAAGAAAACTGATGTATATAATTTACAAACGGCCTCAGACAAATTGAAGAAAATGATTTTTACTTAAGAAAGACAATTTTTGAAAATGTACCACTAATTTTGTCGAAAATACGGAAACACTTAGATAACTTACCCACACGGACAAGCCTATAATTTATTTTAATGAGTTTATAATACTTTCTAAGCAATTATGTCCCTGCTCATGAATTCATAACAATTTCCTGTTAAGGGAAACAATTTTTTCTTCCTTCAGATACGTTTAACTCTCCAATTATTTTTTTTAATAAAATCGTTCATTAAAACTTCGCTAGCCGTCCAATAGCTCTGGAAAAACGACCAAACAGACTCGTTAATCTCCTCCACTAGTAGATACAACGAGCAGCGAGGAAAAATAATAACGATATTTATTAATGTGCTTTGCCAAAGCTAAAAAGACGAGGAACCACTCAAAAGTTAAAACTGCGCTGCACCAGTTGAACGCTTTCCCAGAAGAAGGGGATATATTAAACTTTATTTTTCTCCAAAAAAGCTAAAGGTTAAAAACTATCTATCAGTTACACTAAGCAGGTGAATCCTAAAAGTGTAACCTTTACCGGTGTTCACAAAACTTTTCGACGGTGCCAGACAGAATATTGAAATTAATAATAAGTTCAAGAAAAAGTTAGTTACTTTGGGAACATGCACATGCCTATTACACATTTCTATTAGTGTTACTTTTCATTGGAAGGTAGTATCACAATTTACTGATATGCAGAATATAACAACACGAATCATAAGGCTTTTAACCAGCGATTCATGGATCCATTCATGTAAAAAAACGATTCAAAATATAATTTTCATCACAACTTGCCACTGGGAATTTCGGTATAGCTTACTTAGCAGGTCACATAATACGCATTCCGTCTCATTCCCGAAGATTCATAGCAAAGTGTAGCAATGTGGTTAGTGGCGAAATTTAATAGAAAAACATTAAATTTTGTTTTTAATTGAAAAAAAGATCATCGGACAGCAAAATAACCTGTAAGTTTGTTACTCCAAACGCTGGTTAAAATCCTTCTGGAACGTGCTGCCACCCTGTACGTACTGCTTAAAAACCATAATTCAAAATCGAAATATTCTTCCTCTTCCATTTCTCCTTCCCTTTCCCATTCCCTACAGTTTTATAGGATACCCCAACTGGGCACTGGGGACGCCACATATAAGTTTCCCTTATTTCTAAAGTGTGGTGCAGTTAGAGCTCTTGTGCGGTAATCATATTTGACTACAATTATAAATAAATGTTTGAGAGTTAATGCGTATAATTTGCAGAAGAACGAACTTGCGTCTCTTAGGCTTGAACCTAGCGTTTTGTACCACCCGCTTACAAACTGGTCTATATGCCCCCTTTCCAGGAAGGGTACCAGTTATCCGAGAAATAGCCTTCTTCTAAAGTCTCACTCGTAAAAACAACGACGCTTTTCAATTCTCGTAAAATAAACGAGGCTTTGTATTTGAAAGGTTGGTGCCGGGGCCCAGTGGACAATGTGTGCATTGTTTATGTTAGGGTAGGAACGTGGATGTAAGGGATGACGACAATTAAATAGACCCTCCGTAATATATTTCAGCCCTTTCAGGAATACTTGAAGGATCTTGGGAGTTTTTAAATAAGGGGACCGAGATCTAAGCGGTTTCAGCACGGTTTACAAAATGTAAATAATGAGTTGAAGTTGGAAATGTAAAGATAAAATATTGTTGCGTGTTTACGGAATAAGGTTTTTTGTTTCAAATAACAATTTAGCGTGCGTTCTCCCTACTGTGATTATTAATAATTAGAGATTATGAAAATCAGATTTTTCTTTATATTACATTTAACGTTACGATTCGCGCTTTCTGCATGAAATTTGCAGATTAGAACAAAAAAGTATGAAGCATTTTTTTTTCATTCGTATCAAAAACTAGGTGTTTGCCTAAATTACTTTGTTTTTACTTACGACAGGCATGTCGACCAAATTGGCAGGTATTTATTTTACTTTACGCCTAGGAGGTGTAGAATAGACGATCGATTAAACCCTGTCAATAAGATATTGATGTAATCCGTCATCTACGGTCAGTTAACAACATTTGCGGAGCACGGTCAACGATTGTTAACAGATATTCCGACCGACGATTTTTCAATTCCAGCGCCGCCTCCATAGTATCAAATAAGTTCCGATTAATTGGCAATTAACATGTATTTTTTAATAATGTTGTTCGTTTTGCAAAATTACTGACTGAATTAATGAATGGATTGAACTAACGCAGCTCTTAGAATCGATAAATGTTGATCCATAGACTTAAACAGTGCATCTGTAAAATTTATTTCGTTCGATCTTTGAGAAACTAAAGTGGTTAAAATATTACTTAAGATCTCATTAACTAATTAATTTCCGTTTAGCGTCAAAAGGTGCTAATGCATATTGAGATTAGTTTTTCATTTCACAATTGTCAATCTATTAATATGTTTACGTAATTGCGTTTGACGTTTCGGTAAGTGAATTAATCGAAAACACCTCCAGTGTCAGCATACATTGATTTCTTTTTATTCTCTGTCAATATCGGTTTGGCTGTCAACAGTGAAACTGTGCTCGGGACATCGATGTGAAATCGTCAAAAGTTACGACTATTGATCCGATATTGTAAAGTTATCGATTTCTTTGTATTTGACCCACAGGGGTCTTTTTGCATTATAGCAGGTAGTATAACTTTAACATAAGAAATAATTTATTGTGAACGTTATAAAGAAAGAATAAATAGACACATGAAATAAAAATTCAAGACACAAAAATACAAGAAGAAAAATTAAAAAAAAACAGTGATCAGAAAGGTATATACGAGTATTACTAACAGTTCAGCAGATCAGTTAAAATGAGTTTCGTTACTTATCAGGATTGCCCTAGCAAGAAATAAAAATAACAACATCAAAAAACATTACTTTCGCTGAGTTAATGATGCTGATGGTATTTGTCACGAAATGGTTGGCGATTATCCTCTCCCAAAATAGAAATGGCATTATGGTTAATTATTTAGCTAGCTATTTTCATTATATGTTTGCTGGTATCTTTGGTTACATTATTAATGGTTCAATAGCTGTCAAATATTTAATTATCTACTAGAAATTAATAACTGGTCTATTCAGTACTAGCAATAAATCGTTCACCCAAAATAAATCATTGTTCAGTTGACAAACGGGTTTAAACAATAACGGGGCAGTTGGCTGACAAACGATTAGGTCTTAAAGCTGGAATGTGTATAATTAATACGACAGGCGTTAACACGACGAGGAGTCTCGTTATTATAATGATGATAATATGGAAGGTCAAACCATTAATATTAACTGCTTTAGTGATAATCCCACAAATTTTATTTTCATTCTAAATGAAGCATAGAGTATTCATTATTGTTTTAACTTCAGCTTTTTCCAATAGATGTCAATAGCTTAGTTTGTAAAACAAAGTTCTGCTACACCCCCAACAGTAGCTGAGTTGGATATTAAAAGAGTACCATCTATCGCCGTTCGTGGCTTAGGTACGAATGGTTGTGATGATGGCCGAAAGCTTCAGTGAGATTAACGGGCTCCCTCAGTCCATCCGCTGGAGCAACATAACTACTTAGAGCCTAGTCTAGTAAGGATGCAGTAAAAAATCTAAGACCGTTTCTCAAAGCTCGCTTCTCATACACCGTATTCCAAGCTCATACCGTGATTCTTTGGGTGTGGTTTTCTTGATAATCTAAGAAAATAATGTAAAAGAAAATATTTTGCAGCAAATACAATTACCAAAATGTTTCCAACGTAATCGTGGCTATCTCTTTGTGAGGGGGCTTAGATAACAAAATGACCAACACGATGGCCACTCTCACATTTAAAATCTTAAATAAAGCGCTGACCAAGTGGAGAGAAATAATAATTATAAAGGTGTGTTTATACGAACGGTTTCTAATCAACACAAAAACAAGGAATTGATCTTAACTTTTATTTGGGCACTAACGATAAAAAAATTCAAATTATTTGCGAAAGTTTTCATCACCCCCTCTCAAAGTTTTGCAATATAAGCGTGGAACACGGTGTATATATTTTCTTACATGACTGTTTAATATATTTTCTTGTTGACATGTTTAAAAGCCCCAACCGCTTCCAAGAACCAGTAAGATTATGACATCCCCAATTAGAGTACGTTAATCTAGTGAGGAGGGGGAAGGCGATGGGCTAGAGAATGGTGGGACCTGGCTTTTCAGATCTGGTAAACAAGGATAAAGTCATTTCAAGTAACGTTTCGATTCGGAATGTTTGTCTTTTACTAAGGCAATACTGAGCCAATATGGAACATGCAGAATTATTGTGTAAATATATTTTGTTGATAATATACTTGTGATAACAACACAAATTAATCTAATAAATCCGGATTCGAATGCAAAGTAACTACTTTACCACGAAGGCCGTTAAATTACCTATCATTGTTACGCAGGCATTACCTATCACGTGTCATTTTTAAATAGAAAATAACGGCCAGTATTCACGCTCATTCATTTTCGATGGTTTTACGTTCATTCGATGCGAAAAAGTTCGAAGGTCCATAATTTTTGCTCGATATCCGACTGAAATTTTCAGTCTGCAAGTAGAAGTTAACAAAAAAGTAGGATTCTGTTGTTTATGACATAACGATAGTATGTGTGGATGCCAGATTAAAATATAAACATACAGAGTATGTTTATGAGTAAAATTTTGACTGTCTTAAAAACACTCAAGTATTCCCACGAACTGGCGATGCTTATGTGGGATTTTTTCGGTTAATCTGATAATTATTTTATTTTCTACTTTCTTAATTGTTTATAAATTAAAAGCTTGTATTATAAAATTATATCAATTGTAACAAAAAAAAGATTAAATAAAAAAAAAAAATTAAAAAAAAGTTAGTTCGTGTGTACGCCACCGCTAACATTTCATGGTGTTTCATGTGGAGCTGCTCGAGCGTCTGGACGAGCATGGTTCCAAATTCATCGATCAAGCTTAACTGTCGAGCATAAACATATGAGTGTACATAGCTATGGATTCTATAAAAATGATAGCAAAATATGACAATAAGGTGGGAACGCGCCATTAAGGACGGTTTATTTATCATAGAACGCACCTAATAAGTGCTTTTTTTGGGTCAATTTGGGAGGCGAGAATGAGTATCACCGCCCTGGAAACTATTAATTGGATAACCAACACCTCTGCCATAGGTCACCCTAAGTAGTTAGGTTCATTTGATGACATAACAGGGGTTCCCAGGTTCGTGGGGAGTCAGGTTTGAGAAGAGTAACTCTGCAGATCTTCGTATTGTTAATTTCCTTAAAAAAAACCCCCACCTGGCATTCTGGTAAAAAAATCTGATTGCTCTTTTAAAAGAAGAGTTTTTTCGTATCACAGCATGATGATAATTTAATTTATGCTGTTTTGTTGCATTGCGGTTATAATTTGATATTAATTATCTGTCAGATGTAACTGTGTATTCCATGTAACAATAATATTACCCTTTGATTTACGATAGCCCGCGGTTAACGTATTCTGACCACGTATCCTATTAATACACTACGCCAATAGCAAAATTGTATTAAATCAATTCTGGAAATACATTTTCGAAGATAAGGTTATGTTAATAGCCAATAAGGCCATAGCTATGGTTATTATAGTTCTGCCAAAGAGAGAACAATGTGAACGAATCATTTTTAACTAAATTGCAATGCAACATCATGCATTGCATTTCTTTATTTCTTTCCACAATCAATGAAATGAACGTAAATCATCTACGGACGGTCCTGAATGTCTTATATTTTTGTTTTGTCATTTAAAAAAAATTAATTAATTAATACTCTTTTTAAAAAAATATTTTTACTTCTTCAATATTTGCAAATGCAGTTTTAGCGTCATTTTTAAATAAATGAAAACAAATAACTTTGTGGCTTAGCACGGACGCCTGGGTTCATGGGGTGAGGTTTGTCCGGGTCTTGACAGCGGATGCTTTTGCCCACCAGCCGCATGGCACGCCGGATCGGGAGAGAATGATTAGAGATTCTCTTTGACTTCTCCAAACATTGCCTTGCATCGCAGTGGGAGGGATGGATTCATATGTCCGTCACTCCTGGACACACCTACCCCCCATCCCTATAACCCCTTTCCTTCCCAGAACTTCTTCTCCGTCCCGAGTGGAGCTAAAAAAAATTATTGAATACCATCGTGAATTGATTCGTGCCGTTTATTTGACCCCAAATTAATTAATCCAATCCTTTGATTTGATATTTGTTTAGGTAAAATAATATAAAATCAGATATTTATGTAAAAATTCCTAGAACTTGCTAAAAATATTGTTTATTCAACGGAGAATATGACACACAAGAAATAATTGATACTTGATAAGGAAATACAATATGCTACCTGGTCCCTGTTACTTTTGAAGGCTCTTATTTATTTCTTAACAAATCAGGTTAACTCCTTCCATTCAATAAAAAAATATGGACTAGACGAATAAATAGCATATTTAAAAAAAAATCGCATCCAAACAAATTTCTAATATTTTTAACCCTAGAAAACTTAATTATCCTACGAGTGACATTGTTACTTAACATTCGTAAAAAAATACGACGTAGAAATAAAACTGGAATAAATAAGATAATCAAAAACTTTTATTATTTTGGAAGGATTAGTTACATTTTTTGGTTTTAAGAGATCACGTTATAACGAGAATTTCTTATTTATTTTTATTCTACTCAACTGGGGCACATATTCATGTTATGCGCCTTACATTTGGCTCTGCAAATTTTTTTTTATAACTTGTTTAAAAAATCTTTATAAGAAAGTGATAAAAACAATTACACTTATTTTTAAGTCACGTAAACACTATCAACTTTCCTAAATTTTACAATACTATTGCTATAAGTCGACACACAAATGGTGCCCAATCACAAAAACACAGCACGCGGCACACTGAAGGAACAAATTAGAAAGGTACTGCAAAGCGAGGGCGCGGTAACCACCCGAACATTGTTTTTACATAAATCGTCATTTTGCCATCGTAATCTTTACGATTGTTTAGTTAACTTGGGTTAATAAAACTCCAAGACTCCTTGAGACATGTTGCAAATGGAGTATTATTTTTTTTTTTAATATGTAATTAACAGATTTTCAATTTGAGGTTTCACAAAAATTAAATTGATAAATAGGTCATACCAAGCTCTCGTCGAGAGAGCAATACAACATGCTGCAAGTTGCAAAGCTCTGTAGTTCGTAGAAGTATCCCGTCAAGGTATACTGAATATAATTTGTAATACGGATGGGTTCCCAACGTTGAGGTTGAGCAAAATAGTTAACTGTAAATCATATTCAAGTCTAACTCCACCAAAGCAAACCCTTCTGTAAATAATCATGCCCACCGGTCATTCATCATTTCCGAATTAGGAATTCAATTCCGTGATACAGTAATACTGGAGGCTGTGGTCTATTAGGTGAAATATAGAACCTCCGCCAGATAAAACAACAACCTTGCTTCGGGTAAGGTTGATGAATGTTTATCTAGAGCCTCAGAGATACTATGGCGGTAAGATAAAGATTAAGGTAGCGTTGGCGAATCTTGGAATTTTAATCAACGTGTAATTGAACAGTGCTCTTAAGAAAGAAACCTCACATTGAATTTATACGAATATACGTGCACTTCTGAGAAAAGTGTTCTGAGAATTTTTAAAGCCATTTTAAATTTAAATATATCAGCGTCGTGTATGTAGCGAACATAAGAGATGCAGAGATTTTTTAACACAAATAATGTCAATTTATTAGAGTTCAATCGTCTAGCAATATCAGAAACTTACCTCTTATCCAGGGTAGTCGAATATCTTCTTATATATAAAAATCCATTTCGTTTGTTTGTTTGTTCGTATATTATGCGCTGCCATACCGTTCATTCGATGAAACTTTGGTGATTTGTTGTGCACACGTTCACAAAGGTTATAGGATGTATATAATGGTAAGCTCTGGCGTTATGAAATTTGTGTACATGAAAAATGGGTGTATGTTATATGTTTTAACAGGGGGAGGGAAGGCACGAAGGGATGGGTAATGAAGGATGTGGAGTTAGTGGGAGGGAGGACGAGGGAGGAGAAAACGCGGAATGTGAAAATAAATAATTTATTCCTTTGCAGTGCAACGCACACCTATATTATACTAGCTGGTAGTTTAATATAAAAATAGGTTATAAAGAAACAAAAAAAAACCTATCGACTTAAGTATATTTTTAAATTGAATACCTCATAAGAGGCCCAACTGCTTCCGTCAGGAGCCAGTGAGACTAAAGCATCCACAATTGTTGAGCAGGCTGAAGATAGTAGGAAGGGGAAGGAGATAGGGAAAAAGAAGGTCGTGAAGTACATGGCTATTCAGATCTGGTCACCATACACGGCTGAAGACATTTTAAATAACTTTTCCATTCTGAATGATGGTCTTACACTAAGGCAAAATCGAGATTATCTGTTACTCTTATAATTTTTATTAATTTGGTGTAAAATAACACAAATTTAAATTGTACTTAAGTACACCGGGATGCGTATTTCCAAACCCTATACCGATTCAGTCGCGGTACATTTTCAATATCAAAATTTTAATATTAAGAAATAAAATTAATAATTTCTAATATTCACATTGGAAAGATAATTTATCTAGATTCTAGAACAATTTTTGATTTTGCAAAGTGATAAAAAAATAACCAATGTAGACGTGTATTTACAACATATTGGAAATATATCAAAATTTAAATATTTAGAAATAAAATTATTAATTTCTAATACACACATTGGAAAGATTATTTTATCTTAATTTTAGAAAAAAATTTTTTTGCAGTGATCAAAAATAACCAATATAGAGGTGTATTTAAAATGTAAAATGTCGCTACCGCGACTGAACCGGTATAGGGTTTGGAAATACGCCGCCGGGATTTGAACCCACGATCTACAGATTGTAAGGCGAGAACCTTATTCTTCCACTACGGAGGCCGTCGAAGTAAAGAAATCATTAAAACATTTTTTTTTAAATCACTAAATGAATCTTACGGAAAAAAAATGTTAAAAACTCTTAAAAATGTTCAATGTTAAAAACTCATTGAAATTTATGTAATAATACTATTTAAAAAAAAATCTTTACTACCTTGTGTCTTATATTGGATCTGAAGGGACAGCTTTGTGAATTATTCTATCCAATAACAGTCACTCCAAAGGCAGCCATCATTGTCAAAAGTAGAACTCTGGGATGGGAGTAAAAAAACTCCAGCGTCTTGAAATGTCAAACACTTGGATAGTGAATGCGGCTTAAAAATGCTACGTCTTACGACGTGTTTAAATAGGTCAGACAAGGGTGCATACTCCCCCCGCCCTGAGAATATCCTGGAAAAAGCCCTAGGAAACTGGAAAAATGGAACGAGGGTAGGCGAATAATGAAATGTGCAATCTTAGGGATGACTAAACTTGTCACGTCGTAAAATAAAATTGCTTTGCTGTGCTGCAACGGAAAAAAAATTAAAAAATGTTTACTGAATCTTGAGATGTCTTTCAAATATGGTGGGAGAAAGAAACCATCTGCAGATGCATTTGTTAGCCCAAATTAAGCCGAAAAATCAAAAGTTTTTTGTAATTCAAAGGATGACTTTTTTACGAATGTTGGTTATCGTATGTATTGATTTTCAAGAATAAGATACGAAAAAAATTGTTTAAAATTGAATATTTCTTCATTGCTCCGTGCTTTTATCATAGAAAGTTGTGAATAGAATCATCATCAGACGAAATATTCGGCAAATTGCTGATTTAAAAATGTTTTTATATCAAATCAAATGTTTTAATAATTAAGATATTTTTTGGGAGATGTTTTGTCGGTAGGATATTTTGTCGGGGGATATTTTGTCGGTGATATTTTGTTGCCGGATGAAAACGCGCTTTACACCTTGCCCAGCTTATTCGTAAAAATTAAACCCTTATTGTGTAATATAAATTGTAAGGATTCAAATTATACGGATAAGAAAAAAAATGGTAACCGGAAAAAAGTTGTTTCTTATTTTGTATAAGAGATTAATAATATACCTACAGGATATTTCGCTGTCAATTTTCTGTATTAATGTAGACATTTTCAATTTGGGAAGCGGGAATGGGTACCGCCGCCTCGGGAACCTTTATTGGATAACCAACACCTCTGCCATAGGTTACCCCAAGTGGTTCGCTACGTTTGGTGATTTAGCAGGGGTGCCCGGGTTCATGGGGTGAGGTTTGTCTAGGCGGGTGGCCAGGACACACTGAACCCCAGATTCCTACCCATCCCTTAAGCCCTTTTCCTTCCCAGAACTCTCCTCCCTTTCCTTTCCTTTCCTTGAAAAAAAAAACCCTCCACACAGCATCCCCAAAGATGACATAGGCGCTGAGGGAAATTGTTTTTCTCAGGGCCTCCTGCTCATGTAAAAAAAAAGACAATCATTTTTCAGGATGCAATAAAATATATTTTTTAATTCATTTATATTATTATACACCTGTTCTGACATTTACAAACACGTATTACTCATTATAATTTTTTGAAGCAGTAGTCATGAAGTAAAATGTGGTATAAATTATAGATTTTCGGTACAGACGTATAGTTTTATGCTAACATCGATTATTATTATTAGGATATGTTTTATAGCCTTCTTTTAACTATTTTCTATGCAGTTGCATTCATCTACTGGTTCTATGAAAACATTTACAATTTTAACTTAAATATATAGATTTACGCTGAAACATTGAAATTGACTTCATTTTAAAAATTTACGAAAAAAACATTTTTTACATGGTGCATATGTCCATGGTAAGTACTACTGAGTAATGCGTAATTTTTTTAAGTTTCAATGAACTTTTCCTTTTGGAAATTGGAAATGATAAGTTTTCAATCTTATCATGCAAGCGATGAATTGGGTATCAATTTTTTTTTAGTTTTCTTAATTGTTATTAATAATTGTACTGTATTTCTTTTTTTTACATTTTGGACAGATCAACACGCTGCTATTGAATAAAGCAAAAATTTTTGATCGTCACTAGTTATTTTATTAACAAGAAATGGTCTTGCAAATCCAACAATTATATTACCCCGTGATTTTTCACGGATCTGCACTAGTTCGATTTGGGAGGTGGGTATGGGTACCACCCCGGTTAACCCCGGTTAATTGGATAATCAACACCTCTGCTAAAGGTCACCACAAATAGTTCGCTACGTTTGGTGATTGAGCAGGGATGCCCCGGTTCATGGGATCAGATTTGGCGGCGGATATTTCTGCTTACTAATTGCGTGGCAAGCCGGATTGGAAGAGACTGGTTGAGGGAGACCTTTTGACCTCTTCAGTAGGGCTCTGACTTGGCTTGGACTGCAGTGGAAAGGATGAATTCATTCGTCCGTCAAATCTGGACACACTGACTCCTAGAATACCAACCATCTCAGATACCTTTTTTCTTCCCAGAACTCTCCTTCTTTTCCTTAAAAATACTCTCCATACCGCATCCCTAAAGATGACAAAATCCCTGAGGGGAATTATTTACCTCAGGGCCTCCTGTGTGGAGCTAAATGTAAAAAAAGTGTATTGTTACAAACACGAAATCAATTATTGAAAATGTTTTCGTAGTAAGTATTAATAATAATACCATATTTGTTAAGTTTGTTTCTTTTGTTTACATTTTTGGCAGCTCTAAATCTTTAAATGTTCTATGGCTTAATAATATTGACTGGCAGTATTCATTTGAATGGTACCCAGCAGAGTAACCGAACAACCCCTCAACCAGACTCTAACTGTAAAATATCTACAGAATTTATACGTTTTAAGTCGAAAAGAAAGACATTCAAAATTGTCACCGGAGTCTAAAATTTTATGTTAGTATTTTACTCTAAATAATGTCAAGAATCACTGGATACAATCAATTAAGTAAGTCTTAAATTACCTGTATAAATGTATTATTTTTTATGAATAATTGCGTCACAATACAAATTAATTTCGTAAATATAATTTTTGTAATCGAGGACCTTGCCCTTTGGCTACAAAGGATGTCAAAGCCTTCAGCAAACACACAACAAATATTATTTAAGTGTTTGTTTATTTCAAGTTAAATCACACGAATCCCTTAACCTTTCTGAAGGTTTTGATTTTTTAACAATTTGTAACGTTTTAAAGTTATCAACACCATTGTACATTATTCCATTGGAATAATAAAGGTACGAGTTGTACCCGGTGGGTTTTATTTCCTCCCCCGACGCCATATTTGGGATAATAGACCTTATCAGGGATGAACAACCCTTCCAGGCTTTGGAGTAGATCCAGGACTTATCTACGGTATCAGACACTGCCTTAAGAAGAGCCCTTCGATAGTTTTCCCAGCGAATTTCCATACTAAGTGAATGTTACCAACCCGATAACTATTCGGTTCGATCTTCATTACAATAAAAGACGCTTGCGATGTGTTACATTGGTCGTTCTAAGGAACTTGAACAAAAACTGCTTTGATAATGTTGATTGATTTTCGGGATTATAAGCCGTGTTGAGCTTCCTCATTTATCTTGAAGCAACGTTTTGGTAAGCCTTGCAGAGTACGTCATCAGATTTGATAATGAGAAGTGTAATAACCATTTAATGTCATCATACATGAACTGTGGAATCTTGAATAATTAGAGTGTTACATCAACTCTTGAATAATTAGTGTTACACAAAAAGAATGATGAGGAACAAAGTAAACAAATACTATGATGAAAAAACCGTTAACCGCTGGAGCACTTTTTGCCACAATATGCACTATATAAAATACCTCAGATTGCTTTGCTGCCAATTTTGGCAAATGTTCCCTTATTTGTAAGTAATTAAGTAGATGTTTACAATTTTATAATACTTTATTTATAAATCCTACGAATATGTGATAATCTATTAAAGATAGGTGATTTGATTGGCTATACAGAAATATAATCAGTTTGTATGTAGTGTATAGACACTAATTCGGAGGTATGATTTTTTTTTAATTTAGGCGGAAAATATTCAAAATGATCACCAAAAAATGTAGAAAAATCGGAAAAAAAGTTTTAAATTGCGCTGTCACTCCAGTGGATAAAACTAAACAACGAAATGGTGGAGTACTAGTCAATGAAGTGCCACTTTTACAAAACATATTATCTCTAGTACCATGATAAAAAGATTTTGGATAACCGTTTACACAAAAAAAAAAAATTTGAGTACTTGTAAAAATATTTGAGTATCCGTCTTTCTTTTTTCAATAACTATTGCGGGTAGGCGGGCTGGCGGATGGGGTGAATTTGGTGTTTACAAATTTTTAGTTTTATTCCAATATTGATGAAATTTCGCACACGTGATCTTCAAAACAATATTACAGAAAGGTCACCGTCTACATGTGATTTTGAAAGACATTTCTCATCCCCTTCTTCAAACTTGAAATCAGGATCTCTGTCTTATCGGGTCCCAAAAAAATAATCCATAATATGTGACACGGTAAGACAAGAGATCCTAGGTTCGCGTCTCAGTTATAACCGGTACCTTTTTATTTTTTTATGTTCTGTTTTACGTATTGTTTTTTTAGTTATCTGTTTCCTTAATGAAACAATAATATTTTGTTAGAACCACTGTATTTATTCTCACGCCGACCGGTTTTAGAACAACCGTTAAGTGGGTTAACTGTCTTTTCTTTTCACTCTATCGAGCGGTCTCTTTCATACTAGCCCAGGAGGAGGGATAAAGCGCACAAAGCATGTTACCTCAAAAATCGGTCGCCGTAATTATTTTATCACAAAGTAATGACAAAAATATTATTTCAGCAGGCTTTCATAAATCGTAATACTCACATTTATAATATGATTTGAGTTTTTTTATGTGTGAGATTGCAGATATGAAAATTATTTCTATAAAGCGTTGTCTTCAAACAATAAAAAGGATTTTAATATCGACATCGTGATAAGAGAAGAGTTGCTCTTGTACCTATTAAATTGGCTAGATTTGGTCTTATTAATTATCTAGAACTATAACTTCTAAACTACACTAATCATCGTCAGGAGATTGAGCATTGATATTGAACCGAGATGAAATATGTTATTTGGCTAGAGTAGAACAAACAACATTGAGGTTATCTAAAATTCCAACTTCTGTACCGCAATAAGTTGTTTATTAAACTGAGAAGGAATGGGGCAATATCCAATACGAATTGAAATGTTCTGAAAGTTGTCTAAATTGATGAAACTCATTGCAAGAAAGACACCAGAATATTGATAAACAATTGTTACCCTTATGTCGCAAAACGAAACGGTCTCGGACCGATCGCATGCAAATTTATAGACACATAAATTTATAGAGACAATAATGAATACACACACGATGAACATCATACTTACAGACTCTTACCAGCTAGCTCTTTCTGGAGAGAATTCGTGTTTGAGTTCGTTTATGCAGACCCGACTCAAAACGATCACAGCTTAATTATCGATAGATTAAATGCAATAAAGGTTAAAATAAATAAAAAGATCTCTTGTTTGCTATTAAATTAGCTTGAGCATATTTACGTTTCTAGGAAAAGCCTTAAATCTCTTTGTGAAGTGAAAGGTACAGATTTTACATTGGATTTGACGTAAGACGTCGTCAGGAAACATCACTGTGTTGGTTCAGATATATGAAAATACTTTTTTATCTTAAAAACGTGTTGCGAACAACCGTTTGAATGAGAGAACCAGGAGAGAACGAATCGCGTGACCGACCCTCGCCAAACTTAAAACCAGAAGAATGGCGCTTGCCTTTTTTCCGCCCTGCCTAACTGCACTTCCCCGCGTTCCCCTCTCCTATTGACTGTGGACATCAGTGTTACTCTCATAAAAATAAATACAAAATTTCAGTACTTGACGCAATTCATCGTTCAGGGGTAGGAAGTTAACAATCGGCAAGTTATTTCATAATACTTACTAGCCGTAAAAAATCAATGAGTAAAACTTGGCTTGTACAGTTCCAGTTTTAAAAAAGGCCTGTAAAAATAAAGATATGATTCTATCTCATCCCTTCTTAAACTTTCTATGCGATAGAAAGCCCCAAAAGATCCCAGCGTTTGCCCACGTTTACGCACATTTCAAATCTTGAATTAAAATATTTGTCTGTTAAAATATATTAGAGGTAAGAACTTAATCGCGTCTGGTTTGAAAAGATTTTTACATTTTTTGCAACACATCCATCATCTCCAATTTTGAAATTTCCACGCTCGTATGGTTCATAAATTATTAATGTGTGGGTGGGAACCAGACTTGTCTAACCCACGATTTATTCAATTTTGGGATGATTGGTGGTAAAAAAATGTTGAAAGAATTACTGTAGCGTAGATGGCAGTGCAAGAACAAAATGCTCTAACACTACAGCTAGTAACAAAAAACGAGCAAGCATTTAACAGCAATAACATGTCTAACCCTTTTTCGTGGATTTAGACGAGTTTGGTTCTTACCCATACAAAACAAAACATGTTTTGTTGTTTGTTTTTCATTTGCATAGACACCGCACAAGCTCCAAACCGTCTGGAGCCAGTGAGACTATGGCATCCCTAATTAATTATCCCCTTGGGTTGAGGAAATAATTGGCGAACTTCGGATTTGTAGTCAAGAGTCTACCTCTGTAGGTATCAGTAATGGAATCAGTAAATATCAAGGTCATCACTGTTTTCGGCATTTTTTGTCAAATTTTTGTGATTTCTTTCTAGCTTCTTCCCTCTGAATAGATAATGCAAAAACCTTCAAATAGAAGGAACGTCGTTTTCCATGTAGGTATTGTATGGAAACCGTTGTCGCCACAGTCGGTGTCTTTTTTAACTCTGGGATTGTCTCAAACTCTTCATAAAAACTTTGGTTTCAACCAAACACTTAGGACTTTATTGTGATAGAGATAATGGGCTTTAATATCTTATTTATAATATCTAGATGGTTGGAAAAATATGAAACCAGTTCTTGAAGTTCTCACCTTATTTATTATACACTCGGTCTCTGCAATATCGACAGCTACACGCCTTCCAAGGGTAACCACACAGACTACTATCTAGTGCCATCTACGGGTGAGCACTTTTAATAATATCTAGGAAATTGCACTATTTTTTGACTTTATGTCCGGGTTAAATCTTCCCCTAAACTAAACCATTCGACACACTTTTCCACAAATGATCATATAGTCAATCCACGCTATGCAGGTGTATAATATAAGTATAATAAATACAAAACAATACAAGAACAACATGTCAACTTACCAGAGACCAAATGAGAAAATAATTCACCGACTCCAGATATTTTCATATCAGAGGGTTCGGCTCGGTAGAACTCCTAACTGGACCGATAAATCCTACTGATCTCTCAATATAAATATTTTAAAAAAACTTTTGTAATCCTACATGTATTTAAAATGTATGATTTTTGCATTATTATTATTATTATACTGACTTATTTATCCATTGCTATTACTGGCATTGCTGGTATTGTTTACCAAACTACTGCAAACCTTAAAAAAATCAACTAAATGAACGAATTCTTTCCGTATTCAAACTATGCCCATTAGGTAATAGTCGATCGGCAGTCGGACGGCCAACATAGCAAATCGTGTAGGTATTTCAATATCTTTGGATGTAGGCAATCGACTTTGCGTAGGTTTCTGTATCTGTTCTTCTGCCTGACACCGTATTTTACATCCCATTTGATTTCGAATCTGTTCTGAGAGACTGAATTTTGGAACTCGAAATTGAATACTTTTTGGGATAGCCAATCGAAATTGCATATTCTGCTTCTCTTTCACTGACTACTCTGACACCGTGTATCGTCATGCCATTTGATTTTGTATTTGTGCTGACCGATCAAATTTCTGATTTTGAAATTTACGTCCGACCGGCTCGACTTTTGGGTACCGAAATATGCCCACATCGTACTTCTCGTGTAGATGCATTTAAAGCCAACTTTTTCTTTGCAAGGCCCTTGACATTTTTCTGTTAACTTTTTAAAGAAAGAATGATTGTATTTTCTCGGGAATTTTGTTCGGTAGACCTTCTACTAGCACTCTGAGCACTTGACTAAATCAACTAAAATATATTTTTTATAATAAATAGGTAACGGAATAACTTTTAAAATTAGTTGAACACGTATTTTATTATGTTTCAACTGTCTAATGCCAATAAGGTCGCAATATCTCCATATGAGAAATTTTGTGGCACCAAAAGAGACAAAAATGGACAAAGGGTCCGGTTTTTCATATCTGGTCACTTTACACAGCTTAAGCCTTTTCAGTCGGCGTTTTGATTCTGATTGATTTTTTTTCATTATCAGATCAGGTTTTTATAATAATAATTGGACAATTTGTAGAGCGCCGTTTTTGTGAATTAATGCTCAATTTTTGCTCAAATCCCTAGAAGCGTGATCTATCTTTTTTCTTGCGTGAACTCCACACAGGAGGCCCTGAGGATAATAATTTTCCTCAGGGCCTATGTCATCTTTGTGGATGCTGTGTGGAGGGTTTTTTTAAGGAAAGGAAGGGGAGGAGAGTTCTGGGAAGGAAAGGGGTTTAAGGAGTGGGTAGGAATCTGGAGTTCAGTGTGTCCTGGTCCAAGACCTAGACAAACCTCACCCGATGAACCCGGGCACCCCTGCTAAATCACCAAACGTAGCGAACCACTTGGGGTGACCTATGGCAGAGGTGTTGGTTATCCAATAAAGGTTCCCGGGGCGGCGGTACCCAATCTCGCCTCCCAAATTGGAAATATCTGCTCCGATTTGAAAAAAAAACTGATGGCTCCAATATAACGACCGACTTCTATCGTCAAAACAGGCCCAACGAAGATTCCCACCTTAGTTTCCTGCATTTTCTTCCCCATTCCAATAGATACCTCTTATCTCTAGGTTTATAACATACCCCATTTTTTAGGATGCCGTAGTTTCACTGGCTCCAGGCTGTTTTGATCTGTTGGGACTCTTATATGGGATTCTCGTTTTAAAATATTTTTTCAGTCTTCTTTTTCATCGCAAGTCTGCATCGCCTTGTATTTATAGTGAGGATTCAACAGTGGTGTCAAATTGAATTTGCATGGACAAAACCGTTCGATAAAAGCCCCTAAGCGGTTTAACTAAATGTTTTAGTGCCAATGACTATCGTTTCCCGTTACTTAACTGGAATTATTACTGAGAGTGGAGGCTTTCGTTTGGTTGATTGGATTTAACACATTACAACAAGATATAACTAGAAAAAAGTTTTTTAGAAACTATATTGGGGAAACAACATGGATGATGATTAATAATGTATAGTAGAATATGATAGCGTCAAATTTTGGCTAACAAACAATATTAAAATAAAAGTTTTCCAATTTTTTAAGTGAAACTTCTGAAATTTGACTTGAAATTCTGGTGAATCGGAAGTGCGTCACAACTCAGTTCAACACGAATATACGGTTTTAATAACGCTGTAAATTTGCATCTCGGCGCGTGCCTTCCATAGCGTACTTGGCAAAGTGGTACCTGACAAGTCTCAGCTGCGATAAAGACAGACATCAAGCGAACGGGTTCAAATCCTACGAAATCAAAAAAAAAACATTTTTATTTTGTGAAATCAATATCCAATCTTCAAATCACTTAAAAAAACAAGCAAAAGAAAATTAAGCGACATCTATCGACTTTCTAATTTCACTTCTAACGCGTGTGAATTATACACTCTGATTTTTTATCTTTTTTTTTTATGAACTCCACACTGTAGGCCGTGAAGAAAACAATTTCTTTCGGGGTCTATGTCTTCATTGAAGATATTGTGTGGGGTCTTTTGAGAAGAGGAAGAAGTGAACATGGGTCTTGAAGAGACCCAAGTTATAGGTGAGAGGAAACACAAAAGCCGGCAAATAATTCCACGCCGAGCTGTTGAACTCAAACACGAGTCGTAGAAGCGACTCAAATAGCGAATGTTAATATGTTGTTATAATAACGAGTCATGAAGCGTTCCGTTCTCATAACAATAATGATACCTACTTACTTAGAGCCCGGCACAGCCCATGCATTGTATCAAAACATGTTTTCTATACATGAGGAGGTATGGCTAGGCTATTAACCGTGGCTCTATCCTACCGACTTTCTTTTGGATATGCTCGGAATGAACCATCTACGGGTCAGAAGGGATGTACACATTGCAACGCATTTCTTCAGATTGATACGCGGATGGTTTGAAAACTCAGCTATCATAGAGAGCATTCATTTCTATGTACCCGATGGGTATCTTCGCCACCGACAGCATAGACTGTTTTATCTTCCGGCCTGCAGGCCTAACTTTCTAATGGTCATGCCGGTCGGGAGAGCAATTTTACTATTAAACAGAATTAATTTGGATATTGACGTATTTAGCGACAGTGAAGCTGCCTCTAAAAGGCAAGCTCTTTTAATTCTTGTATAGTTCGTTTGCCTAAGTTTTAAATGTTATACTTTGTAATGTTTTTGAAATAATAAATTGAATTGAATTGAAAACTCTTTTTCATTATTTAATGCTGTTACCTTCAAAAAAAATTTGGGTTTTGACTTATTATTCGATAGTTAAGTGGGTATTCTAAAGCTCCATGGTTAATTATTAAGGTATTTAAAAATTATTTCCTTTACCTAAAAACTTCACACAGAAGAAGCTTTGCAAAACAAACGACGGCAGTGTCTATTTTTGTTTCTTCCGATACTTAATAAATTTTACATCATAATATGTTATTGACCTTTGACTGTAACAAAACAGACGGTCCGTTTGATAGACTCCCCTGTCATTAAACGAATTGTAATCTTGTCACGTTGTGTGCGCATGAGACAATCTCAGGTTATTGTGGGGTATATTTATGTCAACCTTAAAAGGAGGTTCCAAATCGCTACTCTTGTAAAAAGAATACCTACTTTTATTATATATATTACTAATGAGTTTCCGGCGTGCGTTGCTATGCCACTTAATAAAGAAATTGTTTCTCCCTGCGTGTTCTTTCCCATTCTTCCCGTTCCCCTTTCGCCTCCCCTTCCCCTCTTGCGCTTCCACTCCGCCTTCCCTCTCCCCACTTCCCTCGCTCTCTTCCTTCCTCCTCAAACCCCCCTCCCGAGTTCACCCCCTTCCAATTTCCACTCCCCTCTCCAGGACTCGCCTCCCCCCTCCCTCCCACGAATCCCTCTTTTAAGTTCCCCTCTCTCTCCCAAGTTTCCCTCCCCCCTCCCGGGTTCCCCTCCCCCCTTCCGTTTTCCATACATTAATTCCCGGTACTTTCAATTTTCAAACGTACTGCAATTTTTTAATACAAATTTTATAATGCCAGAGCTCACCAGTATATGTAGAAGCCATCGCTAGCAAGCACACATCAAATCTCCAAAGTTTCATCGCAACCTACAGACAACAAACATAAATACTTTTATTTTATTTATTTTTTGAAAATCAACAAACTAGAAGAAGAGGAAATCAAGACCAATAACCGTACAATAACATACAATCCGCCTTGGAACGGGAATAACTAGTGAGGATGACTGTGAACAATCAACTTAACTTTGTAATTTTCCTCTTTTTGTAATTTTACTTTATTTTATATTGTTATTAAATAAAAAAAAATTAAAATCAAATGAACAGTTAGCAAAGCATGATTTCGTGATGTCAGAACTTACTTTTGTAAATAGTAAGAATCGCAGGATGCGCAAATCAAATCCCCAAAGTTTCATCTCAATCGGATGAATATTTGAACAATGCAAAGCATACATACATACGATATATACATAGACAGAAGCAAATATATTTTCTGTTTAAAAATTTGTACAATGCCTTTTAATTCTCTAATTAACTAAGTATTCCACTACAAGCGAGAAAAGAAAGTGAGAGGCTCTAGTTAGGTCAATTATCTCATTTAAATTAAAATGAAGCTTCACAGTGTCCATCCAGGATGCGGTCCCTCCATGGTTGATGAAAGAAAATCAAGTCTTCCAGTGTCAAATGCGCCAAAATGCATTTGCCTCAAAATCCGTACTCAACTTCAGGAAGGGAGAGAACTATATCCTATATACGTTAAATCCTATATTAAAGTAGAATTTATCAGAACTCCTTCAACATCGTTAGAACCACAATGATAGCCACAGCGTGCATCACTTGTTAAAATGATCATTTACAACTTTGATCAGCTGCATCTTTGTTTCTTAAAATCCCTTATAAAAGTAAAATTCATCAGAACTCATTCAACATCTTTACGTACGTTTCTTTTCATACAAACGCAATTTCAATCCACACAAGATAAAACTCAATTCATATTCTCAGCGGCCAACATAAAATTAATTACTTATACTCCGATCAATACGGATTCCAAAATCCTCCCAATAAAACTCCTCTAGTATCCAAAGCGTCAAAGCACGTCTGATGCCATCTTGACCATTCGGTCCCATTTCTTCTTTCTGCTGTCAAAACCCCAGCGGGGCCATCTCACTCCATTATTTTTGGCAGTAACTGGCAAATAAAAATCAAAACTTACACGCAAGAGAAACAAATCAATTATTATTTATACGTTACAGTCTTCAGAGCACAGGCGTCAGGTAAAAATGCTGTTATGAAACTAGCGTCATTCATCGGGAAACAAGCCAAAAAGGCGCTAAAAATTAATCACACGACTCGTTCTGGAGTTCAAAAGCTCGGCTAAGGAATGATTTGCAGCCCCTGTCTTTTCTTTCTTCTTAAAAATGAATCTTTTCAAGATCTATGTTCCATATTCACTCTTTCCTTTCCTCTAAAAAACCTTTCACACAGCATCCACAGACATATGCTCCGACGGAAATTATTTTTTTGTGTGCAGTTTTTTTTATAGAATACCTCACAAGAGTCCCAGCTGCTCTCAACTGGAGCCAGTGAGACTATGGCATTGCCTATTAGGGTACGTTGTGAAGCTGAAGGTAGTGGAGAGGGGAAGAAGATGGGGTAGAGGAAGGTTTGGGAGTACCTGGCTATTCAGATCTGGTTACCAAACACGGCTAAAGCCAATCCAAGCAACGTTTTAAAACTGAATGTCTTACACAATGACGATACTGGAAGTATCTTCCATTTTGGAACGTGCCACAAATATACTTTATATATATATTTTTTTTAAAACTTAATTAATTGTGAAATAACACAAATTGATCAAATAAAATTTATTTGCCCAAGCCGGGATTCGATCCCGCAACCTTCGGATTAGATGTCAAGAATCTTACCCCTGGACCCGTAAATAAAAAGGTTTTTAAAAGACATCTGTTAAAAGAGTGTTTCAAATCAGATATTAGAAACATGAAGAACAAGCTCTACTTGAGGATATGAAATTCACAGTTAATTAAATAATGCCTTATCAGCCGTTTGTACTTTTATTGTCACTAATTCCATTTGGCATTTGTCCTTAAACTGCCTCCCAAGAACTTTTTTAATGGTATCACGAAATTTATCCATTTTCAGAAGTTAATGCGAAACTCAAATTTTGTAAAAATACGTTAAAAATAATAACACAACCGAGGTAGCAGATCCAAAACCAAAAATGGTTATTGCACTTTTTCAGAACGATACGAAACTTTCTCGATTTACATTACTTGAAAATGATTTATTTTGCAGTCTGTCTTGTCAATCTTCGATTATTGAGTATGGTATCATAGCATGGGGAGGTGACACTGCATCTGCACTAGACCCAATCATAAAGCACAGAAAATTATAAAATTAATCCTTAGGCTACCTCTATATACAGACTCCAACTTAATCTTTAATATTATGAATGTTTTTGATGTTGATGACGGCAAATAAATGCAAAAACAATCCTCACTCATCTATACACAAATATATGTAAATACTATGAAAAAATATTAAATACTCGACTTAATACTAGAAACAATAACAAAAACTTACTTCCCATAATGGTCAACAAAATTTCAGATACATCGCAACAAGACTTTGCAACATTCTTCCAGATTTAATAAAAAAATGTGACTCACAAAAACATTTCAAAGTTAACATAAAAATTTGGATACAGGGTAATGATAGGGCCTTTACTGGTGCACTCACCCAAATCCGAAATTACTAATAGGTACCAACGTATTGATTGTTATTATTTGAAAGCATTATTAATGCAACCAATATACCAAGTGTAGGTATGTTCATGTATTCTAAATTGATTTAAAAATAACTGACTCAACACAGGCTAGCCTAGCGAGGCAGATTATGAGAAACCTCAACTTATAACTAGAAATTTCGATTCTTAAATATACCTAAACTATTGTTCATATGTATATCAATTATTTTATGTTTGTTTACTAGTTGAACTAATGTTATCTATAAACCATTGTAAACAAATATATTGAAATATTGTGAACTACACTTAACTTAGTTATAAATAACAATCTTTAGTTATAAATGTTGTCAATTTCATTAAATAAAGATATCATTATTATTATAGTAATCGGCAGGACAATAACCATCTAATAGATGTCCATACAACGATATGTTTTAAAACGCTGGCTTAACTTGCAAAATGAACCAAAATTAATGAATGTATGGATTCAACAATCTCTTTTATCAGATCAGATTCTGTATCTATTTTTAAAATACTATTATGTAAGTGGCAGTTTCCTAGCATTATAATAAATCTCGTTTATGCAAACAAAGCTTCTACAACTTTGAACGAATAAACTGAATACAATGCAACCCTCGTCTGTCAACCATATCAGTTCATTTTACTACTATTAGAGTGAATTGGAAGAACCAGAGATAATAATATTTTGAAACGCTCTATTCAGTGATGTTCAAAATTGTGGTTAGTTCGTGAGCAAGGGTTGGTTTGTTACCACAGAAGACAATTAAATATTACGTAATTGAATAACATATAACTTTAGATAACTACCACGATTTATGTTTTGGTGTTGATTTTTTTGATATTTTGAATTATCTATCTCTTGCTTGTGTCTGTCTTTTTTTTTGCTCGGCAGGAAAATAAGATAACGTAGGCAAAATTGTGAATCTAACGCCATATTATTTTTTGAAGAGATACTTCTTTGGTATCGTTGTGATTTGAAATTCGTATGAAACGGAAATGATGCATTACAGTACCTACGAAGCGTGAAACTGTGCTAATTGGCCGCTTTGATTATGACCTCACTTTTCAAAGCTCCTATTGGTCGAGATTGTTTTCGTGAAGTTTTGCTTCTACCGTGTGTAAACTGCACTCGATTTTTTTTAAATATGAATACCTCACAAGAGTCTCAGCGGCTCCCGCCTGGAGCCTGTGAGACAATAACATCCCCAATTGGGATATATTATGAGGTTGAAGATAGTGAAGAGGAGAAAGAGATGGGGAAGAGGAAGGTTTTGAAGCATCTGGCTATTCAGATCTTGTCACCGAACACGGCGTAAGCGATTTCAAGCAAAGTTTCTTTTTTACGTGATTAGTGACTTCGAAAGTTCATCATATAATGAAACGTAGACTGACAAAGAGATCAAAAAAAACTTTCAGGACATAGAGAACACCTAATAACTTATAAATGGATATTAAGTTTGCAGTAACATATAACAATACTCGCGAACGTTAAGCGCGCGCTGTTGCCACGGCTGCTGGCGAAAGACTGAAGTTTATATCTTCACAATGGACTTCATGCAGTCTTTCTAAGCGGTAAAGTTGTACTGAAACTGTATCATTCTCGGAGTTTCTTCAATTCAGGACATGATTGAAGTCTGTTGTATTTTCGTAACTTATTTATTCTACGTCTCTTTTTTATTTTTATTTTTTAAAAATATTTATATTTTGTAAACATGTCAAAAATAACACCCTTATTAAATAAATAAAAAAAAATCCTCAAAATTTTTTACCATTATTTAAAAGTTCAATAAATATTAAATGGTTCAAAAAGTTCCATGACGTAAAAAGATTGTTACTTTTAAAAAATAAACTTCCTGCTAAACTTGCCTCCTTTCCCAATAAAGCGTAATCTCGTAAAGGTATATACATAATATATATTATATAACCAAAATTCCCGATTGCGCCTTTCGTCCCAGAAGATAGAATGCCGAGTTCTATCTCCAGAAAGAAGAATCCCGAACATTTTATCAGTAAATAAGACTTCTTTCTTCGGGGGAAATTTCTTTAGCTTTTCATTTGCCTTTGTGCCTTTCCCTCTGTTTGCATTTGAAAGGAAAAGTTCACTTTCATCTCTCTCACCTACCGTGGAAAAAACTTTATCAAAGTTTTGCAACGAGGTTTTAATTTAGGTCCGGATAAAACATTTAAGGGTAATTATATACAGGAAAAGCTTCTTCTATTTTCGAAAGCTTTTGCAATTACTGTAATTTTACATATGAAATTTAACTCCTCAGATTGACCATGAATTAAAAATAAAATCCAAATTAAAGGAATATTTATAAATGTATCCAAAAAAGTATAACGGTTTTGGGGAAAGGTGATAAAATACTCTTTCAAATTGTTTAATTCAAAATAAACATATCATTTTTTAAAAACGAAAACTTGTTAAAATGGCTAACTTTACGTTTTTCTAACTATTTCATTCCATTGATAACGAAAAAAAAATTAAAGCAGAAATGTAATTTATAAGGCAATAAATAAACTTCATCGTCAGCATAATTTTTGTCGTTTCATGTAAAAATAATTCATTAAAAAATTTTCAAAATTTTATTTTTTTTTTTCAAATTGCGGTCGGAAAATTTGGATTCATAAAGATGTCCTTTTTAATAGTATTGTGATATCTTCTCTTTCTAATACCGGTTATTATACTAGCTCTTACCCGCGGCTTCGCTCGCGTGATATTAGGTGGAAATACCACTGAATCATTCTCACTCACTCACTCACTCACTCTCTCACTCACTCACTCACTCACTCACTCACTCACTCACGCACTCACTCACTTTCATTTATTCATTCCCAAAGTTTCATTGCAATCGGATGAACGGTTAGCAACGCATAATTTCTTGATGCCAGAACTCACTATTGTAAGTTGAAACCATAAGATATAAAATTGTGTAAATATAAATAATCTCACTTATTATTAGTCATTCAAACAGAGCTATAATGGAATGAGAACATAAACCCAAAAAGGTGTGCCATAAAATTCTTCTAAATAAATTGTCAAAACTTGGTATAAGTGGCAACTTATTATATTGGATTAAAGATTATTTATCAAAACGTTTACTAACTGTCTCTATCAAAGATCACTTGTCTTACGAATTTGAAGCCACTAGTGGCGTGCCTCAGGGTTCGCACCTTGGTCCAATATTGTTTATTCTATTTACAAACGATGTCACTTCCGTATTTTCTGATGATAATGTATTATTATTTGCTGATGACATGAAAATATATAAAATCATAAAAAATATGTACGACTGCTTGCCCCTACAATCCAATTTTTTTAAATTCGCAGAATGGTGTACCATAAACAAGCTTATACTTAATATTAAAAAATGTCAAATCATGAGTTTCTTTAGAATAAAAAACCCTATAAAATACAGTTATTCACTCAACAGCCAGAGTTTATTGTCAGTATCTGAAATAAGGGACCTCGGTATAATCTTTGATACGAAACTATCATTTAATAATCACATTAATATTATAACTAGTAAAGCAATGAAAATGTTGGGCTTTATTATAAGAATATCCAAGGATTTCAAAAACATCAACACATTTAAAATACTTTATACGACTCTAGTTAGAAGTCATTTGGAATATAATTCCCCCTTATGGAACCCTTTTTACAAAAGTCATGAAATGTCCATTGAAAGAATCCAACGCAAATTTCTTAGATCGTTAAATTTTAAGTTAGGAATTCCCGCGGACGAAATAAATTATGATTCTCTACTACGAAAAATGCGATTGTTATCGTTAAAAGATAGAAGAATATTTAATGATCTAATTTTTTTATTTAAAATAAATAATAACTGGTTTGACTCCCCTGAACTAGTTTCGCTGGTGAATTATCACGTACCTAGTAGAATAGCTCGACTCAAAACACCTTATTATTGCAACAATACTCTCAGTAATGCTGAACAAAATTCAATAATACATCGTCTACACTCTTTAGGTAATGAATTTGCTCATATCGATAATGCCGGAAGTCTGTCATCATACAAAAGATGCATAAAACAGAATTTGTCTGCTATTACTACGACGTAATCATAATATAATCATTAATCAAGTCCTACCAGTACGCACTCGCTATTATTAACTTTGTAAACAGATGTATGTATACGCAATTGTATGAGCGTTCCCAATATCTATGACTAGAAACATATCATAATCAGTGATACCTTTTATATTTGGTAAATTTAATTTATATTATCTTCAATTTTTGGCTCCTAAGAGCATTTTTTTTAATTTTTTTTTTTATTTAATATAGATATATAAGTTTACAGTGGGTTAATATAAATTACATATTGGTTCAGAAATTCTTTAAAATTGCAGTCTCACCAAAGAAGAAGCTAGTTCTTGTGCTTGATGAGCGAGTTACACTAATTATGACAGAAATAGAATGACATTATGCAATAGGTAAGTATATAAGGGAACAATTGAAACTTCTGGATCATCTATATGTGAAGATGTACATACAATATCTTACTCTTTACTTGTTACACTTTTTTTTTTAAATATTTATAACTTTACACTTTTTATTTCCTATCTTTTAACTTTCTATCTCAATCTGTAACTTTTCATTATACTTTATATTTTATAATTTTATGCTTTTACTTTATACTTTCATTTATCTATCTTACTTTTTACTTACTGCTTACTACCTCAACTCCTTTTTTTACCTTTTGTTTTTATATTTAACTTCAATTTATGTTGTTACTTTCGTTTTGTTATTGTTTTATAATACATATATAATATAATTTATGTTAATGGCACATGTTGTGCCGTATGTTTTTGAAATAAATAAATAAATAACGGGCATGCACATATAAAATCCCCAAAGTTTCATCGCAATCGGATGAATGGTTTAGTAACGCATAGATATCTCACAAAAATATTTTGATTTATGTATATATATAGATTTCTAATCGCGATGGTAACGGAGATTACGATCTCTACGAGACCTTTATGAGTTGTTTGAAAACAGAACAAAATAGACCTGTTGGGTTAACGAAAATATCTTCGGTACGTACTATCAAAGAGAGGCAAAATACTGACATTGTTTCATAGTCATTGTATGGGAAAAGGGGAACCTGCACAGTGTGCACAGATACTGCAAAGTCAACAGGACACCGGCACACATGGATACCCTTGATCCTTAAATCGTTCAGATAGAGTGCAGCTTGTAATGGCCGCACGAGCTTTGTTTGAGCTTATTTAGCATTATTCCTTTTTCCTAGTTCTGTCGGATTTTTTTTTTTTACATTATCTCCACACAGGAGGCCCTGAGGGAAACAATCTCCCTCAGGGCCTAAGTAATCCTTGAAGATGCTGTGTTTTTGAGGATAGGAAGGAATGAACATTGGTCTTGAAGAGACCCATGTTGTAGGAGGGAGGAAACACAGAAGCCGGCAAATCGTTCCGCAGCCGAGCTATTGAACTCAAGAATGAGTCGTAGAAACGACCCGTTCCCATGTGACTAATGTCAACCATGTACAAATGTTGAGCGCGTGTTTGGCGTGTTCCCGACTATGCACCGGTTCCGAGGGGATCAATGACGCTAGTTCCTCAGAGCATATTCCATTGTAATACCGGTAGAACAAGGTCATCATTCCCACCTGACGCCTGTGCTCTAAAGATTGCAGGCCGTTTGTTAAGTTAGGGGAATCTATAAAACTGACCGCCCGTTTCTGCACAGAGTCGAGGGTTTTTTCAGGTATTTTGGGGCTCCAGACCAGAGGTGGCTGCCAAATTCAACCGTGGGGTGCACTTTGTACAGGGTTAGCAGTTGTGTACTATTAATGATGAGGAATGCCTGCTTGTACCATTTATTATTTCTAATTATTGGACAAAATTGAGCATAAAATTTTCCATACCAGGGGTTTTTTTTTAATATGGGTGATCATTCTTAACTCCCCAAGGAGTTGAACAAAGAACATCATTTCTTAATGTATAATAAAGCCGAAAATTCATTAATATAAATTCAACTAGTCTAACGCTTGAGGATGCGTGATAAGGATTGTTTGTGTGTTATGATAATGTAGTATCATTTATATATCACCCAGAGGTCGCTGGAGACAAGACATAATGCAGTATTATTTTCGAAGCATTTTTTCAAAACATTTCTATTCATGTAGATCTCTTCTGCGAGCATTTGCAAATTTTGTAGAAACTTGTTGATATTTCCGTTTATAACGTCATCTTATCTTAATCAAGAGATAATGCACGTTTACTGGCCATTAGATAGAAAACAACTCGTTTTAAATCAGACATTAAGTCTTAGATTATCAGTCAAAACAGATCTAACTTCAAAGATTTTATCGAAACCAATTTATAAGCTTGCATTTCCGATGGTTTTTTTAATTATATTATTAACTGTGTTTCCACTTATAGGTATGCTTTTCCAATGATGACGATACTGATTTTCTTTTTTTAAACGTAATGTTGTGTTCTTATTTGTATTTTTGTAATAAACTGCGCCTGCTCTCAACACAGGAGTTCCTAGTGAGACAGGCACAGCACATCACCAATTGTAACAGAATTAAAAAAGATGAATGATAAAAATATAATTAAAATTGAACCCTTTTGAAAAATTACCATATCATATGAATGGCCATGTACTTCTTGTACTTTCTCTTTCCCATTCTTTCTCCTCCCCACTTCCTTCATCCTCACAACATTTCCCAACTGGGATGCCATAGTCCCACTGGCCCCGGGCAGTTGGGACTCTGATGCAATACTCACGTAAAATTTTAACTCAATATCGATTTTTAAATGTTAATAAATTGTTTGTTTCAACTCAGTTATGTCAAATAAGTGAAATTAAATTGCTGTAAAAATTCGAACCAAACAATAAAAGCGATTTGATCCCTGAGTCGACCAAAACCCTTTCATAACTAGGAATTTAAAAGCTAAAGCAAAAACTTAGGATCCATGTAAAACGAGATCTTTCCATTCATTCAAAACCTGATATCCCAGTATTGGATTTTCTAGCAATAAAACTACCGTATTTATTTCTGGTGTTCAATCGTTCGCATCAAATTACGCAGAGGCAACTTTTTGGTTCTTAGAAAGTGATGGAATTATTTACTCACATTTTATCAGCATTTAAATGTTTTACATTATATTTAATCAAAATATTTTTGAAATTCGTAGTAAGCTATAAATATTGTATTTATTAGAATTTTGTTTAAAACTTAGGTTAATTATTAAGGGAGTTAAAAATGCCATCTTTTTATAAGATAGGTTTATATTTATCATTTAAATAACCATGGAAAGCAAGGCAGAAAGGCAGATGAAGAGAGTAATGATTTTCAACTAACCTTGGAGTTGTTCCGTTCTCTTATCAACTGGTAGGTGACAAGTTTACCTATGATACCCTTTTTCCGCTAGCATTTTGCGTAAACAATTCACCGAATAAATGTTTTAAAATGGGTTGAATTCATTCAGCAGAAAAACAATACAAAAGAACTACAATATTCTCCAGACGTTAAAAAAATACATGTTCACCTTTTAGGAAATAGGGTTTAGAAAATTTACTTGTATTTTGCTGGAAAAAGGTCGAAACTGTGCTTAAGATAAAGAACCAACAAGTAAAGAGCTTAAGGCTGATTCAATACTTTTTGTATTAATTATTGATACAAGGATCTTCAAAGAAATCATAAATTATTTAAGAAAGATCTAAGAAAATTAATCAAAGAACGTAGAACATTGATTTGTAAGTTTGCGACGTCTTTGACTTCCCAGAGGTTTTTCACAAAAAAAGGTAATAGTATCGTGAATACCTACATTTTTTCAGTTCAATTTGATGAAAAATCTTTTCAAGAGTAATCCAGTATGATAATTAAACTGAAATATGTTCTTATTATGTTTGGACGACTACGTTATCCTATTCCATTTAAATTATATTCCCTTCAGTCTATTTATTATGTTGTTGTATTGCGATACTTACTGCCAAGACCTTAAATACTTTCAAATATCCGTAAAACAATGTAATTCATTTTAATTTCAAAATTTTTGATTTCTTGTTATAATCTAAAAAGTACACACAAAGCTTATTTCAACAACTTTTCTATTCCATCAATTTTGTTCCGGTCTATCCCATAAAATAAAACGTGGTACAGCGAATATTTGCACTTTTTAATAGAAAAAGTTTTATTAAAGAATTTTCTGAAAGCTCGTGTGCACACCGAAGGCTTTCGGGCTCAAGAAGGCTTTCACATTTAATATTAGCTATTAAAGTTTATCCCGGCAGCTTTCTGGCAAATGTGTCAATCACTTGGGAGCTACTGTAGTCATGAAATTTCATCCTTTATTGCGTTAAGGAATTATATTGCAATATAAACACGTAGGTATGTTTGAAACTGCTTTTTTAAAATAAAAATGATTGCTGTACCAATTTATTATTCTATTTGCAAGATCCATTCCGAACCGGTAGAGAAATAATAAATTATTGAAATAAAGCGGTTTCAAACAAATAAATTGCAATGTAGACCACTTTATTTTAATAATCATTATTGTGACTTGTTACCTCTATTTATTACAATATGTTTCGAAAAAAGTAAGAAAAATTGAACCTACGAACTATCGGAATGTTTCTTTAGTCGGTATAGTTCTGAAGTTACAAGATGCAAAATAAAAAGCTCTCTTAAGTCGTTTATAAATGTTAAAATAAATAAAAGTATTACTTTAGTCAATCTGATTCTCAGAAACTCTATTTCAAATGCTATCAAATTCACTAGACTGAAATAGATGAATATTTTTAAATTTCCTTTATTCTGAGCCCATCCAACAAAGAGTTATATGAAAAGTTCAAAGTTTAGACGAATGACATTGAGAGTTTTTTCCTGGGAATATGTACGTAATATAAGAGGATTTAGAAGAAGTGTTTCACAAATTCGTAGATAAAAAGAAGATGAATTGGCTAGAGTTAAGGCGAATGAAAAATGAATGAAGGTTATGTTCGGCTTTATTCTTACCATTTGATTTAGTCGCTATAAGTTTTTTTATTTGAAATAACTTTAGAATTTAATCAAAATACTTCAATACTGTAATTTGTTTTGATTCTAGAATACAACCTTTCGTGAACTCATCGCAGTAATTCCAGAAACTTTGATAATATTAAAAATAAATCTTTTAATAAATTTGTTTCGCCTAGACATGAGTTGGGAATATTTTTTTGGAACGTGTTTTTGGTTATTTTTCGTAGACAATAAATGAAAGTTAAACAAAAAAAGTAAATGCAAATGGCGTCAGGCCATAGGAGTTAAATTGAAATTTTGATGCTATTTGCACATTTTTTTATTTGTTGTTTAACGAAATTAATTTTCATTTTTTAAAAAACCACACTATTATAGTCCCGCCAGAGGCATTAGCATTTGCTTTTTTTTGTCACCAAATATTTCAATATATCTCGTGGACCAAGGCTTGTGGCGCCAAGTGGCGTGCTTATCTTAAAAACTTCATATTCGTCGCGTGTTCAATTCCTCGGCTGGCTAAGTCCTCCATCACAACGCAAGCAACATTTTTGGCTTTCTGTGGTGGTAGTAGGAGATTTTTATACATTGTTGGGTTATTTGTAACCCGGGAATGTTTGTCTTTCTTTTTAAAAAATTTAAAAAATTAAATTAAAAAAAAATTAAGTTAGCGATTGAAAAATTTACAAAACGTAATATAACTGTCTGTTTCAGATAATTTTAATTAAATATATATCACTACCTACACAATTTTAGGTCCCATTTAATGATTTTCATTTTCACGTAATTTATTAGCCCCGTGACGAACGAAAGACGTTTTCAAGCAAAAAAGTTACGGTAGCGTAAAAAGACTGCCCACCCTAATTTTTCAGAAGTAAAAAGCAAACAGCAGGGGTAATTTAGTGTAATGAACTATAGATTAAAAAAAAATAAAACTGATTTCAGAAACGACATTTTTCATTTCTTAAAAATTTGGTTTATTATTTTTTCTTTCTCTCGTTCGATGACTATTGAGAATCATAACTTACTCATTTCCAAAATATTTTGGCAAAAAGCCAATTTTGCAGAAGTTTCCCCTTATAAAATCATTCATTCATTTTCCAACTTTTATATAAAGGATTTTTTTTTCTAAGAATAAATCACTACTTCAAAATTTAAAGCGAATAACGTCGGAAATATTTTTTTCAATGAAAACAACTACATAGATACGTTGTAAGAAATAAGGGTTGAAGAATTCAATAAGCTACCAACATTGTATTTATTTAATGTGTACAATTTTTAATTGTAATACTTAATCACTGAAGATAATATAAGCGACTCTCAATCGACAATTTGAAACAGACAAATCAGAATTTTGCCATTTTATGCAGACTCTTAGATTAGACGATCTTTTACATTATAAATCTTGATGTTTAATTTACAATCAAAGATTTTTTTTTCTGTTGTAGTACCTTTTAATAACTGTTTTATTATGAGTAAACGTATTTACAATAATAATACTACCGGTCACACACCCCGTCTATACTGGCTGCTAATTGAATCAAAATGCTAGGCTGGTGAAAACCCACTCTCCCCTTTGTAACCCCTGGACCCCTGTTGGCATCAGTCAGCAACTGATAGAAGCTCTTAACCTACTGGTTTTTTATTTTATTTTAATACTAGCTCGGGTACCCGGCTTTGCTATCGAAAACATTCGAGAGTATTCTGGAATATTCCACAATGATGTCCCTGATTTCCTATCACCGAACATTCCACAACATTCCAGAATGTTCCGGGATGTTCTGGATTGTTGTGGAATAATCCCAAACACTTTAACAGGGTTACTAGGCTTCACTTAGGGCGTTAAAAAAATATTACACTGACGTTAGAATTCACGACGGATCTTGCTTTATATACCCTTAATAGGTGCTCCTACCCATACAAAAAAGACTTCCAATGGTCCACAATGTTCCTGAACATTTCACAACATTTGAGTGTTCTGGAATGTTGCACAATAATCTGGGATGTTCCCGAACATTTGTTCTGGACTGTTCTTGAAATTTCTAGAAGATGAAACTTCCAGCCGTCATATCTTCGAAAGCAGCTCTTCAGGTAAAAACGGGAACCTTCATCATTGATGTAGGATAGAGGACTATGACACCACATAACACCTTTTAACGTACCGGGACTCGTTTCTGAGTTTTACTTGCTTTATATACCCTACCAACGGGTAGCACCACCCAAACGAAAAAGATTCGAGGGGTCCACAATGTTCCAAAATGTTACACAATATTTGGGAGTGTTCTGGGATATTCCCCAGTGACGTTCTCGATTCCCAATTCTTGAACATTTCATAACATTCCAAAATATTTCGGGATGTTCTGGAATGTTGTCAAATACTTTTTTTATAATATGTTTTGATTAAAATTAAAATTATCGAACTTTCCAGAACCTTCTAGACTCACCGCCACACCCCGCCACTCATTTTTGAAAAATTCTTAAATTTTCCCCTGTGTATCTTACACATTTATCATGTTTGCAGAAAAAGTAAAAAAAAACTTGAACATTTTGACTTATGCACAGTTTTCATGGACCTTAAACAAGTTTTAAATACAAGCATATATTTTTCAGTTACAAAAATTCCTATTTTAGGCCACCATCAGTGTTTAGTCTGTATTAAAATAGGTATTTATTCAAAAGTTTTTGAACATTATTATTAAACTTTCTTATTCATTCAGCATTTTCTCACAGGTCGTACGTATACGATTTCGTTAACTTTGCATTTTCCAATAAAGAACGTAATAAAATGAACCAGGAAAACGCTACTTCAAAATTGAAAGGCTTCTTGAAGGCCTACAACATATTCTATCTTGAAAGAAAATAAAATACCTGTTAGTTCAGGAACCGGAAACGTACGAAGAATTCGAGGAAGCGGAAACAGCTAAAGAGAATCTTGAAAAGTTTCAGGTGCGACTTCCGATATTTTCGTTAGGAATGGTATTTTTGGTTCAAGAAAAACTTTTTATGAGCCTTCGTATGCAGATCTCGTATTTTTCAATTACTTATTACGGGCAAATTATACGACTCTTATACGTTTTGCCAAGGAATATCCCAGTGAAAGACCTTCAAATTTTTTACAGCTTTCGCCGAATAATTTAGAAACTCATATGTTATGTTTGGTACTTTTTATAAACATCGAAATAAGTAATTGGTACGCAGCAATAAGAAAATTCTAGTTTGTTTGCCGATTAATAAATGTACATATTTAATTTCATTTAAATATTCAATAATATTAATACTTAATATATAAAAACTGATTATTTATAAACAAGTTCTTCTGTATAATTATTATCGTCTTCTGTAAGCATTACCAATCTGTAGTTAGGCCACTTATAGACGATATATTTCTATTATTTCTAGATATGATACCTATGAAGAAAAATTTATTGCTTTTCTTTTTATTACCTATAGTAAAATGTCCGAAATTATTATGGTTATAAACCATTTTAAAGTTTCCCTAATTACTGAATTGATTAAATTTAACTTAATGTCGTTAAGTGAGTTATTTCCAAATGATGGCTCAGGGGGTTTTATACTAACACAATTGAATATTTGTATGGTCTATAATATTTAAAGTTTAGGCTTAATCATTCTAAGAGTGGCGAGTGTATTATAGTTTTTGTTCATTTATCAAACTAGCTTAAAAATTGTACTATTCAATTCCAACAAACAACGATCAGAAAATCGTGTATGGGTGAACAGCTAATGGTCCAAGTTTATTAAAAAATGTAATGTGGTAAATGAACATCTTTTGATCATGATTTTCAATTTGCTGTTAAAATACCACTATTCATAATCGAAAAAAAGTTCGAAATGACTGTGTGACAAAATGCATTTAGTGACAATTTCCAAATGGCTCGTTCCTTCCCAACCATTCTAGTAGAAATTCCTGTTTCTACGTAGATGTTTTAAGTTTTTTCCTCTCACAACATCATTTCGAATACGAGTTTGGAAATATTAGTAGAGCGTAAAAAAATTGATGAGACGAATAATATTTTGATTGAATTTCACAAATTTTAATCAAAATTAAAAGTTGAAAATTGAATGCAGAAACAGGAAAAAAATTGAATTGATATAATGTAAAAACTCAGTAACTACCACGCAAGTCATACTCTTGATTGAAAAAATGAGATTTTACAGTTTTGTTTAACCGTAAACGGTTAACGGTTAACGTAAAGCTAAAGCTTTATTTACAAAATTATTGGCTTAATCTGCCGATATTTTGTCAAAACACTTGTAAACACAGTAACAAAAAAGGCAGTTTAATATATATATATTTTTTTTTAAATTGAGATCCACACAGGAGGCCCTGAGGAAAATAATTTTCCTCAGGGCGTATGTCATCCTTGGGGATGCTGTGTGGAGAGTTTTTTTTAAGGAAAAGGGGGAAAGGAGAGTTCTGGGAAGGAAAAGGGTTTAAAGGGTGGGTAGGAATGGGGTTCAGTGTGTCCTGGTCATCCGCCTCCAAGGCCTATACAAACCTCACCCCATGAACCCGGGCACCCCTGCTAAATCACCAAACGTAACGAACCACTTGGGGTGACCTATGGCAGAGGTGTTGGTTATCCAATAAAGGTTATCCAATAAAGATTAAATATGCTTAACACCAAACTAATGCAAAACAATTATATCTATTTAGGAATAAAGTATTTCAACAACCTTCCGATTGAAATAAAAAAATCAAAGACATCAATAAACTGATACACAAACTGAAGCTACACTTCATCAGGAATAATTAATTAAATAATTACCTGTTTTTCTTTTTCTTTCTATTTATTATCAATCTATATTCATCTCTATTTTATTTAGATTTTTCGGATTTCTCTAAAGTGCACAATATTTTAGTATGTAACCATATCCCATTGTATGTACATCTTCACATATAGATAATCCAGAAGTTTCAATTGTTCCCATTATATATTTACCTATTGCATAATGTTATTCTATTTCTATTATAATAAGTGTAACTCACTCATCAAGCACAAGAACTAGCTTCTTCTTTGGTGAGATTGCAATTTAAATAACTGTTTTAACTGTTTCTGTGTTTATATTTTTCAATTATATATTTTTGTACTAATTACTGGTTTCTCATTTTCTTTTTTCTTATTTTAACATGTTCAAACGGTTTTTAAAATTAATAAAGGTTTGAAGTAATTACAACCACCGATTTGCTGCCAATTTTTAATATAAGGGTCTCGAACAAAAATCCTCTCAAATTGTTGCCGCCACAGACTGAAAGACAGTGCGGCGAGATACTTCTAGGTGGCAGATAAAAACGCAACACATTCGTAAACATAGGTATAAACGCAGTAATTTTAATTAGGTTACTGTATTTTATTCATAAAAAACAGAAAAACTGTTTTTTACTTAACAATCGCGATGAAATAGGGAAAACTTATAAAGCAAACTTATAAATGCACAGCAGGCCTCGAGGAGAAATTCTCTCAGGTCATACTAATCATCGTATTTGTTACTAGCTGGTACCCGGCATGCGTTGCCATGCCATTTAATAAATAAATTGTTTTCTCCTGCGTGTTCTTTCCCATTCGTCCCGTTCCCCTTCCGCCTCCCCTTCCTCTCCCGCGTCCTCTTCCCCTCTCGCGTTCCCACTCCGCCTCTTCCACCTTCCCTCCCCCCACCCCACTACCCCTTTCCCCATCCCGCGAAACCCCCTCCCAAGCTCCCCTCCCCCCTCCTAGGTTCCCCCTCCCAGATTTCCCTCCCCCTCCCGAGTTTCCCTCCTCCCCCTCCCGAGTTTCCCTCCTCCCCCTCCCGCGAACCCCCTACCCGAGTCCCCCTCCCGCATTTCATGCATTCTTTCCCGGTACATTCAGTTTTCAAACAGCTCGAATGCCACCTTTTGCATATTTCATAATGCCAGAGCTCACCAGTAGTAAAATCCAATTTGGTGCAGTCGTTCGTAAGTCATGCGCGTAAATACATTTCGGCGATTCATTTTTTAGAGATAAATAGTAACTACGATGCCCGAATTAAAAAAATATATATCAACATGGTTTTCACGGCAACGATTTGTTTTGTTTTTCTTCTGACGTTAGCAATAACTCGCCATTTTCGACAGAAAACGTAAAATAAATATAATATATTAATATTTGTAATTTCGTAACGTCAGAACTTACCATTATTTATAGCCTATATTACTCGCATATAATGTAGCTTTCTATTGGTGAAAAAAATTCTAAGATTGGTTTATTAGTTTATGCGTGAAAGCGTAACAAACAAACACACGCAGTTTCGCATTCATAATATTAGTATAGATTTAGAATTTTAGGGTAGGTACTTTCTATTACATAATTCAATTTTACCAAATTCTGACACAGGCATTTAAATACAATAGCGAGTTCCCGGCATGTGCTATGCCACTCAATAAAGAAAAAAATCGCTCTACTAACCCTTTCCCATTCGTCCCAGATGATGCCAGAACTCACTATACACGTACAGAAACCATCGCAGGCTTGCACACATCAAATCCCCAAAGTTTTCAAACGCAAAATATCTCACACACATAGACAGAAACAAACACATTTTCTATAGATCAGTAATTTTAATATCAAAAATGTCAGTTGAGCATTTTTAAATTTTTTTAAAGAAAATATTAAAAAAATTTGAATTTAATTTTTTTTTTGTAATTTCTAATAATACCATATATTTAAGCGTATTTCACCACCTTTCAAAACCAGTATTTAGTTTTTGGATACGTTTACAAATATTCCATTTATTTGAATTTTTATTGCAAAGTCGATATATATCGAAACATTTATACCTTTTGACAAAATACGCCAAATTTTTGAGGGGTTAAGCTTTGAGCTTTAAGCTTTGAGATTCAAGCTTTGCGCTTTAAAATTTTTGAAGGGTTCAGCTTTGAGGTTTAAAAATTTTAAAGCGCAAAGCTTGAATCTCAAAGCTTAAAGGGTTAAGCTCTGAGCTTTAACCTTAAGCTTTGAGCTTTAAGCTTTGCACTTCAAACTTTGATATTTAAGCTTTGAGCTTCAAGTTTTGAGCTTTAAGCTTTGTGATTTAAGCCTTGAGCTTTAAGCTTTGAGCTTCGAGCTTTGAGCCTTAAGCTTTGAATTTAAGTTTTGGCATTTAAGCATTGAGATTAAAGCTTGAGTTTCAAGCTTTGAGCTTAAAACTTTGAGCTTTAAGCTTTGAGCCAAAAGCTTTGAGCCATAAGCTTTGAGCACTATGCCTGAGCTTTAAGTTTAGAGCTTCAAGCTTAGAGATCAAAGCCTTCGGCTTAAAGCTTTGAGCTTTAAGTTTTGTGATTAAAGCCTTGTGCTTAAAACTTTGAGCTTAAAGCCTTGAGCTTAAAGTTTTAAGCTTTAAGGTTTGAGCTTTAAGCTTTGAGCTTCAAGCTTTGAGCTTTAAGCTTTGAATTTAAGTTTTGAGCTTTAAGCATTGAGATTAAAGCCTTGAGCTTGAAACTTTGAGCTTTAAGCTTTGAGCCATAAGCTTTGAGCACTATGATTGAGCTTTAAGTTTAGAGCTTTAAGCTTTGAGATTAAAACCTTGAGCTTAAAGCTTTGAGCTTTAAGTTTTGTGATTAAAGTTTTGTGATTAAAGCTTTGAGCTTAAAGCCTTGAGTTTAAAGTTTTGAGCTTAAAGCTTTGAGATTTAAGCTTTGAGCTTCAAGCTTTGAGCTGTGAGCTTTAAGCTTTGAGCTTTAAGCTTTAAGTTTTGATCTTTAAGCTTTAAGTTTTGTAATTAAAGCCTTGAGCTTAAAGCTTTGCGCTCAAAGCTTTGAGATTTAAGCTTTGAGCTTTAAGTTTTGAGCTTCAAGCTTTGAGCTTTAAGCTTTGAGCTTTTACTTTTAAGCTTGACTTTAAGATTAAAGCCTTGAGTTTCAAGCTTATAGCATTAAGCCTTGTGCTTTGCGCAAACCTCAAAGCTTAAAGCTCAAAGCTTAAAGCCGAAAACATTACGCTCAAACATTAAACTTAAAGCTTAAAGCTCAATCTTAAAGCCCAAGCTTTAAGCAAGGTTCAAAGTTTAAAGGCCAAAGTTTAAGCTTAATAGCAAAGCTCTAAACTTAAGTTCAAAGCTTCAAACTCAAAGCACAAAGCTTAAAAATAAAGCTCAAAGCTCAAAGTTAAAGCTCAGTACACAAATCTCAAAGCACAAAGCTTAAAGCTCAAAACTCAAAGCTTAAAATTAAAGCTCAAAACACAAATCTCAAAGCACACAGCTCAATACTTAAAATTCAATATCAAATCTTTAAGTTCAAAGCTTAAAGCTCAACACGTAAAGCTTAACGTTGAATGCATAAAGTTCAAAGCTTTAAGCTCAAAAATCAAAGCTCAAAGCTTAAAGTTTAAAGCTTAAAGCTAAAACTCAAAGCACAAAGCACGGCTTGCGTTGCAATCCAAAGAAATCAATTGATTCTCCTTGAATGTCCTTTCCCATGCGTCCCCGTTCACCTTCCGAGTCCCCTTCCCCTTTCGCGTTTCCCTTCTACCTTCCCCGCCTTCCCATCCCTCGTTTTCCCACCCACGTATCCCACCTCCCCCTCCCCCCTGCCTTTCCTCCTTGCCGCTAAAATATATGTAATAAGCACATTTTCATTAATTCAAATTTAATAACGCCAGAACTTGCCTTTATCCTTTGCGGGCGTGCGCACAACAAATCACCAAAGTTTCATCGCAATCGGATGAACGGTATAGCAGCGCATAAAATACGAACAAACAAATTTTAATTTTTATATATAAGATAGGAAAGATTTGATTGTTTGTTGGTGTCCTCCGGTCCGTACCCCAGTGACGCTTACATCGTATAATACTTACAATTTTAAACTCGTGATATCTTTCAAATGGGATGTCCGAATTGAATAATTCAAAAAGTAATATAGAGGCATTGAAGCAGTCTCGAATATAAAATAATTTATTTTGATAAAAATTAATACGAAGATACAAATAAAGAGTCTTTTCTAGCGGCGGCATTTCAATTAAATTTTTAAAATAAAAGAACACTTATTGTGGCATAACTATAATAGTTAGACATATGCTGTTGCGACATTTTTTGTAGATAATGATGTGTTCTGCAAAGTCGTAGTACATTATTTTATTCTATCATCAATGGTTTTCGCAGCGCACGCGATGTAAAGAATATTTTAGGTAATTTTTTTACACCTTGGGTTACATTATTGGAGTTTTAGTAAGGATCGCTAATTTTTTTAAAATTATAATATAGCCTATGTTACCCGGAAACAGTGTAGCTTCCCAACAGTGAAAGAATTTTTCAAATCGGTTCAGTAGTTTCGGAGCCTATTCGATGCAAACAAACAAACAAACAAACAAACAAACAAACAATCAAATCCTTCCTCTTTATAATATAAGTATAGATGTTATCTTTAGGGATACTGGGTGAAGGGTTTTTTAAGGGAAAGGAAATTCTGCGAAGGAAAAAAGTATGAGATGGGTGAGAAAAAAGTATGAATCCAGGAGTCAGTGTATTCACGAGTGATAATCGTACAAATCCATCACATCCAATCCAATCCATCATATAAAAAGTTTTAAAATTACTGATTACAAAAAAAATAACGATAACATCACAATTTTTATTAAATTTAAAAAAAAAATAATTAATAAAAAAATTTCCTCAATTTATAAATTTTTCTCAAATGGCCAAAGGTAATTTTGATTGCAGGTGCACATCAAAGTTTTTCCATTATTAAATCTGATATAAAGCACGAAGTTATCTCTTTCTTACAACGCTTAGATCATATTTCTCAACATGATAGTGAGGGAGATGCAAGAATTAACATGAGACCTGGGAGAACTGGGACAAATTTGGTCTTCTGTTGTTAATCAGGTTAATAACTTCCCAAAGTCAATTCATTTTTAGTAATTACTTTTTTTTTGTTATTTCCCAAAACAAAATATTACTCGTAATTTCGTAAAACCACTGTGCAAATATATATGTTTTTACGTGATTACCGCACAAGAGTCCCAACTGCTCCCAACCGTCCGGAGGCGTACCGTGGCTACCGCAATCGGGGCACGTTGTGAGGATAAAGGTAGTGGAAAGGGAAAAAAAATTGCGGAAAAGGAGGTTGGAAAATACCTGGCTATTCAGAACTGACCACCAAACACGGTAAAAAAAAACCATTTCAAGCAACGTTTCAATTCTGAATTAATAAAATAAAGAGAAAACCGCACAATTTTCTGGTTTCCACAAAGTGTTATGGTTTACGCAATTTACCTGAATCTACCCTTATCCCCGAGTCAGTCCCCATTAAGATATTTCCGCCGTAACCCTTCCCCGACGCCCGGCCGGGTGTTACTTAGAAGGGTTGACACAAAAATAAGGGAACGGCCTTCAGGATATTGATCGGATATGCCAACCCACGAGAAGTGGGTTCCTTGTTATTTTAAAGAGACTTCTTTAACGCAAGTTTTCAAACGAGAGAATTTTTTTCAAAAGACCTGAATTCTGAATTCTCCATGTTGCTTCAAATTACATACCTAACTCGTGCTTGATGACCAGATCTGAATAGCCGAATTCTTGTAAATCTTCGTTTTTTTTCTTTCTACTCGCCTCTCCAATATCAAATAGTGCTGATGACATAGTCCCATCGGTTCCAGGTAGTTGATGTCATTCAAATAAAAAAAAAACATTTGTTTTATTAGAATCTTGATACCAATTTGGAAAAATGTGCATTAGTAATGTGTATAGCATGCGAATCATTTATTGGATAAACACCACCCTGCCGTAGATCACCCCAAGTAGTTTGCTACATTTGGCGACTTAGCTGGGGTGCCCGGGTTTATTGGGTGAGGTTTGTCTAGGTCTTGCAGGTACATGCCTTTTCCCGTTTACTGTGTGGTGGGGCGAATCGGGAGAGACTGGTTGAGGGAGATCATTTTACCTCTCCAGCCAGACCTTCTAGAGGGATAGATTCATACGTGCATCTTGATATATTGACCCTCAATTTCCTACCCACCCCTCATTTTATTTTTCCTTCCCGGAACCCTTTCCACTTCTTTTTCCTAAAGATTCCCTCCACACAGCATTTCCAAAGACGAAATAAGCCGTTGTGGATTTTTTTTCTCAGATCTTTTGGGAAAATGGATGTTGATTATTTGAAGCGATTCAGGAGAGTCAATTTCGTAATGCAGTATTTTGTGTTTTAGTATTAAGTCTGTGTTTATTCTTCTTCTGAAAGTTTGAATATGGAAATTATATCTAGAAGATAATTGTAATCAATGTTTTGTACAGGAATATGCAATGTATAGTTTATATACCTTAGGAACTTATGTTGAATCTTTTCAATGTTGTCGGAATGAATATTGTAAAAGGGAGACCATAACGTAGAGTTATACTCTAGTTGGCATCGTACTAGGGTTTCATATATGTTAAATGTGCCAAAATTATTGAAGTCTTTTGCAGCTCTCAAAACAAAACCAAGAGTCTTAAGGGCCTTATTAATAATATTATTAATATGATACACAAATGTTAGTTTGCTATCGAACATTATACCAAGGTCAATAATCTCACTAACACAATTTAAATTTTTATCATTTGATGTATATTGAAAAAAAATTGTATTATTTATTTAATGAAAATGAATAAAATGTCATTTTTTTATATTCAATGCTAGTTTGTTGATAGAGCACCATTTTAAAAGATAACTCAAATTTGTTTGTAATATAATGCAATCTTTAACGTTATTAATCTCTTTGTAAAGTTTTATATCATCAGCAAAAAGTGAAACTTGTATGTTAGTAAATATTTCAACAATATCATTTATAAATATAATAAATAAAATGGGCCCTAAATGGGATCCTTGCGGCACTCCACTTGTTGCTATAAATTTGTGTCATTTATTTTCACATTAAGACTTCTTTTGGACAAATAACTAACAAACCAATTTAATAAACTACCATAAACTCCAAGTGTCGCTATTAAGTAATTAATATTTTGTGACACACCTTGTCAAAGGCCTTACTAAAGTCAGTATATATTGAGTCAACTTGGCATCTGTTTGCTAAAGATTTAGAGATGAAGTTTTCGTATATTAGTAAATTAGTTAATGTAGATTTATTTGAACAAAAGCCATGTTGGTAAGGAGTTTTATTTAATTAATGTTTGCAGATATTTTATAGAACACAATTTTTTCAAAAAATTTGGGTATCGCTGATTGGATACATATTGGTCTATAATTTGTTACGTCAGTTTTGTCCCATTTTTTAAAAATAGGTGTAAGAAAACTATGTTTCCATGTATCAGGGAAACAGCCTGTCTATAATAACTGGTTAAAAATTAGAAAAAGTGGAACAGTTAGGCCGTTTAAACATTCTCTAATTAACATCGGCGGAATATTATCAGGTCCAGCCTTTTTTCTAGCATCTAACAAATTTACATGCATTTTGATATCATTAATTTCTATGCGTATTTCAGATATATCCAGATTAAGATTCGATGAGAATATTATGTTTAGTAAAATTGCAATCGGTGTCACCACATTCATAAAATTCAATTCAATAAATTTTCAATTATTCCGCAGCCACCCAATCTTTCTGCCATTAAATATTCACAATTTAGTATCAGAACAAAGAACCATTCACTACTCAGTACTACCCAGAGCGCCCTCTCACTGGAATCTGAAAGCTCCATCGCAGCTTCCCCCCCCCCCAATCAGTGCTTACAATGCAACAAGTACACAATAGAGTCTGATTTAAGACAATCGTATCGAGGATAATTGAAACCCAATCTCTATCAGGTGGCTCGTATTGTTACGGGGACTCTACAGCATAAAGCTAGTGAGACATTGCATTCTAGACTATGGCGTTTTCGTTGCGAATTCTCATTCTCAAGCGCCAGGTAAAATAACTGAGAAAATCCTTTCAGAATATCATCTAAAAGGATTAATTTCAAGACGATCATTAATAAATCTACTCAATATAATGAACTGCAGTTACTCTATTTGTATTTAATTGCATCCATTACACATTAAAAGTGCATGGATTATCACTCTCATTAAAAACTCATCGATACTTAGTTTTAACCACTTTTATTAACCCTTAACCACCTGACTTCGGTCTCAGAGATTCCGGCGGTTTTGTTTATCAAATTATTCCTTTACTAGGTACACGACGCAACTGTGAGTCGATGTACTTTTCCCTCGACCCCGACAGCACTTGCCGTGCGGTCGGCAGCTCTAGATGTGCGCGCGTTTATAAATTATGGGTAAGTGTATTTTGCGTGCGGTCCCTGTGACCGGCGTCAGGTATAACGTTACTTTTGTTATTATGTATTTATTTTTGTTTTGTAGGCTTGTAATGAAAAAAAAAAACATAAAAATCAGAAAAACGTAAGACATGTTCTACTTGCAATCCTAAAAAGAAACGTAAACGTAAAACAGCCTACATGTATCGCATGTAAAAATCCGGTTTGCATTGAATGCAGTCAAAAATGTGCTTTAATTTTCGATGCAACTTGTAAAGGTTTGTGGGTTGTGATTTTCTAATAATCATGCTTTATCTCTGCCAAAAATTGTTTTTTTGTTTTAAATTATATAACCAACTTATCGTAAATAAGTAAAACTACAAAGTTACAATGATTATTTATACTCTGATCTCAAATTTTCATAGTTATCAGATTTTTATCCTAAAATTAGTATATTAACAGATAAGTGTTGAGTTTTTATAAGTAAATATATCATTTTGCTTACTTTTATAACTTTTTATGAATAAAAATATAATGAAGATACAGATTTGACTTTGATTTACTGTAAAAATTTAATAAATGGTTATCAAACGTGGAAAATACGCAAATGGTCTCTAGGACCGACGTCAGGTGGTAATGCGACTAAAAAGTACGTCAAGTGGCTAAGGGTTAAACAGTATTTTTTCGGTTTTTTTAAAATCAATTTAAAATAAAGTTGTTAACAATAATAAAAATTAAAACATAAGTTTTAACAATGTTTTCATTATTAATTTTTTTCGTAATTTTGTTTGATTATTTTCTTTTATAGATGTGAAAAAACTTTGTGTTTAAAAAAGGATCGAACACCAGGAAGAAAAATCTTTTCTGTCTTTAATTGAAGGAAATAGTAACAGTTGACAGTGAGTTACCCGATAAATAGTAATTTTCCCGGTACTAACGCTCTTTTCACAAATTGCACTTTTTATATCTAGATTTTGTATCTGAGATCTCTGGATATAGGCACAAGAATGATCGAAGAAAAAAGAAAGTTATTATTCGCGCCTCTTTCGGTAACTTAAAAAAAACATTACTGTACACACCCGATGACAGGCAAAATTGCTTAACTCGCACATTTTATTAAATAATAATAAATTCATTATAAAACTGAGACTTACTTAAACTCACTAAGCTGTACTTTCACTGGTTGTGTCGCTTTACCTTTATTTCGCTTTTAAGTGCGTGACTCGAGCAATGATTGTTATTTTCGTTAATTATTCATCGGATTAGAATATTATTTTACAAGCCCTGAAGAATTTATTGCCAGTTTGCGTAATTTAACGCAGATTGGCACGCACGGGCCGAACGAGTTACGAAAAACAGACGGTTTTTACGTGTTTTTAATCAATTATTTACAAAGTTTTATGTCACAGGTCGTTTCCATTTTATTCAACCCCGTTATTGATAATTTAATGAGCATTTTTTGTAACCATTAGCAAATAGCGAACTTTTTATTTGTAGTTATTATTTGTAATGTGCACTAACATTGGCTATTTGCTGTAAAATGTTAAACCAGAATAAACAGCAGCGTGAACCTACCCAAAATTAAATTTTTGGGATTTGAACTGTTGGTCTATTTCTGTTACTATTGCAATGGAAATTAATAAAAAATTTCACTAACAATAAAGCTACTTGGTAGCTTAATTGTTGGTGACCGACCGAAGGTTCAGTTTCGGTTTCGGTTTCGGCAAGTTTCGGAAAAAAATCTAGTTTCGGCATCAGTTTCGGTTTCGGCAGATAATCTGCTGAACCTTCGGCCGCACCGAAACTTTGCGTTTGTGAATTATCGCGCGTCATTCGGCTGACTTCGGGTGAGTTCATGGCTTGTTTATCACCCGCCATCATCAGCTGAGTTCGCCGGCCGGTCCGGCGTGATTATGTTGTGAGTTTGTATGTTATTCTCGCGCGTAATGATTAAAATTAAAAAACTCCACTAATGAGGTCCTTTCTTTTTAATGTAAGTGATTATTGAAAAATTATTTTTCCAAGAAGTAGTTTACATGTTTGTTAAATTTTATTTCGTTTAACACGTGTAATAAGAGTGTTGTGATGTTTTGGACTGCCATGCACCACTCACCCTTATACCCACATACTTATTCAATTTGTTTTTTTCATTGTCCAAATTTGTCCAAAGAAATGTAACCATCTCATAGAAAAAGCTATTTAAAACTTTTAAAGGCCGGTAAGTACGATAATATTGATTATTTCGTTTTAAAAGCTCGTAGCAGCAACAATGATTGTGCGAAATCTGGCTAAATAAAAAAGTAGTATCAAACACTGCCACCACATTGAGCCGGAACTGAAACGTAACAAACAAATTTACAGACTGATAAAATGCCAAAATGGTCAAGTCAAAACAGTAATTGCATCAATAATTTTGATTTATTTAAATTAAAAAATAAAATGTAGTGTTTTCTTTGCGGTATTTTCTTCTGATTTATTTTTTAAAAGCGATTAATTTATCTTTTAAACATAAGTATAAGAAATGATTTGTCATTGTGATTTTTCTCTCTTATGAGCTACCTGGTAAATATATTTTTTTTAAAGGAGTTATTATGTAGGTATTGATATTTTTATTTCCATCTTAATTTTGGATTATAATAAACCAGTATAAAATTATAACATAAATGAATAAATTAAACATTATTTCAAAATAGTAGTCGTCCTTGTTATCTTATATGTTGTACCTACAGAATCTTACTTTAACTTTCGAAATATACGTCTGCAAGGCTCACGTTTACTCTTCTTAAAAATACACTCCTCACAGCATCCCCAAAGATAACATTGGCCGTTAGCGTAACCTCAGATTTTAAGGCCTCTGAAGTAAATTATAAACACTTATAATCTAAATGAAAATATGAAAGATATATTTCTTTCTTATTTCTTTCATATTTTCATTTAAATTGTTGTCTTTTTCTTCAATGATTTATTACGTTGATGGGAATAACCTTCAAAAGTTATAAAAAGAGAATTTTTCTTATAAAAAAATTAAATTATAAGCTTTTAAATAAAAACAAAATAACACAAAGTACTCATGAGATACTAAACCACTGACACAATTGACTAAAACATATCAATTAAATAGTCATAAATACATTGGGAATTCACTGAAATACATAAGTTTATAAATTTGCTTAGTAAATTTTTAAAAATCATAGTTAAATACTGTATTTTCAATTATAAAATTGTAAATGTTCTCCGAAATGACCCGGAAAGGGTCTCAACCTTGCAATTTCTCATAAGAAACCATTCATTTTTATGAATGCAATTATTAATGTTCTCCAAATCAAACTTAGAAAATAACACCGTTGTGATTCTTTCCAGGACATAAAGAATCTATTCCTAAGCTCAGAATGCAATTACTAATGTTCTCGATAGTTATTTGAACAGAATCTCATTTCTTGTGTTATCTTCAATGGAACCTTTCATCTGTTAAGAATATTATGAACTAAATATGCAATTTGCCTGTTCTGAAACGGGAATCCTTCCCAGTTGGATAGATTAAGCACCATTTTTTATTGTTTCGTTTTGAAATATGTATATATATGAATAAATAAATAAATATGAATATGAATTTGTAAAGATTATACATTATGTACATACAGTTACAAAAATCTACTCAGTCAAACCAATTGTGGTCAACGGGGCAAAAACCTTTGTAAGAACAAAAATGCTCTCGCAAACTTAGAAACGGTGAACGATTTTATATAACTAGGCTTGTCCGTAAGTGACAAAGGAGGTTGTGAAACAAAATTGAAAAGAAGAATTTCCATGATATACGACACCATGAGAAAAATGCAAAAGATGTGGAGTGACAATGGCATAATGAAGACCACCATTGTGAGACTCGCCTGGACGTTAATTTTTCCCATATTTATTTATGGAGTGGAAACATGGAAACTAGAGCCAGCGAAAGAAAGCGGATAGACGCCCTCAAAATGTGGTGCAGGAAAAACATGCTCACGTATCCATGGACAACCAGACGCACAAGTCCATTCTGAAAATGCTAGGTATCCACAATAGGCTTTTGACTATCCGCCTTAATGTACCTTTAGTTACTTTGGACACGTTGCTCGCCTATTTGAAGACTCCTACTTGGACAAATCCATAGTCACTTACAAAGTGCACGGCAGAATGAGCAGATTGCGCTGGACTGATCAAGTATCACTGTCGTTTGGAAGGTCGCGTCAGTGCCCGCAGCGTGTCTCCACACAACGCAGAACAGCGAAGAGAGGAGGAGCCTCGTCCACCCTGGAAATAGGAGTAGAAGTCGCGATACTTAAGAATGAGGAACTGATTTAAGAAAACTCAGTCAAATGATATCTACATATCTTTACTTCTATACTAATATTGTAAATGCGAAACTGCGTGTGTTTGTTTGTTACGCTTTCACGCATAAACCAATAAACCGATTTTAAAAATTCTTTCACCAATAGAAAGCTACATCATTTGCAAGTAATATAAGTAGAAGAAAGCTCTGGCGTTATGAAATTATAAATTTTAATTTATTTTACAACAGAAGCGAGTTACAAAACAAAATATAACGTCAGAAAACAAATCGTGGCCGTGAAAACGATGTTTATATATTTGCGGAAAATAATAAATAAAAATGAATCTCAGAAATGTTTGTACGCGCCTAACTTCCGAACGACTGCACCAAAAAGGATAATTATTTTTTTGCTACCGGTGAGCTCTGGCATTGTGAAATTTAGGTGACACGTAAGCTGTTTGAAAATTTAATGTACCGGGAATGAATGTTTTGATGCGGGAGGGGGTGGGGTGAGGGGGGGGTATAATTGATAAGTGCAAGCGCTACAGTAATTTCCCCCTAATACCATGCGAGCGAAGCCGCGGGTAAGGCTACTAATAATTTAAAAACTCACTCAATGACAAATAATACAAAGAAAAGTAATAGACACAAAAGACACAAAGAGAGACACAAGTGATGTGTATAATATAAGAAGCTCAAAAATTGTTTAATTTTAAAGCAATAGAAGAATATTTGTTTAAGGATCTGTGTTAATTTTTGACTAAAATGTCTACTTCGGCACACTCTATTTTTTTATATATTCGACATGATTGAAATATTTGGGTCAGAAGGCTAAAACAGGCGATATTATTTTTAAATGTGTTCAGGTGAAACACGCCAGCTCTTAATTGGGAATATTTATTTCAATACTGCTTTTTGAAGTATCAAGATGACCGTGAATTATTTAAATATGTGGTAAAATGGTAGAAGTAAAAAAGATGAATAACTTTTTCCGAAATTCCAATGATACGAAATGAGTACACTTTACCTCTGGATAGGTGATATAAACGTATTAGGTCAACCAATTTCCTTCTTATTTTATAATGTACGCTACATTTGATACTAGTGTGGAGAATTCAAATAAGAAAGACAGTTCGTCGCCTCAGTTCTTATTTGTCCATAGACCATTTTAGTTTTTGTTCAATCTCCACTTTAAAATTAAAAATAGAGTTTAAAAAAGTATAGTTAATCACTTAACTAAGAATTATTTAAACTAATGAGACCTTTACCTTTACGGAAATAGCTTTATCTTGCATACTTTTCATAATGTTTCATTGAAAAAACGAAAGAAAACCTTCTCTTCCTGTAAAATTTTCTAATGGTCTGTTGGACAAATACGACCTTAGGCGACGAGTTGGTAAAACAGTCGCAGAAATAAGATGCGCATACACTTAAAAGAACCACCAAGTATTTTTTTTGTATTAACTCCACACAGGAGGCCCTGAGGAAAATAATGTCCCTCAGGGCCTATGTCATCTGAGATGCTGTATGGAGGCTCTTTTTGAGGATCGGAAGGAATGAACATTTTTCTTGTAGGGACCCATGTTGTAGGAAGGAGGAAACACAGAGACCGGCAAATCGTTCTACAGCCAAGCTGTTGAACATAAGAACGAGTCGAAGAAGCGACCCGTTCTCATGTGACTAATGTCAACCGTGTACATATGTTGGGCACGCGTTTGGCGTGTTTCCCGACTATGCATCGGTGCCAAGGGATCAATGACGCTAGCTCCTCGAAGCATTTTACATTGAAATAACGATAGATCAAGGATAGCAGTCCCACTCCGACGCCTGTGCTTTAAAGATTGCAATCCGTTTGTTAATTTGGGAGAATCTATCAAACGGACCGCCCGTTCTTGCACAGAGTCGAAGGTTTTTTTTTCAGGTATTTTGGGACTCCAGACCAGAGATAGCTGCCAAATTCAATCGTGGGGCGCACTTGTGATTTGTACAGGGTTAGCAGTAGTGTACTGTTAAAGTATTTGCGGGCCCTGTACAGTACGCCCAGTTTTTGAGAGGCTAACTTTACTCTGGCTTCGATTGAGCCCCCATATCTGAGCTGGTCACTTAGAGTCACCAAGCATGTCAATGGAGGGCCTATTCGGAAGTTTGCTTCCGTTGACGGAGACTAGATTTTCATTTCGATTCCTTTTAGATGTAATCAGACGTGATTGGGTCTTTGAAACGTTAAATTAAACTTGATAACAATTTATTGTCATCAAGTTTAAATTGTTAGTTTTGCTTTGAAAATAAAAAAAAATGTTTTTGAATAAATTATTGAAAACGAATGACTTAAAACTATCAAGTGACTTTACTTTCAACACTTTCCTTAGAAACACTTGTGTCCTTTACAAGAACATCCGTCTACAAAGCTCCTAATCTGTTTAACGACATTAGATACACCAGTACTTAACTTTCAACATCTTTTAAGCATATTTTAAACACCCTGTAATTCTGACACGACCATCTTACTACGGTATTCATTTCCCACGAAGAACGCGTTCAAGTATGCAAATTAATCACTCACATGGAAGTTTCTTAATTAAACTCAGTACAAACTAATTTGGACGGTAGGTTGGCGACACTACCAGTGACATAAGCGGAATTGGCGACAACCATAAATATTCAAGCTCACGCTAAGGTTAAGTCATGATTGTAATTGAAACACCCCGTAGCTCTTCTCATCTCAAATATAATTAACAAAGTCGTTATACTTTGAGCTTTTAATAGTTTCAAGTCTGGGATTTTTAATTTGGCGTCGTTCTGTTGAATTATCAACACTAATGATAAATGTTTCAGTGCTCTGCTAATGGAAACATTCACCTTCGTATATATAGAAAAGTTAAACGAAAAATGTATTAAAATTTTGCAGGATGTGATATTATTTCAATTGAAATATGGTGAGATATAACAGCAGGTTTATAAGGATAGTTAACTAACTTACCATCACGTCGTTTCTCTACAGGGGTAGACAGAGAGGATGGACCGCCCAAAAAGTCGGTCTTGGCACACATTTTTTACCTCATTCACATTCACACTTCGTCTCTTACATACTCTTTTATTAGTCTGACTCTTGACAAGTATTTGATTTACTTGAACTGTGTCTTCCTTGGGCGTCTCCGACAGTAACGAGTATAGTTGATTTGCCGAAAATCGTTCGTTTTAGTTTCAAGTAGAGTACATTATTGGCCGCCATTAGTGGGCTGCTACACAACAAAGTAAATACGCTAATTAACCATATTGTAATGCTTAGAAGAAGTGAAATTTTAGAAAAGGTGGAATAATTAATTAGTAAGATGAAAATAAATAAACTATGGACACGAGAAGAGATAAATAGTAGCATAAATAAATAATTTTAGAGTAGCATCTTCTCTCCAACGTCCAAATATTTCCACGTTAACCCCAAAGTGGCCGAAATTTTTTTTATTTTTAAATTTATTTTTATTTTTAATTGTAAAAATGCTTTAATTGAAAATGTTGGTGTTTATTTGGGTTCTCTATGTGATGTGGATTCACTAGTTTTCCGCTTGTACTACGAGTTTTCGGACACCTTGTATAGAAACCATTGCTGGCAGGCACACATCAAATCCCCAAAAGTTCATCGCAATTTGATGAATGGTTTAGCAACGCAAAGCATACATATATATTACATAGACAGAGACAAACATATTTTCATTTTTATATTGAAGGTAAACCTAAAAAAAGTGATTTAGCACTTGGCTTCGACGCATTTCTTGACACTTCTCATTTGCGGAAACAAAAGAAAGGACAAATAATGGAATTTATTAAAATCCAAATCCATTAATTTGTAGAGTATTCGACATCTTGGAACGAGCAGGCACCTTGGGACGCCGCCTCGTTCGTAGAAAATGAACCCTAGGGAAAACCACTTCAAATGCTTTATCGCTTTACAGGATTGTGTCAGATTTGATTATTGAAGACAATTTTAACGACTCTCAAACGAAACTCGAACGAAAAGGTGAAACAATAAATGATTCAGTCGTGTCTAGAAATTGAACCCAAGAACTCAGCTTTGCAGCTTTTCGGGGCCGAAAAACCTTCTCGGTTTAAAGAACACCGTCAAAAAATTCTCTGAAAGAAGAAAATCTATCTAAGACACATAATCTTGCACTTTCAACAAATCTTATTATTAAATCTCCAATTAAAAAAATTGGAATTTTTCTTCCATTGAGGGAACCCTTCATTAGAAATCGCATGACTAATTAAGACTAAGAGGAAAAATTTTAATTTGTTTTCCTTGTCCCATTCTAAGATTACAAGCAACTTCTTTTCTGTTATCCTCAGAGACCAAACATAATTTATCGTCTTCGTAGTCAAATGAGATACAACTTTCAGGCAAGGGTAGCCTAGAGGAATCGTCAGAAAGGATGTTCCACAGGTCTGGGCCAACAACGCAACCCCGTGGAATGACCATAAAACATTTTGTAAAACGGAGACATCTCCATTAGTCACTCTTACGAATCTTTTGTTTAGGTAATCCGAAAAGATTCTAAAGGGCCTCTGGAGGTTATCTGAAAGGATCCTTTGGAGGGCATTTCGGATTTTTTTTATTTTAGTGTCATCGGTCACCACGTGTGATCAAAGGCATTGGATATTTCTATAAACATTCCTTTATCATCCTTCTGATTGCAAATCCTCACCTATTCAAGCGCGTACATAATTGCGTGTTCAGTAGATTTTCCGGGAACAAAACAAAATTGACATTTGCATGGTGGTGATAATGTAAGACTTTTCCTTTTTAGAATTATTATCAACAAATTCCTAAATAAGATTGGTAACAACATAATGGGTCTACAGGTACCATGTCAGTCATCGGCTTATTGTTTCCTCTTGGTATAATCCTGAGTATGCTTTTCTTATGTAAAGAGGAAAGGTAGCTATTTTATAAATATCCATGACTTGGAATAGTTATTTCTTGGCATGGATCCATGGATCACTCAAACCTTATTGATTCCAATTCTGCCCCACTTAACGATAATATGCCGTCTTCCTGCGTAAGATCTCTAGGTGGAAGTTGTGATTGTTTTCTGAACTGTTTATGACAGTTGTTTTCCCCATTTACTGAATCCATTTGGGACGAACTAACACAGAAATATTTCGAAAGTAGAGCTTGTGTCCACACTTTCCGCATTCCCTTTGTTATTACCAAGTGCAACAATCTATAAATAACGCTCAGATCCTTTTCTTGATTTCCAAATAGCCTTAAGGATTTCCCATGGACTGGCGTTACCTACTTCTTGAATCCAAGAGCTCGTTTTGCTGAACAGACTCCCAAACGGTAGGCTCCACAGGATAATCTGAGATGGGCGTGAAAGCAAACCGCCTCCTCAGTCGAGCATTTATCTTACCTAGCCATACTCAGTCCTCCTTTAAATCATCTTGTTTCCTTTCAGCAAAATCAGCCCATGCAACTACCGCGACGTCCTGATTTATGTCTTTGGGTTTGATCTGCCTAAAAATGATTCTGCAGCTGTTATCACCCCATTTAAAAAGTACCCCAAATTTTCCGGGTCCCTAGCAGGAACGTGATGGAGATCCCTCAATGTTTTACTTAGTGATGGTCCCAATCAATGTTTCAAGCTTTAAAATTCCAAGAAAATCTTTTAATTTACTAGTAATGTTTACTTCCACCAAAAAGTGGTTAGTCTTTTTATAGATCTAAATTTATCGAATAATAATGGGAATCAGATACTGATACAAAGTCAGATATAGATAATCAAATACAGATATGTAAATTAGATACTTGAGTCGTGCCATGTCCAAACAGAATAATAGAAGAGTATGTATGAAACGACGAATTAATGTGAATGAGGCAGAGTTTTTGCCAAGATCGAGTTGTTTAGCGGTCCATCTTCTCTGCCTACCCTTGCAAAGAAACGGCGTGTTGCTTAGTTAATTGGTTAATTAATTTGAATTTATCGCCCGTTCATTTTTAATCGTTTGCCCGTTTAGCCATTTATTATTTATTTACGTAGTAAATTTTGATAAATAATTAAAATTTGCGACATTACACCGTTTATTCCATTTGCATATGAGGATGGAGCGCCAAACAACTCAATCTTAGCACAAACTGCTTTAATAATATTTTTATATCGTCTCATATATACAAATCAATACCCATTATTCCAGTCATGACAGTGATACAATACCAGTGATACAATATCCAGTGATACAATACCATAATAACATAAAACCATTTCTCCGCAGACTAAGGCAGGGAGAATGTACCACTAAACGTTTTGGTCCTGGAATACTCCTTGCTTCAACCACATTCACTCAACATCTGAATATTACAATCTTCACGACAATATGAGATCAAAATTTTCTAGAAAAGTGTATTTCCGGTGGTACACCTTAGTACACGTAGGTATTTGCCTTAGAGAGTACACCTTACTTGCAAAAATGGAGACATTCCGTCTATCAAATAACCCATAAAATACAAATTCGTCTGCAACGGTATGTAAGCAGCATAATACTAGTTACACTCAAATATGATTAACTTATCATCTTCTTTTCCCAGTAGGATAGGGAACCCCTTGCTTCGCAAAGGTGCTCCCACTCCAACCAATCCTTAGAAATTTTATGTAAGGTTCTTTGGAGGCTTAGTTTCTTGTGGTAGAGTCATGTCATCATCTTGAGTTCTGCCTAAATTTACAAAATTGACATCTATCTCTTCTCTAAAATTTTCAAAATTTTTCAGTTGGCATCCTCAGCATTATATTGAAGAATATTTTTTTTTAGATATTTCGGGAGATGAATAAATTTTCACTCCTTCAACAGAAACTTTCTTACTAATAAATGTATCTGGAAATCAAAATGTTTCGATTTCTAGATGTGACTGTATTTTTTTCTCATTTTCTGTTTCAGATTTTTGATTGAGTTTCGGTTCGATTCCTAGTGTTTTACTGTTTTTTTTTTCTGTTTCAGATTTTGGATTGAGTTTTGTTTATATTGACTTCATAAATTAAATATTTCAAATTAAAGTTTTACTCATTAATAAAAAAATAAAAAATACGAGTGTGCTTTAGACCACACAACTGAAGTAAAACATCTGTAAGAGGAAGAGTGAAAGAAAATGTGCGCACGCACTGCTCTCTCTTGCTCCTTCAGTGTGATACAGATAATAGGCCTGCACTGTGTCTTAGGTATACGAAACGATAGTGAGGTGGCCAACTTGGGGTGGCCCACTTGGGGAGGCCCACTTGGGGTGGCCCACTTGGGTAGGCCCACTGGGGGTGGCCCACTTCTTCAAATTACACGAACATATTATACGGTTTTATTTCTTTTTTCCCGTGTATATGTATTATATTTAATCACTAATACACCTACGTTTTTCATTACCATTTCACGGAACAAAACGTCACGTACACGACCATCCGTGCGAAAGGTTGCCCGCGTTATGACGGGAAATCAAAGATACCGTCGTTTTTATGTATTTTGGATACATTTTCAACTTCCGTTCTCCTCGTTTTCGTAACGCTCTCGCCACGCATTCACCAACTTACCCTGCAAGTCAAGCGTGCGTAAAGAAGTTTTACTTCAAAAATAACTGATTAACAACCATTAACGATAAATTAATGGTTAAACTATGGAAATTGCGGAAAATATTGCGGAAAATATAAAACACATTTTTTTAAGCCCACGGTATTTAGCAAAGATTTAGAGTAGCTAAAGTAAGATTATTTTAAGAGGCTACTTTTAGAGGCTAAAAAAGTTTTTTTTCCGTTAACTTCAGTTAACACAGTTAAACACACAGGGAAGCTATGAGCTTGGCTTGTCACAATAAGACAAATGAAGACCTTATATTTTTTTCACAGTCAAATAATTTCCAAAATCAAACGATATTTTCACCAAAAAATGGCCAAGAAATTGTCTTTCCTTGTGAGAATTAGGAAAAAATTAGATGTTTTTTTTTTTTTTTTTTTTTACATTAACTCCACACAGGAGGCCCTGAGGAAAAAATAATTTCCCTCAGGGCCTATGTCATCTTTGAGGATGCTGTGTGGAGGGTGTTTTTGAGGAGAGGAAGGAGTGAACATGGGTCTTGAAGAGACCCATATTGTAGGAGGGAGGAAACACAGAGGCCGGCAAATCGTTCCACAGCCGAGCTGTTGAACTCAAGAACGAGTCGTAGAAACGACCCGTTCTCATGTGACTAATGTCAACCGTGTACAAATGTTGAGCGCGCGTTTGGCGTGTTTCCCGACTATGCACCGGTGCCGAGGGGATCAATGACGCTAGTTCCTCGGAGCATCTTCCATTGTAATACCGGTAGAACAAGGTGTTAAATAAGTTAAATAATTAACAAAACAATAGTTGCACCACACAAAGACTGTTGTTCTGGTATTCTCTATATTGGCATGGTAGATGGCTTAATCCCTTAGACCTTGAGAATATTTTGTCGGAAAGCCAAAATATTTCTGCTTTTCAATAAAATCCTAATAAATGGACTATTTCAGAACGCACCAAGAAACTATAAACTGTTTTAGAAAGGTGATAAAATTTTCTTTGAATTTTAAAATTTAAAATGAACATTCAATTTTTTTAATACAATTTTTTTTTTAATGCAAACATAAAAAGTTTTGAAAATTTGAAAATGGCTTACCTTATATATTTTTTAACTAAAATTACTGATAACTGATAATTAAAATCAAAACACACACACACACACATTTATTTAGGCAAATGTATTATAAACGTTATCGTCACCTCACTTTTTTGTCTTTTGATGTAAAAATAATTATAATATTCCAATTTTTTTTTTCAAATTGCAGTGGGAAATTTTGGTTTACTAATGGTGTTTACTTTTAGAATTGAACATAAAGTGTAGTGTTTATTTCTTTCGAACACCATTTACATCAAATTTATAATCATGATCGTAAGGGAGATAAAATGTTTTCTATGAGATCTATAATATAGGTCTCGTACTATGAGTTGTTCAAAAAACCAAAAAAAAAAATAGCCTGAAGGGTTAAAACAACTCCAAATAATTCAGAATAGAAAAACGAAACAAATATTGAATTGAAAATAAATTATCAAATAAGCATAAATGAAAACAGAAAATGCTTATGGATTTTCATATAACGAAATTTCTACAAAATTTAATTTTTAACTACGAATTAGGTATGTAGCAATTTACAACCAACTTACTTTAGAGACAAACTAAATTACGATGAAGTCTTCCATACAACCATACAAGACGGAAAGAAACATTAAATTAAAAATATTGAACAAATCAAAAACAACGCATTGTTTTCTTCATAAAGAAATTGAAATATTTTATTTTATGTAGAACCCAGTGAAAATACAATGTACCTGTCATCATCTACAACCCTTGGTGGGTCTTGGCTTCTTCAAGGGTTTTCCTCCACTCATCTCAGTTTTGTGCCAGCTATTTCCAGTTTAGAAGCTCCAAGGTAGATATCTCGTTGAGGACATCTTAATCTTGGCCTTCCTAGGCATCTTCGCCCTATCGGTCTTGAGTTCATCAGGGACTTTGGTGCTTGATGCTCGGTCATTCTCTCCACATAATAAGTAAAAACATAATAATAATAACAGGTATTATTATAAAAACAGGGTTTTAGAGAAATTTTTTATTGATTGATTGATTGAATTTAGAAAAAAATTGAGAAAATACAAGTTTCGTTCTAATTAAGGAAGGGTTTTCAAAGTTATTTTTAAATGCTTTCTTCATTAATTTGGCAAATTTTCGTTTGGAAATTATCGGATATCTGGAAAGGCGCCCACATCTTTTAGAGAAAATTTCTAATTCATCAATATCAAAACCCACACAGATTTTTGCTATCAACCCTCCTGTATATTTTCACTATAATTTTAATCCTATAAACTCCGTCAACAAATTCGTTCATTTTAATCTATTATCTATCTACGTATTAAGATTAATGTTCCAATACCTCCCTTCCTCAGTATCCGGCTAACCGCCACTGCTCATTGAAGCCAAATATTCCCTGCTTGAAATTTGTTCAATTGCTTAAAACCCTACACCGAAATCGTGGGTCCATTTGAACCCGACAAAAAAACTTCTTTCAACCGCGTGGTACTGGAATTCCACGCGCCTGGCTAATAATATCATTACGTCATGCTGCGGCAGGAACTGAATTTTTGGAACTTTAAGTTTACTAGAAGTAGAGGCTCGCGTTGCTGTGGGGTCCAAATAGACTCACGGTACCAGTTGTGCAAGTTTTGGTGTTTTATTTATATTAATCTATTTCTTGTTTTAGAGCTTGTCTTTCAACATGGCGGTATATCTCAATGACCAAGATATTGCTTCTTTGTTGGTTGGATAGTATTCGGATACTTTTGAAAGTTTCAACCTTCAACAAATTTGTTATATGGAAAGCAACAAACAGTGATAAGCTTTTTTCCACTTTAAGTTTAATGACCGTAACCGGTAAGCTTGTAAATAAGTTTAACTTTATCGAATTGACTGGGTTCGATTTGATAAAAATCTTTCCCAAAAGAAAGAATTCTAAAGTATTCACGATTTTTCATTGAATTTTAAAAAATAATGTGAAATATGCAGATGGATGTAGAGACTGACATTGTATTCAATTTTTTTTTAATTCCAGATCAGAATGTCTTTTTTTGTACGCTATTGATTTCAAATGAAAATAATATTCTATGTGTGGGAATGTACGCGAAATTTATTAAAATATAAAATATTATTTGCACGTTTTATCTTAATTTTTCGTATTTTATGCCACTTAAGCAACAAGACAATTTGTTACTCAATTAATGAAACCAAAACCTTAATATTTAAAGTTAATTGTGCCTGTTGACAAATTAATATTGATTCATCTAATAAATGAAGCTTGCTTAATTATTTTAACAAAAACACATAAAAATAATAACATTTATTAAGATATTCGAGGGTATTTTGCTGTTGGGTCCGCATGAACCCACGACTCTATATAAGTTTGTTAAGATGACGATTACGGCGAAGGGTTAACGTGCCATTTCCATTCCGTTACCTGCCGACAATTTACCAAGATCGATGCGGCGAATGGTGCCAGAACAATGAACAGTTGTTGGCCTGATAATATGAAGATATAATGCTGTGAATAATGCCTTCAGGTAATGCTGTTCTGCCACGAAGTCAATGATAATAGGGAAACTTTTGTTCTGAGCGTCAATTGATTAATATTTAATTATTTCGATTGCTTGAACTTGTCTATTATAATAATTTGTTCGTTGAACAAAAGAGTTACAGGAAGTGACTAGATGTTTAGACAATCATGTAATAATTTGCATTTTACGCCAAACCGGAAGTGAAGAATCTTATAACAAACCACTGGAGCAAAAGTGAGTTTTAAAACTTTTTCTCAGTTTGCTCAAGGGTTTCAGAAGATCATTTTTTTTTTTAATTTTTCGCTAACATTAAAAAAAATCATACCTTCAAATTTTAACAAGGAAACATAAAAAATATTAAAGTGCTGTACAGCCAATGATTTGACCTTTATGTGACCGTTTATTTCATATTTGTAGGATTTATAAAAACATATTAAAAAATCGTACAATTTATAATTGCGCGAATCCTGCGTGTTTGTTACATTGAAACTGCCGTGAGAGGTACTTATTCGAGTCAACATACGAATATTTTTGATTTCTGTGGGTTTTCTGTGGTATAATTGATAATGAAAGGTGCATTTCCATGGGAAAAGGACTTAATTTTAACTGTAAACAGCTGATCAGAAATTCTACGTGAAAAAAATATTTAAAAAATGTATTTTTAGCATCGTTACGAAGTTCTAATTTGCAACATATGTGGTTGTAAGAGAAAAAACATTTCAATAACTTTGTTTTAGGTCCAAAATAACAAATGTGGGAGCTACAAATACTGTTCTTAATTTTTTTTGCCAAATCAAGATTCCAATATTCCAGCCTTTTTTATACATTAGGTTTTTTATACATTTTATACACGGTAAGGCAAGAAGAAAATATTTTTCCTAATGGCCTGTATCATCTTTGGGGATGCTGTGTGAAAGATCTAAAGGAAGGAGAGATGGTTCTGAAAAGGAGTAAAGTGTGGATAGGAATCTAAGGCTTAGTGTTTCCAAGAGTGACCTGACATAAGACATCCACTCGTTACGTATTGTTAATATGGTGTTACGAGAGAGTCCTGCTGGAGAGGTCAAAATATCTTCCTTAACCAGTCCCACTCGATACGGCCCGCCGCGCAGTTGGTGGGCAGACGGATCTGCCGCCAAGACCTGGACAAACCTCACTCCACGAACCCGGACACTCTTGCTAAGTCACTAAGCGAACCACTTGAGGTGACTTACGGTAGAGGTGTTAAATTGTCAAATCAAAACTGAGATGCTTAGGAGCAGACCACAAGAAACTAAACGCCATTATTATTTATATATATATATTAAATTAATTCTGTACATTTTACTTCGGTACAATAATTTTTCTAATTTGTTTTCCTTTCTTGTTTCAGGTACGTATCTTCACACTCTGTATTGAAAATCAAGGATGAATCAAAACGATGTGAGTTATTTTAAAATACGAAATATATTTTGAAAAATTTTAGCCCCTCCAAAAAATACTGCTATTTTGCATCAAAATTTTAGCTGAATTAATAATAACTTTTACAAACTCCAGACTACAGTAAAGACTTGTAGAAAAACTCTTTTACGGAACGTTGGTTGATAAAATTTGAATAATGTTTAAGGTTTAAAATTCATAAAACACTAATTTTCCATCAATTCCACAAATAATGAAAGTCAGAACGATGAAGTAGATACATACAATTGATATCAACTCCATTTTTCTGAAATAAACATAATTAACGGGCGATTGTGGGTAGGATTTATAAAATAAAATATTTCGAAACTATAAGTACTTTAAAATTAATCTACATGTCTCTGGCTGAATCCACTATCCGTTATGGAATTACTTCTTGTGGACATTCTTGTAAAACTAAATAAGTTATATCCAAAATTTACAAAACTCTGTTACAAAATTGTTAATCCATAAATATACCAACGCACACAGAAGCGACATTAAATTAATTTACAAGTCTCTGAATGTTTTACCTGTCAGAGGATTATTGTTTTATAATATTGCAAATCAACATGTTACGAGTATATTGTCTGATTCCTCGTATACGGAAAGAGTTCACCATAAACATAAAACAAAATTCACTCAAAATGAAGGATTGATGGTGCCGAAATGTACCAATAAATATGGTGAAAGAACCCTAAACTATAGTGTACCCAAAATATTTAATCAACTACCAAAAACAATTAAAATTAGTAACGTTTTTAATGCTAAAGTCAAATATAATAAATATAAGAAAATGGCTATTAGATACTGATGATTTATATTGATGTCCTACCGAAACACTTATATTCGTAATTGGAATCCACATTCTAAGGAAATAGAAAGTCGTTAAATGTAATTTTGTAATTCCTCGCATATTTGAAACTATGAACTTGTCGATTGTTTTCATTTTTTTTTCATATAACATTTAATTTAAAAAGTTTCTTAGATATCTTTATATGAGAATTCATGGTGAATACCCGCGATTTATGCATCATCCTTGGGAAAGCCCTTACAAACACCTACTTGTACACAAACATACCACAAGATTTAGAGAAGGAAAGGGCCTAAAAACTCCTCGAATATTAAATAAATATGGAAGCCGTACTCTTGAGTATCTGATACCAGTGATTTTCAATAGAATCAATAATAACATGAAGTTTGAAAAAAATGAGAGACTGAGTCCTAAAATGATAAAACTATGGTTGATGAATGAAAACTCCATGTATCTTTGTATATCTTAATATAGCTGCCTACATAGCTTTTATTAGGTAGGTATATTGAAATATCTGATATATTTGTAGTTGTAAGTTAAATTATCTAATACTACTATCTATTCTAATGTTTCCTTAAAACTTTAAATGTATTTACAAATTTTTTCTTGGATATTTTATTATGAATGTTTGAATTGTTGGAACCTGCAGACAAGCTGCTATACAAATTCTTGTACAAAATGTTTTTCTTTAATTTAATAAATAAAAAAAAAAAATAAAAAAAAAATCCGGATTTGCTATCTGAAACGCGCTATGAAAGTCTCCAATCTAGAAGGAATGGAACCCTTACAGTAACAGCTTTTAAAATTATAAAATATTACATTGATAGCCCAAACCTCTTAGAATGCTATAAATTGTTCGTACCAAACAACTACTGTCAGGGTCGTCACCACGACTTGCTCTGTATCCCACGCGGCAGAACAGACGTTCTAGCCAAGAACAGCATGACAAGAGGTATGGTGCTGCTAAATGAAATCTCTAGGTCCCTTGACATTTTCAACATTGGCCTTGGAGGTTTCAAGAGTTATTTTAGACAACAACTCTAAAATTTGTATTATTGTTATTTTTTTCGTTAAAAGTTATGAATATTTTATGTGTACTGTAAAAGGATAACGTTAATCTGTAATGCACAGAAAAAAAATTGTATTTTTCATTAAAAGGCTTATATCGCTAAAATGCTTATATTTACCTATACCATTGTAATGTAACCAATTTATATAATTGTTAATTTTTCATCAACATCATGCATGTATACCTTTTAAAAATCAACATGTTATTGCATAAAAATGTTGTCACTATGTACCTACTGACAAACCACATAAGTAGTTAAGCAGGTTTTAAATGTAAATAAATAAAAATAAAAAAAAAAATAAAAAAAATAAAAACAAACGTTATTATACAAAATATTTTCTTACTTCAGCAAAACAAATATCTCAGGTACATGAAACATCTCCTTGGGCTACAGATTATCTTAACTCTTTGTAGTTAGCCATCCAAGTATTAGTTTTGTTGTTATTTTTTTTACGACGTACTTAAACATTATCGTAATTCACAATCAATGGGTAATTGCGTAAACAAATGAAACCTCCCATAAAAGCCTCACATCCTGAAATTTTAATATCAGTATTTTATGGGGTGTGTTAGGAAAAAATTCCCGTCTCTCAGTCTTTCCTTTTTTTACGTCGTCGTAAAGAATTACTCATTTATCTTCCAAAGTAGAAAATTCATTTATTATAAAAAAAAAATATATTGCGTAAAATCACTTTAAGGTGGATGAAATAATTATATTAGAGAAGGCGTTTTTTTTTTTTTTTTTACATGAGCTCCACACAGGAGGCCCCGAGGAATATAATTTCCCTCAGGGCCTATGTCATCTTTGGGGATGCTGTGTGGAGGGTATTTTTTTAGGAAAGGAAAGAGGAGAGTTCTGGGAAGGAAAAGGGTATAAGGGGTGGGTAGGAATCTGGGGTTCAGTGTATCCTGGTCATCCACCTTCAAGACCAAGACTAACCTCACCCCATGAACCCGGGCACCCCTGCTAAATCACCAAACGTAGAGAACCACTTGGGGTGACCTATGGCAGAGGTGTTGGTTATCCAATAGTTCCCGGGGCGGCGGTACCCATTCCCGCCTCCCAAATTGAATTTATTAATTAATATCAATTTATCTCCCAATTTACTACATATAATCATGCGTGTATTTAAAAAAAAAAAAAATTTGGCCATTGGATTTGGATTATCATAAAGTTTATGCTGGTAATTTTATAAAGCAGTAATTTAAAAGTTCAGACATATTGTAAATTGTAGTCGATCCCATGTAAAAATGTACGGCTTCATAAAATTTTCCGTGGGGCTGTTAAGTAATTGAATTGAAATAAAAATGCCTTAAATTAATATCTTTATTTCTATTTTTTTTTTTTTTTAACTTTTTATGAGTAAAACCTCAAACTGTAATATTCAATTAAATAAAGACATTATGAGCGAAACTAAATCGAAAATCTGGAAACAGAAAAATCAGAAAAAGATATTTACAACTCTGGGACTCGAACCCAGGACCTCCCTACTTTCCGGGTTGGGCGCTCTTATCCACTGAGCTAAGGTGTCGATATCCAATTCGGTCACTTTTAACTGTACCATACTTTGACTAAGAACCACCCATATTATCTTCATTTTTCTTAACGCATATTTTTATTGGCTACCATCTTTATGAATGATAATTTGTAGGTACTTAAATAACTACAATATTTTTCAAATACTGAAATTATTTTACTTTTATGTATCAGAACTAAATGCATACGTTCATTTATTTAATTTTTGTTTGTACAGTGCCCTGAAATATTTTCAGTTTATTCCAATACGAAATTATCTTAAAATGAAGTAACCATGTTTTACCTCACACATTTAAAGAGATTTGTACAATTAATATTACACACACAATCTTCATGCTAACAATCTAAGCAAATATACCGACGTTAAGCTTAACGCCATTATAATTAATTAAATAGTTTAAAACGTTGGTTTCTCTCACTTTCTATATAAACTCGCGTTAAACTGAAGTGTTAATTTAATTTTCTTTTATTATTTATTATTTTAACTTTATGAGTAAAACCTCAAACTGTAATATTTAATTAAATGAAGACATTGTGAGCGAAACTCAATCGAAAATCTGGAAACAGAAAAATCAGAAAAAGATATTGGCACCTCTGGGACTCGAACCCAGGACCTCCCTACTTTCCGGGTTGGGCGCTCTTATCCACTGAGTTGAATCTTGGAATCATTCATAAAGATGGCAGATAATAAAAATATGCGTTAAGAAAAATGAAGATAATATGGGTGGTTCTTAGTCGAAGTATGGTACAGTTAAAAGTGACCGAATTTGATATCGATACCTTAGCTCAGTGGATAAGAGCGCCCAACCCGGAAAGTAGGGAGGTCCTGGGTTCGAGTCCCAGAGGTGCCAATATCTTTTTCTGATTTTTCTGTTTCCAGATTTTCGTTTGAGTTTCGCTCATAATTTTCTTTTCTTTCATTTGTAATCTGCAAGTCAACATTTACAGTGTCTTTACAGAAATAAAGGGTTGCTTGTTTTATTTTTATTCTCGTCTTTATTGCCATTATTTTCTTTTGCCATTTCACCACTACCTACCCACCTACTCTGAGATTTGTTTTTATCTTTTCTCCGTTCTGTTTGTTTATTTTTTTTTAAAGATCAAAATGCTTTCTGATTACAAAAAGCATTTTCAGCAAATTATTCGACTACTTAGCAAAATATTTGTGTTGGTTAGTATAACCGAGAAATCTGCTTACATTGTGTCTAACTTTGATATTTATTCAGATAGGCCAATAAAAATAAAAATATATCTGAAATATTTTCTACTTGAGAGCCGTTATAAAGATACTCAGGATTTGAAAAAAAGTGAATGGCACAAAACAAAGTAACTCAAATAAACTCACATGATGATAAAAGTGTCATCTTCCACTTTGCACCGATTCTGAACGCTCAATACATTCAGCTAGCTAGTTTTCAATTAAAGCTCGTTCACACACAGCTATAAACCTGTGAGCAGATATCTGTTGAACCGCGAGCGCTTATCTTTTGTACTTTCACAAGGCACTATCAAATATTTTTTCTTGTGGTAGGAAAGGGGGTCAGTTGAATTAGGGGGCGGCAACGGAAAGCACATATTTTTACTGAAATCTGACAATTTGACATCTGTCATCCGCCGGTCTAGGCAGCTCCGTAATTAGAATGACCCCCTTTCCTGTTTTCGTCGGAGAGGGAGACGCTTATCTTTAGGCATATTGCCTCTGGAGCAGTTCCGCCATAAGATGTGTATTGTCTATGATTGATCTGCGCTTAAACCGCTTAGGTGTGAACGGTCTGAAGGTATTGTATGGAGAGCCTTATTTGGCATGCGATGACCTTTTATATTTTATAGCTGTGTGTGAACCAGCTCTTAAACACGTAGTTGAACCAAAAAGTAGTTATTTGAATATTATAAATGATCTCACGCACGGTTATCACTCGGTTAAAATATGTCACTGCACCGAAAATGTATTGCCTAATATTTTTTATGTCAAAGGTTGTGGGTAGGAAAAGAAGGGACAATCCTTAGCAGTTATTCATTATTATGAGCAAAGTTTAATGCCAGGCTGAATTCGAAAATGGTAGCGGTTTAAAATTATATTTCATTTTGAACTAACGAGTTTTCGGCATGCGTTGTTATGCCATTTAATAAAGAAATTGTTTCTCCCTGCGTGTCCTTTTCCATTCGTCCCGTTCCCCTCCCGCCTCCCCTTCCTCTCCTGCGTCCCCTTCCTCTCTCACGTTCGCACTCCACCTTCCCTCTTCCCCCGTCCTGCGAACCCTCCTCCTGAGTTCTCCTCCCCCCTCCCAAGTTCCATTCCCCCCTTTCAGATTCGCCTCCCCTCTCCCCCCTCCCCCAAATCCCCCACCCAAGTTCCCCTCCCCCTTCCGGATTCCTCTCTCCCCTCCCTCATTCATAAATTCATTACCGGTACATTCAGTTTTCAAACAGCTCGCGCACAACCAATTTCAATTTTTTTATACAAATTTCATAATACCAGAGCTCACCAGTATATATAAAAACCATCACTGGCAGGCACCCATCAAATCCCCAAAATTTCATCGCAATCGGATGAACTGTTAGCAACGCATAATTTCATGATGCCAGAACTCACTATTGTGTACAGTAAGAACTGAGGGCATGCGCACATCAAATCCTCAAAGTTTCATCGCAATCGGATAAATGGTTTAGCAACGCATAGCATACATACATACATAGACAGAATCATACATTTTTATATATTTTGAATCAAACTAATAAGCCAGAACTAAAAACACTAAACTAAAACACCCGTAATTCTGATAACCAGAGAATTTAACAAAATATTAAACGTTATTAATGTTTCGTTGAAAAATCGTATTATAAGATTTCTTATACTCTTTCTATTAATTCACCTATATATACAACATCTACAAAAAATCCTATACACGAGACATCTGAGACGCGCACTTAAATAATATTTATTTTCATAAAAACATCAAAAAAACATATACGATACCTATACAATATATTTGTACTGAAATGTCATGTAAATATAAGTCACTTTCTTCGTGTTTCGTTTTCCTATTCATATATTTTGTATACCAAGAAATTTATGTTTCTTTTCACGTGAACTTATGTGTACATTGTTTGAATTTATAATGCTTCCTTTTTTGGCTGTTTCGGAATATTTCACATCAGCAATCATTTTTTGATTGTTTATTTTTTTTTATATATTAGCCCCACACAAGAGGCCCTAAGAAAAAAATATCTTTGGAGCATACGTCATCTTTGGGGATGCTGTGTGGCGGGTATTTTTAAGGAAGGGAAGGAAAAAAAGTTCTGGTAAAGTAAAAGGTATATGAATCCATCTGTTTGCAGTGCGATGAGTCGAGAGAGTCCGACTGTAGCTAGGCTAGTTTAGTTCTACCTCTACCTCTCTCCCGATCCAGCCCCCTCGCAGTAGGTGGGCAAACACGTTCGCCGCCAAGACAAATCTTACTGCATAAACCCGGGGTCCCCTGCTAAGTCACCACACGTAGCAAAACACTTGAAGTGACGTATGGCAGGGATGTTGGTTATCCAAAAAAAATGGTTTCCGCGGCGGCATTTTCCATGTCTACTCGCCTCTCAAATTGCAAATTCTTCTCACGTTCTATAACTGAATAATGATTATTTCTGATTTTCATAATATTTTATTATTTTTTTTTACTTTCATTTATTAGATTTCAGAGATTTTTTTTTAATTAACATGTGAAAAAGTTTATTTTTGTTTCTAAAGTTGGTGCACAAAAAAATATCATTTTTAAAAGGCCGAGTTCAAAGTCTGTTTCTAACAAATAAAGTAAAAATTCTAATATTTTTTAAATAAACCGCTTCAAAGGACGTACTGTTGTTCCATAAATCAAAAATTCTATCTACTTTTTATTTACGATTCATTTCGAGTTTTTGTAAAAATGAAATTCCTCAGCGAGATAAAAAACTGTTAACTTATTTTGTTGCCATTAGTGAAATAAAATATAAGAATTTTTTTGTACTTATTTTTTATACTTTTGTACTATCTTCTTTTAAATTAAACTCTTAATTGCGGTAGACAGATACCGCAGCCCAAAAGTTGCCTTTATACCAATACTTGTAAGGTTCTCCTGTGCATGCATGGGTACACTACCCTTTACATTACCTACCCATCAAAGCCTTAAGAAACCCTTATTTTATAATAGTTCCCTTTTGTAGGGATCGATACGCGAAACCACCCACCCTTATTTGTTTTTATTTTGGTATTTACACATTGAAAGCTAGAAGTTTGCTTGAGTACTCTTTGTTGAAACGGCTTTTATTTGAATTGTTGTTTATTTACTTAGGAAACGACGTGTTACAGCGTCTGAGGGCGCGTATACATGCATGTAACAAATCTCGGAACGAACCACGAATTATGGAAAAGAAATGAAGCAACAGAAAAGAGCGCGAAACGCCACCTGCAGTTAACTTCATTCCTTTTCCATAATTCGAGGATCGTTTTGCGTTTTGTTACATGTATGTAGTGTATAGGTACAACTATGAGATAATCTATGGGTGTCAGGAAAAGGATTTTTAACTAAAGACAAAAATTATTAAAATTTGTCAATATACATAATGTTATCAATCACCAATTTTATCGACAAAATAACTTGAATTTATCGGTTTCCTTAAACGTAAAGAAAACAATCTTGCAATGTCGCCAAAGAAATCACAAGCGGAAAATACTGACATGTCGCACGGAATTTAAATTCAGAGGGTTAAATAATACTTTTAAATCGGATATACGGGATTTATTAAAATATCCGAGAATATGTAAAATATCTGAGCTCGAAAATTGATAACTATGAAATTAAATTTAAAATTATGGAGAAAAAAAATTACACAATTGGAAAAAAAAAAAGAAAATAGCACATCTCAAAGAAAAAAAGATTTCTGTGAATTACAAGCGAAAGTTTGGGCCAGCGAACAGAATGCTCGTGCTAATAACGTAGAGATTATCGGGATCCCTGAAAAAAAAAAAATTAATGGATGTTCTAAAAAAATTTATTCAGAACTTAAAGTAGAGATGCCGAACCACATCGAGTATGCCAGTCGCGTTACTCCACGAGAGAAAATCGAAGGAAGACCGAGGAACGTTGTTGTGAAGCTGGAACGGAGGCAACTAAAGGTCGACATCATTGCTGCAATTCGCAAGAGGAAGGGCTTCACAGCGGATGAAATTAACATACCTGGAAACAAAACATCTTCAACAATAAACCCCTTTCCTCCAAAATAAACTTCTCTGTGAAAAGGTAAGAAATTTCTCAAAGAAACAAAAATATTAATTCTGTCGGATAAAAAAATGTAAAATTTTCCTCAGACTTAATGAAAAACCACAACTTTTTAATTTCTTTTATTGATTTAGAAAAGACAAAAAAAAAATATTTTGATCTTATAAACTATGTGTAGCTTGTATAAATAAAAAGGAAACGTTAGAAATACACCACCAAAATGTGAGAGGTCTCAGATCAAAAACTAACATATTCTTGCAAAATATGCAACTCAACAACTATGATGCTATTTGTCTCACAGACACATGACTGAATGATTCATGAGAAACTGTTTGGCTCTAGGTATCTTATTTTCCAACATGATACATATTATTCAAATTTGAAACAGAAACTTTGACTGAAAATTGATCTGAGTATGGCATCTTGTTCACATTTTTACGAGGGACAAGATGAACCCAAAATAGAGTTTCGAAACCTCTCTTATCACGACCGAAAACCATGTTAAAAGTGTGAGTGAGAAACGAAACCCGCTTTATCATTCAAGAAGTTACTATCAAAACCTGCTGTACTTGAATTCAACCAATCACGAGTAGTTATTTTGCCAAGATGGCGGGTTAGAATCTCGCGCGCCAGGTCAGTTGAGTTTCAAAAGCCTCTCTATCATGAGTAAATTACGAGGTGAGAGAAATTACTTAAATATTGCTTGACTTATTGAAACACACACACTTATTGAAAAATTAACACTTTTCAAATTTATATTACTCCAATTCATCACAAAAAAAAAAATAAAAAGCGTTTATTTTTTACGCTAAGGATGTGACAGTTTTTTGCGGTTTTCTCCGAATCAGTGAAAGTTGATAGAGCTGATAAAGAAATTAACGACTCAATGTGCTACAATTTATTGACTGCAAAATAAGTATCTACATTTTTTTGATAAAACTGTTTTCGTAACCCAATTTTCAGAACCAATAATTTTGGTTTGGCTGTAATTTTTAATATCCACACGCTCCGTCTATATTTTGCTGGTTGAAGGTTATATCCTTTATTTTTTTAATTGTTGAATTGGAGTGGAAAATTGCAGAATATTAACTGTTTCAGCGCGTATAGAAAAATAAACTTTCTTAATTAAAAAGACAAACAGTTTCAGTTTTAAGAATTTTCTCGAAATTGGTGTATGTGAGAGAATTAAATATTGCAGGGCTGAGTGTGTAAAATAAAAATATCGATATCGACATTCGATGGTTAATGGTAGAACTTTCTATAATAAGAAAAAAAAAATCTGGTGAACCGAGATATTTGGCTTCTGGTCAATTGAACACCATGAAAACTTCCGACCTTTTATGTGGGCCTTCGTCAAACCTTCTAGTGAGACAATGGCCTTTAACCTTTTCGTCCGGGAAAGAAAAAAATCACACTTCATCCGAAGGGGGGTCACTCGGGGACCCCAATTTGTTTTGCTTATTAAAGGGTGTTAATGACACAATTTTTGGAAATTTGTTTTGGTAATAATTAGAAAGAAGCATATTCATCTTATTTCAATAATCATTATCTAAATCGTTTCATAAATAAAGTCATAATTAATATTCTAACGAATTTAGACCATAACGCGTATTTTTCCATAGAAAACAGAGAAGGCGGGCCGATAGCCACCATAACGCTTTGTTTCCGAATATTGACTGGCGATTGGCGCGTAGCGGAAACGATCCAGACCGAATGATCTTTGACCGGCAAGCGAACATTATAGCATTGTAAAAAGAGCAAACTAGATGCGCAGTGTAAACAAACGGGATCTAGTCCTTTCCACTAACAACTCAGAAATTACTTGCTATCGCTTAGAATCGTCCCGATACTTCCAGCGGATGGATACGGGGTAACGCCCGAACGGAGGGGTAGGGGGGCGGGCTCGACAGATTCTCGACCGGAATTTGATATAAATGAATTAATATTAAGAAAAGTAGTAATGCGATATTAATTTTTTTTAATGCAGATCGATAACCAAATAGTTTTTCTAGGATTACCCAAATTATTGAGTATGTGGTTTAAAAAACAACTTAGATACAGCGTAAAACTCTCGTTAGTGTAAGTGCGTTACCCTGGTCCGGTACGGAAGTGTTAATATTCTGTAACTTTACCAAACTAACGAAGGCTTTCTCCTTTTCTCAAGAATAAATAAAAATGAAAAGTTGTATATTATTATTTTGATAGTAAGGCGTTTACGCAAGGATCAATATTTAAATAGTCAAAACGAGAAATTAATAAAATATGGTTTGTTGTTGTGATCAAAAACATATATCGTGCCCCGTGTTCCAGGCTTATCCCGTGAATTTTGTGGACATTCATGGAAAAAATGAGGTCTTTATTTTTCATTGGAGCCCAAAAAAAATGTATAATTAATTCATTACGTTGTCTGGTTTACAAACGTTCATAAACACACAACTTTATATTTACTGTTTCTCCCCACTCGGACAGCCGTTCTATTTAAAATTTAAAATGTGAGGGTGGCCATTTTGTTATCCAAACACGTGCGTTACTCGCAAAAAGCTACGATAACACTGGACAATTCTTTTTTTGAAAAATAGAATAATTGCACCGCTTAAAAAAGTTTATTAGGATTTTTTCTTAGATTATTACGAATAACACATAAGTTTCGTGGGATAAATGTGCAACGCAAAAATTATTTTTTGTTAATAAGCAACGACACACATTGATAAGACAATTTGGGATTGGGTACCGCCGCCCCGGGAACCTTTATTGGATAACCAACACCTCTGCCATAGGTCACCCCAAGTGGTTCGCTACGTTTGGAGATTTAGCAGGGGTGCCCGGGTTCATGGGGTGAGGTTTGTCTAGGTCTTGGAGGCGGATGACCAGGACACACTGAACCCCAGATTCCTACCCACCCCTTAAACCATTTTCCTTCCCAGAACTCTCCTTCCCTTCCTTTCCTTAAAAAACCCTCCACACAGCATCTCGTAGATGACATAGGCCCTGAGGGAAATTATTTTCCTCAGGGCCTCCTGTGTGGAGCTCATATAAAAAAAAAGATGACAAATTTTGCACTGATGTGATTTTTCACAAAAATGGCGCTCTACAAATAATTTTATTATTATTATTGCATTGCAAGAAATATCCATATAGAACGTAGCCGACAGATGATTAACGGTTCATAACATTTTATTGGTAATAAATATATGTGGAAAAATGCGAAATTTTCGAAAGCCTGAACTGTTATAACGATATGTATTTTTTTTCCTACAGGATCATCAGAACTAATATTGTGCGTTTACAAGGGCCGAAAAAATTCCTTTTATCATCATTGATTCGATAAAGGTCAATATTATATGTTCTGCTTTCGCGTTGTCCCATTCTCGATCCTAATTTAAAGGTTTCTGGTAAAGTAACTACCCCCAAGTTGACCGTAAAAACTCGATGCGCCAACAAATTTTTGATCGTGTTTTCGCACTTTTAAATTTAAAAAAATATTAAAATTTATTCAATACATTATTTAACGTTTGTATGTACATTTATAACGTTATTTTAAAATGCCATGATTTAACAATCGAGGTACATAAAATTACTTACATCAATTTCAAACACTCGCGAGATTTTACCCCCGAAAACAGAACTCCGATTATCCCAATTTTTTTTATTTATTTATATTATATAAACAAAAAAAATCATTGGTTTCGGTGATGAAACAATTCATAGACATACAATAAAGTTTCATAGTGGGTACCTACTTTATGTTCCTTTCGTAATGTCTCCGATCTCCGTAGATACCCTAAAAAAATTATAATTGCTTACATTTTTGAGTTCTTTAACTGATCTCATCTGATATGGTGATCATTGAAAAAAGGTCTCTCTCAGTCAACCCTCTTCTTCCTTTTAATGGCCGCTAGCAGTTGTCAATATTATAAGGATAAGCTTTGGCGTCTTGAAATTTCCGCCACATTTCTCTCCGTATTTTTGGGGACAACTACCATATTGGATCGTCTTCTTTTTGAGTCGGTTCCTCATTGCTAATTTATACTTTAATTAAATAGTATCTCAACGAAGCTATTGCAACCAGGTTATTTGCTTACTTTATATCAAAACTGATAAAGAACGGATCGAAAGCTGACTATATCTCTGGTTATTATTTCCTATAAACAGGGAAAATTTTACGCATTGCGAAAACTACTGCTGTTGAATAAGCTCTTAAACAGAATGTAACGGTAGCAACATAAAATATCGGCATTCATTTTGTTACTTGTTGGTGATCAATTCTTTTCTGGCGAAGATTGGAACACTTCGTGCGTAAATGGTGTTTTCTGCTGTTGGCCTTAGAAAATAATAACTCGAAGAATGCTTACTACGTAAGGCTAAATGGAATGCAAGCCAGTTTTTGATCAAAAATTGAAATGAAATCAAATTTGTTTCAAAATTTTTAACTGTAATTTTTAAAATTGTAACTGATTTTTCAGACTTTTGAGACCAATTTATTTCGTTAAAATTTTTTTAGAGTGATTTTTTAAGTTTATATCTACCGTTGACCGGTCAGTAGCGTTTGGGTCCCACCCGAGCGTCGCCTAATACTTTATTTGAGTGCGTAACTCTATTGTTTAATTTGTTTACAGATTTCATAATTTTTAAGTTTATTTAAGGAATAAATAATAATTAATAATAATTTTTATTTAAATGTGTGTACGATCGTGTGAGGAATGTGGAGATCCCCAAAGAATGCAAGGGAGTAAGCGTAATGAGTAAAATTAAGAAAGAGACCCTCAGATGTTTTGGGCAATGAATGAGGAAAGGAGTATAAGGAAAATATTTTAGGCAAATGTGAATGAAAGAAGAAGTCGAGGACGCCCAAGAGAGACATGGAACGATCAAGTGAATCAGACACTTGAGTCGGGCCGTGTCAAGATACAGAATAATAGGAGAGCTTGTGAGACGATGTATGAGTATGAACGAGGCAAGAAGTGTATGCGAGTTGTTTGGCGGTCCGTCATCTCTGCCTAAACCTACGGGGAAACATCGAGATGGTTAATTGGTTTAAAGATATCTATTTATTTTAAAGGTAAATTGCTGTAAACTCTCTAACCACGATAACAAGAACACCAAATAATTTAAATAGAAAATTAAAATTTTGTGAAGTGCAATGATCAAGAGGCAAATATTTTGTAAATATATTCAGCTCACAAATTCTACAATTATCATATCTCGTGATATTTTTACGAGGCTGCGCTATCATAAAATATTTTCCCATGTCAGTGTGTTGGCTCGTAAAATAAATAGGAATACAGGTTAAGAAACCGTCGGTGGTATCGAAGGGGTTGGGTCCGGGCCAATCACCGTTGAGGTATTGATTTCCGCGCTGGCAGTTAGCCAATCAGAGCGCATCAACCCTTTGCGTGCGAAGTCGGCAATAAAAGCTGCGCTTTGTTTCGTCAATATTTTGTGCTTTTAGCATTAAGTGTGATTAAATTACAGAAACGCTTTATGCACGTAAAAATGGTCATTTACGTTAATTATATTTTGTTGGTTTTTTCAGAATGACAAAATTAATTAAGTGCTGTGGTCATCGTAATTATAAAAGCCGATTTCGTGTATTTTACGTAATAACTATTGTTGGTGTGAATTCGAAAGATCATCATGTTTTATTATTTTCCTTAACCCTCGACCCGTCAAGGGGGGTCTTTGAAAACCTAGATTTTATAGAAATGCTAATTATGTACATTTTAAATGTTCCCACTGATTCCTTACTTAAGGTAGCTTCCTCAAAGGGACCATACTTGACGCTTGGGCCACCGACATTCAGTCTGCGCATGTGCGCTGTAAGATACAGATGTGTGTTTCGGCGGAGGCTCAACAAACATCAACAAAATATAATGAAAAAACTAATTTATATGTTTTCATCGTATTTTTTTTTCGACCATTTTAGTTTTAGTTCAATCTCCACTTTAAAATTAAAAATACAGTACAGAAAATGATAGTTATACACTGAATTATTTAAACTAATGAGACCGTTGTCTTTCCGGAAATAGCTTTATGTTTCACTTATCATAATGTTTCATTGAAAGAAGGAAAGAAAACTTTCTCCTGTAAAATTTTCTAATGGTCATTTGGACAATTAGGAACTAAGGCCACACACAGATAAGAGAAAAGTTCATTGTTATGAGAGAAGTATTAAGTGGATTGCAATAATTTTGCAAAGCTTCAGCTCGTATTCGCAATTATCTTTTACATAATATTAAAATGAGTTATTTTGACCTTTTAGTAAAATATCACAGCCAAATACGCAGCATAATAAAGCATCCAAATGCCACCCAAAAATACTCTTCATAATGAATAAACAATTTTTCAACAACATTTCTTAGGAAAATCTTGGACCATGGAAATGTAGTAATAATAAATAATAACTGTTATAAAGTTACAATCCCAAACAAATCTAAAGTAAGAAATATTATGAGTACTTTGTAATGAAATTCAAATATGAATGTGGAAGATTAGAAAGCTTTGAAAATAGAGATTTAATTAGATTTACTTATTAATTATTTTTAAAATTGTAATTCACTTCACCCAATCAACAGATATTTTGGTTTCAGTTTTTATCTTGTAACAGTTTAACTTGTTACCCCGTTTACTTGTATGTTGACTTCACAAAACACCTTACTCTATGAGCGTGTTGGTTGCTAACTTCGGACGAGACAGTGAGGAGATCGGGTTGAAGACGGAAGAGCGAGGACTCCAGGGATTTTACTGAGGAAGGAAGGACGGGGCTGTTCTCCGGCTGGCGTGCTGATTTCGTAGATTGGCGTTAGTTTCTTTTTACTGGTTTGAATAGGAGTTTATAATTATAAATGGTCATGTCTTGAGACTGACCAGGCGCCCAACATTCTGTTTGAAAGGTTAGTTTTGGTTCAGATTATAATGTTACACATAACGCTGGTTCCTAGTACTTTTAAAAGTGACTTGCATATTTCATAATCCCAGGAGCTTCCTCCTCAAGGAACCCTGGACCATGTCCTGAGTTTTTATTAAACTATAATCTTTAAATAGACGATTGTCTCATGCTCTACCAACTGTTGATTTCAATAAATGTTAAAAGTTAATCTAATGTTTTCATTCACATATCCCTTACATTTTCACTGCGCACATGGATGTCGCTGGGAAGTAGATTGACTATTAATTTGCTTAAAGATTAAGAATAATAGTTACAATCTGAGTGCAAAACATTTAAAAATCTTCGAATACCTAGGTATATTTGTATTTAGCATAAAACGAGAAATCTGGAAAAAAAGGTTTCCTTTCCAAAAATGTCTGTTTTAAATAACTTTTTCCCTGCAGTAAACGTATGAAATTTGACAGCTATTAGAATTTTTAAGCAAATTTTTCTCAAAGTACTTTAAAGTTATTTCACGAAAGTGCTTTTATTTTTTATTACCATGGCTAATGTAAACTGCCTTCCGTCAAGAAAACAGAAATTAAAAACTTTCCCTTCCAACGTGATGAAAGAACTGTTTTCAAGAGGGATGTTTGATGGAAAGCCACCTTATGCTGTATTCCAAATATTTGCAATTTTTTATTTTATATTATTGAACTTTGGGATATAGGTTTTTACAAAACACGCATTAAGGCACTAGAAACAACTCAATAAATAATACTTAAAATAATGTTGCACAAAGACATTACCTCTTCTTTCAATTTATTCCAAGAAGCTGAACTCTCAGATATAAAAAAAATGAATGCAATGCCGAAAATACACGTTTTCTCGAAATGTTCCTTTTACTTGAAGCAAAAATCTCTTTAAATCGCGAATTTTTTAAACAATAAACGTGTGCAAAACTAAAACCTGCGCAGAGACATGCGTTTTCATTAGACCAAAAATTTATAATGCACTGTAAGACTGTATGTGAAACTTAACATCTTACAGCGTAAAATAATAACGCCTTATGCTTGTCTCGTCACAGGTATTTCCTAGTGAGACATGCATCGAAAAACCGAGGATTTTGTTTTATAATATGTAGGCGGAATGGGATTCAATTTGGGAGGCGGGAATGGGTACCGCCGCCCCGGGAACCTCTATTGGATAACCATCACCTCTGCCATAGGTCATCTCAAGTGGTTCGCTAAGTTTGGTGATTTAGCGAGGGTGCCCGGGTTCATGGGGTGAGGTATGTTGGGTCTTTGAGGCGGATTATAAATAATGTGTGGCGCTATGTATGGTTATTTTAAATCTGTAGAGCTCATAAAAGTATTTGCTGAATTACAGTAGCTTGGTACAGAAAAGATGACCAAATCAATAGTGTTTGGTGCTCAAGTTATCAAGCAAACTGATTTTCTGCTTTATGATAAACAAATAACGATAATAATTTGGCTACAAACTCCAAATTATTATCGTTATTTGTTTTTAGGGTGTTATGCCGTGTTGCGTTACCTCCTTCTTTAGCCAACGTTTCGACACCTGTGACACACAATTACACATCTGCCCTGATTATGGACACTGTAACGATGACCGAAACGTTCGCTAAAAAAGGAGGTAGCGCAACACGGCATAACACCCCACAAACAAATAACGAAAATACTTTTGGCCGTGAAAATCTAAAAACTTATCTTCAAATTATTAGATTATTTGTGATCTTCGCCCATGGTTTAATATTAAAAACTCGGAAAAAAAGGATTTTATGCCACCAAAGTCTTAAAAAAGAATTTACCTGTGCGCCACAACCTGCGTCCTCTATTTTCCAATAAAACGCGTCGGCTCATTTTTTCCATCCAAGATTTAAATTTTAAATACAGAATAGAATTAATTTACAGGTTAATTTTCAATAAAAATGCTAAGGGGGCCGTATCGGTCGCGGATTAAAATACCCCATCGCCACTTTTGCGTCATGATACGCCGGAACTTTTTCCGGTCTTTTAATTAAAACTTGGCAGTGGGATGTTTTGTTTTTCTTACGAGACTGAACGAGACCGCTCAGGTTCTATATTCATTTCTTGGATACCGTTGATAAAGGATACATTGGGCTTCGTCTGATCGAATTAAAAGATTCATAAATATATTGAGATAGATATTTAAAAATAGAGAGACATTATTGCATAAAATTCAATTGCATATTGAAGTTTTCAACCCTTTCAGAATGTTCTTTAAAAACAGTCAAAACGATATATTACTTCTTGTGATTTTCTCACGAAAATGGCGATAAAAAAGATCCACTTATTAATAATATTAATGTTTAATGTACTTACCTGCCAACTTCCATTAAAAAAGCTTTGTATATTAATAAAATATATAGTACTAATATTTCGAAAAAATTAAACAGAACGAATGAATCGCCGTAAAAATGCACGATTCGTAAACAATAATATTCTCAATTTTTTGTATTTCTTGGGCATTAACTATGTAACAATTTCTAGACATATTGTTTTTTGAAGAGTTTTATTAAATGTACATTTTTTACTTAAATTTAATTTTTCCGCGACCGGTTTCGATACAACCGTATCATTCACGAACAGGATTAAAACTTACTTAAAAATTAAATGCAAGTACCAAAGATTAATTAGGTGGGAGTAGTGGGAGGGATGATTTTGGGGGAAGGGGAAAAGCGGTGGGAGGAGTCAATATTATACGGAAACATGGTTAGTAAAGGAGATTGCAAGGCGCTATTATTTTATTCACTACATTGATTTTAGATTTAATTTTTTTGTTTATTTCGAGCGTTTCTAAAGCGCACAGATCAAAGAATGAATTTATATTGCAATGTTTAAACTTTGTTTTTTCTTTATTGAAGCTATGGCCTGACTCTATTAAATGATTAGCAAATTCGGAGTAATTATTATTTCGTAAACAAAGTTCATGTTCCTTGATTCTAGTTTTGAAATTTCTAGTTGTCATACCTACATACTGTGCGTCACAATCGTTACATTCTAAAGTGTATATCCCGTTTTTTTTCAAATTCCGGTCGCGGAAAAATTAAATTTAAGTAACAAATGTACATTTAATAAAACTCTTGAAAAAACAAAATAATATTCTCTCTGTGCTGAGGACTTCAGTACATTAAAATTAAATTATTTAAATGAAATATGTTTACTTAAAGAATAATAAATATGTGTCCATTTAGACATCTACAAATACAAAGTTTTGAGAAAATCGAATGTTTTCCGTAAATAAAATATTATGTACACGTGTTTAACGTAGTTAAATATTATAAGAGTACGACTGAATTTGGCAATGGGAAGGTTACATTTTTCCATTTTCTACGAAGAATGAATATGAATTGTATTATTTTAAATATGAGAGGAAAAGAAAAAAAAACAAACTTTCACGAATTTTTGCCACGCAAAAGAATCAATTTTTTTATTTCAAAATAAATATTATTAAAAGGTTCTAAACATAATTTACTTTAAAATTCTGCTAACTGCTCACTTTTGAAAAATATATGAATTTTCCTTATTTTATGTTAATTAAAAATATATCGTAAAATGATCAGAAAAGCTTCCTGCAGAAATGCTTTTAATTCCTCAAACAGTGAAATTTTCTGTTTTTCATCTTAAAAATTGTTAAGATTACATAAAACGTAGGTGTATACTTGAATTTTGTTTTCTGAAATAACGTTCGTAGAAGCCTTAATAGTTTTTTTTTATATATTAGCTCCACACAGGACGCTTTAGTAATTCATCTAAGGGCCTATTAAAGGAAAAAAAATAAGTTCTGAACAGGAAAAATGTATGAGAGGTGGGTAGGAATCTTGGGGTCGGTGTGTCCAGGTTAGCTATTCTCCAAGCCCTCATCGCTCGCAATCGCCCTCGAAAGAACGTACATTGGTCGACGTGGTTATTCTTGAGCCTGGTCGACCGGAACATTCTTAGACGCCAAACGCCAAAAGTCATTCGACACAACAACGAGTGGGGTAGACCAGTCGTAGCTGGCGCATGGCGAATAACGATTGATCGTTGCTCGGGAATAGCTGCCCAGGAATGACGCAAGTATTAATCTATCCCTCCTACCGTGGTGCAAGGTACAGTTCTGAGAAAGTCTGCATAAGGTATCCCCCAACCAATCTCTTCCGATACATTGGTGGACAAATAAACCTTACTCCATAAACCCGATTACCCTTATTAAGTCACCAAACGAAGTGTATTACTTAGGGTGACCTACGGTAGAGATGCTGGTTACACAGTAAAAGGTTCTCGGGGTGGTGGTACCCCAAATTGAACTTACTAACTATCGTAAACTAACTCACGTTACAATTAGTTAATACGATAGTTAGTAAGTTGGTTAGTGCGTGCAATTTGGAAGACGGGTACGGGTACCACCGCCTCGGTAACGATATTACGGCTTTGAGGTACAAACTATGAATTAGGTTAAACGTTTATATACATTTTTTCTAAGAAATCAAATCGACTTTTCCCCTTTTTTAAGTAGGTACCGCACAAAACACTATTTTTAAGGGGGGAATCGCTTATTTCCAAAAAACAGTAGGTACTGAAATTTTACGTTCATGGACAATAAATTTCGCCGTAAGTTCGCTAAGAAATTTACTAAATAGCTACTATCAGGCCTTTTTTACATTCACTTCCCACATGAGACCCTGAAAATAATTTTCCTTGAGGCCTATGATATCATCTTTGGTTGTAGAAACGATCCGTTTGTCTCTGACAATAATACCATAAATTCACCACAGCAGCACCACAATGTCTTTTTTTTACTATATCAGGTGTGGGAAGACTTTTTTTTTATATTTTCAAACACATTTACGGTTTTAAATCAGAGTAGGTACATATCGTTGTAAATCCTTACAAATTTAGAAATTAGTATTCTTTATCTCACCATCCCATCCGTTCTCTTGAATAAAGTCTTGATGGATTATATAATGAATATGTAGGCGCAGCCTCCTCCTTTCAAACTTTTACTCGCTTTACATATAAGTGGGGGAAACAGTATCAAACTACTTAAAATTCACAAAGTTTTTTTCCACATGGTAACACGCGTTTTGGTATTTAACCCTCGATTGGCTAGATCTTTTTTATACCAATATAAGATCTTTGGGTTATCCAAAATACATCAATAATAAAATAATAATGAAAGAAATAATTTGTATTAGACTAACACAAAAATTTTAACTGCATTTAATTATGTAAAATAAGTTTATTTATATCTCCAAAGTAAAAGTACCCATCGACAAACTGCTAAAAAGTAGTTTATTGGGACTTTTATTTTTTCTATATAATATTTTATGTCATATTGTATTACTTTGTATTTATAATAAATAAATTAAACCTTGAAAAAAAAAATATTCCATTAAAAAAATCTTCCCCTAAAACCATTTTTTAATTAATTAAGTTAAATATCAAAAAGCTAAAAAAATCAGAGTGAGCAATTCGCAGGCGAAAAGTGAAACCTTCAGAAAACTAAATTAGACAAGAGTGGACCTTTTCATATACATTTGGTCATCTTATTAGTGTTTGTGTTTTCTTCTTCGAAGTTGCTAGATGTTGCTTTCTTTTGCATTTTCATTTTGGAGTGGTTTGAGATTTTATGTTGATTTTACAAAAATCAGAATACTTATTTTTTTGAATTTGGTAAGATTCAATCCATGGCCCGCTGAATGTCTGACCGCTGAGATTAGACAAGCGCTTTTTACCACTCCACCATAGGTTCTCAACGTGGGTGATAACGCCCTCTTGTGGTCGTTTCAGTCTTAGGGGGGCGGTAGAAGACCAAGATAAAATTAGCGGGCGTTTTACACTTTCAGGGGGGCGGTTGGAGACCCAGAGAAACCCATCCTACCCCATCCTATTACGCCCTCCCCCGTTGTGGTAAATAAAGTTGTAGCAATAGCTGCTTCAGATTCACGACAACAGATGGTAAGTAAAATGCATTTGGGGGGCGCTTGAAAAATAAATATTCTCATAGTGGACGGTGGGCAAAAAAAGGTTGAGCGTCTATGCACAACACACTAAGGTAAGCTTGCGTGGGACTGCAGATATATAGTATTATATTGGAATCGAGCACCCGTGAATGAAATAAATATTTTATCGCTATCTCATCTCTCGCAGGCTAATTCTCTTTTTAGTGTCGCTCGTTTCCGCTTCAAATCACGGAGCTTAACTTTAAAAAAATCACAAGATAACATAGCGTTGAACGATCATCGTTCACAGTTCTACTAAAACGAACCATCTCATATCACGCTGTTTTCCTGGAGTGGTAAACGTAGAGGGTGGAATATCACATTATCTGTCCTGGCACACCTTTCTGATTTTTTTACATTTATGCATCTTCTCATGCAAACTTGCACACTTATCGTCGTCATGTCTCCCGGCTATGCATCATTGCCAAGGCACAAATCTAGTGACACTGGCTCTTCAGAGCGTCTTCCACTTTAATACCGTTGAATTAAACATAGAGCTTTGCACCTGTAATATGATATTATTTGATCCCCAACGTTACGAAGTACAGAATTTTTATGAAATATCTTGCAAACTCCTTTTTTAAGATCTTAAGTTTTTTTTTACTTTCAAACTAAACGCCCGGAATTTTCTGACAAGTGGATAAAGCAGGTGGACGGGGATGTACCATAAAAATATGAAATAATCAAGTGAATTTAATACATCAGTGAGGTGTTGTACAAAGTGTTCGTAGGTTAAATAGGCTAAAATTGAATTTTTTTACTGAAAAAAATGGAAAATTTCTCTCTTTCTAATTAGGTCGATTGAAAGACTACGATATACTACGCCATGCTACGGCGCTTACTACGCCAATCAAAGAATACCATCATCATTGCCATGGTAGCATGAATGGAGTCCCCTTGTTGGCCCACTGGAGAAGGTCAAATAACCTCCATAAACGACTATTTGCATAAAATTTTTTGTATAATATTTTCACTCTTTTTCCGTTTATATTTTATGTACACCTATGTATTGTTATTTTGTCCATTTTTGCATGTGTTTAGAAATATGGAATACTTGAATAATTGCATACCCCTGCAAACATTCTGAAATAAACTATTGTTATAACGCCCAAATCCTTCCTCTTAGTTTCCTCGTAGTAAGGACCACCACACATTAAACTATTGCCCGATAAATTAATTATATTACGGTAAAGCCTCGTTGTTCCGATACTTGGTTGGATGGCGTTATTCATGGAAGGACTGCTCTCATTCACTAGGTAATGTAGCAATGGGAAACATATTAACGAAAGTGATGTAAGGCAGGTGGTGAGAACTTAATTTCACGGAAGGTGCAAAGTTGACTTTATAATAGTTTGGGTAAATATTTAAAGAGCAAAATCAGGGCTCCATAGAAAAAAAATGAAGTATTTTGAGAAAATCTGACTTCTCATATTCATACTGATAATTAGTATCCGGTTTCGACCAGCTTTTAATTTTTTTTATCCTTATCAGTTATTGACATCATTTTGCCTCATTTTAAAAAATACGCATTACTTTTTTGTAAAATTATTTTCGTGATCTGAAAAAGTTGCTTAGACTCCGGAACTCCAGTTGAAAAATACTGTGAAAATTTGGTGAAGTTTTTGATACTTTGATCAATACAATCAACAATCAATCAATGAAACACTCATTCTTTGGGTTTATGCAGTTTTTTTATCTCTAGAATTTCTGCCAACGTAATATTTTTAAATTATCAACGTCATTACCATTGTGAGCAACACAGCTTTGAATTTCTCGTACCTATCTGTCAAATTTTTGTACAAGTCACTATTTATACTTCACTTTTTATGGATCAAGAAGTACGAAAGAGTGATATGAATACAGTCTTTTTAAGTGATCGTACTTCACGTCATCGTTCTAGTGTCTGTCTTTTTCGTTTTCAAACTAGACGTTGGAGAATGAAGATAAAGATCATTGATGCCGTATGTACGAGCTCTTGCTCGGACAAGTATATTTTAGACGAGATAATTTCAGGGGATTCTTAATCAGGGAATGATGAATAGAGGAATTTTTTAAGTAAAGGAAGGAGTTGAAATTCTAGAAAGAAAAGGAGAATGAGGGGTGGGTAGGAATTTAGGATTTTGTGTGTCCAGTGTCCAGGAATAACGGACGTATGAATCCATCATTTTACCTGCAATGCAAGGTGGTGATAGGTCGAGAGATTCTGGCTAAAAAGGTCAAAAGATACCCTCAACCAGTCTCTCTCGATCCGGCCTATCACGGTGGGCAGACGCGTAGGACGCCAAGACCTAAATAAACCTCACCCCATGAACCCGGGTAACCCTGCTAAGTCACCAAACGTAGTGAACCACATGGCACATGGTAGTGGTGTTGGTTATTCAATAAATAGTTTCAGGGGCAGCGGTACCCACACCCGCCTCCCAAGATACATGTAATTCTGCTTATTCGTCATAAAATGTTAGTTTTCATGTGCAAATTTTTCAAATGCAGTTTTTTTGAAACTGGTATTGCAACTACTTAAAAAAAAATGTTACGTGATAAAAACAGCCCCAAACTCAAAATCCACGGTTAAAATGGTACAGGTGATGCATTGAAGTTATTTTCAGTCTGAGGGAAATACTACCATAAAAGGTATCGTAGCAGGGGAAAAATTACCCAGTTTACGTAGATCCGGGTTAAAGTGGTACAAGCGACACATTGAAGCAACCTTTACTCTGAGGGAAGAACGCAAACTTGCCTCGTTGTATTTGTGATTCTAATTTCCAGGAAGTTTTCTTCCAACATAATGACAGAAGTTTACCCACCGTAAGTTATACTCCTGGGTCATTTGCAAGATGTTGTGGGACAATTTGAAAAAGTTTAAAATGGTTTTACAATGCTACACAAAACATATTATCACAATGTCGAGTTTTTTAGAGGAAAGAGTGTAAAATAAGTTTGAAATAAGCTATTCCGTTGAAGAAATTTACATTGAGAAGCTTGGTAAAAGTAATGTACTGTCTGTAATGAAATGTCTCATTCACAATATAAATTTTGATTGGTTTAATTTTATATCCTGATGATGCTTGTGTTATGCGAAACCATTTGGTATTAAAAAAAAAAAAATTGTTTATAAATAGAAAATTTTATTTAAGTTTGTGAAACCACAAATTTACTGCTGTCTACCAAAAAAATTAAAAAATACATTGTTAGTGAATTGTTAATTATTTGTGGTTTTGAAGTCAATGCCTACACATTTTTGTTTTTCTGCGTATATTGATTTTGATGAACATTATTCGAAGCCTATAAATATTCTAATCTAATCTTTTTTCTATTGCACCACCTATCATAAAAGTTTGCTGTTGCTTTCCTAAACACGTTCTAAAGAACACATTATATATTATTATTAAATCTAAACTATAATATAAATCTTTTTAAATAATATAAAATAAAAATAAGCATATTTTAACGCAGCATGCATTGTATACATAATTTTGACCTAGTTTTTTTTTTTTTTTTATATGAAATACCGCACAAGAGTCCCAACTGCTCCCGTCTGGAGCCAGTGAGACTATGGCATCCCCAATTGGGGTATGTTGTGAGGCTGAAGGTAGTGGGGAGGGGAAGGAGATAGGGAAGAGGAAGGTGGGGAAGTACCTGGCTATTCAAATCTGGTCACTAAACACGGCTAAAGCCATTTCAAGCAACGTTTCAATTCTGAATGGTGGTCTTACACCAGGGCGATACTGATAGTATCTTCCACTCTGGAACGTGCCGAAAATATACTATATATTATTTTAAATTGTATTGTATACATAATTTTGACCTAGTTTTTTTTTTTTTTTTATATGAAATACCGCACAAGAGTCCCAACTGCTCCCGTCTGGAGCCAGTGAGACTATGGAATCCCCAATAGGGGTGTGTTGTGAGGCTGAAGGTAGTGGGGAGGGGAAGGAGATAGGGAAGAGGAAGGTGGGGAAGTACCTGGCTATTCAGATCTGGTCACTAAACACGGCTAAAGCCATTTCAAGCAAGGTTTCAATTCTGAATGGTGGTCTTACACCAGGGCGATACTAATAGTATCTTCCACTCTGGAACGTGCCGAAAATATACTATATATTATTTTAAATGAATAAATTGTGAAATAACACAAATTAATCAAATAAAATTTATTTGCGCACGCCGGGTTCGAACCCGCGACCTTCGGATTGTGAGTCGAGAGTCTTGCCTCGGGACCACGGAGGCCGTCAAAGTGATCGAAACACCGGTGGATGCGATCTGTTTGCCATAGTTTTATCGTGGTTTGTCTAGTCAGTGGTTAGCAGCAAGATAAAGTTCTTTAAATATGTATCGTAGATTTGAATAGCATCCTTGAGGCACTTTTTCATATAAACAGCGAAGTACAAATCATCTAAATTTTACATTTATTATTTTATGCTTTAATTCTACCAATTTTACGGCCGGCGTATTCCAGCGGTAAGGCTCTTGACTCGCATTCCGAAGATCGCGGGATCGAATCCCAGCGAGGCAAATAAATTTTATTTGATTAATTTCTGTTGTTTCACAATGTATTCATTTGAAATAATATTCATTTGAAATAATATGCAGTATATTTGCGGCACGTTCCAGAGCGCAAGATACTCTCGGTATCGCCCCAGTGTAAGACCACTGTTCAGAATTGAAACGTTTCTTGAAATGGCTTTATCCGTGTTTGGTGACCAGATATGAATAGCCAGGTACTTCCCCACCTTCCTTTTCCCTATCTCCTTCCCCTCCCCACTACCTTCAGCCTCACAACATACCCCTATTGGGGATGCCATAGCCTCACTGGCTCCAGACGGGAGCAGTTGGGACTCTTGTGCGGTATTCATATTAAAAAATATATATATTTATATTACACGCCATGGTGAAATGCGTATAGGAGATCACTATTTGTGAGAAAATATTAAAAGCCTTCCCAGAATTAATAGAAAAAGTGCACGTTTGAAATTGCTTCTTCATTTCTGCTATTTTTCCTACTAAGTAACTGGAATTTTATTTCCGCACTCGGTTCCACAAAGTGCACGTAACTTTAATGCGATTTAGAGCAAGTCGTATATTTTTGACGCACGACTACCCGGGGTAAATAGTTCTAGAAATGCATCTCAGATCTCTACTACGTACATACATCTTCCTAACTCGCTCCGTTCTAAAATAAACCATGCTTTCAAAGTGCAAAACAATGGTGTCGAATTCACTGGAGGAGCCTTTCAGCAGTAAGCGATATATTTTTTTTCCGCAATCAAAAAAAACCAGGATAAAATAAATACTTTGTGTGCTTGTCATATTAACTTCTTGATCAAAAAGTGATAGGACTTTATTTATAAAATCGAAAATACAAGTTTATTTATCAAAATCGATATGGTTCCTTTCAAAGTACTCCCCGTCAACTGCAATGCATTTACCCAGATTTAATCCTCGAAACACCGCTGGTACTCAATTTTCAGTATGTCCATCAGAGCCGTTTTAGATTTTTTCATGACATTGTCTCAGGTGCTGCGCACCAAGAAGCGGTTTTTTATTCAGCTGAACAGGAAAAATTCGCAGGGAGCCAGATGCTGGAGAGTATTTGTGTTGTTTTTGGTCAAAAACTCACTGACAAAGATTGCTTGTGCGACGGTGCCTTATTGTGGTCCAAATTGATGCCAATTTGAGGCGTTTAATAAATCGAAAACACGCACATAAGTAGAGGTACTCAGTACAGAGTTATTTTTAAAAACGTCAAGCTATATCACTGAAATTTAAAGGAAAGTGTCAATGACAGATGTGGTAACAACAACAAAAAAAAACGAGTTCTAGAAAGTGACTAACAACGAAGAAGAAGTGACTAACAACGTCACACGGTGGCCGGTCCTAAAACTTTTTGATCAAGCTGTATCCAAAATTAACTTAGATATTTATTTGGGACCACTCTATTATTGCTCTACCGGCTTTGGACGAAACCATAATTCATCAGTAGAATAATAAAGCTAACGATAAACACAAAGTAAGAACAGAATTAACACTAAAGACAGATCATCATAAATTAAGCCACAAAAAAGCCAATACCGTATTTGAAAACTATATTGCAACGACTGCGACTGTCCGTCTTTCTGTATTGGTAAGTCGACTAGAAATATAAATATTAGAATTACGGTACATTTACAATGTTTTATTGAATATAATTAACTCTTTGACACATATAAAACTAAATACCAACAAGAACCAATCGATCTGAAATTCTTTTTTATTGCAAAAACAATATAAGGACTGAGTCATTTAGATGACGTTTGAACCTAGATTGCATGCAGCTGGCAATGCTTTCTTGGAAGGAATAGAGATTTATTTTGTATATTTTACTTCACGATTACTGTTCCAGAAAATTATAATGTAATTCATATGTTTGTAAATGATCGTATAGGCGTATATTGACGTAAAAGAAATAACGACCACTCCTTAGAGTTTGCCAATCATCTCATTTCTATAGATCGTACCTTTTAAGGAAACTGGTTTTCAAATTATTAACCGTACTAATAGACAAACAATTAGATAGAATTTAGAAGTTTTGAAATCAGAGAATCCCCAACTAATAATTCAATTATTTTGAATACACAATTAAATTTATCTTTTGATCATATTCTAGACACATTTCCAGTAAACCGTAAGGACCAGACACACTTCCAGTAAAACCCTGTAATTTCCCCAACACACACAAATACCTAATATTTATGTCAGTATTTTATGTTAGTTTAAATATTCTTTTCATGAAAGAAGGTCTTTTCCGAAGCCGGAAAAGCAATAATATATATGTTTTAAAGTAGTTTCATACAAATTGGACTACTGAATTAATCTTTCGACAAGCCAAAGTGACATTCAAAATTTGGCTATGGCTTACTAAGAATAAATATTTAAGTAATTAAAAAAACTGGCCGATGCAATGGACCGTCGCGGTTATCCAGCTAGGCAGAAAAGGCAAAGCGTTAAAACCAACTCTTCCCCAAATGAAGACAGAATTGAGCAAGAGTCATCTGAGAATTGCCAGGATACTGAGAAAAGAGAGCATCAAGACTGCCCTGCTCATCTGCCCTGGTGATGGACACTGTAACGCTGTCCGAAACGTTGGCTAAAGAAGGAGGTAGCGAAACACGGCATAAAACCCCAAAAATAAATAATAAAATACTTTTGGCCGTGAAAACCTAAAAACATACTAGATTCATGTAGATTCATATTAGTTTACTTCCGGCAAGTTCATGGATGGTATTAAATTGATACCTACTTCCAGTCGCAACCCCAGGGAGGACACCATTCGGAATAGAAACACGGCATAACACCCCAAAAATAAATAATAAAAATACATGAATCTAGTACGAAATGAACGAAATGAACAAATTGAACGAAATGAACGAAATGAACGAAATTAACGAAATGAACGAAATGAACTTAATGAACGAAATTAACGAAATGAACAAAATGAACGAAATGAACAAATTGAACGAAATGGACGAAATAAAAGTAAGTGAACGAAATTAACGAAATTAACAAAATAAAGAAATGAGCGAAATTGGAATTACCTAAATTATTGAGTATGTGGTTTAAAAAACAATTAAGTTACAGCATTAAATTTTCGTTAGTGTAAGTTTGTTCCCTCGGTCCGGTACGGAAGTGTTAAGTCATATTTTTGTAGCCTAAATTCCAGAAAAAAAATTAACCGTCATTCTAGTCGCTTCAATACCCAATCTCAATTATTCTGCATCACTGCAGAAACTTTGTACTGCCAGTCGCTGCAGCCAACTCTTGCAACAACGTGGAAGACTGAAACAACTCGCAGACAAGGGTTGAATTTATAACCACACCTCGCGTAGGGGTAGGTTTGACAAATTGATTCCTAGTGACAAGTCGCGACACGGCAAGCATTTAGAATCGCTAATACACTTGCTTCCCTCTCTGTTGTCTGAAGTTTCAAGGAAGCCCTTTGATTATGTTGAAAGCTTTGCATCTGGTTATTCAATTACTCAAGAATATTTTATAATGGTTCGATTGGGTGCAGAGAAAAGATAATATTTATGATGCTTTGTTGTTGTGACAAACAAAGGGACGTTTCCTTTTCAAAGAAAGAGCATTAACCCCTCAGCATGATTTACTCAAATAGATCTCATGGAAATCGTTGTCTCCCTTACTATCAAATTATAGAAAAAAAAATATAATCTAAATGGAGTCAGAAAGAGAAAGCATCACGTTTTATTTTCAAATCTAAAGGTTAAACACAAAACAGTTAAAATGAACACTTATATGTTTCCAAAGTTTCCGAGTGCAATTTGAGAAAAAAATATGAAACTTTGTAATTTTTTAATAATTTTTTTTTTCTTTAAATCATTTCGCACAGTTCTATACAGAGCGAACTGTCAAATTTCCGTGCGTTGTTATTTGAAATGATGACCACTAGAGGAGTCAAACAGTCTTTGGTAACCGGCCTCTCCCGAACCTTCTCGCCAAGCAGTCGGTGGGCAGATGATTTCGCCACCAAGACCTGGATAAACCTTACCCCCATATACTCGAATGCCCCTACAAAGTCATCAAATTTAGAACACCAATTTGGCAGATTTTAAAAAATCTTAAAAAACAAGTTTTATCCCTAATTTATGTTTATCTTTACTTTTATTATAAATGCGAAATGCGTTTGTTTGTAAGCTTTCACGCATAAACCAATAAAACGGTTTTTCAATTTTTTTCAAAAATAGAAAGCAAAATCATATGCGAGTAGTATAAGCTGTATATAATGGTAAGCTCTCGTGTTAGAAATAATAAATTTTTTTTTTTAATTTAATGACGCTTCAAAGGGAATTTGTGAAGTTTGAAGTAGAAATTAGTAGTTTATATATATTATACGTTTTTTGTCCCGAACAAAAGCAATTCAAGAAGGGGGGGGGGGGGAGTGGAGTGGGGAGAGGGAAGGTAGAGGATGCGGAATGGGAACGCGAGAGAAGAATGGGACGCGGGAGAGGAAGGGGAAGCAGAAGGGGAACGGGACGAATGGGAAAAGACACGCAGGGATAAAAATTTCTTTATTTAATGGCATAGAAACGCGTGCCGGGTACCAGGGCAGCTAGTATAAATATAAATAAATAAATTTTAAAAAATTCACACATACAAGTGCATTATCACAAACTCATATTAAAAGAAAAAAAATATTATTTTCATACTTTTGAATTTTCGAATCGGCTTTGCGTGAGCTTCGCATCAGCTAAAGAATAATTTTTAAAAGTTGTTATGCATTATTATTAAACATTATATTATTATTCTGCATAATATTGCAGGGCGCAGAAACTCTATCCCAATTTTCCTAGCTTAACCTCTTGCAGTTGAAAGCAGTCTAGAAATCAATCGACACAAATAATTTTTCAACCCGAAAAATTTTTCTGTTGCTAACAAAAGCTAGTTATTTCTAACGTCAGAAAAAAATCGTTTCCATGGAAACGATGTTGATATATTTTTGGGCTCTAAGCTGGTAGGTATTCAGTCTACTGGTCAGCTACTGCTGCAGAAAATTCAAATATTAGAATTCGTTTTTTTTTTTGGACAAGCTTGAAATAAATGTCAGATGAGAGTTCCTATATTAAAAATATAATTCGTAACGATTATAAAGACAGAATGATAAATAGAGTATTTTTTTATTATATTAACGAACTTCCAAATATTTAAATAAAAATAAACATCCGAAATGTTTGTAAGCGCATAAATTCCGAACGAATGAACAAAATTGGATAAGTAATTTTTTTCTTTGAGCTATAGCATTATGAAATTTAGGTGGTAGGCGAGATGAGTCGAGGATGATAGGCGAGGGAAATAATTGATAAGTGCAAGCGCTACAGTAATTTCAAGTAATACAATGCATACAAGCCGCGGGGAAAAGCTAGTTTAAAATAATTTAGCAAATGTTTCCGTGAAGCATGCGAGTTTGATCTGTTCGAGTTTCTCGTAAAATGTTTTCTTCGACAGCTAAAAACAAAATTCCGCTGCAAAATAAAATTCAGGGAAATCCCCTCAAGTAGTTATAAAACAATCCCGCTCTCTGCGGAACCATTCGCTTCAGACCGAAGACAAAGGTTTCCACTTTGTCAATAGCACAACTCAACGTTTTCATTTTAATGGGAAAATGCAAACGTGATCTTTGCACAGCCTCCCCCTACCACCCACCGCCACTGCCTGACGCATTTTCAATTTTTTACGTAATTTTGTACCCGTGGAATTTTTTATAGCGGAAAATGTCGCGAGGTGAGTTGTTTTAAAATCAAATGAAATTCATTTTATTTTGTCTTAAGAATCATGCTAGGTTATGAAAATGTAATATTAAATGCTTTATTTGACTTGTAAAATAAGTCCTTATATTTTATATATGTTATGTATTTCGTGCGCCGGCGCACACGCCAAAATGTTCAAATTTTTTATTTTGGAATGAGATTTTAACCCTTATGTATAAAGAAAACGTATAAAGAACAAGTTCAGAATCGTTTGGGGCATTCTTGTTCTTCATGTATAAAATACCGTGAACACACCCAGCCAATCGGAATAATTTATATTAATTTCTCTATGGCGTCTGGCTAAGATTTTTTCCGGTATTTGGACTCTCAAATTGGGTAGCGTCGTTCTCGTGAAAAAGATCTTAAAATATATAAATCCATCAAATAAACGCAGGCGTTGTTGTATGCATAGTTTATTGTTCAAGGAATGTTTTTCAGTATCGTATTATATACGATAGCACAAAATAAACCCACAAAATATTACGTCAAAGTCAAAACATCCGATTTTACGTCGTCTCCTCCCTGACATTTAACGAGTTAAAAGTATGTCAAATATGTTAGGTTAACTAGCAGAGTTACTTTAGTTTCGAGACTTGATTGTTAATTTATGTCTTAGAAACACAAAAAAGGACTTTTACTAAACATGCTTGTATTTTAAAAATTGTTAATAATTTCTACTAAATGCCCCCATTCTAATGCGTCAGCAGCATTTATAATAAATTATATTAATTAAATGAAAGAATACTATGTTTCACCCACTATATTTTTAACGACGATCGGTGTCTGAACAAACTTTCATTTATTGGAACAGTTGTTCCAAAACTGGATCACGTTTAAAAAAGTAGTGGTTGAAACAAAATCACATCGTTTCATTTAGTTATACTAGCAGCAAAGTTATAGCTGCATTTAATAATGCATAAATTTAAAATTACTAGCTTTTCCCCGTGGCTTCGCTCGCACGATATTACGGGAAATTACTGTAACGCTTGCACTTATCAATTATCCTCCCTCCCCTCCACCCTTACTCCCTCCTGCATTCCATACATTCATTCCCTTACATTCAGTTTTCAAACATCTCGCCTGCCACCTAAATTTCATAATGCTATAATAGCTCAAAGAAAAAAATAATTATCCAATTTTTTTCATTCGTTCGGAATTTATGCGCTTACAAACATTTCGGATGTTTATTTTTATTTAAATATTTGGAAGTTTGTAAATATAACAAAAAAATACACTATTTATTATTCAGTCTTTATAATCGTTACAAATTATATTTTTAATGTAGGAACTCTCACCTGACATTTATTCCAAAACATAAGCTTGTCCAAAAAAAACAAAACATATTCTAATATTTGAATTTTCTGAAGCAGTAGCCGACCATTAGGTAAGGGGCTGAGCACCTTACCAACATAGAGCCCACAAATATATCAACATCGTTTCCATGGAAACGATTTTTTTCTGACGTTAGAAATAACTAGCTTTTGTTAGCAACAGAAAACGTATAACAAATATAATATATTAATATTTATAATTTCATAATGCTAGAGCTTACCATCATATACAGCCTGTAGTCTGCGCAAACAATTTAGCTTTCTATTGGTGAAAGAATTTTTCAAATCGTTTTATTGTTTTACACGTGAAAACGTCATAAACAAACTCGAGCAGTTTCGCATTTATAATATTAGTATGGAAGTATGGATATTATGTGATACAAATTTCATATAACTTTAACATCCAGTTGATGGACCAGTGAGTATATTTACTAGTGCGATGGTGCAACGTACCAGTAAATACACAATCCGATTTATTAGTTTTTTTTATTTATTTATATCTGAATACTAATTATTAACATTTTTAAATAATATATTTTGAACTTTTATTTTACGTGTAATGAAGGTTTGAGGTAGTAGGTAGGTTTGAGAATTAATTTTGAGAGATTATACGAGTAGTTTCGGTTTGAATATTTGACTTCACAAAACTTTTACAAATATTTCATGGCTAGCGTGGGGGGTCGTTAAGAGGAAACGTGGGTGCCAAGAAATTTGAAAAATAGATATTTTACAAAAATGTCGGTGCTATTGTGGCTGTTTTCCCTCCTCACTCCCCACCGAATACTGAGCGAAAGGGACAACTGTACCTTAGGCTGATTATACCTAAATAAGTCGTCAAAATTGAGGTTTCTCATTTCTATGTTTTCTTTGCCAAAATGGGAAAGATTTTTTTCATTAACTCTATTAGAAAAAAAAATATGCTGTGTCTGTACGTTTTGTTTTTATAAAAATGCATTGTCTAATTTATTTACTTGTTGATGGAGTAGAAACCCGGCAAATTTTAAGAATTTTTGGAGAATCCACACTTCTATAAGAAGTAACTTAAACATATAACATATTGTAGGGACATGAGAGAGGTTGATATCCGTATTATATTAACAAAATACTTGCAACGTGTCAAAATTCAGAAGGGAAATAGGGGAATACGTTTATATGGACAAAACGCCCTACGCATTCGCTCTCAAGTTTATAGTGTATCCAGAATACTTTTTTCTACTAGTGTCCTCTTCTTTCAGATACTGATTATCGTTATGAGAAGTATGTTTGGGTACCAGCGCCTCGAGTACCTAGATGTACAGTAGGCGTATAAGGAGAGGCCGGTTTGGGAAGATCCTTTGACCTTTCCAACTGGTTTCTCTTGGCCCAACGTCTTGTACTGGGAGGGATGGGATCCAGAGGGAAAGGAGCAGGAGGAATGCATTCAGGCGTTCATCACTCCAGGACACACTGACCTCTAGATTTTTACCCACCCCTCATTCCTTTTTCTTTCCCAAAACTTCCTCTTCATTCAAAAATACAGCCAATAATATTTTTCACATCATATATTCATTAAATTGCAAATAAATTTAGATTAATAATACGTTCGGGCTTCCGGTAATATTAACTAACATCCGACTAGCACGCAATGTTAATAGATTTGTCCCATTAGTCTTCTCTCCTGCTTCCTTATTAACGATTGCCTGGCTTGATTAAAGCAACCTTATTCAATGGAGGATTCAATGAAACGTGTAAATCACTATCCTCACTGGTTCATTCATTTGTGTGGAATATCTATGCGATCTAGTTTTATATTAGACCTCTCGAGTTGTGAATGAATATATTCGTAAAACTAATATTAATAATCGATCTGATTCCCAGCCAGGTGTCGTGTGTTAATTCTTTGACTGTTTCCTCCATGATTGCACAAGAAATATCTTCCGTTTATAATAATGGTAATATTGAAATTTCAAATATTATCAAATCCAAAATTTCTAAGGGAAATGATTTCCTATTGCCTTTGGATGATTCTTTTTCTTAAGTCGATTGCTTGTTGCTGAGGATCGTCCCCTTCTACAATTTGCATGGTAGATAAGGCTTCTACATTCCTTGCGGATCTGCGCTGCGTGGAGAGCTGTTGACACCGACGTACCGGACGCCAGTGATACTATGTCACTCCAAAGTATTCCACTTTGCCATGAGTCCTCAGTTCGGCGAGCAATGTGTGCAAAATTTTATTAAAATACGTTGTAGGCAGACAGTAGTTGACTAGCTCTTCCAGAAAAGATATGGAATCCTGAGCATTTTCTGCACTCACCAGCGTCTTCAGTTTTTGCTTCCATAATTATGTGATTTTAAACAATTCTGGTTTGCCGGCTCTTGATAAGACCCGATCATGTCTTCCTCGGGCGTCCTCGAACTACTTCGTCTTCAAACTTATTTTCCGTATGTTTTATGGTCTCCTGGCCAACCTTTCTCCGTCCATATGCTCCATTCATTTAGGTACGTTTCAAAACCATCTACATGGTTGTTTTTTTATGTAATCACACGTCAACTGTATTTACAAGAAATTTGTAACCAAAACCACTCAATAAGCAGACGTCTATCAATATATTCAAGAATTATCCGATAAAGCAGCCGTCCTTCATACGAAAGGTGTTTACAATAAGAAATTAAACAGTTAAACATCACAGGTTACTAAATGTAATCAATCAAGCTGAGTGAATTTAATGTCTTTGCTCAAATCAATTTCATTCAACGGACTGCAAAAGACAACCAATCAATTGGATTGTAATTAAAATTAAAAGGAACTTTCGTCTGCATCGTATATATCCAAGATTTTAATGGAACCTCCTTACTTCCTTGAAGGCTGATGAAATTACTTTTCGGATATGAGGCAACATTCCTCGAAGAATGCCAACAAAGGGGTGACAGATATGAGTTTCTCAGTTCCAAGAAGATTTCTGAAAGAACATTTTCAAACGGTGAAGGAACAAATTTGATAAATAACACCAACGCCATTAACATTTCGTATTCTTATTGAGAGGTTGTATCGTGTCAGGGAAAAACAAGGTACCTGACGATGATGACGATCACGTTCAACTGCCTTAGTATGCCAATCGCATCTTTTCAAGTCGTTTTTGCTCTTACGATGTAATTTCATCAGCAACATATTTTTACTCTTACTTATTATATGCTTGCTTTTATCTATATATATGTCTTTATATCAACCTAGATCTATCAAGCCCGGAAGAGTTGAAGCAATTTTTTTTATTTTGCAAAAATAAGCCTAATTATAAATTTTGGAGTTTTATTGCTTAGTTTTTGGTACTTTCGTTATTTTAATATTATATTTTAAACGTATCGACCTCTTTTGTACTTTACATGGTAGTGTAACTAATTTACGTTACTTTTATAAATTTGTAATGTTGCATATAAGCAGAATAAATAATTTAGTTTTACAAATTTAATTTCTTTGAACAGAAGTTCTGATGGTTATGTAATTAATTAAAGTCGAATCCTTTTTGTTAATTTAAGTGCTATAAAAATCAGTTGCGTGACTTTATGTTTTAATGTTTACTTTGTTATTTATTTTGTTATGGATTATGTATTAACCCTAGAAAAATAACGTGCGTCTTAGAGGCGCCAGCGAAACCGACATATCGCTGTCTTTTTTTAACCGACTTGTGTACAAGCTTGTGTTTCCGAGCCAACTCAGTCGTCGGTCAACACTGCCGAGGGACGACCGATGCTGTTCGTTAAGTACCACAGTTTTATTGCCATGACAACGCGTTGCGCTCGAGAGGCGCATGTTTATCTTCTGTGTAACTTTTATGTCTGTATACTAACTGTCTATAACTTTTGATATTTTCAGTATTTTTTGTAATTTGAGACTGATTTTATCGTAATTAATGTAAGACAAAATACCAAAAATGTTAACTATTTAAAAAAAAAAATTACTTTTATTATAAATACCTCTAATTTTTGTTACTCTTTGTAAAACCTTACATGTTTCCTTAAAATCAAAAAAATATAATTTATATTTGTGTTTTATTTACTTATTAAAAACGTAAAACTTGATTGAGGTTAACAAAAAAAGTAAAACTGTTTAATTTCGTTAATAAGTCGGTTTTTTAAACTGTGCGCCTCTCAGGCGCATGTTTATATTTTCAATTCTAAAAAATGAGATTACCTTTCTAGGGTTAAGAACCCATATTATAATATTATTTTATGTAATATTTTAGGCTGTCTGCAACCCCAGATTCCCACACACCCCTCATACTTTTTCCTTTCTCGAACTTCAACTCCTTCCTTTGGTTGGCCAAAACCTGGCAGTTTTTGATATGTCTTCAGGTTCTACGGGTATCTGTTGGTATGCTCTGGTCATGTTGAGTGTGGTGAAGATTTTAGCTATCGACAATTTGTGTGCGAAGTCTTAAAAAGGATATTTATCCGTGATGGTCTTTGCGTTAAGTCGTCTGTAGTCTCCGCACGGACGCCATTCACCATTGGACTTCTTGACCATGGCTTGCCCAGTTGCTCTTAGACGACCGGCAAATCCCATGTTCCATGAGAAATTTAAACTTCTTGGCTGCTTCAAAAAGGGCTGGGGCCAAGCGGCGTGCACGATCGGTGACGGGTGAACCTTTCGTCTCTATACAATGTGTCATAGAATGTTTTTCTATGTTTCGGTTCTTTATTTATGGTCGCGTCAAGCCTAGAAATTCGCTGATAATATCTCTATATTTTTGTGAGGAAAACTATAACCATGTTTTATATTAGTTAATTATAAAATATTTTTAAACTTCTTGTTTGTAGAGACGGGAGGCTGTATTATTTTTTGACTCACACATGTACTCATTATTATTTTTTCCGTGTACTTACAAATAGTGATGACATTTGTAGAAACGCGTCGAAGATATATTTTTTTAATTTTTTCAAAGCGCTGCGTGAATTTCAATCTTAAATCGATTCACCCGCTTAATCGTGTTTTATTCATTTATGCATTTAAAAAAAAAAAAATCAAGAAGACCTTGAACAAACTTTAAATTGTTTAATAAACTTTTTCAAAATGTTTTGCAAGAAGTTATGTATATATTGTATATATATTATTTTTATCAATATTAAAATTTTTCATTTACTTACATTCATTACATAATATTATTATTCTATATAACTTTTAATGTTTTTTCTAATACGCAACGACTTTGTACTTTTGTTCATTTTGTTTTTTCCGCAATCCACTTTTTAAAATTTATTTTGTTTTACCGCGCTCTAACGCTGGAGGAAGGTATAAATCAAGGTACTGGCAAGCCATTTGGTGAATTTTTTAATGTTTGTTTTTACACTGAAAACGTGGCGGTTTGCAACACCGAACACAGCCGAACTCTCATTAAAAACATTTCTACAAATTATTTTGTTTTGAGCTCCCTGACTGTCAGCTGCTTTTGCTAATCCCTTTCGCACTTTCTAAATATAATTTGTGTCACGTCATTGTGTTCTTCAACATTTTAAAATAAAGTGAATCTGTTAATAATTAATCCATCTTCTCATTTAACTCGGCAAGATTGACACTTTTATACCCTAAAAAGACCCCTCCCCCCACAAAGCATTCCCAAAGATGACATAGGCCCTGAGGAAAATTATCTTCCCCAGAGCCTCTAGTCTTGGCTAATCTTAAGTTTAAAAAAAATAACAACAATGTTCAATCCCCCAACATTTAATTGATTTATCCTAAATTATTTTATTCGATACCATTTATATAGAAAACCAATAATTTAAAAGCATTTAAAGTTTTATATTTGTTTTCCTCCCAATATAGACTAGTGCTTTCTTACAGAAGATGAACGATAAACGCAAAATCAAACACAGCAATGCTATAATAATATTTGTCTACCGCCGCATAGTGTGCGAAATGAAGAAAAAACATGAATTAATTGTTTGCTGACTAAATATTAGTGCAATTTAATTTTTTTTGATCCTATTAGTGAACTATAACTATTTTAAATTAAAAAAAAAAAATTGTTGTTTGTCAAAAAGTTGTTTTTCAAACCTCACAATGTAACTGCGGCTTTTTCTGCATTTCTTCATAAACTGTTGTGAAAAATTCTTTACGGGTTTGTAAAATGTAGGGCTCAAAATGTTTGAACCTGCTGTGTGGTATGTTTGTTTTATGCAATTAATTAAAAACTCCTATGATTTCACAGAATTGGCATTTAATGTACCCCATTCTTTTAATGCCTCGAATAATTCTCCCCGGGAAAGGCATATAAGGCCTTCCTGAAAATAACAAAATTGTTCAAGGGAGGACAAAAGATGATCACAATTTATATATGATCTAAAAAGTGAGACTTTAGTCTACAATATGTTTATACTCATAAACGGGAGCAAACGATGTTTTTAAAAGCAAAAAAAGATACAAATACAGTGAAACATTAGACGTTAGTTCAAATCTCACACACGTGTGATATTAATACATAGTTTAGTAAATAAAATAAAAAAATACCTTGAAGAATGTAATACAAAACAAACTTTTGTGTGTATATCTAAACGTCACTTAATACACAACCATCTCTGCCCACGCGTAGGAGCGAAGTGAAAAATGCGATGCCGAACATCAAATTTACGACACACTTTGAGGCGTTGCCAAACTTTCATCAAGCGCTTTTGAGAAATTTAAATAAACACATAAAATGCAGAAACTATTGTGCTACACTAAAAAATTTTTTTTAATTAAAAACAATAAAGTTTGCAAAAACCACTTAATTCGGTTTTTTTCTACATTTCGTACACTGTGCGCCGCCGGGATGGGATCGTATTTCAGTTTATTTATATAAGCATTTCCGTGTGGAAATAAGTAGGATAAAATAATGTATTAATTGTATGTCTTTGGCTGATTAAATTTCCCGCAACTGGAATGGCTGTGGTGGGGTGTGGTCAATTGATCAGAAAGGAAAAGATTCGAAACAATGTTTTGGTTCATATTTCATGTTAGTAGTTCTGTTTTACAGCAAGAAGGACTTTTTAGGAATTACTCCACGTGTTTCTAAAAACTGCGTTTTAAATTCTAGTCGGGGTCGCCAATTAACGCGGGATGAAATTAATTTATTGTGTATAAGTAAAAGAGGTTCAATGTTTAAAACAAGTTAACTTTATTAACCACACTTATTCCAAATGCGAAGTTTTTCAGGCATGGCTTGAAACACGGAGGTTGAAATAATAAATAGGAACCATGAAGGCGACAGATTGACCGCCCGTCATTGAAAATGGCGCGCGTGCGCTATTGTGTGGTGATTTAATAAACATTTCCGTCATTAAAAAATCGAAGTTCCTACAATACCACGGAAGAAATATGCACATGAAGACACGTGGAGTACATCCCATAAACCTTTTGTTTTTTTAGTCCAACTCAACGTTAGTTCTGTGGTCTCAACGGTCATCTGAACCAAATGCTATCATTTGACTGAATGGACATGAACGGACTGAATGGTCATCAGAACCAAATGGTTCATGGAGTGAGGTTTATTCAGGTTTTGGCGGCCGATGCATCTGCCCACCTGCCACGAGGAGGGCAGGATCCAGAGATACTGGTTAAGGGATGTCTTTTATCCTTTTCATGAATCTTTCGACCCATTGCCTTGCACCGCGGTTGAAGGGATGGATTCAAACGCCCGTCACTTCTGGACACACTGACCCCCAGTTTCCTACCTAACCCTCATTTATTTTTCTTTCTAAAACTTCCTCTCTTTTCTTTCCTTAAAAACCCTCCACAAAGCATCCCCTAAAGGGATAGGCCTTGAGGGAAATAATTTCATCAGGGTTTCCTGTGTGGAACTAATGTACAAAAAAGCTAGCACTTAGTTCAGATGACCATTCATCATGTCAGGTCATTATTCCAGGATATTCTTGACTGCTTTCATCCACTTGCACCTTTACCACTCTCCCGACAACTCTTTCTTTTTTTTGGTTAAGCCTCGATTAAATTGAGCGAATTCACAATCTACAAGTCGGCAAATTCACTATCTGCTATTAAACTTGCTCAGTGTTATCATTATACTAGCTAACTAACAGATTTTACACTGAACAAGTTAACTATCGGATAGTGAATTCACCGGTTAGCAACTTGTAAACTCGCTCAATGTAATCGAGGTTTATCTTCATAAAGTCGTATCTTCATTCGATATCGCAATTATTTTTACCAAAAATCCTCAGTCTGATTTCAGCTGTACTTAGTGGGCCAGCTCAACAAATTCTGTGCATTCAACAAAGAAACCACGCTCTTGGTAGTGTGAATAATCTAGCGCTTTAAGTGTTTTTACTTTAGCTTAATAATTGATCTATTACTAAATTGGCTAAATGCTACTCCCACATCTTCCTCAGACTCTCTGCAGTTATTTAGATTTATTAACGAATGTCCAAAATAATTTTGTCTCCCTCTCTTCTTCACATGAAAATATGAAAATTAAAAGATGAAAATTTTTCTAAAACATGATTCTTTGTTGTTTCAGGTGAGTTCAATCTTCGCTATCTTCATTTACATCAAGGAGAGTATAATGTAAGTATAAAGTAAAACTACGATTTTTCTACGAAACCAGACGAATAACACCCTGAACCCTTAAGATCTAAATCGAAATCCCGTGTATATGTGAACCGTCCAAGGACTTTACAAGATTTGAAGACCAATAATCAGGAATAAATTGCCAGGATAACGCCTGATATACTGGCAAGAGTCATGACAAACGCCAGAAATCGGTTTACATGCAGAATGGGGGACGTCACCCACCCGATTTGATCTTCAAAAACTAAGTAAAACAAAACTTTAGATTTGTGCCGACATTATAAAAAACAAATAAAAAACTTCTAATTCATACAATGGGTATTATTAAATTTTGAAAAAATGAAAGTCATGCTGCCGCACCCTTATTTACGAAAAACTGCGTCATTTAAAAGATCGCCTCTAAATTTTTAATTTTTATAGGTTTGGTGTGACATGAATTCGAGAACGGAATAAATAAACGATTTATGTGTGAAAACGATCATTCTAGGAACGATCGAAAGAAATTTCACTGTTCACGAATATTGTTTGAAACAGTTTAATTGTAATAAAATCTTGAGATTTAATTTCTTCTGGTGAAAGAAGGTCCCTTCCGAAACCGGTAGAGAAATAATTAAAATTAATAAAGTTATTTCAAACAAATGTTTGTGTTTACATTATTATTCTGATAAGTCACAAAGTAAATGCTTTCTTCGATTACGAAAAATAATGTAACTGCCTAAGTAAGAATCGTGACTCCCTTAAAGGGATATCAATAATTTCGTTGTTAAATAAAGTAATCGAGGCTTTGTATTATTAGGTTTATTAAATAATATTCAACCGAATAATTTATGTAAAAGTAGGGAAGCGAACACTGGAGCAATTTGCAAGCAGTTGAGTCGACGGCAATCGGAAACAGAATGATTAGTGGTTTAGCTCGGCAGGTCGCATCACTGATGATAAAAGGCCCGTGACTACTTATGTCGTAATAGCTGCTGACAGAAGGTATCTTGCTCCCACTATTGTTCATATTACAAAAAATGCATGTTTCATAATAATTGATTTATTAATATTGTTGGTCGATGATTAAAATAAATAATTTCAAAAAGTCCGAAGGTAATTTTCTTTTTGGGAGAAGGCTCTTTGAATCTTGTTTTAAATCGCGGTAGCCCAAAAACAAAGTAGTCATTTAAAACAGTGTTCAAGTTTTAAAATTAAAATAGGTTCCCTATTTTAAGAACATTTAAATCTATGTTGTGTGCAAGTTTGTCACCTTTGAGACGATATTTCACAAAAAAATATTACTACAAAAATATGAAAGCAGGACCGTACCTCTAATAAGCTCTATTTCAAAGAATGAAAGAAGCGGTAGTAATTAATTGTATATTTTGGCCTGTTATCCTTTCTAATGAAAAGAAAACCCTTTTATTGTTAAAAACCCAAAAAAGTTCTGAGAAATATTATTCCACCAGTCTGCTAAAATAAACATTTTAATAATTATTTGTATTACATTTGGTTTTTGTTCAGATAACAAAAACTTTAGATTTTGTTTGCATTTGGTTTCATTATGACGTAGGTTTGTGAAAAACATTATCATCTGCTTGTGGTGGATGAAGGGCGCATCTTTTTGCGTTGGATGAAGGAATAAAAATTTTATTGATTGTTAACATTGGAAAACATTTTTCTCTTTTTTAAACATTTTTATTAAGAAAAATATTTTCTAATTAATTGACTACTTTTTGAAAGAATTCGGTCAGAAGTAAAACATAAAACTACCAATTGATTTTCTAATTTGTAATATTAACATAAATCTCAACACGCCCCTTAATTCTTAAAAAATATGACGATATCTAAGATATTATTGAAGGTCTCAGGATAATTAGCTAATAAACGGATATTCAGTTTTGCTAGTCTAACATTGTTAACATTTTTATGAATTTCCATACCTGGTTTACAAAATTACGTTTGTTAAATATCTTACCTTATAAAAATCAATCAAATCTGTCATTTCTTCGAGGCAGTTGAGAAAACGATAGATTCCTACATTAATTAATAATATAAGGATAATATTTTTTTTCAGAGGAAGCAATCCGTTAATGGTTGGACATTGTATTTTTAAATAAAAGAAACACGATCTATATTATCTTTTACATCGATCGGTTTCTAATTCTTTATAACTAAGTAATAAGACAGAATAATTGAATATATAGTTAGAAAGACAGAAGAAGAAAGAACTACGTAAAACAAACGTTTGACAAAGAGACAAAATGTTTTTAAAAAAGACAACAATTGGTGGGGGGTGGAAATTCGTTACACGGACGTGGGAGTATGGTCGTCACGACCCATTTATCAACACCAGATTTTTCAACACATTATGGAAAAAGTAGAAAATTTTGCATATAACTACACATTGCACTTTATTGAGGTAATAAAACATTGACTAAATACATTAATTATTTACTTTTTAAAACAATATTCACACTACATAATAAAAGTTGATGAAATTTTACAAACTTATTTTTGGAAAAAAAATAACAAAAAGTAAATTCGAATCATTATTATGAATGCAGTTGGCGGAAAACAGTATTATGCCGAGGGATCATATTTACCTCGCAAAGCGATCGCGTCCTACTGTTTTCTCATTAAAAACGTTTATAGAAAGTCAACGCCTCCAGCTACTGAGAAGAACGTCAATGTCGCATGCGTATTTATAAAACCACAAGCAATTAAAAACAAGGCGAGTCATTTTGACCCATCGACCATTACAAATAAAATTCCCTCCCATACATATTAACTTTGAATCTCTTTCTTTTGTTATCTCTTTCAAATATTTTGTCTCCTTGTAGTATATGTTCGCATTATATTTAATTATTTCTCCTTCTGTCTTTCTGCTAATGTATATTATATAATCGTAGATTAAATCTTAGTATTTAGTTATTATTGTCTTGAAGAAGCTTGGTTTAAGCACAACCGATTGGCGTAGGTGTAAGATTATAAAGTTCATGTTTAAAAGCGTAATTGATTTTCAATTTTTTACGAGAAAAACTCTGTTTTTATAACTTTTGAAGGTTATTCCCATCAACGTAATATATCATTGAAGAAGAAGATAACACTTTTAAATCTAAATGAAAATATGAAAGAAAACAAGACACAGAAAAACAGAAAAAGACAATGGTCGCAACTAGTCCCAGTTGTCTTTTTCTGTTTTTCTGTGTCTTGTTTTCTTTCATATTTTCATTTAGATTTAAAAGTGTTATCTTCTTCTTCAATGATATATTACGTTGATGGGAATAACCTTCAAAAGTTATAAAAAGAGAGTTTTTCTCGTAAAAAATTGAATATTCATTTAGACTTTCATAAAGTCAATAGTTCCATATGAATAAATTCGGATACATTTATCCGAGACGCTATTCAGGTTACAAACCAATTCTTTGAATGATTGTTTCCAATAAAAAGAGTAGTTGCCTATAATATGGAAAAAGAACTAGTTGAAGATAATATTAATGATTCTAAATATTTGAAATATGAGATTGACAAATATGACGGTTTGACAGAAGGTGGCAATAGCGAAATTGGAAAACGCGCCGTCCCGGTTAGACGAGAGGTCTGGGTTCGTGTCCCAGTTGCGACCATTGTCTTTTTCTGTTTTTCTGTGTCTTGTTTTCTTTCATATTTTCATTTAGATTTAAAAGTGTTATCTTCTTCTTCAGTAATTGATTTTAATCAAAAAGCAAAAGGCGTTTAAAAGAGCTGTTTAATTTTTTGGGGTTAAATACAAATAAAAGATTTTGGTTGATATTATGCAGGCCCGTTATTGCACTCGTAAAAGCGAAGATTTAGGTCTACTTATATTAATGCGACTTGTTCTAGGACTCTACGAAAACACGTAGCAACTCCTTTAGCATCCCTGTTCTAGCGTCGGTCAATGAACCCAGCCAAGGACAACTAAAGTATGACAATCTTCTTCCTTTCTTTACTTCCTGATTCATTCGTTTGTTCTATGTTTCCGTTGTTAATTTTAGATTCCCTCCGTCCAATGACCTCTGCGTCATTTCCAGTTTCTTCAAAGCCCTTTGGCAAACTCTTAGGTTTGAGTTAGAGAATTCAGATATTTCCATATCCAACGTCTTTGTAGGTTTGGTGATCTTGTTTAAATTAAAACAATCCGGACAGTCCACGCCTTCGTTTCAGTTCAGTATTTCACCACAAATGGGAAAGAACCCTTCAAATATCAAATATTATTATAATTTACAAAAATAATTTCGAAAAATTGACGTTTTTTTAATTGAAATAATTTGGAAAAATAAGTCATATTTTTACGTTGTAATGCGCTTGTAAAATATAAATTTAAAAAATAATCAGTATGGCGTGGAGTATTCATTTTTATTTCGTAAATAACTTGCCACTAACAACATTTCCACTCAGAGGTAATCATACAGGATTGACCGCCGCACAACTCTGACTTTACACCAAATTCTTGTTTATCACTCAGCCGTGGTATAAGTTTTCCACAACTTCTTTCTGCCTTCATTCATTTCACGTTATAAAATATTCTCCATACATTCGATTCTCTATTAATTTACCCTTTGTGTGCAAATCACTATAGAGATGTCAAAACTTCTTCAGGCTTCCCAGACCACTGTAGAAATTTACGTGGGCGTCATAGTTATTTCGTGTATTTTTATCTGTACATCTTATTTAGGAATATTTATTACCATATTTTGCATGTACTTTCGGTGCGTTTGTGCGTTTGTACATTTTCAATCTCTATAATTATTCATTGGTGTAAAACTGTTTTAAGAACACTATGAAACATAATTAAATTATTAATATACCAAACTTCTCTCTATTCGATACAATTTTTCTATTTATAGTTTCTTCGTATTCATAGATGATCGATAAATAAATTTAACAGTAGCTTTAACTTGTTTTATTCTATTTAATCAAATAAATAAAATATGTCAAGTAAAATATTAAATACGTAAAAAATCTAAGAAGAATTTTTTATTGTCAAACGGAACGACAAAAGACCTAAGAAATACTTCACAAGGAAGAGATTTACTATTTTTAGTTTCTTGGAAGATCACTCAACAGCCAAATAAAGGCAAAGATGACATCATGTCGATATGTTTTTCACGCGCCTCTTCTGCCTATAATGTTATTTATTCCTCGCATAAAAAGTTATCACAAAGTCAAAGTACTGTGCCCGATAAAGAAAGTGACGGAAAAAATACTGTTTGTTTGGAGAAGAAATGTCAGACACAAATCCAAATTCAGAATCTAGAATCTAAACTGAGGAAGGAAAGCTATAAAAATTGGTTAAGCAAAAAACACGAGAACTATGTCCAACTTTTGTGATTTATTTGGTTCAGATTTCAATGTCTTTTAATGACGAAAAAATACTTAAAGTAATAAACCACGATGTATAAAATTCAGGATCAGGCCATTTACAATAACACTCCTTTACAGTCACCTATTTTGATTTATCAACGAAAAATAACATCTTTTAAATTTATTTTCGAATTAATACTTATATTTATAATAATTTATTTTGTTATTTAGACTTCTTGTTTTCCTTTTAAAAGATTTTTTATTATGTTAATGTAATTTTTTACCCATTCTAAAATAATTTTTATATTTTATTTTATATAATTGTTTTTTATGATATATTTTAGGTAATTAATCACCTCTCCTTTCTAATATTTTGTCTATGTTCTAATTAGTCTATACTTGTTTGTCTTTTGTTATTTATTATTGACTTATTATCCTGACGAAGAAAACATAGTTTTCGAAACATGTTGATATTGTTAATAAAATAGTGGTGTTATACAAAGGTATTTGTTTTTCATTAAAAAAAATAACATCGCCTGTTTTGTTGTTTTTTTTTTTATTTTATTTAGCTAAGTTTTGGCACACATGTTTAAATGATTTGATTATTATCTAAAGAATTAATTTTTTCACGTCATGCAATACAACAAAAATCAAAAGGTGTTCGTAAGTAGGAGATTTTGAACTTTAAGACAGTTTTTTTTCTATGCTTATAAAACTACCAATCAAAAAAATATTCGATTATTTCAATAGCAAATGTGTGTTCTAATGGCAGTATTTAATTAATGATCCTACAATATTTCTAAACAATCTAATTTGAAACCAAAATCACATGATTTTGCATTGCTTAGTACTTAAGTGCATCACTTTACGAGGTCAACAGCCTTTACATTCTTAGAGTACGATAAGAAGAGAAATTTAATTATACATGGGTCATTCGTAAAGCAGTGCCCGTTTACGCCATGCGGAGCGCTGACGAATAGAGTAGCCGCCGGACAACTACTACATGTTTAGTTGTGCTTCAGATATCTGTGTGCAACACTATATCTCGCTGATATTGACTGTGTTGTTTCTGCGAGTGTTTGTAATTTCAAGAAAATGCACGCCACCAGTCGTGAAGTTAAGCTATGATTAAATTTCTCAATGCAAGAAATGTGCGACCTTGCAATGTTCACAGGCAATTGAAGAAAGTGTATGGAGACAATGTTATGGATGAGTCGTCTGTTCGGCTCTGGTGTCATAATTTCAACTTGGGAAGTTTTTTTCTATCCTTATTTGCTTCAGTATTTGGCATTTTTTAAAACGGGGTTGCATTGAACAGTTTCACAGTTTTTTATAACATTAACCTCAAACAGTTGGCCCCGAAATTATTTCTCTCATAGCCAATATCATCTTTGGGAATGATGTGTGGAGGATCTTTTTAATAAAAGAGAGGAGAGGAAGTTCTGGGAAGGAAAATGTTATGAGGGGTTTTATCCGTGGCAATCATTTACGTACATTTTCAAAATACTGAATACTATTTATAAACTATTAATACTATTTATAAATGAGAACTCTAGTTATGACTAATGCATGCGCATGTAAGGAATATGTTTTTATTTGGAATGAAAGAAAGTATTTGAAATAACAAAATTATAGTAGCAATCAAAATGCACTCTGACACTTACGCAGGCTGGAAAAGGCGCTTTCATAAATAAATAGGTCAATTTAGTGTCAATAGTGGTATCGTTTTTAGGTTGCAGCGTAGTTGGCGTGATTGAATGAAGTTGAATCGCAGCAAACTCCTTGTGCAGATTTAGAAACAAAACTCTCATCGTGATTTTGGGTTTTCTGGAGAAATCGCTACCAGCCAAAAGACCCGTCCAGAGGCAGGGAAAGTCGACGACTTCCAATTCCCAAAAACCTCCAGTAAATCTTCAAGAATGACCATCAGTCAATTCCAAAAATGGCGTGTCTATCCAAGATGTATGATCACGGTATTGGCAAATGAAAGCCAATCCTTCGTTTTATTATCAAATTTTTTTTACAATTAAAAAAAAAAAAAATTCTCATTATTGGGGTTTCCCGTTCTATAGTCACATTGTACGTGTTTACGTACTTTGTTTAAATTTAGTAAAAGTTATTACTTTATTTAAATATTGCTAGAGGAAAATTAAAAAGTTATGTCTAGAAAAAAACATATAACTCTTGGTTGGGTTGCAAAATATTATCTTTATTTTTCCTTTTTAATAATGATATTTTAATGCTTCTTTGTATTTTTGCAAAAGGGAGTATATTAAATTTATTATTGCAAGAAGGAGTATATTAAATAATTTTGTAGATAAATGTTGCATATTTCTTTGCCTAAAAGTGTCAGTTGAGAGGGTCGCCCATCACTCTTGACTGCTGCACAAGGAATGAGAAACGCTTGCATTTGAATTCTCAAGATTTGTGTGGTGCCTGCATGTTTTGCAACAGTTCAGCTCCAAAAAAATTAGGGCTGGCAATCTGATCAATGCACAAATACTGAAGGAGCTACAAATATGGTGTGAGTAAAAATGTGTAAACACCTTGTTACAAATGTTTTATGTAAGAGGATGGATAGAATTCTAGTGAATCCAGGAGTAACGGAGTATAAATCCATCCCGTCCGCTGCGGCGCAAGACGATGGGTCGAGAGATACTGAGAGAGGTCTCTCTAAAACGATTTCTACTGATCCGACCCGCCACGTAGCTGGTAGACCGGCGCATCCGCCGCCAATTCCTAAGCACTCCTCTCACAATGAACTCGGGCACCTCTGTTAAGTCATCAAACGTATTGAACCTGGGGTGAACTTGGGGTGACGTACAGCAGAGGTGTTGAGTTTCTTATAAATAGTTCCCGCGGCGGCGTGGTTTATAACCGCCTCCCAAATTCAAAATGGTTTGGGTTCGAAAACAATAAATTATTAAATAAAAATTTTAATGAAGCTGTTTATTTCACCTCAACTATAAAAAATTCGTAGAAGATATGGTATGTTACGCTGGAATACCCGTTGAACTTATAAACTTATAAATAACTAGCTGGTACCCGGCATGCGTTGCCATGCCATTTAATAAATAAATTGTTTTCTCCTGCGTGTTCTTTCCCATTCGTCCCGTTCACCTTCCGCCTCCCCTTCCTCTCCCGCGTCCTCTTTCCCTCTCGCGTTCCCACTCCGCCTCTTCCACCTTCCCTCCCCCTACTCCACTACCCCTTTCCCCGTCCCGCGAACCCCCCTCCCAAGCTCCCCTCCCCCCTCCTAGGTTCCCCCTCCCAGATTCCCCTCCCCCTCCCGGGTTTCCCTCCTCTCCCTCCCGCGAACCCCCTACCCGAGTCCCCCTCCCGCATTTCATGCATTCTTTCCCGGTACATTCAGTTTTCAAACAGCTCGAATCCCACCTTTTGCATATTTCATAATGCCAGAGCTCACCAGTAGTAAAATCCAATTAGGTGCAGTCGTTCGTAAGTCATGCGCGTAAATACATTTCGGCGATTCATTTTTTAGAGATAAATAGTAACTACGATGCCCGAATTAAAAAAAATATATATCAACATGGTTTTCACGGCAAAGATTTGTTTTGCTTTTCTTCTGACGTTAGCAATAACTCGCCATTTTCGACAGAAAACGTAAAATAAATATAATATATTAATATTTATAATTTGGTAACGCCAGAACTTACCATTATTTATAGCCTATATTACTCGCATATAATGTAGCTTTCTATTGGTGAAAAAAATTCTAAGATCGGTTTATTAGTTTATGCGTGAAAGCGTAACAAACAAACACACGCAGTTTCACATTCATAATATTAGTATAGATTTAGAATTTTAGGGTAGGTACTTTCTATTACATAATTCAATTTTACCAAATTCTGACACAGGCATTTAAATACAATAGCGAGTTCCCGGCATATGCTATGCCACTCAATAAAGAAAAAAATTCGCTCTACTAACCCTTTCCCATTCGTCCCAGACGATGCCAGAACTCACTATACACGTATAGAAACCATCGCGGGCTTGCACACATCAAATCCCCAAAGTTTTATCGCAATCGGATGAACGGTTTAGCAACGCAAAACATCTCACACACATAGACAGAAACAAACACGTTTTCTATAGATCAGTCATTTTAATATCAAAAATGTCAGTTGAGCATTTTTAAATTTTTTTAAAGAAAACATTAAAAAAATTTGAATTTAAATTTTTTTTTTTGTAATTTCTAATAATACCATATATTTAAGCGTATTTCACCACCTTTCAAAACCAGTATTTAGTTTTTGGATACGTTTACAAATATTCCATTTATTTGAATTTTTATTGCAAAGTCGATATATATCCAAACATTTATACCTTTTGACAAAATACGCCAAATTTTTGAGGGGTTAAGCTTTGAGTTTTAAGTTTTGAGATTCAAGCTTTGCGCTTTAAAATTTTTGAAGGGTTCAGCTTTGGGCTTTAAAAATTTTAAAGCGCAAAGCTTGAATCTCAAAGCTTAAAGGATTAAGCTTTGAGCTTTAACCTTAAGCTTTGAGCTTTAAGCTTTGAGCTTCAAACTTTGATATTTAAGCTTTGAGCTTCAAGTTTTGAGTTTTAAGCTTTGTTATTTAAGCCTTGAGCTTTAAGCTTTGAGCTTCGAGCTTTGAGCTTTAAGCTTTGAATTTAAGTTTTGAGCTTTAAGCATTGAGATTAAAGCCTTGAGCTTCAAGCTTTGAGCTTGAAACTTTGAGCTTTAAGCTTTGAGCCATAAGTTTTGAGCACTTTGCTTGAGCTTTAAGTTTAGAGCTTTAAGCTTTGAGATTAAAGCCTTGAGCTTAAAGCTTTGAGCTTTAAGTTTTGTGATTAAAGCTTTGAGATTTAAGCCTTGAGCTTTAAGTTTTGAGCTTTAAGCTTTGAGCTTCAAGCTTTGAGCTTTGAGCTTTAAACTGAGCTTTTAGCTTTAAGTTTTGAGCTTTAAGCTTTAAGTTTTGAGCTTTAAGCTTTGAGCTTTGAGCTTTAAACTGAGCTTTTAGCTTTAAGTTTTGAGCTTTAAGCTTTAAGTTTTGTGATTAAAGCCTTGAGCTTAAAGCTTTGAGCTTAAGGCTTTGAGATTTAAGCTTTGAGCTTTAAGTTTTGAGCTTCAAGTTTTGAGCTTTAAGCTTTGAGCTTTTAGCTTTGACTTTAAGATTAAAGCCTTGAGTTTCAAGCTTTCAGCTTAAAGCTTTGAGTTTTAAGCTTTAAGCTTTTAGCATTAAGCCTCGTGCTTTGCGCAAAGCACGAGGCTTAATGCTAAAAAGCTTAAAGCCGAAACATAACGATCAAACATTAAACTTAAAGCTTAAAGCTCAATCTTAAAGCTCAAGCTTTAAGCAAGGTTCAAAGTTTAAAGGCCAAAGTTTAAGCTTAATATTAAAGCTCTAAACTGCTTAAAACTCAAACACAAAGCTTAAAAATAAAGCTCAAAGCTCAAAGTTAAAGCTCAGTACAAAAATTTCAAAGCACAAAGCTTAAAGCTCAAAGCTCAAAGCTTAAAGTTAAAGCTCAAAACACAAATCTCAAAGCACACAGCTCAATACTTAAAATTCAATATCAAATCTTAAAGTTCAAAGCTTAAAAAACACGTAAAGCTTAACGTTGAATGCATAAAGCTCAAAGCTTAAAGTTCAAAGCTTAAAGCTAAAACTCAAAGCACAAAGCACGGCTTGCGTTGCAATGCAAAGAAATAAATTGATTCTCCTTGAATGTCCTTTCCCGTGCGTCCCCGTTCATCTCCCGAGTCCCCTTCCCCTTTCACGTTTCCCTTCTTCCCGCCTTCCCATCCCTCGTTTTCCCACCCACGTATCCCACCTCCCCCTCCCCCTTGCCTTTCCTCCTTGCCGCTAAAATATATGTAATAAGCACATTTTCATTAATTCAAATTTAATAACGCAAGAACTTGCCTTTATCCTTTGCGGGCGTGCGCACAACAAATCACCAAAGTTTCATCGCAATCGGATGAACGGTATGGCAGCGCATAAAATACGAACAAACAAATTTTAATTTTTATATATAAGATAGGAAAGTTTTGATTGTTTGTTGGTGTCCTCTCGTACGGTCCGTACCCCAGTGACGCTTACATCGTATAATACAATTTTAAACTCGTGATATCTTTCGGATGGGATGTCCGAATTGAATAATTCAAAAAGTAATATAAAGGCATTGAAGCAGTCTTGAATATAAAATAATTTATTTTGATAAAAATTAATACGAAGATACAAATAAAGAGTCTTTTCTAGCGGCGGCATTTCAATTAAATTTTTAAAATAAAAGAACACTTATTGTGGCATAACTATAATAGTTAGACATTTGCTGTTGCGACATTTTTTGTAGATAATGATGTGTTCTGCAAAGTCGTAGTACATTATTTTATTCTATCATCAATGGTTTTGGCAGCGCACGCAATGTAAAGAATATTTTAGGTAATTTTTTTACACCTTGTGTTACATTATTGGAGTTTTAGTAAGGATTGCTAATTTTTTTTAAATTATAATATAGCCTATGTTACCCGGGAATAGTGTAGCTTCCCAACAGTGAAAGAATTTTTCAAATCGGTTCAGTAGTTTCGGAGCCTATTCGATGCAAACAAACAAACAAACAAACAAACAAACAAACAATCAAATCCTTCCTCTTTATAATATTAGTATAGATATGGATAAGAACGCTAACCTAGACGTTCAATATTTATTGTGATTTGTCAATATCTATCAAATATCGTGATATTTATTGAACGTGTAGTCTAGCGTATTGACGGATCACTATATATAACTGCCTGCGAGCGGCTTTTGGTTCGGCTTCGCCCAGTTAGTTGTGTTTGACCTTTTTATTCCAGTAGAATCTGGTTTCAAAAATAGCCTGTTCCTTGGATCCACTGTCATCGAGTGATAGTCACCGTACAAAGTAACCAAGAGAGGCAATGACGTCATGTGTAATATGTAGTCGCTTGATACAACTATGTATTACTGTCAATCTTTCCATATCCGGAGAGATACTATTTTTTAACAAATTCGTGGAAGTTATATCTAGGGAGGATACATTTCCGTCTGAATTGCTGACGAACGTTGCGACATCTTGAAGCTTTGTTTGGAATTCCACGCACACCGATGTTGTTTGTGGCGCGACGCGTACGGCGGCGTTGCGTCAACATGCACTCGAAACTGGGTTCTGAAAATCAACCATGCAGATGTTACAGTATTATTAGTGTTCGATTTGGATGACTTATATAGCGCTGTTTTCGTAAAAAATCACCTCAAAGGCGCTGATATGGATTACTATATTATCACAATATTAGTGCAAAGGCTACTCTTCAATATTTATTGTGATCCGTCAAAATTAATCACGATACGTGGGTGAATTCAAGAATCTATACATCTGTGATACACGATGTGATCCGTCGATAAGCTGGTCTACACTTTCTTTATATATCACGATATTTGATAAATGACGGATAACAATAAATAGTGAGCGTGTAGGGTTCGCCTAAGAATTATTACGTTGCATATTCTAAGAACCCCGGGTTTAGCATAAAATTAGCATAATGTAATATTTTTCTACTTAAATTCAAATAAAACTAGTAAACTTACTGCTTTTCAGTTAAGATATAAATAAAACATTTTTTTTACATTAACTCCACACAGGAAGCCCTGAGGAAAATAATTTCTCTCAAGGTCTATGTCATCTGGGATGCTGTGTGGAGGGTCTTTTTGAGGAGAGGAAAGAATGAACATTGGTCTTGAAAATAACCATGTTGTAAGAGGGAGGAAACACAGATGCCGGCAAATCGTTCCATAGCCGAGCTGTTGAACTTAAGAACGAGTCGAAAAAACGATCCGTTTTCATGTGACAAATGTCAACCGTGTACATACGTTGGGCGCGCGTTTAGCGTGTCTCCCGACTATGCACCGGTGCCGAAGGGATCAATGACGCTAGTTCCTCAGAGCATCTTCCATTGAAATACCGGTAGAACATGGATAGCATTCCCAACTGACGCCTGTGCTCTAAAGATTGCAATCCGTTCGTTAAGATGGGAGAATCTATCAAACGGACCGCCCGTTTCTGCACAGAGTCGAGGGTATTTTTCAAGTATTTTGGAGCTCCAGACCAGAGGTGGCTGCCAAATTCAGCCGTGGGGCGCACTTGCGATGTGTACAGGGTTAGCAGTTGTGAACTATTAAAGTATCTGCGGGCCCTGTACAGTACGCCCACATATGACACATATTTGTGTCGTATGTGGGCGTACATAATATTTTCTGTACGCCCACATTTTCTGTATAATGATTTACAGAAAATATTTTGCATTCACAGGCATTTTTTGTATCGTTAGCAGAATAAATTGAATCAGAAATATTTTTAACAATGAAGCTACTATTTTTCGTACAATTTTTCCCTTTGAATACAATCCAAATTATAACAAGACCACAACTTTAATGGATAAGAATGGTCTTACCTCAATTATTTCCGAACAAAGGTGACTGAAATCAAACAAAACAAGAAAAAAAAACAAAGACAGCAAAAGCGAAAAATTTCAACTTTTGTTCGGCGATGTTCGAGATGAAAAATAATATCAATGGTTCCCTTTGAAAATTTAAAGAATTTCCTTAATGATAAGCACAAGAATGCCTCATTAGGGCGAGAACAAGTCCAAATTATTTTTTATGAAATAAAACAGGCTATTGTGACTGAAATGTAGATTCAAGTCTCGTTATTTTTCAATACGAGGAAAATAATTCAATGTTGAGTCAGTTTTTTACGAAGTGTACCTATTTATATCAGAATGGTACCTATACACAAATAATAATAGATTGAAGAATACTATTGTACAGTTGGTAGGTAGCTATCAAGACAATAAAGTGACTACGTAAACAGTCCTATTTAAGTGTACTAGGTATCTGCTTCCCTTGTCGGAAACTTTGATATGGAATGTTAAGCCTTCGTGAAAAAAAGCACTTAACATATTATAATACTAAGGTCAGTCAAAAAATAATGCTTCAAATTTTTTTCACCTTTAATTTTCAAGAAATAAAAATGCAATTACATGGGTTAAACCCACACTATTGACGAATAATTTGTTACTTTTCAATAAAATATCCGTCTATTTCCACAGCTTTGGTTCATTTTTTAACAAAGGCATGTATGTGGTCGTAACAGTGTAATGTTACGACCACATCGAGAACACCATCGCCATAACTTTCCCCGCCGATCACACAGTTTTGAATTTTGTTGTCCTTGGTGAGTTTGTGTGATGTCGTTCCATTGGCTGCCTCTTTGATTCAGGTTAATAAAAATAAACCCATATTTCATCTACGGTCACAATTTTTTCTAGAAATCAAGCGCTGCAAGTGTTGCGAGGCTATTGTTTTTCTTGTTTCTTTATTCTGCCTGATTAAATTTCTTGGTTGCCTTGCACAAACTTTCATTGAATAATAAGTTGTCGAATAATCGAAAAAGCGTCATCACACTGACTTTATTGAGGGAGAAAATGCGATATCTTACCACAAATGATGTCATCAACTCGCGTGCAGTCACTGCAATCAACGGCCTGCGCCGTTCTGCTTTTTGTCAGCCAGCTGTGTTTGTCCTTCAGCTTCGTAACAGCGACGAACCCATCATCTAGCAGTGCTGACGTCCACTTTTGTATCATAGTACACATTTTTCAGTCTTTCGTGAATGCGAACGGGCGTTTCACCTTCTCTAGTCAAGAATCAATCACAGAACGGTTGTCTTTTACGAACATCGACGTCGGCCATTTTTCACGCAAAAAGTTACTATTGCAAGTAGATTGTGGAAGAAGGATTGAGAAATAGCACCAAATTCAAAATGTTCACTTAACTAACTTTATTTGAGTAGAAAAAAATAGGAGGCATTACTTTTTGATCAACCCTTGCAATTTGGCAATTAATTGATTCCATTTTCCTTTCTCTTACACGTGTAGCGAATACGTTGAAGACAAAATTTGTTTTTTTTTGTTACACGAGCTCCGTCCGTCGCTCTTGGACACGCTGACCACCCCCCCCCCCCCCCCCTCCCCGCCTTCACAGAACATCCTCTCTTTCCATTCCTCAAAAGGACATAACCACAAAGCATCTACAATGATGATACAGGCCCTGAAATGTTTTAATTGAGAGGAATTATTTTTCTCGGGGTCTCCTATGTGCAACTATTGTAAAAAAAGTTTTTTCTATGTTATTATAATAATAAAAGTCTTTTATTAATTGATATTTTCGCAGACATTTTTTTGTTGATAAAAATTCTCATATTTGAACAAGAACTTATTGTCTTAACCATGGGTTAAAAATAAATAATTTTAACGCATTCATAACAAACAAAATATTTATTTAATTAATGAAAACAGTAGATCAGAAAAAGATACGGTCACATCTGGGATTCGAATATAGGACCTAGGACTTGCCGGGTAAGTTCTCTACCAACTGAGCTAATGTGTAATGCACATTTTTATTTGCTGCTATCTTTATGCTAGATGTTTGATTTAGCTTCACCTGTAATGTCTTCATCAAGTAAAAACTGCAATTTTAGGTTTCACTCATTAAGTTAAAAATAAAATTGGTTGTCTGTAAAGTCGCTTTACGGACGATAATTTTACGTGATAAAAAATTTTCATAAGAAATTTTTTACATAGAATTTTACAGTCACAAGCCGAACGCTTAGGCCAATCGTGCCCCTCTATCGCTTGTTTCGCGCTCTCGCTTGCACGCTCGGCTCAGGTTGAACGTGACAATGAGTCATTCAGCCGGCGTCGAACGATTTACACGACGTTATCACGTAAAAAAAAAAAAATATTTCACAAAAGTTCGTTGTTATTAAGTCTCCTATAATTCGTCCGTGAGAAGTAATTAATAATTTTGTATTTTAAGGGAATACAGATCTAGTTTCTATGCAATTTACGTTTCATTTTTCAAAGTTCGTTTCGTCGTTGCTTTCAGAAAGACAGGAACAAGACGATGGATACACGACTGGGCTTTGTGTCTTTTAACATAAAATTTAATGTTTGTTTTTCTATTTTCTCAGATTTCTTCACAATTTTACGCCCTATTGCCAATCCAAGATAATTTTAGCATTAGTTAATAGTCACCCAATGCAAAACATCCCCTACTTATACTTGCAAACCAACCAAATTTATCTCAATAAATTAACATTTATTTTTTTTATTTTTTTATTTTTTTTTTTTTTTTTAACAATAATAATTACATTTATAATATAACTACCTAGGTATACATAAGAATTAATTTTATGGTTCTACTACTCCATAAATTGAGCTCTAGGAGCTCGTGTTTATGGGAGGAGTATTTAAACGCATAAAAAAAAACATATTGTTCTGAAAAGTGTGAATACAATGATCAAAGACTTAAATGTCTAGAATGAAATAAATATACAAATACTTTTTGACATAGATATAAAAATAAAAAAAACCATAACAATAATACATTTTTTTAATTACATGTTAATTACTTAAGGGTACAATATATCATTATCCAATTTCAGGGACTTAATTTGATTTTTAAATTGTTCATATTTCATTGTTTCTGTTACATTTATTTTGTTTTTGGATAATAATATATTGTACCATCTCACACCTAAATATAATTTAAACGATGCTACTATAATTTTAGGACTTTATAAAACCCTTTTCCTAATAATTACTTGGTATTTTAAAACTTTAAACTTAAAATAAATAAATAACTTTCAAACAATTTTTTTTTTTACATTACGCCACACAGAACGCCTTGATGAAAATAATACCCCTCAGGCCTATTTCATCGTTGGGAATGCTGTATGGAGGGTATTTTTAGTAAAAAAGGGGAAGAAGTTCTGGGTAGGAAAAGGGTATTTATTTATTTATTAAAAGAAGTTTATACAATGAACAAAAAAAATTGTGTTAATTCATCCGCCATGCTAGTGATGTCCCTGTGTTATGGTGGATGAAGTTTACAGATTGGGTAGGTACAGTGTACAGTCATTAACTTATGCAATTCATTTAAATAGTTTAAGTTACAAGATGTATTAATTATATTACAATTCAATTAAAATAGCAAGTTTTACACATCATCGTTACTGAATATAAGGATCCATTTTGATAACTTTTTTTTAAAGATATGGGGTTGGGTTTCGGATTTTAGGTTCTCGGGGAGAAGGTTTTTTAGGAAATTTTAGGAGCTAGGTACATGAAATGCTGAGCTGATGTGGTGCGTAGTGTAGGAACATTGTAGTGTCGTTTGGTTTTTGTTCTGGTGGTGTAACTGTGATGTAAGAGAGTTTTTTTTTTTGTATTTGAACATGAAATGTGTTAGTGTAAATTTTAGATGAAGTTGCCGTATGTTTAAGACATTATATTCTGTGAACAGTCTATTGGAGGAATATCTTGTTGGTCGCTTGTTGATAGCACGTAAAATCGTTTTTTGGGCTTTTTGCAGAGGGTAAAGGGAGAGTATAAAGGGGCGGATAGGAATCTGACGATCATGGTCAGTTTGTCCAGGAGTGATGGACATATATGTATCTATCCCTCCAATGCGGTGCGGTGTTCCTAGAGAGTCTTGCTGGAGGCCAAAAAAATATTAGTCTTTTCCGATATGGCCTGGTTGGAGGGCAGACGCATCCATCGCCAAGAACCCGGGCACCCCTGCTCAGTCACCAAACGTAGCGGTACGTACGGTACCCATTCCCACTTCGCAAATTGATTAAATTATTATACATTTTTAACCCACACCTTATGAAATATTGTGATATTTGTTGATTTTCCTAGTAAAATGAAATGCAAATAAAAAATACATATTTATATAAAGTACTAGCGTATTCCCGGCATGCGTTGCTACGCCACTTAATAAAAATTGTTTCTCCCTGCATGTCTTTTCCTATTCATCCCATTCCCCTTCCACCTCCACTTCATCTCCCGCATACCCTTCCCCTCTCGCGTTCCCACTCCGTCTTCTCCGCCTTTCCTCTCCCCACTCCCCTCGCCCTCTTCCCCCGTCCCGCGAACCCCTTCCCGAGTTCCCTTCTCCCCTTCCGCGAATTCCCCTCCCAAGTTTCCCTTCACCCTCCCGATCCGCTCCCCTCTCCTGGATTCCCCTCTCCACTCCCGCATTCTATACATTCATTCCCAGTACATTAAGTTTTCAAACAGCTCGCGTGCCACTTTTTGATTTTTTTTACAAATTTCATATACATATATAGAAACCACCGCTTGCAGGCACACATCAAACCCCCAAAGTTTTATCGCAATCGGATGAACTGTTAGCGACGCATAATTTTATGATGCCAGAACTCACTTTTCTATATAATATTCGCGAGCATGCGCACATCAAATCCCAAAAGTTTCATCGCAATCGGATGAATGGTTTAGCAACTCATAGCATATATACATACATAGATTGCAGAAAACATATTTTTATTATTATATATATATAGATAATAAGGAATCATGGCAAAAATCTTATTTTTAACATTAATGATTGTATTATAATTGAAATTAACTTTTGCACTTTTTTTCCACTAATTTATTTACACCAGGAACGGTTTCATCCTACTACGGACATTTTCAGACTGGTAGTTGAAATTCTTATGCTATGGCATTTATACAAACTTAGGCAGGGGTACACAACATTTTCTCTATATAATGAATGTTTCTATTTTGTTTATTTAAGGTATTATAAGTTATTTTGATAATTTAAGGTACATATAGGTAATTATAAAGGTAATTGTAAAAATTATGAATGATTTTACATAGGAAATAGATATTTTTGTTGGGACCCTCTTTGTTGTTGCTTAGGGATTATTAACAAATATTGAAAGAAATGGAATTCCACCACGAATTAACAGTGCAAAGACCAGACTCTTTATTGATTGTAGGTAGCTGCAATCATTGATGTAGCAGATTTTTTTAAAAGCTAATGATGAGTTTGCCTTCTAAAAAAAATGACAATGTCCACAATTTACCATTTTTTACCTGACAGAATTTAGTGCTTACTTTTTTTTTAATTTGAAATGGAAAAAGGAATAATTCCTCCACAATATTAAAAATAAATCATCAAACTTAAGCAACTTCCTTAATTCTAAATTGAAATCAGTTTTAATAATGATAATCGTTTATAAACAATATTAGTTGGTTAAATCATTACACCATGCAGCACATAAAAGCTTTTCAAAATGTTACATTCTAAGAAATTTTGCCGAGGTTATATCGGATTATTACCAATATATTTAGCACTCAGGGAGCGTTTGAACCAAAATGCTGAGCTTTCTGAGAAATTCAACTACAAAAATAATTGCTCAACCTTCAGGCAATTGAGCACCTTCCGTTAGAACAAATCTATTTTCAAGCAGCTGTGGGTTTTGAAATTCACCGCAATTACACCGCCTTTTGCGTCTGGAATGTATGGGTTAACTCGACTATTTTTTAAAGAGTTAAATAGAAGTTGGATTCAGCTGTTAAAAAAAAAAGCAATATGTTATGATAGTAAATATTATTAAGTGAAGTTCGCAGATTTTCATATAAAAAAAACTAAGTTAGATCCGCGAGTGGCCATCCACCACATATATGTGTCAATCCACCACAAATGTACTTAATATAATATAATCTTCATAATAGAATACAATATAAACTTGCCTTTGAATTAAGGTCACTGAATAAATAAATTGTTTCTCCCTGCGTGTCCTTTCCCATTCGTCTCGTTTCTCTTCCTCTCTCGCGTTCCCACTCCGCCTTCTCCGCCGTCCCTCTCCCCAAGTCTCTCGCCCGCTTCCCCCGTCCCGCGAACCCCCCTCCCGAGATCCCCTCCCACTTAGTAGTACTCGTACTACTCCCCCCTTCTGGGTTCCCCTCCCTCTGCCCCCTCCCCCCGCCTCCTTCCTCATCCCGGTACATTCAGTTTTTGCAATTTTTTCATGCAAATTTTCTAATGCCAGAGCTCACCACAGGAGCACCATAAGTCAAACTGGTATTTATTACTAGTGTGCTTTACGTCGCTACAAAATTGGTGATAGGTCAAAAATCGCTTTGCAAACAAGGTCTGTTTTTATTTATTTTGTGAATTATTTTATAAGAAAGCAAAAAACATGTTTTGTGCACGCGTTCATATATTTTTATGATTTTTTTTTTTGTTACGTTTTTTTATAAAAAAAATATAATTTTATTTTGATTTTACTCAATGAAAACAGTAGAAAAAATTTCATTTTACCTAAAGTTTATTTTGTTGTATTTGTAATGTCAACAGATTTGAAGTTAAACTTATAGTGATTTAGCATTAAGCTTAATATCTTACATATCTAAAAACTATTATCGCAACAGTAAACCCTTGTTTATAGCCTTCATTTAAATACGTTTATTTCCACATGCCGCAAATACCAAGTTTCCAAGATGCTTTATTCCCCTTGACCGTTATGTAAAATACTGAATAAGAATGACATAAAAACTCGAACCGTAATATTTATGTGAGTTGCAAAATTTATTCATGTATGCAAAAATATTACACACGATAGCTGTTGGGCCTTTCCTAAATGGGTACATGACGTGAAGCACACGTCTCAATAAGTCACAGCTCGTAAGGAATATGTTCAAATAAACATTATTCTGTTTGAACCAGATTACCTAGGTCTATGCACGAACCATAGAATAAATAATATTACACTAGAAGTGCCTTCCATGAAATTTGACTGGAAACTTGACTGGACTGAAATTTGACTGGACTGTGTAACTGACTGGACTGAAATTTGACTGTGAAACTTGACTGGACTGAAATTTGACTGGACTGTGTAACTGACTTAGTAGTTTGTTGTTTTTTTATCATTAGCTCCACAAAGTTTAGGCCCCGAGAAAAAAATCCCTCAGGGAATGTCATCTTAAGGAATGCTGTGTGGAGGGTCCTTTTAAGGAAAGTAAAGAGAGGAAATTCTGGGAAGGAAAAAGCTGTGAGGGGTGGCTTGGAATCTGGGGGTCAGTGTCTCACAGGAGTTATAGAGGTATGAATCCATCCATCTCACTGCGGTGCAAGGAAATGGGTCAAGAGAGTCTGGAGGGTTGAAATTAAATCAACCAATCTCTTCCGATGCGGCCCACCATGCAGTAAGTAGGCAATTCCTCCGCCGCTAAGACCTAGACAAACCATGAACCCGGGCACACCTGCACACCCGCATACCTTGCCGCCCCGAAAACAATTTATTGGTTAACCAACACCTCTGCCAATGGTCATTCTGAGTAGTTTGTTACGTTTGGTGACTTAGCAAGCGTGCACTGGTTCATGTACATTGCTTGGCACCGCACTGATTTATTCATACATTCATCAATCCTGCAGATTCAGCTTCATCAAAGTTTTTTCCTTCCCAAAACTTTCCTTTCCTTAAAGACCCTTCACACAGCATTCCCGAAGATTACAATTTCCTCAGCAGATAAATAAATGTGGAGCAAATGTCAAAAATTATGTTTTATCTCAAACTAGCAGACCCGGCCACACGTTGCTGTGGCTAACAAAAAACGAATCCATTACCTAACCTTTATAACCAAGGACATCTGTTAATTTGCATACATATCAAATCCACACCGCCAGCCTGCTGCCCGAAATGAATCTTTGAATTTCTCGTATTTTCTCAACTATAATATGCATGTTTTATCCGTTGCGTAGTTTAAAAGATCTAAGCGTACAAATAGCGGGAGCGACTTCGTTTAATATTGTGTAAAGATTCAATATGAAGACGTTGCGGCCTCAAACATAAAAAAAACACACTTCAGAAAGCAACAATAACATCGAAAATTAACAGTGTTGGGACGATAGTTGGTGCCACATGCTGCAACACGCTTCGAAATGCTCCGAAATTGTAGTAAATGAGATTGCCAGTAGCGTATACAAGATATCATAGTACATGAGTAGAGTTGTGTTAACAAGGATATCCCAGATAATAAACGGTCAGAATGTTTCAGAATAACTTGGCGAAGTAGTGTCAAGCTCCCAGTTGACAAAATACGAAAATACCAACAACAAATTTTACATCCGAACAGCGGGATGATTATTTTAAGACGTGGAATATCAAAGTTAAGGCTAGTGAATTAATAAGCTTTTCAGCTTATGGAGATTGTTTGAGTACAAAAACATTTTCGGTTTCTTCTTGTTTGTAACTATACCCTACAACTGGTTTTGATTTAGATTTGCTATTTAAAAATTAAGCCTCGATCACATAGAGCGAGTTTACAAGCCACTGGCCAGTAAGTTTAAAAGCGGGTGAATCGGCGAGTGAGATTGTCATGATGACACACAAAACTGTCAACTCAGTAGTGACAGTAGCAGCTAAAATAACGGCTCTCGCGCGAACCAATTTGGTCGACATTTTGTAAAAAAACTTGAGCTTGCAGTTAGCGCCACACGCTAGCCGATAACGCCCAAACTAATTCTGACAGACGAAATCAGCTGTTGGTGGGCCGCCATTTTTAGGCAAACGCTAGCGAGTAGCGAGTTGACCACCTTTCAACTTTTTTCGTAGGTCGTCCACAATCTGCTAGTTTGCAAGTAATACGATGACACTGAGCGAGTTTACTAAGAGATAGTGAATTTCCCGGATAATAGCTTGTAAATTCGCGGACGCTCGCCAGACAAAAACTATCTTATCTCATCTGTTTAAAAATAAAACACATACATTTTATGAAAATACCCAAAATATTTTAAACACGCGGCACAAAACCAAAGAACTCATACAAAGACCTAAAAAAAACACAACACTTGGTCAAAGAAATTTCTAATACATTGCGTCTAAAATATAAAATAACCTACCTGACAAAACAAGACAATCGAATAATATTAACAAATACAAAATCCTGGTCAAACAATGGATCATCGAAAAAGGTCGTGCAATAATAAGTCACCTCACCCAAATATAATCTTCTATCTCATTATTGTTACCACTACATACCAACCTGAAAATTTTTGTCACATATTTTTGCTTTATTGAAAAATGCACTTTAAATAATACTTTTAAAATATTTGTAAACTAGTCTGTCTCGACACAGGATTTCCTAGTGAGACAGGCAGGGCCCAAAAAAATATATGTAAACCTTTTAATATAGACGGACATAATAAATAAATCAATAAAATAAATGTATTTGACAATATAAAGAGACAAATACATACATCTACAGGATTTAGTCTACGATAAAATGAGAATGAAACCTTATCTATGTACAGTACCTACGAAACGTCGCGCTCAGTCAAGTTGCGCGCATTTTCAGCTTTGATTATGAGTTCACTTTTCAAGGCTCCTGTTGGTTGAAATTGAGTGGGTGAAGGTTTCAATCTTGCCGCGTGTGAACTACTCTCAATTGTTTTGCATTAACTCCAGACAAGAGGCCCTAGGGAGTAAAAATTCTATCAGGGCCTTTGTCATCTTTGAGGAACCTATCTTTTTAGGGAAATAAAAGAGAGGAAGTTCTGGAAAGGTAAAAGATACAAGGGGTGGGTAGGAATCTGTGGTTTAATGTGTTCAGGAGTGACGGACATATGAATCCATCCCTCCCATTGCAGTGCAAGGCTACGCGACGGGTTGAGTTAGTCCGGTTGAAGAGGTCTATTTTAGGTCTAAAACAGTCTTTTCCGATCCGGCCTGCTACGCGTCCTATCCTGCTGGTAGGTGGGCAGACGCATTTGCCACCAAGAACTGGACAAATCTCACCCTACAAACCGGGGCACCTCTGCGAAGTCACCAAAAGTAGCGAACCATTTGGATGAACCATGCTCCAGTGAAATGACTGTATTTATGGTTGGTAATCATGTACGAAGAATCTCTACCAAGAAGAGGCTCCACCTCCTCTTTAATGCCCAAATACATTTTACAGTCCTACAAGCCCAGGAGAAGGCTACGTTTACACCATTAAAAATATATTATAATAAATAAAATTTTGAAAATGTTTTCACTGCTTCAATAAATTGCTTTGAAAATATTTCAAAATATCTTCCTTCCAGGAAAAACAATTTTTTATCGTCATTTGGGTAAAACCCGGGACTCATTTTCAAGACAGTCACTTAAGTTTGATTAATGATTTATTAATTCTGACGGATCATCAAATATTATCACGCGTTTCTGTAACACTTGAGAGGAGTTTAGAGGGAGAGGCATTTTATCGCCACTTTAAAATATTACGTTATAATGGTCTTGTTCGAGGAGATTAAGTAGTATCTGGGGTTTTTTTATTAAAAGGTACACATTTTGTTCATAGCTGACCAAAATTTATATCTCATATTTTCTTTTCTTTTTTATCACTGGCTCCAGACGATTGGGAGTAGGTCTTTTGTAGCGAATTCACATTAAAAATATCAAGGAAATTTTAGACAATAAAAAAATTATTTCCTCTGCCTAACTAACTAACTAACATCACATCGTTTCTCGCAGGAGAGGGGGGACTCAATATCTGATTTACTTTATTTTGCCATGTCTTCCTCAGGCGTTCCCGACTTCTTCCAACATTAACATTTGAGAGATCTATTCACCTTGCAATTCTTTCTCCATTCATTTGCTCCTCTTTTCTTAACCATCTGAGCCTACCTTTCTTAGTCTTACTCATTACGCAGAGATCCGCATTTCTTACACGATCAGCAATGGCTTTAGCATACGTACTCTTCACATTTCATCAATTTACAGGTACGATGATTTTTTTTTACCTCGCTGTACCTTAAATGTATTTCGACGATATATAAATAATAATATTGAATTTACCACATAACGCCAGCCGTAATGTTAAAGGCCAGTAAATATTTTTTACAACTAATTTAATGGTATACAAAGAAATCATAACGTGTTTTTTCATAATTGGCGCCAATTTTAGTGGAAAAATTCTGAGCTTTAGATCCATCTGCCTTAAAGTAATAAATCTTATAGCGGCACCTTACACGCCAATTCATATTTGGTATAGTTATACGGTACAGACAGTTTGTTATCTATGAAACTATTACGCCAACACGAATAGCCATGTATGGTGCCAATATTATGGCCCAGGTACCTGTCTATTAGTGCCAAATCTACCCAAATGATCACTACGCAAATAAACCAAATTCTTATTTTGTCATTGAACAATCTTAACGAAGTATACATAATAATTTTGTTGAATTTGTTTTACAAAACCAATAACCTTTCCCCAGGACAAAAGAAGTAGCTCGTTTTCACCGATTAAATAATATTTCATGATTTACAACACAAAAAACATAATCGAATCATGTTTTTTTTTGCCAGAACCGATGGCAATCTATTAGTTTTTCCCAGGTAGTGCTACCTGTATTCAAATTTATGAAAACCATTTCCCATTTAGCATCCCTTATCGCATTCACTCATGGCCGGACGGGCAGAATCGTTTAAAAAATGAAAGGATTTTCGCAATGGGGATGTTTTTAAATAAAAGCGTCACTAATAAACACTGTATTTAATATTTATCGCAGGTTGTCGTCCGCATGAGGTGCATTGTACGGTTTTTAACATGCCCTGATAAGAGATGTTAAAATATTAATCAATCTTCCATTTATATACGTATTCGGTATGTGGGCACGTACACAATAGTATCGCTTTTATGAATAGAATGCTCTGTGAGTGTTTTACCGCGCTGCATTTATAAATGACATTGATATGCATTTTCAGATATTTCTTTTTTTTATTTGATGTTATTTTTTGAAATTAATATAGTTAAAACAATTCTATAACAAAATAAATAATTTCCAAAAGAAAGAAAAAAACAGTGTAAAGATAATGGGGTATTTCCACAAACCAGGCATACCGCTAAAAACATGTGGAAGATTTAAAGATTATTTTTCTGAACATGATTATCGCATTAAAAATGTTTAATTTTGGTATTTTCATTCATAATTATTGATTTTAAAATACGCGTAAACGGAACGAAACGTAAACGGCCCATAACTGCTTGTACGATTCATGACGTCGCAAGAGTCGCCGTTCCGAGGTTTATCACCGTGTTACTATCAAAAATCTAAACATCCTAGACTTGTTCGGGGTTATGGACGGTTTTATTTCATATTTAAGATGATTGTTTATGATTGTGTTATGTTTCTACAGTTTTATATAATATTGTTCAGTTGTAATGACTGACAGTAGTATGTTTAACGGCGTAATCCGACAACTTGCCTAAAATAGACGTTACAATGAATAACAATAATTTTCTAAGCCCTAAATTTCGGGATTCTAAGACGATATGGTAATGAAAACATTTTTTTCACACAAACTCTCATATTATATACGTTATATACTGGTTTCAATATTTTGACAAAATATAATTAATTCCGGCCCTTTTCTTGTCTTGATTTAAAACAAATAAAAAATATATTTTTTAAACGTTTATTATAAAATTTAAATATACATTTTATATATACATACATATACATATTAACGCCGGGATTGCTAGTCGAGAGCCTTACCCCTCGACCACGGAGGCAGTCATTATTGTGTAGATATTCATCTTACGACTGTATACAAAGGTGTTTCCACGTTTAAATTATGAATTTAAATAGTCAATAACGAAAGTTTTTTTTTTGTAGCTTAAAATTTAATTCTGAAAAAAAGGCTCGGGGGCTCCATCGAAGACTCCTTCTTCTTACTGTACTATAGGGCCAATATATACTGCAGATAGTACACAACTGCTGACCCTGTACAAATCGCAAGTCCACCTGTTGAATTCGGCAGCCACCTTTGGTCTAGAGTCCCAAAATATTTGAAAATTCAGAAAGCATAAACGGGCGGTCCGTTCGATAGATTTCCCGCTCTAACAAACGGATTGCAATGTTTAGAGCGCAGGTTTCAGATGGGAATGGTGTCCTTGTTCTACCGGTATTTCAATGGAAGATGCTCCGAGGACCTAGCGTCATTGAACCCTTCGGCGGTGGTGTCAAACACATTAAACGCACTCCCAACAATTGTACACAGTCGATATTTTTGTCGCCTTAGAAATGGTCGTTTAAACATCTTATTTTGGGTTTTTCTTGTAGTATTTGTAAACATGTCTACCAAACTATACATGTTTTGCAAGTGGGAAAATATAGGATTAATATAAAGATATAATTCGAGCAAACTGCAAGTCAATAAATAACACCAAGTACAACTTACGGACTCACTACAGGCGGCGATCGCATGATGAGAGGCGCCTGTGACGTCACAGAGTGACTGGTGGCAAAACCATCGTTTTGGTGGCATTTTAAGAAGGCGTATTTTAAAACGTTATAGAAAGTTAAGTCGTCGTCATAAAAATAAAATAAAAATTCCGTTATCATCGTAATTTTTTGCTTATTTTTTTTCAATAATAAAAAAAAATGTGGGAATACCCCATTAGTAATTTTTAGAGCAGCATTACTTTTTTTACACTACAAAACCTTTTTCATTAATTATATTGACACAAATAAAAAAGCTATTAAATGATAAATATAGTACGCTAAAAAGCACATATCTGCCTTGAATAAGATACTTTTTAATGAAACCGGTTGTCGTTTTCTTCGAAAATTAAAAGGATTTCATAACATTACATTGTTTTATTTGACGAGCAAGTATATAAATAGTAGAACAAGTTGGTGACGCCCTAGGAAGCCAAAGTACCACCAACTTAATCACACGCAAATGTACTCAAGTCAGTAGTAAAAAATCAGTTAGCCCTGTATGTCTAATCATATTTTTTATAAATTCATTTGTCAATTCGACTAACACTATCAAGCTTCACAAAATTAAAAAAGTATGTATTTATGTATATTTATAAATATTTTTTTGTAATTGAATGTTTCAAATATTCATGATATTGTAAAATAAAACATCTCGCACAAAGGATAAAGATTTTAAAAAAATGTTTGTTATAAGAATCTTTGCTTATAGTAAGAATCTTTGTTACTAGTACCTATATAAAAAATAAAAAAATATAATAAATTATGAGAATAAGCTGAAAAATATTGCACACATGCTTGTAGAACACGAACAAAAACATAGAAGTAAGATCAGGCAAAACTTACATTAAAGTATTCTTAAGGGGGTGTTCTAGTCTAGAAGCATGAATTGTAGGAATTTTTTCAGGTGCAATAAAAAATATTTTAAAAAGCTTTAATTTTACAGAATATTTACTAATGTTTGAAGAATAATTTAAAAAAAAAACCAAGGGAAAAAACAAAAATTCTAAAAGTTATAGGCTGATGAAGTGCCTAGTCACACATCGTCAAATTTGTCAGACCCCCTCTCCCTTAGTGTGAAGTCACATATTTTGCACTTTTACATCTAAAAATAATCAAAACAGTGTTCAAAATTTATTTTTTATTTTTTAGTTATGTGTTTTAAAAAAATTTGATTTTTACATGTGACGTCACAAGGCTAATGACTTCCTCATACCCCTCGTCACACAATGTCACACTTCTCTACTCCCCTCCCTTCCCCTTAAGGTGTGACGTTATTCAAGGATGGCCTCTAATCTGAACTGAAATAAAAAAAAAAAAATAAAAAAAAAACAAATTAATTCTTAATCGAAACAAATGCTGCTAACTTCCAAACTATGAAAAAGTCAATTTTTTTTCGCTTGCAAAAGAGCGGTTGTCTGAAATAAAAATATTTTTTTTACCAGTTTCTTTGACTTTTCCGTTTTTTCAAGAATATAAAGAATTGAAATTTTATTGTAGTTTTAATTAGTGCAATAAGTAACGTTTAAAAAAGGCTCACATCAATTTTGAAGCAAATTGGTTCGGTAGAACTTGAGATATAATGACAACCGTCTCGAAAAAGAGTAGTTGCGAGAAAATGCGTTTAATGTTTTGTACTATTTAGATTCTTGTTAGATTCTATCTAAACCGCGACACTAAAATGGCTATAACGTTTTAAATCATTCGAATTTCGAAAAATCCTTTTAAAGAGATATGAAAAGAATGTTTTTTTTTTCTAGACTGGAATACTCATGAACAATTCTTTCGACTTTTCTCGAATCCAGGACAAGACAGCTGCATTCACCTCATCGTCCGAGGTGGTTACCCTTGAGGTCTCTCTTGAGTAGAGGAAAAAAATTAAAATAGCAAGGCGCGAGATTGGGGGAGGGGAAAGTGTGGAATCGGTTCAAACTTCAGGTTTCGCAGAGCCTCTGCAGTTTTCTGTTTGTTCTCGCCTGTGAGACAGAGTGGTACCAAGAGTAGTTTCCAAATTGTTCAATAATGAAGTCGACACTTTCTTTGGATATTCCAAAAAGGTTTGCGATACGTTTTTGAGTGCTTTACCGGTCATTATTAATCAAATCGTCGGCAAATTTGTGATGTTTATCGTTTGTGGCTGTGTATGGACGTCTCCTGAGTGTTTCAACATTTTTCAGGCTTGCAGTTATGATATTTTATTACTTATCGACTAACGGTGGACCAATAGCAATAGCATCGTTACCATAAACATCATTTAAACAACGATGAGAAAGCACTTTTCCAGTAGTTAAAAATTCGATAACATCACCCTGTTTAACTCACAATTACGTCGCACTAGAACACGTCTCCATACTTCCGCTTCTCAAAATACGATGAATACGTATGAATTCACCAACCTCAAACCTGCACATTCGTATAGAGGGGGAATGTTACTACCAAATTGTACCTGGCGCGCTTCTAAAGGTCATTTTGATCGCGCTGTACAAGCTTGTGTGCATTTTTTTTCAGCCAACCCTTGTAATAGAGTTGTTATTTTTAGAGTTAGTTTTAATAGTTAAAATAAATGTCAAAGTTTTAATTTTTCAAGATCCCCCGAAAACCACCGAATCTAGTGTGACGTCATCATGACTAACCGAAGTATGAATCTTGTAGGGAACTGGAATCAGCTGTTCGACTCCCGCCATTTTGAATTTCAGCATTGGAGCGTTTTCATAGACATTACTGGGCAATACGATTGTTTTTTGTACAGTGAAAGTTTTTGAATATTTTAAATAATATAGATAAATTAATAGAGATACTTTATTTATGATACTGAATTATTTAGGCCTAAATAATGTTTCAATAAAAACAAAAACTATTATATGTCCAATTCTCTATAAACCAATAACTCGGAATGCCGAACGGCTTGCGTCTTCATTTCTATTGATTTCTATACAACTTTGACCCAGGTGACGCGGCGCGGTGACCTCACGCCGCCAAAATCCAGCAATAGGGTGTTTTAATGACACGTTTTAAAATGGACTTTTTAATATTTTTTTAAGAACTCTACGTTAAATATTATGTAATAAAACTTATATATTCAGAATCAGCGTATATTGGTCTATATGAACATATTTTTTTAAAGCCATAATATTTTTCACTGGAGTTCCTTATTATAAAAGTCACAAATACTACAGAAAATTTGCGAAAGCATATATTTTTCTTTTTTTTTCTCTATAACAAGCTTTAAATGCCCATTCTCTTATAAAAACAAGTTTTGTGTGAAAGGGCCGCGTAGCCGTTCCTCTTAATTTATTTTTATTTAGTGAAGCTTTCAACCATTGTGTAAGGCTTTGATGGACGTAGAATGATTAAACATTTCCCCAATACGTTTCTGACAGCCGTGAAGGGTGGTTTGGGAGGATACAAAATGATTACGTTTCACCATAAACACAACAAAAGCTCACATGTTTAACTAATTTTGTAAATGAATAACAAGCGACACACGAGGTATTTTTGTGGAGTGACAAAAATTTCCACCCTTCTCGAGTTCAAAGCATTGCGATATAGACATCAAAGAAAATAATATAATAATTTTTGAGGTCAGATTCATCATATCAATATAATTTATTTTAAAAATGGGAAGAATGTGTTTTGTGCTTTAAGGTTTTTTGAATTTCGTATTCAAAATTGAGTTGCTTTAATTTTATTTTAACGAATTTAATTATTTTTGGTTGGTTTCTCAATTGGTCAAAGAATTCTTCTAATTTCAAAAATTTGCATCGTTTCGTTCGACACATGATTTTTGGTTTTATTACTGCCAAAAATAGCCAGTGGGGCTATGGTTTCCCCGATGAGAATATTTGAGGAATATTTTGATGCCAATCCAGCTCGGGTTGAAAAAAGGATTCACATATATTTGTTATACGAGGATGAAACCGTACCAAAGAATGGAAACGTTCAGTTTTGAACGGTGGTCTCTCAATGGGGCGATACTGAGTTTCTGCGACTCTTATACTTATAGTACGTGAGTATTGCAAGTGATTTGCTTTTGGTGACTTAGCAGGGGTTCCCGGATTCAAGGGATGAGATTTATCCAAGTCACTCCTGGAAACACTGACCACCAGATTCCTACCCACCCCTTATATCTTGTCCTTCCCAGAACTTCCTCTCCTTGCTTTATATAAAAAACATCCTCCACACAGCATCCCCAAAGATGACACAGGTCCCGAAGGAAATTGTTTTCCTTGAGGCCTCCTTTGTGGAGCTAATGTAAAAAAAATTAAATCTGAGATCATAAATTTTATTTTTTTTTTTTATTTTCACACGCCGGATTTTCCAATTTATAATATGCAGAAAATAATTATTATTACGGTTACGGCACGGCGACGGTACAAAAAAGCGTAAGCGTACGTTTTTTTATCTTAATAATGCTGCAGCTCTTTCTTACACATTAAATAATGGTGAGACAAACAGCGTATCTGTTTTTTCCGAAGAAAAAATCGGAATCATTTTCTTGCATCTCTTTCAAACACCCACCGTGATGTCTCAGTAGACCCCTAAGCTGTGTGGATCCCTGTGGAGCCGCGACGCTAATTTTGAGAGTATAGAACGTAGTTACTAGGATAATATTGAAGTGAGAGTTATTTATAAAAATAAGATTTCAAACGTCAATGCGCTGATGGTTTTTGTTGCTCTTTTTCAGAATTTTACGTATTATGAAATTCAAGTTCTGAAACATGGCCCACAATGCAATACTGTGATGTTAATAAATTTTGTAAGGAAATCTTAAATAAGGAAAATTCGTTTAAATATATCAAAAACCTTGAAAAATGCTTGTCGCATTTAGAGATACGTTGTGAATTTTTTCATACCCATAATATGTTAAATAACAGAACAAAATGTGTCTTTATAATTTTCGGAGCATATTTTGCAATTTTTATCTATTAAGGGATTTTCTTATAATTATCGTTACGGTTCTACAAATGTAAAGGCATTATTTAAAAAAATAAATCCTATTTATCTAGTAACTTTACAACTTTAGGTTTTCAATAGAAATATGTAATTAATCGTCTGAAATTTGGTACGCGGGAACTTAATGTGCGAGTAAAATAAATATTATTATTATAGATGTGTGTAAAGGATGTTAATTATACTATTATTTCCACAAATATTTGCATTTTATTGTGTTATTAATACACAATGTTTTGAGAGGTACCAGACGGTATCAAGAAGGGGTTATATACAGTTAGAATTATCAATAAATCGATTTTTTTTATTTAATTTTCGTAATGAACATATATTTAAGTACACACACAGAAAATTTCAAGTCAATCCAGCGATTATTTTCGAAGTTACATTCATATTTGTAAAGACGTGTCAGAGCAATTGAAAGACGGAGGCAAACTTTGAACGCATTTTTCTCAAAACTGTGTTTTTAAAGTCGGTGACCAAGATATCTCGGAAGCGACTGAACCGATCAGTCTCAAATTTAACACAATCTTAGTTTATTTTTTAGTTATTAGCCGAATGTCATTTCTCCGATAAATATCTTTTTTTTATAAACAATTAAAGGCCAAAATTTTGATCCAAAATCAATTTTTTTTTGAGAAGTCGCTATTTTGTTAAAGTGTTTTTTTCCTTGTCTTTCGATTAAATAAAAGATTATTCATTACTTAAACGTAAAACGTTTATTTTTTTTCATTTTAAATGATTCAGTCTAGAGATATGGTGGTCACTGCAAGATGCCTTTTTTGAGAAGAGCTTCTGGAGATCAGCTATAGCAGCTTTCAAAATTATTATTTTTACAAATACAAAAACATTTAAATACAATTAAAAAATACCATAATACGTGTAGAGATTTTAACATTAAAAAATTTAAAGATTTTTCAGAAAAAATCTTGAAAAATCGCTTTTTTGGGCTTCCTAACTGTATATAACTCCTTAAAAGCAGACAGATGTTAACAAAATAATTTTTCCAAGGTAACCTTAATTGTATGAGTGTGTGATGTAATAAATCATCTAAGATTTTGAACAAAACTCACGTTTGAGGTAAATGTATTTCTCCGAACATTACGTTTGTAAGAATGAATTTATAAAAGGTTTTTAAAACGTTAAAAAAGAAATAAAACATTTGTCTGATAGATAATGCAAAATAACGAAAAAATATTGTTGAAAAAAACGTAATAAATGAGGCATTCGTGGAAGCTTTCCTTTCAGCCGTGAGCTTTCAAGTTGATTGATTGACATCGCTAAAGTTCCAACTCGTTAATGTAGGCAGGATAAAGTATAACATTTAACCTGACGTGAAATCCGAACTAATCGTGTTTTTGACAGTCGATTTTGGCTGCGGCAGACCGAATTGGGCAACAATATCAGTTACCTACTTAGAAAATAAAAGCATTATTTATATTGTTTTAAAGACATTGAAAGAGAATTTTGTTAATTTTTTAAGGTTTCACATGTGAACGGTTATGAATTGCAAAAATTCTTGTTTTTCGTTTTTCTGTTTTTTATTTAATTTCCGCAAAGGAGGTTCTGGAGGAGTCTGTTTCTACAGGGTCCAAATTATTTTTGGGAATGATATGTAGTGTAACTTTGAGTTATTTAAACAATGAAGAAACTCAATTGAAACTCTGAATTAGAAAAATCAGAAAAAAGTACGTTCACATCTTCGGGACCCAGGACCTTCGGCATTTCGGGCCGCAACTCTACTAACTGAGATAATGTGTTCCAATCCGATTCGGTCATTTTCAACTGTATCAGACTTTGGCTAAGAGCTACCAACATTTTCTTCATTTTTTAACGCATATTGGCTGCTATATTTATGTTTAATTACAAGATTCAACCAGAACTAAATGCTATCTAGATAGTATCTGTTAGTAGCAACTTGTTTCTTTTACTTGCTTCGGATTTAGTACAATTTTGTGTACGTTTTTCAAGATTTTAAACATGCTCTCTCAGAACATCGCATTGCACCGCAGTGGGAAGGATGGATTCATACGTTAATCACTCCCGTTGAGACTGACCCCCAAATTCCTACCCGCCCCTCATACTGTTTTCCTTCCCAGAAAACTCATTTCTTTCCTAAAAAAACTTCACACAGCAACCCCAAAAATGACCTTGAGAGGAATTATTTTTCCCAAAGCCTACTATGTGGAGCTGCTAAAAAAAAAGCAAAAGTGTGCCTTGTTTTTCAAAGGGGTTGTACAGAGACAGTTCCATTTTACTCCATCCCTTTTATCTCCATAGCTCCACAATTCGTGATGATAAATGAGAGAAATTGAAAAAAAATGCTATTACTTGACACACAAATACCACTAGACACCGCGCTATTATTTTCGATATTTTAACTTAAAAACGCTGGAAAAATTTAAAAAAAAAATTCTTATCGTGAAGAAAACAGTAGCTACAGTTATCACAGAAAACCCAAACAGATATTTCTCTTTATTTTTCAACATCCTAGAGCTTATTATTGAGATTCGCGACCCCAGATCATATTTCAGCTTTACAGATAAAATTCCATTTAATTTTTACGTCATTAGTACAAGCTTATCAAACAAGGAATAAAATATTATAGTATACACAGACTTTCTAGGAAAAGATGAATTAAATCCCGTCCAGAAGTTATTCGGAGAATTTAGATTCGAATTAAAATTCTTGGTTTTCGCAGAGACAATTTAATTGGACCGAGAGATTCAAAGTTTTTTCGTGCAGTGAATAATTAATTTCTTCAGATCTGAAATCTTGGAAACAACCCTGTCAGGGCGATGTCATAACTAAGCCGTTTTTGAAAACCAACCCAGAGGGCACACGTGTAAGGGAGGCGTGTGGTAGGAAAGTCATTGCTCAACCCCACTGAAGAGGTACAACGCTAAAAGGTGGTTGTGAACGTGTTGCAGAGCCAGAAATAAGCTGGTGAAGTTGATAAAATAATAAAAAAATCTATTTATTATCTATTGGAAAATATAACACTTATATTCTAAACGAAAATATGAAAGAGCTAGACACAGAAAAATAAAAAATATAACGGTCCCAACTGGGAAGCGAACCCTGAACCTCGCTTCTTATCTTTTTCATTTCAAACAAATGTTCTAAGAACTGGTTTGTGACCTAAATAGTATCTCGGATGTATTTATCCGAGACACTATCTACATATGTTGAAATTAATCTATTTATTGCTTGAAAAAAGAGTCAATTCCACTTTCCCTAAATCGAAAGATCTTATTGAAGTGAAACTTTTATAGCACGGCTGTGATTTGGATTTCGGATGAAAGAGAAATGACGATTACTGCTCCTGCAACGCATCTACTGCGCTCATTGGCCACTTTGATAATGATGTCACTTCTAAAGGCTCCTATTGGTTGAGATATGAAACTGAAATTACGCGAGGTCTGCGCTCATTGGTCGCTTTGATTATGACCTCACTTTTCAAATATGGGTTGAGATTGTTTTGGTAAAGTTTCTCTTCTACCGCGTGTAAACTGCACTCGAATCTTTTTTAAGCTGGATCAGTTTTTTTTTAAATCGGTACAAATCACACTTTTTGAGATTCCATGTTTAGTGTCATAACCTGTGGAACAACACATTTAATTAATGCGTCTTCCTCGTCCTTACGGTGTGGAAATTTTCACCTAATAACGTTATTTCAAATTGATTGAATATCGACGCATGCGGTTATTCGATGTGGTTAGTATTTTGTGTTCTACCATGCGTAATAAATCCTTAACATTTTACGGTTTACCCTATTTTTCCATTGTCGTTAAATTGAGTATCGACACTTACATCATTTTATTAATTTTTAACTTTGATTGGAAACTCGAATATTAAGAATATTATTAACGCAAACTCGTGAACAATCATGGGACATAAAAATTGCAAGATTTGGGAATCAGGAAATATTTATAAAATACTAATTGGTACCCGGTATGCCATTCAAAGAAATAAATCGTTTTTCCTTACACGTCTTTTCCCAAGCGTCCTTGTTCCCCTCCCGCGTTCACCTTCCACCTTTCCAGCCTTCACACTCTCTCGTCACCTCTCCCTCGAACCCCATCTCCTTCGTAACCTTCCCCCCTTCCTTCTCTCCCTGCCGCTAAAATATATGAAATTTACGTATTTTGAAACCACTCGCCCACCACTTTCAGTAAAATTTTTATACAAATTTCACAACACAAGGACTTAATATTTTATATAGAAACCTTTGCGGGCATTTGCATAACAAATCACCAAAGTTTCACCACAATCGGTTGAACGGTATGGCAGCACATAAAATATGAACAAACAAAGAAATATTATTTTTTATGTACGAGATTTGCCTTGGGATCGTTGGCTAACAAAAACAAATATCGTCATTATTCTTTATAGTACAAATATTTTTTTCTTTGACAAAAAATATAAAATATTAATAATAATAATAATAATAAAATATTATTATTATTCCTAATTTAACTAACGATTGCAATCTTTAGAGCACAGGCGCCAGGTGGGAATGCTGTCCTTGTTCTACCGGTATTACAATGGAAGATGCTCCGAGGAACTAGCGTCATTGATCCCCTCGGCACCGGTGCATAGTCGGGAAACACGCCAAACGCGCGCTCAACATTTGTACACGGTTGACATTAGTCACATGAGAACGGGTCGTTTCTACGACTCGTTCTTGAGTTCAACAGCTCGGCTGTGGAACGATTTGCCGGCCTCTGTGTTTCCTCCCTCCTACAATATGGGTCTCTTCAAGACCCATGTTCACTCCTTCCTCTCCTCAAAAACACCCTCCACACAGCATCCTCAAAGATGACATAGGCCCTGAGGGAAATTATTTTTTCCTCAGGGCCTCCTGTGTGGAGTTAATGTAAAAAAAAAAAAAAAAGTAGAACTAATAATAATTCAGAGGCGACCAGAGTAATGACCTTTTGAATGAACACCGTTAGTAAACTTAAAAAATCATTAATGTTTCAAATCTGACAAACATTTAAACAAAACATATATATTTTTTTTTTACATGAGCACCACACAGGAGGCCCTGAGGAAAATAATTTCCCTCAGGGCCTTTGTCATCTTTGGGGATGCTGTGTGGAAGGTTTTTTAAGGAAATTAAGGGGAGGAGAGTTCTGGGAAGGAAAAGGGTTTAAAGGGTGGGTAGGAATTTGGGGTTCAGTGTGTCCTGTTCATCCGCCTCCGAGACCTAGACAAACCTCACCCCTTGAACCCGGCCACACCTGCTAAATCACCAAACGCAGCGAACCACTTGGGGTGACCTATGGTAGAGGTGTTGGTTATCCAATAGAGGTTCCCGGGGCCGCGATATCCATTCCTGTCTCCCAAATTTATATTTCAAATAAAAAATTATTAATTAACCAAATAATATTAGTTCTTACCTTTTAGCGTTTGTCCGATATGATTTATTCTAGTTTTGAAAAATAATACTTCACATTGATAATTTCAAATAACGGATGCACCGACAATGATTTTTTATTTTTTTATTTAATAATATTTTTTTTGCATTAGAATTAATTATTCTAAGGAATTAAATAATAAAAAAAATTCTACGAGAAATGTGAAAAACTTAATTTTTACGGTAATGCTTGTGCATCATCTTAGTAATGGGAAGGTTAAATAATATTTTTTGTCAAAGTCCAAACCATATGCCTAGTATTGAAAAAATTCCTTAAAAAACTCTAGTTTATAAGCTTACAATGTGTCTTCCTCCGAGCTACATGATACTTACGTAGAGTTCATTTTACCGGAAAGATGGTTAGAAAAGATATTCACGAGAATCTTCTTAATACTGCAAGAACCTCTTTCCATAATTATTATGACGTCAACTTTGACGGCATCGTCAAAAATTTGACGTGTCATCACACCGCTTCATAGGGTTAATCCGGCCGGCTTCACAAACATTTACAGATCCTATCAGCCCGCCCGGGCCGTATGCAAATGTCAGGTCCGTATCCGCCGGTGATCTTGTGGAACCGGGGCCCAAGGAACTGGATGACAGGGCTAGTTCAGCCGGTATTATGAAGGTATTAATGAAATCTAGTGGAAATTTATTAGTGGATTTTGATAGCTTTGTGGAAGGCGCTATTTCGAAGCCTGATGAATCTGTAAGTTTTCTTTATGATTTAGTTTTTCAAGCATAAAATATCAAAATGTCACTATTTTATATCAAAAAATTTATTTGCAGAGTACTAAGTAATCCCGCGTGTACAAACATTATTTTTTTTTGTTTTTTTTTTTTTACACTAACCCCACGCAGGAGACCCTGAGGAAAACAATGTCATTTTTGGGGATGTTGTGTGGTGCGTATTTTTAATGAAACGAAGGAAAGAAAGTTTTGAGAAGAAAAGTGTTTAAGGGGTTGGTTTTAATCTAAGGGTAAACGTGTGCAGGAGTGACAGACGTATGAATCCATCCCTCCCGCTGCTGTGCAAGATGACGGACCGAGAAAGACCAGCTGAAGAGGTCAAAGAGTATCCTTAAACCGGCATCTCCCGATCCTGAGCACACCTAACCTGTTGAACCTGGACACTCCTGCTAAGTCATCAAACGTAGTGAACCACCTGGGGAGACCTATGGCAGAGGTGCTCGTTACTTAATAAATGGTTCCCGGGGCGGCGGTACTAATACCCGCCTTCCAAATTGTATTTTATTTTGCGTGTTCTATTTAACCGTCCCATTAATTAAAAAAAAATTATCTAAGCTCTCCATATTATGAAATTTAATTTGTTGGTCATCTCTGAATAAGGAATTGATATGTGGTTAAAAAACAACAGGTTTCTGTTAATATTGTATTTAAGCAGTTGATACACAACATGTTAGGTTTAAAATATTTATAACATTGATGGAACAATGTAAATATGCTGTCGAGTTCCCAAAAATGATTGAATAAATAAACCACATTACGTTATGCCACATAGAGAAGAAATTAAACATAAAATATAAAACAGGACATTAAAAATATCGTAATTTCATAAATTAAATAGAATAATACATCTATACTAATATTATAACTGTGAAACTGCGTGTGTTTGTTTTTTACGCTTTCACACATAAACAAAGACACCGATCTTAAAAATTCTTTCACCAATAGAAAGCTACATTATATGCAAGTAATAAAGGTTTTAAATTACAGAAAGCTCTGGCATTATGAAATCATAAATATTAATGTGTTATATTGATTATACGTTTAAAAAAAAGGCGAGGTATCGCTAAAGTCAGAAAACAAATCGTTGCCGTGGAAACGATGTTGATATATTTGCGGGAAATCGAAGTTAATATCTATCTACTAGGATCATTGCCTACTCAAAATAAGAGAGAGGATCAGACTTCGGATTAGCTTTCAAATGAACACCGTTAGTAAGTAAGATATTATATTTTTAATGCCAGAATTATTATCGTTATTAATTAATTGGGTTTTATGTCTGAAAAACATTTAGAGAATTGGATCTGGCAACACAGAATGATGATTATGTACATTTCTCCGAAACTTTGGCTTAAGAAGGAGGTAGCACAGCACGGCATAACACCCAAAAAAATAATCGCGATAACTTTTAGTCAGCCAAAAATCATAACTTTCATATTTAAATCTCTAATTTTTTATTTATTAGATATTTCAAATATTTAAACAAAATAAATTTTAATTTCGAAACTTAGTATAAGTATACATATTAAATATTTTTGATAGATAATTTTTAATACTAAAAGTCATTGAACGTGAATAATTTGAAATCATTTAATTTGTTAACGTTACAATAAATTACGTAGGATATTTCACAATATCACAACATCACAGACAACCAAAATAAGCATGTAGGTTTTATTGATGTTTTAGAATTATTTGTGCCTATTGATTTTAAGTTATTATTGTTTCCAGTAAAATCTGAATGCCTTTGTATAGATTTTCCTATTTTTTTTTATATTGTGTATTTTAGTAATGAAACTTTACCTCAAGGTATATTAGCAACAACATAGTTTTCCTTTCTTAACTAACCACAACCCGTCCTAACCCAACCTAATCTAACCTAAAGTAAGCAATCTTAAACTCCTCTACATAAATGATTAACGAGCCTTTGAGGAAGCCTGTTACAAGAATTTCGTCCAACTAACTGCATAACTTAACCTTCATCAACTCAAGAGTTAGGACATAACGTCAATACAGTATCCAGTAGAAATCAGTTTTTTTAGAGAACTCGGCTGTTTAAACAACTTGTTTTACATTAGCTTCACACGGAAGCCCAAGAGACAAACGGATTACCTCAGGGCCTATGCCATCTTTGGAGACACTGTGCAGAGGTTCAGAGGGAAAGTAAGAAGATAAAGTTCTGGGAAGGAAGTAGTAACATCAATGTCTCCATCGGCTGCTGTGTGTGGCGATGGGTCGAGAAATGGTCGACAAAAAGGACTCTCTAAACCAGTTTTTACAGATTCAGCCTGCCACGTAGTAGGTGGGCAAATGCGTACGCCGACCTAGACAACCCTCACCCAAAATCTATAGCGGTTCAGTCGCGGTAGGGACAATTCACATTTTAAATACATCTCTGTATTGGTTATTTTTTATCACTTTGCAAAAAAAAAATTGTTCTAAAATCTAGATAAAATAATCTTTCCAATGTTATTATTTAAAATTAATAATTTTATATCCAAATATTAAAATTTTGATATTATTCCCGTACACCTCTTTATTGGTTATTTTTTATCACCTTGCAAAAACAAAAATTATTCTAAATTCTAGATTTAATAACCTTTCCAATGTTTTTATTAGAAAGCAATCAATTTATTTGTAAAAATTTAAATTTTGATATTGATAATGTAAATTATCGCTACCGCGACTGAACCGATGTAGGTTTTGGAAATACGCAACCCGGGCACCCTCTCAGTCTCCAAATGTAGTAAAATACTTGAGGTGATTTATGGCAGGGGTGTAAATTATTCAATAATTGGTTCCCGAGGCAGCGGTACTATTAAAATGTTCTTATAATTAGTTAAACCTGCGAAGTAGATCCTTTTATTCATCACGTAGATCATTTTAAAATCCCATAAAATCCTTTAGGTTTCACTTTGAAAGATCTGTTTTGATGTTTGAATTGTCTGTAATTCAGTTTTAAAATATTTTCCATTACCAGTGATCATTGACTTTAACTATAATTTAATTCATAAAACCTTATCTAATTTCACCTAACCCAAGAGTGTTTCCTCTCGGGGTGTTTCCTCTTGGGGTAAGAATAACCTCGTCGAATTTAATGTTTCAAAGACTCAATCATGTCTGATCACGTCTAAAAGGGATCGAAATGATAATCTAGTCTCCTTCAACGGAAGCATTCTCCCGAACAGGCCTTCCATTGATATGCTTGGTGTAACTCTAAGTGACCAGCTCAGGTACGGGGGCTCCATCGAGGCCAGAGTTAAGTTAGCCTCTCAGAAACTGGGCATACTGTACAGGGCACGCAGATACTTTAATAGTACACAACTGCTAGCCCTGTACAAATCGCAAGTGCGCCCCACGGTTGAATTTGGCAGCCACCTCTGGTTTGGAGCCCCAAAATACCTGAAAAAACCCTTGACTCTGTGCAGAAACGAGCGGTCCGTTTGATAGATTCTCCTAATTTAACTAACGGATTGCAATCTTTACAGCACAGGCGCCAGGTGGGAATGCTGTCCTTGTTCTACCGGTATTACAATGGAAGATGCTCCGAGGAACTAGCGTCATTGATCCCCTCGGCACCGGTGCATAGTCGGGAAACACGCCAAACGCGCGCCCAACATTTGTACACGGTTGACATTAGTCACATGAGAACGGGTCGTTTCTACGACTCGTTCTTGAGTTCAACAGCTCGGCTGTGGAACGATTTGCCGGCCTCTGTATTTCCTCCCTCCTACAATATGGGTCTCTTCAAGACCCATGTTCACTCCTTCCTCTCCTCAAAAACACCCTCCACACAGCATCCTCAAAGATGACATAGGCCCTGAGGGAAATTATTTTTTCCTCAGGGCCTCCTGTGTGGAGTTAATGTAAAAAAAAAAAAAAAACCTTGTTTTATTTCGAACATGAAATTTAGTTAGAGTATTTTTTTAGATCCAATGCCATTAAAGAATATCGGACCCGTTACATTCATAAATAGAACTAATATAACAAAAAAATGTGCAACGCTCATCAAAAGGATAGCCATTCAAAGAACGTGTGTGAACTCTTGAAATAGTTATAAGAATTACCCGCTAAAGTACGTCATTTTTTTACTTTAAGCCCCACACGGGAGGTCCTGAGAAATAATTTCCCTCACGGCCTATGTCGTGTGAAAGGTTTGTTTTATTGAAATTAAGAAAAGACAGTTCTGGGAAGGAAAAGTGTGAAGTTTGGTTAGGAATTTATGAGTTAGTGTGACTAGGACTGACCGATGTATGAACACATCCCTCACTGCGGTGCAACACGACGGATCGAGAGAGACCAGCTTGAGAGGTCAATTCAGCATCTGGCCCGCCACGCAGCTGGTGGGCAGGCGCATCCAGTTCTGAACACACACTCCACCCGATGAACCCCAGAACCCCTGCTAAGTCACCAAACGTATCGAACCATATTCGGGTTGACTTATGTATATAGTTGATGTTTATCTAATGTGGCGGCGGTATACACTCCTCAATGGCGGTAATACCCATAATTCAAAGACCACTAGACTTTGTTTAGTGAAACCACGAGCATTTGCCAATCACAAATCTTCGCTCTATTATCAATTCATCCAAAATCAGAAGATAACTTTTTTATCGTATAAAATTAATATATATTAAATTTAGGTAGGTATAATTCTCTCCATATGTTATTTTTATTAGTAATGAATTTCGCCCACATGAAATTCTGGCAGTTTGATACGTGAAATTCACGCTTGTGTAATTTCTTCCTGAAACCTAAAATACAAACATGATAGCTAGAACACGACATTCGCAAAAAGTGAAAATTATTCACTTTCGCCATATTCTTTAGAAAGTAATAAATATTAATTTATTTTGTGATTTTACACTCCAGTGGTGCTTTACAAAGTTAACAACATAATTAAAATAGGTTCTACGAGTATATTAAATGTAGTTTTCTGACATGAATAAGCCAGTTTTCTTACTAAAAGCCTATTATTAGTGTACTTTATTATAATAAAACCTTAGCAGTACATAATTCTCAACTCAAACATTTGAAAGCATGCTTAAGAAGTGAAGCATGTTTTAACGGCTTCGTCACAGGGGAAAGGTAAAAGGAAAGGTACATATATTAACTTGTAACACACGAGGGCTTTCTTTCAAAAGCTAATTGCGTAGGAACGAGTCAATATTCGGCTCAGTGACCAGGAATTTCATTAAATTTGAAGGCTTGCTGAGAAGAAAATGAAATCTAAAGGAAAACTGAAAATGTGTTTGGCTATATCTGATTACGCATGAAACTTCACAGATTATATTAATATACGGTGTGTTATGGGATGAACTTGACTTACTTTAATTGAGTATATTTATTTAACTTATTTAATATCGAGTATAATATGTAAATGATATTTCGGTCTCCGATGACTGTTTGCGCCAATCAATGTTTATTTTTATTTGATTTAGTACTGTAAAACTGCTTATTCCTTTGCCCAGTTCCTTTACCCAAGTACCTACCTTTCTACCTTTCACCAAGTACCTACCCATGCCATGCCAAGACAAAACGAAATAAAACGTTCGATTTAAGCATTCACTTGTTTTTATTAACTTGTTGAAAACGCACCCGTTTGGAGTTCGGTAAAATTTTGTGCATCTTACTTAATTGAAAGTAACGCCATAAGTTCAATTTGGGAACTTATTGGATCACCCGCCGCGGCTGCAGAAGTAACCATGTTTACTAATATCAGTGAACTATTATAAAGACAAAGGGAGAATTGTTAAAAGGACCACAGAACCAGCGGCAAATGTCTAGTGAACTCGGTAAGTTTTGGCAATACCTATCCTTTCCTTTCCTTTAAGTAGTTTTTCAGTCATTGTTGTTTTAGATTCACACCGCACCCGCCTGCGAACAAATTGATTTGCGCAACCAATGATTTTTTTTCCTTCTAAGAACATTAAAAATCAAATAGTTACCGGACATTTATGTTCGGGCGAGGGGTTGGCTGGTCATTCGACTGAGCGACCAGTAATGACATTTGAAAGAGTTTTTTTTTTAAATGTCACCTAAAACTAAATTTTCACGTGTTCCTTTATTTTAATTTTTAACAATGAATTCAATGTTAAAAGGGGAGCTCATGATTAAAGGGACAACTGCAGAACTGCGGAACAACTATAATCCCTAAATAATATCGTAAAAATCGAGATTTTGAATTCCTTACTTTTGTCTTCAAAAATTGGACTGATTTCGAAGATCCTTTTTCATACTGTCTTACTAGAAAGTATTCTTTATCCGTGCGTTGAGTTTTTTTTTAATGCTTTGTTATATTTGCATAGCTTTCAAACTTTTGTTGATGGAGTTAAAACCTGGCAATGTTAACGGTTTTCGGATAAGAACTCTTATAAGAAGTAATTTTAAAAAAATCGTACCGAAACGTTGGTCGACATTTATATTATATTAAATACTAGCTGGTTACCGACATGCGTTGCAGTGCTATATTCAGAGAAATAAATTGTTTCTCGCTGCGTGTCCTTTCCCCGTGTTCCTTCTCGCGTCCCCTTTCTCTCCCGCGTTCCCCTTCCAACCTTCCCCGCCTTTCCTCTCACCCCTCCCTCTTCCCCGTCCCGCCAACGCCCTTCCCACGTTCCACATATTCTGTTCCAGTACATTTAGTTTTCTAACAGCTCGCGTGACACCTCTTTAATTTTTTTAAAATTCAAATTTCAATTTTTCATGTATTACAAATATTCATTTTGGTACATTATAAGAATAACCAAATATTAAATGAACAATCAATCAAATTTGATACCTAAGGTATATATTTAAAATATTTATAGTTTTATATTCAATTCAAATTATTGTGAAAATACTTCAAATTGATTTATCAATTTAAAGAGTTTTGAAAAATGCATTTTGATTTAACAATCATTGCATTTTTGATTTAACAATCATCAATTTTGCAAGGTGCTGTTCCTAAATTTTTGACAATTTTGTAAGAGTTTTTGCAATGATAAAAAAAAAACTAATCAGATGTATCGTCATATGGTTGCAATAATCTAGAAACCTACGCGAGGATGAAAAGAAGGTATTTTGAAAGTTTCAAACATATCCTGTGCTCAATATAGCAATACATATACAACTCAACAATCCCCAAGCACATTATAATTTTTATGTTTATTGATTTGCCAGTTCAGCCATTTCTAGTGTCAAAACTAAGAGAGGAAATTGGGAAAATGTTCGTACGGACAAAACGCCGCCCAGTTTCTTCTTAGCTGTGTTGACTTTGACGTTGAAATACGTAAGGCTTTATTATTCATGGTGTTTTTTTTTTCTTTTCGCCTCACAAGACTCTCAATATCAGAGATACCAAAGCCCCACTGGGTGTGTTAAATAAGCCTCTTCTGTGATCATCAGATAAAAAAATATTAAAAAAAAAAAACATTTTTTTACCAAATACTTCTGTAGCGAAACTAGACGAATTTACAGTACAGTTTGAAAGCATAAAAATATGGATGATGATTTGTGTGCCAGACAGAAACAATTGTGACGTTTTATCTTTTCTACAGAATATCACCGTAGATTCTATTTTTTTTTTGGAGATACACATAACAAAAAAATGAACTTTTTAATGAAAAAAGTAAGACAGTATTCCAGAATTTCACGAGTAACAAATTACTGAAAATGATCGAGAAAATAAAAATTTTAATTATCTTACCTGAAAAAAAGGTAGGTACACCACTACGTTTTTTATCCAGTTTGAAGAAACACCTTTACAAAAAGAGCAAAAACTCTTTTATAAAAGTAAATGATTTTCAGGTGTTAGAAAATATCACTAGTTTTGAAAAAACAGCAGCTAGTGAAATACTTGAATTACAGTGGACGTACAGTGGACAATCAATAAACAACCTAATAACCCCCTTAAATATTCTTTAGTAGTGTACACCTTCTATTTCAGATTGTATCGCAAGATCACTTAATAACGGCCTAAATACTGTATTTTTGATGATTAATTGTTCCTTTGTTTTCCTGTACGCTTCCAATGTGATAAGCTTTGTCAAAAATGAACTCTTTGGAAAGGTCAAACATTTAGGGGTATAATTTGTTAAGTAGGTTGTAGAATTTTTGACAGAAATACAATAAGTTCATAAATACTTACACGTCGTCGATTAAGGTAGAAGTAGTTCATTTTTCAACCAGAAGTGCCCGTGTCTACGTTTTGACTGTTGGCATTATTTGTCAAACATGGAAGTTATGTTTACTAAGTGATTCTGTGGTGTCTAATACAATGCCTAAACCTGGTGTAAAATGAACATTTTTGTACTATTGATTACAGGCTTTTCACGGATATATTTATCGAAGCATTTTGTAGATTACTATGTTTAACCAACATAACTCTACCTTACTCTTGTAACTTAAACTTAGATATTCAGAACACTGCCATATTATCTACTTATGTTGAAAATGTAAAAATAAAATGTTTTGTGTCTAACAAGTGTACTCGTGGAACATCCAACGATCTTTTTATGCCCCTTAAGAATGGACGTCCGTCTATCAGTCGACGCCACTCAATAGAGCGACTCAACTGCTTAATGATGCTGCATTGTTGGCCATTGACAATTTTACAACGTCACTTACAGGCAGTTTAGCAACTGCCTTTTGATGCACGTCACAAAATAGTAAAAGTGTCCACATATTGTTGACTTCATAATTTTTTTTTAAATATTCAATGTGCACACATTATTCACTTGCTTCAATTATTTGTTGTTCCCGTTGCTTACTTATTTATTAATTTACCACTTCCAATTAACTTTACCTTTATGAGTATTTTTTGTAATCTCATCGTTAATATATTTATAAAAAAAAACAAATTAATTACGTTATCATTATAAATATTTGTTCACAATTATCAAACCAGTGCTAGATCATTAAAAAATTATAAAATTAGGGAATACGGTAAGTACCAATGGCGGTCCGTGATTTTTCATTGAGGTAGAGTGCTAAAATTAAACAATACGACATTACGGATCTTTTTGTAGCTGAAAATGTTTTTTTTTTTTAAATATAAATTTTTTCTCTGAAGATTTTTAGGTTTCTTTCAGTTTGAGGATATGCCGCATCCGGTTCCATGCCAACTGGGAATAATGTCAACTCAACACCTCCTTAAAAAGTCATTAAAATCTATGAAAAAAATAATTTTAAATTAGCCGATAACCCTAACCTAACATAACCTATTTGCACAATTTTTTAAATAAATTTTTTTATCACTCTAAATGACTTATCTGAGATGGTTCTGAGTTGGTTTCATTCCGAGTTGGCCGGTCACCGCCGCATCCACATCCATCAATCTGAAAAATCTTCCAACAAACAATTTAAATAAAAAAAAAGTTTTCAGCTAAAACAACGTCGTATTTTTCCAATCTTTGCATTTTGTTATTGGATGATTTTCATAGCGCCATTTTCGTGAGAAATTCGCCTCAAGGGCGCTTTACAAATTCATTTAAACATTTAATCGATATATGTATTACAAGTGGCTTATAACTAATTAGATAACTAATGACTTACAACTAAGACTTATATAACTCGTGACTTAAAACTGAATTTATTTTTATAACAGAGTACAATGCTGCTCTTTATGTGTTACAACTGTCTTAAAATTAGTTATGTATATCTAACATACTTACTTTATAAACACATATTGTCACGGTTACTGCCCGTGCTGTCGGCGTAAGTTGTGAAAAATTTTAAAAAAGAATTGTTCGATAAATGCCAAAAAATAGCGCATAATAACGTAACGAGTAATGAAGATACATCAATCTAAGAAAATCCATAGCTTAATGAAACTCACGGACCTCCACTGAAAAGTCACTGAATGATTTGTCCACTGTCAAGTTTACCGGTAGGTCCGTTTAGTTATTTCAAATGTGTAAATGTTTTTTTTTTTCGTTTTTTTTATTTTTGGGGTATTATGGCGTGTTGCGCTACCTCCTTTATTAGTCAACGTTTTGGACAAAGTTGTCAGCATCACATGTGCATCTGCCCTGATGATGGACACTGTAACGATGTCTGAAACGTTGGCTAAAGAGGTAGGTAGTGCAGGCTTTTGGTCGTGAAAATCTAAAATCATAGTTCCATGTATTTTATTTACTTTCCTAGATTTTTCTTTTCGGAGTGACCACATGATTTAAATAAGCAATTCTTTCGTTAAGTGTGAGAATTGTTTACCGGTTAACTTTTATTGCCTTACCTAAGCATTTCAAGACAGTTTTTTTTAAATAGGAAATTCATTATCTTTTTAAAGACGAAGAAATTTATTGTAAAATAGTTTCGTCAAAACATTCGTTCATTCCTTTGAACAAGCTGTCTGGTTATAACTAATTTGGAGAAACCTGCTTTATTGACGCAAAATGCCTTAAATGTGGTCCAGCTTACTCGGGTAATTAATTCTACAAGATTCTCTGCATATTTGAAGTGACTAAACTTACTGTATTATTATCCTTTTCATGGAATTCAACGCCAACAACCTTATTATTGTGAAATATTCTAGTTTTGGTTACTGCATACCCTTAGCTCTTGGACAATTAGATTCTTTCATATATTCGCTAACCTTCCTCATCTTTGTTGTCTTTTTCTGAATTTGGTTTTGGGAATCATCAGGTTTATTTTCAGCTTGTAGGATGCAGTCGGAAAGAACAAACCGCACTAGAAACAGTCGCCTCTTTTTTAAAATAGACTCTACACAGGAGGCCCTGAAGAAAATAATTCTCTTGTCACCTTTAGGGATGTTGTGGGGAGGGTATTTTTATGAAGGGAATAAGAGGATGTTCTGGGAAGGAAAAAGGTACAAGAGATTTGTAGGAATCTGGAGGTCAGTAAGTGATGGACGAATGATTCCAAGCCTTTTACTGCGGTGCAAGGTGATGTTACGAGGGAGCCCTGCTGGAGAAGTCAAAGGTCTCCCTCAACCAGTCTCTCTCGGTTTTGCTGCCACGCAGTTGGTGAAGACCCGGACAAACCACACCCCGTGAACTCAGCACTCCTGCTCAATAACCAAACGTACAAACCCTTCGATCGACTTATGGCAGAGGTGTTGGTTATCCAATCAATGCCAACCTCCCAAATTTATTTGAAAGATTTTGGAATCATGTAATCTTTACGTCTTCCTACATAACTTGTTCATTCTTCGCTAGAGTTTTCGATTGGAAAATCTTGAATTAATTTATGGCTCTACGTAAAATAACTAATACATTGAAGTTGTATTATTTTGATATGTAGCACAATTTAAAAAAAATTGTCCAAACATTCCTTAAACTCTCCATCAATGGTGTTTTTAGGATGCGCCCTTATACTATAAGGTGTCTGTATATTATATGCATAGGTACTTAATCATATATTCAGTGTTTACATATGATCAAGTACCCAAGTTTAATAAATTCAATACAAAACCGTCTATAAAATAGTTTTACAATAAGAAGTCGATGTTATGTCTTGTAATTCTTACTAGAGTTCAATTCGTATCCAATGACCCCAAAAAACATTTTTCAATAGGAAGATTTACGACAGTATTTCGTACATTGATTTATCCTTTCACTTTTAAATAATCCACGCGCGTGTAGCATATTCGGGAATGAAATATGTGGTGTTATTGTCCACCCCCTGTCGTTTCTGCAACCCCAATATCGGAGAAAGGGTTGAATATTGATGAATTTACCCAAAATGCAGCCCACATGTAATATTTATCGTTAATATAATAAAGCCTTAATCGAAACCGCCACGAATTTGCTGCTTGTTGTTGTAAGAAGGAGAAAAAAGCTTTTACGAAAGGTTGCGCAATAACTGTAGGTAATTTTTGGGTGAATTGAGGGTAAAAGTTCTCTACTAGCAATCCGGTGGTCGCGGGTTCAAATCCTGGCGCATGCAAGTAAATTTTATTGAATTGGTTGAAATTTTCACAATTCAATCATTTAAAATAATATGAGATATATACTTTCAAGAATGGAAGATACTCTCAGTGTTGCCCTGGCGAAAGACCACTGTTTAGAATTGAAACGTTGATTAAATGGTTTAAGCCGTGTTTGGTGACTAAATTTAAATAGACAGATACTTCTTAACCTTCCTCTTTGTCATCTTCTTCCCCTTCTTACTCATCTTCACAACTTACCTCAATTGGGTATGCCACAGTCTCACTGGTTTCAGGCGGTTGGGAGCAGTTGGGATTCTTGTGCGATATTCACATAAAAAAAAAATTATAATCAATTGAATTATAATTCAATTTCAAAGCTTTTTTAGCACATATTTTAAGTTATTTAAATGTTAAATTATGAAAAAATGAAATTAAAGTAACCCCATTATGTAGGACTAAACGCCGTTGGCGCTAACAAAAAACTGTCTAAAGAAGCAAAACTAGCAGTTCACAATGGAGTCCTGGTACTTATCCTGCTGTATGTCAATGAAGCATGGAACTGGCAGAAGTAGTATGAAGGTATTCTTAATGCTACAGAAACGAGATCTCTGAGGGGTATGTGTAGTAAAGCCATGTATGATCATGTGAAAAAAAGTGAAGACCCAAAAAGAACGCATGGCTGATGTATGCGTAATTAGTAAGATTAAGAAAGAATGAATGAATGAAGAAAGAAGTCTAAAAATAATATATGACGCAAATATGAATGGTAGATCAAGTCGGGGACACCCGAGGAAGACATGGCGCGATCGAGTGAATCAGATACTTGAGTCGAGCCATGTCAAGAGTCAGAATAATAGAAGAGTACGTAAGGACGATGTATGAATATTAATGGACCAGGAGTGTATGCCAAGACCGAGTTGTTCGGCGGTGAAACTCTACGGGGAAACGGCGTGATGGTATTTAGTTAGTTAGTTGAAATAAAAGATTAATCGAAAAATTACATATTTTTTAAAATAAATTAAATTAAATATTGAATAAAATATTGATATAAAATCTCGATAGCTTTTCGAGGTTATGCACATAACTGTAAAGTTTTTTATTTGATAAATAAAAACTTACACATTATTTTCACTCGCAAACTAAGAAGCTTTGATAAAAAATGAATCATTAGGGCACATTATATAAAAAAATAATTTTATTATTGCTGTGACGATCCACGGTTACGGTACCATGAAGGAACAAAAAAGCATAAAACGTACGTTCTTTGTACTTATAACGTTGCAACTCTTTCTAACACATTAAATAACGGTGGGACAAAAGATGAGACATACTATAAACGTGTGTCTGTTTCCTCCAAAGTATTTACATTTTTCCTTTGGAAGTAACAGATACCTATATCTTATTACGTCTCAGCTACGGCGACGGAAATTGAGTTTCATTTTCTTTTTACGTATAAAGGATATCGGATTGACGTTTTAGAATTTTCGGAATTCACTCACACTTCTATATTATCTTTTTTACATACTTTTGAAAATATGGTCACGTCTAATAGAATTCGTAGGGGTGTCACAAATGCGACAGAGATGCAAGGAAATTGCCTTATGTAAGACAAATCAAAACACTGATAAATAAGAACACACTTGAAAAAGTGTGATATATATTTATTAAAAATTAATGTTTTTGAAAAGAGTTACCTGAAAACCTCACCTAACCTAAGCTAAATAGCTTTGTTTGTTTTTTGCACCACCATTAATATCACCGTTCAAAGTTGTTCACTTGTCGTTTTTTGGATTCCTCAATTAAAAGTATTTCAAATTCTAAAGCAGGAATTAGAGAGGTTACATAGTTCTAAGTTTGTACTACCAATATCACCCAGGTGAGACTATAGAATCGAAATAGAATTTAGAATCGAAATGTTGTTGTTTTGAAATTATTGCTTTTGTCTTTTCTGGCGACCTTATTTCCAAAGCCTAATTAATTATCATAATTTGGTTTCTAAAAAGTGTTTTCCCTTTAAAGTGGACTCGTTTTTCTCATTTATTACTTATACGTAATACTCCTCTTCAAATAATCCAATTTAATATTTTATATCCTTTTATTATATAAAATTGTTCATTCAAGGTTGGACTGCCATGACGCTATGAATTTGCTATCTATACATATATCTCCAAAATATACCAGGCGGAATATTTTATTGTACAACAATAACTTCGCTATGAATTCTTTGCTAAACAGAAAACATAGGTTGGGCAATGAACTAACTGATGCCGCTGACACACTCAATTTTAACTTCGACGTATTTAATAATAAATGAGAAAACATTCTATTTTATTTCGATTTTCTTTTGTTTGTTTTCTTTATTGTTCGTATTTTAGATACACAACGAGTAATTAAGTAAAAATTAATGTGTTTTGATTTTTTTAATGTGTTTGTTGCTTGTAGGTATATGAATTGTACCTACGAGTTCTCTAAAGTCACGCATTTGAATTAAGCATTAGATTTATTCTTATTAATTAAATTGAGTTTGTGCTATATTTATACATTTTTTAATCTTTTTTATTTATGTTAAATTGTTGTTATAAATGAAATTTGTGTTCGATATGTAAAAGCCCAATGAGGCGTTAAAGCATAAATAAATATTTTAGTTTTAAAATCAAAACGTGTAAGCTATACACCATTTAAATGAGGAAAAATTATTTTTAAAATGTACCAACCTGCCCTAGTTTTCCCTGCGGAGGTGATTCTCAACCCGTACTGTAGCAAACACTTCGTTGACATTCGTTACTCAAGCGACCAGTGTCAATTGCTAACTGTGCCCGGGCATAAATCATTACAAATTTGCCGGTTAGTGCTTTGTGATTGAGATTAATTCGCATGAAAGTTTGGAAACCATCCAAATTGGATTGAACCTTCAAATTCTGATATTGGGACGGACATTATTATGAAAGATCTGCCTAAATAGCCTATTTTGTCGGACTAAACTCAGCATTGACGAGTTAGAAATGCAATCAATAATACGAGTTTGGACGTAAATTCTATTTAATAAAATTCAAAATATATATATACGGTCCTACCGTGAACAAAACGATATTTTTTTCTAAATAAGAAAACCTCTCGCTGGTGAGTTCTGGCTTTATGAAATTTGTATAGTTTTTTCTAAATGGAATATCTCTACTAACTTTGTTATTTTGGTCATGACTTTGGAGCTTTTATAATTGACTGATCGTAGCTAAGTCCTTTTTTTCCTCGACCGTTTTTCATTTCTGTAATTTGTTTGTACGTTCTGGTTCCGTTTCAAGATGGTGGCCGTTAAGATTAATTTTTCAATAGTGGAATCGTCATGTTTATTTGGACTTCGTTATTTACCTTTGTTCGATATTATGATACCTATACTTGCCTGAAAAAAGTTTTAAAAAATAAATATCTTTTAGATGGTTACGGTTACATCTCTTTGGACAAATTGTAAAATACTTAATGTGAAATTAATTAAATTAAGTATGGTTTATTTTATTAGATAGGTAATTAAGTACCTACTTGCTAATCAAATAATTTCACAGGAATTTTTGAATTCAACTTATTTAATAAGAGATAATTAGATGCGTTATTTTTTGCCTTTTTATATCGTTAATTAGTAAACAACATTATTGTTGACCCTGCACACGATGATATTTATCCATAAAATAGTGAACAACATGTTACCAAAATACTTCTCAAACAAAATTATATGAGTATACTCCCAGAGTGGAAGATACTATCAGTATCGCCCTGGTGTAAGACCACCATTCAGAATTGAAACGTTGCTTGAAATGGCTTTAGCCGTGTTTAGTGACCAGATCTGAATAGCCAGGTACTTCCCCACCTTCCTCTTCCCTATCTTCTTCCCCTCCCCACTACCTTCAGCCTCACAACATACCCTGATTGGGGATGCCATAGTCTCACTGGCTCCAGACGGGAGCAGTTGGGACTCTTGTGCGGTATTAACTGTAAAAAAAAAAATATATATATACAACGAGGACATTCACAGACACAACACAAGGACTTGCAAGGAAATCAGACTACAAAAAAGGACAAAAAGAATACGCAGAACAGTTTACTATACAAAGGGATGAAGTTACACATCACTCTACCAGAAACTTTAAAGGCCGCACCAATTGGAAAGTTCAAAATGTATTGTAGGAGCTACATAAAAGAAGAAAAAATAAAGTTTGCAATATGATATGTTATAATTAATTAGGAAATTGTAAACTTAAATGTACAATTTACTAAAATAAAACGAATAAATAAATAAATAAAGAAAAATTAATCTTGAAAGTGCTTCTGACAAGTTTTCTACATCTGTGAAATATTATTACCAAAAGAGCAAAATTTCGTTTTCCAAGAAAATGAATAATTTTGACTTGTGATCTACAATACTTACACAAATATCTTCCATTTTATGTTTTCGAGTGATCAAATTTACGTAGAAATGATTAAATCATTTTAATCAATAAATATGTATTAATAACATAAGGTTCTTATTCTAAAACGTAAAGGTACACAATTTATTTTTATTTTTTTTATTTAACTTAAAAATGGTACATATTATAGTAGTACTGATCTTCCATTAAAAGCATTTGCTTGTGGATGGAAGAAGAGTTAACATTTTATTTAAACATTTAAACAGTCACGTGTTTCACATATATAATTAGTGCAGTTAATATAAACACATCGCAATCAAGACCATTTAACTAAAACTACAAGACATTCATGTATTCCGTAAGAGTAAAAACAAGTAAAATTTTTAGTGTTACGTTCATGTGAAAGTAGGGGAAGCTGTCTTCCCGTTACTGATTTCTTTAAAATGATTTTTAATGGAGTTCGATAATTGCATTTTGTCATTAATGATTCTGATTTCTATGGGTAGGTTGTTAAAAAAGTATTTTACTTGGTATGAAAAATGATGTTGAGCAATAGAGGTGTTTAGTTTCGGGCATACAAATACATGTTTGAGTCTGGTACGATTTTCCGTTACGAATGAGTGTTTTACTTTTTATTTTACAATTTGTAAGATTGAATACTTCATAAATAGGTTTTTGAATGTTGGGACTTTAAATTCTTCGAATATTCGTTCAGCCGGGAAGTCTGGAGGTTTTTTTAAAATGATTTTTATTATGAGTTTTTGAACAATTTCTATGGGGGTCAGACTAGTTTTGTAAGCTGCTCCCCAACTGGTAACCGCATATTGAAGAATAGACCGTACTAATGCGTAGTATATTGAGTATAAATTTTTCGTTGATAAGAAATTTCTAATTCGTAAGAAAATATAAATTTATTTCCTAATTCTTTTTAATCTCAAAGACCTGTTTTATGAATTTTGTTTTATATTATATATTAATTTATCTACTGATGAGTATTAGAAAATATGTTTCGCAAGTTTTCTAATTGTTTTATTGTCATATAAAAATATTAAATTAAGAAGTTTTTTGTTTCAATTTTATAATTTTAACTAATAATTTTTGTTTTTCTTTTCGCAGGTGAGTCTTCAAATCTTAATAATTTAAGAAACTTTGCAGTCAGAAAAGTGAGTAAGATAATTTTTTTATGTCCGTAGATATTATTTATATCATCATGATAAATAAAGTATTACATCATTTTTATTGTGGTAAATCATTGCAAAATTACGCGGTAGACTGTTGCATAATTCTGAAGAAAATGACACTAACAGTCAGTTTTACTAAGAAACAACAATTTTAAACAACCGTGTTGTAAGTCTTATATGGAAATAGAAAAAAAATAAATCACGGAATGATGAATACATTTATTTTCTTCATAATATCAAAAGGGTTGTTAATCTGTTGTATAAAGTGTTATTAAAAGTTTCTTTCACATTTAATATCCTATTTATACGTATGTAGATTTTTTTTTGCGAAAATTTTTATAATATTTTATTATATAATAAAATTATTTCTGTTAAAAAAAATAATTTCTCACCGTATTTTGGAATTTTAAACGTGTCGTATATTTCTTATTTTTGAAGATACCGTAAAAACCAAAACCATTTTAGAAGCTTATAATTTTTTCTTAATTTTTGTATTTGAAATATACTTTAATATTTAAAAATAACATCATTTTATTGTAAAACTTATTACAATACAATAAAAATGTCGTAAATTTCAAAAATTTTAAGTTAAAAAACACTGTTTTAATATTTAATGAATTTGCCAGAAAATTGTCACTTGAATTTTACCTCGTTCGTACGATTACTTTTCTAAAACTGACCAAAAATAACTCAAATAATAGTAAATAATACATTTTGAATATTCTAAAGTAATACTTTATTGGTTATTCGAATATAAAATACGAACAAAAACATGATGTGAATCACGCATCAAATGTCACAAATCAAAACTAATTTTGCCGGAAAACTCCGCGCATGCGCCAATCTACCAAAATGTAATGTTGCCAGTTCCATCACAGCAAACTTAAGACAATTTTTATGATTAATAATTCAAAATAGAAAATGAACTAATTGTATTCATAACACCGTTTTACGCTTGGAAAGCATTTTTTTATCAGTCTGAAATGTATCACAATATGCACATCCCTTCTGACCCGTATTCACTAAGCTAGAGAAACCTCAAACGTTATATATTAGTCCTTACATATTATGGATTCTTTGATTTCGTTGACAGAATAATAGAAGAATGTGTACGAGAAAAAGTATAAACGCATATAAAGCGGACGTGTATCAAGACATATTTAGTTAACATTATATTATTGTTCACATTTCAATTTTTAAACGTAAGTTTCGTACAGAGTTCAAAGGGATGGACATAACAAACTTTAACCAGCGATTCCAAATTAATTCCAGATTTATAAAATTTTTTTTTTCAAATACTCAAAAAAATCTTTTAAATGTCTGCACTGGTTGCTCATCCGCCTAAACCTTTCCTTGATTGTAACTGGTCATTCAAAACTTGCAATTTTTTTTAAATGTTTTTCGGGGAAATAAAAAATACACCGGATATAAAAATCCATCTACTTCAAATAACCTCAGAAATAAATCAAGGCAATGTAAATTTTTCTCACACTCTGTATAAGTAAAAATAATTTCCATACAAACAGAACAAAAATTATAACCTAGCTTTATTAGTTGTCTAACAAAATAACTACTTCGATTCAGCCGCTGCAAAATTTTACCTTGTACAAAAAGCAATGCACCCCACCGTTAATATTTACTACGGAAAATATAATAAAGGTTGGTGGTGATCACAGCGGTGGCCAACATAAATAACTCTCCTTACTTAGGGTACTTAAGCTTGGTCTTGTGGGGAAACTGCAAGGTGTAGTAACTGGCAATACATAAAAAGTAAGCACATCATCTGTCAAACATTAAAAAAAATCACATTTCGAGTAAGGAATTATTTATTAATATGGTGAAAATTATTTTGGTACTTATTTTTGGAATTTGGAATTAAAAGTTCATCGGGCTTGAATGATGTTTTTCACCACGCATCCATATTTTAAATTTCTTGCCAACTTACCCTTTCTCCAATATCTGAGATAAAAATGTTTAATAATACCATTTTGATGTTTTTATAAAAAAAGATTTGTGTAATGTGATAGTTTTCGAAAACTTTGTAAAGAAAATGACATATAAATCGAATTTCATTATAACCGTGACGGTTCTCGGTTATGGCACCGGGACGGCAAAAAAAGCTATAGACATACGTTCCTTTTCACAATAATGTTGCCCATGGAGCGCTTTTATAATCACCGTGACGACCCACGTCAACGGTACCGTGATGGCAAAAAAGGCAATAATTTCAATTTTGGAGTTAAGTATGGGTACCGTTGTTTGTTTTGAGGGTATTATGCCGTGTTGCGCATCTCATTATTTAGCCAACGCGGCATGACACTCCAAAAACAAATAACGGAAATGTGAAGGACGATTTTTTCTTCATTTTTGTAATCGAATTCCAGTGCACCTGTACGTTTGGTCATCTTATTAATTAATATTTGTGCTTTTTGTTCGGCGTCGCTAGATGTCACTTTCTATCGTGTTTTCTTTGCATATTCATTTTGGAGTGGTTTGAATATTGGATATTGATTTTCCAAAATTACTTTTTTTTTGGATTTCGTAGGATTCGACCCATGGTCCTCCGAATTTCTGGCCGCTAATGTTCATCAGGCGCATCATATCACTAAACCAGAGTAGACTTGCGAGAGACCGTGGATTTATCGTATTATATTAAGAAATGTGAAATTGAATTTCCGTGAAATAAATAAAAAAAATTTATTGTTGATGTCTCATTCTTCTATAGATGTATGAGTTTGACTTTTTTTAGTGTCGTTCGATTCCGTTTCAACTAATTTCAAATCACAACGGTTCTAAAAAAGTTTTTATTTCAAAAAGGTCTCTAGTTTTACCTACTTACATTTTTTTCATAATTTTGCACTTTGATTATCACTCTTTGTGTTTTCTCAGACATGATTACACTTTGATTTTAAATACAAAGTTTCATCACATGTTTGCTGGGAGTTGTGTTATTTTCATTAAAAAAAAATATTTTTTCAAAAAGTTTTTGTTACGTAAATAAATTCGAATTTTTAACAAAATTTACATAATATACTATAATCCCATTAGCCGCATCTTAATTCATCAAGTCAATTAAATTAAATTATTTTTACCCATATTCCGTTTAATTTTCCCGTTCGCATTTAACCCTTTGTACTCCGCGCATGTATTATAATCCATAAGCCCCCAAGTTTCGTATTCTAACTGGGCTTAAACCGCGCTTAAACCGTGGTTTAGCAAGCGATTCATACTAAACTTAATGGCCGATAACCCACCCAGTGTCTACATGCATATTAAACCGAAAGCATAATCACAGTCTAAGCCCGCATCACATAACGTCTTGTTAATGCCTTTGGGTGACAGGATTTTTAGAATGGGGCGCTGTAATAGCGATGTATTAAGTCTAAGATGTTTTGTGGCTTTTATTGGGCTTCAAATAGGGCAATGAAAACGTGTTCTTTTTATTTATTTAATATTCGTAGATAATCGATTTATAAACTGTGGTAACGCTCGTTAACATCTTTATTTTGTGTGAATGGGTGCTTATGAGAGCGGTGGAATCATTTCAGAAATTGTTTTTCATTGAATCTTATTCGAACATGTTTTTTTAAATAAAATAGACACTTTAGAGATACTTCGGTAAAATTTTCAGAAAAATGTGTATAGATTAGCATTTTGTTGCTCTAACTGTCACGCCGCAGTCATTTCTTTTTTGTCTTTCATGGCACACACATTTCATTCACATTTATACATATTTTCACGCGTACTATTTTATATTTTCTAAAATAATTTCCCTCAGGGCCTATGCCATCTAGGATGCTGTGTGGAGGGTCTTTTTGAAGAGAGGAAGGGATGAACATTGGTCTTGAAGAGATCCATGTTGTAGGAGGGAGGAAACACAGAGGCTGAGAGATCGTTCGATAGCCGAGCTGTTGAACTCAATTATGAGTCTAAAAGGCGACCCGGCGACATGTGATAAATGTCAACCATGTTCATACGTTTGGCGCGCGTTTGGCACGCGTTTGGCGTATCTCCCGACTATGCACCGGTGCCGAAGGGATCAATGACGCTAATTTCTCAGAGCATCTTCCATTAAAACCAGTAGAACAGGAATAGCATTCCCAACCGATACCTGTCCTCTAAAGATTGGTATCCGTTCGTTAAAGTGGGAGAATCTATCAAACGGACCGCTCGTTTCTGCACAGAGTCGAGGGTATTTTTCAAGTATTTTGGAGCTCCAGACCAGAGGTGGCCGCCAAAGAGGTATGATAAAGATGGCAGATTCTTATTCTAATAATTAAAATATTATGCCCTCGCATAACCCACAATAAAATAATTAAATGTCTTGGAATCGTAATACACGTTAAACTCCTCTTCGATTCACAAATTAATAGAACCTAAAAAAAAACAAATAAAAATACTTATTCCACATTTAGGTACCCACTACATTTTTAATTCCACTTCTAAGATTCCCACAGTTGCTTCAACTCTAAAACGCCGCAGTTGTGACACATTTCAGTCTAGTACTCAATTACTCAACGCGACTTGCGTCACTCGCGTCGCCGGTTTTCGCCGCGTCCGAAATCTACTAGCGTCTCCAGCCCTGATTCACTACTAGAACTCAACCACCGCGCACCAACCCTTTGAGGCTGACTCACTTCTCCGACTTAGAGCACCATCCAGCCTCCACCCGCATGGCGTTGAGAACCGACTACGACCAAATCGTTATGACCACACTTCACCTTCATCTCCACCATTCACCGTGTTGAGCATCGACCTGGAGGATTCACCACAGTTTATCTTCACTTGGAGAAATTTTCTACATCATTTCCACCACCCCAGCACTTGAAGAGGCAGAAGCTGGAGATGAAGGACAGGTGAAAGAACATTATGTGGAAGAAAATAATATTAACAACCCTTACATTACCATATATGGTAGAGTTGTCAAACAACCAGAAAGGTATAATGTCTAATGTCAATGTACTTAAGATTTTATTGTATTGTATAAATTAAGTATGTCAATTGTATTATATAAATTAAGTATGTTAATTTAATTATATAAATAAAGAAAGGGGATGTCACATCACTATGTTGTGTTGCACGTCACTAGTGAACTACCCGTAAGATAATTGTGGTCTAGATCACTCTCAAAGTAATGTCAACGGTGTAATCACCTAGTCAATAAAGTCTGTCTTGTAAAGTCATAAAGTGTTTTTTTATTAAAAATCTTATCTAATAAATAACGAAACACGGTGTCGAGCATATCACAGGACAAGGAAGATCCATGATCTTCACCGCCAGCTGATCACAACATCATCGTCAAGTCTCCGCTCGCCGCAAAATATATTAATCGTCAAATGAACGTCGAACACAGATCCATACCCCGCCGTGATATGACCTACATGTTATGAATCCCATCATGATATAGACACACAACCATCTGCTTAGTAAAGACAAAGTAATAATTCATAACATATTTCAATGTCTCTACCCACATTTACCCACAAGAATATTGATTAATAGGAGGGTTTTCACAATATGAGTTTTTACTTAATGAGTAAAACCTCATATTGTGAAATTAAATCGAGGACAGTATTAGTGGCACTGTCGGGACAGAGCTCCGCCCAATTCAAGGTTAGGTTTCTGAGTTTGATTTCTAGATATGACCTTATCTTTTTCTGTTTCACATTTTCGAATAAGTTTTGTTGCTAAAATTGTTTCAATTCAAACAAATAAATTAATTCTCCCTGAATGTCTTTTTCCATGGGTACTCGTTCCCCTCGCGTTCCCCTCCCGCGTTCCTTCTCCACCTTCCCTCTCACTAATCATTTTTTCGGTTCCTTCATTACCCTCCCCCTCGTGCCTTCCCTCCCTGCCGCTAAAATATATGACATGCACACATTTTCAAACCATTCGCGTTCAACCTGTAGTCATTTTTAACAAATTTAACCACCGGAGCGATTAAGCGATTAAGGTATGGACTACTTTTATTTTTCTGCGTCTAAAATTGGATCACATTTTTATTGGACCAAGGTTTACGATTTTATAATATTTTTTTTATAAAAATCCTATGAAAATGTGATAATCAACAAAAGATATGTTATTTTATAGGCTATACAGAACTAAAAGCAGTTTGTATGCCTCCATATTAAAATTCGGAGGTATGATTTTTTTTAATGTGGGCGGAAAATATTCAATCGAGTGGTAAATAATGCCAGAGCTTACTTTTATAAAAAACAACCTTTGCGAGCGTGCGCATAGCAAATCACTAAAGTTTCATTTCAATCCAATGAACAGTATGGCTGCGTATAAAAAATAAACAAACAAACAAAAACTAATTTTTACATTCAAGATTTCATTACAAATCTCGTTTACTATTTATGTTACATGTGTCTACGTTGTGTTATGTACCTATCTACATATTATTTTATATTTATAAATTAACAAAATTGCAATCTAGATTTTCCAATTAAAAATACCATTTTTTCACTTTCCTCATATCAGTTAAGTGGTGATAAAAGTCTTACAACACCCAGAGTTAGGAGGTATTTAAAACATTTCCCCTTTATAATAGGGCAGTAGCTGCCCAGAACCGTTTCCGTTTATTCAGACATGCCCGATCTGTGAATCGCTTTTCTGGAGGGTAACATATCCTGATATCTACCCTCGCAATCTTACCCCTTGGTATATTATTCCTACCTTAAATTTAGTTGGGATTCGCAGGAGGTGACCACCTAGAAATAATAATATAAAATGTATTAGTTTGAGTTTTATTTTAAGCAAAACATTTAAAATAAAAATTACAGTTTTAAATTTTCGGGATTTTAAATATTTTTATCTTCAATTTCCAAAGACACACGTTTGAATTGTGTCATGCAATTTAGTAATGCTTCCGAGATAATTTTAATTGTTTAATACATTTATTATTTTTAGAATTTTCACTAGAATAAATAAAATATTAGAAACAAGATAAAAATTATCTTTTTGATGCTTATCCTTGAAATAAACAATTTTTGTTAAATATCAAATATTTACATTAAATCAACTTGTTTTTACTACTCTTTCGTGATACCACAAAATTTTGCGCCCTTATTTATAAACTTACGAATACGTAGTAAATTATCGAATTTCTAACCTTAATAATCTTATTCAATGATTTAATGAACGATTTAAATTACCATTGAAGAAGAAGATAATACTGAAAAAGAGTTAATAATGAAAGATAAAATGACTCTGAAAAATTAAAAGTTAGCGGTCGCAACTGGGACTCGAACCCAGAACCACTCACCTTAAATTTTATTAAAAGAGAGATGTTCTAATAAAAATTAGATATTGATTACGTTTTTTGTACCGAGAAAATGATGCAATGAAACGAAGTTAGAAATAAAAAACGTAAAAAATTATTACGTTAATCTCAATATTTTTCTGATATTCCAAATTTGTAATATTTAAAAAGATTTATTTGTATCTAATTTACGGGTAGGTACATTTGCAAATTCAGCCAGTCTCGATTCTTTACCTTGTCATTAAAATTGGACACGCTATTTTTTAATTATCACACTTCGTATAAATTACTAGCGAGTATCCGGCACGCGTTGCAATGCCACTTAAAGGATGGAATTTTCTTCCCGTGCGTCCCCGTTCCTGCCCCTATTCCCCTACCACCTCCCCTTCCTCACCCGTGATCCTTTTCCCCTCCCCCGCGTTCCTCTATCACCAAAACCGCCTTCCCTCGTACCCACTCCCGTGAACCCCGCCTCGTTCCCCTCCCCATTCTTCCTTCCCACCCTACCGTTAAACTATATGAAATACACTCATTTTTCAAACGAGGTACAAATTAAGAAACATTTTTTTTTGTGTACATTAAGCGATTCCGAAAAGCGCGCTGGGTTGCGATCACAGAACATCCGTTCGAAAAGTAGGCTTCAACGGCAAACTCACGCTCCTCACTGTTTCAACGCATGATGGCAAATGAGTTGTATCGGGACAGAACTTTATAGTTCCACCTTTCGAACGAGATCACTAGCGCTCCGCTACGACATCAACCGACTGAATGGCGTGCGTTTTAAAAAGGGATGTTATGCTCCGCACCCTGCATTAAGATAAGACAGACACCTATATATCGAGCCTGGCAATTACTCCTTGCATAACTCAATCATTCATACTCAATATTCCAGTTTTTTTGACATTCCCTGATTTAATTCACTTGATCATTTTTATTTCATATCTTGAAGGCTGTTTCTGACTTCCCTTCCCTTTTATATACACGAAAGAGACATTGACAATAAAACCGAGTTATATTCGAACTCCTTATATCTCAATCTATACGAAAACATAATTTATTTTTGTAAGACAGTTTTAAAATTGTGATCAACATCAAAATGACTTGAATGTGAGTTATGTAAATAATTTGCTTCTTTTGTTGGTTGGTCGCTTTCTGTAGAGCCAACCTCACATTACTCGTACCTTAACTTTCAGCACAGCTAGAGAGTATCACTCAGGCCTTTATCTCGACGAGTTGGAGCGTTTTGCCGTTGAAAATATGACCCGTGCGGAGAAAATACTGCCCGCCCGCTTGAAAAACCAGTGGAATTACACTTCCTTCGAGTTATGTGCTCCTAATCGATGGAACATGTAAGGAAAGTAATTTGAAAGTTTTTATTGCGTTACTGATTATATTTTAACCGAATTACTATCCTGAGGATAAGAAAGATTAAGAACTTATTATCCTGATAACTATTCATATATAAGTATGTTCTATATTATTCAGAACTTATTAACACAATAGTACTGTGCACTAGTATATTTTAGTAGGATTCTTTTAACTTGTAATTCTAAAACGTCCCTTTAACTTGTAATTCTAATACCTATAAGGTTGAAGGAAATACACGTATTTTTATACTATGCGTGTGATGTACCACCATAATACAATTACGCTTTTTTATTGTTTATAAAAGTAAAAGATAAATACTCATTCATAACTGAAAATCGTACTAGATTTAAACATGTATTTTTTTGCCCCAAACTAAACACTTCTTTTGCCCAACAACATTATACACACCAAGGAAAAAACTTATTTAATAACTTACCAGTAAAAAATCAGAAGCATTAATGACAAAGTACAATAATTGTTGAACTCTGTAAAAAAGTATTGTAGAGAAATCATCAACGGAAAACTGCTAACTTTATTTCCACATGAATGTCACACTAAAAAGTATACTTGCTTTTCTTCTTACTGAATACATGAATGTTTGTGACTTTTAATTAAAGGGTCTTAATTATTGCACTGTGACTATATTAACTGTACCAACATATGTGAAACATGAGACTGTTTTAATTGTACCTATCTGAAATGTAAACTCATCTTCCATCCAAAAGCAAATAACGGAGCTTTTAATGGAAGATCATTAGAATATGTACCATTCTTAAGATAAATAAATTAAATTAAATTTTCACATGTAGCAATACATAATTATAATAAACACAATAATATAACTTTGTTTTAATTCCACTTTATTATTTCCTTATCCAACCGGTTTCGGTTCGACCTGGATCTTCATCAGGGATGAATAAAAATAAAAATAAAAATATATATTTTTATTCATCCCTGATGAAGGTTCAGGTCGAACCGAAACCGGTTGGATAAGGAAATTAAAAAAAGTAAAAATAATTTTTTTGTTTCGTTATTTTTGTGTTTATTTATTGATCAACGCCCCTTTTCAGGGCTTTTACATATTAATGGTAATAAATACAATATTTATTTTACATAACTGAACTGCTTCAGTAACAATATTTTATATTCGTTTAAAGATAAACTGAAGATGTCCACGGACTTGGTGTAATTGTTTCCTTCCATTAGTATTCTGGGTAAAGAGGAATACATATGGTAGTTAGTCTCAGAATTTCTTTTGTATATTATAATTTCTATGTTGTAGTATTGTTTAAATTTTCAGTGTCTTTTTAAGTTGAAATTTAAAATCTTAAGTAGTTTTTATATGAATGATGATTTTTGGTAATGAAACACAAAATATTACTTCAAAGTGCTCACCTTTAGCTGTAGCCCATTTGTTTTTTTTTTTTACATTTTGGAGTTGGGAGATTTGATGTTCGTCTGAAATTTTTTATTATTTTTAATTGGTGCAGTTTTATTTATCAATACTATACAATCATCTCACTAGGGCATTGCTGTGTAAAGATGGGCAGATTATACAGAAATGCCATATTTAATATTAAAAATAAAAACCTTATATTACAAAAAAAACATTAAATACAGTTATTTCAGCTGGCCAAAACGTGTATAGTTGACAACAATTACATTGTACTGTAAACTAAATAGGTATTATAATGCGTATTTAGGATGACTATACTAACAAGAAGGATAGCCTGAGAAATTATTAACGAAAAACAACAACAAATAAAATAAAGTCATGTAATTCGGCCAAGTGGAGAAAGCTCTCGAAGTCTCAAAAATATGGCGCGCCCTGGTTGACACGATTGCAAGGATAGTATCTTTGTAAGTATGTTATGTCGCGTAGTGGAAGTACATTGCACCTACAAGTAACTTCCGAGTTTTTTTATTGCTTTTATAAAACCATTTTTATAGCAACCAGTTTTTTTTTTAATTATGTATGAACTTGTATTTTTTTCTTCGTTATTTAGTGTATTACAGAGTTAATTGCAGGTGTTTTAAAAATAACAACCACTACACCAAACCAGGGACGTAAAGTGATTAAAATCCTTTAGAATTGAACTAGAAGTGGTAGAACATATTTGATGCTTGATAATAATTGATGGAGTTATTTGAAAATATTATTTTCTCTTACTAGTTTTTTTGTTGTTATGTTGTCAAGAGTTTCAAAGCTGTTGTTTCTTTCATTTGAAATAATATTAATTCTCATAAGTCATGTTTTACTAAAATGATAAATGGTGCTCTGAATACCAAAATCATAAATTTAAAAATAATTAAAACGTACAAAAAATAAATTCTAAAAATTTACAATATTAAAATTTCGATCGAGTATAAAATGGTTACCGCCTGAACGAGTAGCTGAAATCCAATTAAAAAATAGTGCACCAAGCTAGTAATGTCAGCAATTGGAAAGCAAAAATCGTCATTTTTTATTCGCTCCTGATATTGAAGAAAAAATCTGAAATCTACGTGTTTTCAAATTTACACACGGTATGCAGGGTAAACTATTATTAACAAGAACAAGTAAATCACTGGATTTTCGCAATGATTTTACGAAAACATAAATTATTTATTTTTTGACACAGAAAAAAATCAGGTGAAATTTAATTACACTGCTTTACATTTTTTCCATTTCTTGCTCATCTCGAAAAGAAATCGTTTAACTTTTGATCTTAAAAAAAAGGATTTTGTAAATAATTTGAATCATTTATTAAATAACTAGCTGGTACCCGGCATGCGTTGCTAGGCCATTTAAACATTTTTTTTTTCTTCCTGCTTGTTCTTTCCCATTCGTCCCGTTTCCCTTACGTCTACCCTTCCCCCCCATTTTAAGGAGATTCATTTTTGGAAATAAATATTAACTACGACGCCTGAAATAAAATTCCCCGCAAATATATCAACATCGTTTCCACGGCGACGATTTGTTTTGCTTTTATTCTGACTTAGCAATAACTCGCTTAGGGACAGAGAACGTATAATGTATTAATATTTATATTTTCACAACGCCAGAGCTTACCATTATACACAGCCTTTATTACTCGCATATAATGTTGCTTTCTTTTGGTGAAAAAATTTCTAAGATCGGTTTAGTGGTTTATGCGTGAAAGCGTAGCAAACAAACACACGCAGTCTCGCATTTATAATATTAGTGTAGATGTAATCTTCAGATGATTTAGTTATTTAAATACCAAAAGTGTAAAACTATCTGCCAAGTTAATGTGGGTAGCCACAAATGTTAACTTTATTTTTTTAATTAAAAAAAAGCAAAATATTCCATATCCATTAAAACTGGCGATTTATTTCAATTAAATACGCCAATACAACGCAGTAAGTGCTACCAATCCATTCCCATTCAACAGCTTTAAATTGGTAAGCTTTTGAACTAACCTCTCACAAATTTGTATAAGCCGATCAATATTTTTTACTCTTCAGGTTTCATCAGCGTGTTCTATGCTTTCGAAACAATATTTTATTGTTTATTTAAACTATGTTAACTGTCATTTGATAATGCCTTCAGAAGGCGAAACTTCTATCATGCGTAATAATAATTACTCAGCAGAACTAGCTTGTAACTAAACTGATTAAAATATTAAATATTAGTTAACACTTAAAAATTAATTCCGAACAAAGACTTTTTTGAAGGTAAAGTAACAAAATAATAAAAAACCATATACAGTCATATATTTACAAATATGACTACTGTATCTCCACCTGTATGTGGAGGACGAAAATCTTTAGAAACTCTTTCATCTTACTAATATGGTCAATATATCTCATAATTAGTTTCAGATACTGAGCCCTAGAACTTGATCTGGATCTTTTCTCGTTCAAGGCTATGCATCTGCTTATTTAGGGTCAGTTGTTGTCCATCCTTATATAGGTAGCGGGGAGCCGCCCACTGATTAGCTGATTTATTAATTGCATAACCGTATTGCATAATTGGAAATAAGTAAAATAAAAAAATTACATTATTATTTTTTATTTTAACTTTTATGAGTAAAACCTCAAATTGTAATATTTAATTAAATGAAGACACTATGACCAAAACTCAATCGAAAATTTGGAAACAGAAAAATCAGAAAAAGATATTTGCACCTGGAACTCGAATTTGATATCGACACCTTAGCTCAGTGGATAAGAGCACCCACCCGAAAAGTAAGGAGGTCCTGGGTTCGAGTTCCAGAGGTGCAAATATCTTTTTCTGATTTTTCTGTTTCCAGATTTTCTATTGAGTTTCGCTCATAGTGTCTTCAATTAAATAAAAAAAAATTACAAACTAATGAGAAATGGAAACCAATTTATTACACCTACTTTTAAAATAACTAAAATGCAATATCATTATATTTTCCAAGCTACAAAAAACAATAATAACCTTCCTTCTGAATTGTGCTGTATCACAAAACTTACAGTGAAAATTAAATATTTAATACAAAACATTATAACTTACAACCTAAGTAAGAATCGTGGCTCCTTTAACAGGCACAGGAGCTCCTATTTTCTTATAAGGTTAACATTAAAATAAAATAAAATTTAGAACGTTAAAATATAATTTTGTAAAATATATATTTATGTTTATACGTAACCCATATTTTTTTATATAACAATAAAAAAAAATTAAATAAAATCAAATCAAAAGAATGTTTAGTTTTTGAAAGCCTTAAATCTGTTAAAAAACATTTTTACGGTATATAATAAATGGTTTGAAGATATAAAGGGGTTGAGCATTCTATAAATATAGATAATGGAAATGGGTAGGATCGTCTGTTTACGTCTTGAGTAGTTATTGCGTTTTGTATAGTTTAGTCATCCAAGATTTTAAAATCTCCTAAACGTTAAATTACCTATATTATCATATTTTTTTATATCCTCATAATTATGATGAGTGTATGAAATAAAATTTGCATAAAATTCACTACAAATCCTTGGATAATATATATTACGGGCCAAATTGAATTTAAACCAAATGTTCAAATAATATTTAGCTATAAGTTCAAAATTATAAATTCATCCGTGCAAATCATTTCTCACATGAGCGAGTTTAATTAATCAGGTTGTTTATAATAAATTTGTCAAATTATGAATGCTGCAATGCGATTCGCACCCACTAATGAGATATGCCGACTCATTAGTGCGGCGTCAGGAAATACCGTAATGACGTTTGTTTTTCTGGTAAAAGTCATTTATTCCCCATATATCGGACAGAATGGCTTAAAAACTCGTTATGCCGGGCCCCCATTAGACCCCGGGCACAAGCCTGGCGCCCCCTACCGCAACATGACGTAATTATTAATCGATTAGTTGATTCGCCTGCCGTTTTGTGGAGAGTGTCGCTAGTCGCCAGTTGCTACGCACCCCTATTGAATTCGAATGAATGTTAGATAATGGACTGATGTGGAATACTGCTTTAATTTCGTATTTGGTTTTATTGTATTGTACCAACATCTCGCCACAGGGATGAACATCTAAGAGCCTGTAACGCACTAGCGACCCTAGCGACGTTAGCGGAAACCAACCGAGAAGCTGCTATTAAAAACACTTATTGTTGTTGAAGAAGAAGATAATACTAATAAGTCTAAACGAAATATGAAATAGAACAAGACTCGGAAAAAAAAATATCAGAGTGTGCAATTCACACGCGGTAGAGGTGAAACTGGAAAGTCACTGGATGTCGCTTTCTTTTCGTTTGCCTGTTTATTTTAAATTGGTTTGAACATTGGTATTGATTTCACAAAAATATATTTTTTGTTTTTTTGGATTTTGTAGGATTCGAACCTCCATTCACTGGATGTCTGTCTCTCTGGCCGCAATTTGTCAGGCGCCTTAGCCGCTGCGCTGTTGGAGGCCCGCGCCTAGCCATGAATTTACCGCATTATATTATATAGAACCGAGGGCCCGTCAAATAATAAATTTTAGTGACGCACTTCCGTTCCATTCGAATTTCAAATCACTAAAAGAGAAGTTTAAGAAGTTTCACTTCCAAAAGGTAACGGTCGCAACTGGGAATCTAAATCAGGATCTCTTGTCTTACCGTGACACAGATCTCACATTGATGGCTATAACCGTCAAAATTATTAAAAAGTTACACCAATAAAATCAAATTATTGTTGCATTATACAAAACACTCAGGCGAGCTGCATCCTTTCACATTATTTTCTTACCTGTGTTTTCAATACCTTAATTTTAAATTTATCTTGGTATCAATTGATTAATGCGTAATACATAAACACCTTCTGAATTAGAGTGAGTCAGCCCTTACAAATTCGATAGACGCCATACTATAAACTATATACCATAAAATTCCTAAAGTACAACTGTAAAGTAACGCTGAAATAAGGGGTAAATAAAATCGGAACATTTTGATAACAGATTTGAACAAATATCCATACTCACACTTGTGCTATTTTGCAAATATTTTGTTTATCGGACATTTCTTTTTTCCATTTGAACATTTAAACTTGGGTCCATTTAGACATGTGTTCAATTATATGAATGAGTAATTGAACACATGACATTTGCCTTGGACATTTGACCAGTTGAATTATTAATATGGTTTGGATGGAGCTGAACTCGAATCTTAATTCATATTGAAGACAATCGGCTGCATTCTTGCAATACTACTAGAGTTTTTTGAAAATTGAATATTTGGAAATAAAGATGACATGGTTTCTGTTATATTATCGATCTTTGAATTTTGATTTTGCAATACACTCACAATTTAAATCGTTTATTTTTAACACTTTAAATTAAATAAAACCAACATAGGATTTTAAACGAGACGAGTGAACAATAACTATGTTCGCTAGCTCATATAAATAAAAAACTAAAATATTTTAAAAACTACCCATGACAATTAAAACAAATACTTTATATTATAATCTAAGAAAATGACCATTAGATACAAGGTGTTAAGAGACCTACTTGACTTACGCTAACCAGTGATTCCTAACATTATTTGGGATAAGAAATGTAAATTAAATTTTGGTTATTTCTTAAACATCTTCATTCAGTTACAAAGATTGTGAAGTTGTAGTTATCACCCTATATCGTCTATTTGAAATGTTTTCTCAGACTGTACCAAATAATGTTTAGTTTGACAGCCCTTATAAAATCACAGATAGATTTAACACTAGAAAGACCGGAGCAGTCATTTTGACGGCAGCTCGAAGTAATTTGAAGATATAATGCTTAATTATTGTTGTATTGGTATGATATTTTTTTACATTTCATGATTTATGGTTTTACAACTATGGTGAAAAAAACAGGTACGTGTCTTTTATACTTTTTGAGATATATTGAATTATACCTACAAAGACCGCCGCAGTCAATGTGACTGTTTGGGCCGTAAGACTGGGTTTGTTTACAACCTTCTTTACCCAAGTTTACAACATACCCATTCCTTTTCGTTTATGATAGTACTAATATGTGTGTCTCTTCTTTTGGTATCGCGTATCATTCGAACTCGATCTGCATGTTAATTGGTCACTGTCACATAATTTATGAAAAGACCAAAAAAATATATTTCTCGCCCAAATTTATTTTATGACTTGTTGGAGAAGGACAGAGTATACAAATAACAGAGCTGATCCAGTTGCATTAGCTCCTGAAGAACTATCGGAATCATTTATTGGATAGCAAACACGTCCGCCATAGGTCACCCCAAGAGGTTCGCTATGTTTCGTGACTTAGCAGAGGCGCCCGGGTTCGTAAGGTTAGGTTTAACCGGATCTTGGCGGCAGATGCGTCTGCCAAATAACTGCGTGGCAGACCAGATCAGCAGAGATGATTTTTTGACTTCGCTATCAGGACTATCGGAACATAGCCTTGCACCGCAGTGGTGGGGATGGATTCATACGTCCGCCACTCTTGAGCACTCCCAGTTTCCTACCCACCCCTCATATCTCATTTCCTTCCCAGAACTTATTCTTCTTCCTTTTCCTTTAGGTTCCCTCCACACAGCATCCCCAAAGATGACAAATGCCCTGAGTGGAATAATTTTTTGTGGAATTGCCCTGAGGGCTTTTTTGTGGAGTTTATGTAAATGAAAAAGGAACGCAACCGGAAAATGAAACTTCTGAAAGACGACAGTGCCAAATCAATAAAAGAATGTAAGAAAAACCAAATAAATGCACATGTCATAATTGTAAGAAACCCGTTTGCGGAGAGTGCATTCGATTTTATAACAAAAAAGTAACATAAATCGAAATTTTACAAACATAACACATGACCAAAATTAGAGCATTTTGCACTCACATGTTTTTTTTTCCAGGAAGTCCTGAAGAAAAATAAACCCTCAGGGCCTATGTCATCTTTGGGGATGCTGTGTACATTTATGTGTGCATTGGTGTTTTCAAATAAAGGAAGGAGAGGAATTTCTAGGAAGGAAAAAAGTGTGAGGGGTGAATAGGAAAAATTGGCACATGTATCCAGGAGTGACGGACGAATGAATCCATCCCTCCTACTGCGGTGCAAGGCGACGGGTCGAGAGAGATCCTGCTGGAGAGGTCCAGATTAGGTTTCCTTCAACAAGCGTCTCCCGACCCGGTCCGCTACGCAGTGGGTGGGCAAACGTATTCGCCACCTAGGCCATACAAACCTACCCTAATGAACCCGGACACCCCTGCTAAATCATCAAACGTAGCGAACCACTTGGAGTGTCCTGTGGCAGAGGTGTTGGTTATCCAATAAATGAGTACCGGGGCGGCGGTACCCATATCCGCCTGTCAATTTGAAAAAAAGTGATCAGCCGTCAAATTGACGGTCGTGGTCTTTATAGGTATGGAACAGTCCCCGGTCTTTCTAGTGTTAAACAAAATTTCCTGAGTGCATTTTTCCACACATTCCGCATAAAAAATTTCAGGAAAATTTTTGCGTATTTTCCACCACACCGGAAGAACCCCCATTACATCGCGTCCTGGGCCAATTTCAGGAAACCCCTAAAGATGTGGGTTTCTTGGGTGAATATTGTTTGGGCGAGACTTGATTGATATCGTCACGTCACGGACAAAGGTTTTCAAGGGTGCTGGGAGGCTATTTTGAAGGAACTCATCAACTGTTCTACACTGGAAGGGCGTACTTGAGATTCGGAGACACGCTCCGCACTCCCAGAGGCTGGATAAAGTGATGTTGACATTTTTATTGAAGGATTTTAAGGAAATATTTCTTTATTAGCCATCAAGGGCACAAATTTGCAGAGAAAATCAAAAACCTCTGTTTTCTTAAGCAAAAGAACTACTAAATTTTATAACACGTTACCGTTATATTTTGTACCTTATATATGTTATATCTTTTTCTTAGGTTCTTTTGTATTGTAGAACTGTCTTTTTTCAATCTAAATGACGCGTAAAAGTCCCAACTATCCGGAGTCAATTGGCATCCGCAATGGGCGTATTTTATTAGACTTAAAGGGGTGAGGAAGGTTGGAAAGTATATGGATATTCAGATCTGGTCACCAAACGCAGCAAAAGCCATTTCGAACAATATTTTGATTGTGAATGTTCCTTTTTTACCATGGCACTTCTAAGGATGGGTTGTTTAAAAAAAATTGATGGATTCATCAAATATTTGAAGTTGATTTTCGCGTTCTGTGTAGGTTCTATTCAAGTTCTGTTATTATATCGTGATAAAACAGCTGCTTCACAAAACTGTCACAGAATCACAGAACTTGAATAGAACTTATACAGAACGTGAAAATTAACATCAAATATTTGATGAATCCATCAAATTTTTTTAAACAACCCGTCCTGAGAGTATCTATCTCCTATTCTATAAGCGTAATTTTCACCTTGAATAACACTATATAACTGCACACGATTGCACAAGTGCCGGCTCGATCCAGTCATTTAGGTTACGCAGCCATGAAGTGCAGTGATTTGCTCTGTTTTACCTATTGTCAGCCCTCGGAGTGTCCACATTTTTATTGATTTAAGCATTTTCTTTAATTTAACGAACATGCTTTTTACATGAGCTCCTCACAGGAGACCCTAAGGAAAATAATTTCGCTCAGAGCTTTTTTCATTTCAAGGGATGCCATGTGGTGGGTCTTTTTAAGGAAAGGAAAGGAAGGAAGGGGTAGGAAAGGAAGGGGTACTAAAGGAAGGTTCTGGGAAGGAAAGGGGTACGAGGGGTGGGAAGGAATCCGAGGTCAGTGTGTCCAGGAGTGACAGACGTACGAATCCATACCTTTAACTGCGGTGCAAGGCGAGAGGTCAAAAAGCCTCCCTCAACCAGTCTCTTGAACCGCAGACGCATTCGCCGCCAACACCTAGATAAATCTCACTCCATTAACCAGGGCACCCCTGTAAAGTCAGCAAACGTAGCGGACCACTTGGCGTGATCTGAGGCAGAGGTGTTGGTTGTCCAATAAATGTTTCCCTGGGCGGCGGTACCAAAACCGGCATCCCAAAATAAAATTTCACAATTTTTTCAGAAATTTTGTCATTCGTAAAAAAATCTTCCAAATCGGTTACTCTCGATTTTCTGAGAATGCACCCAAGTATCTTTTTAAGGTGCAATTTAAAAAAAATTCTCAATAATTTTTAAACATGAGTTCAAGTCTTGTATGGGAGCTATTTTGGATATGAATTATTTATGCCTTTTATTGACGAATCAATATTTGACAAAAGAATTTCATTCATGTCCTTTCACCATGAATATGATCCTTACACCATAGGTAAGTGTGTGCGATTCCTCGTCTTCGAGTCTGGAAATGAAATTTCAGGAGCTTTTTACAAAGACAGATCGCTTGTGATGGAGCAAGAAAGATAAAACAAATTGCGAGAAAGCCTTTGTAGAGCAAAGGGTGCACTTATATGAAGGATTTATCCATCATTTTACATTGCTGTAATGGGGATCAATCCGCAAAATCGAAAAAATATTTTAAAACGTAGAAACTTTTGGTTAAGCACTCTTTTCTGGGAAATCAGAAAGGATGTTGGCAATAAACATAAAAGCATTTGTTTTTTTTATAAGCACGAATATAAAAATAATATAGTTATTTTTAACCGGGCAGTGGTCAAGTTGTCATCGTATTTGGATCGTTATGAATTCAATTTCTTGGCTGGCTAAGTTCATCACAACCCTAACATTTAATACTTGCTGCGGAGGCAGTAGAAGATTTTCTATTATTATCAGCTTAAATCCGGTAATGTTTATTTTTCTTTAATTTATTTTTTTTTAATTTTAAAGATCGACTCTATGTGGATTCACCACAGCTTGAAAATGCCTTTAAAAGGCGAAACAGTTGATATATAATAGTGATTACACAGCAAAACATGTTAATCAATAAAAATGAAATATTTTTTAAAACAATAAATACCAGAAATATTTTTTTACGAGCATTATATTCTTACCTTCCAGGGTGCTGTTAAACCTTCCTCTGCCCTTTCCTTTCCTGACTTCCCTCACTTGAGGTTGTTAGTGTTATGAAATCTATTTCGTGAACCTGAAACATGCAACCGCGTAAGAGCTTTTAAAAACAAGTACTTTTATATTCCTATTTTGGATAATGACAACACTGACCGAAGTAGTTCTTACCCCTCTCGGCAGGGGTGGGGGCTGGGAACCGGGCTAGAGAGGGTGGTTTGATCACGCTCCTCTTGGCTTCCAGATCTCGAACAGGCAGGATCTCTCCAGGTTCTTTTAATTCAAACGGTTGTTCCCAACACTTGTTTAAGATAAAATAGTATTTTTATATATCTGAACCAACACAGTGATGTTTCCTGACGACGTCTCACGGGGTAATGTACGTAAACCTATTATCTTTGTTGTTAAATCAGTAACTTTCAGTTCACAAAGAAATTTAAAGCTTTCCTAGTAGCGTCGAGTCAAGATAAATATACTCAAGTTAATTTAATAGCAAACAAGAGATATTTTTATTTGTTTTAACCTTTATTGCATTTAATTTATCAATAATTAAGCTGTGGTCATTTTAAGTCGTGTTGGCATTAACGAACTCAAACACGAATTCTCTACAATTGAGCTGGCCGGTAGAAGACGTAAGTATAATGTTCATCGCCTGTATATTCATTATTGTCTCTATAAATTGATATCTCTATAAATTCACATTCGATCGGTTTGAGACCGTTTCGTTGTGTGACATTAGTCTGAAAGTAGCGGTGGAAGGAAGGAAATGAGGGGAGGAAGGAAAAGTAAAATGGAACCTCTAGTGACAACATAAAATGATATTCAAGTGATAAAACTTTGTAGAAATTTCGAATAATTCATTCTCTGGGACTGAACTCTAAACGTTTTTCTATCGCTGAATCATACAAAGTACCTACTTCACGTATAACACAATATAAAAGAAAAAAAATCTACAAACGAAATTATTAAATATCGACGACTTGGCGCCAAAGAAAATTGCATTGTGAAAATGCGATATCATTTCACACAAAGCCCAATTTGAAATATGACACTTTGAAGCTCTGAAAAAAAATAAAGTTTTTATTTGCTTTTTTATGTTTTCATACGATTTGTCTTCTGTAATAAATATAATACAATGTTAATGAAGAAAGATGTTAATTTACAAAATAAATAACCATCAAAATTCTTTGTGATATCGTTTGGTGAGATGTGTGCAGTGAAAAAATTTTAATCAGCGTACAATTTTTGAGCAAAAATCCGCTGTAGAATCTGACACTGAATTAGATATTGTGTGTATGCGAAAGAATTTCAAATGCAGTTATTTGCAAATTAAGCGCGTCAAGTTAAACAATTCAGTGTGTCCTAAAAGATGTGATTAATAAGCTAATACTCACAATATAACAATGTTTCTAATCATAAACTTGTTTTTTTTTTTTTTTTTTATTTTTTTTTTTTATTTATTAAGTTAAAAGAAATATAATATTTCGCTTTCTTAACTTAAATACAGAGCATATTATGTAGTAGTTTTTAATTTTGTTCCAAAATCTTAAGTTTAAATAGTTTTTTTTTAAAGGTTTTTATATTCTCTTCCGTTTTTAGATTATCTGGAAGGAGATTATAAATGTGAACTCCCTCGTGGCCAATACTTCTCTTGCCACTTTCAGTCTTGACTGTATTTGTGTACAATTTATTGTGTTGTCTTGTATAATGTTCGTGTACTTGTGATGTTTTTATAAATGTTGTGTTTGTGTGTATAAGTCCATTTTGTATTTTGTAGATTAAAAGACATATGTTATATTCGTACAATGTTCTTATTTTCAAAAGGTTCATTTCCTGGTATAGTTTTTTTGTGGGAGTGTCTGGGTTATAGTTGAAGAGTTTCTTAATAACTTTGTTCTGTATTATTTGTAAGTCGTTTAAGTACGTAATGTATGTGTTTCCCCATATTTCTATTAAATAATTTAGGTGGGACTGGATTAAGCTAAAGTATAAGCCCCTCTTTACCTCTGTTGGTAGAAGATGAGCAATTCTACCAAATACACCAATTAATGGGATGATTTTTGTTTTTAGTTTTTCTACGTGTTGTTTAAATGTTAGATGTTTATCAATATATAAGCCCAGGTATTTTTCGCTATCTAGAATATGTAGGTCTGTTTCTTCTATTTGTAATGGTTTATGCGATGGTATTATTCTTTTAGGTGAGCTTAAGATCATGTAACCGGTTTTATTAATATTTATTGTTAATATATTTTTTATTAGCCAATCGTTTAGTACATTAAGATCCGTTTGAGATTGTTCTAATAGACTTTCTAAGTTTTTGCCGAAGTAAAAAATTGCCGTATCATCTGCGTATAAGAATATTTCACCATGTAGTTTTAGCTGACAGATGTCATTTATGTATATTTGGAATAAAAGTGGCCCCAGTATTGATCCTTGTGGAACTCCGTAGTTTATACTCTCGAGTTGACTGTTTTTATCTCCTATGTTAACACATTGTTTTCTGTTGGATAGATAGGATTCTATTAGTTTGATAGCTGGACCGGTTACACCTGTTTTTTCTATTTTTTTAATCAGTATTTCATGACTTACGGTGTCAAAGGCTTTTTGAAGGTCTACGAGAATTGCTATGACATAGTTTTTATTATCTATGCTAGTTCTAAGTTTATTTATAAGATCATTAGTTGCAGAGAGAGTATTAGATTTTTTTCTGAAACCGTATTGTTTGGCATATAGAAATGATTTTTTTTTCAGAAAGTTGTCTAGCCTATCGTATATTACTCTTTCATATATTTTTGATAGAATCGGTAGGACAGAAATGGGCCTATAGTTAGATGTTTGAGTTTTCAAGCTCCCTTTATATATTGGAATAACCCTTGCAATTTTACAACTGTCCGGAAATTGACCTTCTTTCAGGCTCAGGTTAATCAGTTTAGTAAGTGTAGGAGTTAGTAGTGGGGCAAGTTTTTGTACTGTTGTACATTTTAGTTGATCATGTCCAGCACTCGCGTTTGATTTTAGGGATTTTATAATAGCTAATATTTCGGGTTCAGTTGTGGGTTGTAAGTATATTGATTCCGCACTTTCATACTTTAATGTAGTTTTATCATCCAGCTTATGGGTGTATTTATTGATTATGTTATCAGCCAAAGAAGCGCCAATATTACAAAAGTAGTTATTAAAGTATTCGCATATCTTGATGTCTTCTGTGATGATTTCATTACCGTTCTTTAATTTTGTACATGGTTTACTTTACTTTTGTTTTAACAATAACGTCCCCTTTATTAACGGGGGGAGGGGGAGAGAGGACACAAAGACCTCGCGTGCTACCTATTGCCATTTTTTTTATACAAATTTTCATTTTTCATGTATTGCAAACATTATTATGTTCCTATTGTAAGAATAATCAATCAAATTTGAAACCTTAAGTAGGTATCTATTTATTAAACCTATAATTCTTAATTAGATTCAAAATATTTGAGTTTGGTTAGTATCATAGATGAGTACTTCAAGAAAGTTCATAAATTTAAAGAGTTTATGATACATTTGAATTTCGATTTAACAAAATATGGTTTGCGAAATTTCATTCTCAAATTGTGACATTTTTGAAAGTTTCTTGAGAGTTTGTGTAATGATTAAGAAAATTTTTAGATAAAATGTCATGTTGTTGTAATAATTCAGAAACCTTCGCGAGGGTGGTAAGAAGGTATTTTGAAAATTTCAAGTATATTCCAGGCTTAATATAGCACTACATAAACATTACAATCATACATTTATACATGCAAGCAAGCAAACATACATACATTTTTATTTATATAGATACTAGCTTTTCCCCGCGTAATTACTGTAGCCCTTGCAGTTATCAATTATCCTCCCTCTCCCCAACTCCCACCCCCTTCCGCATTCCATACATTCATTCCCTTATATTCAGTTTTCAAACATCTCTCCTGCCACCTAAATTTCATAATGCTATAGCTCAAAGAAAAAAATAATAATTCTATTTTGTTCATTTGTTCGGAATTTATGCGCTTACAAACATTTCGGATGTTTATTTTTATTTAAATATTTGGAAGTTTGTAAATTTAATAAAAAAATACACTATTTATTATTCAGTCTTTATAATCGTTACGAATTATATTTTTAATGTTGGAACTCTAACATTTATTCCAAAACAAAAGCTTGTTAAAAAAAAAAACAAAACTTATTCTAATATTTGAATTTTCTGGAGCAGTAGTCGACCAAGGGGCCGAGTGCCTACCAACTTAGAACCCACAAATATATCAACATCGTTTCCATGGAAACGACTTTTTTTCTAACGTTAACAAAAACCCGCTTTTGTTAGCGACAGAAAACGTATAAAAAATATAATATATTCATATTTATAATTTCACAACGCCAGAGCTTACCATCATTTACAGCCTATAGTCTTTGCATATAATTAAGCTTTCTATTGGTGAAAGAATTTTTCAAATCGTTTTATAGTTTTACGCGTGAAAGCGTCATAAACAAACTCGAGCAGTTTCGCATTTATAATATTAGTATGGATACACAGTTTTATGCACATGACACGTAAATACTAAGCAGCGCCTAGAGAGAGCAATATTTGAAGAAAAAATGTTTTATTTTTTCCTAGCAAAAATAAATACGTCACGGAGGACAAGCATCGGAATTCGGCGGGCAGTTGTACTATGAAATTGCTAATAGGAGTTGTCACTTTAGGATTGAAATTATCTATAGAAGGGCTAAACTTTAGTTATTATATGGATGCTTACCGGATAAAAATATAATTATTCCTTCGTAAAATCATAATGTATGTAAATAATACCATTCTATAAAATCAAGATAACATCTCACTTCAAACACACTTTTTCACGAGAACTCAGTATAAAAAAAGGGGAAATTCATTTTTCTACGTTTCCATAACCAGCTTAAATAACTACGGCAGCAATGGTGGGTGGAAAATGGAATAGAAAAGGCAAAACGGAAAAATAAAAATTAGCTAGTGGCAGTCCGCGCTGAGACCAAGTGTCGAGCCATATGTTTATACCAAGGGGAGAAACGTACGTGTCCTGAAATACTAATGAAGATTTTTTCTTTTTTTTTCCAGTCAGACCCCTGAATATTTTAGGGTTGTGGAGCTACTTACAATCATTGCCCGTGTGGCGGAATATCTGAGATGGATTTCAGTGAAATTAATGCGGGAATCAATTTTTTATCGTTTGATAGAGTTATTTTCATTCATGACAGAGTTTTTATTCATTGATCCAATACGCAATATCAAATCTTGTTGCTCAATAATTGAAGAACAGCAAAAACAAAATTAAACTCATAAAATAATACAAATATTTTCAATATTTCGATGTCAAGAGAATAAAATATTTATACAAACACTAGCAGTTTAAAACCCGCTCCGCAGGATTTGCTCCTAGGCCTTGCGGTTGGCTTTTAATATTAAGCCGGGTTCTAAAATTCAACCACGCAGTCGGTTTTGCAAATGGTTTAAAACAATCGTAAGATCTTTTTAAAATTTACGGACAACAAACTTACTAGGTACTCAAGGTTAAATATTTATTCATAAATTAAATTGTATGACAGTTTTTGAAAAATGAAAATAAGAGATCCTAGCACAAACCAATATTTTTTATTTTTTAATAGTGTTTTAAAATAAATTGGACACAAAAATATATCTTATTTTCAAAAAATATAATAAAATAATCATATTTGATAAAATGCTAGGTTTTCAGACTTCGTGCAAAATTTTGATTCAATAATTGAAAAATTATGACTTGAAATATGATTTTTACACAATGCTGAACATCTTAAAAAATGCAAACTGTTTAACTAACCTGAACATCTTAAAAAATGCAAACTGTTTAACTAAACTGTTTAACTAACCATGCAAACTGTATAACTAACCAGGAATAAACCATGCTTTAACATCGTGGAAATCTCTGAATAATAACACTTTGCGATAGTGATTTACATTTATTTGTAACTTTAACATATTAGATACAGGTTAAATTATCAACCATGACAATTGTCAGAAGGGTTTAGATTGACAAAACAAATATGTTATCGATCCCGATACAGAAACCGCAATCACGGGATTGATATTTTCTCGAATATTCTCGGGACTCCGGTGTGGCCAGCGTACGTAAAACAATGATACCACTACGAAAATAGTCGGTTTGCCACGTAATGAGTCGCCACACTACTTTAAATAATTACACTGTTTGCAAACAATCTATTTGCACACTAATTAATAACATTTATCCGTAGTTATTCTCAAACCCGGTCTTAAAATTCAATCAAGGTGATTGCCAATTACTAGAAATTTGAATAATTAATCTGCAAAATCTAGCCCAGCTAGCTGTTGTTATTGTCGGATAAGGGATTAAGTTTAATGTCTAGTTTCAAAAGTTCGACTGCTAGTTGTAACCATGACGCTTTAAATATAACTATTGCCCCGTGGCAGTGAACTAACTATCTCGAATACAAAACAATGAATAGAATAATTGTATTTGCTTCTTCAATAATCGTAAATTTACTTTGTGGCATAATTTTTAATTAAATGAAAATATTTAATTAAATGAAGACATTATGAGCGAAACTCAATCGAAAATCTGGAAACAGAAAAATCAGAAAAAGATATTTACACCTCTGGGACTCGAACCCAGGACCTCCCTACTTTCCGGGTTGGGGTCTTCATTTAATTAAATATTACAGCTTGAGGTTTTACTCATAAAGTTAAAATAATAAATAATAATAAATGAAAATAAATCGAATCTTGTGTAAACCACTACACAAGATTCAAAATTATCAACATATTTCGACAGAATAAAATGAATAAGCGGTGTGTACAAATTGATTTGTTTTTATTTAAGAAAATAATAATTACCAGAAATTTTTACGATTGATCTCGTACTAATTGTAAACAATACGTCATCGAAATCATCGATGTCATCGAAATATGGACTTAATTTTTTTGCTGGTATATTTTTTACGTAAAATCAAGTTATAATTTTTTTTTTAAGTTCAATGCTTTTTTCCAGTTCATCTTTAATACAGTTACTTGCTTTTAACCATTTTAAATTTAGTGTGATTATTTTATCAATTTTGAAAAGCTTACCTAAGCTGTGTGGTAGATTATTTAAATCTTTCGATTCGTACTGAACGTAATGAATACCTTGTACCTATAATATTGTTGCAGCGATTAATTTAAGCCTATATCTATCTGCCAGTAAGATCTGGTATTTTTTTAAGAAAATTACAATGATTTTCTCGAAATTCCGACCCGAGAAATTTCGATTAGTAAAATTTTTCCATATTCAAATCTGACTTTTTTATAACCATTTAATCGGCGTTGAGAAGACTCTTTCATACAAAAGGGCTTTATTCAAAGAAACTATAAAATCATTCCCAAGGAACTGTATTAAAAGTTTCAACTCTGCTTTCTTCTAATTTTTTGTTTTTGTTTTTTATATAAATACCTCACAAGAGTCCCAGTTGCTCCCACCTGGAGCCAGTGAGACTATAGCATCCCTAATTGGGGTATGTTGTGAGGCTGAAGGCAGTAAATATGAAGATCTTTCAAACCGTCCAGCCAAATAGAAAAAATTCTTTCGTCACAAATACATAGAAAAATAATTTTCATCAGTCATATTCATAAATAAAAGCCAATTTTTCAAAATTTTTTTCGCCTTCCCAAAGCCAATGAATGGTTTTTTAACAATTCTTTTAATTGTTTTTTTTTAATGTTTTTAAAAAGGTAATTTTAGTAACGTAGACTTACAGAAAGTGTATGAGTAAGTATAAACGACTTATCAATTCACTTCGGTAAAACAATTCTACAATATTTGATAATTCAATTGTTAAAAATTGATAAATTAATACTGAATTTAATGTCACTGAAACAATTATACGCGAAAGATATTTAATTCACGCATTAAAAAACTAGAATGCACAGACAAACTCGGGCCGATTCACAAGATCCACATTACAACATGCATTCCACTGATTAACAACTAAAATGACTTCTGGACATAGAAATATACAATATTTCTCTATAAAATTAATATACTCCCTCTTGCAATCAAAAGCGTTAAAAGATAAAAACGACTTCAAAAGTAGAATTACGATATAGACTATAGGCATGGGTAGGAAAAACAAAGATACAATTTTGCTACCTAAAAAAGATTAATGCTTGTATTGTGCTTTCTTTTGGATATAACTTTATAATTTTCCTCTTATAATATTTTAAAATAGGTGGTGACTTATAATTATAACATAAAAACAATATGTAAAATGTGACCTTAGAACTGGGTACCCCAGTTAGGACACATTTTCACCTCAAACATTAAAAACAAAAATGACTATTTTGTATTTTATGGGGTTCCAACAAAACACTTTGTACGAAGTACAAACTCATGTTGAATTAATATATAGATAAAAATTTATAATAATTGCGAGTAAACTCAGTTAGTCCACGGTTTTCAGTCCCCAGTTTTCAGTTCACAGTTTATCCAGTGTTCGTGGTTTAATTCGCCGCGTGGTCGTTAGGGCGCTTTTTATCGCAACTTCCGTCCCAAAATGCACCGGAAGTGGGGTGTGACGTCAAAAATATGGCAATATTAGCGCCACTGAAATGTTTCAACAGAACGCGGCGAGCTGCTGAAGCTTTAATTAAATCGGAGATAGCAACATTATTAATAGTTTCACATTAAATTATTCGAATAATTTGATAGATAAACTAAATTTGTCTTCTGGTAAATCTTATTGTTTCCAAATAATAAAGGATATAGTATGTAAGCTGTAGGAAAAACATGGTTGTTACGTTGGATTATTTTCATACAATGAAGTGTTTTTGTTTAAGACCTAAGTGACGTGAAAAATGCTTTTTGTAAATTCATCTATTTGAATAACGATTTAGTTTTCATGAAAGAAAATCTTAAAATTGGAAATCAACCTACTTCCCGACATCCGATCGAACTGAAACTCGGTAGTTCGACTCGTTGTGTATGACAATTTATTTTATTAATGCGCATAAGCAGCGTTACCTCATTTCAGTCTGTCCATAGGGAGGAATTAAAGTGAAATACTTCTGTAAATAATGTCGTTGTTCTTTTAATTAATAATCAAATCGATTTGAACGAAAATGTGGTATCCTTTGCTTTTGTGTAACGCTAATCAGCATGACAAAGTTTTTTCTTTGTGGTTCTTTTCATTCACATTAAAATAGCATATTCTGAATAACAAAAAGAATTCTGAATAAATTAAAAATTAACTCCAATAATCTACTCAATGTTACTGTAAAATTCATGCAATCGCAACTAATTGCGAACAAAGGAGATATTTCAAATGTAACTCCATGCATAATGTTGCAATCCAAATCGGAACCTACGTGATACTACCTACTGAATACAATATCTCTATACAGAACAATGAGAATACACGTGCAGAGCCAGAAGAAAGCGTGGTAAAAACTATCAGAAAATACTGCTGCGAGTTACATCGAAACGTGAATTCAAAGCACGACAAAGCCGCTGGGTACATTTTTATTTCGATCTCCCGATGAGGACACGATCAAATAAAATTTCTCTGCTTCCCAACCTGTAGCTGTGTAAAGCTGGCTTATTTAAAAAAAAAATGACTGGAGCTCTGATGCAAAAGATTACGCGTGCAAAAAATATTTTCAGAAACCAGCATTCGTTGATTTGTAAAACTTAATCTTTGGCAGGACGATAGAAAATCGATAAAAAAATAAAGTGTTGTAATGAAGTTATCAAAACGTTCCTTTCATTATTTAACCGGAATCACAGCGCTCTGGAGAGATGCACAAACAAAGATATTGAAATATAACAGATGTATTATCCGCAGTTTTTATTGGGTGGGACTGTGTTTCTTGATATTGTTAACCAATACTACTGCACAACGAATTCTTTCCGTATTCAAACTATGCTCATTAAAGTATATTATGTATACTACTTTCTCTGGTATTTCAATATCTTTTTGCACAACGATGATTCAAAATCATATGAAGCTTTTAACACTTCAAAAGGCAAGTTTTTACAGTGTATGAAAAAAAAAATATATTTGTACAAACACGTTACCTAAAAAAAAACAACTTGCATCTGAATAAAAATAAAAATATATATAATAAATAAAAAAAATCTTAATTGATTACTTAGGATGGGCTGTTGCAAAAAATTTGAACAATTCATCAAATCAGTTCTATTCAAATTCTGTGATTATTTAAGTATTATGAAGCAACTATCCTATAATGATATAGTTACTAAATTTGAATAGAACTTACGTAGAATGTGAAAATTAACTTTAAAGAATTTATGAATTATTCAAATTTTTTTGTGGCAGTTAAATTTGATTGAATGTTATTAGGAGGTAGGTATAAAAAACTCTAAACAAACCGCCAAATTTTGGCAGATCCCCAAAAACTAAATATTGAAAATAATTGAAAAACAAAAAGGTATAAAATGGACATTAATTTTGCTGTGAAGTATTCAACGTCAATTGAATTGAACTGTGAAGTAATTCACTAGCCAATGTAGATATATTTTTTTTATAATGTGGATACGAATCAAGGTCAGCATTTCCTCCCTTTTGTTGAAATCGAAACATTTTTGAAGATAGGAATATTATCATCCACTGGATTGATTATGGTCGAAAAATGGACCACTTTTATTTTTCTGCAATTGATAGCGATCCAAAATTGGACCACCTACCACTCGTAAAACATTTATCGTAATTATTTCAAACATTTCCATGGCCAGATATTTATTTCAAAACAAAGCTATTGAAATTTTTAATTTATTAGAACCATAGTTGTCGCAAATCCGAATTTTGTAGACTATTTTAGAACGATGTTAAAAATAAATTTTTCAAATTTTTTTTTTTGCTCAGAATTTCTGATCAGCTGAAAACGGTTAAAATTAAGTATTTTTCCGTAGATATGCACCTTTAATCAAGACAACATACAAAAATCTAAAATATTCTATTGACTCGAATAAGAACCTCTCACGGAGTGTCAAAGAAACAAACTTTACGATTTTTATGTTTATTTTTTATTAATCCTATAAATTTGATATAAACGGTCAACTACAGGTTAATTCATTGGCCATACAGCACAATAATAAGTTAAAATTCGAAGGTATGATTTTTTTACTGTTGGCGAGAAATTAAAAAAATAATTATCTTCTGGAAATCTCGAGCAATCGAGGCAAATTTATTTATTTCGCGAGGTCGCTCCAGTGGTAACATAATCAGTTTCATGATAATAAAAACATTATGAAACTATTTATCAACCTCACTGGCCTTCAGGCTATAAGTCTAAAGGTCTCATTTTAATCACGACAACTTTTTACTTCCAAATCAACTGCAAGAGTGATCCAAAACATTGTCACAGGACGTAGTTCTAAAAGTTATATATTTTTTTAAAGTTTAAGGTACATTTCAGGGCTCGATTCGCAGTATCAAATGTAGTGACGTTATAACACTACTTTGCATAGCAACTTTACATGGCGCATCAGAGACGAAACATTTTCAAATATAAATATCATAACTTAACACCTCGGTGACTTTGCAACCACCTTGTAGGTGAACCGGAAGGGAACGATTCGTGTATTTTCATTTTGAACCCGGCAGGATTTTCCTGGAGGTGTGCATTGGAAGCAGAAGCCGGCTGAACGTTAAGACTTGCCTATTGAAATATTCAGGCTGGCTTGAATTTTACATGAATATATTTTCTACCGTGACGCAAAGCTCGGGTGCGTTTATATTTGGTTGAACTATCGCTTTTCCAAACGACGTTTTTAAAATAGATTATTTTCATGCAGAGGTAATGAATTATTTTATTTTAGTGTGCTTGTACTTAAACCAAAAAATGTTTAAAAAAATATAAGTTGAAAAATGATTCCAAATTTTATTCTGCAGAACACCGCACAAAGAGGACGCCGATTAGTCTATTTCATTCTCTCGCCGGCTAAATTCTGTAGATGTATGTGTTTTTAGTGTCGCTCGTTTCCGTTTCATCGAGTTTCAAATCACAACGGTACTAAAGAAGTTTTCACTTCACCTGCAAAGATAGGTGTGGCAAGCTGAAAGAGTTTTTAAATACGTTTGATTAATTTATGTTTCTAAATCAACAAAAATGATAAACATGGATTCAATGTACTCTATTGTTTCTGTTCGGATATTCAATTGTGTACTATTGGTGCTTTTACATAACAATTAGTTCTCTGAACAGTAAGTTAGTAGCCTTGACACCAATTTGACAGCTCACAACAGGCTGATTTTTTATAACATATTTATAACTGCGCTCGTTGGCCGCTTTAATTATGACATCACTTTTCAAGGCTCCTATTGGTTAAGATTGTTTTCGTGAAGTTTCGTTTCTACCGCGTGTGAACTGTACTCGATTTTTTTAAAATTATTTTTTACCTCGAAATAAAGTGGATATAAACAAAATAAAAAAGTATATTTATAAGTCTTTGAATTATTGAGGGGTAACGAAATACGATTTTTTATTGACATTTTGATAACCGAAATAGGAAATTTGTGTGTTCAAGCAGCACGGTAAACTTTGGCGTTATGAAATTTTAGATTTGCCTATTCCGTCCTAAAGTTTCTAAGCTCGAAACTTCGTAATCATCACGAGCTTTTGAATGTTAAAACTTCACACTGTGCTATCAATGAATAAGACATTTTCACAATATATTGGTTCCATGTTTATCATTTATTGTTTATTAAAAATCATAAATGCTATCAATGAATAAGATGTTTTCACAATATATTGGTTCCATGTTTGTCATTTATTGTTTTTTAAAAATCAAAAATGCTATCAATGAATAAGACGTTTTCACAATATATTGGTTCCATGTTAGTCATTTATTGTTTATTAAAAATCATAAATGCTATCAATGAATGAGACGTTTTGACAATATATTGGTTCCATGTTTGTCATTTATTGTTTATTAAAAATCATAAATGCTATCAATGAATAAGACATTTTCACAAAATAATGGTTCCATGTTTATCATTTTTTGTTTATTTAAATCATAAATGCTATCAATGAATAAGACGTTTTCACAATATATATATATTTTTTATTTATTTATGTTTTTATTTAATTTTTTATTTTATTTATTTTTTTTTTTTTAAAGGAAGCTTTTGACTGTCCAACTAGGAAGGACTCCCATTCTAGTCAAATTGATAGGTTTCGAATGCATTAGGTACAAGATGATTAATATATGTAGTGTTAATTAAAATTGAAAAATTACAATTACCTAATTATAATAATATTGGTTCCATGTTTGTCATTTATTGTTTATTAAAAATCATAAATGCTATCAATGAATAAGACGTTTTCACAATATATTGATTCCATGTTTATCATTTATTGTTTATAAAAAATCATAAATGCTATCAATGAATAAGACGTTTTGACAATATATTGGTTCCATGTTTGTCATTTATTGTTTATTAAAAATCATAAATGCTTTCAATGAATAAGACGTTTTCACAATATATTGGTTCCATGTTTGTCGTTTATTGTTCATTAAAAATCATAAGTGCTATCAATGAATAAGACGTTTTCACAATATATTGGTAACATGTTTGTCATCTATTGTTTATTAAAAATTATAAATTCAGCAAAAGTATTTAAAAACTCGTTCAGCTTGATGCGTCTACTTTTGCAGGTGGATATTTTTTACATAAGCTCTACACAGGTCATCTTTGGGGTCGTCTTTTTTAACGTTATATCCACATACTTTAAGGTGAACATTTTTAAGCTAATCTCCAATACTTAAATAAATCCGCCTATGTTGAAAAAGAGATTAACTTATTTGTCCCTAACGCATATATCTACAGGTGGGAGATCGCACTTTTTAAAACTCTGAAAGCGAGAACTTCTGCGTATCATAATGCGCCATTAAACAGAGCAACTAAACTGATTAACGATTCTGAATTAAGCATCGACATTTTTAATGTCACCTACAGAAAGTTTAGTAATTATCTTTTGACTTAGGTAACAACATGGTAAAACTGCCTCTATACACACTTTTGTTTATTTTGTACATAATATTTTGGTGAATAACTTTTTTATGGAGGACCTAAAAAAATGAATAAATATTATGCCCCCGAGGAAAAAATCCCCCCAGGTCCAATTTCATCTTTGGTGATGCTGTGTGGAACGTCTTTTTAGGAAATGAAAGCGAGGAAGTTCTGGGTAGGAAAAGAGTATGAGGGGCGGGTAGTATCTGGGGGTCATTATGTCCATTAGTGACAGACGTATGAATTTATCCCCCCACTACGGTTTTTTTCTAGAAAATCCTGCTGGAGAGGTCGAAAGGTGTCACTCAACCAGTCTCTCCCCATTTGGCCAACCAAGTGTTGGTGGGCAGATGCATCCGCCACCAAGATCCGAAATAACCTCACCCTATGAACCCTTAACCCTTGCTTAGTCACCAAACGTAGCGACCCACTTGCGATGACCTTTGGCAGAGTTGTTCGTTATCCAGTAAATGATTCCCAAGACGGCGGATGTCTCCAGATATTTCCACAAAATCTACAGTAGCGACACTACTAATTGTAAAAATATCTGTGTTGATCTGAAACTTTTACTATATTATTTTCAAAAATATTTTCTTAAAATCCGGGTATATCTTATGCGTAAATTTAAACTGTCATTACTTTTTAAATGGAGAAGGTATTCAGAATAAACCTTATATTAAGAACTCCTAAGTTGTTCGTACCTCGTAACTCTGAAAGTTAACGTCACAGTTTTGTTCCGGACTGCAAACATGAAAAGTGAAATATTAGTTTTTTTCCCACAAACTTTTAACGTAGTTTTAAATACCGGCAGAAAATGAAAATTAAATTAAAAGAGAAATATTTACATTTATTTACATCAGAAAATGAAAAATAAATTAAAGATATAATTACATTTCAGATCTTACGATAGAGCACTGAAATATTTTTGAAGTGAAACATCTTTAGCACCGTTGAGATTTTAAACTCGATGAAACGGAAATGACAATAAAAAGAGACGAACACATGTATCTACAGGATTTAACCTGCGAAATAAAGTAACCTTACCTACTAACATAACCTACGAAGCGTCACGCTGGCCGCATTAGCCGCTTTGATTATGAGCTCACTTTTCAAGGCTTCTATTGGTTGAGATTGTGTGGGTGAAGTTTCATTTCTACCGGTGTGAACTGCATTCGATTTTTTAATGTTTTTTTTTGGTTTCAACATAAAATAATAATAAAAATCACAATATACCGTTGAATATATATTTTTTTAAATATTCTTTCGATATTGTGTGAGGGTGGAAGTGTTGAATTGGAAAAATAGGGTTAACGGCAGACATGTAACTGATGGTAAAATATTAAATTATTTTCATTTTATTTTGAGGGCTATTTCTACGTACAAGCTCTTGATATTTACAAAAAATTAAGTGGTAAAAGTTAACCTTTGCAATTGGGAATTAGTCGGGAAGCTTTGAAGCACTCCACATGAAGAGTATTTCAACATTTTATTATTATATTTTGTTTTACGACCATATTATGATCAATCCGGTCGTAATGAAGATCAAAATATTACTTATCTCTGGCATAGCTGATTGTCATCGATTTGCAAAAGTTCCATGCTTTCTGGTGAATCACAAGCTGTTCTCCTCCTGCATGTCAATTGGTCTAATATAACGCGTATACCGCACGGTAATTTTTGTAGTAGATAATAATTTCGACACAATGAGCCAGGCTTGAAAAATATCTTCTGGCCTTTAATAGAGACTCGGTGTAGTCCAAAGTTTTGGTCTGACCCATCTGAATAAAATGTTTCCCTCAACCAGTCTCTCCTGATCCCATCCACCACGCGGTTTGTGGACAAACGCAGCCGCCGCAATCATCCGAACACACCTCACCCTTGGTCTCAAGTCTCTGACAAGGGCACGGCACTCTGGGCACCCCTGCTAAGCCACCAAACGAAGCGAATCACTTGGTGTGACCTACGGCACAGCTATTGTTTGTCCAAAATGTTCCCGGGCGGCGATACTCATTCCCTCCTCCCAAATTGTTTGCTGTTTCATGTAGAAAGCTAATCATACAAGTTTATCTATCAGACAAGTCTACTTAAACTGGTTTATTCTCTATTTAGTCTATATCAATTGAATAGTCAAAAATACATTGTGAATTCATATGTCATTATCAGTTATTTTGGTTTATAAATGTGTAATTTCTAGTATTTAGTAAATATTTAAAAAATTATATTATGTGTATAGTGCATGCTATAATTTTAATTATGCTTTTATAATGTTCTCCGAAATGACCTTGAATACATCTCATCCTTGCGATCTCTTGAAAGAAACCATTCCTTTGTCCAAATGCAACCATTAATGTTCTCCAAAATGACCTTGTAAGAATCACATCCTTGCGATACTTTCAAGGACATAAAGAAACCTTTCCTTTACTAAGAATATTATGAATTAATTGTGCTATTTGGCTGCCCTGAAACGGGAAACTTTCCAAGTTGGACAGACAAGGCATCATTTTGTAAGGTATATTACTGTAATATATATAAATAAATAAATCTAACGTAGAAATATATTATTATTACAAGTTTTGTCGATTTCTCGCAAATAAGTTCCAGTATTAATCTGATAAGAACAGTAAGTTTTATGAACTCCGAGTGGCATCACGTGAAAGCACACGATCAGAGATATGTTGCAAGCCCAGTATCACAATGGTCTCACGTCTCGTTCCGGGAGTTATGGCCCGGCGAGGCACAGTAACCACCACTGCAGTAAACTTGCTCCTTTGCCACTCGCCGACCATTGATTATCCTTCAGTCCGGCAGCTTTTTATCAGTACAGCTGTCTCGTTACTAACTGACTGACTGTCGCAGATAGTACTTACGTGATGGGTGATGTAGGTAGAAAGATGTAAGATAATTATTTTTCTTTGTGATTAATTGCTAGGATTTTTTCATTTGTGCCAAGCATTTTTTTATTGCAGTTTTTGTTAATGTGAACCCAATAAACCTCCTTGTTTTTGATTGCTTGTATGAGAGAAAGAAAAGATTGTGCCACTCTTTAATACTATAAATTTTTTTCAAGACTTTTATTTTAATAATTGTAAATGGTGTTGTAGACAGCCCAAATTTAATGCTTAATACATACTAACAAGAACCGCTCGATCTAAAAAAAATTTTTTTTTTTTTTACATGAACTCCACACAGGAGGCCCTGAGGAAAATGATTTCGCTCAGGGCCTATGACATCTTTGGGGATGCTGTGTGGAGGTTTTTTTTAAGGAAAGGAATGGGAGGAGAGTTCTGGGAAGGAAAAGGGTTTAAGGGGTGGGTAGGAATCTGGAGTTCAGTTGTTCTGGTCATCCACCTCCACGACCTAGACAAACCTCACCCCATGAACCCGGACACCCTTGCTAAATCACCAAACGTAGCGAACCACTTGGGGTGACCTATGGCAGAGGTGTTGGTTATCCAATAAAGGTTCCCGGGGCGGCGGTACCCATTCCCGCCTCCCAAATCAAATACTCTCTTGTATCTTGATTAGATGCAGTTGGCAATGCCTTCTCAGAAGTAGTAGATGTGCTCAACTGCACAAAATATAGATACAGATAGGCTTTATATATTAAGACATCTCAATATAATATAATAACTACTATTCTTCTGCGTGGGATCTATGCAATTTAATTAACACATTTTACTTCGCGATTTCTGTTCCACAAATTCTTATGTGTATGAAAATAAAAATAAATACTATTTCAATATTGGGTTTTGCCTCTATCAAAGCAACACAACAGCACAATTTATGACAAATTAGCATAACTATCTAAAAATTATAATGTTTTGTCTTGCCTTCGTAAAAATATTCTTATTTCAAAATTCTTTCAAAAAAATATAAACATTATACAAAATCTATTCCCCTCCTGATCGCAAGAAGCAATCTTCTGAACAGGCCCTCCATTGATATGCTTGGTGTAACTCTAAGTGACCAGTTTAGATATGGGGGTTCCATCGAAGCCAGAGTTAAGTTAGCCTCTCAAAAACTGAGCGTAATTATCAAGGCACGCAGATACTTTAATAGTACACAACAGTTAACCCTGTACAAATCGCAAATGCACCCCACGGTAGAATTTGAAAGCTTGGAGCCCCAAAACACCTGAAAAATACCCTCGGCTCTGTGTAAACACTTCCTTCGAAAAAACGATTATATTTAAGATTTTTTTTTGTGAAAGTCACTACCTCCACACTTGCGAAAAATATTGCTTATGTCGTGATGGAGTACTTAACTAGCTGAGGAATTGCACACAGGTTGTGTGAGAGTTGAATTGAGAGAGAAATTGCTCACACTCAAACGAGATGCCAACTCAGCCACTGACCGGCATACAATATCTTTAAGTGAATAGCGCATATACCTACAAATATTAATTATAAATAATTATATACAACAACATCAAAAAATATTTATCTTTTCAGTGCAAAGTTGATCCCAATTCAAATTATTATGAAGAGCATTTGCCGCATTCCTCAGTTTTCCATCCAGTGATGTGTACAGAAGAATCGGATTTCAAATCCTTCTATTCCTTGCTAAATATTTGAAGTTGTAGTCTAAGAATTTTCTTCAAAACCCTTGCAATATACCCGCATTTGAAGTAGCTATGTACAAAATTTCTACTCAAAATTTAATATTTTGTGTTTCAACAAACTCAGAACAAAACAGTTAAGCTTACTTCGGAGTTATGGTTTCATGAGCAACTCGGGAGTTCATTAAATTATTAGGGTGGTTTTGAATTTCTCCTCAATTTATGATACCTATAGATTTACATATTCATGCATTATCACGGTGGATCGGCCATACGAATCAGCTCTACTCCCATGGTGAACTTAATTATTATTTAAACTACATTTTAGGAAATGTGTTTATTGTTTATGTTGTCTGTTATGCATTAATCTCTTTCTGCACTTTCCACGACGACAGAATACATTTCAGCTTCCAATTATTTATTTTACTTATTTATTTATTTATTAGTTCTTTACATAGTATTAAATGTTAGTGTACTATCTGCCTACATTGACAGGTAAAGCCAACCCAACATTTTTGTTCTTTACTATCGAAACCAATGAGCTATATGCTATATAGCTAAACTTGACAAAATTCATAACTGGGAAGACTTCGGTGGCTGGGTCATGTAAAGAGAATGACCGAGCATCAAGCACTAAAGTCCCTGCTGAACTCAAGACCGATAGGGCGAAGGAGCCTGGGAAAGCCAAGATTAAGATGGAGCTACAACGTCCTCAAAGATATATCTACCTTGGAGCTTCTAAACTGGCCCAAAACCAAGATAAGTAGAGGAAAACTCTTGAGGAGGCCAAGACCCACTAGGGGTTGTAGAGCCAAGAGTTATGATGACTATCGAAACCAGATAAATTTTCGTGGAGCCCCACTTACAGTTTGTGGACCCACATTTTTTTATCACGCCTACGTGGACCCCCTGGGGGTCCACCTGGACCTCTTTGGGAATCACTGGTCTACAGTTTACCCACACAGTAAATGAGGGAGAGGGAGGGGGTTAGTCAGGGTTAGTAAGGATTTTATTCAATTTATATGGTTTTTCTATATTTGTTGCCATGTCGTCTTTGACGATTGGATTTTTTGTAATTTGCCTGTTATGTCTACCGCTAATAGCCGTAGCAGTAGAACCAACCGTATAATAATCGCCAAAAATTATATCAAATATACATACTTAATCCGTGGTATTTGAAAGAAAAAACAACACGCTTTATATTCAAATCTAAAAATTTATCACAAAATTATTGAAATGTTCACCTTTGTGAAACCAAAAATTCCGACCGCAATTTGAAAAAAAAAATGAAACTTTTGAAAAACAATTTGAAAAAAAAATTATGAAACTTTGATAATTTTTTTAAATTTTTTTTTTCACAAAACAACAGTAAAGTCAGATGACTTTTACTTGTATAATTTACCTTTCTACCAAAATGTGTGTGTGCTTATATTTTTTTGTAAACAGCAATTTTGGTTAAAAACGTAATGTGAGCCATTTTTAAAACATTACAAAGTTTGCCTTTAAAATTTTATATTTATGAAACTACACAGGTTTTATAAATATACTTAATTAAAGGGCATTTTATAATCTCTCAAAAAAAGTTTTTGGTTGTTGGATACATGAACAAATCTTCCATTTATTTGGATTTTATTGCAAAACGGAAATATTTTGAACTTTTGACAAAATACGCCAGATTTTTGAAGGGTTAACATGGAAAAGTGTATTCTCACATCAAAAACTAACTAAGAAAAATTTAACCCTGCTTCCCTACACATATGTATTTCGAGGGCAAAAGAAGTAGTGACACTAATGATATTAACTTCTTTGCTGATTTTTTTCAAAAATATAAACAAAAATCATATCCCAAATGATCAAATTTAATTAAAAAATACAAATGAATAAACAGTTCCGAATAAAAATTGTAAATTTAATATACATTGGCACTTCGCAAGCACTTTTTGACAAAAAATGGAAGTTTATTAATTAACCATGTCTTTAGTCATATTTCAACCACTATCACTTCTCCAAGATCGAACGGAGTAAATTGGTCGCGTCCTAGATTAATAAATAAAGTCTGTTGATCACGTAAATGATTTCTTTCAATTCTAAGTGCTTCGTTTGTTGACCTCCATTAATTAATAACTAATTATTTTGCATAACAAACGACATTATTAAAAAAAATGTCAATCGCCGGTCAGAATTTTTCTTATCAATTGTTGACCATAGATGACAATTTAGTCAATATCGTATTGACATAGGGTTTTATCGACCATGCTAGACTGCGCACTAAAAAACAAAACAAACAACGATTGACGTTCAATAATTAAGGACACTAAGTCATTGTGAACTGTTTTTTGTTCGTTGGAGATCTGCAGTAATGCTCGAGAACGATTTCAAGAAACCTATATCGTTCGACCGTGCTATGTAAATACGTGATCGACAATAGTATTAAAAATAAAAGTGATGTTGTAACAATAACACATACGTTACTTTTTTTTATTTAAAGTGAATAGGTTATAAGTTACCGCTCCCTGTTAAATCATCAAATCCGTAAAATGGAAACGCATTTACAAGTATTTTTATATCTTCAAAAGATGCTTTTCATTTCGAATTCTCCATTTCCAACTATCTTTCGACAAAAGAAAAAAGAGTGGCGCAGCTTAATACAAGCTTGTAGCAATGCTAAGGAGCCACTCCGTGCAATTTACAACCTTTATATCTCTCCGCCTGTCCCTGGTTGTATTTCTTGCACCTGTCGCACGAGAAGGCATACAACCTCCTCCGTGAAGGCTGTATATACTTCGCATAGTACCACAGCCTGCACTGAACGAAACCTTGCTGGGTTACACCACAAATAAAACGTGAAGAAATATATCTGCAGCGGAATAAATCAGAATTCGAAGAAACTCTGGTAGAGCTACCTCGTTAAGCGTTATTGCATTTGGTTTATTAGTAGTTATTGTTATTGGTGCTATTTTAAAACTTTGATTGCAATACAGAGACACAACTCAATCAAATAAAATTTATTGCGCACGTAGGGATTTGAACACGCGATCAATCGAGTCCTTTGACCACGATTTAGTCTTTTGACCACGGGGGCCGTTGCGGTGCATGAAGGTATATCGTAAAAGCGTTGACAACAAAATACTGAACATCTTCCTGCACATATTAAAAGCCTTTAGACTTACGTTTAAAATAATCTGACGGTTGTAGATTGTTTCTGTCAGCTTGTTCTCAATTACTGTCCTATGAAAGCTTTCAGCTGTGTTTATCAGCGTTGAAATTCGAAACGTATTTTTGTGTTTCTCATTTAAAATATTTTGTACGATCTTTATGTGTATATAAATATTTAAGTCATGCAATTTGCCTAAACAGATGGCGTACGTGACTTACACCAAAGATATGTAGAATGTAATGATTAATTAGATTAAATATGTGCTCCGAAACGCCCGCCCAGAATTTACAAACAAGAACATTTTATACTTTTTAAATATTTTTTTGTTTATTGTTTTGATAGTTTATAAAAAAAAATTGGGGATTTTTCGACCACCATGCTAGATACATTCCCGTGTAATGGTGGTCGATACCTAGGTGAAATTTTTATTTTTTTATAATGTACATAAACATAATTTTTTTTTTACATATATTTTTTTGTCCTTGCTTGTCTCACTAGGAGATCCTGTGTCGAGATAGACTATTTTACAAATATTTTATAAGTATTGTTAGGGTACATTTTACAATAAAGTTAAAATATTTGACAAACAATTTTTAGGTTGGTGTGTAGTGGTAACAAAGGTGACATACAGGATTATATTTGGGTGAGATGACTTATTATTTATTGCACGACCTTTTTCGATGATCCATTGTTTGATGAGGATTTTGAATATGTTAATACTATTCGATTGTCTTTGTTTTGTCAGGTAGGTTATTGTATATTTTAAACGCAGTGTATTTGAAATTTCTTTGATCAAATGTTGTGTTTATTTTAGGTGTTTGTATGAGTTCTTTGGTTTTGTGACGCGTGTTTACAATATTTTGGGTATTTTCATAAAATGTATGTGTTTTATTTTTAAACACATGAGTTAAGATAGTTTTTGTGTAAATTTGTCGAAAATCTAATAAATGGAATTTGTTGAATATATGTTTAGTACTTGTTATCATGAGAACTTTAAGAATAACTTTCATAAAAATTTTTTATGAAAGAACGATAACGAATCTATAGCTGATAGTGTTGCACCTCTCCATACGATTATTCCATATTCAATGATTGTATTCCAATGAATGACAGTATAAACGTGATTTATTGGGTATAATACCTTGGTGACCCTTGCCTTTTCCATCAAAAGAGTAGATAATCACATCTATGGTCACATGGGTTGTTTTTGTATGAAACCATCTCAAGTGATAATGGGTTATATTTCACGTTCAAATGGAAAGGGATGTTTCAAATCACCACTTAAAAAAAGAGCTTTATTTTATGTATGTTTATTTAAGAATGCTTATAATATTTCCATCATTATAATGTGTGAAACATCATAGAATGGGTATACACTTACCACTCACACGAAAGAGAGAGAGAGAGAGAGAGAGAGATGTAAGAAAGAAAGATCGGCTAAAACTCCGAGATACACGTCGTCGTCCGGATACAGCCGCGCTCAGACGCTCACAAAAGACATTGCCAATCCACCCTCCTACTGTGAATATCGAGAAAAAGCTATCTTTGACTAGGAGTCCTCATTGAGTCCATGCAGCAAGACCACAAAAAGGATGGCAGATAGGGTGCAGTCCGCAATCCCAAAATATCAAACGATAAATGATCTTTTCTGCGATACAAATACGATCTCAATCCAACCCGGGCAGCTTTGGTTTTTTCCGTTCGACCAGGACTCCAAAACATTTCTCACCCGACAAGGAGATGGAACATCAAAAATAACTCACGGCACAAAACTTTTTCACAAGTCTCGCGGTAGGCACATTCCCATCGAAAGAGAAAAATCTCCGAATGCCTTATGGTCGGGACCGTCAGAATGGATTCGATTGTACTCCATTTCCAAGAATAGAGGCGCATTTTTTATGAGCCGAAACCACACAAGAAAACTGCTTGTGTTCTCGCAAATTTACATCTTCGCCATCTTGCCGTTTTCTAATGTTTCAACCCAAGGGCCGTCAACTCACACATGTTGACGGCCCTTGGGTTGTGAAACATTGATGATTGCAGTTGCAACAACTTGCAAAATAAATATTTTTTATTGTTCTCTAGACTTTATGTCCGGGTTAAATCTTCCTCACAAGAAAAACTTAACCCTTCCACACACTTTTCCACAAATGGTCATCTAGTCAATCCACGCGATGTAATTGCATTGTGTAAGTATAAAAAATACAAAACTATACAAGAACAACACGTCAACCTACCAGAGACCATATGGGAAAATACTTCACCGACTCCAGATATTTTCATATCAGAGGGTTCGATAGAACTCCTAACTGGACCGATAAATACTACTGATCTCAATATAAATATTTAAAAAATCTTTCGTAATCCTACATGTGTTTAATATGACTGATTTTTGCATTTTTATATAAAGATTCTTTGACAAATTTAATAAGCCTAAATTTCGAATTATAGAGCTAGGTATAATGCCAGTAGCCGAAATAACAACTGGAAATATTTTTATAGTCCGAGAATGCCAAATTCTTTTTATCTCATTTCCTAAATCTGTATATTTCCTATTTTTTTCAGGAATAATAAATACTTTTTATTATTTACCTGTCATTAATTATTATTTATAATAATTTATACTTTACACTGTCCTGTTGATGAATTGTGCAAGGCGTTCTGATCTGTTTGCTCAAGGAAGAGAAAGAGTAACACAGCATAACTCCCCAAAAGTTAATCACAACTTTAAATTGGTTTTGGTTCCAAAGCCTGCTAAGCAGATTACTGGATTGAGAGATATACATAGCTGTCATTCTAATCAAACTTAAATAAAATTGTGCCGCACACTGTAAGTAAGACTTGTACACAAATTTTTATTTTTTTTTTATTTTTGCGATCTTTTTTCATCCTTCGAATATGTTATTAATAGTTCTAAAATCATCTCGTTATATTTTTGGGGTATTTTACCGTGTTGCACTTCCTTCTTATGGTCTAATATTTTTGACAGGTTTACAGTGCCTTTCAGGGCAGATATGTTGTGATAGACACAACGCTCTCCAAAAAGTTAGTCTAAGATGGAGAATTTCCAACACGGCAAAATACCACAAAAATGAATCAAGACAATGCTATTGACTGTTTAAATCTCAAAATATAATAGTAAAGTTCTAAAATAATAATAATTTTAAGAGCAAGGCCGTCTATCACATTATTGTACAAAAACATTTCTCAAAAAGTCACAAGCCGCCTCTGATTCGAAGAACATACCAAATAATATTAAATATAATAATTTATTAGTTGGGTATGAGAACCGCTTCCCCAAGAACCACATATTGGATAACCAATACCCTTGCCACAGGTTATCCCAAGAGATTTGCTTACGTTTGGTGATTTAACAGGGTTGCCCGGATTCACGAAGTGAGGTTTGTCTAGGTCTTGGCGGCGGATGCTTTCGCCCACCTACTGCGTGACGGCCGGATCGTCAGAGGCAGATTAAGAGCGGATGGCGTCAGAGGCGGATTGATCTCTATCTCTGATCTCGCCGGACTCTCTCGACCCATCGCGTTCACCGTAGTGGGAAGGATGGATTCATTCATTCGTCACTCCTGATTCGTACGTTCGACCCCCGGATCTATTACCTACTCCTCATATCTTTTTCCTTCCCAAAACTTCTTCTCCTTCTTTTCAATAAAAAGACCCTTCAGACAGCATCCCTAAAAATGTCACAGGCATTGAGGGAATATTTCACCTCAGGAACTGTGACAGGTAATGTAAAAAATAAAATAAATTCTGGAAAGAAAAAATGTTTTAAGCGCCATTCACCTGAAAGGGAAAAATGGCTTAAGCGCCATACAGCGTCGATATGTAATGTTTTATGAAAATGATTGAGAAATGAGTGTTATTTTATTTTTAATATATCAAGATACGCACAACGTCGGCGAGCGTAAATGTAATATATTTAAAAAAATAATAAATTGGATCGTGAGATGTAACACTTTATCCTTATTAAAAAATGTTGGATTTTCCCCTTAAACCTTTATTTTCAACGTGAAATTAATCTTGTTGGTAAGGCCGCTTTATCAAACCAGACATGAAGGTGTAAAAGGAACGAAACGCTTTCAGTGCGATAAAATATTAAAATTCTTTGCGCGGTTTCACGCCTGAAACATCGGAAGAAATTATGATTTTGTACATTTATTTTGTAGGCTTTTCCAAAATCGTAATAGCCAGAAAACTAAGGGTACGAAAAGCTCTATCGTCGACACAATAATTTCTTTCCACTTTCCATTATTATATCGTAATTACGCAATGCGCGCAAGAGCGTATACACACAAAATTCAAGGACTTAACTTTCTTCTGAAAATTTTTTTGTAAGTGGTTGTGCAATCTTAAAAAAAATCTGAACGTCGGTAGAGTGGTTTTTAATTATATTCTGATATAAAAATATACAATCTTTACCCTTGAATCAACGCTGTACAGCAAAACTAAAAAAGATGTATTATTTCATTGAAGAATATTGTAACATCTCTAATCTAAACAAACATATGAAAGGGAACAAGCCAAAGAAAAATAAAAAGACAACGGTCGCAACTGGGACCGGTGTTAAACAAATTTATAATTATAAAAAGTAAGAGATGGAAGTAGACGTATTGTTAAGGCGTATATGATAAGTTGAAGAAATACAAAAAATGTCCATAATATAATACATGATAGATAGAAGAGTTTAATTTAATAAGAACAGTTTTAAATAGTTTAAATTAAGTAGTTATGTTTTGTTGAACACCTCACTAGAAAAACCTTTACTGAGTGTTCGATGTGTTATTTAAAAATATGTTATTTTGCCACCACAAATAGAAACACAGTATCCTCTTTGAGACTCCATGACTCCATCCATGGCGGCAATTTTTACACATATTAGATTCTAATAGTACAATAATGCCACCATGGGTGGAATCACAGAGTTTTCGTTGAGTCGAAAACATGCTTCCATGTTTGAGTCTTGATTCTCTTTAAACTGTGTTTCTCCTCGTGGCGGCAGAATACCATATTTTTAAATATTCGAATACATCAGTACAGGTCTTACTAGTGAGGTGTTCAACAAAACACAACTACTTAAGTTTTAACCATTTACGTACATTTGTTTATTATATTACACTCTTCTACCTACCATGATTTATATTATGAACACACTGTTTTTCAAGCCGTGATTCAATTTAATCGAATTGGTTTTGGTGTGTTTCCTATCGATTACTACGAAGAATCATTACAAAATCAGTTTATATTTAGTTAAATAACGGTCGACGTTAATATAACTGGTTTATCATTCATCTAGTAACAAAATTACACTTTTTCTGACAACCCATTCATAATTCTGAAGTTAACGTTCCCAGCCTTCAAAACTTCAAAGTTCTAGCGAAAAAACTAAACGTTTCATATTTTGTATTTGCAGTTACGAACAAAACTGCGGTGTTAACTTTAAGAGTTATGAGCCACGAGCAACTAGGGAGTTCATAATGCGAGGGTGATTTTAAGTTCCTCCTAAATTATGATATATCTGCTGCTATAGAAGAGATGTAACTCTACCAAAGTGGATTTTATAGAGATTTGGTTGTCTTGCAAAAATTCACAACAATTCATAGCTATCCGGCTTTGCATGCATTATAATACTTTGTTATTTGATTTTGAACAATCCGGAATTTTGTCGTATATTTTACAGTATTTATAGACATATTATAGCTTCGCAGATGACACGGACGAGTTTGAAAAAGATAAATTGAAACACGAAGATCCTGGGTTCGTGTCCCATAGGTGCCAATATCTTTATCTAATTTTTCTGTTTCCAGATTTTCGATTGAGTTTTGCTAATATTGTGTTCATTTAATTAAATATTACAATTTGAGGTTTTACTCAAAAAGTTAAAAATAAAAATAAATATTCATCCTAGTCTTGCAAAAAAATCAAAAGATATCGCATTTTGCAAATAAAAATATCCAGAAACTATCTAGAAAGCATTTAGTTCGGGTTTGAAACTTGCAATCATGCATACAGATAGCAGCCAGTAAAATATGCGTTAAGAAAATAAAGATAATATTGGTGGTTCTAAATCGAAGTATGGTACGGTTAAAAATGACCGAATTGGATATCGACACCTTGGCGCAGTTCCCCAGAAAGCCGTGGTTCCTGGGTTCATGTCCCAAAGATGCCAATATCTTTTACTGATTTTTTTTATTTTCAGATTTTCGATTGAGTCTCGCTAAATTTTAGTCTTCAATTGATTAAATCAAACACAAAATTTTAAAAAGCGATTTCTTAAGAACTCATCAGAGATAACCGTTTAAAAGTTTGCCATTTTTGGTTACCTTATTTTTATACCGTTTATGATATAATTGACAATAATTGTTGTTAAGAAGAATATAAACGCTAGAAATATTTCAATTTTCACGCCTTTAAAATTTAAATCGAGAAATAAATTTATTTGCACGAGGCAAGTTAACGAAGAAGTGGTTTTTATTTATTTTGTGCATAATTTTATAAGAATGAAAAAGGTTTTGCAAAATTGTGCAAAATTTTATAAGGATAAAAAAGAACATACAAAACCTCAAAAATAGTCTAAACCATAAAAGAGTATTTAAAAAAAATGTTTCTGATATTATTACTTCATAGTAAAGTCATGAATAAACATTTTTTTAGTGTCTTACACCTACATTTTTGTTATGTAAATAATAATTTTATTGTAATTCTAATACATAGAAAAGCTAGTAAAAGCTTCAATTTATCCGTAACATATTTTTTGACGTTCACAATGTAAGCCGATTCTTCGTAAAAATAAATATAAATAGAATTTTACGTATAGCTTCATCTTAATAATAATATAACTAAGTGAGAACCTTGATGTATGCTGAAACTTGAAAATCTTTTGATGCCTTTTTCGCCCAATGTATAACTACTGATATTCAAAGACTTAAATAGATGGATTCCTTGAAAAACTGTTTAAACCTTCTTAGTTTTGTTTGATAAAGAAAACGTTTTCTTGAATGCTTATCCTGTTGTATTTAATAGAAAATATGTTGAAGACGATTAACCTTAAGACATGTAAAATATTTATATCTGAATATCTATGTAGAAAGAAGACAAAAAAAACTTGATCATTAAATTATTTTTTGCTTGGAAACACTTATTTTGAGTCACTCTCTTCGAAAAATGTATTTATTCGTTATGGGTAGGTAGGTCATTATTAGACATTTGATTTGAGTGTGAAATAACGGTCAAACAACTATTAACTTTCAAATATACCAATTATCTGTCAGATAACACTAATGTGATTAATTTTGAAATGTTAATAAATAATACTTGGAGACTAACCTATATTTTTAAAGAACTCGGACATATAAAAGTCGAGGAAAAATTAAAAACTCTTTGTTTTGCAAAAATAAAGTCTCTGCTATCTTATAATGTATTGCGCTGGGGATCTTGCCAAAAAACTAAAATAGAACATTTTCATGTTGGCTAAAAACTGATTCTTAAAGTTATGTTTAAGGAAAAAATTAAATGTCCAAATAATTTATTTTATAATGTATATTAATTTATAAATTGTTACGCAACAAATGCAAAACAGTTATGTATATCACTATGAGAGTTTGTAATAATAATAATATTGTAGGAATAATACATCAAATTCGTACAGCTAGAATTGGCTATTACAGTGAACTTTGTAGAATTCGAACTAAACTTCTTTAAATAAATCCTCTTTAGGAAAACGAAATTATCCGTATCATGCTCACTTTATATTAACCAAAATTTTAGAGATATTACTCTTTGTGTACTTTTAAAAATATCGTTAAATAATTTATGTTAGACAAGATTGCCAAATTTTTTTTTCATCTTGTCATTTTTAAATTAAAAGCGTAATATATTATATCTGGAGATTAACGTCAGAAATGTAATGTTACAATATCCATTCGATTAAAATGATAATTTAAGAGAATCAATCCTTGACGTTACAAGAATATCATCAATTTTTTTTAAGACGAACATTCTCGGGTTTTGTATTTATTATTTCCCGGGTTTTCCTGGGTATCAGGTTAATGATAATATTTAAAAAAATTCTACTACCACCACGGTAAGCGGAAAATGTTGCCTATGGTGTGATGGAGGACTTAGCCAGCCGAAGATTCGAACAAGCGTCGCCTGGGTGGAACCCAAACGCACTGCCAACTCAGCCGCTAACCGGTCTCACCTTGCGGAGTTATTTTTCAAATCATTTGAATTTGACACGCTTTTTCATACGTTTTATACAGTTGACTAATACATGTCAAGGATTTGAATACACGTCTCCTGGGTAGGACCCAAACGCGACCCAAGGTACCCACTTACTGCGTGGCGGGTTGGATTTGGAGTGTATGGTTGAAGGAGACCTAATCTAGACTCCTTCAGCCGGACTCTCAACCCATCACCTTGCACCGCAATTGGAGGGATATATTCACACGTACGTCACTTATTGACCCTCGTAAACCTACCCTCCCCTCATACCTTTTCTTTCCAGAACTTCCTCTCCTTATTTTCCATAAAAAGATCCTTCATGCACCATCCCCAAAGATCACATAGGTCTTGAGGGATTTTTTCCTCTGTGCGGAGCCCAGAGTGTAAAAAAAACTTAAAATGAACTCTGAAACACACCCTCATTTTCTTGATAAGTTAATTCAGATATAAAATGCTATTCGCGAGTCAAGGGTAGCTACTCTTTGTTTTGCGATATCAAATTGTGTTCCTCTATGAAAAGACACTGGATAAAAAATATCAAAAAGACACATATCCCGGGGCTATGCTGGAGATTGCTGTTTTTAAAAATATCACAACAAAAACGCTTCTGCCTGAATTCTAAACGTTTGATACCACTCGTCCCCGGGGCATGGAAGGTGTCGAAAACATTCATTGTAAAATTTAATTTTAAAGTTTGTGATGAAGATGAATTAATATTTAAAATGTTATACGGATACAAATGGCTTTGCATCTGATCGTTTTTCAATTTGTATGACATTGCTCCCTCACCGGCGTTTGTATTCGTCCTGTCAATAGATGGAGAAATAAAATGTGACTTACACATTAATTATATTTAAACCTATTTTTTTCGTGGACTGGTACAATCTGTTAACTTTCAAATTACCCGGACTATTGCGATACTTTATGATTTTTTTTTTTCTAAAAAAAATTGTCTTGAAGCTTTTGATATCGACATATTGTAGAAGTTTGTCTATTACAAACTTTATGTATTTATTTAACGCCCAGAAGGCTTTTACATGATTTGTGGTGTAATTTTAATTTGACAGATACTTTTAAACCTAGGAAACAATAAAAATAGAACTACATTAGATAAAAGTCATACAACAAGTCATACAAACAAATAAACAAAAACAGAAAAATACAGCTGTTTTATAGGTTTACAAGATGTGTTTAGTAATAGTGTTGAAACAAATGTTTTAGATGATCCACAAAACTCGCCAAGTTGATATTGAAAATGTCAACATCACCCAAGTACTTATTTCCCATGGTGTGAAGTCGTTGTATCGGAGAGTGGGCAATGTAGTTACACTTATGAGTGCTGCTGTAGAATATCGTATTTTGTCGTGTTGTTACTGTGGGTGTTCGTAAGTTAATGAGTTGCAAGAGTTCACAACAGTCGAATTTAGAGTTAAGTATTTTGAATAAAAATATTAAGTCATTTATTTTAAGTCTGTTTTCTAATGTATGTATTTTTAGAGTATTTAATAAATAATCGTTTTTTAAGTCTTCTACGGGGATATATAATTTAAAATTGATAAAACACAGAACAATTTTTTTGAATTCGCTCAATGTTATAAATGTGAATTTTGTAATTTGGGGACCAAACTACTGAGCTATTGGTGGCAATTTGTTTTACAATATTTTGCCAGCAATTAATATGAGAAATCTCACCTTATAATCCACGAGATAGAAGTAGAAGGATGAAAAGATGAACACGCAATTCTTCATGACAATAAAACTTACGTGGCTGGTATGAACTATGAATACAATTTCTCTGCTCCAACATTCTGAGATAAAGCGATAATATTAGATAAAGTAAGGTAAATATATATTTTCGTAGTACTGAATACAGTATTGAAATACGTAATAAAGACATTGATGTATTGCGATTGGCTGGCAAGGTATCTCAAAAGAGTTTCTTATCTGCAAACCGCATCTGAAGACAATTTTTATGAAATACGAAAAAATATAATAATAAAATAAAATGATTCCAAAGGTTCAAAATACCTGGTCAAAGGCGAAGATGGAATGGATTTTAAAAAGCCTACGCATTTTGAAGAGAAAAGTTATAATATTCTCTTTTGAGTTTTTTGTTTCTTGCTTTATGGTAGCCACAGGTTGAGCGGTGAATGTTTTATTTTTCAATCTTCGCAATTCAAGAAGCTTCGCGCGATAAAATTAATTGCTATCACAATCACTTTCTCACTAGCCTCTTTCCCACCTCCTGCTCCTTCCTACTACCTTCAGCTTCACAATTTACCCCAATCGGGGATTCCATACTCTCACTGGCTCCAAATTTAATTCAATATAAAGGTTAGTTAGTTAGTATTTTTTTTTTTAAATATTTTTTTTATTGTAATTTAGAAAAAAGTAAATATTCACAATAATAATATGTTACATATCATTCGTTAACAGTTTTGGTTGCCCTATTAGTAGAAAAATATTCTCGAGTCTAACTGGAGAGCTAGTCTTTGTACTTATGTTATATATTTGGAACTAATAATGTATTTTAGATAAATTATTTGGGTATAATATTGCTTATAGATAATATGTATAGTTACAAAAATGGAAAAAGATTATTGTTTGCGCCAATCAGTGTTCTTTTTTTGTATAGGATTTAGTACTGGAAAACTGCTTATTATTTTACCCAGTTCCTACCACCAAGTACCTACCCTTCACCCAATCCTACGCCAAGTCAAAACAAAATCGCAACGTTCTATTTCCGCACTCTTTTGTTTTCTTCACTTGTTTAAAACGCAACCGATTCGAGTGTTCGGTAAAATTTGTGCACCTTACTTGATTTGAAATAACGCAATAAGTTCAATTTGGGAACTTATTATTATACCCGCCGCGGCTGCAGATGTAACCGTGTTTATTTGTATTGTATTCTGAAACCACTCGTCACGCCGTATCGCGTGTGAATCTATAATCTATCTTGCTACAAAGTACAATTGCCGGTCAATGTGTGACCAATAAACGGCATTTAACCGCCAGTGTTTGTACTGTTTTAAAGACAACTGTTATAAGTGAACTATTATAATGACAAAAGGAAACCATTGAATTGTTAAAAGGACCACAGAACCAGCGGCAAATAACCATTCGAAAGTGAACTCGTGGCTTCATAACCTTTCCTTTCCTTTGAGTAATTTTCAGTAATTGTTGTTTTAGATTCGCACCGCACCCTGCGAACAAAAGTGAATTGATTTGCGCAACCAATTACTTTAAAAAATACTGTAAAATATGACAAAATATTATACAACAAGTAAAAATAAATACAACAAAATAGAATATCAACAGAATATTGGCAGCAAAATATATCTGAAAATCACCGATAAAATAAGTCACCTGTTATCTGTTTGTTATCTGTAAAAATGCAACTAAGTTTTTTTTTTTGAAAATAGTTTTTCGCACTTTTCATTATACCAGGTAAATCTTTAAACAGCTTTGGGCCTGCATATTCATATCGGTGTTGTACAGTTGTCGTGTTGCATCTAGGTACATATATGTTCCCAGGCGTTCTAGTATGTAACTATTAATACTGAGTACGGTAAGAAGACCTCGCAACCAAAGAAGGATGTTTCTAATTTTCTCTTGTTTATTAAATCAAAACCAAAATATCTCAATTAACCCGTCGTGTGCTGAGGCTTAATTTTAACTTAATAATTCTTCTAAAAGTACTACATAATCTACCGTAAGAGTTTTTACCAAAAATAGAAACTGAGAATTTTTTTTTAAACAGCCATCATATTTAACCGAAACCGGCACGTACCAATTGTTTTAAAATTGATAAATGAAAATGCAAAATGCACGAGTAGTCCAAGGTAAAACAGGACCGCTGTACTTAGTCAACATTATTATTTGATCCAATGATATCTGCATTCAGAGACATGCTCTACCACTCCACTTCTGAGATCGTCGAACACTTCAGAAACCTCTCCTTAAAACCACTTTAAAAGTAAAAAGTTATTTGTTATTTGTCTGACGTATTCTAGAAGATAAAACCACTTGGGATATAAAATCCTCTGCTCTTTAAACCGTCTAGTCGTTGTGAAACAAGTTTTGTTATGATGTCCAATGTGGGCCTCTCGAGACAAAGCGTTTGCATTACCGTCAGACGCTGACTTCGAGGATTTATATCAAGTCCAAAGGATCGTGTTATTTATATACGTCTCTTATTTGCAGCATTTTATTTAAATTGAGATGTTTATTCCACAAGCTGTATAACCCGGATTAACGTGTTTTTTGGATTTTGTAGGCATTACTTTTAGGTGCCTTCCATATATTATTTTTAAGAGGAATACACAAGCCGGAAAATGTGTATATTCTTATATAATATAGCAATGCTTTTAGTATAAAGCTTCGTGACGATACACGCAGGTGCGGCCCCAGTATAAGTGTGCCTTATATAGGTAATTGGTACAAAAATCGCACACATATTTAGAAACGGTCGGAATCAATGCAAAAATTTTTTTCAATTATTTTGTGAATTATTTTGTAAAGAAGAAAAAAGAGGTAATTAAGAAAAATTTTCGCAGATAATCTGAACCGTTAAATTGTTGGTTTTGCTCCACTATACTAGTAGTGATTACGTGCTGCAGAGCCAAGCGAAGCCCTACTTATGCAATACATCCGAAAGACCAGTCTCTAAAACTACGAAACTACTTCAATCGCTAGGTTTATAGGGGACCATTAAATATGCAGTATGCATGTAGTTGCAAAACCTGATGGACAGTCGGTGGTTAATGGTTCAAATCTGGACTTCTGAGAGATGAAATAAGCCACAATTGGAGTAAAGGAACAAGGAATCGCCGTCGCAGTTGGGGCCACACGTCTCCAGGTTCTGGTGCTTCACTTCACAATTTTATAAATTGAAATACGAAATCACAATATTTCTTCTACAGTAGATATTGAATTACAGGTAGTCTGCCCTCAGCCCCTAATCTCACGTATTATTTTACACTGATAGCTCTCTTGAATGATACTGTCACCTTATAAAGTTAAGTTCTTTTATTGCAACAAATGCATCAGTCATGGTAACATTTGAAAGACGGGAAGATAAGGCACGATAATTGCAAAATTTTATTGACATTTGCTAGCCGCCAAGTTCTTTCGAATGCACTCCTACCAATTCCATACATATTGCGTGAACAACTGTATTATTATAAATTCTTTCTTATATGTGTTCATGCATACATTTATAACGAAAAAATAATTTTGTGACGGGTTTGCGCTTTTATATTTTTTAAAGAAATTGACAAATTTTATTTTAATTCTATTCAAGCGAAACTTTAGGCAAAGCTTAAATTCATTAAAAACATTTATTTTCTATAAATTGAAATACTCTTGATATTGATTAATATTAAACAATATAATTTCTGATTTAATCCGAGTGGGTACTTAACATTTCTTCCTTTTTTCAGTACACATAAAGAATTTATGCCGTGGGTCTTTTTACAACGGTGGTGTTATGGTCAGCGTAGTTGCCTACCAAGCAATTGATCGGAGATTGATTCCAACAAACCTGCACAAAATTACACGATTAGAATACCATTTTCGAGAAGAAACGTTTTTAGAAACAAACTGAGTGAAAAATCTTCCATCTGAGAAAGTAATCCTTTCTTTCAACTAGAATTTGTTCGTAAAATACCATAAACCCACGAAAAAGAATGCCCACAAATCTTTAGAACAAATTATTTTGTTCCATGTCAACAAAAATAATAATCAGATTATCTGTACATCTTGCTAAAAAAAAGACGTTGGTATATATCTCAATGGAATCATTTTAAAAAGAACATTGAAATGGACTTACACTTTATATAGGTCATTTTTAATGAATCGCTAATTAAAAATATTAAATCCCTCAAAGGACACTGAATATTTTTAACTAATGACGTATTTTTCAGGTAGGTACTTTTATTTTTTATTGTGACGTCTCCGGTCGAAGTAATAATAATTAAAAGATCTGTGAGCTTTTCCTTTCAGAAAATATCAATAAGGTTTATTGAATGACCATTTGAATGGTATACTTGAAATCTTAAGAATATCTTGAATGATACGCCATCTTTTGTTAAAGCGCGTCATTTTTTTTTAAATGCGTAATTAATTTTAATGGGCGGTCATTGAAGAATGTTTCGTGATTTTTTAAAAACGGAAAATCGGGAAAAATATGAAAATTTTATTCTTTGTTTATGTTCTGATTAAGTAAATAAAAGTTTTTTTTTTTTATTTCAGATAAATAAATCAATCTTATATTAAACAAATTTCAGCGATTAATGAGAAGGACATAAAATGAAATCAGTTACTTTTAATTCCTTCAGTTTTTTTTTGTTTTTATATTAAACCGTATATTATTTTTATACATTTATCTTATTTTCTCTTTTGCATTGAATGCAAAAGAGAAGATAGATTTATGTCTTCACATAGGATGCTTTCTGAAGAGTATATTAAGGCAAATGAAGAAGAGAAAGTTTTGGGAAGGAAAAGGGATGAAGGGGGGGAGGGTATGATTCTGGGAGTCAATGTTCTGGAGTGAAGAACGTATGAATCCATCCCTCTCACTGCGGTGCAAGGAAATGGGTTGAGAGTCTAGCTGGAGAGGTCAATACCTCTTCCTCAACCAGTCTCTCCCGATTCGACTATTACACAGTAGGTGCGCAAAAGCATCCGCCACACAAGACCTAGACACACCTCTCCCCATAAACCCATACATCCCTGCTAATTTGCCAAACTTAGCGAACCATTTAAAAACACTCACAGGTATTTGTCTTTATACACACTCCTTGCTCCATTCGTCATTTCTCGTGCGTTTTTTATATCTCAAAATTCATTGTACGGTTTTTTTACATAACTCCATACAGGAGGCCCTGAGAAAAGTAATTTTCCTCAGGTAATTTTTCTGCTGAGTCACCAAACGTAGCGAACCACTTGGGATGACCTAAGACAGAGGTGTTGGTTATCCAATAAATTGTTCCCAGGGTTGCGGTACCCATACCCGCCTCCCAAATTTACCATAGTTAAACGGGTGTTATTCGGGTGTTATTTTGATCAATATATAACATTTTTTCAAGTTTATCTCCAGAACTAACTTAATCCATCTATAATGATAAAAATGCCTAACTTTACTCGAGGGAGTTCCCACGCACTTTTATATGCTCCGAACGCAAGGACTTCTAATTTAAATATCTTTTACATGTTCAATAATATTATTAAATTTCTTAATTCTACAGTTTATTTAAACTGAAAAACCGCGAGGACTTCTGCTTCAGAACGCGCCAATCAATAGAGTGGTTCAACTGCTTAACGACAAATTCAACGTCATTCACAGATGTCTTTTGACGCATGTCACAAGAGAGTAAAATTCAAATTTTAGCCTCGATTTCTTCTACAGATTATATAAGAGTCTTCAGCATTAAGTTCACCAATACACGATTTGATTTTATTGTCTTTTAATTTACCTTTTATTAGTCCAGTTAAGTCCATTCATTCTGGCCTTGCAGAAAAGTCAATATTAAAAATAAAAACAAAAATAAAATATTCATCCAGGGATGCAAGTCTGGACTTGCAGAAAAGTCAAAAATAAACAAAATATTCGTCCTGGGATGCAAGTCTGGATTTGCAGAAAAGTAAAAATTAAAAATAAAATTTTCATCCTGGGATGCAAGTCTGAACTTGTAGAAGAGTCAAAAATAAAATAAAATATTCAACCTGGGATGCTAGTCTGGACTTGCAGAAAAGTCAAAAATAAAAATAAAATATTCGTCCTGGAATGCAAGTCTGGACTTGCAGAAAAGTCAAAAATAAAATAAAATATTCATCCTGGGATACAAGTCTGGACTTGCAGAAAATTCAAGTATAAAAATAAAATATTCATCACGGGATGCAAGTCCGGACTTGCAGAAAAGTCAAAAATAAAATAAAATATTCATCCTGGGATACAAGTCTGGACTTGCAGAAAAGTCAAGTATAAAAATAAAATATTCATCCTGGGATGCAAGTCTGGACTTGCAGAGAAGTCAAAAATCAAAATAAAATATTCATCCTGGGATGCAAATCTGGACTTGCGAAAAAATCAACATTGAAAATAAAAATTAAATATTCATCCTGGGATGCAAGACTTGCAAAATAGTCAGTATTAAAGATAAAAATAAAATATGCATCCTGGGATGCAAGTCTAGACTCGCAAAAAAGTCGATATTAAAAATAAAATATTCATCCTGGGATGCAAGTCTTGACTCCCAGAAAAGTAAATATTAATAATAATAAAAATAAAAATAAATATTTATCCTTGGATTTTGCGTAGAGATAATTCTTGAAGGTCTGGGAAATGACATAAGCTATGTTTTACCCCGGAAAAACATTTCACTCCCGTGGGAAAATTCTTTATATAGTAATTTCCCCCTAATACCACGAGAGCGAAGCCGCGGATAAGAGCTAGAATATTTATTTATTTATTTCAAAAACATACGGCACAACATGTGCCATTAACATAAATTATATTATATATGTATTATAAAACAATAACAAAACGAAAGTAACAACATAAATTGAAGTTAAATATAAAAACTAAAGGTAAAAAAAGGAGTTGAGGTAGTAAGCAGTAAGTAAAAAGTAAGATAGATAAATGAAAGTATAAAGTAAAAGCATAAAATTATAAAATATAAAGTATAATGAAAAGTTGCAGATTGAGAAAGAAAGTTTAAAGGTAGGAAATAAAAAGTGTAAAGTTATAAATATTAAAAAAAAGTGTAACAAGTAAAGAGTAAGAAATGCTCTTAGGAGACAAAAATTGAAGATAATATAAATTTACCAAATATAAAAGGTATCACTGATTATGATATGTTTCTAATCATAGATATTGGGAACGCTCATACAATTGCGTATACATACATCTGTTTACAAAGTTAATTACATACATCTGTTTACAAAGGTAGGACTTGATTAATGATTATATTATGATTACGTCGTAGTAATAGCAGACAAATTCTGTTTTATGCATCTTTTGTATGATGACAGACTTCCGGCATTATCGATACGAGCAAATTCATTACCTAAAGAGTGTAGACGATGTATTATTGAATTTTGTTCAGCATTACTGAGAGTATTGTTGCAATAATAAGGTGTTTTGAGTCGAGTTATTCTACTAGGTACGTGGTAATTCACCAGCGAAACTAGTTCAGGGGAGTCAAACCAGTTATTATTTATTTTAAATAAAAAATAAGATCATTAAATATTCTTCTATCTTTTAACGATAACAGTCGCATTTTTCGTAGTAGAGAATCATAGTTTATTTCGTCCGCGGGAATTCCTAACTTAAAATTTAATGATCTAAGAAATTTGCGTTGGATTCTTTCAATGGACATTTCATGACTTTTGTAAAAAGGGTTCCATAAGGGGGAATTATATTCCAAATGACTTCTAACTAGAGTCGTATAAAGTATTTTAAATGTGTTGATGTTTTTGAAATCCTTAGATATTCTTATAATGAAGCCCAACATTTTCATTGCTTTACTAGTTATAATATTAATGTGATTATTAAATGATAGTTTCGTATCAAAGATTATACCGAGGTCCCTTATTTCAGATACTGACAATAAACTCTGGTTGTTGAGTGAATAACTGTATTTTATAGGGTTTTTTATTCTAAAGAAACTCATGATTTGACATTTTTTAATATTAAGTGTAAGCTTGTTTATGGTACACCATTCTGCGAATTTTAAAAAATTGGATTGTAGGGACAAGCAGTTGTACATATTTTTTATGATTTTATATATTTTCATGTCATCAGCAAATAATAATACATTAACATCAGAAAATACGGAAGTGACATCGTTTATAAACAATATTGGACCAAGGTGCGAACCCTGAGGCACGCCACTAGTGGCTTCAAATTCGTAAGACAAGTGATCTTTGATAGAGACAGTTAGTAAACGTTTTGATAAATAATCTTTAATCCAGTATAATAAGTTGCCACTTATACCAAGTTTTGACAATTTATTTAGAAGAATTTTATGGCACACCTTATCAAAAGCCATACTAAAATCTGTATATATTGAGTCAACTTGTTCTCTATTAGCAAGGGCACCTGAAATAAAACTTTCGTACAATGTAAGGTTAGTTAATGTAGATCGTCCAGAGACAAAACCATGTTGAAATACAAAATGGACTTATACACACAAACACAACATTTATAAAAACATCACAAGTACACGAACATTATACAAGACAACACAATAAATTGTACACAAATACAGTCAAGACTGAAAGTGGCAAGAGAAGTATTGGCCACGAGGGAGTTCAAATTTATAATCTCCTTCCAGATAATCTAAAAACGGAAGAGAATATAAAAACCTTTAAAAAAAAACTATTTAAACTTAAGATTTTGGAACAAAATTAAAAACTACTACATAATATGCTCTGTATTTAAGTTAAGAAAGCGAAATATTATATTTCTTTTAACTTAATAAATAAAATAAATAAAATAAAATAAAAGATATTAAATTTTATACACGAAGAAATTTTTTGAAGAATTAACTTTTCAAAAATTTTCGGTATCGACGATTGTATACATATAGGTCTGTAATTTTCAACTAGAGACTTGTATAATATAATATAATAACTCACCGAAACAAAATTCACCTTGAAGGAATTAACCGAAAAGATTGGTTTGGTAAGATTTCTTGTTCTCCTAAATACTTTCTTTCTTTTCTCAAGTGTCAATATTTACGTTTGATAGCGGGCTCCTCATATCTTGTTCAACGAATTCACAAATTCACAAGCCTGATTTAATTTCCAAGCGTATTGCACCCACACCCAAAGTTTTAGATCGCATATTGCATGTTGATAAAATATTCCACCGTACACATCGACTACATATGGAATGAATCGAATAGATATGGAATGAAAAACTGCACTTTTACGAAATGCCATATTATTTATGAATTCATACGGAAATATGAAAACATATTTTTTTAACGTTTCTGTTATAATTCGCATTGACAAAGGATAACACTGACAACCTGTCAAGGCTGATTAACATACTAAATAATGCTTTATGTCAAACACTACAATAAATAAAACTGTATAAAAGATATAAATTTCCACCTGCACGATTGTATTTATTAACTCAACAAAACAAAATATACTATTATGTATTATTATTTATCCTACCGGCTACGCCAATATTGTGAAGTATAAAGCAGGTGACTTGGTTCTTCAATAATAATGCTTTTCTTTTCTTTTTACATGGTTGAATTAATACGTCGATGGAAATAATATTATTGTGGACAAGAGTTTCACTTGGATGAAGGTTTTATTTAGAAAAAGACTAAGTGAGATCATGCACGTCAAAGCTCACCCATTGTCATCTCTTTCTACACTACGTAGATCGACTTAGTGCCTTTCTATCCCGACAATTACGAAGTCAATTAATAATAATAATAATAATAATAATAATAGTTTATTCCAGAATGTATGCAGGGGTAGTGCAATGCAATACATTCCATATTTTGAAATAACAGAAGCAATTTAGACAAATAATAGGTTAAGGCACATAGATAAAATAAATATAAAAAAACGAATAAGCATGAAAAACATGAGAAATGAAATTGAAAAAAATAGTAAACACTAAGATGAATTCATGCATCTTTTTACGGAGGATATTTCATCGTCTCCCGCCTCCAGAGGGCCATCAGGGGGGACTCCATCCAGGCAGTCATGGCGGTGATGATCGCATTCTTCGATTGGTCCAGTCTACGCCATAAGCTTCCCATACGGTGGCGGAGAAGTGCTCGGAAGGTGTGTACTCGTCCCTCTAGGAACATTTCCGTAGCACTGCAGTATCTTGGTAGGCGGAAAAGTTGGCGATAAGCGTTGTTATAAGCAACCTTTAACTTATGCCATTGGGATGTAGTGTAGTTGACCCATAGTTCTGATGTGTACAGAGAGGTACAGAAAGCGTTGAAAAGTATTCTTTTTACTTTTGGACTGCAAAAGTAAAAACGTCATGATAGCATACTCGCTCTAACTGATATGGCTCTTCTCTGCCTTTCCATATCCTCGATATCTTTGAGGTCGTCTGTGATGATGTGTCCCAGGTATTTAACGCTGTGATTAACATTAATATTTCTTTCATCTAGCAGTACTGAGGGTGTTTGGAATATTTCATTTTTAGATTTAAAAACCATAACTACTGACTTTGTGGTGTTATATAAAAGGTTATGGCTTTTTGCAAAGTCTTCACAAATTTTGAGTAGTTTCTTTAAAGCGCTTAGTGACGGTGCAAGAAGAACCATATCATCTGCGTAGTTAATGTTATTTACACACACTCCGTGTACATGGCAGCCTATTTTCGTGGCGTTAAGTTTTTGAATAAGCTCATCGGTGTATATATTGAACAGAACCGGAGACATACTTCCTCCTTGCCTTACGCCACTTTTCAAATGGAATGGGTTAGAAAACTCCCCAGACCATTTCACAATATTTTCTTGTTGCGTGTGCCAAATTGAAAGAATCGCTATAACATCTTCCGAAACTGCTCTTTTCCTTAGTTTTTCCCACAGTTTATTATGACATACACGGTCAAATGCTTTGCTTAGATCTAGAAAGCAGGTATAGATTGGCGTTTCCCTTAGTTTATAATAACTGATAGTTTCTTTTAGGGAATATATTGCCATAGATGTTGATAGTGCAGATTTGAATCCAAACTGATTATCCGCTGTTTTTAGCTGATCTGTAACGACAGTAGATAAAATTTTTTCAAATAATCTTGCCACTGTGGTTGAGAGTGAAATTGGTCGGTAGTTATTAATCACGGATGGATCAAGATTTGTTGATTTGATTATGGGAATAATCACCGTTTTCGTCATTTCATTCGGGATGTACCTGTGACGTATAATATTTGAAAATAGTTCTCCTAGGATAATATGAATCGCTGGTCCAGCATACTTAATGTGTTCAAGAGCTATTGAGTCATGTCCTGTGGCTTTTCCTGTTGCCATTTCTCTAACAGCTCTTTCTACCATTTGCGGAGTAATGCTGAGAGCGGTAGTATTATTTTCGGTTTTCAAACTAAAATTTAAATTCAGAGAATTTTCTGCTGCTTCTTCACCCGCCATAGAAAGGAAGTTACGAAACTCATTGGCGATATTTTCCTTTCCTCTTACTCCATTGACACAGAGAGGAGTTTTCATATTAGTTTTCAATTCTGAAGAGGTTTTTTGCCAAAATTTATGGAAATCTTTATTTATTAGTGAGGTGGCAATACCATCCATTCGTTGTTGAATTTCTGTCTGTTGACATTTTTTCAGAGCTACTTTGAAAATCTTTCGATATTTCTTTCTGTCCTCGGCAACCGGCCCTGAGAGTGGTTTTTCAATTGTCTGATTATAATGAATATTAACAGTCCTTATTATTGTGATCTCTGCTATCAGAAGTTTGGTAAAGGCAATATTCGCTTTTCAGGCAGCAGCTCGAAAATGCACTTGAAGCAGTCACGTAGATGTGAAGTCATGATGTTCGGCATTCACCTATACTTACTGCCTTTCATCATTCTTCCCTTGATTACCAATCGGGTAATCTTGTTTTTTGTCATTCCTCATAATAATTTCACAGATAACAGGCCGAGATAAGAGAATATTTTCTTCCATTTATTATAAATTCTTTAGAGGAAGAATCTCGGGGGCAAAGGGGAAGGGTGTTAAGAGATTAAGCCGATATAAGTTATTGAAGTGACCTATAGAAAGGGTGTTGGTTATCCAAAAAATTGGTTTCTGGGGCAGCGATACCCACACCATGGATGTAAATTAAGAAACGACCTATAACAAATATAAAATTAATAATAAATGAAAACAAATAACTTTGTGTACACCACTATTTAATCAACAATATCGACATGTTTCAAAAACTATGTTTTCTTCGTCAGGATAATAAGTTACGAAGAAAATTTAGTTTTTGAAACATGTCTATATTGTTGATTAAATAGTGGTGTACACAAAGTTATTTGTTTTTATTTATTAATAATGATAACGCCATGAAGTGAATTTGCGAAGTTTGAAGAAGAGATAAAATTAATAATTTCATAATTCCTCCTTTATTTTCCATAGGCGGGTGCCTAATTACACTTTGGAAAAAAAACCAAGGTCGAGCTAAGTATCTAAGCTTTGATTACAATTTGAGGGAACTCGAAAGTAATAATACCATTTTTTGGCAATTTGTAGGTGTAATTATTTTTCACGAACTAAGGCATCACTTTTCTAATTTAATCCACCATCCAATTGACGGCGACAACTTTTCATACTCGTTCAACCCCCACCCGGCGTTTATTTATTTAGAAAAACATCCAATAATTACGAATTTTTAAAATAGAATTCAAACATATTTTCAGAGACCCATGGCTACGTTCAGCCGCATCTTGAGATCGATTTTTTCGCGTGACCATTTCACAAATCGTCCTTTAGAGTATTTTTAATAGATTCTGCTTTTTAATCCGGAACAGTGTACCCCGATCTACCCCAAAGTAACGTTAGTATTCTGCTTTTACATGAGTATTCTCTCCGTTTTACTTGTTAACCTTAAGTTATGACCTAGACTTATGATTATATTATACTGATATTTCAAAAAAATTTAACAATTCATCAATTTTTTTTGTTAATTTTCACGTTCTGTGAAAATTCTATTCAAGTTCTGGGATTGTTTCAGTTGTATAAAACAACTGACCTATATTGATAAAATAACATAATTTGAAAAGAACTAACACAGAAAGTGAAATTTAACTAAAAAATTGGTTATTTATTATTTTAACTTTATGAGTAAAACCTCAAACTGTAATATTTAATTAAATGAAGACATTATGAGCGAAACTCAATCGAAAATCTGGAAACAGAAAAATCAGAAAAAGATATTGGCACCTCTGGGACTCGAACCCAGGACCTCCCTACTTTCCGGGTTGGGCGCTCTTATCCACTGAGCTAAGGTGTCGATATCCAATTCGGTCACTTTTAACTGTACCCATACTTCGACTAAGAACCACCCATATTATCTTCATTTTTCGAAATAAAGATGGCAGCCAATAAAAATATGCGTTAAGATTCTGATTTTTCTGTTTCCAGATTTTCGATTGAGTTTCGCTCATAATGTCTTCATTTAATTAAATAAAAAATTGGTTCTGTAAAGTCAGTTTACGGACGATAATTTTACGTGATAACGTCATATAATAACGATGGAGTGGAAGAAAGATTGATGCGTCACAAGCCGAACGATTAGGCCGAACGCTTGTTTCGCGCTCTCGTTTGCACGCTCGGCTCAGGCAAAACGTGACAATGAGTCATGCTTTTTTGTGAGTGCAGCCGGCGTTCATCGATTTATAAAACGTTACCACGTCAAAAAACTTGAGGAATTGTTCATTAAAAATTTTTCGAAATAACCCATCAAAAGTATGTTGAATCATATAATAACGATGGAGTGGAAGAAAGATTGATGCGTCACAAGCCGAACGATTAGGCCGAACGCTTGTTTCGCGCTCTCGTTTGCACGCTCGGCTCAGGCGAAACGTGACAATGAGTCATGCTTTTTTGTGAGTGCAGCCGGCGTTCATCGATTTATAAGACGTTACCACGTCAAAAAACTTGATGAATTGTTCATTAAAAATTTTTCGAAATAACCCATCAAAAGTATGTTGAATCAAACTTGTTAATTTTTTAATAAAGAAAAAAGTAATTATCTTTTTGTTGCAAAGCAAACATTAGAGATTGCAAGCTTTTTACCGGACCTTGTGTGGTATTGAAACTAAACGCGCTCTCGCAAAAATAGCGGCCAATCAACAAAGCGCTGTTCAGAGAACTTTGTGTGCGAATTTGTCTCTGTTGCCGTAGCTAGTTCCACCCCGGTACCCCCATTTTACCCCGGGCTCCCCTACTTACATATCGGATTTAAAGGTTAATTTAAGATATTATTTAGGGATTATGTTGAAAAAATTCTGTTTACTGTTTACAATCAGCCATTATTTGCACTGATTTTTTTTTAATTAATAAAATAAACTCACTTTTAAAACAGGTTTCATTTCGGCTGTAAATTTTTGAATTTTATTTACGTTCTATCATTTTTCTAAAGACAGTCAATAAACAAAATAATCTTTTATAATTCTAAATTACAGGAAATACCAATTTAAAAAAACTAGTTTTCGGAATATGAATAATTGCATGCATTTAGACACTGTGTTCGTTTAATTACGCAAAAATTTATATCACGTTTATAAAAATTCCAATCTTCATAACCAGTAAGAAAAATTATATGAAATGACGCTAATAAATAAAAGTACGATGCGGCGTCAAAAATAGAATCCAAGCAAATTTATGGGTTTAATTTTCCATTTATTTCTCCACTGCAAACAAATTAAATTATAACTACGGTTAGCGCTAATAAGATAATCTAAAAAATCTCATTAAAAATTGTGGGATTTTTTTGCCGTGCCATTGGTACCCAACCAGAAGAAAGGGATACTTTTCACATGGTACAATGAATTGGACCATTTCAAGTGTTAAAATAAGATAATGTGAGAGACGATGTTCGAACGTGAATGAAGCTAAGAGTGTTTGCCGAGATCGATTTGTTTGGTGGTCCATCCTCTCTGCCTACAATTGCAGGTAAACTGTGTGATTTGAATTGAGTTAGTTTATACTGAAAGTTAGTTTTTTAGACATTTTTTGGGGTATCATTGGGAAAAAGTTGTTAAAATATGAAATAAGGTGATTCTGCAAATTTTATTAGTTCCCTAAATCATTAGTGTGGTAACAACCGAGGTTATTGTTTTATATGATTTTAATATTTTTATTTTTCGTAGTGCTGTTTTTATTCGTTAAGGCGTTAAAAAATACATAAAATACTTTCTTCGAAATTCGCAAATTCACTTTGTGGCGTCATTATTAATTTAATGAAAACAAATAACTTTAAAAATTAAAATTTGTAATGATTGTAATTTTTTTTGTATTGGGAAGACTTCTAGAAATTTTAATATTAGAGTTAAGGAACATCTAAGATGTTTAAATAAAAATAATTATTCAGAATTTGCCAACCACATTTTGGAAACAGGTCATTCTTTTGATATTAATAAAGGTTTAAAAATTTTATACACTAACACAACGAGTAAACAATTAGATAATTTAGAAATTTTAGAAATTAGGAAAAGTGTTTATAGTAAATTGAATATTATAAATAACCAAACGTTTTTTTAAAATAGCCATATTTTAAATTTATTTTCGTGTTAAAATTTATATTTATAATAATTTATTTTGTTATTTAGACTTCCTGTTTTGTTTTAAAAGATTTTTTATTATATTAATGTAATTTTTTACCCATCCTAAAATAATATTTACATTTTATTTTATATAATTGTTTTTGATGATATTGTAAGTATTAATCACCTCTCTTTTCTAATATTTTGTTTATGTTCTAATTTGTCTATACTTGTTTGTCTTTTGTTATTTTTTATTAACTTATTATCCTGACGAAGAAAACGTAGTTTTCGAAACATGTTGATATTGTTAATTAAATAGTGGTGTACACAAAATAATTTGTTTTCATTAAATTAAACATAAAATACTGTTTCGATTGCATCCCCGTCCGTTGTCAATAATTTTTTTTTGACAATTTTTCATAACAATTAAATGTAATTTTTAAAGTCCTCACCAAAAATAACTGCAACGCGTCAGACAGATGCATTCATGATCTTTTATCCAAAATAACAATAAACTCGATTATTGCTTTATTTATTGCAAATAATCCACTCTCAAATACATCCGATACGGCAAACCTACTACGCAGTAACTTTATGAAAGCAACCCGAAAAATTTTTCATTTCAAATTTTCATCGTATTTTTAAATCTCACGGTATTTAAACAAGTTGAATAGATTGAAAATTCAATCATTTTTGCACTGGTATACAAATGTGTTGGAAAAATCACTAAGACACGACAAAAAATACATTTTATACGCAAGCATTTTGACAGCTTCAGATATTTTTGTTTTATTTGGTTTTTATAAAGATGAATATTACTTAAAAAACCAAAGAATAGGGACCTGGGACACCTTATAAAAATTATAAGTAGGCTCCTGTTATTTTACAACGTTAAGTTTATGTCGCGGGAATATTCAAAAACATTTAAAAAAAATGTTTAAAGAATCAAGAGAATACAGGCAAACCCTGTTAAACCAAGGGGTTAATAATTACATGCTTAAAATGAATTAAGCTTGTAAAGAAGCAATCAATAAATAAAATAAAAATGTTAGCCAAAAGTGGCACCAAAGCAATCAAAGGTATTTTGAAAAGTGCTAAATTGCGGCAAAAAACGCTCCAGTGGTCATGATGCAATTCTGAATGATCTTCAGTTTTGATGCTGCTGAGCCCCGGTTAAAAAATTTGAACTTTGCTTTGAATTTATCTCAACTGATTGTTCAGACAAGCTTTAAAGTATGTACCTATCTATAATAAGATAATAATTTTTTTCCTTATGAATTCGAATAATTCTTAAGATTTATACTTACAAGCCAAAGTTGTTTTTTTGTAATTTCGCACAAATCGCATCCGTCAATTTTTCGTCTCGCAATGAGATTATAATAAGGGTGGAATGAATTTCCTCTGTCGCATTCAGAAAAAGATTTGGAAATGACAATTCATCTTATTTTGACATCCCGTCCAATGTTACCAGTTCTGAAACTTTCATCAGGGGATTATGGAGCCTGTTTTCATTTTAGCATTCACAGATGTCGCTGGTGGCTGTATTAGATGGGGGTGTTTGAGGCAGTGAGCTACCAACCTAACAAAATATTTTGCATTTAAAGGTAAATAAAAAAACTGTTTTTTTTTTAGATAGTTCTGTTTCGGCATAACTTGATCTGAAATAAGTAAATATTCGTAATCGGGAGGAAATCAGTGCCCGCTATAAGTATCGGAATCAATTCGACTGCTAGCTAAGTTTACCGGCTAGCGTTAATGTTTTGCAAACACTTTATTGTCATCATTATTAGAGGTGAAATTCATTCGGATAAAAACTGACCTAGATGTTACCTCTCTGTTCTTTCCCAAAAAAGTGCTATTAAGTTTTTAAACCATCGCCTCGTTTAACGTTTCTGAATAACGAGAAATTGGTTTACGTCTTAAAAATATTTTCTATTCTGCTTCTTTTTATTGTAATTATCTTTACCAAATTGATGAATATTTATTAATTTTTTAACCAACGCTGAATATGTATTCTGAGTTATGCCTATTATTATCACAGTTTTAATTCGAATTCAAATTTGAGCGTTATTAATACCCAAGCTTCTGCGTTATTGAATTTCAGAACTCAGTTTCGAGTGCAAGTTGACGCCACGCCGTACGCGTTGCGCCATAAATAACATCTGTATACGTGGAATTTCAAACGAAACTACGGTTGTAATTCGGTTTTGAATTAAAAAAATCGTCACAAGATACCGTCACTTACGTCATCAGCTCGCGTGTGGGCATTTCTTCCCTAAGTATAAGTACTACGAATTTATATTATATTTTTCCGGATAAGGAGAGATTACATATGACGTCATTGTCTGTCACAGTTACTTTAACTCAGTGACTAGCTGTCACTGGATCATGGATCTAAGGAATTGCCTAATTTTGGAATCAGTTCTTATCGGATTTATAAAATGGTTACCTACACTCAAACTGGACGAAGCCGAAATAAAAGCCGCCCGCAGGGCCTAGCAGCAAAAATCTGTGGAGCGGGTTTTTAACTGCTAATAAAACATTATAATTAATTGACGTGTGGAGTTCCGGAAAAATGCGAGACTGATTTAAGTATGATAAATAAAATTAAGAAAGGGAAGCGTAGACCATTTGAGCACGTGGAGCGAAAAACTAAGAAAATATATTTATGATGTGGAAGAGAATGGTAGAATAAGTTGGAAAAACCCAAGGAAGACATAGCGTGATCACATTTTTGAATCGAGTCATGTCAAGAAACAGAATAACAGAAGATTATGTGCAAGATGGTGAATGCCGCAAATAGTTCGTGTCAAGTCAGTGTTACGTGGTGGTCTATCCTCTCTGACTACTGAGGTTTGTTAGTAAGTTATAAAATTTTTTTTTTCTTTTGTAATGGCCCAATATTGTTTATTTACATCTAAAGATAAAATCGCAACTATCAAGTACCAAGTAAGGAGTTAGCCAAAGTTTGTCGTAGACAGTACATTTCACTTTATTTATTGAGAAGGCTTTTGGTCGTACACCGTTTTTCACCCTTTGTTTTTCCTTGCGACCCTTTCCTTAAATGTGAATTTGATATTCTGGACACTTCTAAAATATTAATGCGCGCACGAGTTCTTTTCGGGATGTTTTGACAATGTCCTTCCGCGGAACACGACAAAATATATATCTGAATTCAGACAATGTGTCAAGTGGGATTACGTTTTTTTTCTGAAGACCCAACTCTTCGCAGAAATATTTTTTAAAACTGCCAGAAACTTTGCTAAAGAGTATAAAAATAACTTATAAAGGGTATTTTATCTCATTGTCACGAAATTTTTTTTAAAGCTGAGATATCAATTTATTTCAAATTCTAATTTATTTTGATGATCCCACTCTTCCGTACCCTTAAACAATTTCCTAAGGATTTATTGTGTTTTTTGTCCATTCTTCCTTAGCAAAAGAAAAAGACGCAGAAGCTGTTAAAAAAACAAATCGTTTTCATAACAGATACCTACATATTTGAATAAGATACCTACGAACTATTAAAAATTACGAAATTAAATACACATCTTGAAAACTAACTTTACGCTTTCTAGTGAAAACAGAGAGTAATTGATTACGTTTTAACAAGGGGCTAGATTATCGAGTTCAAGTTAAAAATTTTGGTTTGAACAAAAATTGCACTTTTTTTCGTTATTTGTTTTTGGGTTGTTATGCCGTGTTGCGCTACCTCCTTCTTTAGCCAACCTTTCGGACAGCGTTTCAGTGTCCATCATCAGGGCAATTACACATCTGCCCTGATGATAGACACTGTAACGCTGTCCGAAACGTTGGCTAAAGAAGGAGGTAGCGCAACACGGCATAACACCCCAAAAACTAACAACGAAAATACTTTTGGCCGTGAAAATCTAAAAACTTATCTAACAAAAATCGCATTTGATTGAAAAGACAGGTTTTAAATTTTTTACTTAAATTAACTAACTCGTCTGCGAATCCGCAGGTTATGGGTTCGGATTCCGTAATGCTAAAAAAAAATTAAGATTTAATACATCAGTGTTAAGTTGCATTTCATTGAAAAAAAAGCAAAAATTCCTTATTAGCTAGGTGTATTTATTTATTTATTTATTTATTAGCAAAAACAGCATTACACCAATATATTGCAAAAACGGTTGTACAAGATACATAATCATTACGTTTACAGTTAAAACATTTATTTAATAAGTGCTATTTCACGCTTAAAATCATTGCAGGAAGTTCCCGACTAGTAGTTACCTTCTGTCCGCTTTGATGAAAGTAAAAAGTAGTCGGAGTTAAAAATAATCAGTACCTATCTGTATGTAAATGGCGTAGTAATGTTTTGTGAATACCTGACTAAGAGAACCTGTGCTGTGGTGTTAGTATGGTTTAGAAATACGTTAGATTTTTTTTTATTGTTTTTCAAAGCCACAATTAGGTGCAGTATATAGACTGTCACTTTTAACGCATATTAGTACATTTGTACTCTATTTAGTAGCATTGTTTTCAGCGTATATCTCAATCTATTTAGAAAACCGCAACTTTTTATAGTACTTGGTAGCATGTTAAATATTTTGGCTCGTTCTATTCCGAGAATCGCTGTTCGTATTTAGTTTTTATTTATTTTGGAACAAGTATTCCTTCATTCTTTGTGAACCTAGAATTACGTTCATGTTCCACTTTTCTCTTATATTCAGAGTCAGGTATATCGTACAATCCATAGAAAAGGGTCGCAAGTCAAAATTTTATTTTTATCTCTGAATAGTTAAGTGATTGTGATATATACATAATTTTTACATAAGCTCCATACAGGATCCTGAGAAAAATAATTTCCCTCAAGACCTATATCATTTTAGGGGATGCTAGAGGATCTTTTTAAGAAAGTAAAAAGTATGATGGGTGGTTAGGAATACGGGGGAGTGTGTGGAAGAGTGACAGATGTATGAATCCATTCCTCCAACTACGGTGCAAGGCGATGGGTCGAGAGAGTCCGGCTGGAAAGATCAAAAGGCCTCTCTGGAACTGGTCCGCCACGCAGCAGGTGGGCAGAAACATCCGCCGCCAAGACCTAGAAAAAACTTACCGCATGAACCCGTTCACCTCTGCCAAGTGACCAAACGTAGCGAATCACTTGGGGTGACCTATGGAAGAGGTGTTGGTTATCCAATAAATGGTTCCCGGGGCGGCGGTACCCATACCCTCCTCCCAAATTGATTGACTATGGCCCACAAACACCGTATTTAAGTTTAATCAATCCATCTTCGCGATATGTCGCTAGTGTTTTTTCGACGAGTTATTTCATCAAACATAATTTGTTTTCGCTCTACCATAAAATCGCTTATTTTACTTACGACTCTTTTCTACGGAATTAATATTTTGTACCATAATAAGGCATGCACCGGTAAGATTGTTTAATTTAATTGTATTAATTAAAGTTAATTGGAATTAATTAAAGTAAATCATGATGTTGTATCGTACACAAACAAACATCATCACTAAAATTAATTCATCTCAAGTTTAAATATACATAATTTATATTTTGTTAAAGTCTGAAAGTTTCATTAATTATTAGATACCAGCCCTTGTTCGGGTCTCATAGAAACAACCGGCGTAGCTCCGTAGCAACTAGAAACTAATTGAAACGGTTCAGCGTAGCAACGTTTAAAGGGCAAGAGTTAAAGCGTTTATTCCTGCCACGCCACAATGGGCTGAGCGTAGGAAGGTTATTATGTTGTTTTTCTCGGTCGGGATGATACGGGTTTTACGTCTGTCTGGTTCTGCGTTGGAAAATGAGTAAAAAATACCCAGGTGCTACTACGGTGCTTTTTTAATACAAGGAGAGTGGTGTACGGTGGGCTATATTGTATTTGACGGATTGTGCATAATATTATTAGTGAACAGGAAATTAAAACGTTTAAATTAGATACATAACGCCACGTTTGTTTTGGAATACTTATATATTTTTGATTTGAAGAGCGCAAATCGGTGTGTTTCGAGAGAGTAGAATTTTGAACAGCGTAAGATTGTGTTTCTAAAGCAACAATTTTCATAGAAAGTGTATGTCTAGATGTATAAAACACTCGGACTCATAAGCTGTTTACACGACAATGTAATATTACTAGCCATACGTATGACGTATGAGGCATATCTGAAATATTAATGCGTTAGCAGTAAGTCCTTACCTTAAGTTTATCATTATATACATCGTAAACATTATATCTTGACAATACAAATCTCCAGATTTCTTATATGGAAGAGGAAAACATGTGTTTCCTTACATTGCCATTGGAAAATTTGTGGGATCCCCTCCATTGCCCAGATTTCTCAACAGTCATTATTAAATTGCTTTAAGATAATACGTTTTTCATTGCGTAGGCTTCATTTAATAGACCGATGGTACCATACTGTATTGTTGTAAATTTTAAACCCGTAGCTTACACTGATAGATAAAACACTTTCCGTTGTTGGAGGAAAGAGATGCATAAATATACTTACTCCTATAACACTAAAAACGGTTTACTATGCTCTTTGCCAATCCCAGTTAGCATATGGCATCATAATTTTATTGATCCTCTGCAAAAAGCCCAAAAACCGATTTTACGTGCTGTCAACAAGCGACCAACAAGATATTCCTCCAATAGACTCTTCACAGAATATAATTTTAGATGAAGTTGCCGTATGTTTAAGAACATACGGCAACTTCGTCTAAAATTTACACTAACACATTTCATGTTCAAATACAAGAAAAAAACTCTCTTACATCACAGTTACACCACCAGAACAATAACCAAACGACACTACAATGTTCCTACACTACGCACCACATCAGCTCAAAGACATTTCATGTACCTAGCTCCTAAAATGTTTAACCTTCTCCCCGAAAACCTAAAATCCGAAACCCAACCCCATATATTTAAAAAAAAATTATCAAAATGGATCCTTACATTCAGTAACGATGATGTGTAAAACTTGCTATTTTAATTGAATTGTAATATAATTGCTACAACTTGTAACTTAAATTAATTGAATGTGTTACTTAAATTACTAACTTAATTTGTTACTAAATTTGTTACTTAAACTACTTAAATCAATTGCATAAGTTAATAACTGTACACTGTACCTACCCAATCTGTTAACTTCATCCGCCATAACACAGGGACATCCCCAGCATGGCGGATGAATTAACACAATTTTTTTGTTCAGTGTATAAACTTCTTTTAATAAATAAATAAATAAAAAATATATAGTTACGTCAACATGGGTAAAACTTCAAAATATGTACAATCAATTGAGCAAGACTTGAAATAAGATATTTATTAAGAGCAAGTCTTGAAATACGATATTTATTTAGTGAGACGGTATAAAAATATTTTCCCAAAAAAATTAAAAAACAGTTGGTAAAAATTATTTAAAGATTAATTGACATTTGTTGTCGTTTTAGTTTAAAATTGTTGATAGTATTATTTTTAGGGACGTTAAATGGCATTCAAAGTACCCGTTTCCCTGTAAATGGTTAGTACAGTATCACGCTTTTATGTGTCGGCCAGGAAGCTCGAAAATTTAATGTTTGGTTTGCTCTCATTCCCACACACAACCATTGCAGTTCCATTAGCGAGCTAATGTTGTAATGATGCGGTGGTATTTTTCCCTGAAAATGTCACCTCTGAGTTATAATGACCTACAAGCTTGTATTTTATCCGGGGATTAAAAAACAAATATTTTATAAAGAAGCTATTTTCTTTTAATCGAGAGTGATATTTTCAGTAAATTAATATAATTTATCTAATCATAAAAATCCAGAGAATTGAATATTGATTTACTAAAACAAAGAACATAATAGGTATCAGCTATTTTTTAAATCCTTAGAAACGTGCGCTGGTAAATTTCATTTGATTGATTTGTGTTATTTGACAACGTATTCATTAAAAATAATATGTATTGCAGCACGTCCCAGAGTGGCAGACACTCTCAGTATCGTCCGCTGTTCAGAATTGAAAAGTTGATTGAATGGCTTTAGCCGTATTTTATGACAAGATTTAAATAGCCAGGTACTTTCTCTCCCCGATATCCTTCCCCTACCCACCATCTTCAGCCTGACAACAATTGCGCAATTGGGGATGCTATAGTCTCTCTGGTACACACATAAAAAAAGTATCGCAATTCGCTAACGGTGATGCAAACGCAGCACTAACAAAGATATGCTTCAAACTTGTCAAATTATGCATTTCAGAAATAATCATTAGTGTTTCTTACTATCGTGGTACGAAAGCACAACTCGATGGAATTTGCAGGAAAACACTTCTTGTTATTCTTCAACACAATTTATTAAATAAAAATACAATACTGGTGACAATAGTGATCTCCAAGACCCCACCACACCGACAAATATCGAAGGCTTTATTTCCCTCGATATCTCAACACTCTACTGAAGACAGGCACCCATGTACCCCTCAGATCAGAGATTGATTACAACACTCTACTGGAGATAGGCACCTATATGTACCCCCCATGCTCGAGTTTGATTAAATAACTCCGAAGGTACAACATGTACCTTCCCGTTTCACCGTCAAAACAATACTAACCCAACCATATCAACCTCGTGGTTATTTAAAGTAATCTTACAAAAACATGGTACATAAAAAATGATGAGAAAATACATTTTTAGCAGTTCCCACACTAATTTTAAAATCTAACTTACAGACAATAATAAAACAATTACCTAAAAGTCGGCCCTAGAGGCCTACCAATAAAAATACATCTTAATATTACAGGGATTAACAAATATTGCAAAATTTTATTACTTTTTTCACTTAGGGCTTTAGCCCTAAGATAAATGCACCGTCGGCTTTAGCAGTGTCATAAACATAAGTAGGTGTTATTTGAGGGTACTTATTCAAAGTACCGACTTTACAAATAATAAAGGAATTTGTCCCAAATTTGCAAGGGAATGCATTTATATGATACCAGCCATATTATTCAAGGTTTGGACCTTATTCATGAAACCGTGAGATAATATCTTGTTTGCACATTTTGCACATTTTAAAAGGAGAAACTACGCGTAACTTAAATGACTAAAATAAAATGAATATTATAAATGATATTATTTTACAGACTAAATGTATTAAATCGCATTCTAGGAACAAACATACCCCTTCCCGTGAATTTACTTCACTAAATAGGTAAAGAATGCGATTTTAGTATCTTTAATTGATACTGCTGATTTTAAAAATATTTACAACGCGGTATTAAATGATAGCGTATCCCCATTTACGCAAGGGGCCTCATTGCTGACACACTGATAATAATTAACGGGTCTGTGGCTCGCATCTCGCGAAAAACCTTGTCGAGCTTTTGTTTATGCTTCACATAAACGAACGACCTTTTAATCGCTTTAATGGCGATTATTTGTCCAGTGTCTTGTAACCAAAGGTATTGTCTACATACGAAAACAAACAAAATAATAATTCTTATAAATTCGTCAATCGGTTTGCCGTTAAAAGCGGGAAAATATCTAATTATGGGCCTGGTATCATATAAAAACATAGCCTTACCGATTGATTGCGCGAAACGATCTTCAGTTATTACAGGTCTCGGCCTCCATAACCGGCCCTGTGGCTCGGACCGTTGCTGCCTGTCGCTTCTCTCCGCTGTGCTGAATTGCTGCGCTGATAAAGGCAGCTCCCCGTCGCTACTGCTTGGCTGCTGATGCTGCATCATCTGCAGCGCGAGATATTGCCCCGTCCAGGGCTTCTGATGAGACGAGACTTTGGTGGGGAGTAGCTCGTACCGCCCACCATGTTGCTGCTCCATCCGCCGTTCCAAGTGCAGCGGAATATTCTTCTCTGCCCGATTCTCTAACTGTGATGGGAGAGACTGCCCTTCCAAAGGCTCCTGATGTGAAGTTCTTGCGGGCGGCTGTAGTGAGAACCGCCCATCACGGAGCAGTTCCTGTTGCTGCTCCATCCGCCGTTCCAAATGCAGCGGAATATTCTTCTCTGCCCGATCCTCTAACTGTGATGGGAGAGACTGCTTTGCTAAGGGCTCCTGTTGTGAAGTTCTTGCGGGCGGCTGTAGTGAGAATCGCCCATCACGGAGCAGTTCCTGTTGCTGCTCCGTTTGAACTAGGAGACACTGCCCCTCTTGGTCTCCAAGTTCTGGCAATGATCCGTGGCTCGACCGGTCCATCCAGTCCTTGACTCGATCGTCCTGAGTCCGTCGGAAAGTCCTTGATGCAACTTTCCGAACCATTGCTGCGTGCTGCTCCTCGGCTTCCAGCACCGCCATTTCAGCAGCCCTCTTTGCCTTTGCTTCGGAAGTCCTTGCTTCCGCGAACACCACTTCAGCAGCCATCTTTGCTTCGGAAATCTTTGCTTCCTCGAACTCTGCTATTAGGCGAGCCCTCCTTCTCGCGATATCCGCCATGGTAGCTGTTGCTTTCAGTCGTGCCTCCTTCCAGCTCGTGCTGGACCCCGCCTTGCTGCCGCAGATGGATGTCATCTTCGATTGTAGTCCCGTTTCCATGATGCTTGTACTCTCGATCCGGCTCGAAGGACCATATGTTTCTTACTATCGTGGTACGAAAGCACAACTCGATGGAATTTGCAGGAAAACACTTCTTGTTATTCTTCAACACAATTTATTAAATAAAAATACAATACTGGTGACAATAGTGATCTCCAAGACCCCACCACACCGACAAATATCGAAGGCTTTATTTCCCTCGATATCTCAACACTCTACTGAAGACAGGCACCCATGTACCCCTCAGATCAGAGATTGATTACAACACTCTACTGGAGATAGGCACCTATATGTACCCCCCATGCTCGAGTTTGATTAAATAACTCCGAAGGTACAACATGTACCTTCCCGTTTCACCGTCAAAACAATACTAACCCAACCATATCAACCTCGTGGTTATTTAAAGTAATCTTACAAAAACATGGTACATAAAAAATGATGAGAAAATACATTTTTAGCAGTTCCCACACTAATTTTAAAATCTAACTTACAGACAATAATAAAACAATTACCTAAAAGTCGGCCCTAGAGGCCTACCAATAAAAATACATCTTAATATTACAGGGATTAACAAATATTGCAAAATTTTATTACTTTTTTCACTTAGGGCTTTAGCCCTAAGATAAATGCACCGTCGGCTTTAGCAGTGTCATAAACATAAGTAGGTGTTATTTGAGGGTACTTATTCAAAGTACCGACTTTACAAATAATAAAGGAATTTGTCCCAAATTTGCAAGGGAATGCATTTATATGATACCAGCCATATTATTCAAGGTTTGGACCTTATTCATGAAACCGTGAGATAATATCTTGTTTGCACATTTTGCACATTTTAAAAGGAGAAACTACGCGTAACTTAAATGACTAAAATAAAATGAATTTTATAAATGATATTATTTTACAGACTAAATGTATTAAATCGCATTCTAGGAACAAACAATTAGTTTTTAAAATAGATATACAGGGTGTTAAGGGACGTTATTATCTAACTTTATCCAGTGATTTCTGACAATATTTAACCCGGCGTTTGCACAGTTGGGTCAATTTGACCCGCGCCATTTAAGAATTAGCTTATTTCTTAAAATTTTTGTGCGACGCGCGACGTTGCCATATTTTTCAGTAGCTGGAGCTAACAATCTCCCCTCCTCGCTGGCTATCGCTGTTCAGTGATATAGTGGCCGAAACGGCAGATTGACGTGGCCCAACACGAAAAAGGTAAATATGACCCAACCATACACTTCGTGTCGTAATTTCGGGATATGAGTTATTCTTACATATTATCATGCAAATGATAACATGTAAGATTAACTCACGGGACTGATGTATTATTCTTAGTCCTACTATAAATCTCATTCATATGTATGATATTAGTTACATTTTGAGAAAACAGTTCATGTTTTATTTAATTTTTTTAACTTTTAGATAGAGATAGTCTATTTTGTTAAAAATTTATTTTACTTTATAAAAATGTTAATAAAAGATAATTTTATATGAAGTTGTTTTATTTTACCCAAAATCTCGCAAACAATACAGTGGTTTTATCAAATTATTGCAGTATGTTACTAAATTTCTTTTAAATATTGAATTCATAGCGAATTTTTTTATCGGGTCTCCTAGACCCAACCCTATTATCGTTCTTATATATTTTGACTGTGCTGACGCCGAGTTAAAGTAAGTAATGTGAATGAATTTTGAGCTCCGGTGACATTTTTTTCTGAATATTACCATTGTGTTCAAATATTATTTTGTTTTCTATTTCATTTTAGTTTGCTGTTGTCGCCAAATTGGCGGTGAAATAAAGAAAAAATTCACGCGAGGTAGAGGTATAACTTTCAGAAAACTAAAGAAGACATGAGTGGGAAAGCTACGAAGCAGAGTTTCAAATCAAAACCGTGATAAAGAAGTTCTCACTCCAATAAAGTTATGTTCAATTTTAAATTATAACTAAACTATCCGTTACTTCTTGAATACCATTTTTCATACTTTTACACTTTTTTGAACTGTATTTATTTAAAACTAAAGATTAACTTGTAAAACTGTTATTAAGTCAATTGAAAAACTTGAGTAATTTATCAAATTACAATATAAAAAAAACGGTAAATATTTACCTAACCGCGCCGTGACAGGCACAGATTATGAAAAATACGCTTCGCTTAAACATACCTACAAGAAACAATTATTTACATCGTAGAGAGGTGGTAAAAGATTTATTGAAAATCCATTTTTATTATAAGTTTAAAATTTCCCTTACAAAACCACTCATTTGCCATCATTTTGGATTTTTTAGTACGGATTTGACGTTTGGAAATGTTTTGTTTCTATCTAAATACGAATTGGTCACTTAATTAACCCAAACTACGAACCTTATAACCTGCCTTGTGCTTATATCTAGTTGTTTCTCGTGGTAATTGTTTAAACTAAATGAAATTTCCATAATCTGTGCCTTAAAGTGCGGCGGTTAAGTAAATAATATCAAGAAAATTGCTGTGAAATTGAAAAATTCAGTGCAGTTCACACGCGGTAGAAACTAAACTTCACCAAAACAATCTAAACCAATAGGAACCTTGAAAAGTGATATTATAATCAAAGCGGCCAATGAGCGCAGTTTGACGCTTTGTAGGTACTGTAATGCGTCAGTTTCGTTTCCGGGAACTAAGGAAGTTTCACTTCAAAAATAATAGAAGACACTGCAAATCTTTACATTATGTGGATTCAACAAAGTAGTCTCTTTTTAACAATAAGTAGGCCTAAGGAAGTGAGGTAGGGTCCGTTTCTCAGGGATGCTTTTCAAGGACAACCCTAATTCACGAATGATTAACGTAATTGTGGGAGTAGAATTTTAGTTATAAAATTGCGTTGTAACTATGTTGAAGTTAACTAGACTTAGGTGAAATTTATAAAATACGTGGGTAGTTTGCACGGTTGGCTGTTTTTTTCTTGTTAGCTGAACTTAACACGAACCTCTTTTACCACAGGTAAAACATTTCCGAAACACGCCATTTTCTTAAGTCTATCAAACTGCTTGCTTGTAGGAAATTTAAACCCAGTTTCGAGAGAAAACATTTTTTTCGGTGTGTAGCCCTGAGGATTCATTTTGGTTAGGAAATGAAAACCACGTAATATGGATGAACCATGTTTGCGTATAATAAAAAATCACATTATTATAAGTATCGTATCCAGAGTTGGCATAATAATATATATAACTCAAACATACTGCACGTATAGTTATTTTACTTTAGCTGTGTTTTATATAGACATTAGATTAATGGATTTATCAAGCGTCCCAAAAGTTATTTTCCTTACGAAAAAAAAATGATTACTTTATTGTACACTTTATTGCCACAGTTTATTCACGTTTAATGAATTTATTTTAATTTTAAAGAAATGTATTAAAAAATATATAGTTAAAGTCAAAAACTATGTTTTTTAAATGAATACATATTTAAATGAATGTAAAACATGAAAAAAAAACTCTAATATGCTTTGAACTTATCGTTTGAAGTTTTTTTTTTTAAGCTCCACAGGCTCTGAGGAAAATAATTTCCATAAAGGCCTTTGTCATCTTAGGGAATGATGTGTGGAGCGTCTTAGAAATGAGATGGAATCAGGGTTCAGCGTGTTCAGAAGTCACGGACGTATCAATCCATCACTCTAAATGGCGCAAGGCGTTGGGTCGAGAGATAGCAGGTGAAGTGGTCAGCCTGCTACGAAGCTGGTGGCCAATTTATCACAAATATCTATACACACTTCACCCAATGAACTCCTGCTTAGTCGCCAAACGTAGCCAATCCCTAGGAGAGACCGATGATAGAGGTGTTGGTTATCTGATAAATCGTTCCCGGGGCGGTGGTACCCCTACCCGCCTCCCAAATTAAATAATTATTCAAACAGGCAAAAAGTAAGTATCTAGCTATAATATTAAAAAAATGGAGTAGAGGTCAGCAACCAGGAACCGAATAAAGACGAACTGCAAATTATTTTATTTGTCTTTTTTCAGAATTGTAATTATAATACAATCGCAATCATATCCCGTGATTTTTCATTGGGTTGCGTTAGTAAAATGTGTAGGTACTAATAAAGGATGAAAGCAGACTTGACGTTGTGAAAATAAGATTCATCAGGTGTACGTGAGATAAAACCTTTACCCACCATATTCCATTTGGACATATCACACAAATAAATGCAAGACCGAACAAGATTTGAAGATTTCATTATTTGAAAAAAATAATGTGTTGAATATGATTTTTACAGAATTTAATGCTAAAAAAAACTAATTGTTGAATTTACAAGTAAAGCTTAACAACAACAACAAAAAACGATCGACAAACTGTGAACATTTAAAACTAAGCATTTGCAACTGATTGCAAACTTTTGGCAAGTATCGAAATCGACCACCACAACACGGGCATGTGCCTAGCATGGTGGTCGAAAAATCATAAAATCATGTAACAAACATTATAATGAATAAAGAAAAAAAAAAAAAAAAATTACCTAAACACAAGATCCGCAGAGTGATTAAAAACATGCAAAGGTTGTGTACTTTTTTTATACCGAGGGTTTTTTTAATTATTAAGTTTTTTATTTATATGGAGCCAGTGAGACAATTGCAACCCCAATTGAGGTATGATGTGAGGCTGAAGGTAGTAAAGAGGGGGAGATAAATGTTTAAGAGGAAGGTGATGAAGTATCTGGCTATTCAAATCTAGTCACCAAACACGATTAAAGCCATTTCAAGCGGCGGTTCAATTCTGAATAGTGGTTTGACGCCATGAGTATCTTCCAATTTAAACGTGCTACAATCTTAATATATATTATTTCTACATGCTTAAAAGGTGAAATAAAACAAATCAATCAAACAAAATTTACTTGCGCACTCCTATTACTCCGCACTACTTGAATCCCCGACCTACGGATCACTAGTTAAGAGCTTCATCCCAAGACCACGGAGGCTTTTTGTACTTATTTTACTTGGAGATGCGCTTTTAAAGAGCTGATCTTTTTTGTTACGGTGTTGATAGTTAAAATTCAAATTTAAAAATGACGTTTCTCAAGCAGTACAGCTTGAATCTTTAAAAAAAATTATTGACTGTTATTGTGTATAAAAATTTTGGGTTTTACACATTTTTAACGGTGGCGCACTTTGTATACGAAAAAGACTTAAAGTATGTAAGTACCTACGAATTGATATGACATGTCAAAAGAAATCGATATAATATGCTTCCATTTACTTTAATACGCATAAGATAAATCGCTTTACTTGAGCGAGGGTAGTGTAGCCCTTTTTCAACTCGACTTTTGGTATTTCATCTGTTTATAAATTCATGTGCGTGGTCCGTTTCCGTTTACTACCAACAGTAAAATCTTCTGCATTTTTATTTTTCAAGCAAGCCTTACTTTGACTCGATACTAGATAGCTAGCTTTGACTAGGTGGTAAACTTTGACTAAGGTTTTAACTACAAATGTAAAATCTGGTATTATGCCCGCTGATGGTGCCTTCCATACAAATTAAAATGGAAACTAATATTCCATATCCCAAAATACGCTCAACTGGCCTGACACCGTGTATCTCTATCCCATCCATGCCATATGAATTTCATAAACACAGTTTTGCATTGGAAATTTGACTCTTGATTGGACAAATATTTGGATGCTGAAACACGCCCACAAGACACTTATTGCGTTATTCTTTATTCTATTTTGCAGACGATTTCTACAATGATACAAACTAACCTTTAACAAACATGCTGAATATACCAAAATAAAATTGGAAAAAATGATCTTTTTTGGGAAGAATTCGGCAAAAACTTTCTAGAAAAACTGCAGTCACTATTTATAATTCAATTATTGCTCCACACTTTAACTACTGCTCAACTATCCTTTTCCTGTGTAACGAACGAGAACAAAATAAGTTTCAAATTCTCCAAAACAGGGCAATGAGAATAATACTTCGGCGAAATAGATTCTCAAAAGTATATAAAATGTTAAAGAAACTAAATTGGTAAACCGTGAAACAGATGTTGACCCTGCACACGATGATATTTATCCATAAAATAGTGAACAACATGTTACCAAAATACTTCTCAAACAAAATTATATACAACAAGGACATTCACAGACACCACACAAGAACTTGCAAGCAAATCGGACTAAAAAAAGGGCAAAACGAATACGCAGAACAGTTTACTATACAAAGGGATGAAGTTATACAACACTCTACCAGAAACCTTAAAGGCCGCACCAATTGGAAAGCTCAAAATGTATTGTAGGAGATACAGAAAACAAGAAAAAATATAGTTTGAAATATGATACGATATAATTAGGAAATTGTAAACTTAAATGAACAATTTACTTAAATAAAACTAATAAATAAATAAAAAATTATTGATATCATTTTTTTTTTTTTTACAACTTCTTCGGTTTTGTGTACGGTCGATGAAGCTGTGTGGTCTGGTGGTTTCCTTATTTGCCCATACCATCTCAACTGTCGTTCCTCCAGCTTACTGTTTATGTCCATGACACCCAGGCTACCACGAAAACCTGAACTTTAAATCTTATCTTTTAGTGATACTCCTGCCGATCATCTAAGCGTTCTCATGTCTGCTATTTTGAGTTGCCTAGAGTAGGAGTTATACATTTATTTTTTTTAATTTTATTTATTCATACACGCCTTGAAAGCTTTTACAGAATCACATTATTAAAGTTACACATGTTATTCAGGAGTATAATTGTAGGCATTTTGTATGTACTATCTAGTTTTGCATTTTAAATCTAAAAGAATTCACTTGACGAACTGAAAAACTCATTGTCCTAAAGCTAAAAAACCCAAGTACTCGTGTTTTTATATTGTTAGTTAATATATTTTTAATGGTTGCTATGATGAGGCTAGGGAAGATTATTGGTTGATTTTAGATGTGTGAATTTGGGAAGGTTTAGTGGGAATTTAATTGAACTCTCTCCTTATCCCGTCCAGCTTAGTTATCCTCCCGCATTGCAGTACAAGAGTTCAGTATGTTCTTCGCTCCGGTTAAACTTTAACTTTTGACTTGGGGGTCGGTAGAGCGCGTAATTTGTTTTTACTACGAAACACAGCCTCCGGGAACTAGCGGCGCAGCCTCCCATCCCCTGGACACCCTTCACCCCCTCTACTAGCAGGTACCCTGGCAGCAGTATCCCAACCTATATCCGGTTTCAAAAAGAGAAGCAAGGAGAACTGTTTTTATGTGATTTTTACAGACGAACGAATATTTACCGTTGTTGATTTTTGATATTGTCTTTGGAATCCGGTGCGTTTTATAACGATAATTATAATTGCTTACACTTACAGTAAAACCATTTCAAATTTCTGAATTTTTCATATCCTTGGTGCGTTGGGGCACGTGCGTGAAACTCAACGGACACGAACCAAACACCTGGCTTTATGAGAACGGTTTGTTTCGACGCGTTTTTGTGGAAGTCGACTCGTAAATGGATTGTACCTCCTCAAGACCCGCATTAATAAATCCCTTCCTAGAGCCTTAACCCACGTCACAATCTGCCTTACCCGGTGTTGACATAGTTTTTGTCTTTTTACTGTACTTACATGGGGCTCTTAGTTGTCATATAAAAATTAAAAATAAATATTCAACATTAAAAATAGTACCTAAGAACTTTTAAAATGAAGGATAATATTCATAAAAATATATTTTTAATTACGGACGTAATGCATGTAAGAAAAACATTGACAAATGAAGAAAATAAAAAATAATTTGGTTTTTGTAATCTGTTTTCAAATCTATTTTTTTTTTCAATTTTAACCATTGCTGAGCGAAATGGCATACGCAAATGTCGCTTCATCATTTTTGACTATTGAAAGGATTATATTTTATTTTTAACTGTTAACGTAACGAATTAATTAAATTTTATCGAGAAATTTCGGATCCAAAAATTGTATAACGAATCATGACGAAAGAGATCCCACTTACGTGGACAATTTTTAATAACAAACTAATCAGCTTTTTCCAATGATGTAGGCAGAAAGGATAGATGTTTACACAACTCTGCACTCTTAGCATCATTCACATTCATTGGTATTGTAGAGGCGTGTAAATAGCCCCAGACACGAGGGAATACTACCCTATGTAAATTAAGGAAAGTTGAACTCTTCCCTATGTGACCCAAAACAGTTTACACAGCAATTTCAAAATCCTAAGTGAAAACAAAACAATACTCACTCAGAGAATGCAGCTCTTGCACGATGTCCAGCACTAAACGACACTAGTTTTCATTCAAAATATTGATTTTTGCCAAGGCAGTAAGTGCACAATCTCAACATGTGTTTATCACAGGAAGGAAGTTCAAACAATGAATATAGATTTGCAAATTAATAATACGTGCCAAAATCTTAGGTAAAACAATAATTCAATTATGGGTGAATTATTTGATTATGATTTGACTAGGACTGACATCTCTTGGATTTCACTAACACTCACGTCGGAAGTAATGCCTGCTCCACATAGGTAAGAAAATGCATGAATACACTGAATTTCAATATCACATAGGTAAATTCAATATAATACAACCACCATAGATGGCGCCCCCATGGTCCCATAGCATAAATTATTAATTTAAAAGAAATTAATGCCCAAATGAATTTAAATGTATTTTATGGCGCGTATCCAGGTATAATATAGCATTACGTATATTATACGTCGATACGATATCTTCTAGTACAGATCAAGTTTCAAACATTTATGGTTTATATTACCATATAAATTTTCGACCCTATATAAAAAATATTACCAATAATTAATTATCCGTATAAGGCAAGTGGTAGTAATCGTCAAACATTCTAATTTTGGTTGTCTGTGATGATGTGAGATTTGCGAAGTAATCAACCGTAATGCGTAAAATTATTACCCTTCAATAAACCTTAAATTTTCCAATTTTCAACTGGTTGTGGATACCAAGCTATAAAATAGGTATCAATACAAAATTGTTTTGAAAATTATTTCATTTTTGAAGTGCGTTATTTTTTTGTTTAAATTTTTGATTGATTTATATCTGTTTCTCTAATAATTTTAAAAGTTAACCAGCGGAAGGTAAATTTCTGATCTTGTAATTTATTTTTGATAGGCAATGATTCTTCATAAATCCAGCAATTATTATAAAATCCTTTGATTTTTCGCGGGTCTGCGTTAATATTATGTAGTTTACTGGCAAGTTCCTGGCATGCTTTGCTTTGCCACTTAATGAAGAAATCGTTTCTTCCTTCGTGTCCTTTCTCATTCGTTCCCCTTCCGCCTTTCCTTCCGCCTCCTCCTCCGCCTCCCTTCCGCCTCCCCTTCCACCTCCCCTTCCTCACCCACGTCCCCTTCCCCTCTCGCGTTCGCACTCCGCCTTCCCTCTCCCCGCTCCGGAGTTCCCCTCCCCCTTCCCGAGTTCCCCTTTCCCCTCCCGGATTTCACTCTCCCCTCCCGGATTTCTCTCCCCCCTCCCGCATTCCATACATTCATTCCAGGTACATTCAGTTTTCAAAAAGCTCGTATGCAATTTTTTATACAAATTTCATAATGCTGGCACGCACACATCGAATCCACAAAATTTAATCGAAATTGGATGAGCTGTTAGCTACGCATTTTTTCATGATTCCAGAACTCATTACTGTAAGTAAGAATCGCGGGCATGCGCACATCAAATCCTCAAAGTTTCATCGCAATCGGATCAATGGTTTAGCAACGCATAGCATACATACATATATAGCTAGACAGAAGCAAACATATTTTCATTTTTAAATATATAGAAGTAAAGGAAAACATAATTTGTTTCTACTCCTCTTAGGTTTTGAAAAAAAAAATTAATAACCTGTTTCGACAGCGCCACTTCCCAATATTTAGTTTGGCGCGGCTTTTAAAACGTCAGTTGAAAATTTTCGTTTAATCACATTTTTCTCATAGAATAAAGGAGACGTGAATAAAAAATCCCTTTACCGTAAAGAAAACGTCGTTTCTCGGTGATAAATTGAGTTTCTACCGGTGAAGCTTTTTCTTCAGATCGGCAAACATTATTTTCTGGAATTGTATGCGGACGAAGCCTGAGTTGTTGTAGAACTGAAGCCTTGGAGCCTTTTGCGGTGAAAGTTAGGAAAATATTGAAAGCGTGATCACGTGTGATGAAATGTGATAAAATAATAATTATGGGTTCTGATATTTCTTCTCATAGCACATTATTGATTTCATTACAGGCTTCACTACCGCAGCTTTGTTATGTGAATATCTAACAAGTATTGCAACTCTTCCCAACCTCTAGTCCTTCACGGGTTTAAATAGCATATTCGAATTTGCGCCATAGTGTCACTGGTTTCAAACGGTTGTAAGCAGTTGGGACTTTTGTGAGGCCTTAACATAAAAAAAGTATATTATATACTCGGTTTGGTCACATTTTTTGTTGATAATGATACCTAATAACGAACGTGAATGTAATAATAGTTCACTGTGAGTATTTGTTGAAGATATAAAAATGATTATTAATTGTGAACGATTGAAGCCTAAGAAGAGGTGCTCGGGTTCGTGATGTGAGGTTGGTCCGGGTCTTGGCATTTGATGCATCTGCCCATCAGATGGGTGGCAGGCCAGATTGGAAGAGGCCTGTTTCGGGAAATCTTTTGATCCTCTCCAGCAGAACTCTTTCAAAACATCGCCCATGAGGTGATTTTTCACAAAAACGGCGCACATCAATACAAATTATCCAAATGATTTTTTTTTTTTTTTCTCGCCTTACACCGCAGTGGGAAGGATAGATTCATACATCCGTCACTTTTGAAAACACTGAACTATAGATTCCAATACAAACATTTTCTTTCCAGAACTTCTTCTTCCTTTCCTCAAAGAGACCCTTCACTCAGCATACCCAAAGACGAAAGAGATTTCGAGGATTTTTTTTCCTCAGGGCCTCCTGTGTGGAGCTAATTTAAAAAAAAAGTACATAATTTGCATTATAATTACTAATATTAATTATGAACCGGTTTATTAATAAAAGCACTTTTATTTCTTCTTCACAAGACATCGATATTCCAACTCAATTTTCCAGAATTGCTTAGTTTTTAATAAAGACAATACAATTCCGTTATTGGTCTGATAAAAATATCCTTACCAAGAATGTATTTAAATCGGCCATTCAAAAGTAAAAATAAGATTTTAACGGTAGCAATTTAACGTTCTGAAAATTAAATCAACCTTTTTTTCGCAGGGAAAACATTGATTGCGTGGAACAGAAGCTCCAATATTTAATAAATCTGAAGATATTAATGTTTGTTTATGCTTGTTAATATCTCAAAATTAATTATATGATCTCGAAGTAACTGTGTAAGAGGATTGTAAATATTGATTGAAAAAGGAAAAAATGAGTGCCTTTAAATGAAATATTATATTAAACTGGGATCTTTTTATGAGAGATTGAGACTGAGCATCAGATTAATTAATTGATGTTTAAAAACCAAGTAATTTTAAATGATTTAAGAAATAAATCCGTAGTTATATTAGATGATCCGTTTTGTTTATTTTTGCCAACAAGGCTTTTTCTAGTGGACAAATCACTTTATAAAATGACGATTTCATTGTCCGTTTTGTTGTTTATGGCCTACGAAATATGTAACTTAATAGTTATACCTAATATTTTTTTTTTCATTAACTCAATGCAAGAGGCCCTGAGGATAAAAATTTCCCTCAGGGCATTTCTGAGATGCTGCGAAGAGGGTCTTTTTGAGGAGATGAAGGAACGAACATTCGCCTTAAAGAGACTCATGTTGTGGGAAAGAGGAAACACAGAGGCCGGCAAATTGTTCTACAGCTGAGCTGTTGAACACAATAACGAGTCGGAGAAGCGTCCCGATCTCATGTGACAAATGTCAACCGTATACATATGTTGAGCATGCGTTTGGCGTGTTTTCCGACTATACAACGGTGCCAAAGAGATCAATGACACTAGTTCCTCGGAGCATCTTCCATTGAAATACTGGTAGTACAAGGATAGCATTCTTTTCCAACGCCTGTGCTCTAAAGATTGCAAGATGGGAGAATCTTTCAAACGGACCGCCCGTCTCTGCACAGATCGAGGGTATTTTTCAAGTATTTTGAAGCTCTAGACCAGTCAAATGTGTCAAATTCAACCGTGGGGCTCACTTGTGATTTGTACAGGGTAAGCAGTTGAGTATTTGCGGGCCCTGTCCAGTTGTAACAATGATAAGTGTAATCTCATGTCAACCTACCAAAACCACTTCTCTGCTCAGGCAGGAACCCTGAAAAGCAATGACTTAATGGTGTCCCAGGATCGCCATCAATGTAAAGTAATCATAAGTAATTGCAACAAAGGGTAGATTTGAAATTAACACTCGTATTGTTAAGAGCAATTAAAATTTATTCACAATCTTTGTGGGCAATTCATTTATAAATTATTTCTTATTTAAGAATTTCTATTAGAGACAACAGACTACAAATAAATAATGAATTAAATTCAGGGGTGGCCTTCTAGAAAACATAGATCTAAAAGATGTTGCAATCTGCTGCGTCATAGTTACATGAAACGACATATTTGAAATGCTAAATAAAATAAAACCTGGTTATGGGTGCCAGCCTCATGAGAACCATGAGACAATAATAGAAGCATGGTAAGTCACTAACAAATATTCTATAAAATAACAAACATGATCGACTAACAAGATATGAATTTTTCTCATGGTCTCCGATCCACCAAACTGCAAGGCTCGAACACACACCGATTCACATGAGAGGCCAGCTGAAACTGCCTGAGTCGAAAGAGCAAGCTCCTGCGTCCCCTCTCTCTCTCTCCAACGCGTAGTGTTGACCGCCGTTAAAAACGTCGCGTGTAGGTACTGTTATCAAACCTGTTGCACAGTACGCCCAGTTTTTGAGAGGCTTACTTTACTCTTACTTTGCTTTATATTGCGAATGTTGAATCTGGAAAACTCCAGATTCGACGTAATGTGGGTGCGCGTCAATCTTGCCAGTACGGTAAGATTCTACGCGTGTTTATACCGCTCACCAAACTTAAACGAATTAGACACGTCCGAGCTCTTCAAACATTTAAGCAACACTATTGATGACCTCTTGCCCCGCTTCCCTACGGCAGAGTTTGTGGTCCTGGGGGACTTCAATGTTCATAACGAACCTTGGTTGAAGTTCTCAGGGTCAACAGACTCAGCTGGACGACAAGCGGAATCCTTTGCCCTTTGCCACGGACTGGAGCAAATGGTTCAGGAGCCTACACGGGTTCCTGATGTCCAGTCTCACCGCTCTAATCTGTTAGACCTGTTTCTAACCACTGTGCCACACGGTTACAAGATTGACGTCACAGCGCCTTTAGGATCGTCGGACCACTGCCTGGTGACGTCGTCAATCCCCGTAACCTTCAGACCGCCAAACGAGAGGCTGAAAAGAAAAGTGTGGCACTACAGGTCTGCAGATTGGTTCGGTTTGCGGGCACATTTTAATGCTTTTCCGTGGTCAACTGTCTGTTTTCGGACTTCGGATCCCTCAAGATGTGCCCAGAAAATTGGTGAAGTCATCGCGTCCGCGATGGATGGCTTCATCCAATCCACTGTTAAAGAAACTGGTGTGGGCTCAAAGCCGTGGTTCAGTCGACAATGCTCTGAAGCAGTGCGACGAAAAAACGCGGCTTATCGAGCCTACAACACATCTCGAACGTCCGAAAACAGAATACTTTATAACAAAATGTCAAAGGAAAGCAAGAGAATCATAAATAGGTCGAAATTTGAGCACGACCTGCAGATCAGCAGAAAGCTGGCTGCATGCCCGCATGGCAGCAGAGCGTTCTGGTCGCTTGCGGGCTCAATAGGTCGCAATTTCTGCAAATCCAGTCTGCCACCTCTTACCAAAACTGACGGCTCTCTAGCTAATACCGCCGCCGAAAAGGCTAACTTATTAGGCAAAATGTTCGCGGAAAACTCGACCCTCGATGATCAAGGTGCTATCCCGCCGTCGGTTCCTCACTGCGGTTTTCATATGAAAAAGCTGAGGATCCGGCATCGGGATGTCTCCAAGCCTTACGAGGGCTCGATGTTAATAAAGCTAGTGGGCCTGACGGAATACCTGCCCTGGTATTGCAGAGGTGCGCTGCAGAAATAGCTCCAATTTTGACGAAGCTTTTCAAAATGTCCCTGAAGTTTGGGACTGTGCCCTCCGGTTGGAAAAAAGCGATCATTCACCCTATTCCAAAGAAGGGTGACCGCTCCAACCCGGCCAACTACCGCCCCATAGCGATCACATCTGTTCTGTCAAAAGTGATGGAACGTGTGATCAACGACAAACTGCTCACATACCTCGAGAAGAACAAAATTATTAACGACCGTCAATACGGATTCCGGCGGAACCGCTCGTGCGGTGATCTTCTCGCGTATGTGACGCATGTTTGGGGGCGGTGCCTGGAACGTTTTGGCGAAACCCAAACGGTTTCACTGGATATTTCCAAGGCCTTTGACCGGGTTTGGCACCGAGGGCTTGTCAACAAACTGCCTTCTTACGGACTTCCCGCATCCTTGTGTATGTGGATTGCCGACTTTTTGAGGGAGAGGTCGATTCAGGCGGTTGCTGATGGTTTCACCTCTTCTTCGCATTCGATAAATGCTGGCGTCCCACAGGGATCGGTTCTGTCTCCGACTTTGTTTTTGTTGCACATCAATGACCTCTTGACGTGTGCACCGATTCATTGCTACGCGGATGACAGTACTGTCCATGATAGCTTTTTGTTTGACAAACCTCCAAAGGGCTCACAAACCCCAATGGCTCGGAGGGCTTTGAAACAAAGAATGGACGATTACCTCGAGAGTGTTTCCTCTTGGGGTAAGAATAACCTCGTCGAATTTAATGTTTCAAAGACCCAATCATGTCTGATCACGTCTAAAAGGGATCGAAATGATAATCTAGTCTCCTTCAACGGAAGCATTCTCCCGAACAGGCCTTCCATTGATATGCTTGGTGTAACTCTAAGTGACCAGCTCAGGTACGGGGGCTCCATCGAGGCCAGAGTTAAGTTAGCCTCTCAGAAACTGGGCATACTGTACAGGGCACGCAGATACTTTAATAGTACACAACTGCTAGCCCTGTACAAATCGCAAGTGCGCCCCACGGTTGAATTTGGCAGCCACCTCTGGTCTGGAGCCCCAAAATACCTGAAAAAAACCCTTGACTCTGTGCAGAAACGGGCGGTCCGTTTGATAGATTCTCCTAATTTAACTAACGGATTGCAATCTTTAGAGCACAGGCGCCAGGTGGGAATGCTGTCCTTGTTCTACCGGTATTACAATGGAAGATGCTCCGAGGAACTAGCGTCATTGATCCCCTCGGCACCGGTGCACAGTCGGGAAACACGCCAAACGCGCGCTCAACGGTACACGGTAATCGGTACACGGTTGACATTAGTCACATGAGAACGGGTCGTTTCTACGACTCGTTCTTGAGTTCAACAGCTCGGCTGTGGAACGATTTGCCGGCCTCTGTGTTTCCTCCCTCCTACAATATGGGTCTCTTCAAGACCCATGTTCACTCCTTCCTCTCCTCAAAAACACCCTCCACACAGCATCCTCAAAGATGACATAGGCCCTGAGGGAAATTATTTTTTCCTCAGGGCCTCCTGTGTGGAGCTAATGTAAAAAAAAAATATATATATAGCGCCGTGCCGCTAATGATAAAATCGCCTCAAGGGCTGCAGCTGGTTTCACTAGACTAGTTGAACTCATAGACTTCAGACGTCCGTCACTCCTGGTCATACTAACCCCTAGAATCCTACCCTTCATATAATAACTTCATACTACCCACCCTTGTTTATAATTTTGGAGACAATACCTCCACCATTTGGTGTCTTAGTAAGGAAAGGTTGATGGGTTGATAAGGTATAAGGGTTAGTAAGGATGGGTTGATGGGGTGGGTTTAGTCCGGATATTGGATGCAGATGCGTCTGCCCACCAGTTGCATGTCATACCGGATCAAGACTGGTTGAGAGAGATCTTTTGACCTCTAGCTGGACTATCTCGACCCATTGCCTTGCACCGCATTAGGAGGGGTGAACGAACTGATCCTCAGATTCCAACCCACCACTCATAGCTTTTATTCTTTGTGACCGGACAACTCGGAATGAAACCAACTCAGAACCATCTCAGATAAGTCATTTAGAGTGAAATTTTTTTTATTTAAAATTGGTTAAATAGGTTACGTTAGGTTAGGGTTATTGGCTAATTCAAAATTATTTTTTTTATAGCTTTTAATGGCTTTTCAAGGAGGTGTTGAGTTGACCTTATTCTCAGTTGGCATAGAATCTTTATTCTTACCAAAACTTCAACTACTTCCTTTCAGCAATACCCTACTGCATCTCCAACTATGGCATAGGCCAGAGAGAAATTATTTTCATCAGGGCCTCCTATTCGTAAAAAAAAGCATTAAAATTACAAATTATGTAAAAACATTTACATTATTTGTAATTTTATTATCAATTTTGTTTTTGAGCGGCGGTACCCATTCCTGCCTCCCAAATTATTATCAAAATGTAGCAGATTTCATCTGATCTGAACACTTTTACGAAAAACGTAACTCGTACGAAAATACTGCGAAAAATCATATAATATCTTTGAACCAAATAATACAGCTTCCTCCGACTTTTTTCTGCAGTCAAAGACAAATGCATTCATTTTTTTATTATTAATCTCGTTGAAGTTGCATTATTTATCTCTCGAAATGAAGTATGGCACCGAAGAATGTATTATTAATTTAGCATTATATTAAATTATTTGGTGTTTAAAAGTGAAGACAGTGTGCAAGTTTTTTTTTAGTTGTGAATGATGTATCCTTGAAGCAGGTGAATGTGAGTTTGTGTATGCTTACGAGAGATGGGAAGGCTGATAGAGATATTGAAAGAAGTGTAAATGCAGGTAACTCCATCAAGGAGGACCAAATGCCGTTGGCGATAATAAAAAAAAAAACTGTCACAAGAAACCAAGCTAGCAGTCCACAATAGAGTGCTGGTACCTACTCTGATGTATGGCATTGAGGCAGGAAACTGGCAGAAAAAGAATGAAAGTAAACTAAATTATGTTGAAATAAGATCCCTGAGGCGTATGTGTGGTAAAGCTATGTCTGATCGTGTGAGAAATGTGGAGGTCGGCAAAGAATGCAAGGCTGCTGTAATGAGTGGGATTAATAAAGGTACCATCAGATGGTTTGGACATGTAGATCTAACGAACGAAGAAAGTAGTGTAAGAAGAATATATGACGCAAGTGTGAATGTTAGAAGAAGTCGGGGACGCCCGAGGAAGACATGGCACGATCAAGTGAATCAGATCCTTGAGTCGGGCCATGTCAAAAGTCAGAATAATAGAAGAGTAAGTATCTACACGATGTATGAATGTGAGTGAGGCAAAGAGTGTGTGCCAAGACCGAGTTGTTTGGTGGTCCGTCCTCTCTGCTTACCCCTGCGGGGAAACGGCGTGATGGTTAGTTAGTTAGTTGGTTTTGGATAAGTAGTGTTTAACATATCAATCATCCCCAAAAAACCCTCCACACAGTATCCCCATAGATGACATAGGCCCTGAGGGAAACTATTTTCCTCAGGGCCTCCTGTGTGGAGCTCACGTAAAAAAAAATCCAGTTCATTTAGATATTACCGAATAATCGAAACGTGAGTTGAGTATGCAATTATTAAAGTGAACCCTCTATCTGGTACAATATTCAGATAACATAAACACCACCAAATCAAATTATAATGCAGAAAAACTTGTAGTGAATTGAGCAAAATGTAAATGTTATCTGGTTCACCAGTAGGATATTTCAAAATATATTCTAAATGTTCCGGACCGTTATGATTATTTGTTATTTTAAGAGCATTTTTAAAACATAAAAGCTGGTTTACACACAGCTATCAAATATAAAAGATCATACATAGCACGCCAAATAATGCTCTCCATACAATCCCTTCAGACCGTTCACATCTAAGCGTTTTTAAGCGCAGATAATCATAGACAATACACGTCTTACGACGAAACCGCTCCAGACGCGATATGCCAGAATATAAGTCTCCCCCTCTCCGACTAAAACAGGAGAAGGGGTCATTGTAATTACAGAGCTGCCTAGACCGGTGGATGACAGATGCCAAGTTGACAGATTTCAGTACAAAAATGTGCATTCCGTTGCCGCTCCCTAATTCAACTGACCCCCTCTCCTACCACAGGAAGAAATATTTGATATCCTCGTGTGAAAGGTACAAAAGATAAGCGCTCGCAATTCAACAGATATCTGCTCGCAGATTTGTAGCTCTATGTGAACCAGCTTTAAAACAGATACCTGTAAATAATATTTGATTTATGGCCAACATTAAAATGTGGCGTCCGTCATTATCGTCCAAAATTTCAAATTTGGAGATGTATGACTAATCCACTGGGTGATTGATATGGTAGTACTGGAGTGTTCTTAATTATATGAAATTTTACACTTTATTATCAGAATATGTTGAAATGCGTAGTACCACATTTTTTAGCGTGCAGAAGTAAAAAAGGCAAAAAGATAGTCTGCTTTATAGTAATGGATTTTTCATGAATGCGTTAAATAAAATAGCTATTTTCGTTGAAATTATCACAAATAAATTCACTTCTGGCTTTCTACAATATATGAGCTTTTGTGTGTTTAAAAGCTATCTTGTCAGATATCTAATATAGGCCGCTCTTCCGTGCTACCCTTAACAAAGCAATTTCAAAGCTTTGCAATACAGTAGCAGAACCTGCGAACTTCTACGTATAAAGTTCACGAGATGAGTTGGCGCGAACTCGCAGCAAATACCATCTTCTTATTTCCCGCATTCAATTCACACTATGTAAGCACGCCTCACACCGCATGAAATCATGTCTGACTTCCAGATAAATAGTAATACCAGAGAAAGTGGTAGACGGAAGATATAATGCAAGGAGAAGGAATAATGTAAGGAAGGGTAAAAGACAGATGCGAGTCTTGATGCACTGCAAGATTACTGCAGAGAATGGGAGATGAAATGGGAATGGGATGCTGGGAAGGATGATGGGGCTTAGCGCGACGAAATGTTATTTTAGGAACGTAATGTGAAGGGTAAATACCGAGTGAGATATCTGTGGTCTGTTTCATGCTGGCTTCAGCATAATAAGTTCTAGAAATAATAAAACAAAACTTGTCTTTGATTATCGATGATACTTTGCAGAGTTTTCGAAAATGATCTCTGAGATTTATTTGATACGAAACAATTAAATGAATGTACCTTAGAAGACTTCAGTGTCTGAGCAGTTAAGATCGTCTATAGATCCAGAGTTTGCATATTAACTCGATGCTCAAAATATAATTATTTATTATAACATAATTTAATCAGTGGAATCCGTTTATAATGACATGGAAGGGAAATGACAAACATTTCATACTAAGCAGACGTCATACAAAATATTTTGTAGAAAATAAACAACCTCCTGTTTTTGTTAGGTATAAATGCATGTATTTTTTTTAAAAGAGAGCATTTTAAGACTCGTGACGTGAGAAAAGAGCATTTTATTAAGACTCGTAACGAGAGAAACACAGCATATTAACGTCGTCGGACGTTACGTGACCCCCCCGAACACTACCGAAGGTGTTAGGAATCGTGTCGGTCCCTATAACTGACATAATTTTCCATGAAATTACAACATAATTTATTAAAAATGGGTCGTAATAAGCGGTACGTCAGTATAAACGAAGTCATTATACCCGACTTTGTTATAAAGAACTTCCAAACCAAACTTTGCCGTGTAATTACGTCATATTAAGCGGTTGGTCAATATAGGCAGAGTCATAATAAACGCATTTTATTGTAGTATATGAAATAAAACGTGCATATAGTATACCATATAACACAATAATGTAAAATAGTTCAAGTATGCTATTTTTCTAAAGGGCAATGACGTCACAATTTGTAATTGCCTAAATTTAAACAATGTCTACAGTCAACAAAACAGAATTAATTATGGAAAATACGATACCATTCTTTGTTTTCTCGTATTTTACAATAAAATATTTCAATTTGAAATATTTTCTTAGAATCTTACGCACCATTTAACGAAATTGCAATTAACTTTTAAGACCATGCTTTTTAATTAACATTCGCTGCAAAAGCTTACAGGTTTATTTGTGGAAATCTTTGCATGGATAAAAATAAATCTTACATCAATTTCATTTATTTTGTTGACAGACTTAATGAAAAGAACAGAATAAACAAATTTAGCAAGCTTCACGGATAATTTTTAAAACAAAATAAGCTACGGACTACAAAACACATCGCTTAAAATGTTAGTGGAAAGGCGTTGAAAAAATATGTGTTCCAGTATTTTTTGTTTAGCTCCCCACAAGAGGCCACGAGGAAAAAATTCTCAGGGACCGTGTCATCTTTGGGGATACTGTGGAAAGGAAAAGAAGAATAGGAAGTTCTGGGAAGGAATGAGGTGTGAGGGGTGGGTTAACTTATGTGTACCTAGCTGAAAATGTTGCTTGCGTTGTGATGGAGGATTAGTCAGGCGAAAAATCGAAAACACCACGCCTGGGTAGGACCCCTGATGGCAACAGACCGGTTTGTGTATCTAAAAGTTGTCAAAATATGAAATTGAATTAAGATAATGACATTAGACGAACTAAATGGTCACCACATATTTAAAAAAAGAAAAGTAACGAAATAGACTTCCGTATATCAAATTAAAGCATTCAAACAACAACATTCAACACATACAAACAACAAATTCAAACACATACATGAAACCAAAGTTTCTGAATGCAATTTGATGAAAATTTATGAAACTTTGAGAATTTTGTATTAATTATTTTTGCTTGAAAAAACACAAAAGTGAGGTATCATTAGTTGTAATGTTAACATTTGAAATCTTATTTCATCTCCTTTAAAACTGTTTTGAATTATTGAATTCGTTTACAAATATTCCATTTATTTGGATTTTATTGCAAAGCAGAAATACTTAGAACGTCTGATAGAATAAGCTCGCGACCCAAGGGATTAAATTCTACCAACAACCAGGTTTTGATGAGTGAAATGTTTGATAAACCTTACTTTAAACTAACAATAGAATGATGCAGTATGCAAATTGTTAGTTTTCACTAATTGCAATTACATCTACATTCAGCAATAATTTATTGTCTGTCAACGCGGAAAAGACGTGCTGGAATCACCGTACAGGAAATAAAACGACGGTATTAATAAATTATTCTTCTCAGCGCTTTGATCTGTCTGATTAATGGAATTTCTTAACAAAAGTAGGACTTACGTAGGTATGCAGCGATGAATAAAGGAGTCAAAGGAAAAAAGCTCCCGCTTAACGAATCTATATAACAGCCCTTATAGTACGGTATAACTGAGAATAGCTCGGATGAAATTTTGCATGAAGTTTATTGGCGGCTTTTTCATGGTGATACTCCAACAAGTTTTTCAAAGGAAATTTTTATAATGCTTTAATATTGTTTAATTTTTAAGCTGCAGAGTCATTTTGGTTTTTTCTACCTTATTGAGAAATATTCAAGACAAATGATTGACGCTACTTGACCAAAAGTCAAATGAGTAACATGTGATCGTGTTTTTCATTTGTTTATTCCTTCATCTAATTCTGTTTTCTTCTTTATTTTCAGGTTTGTGGTTTTCAATCTAGTTCTCACCCTTTCACACAACCAAAGGTAATGTTAATGCACTTTTTCATGATTATAATTACCATAACACATAATTTTGGTTTCCTAAACCCTCTAAATGTTGTAAAGTTGATGTTAATAACACCTATATAAATGTGTGAAGGCAAATTCATTTTAATATCTCGATAATAATAATTTCGTTTATTTATTTAATTATTGTTATTATTTTATTTATTTTTTACATATTTTAAATGTTATACAATGTTATAAAGAGCTACAAAAATAGCCTTTCCTCCCCATAAAGAGACAATACAACGATTTGGTGAGGGAATTCATGCTCAATTATATGAATTCATGTAAGTAAGTAAGAACATAATAAAATATTGCAAATAATAACAAAAAGGTAAGAAAAACTCAACATTTGCCAATAATATATAGTTATTTATTTTTAACTTCTTCAGTCTTAGTAAATTCACTTTGTTGCATCTTTTTAATTTCAGTTATTTTTATTTTTTACATAAGCTTCACACAGGCTGCCCTGAGGAAACCAATTTCATTTCATTTCATTTTATGTCATCTTAGCAGATGCTGTAGAGAAGTTATTTTTAAAGAAAGGAAAGAATGGAAGATCAGGAAATGAAAAAGGCATAAAGGGTGAGTAGGAATCTGGGGGTCAAGTCCAGGAGTGACGAACGTATGAACCCATCCCTCCAACTGTCTTGTAAGGCGATGCATTGAGAGATTCCGGCTGGAGAGGTCAAAGCACCGCCAAGACCTTTACGAACCTAACCAACCTAAGTCGCCAAACGTAACAAACCAATTGTACATATTGCACTTGCATACTGCTTACTAGCAACATATGCAGGGACACTTGATTCGTTCTAAATTAAATGCATCTTCGTTCCTTAAAAAAAAAAGAGTCCTTGCGAGAACCTTGAAGGAGTAACCATTTGTTACTTATACCAGGGCGGGCAAGTGGTGGATAACCTCCAATGTACATATTGTCTGTTTGGAAATTTTATACAGTAAGCTGAATGAGACAGGAATGCACGAATGAAAACGTTATTGCGTGGGTACCAGTCTAGTATTCCGCCATTGCTATTCTGAGATTACTAGTGACAGGTTGTGTGAATTTCGTGCATTAACTGAATACATTGTATAAAGTGAGCTGGACATTATTCACCCTGATAAACCAAGGACAATATTTATCGTGCCACTATACCGCAGGGAAATTTGCATTTGACTATCGACTGAGCAACACATTCGTTATTTTTAATGTGATTCCCTCGAAAGTTCGACGGAACTGCTGGCAGTCGGCAAACTATTTCATTCCTATGTTGTGAGGCTAAAAGTGGTTAAACATACGAGATACATCGGAAAGAACCTAATTATTTAGATCTGATCACTCTAAACACTAGTCACAGCTAAAGCTACTTCGAGCCTTGAATTTAGAATTATTTAGATCTGATCACTCTAAACACTAGTCACAGCTAAAGCTACTTCGAGCCTTGGATTTAGATACAACGTTGGCAAGTGTGATGCTATGAGTATTTTCTCTTCTGGAAAGAAGTTCATTAATTATTCACATTCTGATTCATGTTAACTGAATTTTATACAAAACGCCTGTTATCTCTGTATGTGAATTCAATAATGTTACCACTTTACATCTCTATACGTAAACAATAGCTTCTTTTTTCTTCGGATATATATTTAATCTCTCTATCTTTTAATATTTTATCTTTTTTTTGGAAAATATTTTTCAAAAAATTGTTCATTTTCATTACAGGAACTTAAGTGGGTAATGAGATAAGAAAATGAATATAAAAAAAAACAATAGAAAGCGGATGATCGATGAAAGCAATGGTTTGCAACGTTTGGTGACTTAACAGGGTAGCCTGAGGTGAGGCATGCGTGAGGTTTTTCGAGGTCTTGGCGACACGTACGTTTGTCCACCTTCTGCGTGGCTGGCCGGATCGGGAGATACTCGTTGATTGAAAGCTTTTTACCTCTTCAGCTGGAATCTCTCGCACTATCGTCTTGTACCATAGTGAGAGAGATGGATTCGTCACTCCTGGACACATAAGACCCAAATTCCTACCCATCCCTTATACCTTTTTCCTTCCCAGTTCTATCTCCATCTTTTCCCTAAAAGCACCCCCCACACAGCATTCTCAAAGATGACGCGGGCCCCCAGGAAAATTGTTTTCCTCAGGAGCTTATGAGTGGAGCTTATGTAAAAATAGAAAAAAAACATTTAAAATTATATTTTATTTGCGCATATGTAGGTGTTTTTATTTTAAAAATGTATTTCGCTACTATAATATAGAGAATACAGAATGAAAATTGTAAGATTTATCACAATTTGGATGATAATTCAGAAAGTGCATGTCAAAGCCACATTTTGAAATATCCAAATTTCTCTCTCCGATTCATTCAGCTCTACAGATGGACATGCGAAACAAATTAGAACCCCTTCTTCCATCTACCAGTGCCCTTTTGCACGAAATTTTCTACAACACGAGATTTAGACCGAGACTTCCTTTGAACGGCTCTTGTTTTTTTTGTGACTGTCTCCTACTTGAAGTCGGGAGTTTTTGTGAATTGGTGGTATGTACATCATCTTTAATAGGTGATCTGTGTTTCTTTTACCTAACTAAAGACCAAGTCGAATTACATTTACATTACAACCTTTTTCAGTTTCCATGTTGTGGTATGTAGGATTATATACGTAGTTACTACAACCTTTAACAGATTTCATTAGTATATTTAGTTTTAAGTAGTTTTGAGGTGTCTCAATAGATGTCAGTTAACCCTCCGCCCGTCACGTCTTTTTTTAAACGCGAGGTGTCGCACGGGGTCGCTAAGGAACCCAAAATTAATATGATTAAATTGTTGTTATGGCGTACATTTTATAGGTTATTTTAATTGATTATAGTCAGGTGATAGGAGTTGCATTGAAATAAAAAGAAACATTTTAAAATTACATTATTTTTTCAATATAAAAGCTTAAAATCAACAAAGAACATTTTTTGAAAATTTTGAATGATACTTTTTTTTATTAGTAAGCTTAAAAAAATCTTATCAATTTCTATCGAACTTATAACTATTTAAGATTGATAGAGACTTTTTATTATTACAAAAAAAATGTCAAAAAACAATGAAAAAATACGTAAACTTGGTTTTTCATTGTATTTTTTTTTTGAGTCTCACGTCAAAACACGCGCCTGTATCTCACAGCGAACATGCGCAGACTGAATGTCGGCAGCGCTAGCGTCAAGCATAGTCCCTTTTATGAAGCTACCTAAAGTAAAGAATAAATGGCAACATTTGTAATGTACGAAATAAGTTTCTGTAAAACCTAGACTTTTAAAGACCCCACGCGATGGGTCGAGGGTTAAGCAACTTAAGTAACTTATAATCTCGATGAACCTTGTTTTTTATTGGAGTTTTGCAAACACATCTCAAGTAATTTCAATCACTGGTATTTCTGAAAGGTGTTTCGAGGATATTCGCGCATTCCTAACTATTTTAGCTTATGTTTTTGTCAGGTAAGACTAAGTAAAGTAAGGTAAAAATTTGGTCAGTCAAAACATTAAAAACTTAATAAAATAGTTTTTGTGCACTACTTACACGATTGTTCATTGATTCAAATTAATTAATTCACAATACCACCCTGTTTAGTGAATCTTTTTTTAGCCCCACAATTCCCTCGGTAATTTCTTGCCCCTCGTTATGAATATCTTAGACAAAAGAAAGCAGTTAGAAAGCGCTGGAATCCAGCTGCAAAATGATAATATTATGGTGTTTATAATGGCGTGCAAAGTGATTCCGAATTACTGTAAGACCGACGGTGTTAGACTGTAGCTGAAGGCTAAAGCTGGTAGGTTCTAAGAGAAAGTTCATTTAACCCATATTATCCCAAGCATCTTCAGACTTGTCCGATTTTGATGAAAATTTGATCTTAGCACCTTATAATGTTATGTCAACATAAATATATGAAAAAAAAAAAAATTATTTTTATTTGTTGAGTTTTGAAACCGATCGATAAATCGATCAGTAGGAATATACCTACATGTGTTGTATTCATAAGTATGTTATTCATTGTGAAATAAAAAAAAACACCAAAATCACTACCAAAACGCATACGCGCCATTAGATGTTAATTTTTTATAAAATATTTTTGTATTAATGGTAAAAAAATGAGGTGACAAAATCATTTATTTTACATTTGTCTAATAAAGTAATTGTTTGTTACGTTAACCGTGATTTTAGTACTGTTTTTACGTAAAAAAACATCACAATTTTATATTTATGCTTCCTTAATTTTAATATTTCCAAATTTTAATATTTATTTGTAATAAAACAATTTGAAGGCGTTTTTTATCAGCTCTTCAAAATAGTTTTTTTTTTATTTAGCTACATTCAGAAATATTTAATTTATTGAGCTTTATTTTAACACAAAAATTTTATAAATCTGATATTTCGATTAAGATAGAAACTTGCACAAACGCAAAATGAATTTGTTTGTGTCCATCATGATGGACACTGAAACGCTATCCGAAACGTTGGCCAAAGAAGGAGGTAGCGCAACACGGTAACAAATAACGAAAATATGCGATTTTATTTTATTCTGTTTAAGAAAATAGTTATCTTGTAACTAAGTACCAACAATAGCAAAAAATTCTTTACAAAATCAGGTGAAATATTCAGTGTACTTAATACACATCGAAAATAATTCAGTTAAATTATGACATGACGCCGGGTTTGCTTTAACCGTAATTATTATCTCCCCTAGACTATCAGCTTTGTACCAGCCACCCCTATGCAACCTTTTTAATCTCCAACATTATTCCTCACCAGCATTGTAACATGATAATATACTAACCAATTTTTTACTCGGTCACACAAAAAGCCGCTGGACGTTATTCACCTAATGATCGCGGTTGTGTTGCATTAAAACCTGTTTTGCATGGTGTTTTCTTCTGCTTGAACAGGTAGAGATGGGTTGAGTAATGTCTTCATTGTTTCTACATTATTACAACAAAAACAGCAATGGTATAATGCAGAATTGTGAACAAAAACGTTTCAGTTAGTTGTAACACTAAACTGAACACAAAAGAAACAAAGGAGGTGGTCAGAGAAGCATTATTACTAGAAAATCGCGTGCATAAAAATGTCGTCAACATCGTTCACTCACACTACTGCAAATCACACCTACATACACACCTAGCGCGTAACGTCCAATAGTTCCACCGTTTTGATAGTCCGTGCAATTTGGTCGTAGCTCGGCGACATTCGGCACCCTTCCACACCAAATATACATTTGATTTGATTATGTACTACACTGACCTGAGGAGTGGCAGGGGTTACGGTATGGTATCTGAGAGGAGTGGCAGAGGTTACGAAATGGGATAATATAAGAAAATCGACGATCCGAGATGATCTAAACCAGTGATTCCCAAAGGGGTCCACGTAGGCGCGATAAAGAAATGGGGGTTCACAGTTTGTAAGTGGGGTCCACGAACTGGTTTCGATTGAGACCACACCCCGTCTCATATCTCATTACGCCCCCTCCATAACAGAGCGATTGGCGTACAGCGTGCGTTGTTGTACCGGTTATGCACGAGATCTTAAAACACCCAGCTAGGGGGGGGGGCATAATGGGATATAGGATATGGGATACGGGTGTACGGTTCTGGGATGGGAACATACCCATGCCCCATCCCACCCCCTCCCCTAACCCATATCCCATTATGCCCCCTCCGTTGTGATATTTGGGAATATGGTAGAAATGTACCAGCAGGGGGTCCACCGTGACCAGTAAAATTTTGAAAGTGGTCTACGAGAAAGAAAAATTTGGGAACCTCTGATCTAAACTTTGAACCGCTGTTACTCTTCATAGAAAAATCGCAACTGAGGTGGCTTGGATATGTATTAAGAATGTCTAATGACAGGATTCCTAGGAAAATATCGAGTGCGATTCTAGAGGGCAGATCTCCAGTGGCTGCTCCAGACACGAGGCAACTACATAAACTGTATGAGGAGAGGATGGGACTGCCATGGACGGAGGCCGAACATTCAGCGCAAGGCAGAAGAGGCGTTTGGAGGCGCCTTGTCGATCTGAATACTGATACGACTTCTCTGTCGTGCCCTTTTACCGGAGGTTAACTATCATCAGGGCAATCTTTAACCTGCAGGCCAATCCAGAACAACTCAGCGGAATTGGCGAACAACTTAGGTAGATTACGATGTGGATTAAGAATGACGTTTCTTATGCTACGTCGTTCATAATTCTTCTTATAAATGAGAAACGTTTTGGGAAAATAATTACCAATTCGAGGAGGCTAGTAAAGAAAAAAAAAATTCCGCTGAGGAACATAATATCATTCAGGTGTTTATAAAACATAGGCTATTATATATTCTCTATTATTTAGCACACACATTAAAAATTAGTTAAAAGTTTAGACGACATAAATAACATAAATTGGTATAACACATGGTATCAAGTTGTAAAGGTGAAGTTTTTTTATTTTTTTTATTTTTTATTAATCTATAAACATAGGGTTTTACATAGGGTTTAATTGATGCCTGTCTCACTAGGATTTACCTGTGTTGAGACAGGCTTAGAGGTACATATTTAAAATTACAAGAATATTTTAAGTAACATACAAATTCAATTGAATACTATAAAAATGGAAAGGTGATTGGAAGTGTGGGTTCATTTTAAAGAGAGTTATGTAAATGTAGGAAAAGATGATGTACAGTAAATGATGATGTATAGTAAATCCTGTCAAATCTTTTTATGGGATTGATTAATTAATTTGACATGATTCTATTTTTAAGTTATTTTACATGGATTAGGTCGTATGCAAATTGTTTACTGTCTATTAATGATTTACTTTACAGATGTTTGCAGTGGTGTGGCGTCCAATACTAACAATCCATTTCTTTACGTCTTATTTGAATTTTGTCAAGGATTCAGTATGTTTGATTGTAGCTGGTAGTGTATTGTATAGTTTGCAAGCTATGTATTTGAAGTGTCTCTGTCCAAAGGTAGTTTTGGAAAAAGGAGTTTGGAGAAGTTCTTTGTTTTTGGCTCGGGTATTGTGCGTTGTTTGTGTTGTTTTGTATGATGTTTTGTTGTTTTTGTGTAAATTAACTAATATGGATCTTGCGTAGAGTTGTTTAATGTCCATAACGTTGAAAGTATTGAAGATCGTATCAGTGCTGGTAGTAAGAGGCAGTTTAAGAATAATTTTTATGATAAGTTTTTGTGCTTTAATGATGGGGTCGAGGGCACTGGAATAAGCATTACCCCAAGCTAAAATTCCGTATTCGATGTGAGATTGGCATAGTGAGAAGTACACTGTTTTTAAAAGTTTTAAGTCAAGGAAGTTGCGTGTTTGTTTGAAAAAGTATATAGATTTGCGGATTTTGTTTGTAGTGTTATGTATATGTTGCTTCCAATTTAGGTGTGTATCAAAGGTTAATCCTAAATATTTGATAATGTTTACTTGTTCTAGGCATGGGCAGTCACAATTCCGGTTTAAAGGTGTATTTTTACATTTGTGTATTTTTAATGGAGGGATTAGGTTTGACTTAGGAATATTGGAGAGACTAGACAGTAAGTATTTTGTTTTCTGTACAACGAAGTATAACGTTATACAACAAGAGGCAGAAAAAATCAGTTTTTGAACTGCAGATGGGATAAAATATAACAAAAAATTATAAAATGTGGGTTTTTTAATACATAATTTGTAAGTGCTGAAGATACGAAACTAATGCTACACAACGAAGAAAATTTAAAAAAAACTTACACGCTACCGATTTGCATAGCATTAAAACTAATATTAAAAATAATTCTACCTAAACTAATTATTCTAATATTTAACTTTTTTATTATTATGAAGGCCGGCGTGGTCTAATGGCAAGGTTCTTGTATCGCAATCCGAAGGCCGCGGGATCAAATCCTGGCATTGCAAATAAATTTTATTTGATTAATTTGTGCTTTTTCACAATTAATTATAAATACTATGTAGTACATTTGCAGCACGTTCCAGAGTGGAAGATACTCACAGTATTGCCTTGGTGTAAGACCACCATTCAGAATTGAAACTTTGCTTCAAATAACTTAAACCGTGTTTGGCGACCAGATTTAAATTTTCAGGTACTTCCCCACCTTCCTCTTTCCCAATTGGGGATGCCATAGTGTCACTGGGTCCAGACGAGCGCAGTTGAGAATCTTTTGCGGTATTCATATAAATATAAAAATAAATTCGTTTTACACAAATAATTATTTATCCATTTTCATTGCAATACGTTGTTAAATTATTTTTTTAAAGTTATACCGATAAATTTAATATATCATCGAATAAACACCATGAATTCAGAAGAACAAGAAAAAAAAAGTTAAATTAATCTCGGTAGACAAAGAAACTTGATTTGATTCCTAGCAGTGGCGGCTCTCCCCTTGGGACAATGGGTGTTTGATCCCCCAAAATTATAAGACATAATAATAATATATTTTTACGGATCAAACTGCTCGACCCAACAAATTCTTTATTTGTAATGAACCGCGAAATAACGGGCAATGGGCAGCTAGCGGCGACGACGCGCCGATCTACGAGCAGTGACATCTATCATCTCAAATGGAAGCTCTCATTCAAACATTATTTACGATTCCTGGGTCAATTTTTAAAATGCCCTCGGCTCGGATATCTTCTGTCCCTATGCGCGCCATACAAAAAACGAAATGGAACTATGATTTCGCCTGGAGTTAAAAATTCCCCCGCAAAGGTACTAAAGAATACCTAGCGACTCCTGGGTCATGACCGAATGTCACGTGAGGGAGACAGCATTATGCGTTGTTTTGTGTTGCTTATGTGTTGTTGAGAGAGATAGTAATATAAACATAGGTCGGTTTTGCATTTTTTCGCATGTCTCGCCTGAAAAAGTGGTTGTTTTTGTATTGGACAGTTCGGGACTAATTGTTGGAATGATTATTTACGTTATTATCAAAGTAATTTGCGACGTTTCAAATTTAGTTTGGTGGAACATTGAGAAGTAGATCGTTTTAAAGATTATTAATTATTATGATCACCTTTCAACGGTCATAGAAAACGGCTCGATTTAAAACAATGTTTATTTTTTAGGTTCTTAACCTAAGTGACAGCAGATTCTATACACTTAATTATCTAGTTACAGGTAAATCATTTTAAGGGATCCTTGCTTGCTTAGTGGCGTATTAGATAGATAAAAAATATCTAAAATAATTTAATAATAAATCTGTTTCAAAAATGCAATGTTTTGTAAAAATGCAAAAAACAACAAAAAACATCGTCAAATTGAAACGCAAGTCTAAATTTAAATATAATTGATAAACATCGTTTTTCACCCAATATCTTTGGGCATTTTAGGGGTAGAAGGGGACTGCGGACGGGTGTTCCAAACTCAATTTATTTTTACTTTTGATATTACCGGTGTCTATTTTTTCTAATCTAATTTTGAATACTTAGGTACTATCGGTGTGCACAACTACATTGAAAAGATCCCTCTTTAAAATTATGTGTCTGCAAGTACATGAATTATGTAGCGATTTTGCAATTTACAAATAATACCTACCTATGTAATTTAAGTAGCAGTTTCATGACCCTACCTATCATTAAATTGATATAGATAATAATATATCAGCAATTTTTACAATATCAAATAAAGATTAATCACTATTTTTTTTCAAATGACCTTCCATACCTGGAGCCCTAGAGCCCTAGAGCCGCCTCTGATTCCTAGTTGTGACTATTGCCTCTTTATTTTTCTTTTCTTTAATTTTACAAAAGGTATCGTTTATATTTATTAGAGTTATCTTATTTTTCAATGATAATTATTAATGTTCATAATTATAAAAAAATATTTAAGTAACATGAACAATTATTGACATCTTACATGTTGTTGGTACTTATTTTTAATACCTACTTAAAGATTATGAATAATCTTTGAATTTGTTTACCCATTCTGTTAAAATTTGAAAAAATGTAGGATTTGTGGAAATGCGCTGTTTGAGATCGAAAGGGGATTTACTGGATAAAATACATTGGCAGTTTAAAAACATTTTATTTTTTCATCTCACATTTTTTATATCACGAAAGTTTAGCTTTCATGGAACACGCCCAAAGCTTTCTATATTGTATTTATAATACAAAATATGTCAAATCTACTCCTTAGAGTGCAAAATAAGTACCTATCTACTTTAAAAAAACTCCAAGTTCGTGCCGGGTAAAATTCGTGATCGATTTGATGGAAAGTTCCTAATTCCTTCCATCCCTTAATCCAGGGGGTTAAGCCTTTTCATGCTAAAGGCTTTGGTGGAAGAAAACTCAAAGTGCTTAAGCAAGTTATAGGCAGTACATCCCGAAATATGGCGCGGGAGTGACTCGGTTCTAACATGGACAAGTTTGATGGAAGCATTTTGCTAACTGCTTACGGCGAAAGGTGAAAACGATTCGGGGAGATTCTGATGAGATTATTTCGTGAATGTGTTAAAGAAAGTACTTAATTGAACATTTGGTCGGGAATAAAATTCATTAAAAGGTAAAAGTAAAGACTATATATGTTTTTTTTTACAGCACAACTTGACATTTCAAGCAATCTGAAATGCTGGCAACATTGACTTATTTCATCTTTGGAAAAGAGAATTGTTTGTAATTAAGAAACATTTATTTCAATTGAGTTCGTTTTTTTTTAAATCATTTATTTCAAATCTGTGTCTCTGTCATATGTAGAAATCATTGCAGGCATGCGCACATCAAATCACCAAAGATTCAAAGCAGTCGGATAATGGTTTAGGAACGCATAAGGGACAAACAAAGAAACTTTAATTTTTATTTAAATCTATTTACTTAAAACTTCAAATTGGTGAAAACTACCTTAAAAAAAAAACAGAACAACTTTATTATCCCTTATTTTGCGGTGCTCGAAAATCTCGCAAGTTGCAATTTTCACCCTTTTTATGTTGGATAAAATGAATTCTTTACATTTATTATATAAATAATTTTATTAATATTACATGATGGATGAATCTTCCATTATAGACAGCAGAATGCCAGCTTCTACCGACAATCGCGCATCGTGGCACGTTGAGCAAAACCCCATTCTTCCTTCGCTCACTATATTACCACTCGGCAAACTATCACCATAATAACGATCTAGAGTTTTTTTTACGTTCAATTGTACTTACAGAATACAATTATTCGTTGCTACACATTTATATAACTGTCGACAAACACCTAAAATGTGAACTCTGTGAAAGTATATTTATAGATTTTAAATTAGTTATAGATAAATCAAATCGGTTAAAAGAACTTGCAATAAAAGGTTAAAAAGGTTTTTGGATTTAGCCAATGTTAAATATTAAATGACAATGATTTTCCGAGCATACTTACTAGCGGAAATCAAATAATATACAAAGCATTTTTAAATAACCTTAATATTATAATGTGTAACAGTGTCGACGATCATTAGTTTAAGGTAACCATTGACCATGCTAGTTTTCAGAGTGTTTCAACTTGTCATTCAACGTGAACGCAATTTAAATATTTTTTAGGTGCTAGGGAAAACACATTCAAAGGATGTGCAAAGAGGGAGAGAGAGAGTCGGTCCACAATGGATACAAACTACGGAAAAAAGTTAGTGAGGGACGTTTTATCGCGGACAGGCCTTGTAAAAACAATTTGCCTTCTACCCCAAAAGATAAAGGGACACAAACGGTTTCGATAATGATTTCAATGAATGTTTTCCGCTTTGTGATCATATCACTTATGTGACTGTATTCGCAGGGACTCTAAACCACCCTTGAGCAAAGCCTGATTTTTCCATATTCACGTGAATAAATCCTTTAATTACCATAAGTTCGAATTTTTATTCCGATGAGTGACTTGAATACATTATTTTATTACCTTTATACATATTTTTTTAAGTAAAACTTCTTTATGCATGCTTGACTTGGGGAGTAAGCTGGTGAATGCGTGACGAGAACGTTACGAAAAGCGTCGGGCGAGGCGAACGGAACTTGAGAGGGTGATATAAATTAGTGAAGATAGAAAGAGAGAGAGTTACGTTTCTTATATTACTGTAGGGGCAAGAGAAAGAGGTGCGAGAACACATTTTCTTTCTCTCTTTCTCTCGTAGACTATAACTAAGTTTAAACTTACGTTTCGTATAACTAAGACACAGTGCAGGCCTATTGTCTGTTTCACACTGTAGGAGCAAGAGAGAGCAGTGCGCGCGCACATTTTCTTTCTCTCTTCTTCTCATAGAAGTTTTACTTCAGTCGTGCGTGGTCTAAAGCACATTCGTATTTTTATTTACTACCCCATACTTTTTTTATATATCACCGTTAGGCTATCTTCGTCTCCATTTTTTAAATTTGCTATTTAACCTGTTTGCTAAATTACAAATAATACGGCCTCATTAATTTGACAAACTGATTGAATTGCAACAGTAAAAGTTAGCGAGATTCCAAGATAATTGATTTTGTTAAAGAATTAAGTTATTAAAATTCAACATTGTTAACACATGAATTTAATCTTTGCCAAAACAGCGTTTTATGTGCTTCAATTTTTAAGCAAACACCGACAATCTTTGAATATTAGACATTTTTCCCTTCCAGTTATCGTGCCTTTTCTGTCCTGCTCCAACATCCAACAAGGGTGGGTCTCTTCAAGACCCAGATGCACTCCTTTGTATCAACAAAAAACCCTTCATACAGCATCCCCCAAAGATTATATCATTCAGGGCCTCTTGTGTGTAGTTAATGTAAAAAAATCTCTTTCCAAATAGTCTAATTAGCTTCGTTATTGAACTTCTTAAATTTAAATTAACTTTAACTAAACAGAAATCACGGGTCGGGTTACGATTCTTCTTTCGTATGGTGGGGGGTCTGGGGGTCGTCTAGGTCTGCGAGCCAGTCTAGGGCCTCAGGCGTTGCCCTGTGTATAATTCCGCCGGGGAATGAATGGAGCGGGAATTCGTTGACCACATGTTCGGTGGTCTGCACCTCACAGCATTCACACATCTCCGACTCTTTAAGACCCCATCTATGCATCATATGGCACAACGGCTATGGGAGCACCTTATCCTATTGCTGGTGGACCAGAGTTTGCGAGGCAATGAGAACCCAGGCTGTCTCTCAGTGGGGTCTTGTACGAGATGGGCATTTTTCACCTTGGCCGATTGCCACTCAAGCTATCGGGTTACGATTATAGGTTTCCTATCAACTTTTCATTATTTCTACATCTATTATTCAACCCATGGCAGCCTTTGGGGAACAACATATTATTTCACATGCTTTAATCACAATACAAATGCAGCATCTTATTTGCCAATTTATCTTCATTTCACCTTCAATTCGTCTAGATTCTCTATCATGAACGTTTTTGGACATCGACTGATGGAATCATTACGTCAAAGATATAAACTTGGCGTTTTCATACAAACACGCGTGTTTAAACACACACGCACTTACATACACACACGTACACTAAGCATAACACCCTTTAATTACTAAATACACATATCTCTAAGATACTATCTTGCGTTCAAATTCATACCATTCAAAGAAATGAATTGTTTCTCCCTGCATGTCCTTTTCCATGCGTCCCCTTCCCCTCCCATGTTTTCTTTCTACCTTCTCCGCCTTCCCCATCCCTCGTCATCCCTTCCTATCAAGCGAACCTCACCTCCTTCATTACCCTCCTCATCCAACCTTCTCTCCCTGCTGCTAAAATATATGAAATACATACATTTTTATTTATACAAATATTATTATGCCAGACCTTACATAGAAACCTTTGCGGGCGTGCGCACAACAAGTCACCAGTCACAAACTCTTAAAATCACCGGGGTCAACAAAATACTGAGGACTTAATTTGTAATAGACAACAATGAGCTCCGATGGTTTATTTACCCGGTGGTAGCAATTATTCTGGACCTCCACTTTAAGTTGCTAGAGTATTCATAGTGTCAATCCCTGCATTATTGCCAGCTCCGTGCCATCTTTAAACATCATACATGTAGGACAGCTAAGTGCCTTCTATCGGTAAGTTTTTAAACTAACATCTAGGATATCACACTACCTACTACAAAAGTAGTATCTTTAAATTGTTTCACCGCTGTAACCAACGCACTATTTTGTTTATGCAATGTGAATACATTACGGTTAGTTTTCATTGGATTTTTGAGTTCAAGGTTCAAAATTTTTAAATGAATTTGTAACAAACATTAACCGTATCGGTAACACTTTGAGAAACTCAGAAATAAAATTATTTTAAAGCACCCGTATTTGACTGTGTTGTTTAAATTTAAATTTGTTTTTCTTTCATTAATTTTCATGAATAGGAAATATTTCAAAGTAAATTTTATAATTTGACGTATAATGAATTTGTATAGTTAAAACTTGAAGTCTCAGTACGTCTGTTTTGAAACCCATCCTAGGGAAAAGGCGGGCCTTGGTTTGCCGAAGTAAATTTCTGTTTGATTCGCCTTTGATCACTTGTTGTGCTGAAAGTTGCGAAAGTTCTGATTTATCTGCTGGAAAAGGGACCAGATTTACGACGAAACTTTGTTATCCTGTAAAAAATAGCTTTATTATTAGCTTATTGTAGAAACGTTCAAAAACGATAAGTGTGAGTTATGTCTTTGAGCTTGTGAAAATACAGTGCGGAGAAATTCTCGTTTAAGAATAAAGATATTTCTTTGAAGAAGAAGATAACACTTTTAAATCTAAATGAAAATATTAAAGAAAACAAGACACAGAAAAACAGAAAAAGACAATGGTCGCAACTGGGACTCGAACCCAGACCTCTCGTCTTACCGGGACGGCGCGTTTTCCAATTTCGCTATTGCCACCTTCTGTCAAACCGTCATATTTGTCAATCTCATATTTCAAATATTTAGAATCATTAATATTATCTTCAACTAGTTCTTTTTCCATATTATAGGCAACTACTCTTTTTATTGAAATATTATATATATATATATACTACTATTTTTATTATTACGAGAGGTCTGGGTTCGAGTCCCAGTTGCGACCATTGTCTTTTTCTGTTTTTCTGTGTCTTGTTTTCTTTCATATTTTCATTTAGATTTAAAAGTGTTATCTTCTTCTTCAATGATATATTACGTTGATGGGAATAACCTTCAAAAGTTATAAAAAGAGAGTTTTTCTCGTAAAAAAAAAAAAAAAGATATTTCTGTCTGATTTTCAGCGTACAAAAATGATATACGTTTTTGGTTAACAAAGAGCCAATCTTAAAGATTTGAGACAGAAAAATTCTCAAAGTAGCTTTAATTTCAGTATTATAAATATGAACATACTCATGGGTGTTCTAGGCTATCGGTTCAAATTATAGAAAGGGGACAAGTGAATTTATATAAATTTTAGTTTAATGGGTCATTTTCAAAATCATATGGAAGATTGCCGTCGAATTCAGACAATGCTAGTCTTAAAATTTCTCGTAAAAACAAAAAGTTTTATTTATTTTTATTTCAAACTAGCTTTTACCCGCGGCTTCGCTCGCATGTTATTAGGGGGAAATAACTGTATAAAGAATTTTCCCAAGGGAATGAAATGTTTATCATGGATAAAAAGTAGCCATGTATGTCATGTATGTCATGTATTCTATTTTTATTTTTGATATTGACTTTTCTACAAGTCCAGACTTTCATCCAAGGATGAATCTTTTATTTTTATTTTTCATATTAACTTTTCTGCAAGTCCAGACTTGCATCCCAGGATGAATATTTTATTTTTCATATTGACTTTTCTGCATCAAAGCCCCAAATTTTCATCGCAATGGGATAAACGATTAGCAATGCATAATTTCACGATGCCAGAACTCACATTGAAAAGTCAATGTGAAAAATAAAAATAAAATATTTATCCTGGGAAGCAAGTCTGGACTTGCAAAAAGTCAATATAAATAATAAAAATAAAATATAGACTGGGAAGCAAGTCTAGACTTGCAGAATAGTCGATATTAATAATAAAAATAAAATATTCATCCAGGGATGCAAGTCTGGACTTGCAGAAAAGATAATATTAATAATAAAAATAAAATTTTCATTCTGGGATGCAAGTCTGAGCTTGCCAAAAAGTTAATATTAAAATAAAAATACAATGTTCATCCTGGGATGCAAGTCTGGACTTGCAGAAAAGTCAACATAAAAAATAAAAATATAATATTCATCCTGTGATGCAAGTCTGGACTAGAAGAAAAATCAATATGAAAAATAAAATTAAGTATTCATCATAGGATGAAAGTCTGGACTTGTAAAAAAGCCAATATTAAAATTATTATTTCATTTAAACCAAGTTTTGTAATAATAATAATGAAATAGATCTTGCTCACGATTAGTTTTTTTATGAATTAAATTACGCTCTATTTGAATACACAAAAACTTTAAATTCAAATCTACAAATTAAACTTGATAAGAAAACATTATATTAGTGTTACTGCCCTTTCAAACATTTTTCGAAAAAAATGACTAACATCAATGTTCGTATTTTGGCATGTATCCATTTTTTAAATATTTTGGTCACCATGTAGGAATTTTACCTATCCGGAATCCAAGAGACTGTGGAATCTCAAATTAGGTATTGTGAGACTGAAAAGAGTGGCGGAAGAAAGGGGTTGGGTTAGGTTAGTTTAGGTTTTATTTTAGTTGAGAAGTACCTAGCTCTTTGGATCTCGACAATAATAAAGGTATCTAATAATATTTCAAGCAATGTTTGGATTCTGTATTGTGGCTTTTCACTAGGACGATACTGAAAGCATCTTTCACTCGTCAACAAAATTAAGGTGTTCATTTTTACGAAGATTTTTTTTCTGTAAATTGCTGAATTATTCAACTTAGCTTTCGCAAACCTTATTTTCAAGAATACAACCGTATAGGTACTTGCTACCTACTCTAAAACTTTAAACTACTCAAACCAAACAACGTAATAATCCAATGGTCATGGCACACGTAGTCTACAGTCATAAAGACACAAAGCAAAAACCAACGTACAAAGTTTCAATCGAAATAATCGCGAACATATCATGTCCACCCGTTACTGAAAGAAAGAGGAACATTGCAACATTATTGTTGCCCACCGTGTTCCGAGTGTAGAGTCCGTTTGCAATTATTATTGTACCGATGTTTTTCTACTAATGGGAGAACGTTCCGCCTTCATGGGCGACCAAACGTGCTGGCACGAAAAAATGAACGGACGATCGCAGCGTGTATCAAGGTTCACAATTTTCCAGAAAAAATGTTGTTGTATCGATGACATTTTCTTACTTTGTTGTTGAAATTGTTTGTTGTTTCAAGATATTATCTGCGTTGGTAGTATGTCGAATGTGTACACCTATCTCACATATATTAAACTCGTTCAACGTGGTGTAAACAAACTTTAATGATTTCTGATATTATTTTTATGTATGTAGGTATTCTTTTTGTTTTTTTAGCAAGGATCGGGTCTATAATAAACATTACGGATATGATTTGCTTCTTACTTTGATTGAAGAAAAATAATTCTTTGGAAATGTTTATAAGATATTTATTACTGTTTATACATGATAAACAAGGAATATAATACGAGTATATACGTGACATTATTTCGACGTGTATATAAAAGAGATTATTCTCGCCTACACAAAAACTTTTCAAATCACAAGAAGTGTTTTTCTTAAATAAGAATACTGAAGTAGGTTCTACAGAATTTGATTGTAAAATCTTTCATACAAAAGAACATAAAATCGTTTAACAGAAACTACCCTTTTCCAAAAAATAATATAAATAGTGATTTATAATATAATTTTTTCACAAATTTTCATTTAAATGCAGCAATTTTGTATTTAAAGCCAGCAGTAATAACATAACTGAAACTTAAAATAAAAAATAAATAAATCGAATATTTTATTATTAATTTTGAGGAGAGTTATAAGCGTTTTTAACCATTTATCTAACAACATTATTACACTTATTTGTTTGAAGCAAAACAAATTCTTTGACCGAAGGTGTTGTCGAAAAGGATACAATATACCCTCGATGCATCGAGAGTATTACCATCGCGATGGTGCATTCGACAGTTTTTGCCGTGGCAGTAGGGCAGCTTTTTTTCCAGATTTCAATTATTTGTCTTGATAAAATAAAACACAAATGATTTTTCAATGAGTGTTTTATTAGGAAATTCCTGTCGCGACAGGCGTAAAAAATGTCGAGACAGGCGTAGTCAGATACACAAATAATAAGTAGAGTTTCTATGGTTACATTTTTTTTTTTTTACATTAACCCCACACAAGAGGCCATGAGGAAAATCAGGGCCTGTGTCATCCGGGATGCTATGTGGAGGGTCTTTTTGAGGAGAGGAAGGAATGAACATTGATCTTGAAGAGACCAGTCTTGTGACATTCAAGAATCATATTTAACAGTTATAGCGTGCAGTAATGAGGCGACCTATTTTAATAATCTTTTTTTTTATTCTGGATCTTAATGTATTTTGAAGAATAACATCGACGTTTTCACATTATTCCAATTAAATAGCAATACAAAACAACAATCGCTTTGCGAACAATTTGCATTCGTTATAAAAAGTAAGCCCCTCGGGTGTTGAGAAGGCTGTAGTGCCGCTAGTCATAATATAAATAGTCGGTACGGAACCACTGTTGTGCTTGTGCAGCGCCCCTAGCGAGGAAAGCCGACACTTGGCAACGGAAACGTTGTTTTTTCACATCCTGCCAGGCGACATTTTGATGTGTGCTTTGACTGCTTGCGTCACCGTTAAATGGAGATGCGGACAAATGCCCTTTGAGGACACTGAAAATATCACGTTTATTTTATGATTTGCATACACATTTAGTAATGAATTTGGTGTTTATCTTTTTTTAGAGACCTGCATTATAACGTGGGTATTAGCGTGATGTCTGTTTAAGTAAAAAAAATTATTTATTTATTTCATCAGGTTCTCCATAAAACCACCAGATACACCTCAGTTATGCACCAGAATATTATGGAGAAGATCACAAAATTTAGAGAAAAAGGTGTACGGGGGCAGTTTCACGTAAGTTACAGAACTCTCTCTCTAGGTGAAATTGAAAATAACGATGCTCAATACAGATTCATTTAGCAGTTGAATTGTTCTGTTTAATGGCGCATTTTAATAGGAAGAAGTTCTCGCTTTCGGAGCATAAAAAAGTGTGGGATCTCCCACGACTGTACGCGTTATATATATTTTAGGCCTCCGTGGATGAAGCGTAAGGCTCTTGACTACAAATCCGAAGGTCTAGGGCTCAATCCCTAAGTAAATTTTATTTGGTTTACTGTTATTTTCTCTGATGAACAATAAAAAGGGTGCGATATTTATTATTAATTTTAAATTTAAATTACCAGCTGAAATTGTATCTAATCCCTATAGCTGATTTACTGTATAGGCTTCAAAGATTACAACTCATTCCTTCACTAATTACTTTTGTGCCATGGTGCATTCACTCCTTTCCTATAAGTGTACTGTATCTGAGGCTTTGTCTTAAAGAAATTGATAATTGACCTGCAAGTGTATCATGCAATATTTTTGGAACATCCATAGGACACTCATATCAGGGGTCATCTATTCTATTTAGGTACCCTTCCAATCTCAATTCTTCCTCAACATGAATCACAAACATCATCTAAAAATTACTAGACAATCAACTCACACGAACATAAAGTAACTTTATGATCAAGATATCTACAACACAATACTCGAAAAAGCAATTAAATCTGCGTTCCTCAAACACGCACCATAAAATATGGGATATAATCTGTGAACTATATTGCCTGTACACTATATAATTCAAAAAAGCAGGAAAAAAATCAGAATAATGCTCTAAAATAAAAAAAAAATTAGGTACGTTTAGGGATGAAACTATGTAATTTTTCATGTTTTATTCTGTTTTGTTTCTTTTTCTCTCATCTTCTTTTCCATTTAATTGTAATCAACCATATTTGTTTATCCTTTTTTCCCTAAATTGTTTTTTTTTGTTTGTTTGTGCAACTATTTCTTTCATTTTTGTGGTGTACTACTGTATGTGACATTTATATTTTTAATACAAAAATATCTTTCTTAAATTGTAACTATTTCCTCCCATTCAAGAATTGTTAGTTCCTTCCCTCCTAAAATGAGTTTCGTAACTTGGAAGAAAAAAAAACAATTAAATTAATAACCACTAGAGTTTCAGCGCATTTAAGACTTTTTTTTCCGTTTGTTCGAACTTTTTCGGTGACCGTTTTGAATATTTTCCGCTAGCATTAAAAAAAATCAAACCTCCGAATTTTAACATGCAGACGTACAAATTGGATATAGTTCTACATAGCTAATGAATTCACTTATCTCTCATCCATTATCACATATTCGTAGGATCTATTCAAAAATATTATAAAATCGTAAACTTCTACTTAATTACTTACAAAAAAGTGAAAATTTGCCGAAATTGGCAGCAAAGCAATCCGAGGTATTTTAAATAGTGCCATATTATGTCAAAAAGCACTCCAGTGGATAAATAATCGGATGATCAGGTTTTTTAATGATACTTCGATTCGTTAGGTTACGAGTCGGGTTTATTATCACCTTATTTACAATGATTATTTTACGAGACTTGACGTCCGTTGTTAAGAATTCTCTGAGATGGTCTGCAGCCAGTGGCGGTTGGTGACTTTTGGATGTGCTGGAATGCTAATATTAGAAAAATTGCGTTGTTGATGTTGTTGTAAAATGGCGGACGCGAATGTTTAAGCAATATGTCAATTTTTACTAAAACTGTAAACATCACATACCTTTCGCGAATTACCTACACAAGAAATTGGTTAGTTAATGGAATATTCCACCAGTATTGAAACAAAAAAAATTTCCTGGGAGTGAAGTCTCCAGTAAGCATCGGGCGGAGCATTTGTTGGTGTCTTTCATATTTTTTATTTCTATTTCTTAATTTAGTCATATATCTCTGCTGAATCATTTGATTTTCTTTAAAAGCCACTGCATGTAGTGTACTCGCTTTTGTAATTTTATTTTCAACATCGAGAATATAATATTACTAAAATACTTATCTATTACTATAACTACAGGGATACCTATTTTGGTCATCTTTCTACGTATTGTTCTTCACGACTTCTTAATTATCTAATGAACCCAATTTTACAAATCTATTAATGAAACATGCTTTAGTTAGAAAGAGAAAATTATTTTCCTCTAATGAACTAAATTATATGTCAAAAATAAACTTCTCGTTATTGTACGCTTAAAAATAGACATAACTGAAAATTATCCGAGAGTCACTTAGACCAATTACATAACAAAAGTACCTATTACAAACTATTCATGACGTAAGAAAGGTCTAAAAATAGAACATACACAAATCAAACATCTTCAAAGTTTCACCTAAGTTGATATCATTCGTTGTTTCTTTTTACAAGACGAATTTATTCACAAAAAAAAGAATTAACTGCTCATGTGTACTATTTTATAACAGGAAATTTAAAAATTTTATAACATTTTAGTCAATAAAATGTTATTATTATATTGATAAATACACCTGTGACCTGCAACGGTTAGGTCTTTGGTACTTTTATCAAATTTTTAATCGAACATTATTAATAGGGTAACGTCTGCGTGATTGAATTTCAGAACCCGGCTTCGAGTGCATATCTGTCGCCGCGCCCTACGCGCCGCGCTACATAAATATCTGTGTACGTGAAGTTTCAATCAAAGCTACCGTTGTTATTCGGTTTCGAATTTAAGAATTAGTCAAAAGATGTTGCCACTTTCGATAGCAGGTCACATGGACACGTGCCCGAGGCAGGAATAAGTGCTACGAATTTGTGAATTTGAAGTACCTCTCCGGTTATGGAAGGATTGACGGTAATACTTAGTTGTGAATAGTAGTACGAAGCGACTGTATATATTACATATGACGTCATTGCCTGTCCCGCTTACTTTGTTCCGATGAGTAGCCATCACTGGATGACAGTGAACCCGAGGAACGGGCTATTGGGGGTTACAGCAATTTATATGAGACGCACTTGAGCTGGGACAAATATGGTCTCCTGCCTTTGAAGTGGTTAAGCATTTTTCTCTAACACCAATATTGGACGCACTTGAGCTAGGACAAATATAGTCTCCTGCCTTTCAAGGGGTTAAGCATTTTACTCTAGCACCACTTTTCACTGTCCATGTTTCAAGTATCCATGTTTCCACACTTTATAGATTATAATCACAATATTCTGCAAATCAATATAACCACTCTAATATTGATATAACATTTATACTGTCACATTATTTTCAAATAATACACGTTAATGTATATATTTAATAAATTATAAAACCTGGTTGTTAGTCATACAATGATATTTATGTTAGTGATTTCAAGTATTAAAAAGTAGCGAATCTAGAAATGTGTATCTGATTTGAACACCAAATACAATTTCCGTTAGAAAATGCTGCATTACCAGCTCTGAAATTTTCGAATCTAAAATACCATGAAATATGTGGGTCATGTTTGCATTATTCAGTTTCCAAAATCTGATCTCACGTCGCCGTAGAGGGCGCTGTGTGAAATCAATTTATTTGCGTCCGAGTGTTTGGTTTGCGTCTTGGAAAGGAAATTGCGCTTCACGGTGAGGGTCTTCGCTACGCCGCGGGGTAACCCCAATACCACCGAGAAAAACATTTCAAATAAGGTGAAAGTGCATGTTTGAACGAAATAATGTGCTTTCATAATACAACAAAGCTTCGTTTATGGCTGAAAGCTATCTCCTGACCAAGGAAACAAAGGATATGAAATGATATCTTGCTAGATAATATTGAAAATAAGCGAAGAAAGCACGTGATGCTCTGCATAGAAAAATAGAGTGCTTATCACTTGCAGAACTATTACAAACTTTGACACTATGTTTTGATGGTGTTGCGTGTACACTGTGTACTGATGACTATGTGCACCTACAATATTAGTGTTATATTTTTTGATGTAAGAATATAATTTTGCCTGGAAGTATGAGAAAAACATAAATATTTTTCAGAGAAGAGACTTAGAGAGAAATATTGTCTATTAAAGAGAATCTCATTTTAAATTTTGTCTGTACGGAATCTTGACCAGGAAACAGAATTTCAATCTTAATATTATCCAGTACTTGTCGCTCAGGACACAGAATGTAATCGCAAGTAGTTTTTCCATTAGTTGTTATCTTACGATGACAAGCACTTATTTTAAGACCAATTTCTGTTGGATTGAAGCTCCGTTGAAGATACAAGAAAATCATGTTTGACAGGATTTAGTAGTGTCGAAATTGAACACAATATTTACAATTATCTGTTATAATTAAAAGAGTAATATTTTAATGTTCTTAGGGGGTCCTACATTAATCACGTGAGGCTCGAAAGGGGGGGAGACGTTCGGAAAAAAATCCCGAAATATCACAAAGAGGGAGGGGGGGATATAATGAGATATCGCGTGTATTTATTTTTCGTTGAACGCAAGATTTTTAAACCAAACAGCGGCGCGACCTTAAAGTCGGTATGGAAATTTTTTATCAAAATGCTTAATTATCCAAAATTTAATGGGGGTAGTCTAAAACCTCACAACATTTCACCAGAGGAAGGGGGGGGCAAGGGTAAAAATGTTGCTAAAAAAACATCACGTGATTAATGGATGACCCCTTAAGTAAACTTTCTTCTGCAATAAAAAATGTAAGATTTATTAACGTTTCTTAAAAATAACCAAATTGTTTTTATAACGCTTAGACTTATATTACGTAACATTTTGCAATTTCGAGGCTAATATGTGTACCACTGCCCCAAGATAACATCTCTGTCAGGGGGTTTGCTACGTTTGGTGACTTAGCAGGGGTGCCTGGGTTTATGTCAAATCACCTCAAAGTCTGCCCACCAGCTGCCTGGCAGACTGGATCGGGATAGAATGGTTGGTGAAATCCCTTTGATTCCTACAGCAGTACTCTCAAGGAACATCGTCTTGCACCGCAGTGGGAGGGATGGATTCACACGTACCTTTACCTCTCCGTTCTTCCCTAAAAATACCCACCACACAGCAAAGATGACATAGACCTTTAGGATAAATATTTTCTTCGGGGCCTCCTGTGTGGAGCTAAAGTTTAAAAAAAAATACGTGTTAAGTGCATCCTTAATTTACTGTTAATACTCTTATGATGTGTTTGGACTTGGAACTGATTTTTTTAATTTTATTTTTGCCTTTAATGTAGGTAGTATTACTTTAATATGAGAATAATTTTAACAAAAAATAAACAAAGAAACAAAAAAATAAAAAAAATAAAATTGCGTACGCAATATAAAAATACAAGAAATAAAAATTAGAAAATGCAGCAATTTAACAAAGAGAATACCGAAGGTTTAAGAAAAGGGTTGAAGTAGGTTTTTAATATGATCCAAAAAATTCATCATGTTAACATTAAACATGAGAATATCACCTAAGTATTATTTTTTTAGAGTGAAACCGATTTATCGAAGAATGAGCAATGTAATTGCGCTTTTGTAAACTGCAGTAGAATAGAGTACAGTGTCGTGTTATTTTTTGGATATGTATAGGTTTTTAAGTCAGAGGAATTCGAATAAAAAAAAACCTTGTAATTACGTACCCATGTTGAATATATTTATTTTACTTTATAAATTTTACGCTTTAATTTAGAAATGTTAATTTTTCAACAGTCTAAGTAAAATCAGCCAAAAATCATTATTACCAGCGTTAGGTAGTACCTACTCTAATTTCATCTTAATCTATTTAGCAATATCATAGTTTCCCTGGCTAAGATAATTTGATGCAGGCAATTTAATTGAAATTTACTCATCATCCCTCCCGCCGCACTACACTTCAAGTAAAGGGGTTTCTATATCAAATTCTAAGAGGAGTAGAATTACAACTTTATCATCTCAAGTAGTCTAATATTGTGGCGGGTTATTATAACTTACCCATAATCCTTAAAGTAAAAAAAAAATACGATATGAATTTAATAATTTTTCTGTATTTAAACGGCATTTGAATTTATGGAGATATTATTCGATTTTTTTTTAAATGAAAAAATACTACACTAAGCTTTTGATAATTTTAAAGTTAAAATGTTCGTTTTTGATAATTTACAATGAAGCAATCAACAAAAATCATTGAACGGTATTCAAGTTAGAGCTTGGAAACATTTTTTCATTACAAAAAATACCGTTATCTTTCTTTGTCTTGTGGTTGAATGAAATGTTACTGGTGTGTATATTTGTAATGATATAAACTTGCACACATCGATTGATTTAATTAAATCACACAACTAGTCACACCTACAAACACACTCACAATCAATACATGTATGCTTCACCCGGTAACACTTAAAAAGGGTTCTTTCACCAAATTTGGTTCATAAAATTTCGAGTCCTATTAATATTTCATCTTGGGCATCTAAATCAAAACTAATATTATAAATGCGAAACTGCGTGTGTTTGTTTGTTAGGCCTGAAAGCCTTACAAACAAAGCATAAAACAATAAAACGATTTTAAAAAGTCTTTCACCAATAAAAAGCTAAATTATATGCGAGTACTAAAGGCTACATATAGTGGTAAGCTCTTTTTTTTTTTTTTTTTACAGTTAATACCGCACAAGAGTCCCAACTGCTCCCGTCTGGAGCCAGTGAGACTATGGCATCCCCAATTGGGGTATGTTGTGAGGCTGAAGGTAGTGGGGAGGGGAAGGAGATAGGGAAGAGGAAGGTGGGGAAGTACCTGGCTATTCAGATCTGGTCACTAAACACGGCTAAAGCCATTTCAAGCAACGTTTCAATTCTGAATGGTGGTCTTACACCAGGGCGATACTGATAGTATCTTCCACTCTGGCGTAATGAAATTATAAATATTAATATAATATAATTATTATACGTTTTCTGTCGCTAAGAAAAAAGATTTATTGCTAAGCATAACAAAGCGGTGCCGTGGACACGATGTTGATATATTTGCGGGAAATTTTATAGGGAAAAACAATTTCTTCATTAAGTGGCGTAGCAAAGTATGCCGGGTACCATTTAGTATTTAATAATCCGTTAATTATCTATTGCTTCTGTAGGCAATTTAAAAGTTTTCTTTTTACATGGTAGGTTTGATTTTCTTTTGGCTAGCATAATGTTTGAAAAAAAATGCTAAAATTATTTTTCAAAATAAAATCTGTAAAATTAACCTTTTAACAAACTTTCCGTTTTCTATGCTCCAATTAACTAACAAGACAAAAAAACTGTTACGTTTTAAAAATAATAACAAAATAATGTTTCCGTCTCACGTCCATCGCCAATAAGAAACTCCAGTGAAAAATATTATGGTTTAAAAAATATATGTTCATATAGACCAATAAATGCTGATTCTAAATATATAAGTTTTATTAAATAATATTTAACGAAGAGTTTTAAAAAATATATTTACATACAGTTCATTAAAACACCCTGTCAAGTTGGTATTATTGAATTTGTGAGGCGTGACGTCACCGCTTCCATAAAACGCTCCAATGCTGATATTCAAAATGGCGGCGGTCGAACAGCTGATTCCAGTTCCATACGAAATTCATGCTTCGGTTTCCTTAATATTGATTTCGATTCGTAAAGCTAAAAAAATAATAATTTCAAACTATTTTTTTACCAATCTACCGTAATAATATTGAAAAATATAATAAATAAATAATTACACCTAAATAACGTTTTACTTATTGAAAAGTTTCATCACTTCTTCCATACAAAATGACAACATCTGTTGAATATAACTAAAACTTTTGGCCAGATGACGTCACGGTGATTTTTGGGGATCTTGAAAAATTAAAACTTTGACATTTATTTTAACTATTAAAACTAATTATAAAAATAAATATGCAGTTATTTAAGTTAGAAGGTCATTATTCATAAAAAATATTTAAAAAAATGGACTGGAGTTCTCTATTATCACCTCAAGCCGTTAAATGAGACCTGTACTGCTTGTTTTGCAAGAAAAGCCCCATCTCTTAACAATTTGTACTTCACCCCTTTGTTCTCACCGTCTGACCTTCTTTGTCTCAACCCTTTCCACCCACGCAGCCGAATACAAGAAAATTGAAAGAAATTTTTTAGTAGACGCTTAGTATTTTTATGTTTATAATATGATAGAGAAGATCTTGGAATAACACACCTATAAAGGGTGAATTCATCTTAATATATAAAAATTAATGTTTCTTTGTTTGTCCCTTATGCGTTCCTAAACCGTTCAACCGATTGGGGATTTGATGTGCGCACGCCCTTGATGGTTTCTATATATACTGGTGGGAGCTTTGCTTAAAATTAGTAATAGGTAGCGCGCGATTTGTTTGAAAAATTAGTGAGTTTCATGTAGTTTGTTTACAGAGAAGGAGAGAGGGGGAGTTGAATCCAGAAAGAGCGGGGGGGCTTAAAGGAAGGGGGAGGATCGAAGGATGGAGAAGGTGGATGGGAAAAGCGGGAGGGGAATTGGGAATGCTAAATTTAAATGGAATTTTTAATGTATCCCAGTATTTTTGGGCATTTGTGGGGATTATTGGATAACCAACACCCCTGCCATAGTTCACCCCAAGTGATTCGCTATGGTTGGTGACTTAACACGGGTGCCCGGGTTCATGGGGTGATGTTTTTATAGGTCTTGGCTGCCAATACGTTTGCCCACCCACTGCATGGCGGGTCAGATCGGAAGAATTTAGTTGAGGGAGACCTAATTTCTCCAGCCGGACTCTCTCAACCCCTTTGTCTTGCATTGTAATGGGAGGAATGAATTAATACTTCAACACTCCTAGACACATTGACCTACAGATTCCTACTCACTCCCAATACCCTTGTCCTTCCCAGAACTTCATTTTCTATTTTTCCCTTTAAAAAACCACCCGGCATCCCCAAAGATGACATAGACCTTGAGGGAATGTTTTTCCTTAGGGCCCCTATGTGGATCTAATGTAAAAAAAAACGATCAACCAAGGAATAATTTTCCGGTCCGTGTGTTTCCTCCCTTCTACGTAACGTAGGTCGTGTAACGTAACAACGTAAATCCATTCAAAGCACAGGCTCACATCGTCCTTTCCTCAAAAAGACCGTCATAAAAAGATTTTTTTAAAAATTTAAATATCGTATATTTGAGAATTTTGAAGAAGTAAATATCGCAGCTATGCTTTGCAATAAAAAGGAATATTTTTTCAACAAAAACCAGAAAGTCGGCCTGTCAAACCTTAAACCAACCCTTAGTTTTAAAGTGCGCACATCTCGCGACTAGGGTCCACTTATCATCGCTAAGGATATGGATAGCCCGTCACACGTACAACTAAGCGATTTGTCAATGACATTTGTTCTGGCTCAGGGTGTGCAATCCCTTAGTGAAGGGTGGAGGGAAGAAATGGGATAAAGGTTGACGTAGGAAGAACTTAGGCAAATCGATTTTCCGTTAACTTTTTCTCATTTTTTCTATTGTCTTCACGCCTCGTCGTCAATATTTGGAGTTTGGCAGCCACCGATGATCTCGAGCCCCAAAATTCATTTATTGAGCGATCCGATATTTTTCCATTTCTTAAACAACTTATGAAGTAAAGACCGTCAGGTGGAAATGCTGTTCTGGTTTTACCGGTAGTTCTATGGAAGATCATCTGAAGAGCTGGAGTGTTTTATCCTTTCGGCACTGCTGTACAGTATAGTCGAAAGTCACATCAAATGCGCACGCATTATCTGTACAAGGTGTTTACCATATCGAAAACCAACCACACAACAACTAAACTTTTTTACATCACGTCCTTGCGTTTTACGCTTATCCATGAATTTTTTTCTAGTCTGTTGGGCTTCCTCCCTCCTTAACCATGAATCTTTTAAGGGAGGGGGGTAAGGTTTTTAAAACTCAGTTGTAATTTTTTTTTCTAAATGTACAATAAGAGCAAAACTAACGAAGATTCAGCGTTTAAAATGACCGGCCCTCTTGCTCGATTCAAGTATATTTCGAGTAAAAAACAAATTTTTACACATAAATCAACAGGTAGTGACGAAAAGTTCTTTTTACCATTTTATAATAACAAATTCATCGAAAATTTTGGCAAAAATCACATATTTGACTTCAACATGCTGCAAAAAAAAATTGCTTCGTCACTACCTGGAAAAATTTATGATAAAATATGTTTTAGTTATTTAACCAAACCTTAGTTAAATTTTGTGAATAACATCGTTTTACAAATAAAAACACCGGTTTACAAATAAACAACTTTGCACCTCAACAAATAAACACATAGGAATATATCCCCATCAAAAAATTATCAAGAAATATTTGAATAAGGAGGTAGGCAGTACCAAATGTTACTTATTTTCATTTAAATAATATTAAATGGCCTTTTTTTAAATAAAGACAAAAGACTTCTTGTCTTTATTTAATGATTAATTTGTGATGTTAACTCTGATGATGCTTGTGTTCAGCGAAACTGGTTTATATTAAATAAAAATTCAAAAAATTTTGGGTTTACAAAATGATTATTTTACTTTATTATTATGTCAAACCACAAAGTAACTGCTTACCACCAAAATATAATTATAAGTATTTTGTTAAAGCTTAGCGTTGATTTAATAGAGAGAAATTTTTTAACTGAGGTAAAATTTCTTTTAAGCATTTCTTAAATCGTAACGTAAATTTTCTTGAAATCCTATATTTATCAGATCAAAATTTAGCGGTTTTTAATTAAATCACTTGAAGATAAAAGGCAAAAATTTGTTCAATTTAATAAAAGCTGCCAACAGTTCGACCTTGAAACAATAAAATAAATAAACCTTTTAATGAAATATCTAAAAATTCTTTTCCGATGAAACTAAACATTTTACGATACTTCAAATTTTTATTCGTATTTCAGCACGGACAATCGATAAAACCCTATATCAATACGATATTGACTTAATACATCATCGTAGGTCAGTTATCGATATTTTAGAGCACAGTCAACAACTGATAAGAGGTTTCCCGACCGACGCGCGACGGTTGATAAATTTTAGCATGGCCTCCTGAGTGCCAGTTAAGCTGTAAATATACAAATCATTTGTGGTTTGTTATGTAAAATAACTAGATAATTAATGAACGGAGGTAAACTAACGAAGCTCCTAGAATTGAAAGAAATCGTGTAAGCGATCCATAAATTAAGTTTATCTGCCCAAGACGCGTTCAACTTAATCCGTTCAATCTTGGAGAAACACAGTGGTTCAAATATGATAAAAGACTTCATTTACCATTTAACTCCTGTTTAGTCTCGTAAAGTAAACGCGTAGTGCCAATGCATATAAAAGTTAGTATTTCAATTCGAAATGGTCTATTTAATAGTATTTTTTAAATTTATTTTTACGTAGCTGTTTGATGTTAAAGAACAAAGAAAGATGTTAAGTCCATAGATACCGTCGCCAGTGTGCCAGCGATACTGATTTCTTATTTATTCCCCCTCAATGTTGGTCTGGCTATCAACAATGCGACTGTGCTAGGGAAACGTATAAAATCGTGGATAATTTCGCCTATCGATCCAATATTGTTAAGTTATCGATTTCACTGTGTTATAAAGAAACTCCTGACTCAGTTTATCAATTCGGAGGCTAGATTGTGTTAGGTTAGGTTAGGTTTGGACGAGTTAATAGTTACAAGATTCCTTTTAACCCGGCGTTCACACAGTTGGGTCAATTTGACGCGCGCCATTTTAAAATTAGCTTATTTTTTTAAATTTTTGTGCGACGTCGCCATACTTCTCAGTAGCTGGAGCTAACAATCTATCTGGCTGGCTATCGCTGTTCAGTGATGTAGTGGCCGAAACGGCGGATTGACGTGGCCTAACACGAAAAAGGTAAATATGACCCAACCATACACTTCGTGTCGTAATTTCGGTATATGAGTTAGTTTTACATATTATCATGCAAATGATAACATGTGAGATTATCTCACGGGACTGATGTATTATTCTTAGTCCTACTATAAATCTCATTCATATGTATGATATTAGTTCACATTTTGAGAAAACAGTTCATGTTTTATTTAATTTTTTTTAACTTTAAGACAGAGATAGTCTATTTTTTTTTAAATTTATTTTACTTTATAAAAATGTTGTTAAAAGATAATTTTATATGAAGTTGTTTTATTATGCCCAAAATCTCGCAAACAATATAGTTGTTTTATCAAATCATTGCAAAATATTAATAAATTTCTTTTAAATATTGAAATCATAGCGAGTTTTTTTATTCGTGTCTCCTAGACCCAACCCTACTATCGGTGTTACATGTTTTGACCGTGCTGACGCCGGGTTAAGATTCACAATACTTTCAAATATTTTATCTTCTGAAAATAGCAACGACTAGTTTTCATTTTGGGTTAGCGGGATTAAAACGAAAGAATTGGAACTGGAAGAATTGGGTTTAATGTTTCCTTTATGCGAGTAGTTTATGTGCCACGCTGTAAAAAGTGATTGGTTAAGTCCAATGTTCCAGATTACGAATCGAAGTAATGTTTCGGTCTTTTCTTTGCTGAGTTTGAACTTTGGATTGTCGAGTGATTCGGGTGTTCGATTTACGTAACCGTAATTTTGTGTTTTCGAAATAAAGACGAGTTTTGTAAGTACCGAATAATTACCCTTTTGTTCGAACACAATCCCAGTTCACAGATTTACCCTCTTACTAATAAAGGTGTTTTTAATTTTTCCCAAACGACCCTTTTTACAAACATTTTTGTATGTACAACAATTTTAAAAACTTATAAAAGTATAATAGATTAAAGCATCCTAGAAATGTGTCTAAAAAGACCTACCTACCCTAATCCAAAAGGTGCTTCTAAAAAGACCTACCTACCCTAATTCAAAAGTTGACTGAGAGTGGCGAAGTCATGTTTTTGACCAGCACTTCGTCCGTCTAAAAATTTGTTTCGTACGTTTCGGTTTCGGTTAAAGATTGCGGCCGTGTTGGAAACTACACTTGATCCCGCAGAGTTTGCATGATCTTGGTTCCCACTACTAGCTGTCAAATTGGAATAATCAATAATTTACGTACCCTAAGAGGTACGCGTACCACAGGTTGAAAACCGCTCCTACAAGAGAAGTAGGTATAATAATACACCTACAAAAGTTTGTTTTCTCCCCGACAATGTGGCGTCCATGTTATGATCTTCCTCCCTAATGTAGCGAGACTGCCCTATCCATTGTCTTGAAGTGTTTTTTCACCCAGCGAAGGGGTATGTTTTTCAGATTTGATTGCACATTATTCAGATGAAGGAGAGCTTCAAAGGTGGTCGAACCTTGAGATAAACGACTGTTTTCGTTGGAATAATATTTGATTCCATGCAATTTGGATTTTTTATAGTTCCTTACCATTGCTTCAAAACCTGTAAAATATCAGAGGAGACAATTTTTTGGAGATGAATAATTAATATTAATGAAGCAAGTATCAGATAAGTTTTTTACTACTCAAATTAAATCAGTTTTTATTTTTATTGTAATAAGGCTGAAATACGCATTCTGTCTGAGAACGATGGGATTATTTCAATTTTATTTTATAGTTTAAAAAAAATATATATTGCTTAACCCTACAGCGTTCGTGCTATAAGCATTTTGCCGCCCTCTGCAAATAAATGTTATTATTTTGTGAACTGTGCACTCGTCGAGGTCAATTAACTAGGTCCGTTCCTCAACTACATGTTTTGTAAGTTTGAGGACAATTAATGCGCGAAACGGAAGAACGGTATCTGTGAGTCGCGCGCGGCGGCAAATTGCTCAATGCGCAATCATTCAAGTAAGAATGACTTATATATTTACTAACTGACCAGATCACATTCAACGAGAAGATCTTGCCTAGAGACTTGCGCAAATCATTGTGGAAACAAAGTGCACGATTTGTACTGGAAAACCAAAAAAATACCTTCGAGGAGAGAGGTGATATGCGCAAAGAAAAATAGACGGTCCCAAAAGAGAATGAAATCTACGCGCAAAGTTACTGTGCAACGAAAACTCTATTTAAATGTATCAAAACTGTTTCACTGAAACATATAATGGGGATAGTGAAAACATATAAATTTGTTTTAATTCTTAGCCGTTTTTTTTAAATTTACGAAGATCAAGGTCCTAAAAGTAAGCATTTTTTCCTAAAGATGATTAAAAGCTAAATTTTTCAAAAACTTATCACGTTACTTGAATAAATATGATTTCTTTCTAAATGTTTATGTTTCATTTTGATCCTTTTATTAATATTTATGTTTAACAAAAATGTGCCAAAAATGCATTTTAAATGGGCGGCAAAATGCTCCTCACACAACTACTCATGTTTAACGGAAAGGCGCGACTACTCTAGGGTTAACCTTTTCGTCCCGGAACGAAAAAAATCACACATGACCCGAAGGGGGGTCACTCGGGGACCCCAATTTGTTTTGCTTATTAAAGGGTGTTAATGACATATTTTTTGGTAATTTGTTATGATAATAATTAGAGGGAAGTATATTCATCGTATTTCAGTAGTCATTTTAAAAATCGTTTGGTAAATAAAGTCATAATTAATATTCTAATGAATTTAGACCATAGCGTGTATTTTTCCATAGAAAACAGAGAAAGCGGGCCGATAGCCAGCATAACACCTTGTTTCCGAATCTCGACTGACGATTGGCGTTCACCGGAAACGACTCAGACCGAATGATCTTTGACCGGCAAGCGAACATTATAGCATTGTAAAAAAAGCAGACGAGATGCGCAGTGTAAACGAACGCGATCTAGTCCTTTCCACTAACAACTTAGAAATTACTTGCTATCGCTTAGAATTATCCCGATACATTCAGCAGATAGGAACGGGGTACGCCCGAACAGAGGGGAAGGGGGGCGGGTGGCACAGATTATTCGCCGGAATTTGTTATGAACTATTTAATTTTAAGAAAAGTAGTAATGCGATATTAATTTTTTAATGCAGATCGATAACCAAATATTTTTTCTAGGATTACCCAAATTATTGAGTATGTGGTTTAAAAAACAACTTAGATACAGCGTAAAACTCTCGTTAGTGTAAGTGCGTTCCCCTGGTCCGGTACGGAAGTGTTAAGCTTCAAACAGCATGACGGATGGAATAAAACTATGTTTTGGGATACGTTGTGAGGTTGAAAGTAGAAGAAATAATGTAGCAGGAGAAGGTTTAGAAAGAACTTGGTCAAGATTTACTCAACAAAGATAACTAAAGCAATTTCCAGCAAAGTTTATGACCATGGTCTTTTACCAGATCGATGCCGACAGCATCTACGATTCTCAAGAAGAAAATTGGTGGGTGAGAAGATATAGATTGGAAACTACCTGGATTTCCATCTTGTTGAATTAAATATAGCTTAGGCTGTTTCTTGCAAGTTTAGAAAATGTATTAAATATAATGAAAGAAAAATAAACATTTTCAAGGTATATTTTCATATCGACATTTTTCACCAGGTGAAAATCATGAAAAAATTAACGAATTGGATACGTACCTACGTTCATCATATTATAAAATTTGAACAATTTATTATAACAGATTACAGATTCAAGGAGATAAGTCTTTGTTCAGTAAATCCCATATTTTCCCAAAAAAATATCAAATTAACTTCCAAATTTACCGTGGATGTTTTTTTACCGCCAAACTTATTAATTTCTTCCGAAAAATGTAATTTTCTGAAAAGTGTCAGCTGTTAATCTTCCATTGTGAAAATTTGAATTTTCGTTCATTCTGGCGGTCCAACTTTTTGACTGACAAATATTTTTTGATAAATCCAGGTTATTAAGATAGCGGTAAGAAAGTGGTTTGCGTAAATTGCTAGTTGTCAAATAACACTTAACGATAATAAAACCATTCCTTTGAGAAAGATTATTTTTTTCAAATAAAATAATACATTAATTTCATGAAAAGAACAGGAAAAATTTTATCAATGAAAATTCAGTTTTTATTTCGAAACACTTTATTTTTAAGTTATTTACTTGGTATTGAAGAAGTCCATAACGCCCATTCCTTATAAGTGTACTGTTAGGCATTCAATTTTTGTAGGACTGGAATGAAAAATTATTGCAGATTATTTTTTTATATTTTGTTGAATCTATTAAGAGCGAATTTTAAAAAAGTATTTCTCCTGACAATTATTTTATCCGCTCTAAAGCTCCAAACCATTCTACGGTATTTTTTTTAAATAAAAAAAACTTACCCTCCACTAAGTAAGTTGGTTTTCCTTGCACCGATTTCTCAAAGGGAAGAGGAGAGAAAATAAATTGATGAACAACCATATAAAGCTCCTTATTTTATTCACATTTAAATAAAATTAAAACACCCTTTTTGTTAAACCGACTCTTGCATAATTCCGAATTAAGATTCAGATTGTCCTGGGATGGTGTCATGTCTTATTGGGATATCTCCAACTTCTTCTTACATCATCTTTCACTTCATGTATTTTACCGATATTCTCTGTTGAGCTCGTCCAAACTTTTTTATTTCATGCGCTAGTTACTACTACAAATATCAACTATGAATTATTTTCGGAATTTTCGGTTTCGTTAAAATGGTAAAAATTTGTCTCCCTAAATCGACGACTCTAACCACTTATTTAAAAAAAAAGAATCGTTCTGTATTTAGCGTACCATTATTTATGCTATTGATCGAACCGTTCAATCAATTACTCCCGAAACATTTAGGAAAAAACAAAGAGCGTGAAAATCCTTAGAATATTTTACTGTTGATCTGCTTACTAAAAGTAAAGACAAATCGTACCAAGTCACAGGGTAACCGGAAATAAATTGATGCTTTAACCTAGTCTGAAAACCTTTCTTTTTGTAGGGGTTCCTTATACCTTCCCCTCCTCGCACCCTTATTTTCATTCTCTCTGTTTGATTTTTCACACATTGTTTTGGAAATGAAAACAAGAGTCGATGAATTTGTTATTTTACGATATTTTATCAATTGTTATTTTATACAATTACAAAAGCAGTTGTTTATGTGTGAATGAAGGTACTTTGTATCTATAATTCACCTAGATTGAAAGAAAGTCCGGCACTGAAAATTAAAAAGAAAAGCTCTTCTAAAAAATATGCAAGTAACGTTAAAAGTCTGGGTGTCTGCCAGTAGATATACAAACCATTATATATCTACTGGCATAGAAATAAAAATATATGTATGGATAACTGAAGCTTTAAAAAGTTCTACGTCTTGATTTACGTTACGAAAGATTAAAAATACCAGATTATTCAATTGATGTTCGAGACGAAGAGGAATGGAACATTAAATAAAAAAAGACCTTGAAATTGAAGGACTTCGATTCTAATGTGAGTGTTGCGATTAAAGTTACGAGGAGTTTTTGCAGGTTGACGTCTTTATCGCAAATATTGCCCTGGTGATAGCCAACCATTTACAGCAAGTGATTGTATGGCATTGAAGATTTGAACCAGTAACAAACGCCATAATATTACTGTAAAAGCCTCGTCAATACCAACATTTACTCATATATATTGTTCTATTGTATTCTAATCTTGATATGTTAATTAATATCTCCAATTCCATATCTTTCCCGTCTTTTTCTACCGTACGCTTTCATGTCATAATATATTCGCGATACATTTTTTTTTTTTATTTCACATCCACTTTACGTATCCCAAACATCTAAGAGTTCCCATCTTAAGCCGCCGCTTTTCAAATTTCAACCGATTTCTTACATATCTTCCTTTGAAGTTTGAAGTTTTGAAGCTCTTAAAAAAATATATGTTATTTTTGAAGATAATATCTAGATACGTTCTACTCCGAAACGCAAATTATATGAAATTCCTTCGATAGAAAAAAATCGCAAAGTATGCTCCGAAAATTATTTAAAACAAGTCTATTTCTATTATTTTACAAATTTTATTTGTGAAAAAATTCACAATGTTTCTTTAAATGGTACTTAAGATACGTTTCACGAGATTTTTGCTCTATTTAAACGAGTCATGTTTTATTAAGCTTTTTCGTAATTTTCGCTTCAATTTTATCGATTTAAATATTAACGCGCTCTCTCCAACATTCATAATTACATATCTCTCCATCTTCTTCCTTTCGAGAGCGGTTACGGGGCCTTAATCTTATTCATTCTGCATTCTTGAATTGCATTATAAATAAAAACAAATGAAGGAACGCATTTGATGAAAGAAAAATATAAACTAACGAAAAAATGTTACAGCTATCTTGTAGATCTAAAAACATTAATAAATAAGTGAAAACACATTTAAACCTTGTCTTCAAAGTGTGTAGGATAAAGCTCCGGGCATTTCAGGAAACAAAAACGAACTGGGGGTAGTTTGTAGGCTGTGGGGGTAGGCCGAGCAGGCTGGCAGGGACTGCAATTTGTCATTGTTTATGCCATAGTGACGGGCGAACGTTTGTTCTTGGGGCATTTCTGCCGGCGAAACGGTTGAGTATTTTCTCTCCCCTTGTAGAGACTGAAGAATTGTTTAGGCAGATTTAGACTAGGAATCTTGTCTAATCTTTTCGGCGTTGTCATAATATTGTGTGGATTTTCGCAAATATTTGGAGAAATGAAACCTTGAGATAAATAACAAAAATTAAATTTATCAGAGAATATTTTTTTAATTAAGTGTTTTGAAAGCAATCTAAGAAACACATTGGTAAATGAGTCCTTGCCTAACCATTTGGACCAATTAGGACTCTTGTGCATATTAATAGCAACGGTACTAAGTTAACACTTCACAACTATCTTTATAATTAAGTTGGTATTTGCATATTGCACCGTCACTTAGTGCACTAAAGAAACTTCTCCAAATATGTGAAGATAAAAAAAATCAAAACCTTTTATCTAATACGTCCAATTATATCTGTATTGGTTTAAAAAGTAAACACAATATCATGCAAACACCCTTAGAAGGCTAGATGGAAGGATACTTGATGTTAGTCGTAGTGTCAAAAACCTGGGACATATTATCACAGATGACCTGAAAAATTTTGAGGATATGGAAAGACAAAAAAGAGCGATATCCGATAGAGCAGGACTGCTGGAAAGGCGTTTTTCTTTTGCAGTACAAACGTCAAACAAAAGGACGCATTCTGAATATAGTTGTAAACGTTGGAAATATGGATATGCATCCCAATGGCGTGAACAGCAATACGGAAATGTTCCTAGAGGGATGAGTGCACTTTTTCAGAACACTTCTCAACCACCGCATGGGAAGCTTATGGCGCAGACTACCAATAAAATAATACAATCATCACTGCCATGTTGGCCTGAATGGATTCCCCCTTTTGACCCTCTGGAGACGAGATACTGTCAAATATCCTGAATTAACGGCTACTGGTGTACACTTTTATGTAAAAAAAAATCATATATTCTGGAAAAAAAAAAAAATTTTATTCTACCAGAAAAAAATTGCGAAGCAGTTTAACACGCAATTTACCATAATTGATAAAAATATTATCATCTTTAAAATTACACTCTTATAACTTACAAAGCATAAATTTTACCTAGATTATTTTACCATATATCTTGCATCTACTAAGGAGGTCAATCCAAATTTTTAATTATTTATTTATTTTAATGTACATTTATAAGGATTTCAACGAACGATATCGTGACATACGACAGGTGGACTGTAAATCTTTGTTTTTTTGTGATGCAAGACAATTGATTGCGTTCTTTAAAATCAAGTAACAGGAAATGGAAAGATGAAAGGCGAAAGCCCCTCTCTTTGCTGTGTTCATAGGCTGCATGGATCCGAATATTGATGAAGCTGGTTTTCCATGATGATAGCAAAAGTGGTTACGCATTGCAGTCACTTTTTGTAATAGTAATCAGTATTTTACGATTTTTAAGCAAGATTTTCAGAGCTAGATGTGATTAACTTCTCAACGATTTTCGAACTGATTTTAACGTGGGTAATTATCGACTTTGTGGAATAATGTTGTGCATTAACAAATAGGTATGCATCATTTTCTTCTTGTAGAAAGTAAGTAAGGGTTTTTTTGGAAGGGGAGAACAAAAAGGGAAAAAATAACAAAGCAAGGAATTTGGGAAAATGGATTTCGGTTCGTTAGTTGTTTCAGAACTAAACAAAGAGCATTTATAAAATATTTGATATGCATGTTAATATTGTGGAAAACTAATCATGAGATTAATTCTGCTAATTAAAGTATACGGAGCCCATGCAGAAGCATAGTGGGTATCTTGCTAACATTGATTTATTTAGAAATGTTTTTATAGCCTGTCATTGATCCTTGATTGTCTTAAAATAATTATTATTGTTAAAAAAATCCGTAAAAAGTAAACAGAATGGGTTCTCCCTACCGAGCAGAACGTAACTTTTTTTCCGTCGAGAACATTAAAATAAAAACAATACTCAAGAAAAAATCATGAACACAAGGTAATGGGTTTTTTTAAGTTGAAATGAGTTTTGTTTGGGAACTATTTACATTCATCCAGAGAGGGTCGAAATAACAAGTAGCTAATAAAGTCGTAAAGAGCCATTTGCAAACAATATGTATATATGTAACTATCAGATATGTATATTGGGTCGAATGAGATTTTACTTGGGAAAGTATATTTTTAATAAAAAAGAGTAAGGAATATTCTTGACAAGAAAATGGTGTGTATTAGGTTGAGGAGTATAATAATAATAATAATAATTGGATAATTTTTGGAGCGCCGTTTTTGTTAAAAATCATTACAAGGGCGCTGTACAATTTATTGTGAATTCTTTGGCTCTATCGAACATCATTATTTTCAAAAAGATACAGTAACAGGTCACTTCTGATAAACGCTTTATAAGAAAGCTTATGATTAAAAAATAAAACAATAACTTTGTAAACACCACTTTTATTTTTTATGTACTTAATGCCGACCGGGTTTCGCTACAACCGTAGCTTTTCAAGGCAGTACAATATTCTACTAAAATTAATTTACATGTGTTATAGATAATTTACATATGGTTTAAAACAAAATGGGCTGGACTACTCAAGTGAAGGAGGAAGTACGGATAAGTGTAGATGGAGAATTGGGAAAGGAAAGTGAATGTGTTTTGTCAATAGGGAACAACCATAGTATTGGATTTTTATTTAAATTGATTTGATTATTAATTACCTTGCTATTAATGTTTTTGGATTTCCTCATATGAACAAAAGAAAGTTTATGCTTGGAGATGATACGATTTTGTACGTGGAGGACATTATATTTAAAACACTAGACCAACACTGGACATTTCATGACTCTACATTTACTACCCTCATCACTGTTGGTTTTACATTTATGAGAAGATTAATGCCAAAGTTAAGTTAAAATTTATTTTGAAAGACTAGAAAATTTAGGACTCTTTAGGACTAGAGATTTCCATGAAATGACCTTTATAAAAGATAAATATAAGAATTTGATTATATTTTTACACAATTAGTTATTTAAAATATCGCGGGCAGTGAAGGCGAAGGTGAAAGGTTTTTAACTATAGACACGACTGTCTGAAAAGGTGAGTTTTAAGTTTAGCTCTAAATTCCGCCAAGTCTGTGATCATTTTTAATTCATGTGGCAGTCCATTCCAGGCTTTACGTCCTGACACTCCGAACTTACGCTCACCGAACTAAGTATTTAGTGTGCACACGCATTATAATGTCCGGTTCAAAAATCGCTCGATCCGTTGATACTAAAGACGGGTAGTTTCCGATGATGATTAAATGAAAAATTTGAGAGAGGACTTGGCACACCAAATATTCTGTCGAACCGGAAAAACAAAATTACGGCCAAGATGGAACGAATTGTAATAATTTTAATATTTTGATGGTTTGTATAGCGCCGTTTCGCCGTTAGCGCCGTGCTATAAAATGTATTACATATTTCTACAATCTTACTTCCAACAACAAACCATTACAACAACGTACGACTAAAAGTTGCATTACCAGTTCAAGATACGAAAACTGATACGAGACTAAATGTATAATGATTTGACCAATATACGCGATGCTGCGTAAAAGTGTACATACATTGTTTTATTTATACTCTGTACAGGCAGAAAATAAATAGGACTGTACCTACTTAGAAGGTTACAGAATATATGTTTATATATATTGCTTTTTGTACAACCTGAATAATAATCATGGAAACCATTTGAATGTTACGCCTTTTTTTGTTTAACGGCTTAGACAGAATATTTGGTAAGCTTTTAGATTGCCAAGTCTTTTCTTAGGTTGTTTAGTCATTGATTATTTCACAGAATTTGAACAATTCATCAAATAACATTGTTAAATTTCCAGATCCGAAAGTTCCAGTATTATTTCATCATAGGCCAGTTTTTCGCTGTTCTTGGGTTTAGGTCCAAATTAAAAACCTACCTTTTTGGGCTCTCATATCCTTAATTTAAATTTACCTATCTGAGAGTATCATACTTGATATGATATGTCTTAATCGCACTTTTTTATTGAATTAAAATTACTTTAATCTTTGCACATCAATCTGTTTTTTTTTAACCACATTTAGGAAGATCAAATCCTTGTACTACTGTACTGCCTACTATAAAATGTTGCTTTTGATTTCCAAAATACACTCATTAAAAAATGTATTATATACTAATATTAAAATATATTTCAGGACTAAACACATGTAACAAGTGTGCACAATAATGTCCTCTGCGTGCGAACTCTATCTTATTTTCTCAATAGACAATAAACAGTGTTAATTTCAAGCGACCTCCCAGGTAGTCCTGTATAAATTTTTAGGAAGCATCGCGTTCACTGGTCGACACATTGTACATATATTTTCGTATGAACCGGTGAATGCAATTTTTGGCCATAACTTGTTTTTAATTGTTTGTCTAGTTTGTAGGTTTTCTAGATTTTAGAAATGTATTGTAAGTTTGTACAGCGCCCTTGAGGTGATTTTTCACAAAAATAGCGCTGTATAAATCATCCAAATATTAGTATTATCAATATTATTAAAAACAATTCATCAAATTTCAAAGCAAATATTCGTCAAATTTACCAAAGTTAATATTAAAGTTCTGTGAAATAACATTACCTTCTTATTATGTACATTGAATAATTTTATTCCAATGCTCTATTTCGTCAACGTTGAGAAACGTAATACTAATAGCGCCCCTTTTATTTAAACAAAATTTACAAAATCAGCAAATTTTCAACAGCCTTATGTAATAAGGCTTTCTTGGTCTGTCGTATTGTTGAAGTATGTATTTTGAAAAAAGTGATTGAATTTTTTAGGTTTTATATATGATAAATAAAATTGTCACAACTTTATATCAGAAACAACACACATCTCTACATTTAAAACCGTGAAAGAATAGTTTCTAATTAGTTTTTAGATATTAGGCTTCGAGGACTTTGAAGTAGAAAATAGATGATTACTTCTAAAGGTTTTCCTCTTGGGTAAGAATAACTTCGCACAATTAATTGTTTTAAAGACCAAAGCGTGCCTAATTACGTTCAAAAAGGACGAAAACGAAAACCTTGTTTCCTTTGGCGGAAGCAATTTTCCCATCAAACCCATTCCTGGTTTGACATTAAGTGACCAGTTCAGTAATATTGAAGTCAGAGTTAGTTGCCCCTGAGTGTAAGCTAGAAGTATTTACCTAACTCTTCCAGCAGATATTTCCAAAGTACACAATTATGCTTACTCCTCACAAATTGTAAGTGGTCCCTACTTTAGAGATTGGCAGCCATCTTTTAGAGCTTGATATGACGACATTCGTAATGGCTGACGCTCATACTTTTTTCAATACTTCGTATCTTTTTTATTTTATTATTCCACTGACAAAACGGGCAGTACTCAAAACGATTTGAAAAAGTAAAAAAGTATTTTGGCCGTAAATCTGGTTTTAAGCCATAGTTGTAAGTGATATTATAGAAGTATTGTGTTTTAACCCAATCGGTCATAAAAATGTGTAATTTTTAATCTCAAATTAATTAATCTCGCTAGTTATTAATTATCGTTCCATTATTAATAAATTTTATTTTAGTTGTAAGTCACTTGTTATTAATCTTAATTATTAGAAGTTTTTAATCAAATGTCCAAGTGACAGATTGTAGGTTAAATATATGAAACTTATTTTAAGAAAGAAAATGGTATGAGGGGTGGGTAAGAATCTGGGTTCAACACATCCAGGAGTGACGGACGTATAAATACATACCTCCTACTTCGGTGCAAGACGATGAGTCAAAAGAGTCCGGTTGGGGAGATTAAAAGGTCTCCCTCGACCAGTCTCTCCGAATTTGGCCCAAGATCGCCATCCGCCATCAAGACCTAGACAAACCTTACTCCATGAACCCCAGCTAAGTCAACCAAACAAAGGAGAGTAGGAGGGTGGAACGCGGGAGGAGAATAGGAATGTCGGGATCGCATGAGAAAAGACACGCAATAGAAGAATGAAGGAGAGGGGGAGGAAGACGAGGAAAGGGCAGAAAGATTCGGGAGATTGATTCGCGGGAGAGGGGGGAAGGTGGGGAAAGTGGAAAGGGAACGCAGGATGAGAACGGGGGCGGGAACGGGGACGTATAGGAAAGGACACGCAAGGGAGGAATGACGGAGGGATTGGAATAAGGTGGGACAGAGGGATTTCAGAGGGCTCATCGTAGCGGTAGGGGATAGCTTGAAGTAAATTTTGTAAAATCCATGACAGCTGTGAAAAGTGTGTTTATTTCACATAGTTAAACGCTAGGTTAGTGAAGAGGGATAGAGAAGGGAACCCGGAAGGGAGGAGAGGAACAATGGAGGGGGTTCGAGCTCACGCGTCAGAAAAACAAAAAATATTGTTTATCCAAAAGCATTTCAAAATTAACGGAATTAAAACGCAAACACTTTCTTTCCTTAATTGTATAAAATAAATATTAAACTCTGACATACAAACACAGAATATACCAAAACATCACAAATTTCCTTACATTTTACTCTAAAAACATAAACGTAAAAACTGTACTAATTTTTAATTTGGAACAGTTTTTTTAATAACCAAATAAGTTTTGGCACAATTTGATTTTTACTGAGCCATGTATGAAAAATTTAACAACCAGATTTTCAACGTGCATAAATGAGTTATTCATCTGAATATCTAGGTATAATTTAATAAGACGGATTGCAATCCTTATATTATAGATGATGTGTATGATTTAGCTTTGGGATCTCTACAAGACGAAAGAGGTTGCAATTGTGTACCCAGCATCCCTATTCTGTATCAATACTGTTAACACTTAACATTTTCCGCTTTAAAAGTCAACCATGCTCAAAGCAAAACGCCACTCGATCACTGTTCGTTTCAAACTGAAATCCAAATTGTGCAGCGTTATACAGTATTTTGGGGATCGCTTTAAAAAAAATTATTCGGTGTTGAACGATTTTTCAAAAAAATGTCAAATATCGACGTTAAACCAATAACCATAATCAAATAAGCATATACATAGCTTTTAAAATCAAAATATTGTAACTGCACTTCACGTTAAAACGTGACTTCGCTACGTAATATGATGACGCGATAAAACAATTTTTGCAAGAGATTTGAAGTTTTTGTAAAATTTTATTTCGAACTTCGTTTATGTGATAGAAATGCAATATCTTGGCATTAAATCATTTTATACAAACTCCAAATTTGTGAGGTTTTCCGTGGGTGAAAATATTTTTTACCTCTCGTTGGTGGCTCCATTTTCCAGGCTTTAGAGCCTTAGAGCAATTTACAGAAAGTAATATCAAAATTGCAATTTTTTGCAGCACGGAGAAGAGTAGATAATAACCAATCTAATGTCTAAATTATCTACTAAAGAAATATTGTGGAAAGATGTTGAAGGGATATTTCAAGGAAACAGATAGTCATTATTTTATTTCTGATTGTGCAGTCAAAATAAACAGCTACTCCCAGTTCGGTTTCGAAGAAGCACTTCAAATAAATCTGCATTATTTGTTGTAGGTATTTCAGTTCAAATGAGAAATGACTTTGTTCGCAGGTTACACATGAATAATACCTTATTACAAAGAACATATTTCAAATAAAAAAGGCAATTTCATTTGACATAAATAAATGGGAGTCAAAGGAAGTCGCGTCTTTTCTCCAGCTTTAAACTCTCAACAAATGATTCTTATTTCCGGTTTAATGCATTTTAAAAGGCTTCGCTTACTGCAAAGTGGGACGGAATTAGTTATCCTCGAAGGCTTCGATTTTCGATCAGCGATTCTTTGGTCATTACCGCCATCTGAAACGCTGAAAAATCTACGAAGCTTATCGCTCGGAACACAAAGACTCACAGACTTGTTAACGGCAGCTTCGGAAGGATACAGAGTGAAAAATTATGCTATCCAAATCTATACAAATGCTACTCTACAGTTTTAAAGCTGCCTGATGGAAATATATCAAAAAATAATCTTTATCGTTAGATAATAATTTTATATGAGTATTCAAATAGAACATCAGTTTGTTATAAATGATAACAATGCGTTCAACATTAATGCAACTTCGCGATGATTCGTTTGAAGAAATCAAATATTTTAAATATGCAATGCAAGTTGGAAATATATTGCTGATAAAAAAAGTACATTTATATCTTTTTTTCATGTGAATACTTCAGAAAAGTTCCAGCTGCTCCCGTCTGAGTCATTGAGACTGCGGCATCCCTGAATGGGGTATGTTGTGAGGCTTAAAGAAGTGGAGAGGAAAATAAGATGGGGGAGAGAAAGGTGGAGAAGTATCTGGCTATTCAGATCTGGTCATCAAACACGGCTAAAGCCATTTCAAGCAACGTTTTATTTCTGAATGGTGGTCTTACACTAGGACGGTATTGAGAGTATCTTCCACTCTGGTACGTGCTAAGCTTTTTCTATAAATTATTTAAATTGAATTTTTAATTAAAAAAAAAAATAATAAAATAAAATTTATTTGCGCACGCCGGGATTCTATCCCACGACCTTCAGATTGCGATTCTAGAGCCTTACTCCTTGACCACGGAGGCCAGCATTACAATTAGGTAATCCCGATACCTAAAACAAGGAGCTATATAACGCTTAGTTATATTAAGTTCTGATAAAAACTAACTATCTATCAAACTGTTTCCCGCAGGACGTCACTATTGTTATGATTATAAATACGTTACTATTGTTATGACTATAAATACTCTTTTTAACTTTTTCGGGCAAGTGGATAACGACAAAATGCAAATAAAAAAAGAAACAGGACATTTTTGAAAAAATGATCTTTACTGAACCATTAAATCGGCCATCATACTGAAAAGCAAACGGAACCTTTTAACAAATTTACACATAAATAAAATGTAAAAGCACCAGGATTTGGCAAATGAAATAAAAAAAATATCTACCACAAAAAAAAATCCGCCACACTCGCCTTTCGATGAAAAAAATATTATTTACTGTATTTTGGTATTTTCAATTTTTTTGTATCGAAAATTTTGTTTGAAAAATGTTGCTTCACTTACCCACAACCCCCGGCTTCTAAATGTGAGATAAAAACATGTGCTACCACGTAAAGGTAGTGACTATGAATAATTTTCATGAAACATTTTGCATGTAAAAATGCATTCATTCATTCAAACATGCATTACACATGAACCCACACGAGAAGCTTTATTAACAATGATAAAATTCTTTTTCGCTATAAGTCATAATAATACATATATTCATCTTCTTTAGAAAGCGCTTCTAGTGATAAAAAAAACTCTGCATTCAGAAAATGCAGCGCTGGCAAAAACGGCATCTATGCATGTAAAGCTCGACTAGCTAAACTTCCTCTCCGTGTTAATTGCACAGTGAACCTTTGAATAAAATATTAAACCCCTGTAAGAGCTTAGAAAATAGGAAGCGCTACTAGAGCTCCAACAAAGCCTTAAAAAAAACTGATAAAATTCCGCAAAAAGAACCAAACCATTAGTTTTGCCTTGCGTTAAGTAAATTCATTTTTCTCTGCATCCTGGAAGCTTTCTTCATCCCTTTTAATTCGCTTTTTGTGAAGAAGTCTTTTCTATTTTTGTATTCCTGGACTGTTAGCCAGTTTAAAGGGAGATAACAGATTAGAATCGGGAAATTATGGGTAACAACGGTCCTAGGTTAAGAATTTAGCATACAAGGGGAAATTTAAAGCATCTACAGAGCTTTCTTGGAATTTTCTCTGTTATCTTGAGAATTATATTATTATATATTTTATATTATAGAAATTGCCCGGTGGAAGCATATTTTTTAATTCTTTAAAACTATTACCTTATCTGAAGATCTCATATAATACTATTTAGCAGTTGGCTATTTCCTAATTTTGTTTACAATTATTGTTTTGTGGAAATAAAACTGCCTTTAAGGCTCGATGACAAGGATTTGCAAGCTACTATCTGGGAAATTCACTATCTGTGGTAAACTCGCTCAGTGTCATCGAATTGCTATCTAACTAGCTGTATGAAAAAAGTTGAAAGGTGGTCAACTCTACTCGCCAGCGTGTGCCTCAAGATGGCGGCCCATGAACAGCTGATTTTGTAACTATCAGACTTAGTTCTCGCGGGAATCGTTATTCTCGCTGCTGGCTAGCGTGTTGCGCTAGCTGTGAGCTCAAGTTTTATACAAAATGTTGACAGAATTGGTTGCTCGCTACTCGCCAGCGTGTGCCTCGAGATAGCGGCTCATGAGCAGCTGATTTCGTAACTGTCAGAATTAGTTCTTGCGGGAGTCATTATTTTCACTACTGGCTAGCGTGTGAAGCTAGCTGCGAGCTCAAGTTTTCTACAAAATGTCGACAGAATTGGTTCGCGCGAGAGGCGTTATTTTAACTGCTTCTGTCGCTATGGAGCAAGTAGACAGCTTTGTGAGTCTTCATGATCTACCAGCTGTATTCTAAACTCGCTCAATGTAATCGAGGCTTTATACCATGTTACTGTGAGACTAATCACGCCATTTTACGCAAGGGCAAGCAGATAAGACAGTCCGTGAAACAACTCGGTCTTGACACACACTTTTTCCCTCATTCACATCCATACATCGTCTCTTACATGATCTTCTATAATTCTTAATATTTACTTAGCCTGACGCAATCTGATTCTCTTGACTTTGTCATGTGTTCTTCGAGGGTCCGGATATTCTCCGACCATCCACATTTGCGTCGCGTCGTAAATATTTCCTTTACATTTCTTCTTTCGTTCATTCGTTAGTTGCTCAAACCACAAAATATTTTAATTCAATAGTTTTGATCAGTCAGATAGTACCTAATTAGCATCTTCCGACTGCCTACCTGCATGCAAGAGTGTTTAACTCGTGTTGATAATATCAACCACCATTAAAATGCCGATAAAACCTTGGTGGCGTGTAAACGATGCCGAAAAAGTACACTTGGCTAGCCAACAATAAAGGTGAATTGAAATGAATAAATTAAAATATTTAACACTACTTGTAACCTGAATTTCATCTTTCATAATAATTTATTCTTCTTGGATATATTTCAATTCCAGCAAAATTTTATTTATTTTTTGATAATGGCCTACTGAATAATGATTCACCAACTGGAATCTAGAGATTAAACACTCCAAACAAACAAATGTTTGGCAAATATTTCCATTAAAATATTTTCTTTACTAAACATGACTCAATTTGTGAGAGAGGTGTTAGTACCGTCGCCCCGGACAACATTTATTGGATAACCAACACCCCTGCCATAGGTCACCTCAAGTGGTTCGTTACGTTTGGTGATTTAACAGGGGTGCCAGGGTTCATGGGATGAGGTTTGTCTAGGTGTTGGCGGCAAATGCGATTGCCCGCCTCCTGCGTGGCGGGCTGTATTTGGAGACTGTTTAGGGAGACCTAATCTAGATCTCTCAAGCCGGACTCTCTTGAACCATCGCATTTAACTGCAGTGGGAGGGATGGATTCATACATCCATCATTCCCGGGCATATTGACCCACGAATTCCTACCCACCACTAATACCTTTTTCCTTCCCTCCTTCCTTCCAGAACTTTCTTTTCTTCCTTTCATGAGGGGCCCTGGGGGATTTTTTCCTCCTGTGATAAACTTTGACTATTTTATGTCAGTTTTCATTTCATACACTGCGCTAAGTTTCAAGATGGTGGCCGTTTTAATGGCCCACTAAAGATGACCTTTTCAAATGTTAAATCGTCGTGTTTTTTCTGACACTGTTTTGTTATATCATCGGAGATTGCAGGACCCAAACAAATAATCTGTTAAAAAATCAAAATTCTTTAATCCATGATCATCGAAAATTTCTTCTATTTAAAATTTTAATCAATTGAGCTCCATAATCTGTAAAACTACTCCTTTTTCCTCAACTGTATGTTCTTAGCCTGAACAAACAAATTCTTCGCTTCTTTCAATCTCGCCCAATACATAAAATTCTCGTCGCTTCTCATTATTCTTGCTTTGCAATGATGCAAAAAATAAGATATATAAGATAATAAGTATAATAATAATAGGATAGTCCTTTGTATTGAGGCGCAGCGAACTCCCTTGGATTGACTAGCAATGTTCCAATACTCTGCCAAACATTGCGGGATCTATCTTCGAAGTTGGAAAAATATCAGATAGGGGAATATGGTTTACGAGGGTAACAATAGGGTTTAGTCCAAGAAGGTTTTTTTTTAATTTTTCTAAAATTCATGTTTTGTATGAAGTTTTAAGGATATTTCAGTTGTTTGTGCAATAATTCCCTGAAAACCTTAAAAGAAACTGAATTAACGAAAAAAATCGTTTTTATCGTGTGAAAATTCGTAAAACAACGAAATCATAAGACACGGTCTGCTGGTATCCTCGATCGGGGTATTGTGAGACTGAAACTATTGAAGAAAGGAAGGAGAGGGGGAAAAGAAAGACGAGGAACTGGACTTGGCCATTCAGATCTACTCACCAATTATTTGCCTCCTTTCTCCCTTTTTTCTCCCTTTTTTCTCCCATTTTTCTCTTCAGCCTCTAAATTTACCCTTATTGGGGACTGGCCTCGTGAGGTGGCACGTTATCCACTGGAGCGCTTTTTGCCACAATATGGCGCTATTTAAAATACCTCGGATTGCTTTGCTGTTAATTTTGGCAAATTTTCCCTTATTTGTAAGTAACTAAGTAGAAGTTTGCGATTTTATAATATTTTTTTAATAAATTCTACGAATATGCTATAACCAACAAAATACAGGTGAATTCATTTGCTTTCTATATTTATAATCAGTTTTTAGGTCTCCATAATAAAATTCTGAGGTATAATTTGGGCGGAAAATATTCAAAATGATCACCAAAAAATGTCGAGCAATCGGAGAAAAAAGTTTTAATTTGCGCTGTCGCTCCAGTGGTTATGCATATAAATATTCAAATAAAAAAATTGTGGATTATTGTCTTTACCTAGATTAAAAATATAATTCACTAGCTTTTCCCCGCGGCTTCGCTCGCATGGTATAACGGGAAATTACTGTAGCGCTTGCACTTATCAATTATCTCCCCCCCCCCCCACCCCACCCCCATCCCCTCCCGCATTCCATATATTCATTCCCTTACATTCAGTTTTCAAACATCGCGCCTACCACCTAAATTTCATAATGCTATAGCTCAAAGAAAAAAAGAATTACTTATCCGATTTTGTTTATTCGTTCGGAATTTATGTGCTTACAAACATTTCGGATGTTTATTTTTAATTAAATATTTGAAAGTTTGTGAATATAATAAAAAATTACACTATTTATTCAGTTCATTTCAGTCTTTATAATCGTTACGAATTATATTTTTAATGTAGGAACTGACATTTATTACAAAACAGAAGCTTGTCCAAAAAAATAAAAAATATTCTAATATTTGAATTTTCTGAAGCAGTAGCAATCGTTTCCATGGAAACGATTTTTTTCTGACGTTAGCAAAAATTTGCTTTAGTTAGCGACAGAAAACGTATAACAAATATAATATATTAATATTTATAATTTCATTACGCCAGAGCTTACCATCATATACAAAATATAGTCTGCGCATATAATTTAGCTTTCTATTGGTGAATGAATTTTTAAAGTCTTTATATTGTATTTCTATTTTTGAATCTGATAATTCATGGTGGAATTCCATTATAATATATTATAATAAAAACAAATATAAAACTTTTTTCCACTTTAAGTTTAATGACCGTAACCGGTTTCAGCTCGCTAGAGCCTCTTCAACCAGTCTGAAGATGGCTCTAGCGAGCTGAAACCGGTTACGGTCATTAAACTTAAAGTGGAAAAAAGTTTTATATTTGTTTTTATTATAATATATTATCTTTATATTGTGTTATGCGTGAAAAGGTCATAAACAAACTCGAGCAGTTTCGCATTTATAATATTAGTATGGATATGGATTAATCAAACAGTACGTCTGATAATTTTTTTTTTTTTTTAATGAAAATCAATTTATCTCCTAACTATCTATCATTTTCCGTTTGGTTGCGTACGTTTATTTTTCAGCGTAGGTAAAATTTTAAAATAATAAATGTGTGTCATAAAAAAAAACCCTTCCCTTTTCATGTTCAGAAACATTAAACAAACGTAAAAATGAATAAATTCTATGGCTTCGGATTTCAGCATTTTCTTCCCCGCGAATTCCGTGATTAATTACTTTCAACGCGAGTTTTTCCATCTGCTGCAGCAGTGAAAAATTATGAAACGATTCCGGGAAGAAAATTTTACTCGAAGAAAGGAATTACTCGAAGTGCACATTGAAAATAGTGTAAAAAAACTAGAATTCTCGTCGCCATTGTACAGCTGTTTAATCCAATACAGTTCTAATGATGAGATTCCAATTAGAATTTTTATCTGGTCTGAATAATTTAAATTGATATTCTGCCCTGGTTTGTCAAAAGACAAAGTTTACCATTTCAAAAGAAATCTCTGAGAAAACTAGATCTGTAACTTTATATTTTTCGTGTCATCGTTTAAATTATATCAAAGAATATTAAAATATTGCTGTCAGTATCATTGCACAGTTTTTTTTATGCTAAATTTCGCAGATACAGTAGCACTTATACATATATTACTAGGTCAAATAATTAAATTGTTTCTCCATGCATGTTCTCTCCTGCGCGTCCCCTTCCACCATTCCCGCCTTCCCAATCTCCTTTCCCCCACCCCCCCCCCCCCCCTCCCCCCAAAATCTGTATATTCAGTCCCAGTACGTTCAGTTTTCAAAGAGCTCGCGTATTACATTTTTTTAATTAAAATTTTCATTTTTCAAATATTACAGACAGTCATTTTTTGTAAATTATATAAGAATAATAAAATATTATAAGAAAAATCAATCAAATTTGGTACCTACCATAGGTCCCTATTTAAAATATCTATAATTCTTGATTTGATTCAAATTATTATAAGTACTTCAAATTAATTTATTTATTCAAAGAGTTTTGATAATTAAATTTTGACTTAACAATCATTGTTTTGCAAAATGTCATTCTCAAATTTTTGACAGTTTCGCAAGAATTTTTGTGATGATTAAAAAAATTTACAGGTATATTGTCATGTGGTTTTAATAATCAAGAAACGTTCGAACGAGAACTAAGAAACGCTTAGAAAAGGTATTTTGATAATTTCAAATATTTTCTTTGCGTAACATACCAATATATAGACTTTTCACTAATCCCCACACACATTTTGATTTATATTTTTAGATTGATAAGTTTTTAAGTCAATAGAGAAAGTAAGTATATTTTTTTTTACAAATATGTGGAAGAATGACATAAAAGTTTACACATTCTGCAAGTTAGACAAGTTAATTAACCTTTACAATATGTTGCGTAATTAAAAATATTTTATTTAAGTTTTTTCTTCTTATTTTTCTTTATTCATTGCTTTTATAGTTAATTAGTTTGTGGATTTTTCCATCACCATGACATTTCCATCACGTGCCCGTGTTATGTGATTTAAATTTTAAATGAGAAAAAAAAACGTTAAGTGACAAAACAAACGTGAACAAAATCTATCTTTGCTTAAACCAATATTTTTTAAATTGCGTGTCTTGTCCATTTGTAATAGTTAAACCTTGATGAGTCATCACATTTCATCTGCTTTCAAAAATAGTATTTCATATCGGGAAACTTAAAAAAAAAACAGCTCTTGGAAAATTAATGTTTACCGGGTATGAATTCATGAATCTGACAACCTTATCTCAGAATAATCCAGGGGCATGGAGAAATAACCGTAACACCGCTAAAAATACATAAAAAAACAAAGAAAACGTTTTGTTTTTATCCACATATCCCAAAGTCCTGTTGAAAATGTCTTCTCCATAAATATACCATACCACTTACGTCTTCTCCGTGGTCCCTTCTTTACTTACTTCCTGGATTTTGAAAGAAGAAGACGACTAAAATCTAACCTACCGATGCCAGTTCGAAATTTAATTTTGCAAAAATTTTGAACTTCACACATTATCAGTCGCAATATTGTCGCGCTTGTGATCACAGCAATTATTGAATCTCTCACAAAATTTCGTACATATAAATTTTAAATGATACCTTTTTACGGTGTAAATGTGCCAACCGGTGTAACTGTGACCCGTGGATGGAGGAGCAGATCGCCACATTAGAAGGTAATGTCATTCTTTTCCTGTGATAAAAAACAGTCAGTCTGCTTAAATTTGCCACCGGCCTTAAACAGATATCTATACAAATATTATGTTTATCGCTTATGATACATTTATTAGCGTGTAAACGTAAATCGTGCCCCTTTGTAATATTTGGTTCATAACCAGGTGGTCCAAGGCATCGAGTTTCTTCCCAACGTCACGGGTTTTCATCACTCTGTTATCTAAGTCGTACACCATTACAAAAATAGCGAAGTTGGAGAAATTGAAATATTGAAGGAATAGCTATGCGGAATGGTATAACTTACCTGAGATAAACCATGCTTTAAGGGTCGCGGGAACGTATGAATAATATTTCTTCAAAAAAATAATAATAACTAATAAATAATAACTTGGCGATAGTGATTGCATTTATTTAAAACCTTAACATATTATGCATAAATTAAATTATCAACCGCGACAATTATCAGAAAGATTTAGATTGACAAATGACATGCGTTATCGACTCTGATACAGAAACCGCAATGGCGGTGCTTGTGACTTTTCGAACCTTCTCAAGACTCCGGTGAGGTCATTGTATGTAAAACAATGATACCACTACAAAAATAGTCAACTTGCCGTACACCGAGTCGCTACAAAAGTTATTCGTAGCCCGGAAAAATGCCTTTCTTAAAATAAAACTTTATTTTCATACGGCACATTTACTTCGGAAGCATCTTCTGGCAATTCATCAAATTCTGTACGAGGAAGAAGCACCCAACTAAATTACTTCGTTGAACTATTAATTTATTGTTAATTTGGTACCTGCCTGCTTCCTTTTGTGTGGTGCTTTGTCTCTTTTTAAAAGTATCCCTGGATAATGAACGTCATAAATTAAAACACTTTAATCTCTTATAGATCCTAAAGTAAAGTTAATTCTAAAAATGTTTACTTAAGGCGAAAAAAAACATGAAAACCAATTACTTAAAAAAATCATTCACTTGGGTATTATTCATAAATATATTGTGGCTTTTTAAGAGTAAAACTTATCAACGATATAAACCTCAAAACGCGTTTCGAGAGAAATAGTCAAAAGCTACTCCTCCACACAATAACCTATTACACTACTTGAAAAATATTATAATGAAATCCTTTACTCCATTGCAAAATGATTTCATATTCAAAACTTTAAACACCAAACAGAATAATTAATTTTAAACACAAAATTTCACAAAAGCTTTTCAAATATTCCGCGTAACAATGCTACAGTAATTGTTTCCTAGAAATTATGTAAAATAACGATAAATTTAATAAATTTTCGGCAAGTAGGTTACGTTGCGTCAGCTTGATTGAAGTAGTTCTTGAATACTCCATTTAGTCCTCAAATTGTTAAACGAATAGCGTAGAGTACAATATTCCACTTAATACATTAATTTCTTTGTGTATTAATCATAAATTGTATCTTTATATACTTCATAATCACAGTAACGTACAGTTTGATGTAGTCGACTAAAAATGATGATATAATGAAATCAAATAACTTAGTAAGCACAACTACTACCACTGTTTACTAAGTTATTGTTTTCATTGTATCAATAATGACGCCAAAAAGTATATTTGCGAAGTTTGAAGAAGTAAAAATGATGACGCTGCGATCGCTTAAAAAGGTTTTTAATATCCGCGCTATATTGTTTATGTCAACAGGTTAGAAAGAGTTCAGGAGCGATTTCTCAAATTCCTCAATTTTAAATCATTCAACATATACAACTCTTACGACGAAATCGAGAAACATTTTCGAATCACAAAACTACTCAACAGGAGGCTTGTCGCTGATCAAATGCTCCTGTACAAAATTATTAACTCAAAAGTTGACTGCCCGGATTTGATAAACAAAATAAATTTCCACACGTTCATTCGATATAGTAGACAAAATACCCTTTTCTATATTGATAGATGCAACACCAATTCCAATCAAAATGAATTTATGCGAAGGACATGTAACTACTATAACAACACATTTGCAAATATAGATACACGTGCTAACGTATTTACTGCTAGTTACTGTCGCTACAGAACTTCACTGTATAACATTCTAGGTGCGAATAACACATGTATTAATTGTATCTAATATTTTTATATTACTTGCGTGGCAACTTTCCCTTATCCCTCTCCTCCCCTTACCCTTCCCAACCCAAATCACTATTTTGCAGTCTATTTCAGTTATAATCACACTTATTTTAATGTTGTGTATTAGTTTACCATTTGTTGAATTCACATTTGTACTCTTATTATTTTTTTAAATATTCTAGTTTATATTCAGTTAGTCTTGTTTCTAAATACCCATCTGTGAACATTAATAATTGGTCTGTTTTTTTATCATCCTCTTATGTTTATTGTATTACTAAGACTGTTAATGTTCCTTAAATAAATAAATAAATAAATAACACCTGGATGGTTTAAAGGAAAAAAGGTCAGGTTACACACAATGCTCCAAGCTTATTTTTTTTATTTAACCAAACGGTGTTCAGAAAGTAGTGATATTTTTGTATTATTAGATGATTCTACGTCATATTCGTAATAATATACAATTTTATTACTTTTTTACTTGAAGACGCTTAGAAAGTAAGATAATTTACGCGAACAAGTGAGTTTTTTTTTTTTAATTTCTGTAAATTTATTTATCAAAAACCACCTGAATGAATTAATAACGTTCAATCAAAATATAACACTTTCAGATCAAAATTGTAAATTTAAAAACGTTAAGGCTCGGGTTATGTTATGCTCTCCTCGGACGTTGCCGTTTATTTAAAACGAGCTGTCAAACCCTAATACGAAATTATTTTTAAGTGCAAATTTCAAAGACAAGGTGACTAATTTGATGTTGATTTTTTTATTAACAGTTGAATAAATTTATAAAATATTCTGCTTAGCTGTAATAATGAAATTTCTGATTATTTTTATAAATTTTTTCGATGGGTGGTTGATAAAAGAAAAGAGTGGGTGTTAGCGCCAGTTATCATTGGCTGCGCTCGGTGGAAGATTTTGTGTTTATTTGGGAATAAATATTTTATTCCATAGCAATTATTGTTTCCTCCGCTCTACCCTTACCGCTCGCCAATCAGTTCGCAATAACCAGTGTCAAGACGCCGCGCCACAGTGCATTTCACGCAACACGCATTTTTTTTTGTTTTTATTTCGCATGTAACGGGACAAACTCTTCCGTGAACTATACCAATCTCATAAAAAACACCTCACAAATTGATTTAGAAACAATAAGAAGTGAAAGCAATAAAAAACATATAGTGAATAACGCGTAAAATTACGGAGAACACATCAAACCTTATTCCTGTGGGTAATTTCCATATTAAATATAATAATGGTCATTATAAGTATACGAATGAAAATGTTTAATTAGGAACTCCAGTGAAAAATATTATGGCTTTAAAAAATATGTTCATATAGACCAATATACACTGATTCTGAATATATAAGTTTTATTACATAATATTTAACGGAGAGTTTTAAAAAAAATATTAAATAGTCCATTTTAAAACGTGTCATTAAAACACCCTGTCAAGTTGGTATTGCTGGATTTTGGCGGCGTGACGTCACCGCGCCGCGTCACCTGGGTAAAAGTTGTATAGAAACCAATAGAAATGTAAGATGCAAGCCGTTCGACATTCCGTGTTATTGGTTTATAGAGATTTGGACATATAGTAGTTTTTGTTTTTATTGAAACATTATTTTGGCCTAAATAATTCAGTATCAAATATAATGTATCTCTATTAGTTTATCTATATTATTAAAAATATTCAAAAACTCTAACTGTACAAAAAACGATCATAATGCCCAGTAAAACGCTCCAATGCTGAAATTCAAAATGGCGGGAGTCGAACAGCTGATTCCAGTTTCCTTCAAAATTCATATTTCGGTTGGTCATGATGACGTCACACTAGATTCGGTGGTTTTCGGGGGATCTTGAAAAATTAAAACTTTGACATTTATTTTTACTATCAAAACTAACCATAAAAATAAAAATAAATATGCAGTTATTTAAGTTAGAAGATCATTATTCAAAAAAAATATAAAAAAATTGGACTGGAGTTCTCTATTATCGTACTCCTAGCTAAACCAGTGGGTATATTTTAGATAATGGAGAACGATGTCAGGGGTGACTTAATAGATATTTCACGATCGTATGAATCCAAAAATAATGTTTTTGAAACGGGTCATCTCAAATCCGACAGAATTGAATGCATGTACACATTTTCCAATTTGGAAGGCGGGTATGCGTACAGCCGTCCCGGAAACCATTTATTGGATAAAAAACACTTCTGCCTCAAAGCGGTAAGCTACGTTTGGCGACTAAGCAGAAGTGCCCGGGTCTCGGCGGCGAATGTGTCTCATCAGGGCTTCCAGTGTGGAGTTAATATAAGAAAAAAACTCATATATAATACCATAACTTCATTTCTATTTTACTCTTAGTATGTTAATGCATTTTACGTAAATAAAGCAAAAAACGTGAACCAATTTGATAGTTTTTGGCGTTCCATCCTCTCTCTATACGACTTAAGCGTACACCGAAAATGTAATATATACCGAATTTGTACAAAAAAACACAAAATTGTTTGTTTGTCAGACATTGTGTATGAAGTTTTATTTTGAGTAATTTATTGAAGTAATTTTTGTAGGATTCATATTTTAAAATGAACGAAATCTTATAAAATTAACATGTTTTGACCTGTGTTCTTGTATAACGCACTCGTTGTTCATTCTAATTATTTTATGACTAAAAGTAGATCCCTTACAAGTGTGCAACAATTGAACAAAGTTTTAAACGGCGGACAACGGTTACTTTGTAGTTAAATTAGAACAATGGAAATGTGAGTAGTACAATGGTAGTCGCACGGTCTTGTGGCAATAGATAAGTTTCCCCACCGTACTCACAACATACAATGTACTGTACACAGTAACCAGAAACACATAAATTAACAAAAAAAAAATGGAAAAATTTAGAAAAAAATTCAGAACTGCTACTTGTAATTTATTAGAAAAATATATTTAAATGCTTTTCCAAATTGAAAAAAGTTGGGCCGAAAACGAAAATTTTATTTGTTTTACATTAAAAGTTTTTTCTTCTGGAAGTTTGCAAACATATCTTTGGAGGGAATATTCTTTCAAACTTCTTAAAAGCTGAACTTTAATAAAGTGTATTTGATTCAATAACACTATCTCGTGTAATATTTTATTTTTTGTGTTTTCCTTAAAAATACATCAACGCTCTTTCTCTTAAAAAAACATGGTTTCTCTTTTGTCGTTGTAAAAATACTAACAAAATCAATAAAATGTTTTATTTTTACAAATATTTTGAATTCAGATGAAGTTATACCTGAAATCATATTTAGATACTGTTTAGATTAATATTTACAACCAATCGGTTAACATTATGAACATCAACAAATATGCAATGGATAAATTGTAGCTTTTTCTAGCTTTTCTATGTATTTGAATTACAATAAAATTATTATTTACATAAGAAAAAATATAAGCGTTAACCACTAAAAAAATGTTTTTGCATGACTTAACTATGAAGAAATATAAGAAACAATTTTCAAAAAATAACCCTCTATGGCTAAGACTATTTTTGAGGTTTTGTGTGTTCTGACTTTTTTTCATTCTTATAAAATTATGCCCAAAATAAATAAAAACCACTTTTTCACTTACTTGCCTCGTGCAAATAAGAGGCTCGATTTTAAATTTCAAAAGCATGAGAATTGAAATATTTCTAGCATTTATATTCCTCTTAACGAGTGGTATCAATCTTCTTAGGGCACAATTTTTTTCATTTATAAGTCAGGTACGCCTTATACGTCATATCTGGATAAGGCATACTTCTGGAAATGTTATATTATCGTGAAAACAAGCTTACGGGTGGTGCGGGTTGTTAAAAATTAAAGTAAAACAATAATAAATTAACACAAAACAACCAGCGCAGATATTCAGTATGCCAATTAACGGCACAAAATAATATTTTTCATAAAATTATACTTTTCGAAATTTTTTTAAATTGGCCGCATAAAATGCATTTCGAGTACAGATTTTTAATTCTTTGGAAGCCGTGTGTTATGTACTATAAGTAGGCCCCGCTCGTTGGCTTCTATACTCTCATATAGGGGTGGGTTTTGTCCTGCACAGCCTTCAGAAATAAACAAGGCTTTATTCCTATCAGCTTGTGAAGGCTTTTCGACTAATATCCGCTCATTTGGGTTCTCTGCCGCAGGGGTAGAAATTACATGTTGTTTAGAAATATATTATGGACAGGTGGATTCAGGTGTAAACGACATGAATATTCTCAGAATTTTAATGGTTTAAGTCAATCTTGTAAGTTCACGTTGCAGAATCATTTTTTATTGTTATTGTGTTATAGAATTAATTGTTAATTGCTGCTTGGTTCTGTTTTTTTTTTTTTCATCTTTCTTAAATATTTTAGTTTACATTCGGTTAGTCTTTATAAATACCTATCTGTGAACATTAATAATTGGTCTGTTTTTTATTATTCTCTTATGTATATTATATTACTAAGACTGTTTATGTTCCTTAAATAAATAAACAAATAAACAAACAAATAGAAATATTTATTACAATAATATGAAAATATGAAAGTTTTCAAATGATCATGTTTTTACCAATTGCTTGCCATTAATTCTTTTAACTTTTTTTTGTTTAATTTGAATAAAATTAAACAAACTCCAACTGTTCCAACAGTCCAATCATCGACGGTTGGAACAGTTGGAGTCCGAACTGTTCCAACCGTCTGGAGCGAGTGAGACTCTAGCACCCCCATGTTGTGTTATCTACAGATAAATCCTACAGGCTTCACAGCGCTCAATCAATTTCATTCGTCAAGTTACTTCATATGACCTTATTTTTATTGTATAATTGTGGTTACTTCCGAGGGACTTCACGACGGTACAATGTTGTAACTGCCAAAAAAAAACATTTTTGTAATGCCAGAAAATTGCAATTTGAAATACAACATTCTTCCATTGCAACCATAAGAATATGTTGTTTTGCCACTACCACGCCGTAGCAGTGCGGGAGACACCTCGCTATCCGAAGCTATCCGTGCCACCTCGCGCGATGTGTCAATATGCTTTATCTCTGAAAACCTAACTTTGAGATGAACATTTTTTTTTGGGTATTTTGTTATTTTGAAGTAATTTGATATGCACGTCAAAACTAGCTTTTTGGAGATACAGCATATCGCCACTATACGGGCATCTATTAGTAGAGTCAGTAACAATTACAATTTAAAAGGTAATTTCGTTTAATTCAAGGGGAAAGTTAGAGATCGTTTAAGGATATATATGTACAAATTCATAATGAGAAAAAGCACATTAAGATAACGTTAATGTCAATGATATTGGCTTTATTTAAAAGATAATTTTATGCCATTATTGTTTTAAAATGATTTCGGGCACATGAGCGCCACGGCTAGCTCGAATGAAGCGCAATCGTGAAGTCCAATTTTCGACAACTTTTTCGAGCAACTAGGGCCATATATCGGCAAAACCACGGCGAATGTTGACTTCCAAATGGTCCAACGTCTCTGGTTTATCAGCATAGCCTAGTGACACATACCCCCAAAGAAAGTAATCTAATGGTGTGAGATCACACGATCTTGGAGGCCTAGATCCAGATCTTTCCGCAGAATCTTCCACAAAGTGAATGGGCACAGCTCCAATTGCTGTGCATGATGGCGAATCAACTCATTCGGATTCTCCTCAACACTACGCTCCACAGCAGCAATAATTTCTTCTGTGCGCACTATTTGTCGTCTTTGTGCATGCGTATTATCCACTAGAGTGTAGGTGCTAAAACGATTCATGGTCTTCCAAATGACTTGCTTGGATGGATGATTATGTCGACCGTAAAATGGAAGTGGTGCACGATAAGTTTGGCGAACCGAAGCATAATTTTCAAAATAAATTTGCACAAATTGCAAGCGCTGTTCTGACGTCAGTCTCATTCATGGTGAAATGGCAAAACGTACTGACTACAAATCAACTGTCAACTGTCAACTGGCAAATTGACAGTCTGTAGAAACAATGTTTGTCAGTTTAAAAACCAAACTTCTAAAAAAAACACCCTTTATTACGCTTCTCAAATTTCACCATTGTTTCAAATTGGTACTGTTCGTTAGTAATTCAGTCTGATTTATTTTTTACATTAGCTCCATACAGAAGGTAGAACAAGGATAGCATTCCCACCCTACGACTGTGCTCTAAAGATTGCAATCAGTCGGTTAAGATGGGAGAATCTATCAAACGGACGGCCCGTTTCTGCACAGAATCGAGGGTATTTTTCAGGTATTTTGGAGCCAGACAAGAGGTGGCTGCCAAATTCAACCGTGGGGCACACTTGTGATTCGTACAAGGTTAGCAGTTGTGTACTATTATGTATCTGCGGGCCCTGTACAGCTCGCCCAATTTTTAAGAGGCTAACTTTGGCTTCGATGGTGCCCCCACATCTTAGCTGGTCACTTAGAGTTACACCAATCATATCAATTTGCCGCACCCTGTACTATTAAAGTATCTGTGAGCCCTGTATAGTATGCCTAGTTTTTAAGAGGCTAACATTACTCTGGCTTCGATGGAGCCCCCATATCTGAGCTGGTCACTTAGAGTTACACCAAGCATATCAATTTGCCGCACCCTGTACTATTAAAGTTTCTGTGGGCCCTGTACAGTACGCCCAGTTTTTGAGAGGCTTACTTTACTCTGGCTTCGATGGAGCCCGATTGGAAATCATTCCGATTTACATAAATTTTAAGACCCAAAGCTTCGAATGGTCTGCATCGTGAAAACATGAAAGGTTTATTACATAAAAACTCTGTCTGAAAAGTGAGGGAACTATTTTGAAAACAATTTCACCTTTTTTTATTCTAAGAAATACAATATTTACGTTTTTTTTTTCTTATTTCACGTACTCACGAGCTGTTAAATTGAAGTAAACTCAACATTATTTCATAAATAAATTACCATCAGTCGCGTGAGCGTTTTTACGTGTCCATGAAATATTCAACAAAAGTGCCAATTTTTCCGGAGAATGTAAAATTTCCGCAAAGTTTAATGTCTGCCCTTTGTTATTAGATTGTCGTTTTAGGGCCTCGAATTTCTGAATAATAAATAACAACCTCACCAAAGATGGTGTCATCGCTATTTGTCTTTTTGGGTAATAAAACTTTTATGGTCTGCTTTAGGCCTCCGTTGCCTGGGCTAATAAATGGAGCAAAATAACCACGTTAACTCGAGAGAGGATATTTTGACAAGCGAGGAGTAGGTTTTCTGTTTTCTAACTAAATACATCTGGAGTGTTTTTTAACCCAATTTAATTAAGCATCTCTCTGTTTTGTGAAGTAAAAAAAAAAAAAAAAAAACAAATCTAAAAACAGATATAAGGCGCAATGGTGTAAATTATTCACGATGGAATTACACAACGATCCGGATTGTAGAAACGTGAAAAATTTCTCTCATTTTTCTAAAAAAAAACAATGGAATAGATTTTATTTCAACGGGGAATTGAACATCCAGTCCTTACCTTTCTAGGCAACTGCTCTAGACCACCGATTTTTCTCAATTGAAACCCCTGAGACGTTGTCAATATATTCAATACTAGCTTTTACCCGAAGCTTCGTTCGCATAGTATTAAATGGAAATACCACCGATTCATTCATTCATTCATTCCTTCATTCATTCACTCACTCACTAATTCATTCATTCATTCGAATGGTTTAGCAACGCATAGGCACCTCATCTAGCTGGTACCTGGCATGCTTTGAAATGTCATTCAAAGAAATAAATTGATTCTACCAGCATGTTTAATTACGTTTCATACTTTTGTCTAAATTCTAACATCGACATTTTCTTCGATTCACTGCCCTAATTTAAAAAGAGCATCATGTCAATGATATAAATTGTTCAATGCGCAAACATACATACATACATACATACTCACACATACATACATACTCACACATATACACACACACACACACTTACCCACTAAGAACATCACCCGGTAATTACTTAATATACATAGACACTTCAAAGAAATAAGTTATATTTACCCATCATGAAATGTACTTAATAATTGTAAATTGTTTTCACCATTGTAACTGATGTGCTGTTTGATTCTGTTCATAAATAAAATTTAAAAAAAATAAAAATGTCCTTTCCCATGCGTCCCCGTTCTCTTCCACCTTCCTTGCCTCCCCCTTCTCTCGTCTCTTCCCTCTCCGTGAACCCCATCCTCCCTGCCGCTAAAATATATGAAATGTACACATTTTCGTTTTTACAATTTTCATAACATCAGATCTTTCGTTACTTGCTGAAAATGTAACATTCTATTAGTGAAAGAATTTTTAAAATCGGTTTAGTGGTTAAGGTGCGAAAGCGTAACAAACAAACACACTCACTTTCGCATTTTATAATATAAGTATAAATTTTAATCTATATTTCGAAGTTTTTCTAGTGCCAGACTTCCGTTACAAAATCTTACAAGTACAGCAATTTAACATAAATTCTTACATTTGAAATTCCGAAAAACAGTTACTTTTTTTAAAACACAATGTCTCATTAAAATTACGGCACATTTTCAGTAAAGCTGAGTCATGCACCAATTTGATATTTTTTAATATTTAACGGAATATAATTTACAAGTCGTGAATGAATCCTAGGAACATTGAACTTGATTTTATTTATGTATTTATTTATTAACGCCCCTTTTGGGGGCTTTTATATATAAGTATGAAGTAGAAAAGGGCAGTTAACACCATTAATAATTTTGAAAAGAAAATTTAAATCTAAATTAAGTCTTCTCTGCTCAAGGGTAAGGGGATGTAATTAGGAAGTGGTCCATCGGATTATAAAAGATGGTACAAATATTTTTGAACCCACTCTGTTCACTGAATATGAACTTTGTAGGTTGGACTACATACAGCACTTGCGTACTCCAACACGTTGCGGGTGAAGGAATGGTACAGCGTTATTTTTGATTTGGGATTGTGAAAATGTTTACTATTTCGTTTGATAAATCCTAGCATTTTCAGGGATTTGGAAATAATATTGTCGATATGAGGTGTGAAGGCTAGTTTTTTATCAAAATATGCCTAGGTCCTGAATAGTTGCAACTTCCTGGAATTTAGTTCCGTCAATAAATATTGAGTTTTTGTAGCCATCAAATACTGATCTTGTACACGGTCAGTTAGATAAGAGTAAAACCAGTTGAGCAAGATACCATGAACACTAGAGTGGGTCACGACTGTATGGGGAATTTTTTTTTCTTGTTTTGGTTTGTCTTATAGTGATAAAAGGGTGTAAAATGGAGATATAAAATCACCTAATTTTTAAAATAATATTTGGATATCATCTTCTTCCTCCGGATTGACTTCGAAATTTCACGTTATAGAGAAAAACCCACCCTTGTTAAATCTTAAAAAAATGTTCGATTAACCATAGAAAATTAACTATTTATAATAAAACACGTAAAAAAGGGAATATTTTGAATTATTTATAAAAAAAATATATTTGAATATAATTCAAATTATCTCATGGCAGTGTATTCAAATACCAGCAAAATCCTTCTTACTCTCAAATTTCGGCATAATCTTGCGAAAATCAATTTTGGAACTTTTTGTAAATGATTTCGTCAAAATATACTACATATGCATTTGAAGATTACAAAAAATATGGCTTGGTAAAAAAAAAAAATTTAAAAAGTTTTTTTTTTTAAAAGATTAAAATTTTCAAAACTTTGAAGTGAATCCTGAGGAAGATCGTATCAGAAAATTGAAAAAAATTTAACACGTCGTTTTGAACCCATTTGGCACCCTTTTATCGCTATTAGAATTTGAAAAAAAACATTTTTTTTTTAAATGACCCACCTTAATGAACACCCACGTGTTTTATGTATTAATAATCTGTGCTTTACTTTATCGAAGGCTTTGCTAAAATTAATGTAGATTAAGTTTATCTGTGTCTAAACAACTTGATGGATTATTAAGTAAAACAAAGTAATTCATACAGTTGTATAAAAATGTAAGGCTCATTTTCATAATTAATTTTATATGGACTCAAATCCAATTTTATTTTTCATTCTCTGCTATAACTAACTGCTTTACTTTTACAGTCCCTTTCCAGCTTTTCCCAAAAGCTGTAATAACAACTACCCGTTTGTTAAAGGTGTGCTTTAGGCAAGGGCAATATTTTCCAATATGTAATAAAGGGTTGTATCCGTTTTTGGGTTGAGGGTGGCTGTGTCTATTATTAATTATTATTATTAAGGTCCGAAACAAATAACTGTGGTGTTTACGATCTAGTGTTATTAGATTTCACCCCCATTCATTTTATTACAACCCCCCCGGGAGAGCCTTCATTATAATTGTCACCTGCTAAGGAATGTTAATGGGATCCACCCTAAAACAATATGTTTCGCTACCCTTAAAATGTTTGAAATTTTATAATGATAATAACTGATATTCGCAATGAACAAATTAATGTTTTAGATTAGTAATTTAATTTTTTCGTGAAACGACATGTCATATTTAGTCCCCTTTTTTAAGATTAAAAATTGTGTGATTTTTTTCTTTCGTTTTTTGGTACAAATAAAAGGTACGTATTAGAAAGATAAAAAAGATTTTCAGTAAAAAATCTTAATCGATTTCATTGAAAATCATAAACATTGGAAGAGAAAAGTAATTTGTTCACCGATCGACGCAATGTCAAAATTCGAAATTAACTTGTTTGGAGATGTTATTATGTATTACGCAAATGTCCCCGACTCGACAGTATCCCCAAAGGCGACATAGTTAGAAATTATTTCCCTTCGACAATGGTAAGCAGCCGGGAAACCCACGCCAAACGCGCGCCCAATATTTGAACACGGTTGACATTTGTCGCTTGGCGACAGGCCGTTTCTCAGATTCTTCTTCAGTTCTTGAAGAACCATGTTCACGCTTTCCTTTTCTGAAAAAAATTCCTCCACACTGTTTCTTTGGATGACATATTTGGTTTAGCGTTAGTGTAAAACTACATATGTTAATGAAATAAAATCTGTAAAAGCCAACATTTAAAATACCGTCTAAATTTTTTCAGGACAACACATCTCGCTGTTCTCAATTTCACTCTTATAAATGAACTTTTTTCAGCTTCATAACAAAGTACATATTTATTTATTTTTGTATAATTTTTCATAGACTCTTCTATTTAAATCCCGACTAGAGTATTGGAGTATAATTCGTATTACCAAAATGTCAACAAAATTTTCCGCTCCTTAATCAATTTTCCATGTCCTATCACCGCCTTTCACAATAAATATTTAAGGCTTCCATTCGAAAACATACAAATTGAAACACCCTCCAAATACGTGAGACTTTTTTTCCATTGTTTTTCGATGAAAAAAGGTCTCTTCGCATGTGGAAGTCCACACAACGTGCCGGCTACGGGCAACGGCGAAATAGAGTCGTACAACACACGTCATTTGGTGTGGCATACACCGTACACATAGATATAACGTACATGTATGAGATGTTTGGTGTCATAGCACGAAGTCGCAATTAATTCCACGAGGCATTGTTCCCGGCAAAACAATTGTTTCTCGGATTGCTGCCGGTTGTAGAATGAATGTGAATGCAGAAGTATAATAATACGTAGGTTCCATCTATACGTGTGTGTATTATTTATGCATGTTGTATGTGGACAGTGTTTTGTTGGGATTCAACTACTGCCCGAAGAATTTGCGGTTTTAGGGATTGTCTATGCTTGGGTTCGGAGGAATGGAAGACTTTACCTATGTTACTTATGTTAAGGGGTTACATGGGTTTAATCAGCGTAAAATCGGCCTATTTTCAACAATTTTTTATCCATACAAAAAATTAAATATTTTATAAAACTTTTTATTTTCGAAAATTCTTTGTCAAATGTGTATGACATTTGACAAAGAATTTTTGAAATTTTCGAAGGAAAATATTTAAAACTCTGCCATTGCGACGTCATTTCCGGTGACCCTTCGGAAAAAAGGTGCGTCCGCGTTGACAGCAGAACTCACGACAGGATCATTTGAAGTAAAAAACAAAAATAAGTATTTTAGTTAAGACCATAAACTAGAACTTGGATGAAGGGTGAAAATTGGATTTTTGGTAAGCCTTTTTACAAAAAAATGCAAATTTCGGTGAAATTTGCTCTACATTTTTATTTTTTTTATTGTTGTAATCGTAAGAAAAATCAATCCTTCGTCCAAGTTCTTTGAAATTGTATTTTAAAGACGTATATAAAATTTCATCACAATCGGTTGAGTAGTTCTCGAGAAATCTTGACAACCGACTTTGAAAACACAGTTTCGAGAAAAATGTGTTTAAAGATTTGAGTGACAATAAAACTGGAAATTTATTTTTTATTTTCAACTTACAATGAATGGTCGATTCCAGGATCATAAAGTTGATAAAGCTGATGTTTCTTCATTAAAAGTGCAAGCAGAAACTTATGCAGCAATATGAACGACCTTTGAACCAGCAGTAAGTATTTTTGGAGTAATTTTGCAGATTAACCGGTTCAAAACAAAATTTAAATCTTTCTACCTCCGAAGAACATGAAATCAAATAAAATAGTTCCTATCTATTTATTTCACCGTATGTTTGTACTGCGTAAAATATTTTTACTACAACGCAATTCATATACATTAAAACATTATAATAATTAGTTTGTCGTAATAATTAGTATTTTAATATTAAGTTTTATATTTAGTATATACTATGTAAAACTGAAAATTATACTGTATTAAATAATTAGAAAAAATGAGAGATTTCTTACAATCAAACTGATTGATCAGTTTCGTAAGATTTGTAAAATAAAGTATTGTAAAATTAAAACTGAATAAACATATTTAAAAAAAAAAGCTTTCATTATTATTTAGCCTTGAGCGCGAAACTTCCTAAGACTGTATCTCCGAAACTATTTCTCGCATCGTCTTGAAAATTTAGGACATTATTCTAGAGATGTTGTAAAACCTAACAAGACAATAATAAAAAAAAAGATTTTTTGAAACCGTGAAACACATGTAACCCCTTAATATATTTGAATTGTGTGAAGAATTTTATTGGCAATATGATAATTTTATATATTAGCATAAAAAAAAATAACAGCAACAAGCTAGTAAGCCGAAGTCAGAACCTTATCCAACCGAAGTGAGGTATGAAATTACGAATATTGGACAGAGCGCGCTAACATTTTCAATGATAAATTTGGAGCGAAAATTGTGAAAATGCTTTAATAAAACATGACTCGTTTAAAATAGAGCAAAAATCTCGTGGAGGTTGTCTAAACCAAAGTTCAAAAAACACTGTGAATTTTTTAATACATATAACTTGTTAAATAATAGAGACAGGCTTGAAAATAAAAAATTTCGGAGCATACTTAGCGATTTTTTTCTATCGAGGAAATTTCTTATAATTTGCGTTTGGGCGTAGGGGTGGTATAGATATTATCTTCACAAATAACATATATTTTTTTAAGAGTTTAAAAATTTCAAATGTTGTTACTGTTATTGTACTCGCAGTGTGTTCATGACGTATTGTGTGCATCTTTTCCATATTTCGCCGGTGTAAATGTTTTTTTTAATTTTTATAACCTTAATCCTATTGACAAATGAGTCATTGCTCAGCTATACATTCAGGATTTCCCTCGGAATGCAATTTGTTTTCAGCAATGCCTCTAATAGTTTAAGTTTAAATTAAGTTAAAATTATATCAATTCGAAATTCAAGACCAAAAAAATAATCTTACTAAAATTGTAATCTTTTATATAAAAAAAAAAATATTTGTTTGTTCGAATTTTATGCGCTGCCATACCATTCATCCGATTACGATGAAACTTTGGTGATTTGTTGTGCGCACGCCCTCAAGGATTATAGGCTATATATAATGCAAAGCTATTATATTATGAAGTCTGTACAAATGAAAATGTGTGTATTTCATACATTTTAGAGACAGGGAGGAAAGGCAGGAGGGCTAGGGAAACGGAGGAGGTGGGGTCCGTGGGAGGGATGACGAGAGAAGGGGATGGTGGGGAAGGTGGGAGGGGAACGCGGGAGGGGAAGGGGGACACACGGGAAGAATCAATTTATTTCTTTGAATGGCATTGCACCGCATGCCAAGTACCAGCTATTAATAATGTTATCACAAATTTAAGTAGGAATTCATTTTATTGTTAATTGTATTGTAAATTCTATCAATTATGATGTTATTTGGATGTTGAAACTGGTGTTAGAACCTCGTCAAATAAATGAATGGTTCAAATGCTTGGTATCGGAACTTCGTCATACAGATTTGAAAATTATTTTGGTTATAGAAATAAGCAAAGGGAATGGTTTTGCGTGCAAAGGTTCGCCTCAAATCAAGGATTTGCAAGGTTCAAATTGTATGATATGTGTGTACCCGGTTTGGGTTATTTATGTCGGTGGATCAAATGATGGAACCTTTCCAAAGATCTTTTTTTCGACGATAAGCGGTAAAGTGCAAAGATTCAATGGAAGTGGCATTCTTGGAACATTGCAGAATACAATACGGAGGAAATTATCTATTATGAAGCTCTAATAAATGTATCTATGCAATTTATCAACTCTGGGTTCTTAAAAGAAACAGTGATCTTTAATCCTACATCATCTAGTAAAAATAATTCAATCGCATTTCTGTCTAGACGTATGGTCTACATCTGGACTTATGTTATGAATGAACAATAAAACAAAAATCCAAAGCTTTTTTAAACAAATTACATTGTCTCTAGAACACCATTTGCAAAACAACATCGAAAAGCAAATATAATAAAAAATTGTACAAAATAATAATACTTTCCTTGTATTTTCGAAAGGTTGACAAAAAGGCTTTTCCTTTTTGCACAATGCGTATCAATTATTTTTACGTTTTCTCAGTTTCTGATACTTTTTCCACTAGCTCAAATATTTACATTGCTAGCAAAATCTGTTAACACGTAAATGACAATTTTTATCTCCGTTTATTTTTTTAGAATAGCTCCGCACAGGAAGCCCTCAGGAAAATAATTTTTTTCAGGTGTCAATTTTGAGGATGTTTGTGGAGGGTCTTTTTAGAAAAGAGAGGTTAGGAATTTCTGGGAAGGAAAAAGTTATGAAGGGTGGGTAGGAATCTAAAGGTCAAGGTGTCAAGGAGTGAAGAACGTATGAATCTATCCCTCCCACAGCGGTGGAAGACGGTGTTGCGAGAAAGTCCTGCTGTCTGAACAGAAGGCCTACCACAACCCTCTCTCTCGATCCGGCCAGCCATCCGGTGGGCAGACACATACGCCACCAAGATCCAGACAAACCTCACCTAATGAATCTGGCACTTCTAAATCACCAAACGTAGCCGTAACGAGACCTAAGGCAAAGATATTGGTTATCCAGTAAATGGTTCCCGGATAATTGACAAGTTCAAGATATATTTGGTTTTTAAGTGGCTGTTTTGTGTTGAAATTCTCCATCTAAGCCTTGTATGCATATCTACATTGCTTCCACTCTCAGATTTGCTGATTGACACGAAAGCTGTATTTATTTATTGATAATTATTATTTTTTTTACAGTTTTAAATAGCCGTAGGCAGTTATAATTATTGTCGCAAGCAAACATGTCGTCATTATAAGCACCTCAACCTTATGTAATATAGTAAGAACCTCTACACTAAGTATAACGCGTATTGAAATGGGAGTACAACCTTGCTGGCCGCCAAAGAAGAAATTAACAAAAGGGTGAAATAATTTTAAAAAAATAATTTTTTGTATCCACAAAATCTACAAAAACAACAACATCGAATGCAAATTTAAGTGTGACGAGAAACAAGTCTGCTATCCGCTGCAAGAACCTTCATTAACTCGTCTGCCTATCAGTTAAATAACTCAACCATTGACTGCCGATAACATCAGATAAAACTTTATTTCTTAAATGCTTTACTTCCCTGGGTGTGCCAATGCGATTCAAACATATCGTAGAAAGCAGTATAGCACTTTTTTGTTTGAAAAAAATTATGTACGTAGGTGAGATGGAAAAAATGTCTTGAATTTAAAAAAAAAAAATGTGTTGTTTTCTATTTTTTGAAATATGTTTTGCTGTTTTTTTTTTCAATTTGTATTTGAATGTGGAAAAGATGAACAAAGTGGCCACGTCTATTCGGGCCGCGTAGAGAAGAGTTGCCCTTCCGTCCGCCAATGGTGGGTTGTTTACCGGGCCTGGGAAATATGAAGATTAAAAAGTTTTCCCCGTGGCTCTCCACCAATCACGCGCGTTTCAGGACAGGAATAAATTGCCTGCTCGTGGTACTAATTTCAAGATGCTTTTGTGATTGTATACTTTTCTGGTAGACGTAAAAACACGTACTTTTAAATAATGCACGTGGAGAAGGAAAAAGGTCGTAATTTTATTTAATGGATGCATGTTTCTCGACACGTTATATTGATAAGACAATTATCATTTCTACAATAATGCACGTCTATATTATGGATATGGCAATCGTTATTTATTTCAAAAACTTTTTTGTTTGCTTGGTCATACAAGGTGGCGCAAAATTAATCACCCTATCGGAAAATGTTATAATTTTAGCAAATGGCGTCGTACCTCAATCATATTTGACATTTGTAAACTAGACAGTCGCAGAATACAAACAGACAAGCAATGGAACGCTATACTCTGCAAGAGCGTGAAATAATTATGGTTTAATTGCCATCCTCCATCTCAACAACGAAGAGGACGATTTTGTGTCGAAAGTCATCATGAGCGACGAGGCGCATTTCCACTTAAGCCGTTACGTCAATAAGCAAAATCTTCATTTCTGGGGCACTGAAAATCCGCGTATGATGCACGAAGAGCCATTACATCCACTCAAAGCCACTGTGTGGTGCGGCATTTACGCGGGAAGAGTGATTGGGCCGTATTTTTTTGAAAACGCCATTGGCAATACGGTCACTGTTACTGGCAAACGCTACAGGGCTATAATAAACGACTTCTTACTGCCGGAATTGGATGAGCGGGGCTTGGTGAACATGTGGTTTCAACAAGACGGTTCAACCGCACACACAGCATGAGCCACAATGGATATTGTGAAGGAAGCGTTTCCTGGTCGCGTAATTTCCCGTTTTGGCGATTTGGCATGGCCAGCAAGATCGCCCGATTGAACCATCCCAGACTTGTTTCTTTGGGGTTAGTTGAAGTTGTGGGTTTATGCCTCAGACAATCGCAGCCCTTAAGGAGAGTATTCGACAGGAATGTGAACAGTTATCACCGGAAATCTTGCGGAAAGTCATGGAAAATGCGATAAAACGGGCACAAATGTGTATCAACACTGGCGGTAGCCACTTGACGGATATCATATTTTCCACTTAACAGAAAAAAATTTAAAGGTCCAAATAAAGATTTCCGTCTCTCAAAATCTTTTTTTTTTATTCACTAAAAAAGTTATTCAAAAACAAAATTGGATGATTAATTTTGCGCCACCCTGTATAAGTATTTTTTTCATTTGTTGCTATCTGAATACAAAAACGCCATTATAAGCACCTTTGTCTATCAAACCATATTATATTCATTTCTCTCGAATTCACGCATTACCTTATAAAGAATTAAAACATTTTGCAGCGAGATTTCATTCCAACCAATATATAAGTTACACAAAAAAATTGTTCTGTACGCGTTACAAAACCTTTGTAATTAAGTTACCATTTCAGTGGCAAAGAGAAGAAACGATTTATTTTTCAACTGACCGCCTCCAAATTGAGGGGAGAAGAATTTCCGCGCAAACGACTTTATTTCATTCCATGGATTCGATTATTTTCATTGTGTTAATTATCATAAAACCCTTCGTTAAACTTTCTTTCATGTTTCGAGTTGGTTTCGAGTAATTCCTCGAACAATTATGTTATTCAGCGAGGTGTTGTACCGATTTATGGGCGAACTTTGTTTTTCGAAATTTTATTTCGAGATTTGCCTATCGCTTAAAGTTTTTAATGGTTCGCCTGAGTTTTATAATTGCCGAACACTTTAAGTTAGCAAGATTTACTTGCTTCATCGCGCACCTATCTGATTAATAATTAATTATTAATTCATTTATTATCTTGAGTAGGGAATACTTTGATTATCGTCCTGGAGAAAGACCATTCAGAATCAAAAAAGTGTGTTGCTTGATGTGGCTCATATGAGCACTTGAGAAGAATTTGCACAAAACTGCGCTATAAATTTTTTTTTTTTTTTTACACTAATGATGTACAAGAAAATCTATTACTGTGAAAGTGTAGACGGAAAACGTTGTTATATCATGATAGAGAGCATACATATGAGGTATGGAGCCAGTCGAGATTTTGTGATATTACTATTAATGTTTGTTGTTGTAATTGTCTATGTAGGTGTGTATTGACTCCAATGCTCAAGTCGAAAATTACATTGCGAGCTTACAATAGTTGCTTTCACTTTAAAATTTCACTGAGAAAAGGCTTTGGAAATTTCGTGATTTCAGAGCTGCCATTTTTGAGAATTTTTTCTTGGGTGCATTAAAATCCGAGGCAATACATTATAAACATTATTTAAAAATTTGGTTTGTGTTTCATCAATGTTTTCTATTTTCACATTTCTTAAATTTTCACAGGCAATCAATCACAAATTTGGTATCCTCTATTTATTTTTTAAGTTTTATGATTTTAAAAAAAAATTACTGCAAAACTTTACAAAAATACCTACTTACGTGATTGAAGTCCTACTTAGAGGTGATTTTTCACAAAAACGGCGCTCTACAAATTATCCAATTATTATTTTTATTATTACGGTATTTCAATAGGGTGTAGATAATACCATGGAATTAAATACAAGCTAATGTTCACGATCCGTGATAAAATCGTGAAACGAGTAGACTCCATCAGAGATCTGGGAATCTTACTTGACTCGAAGTCAACATTCAGAAACCATTGCCAACACATTGTCAATAAAACCAAATCAATCAAGAACTTCATTAGCTTCTAAATCTTATACTAGTCATACGTAATAAGTATCTTAGTGTACAGCTCCGTGATTTGGTCCCCAAACTACGCAATTCATAGCAGTAAAGTGGAGTCTGTTAAAAAAATACTTAAGGATGCTAGCTTAAAAATTTGGAATACTTCGGAATCTAGAAAACTATGCTGAAAGACTTACTCACTTTAGAGAAGTCTCGTTCGCCAAAAAAATACACTTTCAGCCATAATTTCTCTGTTTAAAATCATAAACAACATGTATGATTCATTTTTAATTAATGAAATTAATATTATGCCGAAAATCACGAGAAACCTTGAAATCTTTTGGATCGGTACTTACCGTATTAATACAAGTTTTTAATTAATACAACCATCCTCAAGAATGACTCGATTATACCATAAATACTACTAACATTGTATATTCAAGTGCAATTACTACCTTCAGAAGGAACCTCTACTTACGTATTCCAGACGATCTCCTCGCTTAGAGCTATACATACTATGTGTATAAATGTGTGTGTACATGTGTGTGGGTACGCAAAGTTTGCATATATATATATACATGTAGAATGTGCGAACGGATGCGTATACAATAGTATACATATATATGTATGTGAACCGGTTAGTAAGCTGACCAGTGACGACATGTGGAATTTTTTTTCTTTAATTTTAAAGAAAAAAAAAATTAAAAAAAGTCACGCGAGATAAAAATTTTGTTTACATTTTTTACTCCAAATAAATTCAATAATTACATGTTATATTAAGTCAAGTACGTCGATTAACACCCTGTGTAATATTAAGCAGTGCATTAATTTATGAATTGTTTTGGGTTCAATTCGTAAAACAATTTATTTCTTTTTTTATTTTATTTAAAATAAATTTAATTGTGTTATTAAGTTCTGCAAGTATGTTGGTTTTTTTTTATGACAGCTGCTTCGGCTTATAAAAATAACATTATTGAATTTAATTTAAAATAAAATTTAAAGAAAATTTAGTAAAGTAGTCTCCAAAGTAATAATGCTTTTTTTTTGCTAAAATTCTGAATAATAATATTAAAGTAAAAGTGTGTTTGTTTACTTCTTTCACAGCGCTGCAGAGCGACCGATTGACAGATTTTTCGCATAGAGATGGTAATAGAACTGGAAGGGACATAGGCTACATTTCAATCCGGAAAAACGTTTTATTCCTGGGGAAAAATTCCAAGTGTCATAATTTCTCCCCTGTAAAAGCTAGTAATCTGTAAGCTAAAGTTTTTTTTATATCTTCGTGAGTAAAACCTCAAATCGTAACATATAATCTTTGAAGACAATATTAGTGACTCTCAAATAAAAATTTGAAACAGAAATAGATACGGTCGCAACTAGGAATTGAGGCCATGACCTTAACCTTGCCGGGGCACTTTTCCAACCACTGAACTAATTCGACCCCATCCTCGTCGGTCGTATTTAATTGTATGTACTTGAATTACGAACTACCAAAGATATTGAAATATAAAAATATGTGAGAGAGACTTTCGGTGAATTACGATCCGAATGCAGCTAGTTTGAATACAGAATTTTGTTGATTTTTTTAAAGTGTGCAATAGTATTGGTTAAAAATATCGACGACACCAAGAAACACAGTCCCACCCAGTAAAAACTGCCAAAAGCCAATCGGTAACAATTATTTTCTGTTCACAATTATTATGTATTCGGTCAAAATTATGTGCCACGAGGCGATCTTATGGGCATTAGTTTTGTTTTTTGTGCATTTATATGTAAGCCAGAGTCGTGAGACCATTTTTGTAATGATATGAAATCCTGCTGTAGCATTTTCATGGCCGTAGGCAGATCCCTATGTGAGATGTCATCTGCATATTCATAGTGATTGGTAATTGAAAATTATTTATTCATAAGAGAGACAAATACTATATTTAGTGTTGGGCCTAGGATAGAGCTCTGTGGCACACCAAAAGACAATATTCCTACTTTACTAAATTACCCATTTATTTTGACCTGAATTCTCTTTCTGTCTTGTAGTGTGGTGAGTGATAAGAACGGAAAGAAGCTTACGTATCCCTTAAGAAAGTTTATTTACTCTAATGATGCGCATGAAGATTGTTTCTACAAAAATAATGACAGTGTTATTGAATTAGTAAGTTCCCCTTTCTCTCTCCAGAATTAAGTCGTTAATAATAACGAACAAAATTTTGCAAATTAAGTTCCTGAACAGCGTGGGCCGGCACTAGTGAGATCATAATGAATGCTTTAACTAAAAGCTTTTAACGTTATTTTTTTGTGCCTACACGCCTGTGAAAAGTATATATTTGGACTTCCGAAATCGTGTTAATTGCGTCCATAAATTCTAAAATTCCACCAATTTACATGTATTCGAGCTGTAAATTTGAAAGGGGTTAATTCTGAATACGCTTTGAGTAATGTTATCTAAACATTGCGCTCGGAGTTTTATCGTAACTCTAGCCAATTTGAATTTTTAGCAATCAGAATATAATGCTATAGAATTTAAATCGGTGATATTTGGTTAGCTAGATAGTCTTTTCACATCTAAGTTAAACTATTTTATTTAACCAAACCAACAAGTGAGAAAATATAAAGGAAGATTTTCTTTTGATCATTATTAAAATAATAATTAAATGCTGTACAACAATCTCCTATTTTTTGCAAGGTAAAATTTGAATTAAAATTTGATAACAAATTGGCTCTCTTTCCAAGTGAGTGGTAATTTATTTTGATCAAGAATAAGAAGTCATCAAAATTTTTACGAAAAAAGCATTTAAAGTTTTTTTAATTTTTTAATTTTATTAATCTATAATAGTACTATAAGACTTTTTCAACGAGGACAACTATGATCATTGCGGAGACCTGCATGATTTTAACTACTACTGGCTTACTAATTTTTATTGGGCAACGCGAATACCATTAAAAAATATTTGTCAAATTAATGGGTTTCTAGATTTTAACATTTTCGATTAAATTGTGAAGCCGCTTTTTTTTTCAGTGCCAGTGAGAAACATAATAATATGTCATATACGAGTAATAAATAGTTTATTAATTCCTGTTTTATTAATTTTGTGACATTAATAATGCAAAGTGTATCATTGAGTGTCCTTAGATATAATAAGCAACTATTTGAAAATTCAAATTCCCATTATTAATTTTTTATGAAATTCAAACGTAGAACGTTCAAGAAAATATTTTTGGGATTTAAAACAATCCAAAAGATAATTTTGATTGCCATGTTTTTTTTCCCTCCCCAAACCCATTATCCTACATTTTTTAAATTGATTTTTATGTCTTACACATGTGCAATAAATGTGACATTAAATTTTCCAATACAAATAGTTTAATAAAATAGTTATTTAGTTTCAAATTTGAAAAATGATCATGCTTATCACATATTTAGGGTTCCCAAATGATTAAAAAACTTTTTACTTTAATTATTTAAAACTCATTTTACCTTTCCTCCCACTTACATATAACAACACTCTTTTCATAATTCTTCAAATTAAAAATTAAAAATTTCAATCTCGCATACAACTCTGTTATCTTATAGTTATAAAATAGAAAATCAAATAGAATAAAATGATCGAAAAATAAATAAATTTTTTCCAAAACAACCGAAAAAAAAAATTTTCTAATTTTTTTATGATTCAAACAATATCAGTTAACGAAGCAACGTAGCTTCTTAATTAAATAAATAATAATATAGGGATGATTTATAAAACGCAGTTTTTGTGAAAAATCACCCCAAGGGCGCCATAACCATTTTTTACACTCATTTAAGGCTGTAATTGTATTCGTTCCGATAGAAAACGAACTCAGAAGTAGTGAGGCGGGCAGTCTTGTGAAAAAAATTCCACTGGTCTCTCGCAAACAATGGGTTTATAATACCGTACCAATGTTATTAGATCGAATATTTCATGAAAGAGTGGAATAAATTTGAAGTTCAGTGTTATTAAACGTTCCACTTTGTTTAAATATTCATTTGGTTATTATTTTGGTTTGGTATTGGCTATCTACATACCTACCAAAACTTAATTGTTATGATTTACATATTAATAAAACGATAATAAATGAATTAAAAATCTGCTATGTAAAAAATCTAAAAATGTATGTTTGTTGTTTACGTATTAGATATAGGAAATGTTCGAAACTTTCAAAATATCTTCTTTCCACGGTGGCGTCGCTAAGGTTTCTGGATTATTACGACCAAGCGAAACACCAGTTTTTTAATCATTTCAAAAACTCTTACGAAACTGTCAAAAATATCACAATTTGAGAATTACATTTTGCAAGCCATCGGTTGTTCAATCAAAATTCAATTTTTCTTTTTAAATTTATGAGTTAATTTGAAGTACTTATGGTACTAACCAAAATCGAATAATTTGAATCTAATCAAGAATTAAGTGTTTTTTAAATAGATACCAAATTTGATTGATTGTGCCTATAATATACAAAAATAAATGTTTGTAATAAATAAAAAATGAAAAGTTGTATAAAAAATTGCAATAGGTGGTACGCGAACTTTGAAAAATGAACGTACCGGGACTGAATGTATGGAATGCGTGAATGGGTTCACGGGAAGGGAGTGCGAGAGAGGGGAGATGGAAAGCGGGAAGGTGAAGGAGGAACGCGTTAAGGGAAGGGGACATGGGAGGGTAAAGGAAGGCGGAAAGGGAACCAGACGAATAGGAAGGCACACGCAGGGAGAAACAATTTCTATATTAAGTGGCATAATTATGTATTATATGTATATTAAAATGATGTAATAAATAAATTACTCTCTGATAAATGTGTTTGATTTGTCGTTACGTGATAAATTAATATCTACCGACCGTTTAATAATGGTAAAAAATGTTTTAATGTACCAAAAGCTCCTCCCAGATAAATGCAGGTAAATAAACCGAAAAAAAATTTGCGACACACTCCTCGCTTCAATCACGTTCACTTTAAAAACACTCACACATTTCTCTGTCTCTTCTGTTATCTGTTACATGAAATCAACTCAAGCAGATATAAGATTAACTTGATCTTACCCTAATCATCTAAATATCTTATTGATCATTATGATCAACAGTCTTTCTTTATTTTCGAAAATCGCCTTATTTTTAGCTGTTTTGAATCATTGAAGAAGAAGATACAAGAAGATATATTTTGAATCATCTTAAGAATGAATTAATAATTTTTCACAATCTCAAATTTACTTTGCATCCTTACATTGCTCAGGTAAATGTTTTGATTTACACAAGCCATGCATAAACTCACACTCAGGTACATTGATTTATCTAAAAATAATTAAACAATTTGGACAAGATCTTGGACACTTAAGTTAGAGAGTAACATGTATTTTTTATTTAATTTTTATTGTATTGAATATCTTTTTGTTTTGTTTAATGTTTGCTCTTACACCAGCATTGATTGGAAAGTTTCATAGCCAATTTAGAAAGTAAAGCAGGCCCCATGTGAATTAGTGAATAACTTACCGATTTATTAACCATACCGAATATTTGAAAAAATTGTAGAAATTTGTCAGAAGGACCAATTATCGAGGAGGAGGGGTTCATTTTACAGGGCATTTACATATTTGATAAAGCAGCACACTTTCTGAAAAAGATTGCCTTCACCTAGCGTGCGCCTTTGGAACTCAAAATTAGGGCTATTTACCGCTTTTGCCCCAACATCCAGCGTTATTGCTTGAATCAATCATTCTAAAGAAAGGCATTTACGGGTGAGTTCTGAAAAATTTCTGCCATTTCTGGAAAATTATGGTCCTTCATAGGTATGATGGAACAATTCACCCAATTTGGGAAGAAAACATTGTGTTCACCTAACTTTATGGTGATTTTATGTAAATCATTGATTCTTTAGGTGTTATGGCTAAATCACCGTTAATCTTACCTAACTCTACATTAACACTTCCGTACCGGACCAGGGGAACGCACTTACACTAACGAGAATTTTACGCTGTATCTAAGTTGTTTTTTAAACCACATACTCAATAATTTGGGAAATCTTAGAAAAACTATTTGGTTATCGATTAGCATTAAAAAAATTAATATCGCATTACTACTTTTCTTAAAATTAAATAGTTTATAACAAATTCCGGCGAATAATCTGTGCCACCCGCCCCCCTTCCCCTCTGTTCGGGCGTACCCCGTCCCTATCTGCTGAATGTATCGGGATAATTCTAAGCGATAGCAAGTAATTTCTAAGTTGTTAGTGGAAAGGACTAGATCGCGTTCGTTTACACTGCGCATCTCGTTTGCTCTTTTTACAATGTTCGCTTGCCGGTCAAAGATCATTCGGTCTGAGTCGTTTCCGGTGAACGCCAATCGCCAGTCGAGATTCGGAAACAAGGTGTTGTGTTGGCTATCGGCCCGCCTTCTCTGTTTTCTATGGAAAAATACACGCTATGGTCTAAATTCATTAGAATATTAATTATGACTTTATTTATCAAACGATTTTTAAAATGACTACTGAAATACGATGAATATACTTCCCTCTAATTATTATCATAATAAATTACAAAAAAATATGTCATTAACACCCTTAAATAAGCAAAACAAATTGGGGTCCCCAAGTGACCCCCCTTCGGGTCATGTGTGATTTTTTTCGTTCCGGGACGAAAAGGTTAAACACCGAACGGAAAACCCTAAATCGTTTTCACGCTCTTTCTTAAGACAAAAATGTTTAATATGATTATAAAATAAATAAAAAGTACAATTTAGGCATTAACAGCATAGGAAAGAATAGTAAGTGGCTCAGTTGACTTCCCACGTACTCGTACATAAGAGAGTCAGGTGGTACACCTAGTATATATAGACATGTATAAGTAGGATTACTCCCTCACCTCAGAGCTCTCAGATAGGAAAGACGTATTGTATCGATAATCGTAGTGCAATAAATTATATTCTTTCTCGATCACGCGATTTAATCCATCTACCTTAAGGGGAATTTAAAACACAGACAAATGAAGCTGGATCACTATGAAATCTAAGAGGAGATTAAAAAAAATGATTTCACATTTAAAAATTCTATTAATTAACATAAGCTCCACACGGACGTCTTGAAAAAAATAATTCCCCTCATCCCCTCTTTGGGGATGTTGTATGGAGGATCCTTTTAGAAAAAGGAAGGAGAGGAGGTTCTGGAAAGGAAAAAAGATATAAGAGGTGGGGAGGAGTCTGGAAGTCAATGTCCAGGAGTGATAGATGCATGACTCTATCCGTACCACTGCGGTGCAAGGCAATGTTCCTAGAGAGTCCAATGTTGCTAGAGAGGTCAAAAGATCTCCCCCAACCAGTTTCTCCCATCCAACCTGCCATGCAGTAAGTGGAAAAACGTATCCGCCACCAAAACTCACCCTGTGAACCCGGGCAACCCTGCAAAGTCACCAAACGTATTGGTGTGACTTGGTGTGACTTATGGCGGAGCTGTAGGTTATCCAGTAATTGGTATTGATTGACCTATTTTTCAATATACACGCAGACATTTACAAAATTAAATTGTTGAATGTTCTTTCTACGCGGAGGATTAAAAATATCTTTCAATAAATACCTTCTAGTCCTACATAATTTTCTTTTCCCACATCACTAGACAAAGTTTTAAATAAACAATATTATAAAGGTATATTATTATAGGCGCCGAAGGTGGCTGCAAATATTTTATTCTCAAACATTAAATTTGAAGGGTCACACTACTAAATTGCCTACCGAATCCTAAACCAACCTCACCCAGCCTTATCGATGGTGAGAAAGCTGATCACTGATCACCTGAAGGGTGCTGCTAAATCTGGTTTGTCCTCCTAGGACCAATCTAGTGTATTTAACCAGTTCCGAAAAATGGCGAAATCATTCAAAATATTTTATGGAAATTTGCACGAGTACCTACATCAATTAATCTATAAGATATCTTATTAAACAAATTGTATGGTATTACAGGGGGTCATCCCGTGTGAAGCCGTTTATAGGAGTTTTTTTTGGCGAACTTAACACATAACTGATTTGATTAATTTGTGTTATTTCACAATTTATTAATTTAAAATAATATAAAGTATATTTGCGGCACGTTCCAGAGTGGAAGATCGCCCCGGTGTAAGACCACCGTTCAGAATTGAAACGTTGCTTGAAATGGTTTTAGTCGTGTTTGGTGACCAGATCTGAATAGCCAGGTACTTCCCACCTTCTTTTTCCTCTTCCCAATCTCCTTCCCCCTCCCCACTACCCTCAGCCAATAATAACATACCCCAATTGGGGATGCCATAGTCTCACTGGCTCCAGACGGGAGCAGTTGGAACTCTTGTGCGGTATTCATGTAAAAAAAAAATTACTACTGAACTCTTCACCGTATATGATGGCCGTTGTGGTCGAGTTGTAAGGTTGAGAGGGGTAAGGCTATGTCGCGGGAACGAATCCTGGCGTGGACAAATAAATTTAATTTTATTAATTTAAGTTATTTAATAATTAATTCATTTAAATAAAACATGTTGTAAATTAGCGGCACGTTTCATAGTGGAAGACTCTCAGTATCGCCCTGGTGTAAGACCACCGTTCAATTTATTTTTTTTTACATTAACTTCACACAGAAGGCCCTGAGGAAAATAATTTCCCTCAGAGCCATGTCATCTTGGATGCTGTGTGGAGGGTCTTTTTGAGGATAGGAAGGAATGAACATTGGTCTTGAAGAGACCCATGTTGTAGGCAAAAGGAAACACAGAGGCTGGCAAATCGTTCCACAGTCAAGCTTTCGAACATAAGAACGAGTCGAAGAAGCGACCCGTTCTCATGTGACAAAAACCATGTACAATTGTTGGGCATGCGTTTGGCGTGTTTTTCGACTATGCACCGGTGCCGAAGACATTATCCGTTAGACATTAGGCCATTGATAATTATCTCCTCGGGCGGGATAAGCAAGAAAGGGTGGAAAGTTAAATTAAATTGTTAAGAAATTTTCGTGCATTTGAATAAGGTTTTTTTTTATCGTTTGACCAACTTTATATTTTGAACAAGTACGGATATAATAGTATTGTTTAAAAATTTTATATTACGGCCTCCGTGGTCCCGAGGCAAGACTCTCGACTCACAATCCGAAGGTCGCGGGTTCGAACCCGGCGTGCGCAAATAAATTTTATTTGATTAATTTGTGTTATTTCACAATTTATTCATTTAAAATAATATATAGTATATTTGCGGCACGTTCCAGAGTGGAAGATACTATCAGTATCGCCCTGGTGTAAGACCACCATTCAGAATTGAAACGTTGCTTGAAATGGCTTTAGCCGTGTTTAGTGACCAGATTTGAATAGCCAGGTACTTCCCCACCTTCCTCTTCCCTATCTCCTTCCCCTCCCCACTACCTTCAGCCTCACAACATACCCCAATTGGGGATGCCATAGTCTCACTGGCTCCAGACGGGAGCAGTTGGGGCTCTTGTGCGGTATTTCATATAAAAAAAAAAAAAAAATTCGAGGAAAAATTTTTAATTTTGGGAATAGGTATTTATTTCCAGTGTTTCAATTGAAAATAAAATGTTTTCATGTAAACTTAGACCAGCTATGTGATAACACGAACCAAAAATTTGAATCAATTTGCTTAACAAAGGTTTATTTGTAGGGCCAATATTAAAGCGGTTAAAATCCTTGAACTCGAATCCAAAGATCACCGGTTAAAATGCCGGCGTTCGCAAAATAAATTATTTAGATTATATATAAATATTTTCTTTTTTACATTCGTTATTTATCAATTGTGTTCCGACACGATCCAGAGTGAACGAACACAATTTTATGGCTCTTGTCTTGTTTGGCGACCAGGTACGACCAGCTAAGATCTTTCCAACCTTCCACTCCCTCATCTCCTTGTCTTCCCCACTCCCTTCAACCTCACAATCTAACAGAGAATGCAATAAATAATAAGCAATTCGGAATCTTGATGAGCATCAATCGACGATGCTGTACAATACCTTTATAAAATAATTTCCCTTAGGACCTATATCATATTTGGGAGTGCTGTGGGGAAGTTCGTATAAACCCATTCCACCCAATTTGGTTCCAGAGAGTCTTGTTCCCTCAACCAGTCTCTCCCGATCCGGCCCACCGAGCAGTAGATGGGCAGACGCATCCGCCACCAATTTCTTGACAGTCCTCACTCCTTCAACTCGGGCACCCTGTTTTAAGTCATAAAACGTAGTTTTCCACTTAGAGTGACCTATGGCAGAGGTGTTGGATATGCAGTAAATTATTCCCGGGGCAGAGGTACCCACAACCGCCTTCAAAATTGTCGTTTTACAATTTTAGTCAGCCATTAAAATTTGTAGTTTTTTTTTTATTTTGTGTATCTTTTTTAATGAAATATGTTGTTTCCATTAGCGTTACTAATGAGTGCGGGGCTATCGCAAAATGAGCAGAGACTATCGCAATAAACGAAAGAAGCTTTTTCCACGCAGTAGCAAATTAAGAGAAAAAAGTTTTTCGTTCAAAGGGCCCTTTGTGAAGGGATTTTGTAGGGAAACCCTGAAATGATATTGAAGATTTAAAAGGTTGTTTCAAAGGACTTCCGTACAAAACAAGGTAGAACAATATTATAATACATACTTACAACTACAATGGGAGATTTGTAAACCTTTTTTAATGTGTTGTGAGAGATTAACCTATTTCTATTATTCAACCTATTGGGATTTTCCAAGAAATTTAATTTTACTGGGTTACTGTAAAACAAAACTGAAAAAAACAAAGATTTTTTTTGCGGCTTAGAAATGTTCTAGAGTGTGTTGCCAGATGACCGACTCTCGTAATATTCTGAGTATAATTCCAGTAACTAGGAAAGATGACCAGTAAACCACTTCTGGTTAAATTGGAGATAACGACTTTAGAGGATGTATGAGAAGAGATTGGACCTGAAATGTACGGAGAGTTCTAGCAGTATGTGAATTATGAATGGTTATCAATCTGAAAATTATTTCCAAACTATCTAACACCCTTTTATATACAGAACTTTGCGAATAATAATAAATACCTAGACCTTGCTTTTAGTTCGACCCCTGTAAACGAATCAAATACTGACCAGTATCTTTTCCCTAAATGTAAACATCATAAAGCCATTCTCTTTGACATAAACATAGCTCTGGTAACCCTGTGGTGAACAATATACGGACAATCAATTTCTTCAAGAAAGCTAATTTTGAAACAATAAATAACATCCTCAGTTGTATTGATTGGGATGCTGAATTTTTGAATTTATCAACCAATAACGCAATTGACCGTTTTTTGTTTTATTACACAAAATCATTCGTGTAAACGTCCAATCAAATGATGTTCATATTGATAACTTTTAGCACTATTTGTTCAGTCCAGCTGATAAAACTGAATAAAACAAAATATGAAATGTTCAAAACATGGACAAACGTGGTCCAATCCTTTAGACTACCATGAATTTTGTATCCTTCAATCAAGACAAAAGAAAATGTCTAGGGAATGTCTAAAACAATTTATAACAAACGCGGAACTTTAAATTATATCCCGTGACCCCAAAAAAGTCTGGTCTTATGTTAAAGGAAAAAGAAAAAAATTCTAGTCTACCTTGTGTTATGAAACTGGGCGATGTTACTGTTATAAATCCTTTTGCAAGATGAACCCTGTTCTCACAGCACTTTGTCTCCATATTTAATTACAACACTTCTTCCGATGTACACTCTACCAATTGTCTTACCAGTTACCAACATGTGTAGCGAGGTATCTTCCTAAATCTGAATGTAGCACAGGTACTAGTGGCGGTCCGTGACATTTCAGTGAGCTACAGCGGTAAGAATGAAAAAATATGGTATGAGCGATGCAGAAGCTGAAATACATTTCCTCACAAAACTTCAATTTTATGTACGACGGTCTTTCAATTTGGCTTCCCTTCATGCTATGCTTCCCTTCTTTAAATACTATAAATATTTTGTGTTCCATAATTTTTTTTTGTATTTGAAAAAAAAAAACATATTTTTCACGTTTAGAGATTACCGGTAACAGCGCATTAGCAATTCGACTAAAATTTATTTGTCTTTCCGAGTACCTGCCACAACTGTAAGTTCAGTAATAAATCTTCTTTTATCTTTACTTTTTCCTTTGATAACGTTATTTCAAAAAACTCGGTTAAAATAATACGTCTTAGCACATGTTGGGTCTCCAAGAGTACCTACTTACGAAAAACAATTTTCAATGTTCATTGAAGCACTGAACCAAAGATAGCGAGCCTACTTAATGGTATTTTTTTATACGCAATCTACTATCTCTTGAAGGCAACGGGGTAAGTACTTGGTGGCTACTTATCTCTGATGTGATTTATTATTATTCGAATTGAATTTCAATTAGCCTTTCTTCTGTAACATTGGTAAGTTAAATACCTCCAGAATAGTGGGTATTATTTTATTTGATTTATATCATTTTATGATTTATACACATTTCTAGGGTTTTTTTTTATCAAGGAATCACTAATATTATTTGATAAAATATTTTTTTATAGAAAGTTAAAAATGTAGGGTTAAGGGTTAAGAAGGTTTTCAAAATAAATTCATTTGATTTAGTAACATTTTTTTAACGAATCTTTCAAAACTAGATGTACCGATATGTTGGCTATTAATATCGAAACATCTTATTGGGATTTTTTTATAATGGGCCATTAACATCACATATCGTCGCCTCAGTTCTTATTTGTCCAACAGACCATTTTAGTTTTTGTTCAATCTCCACTATTAAATTAAAAAAGATTATAAAAAAGTATAGTTGAACACTTAACTAAGAATTATTTTAACAAATGAGACCTTAACCTTTACCGAAATAGTTTTATCTCAAACACCTTTAATAATGTTTCATTGAAATAATTTTTATTTATTTATTTTTTTATTTTATATAGATATATAAGTTAACAGTGGTTTAATATAAATTACATATTGGTTCAGAAATTCTTTAAAATTGCAGTCTCACCAAAAAAGAAGCTAGTTCTTGTGCTTGATGAGCGAGTTACACTAATTATGACAGAAATAGAATAACATTATGCAATAGGTTATATAACATTATATAATGGGAACAATTGAAACTTCTGGATCATCTATATGTGAAGATGTACATAAAATGGGATATGGTTACATACTAAAATATTGTGCACTCTCCTCCCGTCAAATTTTCTAATGGTCTGTTGGACAAATACGAACTAAGGCGACGATTTATATATTTTTTTTTACGAATCAATCAAAAGCTCTATTTTGCATCAATTTTTGTCGTGTTTTTGAAACCGTAGCATTTTTGAAAATTTTAATCCGTGAATCAGACCATTTTTTTATAAAAGTCTCGATTACATTGAGCGAGTTTACAAACTATAAGCTGTTAAATTCACTATCTGCTAGTAAACTCACTCAGTGTAATCATTTATACTAGCTTACTAGCAGATTTAACACTGAACAAGTTTACTATCGGATAGTAAATTCACCGGCTAGCAGCTTGTAAACTCGCTCATTGTAATCGAGGCTTAACCGAAATGATGGTACACATTTTTTTATGAATGCGAAAAAAAACAGCAGAGGGGAATACAAGACATACCAAAAATATTACATCAAATAATTTTTTTTTTTCCTTGGTACGTGTAATTGATGTTTATTGTATCATTTTAAGTAAAGTTTAAGTGTTAAAACTTAAGAACTTTTAAAGTTTTGGGTTAAACATGAATAATTCTTAACTTTAAAAGGATATAAGGGTTAAAAATACTTCAAACGGGTTGTAAGGCATCGCAAATTAATAATTTTGAAACTTTAGAAATACGAATAAAAGGATTACGCGATAAAAACATCGTTGTGTTTTCAGTTTTCAAATTAAGCGTCAATTAATGTATCCTCATGATGTCGACTACGGTCAGGCAACTAGCTCTTAGGAATTAGGTATTAGGAAATCAACATAACAAAAAAATACTAATTATTGTAAATTGCTGACATATATTTTTGACGAAAACGAATATTCATTTAAGGTAATTGAAAATTTGAATGCAGTATTTTTAATTGCCACAAACGCAATTTGTTTTTTTTTATAGTAATTAAGGGGATGCATGAGGTTCAATATTTTTATTAAACGCGTTCAGCAGTTTCGAAAATTTACCTTACTTTTTAATCGTGCAAAACCGAAATTAGAATTTTTTTGATATGTTTTTTGCCCATTTCTCTAAAATACCATTTCTCTAAAATGCCATTTCTCTATTTCCAGGGTTGCCACATTATGATGACGACAATCTCGGACCAAACGTCAGCTCCTACCCCTACTTCGAGTTCAACGTGCCTCGAAATGTCACCACCGCGGTGGGGCAGACGGCTTTCTTGCACTGCAGAGTAGAACAGCTGGGAGATAAGGCGGTAAGTTGCCTCTAGGGTATTATCTAACTTTATGAAAGGTATTATAAATTATGTCAACCAATTTTTTAAACGAAACGTAGGTGGCTTTTTCTCCACACAAACGTATTCCTCTATTTCCTTCTGGATTATGATACAAGTGCTAATGCGTTATTATGTAATCGTCCCTTGCTTTGAGCAATTATACCACAGCTTTGCCTCTTAGAGTCTGTGGGACCCTGCGATAGAATAGATTTTTAAAAAATTAATGCAATAATTTAACGTTTTTTCTTTATTTTTTCTTTTTTAAATATTATGTCTTTTTAAATAAATTCATAAAATTTCAGATATCTCAACTCTTTCATTCAAAATGAGCCAAAAACAAAACAATTATTTTTTTATTTAAAAAAAATGTAACGCTTTTTTATGATCGCATAAAACGTAAAATTTAGTTCAAAAATAAATAAGGACGCCTTGTGTGTTGTACTGGAATAATTTTTTTCAATATTTAACTCGGAAAATAATATTTGTGGTTATGCTTTGTTAGAGTTCTTGACTTTTAAAATTTATTAGAATATCAGTTGCAAAGTTAAAGTACATAATTACTTTCTTCGAAATTTGCAAATTCACTTTGTGGCGTCATTATTAATTGAATGAAAACAAATACCTTTGTGTACATCACTATTTAATTAACAATATCAACATGTTTCGAAAACTATGTTTTCTTCGTCAGGATAATAAGTTAATAAAAAATAACAAAAGACAAACAAGTATAGACTAATTAGAACAAAGACAAAATATTAGAAAGGAGATGTGATTAATTACTTAAAATATTATAAAAACAATTTTATAAAATAAAATATAAAAATTATTTTAGAATGGGTAAAAAATTACAGTAACACAATAAAAAATCTTTTAAAAAAACAAAACAAGAAGTCTAAAAACAAAATAAATTATTATAAATGTAAGTATTAATACGAAAATAAATTTGAAAGATGGCTATTCTTCAAAAACGTTTGGCTATTTATAATATTTAATTTACTATTAACACTTGTTCTAATTTCTAAAATTTCTAAATTATCTAATTGTATACCCGTTGTGTTAGTGTGTAAAATTTTTAAACCTTTATTAATATCAAAAGAATGACCCGTTTCCAAAATGTGGTTTGCAAATTCTGAATAATTATTATTATTTAAACATCTTAGATGTTCCTTAACTCTAATGTTAAAATTTCTAGAAGTCTTCCCAATATAAAAAAAAGTTACAATCATTACAAATTAATTTATAAACCCCAGATTTGTTCAAAAACACACCTTTATCCTTGTTATTTAATATATAATTTTTTAATTTGTTATTGGCGTCAAAAGCTGGTTGGATATTATCTGGCATGTTTTTAATTATCAAATTTGAAGTGTTATTATTTGTATTTTTAAAAGAATTATCAATAATTTTTAACATTTTTTACACCCTTTGTTATTTACAATATCACGGACTGTGAAGGTGAAAGGTTTTCCGACTTTACGATGATTGTCTGAAAAGAAGAGAAAATAGTATTTTGACGTTCTTTTAGTTAATTAATTCCTGAAAAGCCTAAAGAGAAAAATTCTTTAAAATTATCATTTAAACAAGTTGTAAGAGCCTATTTATAAAAATTGCAATTATTTATATGCACTTCTCAAACGTTTGATCTCAAAGACTAAAATAGTCCAGAATACGGAATAAATTTTCATGAAATTTGTTTTGAAATGCTTTCATTTGAAACATTTTGTAAACAGAATTATAATTAGTTTATGAGTTGAACTCTGAATATAACAACTTCTGCAATCTACAGTACCTACTCCAAACTAAACCAACAGATTACACTACTAAAAGCGGGTACTACGTTATCAAATGAGGAATAATTGTTTTTCTCTAAATCCACAGTTAATTAAATTAACAAAATACGTGAAAAATTAGTTGCTAGTTTTAAAAAGCGTTTTGCTGTGTTCTTTTTGATAATATCAAAACAATTTTTTTTTCTTCAAGCACAGCAAACTTATTTTAAGGCACCATTTTAATTCAAAATTAGTAAAATACTTGGATTTTAACACTTTTATTGTTTACAAAACCAACATTTTCGTGAGCTATGCTAACTTTTTCAGGGTTTACTAAATAATTATAAATAATAAACACAATGGTCATAGATAAAGACAACATTATAAATAAAAGACATATTCAATGGAAAGATGAAAATGGGTGGAGGGAAGAGGGGCAATAGGGAAAAATTTACAAAAGGAGCAGGTTTAATATTGGGTCATTTAAAAACAATTTTTGTTTATTAATAATATTCAAATTCGCATCCACGCTCTTTCTGATCTCTAATATTTCTAATTCATCCAATTGATCACCACAGGTCACCCCAAGTGGTTCACTGTATTTGGTGACTTAGCTGGGAGCCTAGGTTCACGGGGTTAGGTATGACGGCAGTTGCGTTTTCCGGATCGGGAGAGACTGGTTCAAGAAGTGCCTTTGACCTTCCCAACCCATCTTTCTCGACCCCTCGCCTTGCATTGAGATTCAAACGTCCGTCACTCCTGGACACATTTTTTCCCAGATTCCTCACCAGCTCTCATACAGCTCCCTTTTCCAGAACTTCCTTTCCTTCATTTTCCCTAAAAAAATACCCTCACATAGCATCTTCAAAGATGACAAAAGATCTTTTGAAATTTTTGGAACCAGTGTAAAAAATATATGAACAATGATCATATATAAAAGATTTCAATTTGAAAAATTTTTAAACTTAAAAAAATTTGAAAACTTAACAAAGTTGAAAGTATTTTTGAATTTACCCCACGAAAGGCGTGCATAAAAGTTCCTCCATTATTTCAGAAACAGCACTTAAAATTTCACGACCCTTCTTCATAACTGCATTGCATCTTTCTAGTTGTTTTTTTACGCCCCATTTATTTTCTGTGTTCAAATGTTCTCCCTCTGATCTCCCAGCTCTAATTATTCCACCGGCACCGGTTATGTCTCCGTTTCCCCATTCCGACCGCATAAGGGCCATTCATTAACCGGTGCAAAACGCGAACATTAACCGGATTTTTTCATCCCCTTGTTTATGATTCCGTAGCTTCACACGTTGCTTTTACGGCGCCATCTTCCTTTTATGACGTCATCTAGTACCGGAAGCTTTAGTGAGACATTTCACGTTTTGCCTGCCGGAGGGGTGTTTTGTTAAGCGAAATGGTGGCGCGGCCTGTTTCAAACAAAACATAAATTAGGATTTTAGGCTACATTACCTAACCAAATTGAAAAACTGTTTTTTTTTAGTCAAAAGGTGAAGCAAATGTCTAATGGACATAAGGACTGTACTAATATGTTTTTAAATCATAAAATTTAGGCCATTAAAGAATTCAATTTTTCATGATTTTAGAGGCAACTTTCTCAAATATATTTGTGAGTTGATGAAAATAATTTTGTGTTTTTTTTTATTTATTTTTTATTTTATTTATAGACAGAAACAAATAGTATATTAGTAACACTGGTGGAAACAATTTACAACTATTAAGTACTAGCTTTTCCCCGCGGCTTCGCTCGCATGGTATTACGGGAAATTACTGTAGCGCTTGCACTTATCAATTATCTCCCCCCCCCCCCCCACCCCCATCCCCTCCCGCATTCCATATATTCATTCCCTTACATTCAGTTTTCAAACATCTCGCCTACCACCTTAATTTCATAATGCTATAGCTCAAAGAAAAAAAGAATTACTTATCCAATTTTGTTCATTCGTTCGGAATTTATGCGCTTACAAACATTTCGGACGTTTATTTTTATTTAAATATTTGGAAGTTCGTTAATATAATTAAAAATACTCTATTTATCGTTCAGTCTTTATAATCGTTACGAATTATATTTTTCATATAGGAACTCTCATCTGACATTTATTCCAAGCTTGTCCAAAAAAAAAAACGAATTCTAATATTTGAATTTTCTGCAGTAGTGGCTGACCAGTAGATTGAGTACCTACCAGCATAGAGCCCAAAAATATATCAACATTGTTTCCATGGAAAAGATTTTTTTCTGACGTTAGCAAAAACTCGCTTTTGTTAGCGACAAAAAACGTTTAACAAATATAATATATAAATATTTATAATTTCATAACGCCAGAGCTTACCATCATATACAACCTGTAGCCTGCGCATATAATTTAGCTTTATATTGGTGAAAGAATGATTAAAGTCTTTATATTGTGTTATGCGTGAAAAGGTCATAAACAAACTCGAGCAGTTTCGCATTTATAATATTAGTATGGATATTTCATGATGAGTACCAATAAAATGTTCCTTTGTGGTGTCTAGATATAGGTATTAAGTAATTACCGGGTGATGTGTGTAGTCGGTAGGTGTGTGTGTATATGTGTATGTGTGAGTATGTATGTACGTATGTATGTATGTATGCGCATTGAACAATTTTTATTTTTGACATGATGCTCTTTTTAAACTTGGGCAGTGAATCAAAGAAAATGTCGAAGTTAGAATTTAGACAAATAGTATTGAACGTAAGAAGAGCACGATTAATTGGCGAAATAGGTGCTGCATTTGTCTTGTAATTAAGCGTGTGGAATAGTTCTACACGGTGTGTACGTCTTAAGGGTATGTTACAATTAACTAAGGAAAGAAGTTCGGTACAGTCAATGTGAGTATTTAAAATTTTATGCATAAATGTCAAATCAGCTATTGCTCGCCTTTGTTGCAAAGTTTGAAATTCGTTTTGGAAGTTATCGTTGAATTTAGAGGAATTTCATAATTTCTTTTTAATTTGTTCTATACTATTTATGTATACTTTGTACTACGGGTTCCAAATTGGCGAGGCACATTCCAGTGTACTTCTGACAAATGTAAAATATAATATTACTACTGTACTATAACCATGTGAATAAGATGAAATTTAAAATTAAAAAAAATATATTATTGAAGCAGTATTTTGATGGGCATAAATTTAAGTAATACACCACCAATTTATGTTGGAACACAAATTTGTCGAACATAATTAAAATTTGTAAGTTAAACTACTTAATTTATGTTCCTTAGAAATGCTGATGACTCAGTCCGACTCAAATTGTTTCTGAGTGGACCTGCCTACTGAGAAACTGGACGTTAATGCTTTGAAGACAGCAAGAGAAGCAATATTAAAATCGTTGTTATTGTGCATCATCAACATACGTCTTGTTTAATTGTTTTCAGGATTATATTTTTAACATTACCAAACGTTTGTATGATGTGTGAGGCGTACCTGATTTATTAACCTTTCCGTGGTCATCAGAGGTACCCAAAATCTCCAAAACCACTATCGATCATGTGTTATTTTAAACAGAGACCTAAAAAGGTTGATGTTTTGTGTATATTTATTTTTTTAAAAAAGCAATTCACCCTTAAAAGAGTGCTTTATATTGCTAGAAAACTTGTAACGAAAAATAATCTACCATTATTAAATCTGTCATATTAAAATGCCAGATTTTTATTTTTTATTTTATTTTTTTTTATTTATTTATTATAAATACAAAGTAATACAATATGACAACAAAAATAAAATATTGTACAGAAAAAAGAAATGTCCCAATAAACTACACGTCGATGGGTACTTTTACTAAAATAAATAAACTTATTTTACTTTGTTACGCAGTTAGAATTTTTGTGTTAGTCTAATACAAATTATTTCTTTCGGCGAGCCAATTTGTTTTACCATTTGTACATTTTTTAATTTCGGCAGGTAACATATTTGAGCAATTAGGTATCATGTAGTCTAGCGTTCTTTGTCCATATTTGTTTAAATGCTTAGGTACAATTAGTCTTTCATTTAATGTAAAACGAGTATTGTAAGTGTGGTCTAGTTAATTTATGTATATAGGGCTATTCATATGCGGAAATATAATTTTATACCACAGAATTGCTCTTACTGGGAGAATTTATAACAGATAAATATTTTAATCCTGAAGGTACCATTCCTAGCAACAAACCAATACTATTTCTTGCGCGCTGTAACCTTACCTTGTGTATACACAGCTGGCTCCAGACGGGAGCAGTTGGTACTCTCGTGCGGAATTCATATTTAAAAAAATCGAGTGCAGTTTACAAGCGGTTGAAGTGAAAATTTCGCCCATACATTCTCAACCAATAGGAGCCTTGAAAAGTGAGGTCATTATCAAACCGACCAATGAGCCAATCATAACATACCCCAATTGGGGTCGCCACTGGCTCCAGACGGGAGCAGTTGCGACTCTTGTGCGGTATTCATATTAAATGAGCACACTTGACGCTCCATAGGTACTGCAATGCGTAATTTCCGTTTCATATCTCAACCACTAAGAGCCTTGAAAAGTGAGGTCATAATCAATCAGGCCAATCAGCGCAATTTGACGCTCCGCAGGTACTGCATCCGAATTACAAATCACAACGGGGCTATAGAAGTTTAACTTCAAAAAACCCTTTGAGATGACTTTTTTGTTTATTTTTCTTCCTAGTCAATGGTACTAAAATATTTTGGCAAAAATATTTTTAAAAGCATCCGGTCGTTAGTTAAATAAAATGGCGAGTAAAACAACAAAATTATTTCATAACATTGCTTGAAACTCAAATCCTGACAAAATACCAAAACGATTCTGTGAAACCGTTGTTTTGCTTGATGAATGCAATAATATTTTGTATTTACAAACATCATATATAAGATAACAATTGCGCATGAGATATTCACCCAAAAACGCCGGAGGCAAAAAACTACCTGTTCTACGATGTTTCGGTAACATTTTTGTTCAAAGAAATTCCAATGAAATGTTTTCGAAGGGTTCGTAAACCTAAATAAAAATTCCCTACAAATTGGCGTCTTGTTTTTCTTACTGAACATAATATGGACGATTTGTTTCCGGCAGGAGGTAACTACGTTTTGTGTGTTTACGTTTCCACACCATGTTTTTTTTCGTAATATTTATCGAACGTGCGTTCGAATATAAATGCCGTATTTATTTGTAAACGACTAAAGCATTCGATTTCAGGGAATAATATTTTATGAACAGCCAAACTCTTCCTAAAGAATAAATCGTTTACACTGCACGTTTTTTTAATGCTATTATTAGTGACCCTGTGAACAGTAGACTTTGTGTTCTAAAAAGCATGTATTTAATTAAACAAAAAAAATCTAAACAAGTTATCTAATAATACCTCCTCCCACACACAAAAGTATTTGCTTATTACGGGAGAACACTAAAAAAAAAAAATTCTTCAAACCGGGAATTGAAACTAGTTAATTAAGATTGTTATGTTTTATGTTATTATATTGTATTACGTTTTTATATTGTATCTATTATTAAATCTTTTATTTTTTTATTAAATGAAAAATAAATAAAAAAATTTCTCTTCTCATAAGATTTGTAAGTGAAACTTAAATAACCCTATTAAATTATATACTACAATAGCCTTACCAATAAACTTCATTATCAATAAATATGAATAAATAAAATAACATTAAACGGTGTTTTAGTAGAACATTGAATATCTTCTGTATAATTTCTATTTCGAATTATCTTTTATATAAATATCAATTTTTGTTGGTTTGTTTGTTTGTTTGTTCGTATGTTATGCGCTGCCATACCGTTCATCCAATTGTTATGAAACTTTGGTGATTTGTTGTGCGCACGCCCGCAAAGGTTATAGGCTATGTATTATGGTAAACTCTGGCATTATGAAAATTGTATCAATGAAAGTGAGTGTATTTTATTTATTTTAGCGGCAGGGAAGGAAAGCATGGGGGGAAAGGTGATGAAGGAGGTGGGGTTAGCGGGAGGGATAACGAGGGATGGGAAGGCGTGGAAGGTGGAAGGGGAACGCGGGAGGAAGGGACGCAGGAGGGTAATTTCCTTTCCCATGCGTCCCCGGCATGGAAAAGGAAATGCGGGGAGAAAAAAAATATTTTTTTGCATCGCAACGCATGCCGGGCACCAGCTTTCAACTTAATAAAAAATGTTTTTTACTTCGCTGTGAAAATACTGGCAACATTGCATATTGGTATACTGGCGCATGCGCCAAGTGACCATATCCCGGTAAAATTACAGCTTTCATTTGTGATATATCTTTAAAAAGATGTGTGTGTTCGTTACTTCTATTCGAATGAGAAATTTAATTAATTAAATAATATCTCTGGCTTTCCATTGGAGTAAAATCATATCAAATTGCTTTCACTTAAACGAAGTATTGAATTCCATAAGTTTAAACTTAAACTTTAGGTCTTTAATATAAGCATAATTGAGTACGTATTAAGTACATGGTTAGGTTATATTACGTTTTAGTAGATATTTTGTTGGAGGATGTTTTGTTCATAGAATATTTTGTCGGAGGATATTTTATAGGGGAAATTTTGTCGCGGAAAGAAAACGCGCAATAACCAAGGCAAAACCATATTGAACCCAAACCGGAACGTACTTAACACACTTTTTTTAATATCTGTTGTTCTTCATGACAAAGGCTTTATTATATTAATAAGTGAGTCTGAATTAAACAGCGTAATTAAAAATCAGTGACATCTTAATTGTATATTGGCGATTTAATAAACCTGCATTGTTATTTCTGACTGAAAAAAAATATTATTAGCTTTTTTCAAAGTTTATTTTCAGTACTCAAAACAAAGGCAGACTTTTTGAACGTTTATTCATCAATCAAATTATTAATGACCTATCCATCTATTGCTGTATTTTAAATAATTTCACCGTGTTGTAAGCCCAAACGTGGTTTCTCCATGTAGAGGGATAACTTTGCGCGTTGGATTTATGCATAAATAACTGCTTTTACGCCGTAATTCATCAAAGTTATAGCACAAACGCAACTTACACCTGGTGCGTGGTTTTGCAACCCGCACCCCGGGCTACGCAAACATAGGCTTGTGCGGATAGTAAAACTTGGTCGGAAACTTGACATTATACTGTTAACTAATTAGTTCACAGACCGGTCAACTTAGTATGACGAACAACAAGTGATTTAAGCTCAACTTATCGAAGCTTCAGAACCAAAACATACACCCTCGGAATATATATATATGAATTTTGGGAAAAAATTGTCTCACAATTCTACAGATTTAAAAAAAAAACTTCTTGAACAACTTACGACGCCATCGAAAAATAGTTGCGTTGCGTTATGATTTTCGTCGAGATTAACCTGTGCAAACACTAAAAGGCCAGATCTCAATAGAGCCATGTTAATTTCTTACAGATTAACATGTACACTTAACAAACATTATGAGAACAGATTTCAATAGAGCCGTGTTAATTTTGTATAGATTAACCTGTACAAATATTAAGAGGCCAGAACTAAATAGAACCATGTTAATTTCATACAGTCTGTACGAACATTAAGAGGACAGATCTCAATAGAGCCTTATTAATTTCGTACAGATTAATTTGTGCAAATATTAAGAGGCCAGATCTCAAAACAGCCATCTTAATTTCATTTTGATTAACCTGTGCAAACATTAAGAGGCCAGATCTCAATACAATCATTTTAATATCACAGATATTAAAATATCGCAGATTTACCTTTGCTAATATTAAGAGGCCAGGTCTTAGAGCCATGTCAATTTCATTCAGATTAACCTGCATGAATATTAAGATAACAGATCTCAATAGAACTATGTCAATTTCAAACAGATTAACCTCTGCAAACATTCGGAGGCCAAATCTCAATAGAGCCATGTTAATTTCATACAGATTAACTTTTACAAATATCAAGAGGCCACATCTCAAAAGAGCCATTTTAATTTCATACAGATTAACCTGTGCAAATATTAACAGGCCAGATATAAATAGAGCCATATTAATTTCATTTGTGCAAACATTAAGAGGCCAGATCTCAATAGAACCGTGTTAATTTCATACAGGTTCACCTGTGCAAAAATTGAGAGGACAGATCTTAAAAGAGCCATGTTAACATCAAAATAAATAATTAGAAAAGGCCGACCAACCCACGCATTTACAGATACTCACAGATTATGTTTCCAAATCTTTAGATAAAATACAAAATAAATTGCCCTTACAATGATTTCTCTCAAAGGCCTTTGATACCGTAAACCACGAAATCTTATTAAATAAACAGTCAACTATAGGTTTTTTTTATGTTTTATCATATTCTATATCAGCCATTTTACTGAAAGAAAATAATATGTATTTCGTGGAATTGTTTTCTCAAAATGGTGCTCTCTGGAAATCCCTAAGACGACTGTTCTTATTTTCTAAATTTATTAATGATTCAGAAATTATTCTACATTCCAGATCATTTCTTTTTGCTTGTGACCTAAAACTATTTTTCCTAAAAGGTTCAGAAAGAATTTCTGACATTTCTTCACTTGAGAGAGTGTGGCTACTACCCGTGGCTCAATCCTGCTTTCTATGGGAATTTTTCTTTGGTGTGTTCGGGTTGAAACATTTACCGATCAGAAGGGATGTCCAAATTGATTCACATAATTTCTTCAGTCTGGTTCGTGGATGGTAAGAAAATTCGACTATCACGTTTCAGATTTTCATAAATCTCTGCGTTGGCCTTAGCAAGGTCTTCTTCTGTAATCCAGCAGCTCAGGCCTTCCTAGCCGATTATCCTACTAAGTCTCCCGCCAGCACTATTGTGTTCCCACTTTGGCTACTGGCCGCGTCTGGTCACCGCACTTTTTTCGTGTCTCGCTCGACTTTGCGTCGTCGGGGGGAGGGTCACATATTTTGCGAATCACTTTCTTGAAATCAACTGTCACTTCTTCACCCACCGCCCAGCATCACGCCGCTGGGCGGGCGTGTTTGATATTCCACCACTATTCCTTTCTCGATCTCTTCTCCTTCCCGTCTTCGACTTGACTGTCCGTACCCTATGAACTCGTAAGACCCGTGGCTCTACCCCACACTTCTCCCTTCGTCCGGTCCTGTCTCTTCAACAAATTTTCAATCAACGATTTCCTTGTATTTGAATGCACATAACTTAAACTCAATTATTCAAGTTTATTTGTGACGAAAGTTGATTTGTCACGCTTTTCCGTTATTAAATAGAATCACTCCGGATATTAACATAGGTAAATTAACGCCAATAAAGCTTGGTTTAAGCGGAAAGCTTTGTTACAGCTCGTATATAACCTGCCTTTTCATGTCATTTTTTACTGATCAATACGATCGTTAAAAAAAGAAGTAATAGTTTTCTGTACATTTTGAGGTAGTTCGTAGTCCATGAATATTTTTAAACAAAATTTAACTGAGAAGGTAACACTTAAACGACGATGTGATCCGCAAAATGAATTTGTTATTTGAGAAATTGTTTCTAATAAAGCGGAACACAAAGCTCAATTCTGTGTATTTTTTTCATTCCATGGGTTGGCATTCAGCAATGAACAATTCAAATGCCACCATTCGTGCAGAAATTCAGAATAAAAGAGACGATTGTACAATGAATTCTTGTTGATTGGCCATATACCAATAATTTATGATGGAAATATTGCTGCCGGTTGGAGGTTATAACTGCGATATAACTGCGTATTTGCGCGCTGATATAATTTATTTAATTATTTATCTATATTATATCTACCGATACCGAATTTTACAAACATGTGATGGACACAATAATAATAATTAAGTGGAATATTATTTAAGAATTAAAAGCCTTCATTATTATTTTTTATGAGTTGTGTTATAACAGCCTTCATGCATCTAAATTCCGTGGAGTTGAACTGACTGAATCTACTATTTTTGAGTATTGCCAACTGCATGCACTCTAGGCATAAGCGAGTATCTAAAAGACTGTCCAGGTGTTGATATTAATAATTTTTGATATCGTATTTCTACTTGGAATACGGAGGGCAATTAAGCGAAGTAAAGCAGGGCTGTCTTAAACACCATTAACAATTTTAATAATGAAAGTCAAGTCGGAAACAAGTCTTTTATCCGAGAGTTTCAATAATAATAATTATTTGATAATAACATAAAATCGATGTTCAGCGTAATCAATATACTTGAAGGTAGGTGTATTTTATTTGTTTTTTTTTTTTAATTGTTGATTGCAATATTTTCTACATATTAGTGAAAGTGTCAGTTCCAAAGCTTACATAAATTAAATATTTTATTATAATGCCTTCCACAACATCTCTATTTGTTTATTTGAGTCAAGTTAGCCTCTTATAGCTGGGCTACGTTACAGGGCTGGGCAGATACTTTATAAGTACGTAAATGCTGATCCTTTACAAATTTCAAATGTGCCCTCTGTTGAGTATGGCAGCCACCTCTTGTCTGAAGCCCCAACATACCTGAAAAAAAACCCTATAGATTACCCTGTCTTAACATGCGCAATGCAATATTTAGAGCTCTAACGTCAAATAGGTATGCTGCCATGGTTCTACGGTATAACAAAGGAAAATGGTTCGAGGAACTGGCGTCATTGATCCTTTGGCACAGGTGCATACTCAAAAAATACGGCAAAAAAAACACCGGAAAAACGCGAGTCCAGCTTTGCTAATTTTCACATGAAAACGGGTCGCTTCTATGACTCTTTTTTGATTTCTACGGATTGACTGTGGAACGATTTGCCGGCCGGTCTCTTCAAGACCCATTTTTATTCGTTCTTCTCCTATAAATTATCCTCACAATAATAAAATACATTCACACAGCATCTTCAAATATATCATAGGCTCTGAGGGTAATATTTTTTTCAAGGCCTCCTGTGTGGAGTTGATACTATTTTTTTTTTAATTGGCACTACCACACGCGTGATTGTAAGTTGGTAAATGATTTATCGTGTTTTATATTTAGGGTATTTTGCAGTGTTATACCAAAATAAATCTGGAAAATGATATAGAACTAAGTATATTTTAATTTTAATATCGTTCATAGCATCTGAAATTTATCTTTTGTATTTGAAATATTATCTTACGTAGCATATACAAAGGTAGCCAGCAAGTTATTTCAAACTAATATGTACTTCACGACTAAAGGCCTTCGCTCACGGAGAAACTGAAATGTAACCAGTGGAAACTGTGTTCTGAAATTGAACCACGCAGACGTTACCTAACACTGATCCATTCGATACTGTGGCAAAAACAAAATAGTTATTTTATAATCGTAAACTAGAGTTTACATTTAATGTAATCTTAAGTCCTAGGATGTTGTGACGTTAAATTTTAATTTGGATTGAAATTAATGAAGTTACAACATTTTAATTGGTGATGTCATGTTTGTAAATTTTTTTTGAAAATTAATTTGACCCTTTTCTTGAATGATATGAAATCTGCTTATTTTTTTTTTACTTCCTCGGGAAGACTATTGAAATATTTTATATCTTTGTAAATATAATTATTGTGCATTTGTTGCTTTGAAAATAGAGCAATTTGGATCTTAAATTTTTGCCGTAATGACGAGTTACGTTTAAATTTTTTTATAAAATTTTCTTTGAATATTTGAATTATTGAATCTTTTTTGTAGAGGCATTCAATTTTTGGTGCTTCGAAAATTTCTAATAATGTTGCTGAAGGGAATTTTGGTTGTTTTTTTCAAAATTACTTTAATAATAAGTTTTTGTACCACCTTTACAGGACTTACAATTTTTTCATACGCGCCTCATAATATAAATTATTTTTGTTATTTTCTCTACTAAAAATAAAATTGCCTATTTATATAACACTTACTCCTCTATGAAATTAAACAAATAACCACTTCCAGATGCTTAAATCAACCAGATACGAGAATAAAATCCACATTCAAAGCGCTTTTACCCGACTCAAAGTGCCTCAAATCAATCGGCTCTAATAAAAACGACGATAAAAAGGTTACCCCTTCGAATATATCCGGAAACAGACGTCATTTTTATTGCGCTATAATTCGCTTTAATCGCAAAACAACCAAACTAGATGTCGGGCGAAAATGGTGGCCATTTTTGATGCAATCGTAAAGGCGTGAAGTTGGTGGAAATACAATTAATTTTGACGGCCTACTGAGGGCTGTAAACAGGGAAAACATTTTTGAAGCTTCTGTTCTTCATGACGGTTTTTATTTTGCTTCCACTTTGAATCATTTTGAGGCAATTTCGTTTTATATTCTATTTAATTAATCAATGACTGTTGTGACAGCTAGGTTGGCTTAATTACGTCTCATAAATTCTTTTGTATTTCAAAATAAGTTTTCCAATGGACCATTATTAATAAAACCCTTCTTCATAACGGGTGTTTTTTTTAGAGGTATACAAATTCAAAATGAAAAAAAAATACATTAAAACAATGTTAATGTCTATGATATTGGCTTTATTTAATAGATAATTTTATGCCATTATTGTTTAAATATGATTTCGGGCATATGAGCGCTACGGCTGAGCTCAAATGAAGCGCAATCTTGAAGTCCAATTTTCGACAACTTAATCGAGCAACTGGGGCCATATATCGACAAAACCACGGCGAATGTTGACTTCCAAATGGTCCAATGTCTCTGGTTTATCATTATAGACTAGTGACTTCACATACCCCTAAAGAAAGTAATCTAATGGTGTGATATCACACGATCATGGAGGCCTAGACCCAGATCTTTCCGCAGAATCTTCCACAAAGTGGATGGGTACAGCTGCAATTGTTGTGCACGATGGCGAATCGACTCATTCGTTTTCTCCTCAACATTACTCTCCACAGCAGCAACTTCTTCTGTGCGCACTGTTTGTCGTCTTTGTGGATGCGCATTATCCCCTAGAGTGTACGTGGTGCGTAAATGATCCATGATCTTCCGAATAACTTGCTCGGATGGATGATTATGTCGACAGTAAAATGGACGTAGTGCACGATAAGTTTGGCGAACCGAACCATGATTTTCAAAATAAATTTGCACAATTTGCAAGCGCACGATCTGACGTCAGTCTACTTACTCATAATGAAATGGCAAAACGTACTGACTACAAATCAACTGTCAACAGTCAAATTAACAATCTGTAGAAACAATGTTGCCAGTTTAAAAACCAAACCTCTAAAAAAAACACCCTTTACATAGTTTATTTGTACTATCACCAGTTTCAGCATAAAAAATGATTTAGGTATTTTATTTAATTAATATAACTTAAGACCAGATAATTGCATTTCACTACATTTATTTAAATATTCTGAAAAACAATTGTTTTAAACTAACTTAACTTTCATAGATGGAACAACGGTCAACAGTAAAAAAATGTCAGTCTTTGTACAGACGAGAAGACGGTGGTATATATTATATATATCCAGATAAAAAATATGTCGTACTATTTCAAGTTTTTTTGTTATTATAAAAACATTAGTCCTCCGAACATAAGGCAATATAATACAGTCAAAGACGCAAATTAAATTATAAACATGTTGCTACCATCGACTGAGCTATAAGTCGTTGGTCGAATTATAACATGAGTACTAAAATATTGTGTAAATAAGTCACAAAATAATTATTTAAAAATCAAGAATTACAAAGTTTTAACATGGTTTAGGGTTTGATAAGGGAGATTTTGAAACTCAGTTATAGGTTCATCTTGTTCCTCGCAAAAATGTGAACCAAATATCATACTCAGATCAATTTGGCAAAAATCTGCTACAACGGGTATTGAAATTATAGGACTTTTATGTATTTCTTCAAAATAAACTTACGAACGCCATAATTGTGTAAAAAAACAAGTTTCATCTTAATGTTTTTCCATGAATTCTCTTTATTTATTTATTAACGGACAAAAAGTCTATTAATAATGTAACAATAACACCAATAAAAAAACGAGTGTGCTTTAGACCACACGATTGAAAAAAAACTTATTTATGCTTCGTTCGCCTCGCCCGATCACCCTTTTCGTAACGCTCTCGTCACGCATTCACCACCTTACTCCCCAAGTCAAGCGTGTATCGTTCGCCTCGCCCGATCACACTTTTCGTAACGCTCTCGTCACGCAAAAAAAAAGAGATGACAATGAAAGGAAAGTATATATTAATGAAGAGCATTGACAAATTATAATATAAAAGAACATATAGAAGACAACTACAAGTCAAAGTTGATGATGGATTTAAAAGACTTTAAAATTACACATTTCATATCGACTGCCGAAAGTCATTTATTCTAACACCAAAAAAAATCAATGTTTTGACTTGCATTAACAAGTCTCAACATTCTGGATAAAGGAGAATGATATCCATAATTTGTAGAATGTTAATTGAGGAATAGCAATTCATTATTTCGGAGTCTACGGGAAAGGATGTTAAACTGGATGAGTTGTAACAAAGCAGGTATGTCAGAAATACTGTTGATAATTTTGAATATGCAAAGTAGATCAGTGTCCTTTCTACGTTTTTCTAAAGAAGAAATATTAAAAGTTTGTTCAATTTCATCATACGAGTATTTTATAATAACACGTAAATTTAAATTATCAAAAAAAGCATTTCAAAGGTAAAGACGTTTCACACCTAGTGAGAATGGCAATCCGCCATTTGAAACCAATGTAATATTGAAATAATAAAATAAAAAAAATACATATTGAGGAAGTACGTTCAGACGCTTTCACCAATAACTTTTATCTTATTTGGCGCCAGTGAGTATGGTGACTACTCGAACCCGAATACCCGAATTGAATTTGGCCGGTTTGAGTGCTAACCTAATGTCCTAGTAACAGAAAATCGATCACCTTAGGGACTGAAGGTCAAATCTCATAAAATCTAGTTACTCAAGATATCTTACAAAAAAACATGACACGGGATGGACAACTACGATTTTTTCACATTTTAAATTTAATGAACAAAACCTACCTTAAATTTCCTTTGCTAACACGCTATTAGGTCATGTGGAAATAGGTTTCACTTTTTGCACTAGAAAAAATGTGTTTCTCGAAAATAAAACAATCTGCAAAAAACTTTGCCCATCTTGCCGGAAAAGTTAAATAACCCAAAAATGTCGGAAAAACGTATGTTCGGCTAGGGAATATGTTACTACGTAGGGAATAGACGGGTGTGTTGTAACAAATGTGTGGGTAGTCAGGAAGAAATAACCATATGGTAACGTGTTACAAATTTAAAAGGGGTTTTCCTAACCATAGCCAAAAAAAAATTTCTTTTACTTTCGAAATTAATATTTTTATATTGTGTCTACAGCTTCACAAAAAAAATCTGATAATACTTTTATTTAAAAATTGCAGGAGTGTATATTCTGCTTATCAATTTGTGAACTGTAATCATAATTTTTTTTTAAATTAAGTTGACACAACTATGAAAGTTGGAAAAGATTGGAGTTGTAAAGGACTGTCTTCAATAGCATTGAGGGATAGTGATACACTGCACAATTCCACATAAGATATTTTTTATTCCACCGAGTGAGTACCAGCTGATTACTGCCAAGTGTTCTGCGTACAGGTAAATTGGCTACCAACTGTCAGATGTCATGTAGATAGATATTAAGTGGAGGAAGGGAGATACATATATAGTTGCGTCAACACTAACAAAATAAACAAACTGAAAGTGTAGTCACCTATCTATCTATTTATATAAATAAGAGGGTATACAGTGGGTGGACGTGGCGGAGTGGCTTTGACTTTTAAACAAAACAATCGAAACCGTTGAAATTTTGACAACAGATTTTTAAAGACCAGTAATATTGTAAAATACAGTTAAACAGCCTGACTTAATAAGACTCATCTTCATCACAGCCTTTCAAACAAGTTCTCAACCGGCTTTCAATTTTTCTATTCTAGTAATTCTCTTCTAGTTCTTCTCTAGTTATTCTCTAGGTCTTCTCATTACACTTCCATCTTTTTAATAATAATAATAATAATAACATAAAATTTGTATAGCGCAGTTTTGTGTCACTTCACTTCAAGTGCGCTTAACTTAATAAATTACAAAAGTAATTATAATAATAATCCTACAGTGCTCCTTACGAATCCATTACAAAATATTGTTAAAATAATATGAAACAAAGAATATACAGTATTTACAAAACAATGACAAGAGAACAAAATTTAACAAAAATCGTGCTTTCATAGCATACACTGGACAATAATAATAAACAATAACGGTGCTTGGAGTACAGGACAAAACAAGAACTTAAAAACAAAAATATTATATACTAACAGAAGGCAGTTTGCGTTTAGAAATGAGAAATATTCTGACATTATATTCGATCATTAAACATAAAAATACAATTAGGAGGAAACCGAAACCAAACAATTATCGGAAACTTGAGAGCATGGCTTAGGTATTACGTGTATTTAAAATGTGTTAGGATTCATGAATGGTATGATTTTTTAAATAATTGTGTTTTTAAATCCCGTTTAAATTCAGCCAAATTCTGGATATTAGTGAGAGCTGAGGGAAGTTTATTCCAAATGAGAGGGCCAGTTACACGAAAAGAGCGATCATAGTAAACGGCTCGATTTGACCTAGAAAGTTCGATTAAACGATTATTAACATCTAGATCTGCTGACCTTAGAGTAAGCTGTCTCTCGCTTAAGTTTTGTCGGACACATAGTTCCGATATATAGGCTGGCGCCATTCCTTGCAATGCTTTGAAAGTCATTAAGCAGATTTTGAACTCTATTCTTTCAGGACATCGAAGCCAATGAAGACAATCCCTTAGAAGCGGGGTTATATGACAGTACTTAGATTCACCAAAAATCATTCTCGCCGCAGCATTGAAGACGGACTGTATTCTATTTAATTGTGTCTTTGGAAGGCCAGCATATGCACTATTACAATAGTCCATACGTGAGACAACGAACGAATTTATGAGGGACTTTGCCCCGTCAGAGGGAAGGCATCTCCTGATTGATTTTATCTGCCGAAGATGGAAAAAGCCAGAACTCACAGCTTTTGAACTTTGCGATTCAAGAGAAAGACTATTGTCTAGAGTGAAACCCAGAAATTTTATTTCTGTAGAAGGAATTATATCTGTGTCCTGAATACGGATTGGACTGAAATCGATTTGGGCTTGCCTTCCAGGAGAAGCTATCCAAATAAATTCCGTCTTTGTTGGATTAAGTTTGAGTTTATTAACAGACATCCAACTTGTCTGCCTCTTTTTTCCACACTGTTTACCTCTTCCGCAGTCTTCTTCAGGGTGGCTTTCACTGGGGTACCCACGTGATCAAAACTTAAAGCTTCTTGTCATTTGGCATTCTTTCCTTATTTCTTGACAAACCCTCTGCCGTCATTATGACCTGCAGTACCTCGTGGTAGTTTTGGGGTGAATTTTTGTTTGATCAATCATTAGATTGTCGAGTTCAATGTTTATTTTAATTTTGTAGAGTGACCTGTTTGAGGGCTCTCATTTTTTGCTACAGGTAACAAAAAACTAATAGAATATCTCCAATCCTAAGTGGTCTTTTAATATTTTGCTGCTATGCTCGTATGACAGACCTGTTTGGTCTTTCTATAAAATATACCATTTTACTATTTTGCTCTAATCACAAGTATAATGTAAATGATGACTGGTCGCATGGGCGGGATATTCTCTAGGTAAGCTTGGGAAAAATATCTCTATCTACAATGACAACGTATATTTAAACAACTTATAAGTGCTCTGCATTTCAACTACTGCTGAGCGATTTTTTTCTTGTTTGACAACATGACGACAGAAAACAAGTTGTAATTTCTCCAAAATTGAGACAATGGGATTAATAATTAGATTTTATAATTTAACTAAAATTAATGCTAAAGAAGCTAAATTGGCTAATAGTGAATCAAATGCTGACCTCGAACGCGATGATATTTAAACATAAAGTGATAATAAATACCAAAAATACTTTTTTTAAACAAATTTATCAATAATCTTTGTAGATATACCACAAGAACGAGGGGCGAAATCAGGATACCAAAAAATGTAAAAGCCAATAAGAAAAATAGTTTACTAAACAAAGGGATGAAATATCAAAACACGCTGCCGAAACCCATAAATCCTAAGTATGGTTCCGGAAACTAGCTCAAAAAAAATAATTGGTGTATAGTTCAAATAAATGCAGTTTGGTATATAACCTCCATACTTTCTCCATTCTGCCTTATCACCAATTGGGATTGCTTGGGTTGTGGGACAAGGGGGATGAAATTAATTTTAGATGAAATTAATTTTAATTCTCTTTAAATGTATGAATTTTAATGGGGCTTGGCCTAAGTGAATACATGATCTTAATTATACTTAGATCTATTTATATCTAAATCTAAACAAGTCATATGGTTCGGGGTTGCTTATGCATTGTGTACATAGTAATTATTAATTGTTCATTCTAACTTCCTTGGTGTCACTGAAATTTTTGCGTGGGCCTTATGAAGGCCGAGGTCCTCTGTGGCAGTTTCTGCAGTTCAGCAGTTCAGGCCCTCCTCTTTCACTGAACCATTGTTTTATTTTATTTTATTTATTATGGAAAATCAACAGATATTTTACACTTATAATAATAATATATATAATATCCAATGACAGATTTTCACATTATTAAAATTATAATTAAAAAGTTAAACAAAAAAGGAAGGGTCCTGTACCCGTAAGAACTAAACAAAAATATAAAAATTTTGAAAATTATTAAAAAAAATTATATAAAAACACAATATAAACTATCATAACCTGCTTACTAAATTTCAAACATGAAGTATTCAGAGTCAGAAATCATTGTCATTGTCTTCGATTGTTGACCACTGGTCACATTTGGCCACCGCACTGTTTTCATCTCACGCCCAGCTTCACGTTGCCGGGCGGTAGAACACATATCTTGTGAATCACTTTACCGAACACTTAAAACTGTTACTTCTTCATCCACCGCCCTGTGGCGTGATGCCGGGCGGGGAATGCGTGTTTGGTGGTCCACCATCGATCCTGTCTCGATCTCCTCTCTCTTCCGCCTCGGTATTGTGTCCATGACCTACGAACTCTTAAGATCCGTGGCTCTATCCCGCACTTCTCCCTTCTACCATTCCTGTCCTTGCAACCCATGTCTATCAACGCTTTCTTTGCGTGTAGAAATACTAAGCTACTTTTTTTGATAACATAAAATTATTTAATCAAATTTATCTATGTTCAAATTTGATTCGTCACACTATACGTCACTTTACCAATTAGTAAAATGAAAATTCATTATTAAAATCGCATCAAACAAAAAAGAATGTTATCTTCATGTACAAAAAAAAATTATAATAAAATAAATTTGCGTTTCCCAAATAAGGTTGCAATAAGAGGTTCCAACTGGTTTTTTAACATTCTCATTTATGTCTTTCATTTTGTTTTTTTTTTTATATCTTATTTCATCGTGTTTCATATATCCTCTAGTTTCCTGTACCCAGGCTATCCAGCACCTACGGTGTAACGCCTCGCATTCCCAATAATAATTTGAATAATGTTAACCGAAATTTATGGCGGTCGAGTATAAATTTGTGTGTGGCCATATTCGAACACTCTGGTCGAAACTCCACGGGTGTTGCCACTGTTAATATTTCAATATACTGGCAACATTATCATACATCGGTGGAATGGCATTATCGTGATTTATATGTTGTGTTTACACCCCGGCTATTCGTGTTTCTTTTTTATGAATGGTTTACTTAGAGTACCTACCTGTTAGCGGAGATGTAAGAAAGTTTGGAAAGGGGCTGGAAGAATATAACATCCCTTCTTTTAATTCGAGAAAATGCTCTGTCTATTCATTCAATTATTTACATCGCCTTCGTTAATTTCTCTAAGCAAGCTTCCAGTTTCAAAAAGCCTTGTTAACCCTAGATTCATAAACTGTATTTATTGTTACAATGTTCATAAACATACGTCTGTGATACACCCTATTTTTAAGTGCACCAAATTTTTAAACTATTAGAATAATAATAAATAATACTACATTATGTTAACAAAAGGAAGGTTTATTTGAGATCAACATATTAAAAAACTATTTTTGAGATCATTCAGGGCATTCTAAGCACAAATTTTCCCGATGCTCCATGCACATGAGACGTTTGCAAGAGGTGCAGATAAATCTACTCATATGCTTTTTTTGTGACAACAGAAGTTGCATAGCTTCCTGGTTTGTATTTCAGGATCAGCCGGTACATCAGGCAAAGTATCGCCTAAAATCGCATCGATGTTCCGTTTTAGGCATCGCCCCAAAGTTGGTGTTTCACGGCGACGCCGTAACTAAGAAAATTGACTATGGATCTTAATAAAATTGTTACACTATTCATAAGCATACGTACCTCAGACACCTTAGGTGTAGTATTTGCGGAACTACACGTTTACGCGCCAAGATCCCTGGCGCCACACTGAGCTCTAACCGTGTCGGGAGGGTACTGAGACGCACCTATTGCCATCTTTTTCGCGTTGCGCTCTATGAACGTTTTACTACTTCGTGGTGTATACGAGACGTATTTTATGAATCTATGGTTAAGGGCTTTACTTGCAACATCAATTTGCACCCATAAATTCATATATCCCTGCACTTACCGTGGTGATGAGAAGTGGTGATTTAAGTGAGAAGGTATCTGCAACAAACGGCGCGTACTAAAACAACATTCTTATTTGTTACATTATAAACGGTTTAAGCTAAAATATTTGCAAAATTTTATATTTAAATTTTCACAAACAAAATTTTGTTTTTCATACTTTTTACGTTGTTGAAAAAAGTTTTGTAATATTACTGAAATAAAGTTCAAAGAAGCTTTGTTTTGAAAACACTTTGGCCATTTACGGTGCGACTTCTTTTGACGGCCTCCGTCACCGGGGGGTAAGGCTCTTGACCCGCAATCCAGAGGTCAAGGGAATGAATCCCGGCGTGCGCAAATATTTTTTTTTAAAATTATTTTTGTTAATTCACTAATAATTCATTAAAAATAATACAAAGTATATTTGAGACATATTCTAGAGTGAAAGATACTCTCAGTATCGCCCTGATGTAAAACCACCATTCGGAATTGAAACGTTGCTTGAAATGACCTCAGTCGTGTTTGGTGACCAGCTTTGAATAGCCAGGTGCTTCTTTACATTCCTCTTCCCCATCTTCTTTCCCTTCCTACTTCCCTCAGCCTCATAATATACCCAAATCGGAGAAGAAATAGTCTCACTGGATCTAGACGGGAGCGCTGTGATTCTTGTGAAGTACAAAAAAACTAAATTCCAACCTAATTATTACAAAATGAACACATTTAGGTAACGTACTACAACGCATAGTAGAACCACATGTAGTTAACATACTTTAACCAATGCTTTCAAATATTGTGAAGTATTTGTGTTGTGCTATGTAAATTCATGTCAACAATTTTTTCACGAAATTTTCGTATTACCATTTTACCAGATGTCATTAATTTTTCAATAACTATTTTAGTTTTTTATTTAATTAAAACCTTGAAATAAACATTCCATGTTTGTTTTCAAAACTATGTAAGTACATAAAATATCAGTGAAATCTAGATAAATTGAATTTAGGCGTCGTCTTCTGTAAATATCTGTTTTATTAAAATACGTATTAAAATCAATAACAATATTCGCATAAAAAATCTGAATGATAAATCGTTTTCACTTACACGTGTTACGTCAAAAGATCAACATTATTTAAAATATATATTTATTCGGATAACCTTTTGGATCCCAGAAATAAACGCAAATGGAATATTAACAGGTGATTTATTCCAAAATTCCTTTAGCAAAATATTATAATGTATTACACGTGATCCAGTTTATTACAAAATGTTTTCATACCCGTGAAAAATTATGGAATATTATAATTGCAGGATGTATGAAACTGTAGGTATTTATAGAATATTTGCATGTTAATATTTTTAAAAAAATATTACTTTTTAAACATTAAAATTTTGATCAACGTGTCGTAGTATATATATCAATAACACTGAATAATAACTCGATGAACAAGGCGAGTAACTATTTTTTTCTTGAAGCTATCTTTTTGGCCAATTTCATCCCAATCCAATTGGCCAATTTTATCCAATAAATTGCTGATGTAGAGTTTTGAGTCGAGAGTAACTATACTACAGTAGAACAGTGCTGGGTTATCACTATCACTCGTATAGTATGATTTAAACGTACATAATATGAAACACACAACCGTATTAGCCCACTTTAAGTTATTCCTTCAAGTACTCAAAAAATTCTAAGTGAAGCCTTGGATTTTAAGGGTCTAAAATCAAGCAATGGTAATCCGGTACATTTGAAATCATGCGTTGTTACCTCAAAATTCTCAAAAAATGCAACTGGATGTGCAATGGCTAAATAATTTTATAAAACAATATATATTTCGTAAGAAAAATCCATTTCTCTAGAATCTTGTCGAATCAAAATAGATTTATAAGGAAATTGGTATCATAAATATTTAACTTATACATTCTTATGTCGTTACTACTAAAACTAACCTTACATGTGTAACTAGACTTGACCTAATGAAATTAATCTTATCAATCCCAAACTTAACCAAAACACGACCGAAATGTTTTAAATTATTATTTTTTTTTTGATTTCTACGGTGAGTTAGTGTACTTCATATTTACAAATTATTTTGCTTTTTTAAAATGTTATAATAATCCACGTTCCTACAGACTTACAAAAGTTTTTTATTAAACATTTTTCTAAATAACTGATCACCAACAAGCAATCAAAATACACCAGCAATATTTATAAATAAATCCATTTTACCAAAACAAAAAGTTAATTTTACGAAAATGATCAAAACACACGAAACACATGTCTTAAAACCGACCAACTCTAATAAATACTTAAAAAATCTAACATTTAAACATTATGTCTAAGATGTTTTATTATGCAATAACCTACCTAACAAAACAAGGCAATAATTTTAAAATCTTGACTGTACATTGGATCGTGAATAATAAAATTAGTCAACTAAACCAAATCTTAATTAAAAAATTTCTATCCCCTTCATTGTTCTCAACACCAATACCAAAACCAACCTCATTGAAATATTTTTGCTTCCAATTTATCAAATAAATAAAAAATACCTGTCGAATTTGAGCTTATGAAAAAATGAATTATGAAATACATTCTAGCCTGTTATCCTCGACACTTGATATCCTTATTGAGATAAGCACAGAAAAAAATGTTTATAAACCTGTAATAGATACGTCTAATAATAGGTAATAATAAAATCAATAGATAAATAACTTACATAATAACAAATAAGGACGAAATAACGAGTAATAATATTTTAAATCCCTTTACCTTTAATTATAATAGAACCTTCTATTTTTCACCCCCCTTATCAGGAATTATGTAGTGAAGCTTAATTAATACTCCACCGTACAGGGTAGTTTAAGGCTGCGCGGTCGGTCTAGGGGACGGTGCAGGGAGCGGCCAGGGCGGGGGCGGTAAGGTATTAAGGAATGGGGGACGGTAGATTGTACGGGATAGTAACCCTTTGATCAATTCAGCGCCTTGATTTTGATCAGCACATACCGTGGTGATAATGTGGCGCCTATGGGTTCAATATTGAAAGCGTGCGTCTTTCAATCGTTTTGTAATGGCTGGGGCAAAATAATCGCTGATTTAGATAGAGATATTAATTTTTATAATTTTTTTATTAATCATCTTGTAAAGAGTTTAGATTTTGCATTGTGGCAATTTTTTTCAGAGACGAAAATTATTTTATATTCGTCGTATTCTGACAAATAGTCTGAATTTTTTTTTTTTTTTTTACATTAACTCCACACAGGAGGCCCTGAGGAAAAAATAATTTCCCTCAGGGCCTATGTCATCTTTGAGGATGCTGTGTGGAGGGTGTTTTTGAGGAGAGGAAGGAGTGAACATGGGTCTTGAAGAGACCCATATTGTAGGAGGGAGGAAACACAGAGGCCGGCAAATCGTTCCACAGCCGAGCTGTTGAACTCAAGAACGAGTCGTAGAAACGACCCGTTCTCATGTGACTAATGTCAACCGTGTACAAATGTTGAGCGCGCGTTTGGCGTGTTTCCCGACTACGCACCGGTGCCGAGGGGATCAATGACGCTAGTTCCTCGGAGCATCTTCCATTGTAATACCGGTAGAACAAGGACAGCATTCCCACCTGGCGCCTGTGCTCTAAAGATTGCAATCCGTTAGTTAAATTAGGAGAATCTATCAAACGGACCGCCCGTTTCTGCACAGAGTCAAGGGTTTTTTTCAGGTATTTTGGGGCTCCAGACCAGAGGTGGCTGCCAAATTCAACCGTGGGGCGCACTTGCGATTTGTACAGGGCTAGCAGTTGTGTACTATTAAAGTATCTGCGTGCCCTGTACAGTATGCCCAGTTTCTGAGAGGCTGATGAGAGAATTGATAAGTTAATTACAATGGGTTTTTATTTTTTGATACGTAAGCATATCTGAGTAGTACACAAGTACTGTAAGGCAAGGCTGGAGGTCCCGATCCACGGAGGCGCCGAATCGTCGCCTCAGTTCTTATTTGTCCAACAGACCATTTTGGTTTTTGTTCAATCTCCACTTTAAAATTAAAAATAGAGTATGAAGAAGTATGGTTCATCACTTAACTAAGAATTATTTGAACTAATGAGACCTCTACCTTTACGGAAAGAGCTTTATCTTAAACACCTTTCATAATGTTTCATTGAAATAATGAAAGCAAACCTTCTCCTCTTGTAAAATTTTCAAATGGTCTGTTGGACAAATACGAACTAAAGCGACGGAATGTCTGTAAAAGTGCTTCTGTTGTCCGCTCTCTACCTGCTCGCTTACCCACCACTCCGACGACTTATTTATTTGAACGTTCAACATTTCAAAGAATTTTACAGACATAATACAATCAAAGGATCAAAACGTTCAATACACTCCTCCTTTCTGTCACTTTTATCAGGCTCACAAAATTATTGTACAAAGCAACATTGTGTGCGTTAAAAAAAGAAAGAGTAAAATCTGAAGAAAACTGATAACAGTGATAACTAATAATTTTTGGATAATTCTCCTTGGTTTTGAAAGATATATCTCGCAGATGTTAAACACCCGTAGTATTTTTGAGAGATATTTCTTCCAGACTGATGTTATACAGACCCAAATTCAGGCTACCCCTTTTTGTTTTACAGGTGAGATATGATTTTTTTCAGGTTTTTGATTTATTTGTAGAATTTTGATAACATTACAGATTAATGATCTATGTTGTTAAAATTATACTGTCTCAAAGATGACCGGACAACTCAGAATGAACCTAACTCAACACTCCATTTAAAACGTCATTAAAAGTGATGAAAAAAAATTATCTAAATTATATAAATAATCTATCTTCAAAGCTTTGTTGAGTTGAGTTTATTCTTAGTTGGCATGAAACCGTTCCAACAATGTTTAAGCAATGCCAAAAATCATGTTTTTAAACAGTGTTAGAAAGAAAAAAAAACCACGTTTTCAGTTTGCAAATAAAAGTTTACCATTGACGCTTCTCTTTGAAATAAAATATATTGCAGCATTTCAAAAATATGTTTAATTTTTATTTTTTTTTAATAAATAAATAAATATAAAACTAAACAAAAGTTAACTTTTATGATACATTTTTTTAATTGAATATTTTTTTAGATACGCGTAAGGTAACACAAAAATGGTAGATAAAAACCATCAGTAAGCGATTCTAAAAACATTCTAATTTTTTTAATATTTTTAGTTTTCTTGCCTTGGTTGTATTTGAGGGTGACGTAGCTCCACTGTCCCAACGAGAATCGAATGCGGTGTAACATAAAAACTATTTTATTTTGAGTTGAGTTGAGTTGAGTTCCACCCATTACCGCGTAACGCCTTCATGCCCGCCTTTGTGCGTGATGATAATGTAATAAGGAAACACAACAATATAATTATGAAGAGATTGCTGAAATTAATTATATGTTGTAGTAATAATTGTTATTCCGTAAGCGCGGTGGTATTAAATTAGGGCTTCAACGTGTTTCACGTCAAATCACGCATTACCGTGACGGGCGCTAATGGGTTAAACTTATAATTGTTTATAGTGCGTCGTGGGAAGGAATTGATTATATTCATTCATGTTGTTGTGATAAATCTATATTTGACATGGTAGACGTTACAACTAATAAAAAAAATACAAAACATACCTAAGTAATTAAGTCAAAAATTTTGAAGTAGATATTTCTTTTCTAGGTTAAAATATCAACAAATACTCTGCATTACACGCGCTCATCATTTGTTGATATTTTTTTTAACATTAGAACGGGTCATTTCTAGGTTCACTCTTACCTTTAATAATTAATAATAATAATTTTTGGATGATTTCTATAGCGCCATTTTTGTGAGAAAAAAACCTTTCCACAAAAAGACCCTTTATACAGCACCCCCAAAGATGACATACGTGTGGACTAAAAAAATGTTAAATCTTATGTCTGACGTTGCTTTACAACTTTTACATGAGAATTTTTTTATTTGAAGTTTATGGATTAGGTTCGTCGAGCGAAAGTCGAAAAACCTTTGAAATATGAAAAATTGCCATAATATCGTGTATATAAAAATTATCGAATTATTGATGAAAATGTTATATTAATTAGGTAGATTGTCAACTTTTTTAATTGATACAATTATACGAAAGAACAAAAAAATTTATAGGATAACTTCATTTTACAATAGAAATTAAATGAAAAGTAGTAATATTGTTATTGTTAACGCGTAAATATATTTTAGTCAAATACAGAACTGCTTTTACGGATTACGGTCTTAACAAATTTATAACGAGAAGAATCTTCACTTGCATGAATTTAGTATATATGGCAACGGCAGCATAGCTTCCTTTTTTAAAATGCGCGCCATTCAGTCGGTTGATGTTGTAGCGGAGCGTTAGTGATCTCGTTTGAGAGGTGAAACTATAAAGTTGTCCCGACACAGTTTGGTCGCCATCATGCGTTGGAACAGTGAGAAGCATGCGTTTGCCGTTGAGGCCTACTTTTTGAACAGATGTTCTGCAACCCAGCGTCTCACCTAAGTGTCTTGGACCGAGATTAAATCTCTTCTGTATTCGTTTTACACATTTGGTATTTATAATAGAGAAGAGGGTATAATTGAATAAAAAAAACATTAGTACTTTTATCATTGAAGAAGAAGATAACACTTTTAAATCTAAATGAAAATATAAAAGAAAACAAGACACAGAAAAACAGAAAAAGACAATGGTCGCAACTGAACTAAAATGAATGAATAGAACTAGTTGAAGATAATATTAATGATTCTAAATATTTGAAATATGAGATTGACAAATATGACGGTTTGACAGAAGGTGGCAATAGCGAAATTGGAAAACGCGCCGTCCCGGTTAGACGAGAGGTCTGGGTTCGAGTCCCAGTTGCGACCATTGTCTTTTTCTGTTTTTCTGTGTCTTGTTTTCTTTCATATTTTCATTTAGATTTAAAAGTGTTATCTTCTTCTTCAATGATATATTACGTTGATGGGAATAACCTTCAAAAGTTATAAAAAGAGAGTTTTTCTTGTAAAAAATTAGTACTTTTATTTAATTTGGTAGAAACAGACTTTTAACTCAGTCTCTTAAAAAGAATTTTTTTTTCTCTAACTTTAATAACAAATTTAAATTTTGATGCGTTAATTAAAAAAAGCACTGACATCTAATAAATGAAAGTATTAAGAATAATAAAAAAAATTATAAAATTAAGCTGTAATCTTTATTAGGATTTTTGGGTAGTATTGTTACTTATCTCTTTTAAAACTCATGCTTGCGTTGGTCTCAAGTACCAAAAAAAAAAAAAAAAAATTGGCACAAGTCTACTGGACGCCAACGAGCACGCCGCTTTAAACAATGCCTAACAACAAATAAAGGTGCTAGTATAAACCTCAAATTTCCGGTGATGTTAATTTTTGAGAAAACAACGATTTTTTATTTATCGGTCTGAGAGACCAACGCGCGGGTATAGGAAGGTTAAAAATGAATGACATCATGTCTTTAATTAATATTGCCTTTTTTAAGTAGTTTAAGTTTCTACACCCGAAACAAGCAGGTAAATAATTAGGATCATTGATCGGTGTATTCCTAAAACCATTTTATTTTCTTACCAAAAAATTGTTTTTCACTCCGTTAGGCACAGACGTAATAAAATCCTGTTTTCTTCAAAAAATGTACGTTGATTTTTTAACAAAGATAAGATGCAGTTAGCATAATTCCCTGGTTTGCAACGTGTTTAATTAGCGGAAAACTCGATATAATTATTTTGAATCCTGGCGAACAAGGAAAATTCCGACTCTGTAATAAAAAGTAGATGTCGGATAATTATTCTGCCGGCAATCTTTCTTCGTGTGGAAAATTATGTCGCTGGATTTTCACACAAAAGAAAATCAAATATTTTCCTCAAAATGGTTCGCTCCTCATTATCAAACGGCAAAATGTTAGAAAAGTCTTCAGGGGGAATATGGAAACTTGGCAAAAGGAGAAAATAATAAAAAAAAATACCGGGGAAAGTAGGTTGTGAGTTGAAATGGCCGTTATTATTCGCGCGAAAGTTCGAGTGAGATGATTAAAGTAGTCAGAGGACGTTTGGAAATTTATTCAGACGACAAAGAAAACAATTTATAGACAGGATGGCGAAAAAGCATGACCCAAAACTCGATTCTCTTTCACACTATTGTATTTTTAATTCGGCCTTATTTAAGGCTGTGTCGATTTCGTTTCGTCATTTTAAAGGGGATTAAAAGCTCTGAATTTTTAAGGCATTGTGGTGAAGATAATTTTCTGCTTGGGCGAAAGGCTTATAAAGCCATTATCTGCTAGTACTTGCTACTGTTTATTCCAAGACGATGGAATTAATTGAAATTTAACGGAACACAAACTAGTCGAATATAGATTGTTGTAACGAGTTGGTAGATTATTCTTTTTTGTTGGGAAGTTTACCGCTGAGGAGCATGAAATATGAGGAGCACAGCTAGGAGATAATATTGAAGATGGGAATGGTCAAAGAAGATTATTAGAAAATAAAACTAATGTTGTGTCTTATCGTAAATTTCGTCTTTGAAGGAAAATTATCTAATCCATTATTACGAGTGGTGAGTGACGTGGCGCTACGAAATCATTTTTTTTTTCTGAGTTCGATGAAATTTTGCTCACGTCAAAACAAGAAAAAGATCTCTGTTGACATTAATTTCTATAAACCCTGTCTTAAGCCCGGGCAACACCGGGGATTTCAGATAGCCAGGTAATAAACGTCTCTATTGCACAAAGCTTATTTGGCTACCCAAGGTTTTTAAATGTAATTTTTCTTTAGTGATACATTTCCCATATTTCATGTCGGGTGCATTCATTAAAAAACTGAATAAATAATTATGATGAAAAACTATTACGTAATATTGCAGACCCTTATCTTCAGGACTCTTAAAACGTTTGTAAAAGATTCTCAGAAAAGTTCAGAATGTTTAATAACGGATTGATTTTTTTCGTTGTACGTTCTCTCTTGCGCTTCAGTTGCTTTATTCCGGAATTCGTTAAATATTGTGCACAGTCTTGACCGCCTCCGTAGATGAGAGCTTACGATCCGGAGTTCACGGATTCAAATTCCGATGTTCGCAAGTAAATTTAACGTGATTAGACAATTGACTCCAATTTGAAGGTCGCGGGTTCGAATCCCGGAGTGGGCAAATAAATTTTATTTGAATAATGTGTGTTTTTCCACAATTTATTTATTTCAAAAATGTATAGTATATTTCCGGCACGTTCCAGAGTGGAAGATACTCTCAGTATCGTTCTGGTGTAAGACCACCATTCAGAATTGAAACGTTTCTTGAAATGGCTTTAGTTGTGTTTGGTGACCAGATCTGAATAGTCAGGTACTTCGACACCTTCCTCTTCCCTATCTCCATCTCTTCCCCACTAGCTGCAGCCTCACAACATACCCCGATTGGGAATGCCAGTCTTACTCCAGATGGGAGCAGTTCGGACTCTGTGAGGTATTCATATAAAAAATAGGGCATTTTCATATAAAAAATACATTTGCGGCAAATTCCAGAAGATACTCTCTGTGACGCCCTGATGTACCCCTAGAATTGGCTTGGCTGTGTTTGGTGATCAGATCAGAATAACCATGTACTTCCCCACTTTTCTCTTTCCCGTCTCCATCCCCTCCTACTTGCCTCCACCCTTACAATATCAATTGTCAATGTCATAGTCTCACCTAGCTACAGGCGATTGGGATCAGTTGGAACTATTGTGCGGTGCTTGTAAAAAAATTTCTTAGGGCTGTTTATGAAGATATTCCCATTCATTATTCTTAACTTCAATCACGTTGGTTTATCATCTTTAACAATGGAATAATCTATATCGTTTAGTAGCTTTTACCCGCGGCTTCGCCCGCATGGTATTAGGAGGAAATTACTGTATAAATAATTTTCCCACGGGAATGAAATATTTTTCCTGGGTAAAAAGTAGCCTTTATCTTTGCATTTTATTTGTATCTATATTTTTATTTTTTATATTGACTTTTCTTCAAGTGCAGACTTGCACGCAAGGGTGAATATTTTACTTTAATTTTTATTTTTCATATTGACTTTTCTACAAGTTCAAACTTGTATCGCACGATGAATATTGTATTTTTATTTTTATTATTAATTTTGACTTTTCTGCAAGTCCAGACCTGCACCCAAGAACGAATATTTTTTTTTTCATATTGACTTTTCTGCAAGTCCAGACTTGTATCAGAAGACGAATATTTTATTTTTCATATTGACTTTTCTGCAAGTCGAGACTTGCTTCACAGTCGATATTTTATATTAATTTTTATTATTAAAATTGACTTTTCTGCAAGTCCGGACTTGCTTCCCAGGGTGAATATTATATTTTTATTTTTATTATTAATATTGACTTTTCTGCAAGTCCAGACTTGCATCACAGGTTGAATATTATATTTTAAATTTTTATTATTAAAATTGAATTTTCTGCAAGTCCGGACTTGCATCCCAAGGTGAATATTATATTTTTATTTTTATTATTAATATTGACTTTTCTGCAAGTCCAGACTTGCATCACAGGATGAATATTATGTTTTTAATTTTTATTATAAAAATTTACTTTATGGGATAAAGGGATGCAAGGGATGCAAGTCCGTCTTGCATCCCAAGGTGAATATTATATTTTTATTTTTATTATTAATATTGACTTTTCTGCAAGTCCAGACTTGCATCACAGGATCAATATTATATTTTTAATTTTTATTATTAAACTTGACTTTCTGCAAGTCCAGACTTGCTTCACAGTCGATATTTTATTATTAAAATTGACTTCTCTGCGAGTCCAGACTTGCATCACAGGATGAATTTTATTATTTTTATTTTTATTATTGACTTTTCTGCAAGTCCAGACTTTTTTCACAATAGATATTTTATTTTAATTTTTATTATTAAAATTGACTTTTCTGCGAGCCAGACTTGCATCACAGGATGAATTTTATTATTTTTATTTTTAATGTTGACTTTTCTGCAAGCCCAGACTTGCATCCCGGGATAAATGCGACACGAATCCAACTCTTCACCTTCCACTCAAAACAGTCGATTTATGTTTTTTTAAATTTAAATTAAAAAAAAAAAAAAAAAAAAAAAAAATCAAAAAGTCATCGGAGACCAAAATTTTAGTAACGTTTTTTGGTGATCAGATAACTCAAAACGAATTCAACTCAACACCTCCTTTGAAAAGTCATTGAAAGTGATGAAAAAATATATTAAAAAATAGATTACGTTAGGTTAGGTTGTGGGCTATTCTTCTTTTTTTTAATAACTTTTAATGATTTTTCAAAGTGGTGTTGATTCTAAGTTGTCACGGAATATATTTCTTATCATATAATAATCCTAATATTATTTGGAGGAAAAAATATGCTCCATGTAAAAGGTTAAAGTAAGTCAAGTCCTTTAACATACTGTATTTATGTCCAAACCAACTTAGTTCACGATAACACAATATCTCAGCCTCTATCTTCTATCCTTCTCCGTGTACTTTATATAAGTTAAAACCATTGTTTCTTAACCTTTTAAATGTTGCGACTCCCTTGAAAGCCAAAAAATATAGTTAAAAACGACGCCCTCATTTCATATTATTATAAAGTAATTTTTTTAGTTAGATTAATTGGTACCCATCAAAAATCATGGGTTTGAGTCCCAGTTGCGACCGTTACCTTTTTATTTTTCTGCGTCCTGTTCTTTTTTATAGTTTCGTTTATTTTTATTAATATTATCTTCTTCTTCGACAGTCTATTTTAACGTTTATAAAAGTTTTACATACGCAACGAAGCATTTTCTGCGTCAGAAGTGGAAATTGCGATCAATATTTTCAAAGCATCCGTTACTAGGCTTCCCTATTTACATCGCGCTGCAAACCAAAACTTTTTCAAATCTTGAGAATTAAATTCTAGTTGTAGGGTTTTGTCAGCAATTTTTTGCTTCAATCAAATGGTTGTGAGTCTTTCACATTCAACACATTCTTTTTACGTTTGTAATGTAACTAGTTGTTATTATCTTTACTTTTTGGCTTTAAAAACTAAATAAAGAAATGTTTCAAGTGTTGTTCATAGAGACAACTTTGTGAAAAACAAATCTAAAACGTAGCGCACATTATAAATTGATTAAAAACGCCTATTTATTTATCAGTTTATCAGATCATAGCTGTTTTTTTATATTAGCTCCACACTACATGCCCTGAAGTAAAATATTCCCTCAGGGCCCATATCATCTTTGGGAATGGTATGTGAAGGGTTGTTTTAAGGAAAAAAAAGAGAAGCTGTTCTAAAAAGAAAGGGTGTGCGTAAGAACCTGGGAGTTAATGTGTCCAGGTTTGACGGACGTATGAATCTATCCTTCCCGCTGCAGTGCAAACCGATGGGTTGTGGGGGTCCGGCTGGAGAAGAATAGGTTAGGTTTCTTTCAACTAGTCTCTCCCGATCCAGCCCGCCACGCAGTAATTGGACAAACTCATTCACCGCCAAGACCTAAGCAAACCTCACCCCATGAACCCAGGCACCCCTGCTAAATCACCAAACGTAACGAACCACTTGGGGTGACCTATAACAGGGGTGTTGGTTATCAATAAATGGTTCCTCTGGCGGCTGTACCCAAACCCGCCTCTTAAATTGAAATTAAATTTTAATTTAATTTTTTTTTTTTAATAAAATGATTTTTCGTTTGTCTCATTTTTTTGACAGATTGCGACCCCCTAAACCTATCGATACCCCCAGGTTGAGAAACAAAGGCCTTAACTTATCTGAGTCCCGAAAAATATGGGGAATGTTCACAGAAGAGTCTGTTTAGCGGAACAACAATCGGAATAGTACTCTCTTCCTCGAGATAAGCTGATGAATTATTAATTTTTTGTTAGAATTTTTTTAATAAATTGGACTTGTTCCTTACGCTTTTCGACAAATCAGCGACGGAGTAATTATAACTGCGGAAAAAATGATTAGCTTCGTTGATAAAAAATGTACCAGATGAACCCATCGTTTATTCTCAACTACTGGTTAGTCTCGTTTTCCAGAGCCACCCTAACAAAAGTAAGACAGTAAAAATACTTCATCACATTTAACTCTTAATGGGATGTACGAGGGTTGTTTAAGAACTAAAGACGCTTCCTCATTTTCGGCAAAGCGGATATTATTTCTCAAAATATGGCGGCATTAGCGTGTACCTCAGACTTTCTCCTTAAAAACGAGCAGTGATCCGGCTCGGTAACTGCTTCAGTGTAATCTTTTCGTCCGTTTGAGACGGACCCTCATAAAGTGGATATACCTTCCTACTTTTAATATACATAATATTAATTTGCAATAACCGCACCAAAAACCAGCAAAATTTAATCATAAAATTTCCTGATGTGAGATATTTTATGAAAGAATAAATAAATTTGTTACTTTTTTGGTAAGCCAGTCTTAAATATTTTATGTCAATGAGAAAAAAATAATACATTTTTAATGACCAATTTCTGTGAAAATTTTGTTGATTCTGTTTTTTTCCTATGAATATAATATTTATAGAAAGACCAAATTCTGTCACTAGTAAATTTATGATAAAGAGAAGGTTTTTTGGTAGGTAAAAAAAATAATTTCTTTTCTTTTGCACGAGGAAAATTTGTTTTATTAAAGACTTTTGACTTGTACGCAATTAAAAAAAAAAACTAATAAATATTTGTATATCCAAACAGAGGGTAGAGGTATCTAGCGGACAAAACGTAAAACAATATTCACGTTTAAACAAATGGGTAAATTACTGCACGTTACCGCAATAATAGTCTCTCAGTTAGCGTAAGGTCATTAAATGAGATATACGATTGTGTAGAGTAGATTGTTATGTATGTGTATTAGAATGAATGGCAAAGGACCTTGATTTTGTGTTACTTGTGTTTATTTTATTTACTTTATTTTGTGTTATCTGCTTGAAAATGATAAAAATACATGTGGCATTGAAAGGAAAGGACTCACCGAAAGGATGAAAGAACTTGTAGGCTGGCTATGCCCTTGTCTGCTTTCTCTCCCATCCAACAGGCACAAACAGCAATAGACGCGAGTTTCGTTTATTTGATAATACAGCGGAGTTATTTTAATAGCGGTTCACCGATAGCGGAGCACAATAGATATATGTTGCGGCGGACGTTTATTACAGAACTGAGTAAGAATTGACGGGTAGTTAATAGGGATAGGTAGGAAAGGAATTCGCAACAATATTAATACCAATTCCAAGCAGTGACAGTATTTATGCGCGCTATGTAGGGCGATTTGACGCATTTTAAATACTAATGATTCTTTGTCTATTTGTTAATAACACAGGCCAACAAAAAAAAATGTTTGTGAAAACTTTTTAAACAAATTTACCAAAATCTTATGTAATTTTGGATGCTGAAACCGTATTACATAGCAGTTTTATTTTATCACCCACCATTCTTTCACAATATGATATCAATTTAATATTTCCAAATATGAAATTACAAATATTTCCATAGGAAAATTTTGATCTGTACAAATTAAAAAATTCATAGTTTTTAAAATTGGTTATATTTTGCTTACAATTATGTTTAATTACTTAAATTTGAATATTAGATGCTTATTTTTTTCTCTGTAAAGTTTCTTGCGTAGCTTTTTTACCGATGTGTTGCGTTTTGTTGTTTTCTGTGAAGTGACCAACAGTAATCACCCATCATTTTGATATTCACCGTCCCTGGTATTGTTTCTCCATCGCTTTTAGGTCCTGATGAAACCGTTCCCCTTGCTCTTCACTCACATCACCTAAATTTTCAGGAAAAAAGTCAAGATGGCTGTGCAAGAAGTGAATTTACGGCTCATCAGGCATAACTTATAGTGAAATGTGAAAAATTGGTGGGTGATAAGACTTTTTATAGTTGTTTTCGTAATCAGGACACTAAATTACGCAGGAATCAGTAAAAATAATCAAAAAAGGTTTTTCACTGTTGGCTTGTGTAATTATCAAAATAAATTATTTTTGTTATTTTCACTAGACCGCACCCTTGAGGTGATTTTTCACGGCGCTCCACAAATTATTATGATCATTATTATTAATTCTGTATACAATAATCTGCATTTACGAAGGCTGAAAAGTAAAAAAAATGTTTCTTCACTTGTGAAATAATATTAAACAGCTTCATTTATGATAAAACAGCTTGGATACTAGTTTACTTACACTAAATTGACTTGAAATGTATTCATTAATGATATTTAAAGAAAACATCTAATTTCTTCGATGAAAAAAGTTAAAAATCAAAACACTTAGAACACGGTACCAATGTGGACATTAAAAAAATAAACAGAGGTATACTTAGAAGTGAAGTGATATTTTCCTTTGAAATGAGACATGTTTTCTCCTTTAACCTTTTAGTTATGACAGCGTGTACTTTTATTATGATTTACTTATATATCAATTTTCTAGATTTTGTAAAATTTGGTCTTAAAGCTGTATTATTTTTACGATATTATTTTTTTTCGATTTAGATGAAAGGTTTAATTAAACTTTTAAAAACTAATCCATTCCTAATTACTAATATGCTCCATACCTACCGCAAGTTCCTAGAAAATCAGGCCGGTGTTCTGTGGAATTCACGTAAATAATTCGTACAAATGGTTGGAAAGATACATCGTTATTTTTGGGCGGCGGAGGGGCGAGTTTCACAGATTGCTCCCTGCCAATTAGGTAGGGCGGTGGTAGGTTGTTTTTTCAACCCTCTGATAAGGGCTAATGGGGTAGACCGGCAGGGGAACTGGACCTTTCTACGGCTTCGACGCTTTTTTTAATGAAGCAAATGTTCAAACTGATGGCGCTATTTTACAGAATTCGAGGAAAAATTTTGAGTGCCCTGATCTCTGGGTAGTTTCTTCAAATGCTAAAAAAACTTTAACAGATTATTAAATCATTTGCTTTTAAGGAGCACGCAAGAACTGTTTACGTTAAATACATAAAATAAATTCCTAATGGGTTTTTGTAAACTTAAAATATAATCTTGTTCTGCCACAGAAAACAGCACATTCATTTTATGCTTATGAAAATACTGATTTTAGTTTTCTTTCCATTGTTTGCTTGAGTAACAAAATTTTTTTTGGTCAAAAAACTTGTTTAATTGTTTCTTTTGAATACGTTTCGTATTTTAAAAAAATATTAATGTGACAATTTAGTTTTATTAGTAATGATGAAATAAACATTGTTTTAGATCTCTGAGTACTTGTACGTAGCTAAGTAGCTTTTTTATTTTTTTTTTAAATATTATTCTTACATTTTAAAGTTTGTTTTATTGAAATACCACTATTCAGAAACAAAAATTCATCAGAATTCAGAAAACCAAAAAAAAATTGATAATTTTTACGAAAGGTCATAAATTTTTTGTGTCGTAAATATTTTTAATTTTTTTTTTTGTCATTTGAGCGTTTAATGTGATTGCAAGAGATAATGATTGTTTTATAAAAACGATATTTTATTAAAAATAAATCACTTGGAATACAGGTACACAGCCATTTTTAAAATGAAGCCATAAAGTGAATTTTGCGACTTTTGAAAAAATGCTATTACGATATGAAAAAAAAAATATGTATTTCACATCGTTACAAGAAGTATTTTTTGAACATTTTTGGATGTTGTTAAAATTCTACGAAAACAAAATAATTTTGTCAAATGTTTTAGTTGAATTTTCCTAACACTTTGAATCCACAAGCTTATTCCTTGGTTTAATGATTTCCAGTAGATTGTCCGGAAAGGGTCTAAATGAACTTTTATGTTTAAATCCGTTTGAATATGTGATAATTAAACAAGTTGTCTATTGACCCGCATAATTATCTAAGCTAGCCTAATTTAAATTCCTACCTGCAATTAATTGTATAGAAAGCTTCATTGGACTAGAGTAAGAATAAACAAACAATTATTAGGCGTACAAAACACGTTCAGGGATTAAGTCGATAAATCGATAATGATAGGGTCAAAGTTTTTTTGTTTTAGTTTAAAACTGTGAGAGGCTATCTATAAATTACGTCACACCTTAAGGGGGGGGTGGAGATGTGTGACATTGTGTGACAAGGGGTATGGGGCGGTCATCAGCTCTGTGACGTCACATGTAAAAATCTAAATTATTAAAACGCAAAACTTAAATGTAAACGAAAAAATTTTAAAATTCGCAAATTCACTTTGTGGCTTCATTATTAATTTCATGAAAACAAATAACTTTGTGTACACCACTATTTAATTAACAATATCAACATGTTTCAAAAACGTTGTGTTTTCTTCGTCAGGATAATAAGTTAATTATAATTAAGATATTTACTTATTAATATCTTAATTACAATTAAGATATTAATAAATTAATTTGTTTTCTTCGTCAGGATAATAGGTTAATTATAATTAACATATTAACTTATTATCCTGACGAAGAAAACATAGTTTTCGATACATGTTGATATTGTTAATTAAATAGTGGTGTACACAAAGTTATTTGTTTTCATTAAATTTAAAAAAAAAAAAAAAAAATATGTGACGCCACACTAGGAGGGAGAGGGTCTCACAAATGTGACGATGTAGGACAGGGACGAGGGGGGGGGGTAAAAAAATCTTAAAATTTGTGTGACGTAATTTATGGATTGCCCCTGATTTCTAATCTAGTTGTGTAAAGTTGACAACGGACTTGAAATATTTAAAAATTACGAAAATTATACCAAAATTAATTTAAATCGATGACATTTATTGAGAGGCCTCCCAAATGTTGCAGAGATCGACGATAAAGGTCAGTGCTTCTGTTTTTTCTAAGAGATTATTTTGTCTGCGCAAGGTAGAGTCACACTCATATTTTTTGAGTATTACACTCAGAGTTCTGGAGTTATTTACACGCCCCAGGCTCGCATAATTACAATACCCGCTCTTCGTTTTGCTACTGAGATCATCAACAAAAACATGCATTAATTTGAAGGTTTTTAAACCAACGTTGAGTTAAATTGTTGAGGCATTCAAATATCAACTTTAATTAAATGCTCACAATATAGAAGAAGAGCAATTCTTAATCAAAATTAAAAATCATTGCATAAAATATTTTAAATCTATGAATCTCTAACTTTCGAGTTAATTTTCACGCCGTTCAGTACAACCCACATGGTATTTTATACTATAGGCAAATGGTTATAATGTATATTATGTTACACATTTGGGTAGCTTTTAACCACACACACGCCAAAACGAATAAAAGAGCGAGGCGAATTTTCCGATAGTAAGCCAACTAACTTCCTGTTAAACGGTACGTAGATTTTCAATATCTATTAAGTTCTAAAACTATTTCTGAAGATTTTAAGTTAAGGATAAGAGTGGTACTTACAACTTCATAATTTAAAAAATAACAACAATCTAAAAATTTTCGAATAATATTTATGTGACTTCTGCCCTTTAAAAATTAACTTAACTGTAATTAGTGTTAACAATTAAGGTTATAAAAAATGTTTAATTTGTGACTTCTGCCCTTTAACAATTAACTAAACTGTAATTAGTGTTAACAATTAAGGTTATAAAAAATGTTTAATTTGTGACTTCTGCCCTTTGACAATTAACTAAACTGTAATTAGTGTTAACAATTAAGGTTATAAAAAATGTTTAATTTGTGACTTCTTCCCTTTAACAATTAACTAAACTGTAATTAGTGTTAAAAATTAAGGTTATAAAAAATGTTTAATTTGTGACTTCTGCCCTTTAACAATTAACTAACTGTAATTAGTGTTAACAATTAAGGTTATAAAAAATGTTTAATTTATTATAAGAATTATCTTTTTATGACGTATTTTTATTATTTTGAAGGTTTTTTTTACATGAATACCGCACAATAGTCCTAACTGCTCCCGTCTGGGGCCCAATTGGGTATGTATTGAGGCTGAAGGTTGTGAAGACGGGAAGGAGATGAGGAAGAGGAAGGTTGGGAAGAAACTGGCTATTCATATCTGGTCACCAAACACGGCTAAAGCCATTTCAAGCAACGTTTCAATTCTAATTGGTCGTCTTACACCAGGGCGATACTGAGAGTTTATTCCACTCTGGAATTTCTATCAATGCAATATATCATTAAAGAAGAAGACAACACTAATAATCTAAATGAAAAATGAAAAAGAACAAGACCCAGAAAAATGTAAAGATTACGGTCGCAGCTAGGACTCGAACCGAGAATCTGTCCTCTTGCCGGGACCAACGCCTTTATCAATTCGTCTACTGAGACCTCATATTTAAACGTCATTTTTGTCCATCTCACATTTCGAATTTCATAATTAACAAAATAATCTTCAACTATTTTTTCCATATTATTGGTAGCTACCTTTTTCGGAAACGAGTGTTCAAAGAACTGATTTGTAATCTAGATAGTATATCGGATAAATATATCCGATTTAATTTATGCGGAATAGCTATTGACCTTTTTATAAAAGCCTAAATGAATATTGAATTTTTATTAGAACAACTCTCTTTTTATAACTTTTGAATTTTTTTCTCACTGTATTACATCATTGAAGAAAAATAATATATTTATTAGGGGACATTTAGATGGTTTGGATATGTAGAGCGGATGATCGTAAAAAGGAGTGTAAGAAGAATATATAACACAAAAATGATTGGAATAAGATTTTGGGGACGCCCGAGGAATATTTTAAGACAAATATTTGAGACAGGTCGGAAAGGTGTATGAATGTTAATGACGCAAGTTGTGTAGCGGTTCATATCATTTGCGTGAAACGGCGTGATGGTTAGTTAAATAGGTACTGTTAGTAGTCATTAATGTCACTCCAATATTCATTTTTACCTTGAAGTAGATGTAGATAATTACTTATTTGAAAATATTAATATTGACAGCTTTGTGTTGTGTTCAAATTATTACGTATTCACTTTTGAAGAATTTTGTAAAATAACGTACGTGTCAGAATGGAGAACGAACGAGACTATGTCATCCCTAAGAGGGGAATGTTGTGAGGCTGTAGGTTAAGGAGTAAGAGATTTGGAAGATAAATGCGAGGAAGAACCTGGCTATTCATATCCGGTCATCAAACACAGGTAAAATCCGTTTCAAGCAACGTTTCAAATCTGAATGGCGGTTTTAAATCAGGGCGACTCTCAGAGTCTTACCGTAGGTTGTCATCATTAGAAAAATGTAACCAATTTGTTTTTTTTTTTTAATTAAATGAAGACAATATTAGCAAAACTAAATACAGAAAATCTAGAAACAGAAAAATCGTAAAAAGATATTGGCACCTCTGGGACTCGAACCCTGCTCTACTAACTGCGTTAAGGTGTTCATATCCAATTCGGTCATTTTTAAGTGTATTCGACTAAGAACCATCAAGATTATCTTCATTAACGCATATTTTATTGGCTGCAATCTAAATGCATGACTCCAATTCAGATTCTAATCTAAGATTCTAATCCAAAAAACGTAGTGTCTGTATGAATTTTTTATCCATTTTATTTATAATTTGCGACATTTGTTGACTTTTCTGCAAGTCTAGGTTGAAAATTATCTTCATTTAATTACATATTACAATTTGAGATTTAACTCATAAAGTTAAAAATAAATATAATTAAACCATTTTTTTGCTAGGTAGGAAATAATATTCGTCGAAAATACTCTTTCTTATCTATGGATTTCCTCCGTAACCTTATTTTAAGACCACGGTTAAAACGACCAAGTATGAAAGCACCTACGTGAATTCAAAACAAGTCAGAAAAACGAGGCCGAATCCAATTTTCATGCAAATCATGTTGGAATTTTTATTTTATACTAGCTTTTCCCCGCGGCTTCGCTCGCATGGTATTACGGGAAATTACTGTAGCGCTTGCACTTATCCATTATATCCAATAATATATAAAACGAAAATAGGTAGGTAAGTGTAAGTACGTACCCGTCGCCGCCCACCCAGAACACGTCCACCACTCGCGATGGCGAAATCATACCGATTCTCTCAGTGTCTCAAATTCATGTCGAGACCCGTACGGATAACTAATACTTTTGTTGCTCAAAAATATAAGTCCCGCCCGTTCTAGGGCACAACATATATTTCAAGGACGTATTCATAAGTCCTACCCGTACCCGATACTGTTTACGTTTGACGTATTTATACGTCTCGCTCGGTTAACAGGTTAAGTATGATTTAAAGAAACATTGTGAATTTTTCCACAAATATAACTTGTGAAATAAAAGAAATAGACTTGTTTTAAATAATTTTCGGGGCATACTTTGCGATTTTTTTTTATGGAGGGAATTTCATATAATTTGCGTTTCGGCGCGGAACGTATCTAGATATTATCTTCAAAAATAACATTTATTTTTGTTAAGAGCTTAAAAATTTCAAATGTTTAAGGGAGATATGTAAGAAATCGGTCGAAATTCGAATAGTGGACCCTTAAGAAAAGAATTATTTAAAATTAGAAACTACTATTTTCACTACAATAGGTAGAGAAGACATAAGAAAAGAAGAACAATTATTTTTTATTGTACTTTCTCAAGAACCAGCCTCAAAACAAATTCAAAGTAAAATCGTGTATTATTTCTAACACAAATCAAATGTCTCCTTGAAAATGGAAAAAAATCAAACCTTCTTTCCATAATATTCCATAAAAAAGTTATAAAAAAAACAGTGATGTACATTGTACAAGACTTGAATAAAACGCTTGAAAATGAGATCAGATAGCGTGAAAAAAGTATCTGAATAAATTTGGAGAACTTTAAACCAAGATAAAAAACCGTCTCGGTACGATCGGCTGATCGAAAAAACTAATGTTCACCAGATTAAAGCGAATTTTCTAATCTGTTTTGGAAATCTCGGAAGATTTAATCTACTGTGACAAATCTTTTATTTATATTTATTTTGCTCATTTAATAGTGGAGCTATTCTAATGATAGTTGTCTTGCGCTTTGTACGCTAGGTCAATATTTTTGACATTTCGTTAAAAAAACCGATGAAAAATTATACAATTAAGTCTCTTATTACGGCCATGACTCATTCTCAGATCCAACGTCATTTTTGGGGATGTTGTGTGGAGGGTCGATTCTTAATAATTGTCGCCTTAGATCTTAATTGTCCAAACGACCATTAGAAAATTTTACAGGAGAAGAAAGTTTTCTGTCTTTATTTCAATGAAACATTATGACAAGTGTTTAAGATAAAGTTATTTCCACAAAGGTAAAACTCTTATTAGTTAAAATTATTCTAAGTTAAGTGATTAACTATCAGTTTCTTCATTTTATTTTTAATTTTAAAGTGAAGATTGAACAAAAACTATAATGGTCTCTTGGACAATTAAGAACTAAGGCGATGAAAATGACTTTATTAATTACATCACGGAAAACACTACTATATTTTTACTCTGGTGGATCATACCAAAATCCATGAAATAAAAAACAAAATTTGAAAGTATTTTTAATTGATTAGAAAGGTTAACCTTCAATTCTTTTGAATTTCCAGTCATGTTTAGCTAGTTTTGTTGCCACAACCCAAAGATATTGTTGAAGTTGGTTATTTACTTTAACCTATCAATGAACATAAGATAAATACTTCCACTGAAAGCTTCTACGGAGCTAATATACGAATGTGTTAGCATTAATATCGAATAATTACTATTCAGATGAAATTCCTGGTACAGAAAGCGTACCAAACAAATTTCGCATGATTAAACTCAGTAGCTTCAAATACCTATTAATACCTATCACCCAAAGCAATACTTCTTAATTGTTTTTGGGTTCAATTGAACTCCATTGTTTTAATTTAAAAATGTTTTTTTTTAGTTTCACTTCTATTCTAGTTTTTCTATTATTATGACGGCTGTTTAGGCATTCAAGGCAATTTTTTAACTGTTGTTAGGCCACGTTGAGGCGTTTGTTTTGTATGATTCTATTTGTCCCAAGTGGTTCGCTACGTTAGGTGACAGTGTCGCTGCACGGCAGGCCGGATCGGGAGAAAATGGTTAAGAGACTGGTTGACTTCTCCAGCCGTACTGCCTCAGAACATCGCTTTGCATCGCAGTGGGAGAGATGGATTCATACGTCAGTCACTCCTGAATACACTGATTCCCAAATTCCTACCAACCCCTTATACCTTTTTCCTTCCCAAAACTTCCTTCCTTCCTTTACTTAAACAACCCACCACACAGCATCCCCAAAAATGACATAGGCCCTAAGGGTAATTATTTTCTCAGAGCCTTCTGTTTGAAGCTATTGTAAAAAAAACCCAATTTATAAAAACTAAAATACTTGCAGAAATTAACACAATAACGTTACAAGATTTGATTTACATTTAATCGAAAAAAAATCTGTACGAAATGCTAGTGTCACACCTTACATTAAAAGCGCCAGTGTTTTTTGATTTTGGCCTATTTCGGAAAAATACATTTTTTTTAAGTTTTAGCCTATTGTTCGCCATACATTCTAAATACATCTTCCAGTGTATTACTTGGGGTATTTTTACAAATCTGAATCTATTTAAAAATTCTCAGAGCCAGTAGAACAATTATATGGTTTATTTTGGGGTATTTAGTCGCTATCGCCTCTTTCTTAATTAATTTTTTTTGACAGTCTTGAAGTGTCTGACATCACCATATTTTTCTGATGATATAAATTGCAAAGTATTTAGAAATTTTCGCTACGGCTTAGTACCATAATCAAAGAACTCACGCAAAGTACCAAAATAATCACACTCTTTAGTTGACACATCAAAAATACTAATTTCATTTGTAAATAAATTTATTGCGTGTTCCCTGCGTAATTGTTGTTTAATGAGCTCTAATGCTTGGATTTGCTTTGAATTTAACTTCGCAAATTCCAAAAGTATAGTAACCCGTGGTCTTTCACGGATCTGCGCTTTTACATTGTATTATTTGCAGATACAAATTCAAATTTTATTTATAATAATTTTAATTTTATTTTTCCGGGAATCGAACCGTCCACCATTTATTTGATCCACTTATAAAGCGCTTATCCGTAATCTACATCGGTAGCGACAGTGCTAGGTGATTACTGTACATAAATAAACGGGTTTATTATTATAATTGCCAAATTATTAAAAATAATTACTTATAAGGAGGTATTACAGTACGAACCTACAATAAAGCTATCATAAATTTCACACAATAATTTGCTTTGTGAAAACCTTAGTTATATGTGTACCAGGAAGGTACTTAAGTTTCTTCATACAATTAATACAGTAAACCTGCTGAAATCCTTTGTGCCATAGGTAGGTAGGTCCTTGCGAGTCCTAGGTCCTTGCGAATAAGGAGTCAGTGCCAGTGTTGAACTTTTATTTTCAACTCAATTTTCACAAGTGTAAGATGTGGCACTACTTTGACAGGATCAGAGTAAATGCGTTATGTCTTCTCTGCGCGTTTGGCTGCCTATGCTTTCTAATGAATTGAATGCCCCCAATATGAACAGCAGAGTATCTCACACTGGTGCTTACCGCTGTTTACCTCATGGTGATTATTTCTGGCACGCAGGGGCAAAATCGGGGAGCCGGCTAAAGGGCGCGGACTTTGGGTTCCGTCAGCGGTTGGGCCGATAGCCATGCATATTTTCATCGGGACTGCCGGGTAGTTTGTAGAAAACCTACTCCGACTATTTTTTATCCATCTTACTTTCTCTCTGTTATACTTAATTGTAAATAATTGCATTATATTATTACTGTTATTTAATTTTTTTCTTTTACCATTATTTCTCGTATTCCAGACTTCCTCAACCAGGTGCAGCTCTTATTTTTCTTTTTATTTTTACTAACATCTTTATATTCATATCTTTACATATTTAAGTTTATGGATTTCAGAAGAATTATTCCACGGGCAGCCAATGATTATTATGTTTTTTTTTTGTATTATGTTAATGTAAGTACTTGCATACTGCTAATAACCCCGTATGCATGGACTTGGAGGGTCTAGAGTCCATCAAATAAATGTAGCTTCGTTCAATAAAAAAGTAGAGTCTTGACGTGTGCGGTGAAGGCGGAAACCATATGTTTCCTTATAACGCCGTGGGAAAGTGGTGGGGTCCCCTCCAATGATTATTTCTGGGGCTCGCATTTGGTTTCCAATCCAATGGATAGTTTTTCACGGGCGCTTGCATCATTTGTATGAGATGGATCATTATTAACATAGCAGTTTTACATACATTTTGCAAATATTTACGGAGACCTGTAGTCAAGTCTAGTCCTGCCTAGGGCTCGTATCTTTATTCCGTGACCATTTCGACGGCATGGTCTAGCGGTAAGGCTCTTGACTCGCAATCTGAAGGTCGCGGGATTGAATCCCGGCGTGGGCCAATAAATTTTATTTGATTAATATGTGTTATTTCACAATTAATTCCTATAATAATATATAGTACATAAGCGGAACGTTCCAGAGTGGAAAATACTCTCAGTATCGCCCTGGTATAAGACCACCATTCAGAATTGAAACGTTGCTTGAAATGGCTTTAGCCGCGTTTGGTGACCAGATCTGAATAGCCAGGTACGTCCCTATCTTCTTCTTCCCCATCTACTCCCCCTCCTCACTGCCTCCAGCCTCACAACATACCCCAATCGGGGATGACATAGTCTCACCGGCTCCAGATGGGAGCAGCTGAGACTCTTGTGAGGTATTCACACAAAAATTTCATAAATGAATCAATATACCGGATGCAGATATATATATAACCTTTACTAATAAACGTAATTAAAATTTTACACAACCGATAAAACATTGTTTTCATAACCGAGTTATTTGACATAATAATATATATTATGTAATAACCTATATCGAGTCCCGCTACTGTGCCAGGAAGGTAGGTATCTAAAGTTCCTCCATACTATAAATACATTAGCGTACCTCAACACCGCTTAAGCCTTTTGTTCTAGTTCCAGCTAGTCCAGATTGCTGGGGTACATATTATGGGGTATGAGATACCCAGATAATCCCAAGGGCGAGGCCATAAATCTTCCTATTTTTAACGCTGCAGCACCTGCGGAACCCTAATCTTGCGGTCCCAAGAGACGTGCGGCCTGACCCTTATGACGTAAGGGCATGCGTATGGGGTTAACTACCACCACCTAGCCTTGGTTAGGTTAGGTTAGGTACTTATGCGTTAAACACCTCGTGTATATGTTAAAATAAAAAAAGATGAGTAGTATTTACATGTTACTTAGAGTTTATTATTTGCAAACCTATTAAAATTAACATCACTGGTTATTGATACAACTGCAAGTTTTTAAATACAATTTTCCGTTTTCATCTGAATTCATTTGAAACAGTTTCTGATATCAAATAAAAATGAAATTTGGATGCTGATAAAGGGATTACAGATCTATACACTTTGCAGCCAGTGGCGTTGCCAGTGCAGATTTAGCGATTTAAAAAAAAACTGTGTATTATAAAAACCCTTTCCTCTTTAGTTAATTTTAATGCCTGCAAAATAAGTGTTTTCAAGCAAACACAAATTGTCGCCTCAGTTCTTATTGGTCCAAACGACCATTTTAGTTTTTGTTCTATCTCCACTTTAAAATTTTTTAAAAAAATGTAAAAAATGATTACTTAAACCAATGAGACCGTTACCTTTACAAAAATAGCTTAATTATAAACACTTATTATGTTTCATTGAAATAATGAACGAAAACCTTCTCCTCCAGTAAAATTTTCAAATGGTCTGTTGGACAAATACGAACTAAGGCGACAAAATGTTACTGAAGTAATAATCCTGAAATTTATAATAATGTAACATTGTTATTCTCTTTTATAATAAAAATCATTCTTTTTTTTAATCATTTTTGTATTAAAAAATCATTTTTATAGCGCCGTTTGCATGAAAAAAATCCCTTAAATGGCACAAAAAACCCTTGTAATGGAAAAGCAGCATAAAATCGGAGATGTGAAACCTGTTCCATGAACCTAGACAAATTAATAAAACTACAATTTTTGTGAAATAAAACCTAAAGGGCAATTAGCAACGCAATAGGCTCATATAAATAAGAAAGTTTTTTGGTTTTTCAGTTTAAATATCACAAAACTGGTTGTTTGTTCTTTAAAAAAATCTGGTGTTAAACGAGAATTCCTTCCTTTTTATTTCATCTATAGCATGTTTTACAAATTTATAAAATAACAATCTGGTTAAAATAAACTAAATGGCGTTCTTATTTTATTAAATATCGTAAAGTTTTCGCGTATTAACTAGTTTTAAAGTTTTCGTTTCTTGTAAGCACCCTATCGATATAGCAGGAGAAGAGGGTGGTAAGTTCCGAAAGTTCCGCTTCCTGTTAAATCCTTGAATTCCAGGAGGTCCTGGGGAATACAGAGGAATAATAATTTATATCCTTCCCTAATACCTGTAGTCTTTGCGGCTAATTCGGGTTTAAATCGCTAATTTTAATGAATCTTTAATGAGTACGGGAAAGACGGAGATTTAGTATACCCTTTCCATTACTTAATGGAATCTGTAGGTATACATTAAATCATCTGACCGTGATTAAGGTAAAGGAATATTTTTCAATGTTTATATTATTTAGATTTCTGAAAAGCATTATCCTGTGGAATGACTTAATTACAAAATAAATTCGAATTTGCATGAAAGCATTTTATTTTAACGTTTTGCTCTTTATCGGTTTCAGCAGTTATTATTTTTTTTTTAACAATAGTTCCAAATGGAAGGCAGTGAGAAAAATAATTCCCCTCAGAGTCTATGGCATCTTTGGAAATGTTGTATGGAGGGTCTTTTTATGAAAGAAAGTTCTGGGAAGAAAAAAGGCGTGAGGGGTCGTTAGGGATCTGGTGGTCATTGTGTTCAAGGTGATGTTTCGAGAGAGTCGTGCTGGAGGTCAAAAGGACTCCCTCAACCAATCTCTCCTGCCACTAAGCTTGCCAGGTGCTATGGCAGAGGTGTTGGTATTCCAATAAATGGTTCCCGGGGCGGCGGTACTAATACCCATCTCCAAAATTGAAAATTTTAATCAAAATTTTCCTTATCAATACAAGTTATCAATATCCTCCTGTTACCTAGTGCATTAAATTAATCGGGCTAAAACAAATTGATGTATTTTTATTGATATTATTAAGAATAAAGAGCAAATGGCTTTTTAAATAATTATTGTTAATACACTACTTCGACGGCCTCCGTGGTCCCGAGGCAAGACTCTCGACTCACAATCCGAAGGTCGCGGGTTCGAACCCGACGTGCGCAAATAAATTTTATTTGATTAATTTGTGTTATTTCACAATTTATTCATTTAAAATAATATATAGTATATTTGCGGCACGTTCCAGAGTGGAAGATACTCTCAGTATCGCCCTGGTGTAAGACCACCATTCAGAATTGAAACGTTGCTTGAAATGGCTTTAGCCGTGTTTAGTGACCAGATCTGAATAGCCAGGTACTTCCCCACCTTCCTCTTCCCTATCTCCTTCCCCTCCCCACTACCTTCAGCCTCACAACATACTCCAATTGGGGTTGCCATAGTCTCACTGGCTCCAGACGGGAGTAGTTGGGACTCTTGTGCGGTATTTCACATAAAAAAAAAAAAATAAATAAATAAAAAAAATAATTGTTCGCAAAATATCTTGAATGAAGAAACTAGCTTCCTAATTTACCAACTTCTTACAAATTATATCTTGGCTTTTACTGCTTGCAAATTTCTGTTTACAAACTGCTTAATTGGGATTGTATTATGAAGAACAATAAAACAATAAAAACAAAAACCATGTTACTCACCTGAAATAAAACGTCCATATAGCATTGACATAGACTTTGAATGAAATTATTTTTCTCAGGGTCTGTGTGGAACAAATGCAAAAAAATCGAAAGCCATCTACGCATCTCTTTTTGTGTTTTATCCATTGCGCTTACATCAGCCTTGCAGTATTTCCCGATCTCCACACTTTTAACACGGTTGTACATGATTTTATTACACGTACACGTCTCAGAAATCTCATTTCTATGACAGTCAGTCTACTTTACGCCTTACTGCCATACACGGAGTTGGTAACAGCACTACAATTGTAGACCACCTTAGCTGCTTTGTACAATAAGCTTTGCTGATAAATTGATATTATTACAGCGATGGCTAGTTTCGCAATGGCTTAATTTGTATTATGATAAAATTTTATCAGCATAAAGGAAAAAAATAATTATCGATTTATTACATATCTTTTGGGAAATCTTCTGTTGAATTCAGCCACTTCACTCACTGCCCAGGAGAGAAATAATAAATCATAAAACAAACCACGTCGCTTGAATACCAATGAGGCGTCTTAGTTGATTGAAAAAACCTTTCTTTGGCAACCTTGAACCGGGGAAATCAATAATACCACTAGGGTAGATACCTTCATAATTCTATTTGATGTACCTATAAACATATAAGTCAGATTTTTTTAATATATTTTCAGCAATGTTGTTCGTTAATGTAAAGCGAGTAAGTAATTTACTTTGGATACCGATATGTACCGCACTCTCTTTGTTGTACATCTAATAATTACGGAAAACACCCTCTTTTCACATAAATACAAGGCGGTTCCATGACAACTCAATAATTTGGCGTTTCAACAACACTTTGTAAAGTCATTAAAAGTGATGATTTTTTTTCTGAAATATCGTGTAACCTAACTTAACGCAATCTTTTTAACCAAGATTTTTCTTTTGACACTTTTAATGAATTGTCAAATGTTAAATGAGTGATGATGTTGCACATTGTTGAGTTGTTCGGCTATATGATGATGCGTTTTTAAGTAAGTACCGTTTTGATAATCATAATTTATGTATGAACATAATTGCTACCTATATTGAGATGCTTGTCATATCGAAAAACCATCTTCTGGACTTCATCGTTTCAGAAGTCCGCCGCTTGATTTGACACATTTGGCATTTTGACATTGTCGTCAGAGTCGTTGCGCTGAACGCGATGTGATTCTCGTGACGCTAGGTCAGGGCTGTACGGGGAGGCATCCAGATATTTCCAGTCATGATACAAGCCATAGATATTCAATGAACGATCTGTGGACTTTCTGCAACCTTCTGCACAAGTTCAGATGACCGCCCACTTCATTTGTCATCGTGTGCCTCTGTGAGGCTATCTTTAATTGTTCTAAGCCATTTTCTTACCATTCTTTCTTCACAACGCAGCGCAGCGATCTAATTAATTTTAATTTCTGTTCTTACTAGAAGCCTAGAATTTTCAAACCCTCCGTGGCGATACTTTCCAAAAATTGTGTAGGAATAAACAAAAATCTTTCTTATTTTGAGACATTTTTGACATAATAAAATTTGTCTTTGAAAGTGATTTTCACACACATTATCACAGTAAATAGTGAATTTTTGCACGGTTTTCTAAAATGGTATACTCACTCACTAAAAATTAATATTATCATTTAAGTGCCGTTCACTTGTATAGCCATGTTTAATGTTACCCTTAGTGCTCCTTATAATTTTCAAATCACCTTCAAAATACTAATACGACAGTTTAAACGAAGCATTACGAAATAAACAAACTAACTGTTTTCTACACATTTGCAAATGACTTGCTGTGAAAGAGTTCAGACAAGCGGAAAACTGTCAGGAATTACATATTTTAAAGATAAAACTCTAAATTTACTTTTTTTGTACGTAGTTTGAGATTTACGAATATTTCTGAAATGCTTTCTAGGTATTTTTAACATCAAAGGGCTTTGTGGATTTGACAACATTGTTCATATAAACTCATTTTGAATTTTATGTCGACTAGTTCGTTGTTTAAAATGGCGTTGGAAATTGCGAAATAAATTTTAAATAGTTTGAAATTACAATTCAAGAATATTCTGGGTACATTAAAAAAACTAGCAGATGATTGTTGGAATTCATGTATTATAATGGTATGGAATTTGTTGAGATAAAACACAAGTGAAAAAGACTTCTGATGAGTAGAGACTGCAAGAAATGGTCAAAATTGAAGATTTTTGAAATTCAGAAAGCTGGACGCCGAAGTCTTGTGAAGAAGTTGTTATTATTGGCTTTGTGAACATTTCCTACAATTAGTTTTCTCAAAATCTTTAAAAATAATACAAATACTCTTTCAACTTTCGTTATAATTGGTTTTGGATATTTTAGAGTAATTATGTATATTATTCTAACATATATAAAATAAAGGGCTTGGATTATTTTGCCAAATGTTGTAAGTTATTTAGGATTATTGACTGATCGTACCGAAGTCTTTTTCTATCTGTAAATTGGTTTGTGTACCGTGTTTGCTCAATCTTTTAAAGTTGGTAGCCGTGTTGGAGAGTACCCTTTATTCCGCCAGAGTTTGCATGAGCGTTACGAGATGTCAAATTTTATGCGAGGTCTGCTGTTTACAGAACTACGATTCTGTGTTAATTTTTAAAAATGTTATTAACTTATGGCTAGGTGTCCAAAGTGCCGGCTTCACCCCTAGGCGGCACAAATTCTCTTTATTATTTTAATAATGGGGTTGAAGGGAATCAAATGTTTTTATTTTTTCATGAACCAAATCTTTATCTTTCTTTAACCAAATACAAAATATTTATCAAATAACTTTAACAGATGTTCGTTTTCGTTTAAATGTTTTTTTTTTAAATTAATGAACCATCCCAAAATAATCACAATCCTAACAACCCCTAATTTTACAGACAATAAAATTAACAATTAAAATCCTCACCAATTATTTAGACACAGGGCTAATCCGCGCCATCCATCTTGCAGTCCTGAGACTGTAGGAAGAGCCTTCCCCTATTATAAAACAAGGCCGAGGGTACCCTTAAGCAACCGTGAAAAAGCGAAGCCTTCCAAACAAAAGGTGGAAAATAAATAATTGGTGGAGATTTTTCTGGGAGAAGCACTAGAGGCATTTATCTTCCGGGCAGAAAAAACGGTGCCTGATGAATAAATTAAAAGAAAACTCAAATAATGTTTCTATTATTTACTAGTTGCGTTAAGCAATTAGAAGAGCGAAAATTGAAAAAATAGAATGATTACCGCGCTTATATAGTTTTCTGGAAGTTACATTATTTTAAAGTATTTAAAATTATATTCTCGGACGATTTAAAAAAATACATATTATGAGGATGTAACGCTACAGCGGCCATCAAGCAAGTTACGCCCTTATGAAGATATTTTACTCCTCTTATTAAACTAATAAAACATTTTAAATTTTCTAATAGAGTACCGTACGCGAAGCGTGTGTAAATCACATTTCAGGGATTTCATCAACTGCTTTACGCAAATTTTTTTTAATTATTATGAAATTTTACTACAGAAAATGTTCAAAATTGGATTAGAGCAACAAACGCTTATTTTTTTCTTGTCTTATTTGAAATCAAGAAGCCAAATGTGTTGATGAATGGATACCTACGTATGTAAACAATTTCCAGCATTGTTGGGAATTCCACAGGGCTACAACCTTGGTACTTTGTAACTTCTCATATTTATAGACGACGAGGTTCATGCTCCGTATTATGGACTTACTCAAGGCAAGGAATAGATTTTTCCTTAAAAGTAGACGTTATGCAAATATTGTAATCCTTAGTTCAAATTTAAGAGATACTTCTATTAATAGTCTTTTTCTCTCGATGTTCTATGGCTACGTGCTTGAAAATTTCAGCTGAAGCAGTCTCAACGATTTGCTTTAGCAGGCAGAACAGATGTTTTATCACAGCATAGGAGTGTTTTTATTAGGAGTGTTATACATGTAAAAAAGTGGTTGGACACAAATACGCTCATAATAAACATTGATAAAACTAAACATGTCACATCAAGCATAAATATAACTGGTCAACCTCGAGATGATTCCTCTCATAGAATACACACTTGTTTGAATTCCGATAAATGTTGTCAGTGTCCCTACATTGAGCGCACTACGCATATGAAGTACCTCGGCTTTACCATTGATCCACATCTAAAATGAAATCTTCACACACAAATAATTGCAAACAAAATAAGAAAAACCATGCATTTTTCAGAACGATACGAAACTTCCTCGACTAACAACACTTAAAAATGATTTATTTTGCAGTCTGCCAATCTGTTATTGAGTATGGTATAATAGCATGGGGAGGTGGCACTGCATCTGCGCTATACCCAATCAAAAAGACACAGAAAACTATTATAAAAATTATTCTTAAGCTACTTCTAATTAGCGACCCGAACTTAATGAATGTGTTTGACGTTCGGCAGAAACATGCAAAAACAATCGTCACTCATCTGTACACAAATATACATAAATACTATGAAAAAAGATTCAATTCTCACTTACATACTCAAACAATAATAAAAACTTACTACAAATTCCCATAATGCGTACTACTTTTGGTCAACGAAACTTTAATTACCTTGCAACAAGAATTTACAACATTTTTCCAGACTTAATAAAAAAATGCTACTCCCAAAAAAATTTCAAAAAAACATTAAAATTTGGATAAAAAGTAATGATACGGCCTTTACCGGTGCACTCACCCAAATCTGCGATTACTAACGATACCAATGTATTGGTTGGTATTAACAGAGCTTATTATTAAAGTAACCATTCTGTTATTAATACAAATGAAGGTATGTTCGTAAGTATTTTAGATTGACGTACAAAATGACTGCCTCAACCCAGGCTAGCCTAGTGAGGCAGTTTATAAGAATCTTCAACTATATAATGATAAATTTGTATTATTTAATCTACCTTTAACCTTCTGTTCATATGTATATTACTTTCTACTTGTAAAATTTTTGTACTGATGTAATAATCTATTGTAAACTACACTGAACATGTATTTAGTTAAAATATTCCAAATAAAATTGAATAAAGATATAAAATTTATTTATATAAGGTTAACGACCATTAATATTTATTTCCTCATTAAAAATTTTGCGATTTTTTACTTGACCATCAATTTTCTATAGCAAAATATTTAAAATATATTTTATTTGATAAATGAATATTAATTTTATACAACTCTTAAACTTAACTCTTTTCAGAAATAAATGACAGAAAAAAGGTTTAGTTAGATTTTCTACTAATTCTTGCATCCACAGATTTTTTGAAGTTCGAAAAAATTACTTATGACACTATTTATTTGAACAATCTTATAATGTATCAAGAATATCGAAATTCTGATCGCAAAAACAAACCTGGCCTTCAAACATATTAGAAATTTAGAAAATAATTTTAACTTTTAATTTTATTTAAACTTTGAAATATCATAACATGAAAGAATAAAAAATTTAAAAGCTATCTTACTGGAAGACAACAAATAGTTAGAATTAAATCCTCCCTGTCAGAAAAAATTAATGCAACAATTGGAGTTCCACAGGGTTCACACCTTCGCCCAATCTTATTTATCTTGTTTATAAATGATCTTACAAAAATATTTCATGATGTATCTATCTTACTTTTTGCTGATGACCTCAAAATTTTTAAAATTATTGAAAATATTTATCATTGCAACATTCTTCAAGATAATATCAACAAATTGTTAATTTGGTGTATGGAAAATAGACTTTATTTAAATATCTCAAAATGTCAAATTGTTAGATTTTCTAGAATAAAAAATCCAGTGATATTTAATTACAACATTGATAACAATACTCTTCAGACATTAATGCAAATTAAAGACTTGGGCATCACTTTTCAATCAAATCTTTCATTTGTTAACCACATAACAGAAATCTGTAATAAGGGCTTAAAAATGTTGGGGTTTATAACTAGGCTAACTAGAAACTTTTACAATATAAAGTGTATTAAAATGTTATATTTTGCTTATGTTAGAAGCCAACTTGAGTACAATTCTCCTGTCTGGAATCCTCATTATAATATGCACGTACAAGCTGTTGAAAGAATACAAAACAAATTCTTACGTTTTCTAAATTTTAAAATGGGTATTCCAGCAAATATGTTAAACTACAACACAATTTTAAACGATATAAATATGCTTAAATTGTCAAACAGAAGAATTTTCACTGACTTGGTATTTTTATATAAAATTATAAATGATTTAGTTGATAGTCCGGTATTACTTGAATTGATAAGCTTCCGAATTCCACTTCGTAATACTAGAAGTCAGGATTTATTTCAGTGCAGAAATTCTGGGACTAACTACCATATGTATTCCTCTTTGCCCAGAATACTAATGGAGGGAAACAATTATACCAAGTCAGTGGACATCTTCAATTTATCTTTGAATAAATTTAAAATATTGTTATTGAGGCAGTTCAGTTATGTACAATAAAATGTTTTTTCTATGCTATATATGTAAAAGCCCCGAAAAAGGGCGTTTATTTATAAATGAATAAATAAATAAAACATTCGTAAAAAATAACACGAAACACACAAAAACAATATAAAACGCATATCACTCACAAACTCACAACACATAATATTTGCCGATTTCTTTTTACTTAATTTTTTTTTTTAATTTTACTTTAATTTTCTATTTTAACACTACATTATTTCTCTCTTATTAAATTCTTGTTTTTTAAAATGATGGCCTCAGCACGGGTAAGTCACCCAGTGAGGCCAGCATTACAAGTTTATACATATAAAGTAAAATACTGCATCAAAAAAATAAAATAAATAGCATATGCACATTTCTATAGACACGACCATTGAACCAGAAAGAAAGAATAAATACGAGTAACTTAGAGGTAAATAACAATAATAACATTGGAAACATTCTTCCCTGAAGGTCCTTAGCCCGATAATTACTTGTCAAATACCAGGAAATATATCACCCGGTCGGATGAAAGAGAGGCTTAGAATATTAAAAGGGCCAGCGAGAAGAATCATTGCTAAAGGTTCCAGACAAACAACAAGGCTTTTATTTTTTTTTGTTGGTCTTTGAAACAAGACGAAGTAAAATTAAATGATTTTTTTTTGTTGGACTCCTTCTTCGCAGGGAACTCTATTACTGCAGGACTCATTGCGGTAGTTGCTAATAAAATATGTCAAAAAAAGCGAGACTCGCGGTCCACAATGTCTTGCTATTACTGACCCTGATCTGTGAAGGAGGTGAGGCATGGAACTGGTAGAAGAAGTATGAAAGTAGACTGAGTTTTAATATTTAAAAAATTAATGTGAATACCGCCTAAGGGTGAGTCTAAAGCATCCCCAATTAATTATTGAGGTGGAAAAGAGGAAAGTGGAAAAGTACTTGACCATTGAGATAATAAAGCCGTTTCAAACAACGTTTTAATTGTGATAAGTGATCTTACACCGGAGCTATACTGAGAGAAACTTTAACGCTAGAACCTGTTACAAATTTGTTACAACTATTATAAAAAATTTTTTAATTGTTACGCAAAGCAAACAATTTACCAAAATGTACTTGTTTAAGCAAGGATTTGAACTGTGACTTCCAGATTCGTAGCCAAATATAGTAATCACCCAACCATAAAAGCCGTCCATCTTCATATTCAATTTGGAAAGCGAGTATGGTTATCTCTATCCGGTGAACCATTCATCGGTGAATAAATTCCTCCGCCACAGATCACAACAAATGGTAAGCTACGTTTGGCGACTAAGCAGGGATGCCCAAATTCATGTAGAGATGCTTGTCCGGATTTGGCTACGGATGCGTCTTTCCACAAACTGCGTTATAAGCCAGATCGGGAGAAACTGGTTGAGGGAGATCTTTTGACATCTCCAGTAGGACTCTCTCGGAACATCGCCTTGCACTGCAGTAGGAGGGATAGCTTTAAACTTTCGTCACTCACTGACCCCAGATTCCTACGCACCCCTGATACATTTTTCTTTTCCAGAACTTCTTATTTTTCCCTTATTCAAAAAACTCTCCACAGTGCATCCCCAGATGAAATGGACCCTGAAGGAAATTATTTTTCTCAAGGCCTCCTGTATTGGGCTAGTGTAAAAAGATTTAAATATGAAGATCCAGCCAGAACGGAAGGCTGTTATCAGCCTAACAAATAAGGTAAAAAAAGGCATGTTCATATCGTCGCCTTAGTCCGTATTTGAAAATTTAGAAAATAATTTAATTCACCATTAGAAAATTTTACAAGAGGAGAAGGTATTCTTTAATTATTTCAATGAAACATTATAACAGGTGTTTAAGATAAGGCTATTTCCCTAAATATCTTTTTCATTAACTTAAATTATTCATTATTTATTGATTAACTATAATTTTTTATACTTTATTTTTAATTTTAAAATGGAGATTGAACAAAAACTAAAATGGTCTGTTGGACAATTAAGAACTGAGGCAACTATATGGTAGGTACAAAAGAAGCCTACGAATAGAAAGTGTGAGGAAAATTATGAGATTAAAGTGATTTTTTTTATAAATATCCCTTGATCGATTTAATAATGTCCTAATTAACACCGTTGATGTTATTACTAGCTAATATTACTACCCAAATTTAATTCAAACATGGTACCTCATTTGAGTAGAGCTTTACAATAGTAAAGCTTAAATCTCTTCTATTCCAGCGTCGCTACCAGGTTGTTATGCACGCCGCACACGCTCTAATGTATTTATAATTATAAAATATTAATCACGGTACCTACCGCGTGCGTGAATTGTATAATCTGCCACAGATAAAGCGGGCTACGCACGGCGGCATTCGCAACCGTTTTACTTTCATTTATACCGCCATTTATAATGTCTGAAGTGCGTACATATGTTTTGGTCTGTGCGGAGCTTTATTAGGTAATGCCGCACACCTGCACGTTATATACATACAGGAATGCCGGTAATTTTTGAAACTCTCCAAACTCCTCGACTCCGGCGGACTTGACATGAGATCCCCGCCTGCGAAAACGGAGGACGCAAAACAATTACTAGAACGAAACATAACAATCTCACCGAAACATCAAACACATCAATTTTTGGTGGGTGAAATATGAAGAATTCCTGCGTGAAGCCGAATTTCCAGCGAAAATTTTCTTAATGAACTCAAATATTATTTCAATTTATTTTCATTTTCAAAATTGTAACAGCTTGTGTGAAGAATAATTTAGACAGCCGAAGAAATAGGTACCTTTTTTATTAATAAATGAATACCGCACAAAAGTACTCCCGTCTGGAGCCAGTGGGACTGTGAGGCTGAAAGTAGTGGGGATGGGGAAGAGAAGGGTGGAAAAGTACCTGGTTTTTAAAATCTGGTCACCAAACATGGCTAAAGCCATTTGCCACGCCGGGATTCGATACCGCCACCTTCTGATTTTTTAAATTTTTTTTTAATGAATACTTATACCCACAGAAGAGTTCCGAATGCTCCCGTTTGGAGTCAGTGAGACTTTGGCATACCCAATTGGGGTATGTTGTGAGGCTGAAAGTAGTGGGGAGGGAAAAGAAATGGGGAAGAGGAAGATGGGGAAGTACCTGGCTATTCAAATCTGGTCACTAAACACGGCTTAAGCCATTTCAAACAACTTTTCAATTCTGAATGGTGGTCTTAATAATAATAATAATATTTGGATGATTTATATAGCGCCGTTTTTGTGAAAAATCACCTCAAGGGCGCTGTAAAATCACCTCAAGAGCGCTTAAACCAGGGCAATACTGAGAGTATCTTTCACTTTGAAACGTGCCGCAAACATACTAAGTATGTATTATTTTTAATGAATTATTTGTGAAATTACATAAATTATCAAATGAAATTTATTTGCAACGCCGGCATTCGATCCCGCTACTTTCTGATTGCGAGTCAAGAGCTTTACCGCTCAACCAGTCCGGCCGTCAAATATATATTGCCTTCCTACCTATAACCAGAAAATTATTCATTTTAATTAAATCTAACACGTTGGAAAAGTAAAGATTTTTATTTTCACTCGCGCACCACCTGTAGTAATTTTTTACAAATTTCATAACGCCAGAGCTTACCGTTATATATAGCTTATAACCTTTGCGGGAATGCGCACAACAAATCATCAAAGTTTCATTGCAATCGGATGAACGGTACTGCAGCGCATAAAAGCTGGTTCACACTACGCTATCAAATATAAAAGATCAGACCGTTCACACCTAAGCGTTTTTAAGCGCAGATCAATCATAGACAGTACACATCTCAGACGTAACCGCTCCAGATGCGATATCCCAGAAGATAACTCTCCCCTTCTCCGACTAAAACAGGAGAGGGGGTCATTGTAATTACGGGGCTGCCTAGACCAGTGGATGACAGATGTCAAGTTGACAGATTTAAGTACAAAAAATATGCGTTCCGTTGCCGCTCACTAATTCTACTGACCCCCTCTCCTACCACAGGAAAAAATATTTGATAGTCCGTATGAAAGGACAAAAGATAAGCGCTCGCGAATCAACAGATATCTGCTCGCAGATATATAGCTCAATGTGAACTAAGCATAAAATAGGAACAAACAAGTACTGATTTTTGTATACAAGAAGAAGAAGATTAAATTAATAACCGCTGTCAAAAAATATTTACCGAAGACTTCACATCGAATTTGAATTTACCATCATCCAACCAGCTTGTGGCAACAATAACATATTTAATAATTAATCATTTCAACATAACTTTTCTAGTTTCCAGAAATATGAGCACCACTTTGTATGTTGTAATGGTCTGACGCAAAATGTGTTTCGGAGGAATTATGATAATTATTCGGGACCGTTTCACGATTTTATTCCACCGAACAAAGGGTCGCGATGCTCGCTAAGCGATGTGTATTTTATTTTAATATCTAAACTTGAGAGCGTTGTATTATTATAATGGTGCTTAAAGTATTGCTGGAGGCAGCAAACAGTTATTCTAAAACTTAAACTAAACACGCAATCAACACAAAAAAATAACAAAGCTATTACGAAGAAAAAAACATACCCTGTTTTTGTATTTTACTAAAACTACAATGACATTCTATGGACTTATGTAAAAGATAAATAACCATGTCATAATTTAATTAACACTTCCGCACCGGACCAGGGGAACGCACTTACACTAACGAGAGTTTTACGCTGTATCTAAGTTGTTTTCTAAACCACGTACTCAATAATTTGGGTTATACTAGAAAAAATATTTGGTTATCGATCTGCATTAAAAAAATAATATCGCATCACTACTTTTCTTAAAATTAATTCATTTCTATCAAATTCCGGTCGAGAATCTGTCCAGCCCGCCCCCTTCCCCTCTGTTCGGGCGCTATCCCGTACCCATCCGCTGGAAGTATCGGGACGATTCTAAGCGATAGCAAGTAATTTCTGAATTGTTAGTGGAAAGGACTAGATCCCGTTTGTTTACACTGCGCATCTAGTTTGCTCTTTTTACAATGCTATAATGTTCGCTTGCCGGTCAAAGATCATTCGGTCTGGATCGTTTCCGCTAGGCGCCAATCACCAGTCAACATTCGGAAACATGGAGTTATGTTGGCTATCGGCCTGCCTTCTCTATTTTCTATGGAAAAATATACGTTATTGTCTAAATTCATTAGAATATTAATTATGACTTTATTTATCAAACGATTTTGAAAATGATTACTGAAATACAATGAATATACTTTCTTCTAATTAATATCAAAAAAAATTACAAAAAAATATGTCATTAACACCCTTTAATAAGCAAAACAAATTGGGGTCCCCGAGTGACCCCCATTCGGATCATGTGTGATTTTTTTCTTTCCGGGACGAAAAGGTTAAAAGTACCTCATAACTTGTTTTATAATGTATTGTATTTGTCTCAATGAACAAATGAGTCCTATAATTTCATTACCCGCTATATCCGATTTTTTGACAAAATGATCCTAGAATAACATCTTGTTCACATTTTTGCGAGGAACAAGAGGAACCTCAAATTGAGTTTCTTAACCTCCCTCATCACAACCAAAAACCGTGTTAAAACTGCGAGTGAGAAGCAAAACCCGCTATATCATTCTAGAAGTTGCTATCAAAACCCGCTTTATCGGAATTCAACCTATCAAGAAGCAAGTTATTTTGCCAAGATGGCGAGTTTAGAAACTCTTGCGTCAGGTCAGTTGAGTTTCAAATGTGAGTAAATCATGAAGTGAATATCAAAATCCGCTATATCCATTTTATATATCAAAATTGCTAAAATTATGCTAGATATATAAAGGAAAATTAGTACTTTTCGAAATTATATTAATAGATTTCATTTTTCAAAAAATTGAAAAGCAATTATTTATTTACGCTAGAGTTGTGACAGTTTTTTCGGTTTTCTCCAAATCAACGAAAGTTGATATAGCGGATGTAGAAATTGAATGACTCAAGTAAATAAACATTCATTGTAACTATTAATCCCCTATTGGAGAGGTGGGTACGATTAACACCGCTCCGGGAACCATTATTGGAAAACCAACGCTCCTCACATATGTCATCCCGAGTGGTTCGCTACGTTTGGTGACTAAGCAGGGATGCTCGGATTCTTACATTTAGATTTGTCTTGGCAGCGGATGCGTTTGCCGACCTTCTTTGTGGAAGGACGAATCGAGATAGAGTGGTGCGGGAGACCCCAAACCTTAGTTGTTTCCATTCATTTCGATTCCATGCGTTCTGTTTTTATTTTTCATGTTCTGTGTGGACTTACTCGTTGAATCTTTACCTCATTACCTAAGTAACTTATTTTAAGGAGTTTAATAAGCAATCAATTGCTGTAGGAGGGAAGAAATTGTTCATAACAAGACCGAGTCAGAAAAACACACTGGATCAAGTCAAAATAACAAATACAACATTCCAAGTTACAAAACCACACTCGAAGAATGAAACTTTATGTATTTTATAAAAAAAACTATGCAACATTTTTCCCCTAGACACAAAACGAATAGAAAAGTTAATGAGTATAAGTCAAGAATAAAAAACTGGCTGAAAGAAGCCATTGATATAATCTTAACCCCGTAGAAGACGCACCTAATTGAATGAAACTTTAGTTCACCCTCAGCACACGACTCCCTAATGAGGAGGACTAAGAAATTTTTTTTTACTTGTCTACGTTATCATATTTTGTAAGTTTTCGTGTTTAGTTATTAAGTTACCAAACAAAAAATATTTTTAAAACACTTGATTTCGTAAGAAAAGTCAAAAATGTATTAATTTTTGTGTATACTATATCACTTACATTACACATATACAATATAACACATATTTCGACTCAATCATGTTTTCTATCAACAATGTGAACACGAACACTACGAACAGGACTCGACAGTTGATCCGTAGGCAATTGGCCCCTCGAAATGATATTTACTCCTTAATTATAATTTTTGTTCATTATTTAGCAATTTCAAACGCAAAATCGACTTCAAAAACACCCTTAATAATTTATAAGTTCAGACTCAATCATGTTTTTTATTAACAACATGAACAACGAACACTGTCAACTCTGATTCGGCAGTTAATCCGCCGACAATTGGCCACCCAAAATGATATTTACTTTAAAATTATATTTTTTTGCGCACGTTCTACCAATTTTAAAATCGACTTAATTAAAACACCCTTAATTATATAAGTGAGTAATTATAAACGCTGCCAGAGAGCCATGGAGAGAAGTTTGACAGGAATAAGGAAACAGAAAACTAAAGTTGCTGATATAGTTACCCGAATAGACCGAAAAAAGTGGAGATGGACAGGTCACATGATCCGCGATCCACAAGAGAAATGGTGCAAAAATGTGACTGGTATCCCAGAGACGGCAAGAGAAGTAGGGGACGTCAAAAAAAATATGGGAAGATGACCTAAAACTCACGGCTGGACATGATTGGAGAAGAGTAGCGCGTGACAGGTTCCATTGGAAAATGTCAGAGAAAGCCTTTGCCAAGAGATATATTATAAAAAAAATAAGAACATGCCAAAATTCATACCTAAGAGAAGTTCTGAATAAAAAGGCTTATTTAATTATTATTATTAATTATATAAGTTGGTATGAATATCAAACGATTTTATGTACAGTGTCAATTTTTTGTACTTATGCGTTGGTATACATAGTATATAGACAAGCAGATTGTTGCTTGATGCATTTGAATGAAAATATGCTTGATACTTTGTTATTAGGCGGTGCATCTTCTCTGCACATCCCTTTGGGGTCAATTGGTTTTTTGTGTAAATAATTAGGTGTACCATATTTTTCCTAAACCGACTGCATATTGTCAATAAGTATGCCGGGGTAACAACGGCCAATGGATCAACTGTCATGGAAGATGGAACTCTATGAATACACTTAAACGCTTTATTTTACAACGTATCATTTTACCAAATCGATGTTTTTGCAATCATTAAACTTTATGTTTTTACCGACAATTTATTGTATATTTGTAGAATCTATTACTTCATTGAGAATATTATTTTACCCTTTATCTATCCAAAAACAATAACACTTTGAAAATTTTACGAAATCTTTTATTTTTTGTGATATTTTATTTAATTGAATATTTTCAACGAACACGATGTTAACAAGGTTGGCTTGCGCCTTATTTTCGAGTAGGTACTAAAAAAAATTACAATAACTTATTTGTTTTACATAAAATTTTGCCTAGAGAACTTGTTTATTTTATTTTACGCTTTTAGACTTGATTTAAAATAATTTTTAATGATTTTAAATCACTTTTCAAAATTGTTCTGATTTGGCAAAAAACCCTGTCAAAGTAAAAGACAAACAAACAAATAAATTACCTTTTTTTTATTCCAGACTAGAGAGTCCCGGATTGTTGCTACGCCACTTAATAAAGAATCTTTTTCTCCATGCGTGTCCTTTTCCATTCGTCCCGTTCCCCTTCCGCCTCCCCTTCCTCCCCCGCGTTCCCTTCCCCTCTTTCGTTCTCTCTCCGCCTTCCTTCCCCCCACACTTCACTCGCCCGCTTCCCCCGTCCCGTGAACCCCCCTCCAGAGTTCCCCTCCCCCTTCAAGTTCCCCTTCCCCCTCCAAGTTCCCATTTTTGTATATATAGATGTGTAGGTATTTGATTCTATTCGCAATGTCTACAAAAACGACGCCCCCTTTACACGATTAGATTGTAGGTGCACACAAGGAGGCCCATGAGGAAAATATTTTCCCTTAGGGCCTGTCATATCTGGGGATGCTGTGTAAAGGGTTTTTTCCAAGAAATGGAAGGAGAGGAATTTCTGGGAAGGAAAAGGGTATAAGGGAAACATTCACAATCTAATTTTTTTGTTGTAAAACCGTCTCAAAATGCATATGAAATTTATTTTTTTCTAAATTGTCACGTAACAAAACGGTTTCGAACCGATCGAATACAAATTAAAAGAAATATCAATAATGAATAAATTCACAATATTCAACACATATATGTACTCACATCTCGACTAGCTCAACCCGGAGAAAATTCATGTTTTCAGTTCGTTCATGCAGGATTAATTCGAGAAAATTAACACTTGTGATCGATAGAATAAATACAGGAAGATATAAATGAAATGATCTCTTCTGCTTTTTAAATATCTTGAGAATGTATTTAGATGACTCGACGCTTCTAAAAAAAGCCTTCGATTCCAATATCAGCTATGTGAGGGTTACTGATTTTAAAAGAAAATGAGGGCTGATTGAATAGTACTTGATTAAACAGATTTACGTACATTTACTCCGTCACCAGATCACACCTCTGCTGTGCTGAGACATCGTCAAATTTAATTATATTTTAAAACACGTGTTGTAGACAATTTAACGATTTGAATTCAAAATGGCCCAGAAGGGCTTCACCCGGGCGCTTGCGCCATGATCGGCTCGGTCTGAACTTAAAACAAGAAGAAGGCTGCTAGCCTCCCGCAGCCCTTGACTGACCGCACCTGCCCCTCCAATCAATCTGCGTTAAGCCAGTATTGTCAACTTACTTAGGACCACAAATATAAGATATCCAGTACCTGGCGCAAATTCTTTAAAAGGGGTTGGAAGTTAAACATTCGAGAAATTATTTTACTTTACAGAATACTGAACAAGAGTTAATCAACCGTCTGGAAGACAGCATCCCCAATTAGGGTCCTAGCAACTAAGATCTGATCATTTTACATGGAGAAAGCTAATTTCAACAAGTCGCGCCAACATCAATTAGTAATTTAATATGATTATTATGTTAGGTTCTCAATAAACAGTTCTGCTATTATTAATGTAGTTTAATTATTGATAACAACTAGTATGGCGAACGAGCATCTAGTTTGAACGATGATCTGTGTAGAAAAAGACTTGAGCGATAACGCACTACTATGTTTTTTTTTTTTAAATATGTTTATTCAGTTTCATGTAAAAGCTCACTCTGCTACCGTCTCGCTCTAGCACTATTTTAAAAACATTCAGCGCACAAATACCGCAGAGACCAACAGTTTACATTAGTATTAGAACATAAAAGTAATTGAGTCACAATAATTGTGACTCAATTACCAACTCAACCATTTATAGGCTTCCACATGGGAATTATATACAAGTGATTCGATAGATGATAAAAATTACAATACAAGCAACATTATTACAAGTTATTTAGGTGGGAAAAGGGAGGGGGTAGGATGGGGGGATCGGCTAAGTTAAGGCATAGTAATAAAAAAAATGCAAAGCAAAAAATAATAAACAAAAAAATTAAAATAAAAAATTTCATGGTGTGGTAGTTGCATTAGATGGGTATATATAGTTATTGTTATTGTTGTTGAGACCGCCTGTGTGATTTTAAAGAGTGTGGTGCAGAGTTTAAAATGTCAAATTGTGTGTAGTGTGTGTTGAAAGTGTTAGATGCACGATAAATGAAGGAATTCTGCTTAGAATTAGTCTTGCACCGAGGGAGGCTAAGTATTATGTCTGATCTGGTTCGTCTGTTGGGAACTCGTAACTGGATTCGTTGCAGAAGTATTTATTATAACACATTTTTTTCACTAATCATCGATTCCATTGATAAAAAGGTCAATTTTCAGCTGCAATTCAGGATTTCTCCTGAAATTCTGCTGGTTTTCAGCAGTGCCTTCATAAACAGCACGTAACGTTACCTGTATACAATTTTTTATCACCAATTTTTATTACTTTCAAAGGAGGTTGATTGAGTTGTCCGGTCACCAATAAATTATATTCGGGGGAAAAAGACGTTAATACTTTTTTAAGGGTAACTTTAAAATTAGCTTCTATAATTGGTTTTATTAGATTAAAAGCATATCAAATTAAGATCATCCTTTATAAATTGTTTCCTACTTAAGGGTTATTAAATCGGTGGAATAACTTCATTATAAGGGTAAGAACTCACTGAGAAGGCTTATAATAAAAAACCTTATTTTGCGACAAAACGTGATGTATATTTTAAGTGCCGGTATTTGTTGACGACGTGATGACATAAAATTATTCTTTACACTACAATAAAAAAAAGAATTTTGTTTATGGTTTACACATGAAATACATCAGAATGAAAATTTTTTCAATAAATGAATGTGAATAAAGCATGGGGATGTGTTCCAAGTCGAATGAATATACCGGTGGGAAACGGCGAGAAGTTAGAAGTTAGTTACTTTTTTATTTCTATTTAATTAACGCAAAACATGTTTTTGAGATACGCCGTGTTATATTGTAAGCGACGGTTTATATCTTTTTGTTTCCAAAATAAACTAAAATTTAAAAAAAAAAACAACAGTAACAACAAAAATAAAACATTTTCAACATCAACCTTGCAATGGATCAACGATGATAATATTTAATATCAATAAACATTATTCACAAGACGTATAATGTATAAACGTAAAAACACAAGACGTATAACGTATAACCTAAGGAGATATAAAATGTATTTATTTATTTAAAATTTACGGCACAAAGTGCCATTTACAAGCATGTGTATATTTAATTACAGTCATAGTACATTATACAGGCATTAAAAATAAACAATAATATCAAAAAATCATTATGTAGTGACCTCGTTAACGTAAAATAATGTAGAAACACTAAAACTATATTTAAAAATATATTGTTTGTATTAAAGAGTCTAATACATTATTTTTCGGCGTGCCGAGTCTTCAACGTAGTAGGTTTTAGATAGAAATAGTAACAGTTAGCAGAAATGCGAAAGCTTAGATGGTTGCAGGAGTACCACTAAAAGTAAGAATTGAACCACCAATCGGAAGAAGGGAATAAATCCAAAAAATGAGAATGGAGATAATTAAAAAAAAACTTTAAAACTTATTACTTTCAACTTGCTCATGTGATATCAATGATAATGAAGAAAACATTAATTCTGATTTATTTACCAATAGACCTGGCTAAAATATGTAATATTCATTTATACATACATGTAAATGTGTTCAATTTATTCACTTCTTCCAATTTATCATATATTACATACAAAATAATTAGAAATAATACACAAAACAATGAAAAAAAACTATTTATTTTTTAACAAAACGTAAGGACACTCCATTATTCATCTATTTCTTCACTTTTGGATCTTGTAGTTGGCCAGGTCAGAATAATATCGTAAAAATTTGTGAATTCGTCAGGAATATATTGGATTATTTTTTGTATGTATTTGTGTACTTCTTCCAAATAACTACTTTGTTTCGTATCTTGTATTTTTTGTATTTTTTTTTTCTTCTTCCAACTAACTATTTTTATGGTTGCATGAATCTATACGAAGCGAACGGTTTTTGTTTCTTTCTTCAAATTCACAATTAAACTCTACCTTTAAAGAATGTAAAAGTGTAGAAAACTGAAAATGACTAAAAATGGTTTCTATTCCCTTCCAAATAATGGTTCAATTAAAAGTTCACGTATTGGTGGGTGTTATGGACATTTATTGTACGCTGGAGGAACGACAGTTGAAATGGTATGGATACATAGAACGGAAACCACCAGATTCCACAGTCAAGCAGACAATATCTATGGAGCTTCATCGACAGTTATCCAGAAGACCAAAGAACTCCTGGATTATTCAATTCTTTAAAATATTGCAGAGAAACGGCCTGGATGAAAGCGATACCCAGAACCGAAGACAACATAGCCTGAAAACGAAAAGAACCGACCCCAACAGCCTACTTAGGCAATGAGTTGGGACAGTGCAAGGAAGAATAGAAGATATGAGAGAGGTTATAGTTTAGAACATCAAGTTTAGAGAAAACAAAAACATGTTAAAAATATTAATATGATCAAAAAAATTGATGAAATTCAAAAAATGTCGAAACAAAATGTGTTTTGAATGTTTTGAAGACCGGTCAGTGGCTGAGTTGGCATCGTGTTTGGCTTAGTCCTCCATCTCGACACAACAATATTTCCCGCTTTCTGTGTTGGTAGTAGGAGATTCTCAAATAACGTCAGATTATTCTTAACTTGGGAATGTTTGTCTTTATTTTGTATAAAAAAATAACAAAACATTACATTCATTATTGTCTGTTTTACGCGACACGAGTGCCGCATTATAAAATAATCATGTAAAAACTGCAAAATTATTGTGTTTGTCGCCATCGTAAATTTGCATTTAGATTACAAATAATGCAATCAAACAAACAATAAATATGGTAAAAAATAAAATCCTTTCTATTGGAATCTACGACCGCTCGAAGGGTTCGAAGTCGAACAACAAACTACCCACTATTTCTAATCAATACGTGGGTAAGATTGTGTAATTGTGGAAGTCTAGAAATTGCATGACATCCGTTGACAACTTTTAAAGACAGAAAAAGACTAATTTCCAACTTGACTTTTATTTTTTAAGTTGTGAATAGAATTATAGACTTACTCCGCCTAATTAATTACCTTCCATAAACCAACTTGATCTACGCTATTGATTTTTTTTTAATTGTAACAACAATGTCAGGAATGTGTCACTTAAATGTACCTAATTTCACTTGTACCTACATTTCACGCAATTGGTAATACTTTCGCAGAAATAGTAAATGCATTCTGTCGCACGGAATATAGTTACAAGAAGTGTGTCGGGGAAATACGAGCCTCAGGAAGGGCTGAACGTGCTTCTTATATGTATGTAAAATTGTACATGCTAAATAAATATATCGGAGAGGGGGTAGTCGAGCGAATAGATAAGGTTTTGAGGGACTCGGCGGCTTTCACCCTAATTATGTGCTGGGGTTTCGACACAGCTTATAAGTAGGGCGAAACTGCCGGAATCAAGTCAGTCAAACAGTACAAGCCGTGCCGACCACGCTTCTCTGTTCTCGCTACCTGACCTCGCTCCAAACTTCCTCTACTTGCCTCTTTTCTTTACCGACCAACGCCTTACCCTAGACTACGGAACCTCTACATTCTATGGACCAGACTCGACTACATCAAAAGGAAGGAATGGATAGCTAGGACCAGCTACAGCGCCAACCGTTCACACGTGGTGAACGTTCCGACATCTGGTGCCTCCGTAGACTGGGACCTACAGCCTTCTTCAGTCTGATGCGCCTCACCTCGTCGGGTACAAGAAGGCCATAATAATTTTTAATGTTTCCATAATACTATATTTCTGTACGGGCTCATTATATTTAAATATTTACTTCATGATTACTGTTCCACTAAATTATTATGTGCATCATATATTTGTTATTATTTTTGCTGTTGTTGTAAATAAAGTTTTAACTAATGAAGAATCAAAGCTGTGCGGATTTTGATTTAAATTTTAATACTTTTTTTATTTTTATTTTATTAATTTATTACATTTTTAGTTTACAGAATACGTATTATCCAATAACACAGTACGTAGCATATAACTGAAAAACAATAGGAATGAAAGAAAATAATGGCAGATACTTTCAAACTAAATACTCTTGAATATAATGATAAAAATTTACACAAACCGTACATCGTTAAAATAATATCTGAGAAATGTTTTATTGGAATACATTATGCAAAATCTTTAGTTTTTTAGTTACATTGTATGTTGAGTATATTTTTTCTAAGTTTCCAATGTTAATATTCTACTCAAAGTTTTCGGTAGTAATAACTAACGAGCAGTTAAAAACCCGATCCGCAAGTTTTGCCGCTAGGCCCTGCGGGCGGCTTTTGCTTTGGCTCCGCCCAGTTAGTGTTAGTGACCATTTTATAAATCCAATAGGAACTGGTTCCAAAAATGGCTCGTTCCTCGGATTCACTGTCATTCGGTTTAGCAGAACAAAGTAACCGAGACAGGCAATGACGTCTTATGTAATACATATCCGCTTGATACAGCTATGTATTACCATCAATGTTTCCATTCAATGTTCACAAATTCGTAGAATTTATACCTAGGGGTGACACGTCCCCATCCGACCTGCTGATGGAAGTGGCGACATCTTATAGCTCTGTTTGAAATTCCCCGTACACAGATGTTATTTGTGGCGTGGCGCTATGGCGTGGCGTCAGACATGCACTCGAAACCGGGATCTGAAATTCAACCACACAGTCGCAAGCCACTAATACTATTCGATTTGAAGTTTTTTTTAATGAAAGGTTTTCATTACCATAAAATCATTCAAATTTAAGACCTAAATAACCTAAATAAAGATTTAGTTCAACCAGACATGGAGATTTTTTGTTAAGTTTGCTGGGGTTGTAATTATTGGCAATTAATTTATGTTCGTAATGCAACTTATTTATTTTATCTTTCACTGTCCATTCTATCTCCTTACCCCACTCTTCGCTGATCCCTGGTCACGCTCTCACCCTCACATCAACACTTTGTTTTGTATTATGTTCACACATTTTTTTAATAGTCATGTTAGTATATTTTGCCCTGAGGAAGGAACGGTTGTTCTGAAACCAGTCTCTGAATAATAATAAATATATAGTGGTTACAAAGAAATGCTGTTTCGTTGGCCTATTTGAAGTAAAAATTTCTATGCTTTAGCAAAATTGTGATTTGAAACTCGATAAAACAAAAAATGGCGACACTTAAAAGAGACAAACACATTTATCAATAAGATTTAGCCTGCGATAGAAGGAGACACTATTATCGGACTCCTTTTCGTGCGGTGCTTTGTAGCCTCCCCATTCTTGTCTACTTTAGTTTTCTAAAGGTTTCACTTCTACCGCATATGAATTGCACACTCTGTTTTTTTTTAAGTAAAACTTCTTTACGCATGCTTGAATTGGGGGGAAGCTGGTGAATGCGTGACGAGAGCGTTACGAAAAATGTAATTGGGCGAGGCGAACAAAGAATAAAGAAGGTATGTTTTTAGGTTTTCACGGCCAAAAAGTATTTTTGTTATTGTTTTTGGGGTGTTATGCCGTGTTTCGCTACCTCCTTCTTTAGCCAACGTTCAACTCATCTGCCCTGATGATGGTCCGAAACGTTGGCTAAAGAAGGAGGTAGCGAAACACGGCATAACACCCCAAAAACAATAACAAAAAAAAAAAAAAAAGAATAAAGAAGTTTTACTTCAGTCGTGTGGTCTAAAGCACACTCGTTTTTTTTATTTAACTGGTTAATTTGTGACATAAATTCGTAATCCTGCAAACTTTCCGCGGTGCTTTGCGGTGAATCATTTGCTGTGATTTGTCTGCGGTAATTTTTCCGCGGTGAATAGCAGGGGTGAATTTCTGGATTCAAAATTCAGGAAAAGCGATAAAAAATCGACCCTAATAAGGAAGAAGAGATGAAATCAGACAAAAATAATTTTCATATAACGAGTGGAAAATATCTTTAAAAAAATGCAATTATCCAAATTTACAAAGATAATATCATCAAAAAATTTGAAACCCACCAATCAAAAAGATATCAAGACAACATTAAAATACCAAACTAATGCAAAACAATTGTATCTATTTAGGAATAAAGTATTTCAACAACCTTCCGATTGAAATAAAAAAAAAAAAACTAAGACATCATTAAACTGAAACTCAAACTGAAGCTACACTTCATCAGGAATAATTAATTAAATAATTACCTGTTTTTCTCTTTATTTCTATTTATTGTCTATCTATATTCATCTCTATTTTATTTAGATTTTTTGAATTTCTCTAAAGTGCACAATATTTTAGTATATAACCATATCCTATGTATGTACACCTTCACATATAGATGATCCAGAAGTTTCAATTATTCCCATTGTATACTTACCTATTGCATAATGTTATTCTATTTCTGTTATAATTAGTGTAACTCGCTGATCAAGCACAAGAACTAGCTTCTTCTTTGGTGAGATTGCAATTTTAAATAATTTCTGTATCGATATGTTATTTATATAACACCTCTGTATACTTATATATCTATATTAAATAAAATAAAAAAAAACGTATTCTCTTATATTTTTAATCATAACCGTGTAATGTACCATGTAGGCTACTACCTACCCGACTGTACCGGCTAACCTATTGATCTAGTTTGCGATTTTCCATGGACTTGGGTACCGATCTGCCGTAGAAAAGCAGGTTTTAGGGCAGGAAGCTGAAAGAGGCGATGCGTCTGAGAAAAACATGTTTTGTTGGAGTCCTTTCGCTCAATGGAGAATGAGCAAACTTTCCACATATCTACATATTTATTATGCGCACCGGGTAGTCCGGACGTATTTCGAACACCTCTTACTCATTAAAGAAAATGGATTTAGAAATCATTTTTCGAATAAAGATCGCGGTAACGGATTATTTGGTCGATTTGAGTGTTTTGAATTATTATGTCAGCGTGTTTTATTAGGTGTATTAATTTTGTACTTATTACTTGTAAACAGGCGAAATTAATTATCTTTCAAGTTGGTAGCAGTCAAAGTTTTTGGGATTATTTGTTTTTTTTTTAATGTGAAGAACTGCTTTCGTCTGGAGCTAGTGAGACTAGGGCATCCCCAATTGGGATATATTGTAAAGTTGAAGGTAAGTGGGTGAAGAAGGAGATGGATAAGAGGAAGGTGGGAAAGTATTTGGCTATTTGGATCTAGTCACCAAACACGGCTGAAGCCATTTTAACAATGTTTCAATTCTAAATGGTGGTCCTACACCAGGGCGATATTGAATCATTGAGTGTATTTTCCACTTTGTATCGTTCCGTTAACATTCCTCACATTCTTTTTCAACTGATTGAATTGTGAAATCAAAATTAAATAGATAAAATTTTTCTGGCCACGCCAGGATTTGAAACCGCAAACTCCACGTTGCTACTCGAAAGCCTTGCCCCTCGACCGCGAAGGCCGAGTGATCTTTACTATTTATTACGTTGATGGGAATAACCTTCAAAAGTTATTAAAAAAAAAAAAGTTTTTCATATAAAAAAATTTACTAATTTAATTTGTTTCTTAACTGATGATTATAAATTTGTACAATTTCATTCGTAAAATGTCATTTAAGATGGCCAAATGTAAGTAATCTGTTTAATGTAAATATCTGTCGAGTGATGATTAAGTATCTGTAAGTTGTTTGTTTATTTATTGACGCCCTATTGGGCTTTTACATATAACAAACAAATTTCTTTTAAAACAACAGTATAACATAAATAAAGATGATGAAAAAATATATAAATAAAGCACAAACTCAATATAATAAATACGTATAGAACTAATGCTAAATCCACATGGATAACTTTAAAGAATTCGTAGTTACAATTAATGTACCTACGAGCAACAAAAACATTTAAAAAAATCAAATTTTGACTAAATTACTCATTGTTAGCATTTAGAATAAAAACAAACAAAAGAAAATCGAAATAAAATATAATGATTACTCATTAGTTGGTTAAAATAAAATATAATGATTACTCATTAGTTGGTTAAAATAAAATATAATGATTACTCATTAGTTGGTTAAAATAAAATATAATGATTACTCATTAGTTGGTTAAAATAAAATATAATGATTACTCATTAGTTGGTTAAAATAAAATATAATGATTACTCATTAGTTGGTTAAAATAAAATATAATGATTACTCATTAGTTGGTTAAAATAAAATATAATGATTACTCATTAGTTGGTTAAAATAAAATATAATGATTACTCATTAGTTGGTTAAAATAAAATATAATGATTACTCATTAGTTGGTTAAAATAAAATATAATGATTACTCATTAGTTGGTTAAAATAAAATATAATGATTACTCATTAGTTGGTTAAAATAAAATATAATGATTACTCATTAGTTGGTTAAAATAAAATATAATGACTACTCATTAGTTGGTTAAAATAAAATATAATGATTACTCATTAGTTGGTTAAAATAAAATATAATGATTACTCATTAGTTGGTTAAAATAAAATATAATGATTACTCAAGTTGTATCTGTTTAATGTAAGTATCTGTCAAACTGATGATTTGTAACTAGGTTTAAAGGTTTTTCAAGGAAACCTTGAAGTGTTATTTTACATAAAATGTTCGTCAAAATATACTTCCTATGTAATAAATATTACGTGTTTAACGTTTATAATTTGAGAATCGCAGGTACCTAGCGTTAATTAATCAACTCAGGTAAGTGCCTCGAAAGTTTCCGTTTGTCAAAAACACCCTCAAACTTGTCAAAATCCTTGTAACTTCTGATTTAGCTTGTTTTTGATCACCCTACCGTAAGGTCCATAATAATACAGCGTAAAAGCTCCCGTCAATAGACTTGTGACCTACTTAGTACTTCCCTTACGATATTACAAAGGCCACCTGATACTTTGACATAACCTATTAAAACTAACTTTTTACGGCATTCGCAGTATAAAACTCAGTGTTTACGGCCAGTCATGCACAATGACCGTTAGTATTCCCTCTAAATTCACGTTATTATTATAAACCTTTATGTAAATTGAATAACTTTCTTAACAATATTTACGATTTCAGTTAATTCTTTGAATGAACAAGGTTTTGCTTTTAAATTTCTGAGAATTTAAACGCTGCAATGAAAACAAAGCAAAAATACTGGGAAAACATATTATTTCTTTCATATTCACATAAATTTTATACTTGCTACTATTTGCAATTGTTTCATCAAAATAAAAATGAATATTTACAGAAATTTGGGGTATTATAGATGAAAATCTACATTAATTATTTTTATTTTAATAACTTTTTTTACCACGGTACCTATATAATTATGTGACGCAAAATTCAAACCCTTCTGGAAGATTATTATTATTATTATTTGTGTTTATCAATTTACATTTATATGTGTACGTGGAATTTCAAACAAAACTACCGTTGTAATTCGGTTTTGAATTCAAGAATTCGTCACAAGATGTCGCCACTTCCGTCGGCAGGACGCATAGGTACGTGCCCTTCTTCCTTAATATAAGTTCTACGCATTGTAAATCTGGAGTATCTCTCCAGATATGGATTGACGGTAATACTCAGTTGGAACAAGTGGTTGTATATTACGTATGATGTCATTGCCAGTCCGTTTACTTTATCCCCGTGACTAGCCAACACTGGTTGACAGTGGATGCGAGGAACGGGCTAATTTTGGAACCAGTTCCTATTGGATGTATAAAATGGACACCAACGCTAACTGGCCGAAGCGAACCAAAAGCCGACCGCAGGGCCTAGCAGTAAAAACCAGCGGGTTTTTTACTGCTTGCTATAATAATTACGCAAAAATTAATCATTATGATTAAGAGACCTCGTTGAAAACGGCTGGCTTTGCTTTTTTAAAGACGGTTCCTTATTGCTGAGGAACCCTGCCCTGATCCCTACTTCAATTTCCGTGGTGGACGAGAATCCTTTACTCCTGCGCTGCCTGGAGAGCTAAGGATACCGACTAACAGGATGCAAGTGATACTTGGTCATTTCAGCGCATTGGTGATCTTCCCTTTCTTCTTCTGCCTTTCACTTTACCAGTGAATATGAGTTGTTCCATGTTTGAGTCCTCAGTTTGGCAAGCAAAGGGTTCAAAGAACCTTAAAATTCATTGTAGGCTGATAGTTTGAGATTGCCTGTTGTGGATTCTTAGCTCTTCCAGAATGGAAAAATTTATGTGTCTGGCTGTATTTGGAATCCTGAGCATTATTTTTCTCCATCACCACATTTTAAGGGCACAGCCGCTTTCTTTTGCCTGCTCCAAGTGCCCAAGTAAAATTATGGTGAAAATCAATGATTATAAGTACCGACTTTGTATTTGATTTTATCACCATCATTTAATGTATTAAAATATTGATTAAAATTTTGTAGATAAAGCGCCCTTGATTTCTCACAAAAACGGCACTCTACAAATCATCAAATTATTAAAATGGTTATTTTATGAAATAATGAACGTCAACTGCGAATAAAATTGATCAAATCGTGGTAACACGAAATTTTAAAATTAATTTTGAAACTTCTAAGAAAATCAAGGTAGTCAAAAAGACGTGACCGTTTTCCAAAATTTTCTTCGCAAACTTGTTTTGACGGGAAAAAGACGCTGGGTTTGAACCTTTATGCCCGATGGTAAAGTTGGTTAAAGATTTCGCATAATTCAAATTAACGTGATCATAATATTATTAAATGATGATAAAACATAGCATACCTACACAACATCTGAGGGTGCTACCAACAAATGTGTTTTAACTTTCACTTAACCACTTACACCCATAAACTTGTTTTAACGATACTATAAAAGACGTATGTATAATATATGAGGCGTATACCTATTAAATGATTTTTTTTTAAGAAAGAAAATCATTTCTGGGTTAGGAATAACCTGAAAATATTTGAAAATCTCCTCTTACCACCATAGTAAACAGAAAATGTTGCTTGTATCATGATGAAGGACTTAGCCAGCAAAGGAATCGGACATGATACGCCTGGGTGGGACTCAACTCAGCCACTGACCGGTCACATTAATGTAGGGTAAATGATTGTTCATCAGTTTTTTTTTTCAACACAGAAGGTATTTCATCTATTGGGTTGTTGTATAGAGAGACTTTCTGGGAAAAGAAAGGAGAGAATGTTCTGAGAAGGAAAAAGGTATGAGAGGTGGGTAGAAATCTTGGGGTCAGTGGATCCAGGAGTGACAAGAGTATGAATCCATCCCTCCCATTCCGGTGCAAGGCTGAAGGTCGAGACAGTCCGGCTGGAGATTTCAACCCGTCTTTTCTGATCCGGCCCGTAGTAGGTGACCAAACGCACTTATTGCTAAGACCTTGACAAACCTTGCCCCATGAACTTGATCACCCCTGCTAAGTCGCCAATCGTAGCCAGTCACTCGGAGTGGCCTATGGCAGGGGTGTCGTTATCCAATAAAGGATTGTGTTAAATTTAAAATACGTGTATTGGTATGAGGGCTGTATTTTATGAAACCACGTTTTTTTATTTAATCTGAAGTTAGATAACTTAGTGCGCATGCGAAATCCAGCGTGCGCAAGAACATACTTTTTAAATTGATTATTATAATTCACTTGATTGATATATTTGCAGCAAGTTCACGTACTCAAGATCAATCTGGTAAAATACCATATTTCATAATTAATCGAAACGACTGTTTGGAACGGTTTTTTCTGTTAGTGGTAACCCAAAAAAGAATTAGTCAGGTAATTTTTTCTATTTTCAGCCTTTCAGTTCATCCCAAATGAGAATAGCGGAGTCCCACAGGCTCCAGGCATTTTGGACACTTGTGAGGTAGTATAAAAAATATAAAATGAGAGTGTATAATTAGCTACCCTTTTGTTTCCATTGGCATTGTCACGAACCCAAACAATTTTTGACTAGTAGGCTCATAGAATGTGCTAATTAGGGAGTCCTTCATTTGTTCCAAAAGCCTTTTCATTAACACCTTGACCCCCATTTACCAGGTGAATTTGTCCCGTCTCCCGAGAGGAGTTGAGGTGTTGTTTCGGACACCCTTTTAGCCTCCTTGTAATGTGACCCTGATTAACTAATTGATTTTCTGTCGGTACTACTCCAGAGAACACAATACTGGTGGATTTCATCTAAACACGACCTGGACTTAGGATATGGATCAAGATTCGATGGGTCCATTACAAAAGCGTGATAAAAAAAAGTTTTTTTTTGTTTTGTTTATTGTTTGAAACATTTTCAGTGTTTACAATTTTTTTACACGATATTACATATTTTCTACACACTCTCTTAATAAATTATGTTTTTGTTTAGGAGAGAACAACTATATATTTTTTAATCTATTTATAATTTTATGCGTTATGCATAAAAGTAGTAAGAATAAATATAAGTTGTAAATATTTCATTTGGTCTTTTTTGAAGGGCAAAACGCGCATTTCTTTTATATTTTACATTATCAAAAGCATGTAGGTACCCTCAGTATTAAATGTTTGTTGTCGCTAGAAAACTGGAAAGTAGAAATCCGAATGAGAAAGCGAAATTCTGTTTTTTTTTTCTTGAAATGCATAATCTGGAAAAACACTTGTTTCGTTAAATGGATTTTCCATAATTTTAATAGTCATATTATGACAGAAGCGCCGGTCTGCACTTTTTTCCGTCTTTAAGTTTTCTTCTACAAAAGTTTTAATATTTTCGCTTTTATCTCGACTATGTGATAGTAACAGATAGTATATAATATTTTTATTTATTTATTTATTTATTTATTTCTATTCTTGTACATACACTTTACAAATAATTACATAGTTTACATAGATAATAGGTTATTAATAAGAAAAAAAAACATGTTAAAGATCCGTAACTGTATGTAAATAGGTTAGTCGTAGTGTTTTGTGAACACCTCACTAGGCGAACCTGTGCTGAGGTGTTCCCATGTTTGGGATTAAGTGCTATTCTGTCGACCTAAGTAGAAACACTGTAATATGAGTCCTATGATTTCAATACCCGCTGTATCCGATTTTTTGACAGAATGATCCGAGAACGACATCTTGTTCACATTTTTGCGAGAAACAAGAGGAATCTAAAATTGAGTTTCGAAACCTCGAAATAGTGAGTTCTGGCATCATGAAATTATGCATTGCTAACAGTTCATCCATTGCGATAAAACTTTGAAGATTTGATGTGTGCTTGCTAGTAATGGTTTCTTTATATACTGGTGAGCTCTGGCATTATGAAATATGTATAAAAAATTGCAATCGGTGGCACGCGATCTGTTTGAAAACTAAATATACCGGGAATTAATGTATGGAATGCGGGAGGGGGAAGGGAAACCCGGGAGGGAAAGGGGAACTCGGGAGGGGGATTTGTGGGAGGAGGGAAGCGAATCCGGGAGGGGAGGATCTGGGAGGGGGAAGGGGAACTCGGGAGAGGGATTCGTGGGAGGAGGGAAGCTAATCCGGGAGTGGGGAGGGGAACTTGGGAGAGGGGTTCGAGGGACGGGGTAGAGGGCGAAAGGAGTGGGGAGAGGAAAGGTGGGGAAGGTGGAGTGGGAACGTGAGAGGGGAAGGGGACGCGGTAGAGGAAGGGGAGGCGGAAGGGGGATGGGACGAACGGGAAAGGACACGCAGGGAGAAACAATTTCTTTATTAAGTGGCATAGCAACGCATGCCGAGAACTCCCTAGTGAATAAATAAATATTTGACAAGATTTCTGACGCATAATAAATAAAATATACGATACGTGTATTTATTCAATAAAATTGTAGGATGAATTCGGAGTAAACCTAAAAATATTCTAGGTCAAATAGGCCTGTTTTATTTGCATGGAGCATTTACTCGACTCGAGTTTATGAAGACAAAAGGTTTACGATCAACGATAAAATAGACGTTTATTGCAAATAATAAGATGTATGCCGGCAAAATATTGTTGTTTATCAAAGACCAACGGAATATGGTATGTAATAGATTTGTCGAGATACAGGGACGTTGTTTATTGCGAGATATTTTTGAAGTGTGGTATTAAAGAAAGTAATTTTTGAAATATATGCCTGCAGCACTTCTAAGAAATAATATATTTCTAAAGGTCACAGTTGCTTCTGTTTAAGGATTCGAAATACGATAAACTTGTTTTTATTTCGTGCCTTTTCAAAGGATTCTTTATTTTTTATGCAAACGTCTTGCCCAGACGATGAAATTTTTCTTCATTAACTTCTGCACATATCAAGCAAAGATAAACGAAGTACTTTATGCCAATAGATTCGCCTCCCAAATTTACAACTCCCGTGCTGTGGGCCATGTGGGCAGTTAAGTGGCTTAACAGTATTCGAGTTCATGGAGCAAAATTTTTCTTGGTCTTGGCGGCACACATGTTTACACACCTCTGCATGAGAGGCCAAATCGTGTAAGGCTGGTTGAGGTTGTCCTTTTGGGCACCCCAGTCAGATTTTTTCGACCCATCCATTCCTTTTTCTAAAAAAATCCTCCATACAACATCATCAAATATGACAAAGGCCCCACGGAAAATTTTTTCATTAGTGCCTCCTGTGTGGAGCTAGTGTAAAAAATATAAAGTAACAAGCCTTCATTTAATACTGTACTACGCACTCAAGTGGCAAACAATAACAATTTGTCATGCTTTTGGCCTCGCGAATTCGCAATATTATGAAACATGACATACACATTTAAACATGTCTAGTAAGCCTCTTTAACTCTGGCATTAATGAATTACTTCATTCAGCCGTTCAGAACCTTGTCCATCAATTGTCAATAGTTTGTCAATAGCTGACACATCACAAGCAGGCTTAGATGAATTAAAAGATAATGTCACAACAACCAGGTCATAAATTGGACAAACATTTTTTTAATCAACAAAACCTTTGTTGTTACCTTCTTCAACATAAAAATGCAATATGTTAATTTGCGTAAAATAAATAGCTTAGCACCACGGTACTTGTCTAGTTGGCAAAACTATTAAATTTATTATATTACATACCTATCTTCGTGTACTCATACGACTAAATATGGGATTAACTCTTTACAATACATCGCATTTACTCAATACAACGCATTACCAAGTAACCTAAAACTTCCAATAACGAACAAAAAATATTGGCAAAAGCTCTAAGGACTTTTTTTTATTAACCAGTGACACATTCTGTCTTTAGAACTCCTTAATTCTTAAATATCTTTTTTAAAACGTTTATGAAATGTTTTTCAATTACATATCTGTGTTTAGTATGTTTTAAAATCTTTGTGTACTTTTCATGAAACTCCCCTTTAAATTCGTATAAATAATTTTCCCTTAATCGTGTAATGCTGTTTTTTTTCAAAATGAGTTCAAATAAAATTTAGGTATTGAGGATAATCTTTATGTATAAAAAAATTCACTCCTTACCATTCATTTGATTGCAAAAGAACTTCGGTGATTTTTTGTGCGCACGCCCGCGGTATATATTATGTGTGAGCTCTGGCGTTATGAAATTATTTTTGAAAAAAAACAGTAAGAGTTTTTTGAAAAATGTGTTATTTTCATATTGTTTAACGACGGGTGGGGAAGGTGGAAGAGAGAGGAAGGGGGAGGGGAACGAAGGAGAGGAGGGTTTTCGTGAGGGGGAACGAGGAAGGCGGGGAAGGTGAAAGGGAACGTGGGAGGGGAAGGAGATGTGGAAGGGGAAAGGGGGCGGGAACGATGTCGCATGGGAAAGGAGACGCAGGTGAAGGTTATCGGAGGGGTGGGTGATAAGGGATAGGCAGAGGGAGGTAATAGCATATAGACATAGGACATATTAGCGGTATGTGATAGCAGGGGATAAATTTAGAAAATCCGTGCTTCTCACACGGACTGATATATGAAGCCTGCTTACTCGTAGAAAAACCTGCTGATTTATTCACGTACACACCAGACGGAAAAACAAAAAATGTTGTGATTCTGAAAACACATCACACACACATGAACAGAATTAAAACATGAACACTCTCTATCTTTCTTTCTTATATTGCAATGCATGCCGGAATACTCGCTAGTGTGATATAAGTATTAATGTTAATGTTTGTAATATTTCATAGAAAGTAATTAACAATTAAACCTACTTCTTCAAATATTTATTTCCCTTTGTGGTTTTATGTTAATACTACAAACAAAAAATATTAAGCCCCAACATATTTCAAGTACCAAATAAAATAAATATTTTGTGATCATAATTATGTTAGTTAGTTTGTAGATAACAAAGGTGCCTTACCATTTTGTTTTCTCAGACCCTGATATTTAAATTTCACTAGTTACGTCAGTAATTACATTAGTAAAGGTCTTTGCCATTACGAGTATCACGTAGTTACCTTATTCACAGGAATATTAGGCACTAGTTTCCCACAATTAATAAAGGTTATGATAATTATTATCAATGTGCGTCGTAATTATTAACCCGGCGAGAGTGTGGCAGGGTATGTCGTACCCACCATGTTACTAATTTGCTTGTGTTTTTTTGTTTGTGACTTTCAAACCTGTTGTTGCATTGAGTAGCTGTAGTTAAAGGGGTGCGGAAGGGGATAGTGTTGTGATCGCAGTGTCGCGGCAGTCTGCGCTCGAGTTGTACGCTAGCAAACTGTGTTCGGTTATGTGATACCCTGCCACATAGCTGGTGTATATATTTCGTGACAATAATTAACACTACTTTTTCTTCAAGTTAAAAAACTTACTTTCTTTGTTGCATTGTAGATTTTAATAGAAAATGGACGTTGACTGTGAAGAAACCCGTCTTCGGTTAATACTGGAGGAAGTATTAGAAAATTTTACTGATTTGAACTCCACTTCCTAAGATATTCCTAATATTTTTTGTTATTTTTTTTTATTTATACAGTTATTTGTTTCATGTTTTATCATATATTTAACTTGTTTTCTTTAGTTCCTTTGTTGTTTTTTGAGAGTGAAAATTTTTGTTCAAAATTTATAGTGACTTGTTTCCATTTAAGTAAAATATAAAATTATTAAAATGGCCCAAATGCTTTATTTGCAAAACGTAATTATTTAGTCTTGCTATAATAAAAAATAATAATCATAATGTTTTATTCTTAAGATTCAGGTTTTAGTCTAATTTGTAAACGGGTATGTCATACCCTACCACATACTTCTTGTTACATTTTTTCACCAGATTCTCGCTGGGTTAAGCTTGACTTGAGACCATTTATGAAAACCTTACGGGTATTTACATTATTACATTCAATGAAAAATACATTTTACTAGTCGGGATTCGAGCCAGTTTTGTCGGACCTTCAAAATATTTCTTAACAGTCAGACTTTTGGATCACAGAATACGTGGGTTGTTCTTCTTTTTAACCTACATAAAGTTGTCTCCACCAGTTTGTGGAGAAAAATTCAACAGAATTGCCAATATTATTATTTTATAATTACTTTAAAATCTACTGTATTAAAGACGTAACGGCGTTTAAAAAAACGTTGTGTGCGTTTAAAAAAATATGTGTTTATATTTTTGTAGTAAAAATTACGTGACAGAGATGTGACTCCTTCTTCTGCCACCTCGACTTGCGTGTATTCTATAATGTTTAAAAAATGATATGATAATATAAAATATAAAACTATTTACTCCAAAAGTAAAGCTTATCAAGTAACAGCGATTATTATTTTTAATAATGTTTTATAAAATATTTTTAAAAATCTCAAAACTTGTCTCCTACAATTTTTATTTCGTACGACACCTCCGTCACGTGGGTTTTCATTTGAAATAGGTATGCACGCAGCTCGTGTTTATCACCCCCAATAGGCATTTTAGGCCTCCTTCTCCCCTTGCTACAATTTCCTCTCTGAGATCCAGAGAGATTCATTTATGGTAAAAACAGAATGTGACGGAGTGGTGGAAATGTGACAGAGTGGTAAAAGTTATGTAGATTAAAAAGAAGAACAACCCACGTGCATGTGGCATTTTTTGTTCTTGTTTATTTTATGGGCACAGCAAATCCGATAACATTGCGACAATCGGATTTCCAGAATAAAAACACCAACGACCGCTAACAACAGGGGTTACTTCTCGAAGGAATTGGAAAACGCCTACTCAGCATACATATCTTACAATTATTATGGGCCTACGTGATCTGCGACACAATTTATCCTCTGGAATGTGTGACCAAAAAAATCACAAATATTTTTTTGAATTTAGGTATTATCTTTCGTTGCGGTATTTAGAAACCTTGACAATTTTTTGATTTGAAACTCGATGTAACGAAAAATAGCGACCTTCAAAATAGACAAAACACGTTCATCTATAAGATTTAGCCAGCGAGAGAATGAGACAGTATAATTGGTCTTCTGTTTGTGAGGTGTCTCGTAGCCTCCTCAATCTTGTCTACTTAAGCTTTCTGAAGGTTTCACATCTGCGCGTGTGAATTGCATTCTCTATTTTTTTGAGTAATTGTTGCAAACAGAAAAACAAAATATTTATAATACTCACTTTTTTACTTCCACTGGAAATTGATGAACGTTATGTTAGGAGGATTAGTAAGTTATTACGCGACGAGATTATTGGATACTCTGATGGTGTCTCGATGAATGAAATAATCCATATCCCAACAAGTGTAATCTCAATTTTGTAACTTTATGTATCATCATCAACATTTAGTTATTTTTTTTTATTTAATAATTATCTGACGCCCCCGGCGTTGTCCGTAAATAGTTTTTCGAATTTATATATGGACTGTGCTCTTCCTCTTATTTTGAAGGTCAAGTGTAGAAAATTTCACGAATCCTTGAATAAAACTGTATATTCGTGCAAAATCAAAGCCATGCCACCCACCCTCCCGCCACAGACACTCTACTTCAATAATAATAATAGTGTTTTATTCCAGGATGTGGGGAGGATAGCGCGATCCCAAACTTCTCGCATATTTGCACAATAAATTTAAATTTAATAAACATGTACATGGAATAGAAAAAAAAACTGTTTTTAAAGTAAAATAAATAATCAATTATTATAAAGGGCGTGGTCTAGAGTGAGCTCGGACCCAGCGCTCACTCAGGAGTGGCTAAGGTAGACTGCGGTCACTACCTTATTGTCGGCGGCCATTAGTCGCATCCTGGAAAAAACATAAGCGAATTGATCTGAATTGGAGCAAAACATGTTTAGTTTCGTATATTTTCTGTGTGCAACTCTTTGATTTAAAGTATAGTAATAGATAGTTACAAGTACATATTCTCTTTATCTTAATGCATCTTCATTTAAGGAATTAAACATAAAATTACAAGACTTTTTTACAGAGTTATGTATAAAACAAGATATGATAATTGATTTTGTTATTGAATTTTAACAATGAGTACAAATCAGCAAGACAGTACAATAAGTACCATCGAAATTAAATGTGATGATGAAGAACTTGACATTTTTTTAGATGCTTTTCCTTAACATTTAACTTCTCTTTGGTTTTACTTCCATACTTTCCTTAACCCTAGAATCATTATTAACGACCGTCACAAAATTATTAACGACCGTCAGTACGGATTCCGGCGGAACCGCTCGTGCGGTGATCTTCTCGCGTATGTGACACATGTTTGGGGGCGGTGCCTGGAACGCTTTGGTGAAACCCAAACGTTTGCACTGGATATTTCCAAGGCCTTTGACCGGGTTTGGCACCGAGGGCTTGTCAACAAACTGCCTTCTTACGGACTTCCCGCTTCCTTGTGTACATGGATTGCCGACTTTTTGAGGGAGAGGTCGATTCAGGCGGTTGCTGATGGTTTCACCTCTTCCTTGCATTCGATAAATGCTGGCGTCCCACAGGGATCGGTTCTGTCTCCGACTTTGTTTCTGTTGCACATCAATGACCTCTTGACATGTGCACCGATTCATTGTTACGCGGATGACAGTACAGTCCATGATAGCTTTTTGTTTGACAAGCCTCCAAAGGGCTCACAAATCCCAATGGCTCGGAGGGCTTTGAAACAAAGAATGGACGGTTACCTCGAGAGTGTTTTCTCTTGGGGTAAGAATAACCTCGTCGAATTTAATGTTTCAAAGACCCAATCATGTCTGATTACGTCTAAAAGGGATCGGAATGATAATTTAGTCTCCTTCAACGGAAGCAATCTCCCGAACAGGCCTTCCATTGATATGCTTGGTGTAACTCTAAGTGACCAACTCAGGTACGGGGGCTCCATCGAGGCCAGAATTAAGTTAGCCTCTCAGAAACTGAGCGTACTGTACAGGGCCCGCAGATACTTTAATAGTACACAACTGCTAACCCTGTACAAATCGCAAGTGCGCCCCACGGTTGAATTTGGCAGCCACCTCTGGTCTGGAGTCCCAAAATACCTGAAAAAAACCCTCGACTCTGTGCAGAAACGGGCGGTCCGTTTGATAGATTCTCCTAACTTAACAAATGGACTGCAATCTTTAGAGCACAGGCGTCAGGTGGGAATTCTGTCCTTGTTCTACCGGTATTACAATGGAAGATGCTCCGAGGAACTAGCGTCACTGATCCCCTCGGCACCGGTGCATAGTCGGGAAACACGCCAAACACGCGCTCAACATTTGTACACGGTTGACATTAGTCACATGAGAACGAGTCGTTTCTACGACTCGTTCTTGAGTTCAACAGCCCGGCTGTGGAACGATTTGCCGGCTTCTGTGTTTCCTCCCTCCTACAATATGGGTCTCTTCAAGACCCATGCTCACTCCTTCCTCTCCTCAACAGCACCCTCCACACAGCATCTTCAAAGATGACATAGGCCCTGAGGGAAATTATTTCCCTCAGGGCCTCCTGTGTGGAGTTAACATCAAAAAAAAAAAAATCATTAACTATATTTACTGTTACAATGTTCATAAACATACGTCTGTGATACACCCTTTTTCTAAGTGCACCAAATTTTAAAACTATAATAATAATAATAAAACATACTTCATTATATTAATAATAGGAAGGTTCATTTGAGATCAACACATAAAAAAACAATTTTTGAGATCATTCAGAGCATTCTAAGCACAAACTTTCCCGATGTTCCATGCACATGTGAAGTTTGCAAGAGGTGCAGATAAATCTAGTCACACGTTTTTTTCTAACAACAGAAGTTGCATAGCTTCCTGGTTTGTATTCCAAGAGCGGCTGGTACATCAAGCAAAGTATCGCCTAAAATCGCATCGATGTTCCGTTTTAGGCATCGCCTGAAAGTTGGTGTTTCACGGCGACGCCGTAACAAAGGCTCGATCAACTTATTTGATATTTCTTTGACAAAAGCTCTCCTTGTCAGTTGTTTGTTTTGTTTACGACTATTATTGCGGACGTGGATGACAATGGACATATTCAACATACCGTTAAAGTAGCGTAGTTGCTTGGTATATCTTAATAAAATTGTTACACTATTATTACTAGTTATTCATAAACATACGTACCTCAGACACCTTGGGCGTAGTATTGGCGCAACTACACGTTTATGCGCCAAGATCCCCGGCACCACACTGGAGCTCTAACCATGTCGGGAGGGTTCTGAGACGCACGTATTACCATCTCTTTCGCGCTGCACTCTATGAGTTTAGTACTAATTCAGGATGTATGTTTGTGAATCTAGGGTTAAATCGTGATAAATAAAAGACAACATTTACAACGATTACACGTGTGATTATTGTAAGCATAAAAATACGCCATTATTGTATCCTGAGCAACGCACAAACAAATCTTCAAAAACATCTAATGCAAAGTAATTTCATAAAATAAAGAGTAAACTCAAACGCAAAACATTGCCTGAAAAAACTTATCCTGAAAACATAAACCATTTTATTTTCAAATTCAAATTAGAAGCCTACAAAGGAGCCAACTTTGTTTAAAGTTCGATATTTCCTCAAACGGATATCAGAAACAGATTATGGAAAAAGAAAGGCAAAGGAACATTTACTTCGGTTGCTTACTTTACGTTTTTTTTCATTCCTTCATAATTATTAATGGTAGAAATTCGTGCTGTTCCGCGAGCATACCGTCCGGTCCTCAAATATATTTATTTCACTGAAATATAAAGTGGATAGAGTGGAGTTTTTTGTTCATCCGTTTGTTTGCAAAAACTTTACTAGAGTGGTCCTACAACGTAAACATTTTAGTTTTCTGCGTTTCGTAGCATGTAAACTTTATCGATTTTTTACGGACGGTAAATGTGTTATTTTCATAATTTTAAGAAGTGCAATCATCCAAGATTTATGCTTCCATCAACTTTTTTGTCAAATTTTTTGGGCTTGCAGTCTTTTTTTTTCTTTTATAGGATTTGAACGTGTTGATCAGATAGGCTCTTTCATATTAACCTGTTACAACTATGGTTAATTATTGCGCTTAGGTACATTAGCATTAAACTCATTCGAGAATCCTTCAATCAAAATATTATGATTTTGATTGCTTCTGCATTGAGATTGCTTCCTTCTTTTACTTGCTGTTTTTTGTGTTTCTCTCTACCTCAATAATTAAAATTTTACGTTTGCGTTTGTTTCCTTATTCAAATTATCCGTTTGATTTCAACACAAATGAATGATAAACATTATGAATCGTCTTCACGTTAATCTCAGAGTCTTATTTTTTAAATTAAACAAGCTTAACAAAATCCTGTTTAAATTCGTACTAATCAAGCGTTTTAAATATAGTCTTTCTGTAAATTTGTTTATTATGTTCCAATTCAGGTTCAGCAAAAACATTATTTTTTCAAATGTGATCGATCATTGTTATTAGCCTACTAATAATTCTTATGATTTCAAATGAAATTTAAGGTTTGACTTAATTTTAATTTGAAATGGTTTTAATTTAAAATTAAGAAAAATTGAAATTTGTATTTTAAGGACTAAAAGTCAACTGTTCATAGAATTACTAGTTATTTATGTGCTAGAGATTATAAAAGATACAATTAACTTACAAATTTGTACATGTACAGTTATTTTGTTTTGAATCACGTTATTAGAATCGTTTATACATTTCGTCAACTAGTTTCGATTATATTCTTATCTTCTTTAGGACAGTATAAACCAACTTATCTTTATTAGACATTTATTTTGGAAGACAGAGTATCAGAGTACATGTATGTATACATGGGGAAAAGGGAAATACATAAAAAATCGATATTTTTGGATAATATATTTTTTTGGTTATTTAAAATTATAGTATTTTTGACTTGATTTCTGCTACGTTTCTAAATTATTAAAAGGCAAACCTTTTTCATTTTTGTATGTAGCCAAAACACTTTAATCTTTACATAGTATAAAATGAAGTCGCTCCCGCTGTCTCTATGATTAGATCTTTTAAACTGCGCAACAGATTTTCATGCGGTTTTCATCAATAGATCGAGTGATTCATGAGGAAGGTTTTAAAATGTATAATCTGTCAAGGTTTTTTGTTAACTGGTAGAAACAAATAAATAAATAGATCGGGCTGGCAAACAGGCAGCCAACTGGCAAGCGGGCGGTGTGGACTTGATACGAAAATTATATTATTAATTTATCCTTATTCATAACAAAGCGGCATTGTTTAGCGAGCGCGGTTTTTCACAAACTTTGTAATGAATCCTAAGCTACGTGGTTGTTTGGTCGGTCAATTAAAGAACTCCAAGGGCCAATCTTTTGCTCATAATACCACTGGATTCACCCTTTACGGTTTGAGGGATGTGCCGCATTAATTCCTGGGAATATTTGAAATCGCTTCAGAAGCGGTTGACATTCTTTCCCCACCCGCTGGAAATGATCGAAATAATGGTCCCAGAAATGAAATATGTGGGGGAAAATGAACGCCACATTAAAAAAATTAAAATGATTGGAAACGAGGAGCGGAGAAACATCCTTTGCCATCTACGGCTAAGTAATGATTTTATTTAAAAAAAAGCGATTTACAAATCTGTTTGTCTGTTATAAAAATGTCAGACAAAAAAGTAATTCTGAAAAATTGAACTTTGTATTCTAAACCATTACATGGAAGAATTTTTTTCTGGAAAACAGCAGTTGGCGAAAAACATCGCAGCCTTCTTTTTTCGGTGTTAATATCCAACAAACAGAACTGCTTCTATTTATTTGTTGCCAGTGTTACTATCACTATAGCACCGACTATATTATGAGTACATTGTGTGGCTAAAGTGAGTGCGAAAGCAAATGAAAAAGGTAATAGAAAGGATATCAGATTTGATCACTAAACACGACATTGCCATTTCTAACAACGTTTCAATTCTAATTAATATGATCTTTACCAGGGCAATACTACCACTAAGATGAAGCTATACGTGAAATCCTATTGAGATACTATTTAGATTTATATTTACGTCGACTCGGTTAACATTATGAACATCAAAAAATATGCTACGGATAAATTGTTTTTACTAGCTTTTTTATGTATTGGAATCACAATAAAATGATTATTTACATAACAAAAAATATAAGCGTAAACCACTAAAAAATGTTTTTTCATGACTTGACTATGGAGTAATATTAGAAACAATTTAAAAAAAATACCTCTTTATGGCTAAGACTTTTTTTGAGGTTTTGTTTATTTTCACTTTTTTTCATTCTTGTAAAATTATGCACAAAATAAATAAAAACCACTTTTTCGCTTACTTGCCTCGTGCAAATACGATGCGCGATTTTTAATTTTGTAGGCATGAGAATCGAAATATTTGTAGCGTTTATATTCCTCTTAATAGAGTACCCACTACTTTAAAACGTGCTAAAAATGTATTATAGGAATATAATAAGATAATTTAAACAATTCAACGACATGTATGGAGCGAATTATTGATGTATCAGTCATTCGGCATTCAAATTCTATTCACTGTATAAAAAAAAAAACAGTTTTATTTTTCTAATTGTTAAATATTAATAATTAATTTAAAAAATATATATAATTTTAATAGGTTGTGTTATAGATCCAACTTATACAGTACATTTATAAGATAGACAAAACACAATAGTTTTCTCGGAAGTACGAGCCCCGAGTTAGATCAGCGTGTTCTGTTTCTGACGTTTCCAGTGAAATAACCCATGTCAGTTTTACACCCCCATAATGGCCATTGTCAAGAAAAAACAAAGATACGTTTCATCGAAAAGATTGATTCTGAACATAGAACGTAGAGATGGGGATGATCGAAACATTCCTAAAACGAGTTATTTATCGAGGGATGTTTCGAAATATTCCAATGTTATATAATGCCACTGATCTAACTAACAACCCAGCCTTTTTCCGCAGGGGTACATCGAGAGGGTGGACTGCCTTACAACTCGGTCTTGGCACACAATCCTCGCTTCATTCACATTCATATAAACTCTTCTATTATTCGGACTCTTGGCATGGCATGATTCTAGTGTTTATTTTGTTTTTTTTTGTTCCTCAGATAATATAAAGCATAATATAAGCATTTGATTCACTTGATCTTAGCTTCTACCATTCACGTAATTTGTTCGAGTACCTACTTACCTTATGTGATAACATCTATGTGCATAAAAATACGAAATGGTGAAAATTTTAGCAAGTATTTTTAAAACTTCTGCTAAATGATAGTTAACTTTTTATGCGTAATTTTTTAACACCTTGGATAAATCATTTTGAATCATTAAATTACAAATCGAAGCAAATGTACTGTTTTAAAGAAAAAATACACAACAAGTACATTGCAATGTGCACTCTGACTTTAGCTGTCGAATAAGTCTGATTAATCAAAGTACTTTTTAAATATTTTTGTCGAATTACGCCGCGTAATACAATTGAATTGTTGTTAAATTAAACCAATATTTTATCAATTTAAACCTTTCGAGTATCTCTAACGTACTTAATTTGTGTACATTTTAAATAATCAAAAGTTTAGACATTTTCAGATTACATTTCGAAATTGTGGAAAGCATTTTCTGCACTTTTAAATGTTTCGAATCCGATCGATCATTTCGTAACAGATATAAAAAATAATCAAAAGTTTAGACATTTTCAGATTACATTTCGAAATTGTGGAAAGCATTTTCTGCACTTTTAAATGTTTCGAATCCGATCGATCATTTCGTAACAGATATAACTATATATATAACTCGACATTGCTCATCACTATCGAAAGGTTGCAGAAGTAATACGTCGGAGATTAAAGGAAACCATGTTGAATTACTGACACAATTGGAAATTCGATATATATGTTGAGATACATAAAGACTTCTTCTGGTTGTGTGTTTCGAGGAAGGCAAAAACGTATTTTCTTTGAACAAAGGAACCGTATTATTTCTTTGGCACTTCAAGGAAGAAAATAATGTTCTTTTAATTCTTAATTGAAGGCATTCGGAATAATATAAATGTTTATTTTTATTTGATGTTTGACATAAAAGCCATTACTTCTTCAAAGGACACCTCTTATCAACAACAGATGTTCACCTCTGTAATTTAAGCAACGATCTATCATTCTCTTTAGAGGTTTTCACACTGAAGAAAAACCTAGACGTTTATTGTGGGCGTCTCTTGTGTTCAAAGTAAGACTGACTTCCCCTTACATCTTGTGAAATTTTCAAATATTTGAAAAAAAATTATTTCTTTAACAGATACTCAATTTTATTGGCTCGTTTGGGGCCTAGAATTCAAGACGTACTTTGCTAATAATTTTTGACGGTGGTTTTCTTTAAAAAATGGCTTAAGTCACACTTCTACGGATTCTTTTCCGTTCAGTGGGTTTTTATAAACTTTCAAAAATTGCAAAATGTCTGTGTATTTTCAAATTGAAAATATGCTTGTACATAGAAGTCAAGTCTTTTTATTACGATTTTTGGCTTTCATTCTTCAAATAAAGTATTACAAAGAAGAGCGAGTTATAATTTTAATGAATGAAATGATTTTACATTGAAGAAGAAGATAACACTTTTGAATCTAAATGAAAATATGAAAGAAAACAAGACACAGAAAAACAGAAAAAGACAATGGTCGCAACTGGGACAATAACAATAACAATAACCTTCAAAAGTTATAAAAAGAGAGTTTTTCTCGTAAAAAATTGATTTTACATTATTTAGTTTTTATAATAATTGGTGGTGACTTGTTAGTAGTTGTTTTAAAGATAGGTACAATATTGAAGGGTCTTGTCCAATTATGGATATTTAATTTAACTTACATTATTATTTTAAAACCCCGTTTTTTATTGCAGGTCTCATGGATAAGGAAACGAGATCTACACATATTAACAGCGGGAATTCTCACATACACATCAGATCTCCGGTTTCAGGTAAGAATTAACCTTAAAAACCAATTTTTATTCATAAACCTACCACAATCAAATGATATAAGTTGCAATCAAATGATATACATCAGGTCGGTAACATCCAAGTACAAACCAGTTTATAATAAAATAATAACTCAAAGTTATCCGTTATCAATATCAAAGGTTTATTTTTTATTATTAATTAAGGTCAGTAAAAAGTTGATGGAATTTTTTATAGTTTCGACGGTAAAAATGTGAAACTTTTAATATTTTTTTATTGTATTTATTTCTCGCTAGACCAATCCTGACAAGTCACACAACTCATTTTAGGACGGGAGGTAATTACAATTCATAAGTTAGAGGAAATAAAGAAAGCAAATAGAGAAAAAATAACAAGGTTACAAAAAAAGGGATGATTACCAATATGTTCTTATAATATAAAGAAATAAATGTTTGTCATATATGAAAAATAATAGGTGGCACGCGAGCTGTTTGAAAACTGAATTTACAAGAAATGAATATATGGAATGCGGGAGGGGGGTCGAGGGATGGGGGAGCGGAAGGGAGGAGAGGGAAGGCTGGGAAGGAGGAGGAGGAATACGTGAAGGGAAGGCGATTTGGGAAGGAAAGGGGAGGCGAAAGGGGAACTGGACGTTTAGGAAAGACACGCAGGGAGAAACAATTTCTTTATTAAGTGGCAATGCAACGCATGCCGGGTTGTCGCTAGTTCTACTAATTTTGTAAAGGCGAAAGTTTGTACGTAAGTTTGTTACTCTTTCACGCAAAAACTAATGGATGAATTGTAATGAAACTTTACAGTAATATAGCTCATACATCAGAATAACATATAGGCTATAAACACTGGCAAGCAGCTGGCGTTATGAAATTTATATAAATGAATAGTGTATTTTTTTTGTTTGTAATTTCATATATTTTAGCGGCAGGAAGGAATGGCAATGGGTTGGGGGACGGGGGAGGTGGGATTCGCGGAGAAGGAAGAGACGAGGGAGGGGGAAGGCGGAAGGGAACGGGGACGCACGGGAGAGGACATGCAGGGAGAATCAATTTATTTCTTTGAATGGCATTGCAACGCATGCCGGGGACCAGCTTTGTACAATAAATTTCCAAGAATGCTCGGTATTATTCATTAGTCGTCTTAACACGTAAATTAAATCTTAGAAAATAAAAATTAATCCAATTTGAGGATAATCGGCCTTCAAATAATCTTCGCATTATTTGGATAAATTTTCTTTATTCTCATGGGTATTATTTTTATATATAATTTTCGACTTGCAAACAAGGCAAGTGCCCTTAGTATTTTGATAGTAGAAGATATTAAAATCACTCTGAACTAATTTAAATTCTGTAACAAAAATTAACTCTCTAATTTCAGTTTCAAGAATTCCCTTTGTACACGTACAAGAGTCTTTCAATAATCTCCAATGGTTACCATCTTTATGTTTGATAAAATTGTTAAATTAGTTGAACAAAACAAGTTTACTAAAATTATTATTTTAGAAGTAACCAATTTTAACGAAAATAAGTAGAAAAACATCAAACAGCAGAAAGCTTTTATTTGTGATATTTAAAGAAAGCTTTTGTTAGTGATATTTAAACAACTGTTAGAAAAAGTCGTCTGGGTTTCTTTCATTCAATGTTAAATAATTTTGTTGGCATTTCAAATGCGTAAATATCGTCTGGAAAGTCACGAAGATGGAAAAAATCTTAGTTCATTATTTAAAAAAAAAAGAAAGCATATTTTTCAGAGTCAAGGAATAAAAATTTCACCAATTACTTGTATTCAATGGGGAAATACAGGAGTTAAACGGTTATTGATCCCGCTAAGCGAAATGAACTCATTCGCTCTCCGGGCAAACTATTTTTCCGGGCAAACAATCGCAAAGGTATCACCGTAAACTTAAGACCTGTTCTGTTCTTACCGTTTTTCTAGTTGAACCTTCAAGTTTAAAATTGTATGCCAAAACCTATTGTCGGATTCAATATACAAAGAAAAAGTAAATCATGAACATGGCACTAGATTTAGTAAAAATGAGGGTTTGTCCGTACCGAAAATTATAAATAAATACGGGCAACGGACATTCACTTATCAAGTCCCCACCATATTTAATATGATGCCAATGAACATAAAAATCGAATCCAATTGCACCACTGACCTCAAAAAAAAAAGTAAAAAAAAGGCTTATGGATCAAAACTTTTTATATTGATATTGTTTGGAATCTTATGTATAAATATGACTATGAGTAATTTGCCTGTGTCTGTACATTTTATGCCTTTATATTGTAGTTACTTAAAAGTTATTCTTCTTTATCTATTTTGCTATTGTGGTTGCTTATATTTTTTTGTGCTTTAGTGTTTTATTAACATTGTTTAATTGACCTGCTGACAAACTGCTTTGGCAGTTTAGCGGGTGCTTAAAATGAATAATAATAATAAAAAAATACATAAAAAAAAAAAATAAAAAAAAATCATTATTCTTCAGGCATAATTTTCAATAGAGATTATTTTTCAAAAAAATATTTATTAGATTTGCAATATGAACAGCTTATTTAAGTGTTCTTTTATGAAATTCAATCCCTAATACTTTGAATAGAAAGTTTCCTTGTTAAATACAAACGCAAACAAAAGATCCGACTATGTGCAAAAGTATTAATCTGGGTTCATTTTTCAAGACTGTTCTTATAAACTGAGACGAACATTTCCGCGTAATTGCACCAAATGAATTCAGACTGTTTACGACATTGATCCACAGTCTGTTGGGAAAATGCTCAAGAAATGGCAATGATCACGTTCCTAGCGTGACCTGAGATCGTTTCCAAGAGAAAATCCCCTCGGAGAATAGAGAACCCCTTTGATGCGGTCTGGAAAATTCCCTCACGTAGCCCTGAGGAAAACTCAGGATTTAAAACTGAAAATTCAGAAAAAATATTGAAAACCGGTCAGTTTTTTTATTAATCAGTTGAGAACAAGGCTTTGTCGTACTGAGACCTTTAGTTTTTAAAACTGAATCCCAATTTCTTGATCAATAGCATGGTTTTTTGTTTTCTGTACATATAAACTCTCGAGATGCTATATTCAAAAAGTATTTTTTATTTTTCCGGCAATAGTGATCACAATCTGAATCACATAAAAATTCATAATGCTCAAGTACGAAACGAAAATAATGCGGACGTTATCTAACTTTTAATAAAGATAGCACAATAGAAATATAAATGTGGTTGACCAAACGCAAAACTCTTGTGCAGAGAAAGGAACGAGTATGAATTTATAATCAATTTATTTAGTTTGAAAGCTGTTATGATAATAATCATGGTTGGGTGGATTCCGGATGCAAACAAAAGCAATCGAAGAAGAGTTGGACTGGTCCAATTACTGAAGACGAATGTCCAGTGGAGAAATAATAAATAATAAGTATTTAATTCGCTGGTGATAGGAGCATGGTGGTAATAAAAAAAATGATTTTAATACCGGTTAGTAGGGGAGAAGTATAAAATATCGAGTACCCCCCCCCCCCTTCCACCAAGGCTCTTAGGATCAATTCCTAATTAGAACTTATTCCAGAAAAAATTCCTACATCATTATTTTACGAGCGACATTTTCCGCTCATTATAATGAAAGCTGGAGGAATCTAAAATTATATATTTTTTAAAATCCTAGAATGTTTGACATCTATTTGTATATGTAAAGAGTGGTGACCGGCCAACTCGGAATGAAACCAACTCAGAACCATCTCAGATAAGTCATTTAGAGTGATAAAAAAAATATATAAAAAATTGGTTAAATAGGTTATGTTAGGTTAGGGTTATCGGCTAATTTAAAATTATTTTTTTCATAGATTTTAATGACTTTTCAAGGAGGTGTTGAGTTGACATTATTCCTAGTTGGCATGGAACCGTAAAGAGTATTTGCGGAGGCGGAAAAAAATAGTAGCTATTTTAATGTAATAAGCAAAAATCGGCGTGGATTTTATTTCTATTCAAATCTACAGATTTGTTCCGAGAATTTTGAAATTTTGCACATATGAACTTCTAAACAAGAGAAAGTTTACAAGTTTTCGTGAAATTAAAAAAAAACTACTACCCCTATCTTCTTTTTTCACCCCTTGAAACTGAATTCTGATGCACCTTGATGAAATATATTTTTTTATACTGCTTGTCGTTCAAAATCAAAGGATTTAAAAAAAAATATATGTATATATATATAGTGGTACTTCGAGAAACGAGCTTAATTCGTTCCGTAACCTTGCACGTTTGTCAATTTGCTCGTACCTCAAAACAATTTTCCCCATTGAAATTAATTGAAATTTCATTAATTTGTGTCAGCCCCCATAACGCCACCCGAGTTGTTCTTGTTACGTGTTTTTTAAAAAGAAAAATGTATTTCTAAATGACAAATATTGTATAAAAACGTAATAACAGAGTACGTAAGGAAAAACTGGTTTTATATATTTATTTATATTTATATATTTGTATTTTGGTCACTTAAATGCAACTTAATTGCTACTGGATGCTTAATATTAGTCACTGCTTTTCTCTTCACTAGGCTTTGCCTTTTTCGCCGGATTAAAAAAAAACCTGTCCAAGGAGGTTTGTTTTTTCCTCCCTTTCAGAATATTTTGGAAATAAGTTAGGCAAGTGTCATTAAATAGCTCCGTTGCACGACCAGTTGCAATTTTTTCGGGTGTTTCTTTTCCACGAACTGTGAAACTCTCTCCTACATTCCCAAGATCTCCTTCATCTCACTTGTAGAAATAAACTCCCCCACCTCTGGCGCCTTCTCGAAACCAATTTTTTGCTGCTGCTGCAACTATAACTCTTCGGTCGTCAGTTCCTGAGAGTGCTCCTTGACGAACTCGTTCACTTCTCTCTCATCCACTACCAGGTCCGTGGATTTTCCCAGAGACACAAACAGGTGGGTCATGTGCAGCCGGCCGTTCCTCGTATTTCAAATGTTGCTCATATTTTAAAGCAAAACTTTGCTCGCTTGACGGCTTGTATCTCAACTATCTCGTATGTAAGGGCAATCGTATCTTAAAGTACCACTATATAAGCTTTTGATGGCCTCCGTGGTCAAGGAGAAAGGCTATCGACTCGCAATCCAAAGTTTGCAGGATGGAATTCCGGCGTTTGCAAATAAATTTATTTGAATTAGTTGTATTATTTCACAATTAATTAATTAAAAACAATATTTAGAATATTTGCGGCACGTTTCAGGGTGAAAGATACTAGGAGATAGGAGGAAGATACTCTCAGTATCGCCCTGGTGTAGGACTACCATTCAGAATAGAAACGTTGCTTGAAATGACTTAAGCTGTTTTTGGTGATCAGATATGAATAGCCAAATACTTTCCCACCTTCCTCTTCCCCACCTTTCTTTTACCCACCTTCCTCTTACCCAACTCTTTCCCTTCCCCACTATCTTCAGCCTCACAACATACCCCAATTTTGGGATGCCATAATCTCACTGGTTCCAGACGGGAGCAGTCGCGACTCTTGTGGGGCAAAAAGAAAACTTCACAAAGAAGGCCCTCAGAAAAATAATTCTCCTCAGAGCCTTTGTCATCTTTGGAGATGCTTGAGTCTGGAGGGTCTTTCTAGAGAAAAAAAAGAGGAATTTCTGGGAAGGAAAAATACATGATGGGTGAGTAGGTATCTGGGGGTTAGTGTGTGTCCAGGAGAGACGGACTTATGAATCCATCCCTCCCAATGCGGTTCAAGGTATTGGGTCGAGATGATCTTGCTGGTAAGATCCAACCTCAACCCTCAACTCGTCCTACGACGCAGTTGGTGGGTAGATACATCCGCTATCCAAGAGCCGGACAAACCTCACCCTACGAATCCAGGCTCTCCTGCAAAGTCACCAAACGCAGCGAACCACTTAAGTTTATCGGAACTCAGTCTAAGAAATGGAAACATATTTGAAGATTCTTAATTGCAATTCACATTAATTAAATTAAGTACAACCTCATAAATTAAAGAGTTTTTCTTCTTTTTAACCATCATAACTTTTACCACTCTGTCACATTTCCACCACTTTGTCACATTTCGTTTTTACTATAAATGAATTTTCTTTGGATCTCAGAGGAGAAATTGTAGCAAGGGGGAAAAGAGACCTAAAATGCCTATTGGGGTGACAAACACGAGCTGCGTGTATACCTATTTCGAATATTTTAATTATATTATCATTAAAAATAAAAATCGCTGTTACTTGATAGGTTATACGTTTTGGAGTTTAAAAATATTGTTATATTTTATGTCATATCATTCGACAACTGTAATTTGTATGAAATACACTTCTATCACGAGGAGTTACATCTCTGTAACGTAATTTTTACTACAAAAATGTAAACATATATTTTTTAAAAAACGCACACAGTCGTTACGTCTTTAGTACAGTAGATTTTAAAGTAATAATAAAATAAAAATTCTATTGAATTTTTCTCCACTAAATGGTGGAGACAACTTTACGAAGGTTAAAAAGAAAAACGACCCTCTAATATTTTGATACAAGATAAGATGTAAAAAACATAAAAAAAATACCTCATGCTGTGCAGTCTGAAAAACCGCTTAGCTTTCACCAATCGCAGCCTCCGTTGAGGTTCCACCGGAGAGTTACCATTTAAGTCCCATGACACTCCCCGTGTCCATTTCAATTATTGTTACAGCGGCAGACCAGGATTTTAAATGCTAATGGAAATGACCAGAATGTTCTGTTTTGGTTCGGAATTCGGGGTTTTTTTAAATTAAGGAATTTAACCCTCGAAAGATTATTTTATTTTCACTTATTAGCCCCTTAGTGATTTGAAATTTTTCTTTAGCCCCGTTATTGACTTGAAATTCGGATTATTTAGCCCCGTTAGTGATTTGAAATTTGGATGAAACGGAAGTGCGTCACTAAAATTTATTATTTGACGGGTCGTCGGTTCTAATACAATGCGCCTCGGCGCGAGCCTCCCACAGCGCAGCGGGTAAAGCGCTTGACAAATCTAAGCGGCGAGAGAGACAGACATCTAGCTGCTGTATAAAAATAAAATAGCTCAAGACAAAAATGCAAAATGAAAAAAAAAACTCTTATCACGTGTAGGCTAAACAAAAATATTAGGTTGAATAATTACAAAAAAAAAAAACTGAGAAAATATTGTCATACATTTGGATAAGCATACTTTAATATTTTTATTTATTCAAAAGAGCCTTAAATCAATATCCAAGACATAAAGTAACAGAAAATAATGATGGCAGAAAAAACATTCTGACAATAAAGAAGTCAATGAACTCCAAAACGGGATTCTTATTTATAAGATAAGCTCCTTATTGTAAGTTCCTTATAAATCCATGGATACATGTTACAATGGAGAACGGTTTGGTATAAAGCCGTAATCTGCTTAAGGTTAGGTTTATTTTTCCGCAGGTACATTGTATTATTAATATTTATGTATTTTGACGAAGAGAAGCTACCTACCTTTAAGACCTTTTCAGGCAATAGAGTTTGCAATAATGGAAGCTGTATTGCAAATTCGGTGAAAAAACAAAACAACCGTATTTTTGTTAGTACCGAATAAGATTTCAAATTGCTCCCAAACGTTTGAAGCCAGTTGGAATATTACAACTACTTTATGAGGTTTCAGAAAGTGAGTAGCTTAATTGAGAGTAGCTATCTCAGTTTCAAAGATTCCATAGGCGGGTGCTCATGATACAGTTAAAAACGTATGGTAATTAGAACTCATAATATAATGTGGAATTTTATGAAATAAATGCACAATTTCATCGTTGATTGCTTCGTTGTGGGGTGTGTTGCTGAAGTATCCGCCGTTTGTGAAATAAATACATCAGTATCACGCAAGTAGATAATAAATATTGATGTCTGCATGCTAATAGCTTTCTTCAATTCTCACATTATTGTGAACTTAACATCCACGATTTAGGTACACTGGAATTTTAGTACAAATATGTTACAGCAGTCACATGATTTATAGACTTGCAACTGGAGTACATATCTGTTACATCAGTCACATGATTTATATACACTGCAAATCTGTTACAGCAGTCACATGAATAAGATACACTGCAACTGGAGTACAAATCTGTTACAGCAGTCACATGATTTAAATTCGGTGCAACTGGAGTATAACCTACATATCTGCGACAGCAATCACAGGACTTAGATACACTGCAACTGGAATACAAATCTGTTACAGCAGTCATATGACTTAGATACACTGCAACTAGAGTATACATCTGCTACCGCAATCACATGATTTAGACACACTGCAACTGGAGTACAAATCTGTTTCAGCAGTTACAGGACTTGATACACTGCAAATGAAGTACGAATCTGTTTCAGCATTCAAATGATTTAGATGCACTGCAACTGGAGTACATATCTGTTACAGCAATCACATTATTGCGATACGCTGCAATTGTAGTACATATCTATTACAGCAATCACATTATGAAGATACGGAGTACAAATTTGATTTAGCAGACAAATGGAGTACAAATTTGATTTAGCAGACAAATGATTTAGATGCACTACAACTGTAGTAACTACAGCTATACTCGTAGAGCACACAATTAATAGGTAGGCAAATAGCAGTGGTGGTAAAGTAAATTTGTGGTGTTGTGAACTCCCATAAAACAGATAAGAAAATATTAAGACAAGCTTGCATTATAATTTTATCGCACTATAAATTCCGTTCTAAAAATCCACCCGTCCGTAATGAGGCTACCCGAGAGCGAAATGTATCCCATACATGCATTGTGAATTCAGCGACTACGGGACTTTTTATTCTATGAAATAATTTGTTCACAACACCATTGGCGCGGACCAATCCAACCATCACCAATCGTGCAAACCTTATGGTACCCAAGTACGCAGCGTCTATGAAATTTGTTAACAGCAAATTTGTACGGAGTAGTATTTTGCAATAATCGGTTCATTTTTTTCTGTGATTATTGAGTTTCAAGTTGTTATTAAAACAGTTTTTTTGTGATTTTTGGACCTAAAGCATTTTTCGTTTAACCCACGACATCATATTATTCATAGTCACAGACGATGTAATCAATCGCCAAATTGTATCGTATTACACGGCAGCTAATCCCTGGTGCAGAGGTAATCCATAAGCATTAGTGAATTACTTCGGTGGCTCACTTCATACCTTTGGAGCAGATTTCATTGTGTTTTAGTGGAGGGAAATAAATCCAGCTTCTTCTCCGTGCCCTCTGGCGTACCTCAAGGTTCCGATTTAGGACCATTATTATTTAATGTATATATTTATGATATTCACAAATATTTTTAATATACTCATTACCTAGCATATGCAGACGATAAAAAAAAAAACTCAGTTATCAAATCAATCGAAGACTGCATTAAACTTCAAGAGGACCTTAAACGTCTTTTTTTCTACTGTTAATTAAACAAACTTGTAAATACTTCAAAATGCAATAAATTATCATTTACTCGCCTCAAAAACGAATTTTCCTTCAAGTATACAATAAACGGGACCCATATCAAAGAAGTTGAAGCCATCAAGGAGCTTGGGGTAGTACAGGATGTTAAATTAAATAAGATGAAATTTCTTCAGATCTTGGGTAAAATATATACACGTTTTTTAGACAAACCACAAACCCCCACTGATACAGAGTACCTAAGTACTTGAAAAATAAAATGTTGAAACTATCGCACGACGCGTAAGAAAATGTCGTATATTTCGCCGTACCCATCCGTATACTATCCATTTACTTTTCACTTATCATATTACATACGCGCATGACGTACATAAAAAACCACAAACACGCGAACGCACAAGAAGCCTCACAAGGTCGTACTAGTACTCGACAGGTACCGCTCAAATAGTATTCAAGTTACGAACAATAATTATTGCGTTGAAGTTGATTCTTAAATAGCTTTTTGATTAAGTTGCCCATTTTATAAACACATTGTTGAAATTGTTAATTGTTGTCAAAAAGGTGACTAAATGGCAAACCAACATTGCGAAACAACATCACTGAATGCTTCACGCGGTCAGTCAACAACCAGTCCTTGAAAGGGGTCCCATCAAATTGCAAGGTTTTCAACCACAAGCAAAAGTGAGCAGCTTGCAGTCAATGAAGAGGATATACTTTCATCGAATTGAATTGAATTCCTTGTTCCACTTGCAGAAATTTTTTTATTGGCGGTAGTGGAAAGTTTTTAAATTGAAATATTTCATACATGAAACGCAAGTGAGCCCCACGGTTGAATTTGGCAGCCACCTCTAGTCTGGAGCTCCGAAATACTAAATAAAAATACCCTCGACTCTGTGCAGAAACGGGCGGTCCGTTTGGTAGATTCTCCCATCCTTTAGAGCACAGCCGTCGTGTGGTGCTAGCGTTGACAATTGATACTTGCTCAATATTTTTTTTTGCGAATCTACCTTTGCGAATTCGATTGATATACCTGACGCAAACTTGATTTTTTTTTTTACATGAGCTTCACACAGTAGGCCCAGAGGAAAATAATCTCCCTCAGGGCCTATGTCATCTTTGGGGATGCTGTGTGGAGGGTTTTTTAAGGAAAGGAAATGGAGGAGAATTCTGGGAAGGAAAAGGGTTTAAGGGGTGGGTAGGAATCTGGGGTTCAGTGTGTCCTGGTCATCCGCCTCGAACACCTAGACAAACCTCACCAATGAGCCCGGGCACATCACCAAACGTAGCGAACCACTTGGAATGACCTATGGCAGAGGTGTTGGTTATCCAATAAAGGTTTCCGGGCGGCGGTACCCATTCCCGCCTCCCAAATTGTAAATCTATCCCTGTTCTACCGGTATTTCAATGGAAGATGCTCTGAGGAATTAGCGTCATTGATCCCTTCGGCACCGGTGCATATTCGGGAAACATGCACCGGTGCCGAATATAACACGCTAAACGCGCGCCCAACATATTAAATGTACACGATTGACATTTGTCACATGAAAACGTGTTGTTTTTTCGACTCGTTCTTGAGTTCAACAGCTCGACTATGGAACGATTTGCCGGCCTCTGTGTTTTCTCTCTTCTACATGGGTCTCTTCAAAACCAATTTTCATTCCTTCCTCCTCAAAAAGACCCTCCACACAGCATCTCAGATGAGGTACTGAAGGAAATTATTTTCCCCAGGGCCTCCTGTATGGAGTTAATGTAAAAAAAAAAATCAAATTTGCGTCAGGTATATCAATCGAATTCGCAAAGGTAAATTCACAAAAAAAATATTGTGAAAGTATCAATAATCAACGAACGCTACATGCAAATATGGCATAACGTAGTAGGGAGTAGATTTTACCGATATGATTGCAACCAATCGTTTTCTAAAATTCGTTTGAGATCTCTTCGTAGTATAAATCCATTGAACTTTAAGCAATAAATCGCTCCTGCTAACAAATGAACGTCGTTTGTAAAAGTACTTATAAGAGATTTTCTTGTTGTTTCTTGCCGAATTTGTTTCGGTTCCCGATCGATTAATTATGTCATCAACATCATTGGTTATCCCTTGTGGTTGAGAGGGGTTAATTCTAGTAATTGTGGGTTCTTGAGTGGCCAAAAGCGCAACTTTGGCGTAAAAAGTTATTGGACAAATCAACTCATCTTGTAAGTATATTACGTCGTCAATCTTCATATGTATAAAAATATCACGTCATAACGTTTGTTCGAAATTAGGTAACCGATAATTTAACTTATTAATTAACTTAACCGATTTTGATAAAATTTAGCTAACTGTATGTAATTTGGTTCAACTTAAAAGATAGGGCAGTTTTTATTTCAATAAATGTGAATTATATGTTCGTTGAAGGACAATGCTTCGTAATTATATATAAGTTTCAAAAGTTTTTAACAGATGGCGGTATGAATTAATTTATCGAGACAACACTTGGTTATTTAGGTTAGGTAACCATCCAGTAGATGGCGTTGTGTTTCAATATCATATAACATTAATGCGTGGCTGGGTCAGCAAGTATTCTTATATATTTTGCAGCAAAATAGATTATTATTTTTAATTATAGTAGCAAAAAAAACAAATATAATAATTGGTCGATCAGTGGCTGAATCGCCATTGCGTTTGGGTCGCTCCGAAGCGTCTTGTGTTCAATTCCCCGACTAGCTTAGTCCTCCACCACGACACAATCAACATTTTTCGCTTACTGTGGTGGTAGTTAAAGATTTTTAATATTAACAGGTCATTCATGGCCCGGGAATGTTTGTGTTTCATTAAAAAGAAAATGTTTATATATTTTCCACGTTAAGAATATTGAAAGTCTGTTTTTATGTTTCTCCGTTTGTTTATTTACTTGGGAATTCCTAGAAAACTTAATACATGTAGGTTCGTAAATGATATTATGCATTCTTGATGATAATATGTAACAGGTAATATGGTACAGTTTCTGAAATGTCTAGGTTGCAAACCACTGGAAGATACATCGTATATTGGGATTATATATTATTTATTAAAAAAAAAAACTTTTTTCATGCGCTTTCTGGCGACATAGGCATCCCATTCACAATTAATATAATTGCCGATTCTTATCGGCTCTCACATATATGAAACCCGTAACTATCGTTTAATTAACAATCTCATGTATGGATAACCTCTACTACTCTTTCCTTACACTGAAGCAACTACTAACTACAAATTCATCTACCATAGTTCTCAAAAAACACATAAAAGACTGGATCAAACAACAAGGTATTCAATTTACTCAAAAAATTATAATACCTAACCAAACATAACCCATCCGAAATATAAAAAAATATAATTAAATAAACTTTGTTTCGAGACGAAAATATTACCACAATATCCGTGATTATACCATTGGCGCTTGGTCCATAGAAAAATATATCTACCGTTTATCAAGACAATTATTTATCTTACTCATAATCTAGATTCTAAGAACAACTGTATATATATAGATCCCCACCGAAACTAATCTTTTAATTTATGTGTAGGACACTGCCGCCATGGGTCGACCCACAGTGCCCTTCTTGACAATATCAAGGAGGATACAGTGTTTCTACTTAGGTCGACAGAATAGCACTTAATCCCAAACATGGGAACACCTCAGCACAGGTTCGCCTAGTGAGGTGTTCACAAAACACTACGACTAACCTATTTACATACAGTTACGGATCTTTAACATGTTTTTTTTTCTTATTACTAACCTATTATCTATGTAAACTATGTAATTATTTGTAAAGTGTATGTACAAGAATAGAAATAAATAAATAAATAAATAAATGCAACCGTGATTCCATGATCGTCATCTGAAAGTAGTGCCATGTGCCCAACCAAGTTCCACTTAAATTTGGAGCTATGTTGATATAAATGTTGAGCATTGGATTTAAATGTAAGGCTCACTCCTTGAAGCCGTTCAACCATGCAAATCTCTAATACATTTTTTTTATTTCTTAACCTATGGTCCGCGGACCCCTGGGGGTCAGACAACGAAGAGTTATTTTTGAAGAATTCTGTAGGCGGCCTCAATGCTGCTCACTTCAATGACTTTGGACTGCTCACAATGGCAGCATATTTAGCTAATATCTTTAGTGCCCTGAGCTGAACTTGGATCAACAAGGGAAAGATAACAACATCTTCCATTCTTCAAGTTGAAGATAAAATTGAAACGATGCTAAAAAAGCTTGATCTGTGGACAAATCGTACAACAAAAAAAAACCATCATCACTTTTCTATACGGTCAGCGTTTTTGGAATCCTCTGCTGGAGCAACGTTGCCAATACAAGTACAAGACGAAATGATTAAACACCACCGCGCTTTAAGGTCTTCGTTCCGGGATTATTTTCCAGTACGCGACAAAAATAAAAACAGGATGTAGACCCTTTCAACACAGATGTTGTTGGCAAGTAAAATAATATAGAAATATCTTGTGATTCAGCTTTGAAACGTAATAACAAAGAATCCTGTTTATCAAGTTTTTGGGTAAATGTAAAGATAGGTTATAAGGAAATATTAGAAGAAGCACTGAAACATTCACTGCTTTTCTCAACCACAAACCTCTCTGAGTGGAATCGGAGTGGAACCGTTAATTAGTGTTGGTGTGGCTGTATATGTTAATTATTATGGTATTTTAAAAAAAATATTATTTTTAGTACTAAAATACACGGTCCAAAATTTATTGCTGCTTTTTTATTAAAGGGTTTCTTGAAAATTGTGCTTGATTTCTTAGGGGTCCGCGGCTGAAAAAGGTTAAGAAATGCTGCTCTAATATGTAAAGAATAGTGTCTGTTGAATTAGCTTTGATTTGTGTAATACAATTTTAAAGATTTTATAAATTTAACAAATTATATAAACTTCAAAACAAGAGGAAGGTTAAAGAAAACCAAACCCATCGGCGGTAACCATACCCGCCTCTCAAAACCTTAATTAGATAGCAGAATTCTGCTTCCAAAATCTTGTGTTATGTGTCCATAAGAGAAGGCTTTTCTCACTTAAGCATTTTATATGTTGTTCAGAGTTCAACAGGATCACAAAGCTTGTTCACGTTATGAATAGTAAAATGTATTATGCGGCAGGGTGATCACATTCTTACTGCAGCTTTTACGGTGTCGGCTATATAACGCGTAGTTGGAATGGGAGTTATATGACCCGTAAACCAGAAGTAAGACAACATACACAACAATAATAATATGCCCTTGTTTTCACCCTAAAAATTCAAAGCTCAGTAGAGAATAATACTTGCCACCTGTTAGCGTCAGCGTGCGTGCTGATGCTATCGGCAGGGTTGGAGAAAGCTCCCACATATTTAATACAAATTAGTTGCTGTATCTGCCCCAAATAAAAACTAGCTCAGGTTCGGTGCAAGCAGGGTTTCTCTTGACCTCAAGGCTAGTGCTTGTGGTTCGGAACTTCACGCTTCTCCATCCCCCCAGGGCCTCTCTCGACAAGCAAAACACGGTAGGTTATCACATAAATAGTTTATTCAATTCTAGGAGACACAATAATACATAAGAGGAACGATCCTAGCTGAAAGTTAGTTTGAACGTCAGTCTCTGCTCTCTACACGCGTGGTTAGGGCTTCAAAACATTTAATTGCACACAAAGGGTAACATGGTAATTGACTCACGTTTGGTTTATGGGCCAACAGCGGCTTTACGCGCTTGTTCTCCCGGTCTCAGCAGCGTCCATGCGCGGACACCGGAAGTGCACAACCGGCGAAACTGAACTTGTGTCGCACATGTTCGCGCGGGACGTGGGCCCGGGAAGCTCGCTTGCTGAAGACTGGTTTGAATGGCCGTGTGCGGCGCGTCTCCTGATCCGTGGGTCGCGGGAGGGGTGATGCGCCTGCGCATTACCGTCCCGCGGTGCAACAGTATTTTAGGGCTCGATTCGCTGACTGTCGAAACATGACGGTACTTAAGACTCGATTCCTTATTCTTGTAACGTAACACTTCCCCCCTCGCCGCAATAAAAGCGACGTGGCAATGGAGCTGTAGGGCTAATAAATCCTCTTACCCTTTCAGCACTTGTGCCAAAAACATTTAAGAGAAACGAGGAGAGAGAGAGAGAGAAATTCCTAGCTGGAGAATAGTTATGAACAGAACACAAAAGAGATGATACATGGTGTAACAAGGAATTGTCAATAAATGTATATAAAGGCAGTGGCATACATAAATACAGTTGCAAAGAACAAGGATCTGTTGAAGAAAGGTACAAGGGTTATGCAGTGATAGAAAAAAAAAACTCTAAAATTGTATCATTGGTCTGTGAGCTAATGTTTGCGAACGTGGTTTGCGTAGGATGTCTGGGGTGGTTGAACGTTTCACTGAAGTTACAAGGTTACTTTGTCACAGTAACCTGGCCCATTTGAGATTACACTCAAGGGACACTAGGGCCTTTAAGAAAATACGAGGAAGAGAACACATGATGAGGCTTCTAGGTGGTGTGGAGAGTTCTACCTGTCACAGAGGTCGAAAGGGTAACTGCTTCCGGATCCTGTGGGTGAGCCAGTACGAAACCATTGAAGTATTGGAGAGTGGAATCGTAATTGGTGGTTGGTACACTGGTTTTTGTATGTAGTGGGATTGTTTTGTGAACAATCGTTGGTATTGTTATTTGCGCAAGGGCACAGGAGCATCAGCACAATGGCAGTAGGGCATTTGCATTATGCAGCAGGAACATTTGCATAATGGCAGCAGAAACATTTGCACAAGGGCAACAGGAACATTTGTATTATGCAGCAGGAATATTTGCATAATGGCAGCAGAGCATTTGCATTATGCAGCAGGAACATTTGCATAATGGCAGCAAGAACATTTGCACAAGGGCAACAGGAACATTTGTATTATGCAGCAGGAATATTTGCATAATGGCAGCAGAGCATTTGCATTATGCAGCAGGAACATTTGCATAATGGCAGCAGGAACATTTGTATTATGCAGCAGGAATATTTGCACAAGGGCAACAGGAACATGAACCAACCTAGAGCTGGCGTGCTCGGGTTTGTTTTGAGTGTCGGTTCTTTGTGGTGATACAATTCGCAACTACACGCACGACTCACACTAGGTTATGTTAGATGCGGTCGGGTGCTTTTGGTACGCAGGGATTGAAGGCAAGGGACCTCCGTGACGGTAGCGAGGGCAGCATGAAGAGGCGCAGATGTAGATAGGGTGCAGAGCTGCTGGTTTTTTTTTTTTTAAAATCCGGCAAAAATTATTATTAGAACAAAATTCTTGAAGTTTACCTGCCTAGTAGACCAATGATGAAAAAAGTTTGGAGAGAAACAAGTGTGCATGTTGAGAAAAAGTTGGATTTGTTTGGCGTGTAGAGAGAGAGACGGAGAGAGAGCTAACTAAATGTGGCTAATGCCTAATACATGTTACAAAGGTACGTATTCAAGGACAGGTTCTGTGTAACCCCTTTTGGTTTTTTTTTCTTTACCAAATACATTTCCAAGAATACGTGGTTGAGGGATTGTACGTATAACAAAGTTCCCCATTCGAAAGAAGTTGGTCTTCCATGACCTATGCTCACGTCTATACGGTAGCATTTTTTCTACTTTCGAAAAACAAAACATTGCGTACAAGATTAGTTATAACAAAGTGGGAAAGGAGTAGGAAGTTGAAAGGATCCGCGTATGAAGATTGTCCCATTTGACAAACGAAACGCCAAGTGCGTAACGCATATATCCCCATTCACGGATAATTTCGAGGAAGGGGGAGGGTGATAATTGGGAACATTTGAACGAAGAAAACTGCTGGGGACTCGGCTATTTCCGAAATTCGACCTCTGGGTGGAGGTGAAACAAGGTCTACAGCAGTCATCCTGGCACATTACAATAATGACAACTGGGAAAGGAGTAGGAAGTTGAAAGGATCCGCGTATGAAGATTGTCCCATTTGACAAACGAAACGCCAAGTGCGTAACGCATATATCCCCATTCACGGATAATTTCGAGGAAGGGGAGGGGTGATAGTTGGGAACATTTGAACGAAGAAAACTGCTGGGGACTCGGCTATTTCCGAAATTCGACCTCTGGGTGGAGGTGAAACAAGGTCTACAGCAGTCATCCTGGCACATTACAATAATATTTGGTAGTGTTGGACAAAAGAATACACTGACATAAAAGTCTAATCCTCTACGTGTATTGGGCAGAAGATTAGGGGTCGTTTTATTCTCCTACTTGTTTGCGAGAAATGACAGACCCTTGCTCAAATCTCACAAACCTGGGGATTTTCTTTGTTCGTCTCCCAGACAACGAGTTAGGTGTTTTTTTTGTGTCCATCAACTTAACTCCCACGACACGATGCCCCATAATCATGAGTGAAGCGTATGATTAGTCCTTTTGAGATAGTAGATAGTTCCTGGGTTCTTGTGACAGGAAGTCCACGGGCATATTAATGATTACAAAAAAGGGGTGTGGACTACATTGAGTAGTTCACACATAAAGGTTTGATATTATTTCGTTCGCACGATTCATGGTGAGTATTATAACGTCTTCACGTATAGCGTACAAGATTGCAAAATCAAAAGATTTGCAAGTAAGTTTTATAACGTCTTCACGGATAACAATGAACGAATTACAACTGGGTTGCCCAGTATTGAAGGGAGGTGCAAAAGACTAGGTATTTATGACATTTCTGACAAAAACCCACAGAGTAATTATAACGGGCTCCCCGTATCGCATTTAGTAGATATTCTGAGATTCCCATCTATGACGGCAGATTTTATAAGGTTCCCACCTATGATGGCAACAAAGGTTAACGTTCATATAAAGGTACCTATTCAATACAGACGGCGAGACATACTGATGTACTTAGTACAACAATACCGTAGCATAATAAATCCATATTAGCGTACGTTAAAGACTTGCACAAAGGCAAAAACATATTTGAAGATCTGGCCAAGATTTTATACTTCAACAATTAAGGGACAAAAAAATTTGGCGTGCTGATGGAATGTGAATTTCATCTAAGCTTACCGCAAAAGAGATCCTTTGTGGTACAACCCTTTTGGTTACGCACAGAGTATCGTATCGTGATGGTACAACTTTTGTTGTACTTACACGTACGATGGTAGCAACAATACAAGACATGCGCTTATCGTTGTTTGACAAGGAAAATTATTTACATTGGTCCGATTTGAGTGTTTAAGACCTTCTAGGTTTTACTTACTTAAACAGACTGCGATGGACACACCTTGGTGTTATGAAAATTATAATAATGGGATGGGTTGTTCACAGGGTGGTTCACTTGGAGACCTGGCTTCTTGTTGTGACCTCGTACTTTGCACGTGATAAGTCACAACAAGGCAACCCCAAAATTTCAGTTTGAGCAGTTGAGACCCAGGGTGACTCAATGTTGCTGAAATGTTGTAAAAAAATTTATCGTTAATGAAGAGGCACGTTGAAAGTTGTCCCTTTTATAACGATACTTTCCAGACTCCACATCCAGTTCTGGGGAGAGCTAGAGCAATTTGGGTTATTTATTGAGCGCCATTCTATTTTCTTAAAAAACAGAAAAAAAACTTAGAACGGGTAGCAAACATCTGATACCGCCGTGGGTTTACACAGGTTTGCTTACCTAATTTAACTACATATGACATAAGGGTTAGATGCACTTTGGCGAGGACCCGATATTTAATGTACAAAAAAAATTTTTCTAACATTTAGAAAGGGGTGACGAGGTATGACATGATGATGTGAAAATATGATGCTGCTAGTTGTGACGATGCACAAAACCTTGGGCACGTAGTCTCTGACTACTTGCAGTAAGCCACAGGGAATTCCTTTCTCCGAAGTGATCAATTTCAGGTAGAGGTGTGCATGCTTAGAAAAAACGATGTTTCCAAGGTTTGACACCTGGGGCAGCAATTAGAGGCGAATGACTGATGATGACGAGATATTTATACAAACAAAAATAAAATAAAATGAAACGAAACCACAAGGGAGAATTATAATTTCTTCCATGACTTTGGCTACAGTTGACACCACTGTGCCAGAGCTAGAAAGGTTTCGTTTGAGTGTCCTAATGAGTGACAATCGTTTACGAGAGGCCGCTCATTAGTGACGAAACAAAAGGGTTGACTTCCATAGTGATCCATGTCACGGTGTAGACGAATGGTTGCTAGGAGTCAAGGAATAACCGTTGGGGTTATACGGGCGTGGCAATGGAGTTTGTTTCCATGTTACCACTTTTTACAATGTCCTTTATATGGTAGTTACCTATGTGTTTACCAGAGATGTCGGACAATCGGTAAACCAGGTCTGAGATTTTCTTTAGGACTTTCGTCTTTACAAAACGGGGTGCCAATTTGGCAGAGAAGTACAGCGCACCTTGTGACAGAGTGTTGTTTCTCCTCCAGACGATGTCTTCTTCCTTGAATGTGACGTGCCTCCTGCGAAGGTTATACCTGTCGGCGCTCTTTTGGTGGGCCAATAGTAGAGCGTCTGTTACTTCACTATAGATAGCGGAGAGTTCCTCCAAGCGGTGGGCGTAATTTGCTGCGGGGTCTGCTGTGGAGGAAGGGACGGGTGGAAGGCAATTGTCAGGGTGTAGTGAACCGTGAACTACTTGTTCCATGCCGTGTTTGAGAAAAAATGGTGTATAGCCTGTAGCGAGGTTCACCGTGTTGTTCATGGCTGCTTGTATTTTGTCTAATTTTTTGCACCATGTGCGTTGGTCTTTGCCAACCAAAATTGCCAGGGCCGTGTTTATGGTTTGGTTGTATCGTTCAACGGTGTTGTTCTGTGGGGTGTAAAGGGTGTTATAGAATACATCCTTTATACCATATTTAGACAAAAACTCTTTAAATTCCAGAGCTATAAATTGTTTACCATTGTCGCATATTATAGTACGAGGGGTACCGTAGGGTATGAAAATATGTTTTTCCAATAGATTGGTTATTGCTGCTGCAGTTGCCCTTTTCAGAGGAAACAACCAGCAGTATTTGGAAAAGATGTCCACTACGCTGAGTATATGCATGTAACCGGCGTAGCTTCTAGGGAAGGGTCCAATGAGGTCCATAGAAAAGGATTGAAGTGGTCTATCGGCACGCTTGGGGTTGCCCATTAGACCAGACGGTGGTGCCGTACTGTGCTTGTATGCCTTACAGATGTCGCACTTGGAGATGTATAAACGTACTTGTTTGAATAGACCCGGCCAATAATATCTTAAAGATATTTTTTTGAATGTTTTGAAAGTTCCAGGGTGTATGGAGTCTACGGCACTGTGGTTATCAATAATAACTTGTTCTCTATTTTCGAGAGGGACTACCTTTTTCCAGGCATAGTCCTCTAAGATTGACAGTGGAGGCTTGCAGTTGCGATATAGTTGTCCGTTCTTAATCATAAAATTCGGGAACTTTTGTGGGTTGTCACTGCATCCTCTAAAGATTTTTTGATACCGTACGTCTTTTGTGGGGAGACTAGAATTGGGTAATTCGGCATTTAATGTTGCTATCTCGATCCTAGAAAGGGCATCCGGGACGATATTATCCGCGCCTTTACGGTGGATGACATCGAAGGTATATTGAGATAGGCGGGACGACCAGCGAGCCAATCTCCCAGAGGGGTTGTCTAGCGAGATCAGCCATTTTAGGCTGCTATGGTCTGTGACGACGGTAAACTTACTGCCCTCAATGTATCCGCGGAAATGTTGAATGGATTCCATGACTGCTAACAATTCTCTCTCGGTAATCCCGTAGTTTTTTTCGTGTTTATTTAGGGTACGAGAGAAGTATGCCACGGGGTGTTCGCCGTCCGTAAAATTTTGAGTGAGGACTCCTCCGATTCCGACGTTTGATGCGTCCGAATGGATCGTAAAGGGAAGATTGAAGTCGGGGCAATTCAGTACTGGGGCTGATTGAAGAGCCTCTTTCAGGGAGTTGAATGCTGACTCAGTCTCTGCAGACCAGGAAAAGTTACTGGTACCTTTACGGATTCCCGTGATTTTGTTGAGCGGCGCCGCGAGAGTTGAGAAGTTTTTTATGAATCTTCTGTAGTAACCGGTGAGTCCGAGGAAGGCTTTTACCTCTTTTGCATTTGTAGGTCGGGGAAAATTTGTCATAGCCGCTACTTTTGTGGGGTCTGTTCTTAGGCCTTCTTCGTCTACTATGAAACCCAAGTATCGTAGGCGGTGCCTGCAGAATTCCGATTTCTTCAGGTTGATAGTCAAACCGGCCTGTTTGAGTTGTTGAAAAACCTTTTCTAGAATAAGTATATGTTTTTCAAAGGTATCGCTAATGATGATCAGGTCATCCAGGTAGCAAAATAAATTGTTATCAAACTCTGGGCCAAACAATTTATCCATGAGTCTTTGTAGTTCTGCTGGGCTGTTTTTTAAACCGAAGGGTAGTCTTTTGAAATGGAACATACCCCTGCCAGGCACCACGAAGGCAGTCTTTTCGCAGGAGCTGGGATCCAAAGGTATCTGCCAGAATGCTTTGCTTAAGTCTATGGATGAGATGTATTTAGCGTTTCGAAGTCTGTCCAGGATGGAGTTGACCAAGGGGAGCGGGTAGGCGTCTGATATTGTACATGCGTTGAGGCGTCTGCTGTCGAGGCAGAAACGGGCTGAGCCGTCTTTCTTTGAAACTAATAAGGTGGGGTTGGTCCATGCACTGCGGCTGGGTACCACCACTCCCAGTCTTAACATATCGTCCAATTCTTTTTCCAGCGTTTTCAATTTTTGTGGAGCTAGGTTGTAATACCTTTGTTTGATTGGGGGGCCTGTTGTTTTTATATGGTGATGTACTAGGTTGGTTAAGCCTAAACCGCACCTTTCGAAGGAGATGGATTCATACTTGTTGATCATTTGATTTAATTGTATTGTTTGTAAGGGGTTCAAGTTTTCGTAGGGTATTACCGTACGGATTTCGTTTACTTGGGGAGTGACGGAGGGGTTGTTAAACAGTTGCGGGGCAATTTTGAAAGCCATCCAAAAATCCACTCCCAAGATGAATTTCTGTGTGATTGTAGGTACAACTAGAAACTTGATCCAAACTGTTTTTTGGTCGCAATTGATCGGTAGGGTTAGAGAACCGATGACGAGTTGTGAAGTGTTGTCTGCCGTGGTAACATGTGAAGAATGTTTTCCCATTTTAAAACCACAGTTTGTGAATAAGGTGTGGGCGTTGTCGCCCAGGCAGCTGACAGAGGCGCCGCTGTCTAGGAGACCTGAAAAAACCACGTTGTTTATGGAAAAATGCGCGAAGGGTCTACCGTCTATTGCCTGTTTGCAGCAAACTGTAGAGAGGGGTAAGGCCTGTTTAAAAAATTTGACGTGTTCCAACCACTCCGACCATTCCTTTGGCCTATGGGAGGGATGGTCCGGGGGGTTGGGGTCTAGTTTTTTGTCTTCCTGGCTGTCCAATTGGGAGGGGGTCTGGAGAAATCCATAGGGGGTTTGATGAATCTGAGATCCGGGATGGACGTTTCGGTATTGTCTTGGCGTGGTCTTTTGCCAAACTTCCTCCCTTCATCTCTTCTTGGAGAACGATCGACGGATCGCCTTTTGTTAGAATGGGTGTCTTTGGAGGATAAAAGTTTTGCTTGTTTAAAGCAGGCAGCTTGGGAGTGACCAATCTTGTGGCAAAAAGAGCAGGATTTCTTTTCGTTGTGCTCCGGTTTTATGCCGGACGAAGTGCTTGGGCGAAAGTTTTCTTTGGGGAATCTTTCGTCTCTCTTCCGATCCTGGTATGCCTCTAGTAGCTGGCAGACATCTTTCAGTTGCTCCAGCGTGGCAATTTTCTGAGAAGTAATGATGTTTTCGTATCTGGGGAGAAGACCGTCGATTAAAACCGGGAGAAGTTCCGCTTCAGGGACAGGTTGGGTGAGCTTTATATTGATGGCCTCTGCCCTCTGTGTGAATCTAGCAACAGGCTCTCCGGAGTGCTGCTTGATAGCGAGTAGGGATAGCCTGACTCTATGTTGGGCCTTTTTTTCTCCGAAACTGGATAAAAGTGCCACCTTGAGTTCCCTCCATGAGTTTGTTTTTCTCTTATGTATCCTGTGCCAGGTAAGCATTTCAGGAGCGATGAGGTCTATGAAGTTCCTGTGTAGAATACTTTCGGGGATTCCTCTGACTTGGGCTGTTTCTTCTATTCTGTTGATGAAATCCTCCACATCCGTGAGTCCGTTGTATTTCGTCTTCCAGGTTGTCAAATCATATATTTTCGTCTGTTCCTGGGCTTGTACCACCAAGGGTTTTGCTTCGGAGACTGTGAGGGAGGTAGAGATGATTTCTGAGGTGTCTTCCTGTTGAAACTGCAACTTCCTGATGTACTTTTTGTTGTAGAAAGAAGCATATTGAATAAGGCATTTTTTGGATTTATTCCTGGGAGAAATCTTTCTACTTCTCAGGGCCTGTAGTAGTTCTTCCTTTTTTGACGTAGAAATGTGGGGGATTATACCCAACGTGACTTGAGGGACTTCCATAGTGTATAGGGTCGTGTCAGGGTGACCTTACGTTGGGAGAAAAACGAGAACTCGACTCTTTATCCGTAATTGGAAAGAAATTTTTTGCCAGGGATTGACCACTGGGGACGTATATATATTTTTTTTTTACAAAATGCTTCTGCGAAAAAACGCGTATTTGTAAGTGTTTGGGTTATTTGAAAATTTGGGCAGAGGTTTGCCTCTGGCCACGTGCTTTTTAGGAAAAATCCAAGCGTTTTGGAAAAAAAATTTCGAAAATTAAAAAATCGAAAAAAGGAAAAAAAATCGGAAAAATTTTCAGAGTCCGAAACTGGAGAAAATTTGAGCAGCGATTTTCCTCTGGCCATGCGTTTTTAAGAAAAAAATCCAAGCGTTTTGGAAAAAAAAAAAAAATTTTCGAAAATTAAAAAAATCGAAAAAAGGAAAAAATCGAAAAAATTTTCAGAGTCCGAAACTGGAGAAAATTTGAGCAGCAATTTTCCTCTGGCCATGCGTTTTTAAGAAAAAATCCAAGCGTTTTGGAAAAAAAAAAAATTTCGAAAATTAAAAAAATCGAAAAAAGGAAAAAATCGAAAAAATTTTCAGAGTCCGAAACTGGAGAAAATTTGAGCAGCGATTTTCCTCTGGCCATGCGTTTTTAAGAAAAACTCCAAGCGTTTTGGAAAAAAAATATTTCGAAAATTAAAAAAATCGAAAAAAGGAAAGAATCGAAAAAACTTTCAGAGTCCGAAACTGGAGAAAATTTGAGCAGCGATTTTCCTCTGGCCATGCGTTTTTAAGAAAAAATCCAAGCGTTTTGGAAAAAATTTCGAAAATTAAAAAAATCGAAAAAAGGAAAAGTCGAAAAAATTTTCACAAGTTTTCGTGGAAGTAATTTGTTTGAGAATTCAACAATATCTTGGGGGCATGGTTTCATTACGCGGCTTCCTATAGCCTGATTTTATACAGCACCAATTTTTTGGTATTTACACGCGAATTCCCTTCGTCTTTTCGACAAGATATTACCTTCTTTGTCAATTGACAAGGTATTATAGTGTCAGGTGTCAAGGAATCCACGTCAACGCGAATTTAGTATTTTTTGCATTATTCGAATGTGATTCGGCATGACCCGGTTTCAGCAGACGACAGAGTCAAAAATACTTAATTGTCAAATGACAGAAAGAATTTAAATCCACTTGTTCCCTAGGTGTCAGCAAGTGTCCGTTTAAGAGACGTACCAGCGTGCTGCAATATAGTATATTATTAAAAATATTTAGCACTTTCGAGACCAAGCGGATGATTTGTTTATCATGTACATGATTTTAATTGTTGAATAAATTCTTCTTTAATTTGTGTTTATTTCCACTATTCACTTGTATTGAAAATAGCAATTTTAATCGGCCGACACTTTGTAATCACTGTATTATTCGCAGCGACAACTTCCTAGGTTGGGCACCTTGCGTTGGAATACCGGTAATATTTTGTCGAGTGACGACTCACAAATGATAAAATCGCGCCCGTAATAATTTAAATTGTGATTCGAAATTACGTTCGCGCCGAGATTCCTGTTGGAAGTGCTAGACAATTGGGAATAAACAATACATCATAATAACATTTCAGAGTTTACAATTGTTGCTTGGGAACGAGGCCGTGGTGGAACAGAAAAAAATTTAAATGGCCCCACGTTTAGCGCCAGTGTTTGCGTCAGCGTGCGTGCTGATGCTATCGGCAGGGTTGGAGAAAGCTCCCACATATTTAATACAAATTAGTTGCTGTATCTGCCCCAAATAAAAACTAGCTCAGGTTCGGTGCAAGCAGGGTTTCTCTTGACCTCAAGGCTAGTGCTTGTGGTTCGGAACTTCACGCTTCTCCATCCCCCCAGGGCCTCTCTCGACAAGCAAAACACGGTAGGTTATCACATAAATAGTTTATTCAATTCTAGGAGACACAATAATACATAAGAGGAACGATCCTAGCTGAAAGTTAGTTTGAACGTCAGTCTCTGCTCTCTACACGCGTGGTTAGGGCTTCAAAACATTTAATTGCACACAAAGGGTAACATGGTAATTGACTCACGTTTGGTTTATGGGCCAACAGCGGCTTTACGCGCTTGTTCTCCCGGTCTCAGCAGCGTCCATGCGCGGACACCGGAAGTGCACAACCGGCGAAACTGAACTTGTGTCGCACATGTTCGCGCGGGACGTGGGCCCGGGAAGCTCGCTTGCTGAAGACTGGTTTGAATGGCCGTGTGCGGCGCGTCTCCTGATCCGTGGGTCGCGGGAGGGGTGATGCGCCTGCGCATTACCGTCCCGCGGTGCAACAGTATTTTAGGGCTCGATTCGCTGACTGTCGAAACATGACGGTACTTAAGACTCGATTCCTTATTCTTGTAACGTAACACACCACACAAAAACGAACACACCGATTGCTAAGGGAAAAATCGTGAAGCAGCAATTTGTATTTGGGCTTTTTCTGAGGTGCAAAGTTTTGTAACATATGCTTGAACACATTTTGCAACTCATTTTAATAAATTAGCAAACTTGAGTGCATGCATTTTATACAAGTAGTATTACCGTCATGATACACAGCTTTATTTTATTTTATTTTAGAGAGACAGATACTCTGAGTATCATCCTGACGAAAGAACCCAATTCAAACATGAACGCTTCTTGAAATGTTTTCGTTATTAATTTTTGGGGTGTAAGGCCATGTTGCGCTGCCGCGTTTCTTAAGCCAATGATTCGGACAGCGTTACAGTGTCCATCATCAGAGCAAATATGTCACATATCTTTCTTGATGATGGACATTGCAAAGCTTTCCAAAACATTGGCTAAAAAGGAGGTAGCGCTATGCTGCATACAACAAAAAAAAAAAAAAGTTTTAACATTTTCGTAACCGTTCACGCATCAAACATGAACGACGATAGTCGCCACTTTTCTAAGGTACTACTTACCTGATATCTCCTCAAAACTACATAAAACTATTTATACTAACGACTGTTGAGAGATGTTGAAACTATTTTATGTAGTTACAACGTCTTTTAATCTATTATAATTCTTTACACCAATTTAATTAAAATTTTATATAACATTTTCTAATCATATGACGTAATCATGGATAATAATAATAATAATTTATTTTTTAAGCGCTTAATGGCTTTAAATGTAATAAATACAGTGCGTGTTTTGTTTTATTTATAATGAGAAGAGGAAAAACAAAACGTAAGTTAAGTAAAAATAGATAAACTACCAAAATCCTCCAAATCAACAACAATATTAAAAAAGAATATTTAAAATTGGTGTTCACATTAGTTTACAAAGAAGCTAGAAATAGTTAGCAAGCTCAAAACGTTGTCAAACACATTTTATTACGAGTATTATATATTTGTTACCAAGACTATGCAAACGTTATATTATTATATCAAAATCTTTATAAGGATTTTACTACTTTCGTTAGATCTAATTATCATCGATTTACTCGAGTGCGTTTAGGTAACATACACCATTTCTATCATTTTGTGATTTGTATTATAAACTCCAAATTAAATACAAAACATATGTAAATAATTATAAAATATATAACGTTTGAAAATAATATAAAAATAAAAAAAATATGTAAATTAAAGTTCACCACTTTAATGCCTTGCTGTGTCGGTATACGAATTAGGCAAATTCTCGAATCTCTTTCCTCTTCAGCGAGCAAACTAAATAAATTGAGGTGACTTATGGACCCCTTTTCATAAGGTGTTGTTTATTGACACACATTTCAACAAACCTTAATGAGAAACTTCAATTACAACCAACAAGTACCTAACGACAATAGTGGATTTTACTTAGAACCTATCGAGATTATTTGCGATGATTATTTGTCGCTACTATTATTATTTGCTAGTTTGGCTCATCAATATGGAACTATGTTTCCCGTTTACTATTTGGGTTGGTTGTTGATTTTATAAATGTTTAAATCGAATCCAAAGTGCTTGATGGCTTTGATAATGGTTGTGTAAATACCGAAAGCGAAATTGTTTGATTCTACTTGGCTTGATGGTTAAATATATATGGTTTAAGGTTATATTTCCTATTTTGAATTCAGAACATACGAGGTAGGTACTTGAAAAAACACCAAAAACACTTGCACAGTTACCTGCATACATAAAAACTAATGCTTAAGCCAAATTTTTATTATTATTAGTTGCATGCATGTTCCAAATAATTGCACTACGCCAAAAATTGTTAAAATTGCGCAAATTTAATGTTGTGTAACCTTTAGTACCACAGCAACCATGGCGCCATCAACATCAAAGTTCTTTTTGCAAAGCTTTGATGTACAAGGAACACACATATCCACTCAGCTGAAACAGTTTCACGACACTAGTTACGTCACGTTTTTACACTACGAAATTAGTTGCATACCACTAGTAGTGCCATAATTTCTAATTTAGTGGCATATAACTAACGCATGCATGAAGAAATTATATGTTTAGAGGTGAAGTAATTAATATCATGGAACAACTTGTGTGCTACTAGTAACATAAAGTAAATTTGATTTAAGCAACAAAGAAATTGAAGAAAATTGTTGAATGAAAACCAATTAGGAACATGAACTTGGATCATTTTCAATTTTGTTATGTTTTTTTTATTATTTTAAGCTATGAAAAATATCGCTTAAAGCATAGAATAATGAAGAAAACCAGAAGTACCTTCCATAAAAATATTAATGAAAGCAGATGCTCCATTCAGCATGCGCTTTTTACCCTCGCATGACATTGTAGATCTTCATCGCATTTGAATTTAGAAAACACACAGTGTTGTATTGAAAATTTAAGGTTTGATTGACCAAATATTTGGATGTCAAAACACGTTCACAAGGCATTTCTTTTTTTTTTGTTCTTTATACAGCACCTTAAAGCGACACAACAAAAAAATATAATTCCGAAACCGGAATTTTCAACTTTCTTCATAGTACGGGACTCTTTCTGGCACACAGATCAGCTAGCATATTACCGGGCTGGAAAAAAGAAACAGCTGACACTCACAGTCTTTCTGATTATGGAAAATTGATGGCTTTAGGTGGATGAGAGCTGCCAATAGCTGGTTTAACTGTTGACATTTGATGAAAGTCTAAACCTACAGTTAGACATCGGATAGCTTACGAAGAATGTTGAAATAGAAAAACATGAAATTCATTCGGAATTTGCGTAGGTTGCGTCATTTTATTGCATTCACACTATTATATTCACAAGAAAAAAGTTCGTTGAATGAGTTCAGAGTGTCCGGTTTTAAGTTGATCATTTTGCATTTCATCTGTCTGTTATGTTTTTTATGTTCCATTTCTGTTTTAAGTTAGCAAGCTTTTTAATAGTCCAAGTTTATAACATTTTGAAATGTGAAATTATCGCATTGACTTGACCTTCTTATTCATTTTTTTTCAATTTTATACCACTTACCTGCCTGAAAAATATTTAAAAAAAAAAGAAATTTTGTTTCGAAGACATGAAAACTCAGAAAAATAATATTTTTGTTACCTACTATTCGCCGAACCACTAAAAATTAAATATTTTTCCCTTCAAAAAAACTTTTGGTACTATGGCGCAGCCTTTGTGTCTATTGCCATCACATTATCAAGATAGTTGAGAATTAGGTCCGAGAAGAAATAATAGCAATAACTTGAAGGCAATATGTTCCTGGAGAAATAAAACACACCCCTTGTCTCGCGTTATGAAACGCGGGTCGTTAAGTTAACGTAGGTGTGAACAGCAAACAATGCTTTGTGATACACTATAAAATTGTTACGAGAGCTCCAATATCATACAGTTGTTAAACAACTAAAATAACGCCATATTGTATTTCTCTCTTGGGCGGTTTGAGAGAATGTATTTCTGATCTGTTATTTCGAAGTACTTTAAATGTCAGATGTAATATTGTACTTGTTTGACAGGTTCAAACTACTGAACAAGCATTGGGTACTTTGGGAATAAGAATTAAAGTAGAATTTTAGACGGGTATGAATAAAACAACGAGGTGTTTCTTGGAAGAAGTGTCGATTTGATGTGTAGTTATATAATATAATTTAAACGGTTTCATCATCGGTGTACCTCGGCATGCAACACTCCTGACAAAACCACAAACTTCTTTTGCGACAAGAATTAAATGTCCACGTAACACCAGCCGCCAGTTTTCAATCATGCAAAAAAACAATTGTGAAGTTTAGAGAGAAATAATATTAAGCTTTTTAATATATTTTATCATCTAAATAACTTAATATGCTACATTTAAATAAAAAAAATCATATTCAAAAAGAGGTTTATAATCAGGTCCTTACCTGATGCTTATTTTCTAGGCTTAAAAATACCACAGAATGCGTGACCATAGGAAAATATGTTCTATGCGTAGAAGTTAATAAAAGCATCCATAATATTTGCAAGTCATCAAATTTTCACACCAAAAAAATATGATTTTGGTTTACTTTGCAGTAGAGTGGGCCGATTTTTTTTTCTTCCGAATTTCTTTTGGCGCTAGTAATAAAAAGTTGTCTTTGCATCAAAAAAATTTAGTTTAAAAAAAATCAAAAAATATCCTAAAGTTCCGCAAGACCTCTAAAGTTTGAGAAAATATCGAAATATTTCCATTTTTTCAGCCGTTGCACAAAATATTCTGAAATAGTTTAAAGATTTTCAATTATGAGCTCTTGTTAAATAAAGTCTAAAGCTTCGTTGTATAAAACCATCATTTATTATTTTTGTAGTGGTATGGCACTAAACCACGTCCGCCCGCAGTCCCCAAACCCGCCCTCGCTTGAGCAGCGAGCCATATTGACCGTTCCTTAGTCGACCAAGGACCCTCCGTTTCGTGATATTTTTTTGTAGGTAACTAAAAGTATTATTAAAATATGGGAAAAAGCTTCTTTGTAAATGGAACTGACTTCTGAAGTTAGGTTTAGTTCATCTAATTCTTCTTCCGTTACACTTTCCAAAATGAGAGGATTCATGATTGGCGTATCTTGCAAAGATATCAAATCAAAGTAGGATTGTGCATCAAAATTCAATGGGGGTACTTTAAATGTTCGATTTTCTGACAGGAATAACTCTCTGGCTTTCGATAAACGCTTTATTCCAAGTTTTTTTATGGTAGGTAATTCATCGGTTATCATTGACAAGAGTAAATTTTCAGTATGAGCGAAATATGTCTTTCAGTGTGAAGAATGCAAACTCCTGCACTAACAGCAAGTTATTATTTACTAGCTTTTACCCGCGGCTTCGATCGCATTAATAACAATTATCCCCACTCCCTTCCCCTCCCATCTTCTCCCATCCCCTCCCGAATTCCATACATTCATTCCCGGTACATTAAGTTTTCAAACAGCTCGCGTGCCATCTAAATTTCATAATGCCAGAGCTCACCAGTGGTTAAAAAAATATCCAATTTGGTGTAGTCGTTCGGAAACTATGCGCATTCCAACATTTTGTATATTCATTTTTATTTATGATCTTAGATAAATAATAACCACGACGCCTGAAATATCAAAATCGTTTCCACGGCAACGATTTGTTGTTTGACGTTAGCAATAACTCGCTTTTGTTAGCGACAGAAAAATATTAATATTTATAATTTCATAACTACAGAGCTTAACATTATATTCAGCTAACATATAATGTAGCTTTCTATTGGTGAAAGAATTTTAAAAATTGGTTTATTGGTTTATGCGTGAAAGCGTAATAAACAAACTCACGCAGTTTCGCATTTATAATATTAGTACAGATATAGATATAGATAACTTATTGTTAAGAGAAAAAATAGTCGGTAATTGATTGCTTTTGATTAGTCCAAGTAACTGGTTAACCGAACTGAAAGCACCACTGTCTGAGAATGACTTGTAAAGTATGTTTAACATTTTGATTACGAGTTCGTTAGTTTTCCAGACTTTGCACAAATTCTTTAGCTGTCTATGTTTAGTGAGAAGAAATATCTTTTTTGCAGCACGTTGTAGTTTGATCAATGTTCACAAGTCTCGCCCTTAACCGCATCATCGTGCGAAATAATGTAGACTGCATAGAGCAACCCTAAAACAGAAAAGGCAAACCGACCACTGAAGATTAATAAAGCTTAAAAAGTTGTTTTTAATAAGACGCGCGAAAATGTTAGGACGTTTTTTGTAACTTAATTTTGATTTTTCTTGCAAAATAAAAAATATAATTGATTAAATTACGTTACAATATTAGTGTTAATCTCCAAAAACTAGTAACAGACCGGAGTTTTGGCCGTGGTTTCGGTTTTTTAAAGTGTTTGGCTTTACTCAAGCGCGTGTGTATGCATCTAGAAATACTTAAATATGATTTAATGAAAAACAAATAACTTTGTGTAACACCACTATTTAATAAACAATTATCAACATGTTTCGAAAACTATGTTTTAAATAGTTTAATAATTTAAATAGTGGTGTTACACAACGTTATTTGTTTTTCATTAATAATGACGCCACAAAGTGATTTTGCGTATTTTGAAGAAATACTTAAATATGATTTTAAATGAATAAGTTGTCTTAAGAGGGGGGGAGTTAAGGTTTTAAATATCGTTTTTAAATTTTTTTTTCTAAGTGTGCAACATGTCGAGAGTATTGTTACACATACAGTATTAGTACACAAAAATCAACAGCTAGTGACGAAGAGTTTTTTTTTTTATTAACCATTTTTTCCATTTTATAAAAACAAATTCACCGAAAATTTTAGCAAAAATCGCATTTTTGAGTTCAACATGCTAAAAAAAAATAAAAAACCTTCGTCACTATCTGAAAAAACATGACCTTATAAACGAGTTTCGATTTTTTGTTTTAAATGATTGGTTAACGAGTTATGATGTTCACCGCATAACACATTTTTTTCGAGGCGCCTCCGGAGATTGGCTCTCACGGACTTAATTATTTATATTTTTAATTTATTATTTTTCAAAGATACTTCAGATGTCGTATTATAACGTGTATTTAAAGAAACAAGCCAACATTATTCATATCTCAAAAAAAAAACATGAAAATATGCCTTTTTTGTCTTTAAAACCTTACCCCACCTTAAAGGGTTATATGGGTCTCGTAGCCAAGGAAAAAAGCATGATTTTACGATTTTTCAAAAAGGCTATATTTGATATATTTTATTCGAAGTATTAAACATGTAGAAAAATAACTTTTCAACAATATTTAAAAAAAATTCGAAAAATTCAGCCGGTGGGGCCTGGTTTCCGAAGACCCCTAAAAAAAGTGTCCTCGCAGTATGCAAGATAATTCATGAAAGTGACTTCGTATAAAATCAATAAAACATTTTTTTTTCTTTAAGTAGATAAGTATAAGTTTTACTTGAACAAAGGATTTCTCAAAAAATTGAATTTTGATTTTTTGGCAGAGCCGTATGCAAAATAATTAAATTTTTGGTATAATTTACACTACGTAAAGCCTTGTAAAATTATTTGAAGTCAAAAAACAAATTCCTTCGTTCTAGTACTGGTGAATGCTATTTTGAAAAAGTGTGTCAAATTTCAATGAGATCGGTGAATTGGTTTCTGAGAAATCGTGCCTACCGACTTAAAAATGGTGTTTCGAGATAAACGCGATTGAAAATTCAAGTAGGAATAAAACTCACGTCGATTTCAGCATCAGACTATTCTAGACATATTGTACTATTAAAGGGAAGAAAAATTTTTTTTCAAATTTTCGGACTCATGTAACTCCTTATAGATAAAAGTTTAAAGAGTATGAAAATTAAAAATATACGTGTATGTTTTAAAATAACTCTGGATGCTAATTGCGGTATATTGTCAACTTGGAGGGGGATTTTATCCCATTAGCAAAAAAAAAAATTACGTTGTTATAAAGGGTAGGCACGACTTAATTTAAAAGGGCAACCTATCGGCAATGTGTTTGTTGATATATTATGATTGCTTAAAAATATTTTTCATTCGGTAAACGGGTAGGTGAAGGTCAATTTTAGTTGGGATCTTAGACCAGATGAAAGATAATCGATTAAAAATGTGTTGCTTTATAATAGTAAACCTAAAGGACGAAGGAGGACCTAAATTTGCGTTGTTTGACTTTATAACATACTAGCAAGTTCATAGCATGCGTTGTTATGCCAATTAAATAAAGAAAATGTTTCTCCCTGCGTGTCCTTTCCCGTTCATCCCCGTTCCACTTCCTTTTTCGCCTACTCTTCCCATCCTACGTTTCTCTACCATCTTCCCCGCCTTCCCTTTCCTTTGTTCCTACCCCTTCGGATTCCCCTCCCCCTCCCTCCTACCTGCCTTACGCTAAACCGTATGAAATAAACCATATGAATAACCTATTGCAATTTTTTTGGATAAATTCATAACGCCATAATTCGCCAGTAGTAATTTTCTAACGCCATATCTCGCAGAAATCTTCGCAGACGTGCAACCAACAACACACCAAAGTTTTATTGCAATCGGATGAGTAATAAAAGAAATAATTTCATAACGCCAGAGCTCACTGTTTAGCAGAAAAATAGTACACTAAGATACCAGTAGATAATATTTGTGGTGTTATTTTTACTGTTCTTACCTTACAGTGATGGAATGGTTGCTAATTATTTAAGAATCACATCAAATTTATATTTTCTTTGAGATGCTAAGAAACATCGTTTCTTTGATACTGCTCAAAAGGTTCTGCATAACTGCAAGAATATTTTACTAATTTCACAAAGTGTACTCAAACAACATCGTTGTTAGCATTTCTCAGCAGTTCACCGCAAAACCACGACTATTCATTTCCTGGCATCACACGGAATAAACAACCATGAGAGATAGTCCCAATCTTGAAAGACACCACGATGACATTTATATTATTTATGACAAAACTTTTGCCTACCAGAAAATTTATTTTATTTGGTATTTCGAGCAGCTGGACTTAAGAACAGAATTAGGTTGGCTATCGAAAATTTTCTCAAATTTTTTTAAAAACATAACTTGAAACTAATTAATAAATGTGTAGTAATATCTCCTCATTTGGATACGGTTCTAACTGACATGTTTTTCCAAAATGACCTTTGAATGTCAAAGCATTTCTCTTGCTCATTTCTATACCCAAAATAATTTTCAGATCCACGTTTTGTATGTTCGTATATATATTATGATGACAAAGTTATATATAATAATTATTTTTAATATTGCGAGTGGCAGACTGGACGCCCTCGAATTAACTTGTAAAATTAATTTGAGAGTACCCACGCGTGATACCCGTTCTAATGCACTTTACTTTGTTACCAATTCTACTAATAATTATTTTGAAAACTCTCCAATACAAAGACTTCATATACTCGGAAATAAATATACTTCAATTGACGTTTATCGACATCAATCGATATCTAAATTTAAACTCAGTATATCAGAACATTTAAAATAAAGCTATAAATATCATGCACTATATAGCACCTTTATCGATATATTATTGTAGCTATGTTTCGATAAACACGTACCAAATATGTATAACAAAGATTGCTAATTATAAACATAAATAATGACAATCTTGTCTTATTTCTCTTTATAATTAAAATAACTATCTCACATTAATTTACGTGACCATATATTCTATTTTACCTGCTTTGTGTCATATCTAGTGTTATCTATGTTTTGTTTCTTATATCTTATGTTATCTTTATTTTTTTTCTTACAGTTATATTATGTTTATATTATATTTTGTTATTTCCTATACTTTACCAAAAACATGTACTGCACTTTATGTAAAAGCCCTATGGGCGTTTAAATAAATAAATAAATAAATATGTATGACAAAGTTCTAACATCGAGCATTTTAATTAGTCATTTATTTTACAAGATTCTAACATCACTTACACTAATACGAATTATAATGCGTCAACAGTTCTAAGACAACATGCGACAACAAGATTCGACGACAAGATTCTAACATCACTTATACTAAAACAAATTCGTCTCTCTGGTTGGATAGGCTTCTAACTTGGCCTTATGATGTTCTGAGATTTCAAAGTTTGCAAATTGTGGAATTGTATGAATTTTGGTAATCTAAATAACATTTTTTATTTATAGATTCAATCTTTTCGTCAATCAAGTTTTTTATTTTTATCACATTTTAATGGAAAATATTTAAATACTATGTGGCTCTAACGTGGAATCGCATTCGAGAAATGTAATTAGAACCGTATGCAATGAATTATGCCCTAGCTGGTTGCATATGGTTCTATTTGCTTGTTTCAGTATGTTCTGAAATGGTAAGTGAATGTCTTATTCAAATAATTTCCTTTAAAATATATTCAATTAAAATACTTTACACAGCATTCAACCTCAAAATCAGAAATTGGTAAGTAAATTAAGAGAAATCATTTTTGCAACCTCATATCTCAGAAGAAGGTAGAGTGCAGTTAGAACCTTATCCAAACGAGGTGATGATTGGTAAAACACGTAACAGTATTATAAAATTACTTAAAAACAATAATACTAAATCAATAAAAACACTTTAGCAACCCTACTATAATGTGTAGGAAATAACAAAATGATGATGTAGATAATCCTTAATTCTAAATCCGTCCGCCCGAGTCCGTTAATATAACAATTGCACCAAATGACACCAATCTCCAAAAAAATGGTTCACCTCATTTATCTTACATAGGAATTGATTTATTCTTCAAAAAAAAACTACACAACAAAACTACAACACAATATTGAAAGCGTCACAGTCAGAATTCGGTTAACTTACTTAATATCATGCCGTTTCGCTACAGAGGTAGACAGAGCGAATAGACCATCAAGCATTTCTGTCTTGGCTATTTTGTATTTCTACACTTATGTTCATAATTTTTTATTATTTTGATTATTGGCAAATCTTTCTCAAGTGTCCAGAAATTTTATGGCGCATGTACAATTGCAAACCGAACCGCGTGCGAGAAACACGAGTTGTTCGGCAGTATGCACCGCTTTCGGCTGATTCGTTCCTTTGCCGTTGTTACTCAATATGCGCCATTCCAATTCGCTTTCGCGTCATAAACTCTCTCTCTTCCCTGTCCTTTCTGATCCATTCTTAATGCTGTATATTTCGCATTATTAGGTATTATTTTCAGTTCTCTACATTTGTAACACGGTCATGCGTTGTTTTGGCGCAGGGGTATCTCATTTCTATACCATTCAGTCTACTTTCATCCTTCTTCTGCCAGATCTATGCCTCACTGATATACCAGGATTGGTATAATACTGCTTCATCAAGGTTGGTATAACACTGCTTTGTCAGTTTTGATAGAACACTGTTGTCAGTTATGGTAGAACACTGCAATGTTAATGTTTGTAGAACACTGCTATTTCACGGTTGGTATAACATTGCAAAGCCAGGGTTGGTATAACACTGCTTTATCAGGGCTGGTAAAACACCGCTACGTCAGGATTAGTTAACACGGCAATATCAGGGTTGGAATAATACGGCTTTTCACTGTCGATATAACTCGACTTTATCAGGGCTGGGATAACACTGCTATTTCAGGGTTGGTATAACATTGCTAAGCCAGGATTGGTATAACACTGCTTTATCAGGGCTGGTATAACACCGCTACGTCAGGATTAGTTAACACGGCAATATTAGGGTTGGAATAATACGGCATTTCACTGTCGGTATAACTCGACTTTATCAGGGATGGGATAACACTGTCATATCAGGATTGGTGTAAACACTTCAATTTAAAATAGAAGTTGGGAGGCGGGAATGGGCACCGCCGCCCCGGGAATCTTTATTGAATAACCAACACCTCTGCCATAGGTCACCACAAGTGTTTCGCTACGTTTAGAGGGGTGCCCGGATTCATGGGGTGAGGTTTGTCTAGGTCCTGGAGGTGGATGACCAGGACACACTGAACCCCAGATTCCTACCCACCTCTTTTACCCTTTTACTTCCGGGAACTCTGCTCTCCTTCCTCTCCTTAAAAAAAAAAACCCACATAGCATCCCTAGATGACACAGGCCCTGAGGGTAATTATTTTCCTCGGAGCCTCCTGTGTGGATCTCATGTAAAAAAAAGAAATTACTTTCGTAATTTTAAATCCTCTGAGGTATGACATTCTTTGTAGAAAATAATGTGAGCAACATTCTAGTTCTGACGTCATTTGAAAATCAACTAAAATGAAAGGTCAAAAACTTATTATAATGAAAAAGAAAATTATTTTAAATGCTCTTGGCTTTCATAAATCGTATAACAATCTTCATCGCTTATCTTTAAAGTAGAAAATAAAAATGAAGACGATTATTTAAAGGTCACTGAGATAACATTCAACTAGGAATCTGAAACACACCCACGTGTATCTAAACTTAAAGCATAGCAGCAGATTTTTTTTCAGTTCTTCTCGATTAATTTAATTAAAAAAACATCAATTATCTTAAGCGTAAAGAATTCGAAGTTTTAGTTTACCGTTGTGCATTTAGACTATCTGTTACTTTTAGAAGTGAAAACTTCTTTAGCACCGGTGTGATTTAACGGAAGCGAGCGACACTAAAAAAGACAAACACATACATCTATACGATTTAGCCTGCGAGAGGTTTAGATAGCAATAAAATATTTTCAATTTCACGGATATTCGGTTCCAATGTTAAACGATAAATCCACGGTCCCACGCAAGCCTTCTTTGGTCTAATGGTGTGAAGCACCTGACGAACCTTAGCGGCCAACCATTCAGCGGAACAAAGGTCGAATCCTACGAAATCCAAAAAAAAGGTATTTTTTATTTTTGTAAAATCAAAATCTAATCTTCAAACCACTCCAAAATGAACGGGCAAAGAAAATACAAATATATTTAGCGACTCTGAAGAAGAAAACATAAATTCTAATAAGATAAACAAGTGAATAGAAAAAGGTGCACTGGAATTCGACGACAATGATATCGAAAAAATCATCTTTCACACTGATAACATGTCTTATTTAGTTTTCTGAAGATTTCACTTCAACCGCGTGTGAATTGTAAATTCTGATTTTTTTATGTATTACGTTTCGTTGCAAGATGGTGGTCATTTTAAATGGTTCATTTTTACATTCTTATTTGCACTTTTTTCAATATATTTTTATCTTACATGCCTGAATCTGGTGATCACCTCAACCTTAATATGAACTAAAATTTGATATGAAATGTTACAGCAAATTTTAAACAAATCATATTACAAATCGTTCACAATGAGAATCGAACCAAGTGACAGCAGTTTATTGGCTTTTTACCCTCGTCTCTCTACGTTCTACGTTATTATCGGCAACAATGAAGCCTTCCTTCAAACCAAGCCTTTACACAAAAGCTCGTGTATCGCTCTTAAGTGAATCGCTGTACATTAAATGAGAATTTGTTTCATTACCAATAAAAACAAGACGGTTAAACACCAGCAACTCAAAGCGTCTGTAGAGATTTTATACTGTAATTTTGTGGATGTTGTAGTCTTTATTCAGATGCTTCATCGGTTGCCAATTCATCCTTGTGGATGGATGAAATGTAAGGGTTTTTAAGTCTTTCATGTCTTTTACAACTATTGCTTTGTTCAAAATAAAGTTGCTTTATATTTAACTCACGATTCTTGTTTTAACCTACAATACATTCTAGGTGCGAATAACACATATTCATGAATATTAATTAATTGTATCTAATATTTTTATATTACTTGCGTGGCACCTTTCCCTTAACTTTCCCTTATCCCTCTCCTCTCCTTACCCTTTCCAAACCAAATACCTATTGTTTTAGCTATAATCACACTTATTTTATTGTTGTGTATTGGTTTATCATTTGTTGAATTCAGATTTGTACTATTATTATTATTTTTTTAATTGCTGCTTAGTTCTGTTTTTTTATTCTTAATTTTTCTTAAATATTCTAGTTTACATTTAGTAAGTCTTGATTCTAAACACCTATCTGTGAACATTAATAATTGGTCTGTTTTTTTATCATCCTCTCATGTTTATTATATTACAAAGACTGTTTATGTTCCTTAAATAAATAAATTAATAAATAAATAAATATTTTATTAATTTGAGCTTATTCAAACGAACGTAAAATGGTACGTTTTTTTGTGTTTTAGGTTTTATATGTATATTTTATTTATTTTATTTATTTCTATACATTACAGTATTAACCTTTATAATTTTATTATGTTGGGTGTAAGGTAGGTTTGTGAAGGTGAAACTGTGGATAGGTATTGTTGTATGTTTCGTGAACACCTCACTAGGAGAACCTGTGCTGAGAACATATGCTTGATCAGTTTACCTTACGTTACCTTACCTTACGTTATACGTTTATAAAGGAGTGGCAAATAATTAGTATCGCTCCGGTGAAATACCACAAGAGTCCCAACTGTCCAGTGCCAGTAGGATTATGAAATCCCTGATGGGGGTATGTTGTGACGTTACGGAGAGGAAAAGGGAAAAAGATCTGGAATACCCATAAATAAATATCCGTGTTTATTGTGTATCCACGAATTCCCATAAAACTCATCTTTTCAATAAATGTATCTAAAAATTTCCAAAAACATTTAGGTACATTTGAAGATTCCACCATTTATAATCGAAATGTTGCTTTGCTTGAAACGGCTTTAGTCGTGTTTGTTGATCAGATCTGAATAGCCAAGTGCTTTTACGCCTTACTCTTCCTAGATTTCCTAAAGCTTTGGGAAATCAACTTTTTCTGTAATTCTTTCATTTTACCAAAATAAAAAAAATAAAACATTTTAAATGTAATCCTTGGGTTAGAAATTAACAGATTTGACCGCGGAATCATACTCAAAAAAACATTGCATTTTCAGTAGATAAGTATTATTCTAAAAAAAAACACTAATGACAATAATATTGAGCAAAACATTATTATTTTTACTTCTTCAAATTTCGCAAATATGCTTTGTGGCATCATTTTTGAATAAATGAAAATAAATAATTTTTTAAGTTATTTGTTTTCATTTAATTTTTTTATATGAATACCGCACGAGCGTCCCAACTGCTCCCGTCTGGAGCCTGTGAGACTATGGCATCCTCAATTTGTTGTGAGGCTTGAAGGTAGTGAGGAGGGGAAGGAGATGGGGAAGAGGAAGGTGGGAAGTACCTGGCTATTCAGATCTGGTCACCAAATACGGCAATTATTATTTTTCTTTAGTATAAAGTCACATTTATTGGTATCCAAAGTAGGCTAGGTAGATTGTATTCGGTCAACATGGTGGTGAACCGACACATGTATATTATTTTTGAAGGACCTCATCAATCTTCAAAGGCGCGCCTATTCGCTAATGTGTTGAGCTGTCGTGAAACCGTAGTTATTTTTAAAAAGTTTCTTAATATTATGTTCTGAGAAATATTTTGTGTATCAAGTTTTTCAAGATCATTATCAGATTTTATGTTAAAATGTTTTGAGTTCTCATTGAGTCTCACATAGATTTTACAGTTTTTTACCCAACAAAATGTTTATTTATTTATTTTTGTAAATCGTGTGTTTTCCATTATTTTTGATAGCCTCAGCTGTTGGGCCTCTCCTCGTTCGGATTACTGCGATGTTACATCTTTTTGCTGTCCGCAATTAAGTTTCGCGATGACATTCCATGATCTTCATTCTTCTCTCTAGGGGTGACTCGGGTTACATATTCCGTTTACTTACGTCGTGGTACATTTTAATTCTTTATAAATGTTTTTGATGATCGCCGTCAGGTTGTCTTGTTTATTCTAATCGTTTTCCTTATTATTCATGCGTACAGATTATGCTCATTGTATTTATAATTAGTTAAATTATTTTTAATTTTTTCATAGTTTTCTTCGTTATTTGTATTTGGGGTGTTATGCCGTGTTGCGCTACCTCCTTCTTAAGCCAAGGTTTCGGACGGCGTTACAGTGTCCATCATCAGGGCAGATGTGTAATTGTGTACTTGTTACACGGAGAAAAATGTTTTACGAATTTATTCGGAAATCTTGTCGTTTTATTCGTATTTCTGGTTAAATTCGGGATTGCAGTTCTTACGAATGAATTATCAGGAAGCGGCGACCTGATAGATTATTCGTACGGGGACTGTCAAAGTTTCCTAATAATCTATCATTAAATTACGAATATATTATCATGATTGCTTGCAATTTCTACACCGTCTGCATGACAATACTGATATTTTTGCATTACAATTACGAATATCTTAGAATACTAATATTTTATTAGTCCTTGTACGAAAAATTTGACAGTTCTCCTGATATTTATCAGTAATTAACAACCATTTATTCGTTCTTATGCCAAAGTTACTTTCATTTTATTCGTTCTTATACGAAAATTCTGTAAGGCCTTACTGATATATTATAGGTAAATACGAACCTTTTATTCGTTCTCATACGAATCCTTATAGGGGCTTCATAATATTCCATAAGGAAAATACTGATAATTGATTCGTTCTTGTCCTAATAATTTATGCATACTGTCATATTAATTGCCATCTACTTACTGATATTACTGTCTTACTAATATTTTTAAGGATTACATTGACAATTACATCATTCCGGTCCAAACTGGACTAGGACTGAAATTGTGTAATATCAGCGCAATCATTCAAAATATAAATAAGAAGTCCTATAATATCATTCATCAGTAATTAATAGTAATTAACATGACAGCATACATAAAAATGTAACAAATAAAAATACTTACATATTTTCTTATTTTCCATTGAGCCTGTGGGATTATGGCACAGTATGCTGTGGGGATGGTGTTGGGGAGAGGATAGGAGACGGGGAAGAGGAAGGTTTGTTAGATAATAATTTAAAGAGAAGATTTTTTTTATTTTATTTTATTATTAATCGCAAATGACATACATATTATGTAAATTATAAATTTCAACGAATGCCGATTCTCAAATTACTAAAAATAGGTTAAAATAATTACAGAATATACAATACCGTACAAAAGTACAATATCTAAAGCAGTCGCAGCGTGGTCAAAGGATGACTTCCGATGATAACAATATGATTTATGGAGTGCCGCCAGTCAGGTTCGTTCAGGTATAAAACGCTTGGTTCCGCCGTGATCCATCCGGGGCTCAGATTTCCTCCTGTCTTATTCAGTACATCCAGATCTTTAAAAAAATATTTACATATTTATTATTTATAATGGCAGGAATTATTGTAAATGGCCTCGCATGCGAAAGTAATTTTTCATTTTATGGAATTGAAATTTTGAATGCATTATTTTCTATCACCCCGAGTGCAAAGAGCTGTATTTTGTGGGAATAAGGTGAATCTATAGGCTTTTTATAAAAAAAATATCCGTGACCAGTTCGATCAAAAGTTATATAAGCACAGCTTTTGTTCCAGAATAGGATAAATTATTTGATAATACGACGATAAAATTTACTATAAGAATATTGGATAATAAAATACTCACGTTTCTTAATATCCTGCCATTCGCCATTTTGATAACAAATCCAGAGTGTCTTTATCCATGTTAGTGGATAATTTATAGCTTTATAATGAAAGTAAACTAATGATAAACGTTTAAAACTAACAAATACATCAAATGACAGCGCAATGGCTGCCAAGTCCGTCAAGCGTAAATACAGACCAAGAGGCGAACCGGTGTGAAGCTAGCCACGAGATGCACCGGGAACTAGCCGCACTGCATACTATTATGTACAGAACGCACAATTTAACAGGACAATATTGTTAACTTACAGGCGTAATAATAAAACTTCACGAAAGTACATCGCAATATATATTAGGACTGATATCGTGACGAATTGCGTTCTGTACCCATAATTTAACAGGAAATATTAATAATCTATTGATACAGAAATACTTTTGTACACTGTAAATATTACGACGTCATGATAAATAAACAAAGCATTCCATTAATGTTGAATTATTATGAAGTTACGAATATCTTATTAGAAAAATTACTGATTAAATTATTAATCCTAAAATTTTCTGACCGTCTCGAGAAATTATATTTTGAGTTCTTCAAACTTCTTATCAAGCAATTGGAGGGTTAGGTATAGATCATGTATTTAATGCAGTTTTTGCAGCCCCTGTCGTCATATTGGCACGAAATATATTAAATATTATTACTTATAATATAATACCACTCAACTTAATCATTTTAAATCACACATAAAATTATAGAATAATTGTGTTTTTACCTTATAAAATTCACGAGTGAAATAAAAACTCGTCAGATATCAATGCACGTTAATGTTGTACAGCCACTACGTGCCATTAATAATTGTTAGGGGATATGCATTTAATCAATAATCGTTATACCAACATACGACAGGCTTTACGTCTAGTTAGGAATTAATAGTGATCAGCAAGCATAATAGCAACTTGAATTCGCACGCAATCGCTATTTATAATAAATTAGTTTGTTAAATATTTTGCGTATAAAATGTGATGTCGAAAAAGTAATCTATGTATTTAAATCAAATTGTGTTCGGGGATTAGTGAGATGTCTGTATTTTGCTATATATAGCATAGGAAATGTTTGAAACTTCCAAATATTTTCTTTAAGCCCCTGCGAAGGTTTTTGGATTATTACAACCACGTGATAATACATCCGAAATGTTTATTAATCATTACAAAAATTGTAATATGTATATGATTGTAAAATTACAATTTACTTTTCAAAACTCTTTAAGGAATTGAATTAATTTGAAGTACTTAAATAATCATTTGAATCGAATCAAGAATTGTAGATATTTTAAATAGGTACTTATTGAAATTCGATTGATTGTTCTTATAATATACCAAATTGAATATTTATAGCATATGAAAAATGAAAATTTTAATGAAAAAATTGTAATAGGTAGCACGCGAGCTGTTTGAAAACTGATTGTTCTGGAACTGAATCTACGGAACGCAGGAGGGGGGTTGGTGGGAAGGGAAAGCGGGAGAGGTGAGAGGGAATACGGAGAATGTGGAAGGGAAAGGCGAGTGTGGTAGGCATGCAAGGAGAAACAATTTCGTTCTTAGATGGTATACTTTCCACCTCCCTTTCCTCTCCTGCGTTCTTTCCCTCTCCCCTCTCCCCTCTCCCGTCAACCCCCCTCCCGCAATCTCCTTCTCTCTCCCGCTAACAATATATTCAGTTCCAGTACATTCAGACTTTCTAACAGCTCACGTGCCACCTATTGCTATTTTTTTTCCAAATTTTCTATGAAATTTGGTACCCAAAATAGGTACCTTCAATAAAATCTAATTAATCTAATGGTTGTAATAATCCAGAAAACTTCACGAGGACTGAAAGTAGGTATTTTGATACTACAAATCATCCACATCAAACACCCAAAATTTCATCGCAATTGAATGAACTGTTAGCAAAGCAAAATTTCATGGTGCCAGAACTCTCTATTGTGTGTAGTAAGACTTGCGGGCATGTGCACATCCAATCCCTAAAGTTTCATAGCAATCGGATGAATGGTTTAGCAACGCGTCGCATATGTACATACATGGACAGAAACAAAAATATTTTTATATAGAATTTCTCTCTAAATATTCCTTCAGAAACAATAATAGTACTTTGGCTGCTAACAACAGAAGGGAGATAAAAATGAGAATACATGGCCCACGATACATCACTAGTATTCGTTTGTCAGAGAACAATAAATAATAATTATACCAAGAACGGACTGTCTGAAGATATGTTTTTGTGTCAGTCAAAGAACTACTCGCTTGTTATTTTATCGTTCTGAGTTTTTTGTAACGCTGAACTGAATTTTGTATATTTTTAGAAAATAATATTCTCTATAATTTTACCGTTTGTAAAAGCTCTGTTTTTAAATCAGAAATTCTGCATTTATAGCTTAACTTAAATTAATATACTGCTTATATTTTATTTAAAAAAATAAATAATAAGGCATAAATATAATACGAGGTTAGTTAAAGTACATTTAATGAAAAAAAACCTGGCTTGGGGTTAAAATTAAATGTTGTCAGGTTTTTCGTAATTCAGGAATAATTGGCTTCATCTTAAAAAAAAAATACATTCATTAATTTAAGGTCGCTCAACGATTGCATGTGAATTTGTGCAACACATTATATGAACCCCAATAGCAACATATTTGCAAAGCCTAACTAAGAAACACCCATTTTTGCTAGAATTTTCATTTCTGAATTTGGAAAACCAATTTGAAACAGGCTTATGTGTTAATTTTTGCGAGAGTCTTCGATGAAACTTTTGTAATAAATACAAAGATGGTTGCCGACGTAAAAATAGAAAAAAATATATTATCAGGAAATATGGAATTGTAAAAAATGGGTTCCAAGACAAAGTTGACAGATGCGTTATTCCCCGAGAGATTATAGGTTTCCTAGACGAGTCTTGGACACAGCCTAATATCTTTTTCTGTCTTTTTCCACATTCTTTGAAATGTGTCGATATTTTTTCAATAATTAATATTTTTTCATTGCTTCACTGAACCGAATGTTTGAAATCTGTTATTTTCACTTATTTTTGTACTAGTTTTTTTACACGCGGCTTCGCTCGCATGGTATTAGAGGGAAATTACTGTAGCGCTTGCACTTATCAATTATTCACCCCTACCCCCTCCCGCATTCCATAAATTCATTCTCGGTACATTCAGTTTTCAAACAGCTCGAATGCCACCTAAATTTCATATTGCTAGAGATCACCAGTAGTAAAAAATAGAATCCAAGTTGGTTCAGTCGTTCGGAAGTTATGCGCGTACCAAAATTTTGAAGATTCATTTTTATTTATATAGATAGATAGATATTAACAACGACGCCTGAAATAAAAAAAATATAAATCAACATCGTTTCCACGGCAACGGTTTGTTTTCTGACGTTAGCAATTAATCGCTTTTGTCAGCGAAGGAAAACGTATAATAAATATAATATATTAATATTTATAATTTCATAACGCCAGAGCTTATCATTATATAAAGCATATTTTACTCGCATATAATGTAGCTTTCTATTGTTGAAAGAATTTTTTAAATCAATTTATTGGCGTATGCGTGAAAGCGTAACAAACAAACACAGGAAGTTTCGCATTTATAATATGTATTGATAAAGATAATGTGGTTTCTTTCTACAATGTTCTGTATCGCGTTCCATTTTGTATTGTGCACGTGTGAATAATTTATAAAATAGAATTTTATCATTTTTCTTTACATATTTTTCAATCTCTGGTCGATTCTTTTAAAGTAATTTGTCATCTCCATCACAATATTAATTAATTTCGTTTGCACGCATTCTCGAGATACAAAGGAATTTGCATTCCCCGATGGAGTGAAAATGCTGAAGTGAAGAGGGTGAATTATAAACCACCCTTCGTTTCTGTCATCCGTCATTTTTTAATGGTAAGAATTCGATTATCGTGTTCAAATATTCAGAAATTGTTTGAACGCGAAAGTTCCAAGTACTTAAAAAATTGAAAAATGTTTTCCAAAATGGATCTCATTTCACCATAACAACAGCATGCTAGCCCACCACAAAATATTTGAATAAAAATCCTAACAAATTAAGCGTACTGCGGCCGATATTTGTTTTTTCGTAATATCATTTATTTTGGTATCCGGGAACATTGTAATATTTACTGAGATATTTTAAAAGGGTCTGTTTTTATTAAGTGCTTATTTCTGCTAGTTAAATTGTAAAAATTAGAAGAAAAAAAAATTATTGAAATCCTCACTGGAAATATTATTTGCATGCAAAATAGAGGGCTACTGAGAAAAAGTTATTGATTATTTAGCATTATATTCGATAATTTATTATTATTAACCCCTCAGGCTAATTTGTTCGCTTTTGGGAACAGCTCAAATAGGTCTCGTCGAAATAATTGTGTTTTCTTACTGGTACGTTGAGAAAAATGATCGAATCGGTGTTAAAAAGAAAAAAAACACCACGCTTTATTTTCAAATTTAAAAGTTAACGACAGAAATATTAAAATATACACCTCTAAGAAATCAAAGTTATTCACCGCAATTTGAAAAAGAAAGTACAGCTTTGTGAATTTTTTATTAATTATTTTTACATGTAACCACATAAAATTGAAGTGATACCTAAAAACGTTTTTATTTCATTTGTCTACTTAAATGTGTGTATATATTTATTTTTGTTCGTTATCAATAATTTTAGATAGAAAAAAACGCAAAGTTAGCTATTTTTAGAACCTTTTTTGTTTTGTAGCAAAAAATTTTGTATTTCAAAAATTAAACGTTATTTCTCAAAAAAATGAATTGAAATAGTATTTCATCACCTTTTTAAAACATTCTCAAGTTTTTGGATGTGTTCAGGAATATAAAATTAATTTTGATTTTATTGCAAATCGTAAATACTCTGACCATCTGACAGAATATGAGCCTGAGACCCGAGGACTGGGGGATTAAATACTCTGTTTCACTCTGGTCAAGGTAAACCGTTCTGAATCGAAACCCTACCACACTCTAACAATTTCCCTTCTCCTATCAACCTTCTTCAGCCTTATAACATACCTCATTTTACTATGCTTCGAGCAGTTGAAACTTGTATCCTCGCACATTTAAAAAAAATATCAATCACTACTAATCACAAATTACCACTCTTCAAAAATTTAACTAAAAAATTATTAACATCTATCGTGTTTTCCCGGGATTCAATTTGATCCCTCTCTTCTCTAGAATAGAAGCCCAGTCACCGCGTGCATAAAAAAGAATATTCCAGAAAGTTAGCAAATGAGCCGAGAATCGCTCATTGTGTCATTTATCTTCGTGTTCTGCTTCATAATACATGATGTCATTAATCTCATAGGGGAGCCAATTTATTTATGTAATTTGCCGCACTTTTCGCAGTAATGGCACTGTTACAATAATAGGAGGAGTAGTGTGGGGCCGGACGAAACATTCCTGCTTTAATAGTTGTGATTTATTCGGTTACGTTATTGTTATACGCTATTTTTTTTTTGCTTATGTGACATGTTTGTGGGCAGTGTCCAGGGTAATCTTTCATTATTTAAGTCGTTTAATTTCTGTATCCGCTGTATTAACTTTCGGATATAGCGGATTTTGATACTACTCACGATATAAAGGCTTTTGAAACTAAACTGACCTGGCACGCGAGTTTCTAAACCCGTAACCTTGGCAAAATAACTGGTCTTGATTGGTTGAATTCCGATATAGCGGGTTTTGATAGTAACTTCTTGAATGGTATAGCGGGTTTTGTTTCTCACTCACAGTTTTAACACTATTTTTCGTCGTGATAAGGGAGGTTTTGAAACAAAATTTTAGGTTCATCTTGTTCCTCGCAAAAATGTAAACAAGATGTCATCCTCAGATCAATTTGGCAAAAAATCGTACATAGCGGGTATTAAAATTATAGGACTCATTTTAACATTTATGTTTTCTTTAAATCTTCATTCCGTTTCGTCACTTTGGTCGGACAAGGTTCGAACTTCACTTTATCTTGTTCTGAAATATGAGGTGTCAAATTAGACAATTTTTTAAATGAATTAATTCTTGTTATCTACTGACCGAGGACTGATTTTGTGTTAAGTATTTTATCTCAACGCATTTTGAAAAATAATGATTTTCCGGACTCTTTTTTTCCTCCCTCCTGCAATACTCTCTTCAGGGAGAAGAGTCTCTTCAACACTCATGTTCACTCCTTCCTCTCCAGGCCCTGAGGGAAATTAGTTTTTTCAGGGCCTTCTGTGTGGAGTCATTGTAAAAAAAAATCTAAATAAGAATTCTAAAAAGGAAATTATCCAAATATGACATATTACACAGGGTGGGGCAGAGAGGACTGTCTAGTTTAAAAAAAATCACTGAAGGCCCCCCAAAGTAGCAAGGTGGAAGCCGTTAGTTCGGAGAAAGGATGCCGTTTTTTTCATGATGTTTTGAAAATTATATCGTCTGGCGTAGCGGCCTTTGGTGAGCAATACACATATTGAGCATTTTGACCACTTTTCCCAGCACATCTTGCGGAATTCCAGCGATAACGTCCTTTTAGAGCTTCAAGGGTTCGCGATCAAAGTTTTTCTACCTCAGCTTTGACGTATCCCCACAGAAAAAAGCCACTCAGGGTCAAACCGTGGGAGTGAGGGGGCCATGGAATATCCTCCCCGCATCGAGATCAGGTAACCTGAAAAGAGGTCTTGAAAGATTTCGCGTGAACGATGTGCAATGGCTTAATCTTGTTGAAACCAGAAGGCTTTTGTGTCGTGTTCCTCGCCATGCTCTTTCATTTTGAGACGCTTGAGGTCACGGTAATGATTAACCCTTTGTCGCTAGTGCACAAAACAGCGTCGAGGGATATAGCAGTTACGATTGCAATGCAAGCATCTCTACATTTCACAAAATCTTGTGAGCTCAATTCCCGTGCACGCATCATCTTCTAGGGGTACAGGTAAAGTTCTGAGTGTAAGATTTGCCTTACAATTCTGAACGATATTCCAAGCGCAGCGGCATGTTTCCGCGCTGATCGGGTTGAAGACCTTTCAAGTGATGCTCTTACTACCACGATGTTTTCAGGTGTTTGCATACTTTTAGGCCGCCCAACTGGTATTTTAGGATCTGCAGTTCCTGTCCACCTTATATTACTGATCCATTTTCGAATGATTTTAGTATCAGGAACACTGTCATTACGATTTAATTCAAACTGGATCCGAAAAGCCCCATGCATAGCCACAACGCTTTCCCCGTTTTTAAAGAACTTCTCCACAACAAAGCCCCGGTACTTACCTGACTACGGCATGGTCACTACCATAAACGTCATTGTTTTCCCAACCCAACGGCATCCACCTCGTCCCTTCGCTTCAGTGATTTTTTGAAACTAGTGACTCCTCTCTGCCCCACCCTGTACTTACCATTTTAGAACAAATCTTACATTTCCCTACTGCCATTCTAAGATAGCGCAAAGTCTTAATTGAATAGTTTTCTTCACAATATGTTAAACTAAATCACTTTACACGAGATTCAACCCCAAAATCATAAATTGTTGAAAAGGGTTCCGTGCCAACTAAGAATCAACTCAACTCAACACCTTCTTGAAGAGTCATTAAAAACTTAATTTTTTTTTAATATAGCCCATAACCTAATGTAACGTAACCTATTTAACCAGTTGTATATGTTTTTTCTTTTTTTACTTTCAATGACTTTTTTAGTTGACTTCATTCAGAGTTGTGCAAACTTCGACTCCTCGGAACGACGAAGTTATATCCTATCCACCTAAAGTGATGATCTCTACTCCTCTTCGTAAATATGAATAACTCAGAAACAAACAAAATGTTAATTCCAAAATGATGTTAGAATATTGTAAAATAAAAAGAAGCTATAAAAACTTGATGTTAGAACTTTGCCACACAAATATTAACGGAAAAACAACACTGATAACTTTACATTTTGGTCGAAAAATGAGCAAAAGAATTGAACGCAAGCGAAGGTTATTTTTGGAAAAATAATGCTAGGACTTTGTTCAACAGTGATTACGTACTATCAAACCAATAACTTAAACTGCTATTTTTTGTACTTCCTACTACTGAACTCAATGAGACGTTAAATCTGGTATTCTGCAAAAAGTGAAATGTTTTTACTTTACTCCAGAAAACAGCAAAATTTTCCAGAGAAATTGGTTCAGCATCCCGCAACTCGTAAGGGCCAATTTTTACAACTCTTTTGCTATCTGTGAGGAGCTGTCAAAGCATACCGAGAAAATATTATTCGAAAAGTTTTCTAGGAATTTTATCTCGGTTCTTTCCACATTTATAAATCAGAAAATTCGAGTCAGGAAACTTTACTTCTCCGCTGAAATGTGTTCATTATTTTGACTGTGAGATACGAATGCGAGAATGTAAAATATTACCAACATAATCAACTTAAATTCCAATTTGGTAAAAGTCCCTCACCAAATTTTGGTTACAACAACATGATGATTTTTTCTAGCATTGTCCTTGAAGATTTAGGATGCAGGAGGAACGGTGTGAAGCAATTGTCTTTTAAATTTTCTATATATACTACTAGCTAAAACCTTCGATGTTGCCCTGGCTTTACGCGGAGTATTTCGAAATCAGACGCGGACAGTAATTTTTCACGTTTCATCAAAATTCTGATTTAAGAGGTGAGGAATGGGAATGAGGGCATTTTTTTAAAATCTGGAAAAGACAGTAACTTTCCTCTTATTTTGAATCTCAAGTGTGCAAAATTTCATCGATCTTGGAATGAAACTACAAGTTTGAACATAAATCAAATTCATGACTCCTTCCAAAGACTCCCTACTTTGTAGAAATATTTTTTTTGAAAACATCGCATCTGTCGAAGAGTAAATACCACATATATATTATATTGAAAATATTATCATTATTTTTTTTTTATATTATTTAATTGAAATTAAATTTGATAGTTTTATTACCAAATTCTGCAAGTATTTTATTATCTATTTTAGTTACAGCTGTTTCAAACTGTGGCTGGATCCACTCATAGGCGACTTATTTTTAATATTTGAAATGTTTATTTTCAAAGATGTCTATATTGATTTATTACCGCTTAACCAAATTTGCTGATACACACTAATTGAGTGTGTATTATGTAGGGTTCGGAATTTCGGAATCTGTTTCCCCAATTAAGGTTTTCTTAATTGTTTTATAATGACGTTATTGCTATGACTCATTCAATTACATTATATTGTGTAGGATTTGTATATACTAAGTAGTGGGGAATAAAAAAATTTCCTTACTTTATTAATTAGCGTTACATTGGGGTCATTCTTTCGTTTATTGATTTCTAATTGTTCAAGCAAATTTAATCTAAGACCCTTCCTTCTATATGTAATGGTTTAGGCTTATGGTTTTTGAGTGGAACGTGATTATTCATTAAAAGATGTTCTGCGAATTTTGAAGAAGTGTTTTTATTATTATATTATCGTATATGTTCTTTGAATCTAGTTGAGAATGTTCTACCTGTTTGTCCGATCTAAGTAGCGTTACAATCGGCGTGGTCACATTTTAATTCATATGTGCCACCGTTATTGAGTTTAGGATTTTTACTTTTTGAGTTTTTAAGGCTTGTTCCTATATTATTATTGGTTCTGAAAGCTATATTTAAACAACATTTTTTTAAATTTTAAATTGGGCCGAGAAATTTTCTATTTTTTTTATTATTTACCGGATATATTAAATTAATTTCATTTTTATATTTCTTGTTTTTTCTTATTTTTTCAATGTTATTTGCCTCGTAGCCGTTATTGATTGCGATTTTCTTAATAGTTTCCTTTTCTTTTAAGTATGCTTTATTGTCTAAGGGAATGTTAACGAGTCTATGCACCAATGAATGGTAAGCTGAGATAATTAATGTGACCAAGGATGAGTTGAGTTTGCATTCAAACTATCAAATTTAATTTTAAGTAAATAAAAAAATTAGATGGAGTTCTACGAATTGAACACAAAAACAATTAATAAATTAATGAAAATATTATACTGAACTGAAATTGCCAAAAAAAAATAATTTTTTTATTAATTTAAGTCCGGTTAGAGGTTGAATTGATAAATGCATCTAATTCCCACCCAGGGGTCGTTGATTCAATTCCTTTGCTAGCTTACGCCTTCATCATTGCACTAACAACAAGTTCCGCATATTTATAAGGATGGTGGTAGAACTTTCTTTTGTAGGTTTTATTTAACCCGAAAATCTTTCTTTTCAAATAATGTTAACAATACTGATGTAATGGAAACATTGCATGCAATGAATAAGCCGTGATTAGTAATAATTATTTTTTTTAAACCAAACAACCTTAACCTCAAAAAGAGTGCTTTGTGCTGTTAAAGTTAAGAAAGATGATAACAATAGTCAGAATAGTCTATAAGTGGACAGAAAATATCAAATATTAAAGTCATCCATGTCTATGAGCTTATGAAGAACTGAAAAAATAGGAGAACTGTTAAAAAAAAGCAATAAATAATATTTTAATTAGCACCACATCGCATTTGCAGAACGATCTGTTTAGGACTCGGATTTTTAACAAATGAACTGCAATGGGGCAGTGACCAATAAATCGGATCTTATAACCGACCCCAATTATTATTCTAACTTTACAAAAATCCATAAACTTATATCTCTTTTCAAAGTTACTCACAAATCTAGCCAAAATATTACAACAAAAAAAAAAAAATTGTAATCATAAAAACCCCAATAGGCCAAAAAAATATTATTTTACTTTTTCCGGTATTAAAATAATGTTTAAGCAAATGCTTCACAACATTTCTTTGTCCACTCAAAAAATGTGACTACCGCGATAATATTAACTCCAGTTTTCTGATGAAACATGGGAAATGTTTATATTTTTCCAGATTTTCAAAAACGAATAAAAAAACTTTTTTTGCTTGAAATAAAGTGATGAAAATTGAAACAATTTTATAAAAAAATTATAAAAAAAGTAAAATATTAATACTTCTAAGTCATTTTGTACCAAAGAAAAAAGAGTTTATTACTTATCATTTTGTATCAAATAAAAAGAGAAATTCCCAAAGGAAACCAAACACTTACGTATGTACTTTTTATTGTTTGATATCAAACGATTTCCTGATGTTTACAGAGGAAAAGCTTCAACAAGTCCAACAAAGGATTGTTCAAAGACTGACAAATTATTTCGTTTTTAGTTTGGGCAGTGCAAATAGTATATCATTTGTTTGTTTGAACAAGAAAAATCATTTTCCTTATTTTTAGAATGGCTTAGTCAGGATGAGAGCAAGCAAATGATGGTTGATTCATAATCACAAATAGAAATTCCTGTAAACAACTTTTTTTAGTTTTATTAGTAAAATTACAACCTTTTTTCTTAAAATAATCCTGCTCATAGAAACTTGCTTGAAATTTACAAACAATACTAACGTTTTTTGGTGAAATTAAAAATTTCATTGAGCGTTAAAATTTTTTTCTTGGAAGGTTAGTGTTACCATAAATACCTATATGAGTACCGAAGTGGAAAGCCGTGCCAAAGAAGGTTTTTCCATAAATTTAATTTCCAAGAAATCTGAGAACGTAATTTAATAGCACAAACGCCATAGAACCAACGGATTTATGAATAAATAAATTTTAGAGTTCAGATGTGTGTTTAAAAAAGCCCCGTGCTTCCAAAAAGCTTTTTTTTTTGCAATTCAAGTTATTTTGGTTGAAATGTCATTTACGTCAAAATATCTTTTTGCGCGGTATTTGACATTGTCCGAAAGAGTAAAATAATTTGAAGCGCACCGTTTTTTATTGTAATACTTATAAATAATATGACTTTAAATTTCTTAGTACAGTATTTGACTTTCTTCTGTTTTTGGCGTATCGATTTTTATGTAATATCACAGATGGCATTGATTTTTTCATTTCGTTAAAACATTGAAAAACAAAATATCATTAAAGATTTTGGTTCATACTTTTCACTTATCACTAAGGTTCATACTTAGCACTTGTCCGCAGCATCCTGGAATATAGCTCCATTATTTGGGCTCCTTCTGAACAAAACCATATCATAGAAATAGAAAAAGTACAAAAAAAAATTGTGCGATACGTAAATTGTGCGTGTGAGAGAATAAACGTACTACCCATTCCTATATCCATCGTTGTTCTTAACAGGAACGCTCGATCTAAATATCTTAGAAGCCCACCGAAAAATATTTTTAGGTAAACATTTTTAGCTAATCTCCGGTACTACACTAAATCCGCCTATGTTGAAAGAGGTTAATTTATATATCCCTAACGCATATACTCGTGGGAGATCCTATGCACTTTTTATGCTCCGAAAGCGAGAACTTCTGGGTATCTGAATGCGCCATTAAACAGAGTAACTCAACTGCTTAACGATTCTGCATTGAGCATCGACATTTTGAATGTCACCTACAGAGAGAGTTCAATAACTATTTTTTGGCGTACGTCACAACATAAAAAACACAGTAAAACAGCTCCCATACATACTTTTTAAAATTTTGTAATGTTCTCCATAATATTTTGTTGAATAACTGTTTTATGGAGATCCTGAAAGAATAAATAAATAAGTACAAACCGAAAATTTTCACTTGAAAAAATACATAAAGTTAATGTCTAGACTGATAATTAAAGCTCTGCAAACCAAATGCTGTCTTGAAGGTAAATAAAACAGTTTTATATTAGCAAAGAGACGTGAATAAGAAAGTTAAATTACGCTCATATTCAAAATGTTACGTAAGAGTGGGTAAAAAAACTTGCTTGCTTTTAAATAACGATTTTTAAGTATAATAATATTTTTACAAAGGGTTTTGTTTTTTTTTAGGGTTTTCAGAATAAATTTTATTTTCAACATTGAAGACATTATTTGTAATTTGAAGTAGTGCGATTTTGTCATTATTTTTTTTAAGTGGAGGAATCGGGAAATCTTGGAATAAATTGATTGTTTGGTAGTAAGGGGCTATCCATAAATTAGGTCACACGAATTTCATGATTTTTTGACCCCCCCTCCGTCCCTGTCGTACATCGTCACATTTGTGAGACCCTCTCTCCCCTAGTGTGACGTCACATATTTTGCAATTTTATATTTAATTTTTTTTTGCGTTTTAATAATTTACATTTTTACATATGATTTCAGAGAACTAATGACCACCCTCATACCCCTTGTCACACAATATCACACTTCTCTACTCCCCCCTTCCCCCCTTAATGTGTGACGTAATTTATGGATGGCCCCTAATGTGGTTTTTTAAAGATTATTTTTTGAGTGGTATTAGGTACGATTTGGAAGTCCCCCCCTCCACTCCAAACTCCATATTGTGGCATACAAATGCATAATCAGTATATTTTAGTGCGGTTTATGATATAGTATTTCTGTCTAAAAATAAATATAAATCATTTTACTCATCTAGTCTACTTTGAAATTTATTTGACTTTTTCATTTGATGTTATTATCGATAATTAGTCCAAAATGTTATATTTTTCTTTACTACTAAGAAGACAATTTATTTCGAAAACCTTAATGTTAACATTTATATTTTTGTAATATTCCAACATTCGGAAACGTATTATTTGCTGTATGACTATTGAACATTTTTAAACCGTTGTAATGCTTACTTTCTCGTAGTAATATTTACAAAGGATGAGACAAAGGGCCTATTTATAAAATGGTACCTAAGGCAACTAACATATCGTATATTGTGTATGTAAATACAACTTTCCTTTGAGATATTTTTCTATCACTTTAGAATACGATGATGAAAACTATTTTCATCTGGAAGTTTTAAAAATAGAAAATATTCTTTAGTAAGTTTGTAAAAAATGTTTTTTTTAACTTTGAAGCGTATTTTTTAATATCCCAGATTTCAGTTATTTTTCTGAAAAAAAGCAAATTTAGAAATTCTTCGTAGGTTATTGACTTTTTTTATAAACTTCTAACATTTTTTAAATTTTAATTATATTTAACAGGCATCCCTAAACATATTTGCATATAGAAATTTTAGATCGGTTCCATCCTATTATGTTATATTGGTTATTTTTCAAAAGTGAATTATTTATTCCAAGAACGTATTTTTAATCCACTGTAGGTGCCTTTACCCTTTTCTCATTTTTCTTGGACGTGAAAAATGAAAAATAAGTTTTTTTTTGGTAATTGGATCTTTTTAGTTTAGTATTGGGTTTATAAAATTTTACTAAAACGATAAAAAAATATTGGTTCCCGAAGTTTCCTAGAAATAAAAATCGGTGTGTATTTATAATTTTAAGATTACAGGACACTGTTTGCCAACTTATCACGATAGTGGTGTCTGTGTTTCAGGCAAACCTCAGATTTATAAAGACTGATGGACTTTTACATTTTCTTTTATTTGATTATATTAAAATTAATTATTTTTGTTTACAATAAAAAGGCGTTCAGTTGGGCAGTACAAAAGTTCTTTTTTATTATTTTTATTATTTTCATAGGATTTGTACAACTTCTACGGGAATCAGACGGTTTCACATGCTTCCACCCAACTGATTTTTTTTATTTTTTATTAAAAGATAAATAAATAACTTTGTTTTCATTTATTAATAATGATGACGCCTCAAAGTGAATTGGCGAAGTTTGAAGAAGTTGTTTAAATCACTTTATTTTATTCACACTCTACATGTTTCATGTACACATTAAATTTTTTCCTATCAATTGATACACTTAAAATAATTTATATGTCACTAGCAGAATCAATAATAAGATATGGGTTAACAATATGGGGAAATACTACTGTAACCAACCTGAAACAGGTACAAGTTGCACAAAACGCAATTGTAAAATTATTAGTTGTCCCTAACATTTTCAAACAAAGACACAATACTCCGTTGCTGTTTCAGAGTGCAAAAATTTTACCTGTGAAGGCAATACTATGGTATAAAATTATAATTCAGCATATATTTACCCCGCAGCATAAAGAGAAACTAGATCATAAATATAGCACTAGATTCACGCGTAACGACGGGTTAATAGTTCCGAAATTCAATAATAAGTACGGACAGAGAACGTTTGAATACAACATACCGAAGATATTTAATTTATTACCTGACAATATAAAGCAACATAATTCTATGAATAAGGTTAAATATATGGTGAAAAATTGGTTATTGGAAAAAGAATATTTATTTTGATACTTGAAAAAAAAAAAAAAAAAAAAAAAACAATGTTCACATTATCAAGACTAAATGTATATACGATGTTCATTAAACATGAAGAGTGTGTTAAAAATAAAGTGGTGTAAACAAAATATTTGTCTTTTGATAAAAAAAATAATAAATATAAGTGAAAACCTTTCAGAAGAAGCTTCGAAAAATTGATTTATCTTTTTTGTGTGGAAGATGTTGTGATCTTTCCATTTAGATTTTATCGAAAATTTATTTATTCCTGATGTATATAGTTATTAATGACTTAATTGTTTCTCCCGTTTAGGTCATTCGGCCGGACAGGTCGGAGAACTGGACATTGCAGATCAAGTTCCCCCAAGAGAGGGACGCTGGAATCTACGAGTGCCAGGTTAACACGGAACCTAAAATGTCTCTAGCCTTTCGGCTCAATGTCGTTGGTGAGTAACTTAAAATATATATGAATTATTATAATATCGTTATTCACATCACAATTCGTTATATTTGTAATACCTCGAAGCCCAATGTAATCTTTTTTTTTTAAATTGCCGGAAACCCGGGCGTTTATTAAAGTAATAATATTTTACAAAAAAGTATGTAACCCGACTCACTAGACTATGTATGTTCTGAGACGGGTACATAAATGTGCGTGCATGAACACATAAATACAAACATTAGCGTATATATATATATAAACATTTTAATCATATAAACACATATACACAAACATAACATACATACACAAACGTATATGCATGCATGCAGTATACAAAATCAAGAGTTTTTTTTTTTTTTACATTAACTCCACACAGGAGGCCCTGAGGAAAAAATAATTTCCCTCAGGGCCTATGTCATCTTTGAGGATGCTGTGTGGAGGGTGTTTTTGAGGAGAGGAAGAAGTGAACATGGGTCTTGAAGAGACCCATATTGTAGGAGGGAGGAAACACAGAGGCCGGCAAATCGTTCCACAGCCGAGTCGTAGAAACGACCCGTTCTCATGTGACTAATGTCAACCGTGTACAAATGTTGAGCGCGCGTTTGGCGTGTTTCCCGACTATGCACCGGTGCCGAGGGGATCAATGACGCTAGTTCCTCGGAGCATCTTCCATTGTAATACCGGTAGAACAAGGACAGCATTCCCACCTGGCGCCTGTGCTCTAAAGATTGCAATCCGTTAGTTAAATTAGGAGAATCTATCAAACGGACCGCCCGTTTCTGCACAGAGTCAAGGGTTTTTTTTCAGGTATTTTGGGGCTCCAGACCAGAGGTGGCTGCCAAATTCAACCGTGGGGCGCACTTGCGATTTGTACAGGGCTAGCAGTTGTGTACTATTAAAGTATCTGCGTGCCCTGTACAGTATGCCCAGTTTCTGAGAGGCTAACTTAACTCTGGCCTCGATGGAGCCCCCGTACCTGAGCTGGTCACTTAGAGTTACACCAAGCATATCAATGGAAGGCCTGTTCGGGAGAATGCTTCCGTTGAAGGAGACTAGATTATCATTTCGATCCCTTTTAGACGTGATCAGACATGATTGGGTCTTTGAAACATTAAATTCGACGAGGTTATTCTTACCCCAAGAGGAAACACTCTCGAGGTAACCGTCCATTCTTTGTTTCAAAGCCCTCCGAGCCATTGGGGTTTGTGAGCCCTTTGGAGGTTTGTCAAACAAAAAGCTATCATGGACTGTACTGTCATCCGCGTAGCAATGAATCGGTGCACACGTCAAGAGGTCATTGATGTGCAACAAAAACAAAGTCGGAGACAGAACCGATCCCTGTGGGACGCCAGCATTTATCGAATGCGAGGAAGAGGTGAGTTTAGCTAGCCTCTAAAAACAATAACATTTTAGCAAAATAATATAAAGTATTCATAAACTAGACATGCGTAAAACATAAACAATATTAATAAGAAAGCATAAATCTTTACAAATTTCAATAACACATATATGTAAATAGAGAATCAGGATTAGACTAAGATGGGATTATTAGTAACTTGGTGATGCATTCCCTTTTTTGTGTAGTAAACATGTGTTGAAATATTTATAAAATCCTGTTAGGTTTTTTGAGTCATGCAAAATGTAGTTTCTTTTAGGAATGTTGAAAATGAGAGGTGCGAGGTAGGATTCGTGCTTTTTGGCAAAGGCTGATTTAATTTTTGGGACAAGAAGTTGATTACGCGATTTTGCTCTTGTGTTTTGTGGGTGAGTAACGTGGCATGGTGAGGATTTTATGCAGTTGATTTGAATGATCTTTTTAATGAATAGTTTCCTTATATCTAGTATATTATTTGTAAAATCTTATTGAAATATTGGACATGCTTTTAGAGTTTTAATTTTTTTAGGAACGTAATCTATTCAACTTTGAAAGTAAAAAAATGCATCTAAAATATTTTGAATGCATTACTTTACTATCAAAGTTTTACATACATATGTAAAACTTAGTTCTAGAAACAGTGCTCTTCAGGTTAGTAGTAATTTCATTGGACTGAAAATATACCCTTAAAGTGCGGTTAGCTACATTTGCAGTCGAGTAACATTACGACTACTTTGAAGTGAGCTGCATGTAGAATTTTTTTTTTTATATATTGTGAATATATTTTTTACAAAAATTGTTGATTTTCTAGAAGCGTGTCCATCATTTCAATTAATTTTTTTTTCAATAAAGTGAGTAATATTGGGCGTTGAGATAAACACAAAATTTTACCCTTCTCATAAGGTTTAAGCTGTGATGTTTCCTTCATTTTAGCCCATAGTCTATTTAATTTACATGCTCTAATATCCCTTTAGGGCATGTAAATTACCCGTTCTTAATGAATATTTTAAATATTCCAACTCTAGAAAATAAACGACCTAACCTTTTTATTAAAATTATTAAACTCTAAATTCGATTGTTGTGAACTCCTGCAATTAACAAATTTTCATGTACCTACACGAACGACCAGACAAATATTAACATTTCGTATACATACATCTCATAACAACTATATTTTGCATTCTTCAATACATATTTTACACGGTCTTGGTAATAAATATTAAAACAATATGGATGTATTCGATAATAATTTGAATTTGTCAAAATTCAAACGACGTATGTGCCAACTATTTTTTCCTATTTCATAAACTATCTTTATCTCTATTTTTACTCATGTTATATTCTATGTTACCTACTTTGTGTCAACTCTCATATTTTTGTTACCTTTATTTTGTTTCTTATATTTTATGTTATTTTCTGTATTTTGTCAAAAACATGTATTGCACTATATGTGAAAGACCTACGGGCGTTTAAATAAATGAATAAATCAATAAAGAAAGGTCATTAGATCTGCTTTGAAGCTGTAAACTGTGAGGCTAATAGTGACCCAAAGAAGAACACTTGACACCCTAAAACTCAACCAAAATAATTGGCTTTTTGGTTAGAAAACAAAATTAAATGCTCCCAGTTTTCCAGCACTAGCACTCTAAGTAAGATGGGAAAAGTCGTGTGTCACCTCAACTTCTTCCAGTTTCACCGATAATGTCTCTTCTAGCTATAAATTACACAGGCCAACAAAAAAAAATGTTTGTAAAAACTTTTTAAACAAATTTACCAAAATTTTATGTAATTTTGGATGCTAAACCCGTATTTCATAGCAGTTTATTTTTATTACCCACCATTCTTTCACAATATGATATCAATTTAATATTTCAAAAAATTGAAAAATTTTGACCTATAAAAATTAAAAAATTCATCGTTTTTAAAATTGGTTATATTTTCCTTTCAATCATGTTTAATTACATAAATTTGAATATTAGATACTTATTTTTTTATCTGCAAAATTTCTTGCGTAGCTTTTTCGCCGATGTGTTTCGTTTTGTTGTTCTCTGTGAAGTGACCAACAGTAATCACCCAATATTTTGATATTCCACCGTCCCTGGTATCGTTTCTCCATCTCTTGTAGGTCCTGATGAAACCGTCCCTCTTGCTCTTCACTCACATCACCTAAATTTTCAGGAAAAAAAAGTCAAGATGGCTGTGCAAGAAGTGGACTTTAAGGCTCATCAAGCATATTTAATAGTGAAATGTGAAAAATTGGTGGGTGATACGACTTTTTTATAATTTTTTTCGTAATCAGGACACCAATTTACGCAGGAATTAGTAAAAAATATCAAAAAAGTTTTTTCACTGTTGGCCTGTGTTATTAACGTCAATACCCAACTTCTAAGAACGAGGTAATGACAACGAAATTAATCTCTTATTTATTTCTCAGTAAGAAGAGGAGTAAGCAAACCTTAAAGTAAGAGAAAAAAGAAAATTTTGTCAAAAATCTGTTCAAACAACGAAAAAAAATACTTCAAAGGTTTTTTTAATTATAAGTTTTTTTGGGATACCACGAATTGCCTAAAGCCAGTGGAACTGTGACATTACCATTTGGTGAATGCCGTGAGATTTTACGATGTTGGGAAAAGAAACGAGAATGGGTAGAAGTAAATGGTGCCTTACATTTTTAAAGAAGTCCCTAAACATAGTGAGAACCACCTGGCGTTGCTGATAGTACCAACATGTAACTTTTGCATATAATATATATAAATTTTGGAGGCGGAAATGGGTACCGCCGCCCCGGGAACCTTTATTGGATAACCAACACCTCTGCCATAGGTCACCCCAAGTGGTTCGCTACGTTGGTGATTTAGCAGGGGTGCCCGGGTTCATGGGGTAACGTTGTTTGTCTAGGTCTTGGAGAATGACCAGGACACACTGAACCCCAGATTTCTATCCACCCCTTAAACCCTTTTCCTTCCCAGAACTCTCCTTTTCTCCTTTTCCTAAAAACAATCCTCCATACAGCATCCCCAAAGATGACATAGGCCCTGAGGGAAATTATTTTCCTCAGGGCCTCCTGTGTGGAGCTAATTAACGTGAGGTATGACTTTTGCTGGTACTAGTATAGTAGGTATATTATCGCCACACAGGAGGCCCCCTCACGAATGGTAGTGTAACGTATTTACACAAAGAGAGAATTACCACGTCGGAATTACACACGTCGAAATAACTTAACCCCACTTAAACTTTCCCTTACCCAAACTTTTTTAACCTAACTTAACCAAACATAACCTTACTTAACCTATTTAACCTAACTTTACCTTACTTAACCTTTTTTAATGTAACTCAACCTAACTTAACATTAACATTACTTAACCTAACTTAAAATAATTTTAGCTTCCATAGCCTATCTAAACCTGACGTATCTTAACTTAACATAACATAAATTAATCTAAATTAACATAACTTAACCTTTTTTCATCTAATTTTACCCAATTTAAACTCACATAAACAATCGTAACCTATCATAAATTTATTTAACCCCATACAAATTCTCTTAATCCCGTATTTGTTATTTTATCCTAAATTGAAAAAATCTTAACCTGACACCGTTGGGAAGGGGTGGAAGAAGGGATAGAGGAAGGATGACAGGTAGGTAGAAGACTTGTAATCGCATTCGGATTGTGCCGTTCTTCGCCATATTTCGCCTTTGTGCCATATTTCACAATGTGGAACATGCTATACACATGAGTAGTTTAGTTATTTTTATAAGTAAAAGTTTTAATGACTTACTAGCTGAACCCGACATGCCACTTGATTAAAAATACAGTTTCCCCCGTGTGTCTTTTCCAATTCGTCCCCGTTCCCCTTCCGCCTCCTCTTCCCTTCCTGCGTTCCCCCTCCACCTTCCTCGCCTTTTTCGCTTCCACCGTTCCGTGAACCCCCCCCGCTCTCCCCATTTCCACACCTTTCCACCTCCCTGGATCCCCTTTCCACGAATCTTCCCCCCTTCATTCCCCTCCGCTCCTGCCGGATTCCCTGCCTACCCTCCCTGCCGCTTAAATACATTAAATACACCCACCAATTGCAAAATTTTTATATAAAGTTCTTAATAAAAGAGCTCACCAATGTATATAGAAACAGTCTTCTGCTAAAATGCAATGTTCTGTAAGAATTTTGAGTCAATCCATTGATTAATCTCTGAGATTTGGGGACCCAAACATACGAAACCTAAATTTATATATATATAGATTTGGTAGTTTCGATCCGGGTACCTACTTTCTGGTTGATTGAGCTATCCACGAAACGCTAAAGTGGAGTTAGTCAGTGATTAATGTTTAAATTTCTAACCAAAATTAATGAACGATGGTTCTACTCACCTTTGTAAGTTGTAATTTGTAAGACGGGCTAGGCACATTTTAATCATCATGAAATTCGAGTCATTCCGTTGTCCAATCATCCCTGAATCTCATTAACCGGGATAATAAAACTCTCCTTTTATTTGCATTTTATTGCTCTCCGACGAGGAATATTCATCTGAGTCTTCGTCAATAAATTAATTCGCCTTCGAAAGGTTAACGAAGATTCTAGAAAGGTTAATTTGAGTGTACGAAATTAGAATTAAATAAAATAAATTAAAAGGCCTCACCCTGATGTTTGTTACAGAAGAAAATCGGTATAAGTTACAAAAATCACTTTTTTTATGTGACTTTAATACATATGTAGATTTTTTTTATATAATTATTTTTACTATCGTAAGTAAATGAAACACATATATATTTTTTGTGATCCTACACTGGTACATTATCGGTCACAATCATATATTTTAATACATGTTTTACCTATTATAACCGTCTCAATATATTACTTAATGGAGCATCCTAAGCGTAAAATAATTTAAGTTAAATATACAAATATTTTTCTCCGTCTTGCCGTCCATTGCTGAAGAATTCAACCCCGAGGTATTTTGAATTTGTCCACCTATTTCAACCGAGTCCCATTAGTGAGTACATTGCACTGAGTTTGGTCCCTTCCTATAACCATCACCTCTGTTTATGAGGTACTCAGTGAAATTGATTCAAGAATTGGTGCGGCAAGCGATGTTTTGCGTCCTCTCTTCAGCTCACTGGTAAGGAAAGCCGAGCTCTGTATCAAGACAAAGATGACAGTATTCAAAAAGGTATACCACCCGACGCTCACTTATGGCCACAAGATACGGATGCTAAACGAACGAACACGCTTTAGAGTAAAAGCTGCCGAAACGAGGTACTTGAGAGGAGTGTCAGGGTTTACGAAATGGGATCGTACAAGAAACTTGACTATTCGAAACAATCTAAACGTTGAATCACTGCTACTCTTCATAGAACAATTGCAACTGAGGTGGCTTGGGCATGTACTAAGAATGTCTGACGATGGAATTCCGAGGAAAATACTAAGTGCAATTCCAGAGGGTAGACGTCCAGTGAGCCGCCACAGGCACATTTGGGCGAGGCAACTCCAGAAACTGTGTGAGAAGAGGATAGGACTGCCATGGACGGAGGCCGAACAATCAGCACAAAGCAGGGACGTATGGAGGAGCCTTGTCAATGCAGTAGGTCCCCTACTCGAATAGAATAAGGGAAAGAAAATGATGATCACGATTAATATATTTTTCATCCAATGTTGCAAGATTTGTTCGTTCATCAAGCGACAATAACCGTTAAAAAAATCGTGTTCAAAGTTTTTCACCCTTTTTTAAACTTGAATCGTTTTTCTTTTGGTCCATTAATTTCATCGGTTGAAGGATTTAAGAGGTGACAGGATAAAGTCTTTACTTTGGTCGCGAATTCACCAGAGCCAGCCGCCTCGAGTGTCACTTCAAAGTCGAAACGTGGCTACCGAAGGAAAATAAACTTCAATGGTTTTATTAAAATTTCAAGGGTAGTCATTTCAAATATTGACCGAACGGCGCCACCTCTTGTGAATTTTATTTTTGCACGCCTATCAAAGCAAAGTAATGTAAATTAATTGGAGGTTTTAACCCTTTCAGGTGTGTGTCTAAATACGAATTCGTTAGCTGGTTGCTAAGAAACGAAAGTAATTGATTCCGTACCTACCCACGCCTTTAATGATCCATGGAACAGCAACGTGAAATGGCTGTTATCCAAATTCAATTTTTGTCTTTTTCAAATAAATTTCCACAACAAGAAATTTTTCTGTTTATTCGGATTATTTATCTCTCCAGGTACTGTTTTTTTTATTGTTTATTAATTTTATTTAATTTTAATTTAATTTTTCAAATTTAATTTAAATGCCATTAAATTAAAGACTGTTTTGTAATTTTATTTTTATTCCATTTAATTAAAAAATGTTTTGTGATTTAATTTTTATGTGTGTACCTATAAGTAATGTAATATGTTAAAGTGAAACAAACATTCCCGGGTTACGAATAACCTGACAATATTTGAAAACTTCCACCACCATCACAATAAGCGGGAAATGTTGCTCTTTTCGTGATAGAGGACTTAGCCAGCCGAGGAATCAAACTCACGACGCCAGGGTGGAAATCAAACGCACCACCAACTCAGCCATCGACCAGATTTATCTATCACAATATAACAATATTATGTAGATCAGCACGTCGAATGAAATACACAACACTTAACCTCTTTTACACAAAACTTAATTTGAATTTGAGGCCAAAGTACTTGATCAATAAAAAAGATATTAAAATTCAAACATTCAGAAGGAAATGTTTAGTAAGAATATATAATATTAATTTATTTTTTCATGTTTGAAATTATGATTCATAGGCTTATTCATAGGCTAGAATTTATAAAAAAGCTGATCTGATGTTGAAGAAGATTTTCAATTCAATTCTCGTGGAACTCGTGGAAGATAAATTACTTTATCAGGGGAAGGGATATAATAGCGTTGATAAACCACCACGTAATAGAAGTTGAAGGTTGAGGCATCACTTCTAGATTATGTATTTGGAAAATTTAATGCCTTGTCTTGAATGTCGAGGAGTTGCCTTTTCCTCCACCTATTTGGTGTTCTTCGAGAACGTGATTTATTAAGGTAAAGTGAGACACGAAACTTTTTTCAAAATCAAATCGTTATTCTTCGTGTTTGTTTTTAAAATTAAATAATATAAGATACATTGATTTCAGAATTCAAAATGGTGGTGTGAAAGAAAATCATTAAGAACCATTAATATTACATAATAAGACACACTATTAATACAATATGAAGGCAAGTTTATATCGATACCCTGTTAATTTTTTAATTTTTGGGGGTGTCGGGAAGAAAATGCATTGGCGTGATTTTTACGTTGGTACTATATAATTAATATTAATAAACTGCCAGAATTACGCATAAACGAAATTACAGGTGAAGGGAATTAAACCTAAATTACACCTTCTTGAATACTAAGAACGTCCAAAAACCTATTTTAATAGATATAAATTTTATTACGATTACGTGCTAAATAAATTTTGTATTAGAAAAATAACTACACTTAGGCTGGGTAAGATTTTTCGTCGCAGTTTTTTTTTTTTACTCCAATACGTGTGATTTTAGAATGCGTAATTCTGTTGATGACAGTGTCATGTTTGTTCGTAAAATTTCACGTCTATTTAATTTTGTCATTGAACGATTTGTAAGTACTTCGGTAAACTGGAATTTTTTTTTTTCAGTGGATATAAACGAGGACTTGAAATATTATCTTAATACCATTATAATTTTACTTTTATAATACTGGCGAGTTTTATAGACATTGTTTCTCCCTGCGTGTCTTTTTCCATTCCTGTCCTGTTCCCCTTCCGCCTCCCTTTCCTCTCCCACGTCCCCCTTCCCCTCTCGCATTCCCACTCCGCCTTCTCCGCCTTCTCCGCCTTCCCTTTCGCCATTCCCCTCGCCCTCTTCCTCCGCCCCGAAAACCCCCCTCAAGCATTCCAAACATTTATTCCCGATACATTCAGTTTTCAAAGAGCTTGCATGCCCCCTATTGCAATTTTTTTATACAAATTTCATAATGCCAGAACCCACCAGTATATATAGAAACCATCCCTGGCAGACACACATCAAATCCCCAAAGTTTCATTTCAATCGGATGAACTGTTAGCAACGCATAATTTCATATTGCCAGAACTCACTTTTGTATAAATTAAGAGTCGTGGGCATACGCACATCAAATCTCCAAAGTTTCATGGCAATCGGATGAATAGTTTAGCAATACATAGCATACATACATACATTCATAGACAAAAGTAAACATATTTTGATTTATAAATATATAGATAAAACTTCCACCAAATTAACGGATGGCAAAATAAAAATACCCTTTCACTCAAAATACTGTCAAATATTGAAGAAAAAAGACGTTAAAAACCCAATTTGAAATCGGATTAAATGCCTTTCAATGAAAAGTTTCATAATCCCTTCGTCCTACCAATCTAGGGTCTCTTGCTGAATGTTGAACAATGTCAGAGGTATTGTGATTGAACGCCTCGGAGATGAACTCGATTAGTTTGCGATTTATTCGAGTCTGGCTCGCAAATGATACAACTTCTGCAAAGCTTTACAGAAATTTCTGTTTCTGCTTCACCTGAAATGCGAACAACTTTACGACTCCGCGAGAGGAATGTTAAAGTTTTTGGCGGTAGAACCCTTTTTGGCATATTCTCGAGAAATGTTCTGCAGTATTTTCCAAACGAAATCACCCGAATTTATTCTGCTTTTACATCGGACAATCATTAAATAATAAAAAAAATTGATGTGTTTATGGTTTGCCCTTTTTTAGCGTATTTAAAGTCCCCACTTCTAATGTCACTAGGATAGAGAAATCTTCGTACCAATTTCATTTTACTGCAGGTTTGAGCTCAGGTTATGTACCAGCATTGTTTTCATAAGGTGAAGAGCATTTGTTTTGCTCTACTGCGAGCTTTTCCAATTATAGTTACGTAGGTACTCTTCCTACATAACGCACTTTAGAAGACGTACCGTCACCTTAGTTCTTATTTGTCCAAACGACCATTTTAGTTTTTGTTCGATCTCCACTTTAAAACTTAAAATAAAGTAAAATATATGGTAGTTAATCACTTATCTAAGAATATATAAACAAATAAGACCTTTACGAAAATAGCTTTATCTTAAACATGCCTCATAATGTTTCATTGAAATAATGAATGAAAACCTTCTCCTCCTGTAAAATTTTCCAATGGTCGTTTGGACAATTAAGAACTGAGGCGACGATACAATATCGTGTATCATTTTAGAATTATGTTAAATATCGAAATTTATACCGGTTAGGTTAAGCTGAACCCGGGTGTCGTCGGTAGTTCAATTTCCTGCTAGTTCCAACATTACACATAATTACAATGTTTTACGCTTATACTGGTGGTAGTAGGGATATTTCCAAATATTTTTCTGGGTTTTCGTAAAACAAGTAAACCGTTAATTTTTTTCGCTGTTGTAAAAATGACGATCGTTGTTATTAATGTTTGTACTCAAATTCGAGGATTTTAATTTACAATAATATATTATGTCGTATTTAAGGCATGTTCCAGAGTTTAATGTTGAATTGAAACGTTGCTTGAAATTGCTTTAGCGGTATTTAGAGACCAGATCTGAAAAGCCACATACTTTCCCACCTTCTGTATCCACATTTTTTTCCCCTCCTCACCTCCTTCAACCTTACAATATACCCTTATTCGGGATGTCATAGTCTCACTGGCTTCCAAATGGCAGCACTTGGGACTCTTGTACGGAATTTACGTAAAAAAAGTAACAAATCTAAAAGAATCCACAGAAATTTCAGTGCTCCTGGTTACAGGTTTCAGTTCCTTCGTCTCAAGTGTATTCATAAAAGCGGAATAAACGTCAAAATAATGTTTTAATCCAACGGACAGTCATGGCGCAACGTGAATTATGACTCCAGTGCCGCCTTGCCTTTCTTCTGAAAACACTAAGGACGGGTTGTTTCAAAAAATTTGATGGATTCATCAAATATTTGATGTTAATTTTCACGTTCTGTGTAAGTTCTAATCAAGTTCTGTGATTATTTCAGTTTTGTGAAGCAGCTGTCCTATAATGATATAATAACAGAACTTGAATAGAACCTACACAGAACGTGAAAATCAACTTCAAATATTTGATGAATCCATCAAATTTTTTGAAACAACCCATCCTAAATGTAATGCAACTTTGGCTCAAGGCACGTACGGCGTTCAGTATTACCTTGCACATAAATGTATCGCTTAATATTTTCTACCTTCCTTCGACCACACCAAAACATTTTCTTCGTCAATCCAGACTCCGACTTTTGACGTGATCCGTTTCAAATATAATATGATTCTGTTAGATGCGAAGTCCTCTTGGAACATCGGCTTTCTCTTTCAAGTCATTTCTCCGTCAAAACTTCTTCAAATCGAATGGCTTTCTTCAAAATCATCGTCATCAAGATGTGATAAAATTGGTCGATTTTGTGCTTCAAACATTTTGGGCTGCTAGCCGATATACTCTCCATCCACTTGCTCTATTTATTCAAATCATCTACTTGTATCTTGTGTAATTCAGGTTGTTGTAGAAACTAGTCACATATGATGACCAGTGGCCAGCTGAGCGGATACCATTTTGAATTAATGACATCTGAACGCATCATCAGCATAATTAATAATAAACAGCTTTACTGAAATCGAACCGAATGAAGCTAGAATCCACGTAATGGCGACCATTTAAATATAAAAAAAAGTTCAAGATGGTGCTGCTCGTCGATTTAATGCTCAACAAATGTGACGAATTTTGAAACAATCAAACTTTCTGGACAGCGTAAATTTGGTCAAATATGGTTCAACTATGTTGGAATCTAGTTTCTACTTCAATCAGTTCAGGGGTGCCCTACTCAAACCGTTTGGTGGGTAAAAAAAAATATTTACTATTATGTATAATAGAAACAGAACATTTTCGACAGATGCATTATACAAAGAAGCTAAACTATTCAGTCTCCGTAAACTATTTATACTGCAAACTATGAAATATTTCTTTAAAAACAATAACAAATTCGAAAAAATGAAAAAAAAATCAACATTAAAAATAATGTTTTTTATACCACCCAAACGAATACCAAACAAATGCAAACTCACAGCAGTTTCATTGGACCTCGTACATTCAATCTTTTACCGAAAAATATTCAAATGACTACTAAACTAAACTACTTCAATACATAAAGGACTTGAAGTCGTGGCTTGACAATGTAGATATTAAAACGTTGTATGTTTAATTCTATCACTTTATGTTTCTCACAAACAATACACTTATTATTACATTATGTACTTATAATTACAATAGACCTTTATTATAACACTACTACACTTAATATACACTTACTAATTCACTTAATATTACACTATACACTCACTATTGCACTGTTGTATGTTCATTTTGTGCACAGCTGTTTAAACAATTTTTAATCATGTTTTTGCTTTATATGCTCATTGTTTGTTCTTTCTAGGTACAATAATAAAATGTATTAAACCATACTACCCACGCACAGGCTGCGCCTTAGTGGGTTCCCACTATTCTTATTATTTCATGATACTTTATACATCAAATGTAAAATTTGGGAAAAATAAAGGAAAAAAAAAAAATAAATTGGTGGGTCACTCGGGGTGAGGGGCGGGGGCCATCAGCGTTTGCTAAAATGCTGACCGTTTGATTTGTCCATAAATGTAGGTAAATGGCGAATATTAGCATTAATTTTTTCCGGTAATTTGGTATCCAAAAATGATTTTAAATTCAATGCTAGAAAGCGTAAACTGACTTTTCAAGAGCGTATGTGTGTCTTTCGCACCCACTCTAAACTTATTAAAATCAGGTCAGTTGCATAAGATCTTCCAAGAAATGTGCGGAAAAATACATTGGTTTGAATTAATTGCGAAAATAAATTCCTAGTGCGGTCATGTACCTGGCACTTTTCAAGCAATAAATCAAAACCCCCATCGAGAGTCCAAGATCTAATAACAAGAAAGTTCTACATAATTTCACAAAATATACTATAAATTTACGAAAAAGATTTTATTTTTTGTTAAAAAGTTTTTTTGTATGAGAACCAGAATCTGAAATAAAGAACGCTGAAAAATTAATTTCGGGCCGCGAAAAAAAAAGTTGGGTATGGCTGATTTAGTTTAATTTCGTCCTTTCTACTACCAATTTCAAACCACCGGTATCAGATCCTTGTTGTAGACTGCTAGCCGCGTATCCTTTGACAACGTGTGATTAGTAACGGCATTTGGTCCTTTAGAGATAATGAAACCGGCAATGGCTTTAAGCTTTTACCTGGAAACGCATATGGCGCGGCGTATTCAAATCCACCGTAAGTAGGTTTTGTTCCCTTTTACATATGCTAATGCGATTTCTAAATTAAATTTATTACTTACTGAGATATTTTTTACGAATGACTGAAACAATATACATGATCTCCAAATATTATCTGAAGTTGAATAATGATATATTGTACCCTTAATTAACATCTAATAAAAAAAATGTATTATTGTTATTGTTTTTATGTCTACGTCAAAAAATGTTTGTATATTTATTTCATTCAAGGCATTTAAGTCGATCATTATATACATACTTTTCAGAACATTTTTTTTATGCATGTAAATACTCCTCTCATAAACACGAGCTCCTAGAGCTCAACTTATGGAGTAGTAGAATCATAAAATTATTTATTATGTAAACCAAGGTAATAATATTATAAATGTAAATATTATTGTTAAAATAAAAAAATAAATATGAATTACAGTAAAAAATACTTTTAAGTGCGACCAAGACTCTACCCCAGAATCTACGCATGCCTTAAAAAATGTTTTCACTTTAGTTCATTCGCTACTTACTTTCCATTATTCTGCCGTTAAATCAATAAACTGTTTCCATTTTCTTAACCCCAAGCGAATATTTCAGAATCGTCTTCATTTAAAAACCAAAAATCATAATCGAAACTTTGCATGAACTGATTTCATGTTTGCAGACCAGATGTGAAAAGCCAGTCACTTTTAGACCATCCCCTTTTCCTATTTCCTTCGAGAAAAAGTAAAAGGATTAAGAATAGGGTCGGAAAGGGTATTTAATATTATCCACAAAATTGACCAAGTTAACATCGTACACGACAATATGAAATAAGTAAAGATTTCCCGTAGTGTGAAACCGCTGTATCGGGGACTGGAAAATGAGCAATAAAGCTGCATACTTTTTTATAGACAAAATAAAAGAAATCGGATCAGGTCTTTTGAATCTCTCACTTCGTTTAGACATACCAACAATCTGCATACGAAATTGCATTTTATTATTGTTTCAGTTTTTTTTTTTACATTAGTTCCACACAAAAGACCCTGAGGAAAAAAATTACCTTCAGAGCTTTTGTCATCTTTAGGGAGGCTGTGTGGAGAGTGTTTTTTGGAAAGGGAGTTCTGGGAAGAAAAAAAGGTATGGCAGATAGGTAGGAATCTGGGAGTCAGTAAGTCCAGGAGTATCGGGCGTACGAATCCATCCCTCCCACTGCGGCAAGGCGATGTTCCGAGAGAGTCCTGCTGGATTTTGGAAATTTTTCCTCATCCAGTCTCTTCTGATCCCCCACCAAGATCCGGATAAATCTCACAAGATAAATTGAACCCGATCACCCCTGCTAAGTCACCAAACGTAGCGAATCACTTGAGGTGACCTGTGGCAGAGGTGTTGGTTAGCCGAAAAATAGTTTCCGGGGCAGCGGTACCCATTTCCAACTCCCAAATTGGAAATTCAATATAACATAAATCTTTACTCACAGTTTTGGCACCATTCTTTCATTCTTCGTACCGGAATACCTACGTGACACTCCAAATTTCTTTTATTCCATTCGGAGACATAAAAGTGAGAAATGGGAAAACAATGCCTCGCGGAAATAAAAAATTACCCCACCTTCGCCAGCCCAGGGATGAAAGCGAAAACGAAAGAAGTAAGAGGTGGTAGAGGATGGTAAAATCAGGTAGAGTTGGATGTAGGAGGAGATAGGGGGAAAAGAAACGATATCGAACTGTGGGACCTTCGCAGAGAGAAAATCGCAAGCGAATATTTAATTCCCTTAATGTCACGTAGTGATTTTTCATTATTTGATTTTCCTTTTTCAGACGTCATTTAGGTATAACAAAGTTGATTTGTTTTTTGACAGGGTCTCTAAATTGTCTCTCGATGCGGGAATCATTCAAATAAAAAAATGATGTCCTGTTTTCGTATTTATAAATCTTTGCATGCCGAAAATTGTTTTCTTTGTAACAATTTTGAGGTAATTACGATTAGATAAGTACAAGTACTAGCATACTTACTTCATAAAACATTTTTTAATTTGCTTTTGTATAAGAAATTTTGAAAAAAAACATGCCATCTTGCCTTAATTAAAACGATTTTTTCTGAAATCCATAACTTATTGTGGAAATAACGATGTGAGCTGAATACAGTAACGTTTTAAATCTAAACATTTAACAACAAAAAAATTAACTTAGTGTTTTGCATGTCTCACTATTGTATGCAAATTTTATAAACTCATGTGCTTAATTACCAAATTGTAATTTCTGGCAACACCAAAATTGTATGTGTGGAATTTCTCGGTCAATGAAACTTTGTTTGCAGTAAAGTTATATACTTTGTGCGCTGATATAAGGCTTTCATAAATCAATTTAATTGTAAATGAGTAACACAAGAAGCCTTGACATTTGTTCTATTTTTTGTCATGGTTGTTTAACGAAAAAATATTATACTATTATAAACAAAAAATGTTGATTCGACCTCTTTTAAGTAACGTTTTAGCAGCCTAAAATAGAAATGGCAACCTATTAAAAACAACCGAAACCGGGGTAAACCTAATGCTATCAGCGAGTAAATAATACACCAACAATACCTAAATAACTTCAATGTATTGTTTTTAATTGGGCAAAAATTCTAGGCCAAGCATTTCAAAAATAATTGAAAATGGTCCCCGGTCTCATTAAGTGTAAAGAATCACCGCGATCTATCTTCGGGAGTGCCGTTGCTAAATTTAATTCCAACTTTCTTATTAACCTTTATTCCCGGCGAACGAGACTAACCGAAAAATCTCGATTAATTACCCGAACACCTCCAACTTTGTTAGCTAATGTATCGCCAAAGTGTTCTTGGGGAGGACAAAAGGTCTATTTGTCATTTTGTCAAAGGTTCAGACCTCGAGAAAATTGTGCCATTTTAAATGGGAAAAAATCAGGAACGTTGACCAAAATTCTTAAATTTTGCCAAGTCATTTTCATTATGAGCCTTGGAGATTTAAATATCAACACAAAAAAACCTTTTTTTTACATTTTCCTTCTGATACCCCCTCCTAGGTTGTATATCGTAGGGGCAATCTTCACCCCGTGGCATACCCGAATCCACTCCGTTTTATTGAAAATATTATGCTGTGGTAACCCTGTGTTTTTAAGTACGCACCTGCTGTATTTCCTCCCACCACAGACCCTTTCACTGACCGTTATTAATTCAATTTGACAAAGGAATAGGTAAGTTGGTGCCCGCTGTAGATATGAAACTCCATCCGTCCGATTGCTACCGTGTGTTCCAACTTCGATGCTTTTACTTAATTGGTTTATTGGTGGTAGCGCTAGGGGCATAATCTTTAATACATTTTTCATAATTTTTGTGATAAAGAATTATAACACTTTTTTCTCGCGATTTTTTAAATTACATTTTAATGAATCGTAAATTATTCTCGCTCGTCTTAAAAAGTTCAGAGCAAAGCCTCATTTGGTTGAAAAGTGCTAAATCTGAGATAAGATTAACAAGACGTGGCAATTTGGAAGTTAAACAAAGTTGATCCGTTGGACCGGGCGATCGCAACGTCAGATTCATAAATGTGAGTACCTTCTAGGAGAGAAGTTACTTTAATGAAAAGGAAGGACTCAAGAAGATGATTTTAAAAACGATTTAACTGAAAAGAATAACGAACGACTCTTATTTTCTCTTTCATAATATTCTACATTCATTGGATCATTATTGATAAAATCTACTGATTGAAAATAAACACCACCATTTATGATTTTTCCGACGTGGAGATTTTGTGATGATGACATTATAATTAGATATTTTTTCACGTATTTGGATAGTTGCAAATATTTGCGTTAGGAATAATTCCTTTAAAAACAAGTATTTTCAATTTATTTGTTTAAGCATGTTAACACAAAATCTATTATTTTTTTCTCTACCATAATTGGAAACATTGAAATCGTTTAACGTGTTCTCTTTTATTATCAAATCATTTGATAAAAGCGACGTCGACAGTGAATAACGTCGTATTACTTGAGGCGAAGGTAATTTTGAGTTTTGGGAAAACATTTGTCGAGGCCGATAACAATTTCAAAATTCGTGAGAGATGTTTAGAATAATTATTTAATAACGTTGATGGAGGAGGCTGTGAACTGCATAATAACAGCGTGGAAATAGGTTTTAGAAAATCCAAATTAGGCGCAAGAGTTATAATCTCTAATATTTTCATAAAATCTGCCCACCTTGAACCTGAAATGATGAATTGGACTTTGCTTTAAAATATGTTCAACTATATAAATTTTAAATCCAAATTTTAAACAAAATTCCTTCCACAAAAATAATATTAAATGAAATCCTTTGATAAGGGCTTGTGGAAACCATCCATCGTATCTTACGATTGCAATGAATTTGTTAGTGCTAAATCAGCGTTTTTTTAATCTTTGTCTACGAATTGCTTTATATATATATATATATTTTTTTATATGAAATACCGCACAAGAGTCCCAACTGCTCCCGTCTGGAGCCAGTGAGACTATGGCATCCCCAATTGGGGTATGTTGTGAGGCTGAAGGTAGTGGGGAGGGGAAGGAGATGGGGAAGAGGAAGGTAAGGAAGCACCTGGCTATTCAGATCTGGTCACTAAACACGGCTAAAGCCATTTCAAGCAACGTTTCAATTCTGAATGGTGGTCTTACACCAGGGCGATACTGATAGTATCTTCCACTCTGGAACGTGCCGCAAATATACTATATATTATTTTAAATGAATAAATTGTGAAATAACACAAATTAATCAAATAAAATTTATTTGCGCACGCCGGGTTCGAACCCGCGACCTTCGGATTGTGAGTCGAGAGTCTTGCCTCGGGACCACGGGGGCCGTCAAATTATTAGAGATATCAAAAAAAATGTTTTTTATAAATTGTATCCTACCGTTTCCTTAAAGTAACATTATAATAGAATTTTTAAATACTTTAGTAAAAAGAAAAGCGTAAACTTCTTATAAATTTTAGAAATATGTAAGAAGAAATAATAAAAGCAACGTTTTAAAAATACAGTTCAATGGTTAAAATTATCTGTGGTGGAATAACTTTTTTCTTTCTGACAAAATTATTGACAATAATAAATTTTTAAAAAAGGAAATTAAATTCTTGACCTACATACTCCGTTTGCGATGCGATTTTTAATCCTATTGCCTATATTCGTAGCACATTAAGAATTTATACGTTTTAACTTTTAGCTTCTTCTTGAAGAATGGCATGCATAGATAGATATACGTGGTTTAAATGTAAGAACAGGACGTATAGACTGAGAAAGAAGTGCCAAGAGAATGCATTATGTGCAAACTAACTAAAGGAGTAGTCGGGAAGTCTGAACAAATCCAAATTGAATAATTTAATAGTTCGTTTAGTTTACAATTTATTTTATTTTCAACCACATAGAGTTTAACCGCTGGAGCGCTTTTTGCCACAATATGGCACTCTTTAAAATATCTCGGAATGCTTGGCTGCCAATTTCGGCAAATTTTTCCTAATTTGTAAGGAATTAAGCAGAAGTTTACATTTTATAATATTTTTTTTATAAATCCTACTAATATGTGATTATCAACAAAAGATAGGTGAATTCATTAGCTATATAGAACTATAATCTGTTTGTTTGTCTTTATTTCAAAATTCGGAGGTATGATTTTTTTTTAAATTTGGGCGGAAAATATTCAAAATGATCACGAAAAAATGTCGAGCAATGGGAGAAAAAAGATTAAATTGCGCTGTCGCTCCAGTGGTTAAGTTTCATACTATTTCCTTTTTTCCTTACTCGGAAAAGTCGTGATTATTATTTAGATTTATTTTACTACTTATTATTATTGCCCAAAATGGTGGGTTTTTTCGAGTAAACCATTCATTTACGTTTCGTCAGTTGTAAAGGTATTAGAAAATATAAAACAGACGAAAACAAAGTTTCTGGGATTGTTTCAATTTTTACATACAACTCCGCAAATTACGAAATTACAAATCAGATATTTTTTTGAATCCGTTTAACGTTTTTGAATCCTTAACTTATAAATCTACTGTTCATAGAATATTAACATTTTTTCATAATGCGAACACAGCACACAACTTTAAATGTCTCAAAGAGGGGTGGGTAATCAATGTCACCCCGCCAAATGGTAATGGCGAGATAACGCCAGGGAAGTTTACTCCTAAAATTTTGTGCGAAGTGTTCTGAATATTGAAACACTTTAAATAATAATTTATCCGAGGTATTCTTCACTTTCCTTGGCCTACAATAACCCCTCGCACATAAATTTAAATATTTCGCATTCAATAAAGTCGCACGACATGCCGATGGTTTTATTCAAGGAAAGGATTACAAGATACTTAACCCATTTGTAAAATATTTCAAGGAATTTCACAAGATAGAAATTATTTATTTTTATATTTTGTCAAGTTTGTAGATACCAAGACACCACAAACTTTTATGCACTAATTTCCTTGCAATAGAAATATAAGCATCGGTCACGCATAGATAAGTTCTACTATGAATTATTCGTCTCGCGGGTTGGCAATAATGGCTATGATCAGAAAAATATTTTACACTGTTGCACGGTTGCAGCTGTTTCACAGAGGTACAGAAGTCACAAGGTGCTGCATCTTATGGTTTCAGTCTTCCTTTAATAAACCACTTTATTATCATTTTGGTTATTGTAATAATTTACTTCGATCCCACGATCCCAGTGACGGAGATGACTTAAAATATATTCGGGAAAATTACAGCAAAAATCGAGGGTTCGTTGAAATTATAAGTTACTTTATTAACATTATCGTGAGGTTTACATTAAATATTTCATTGAACCAGACGTCCATACTATAGAAAGCTCTAAGTTATTTTGCAGTTAGGGAACCAAACACTATAGAAGCCTAGCTGTCTTTTGTGTATCATCAGTTATTTCCGTAACCGTTCGTGCACCAGACACGAACTACGATAGTCGACACTCTTCTGATACATTACTTATCTGACATGTGTTAAAATACCTAAAAACTACACATACTTATCAATACTAACAACATCAATTAAAGGATGTTGAAACAACACGTATAATCCGATTTACCACAGTTATTTTTCTGTATTTCTCACTCTTCCCCTCGCAGTTTATAATTGCGTTTTCAATCTAGTGTCTACAAATTCAATAAAGAGCATGCAATTCAGTTATCTACCAGCTAAATGTATTTTGTTAACGGTTTTCCTAATGTAAATACCTGATTTTCAGTTGGCAGATTTTTAAATGTTTGAAAGCCCTTTTACGAACATACCTCCCACCCATTGAAAAATGTTTATTTTTTTAAACCACGAAGATTTATGGATCCCATTTTTTTCATCCCTTGTTTATTTTACTGCTAATGGCTTGCCCCGAGAGTGACAAACACTTAAAGCGAGCTTTTACGACTGTCAAAGCTTTTATTTTCCCACACGTCGTCGTGCGGGGTAACAGCACCGGAAAACCTTCGAAGCTGCGGAATTACAATCGTCAACACCTGCGCTGGGGCTACAAGGAGCACTAAACTTGCCGTGTGTTACGCGGAACATCTGCCCTGTTTGTTACGGTAAGAAAATTAAATGTCCAGAGATGATATACGAGCGTCGCTCACGAGCGGCCGGACAATGTGGAGGCTGAGCTCTTAAGCTTTCGAAACGTCATGTCAGTGGAAATATTCCGCGGGTGAATGGAAGAGCAATGTATGTCAGCATCCATGTATATTTCGTAGTTTCATTAGATTTTAGTAATTTGGTACTTTATCCATACAATGACATCTCCGTAAAAAAAGATCGTTCAGTCGTCCTGCACAAGAAGAAAAAAAATTACAAGTGTAGAAGTTATACCTTCAGAAAACTAAAGTTGACAAGAGGGGAGACTACAAAGCACCGCAAAAAGAGGAGACCGTTTATTTTATCTCATTTTCTCGCAACATAAATCCTACAGAAGTATTTATTTGTCTCTTTTTGTGCCTTTGTTGTATCGAGTTTTAAATCTAAACGGTGCTAAAGAAGTTTTCACTTCAAAAAAATTAAAAATATTTCTGATCGATGACTGTTAAAAATCAATGATGAGCACCGTTTTCAATGCCTGACTCGACCAAAATATTTTTTAATCTTTTTTTTATGGTATCCTGTTGTTATAAATGAAATTTGTATTTGAAAAAAAAAGCGTCGATAAATAAATAAAAATAAAAAAATAGCATGAATCAACAAAAAAATAGATTTTCCATGTTCAGTTTTTCATGTTGACATTTTTTTGCCTCCTTTATCAATACAATAAAAAAGTCTTCTTTCTGTTATTTTTTTATCTGTTCGTAGAACATTCAGGAAACTTCAAAATCTGACACTCGCGGATACACGCCTCAGTTACCTTTACTGGAGTAAGAGTACGTGCCGCTATCACCATAATATTATTATTTTCTTTTTAAAAATCTTCCAAACATGTCATTTTGTGACATGTGCGAGTTCACCCCTCAGTTTCTGGTTTGTTATTTCCACGTGTTTGGTAAAACTCGTCTAGAACTGGCGCGTGTATCTTAATCCCTAAAAAACAACTCATAATGTTGTGTTGCGGTTGGTCATTGTGACCCCGCTCTACCGTTAATGAATGTTAAGCTTTGTCCACAAAACACTGTTATTATAATTAAAATTTACCCTTTTCTACGGAACCTGTGAGACTTTTTGTTTTGGTTTTGTTTTTATTTGTTGCAAAACATGATAATATCCAATCAAACATTATTATTTTGTTTTTAATTTATTTTTAATTTTTATCTTAACGAATAAAACGTCAAACTGTAGTTTTTAATCTCTGAAGGAAATAATATCTACCGTTAATCACAACTCTGAAACTGGGTATGAACCCTTGATGTGACGCTTATATTGTAAACCTAGATGTGTTCTGATGCCTTCAATGATTAATAATTTTGGTTTTCTGTGGAGTGCGTTGCACTTGTTCACAATCATTCACGTTCTCATAAATTTGCTTGGAATTATGGTGTCGTTTACAAAATTGGAACTAATAAAGTAGGTCAATAGAAAACGTGAAAATAAAAAAATCTATTTAATGAAAACAAATAACTTTGTGTACACCACTATTTAATTAACAATATCAACATGTTTCGAAAACTATGTTTTCTTCGTCAGGATAATAAGTTAATAAAAAATAACAAAAGACAAACAAGTAAAGACTAATTAGAACATAGAAAAATATTAAAAAGGAGAGGTGATTAATTACTTAAAATGTCATAAAAAACAATTATATAAAATAAAATATAAAAATTATTTTAGGATGGGTAAAAAATTATATTATTATTATAAAAAATCTTTTAAAACAAAATAGGAAGTCTAAATAACAAAATAAATTATTATAAATATAAGTTTTAATACGAAAATAAATTTAAAACATAGCTTTTTTAAAAAAACGTTTGGTTATTTATAATATGAAGAAATAAAAAAATCATTTTAAAAATTAAAGATTTACTAGTAATTTTTTTTTTATTTGAATTTTTGACAGATTTTGTGCTTTTTTTAAAAATGGTGTTATTTCGAACTTTGAACATTCGATAATTAACATATAACAAAAAAATTATAACAAAAAAAAACATATTATGTTAGTTTGTTATAAAGAAAATTGACATCATTGGTTTTTGAAGTAAATATTTTAAAAATACTTTCAGCTTCACAAAACTTACAATTATATTATCCCGTCATCTTAACAAGTCTGCGTTGGTGTTATATATACACGGAAAGCGAGCAATAATTAGTGGGCGGGTATACCGCTGCCCCTGGAACCATTTATTGGATAATCAACACTTCTACCAGAGGTCACTCCAAGTGGTTCGCCACGTTTAGTGACTAAGCAGAGGTGACTGGGTTCATAGGGTTGAGGCTTGTTCGCGTCTTGGTGGCGGATGCGCCCACCCACTAACCAGCGTGACAAGTCGGATCGGGAGAAATCGGTTGAGAAATACGTTTTAACCCCTCCAACTCTCTCTCGGAACTCGCCTTGCAACGCAGTAGTGCATACGCAGGGATGGATATGTCCGTCACTTTTGGATAACCTCTCAATCTGGAGTTGTCCAAGGGAACGATGAAAAGTTAGCGAAAGTTATCCTATCAATTCTTATCGATCGACCATGCTAGGACCCCTTATCGTTATTACAATTCATTATTACGGACTTGGGTTCATAAATTAATTTTAAAATATCATAATTTTTAAATCCATAAAAATTAAGTGCAAAAATAATTGTTATTTTTAAGAAAATGATTCACAACTTATGATAGAAATGGTATTGCAAGCTGAAAGTAATTACGTTTATATGCAAATTCAAAATAAAAGGCTCATGGGGTGAGGATTGTCTGGGTCTTGGTGGCGGATGCGTCTTCCCATGGCATGACATGGCAGGCCGGATTGGGAGAGAGTGGTGGAGGGAGTCCTTTTGACCTCCCACCCGTACTCTCTCGTAATATCGCCTTGCACCGCGATGGAAGGGATGAATTCATACGTCCGTCACTCCTGGACACACTAACCCCCAGATTCGTACCCACCTCTAATACCCTTTTCCTCCCCAGAACTTCCACACCTCACTTTCCTCAAAAGATCCTCAGGGCCTCCTATGTGGAGCTAATGTAAAAACAATATTTATCATCCTTTTTTTATATGAATCCCGTACAAGAGTCCCAACTGCTTCTGTCTGGAGCCAGTGAGACTGTGGCATCTACAAATAGGGTTTATTGTGAGGCTGGAGGTGGTAGGGAAGGGAAAGAGATGGGCAAGAGGAAGGGAGGAAAGTACCTGGCTATTCAGATCTGGTCACCATACACGGCTAAAGCCAATTCAAGCAACGTTTCAATTCTGAACGGTGGTCTTACACCGGGGCGATACTAAGATTATCTTCCACTCTGAACACATCCTTGCAAAGTTCAAGTGGCTTTTAACATAACATTTATATTTAACTTTTGGGTTAGGTTATGTTATGTTACGGATATATTAGTTCAGCTTAAGTTTGGCTTGTTTTGGTTACAGGAGGATCTTATATAAATAGCAGGCCAATTTGAATTGGTGTCCTGGCCTCGGGCGAGGTGGTTTTGTTTGTACGCAGTGGGTAGGTACGGTCGACATAAAAAAGTAAAATTAAGTACGATATTTTTATATCAATAAAATCGCGTAGTTTATCGGTGGTATTTTCAAAACCCTGAAACCCTTTAAGCATTTCAACCCTTATGGACATATTTTCGCCGACCATAAAATGTCGTAAAATCGTTTTGGCTCGTTGAAATCGTACGCTTAATACTCGCCAGGGGTACCTATGTGGTCAACCCTTGTCAAATCTGTAACTTTTTCATTCGGTTCAAAATTTATATGTCCTAAGATTCTATTAATATAAAATCCAGACGTTTGGTAAATAAACTAGCCTTGTTAACCCTTAAGTCTTCTTATAATGTCTGCCCATTGCAAGGTATGAAGACATATATATTTTTTAACATTAATTTCACACATTAGGCCTAACCATAGACATAGGAATATATAGACCTGCCCTAAGTGATAAAAAGCGTATTATTTCCCCCTCCCCATACCGGTTCCATTTGGAATTTGGAACCGGCTGTATCATTCTTGTGCGAACCAGCGTCGGGCTTTGATCGGAACATTTTACGAAATAATACGGCAAAAATTGTGGCTTGTTCTATGAAAACATGTAAAAATGGAAATGAAAAAGAGAATAAACCCAATTGTCGTATTACATTCCATAGGAAAGCATTATTTTACTTTATTTTAAGCTTATTCACATCATATAATATGATCCGTTTTAATAACCATCTATTCACCATAACAAATGTACGCGTGTGCTCGTCGCTGTTTATTGGGGTAAGTAAATTATGAAACATTTGTAAAAGTGTCTTAGCTAAACACGGCAACAAAATATTCGACTCTGAAAACAAGTGAACGTTACTTTGCCGTATTTGGACTTCGCAAATTTGTTCATATCGTGGCGAGCAATTCGCGCTCCCATGTAACAAGGTCTATTCATTCAGATTCAGATTTTACTTTTAAGAACTAAATGGTGATATTGTATTGCGAGAGGCCCGTATACTGTCAGATTGATTTATTGACGAATCACATATCTCACAGTCATCTTCCTCCCTTCGCGTCCCTCTGCATTTGGTTTGTACCCGTCACCTGTCTGTTCTTGTCTAGGTATATTCATATGTCTATGGGTCTAACAAAATTAATTTTCCGCAGAGCCATTACCATCTGAGATGCTGTGTGAAGGGTCATTTTGAGGAGAGGAAGGAATAAACATTGGTATTGAAGAGACCCATGCAGTAGGAAAGAGGAAACATGTAAATCTTTCCACAGCTGTTGATTTATGAACGAGTCAAAAAAGCGACCCATTCTCATATGACAAACTTCAACCGTTTACATATGTTGGGCGCGCGTTTGGCGTGTCTCCCAACTATGCGCCGGTGTCGAAGGTATCAATGACGCTAGTTCCTCAAACCATTTTCCATTGAAATACCGATAGAACAAGGATAGCATTCCCACCCCCTATGCTCTAAAGATTGCAATTCGTTTGAAAAATCTATCAAATGGACCGCTCGTTTCTGCACACTTTCATTTACTTAAAAATTACTGTATTTTAAAGTCAAAATTAAAATAAATTATAACGTCTGATCCTGCAAAGCTTATTTATCTAGCAACAGAAAAACGGCTAGTTCGAAATATTAATAGTGTGGTATGTGATTGCGTCAAAGTTCCCTGTAATATATGTTGCTGTATAAAATGTTGTGTAGACAACATGTTGTTTATGTAGACCACAAAAAAATAAATCCATAATATTTGATACATCAATTTGGGAGGCGGAAATGGGTACCGCCGCCCCGGGAACCCTTATTGGATAACCAACACCTCTGCCATAAGTCACCCCAAGTGGTTAGCTACGTTTGGTGATTTAGCAGGGGTGCCCGGTTTCATGGGGTTTGTCTAGGTCTTGGAGGCGGATGACCCCAGATTCCTACCCAGCCCTTAAACCCTTTTCCTTCCCAGAATTCTCCTCCACTTCCTTTCCTTAAAAATAAAACCTTCCACACAGCATCCCCAAAGATGACATAGGCCCTGGGGGAGATTATTGTCCTCAGGGTCTCCTGTGTGAAGCTCATGTAAAAAAAAAAAAAAAATCAATTATTGTTCGTTCGAGGATTCTGATGTCGTTTCAGTAAGAGAAAAAACGAATTACTTAGGTTCAAGCTATTTATAAAGTTAAGCCATAGAAAAGGTGTAAACATGAAGTGGACCAAAGGGTAAATTACCTCCTTGTAATATGACCACTGAATACTAAATTAATATTTTTTAGTAATTACAGTAAAGCGCATTTGAAGTAAAAGAGAAAAAAACTGCGCGTACAAGTGTTTTATTATTATTTAATGCCAAATAACCACTTAGGCGTTCGCTTTAACAACTGAAATACGCTTCCAGCGTTAGGGATATCTGTGCGTCAGATTTGGAAGCTTCCCGCCCTGATTAAAAAAGTCGTACCTCCAAATTTGGAAACATTTAAAGTGCTTTAAGTGTTTTTGAGCCATTAAATGCACCCATGTTTAATCTCCATATTCCAAATTGTTCGAATTCATAAAAAATATTAAAAAAACCTGATTTTTATATATTATTTACTTTAAAACTGGTGATCGAAGGGTAAGGCCCACAGGCCCTTGACTGGCAATTTATCGGGTTGCCGGAGGTCACGGGATTGAATCCCTGCGTGAACAAATAAATTTTATTTGATTAATTCGTGTTGTTTCACAATTAATTCATTTAAAATAATGTTTGGTATATTTGCGGCACGACCAGTGGAAAATACTCTCAGTATCGCCTTGATGTAAGGTCATCATTCAGATTTTAAAATTTGCTACAAATGGCTTTAGCCGTATTTGGTGACCAGATCTGAAAAGTCAGGTACTTCCCCACCCTTCTCTTTCCCATCCCCTTCCAGTTCCCACTACCTTCAGTCTCACAACATGCCCCAATCGGGGATGCCATATCTGACTCCAGACGGGAGCAGCTGGGTCTCCCATAAAGTATGCACATAGAAAACAAAACAAAAAATCGTAGAAATTTTATTAAACCAGTTTTATATTCCTTCTGGTAGCAGTACAATATTAATAGCCCTGGTTAAGGGATTTTAAACTCAATTTAACGGTCTAATACAATTAACCTTTTAGGTGAGCGGTTTAAGGGTTAGATGCGTCGTGGTAGCTACGAGTCTGAAGGTCGTGGATTCAAATCACGGCATCTTATTTTATTTTTACATAAGTTCCACATGGGAGGCCCTGACAGTTAAAAATCACTGTGTCATCTTTAGGGATGCTACATGGAGGGTGTTTTATGCAAAGGAAGGAGAAGGTAAACAGAATGAGGAGATCGTAGGAATCTGGGGTTCAATGTGACCAGGAAAGACGAGAGTATCAATCCATTCCTCCCCTTCCACTGCGGAGCAAGACATTGGATCGAGAGATTCTGGCTAGATACTCGTAGGTCAACAGGTCTCCTTCAACCAGTCTCTCCCGATGCAGCCCGACACACATTAGGTTGGTAAATGCATCCGTCGCCAAGACCTAGACACACCTTACCCCATGAATCCGAGCTCCCCTACTTAAGTCACTAAACTTAGCAAACTACTTGGGGCGTTCTACGGCAGGGGTGTTGGTTATCTTGTAAATGGTTCCCGGGGCGGCAGTACCCATACCCACCCACCTTCCAAATCGAAGAAATTTGCGTGCGAAAGTAGATTCATTTTATTTGATTAATTATGTTATATTAATGTCTTATATCAGAAAGTTTTATTCAAAATATTACATAGAATATTTGCGAGACATTCCAGAGTGGTAGATGCTTTCATTGTCTCCTTGATGAAATACCTCCATTCAGAATCGAATCAAATCGTTGTTTTGTTGACAAAAACACGATATAGTCACGAAAATAATTACCCTCAGGGCTTATGTCACCTTGCAATGGCTTTTACTGTTTGATGCCCAGATAATAGAGATATACTTCGCCGTTTTCCTCTTCCCTGAATCCTTCTCCTCTCCACTATCTTCAGCCTTATGACATACCCCAATTGGATGTCATAGCTTCACGGTTGGGAGCAATTAAAATTTTTGTGCGGTTCTCACAAAAAAATCATTTCTGTATTCTTTAATTAAACGAAGTCAATATTGGCGAAACTAAATCGAAAATTTGAAACAGAAAAATCATTAAAAGATACAGTCGTGTCTAGGACACAAACCCAGGATCGCCGGGGCAGAGCTCACTCTGATTTTTTTCTAATTTTTTTAGAATTTCAATTGAGTTTTGCTCATATTGTATTCATTTAATTAAATAATTACTCATTAGGTACGTTAAAAAAAATCAATATTTCTGTATTTTTTGTCTTTGTATTTATTTAAATAAAACCTACACTGGAACTCAGGGTAGTGCACTACCCTTGCACGGTAGTAAAGCAACGACCTTCAAATATTCAAGTACTTTTCTTCGAAGACCTTTGGGATCACATTGACATCTCTTTTGTCATTTCTTTATCAAAAGCCACAATTAATTGTTGTACTTTTTTTATTATTTCTTATTTAACTATGATTTTGTAATAGATAATCCGTGTTTATTATGAATGTATACCGTTTATATTGAATTAATAAATAAATAAATCTTTATTCGATGAGCTGGCACAAATTCAACGCCTTATGCAGTGCCAAGACTTTATATCCCCTTATATTCGCTTAAATATCATAAATAATATGTTTGGTCCATAAACCCTCTCGGCTAAGGCCAAAGCAGACTATCATTTTACAAGAATTTATGAATTACATATGAACTACGTGAAACTGATTGGGTGTTTCTGCATACGACACATGGAGACAAAAAGTTGACCGCCACTTCGAGAAGGTTTGTTCCTGGGGTAAAGTCAACCTGGTCATCTCAAAACTCAAACTTGTCTGATTTCGGCAAAGAGACTATCTGGTGCAATGTGATGGAATCACCCCCTAATATATCTTTCTGGCTCAAGAATTGGGGATCCACAGAAGCCGAAATAAATCTGGCCCCCAAGAAACTGTGCATCTTGCACAGAGCACTAGTGACAACAGCGACCAGCTGCTAACCCTATATGAATCTCAAGCACGCCCAACAATAGAATTTGGGAGCCACTTCTGCGCTTTGCGCAAATGGAGGCGGTCCGTCTGATTGACTATCCGCTTTTAACAGAGCGATTGACTTCTCTAGACCCAATATACGCATGCTGAGTCTGTTCTACAGATATTTTAATGGAGACTGCACTATCCCACGCTACGCTTCTCACAAAAGCTAGCGCAAAGTGCAGGGAGAGCCAATAGCCTCAAAAAGAGAAAAAAATAATTCTTTTGAAACGTTGCAAGTAATAAGTAAACGCCAAGCTACGAAATAATCAGACTTATTTTTATTGAGATTTTTGTTTAGTTTTTTAGTTTTTGAGTATTATAATTTCAATGTCCGCTATATCCGATTCTTGGCCAAATTGATCTGAGTATAAATCTTGTTCATATTTTTGCGAGGAAAAAGATGAACCTAAAATCGAGTTTCAAAACCTCCCTTATCACGATCAAAAACCAAGTTAAAGCTGCGAGTGAGAAACAAAGCCCGCTTTATTATTCAAGAAGTTACTATCGAAACTCACTTTATTGGAATTCAATCAATCGCGAGCAGTTATTTTGACAAGAAACTCGAAACAAGAAACTAGAAACTCACGCACCAGGTCAGTTGAGTGTCAAAAGCCCTTATATCATGTATAAATCATGAAGTTAGTATCAAAATCCGCAATATCCATTTTATTTATTGAATTTACTTAAATATTGCTAGACATGATAAAAAAATTAACACTTTTCAAATTTATATTACTGCAATTCATTATCTAAAAAAAATCGACGCAATTATTTATTTACGCTAGAGACGTGACAGTTTTTTGCGGTGTTTTCCAAATCAGTGAAAGTTGATATTATAGCGAATATAGAAATTAATTGACTCATTTATCCTTATACAGCTTGCCTAATGTTTGAAGATATGTAGATACGTACAGTCTACACCAATATACACTGATACTCAGATATTTTAAAGACCCAATTCAAAATACTCACACAGACTCAAATGCCGAAGTGTTTCAGCGGGCTAAGTATTTTGAAATTACCTCCTTAGGCATTCAGTTATTTAGCGTCAACGATTCGCTTATTTGCGTTTCACTAAAGGAAGGTCTGTAAGGACGGGCGGGATCCTGGTACGCGACAAGGAGAAATTATTGTCAATATTCTTTTGTCAGTTGAATTGAAGTTTCTTCCACATACCAAAATAATTGATTTGTGATTGTGTAATTAATATAGGTACATATTTTTAAATTAAAATATCGTAAATATTAAAAGGTCGTACAATACTTATCAATTTAAGAGTACCTACTTTACTCACTATCCATAAGGACTTCTTTCGATGTCATCATTCACAAACAAATTATTTAATGTAAACTGGCCAAATTTGATGTTTAAAATGAATTTTTATTATTTTATCCAATTTTAAACCACTGTTATATAAGAAATTTTAAAACATATTGATTTATTACTAACCCTTGTGTAAAAAATTGATAACATGTAAAGTAAGAATTCGTTTGTGAGCAATTTATAATATATTTAACTACGCTCAGTGCATGTTCCGTAGAATCCATTATCTCTGAAATAAACAATAAAGCTATTGTCCCTGGTTCGATTTCAGGAGACAATAAGTTACAAGAATATTTAACCAAGTGGGTAAGTAAGAAAGTCAACCTCATCTCGAAACATTAATCATTTAATCACAACTCAAATTATCACAATATATCTTTAGCAAGAGACTCTAGAAGTACAAAGATTAAGTTTTAACAGGGGTAGCCATAACAAATCTAAGATTCTAAAATGATGGTAACTATAAATCTGCTGCGTCGAAAGAAAGTATACTACACGATAGAGCTTGTATGTATTACAAACTACGGTTGGGCGCCAGTTTCAACCACTGATTGAAACAAATTAATAATGAAAAAGGTAATCCTCTAAAACTAACCATGATTCTAAATATCTCTTGATGAAATTACATAATTAATCTCTCATTAAGTGATGACAATAACCGCCTCCCATGTTCCGAAAGTCGCTGTTCCGTTGTCGCTGGCTGTCACTATACTCTATTCCAGAGATTTCCTTGCACACCGCAAAGTGACGGCTCCCCCATTCTTCGTGTTTGTGGAGTTGTCAGCATTAAAAAATTAGTAGGTACTACATTGAGAGCGTACCATTGAACAAACATTATTATAGCTCCAAATAATAATATCCTATGTAATAGCCCCATGGGCCTACAAAAGATTAAATAAATAAATAAATTAGTGTCAAGTAACCTTGTCACTTGTCAGCCATTTACTCATTCTCTGCAACAAAAGTCACAAATATGAAATTTCTATAAATAAGTTTGAGGGTCGAGTAACAAAAAGTCGAGACCAAAAAGTCTTTCCTCGAAAACCGTTTACGATTTCAACGTTCAGAAATCGATGCTCCTATTCTAGACCGTTAAAACAGGATCACGGGAATTTATTTCTTCCAAATGTTTACGAGCAAACGCCAAATCCAATACTTTTAACATCATGTCGTTAAATTTACACGTGAAAGTTTTTGTTTTTTAATGGATTAGCTATTTTCATAGTTGGTTTAATCCTACCCATCCTTTATCCAATTTCTACATTTCAATCACAAGCAAACATTGAAACTAGGTCAAAGCGTTTCGCGAAACCTAGACTCACCTTGTTGTAATAAAAACAAATGTATTTATTCGTGTTCTTTGCAAGTTGGTAATTTAGATTAGAAAACTTCCTTTGGTACTTTATTGTTCTGGGAAGTTTAATAGGTACGTCATTCAGACGTTCATACGATCGATGGAACTACCGCTATTCACGTATTATCGCTGAACATGCAAGAAAACATGGATTATACCAAGAATGAGAACAAGAGATAGAAACTTGAGTGATAAAAAGAAAAAGCTTTGGAAAACGATGATTTGATAGATACTTCATAAAAAAGCACACAGTTTAAAAGGTGGAACTTCCTAAACCTCAAACGCTTACTAAACACGTAAAAGGGTTGAAATTCATTAAAGAAGCTTCCCAATAATTGTCTCATAGATGAAGTAGCATTGGGAAACCAAAATTTATGTGATAAATTAAATTAAAGATTGGATGGTAGGTAGGTAAGCGAACGTAGCAAATTTTAGTAAATCAAAAGAAAAAGACTGCAGAAGATTGGGAGGAGTACAAGTATTTTCTGTAAGACTTTCACATGGATATAGCGCCAATGATGATATTGAAATATTGTGTTAAATGGCTATAAAGATATTTAATTTCATGAACAGAGTTGTTGCAGGAGTCTGTAGATTTGTCATTTTTTTATTCTGCAGTTTTACCGTTGGGAACTTTATGAAGTATGTATAGCGTTTCCTGTGAAGATCTTCCGGGACGGTGACATTTTTAGCTCGCAAACATCGATTACATCTTGATGGAATTGAAGGAAAAACAGTTTTAAAAAGTTGCAAAAGGAGTGTGTTAAATATACCGAAAGATAAAATAAAGCACGGCTGTGTTAAAAGACTCAATTTTACGTATGGAGAAAAAAAATTTACGTATGGAAAAAATTTACGTATGGAAAAAAAGAGAATCTATACTCATATAACATATAAGTTCGTAAGTATTTAAGTTGATATTTAGCATCATGAAAAAATAAAAAATAAACCTGTGTAAATGTGAAAGTATATGCGTGTATTAAAGAAGATTCAAAATCCCGGTGAAATCGAGTGATAAAGCTGCTCGACCCTTTAACGGATCGGATAATACTCGAGCGTACTAGGGTGCCAGAGAGCAGAGGGTAGGTTGGTTTGGGGTATCTTTGGTTTGAATGAGGGTCTGACAATTTGTAAGGGAACTAGTCATTTCATTTGCTCAACCTTCACGGAACTATGTGCCTCCCGCCTCGCCGTACAATGCCGGCATACATGATTAACGTACCCAAAGATGGATCGACTCCCCAAATACCCTATCATAGTACTGGCTCGAAGGGGAGACACTACCTACTGACTAAATGTTTGATTATTTTAGAGATTATTTGAAATAGTTTTAGGCACAGATTTTATATTATAATGTCAGCATTCTGACAGACAGTTTATCTTTTGTTTGGTTATTTCACTCCTGATATTATTTTGCCGTATCGCTCACGGTAGAAACTATTTGATATTCTGTTATATTCGTTTTATTATCAAATTTATTTTGTAGGACTCCATTAATTTTTTTTGGATACAACGACAGTATCATTCAAGTTATGAAAAACTGCTGATTTATAAACAAGTGCTGCTGACTCATTATTAAGAGGCGTGACGGTGTTACTACTCGTAACAAATACGAAACAAATAAACGTTATTTCTATGTTTTATGAATTTAAAACCGAATATCCCACTTAAAACAAGATTTTCCTATCCTGTTATACATGTTAGCTGTCTCATCACTATTATGTCTTAAACATCACTAGTTGTTATCTAGTCTCCATCCAAAATATTGTACGTCAAAGTCATGTTTTACAAAGTCTTTATTGTAAATCAGTAAACAGTGTTTCCATTAAGTCATCTAAGTCAAAAAACAAATAAACCATTCCCAAAAAATTCATACGTTAGAAGACGGACGTAAAAAAACGCTTTAACTTTTTTTTATTTTAAAAATACAAAATTAAAAAACTGCATCGCATAATTTTATACACCCCCAAAAGCTCAAAACGACATAATACTCTTTTCTTCTGCAGCACGCATGAGCGCAATTGTATTACTCATTCCTCGATACAGCCATTTTAAACTACGGGAAACCAATTCTTCTGATATTGACATGTTAAATCGTAACCTATTCCAACTCTTTTCTAAAACCTTCTGTTGTCTCGTTTTGTACTTATCGTACTTATTTATTTTTATTATTTCATTCTCAAGTTCAAATACATTTCCCATGTTAAAATTATACTACTTATACATATATATTTTTTTATTATTATTTAAATAAGCAAGTAGTATAAGTACATAATTATTAGAAACTATTAACTACTGGAACGCTTTTTGTCACAATATGGCGCCATTTAAAATAACTCGAATTGCTGTGCTGCCAGTTTTAGGCAAATTTTCCGTATATGGATTAAATTTTTTTTTGTAATATTTTCAAATACTCCCGCAGTTCAAACATGATATTTTACATGAGATCAAAGAGACCACTTCTATTCACGTTTAATAGATGGTAGTTTTCTTTAGCTTCTTACGGGTTACGCATCTTTCAAAAATAATAATTTCCAGAGTAATATGCAAAAATGTTAGCAAATGTGCGGTCAATGTCAAAATGCCTCCGTGTAAAATGCCGCTTTTTATTGTGTCTTAGTGGATTTTTCTAACATATTTGTACCACCAGTGTAATAATGATTGAGTTAATAATGCATTTGTACACCGTTGACATTAGTCACACGAGAGCGGGTCGTTTCTACGACTCGTTCTTGAGTTCAACAGCTTGGCTGTGGAACGATTTGCCGGCCTCTGTGTTTCCTCCGCCCTACAATAAGACCCATGACCCTTCTTCTCCTCAAAAACACCCTCCACACAACATCTTCAGAGATGACATAGGCCCTGAGAGAAATTGTTTTCCTCGTGGCCTCCTGTGTGGAGTTAATGTAAAAAAAAATCAACGTTTCAAACTTAAAAATATAGTGAATATTTGAAATACAAAATTTTTGTGGTTATGTTTGCGTATTTTTTTTGCCGATCAGACTGTTATTGACAATGCATTATTTTCAATAAATAATGCAATGATCGAGTTAATTGGTTTTATGGATTAAAAATAACTTGTGTATCTGTTTGAGGTGCTGCAGTTATTTTTGGTGAGTAAATTGAATTAAAAATGAAATTTTAGTCCATTAGTGTCGTCATTTCTCTACCATAATGTGTGTCGAAAGTTTTTTAAAAGGGCACTTTAAACACTTCACAGCTTATCGAAATTCAGTTTTTTTATACATTTATATGAAAATTATGATCACCAATTAGACCATTAAAAAGAAAATTTAAAGAAAATATTTAATTTTATAATATTTTTTTTATAAATTCTACCAATATGTTATAATCGACAAAACGTACACGTATTGACTAACTTTAATCAGTGATTTCTGACATTTTTGGAGTAAAAAATGTAATCTCCGGTGACTTTTTTATGTTTTTTTATGATTTTATTTTTTTTATTTTTTCTACAAAACTTTAAAAAATGGTAGGTATTGGACAGTTAGAGGCGGGGTAAGGGGTTGATCGGTTACTCGGCTGAGTGACCAGTGACGACATGCAAAAGAATTTTTTTTTTGTTTGTTTTGAAGAAAAAAAAGTAACCGGAGACCAAAATTTCATAAACATTTTTTACTCCAAATAATGTCAGGAATTACTGGTTAAAGTAAGTGAAGTACTTCCCTTAACACCCTGTTTACGCTGTATTACGTAAATTACAGTGCGAAAGTCCAAATTATATAATGTAACTTGTTCATATTTATGTTAAAGCCCTCCGGGTTTCAAATATATAAATAAAATATTGGTAAAACTGTAAATCCAAACTCTCCATACCCAAACGCTTTGTTAACACATTTAAAAGTTAACCATTTGGTTGTTTGGGGTTAAATTAAGCGAGCGGGTTTGTTCGCTTAAACCACACCTTACGGTATTAACTTAACTACGGAGCAAACACTTGTGTGATTCCGTAGTTAGTGTTCCTGGCCACACAGCCGCATCCGATCCAACCTGCCCCGTGCTGGTGTTGACGGAAAGTATTACAGGCTTGTTTTCCTGCGGTATTATGTTGTTTTGTTTTACCCAAATTTGGAACTAAGTGCTTCAGCTGTTAGTTACAACATATTCGTAAACCAAAGATTACCTCCGTAGTACATGTGAGTACACGGCGTGCATGTTTTTTAAATTTGAATAATTCGATCCAACGTTTTGCTGCCATTGTCGATCAAGACATGAAAGTTAGCAAAAAAATAAGATATGAATTTTTTGGGAATTCGGACTAGATGTTGAATTTTTTATACATTAGCTCCACACAGGAGGCCTTGAGGAAAATAATTCCCCTCAGGGTCTATGTAATCTTTAGGGATGCTGTGTGGAGGGTAATTTTAGGAAAGAAAGGAGAGGAAGTTTTGGAAAGAAAAAAGGTATGAGGGGGAATCTGAAGGTCAATGTGTCATCTAGGAGTGAGGGACGCATGAATCCATCTGTACAACTTTGGTGCAAGGCGACGTTCCGAGAGTCAAAGGGACTCCTTCCACCATTCTCTCCCGATCCGGCCTGCTATGCAGCTGGTGGGCAGACTCATCCGCCGCCAAGACCCGGACAAACCTCACCCATGAACCTGTTTATTCAATAAAACTGTATTCCATTGTAAAAGGCGACGAGGCTTAGCTTAAGAGTTCATGGTATCTAGTTTTTTACGGTTTAAAATAACTAAAATCAATCAATGTGTACAAAAAGTTATTTGTTTTCATTAAAATAACTAAAATCACATTAATTTTACTTTTTTTTCAATTTTTTATTGCTGTTTTAACACCTGCTCTAAGAGGATTAACGTGCGCAAAACTGTGTAATTTCATAAATCACTCACTTTACCACAATCTACACAAATGCCTTAATGACAAGCGCTGTTATGATGTCCGAAACGTTTGCTAAAGAAGGGACACACAGAGAACACAGCAAAATAACGCAAAAATAAGATATTTCAATGTTGCCCATTTACCTGTTAACAACAAATATGTTTTCTGTTATAACAATTTCGCCTTTAGAGGATATTGTTATTGTCATGCTAATAAATCTTCATAAAGACATTTTAATATATAATTATTATTATAACAAAATTTAATATCTACATATTTAAAAATTACCAGAGTGTGCAATTCACACGCGGTAGAAATGAAACCTTCAGAAAATTGAAGTTGTCAAGAGTGAAGAGACTACGACGCACTTTTTTAAATCAATGTGAAGGATGATTGTTTCCATATTTATGTCGTCGAATTTAAATGCATCTTTTCCTATACATTTGGTTATCTAATAAGTACTCGTGCTTTCTTCTTTGGAATCGCTAGATGTCGCTTTCTTTTGTGTTTCTTTGCCTGTTTATTTTGGAGTGGTTTGAAGCTTGGATATTAAATTTACCAAAGTATTTTTTAATTTTTGTTTGATTTTGTAGGATTCAATCTATGGTTCCCTAAATAGTTACAAAGGCTTGTCGGACGCTTTATACCACAACACTACTGCATGCATTATATTGGAACCGAGTACCCGTGAATTAAATAAATATTTTTTTGCTTTCTTATTCTCTCGCAGGCTAAATCCTATAGGTGTATAGTGTATGTGTTTGTCTCTTTTTAGTGTCGCTTGTTTCCGTAACATCGAGTTTCAAATCTCAACGGTGCTAAATAAGTTTTCACTTCAAAAAAAAGTGTGCATTGTGAGAATTCCCACAAAGGCTATAATATATTTTCGACTTTTGGTACGTATTCAAGAATACGAGAGAATGATATTGATTATTTAATTTTCAAATATTTTAAGAATTCCTAAAGATTAGAAGTATTGAATCGTTTGGACAGAGGAATAGAAGCTGTGAAGTATAAAATGAAATAAAATATCCACTCGATTATTGACGTATTACAATTTAAATTTAGCGAGTGAATCTGAAAGCTATTTTCAAGCCAACTATTAAACTTTCCAATATATACCTACACAAAGTTAATAACGACTTTACTCTTGCAGGCGATTATTTTATCAAAGTATGATTTAAACATATTATAGAGTTCAGTCCGGAAGCCAGGGGTAACCTTACAATGGGGAAAGTTCAGTCAATAGAAGGTACAGCCGTACTAATACTGACTTTGGGCTGTTGAAACTTTCGCGTGTTGTTAAATTTAGTTTTCACTTGTTGTTTGCCATTAGCGAGAGTATTTTCTCTGCAAATGCTAAATTCAACACTGCCGCGTAAGTGTTAATGAAAGTTTGCATGTGGATTCGAATTCAGGAGCCCTTTTTGAAGGGGAATCTATTTTGTTTTATCAATTTTAACCGGATTTTTTTTTTAATGAAATGAATTATTACTAGCCTTTTTAAATAATCGTAAATTCGCTTTATTTATTTTACTAGTATTTTAGAGAAATCAACAGTTTAAATCAAGAATGGAAGGTTCTTACATAAATGAGCAGCTTTTCTCATAGTGCTAATACATTTAAACAGTTACACAGTGAAGGTATTACAAAAATGTAATTATCGGTAATACATAAAAATGAAAGTGGTCATTTTTCGAAACCAATGGTTTCTTTGTCAGGAAAAATTATAAAGGCTTCATATATCATGATGAAAGTTACGTTGTGGTTGTTGTGAGTTGATAACAGACCTGTATAATATATTAGCAAAAAGCAGTAGGGTTGACCTGTATCATAATAAAGTGAGAAATGGTGCAAATTTCACAGCAGAGCTTATCGTTTGAAAGTTATAGAGAATTATTTGAGCAGTTTAAGTAAACTAACATATATATATATATATATATATATATATATACTTCATTTTTATTATGATATGTCTTTGAGGTTGTTCATATTAAAAAGCTCCACAAAAAGTAAGCCACGTTGTTTTAATAAATTTAAAACCGAATAAAATTGATTTCTAAGGTTGCGTATGTATATGCGAGTAGAACCTGCAAGCCAAACCACGAATTATGGGAAAAAAAAGTTGCGTCTTTCCTTTCCTGTAATTCGTTGCTCGGCTCGTGTCTTGGTGTGCATATGTATACGCAGCTTTATTATCAAGATATTTAAAAATTATAAATAAAATCATTTTTCCATTTTTAACATTCGCAATCATGTCACTTCAGCTGTTTGCTCTTCAGACAGAAATGCAGAAAATTATTAGAATTTATCACATACTAGCGAGTTTTGCTTTGCCACTTAATGAAGAAATTGTTTCTCTCTGCGTGTCCTTTCCCATTCGTCCCGTTCACCTTCCGCCTCACCTTCCTCCCTCGCATCCCCTTCACCTCACGCGTTGCCACTCCGCCTTCTTCGCCTTCCCTCTTCTTACTCTTCTTCCACTTCCCCGTTCCGAAAACCCCCCTCCCCCCTCCCGCATTCCATACATTCAGTCCCGGTACATTCAGTTTTCAAACAGCTCGCGTGCCACTTGTTGCATATTTTTTTATACAAATTTCATAATGCCAAAGCTTACCAGCATACATAGAAACCTTCGCAGGCGTGCTCATAGCAATTCACCACAGTTTCATTGCAATCGGATGAACGGTTAAGCAACGCGTAATTTCATGACGCTAGAGCTCACTATTGTATACAGAAACTATTGCGGGCATGCACACATCCCCAAAGTTTCATCGTAATCGGATGAACGGTTAGCAACGCATAATTTCATGATGCTAGAAATCACTGTTATATGTAGAAATCATTGCAAGCATGCGCAAGCGGGTTCATGGGGTGAGGTTTGTCTAGGTCTTGGAGACAAATGACCAGGACCACTGAACCCCAGATTCCTACCCATCCCTTAAACCCTTTGCCTACCCAGAACTCTTCTCTCCTCCTTTTCCTTAAAAAAAACCTCCACACAGTATCCCCAAAGATGACATAGGCCCTGTGGGAAATTATTTTCCTCGGGGCCTCCTGTGTGGAGCTCATGTAAAAAAAAAAATGCGCACATCAAATCCCGAAAGTTTCATCGCAATACGTTGAATGGTTTAGCAATGCATAGACGTCTCGTATATCCCCAAGCATATTGTGATTTTTCATATATATTGGTTATTAAAATAAACATTACCCAATAAAAAAATATTAAGTTAATTCACAATTTTTCACATCACTGACTGACTATCTGATAAATTCAAACTCTACGATTTTTCCCTCTAAAAGAAAGATGTCATTTTTCACATTGATGTATTGCGGAATCGATTCAGAAGAAGTTTGAAGTGATAAACTTGTCGAAACTTCTCCGATAACAGTGTTATTGTTTCCTGCTTCTCTTTCGTCTTTTTATCATCTTCTCTTTTTATTTGACTTCAAAAAGTAAATCACAATTCAATCATAACATTCTCCAAAAATAATACAACTATATCTTTTTATATTTACATATATTATAACAGTTGACAGTGATTTTCTTTCTGCCTTACAATTCTTTACTCCTTCTGCTATCAAGCGAAAATTATTTCTTGTGCAAGGAAATTGAAGTAATTTTCTAGTAAAATATTATACAAGATGTTAAAGTACTAGTAAGATGTTAAATCACTGGTTAAAGTAAGTACTTGACTTACTTTAACCAGTGATTTCTGACAATATTCTGAGTAAAAAATCTGAATGAAATTTTGGTCTCCGGTGATATTTTTGATGTTTTTTTTTCCCGACAAAAACATAAAAAAGAGTAGATATTGGACACTTGGGGGCGGTATTAGGGGTTGGTTGATCACTTGGCTGAACGACCATTACAGACAAGTTAAAAAGAAATTTTGTTTTGTTTAATTTTGAGGAAAAAAAAATATTTCAAAAAAGACTCGTCCGTTTGACTCTTTATGTTACGTAATTTTTGCCGATCTCATAATTTTTAATTCTTAATTAACAATATTATCTTCAACAATTTTTTCTATCATGTTTGACTGCCGTCTTTTTAAATTATCACGAATTTATTTGTAACCTAAATAGGATCTCGGATAAACATATCCGATTTTATTTACATCGGACACCCATTGACTTTTTATAATTGGAAAGATAAGACATTCTGGGTTTGGTTTCCAGTTGCGACCATTACTTTTTTTTAAATTTTTCTGTGTCTTGTCAGGTTTTGTGTTTCATTTGGATTTAATAATTTTATCTTCTTCGATGATCTAAAAATATCCAATCTAGATTTTATCCTCCCACTACGTTTGACACTTACGAAATATTTCTAAGAAATGTAACGTGTAGGCTTGGGTTATTCGGAAAATCTTTCACCCAAATCTTCTGAGTATTCTTTTGATAGCTTAATTACTATGAATTAAACATAATTTGGATAACTTTATCATTGGGGATGCTTTAACTTCGTTCCTTTCACCAATTTTGTTGAAGCAATAAGATCTCAATTTATAATTAGATATTATACTTGTTTAGGTGTTCAGGTCACATTCAGTAAAATCACACTCAGTTTACAAAAACCAGTTTTCTGAGTTTATTTTACACTAACATTTTATATCGTTATTTTGAATTTGGCCCTGATTTTTACAATATCACTTTACATGGCGTCTTTGATTTTTACAACAAAATTTTAAATGGTGATTTTGCACTTTTTATTTCTACTCAGTTAAATACCGTTGTGGCCCTTATTTCTTAAAGAAGTTGTTTTCCCACTTACGTATTAGAAAGAAAAAAGAATTAAGGAATCCTATGGCCGACCAAGAAAGAGAGAGAGAGATCTATTAGATCATATATAGTGAGTAATTATTATAAATGACCTTTGAACCTAATATCTTTACTAAGGACAATTGTAATAAGTTTTCAAATATAATGCTTTTTAAACAATATGAGAACAAATTAAATACATTCCTACAGTTCTTCAGTACGCATAAAAATCCTACACACAAAACACATTTTTTGGCATCATAATTTACTCAATGGAACTAACAAACGAGTAATCGAGCTGAAATCTTGTGTTCTTTTGTTTAAGGAAAATATCTTATACCGATTTTATAAGATAAAGAATCATTTAAGATTTTTCCGCCAATACCTCCAGATTTGAGGAAAGTTGTAAGTCAAAAAATTCAACAGATATTTGGAGTACAGTAGCAAGAATAGCTATTGAATGGTAAACGTCTAATTTGGCAGTATTTAAGTCAATTCAAATAAATTTATTTCGCAACGCCATTTCTTTAGATTATTGCACTTTGAAATATTCACTTGCTTTCTAGAAGAACATTATGCATTTATCACCAGCGTAAAAAAAAAATCATTATCAGATATTTTGAGGTTAATCGCAGTAACAGTTTTTGGATGGTCAAGGTCTAGTTTAGTTCACAACGCTATTCCATCAGATTATGGCACTTTGAAATACTATTTTTTCTGCCAATAAATATGAGCTCCACACAAGAGGCCTTACAGAAAACAGAGGGTCTATGTCGTCTTTGGAAATGCTTTGTGGAATTTATTTTTAAAGAAATGAAGGAGAGGAGGTTCTGGAAAGGGAAAAGGCGTGAAAGGTTGGTAGGAATCTGGGGGTCAGTGTAACCTTTGCATCCATCCCTTCCACTGCGGTGCTAGCAGAAGGTCGAAGGTCGAAGGTCGAAGGTCGAAGGTCGAAGGTCGAAGGTCGAAGATTGGAGAAATTTAGGTTAAATCCCCCTCAACCGGTCTTTCTCGATCCGACCCGCCACGCATATGGTGTGTAGATGAATTCGCCGCCAAGACCTAGAAAAACTTCACCCATGAGTCCGGGCAACCCCGCTAAGTGACCAAACGTAGTGAACTATTTTGATGTTGTCCAACAGTGATAAGAAAATATTTTCCAAGTACAAGTGTATTGAAACTCAATCGACTTTGAGTGGTAGGTACCTACCGATGTACTTTTTTCTTACATTTGACAATTTGAGCATTTAATTTTAAAAACCTTTATTATCGGGTTACATAAATCGCAAGAACGATGTCATAAATCCGTTTTTAATAAAAGACATAAGTCACAAGACTCCAATGAATGGTTCCCGGAATGTCCGGTGCCATTAGCAAGTTCCTTGGCTCGGATTGTCAGAATTATCGGCGTCGTAAAAATGTTAAATCGGGGCTGTTAAAAATCACACGAGTGCTAAAGCCTTCATGGTACAGTGGAAACCACCCTGCGCTACCCCAACCGACCATTAATTTGTTAGGGGTGCAGAATAAAGCGATTGTAATAACGTGCAGAAGGGCTCAAACATACCTTTAAGCTATGTCCTAGGTCGCCAGTTCTTAGCAGAATCGTTCAAGTTTGTAAAGATTTAGTGAGTCGGATTCTTGATTAGTTTTCAACATTAATGTTTGTTTTTTTTTATGATGACATATGAGGAAAGGAAATAAAACATAAAAGAGATGTATTAGTAATTGTTGAAGCCTGATTTGGAATTGTCTGATTTATATGTACGTATATATTTATCTGATAGCGGAAGCAATCATTTTACGTAACTTGACACAAAATATTGAATCCACGTGGCAAAAATGTATTCATAGATTTGTGTCGCTTGTCGTGCAAAGAGAATCTTCTAAAAAATCCAATGGGGAATTCACAAAAACGTGTGAATTTTGGGAACCCAAAATTTGCCCTGATTAATCATCTGGATTGTTTTTATTTATTTTATATTATTTTTCAATGTGTAACCGGTCGACTTTACTATTTTTTAAATAGATTCTATCATCCGTCATTTCCAATTGTCACATCACTAATGTTATGTACCTATGTCCAATTGTCACATCACTAATGTTATGTACCTATGACTAGTGACGAGGTTGGTGTGGTTTTTGTTGTCTGTGGTTTCTTTCAAAAAGGTTGAATGTCAAAGCATGAATTGGCTCTTGCCCGGAACAATGTTACATCCAACAAAACTAACAATGTTGAGATATTGTTGAAATAATGGTGGGCATATTTAATATGCATCTTTGAAGGTAGGGATTAAATGAATTTTTTTTAAGACTGTGTCAGCATTTTAAAGTGTGGATTGTAGAAGAACGTTTCATAATGCCATTTATTGAAATCACGAAACATGATATAAATCATGGTAATAATAAATTAATCGAATGTCTTATGCCATCTACAAGAAAAACTTTACGACGTTACAATAAATGAAACCTTTATTTCCGATAAGACATCTACGTCAGAAGTGAGTTATTTAAGATAAATATATTTAATTGAAGGTATAATTGGAAACACAAGATGTCGAAGAATAACGACAACGCAAATATTAATGAATAACATCAGCAATGATGGACAGTGGAAAAAATTATGGAAATATTTTTAATTGTACGAGTAACTGGTTGCATCAGGTCTGGAAGAGCTCCAGAAAAATTAAAGTAAGCTATATTACTTAATTCGATTACTAACTGTAGGGAAATTTTCAAATTTTTTTTTATGATTTTTGGTTTTTTTTACATTAGCTCCACACAGAAGGCTCTGAGAAAAATAATTCCCCTCAAGTCCTAAGTCATCTTTGGGGATGCTGTATGAATCCATCTCTCCCACTGCAAGGCGATGTTCCGAGAGAGTACGGCTGGAGAGTCAAAGGAACTCCCTTAACCATTCTCTCCCGATTTGACCTGCCATGCAGCTGGTGGGCAGACGCATCCGCCGCCAAAACCCTAACAAGCCTCACCCCATTAACCCCACTAACCAAACGTAGCGAACTATTTGGGGTGACCTATGGCAGAGGTGTTGGTAATCCAATAAATAGTTCCCGGGGCAGTGGTACCCATTTTCGCCTCCCAAATTAAAATGAATGGAAGAAGTATGAAAGATGTCACGTTAAAAAAAGGATATCAAACTTAACTACGATCAGATACACGAAGATTAAAATGACTCGGAAAACATCAGTATTTTTTTACTAGATTTAAAAAACATCAGTTTGCAAAAAAAAAAATTTTTTGTCATTTTATTCGTAAGACATGATGCTATTTTTTTGTAACGCACTTTAAATATTATTCAATAAGGAAAAAACTTTTGTTACTCGGACGATGGTGGCACGTACCAGAATACTATATAATATTCAGAGATGTATTATGATTATTCAAATTCCAATGCACAAAATAACTTTAATGCACTGCAAATCGAAGGTATTCATCAAAAACGCAATATCGCGAAGGAGTTTGAAATGAATTCATGAATATATTATATTCCTCGGAGGATGTATACAGAGCGCATTGTCATTTTTTAAATATGAACGCCATCCTATCTTTTTTAAATCAAATTCAAAAAGCAAGCTATCAGAGATCGGCTTTTTTAAGTAATATTATGATGAGATTAATTAAAATTGCTGTTAAAACTACGCTTTTTTCGAAATATAGGTATTCATTTAGAATATTTTATTTATCAATGGATTTTTTTAAATATTTCACGTTTTGTTAATTTATTAACAAAAAGGTCACCGCTCAGCTATAATTCAGGATTAATCCTGGAATGTAGCTGTGCCTCTAATATAATACACAAAATAAATAATTAAATTATATTAGAATAAATCAAATGAAATTAAAATACTTAAAAAAAAATTAAATCAAATCTCTTATTTCGTACACATATTAAAGTATAACTTAAATAAATAAAAAAATAACTTAAAAAATAAATAGTCAGAATTCAAAATATCGCATAGGCTTTTTAATAAAATAAAAAAAAATAAATTCAAAAATAAAATAAAAACATTTCAAATGTAAAACATATACTCGTAATTAGTACTACTAATAACCTTCTTAATGTCTTCACAAAATGACGTGATATTGCACATTATTTTTATTTGGGTTTTTATTAAAAATATTTATTTTTATTTTCTGAGCCATAAAGATCTTCAATTTCAAAAATATGGTAACACGGGTTCGTAGAAAAATAAAATTAATACTACAAGAAAAAGAGATACGAAAGAGATACGAAGAGGTACGAAATGAAGGTATTTAGGAAACTCTTCCGAATGAAATTTACAATGTTAAAGTGTGCAATACAATCCAAAGTAGGTATCATAAACTAACAACTACTCAAAATGGAAAGAAACTCATTGAGGGAACTGATAGGGCAACTAACGGGACACCTCTACCTAAGAAGACACAAGCAGCTGTTGGAAGTTGAAACACGAATAAATACAGGAAATGTGAAGAGGATGACGAGACTCCAGTTCACCTATGCTCCCAAATTCGAATGTCCCTCCCTGTGGGCAGTGTTCAGATACCCGCAAAAGCATATTGTGGATTCTGGTGATGTAGCCAAATATCCAAAGACAACCCTGGTGAACATTAAAAGTTACTGTTAAAGGAATTAGATGAAATGAGAACTCAGTGCTCACAGGAACCATCCGCAAACCGAATCAGCTTTATTATTTTTTTTTTAAATGTGCATAAGTGGCGTTTAATGATTGCGAGAAAAATAATTTAAAAAATGGTTTCTGTCTTTGCCATATGAAGATGACAATTGAAGAAATAATTCTTGATTCTTTTTCTGAAATTCGTCTTCGAAAATACCGTGAAAGATTGAATTTCAAGCCTCCTTCTGACTATTTTTATAACAGGTGCAAGCATTTTTTCCGCATTGAAGTTAAGATAATTGTAAACCTTAGAAAATATGTGAAAGCCGCACAAGAGACTCAATTGCTCCCAACAGTCTGAAACCAGTGGAATTGTAGAATCCCCAATTGTTGAGTTATGTTGTAAGACTGAAGTAGAGAAAGGAAAGAGAGGAGAGAGAGAAGACATTGAAGAAGTACCTGACTATTCAGGTCTGATCATAAAACACGGCTAGCTAAAGCCAATTCAAGCAAAGTTTCAATTCTGAATGATAGTCTTATGCCAGAGTAATACTGAGAGCATCTTCCACCTTGGAATATTTAGCAAATTTATTATACAGGGACGTATTTGACTTAACTGCAATTATTTTGAGTAAAAAATATAAATTAAGTTTCCCGTGACTTTCTCAAATGATTTGTTTTTTTTATTCTGGATTTGAACCCCAACCCCAATAAAGCTAGTCAAGAGCCTCTTCTTCCCCAATCACGGAGGCCGTCTAAAGTCAAGTCAAGTAACGTAAATAAAAGTATTCTGTACATAATTTCAATGCAGAATTCCGATTAACTGGACCGGTTAATCGGAGAACATAAGTGTGGGTCGCTATCGGATTAGGCCGGCGATAATTTCTGCCATTATTGCTAAGTTATTAACGACGTATAACCGGCTACCTACAGCTAGGTATAACTTAATGGCTCGCCATTTATCAGCGGCAGTTGTAAGCCATTAATTCAACCATATTCGTTATCGAAAAACGGCATACATATTATTATTATACTCGGCCAGGAATGGCGGGCAATATGGCATACCGGATTGGATTACGAATTGATTTAAACTAGTGCCACATTGAACGATAATGAACTTGATAAGATATTTTGGTTTTGTTGTACAATTAATAATATTATTTCGTACGAAATATTGGCAACTTGTGTTTGAAAACTAAAGAATGAATGATTTTACGTAATACCAGCGGAGACCTGCGAAAGATAGTCTGGGATCATTAGAAATAACCCGCCTAAAAAAAGTGGATTTTAACTTTGTATTGAATAAAGAAATAGAATCGTTTGCTAAATCTCCGCTAATATATTCATTGTAATTATATCGCATGTTCTAAAGTAAAATATGTATTTTGTTTGTACAGAGTTCATTTTCTAGAGGCACGAGTACGATTTCTGATTTGACAATGTATTCTAGTAGAACAACACAAAATTAGACAAAAATAAAGAATGAATTTTTTCAATATCTCGCTTACTTTTCGAAATACCGATACTTAAAGTTTCAGATTCAAATTGATTAATTTTATAAAAAGTACTGTTTTTGTGCTTAAATTACTTTTTTAATTTATGACCTAACCTAACCTAACATAACATAACCTTACCTAATCTAACCTAACTTAACCTAACCTAACCAATTAGAGACGTAGAATTGAGCGTAATCTATGGTATTAATCTACATAGAATTAAAAACTTTAAAAGTATCTCAAAAACTTAGTGAGATATCAAAAAAAATATTTTCTATTTTCGTCCTATTTTGGGCTGTTCTTCCTGAATATATCGTCAAATTGCGGCGCCACGGAAATCGTAATCTCCCCATAAATCTAATTACAATATAAATAGATACCCAGATGACAACAATTCGAACGTTGTTAATAATTTATGTAAGGTATTCCTCAAACAAATAAATGTAATTTAAAATTCGACATAATTATGTCTTCTGGTAAAAACCAAATAACTAGAAATTCAATCGGCAAAGACGATACAGCAACAAATATTTGTATTTACGTGTCAAATTATTAAGAACAAAAAATACAAGATTACCTAATTTTTAATCAAGACGTGGCAGATGATGTCGAGAATGATGTTAAGATGTTGCTGCACTTTTATAATAATTTACGTGACTGGTACAAATGAAGTTCCACAGAGTTGTTCTGGACTTCAGTATGCAGGGAGAAGTTTGCACTGATGACAGCCGACCTCCGGTAGGAGGGCTGCAGAAGAAAATAAGACGATTTTAATAGTTAGAACAAATAGAGAAAAACCATAAAAACTAAAAAAAATTGATCAACAACTTGACTCTGTTAGCAGTGGGAGTGGTAATGATTCCGAAAAATTGAGGTCGTGAAAAAGTAATAATAATTAGAGTTCAACATAAAAGATTTTCCGTAGAGGTGAACGCTATCAATACGCAGTAATTGAAGGTGACCTTTTTGTTGGAGGAAAATTTTTAAAAGAAATGTTTTTATATTTTGTGTTGTGATCTAACTTTTTGCCGCGTGAATGGTGCAAATCGGTTATGGAATGAATATAAATTTTGAGATGGAATTAAGAAAAAAAAAAATCACTTGACATTGTTGTAACGAATATCAGAAAATCTCCACGGCAATCTTTATTTTAAAATATTTTACCAGTATTTTCGAGCCTATTTTTTTATTAAAACGCTATGTTGCGCTTCCTTCATCTTTAGCTAACATTTTGAATTGATTTACAGTGTCCTTCTTCAAAGAAGATGTGGAGATGATGGTAAAGAGCGCTATGAGTATATGTACGTAGGAAGTGATACCACCTTTGAAAGCTTTAATCTTCTTAGGGCCAGTATTTCAATGTAATAATTGCAAGGAACACGACTTGTTTGATTTATCTGAAAACCATCTAACAATGTAATGGCCGGTCAGTGGCTGAGTGGGCATCGCGTTTGGATCCCACCCGGACGTCGCATGTTCGATTCCTCGGCCGGCTAAGTCATTCATCACGAGTCAAGCAACATTTTCGGCTTACTGTGGTGTTGGTAGGTGATTTTCAAACATTATTGGGTTATTCGTAACCCGGGAATGTTTTTCTTTCTTTAAAAAAAAATAAAAAAATATATAAAATAAATAAACAAAATACAATAAAAAAATAAATATCACAACAAAGCTGATTTCAGAGTATCCTTTTTTATGTGAATACCTGACAGGAGTTCCAACGGCTCCCGTCTGGAGCTCTCGATCGGGGTATGTTTTGAGACCGAAGGTAGTGGGGAGGGAAGGAGATGAGAAAAAAGGAAAGTGGGTAAGTAACTGGCTATTCGGATCTGGTCTAAAGCCATTTCAAGCAACGTTTCAATTCTGAATGGTGGTCATACACCTGTATATTTTATGAAATGAACGTAATATTTATTACGTGTAAGTCGATGCAAAAGTAGTCGAAGACGTCTAAGAAACACAAAGTACGATAAAATTAATAGAATGTCTAAATTGTGTATTTTCTGGGGGGAAGAAACAGAAAAACATTATTTGATATAAAGCAGATACTTTGTTATGTGACATTATAGTAGTTGTGTTGCATGTTATAGTTAAAACAAGTAAAGGGGAGATGAAAGAAAATTTTCTGCAGCAAAATCGCAGTATGATTCTTAAATTAATTAAAATTACTTTTTTTATTATCCAAACGTTAGAATATTTTTTTCATTGGCTCCACACAGGAGGCCCTGAGGAAAACAATTCACCTCACGGCCTATGTCATCTTTGGGGATGTTGTGTAGAGGGTCTCTTTTGGAAAAGAAGGAGAGGAAGTCAACTATAATCATTTTTTTTCATCACTTTTAATGACTTTTCCGATGAACTTGCAAGTTGTTCAGTTGTCCGGTCACCGGAACACGTAAATGATTTTATACAACGCAATTAGTAATACCACTGAACTAATAACACGTGGCCGACGAGTTACCAAAAATCATAACTCCCGCGTAATCCATTTACCGACTATAAATATGTTGCATAATGAATATCTCTGATCGGGAAAATAAACTGCAAGTAAAATAAACATTAATATCCCGGGAAACACGATAAACAAACATGCTTAAATAAATTTAGGGGTTGTGTACTCCGTAAAGCAGGTCCTAAATAAACAGGCTTTTCACTGACCAAGCCAGCCAGGGTGGATTTTACTATTAGCTAGGAGTTGTTCATGAATCATACTTTTAAAGAGCTTTCTGGTAAGTGAATCTGTGGACAACGTTTTGGTGGTGTTGTGATTTATAGATTTTTGGGATTAGTAAAATATCTTTCTACCTATCCTGCAATGCTGCAAGCTGAGGGTTAAAAATATATTATTTCATAAATAGGTAGATATATATTTTAAGAGAAGTCGAATTACGGAATGGTAAAGAGTCATAATAATAGTTTATGATTTAGTTCCTACATTACTTTATTTGTCTACGTACCTTCAAGTTGTGCCGAAAGTAAATGTGCGGAGTCATTATATGCAGACAATAACTAGCTTCCAGAATGGAAAAACGTTTGTCCTCCAAAGTATTATTATAAACTAGCAGTTAAAAAACAGACTTTTGGTTTAGCTTCGCCCAGTTTCAGTGTTTGAACATTTATAAATCCAATAGGAACTGTTTCCAAAAATGGCCGGTTCCTTGGATTCACTGGAATCCAGTGATAGCTAGTCACCGGGACAAACAAAGTAACCGCGAGAGGCAATGACGTCATGTATAATATAACGACGCGTGGTGTCAATATTCAATTCACAACTGGCAGTTACTGGTTATCATCAATCTCTCTGTATCCAGAGAGATTCACGAAATTACAAATCTTATAGTACCTGAGCCTGTTAGACGATGCTCCTCACGTTAGCCGTTAACGTAAGTGGCGCCATATTTTGGCATTGCTTTAATTTGGTTCTATTACAAAAGTAGATTTGTATACAAACTACACGTACAAAAACGGTTTTGCGTAAGGCGCGGCGTCGGAGTTGTATTCTTAGTCAGATTTTTACTTACAAATAACGGATGTCTGTGGAAAGAACAAAGGTGATATTACAGTAATCTAACAAAATATTAATTTATTTCCTATCATTCTTATCATTCTTGAACTAGAATTCCTTTATGGAGTGCCTACCTAGTCCATCAATATATTATCGTTTCATTTTTTTATTTTTATTTGAGTTGGTTGTACGCCCAGATGGGCTTTTACAAAAATTAAAAGATTAAATTTTAGAAAAAACTTAAAACATCAAGTAATTTCAAAATTTATAAAATAAACATGAAACAATGTTAGTAAAATATTTTAAAAATAAAATAGAAAATACACAGTACAACATACAGGGTGCGGCAGCATCACTTCTTTTTTTTAAATGCGCGCCGTTCAGTCATTTGATGTGGCGGAGCGCTAGTAATCTCGTTCGAGAGGCGGAATTATCAAGTTTGTTCCCGACACCGTTTAGTTGCCATCATGCATTGGAACAGTGAGGAGCGTGCTTTTGCCGTTGGGGCCTACTTTTCGAACGTATTTTCTAAGATCGCAACCCGTATAAGACAAAATATAACGCTACAGTGATTTGTTGGATTTAACAAAGTGTCGGTGTAGATTATATTTAATTCTTTAATTAAATATATCAATAGTATATATGTTGCTGCTTACATTTATCCCCACACTTGTTGCCTGGATCGTGCATCCTTTTGGTTAGTTAGTGTGTTTGACAATTGGTTGTATATGTGTTGCAGAGAATTGTTACATTTGTCTTGTGTTTCCGACGGTACGTGGAGTTGAATAGTGGCGACGATGGCATGGCTGTCACTTAAGTTGTTAATGATTACGTATAAGACAGCCAGGTTTGATATAATTCTTCTGTCAGACAGCGTAATAAGATGCAATTGATTCATCAAAGTGGCCTTATTAATGCGTTCGATTAAAATTTGACAATCACTTCCTAAAACTTCGACGTATGCCATTATTAACTAAGATGACACATATAATAAGGTATTTTTTGTAGCATTCCTTCAGCATGTCAAAAGTTGCACAACTCTACCTTTAAGTAACTGGTGACTTGTAGATACATATCTTTATTATGCAATGTTTACCGGTTTTACTGAAAGCAGTGAACATTATCGACTACCACAACACAGGCATGTGCCTAGTATGGTGGTCGAAAAATCCCCAATTCATCTAACAAACAATTCAAAGAATAAAGAAACTTTAACTTAAATATTATGTAGCCTTTTCTTGCCGCCTCTAATCAGTTAATTAATGTGATATTTTTCCCTTGTTACAGAAGCGAAAGCTAAAATCCTCGGCCCCTCGGACATCTACGTGAAGGCAGGCAGCGCAGTCAGTCTGTCCTGCATTATCAGTCAGGGACCGCATGACCTGGGAACTATCTTCTGGTACAAAGGTAAAGAGGGTATTCAAATCAGTTATTTAATATTTTTAATATAAAAATTAATAATTTGAGTGTGCTTTTCAAGACATATCCTAGAGAAAGTCAATACGAAGAGCTACGTATAAAGCCATACTCCCTCAGAAAGAGGAGTTGGGTTATCAAGGTTTTGGTGGTAGACGCGTCTGTCCACCTACTACGTGACGGGTCGGATTTGGAGAAGCTGATTGAGGGCGACCATTATTCTCGACCCATTGCCTTGCACCGCAGTGGGAGGGATGGATTCATACTAACTGGACACACTGACTCCCAGATTCCTAACTTTGTAACTTTTTTCTTCCCTTTCCTAAGAAAACGCTTCATCCAGAATCCCCTGAGATAACATTTGATTCACTTAATCATGTTTTCCTCGGATTTTGTTGACTTGACTTCCTTATCACCATTTTAGTACCGGTTTTCTAGATTCTATTTTGTTAATAAAATGCTTTCGTTTTCGGGTCAAGTCAGAGGTCAGCTTTTTAAAATTATTTTCATCTAAGTCGGGGTTTAATGAGACCCATAAGATAGGAAGAGGAAATCACAAAAGCCAGGAAATCTTTCCACAGTAGAGCTATTGAATACAGCTATAGCAAACTCAGCAATTTTAAAACTCAGCAAAATAGGAGAAACTATCAAACGAGCTGCCCAATCTTGCGAAAGTCGATTTTTTAAAATGTTTTTCTCTGTTGTCAAAATTGTCTACAAAATTTACATAATCATATAAATTCCCGAAAATGTAATTTTTTTTCACCCGCAGGTACCCAGCTTATCGAGATACCGGCGCAGCATCCCAACGACCACTCCGAGGCATCTCGCGTCGTGGTCGAGTCAGAATGGACCGACGCGCTTACATCCCGCCTCAGGATCAGTAGGGCCAAGATCACGGACTCCGGAAACTACAGCTGCGTGCCTACGTCGGCGGGTGGCGCTAGTGTTAATGTTCACGTCATCAATGGTACGTATTAACATCTCAAGCGCCAAACAAATGCCTACACATTGCATGCGATAAATTTGTTTCCATTTATATCTGACATAATCATTTGTTTCCATTTATGTTCAATGCGCATACATACATATACATATACATACAATACATACATATACATACAATGCGCATACATATATAGAGTACGTACATACTCACACATACATATATACTCACACATACACACACACACACACACATACACCTATCCACAACACACATCTCAGTAATTACTTAATATACACTATAGACACTACAAAGAAACATGTCAGTGGTACCCATCATGAAATATACTTAATAATTGTAAATTGTTTTCACCATTAATAATAAAATAAGCAATTGGTATTCTGAAAACAACATATACTTATACAACTATGATTTTCATCCTAGACCCTCGGCACACTAAAGAAATTTTGAAGAGTTTTATTTCACGTGTACATTTGTTACTTCATTTTTATTTATCTGTCACGGGTTTCGACCCATCAGTTGTCATTCACTAGCAATCTCAAAACTAACTTTAAAATTATGCAAGTACAGACATTTATTAGGAGAGATAGTGGGAGTAGTGATTTTGGGGGAGGGGGAAGAAAACGGTGGAAGATAACAAGGAAACATTATCAATAAAGGTGGCTTACAGGTTGCTTTTATTTTGTTAACTAAAATAGAGAGAGATACGACGTTCAGATAAAGATATCTTCTCTTATAAATTTTGAGAATATCGCAGTTTTCATCTGGAAGAAACAATTTTTAATTTAAATTTCTCACAGTATTTAAAAATATTATTAAGTTATTTGATTACACAAGCATTAAAGTTATGTGAACAGATATCCGAAATTTTCAGGCCCCTTAAAATGCATTTTGCTGATTTATTTTACTAAATTAATTATTTTCCAGTAAAGGCACGTAATATATTTTGTCATTGATTTCCAGCCATGAGAATCTATTCTTTTATTTGATCATGGTTGCAATTATAAAACAAAATTTGTAGATTGAATAATATACGTTTTAATTTAATATTTCTTTTCTAGGAGAACATCCCGCCGCAATGCAACACGGGAACACGAACACAGCATCACTTGCTACTTTATCAGTTAATCTTATAATATCTCTTCACTGTTCCATTGCATGTTTCTTCACATCTAGTTTAAATTATCGTATAAGCTGAAAAAAACCCTTAGTGACAATGTGTGTTTTATAAAATAAAAATCATAAAAAATATTTAAAAAACATTTTTTTGTTTTTAAGATGGCGGTCAAATGGTTAATACTCAATTTAATCCACTGAGTCTTAATCAGTTGATTTGTTTTTATTCCGGAAGAAAAAAATAAAACACGACAGAGATAAAGGGTAAATAAAATTGGTCATCAATAAAATAAGTAATATTTAAAACAAAAAAGGTGCGAGACTCAATAACATTACTTTCTGTATAAAAGTGGTGTGTTTTTGTGGATGTTGTGGATAAAGAATTTTTATGTGAAATATTAGACTATTGACCTGTAAATAGTTTATAAGACTTTTGTAAATACGATTTGTTTTGAAAATATGAATTTTTTTGGGAAAATTATAAATAAAATGGATTAGTTTTCTCTTTCATTTCCTTCAAAAAAAGCAGAGGAAAAGCTTTCTCTCAAATCTCGTTTAATAAAAATAGTAAAGTAAAGTAAGAAAAAAGAAGTAAAAATCTACACATCATAAAATCAAAAGGAGAAGGTAAAACTATATCTTGTTTTTCGGACTTTTAAAAGAGCCTATGTTTGAGAATTGAATTTTTAATTTATTTTAATGACTTCAAAGAATCGATTATAAAATCATTTTTGTAAAAAGCACAAACTTTGTGGCTTGCCATAATTTATAATAAAAACACATATATTTGTTGTAGACCACTATTATTTTATGAACACTACCGGCTTTGGAAGAATCCTTCCTTCGTCAGGAAAATATTATAAGGAAGAACAGAGCGATTCACTGGAAATATATTTAAAATGGGACAAAAATGTAAATTAATTTCGAATATAATTCTAGTATTTTGAATAATCAAATTAATTTATCTTTTAGTTCTTTTTTAAATATATTTCCAGTGAACCGCCCTGTTCTTTCCAAAAATCCTACCCCCTTACTTACCTCCCACTCACACACCTAAAATTTGTATAACTGACAATATTTTATGTCGCAGATTAGTTACAATATTCTCCTGACGAAGGAAGGGTGCTTCCAAAACCGGTATAGAGTTAATAAAATAAAAGTGGTCTACAACAAATTTATGTTTTTTTAATTGTAAATGATAAAATTGTTTGTTTAGATTTTTTCTTTACTGTAGTAAATTCAGAAATAAAGTGAAAACCCTAAATGGCTGCAAAGTTATTAGAATATTTCGAGGATATCTTTTGATTCATCGTAAAGGATTTCTTATTTCCTATTAGGCATGATTTGTGTATTTCGAAATTCTCTGATTTATTTTTCAGTCTTTCATCATGCGAGCAATCACATTTTCAATCCATTTCAAACAAAACTTTTAGGAATCCCTTTTCAATTATCTTTAGAAATTCTTTTGAATTTCCCCAATGAATCGAATGAAATTATTCGGCGTATTCGTAAAAAACGTTTATATTTTCTCTGAAATCTTCATTTATGAATAAGGAAAATGTGCGTCAATTTAGGAATAATAATAAAAATGTAAAACATATTTTATTTTATGATCAGATGAAAAAAATTTATATATTTTAAGAAAAATCAGTTAAGTTTTCTTGGAAATACTAATTTCTTTTAAAAAAATATTTTAAAATTAAAAATAAAATAAAAATACTGGTATAGGTTTTAGCAAAACAACACGAAAAATATTTGACGCACAATATTATAATTATTAAAACAACTGTTTATTATATGTTATTATTTTGTAAAATAAAACCTTCACTTTTCACCCATACCCTGTAAATTTGAATAAATTAAAATGAATTTCTTTAGAGTCTAGTTAAATAGAAATCTAATTAATGCAAATTTTTCACTGAATTTATAATAGGTACCACTATTTAGTCATAATATAATTATGTTAAAAAATACTGTAAATATGTAAAGAAATTATTTTAATGTAGAGAAAATTATGTCAAACATTATGGAAATAAATGATTTAGAAAGTAATATTGAACTTCTTTACTGATTTTTGTTCGACCCATTTGTTTTTTTTTTTTATAATTATATTATTTACTCTTTTTATTTAAAAAAAAAATTTATGTATCTTTCTCTTTTAAAGCTCATTTTTTCAAACATTCAATCTAACACCTTTCTAAAGAAAATAATTTTTGCAATCTCTTCGGAAAATTTTAAATGTGTAAATAATAGCTAAAAAAATGTCCAAATCCAAAAGCGAAAAATTAATTGGTATCTATCTCAAAACTCCCTTAAATTTAATTGTAAAAACTCCAATTAGATGTGAACATATTTAACTTTTTCATGTTTGGCTTTTGGTTTCAATTGCAATATAAGCGACATCTCCGTCTCTCACACACACTATAATAAGCTGGAGGTCTGGATCGACCGAGGCGAAAACGACGAGGAGAACGTTGTCTCGGTTGCCCGCTTCAGAGCTGTTCTGAGGTGATCCATTGGCTCTTTCCTTACGACCTAGACAGGTCTGGTCCATAGAGTGTACGTGGTCCAGGGTGAAGCGATGGTCAGAAGAAAACGAGGCGAATGGAAGCAGTTTCAGAGCGAAGTCAAGCGGGCGAGAAGACAGAGTTGTTGTCGAGTCAATTGTTACTGAAGAACTGTCAAATTCGATTTTTTCACCATACGTACACGCTGTGTCATGACGGCAGCTCACAAATACGACGTTTGCCACCAGGCCGGATTCTTAAGAATGTCAACGTTTCTTAGGGTTATCCAGGATTATCCAAGGACTAAGACCGATGAGTAGGTAGTAAGTATTCGCATTCAAAGAAGTATTTGATTTGGTTTTTCACAAATAGCTTGCAGCAGAACTATTTCATCCTTTAGCCTCCGGCATTGGCTGGGCATACCCCTCTTCTCCTTACTCCCTTCAGCCAATAGATTATAGAAGAACACAAGAAATAATGCGATGTTGGCGTACTTTGTGATTCAAAAGTCAGACAAATCGGACATAAATTTTAAATATAGAACTGTGTTTTATCATCGTTATGAAATTATTTTCATTTCGATCCAAACAGGAAGGAGACCTTGATGAAATAAATCCGTTGGGGCCATCTCATGTGATACTTTAATGATGGTGTATGGAGGGTCTTTTTAGAGAAAGGAAGGAGAGAGAGACATGGGAATTAAAAAGGTATGAGGTGTTGGTAGAAATCTGGGGATCATTGGGTCCTGGAGTGACAGACTATGAACCCACCCAATGGGTCGAGAAAGTCTAGCTGGAGAGGTCTAGGTTAGATCTCTTCCTGCGCTCGTCATGCAGTCTTTCCTGCGCTCTTCATGCAGTATGTGATCAAACGTATTCGCTGCCAAGAACTAAACAAACCTCACTCCAAGCCCTTGTAAATCATCAAACATAGCGAATAGCTTGGGGTGACTTAAGGAAGGGATGTTGGTTATTCTATAAATTGTACCTGGTGCAGCGATACCCACAACTGCCTTCCAAATTGAGCTGGAACTGAGTTAGTGATGAGATCGGTTTCCTTTCAAATCAACTTTTAGTGTGTTTATCTTCACAATTCAGTGCTTCATCCTCATAATTCATAACATACCCCAGTTAATAAAGATGCTATATTTTTACTGGTTCCGGCAATTAGAAGTTAGATCTCTTGTGAGGTACTCACAAAAAGATGTCAAAAAAACGGTGATTGGAAAACTCAAAATAAAATCAACGTAACACCTCTTTTGAAAAGTCATTAAAAGTGGTTTCATGAGTTGATCCGCCAACAACTAGCCCCTGGCATAATTACATACAATATGCAGCCGGTTTAGGAAAAGTACGGTATACCTACTTACACAAAATATAACTAAGTGACCCCGACGGGGTTTGCAGAGATAAAGTACCTCCAAATAACAAAAGCATAAAACATATTTTCATTCAAACGCATCAAGGATAAAACTACGTGTATGTTTACTGTATATATCAGCGTATGAGGACAAAAGATCGAAACTTTATACAAATTTGTTTTATATTCAAACCAACTTCATATAAAGCTATATTTGAAGCTGATTTAAGCTTTAAAATTGGTACCAATTGGCCCCTCGAAATACAATTTTGAGGGGCCAATTGTCCGCGGATAAACTATCGGGGTCACCATTAAAAGTGATGATGAAAAATTATAAAAAATTGTTTAATAGGTTAGGTTAAGTTATGGGCTAGTTTTCAATAAAATATTTTAGTAGCTTCGAAAGAGGTGTTGAACAGATTTGACTTGGAACCCAATAAAGCGACAATTTTTGGGAGAAGAATTTGTAATATTTGAAAGAAATTACCCTAATTTTGCTGGGAGTTGGTTTTAGACAATTCACCCTGAAAAGAGTGCTTTTGCTGGGAGTTGTCATTAATATCAAACACAGGTGATATGGAAATATCACATCATACTTACATTCAGTGGCGGCCAGCTCTAAGGAGCGGAGGAGCGTTGCACTGCCAAAATTTCTGCTAATATAAAAATCTCCGAGCGCAAATAAAACATACTAAATTTCCGACACGCCACATCACAGTTGACAATATACGCATACATGGAATAATGTCTGTATAACAAAGTCTGTAACAAAGCAGATCATTGTGTGCCTATATTCAGAGCGGTGGTGGTTCGTTTTTCAAATCGATCACAGAATTGAGGAGAATCCTTCCATAATTCTCTAATGAGCCCAAACCGTGGATAAGTTAAATGCTTTGCAAATTTTAGTAAATCACGGACGGCGTTCGAAAAATTTCCACCACATCAAAAGGAACGGTTCGTTCTGTAGCATGTTAAACGGGACGCGTTTGTGTCATATTACTTTCGGGATGGTGTCTTTAATTTAACATCTACTCTTTTTCATTTAATGTTTCGCTCAACATCGACCAACGACAACACAACAACATATGACAGTATGTATAGGTATATTTCATTCGAGTTTCGGATGCGTTGGGAAGACGTTCGGATGTGTGACAAACTGAACATTTTTTTAACTCGATTTTCGTACCAATCTACATACAATTTTCTTGATAAATTTAAATTAAGGATTGAACTGTTGGTTGAATTTGAATTTACAAATGCTTATGGGTCAATATTTATTTTAACTCTTACAATTATAGAATGAGGAATGCTTTTTCAGATTAATGTTAAAAATTGTCTTCACAATCTCTGTGACGTTGGTTTAAATGGAGTGGTGTTTTTCAAATTTAAAGAGAATTTAATCTTTCTTAAGAAATACAATTAATTCAGACGCAATGCGTTACATGCATCCAGAGGGTCAACCTGACCTACAAATAGATAGGATTTTTTCATAATTAAAATTATTTTAATTAGAGTAGGTATTAGGTAGGTAGGTGTCTAAGATTTTCAGCGCACCACCCATTTTTAAGAGCACCAGCCGCCACTGCTTACATTATCCTGTTTATACCAGATACGTAAAGATAGTCCAAAGAGTGCCTGCCAAAGGGTTAAATTGCTTCATTTGAGATTATTATTTCAATTGAACATCGTCGATTGGCGAAGGGGTTATTGCGCGATGAATATTTAGAATAATTGAGTTCATTGGAAGCGATTTAATCGTTTGATTAGTAATTTGGTGGCGCGCTAACCACACTCATTATGCGGTGAAGCTTGGGGTTTAATGCCTTCAATGGGGGGATAAAACAATAATTATCTAAGTACACGACATAATAACAATCACAGTGGATTACCTCCAGGGTAAACGTGCAAACGATCTCGAAGCAGAATAATGGATTGGTTTATAATACACAAATATAGTGATATTAATGTTAAAAATATTACTGTTTTAGCTACTAATTGGTTAGAATATTACTTGCCGGTTCAGCGTTGATAATTTAGCTGGCCTTCTCTCTTATTTAAGGTCAGTTTATCCTAACTACCGTGTCATCATCGCGTCGCCTCAGTTCTTATTTGTCCAACAGACCTTTTTGTTTTTTTTCAATGTCCACTTTAAAATTAAAAACATAGCATAAAAAATGACAGCTAATCATTCAACTTAGAATTATTTAAACTAATGAGACCTTTACCTTTACGGAAACAGCTTTATCTTAAACACCTATTATATGTTTCATTGAAATAATGAAAGAAAACCTTCTTCTCTTGTAAAATTTTCTAATGGTCTATTGGACAAATACGAACTAAGGCAACGATCGACACAGAAAGTAAGGTTTAAAAAAATAAATTCTTTGTAGTACGTAATAAAACATTCGTAGATGTATTGTATCTGCTTTGGAAGTAATTTATAATTTCTGTCAACAAATCAAAGAAAAATAACAAAATTTTCACTCCAAATATTTTAAACTAGTGAAAAATTACGGGATATTTTAATTGAAGGATTTGGGCAGATGAAAGCGTTTATAAAATATTTGGCTGTAAAAAAAAAATTATTTGAGACGTAATTTGCCATCTGCGAAATAAAAAAAAAAATAGAGTGCAATTCCCACGCGGTAGGAGACTAAAATAAAGACCTGCAGAAAACTAAATTAGATAAGAGTGAGGAGGCTACGAAGCACCGCATAAAGAGGAGACCGGTTGTATCTCATTGTCTCGAAGGCTTAATCCTATAGATGTATGTGTTTGTCTCTTTTTAGCATCTTTTAAGTTTCATCGAGTTAAAAATCACAACGGTGCTTAAGAAGTTTTAACTTCAAAAAAATATCAGAGTTTGCAATTCACACGCGGTAGAAGTGAAACACAAAATTTCACACAAACATATATTTTTCTATCTAAGCATTTATTTCTTTTATAAAAAAAACCATTCAAACAATAATATTGTCGCGTATTCTGACAAAGGTTCTGTTTGGTTCTGAAATATCATGTTTTTTTATATGAATACCGCACAAGAGTCCTAACAGCTCCCGTCTGGAGCCAGTGAGTCTATAGCGTCTCCGATCGGGGTAGGTATGTTGTGAGGCTGAAGGTAGTGGGAAAGGGAAGGAGATGGGAAAGAGGAAGGTGGGGAAGTACCTGACTTTTCAGGTCTGGTCATCAAACACGTCTAAAGCCAATTCAAGCAACGTTTCAATTCTGAATGGTAGTCTTACACCGGGCCATACTGAGAGTATTTTCCACTCTGGAACGTGCCTGAAATACGCTATGTATTTTTTTTACGAATTAATTGTGAAATAACACAAATTATTACAATAAAATTTATTTGCCACGCCGGGATTCGATCCCGCGACCTTCGGATTGCGAGTCAAGAGCCTTACCGCTAGACCACGCCGGTCGTCAATGTTTCAAACATGTAAATCATTTTTAATTCTGCTCGAGCAAGTTTGCACGTCTTAGTAGATTACTAGGTACTTTATAGAACATTTAATTATGAAATAAACGGTGAAATATAGGTGGACTCATTGGCTTTACCACTGTTAATAGTAAAGTTTTCTTTTTATATTAATATTTTGAAGAATGATTTCATTTACATAATATAACGAAAACTCGCTCGAGTGGTTCAATAGTTATGCAAACAAAGACCACTTACCATATAACGGGCATATGCCTATTGTGGTAAACGAATGGCGGGTGAAAACTTTATACATACACTTATATATGAATAAAGAAACAATCAACGCATAAAAAAAGGTTTTTTTTAACTTTCTGAAACTTATTTTTTTTTGTTTAAACTTTCCTACAAAGTGATCAGAATCAACCGCTCTAAATGGCAAGTTCGTAAGGCTGACATTTATTTTGTATTTTTTACATAAACTCCACGCAGGAGGCCCTGCGGAAAATAATTTTACTCAGGGTCTTTATAATTTTTGAAGATTCTGTGTGGTAAGTTTTTTGGGGGGGAGGAAGGAGTGAACATGGATCTTGAAGAGACCGTGTACATAGGACAATTTGACCGGTCAGTGGCTGAGTGATTATTGCGTTTGGGCCCCACCCGAGCGTTACATGTTTGATTCCTCGGCTGGCTAAATCCTCTATCACGGCACAAACAACATATGTGAGTGTGTGCACACATCTGCCCTGATGATGGACACTGTAACGCTGTCCGAAACGCTGGTTAAAGAATGAGGTAGCGCAACACGGCATAACACCCCAAAAACAAATAACGAAAAAAAGGGTAACTAGTTGTATACTTTTAAAATATTTATGGTTCCTGTAAAATTCGCCCAGCTTCCAAGAGGCAAACTTTAACTCTGGCTTCGGAGGAGCCCCTGTGCCTGAGCTGGTTACAACTGCTGATTAGCATATATTTAATGTTTAACTTTCTAGAATTTCAGAAAATGCGTGAATAAGCATCCGCTTATGTGTGTGAGATTGCTAACAAAAGTTTGTAGAATGCATAGTCATCGACAACGTGTCTGTCGGCCGAGTTCCAGTTTGATCAGATGTCAATAGTTGATTTTTATGTCCAATATTTCACGTCATTCACACATTCATTCAATAGACAAAAATAATTAAGTGAAATTCAAGTAGATGTGCAAAAAGAAAGAGATTTTTTTTCTTCAATAATAGCAAATTCACTTCATGGTGGCATTTTAAATAAAACTTTGTTTTTAAGCCACTTTTATTAAGAAAAATCTACCAATATGTTTCAAAACCAAAGGATGTTTGAAATGTTTGAAAAAACTTTGGATTTGAAAGATCTTGATAATTTAAATTTAAATTGGTGATAATTATTTTCATTTATTTAAAATGACGCCACAAAACGAATTTACAAATAAATAAGTTAAAAAAACTTAATAAATTATTACTAATAAATGATATTTAATAAAAACAAATATAATTAAAATCTTTGATTGCTCAAATCTAGTGTGGACGACAATTATTTTTCGTGTAAAAAATATTCAGCAATGAGGTACAGTTTCTAAAATAAAAATGCGAATTGTGAACGTATTAACACTTCCTTACCGGACCGGGGGAACGCACTTACACTAACGAGAGTTTTACGCTGTATCTACGTTGCTTTTTAAACCACATACTCAATAATTTGTGTAATCTTAGAAAAACTATTTGGTTATCGATTAGCATTAAAAAAATTAATATCGCATTACTACTTTTCTTAAAATTAAATAGTTTATAACATATACCTGCGAATAATCTGTGCCACCCGCCCCCCCTCCCTTTTGTTCGGGCGTACCCCGTCCCTATCTGCTGAATGTATCGGGATAATTCTAAGCAATAGCAAGTAATTTCTAAGTTGTTAGTGGAAAGGACTAGATCGCGTTCGTTTACACTGCGAATCTCGTTTGCTCTTTTTACAACGTTATAATGTTCGCTTGCCGGTCAAAGATCATTCGGTCGTTTCCGGTGAACGCCAATTGCCAGCCGAGATTCGGAAACAAGGTGTTATTTAGTCAAAACATTTTATAAATAATGTACATAAATGTGTAAATATTTTACTAAATAAAAATGAAATAAATAAATAAATGTTGGCTATCGGCCCGCCTTCTCTGTTTTCTACGGAAAAATACACGCTTTGGCCTAAATTCATTAGAATATTAATTATGACTTTATTTATCAAACGATTTTTAAAATGACTACTGAAATACGATAAATATACTTCCCTCTAATTATTATCATTACGAATTATAAGAAAATATGTCATTAACACCCTTTTATAAGCAAAACAAATTGGAGTCCCCGAGTGACCGCCCTTCGGGTCATGTGTGATTTTTTTCGTTCCGGGACGAAAAGGTTAAGAAAGATTATCTTAGAAATCGAGAAGATGTTATTAATGTAAATAGGTATTTTTTAGCTTTCACGTTTTCGGATTTCGTTTGATTTGCAAACTGAAATGCATAGCCTACTGCAGTAAGCTGCACCAAAATTCCATCTGCTTACGAAACAAGGACATACACAAGCTCGGCTTTTTGGTATGCCGCTAGCAGTCAGGATTTTGTCGATCAGGCTGTTTGCATTTGCGTTCCTGCAGCTGAATATCATTTCGCAATCAGACACGGTGATTTTCAAAGGGCCGTAGAAATGCGGTGCATTGCCTGCAGTATGGAAAAATGACTAGCTTGTCTGCTTTTGACTGGGAGTCAAAATGAACGTGCCTAAAATCAACCAATGCAGTATTATAAATTAGTGACGCAACTACATACATCTCTCTTCTACATACTTTCCGTTTACCTATCCTATCTGACAATGTGTGGCTAAATTACCTACAAAAGACTTTTGGGACAATAAATCAGGGAACAATCAGTCATGTTGTTTGGTTTATTTATAAATCAGTCACTTTAAGAAACCGTGTACGAAACGAGTGTACACTGAGTTAATGCCTTTATTCTAATATGTTGTGTGCTTGTGTCGTGATTACCGCCGACTGTGTTCCGATTATATCGATTTCCCGGAGTAAGTCAGTCCTTTTCAAATATTATTAAATAATATTTTGATAACATACGTCGCAATCAATAATGTAACTAGGTATGAAATTATTTTTATTTTTTCCTGCTATATCTGCTCACCTTCGAACAGAAGAGTCTTTCTGTTATAGTTTCTGCTAGCCCCGAATTTTGGACCGACATACTTTGATGTTTTCAAGGTTTGGCGCTTTGTTTATACAAAAAAGTCGGTCCGCCAGTTCATATTGTTTTTAAAATCACTCAAGGACGTAATTCCTACCGCCGTGTCTAACTATTATTATTATGAGGTAAGTCGTAAGTATTCTTTCCAACAATGTATGTATGTATGTAAAGGTAACTACACTTGATCCCCGTACAATCCGGCTTAGGATTTGGGTAAATAATCCACAAGCCGCTGCATGCCGCTACATTTTTAAAAGGCAAAGATTTTGAAAAGTAAAATACTTTTAAACTTAATTACCAAAAGAAACACCGATTTCAGTCGAGATTGATAGAAAAATATGCATTAAAATTCGATGTTCATTCAACATTAAAAAATTTTAACTCCAAAGTCTTCCGAAGCAATTTTGTGTTTTTATTTTCAATTAATTTAAGGGAGCCTTAAATGTCTAAATTACGCAATCAGTTTGGCAAAAATAATAAGCCTAACTTATCCTCTATCAATATTTCATAACGTGGATTACCAAGCAGATGAAAATATTTTGTTTTCTTTTTCAGCAGAGAGCCTCTACGTTTAAAGTATTCTATATTTGTCGGCGCATCCACTCCTCTCATCTTTTAATCCTTTTTATTCTATTTCAGTGGTTTTCTAAATGTCTTGAATAATTTTGTTTTGAAGAGTTTTATTTAACATGTACATTTGTTACTTAGTTTTTATTTATCTTTTACCGGTTTCGATGCATTCGTGTCATTCACCAGCAATCTTTAAACTTACTTCAAATTTTTTTTTTTTTTTTCAAAAGAAAGACAAACATTCCCGGGTTACGAATAACCCAACAATGTTTGAAAATCTCCTACTACCACCACAGAAAGCCGAGAATATTGCTTGTGTTGTGATGGAGGACATGCAAGTACATGCTAATTCCCTGGAAATAAAAAAAGTAGATTATTTTTATATATATCTATAAATACGGGTTAAATTGTAGACAGTGCATTTTGTTTTCATGCTGACCTATATAATATTGTAATCTGTCAGATTTTGCAAACGTACTAATTCTTGCTGTCGGTAAATGGGTGCGTTATTTACATTACTGAGACAATGAGCATCGTTTTTTTTTTCTTAAGCGTACGTTCTTTAACGTCCCGTAAACACAAGAGCTTGACCATGATTATTCCTGAGAAATTACCGCCTGCCTTGTTCGAGAACGAGTTCGATTCGTGAGGTGGTATGGGTACCGCCGCACCGGGAACTACTCATTATAGATGACATAGGCCCCGAGAAAAAGTGTTTTCCTCAAGGCCTCCTGTGTCGAGCTAGTGTAAAAAAATCAGAGTGTGCAATTCACATGCGGTAAAAATGACAAGATCAGAAAACTAAAGTTGACAAGAGTGGGAAGACTATAAAGCACTTTTTTTAATCAATATGTAGGATGATCTTTTCCATATTTTTGTCGTTGAATTTCAGTGCACCTTTTCCTATACTATCATCTAATTGGTGACCGGATAACTCGGAATGCAACCAACTCAGAACCACTTCAGATAAGTCATTTAGAGTGATTAAAAAATATATAAAAATTGGTTTAATAGTTTACGTTAGGTTGGGTTATCGGCTAATTTAAAAATTTTTTTTTCAAAGCTTCAGAAAAATTAAGATGTTTATTTTTTTTTTGGATTTCGTAGGATTTGAACTCCGTTCACTGGATGTTTGTCTCTCTGGCCGCTTGGATTTGTTAGGCGCGAATTTACCGCAACATATTAATTAGCACGGAGTATCCGTGAAATAATAAATTTTATTCGTTATACAGTTTCATCCGAATTTTAAATCACTAACGGTGCTACAGAAGTTTCACTTCAAAAATGTTAAACGTTCATTACGACTTGCTTATATGTTAGATAGTCAATACAGTATCCTTGGTGGTCTCTGAATCTATCTAAAGAACGTTTCTCTTTTTTCATAAAAACTTGATTAAAATAATAATTGCGATATTCTATTTCCATTCGATTCCAGGTATGATGATAAAAAGAATGCAGAGAAGAGGAGCTTAATTCGGTTTGAATTCTCCTGTGCGGAATCATCTCCTCTTTGCCTCGTAAAAATGGGGCTGATTTTTTCTCATAAAAGATAGCTTTAGATAACTCTCTTGGTGGAATCGGAACCAGGATGAACGTGTTTACAATGAATGTTTACAGAACCAAAAAATTTGCCGTTTTATTGTTTTTGGAATTTGAGTCAAGCCCAATACTAATATTTAATCATTGAAGACGATATTAGCGACTTTCAAACAAAAATTTGACGCAGAAAAATCAGAAAAAAGATTAGAAGATATGATCGCATCTTGGGTTGAATCTTTTGTAATCGTTTATTCAATTTGGGAGAAGGATATAGGTACAGCCACCCCGGGACCCATTTATTGGATAACCAATACCACTGCCGTAGGTCACCCTAAGTGGTACGCGACGTTTGTTGACTTAGCAAGAGTGCTCGGGGTCATGGGTTGAGGTTTTTTAAATGCCTTGGCAGCGGATACGTTTGCCCACCTACTAGATAATGAGAGACTGTTTAAGGGAGACCTTTTCACAGTTCTCTCCAGCCACTCTCTTGACCCATCGCCTTCCTTCGCATTGAGAAGAATGGATCCATACTTCCGTCTCTCCTGATCATAGGGGTATGATCGAATTAGTTCAGGGGTTAGGGCAGAACTCCTGCAAAACTAAGGTTCTGGATTCCTAGATCCGATCGAATCTTTTTCCGTTTTAAACTTTCGTTTGAGAGTCGCTAATATTGTCTTCGAAGATTAAAATATTTTTAAAATTTGCGTGGATGGTTAAAGTTATGTTTTGATTTGACACAAACACAACAAAGCGAATGACCCGTCCTCGTGAAGCTCGTTCTTTGTTTGCTATTGTCTTTCATTTTACCTACAGTTTTAGAAAGAGAGAACACCACCCTTCTTCTTCGCTTTTAAAGTTTACCTAAAATACGTCCAAAAATTTGATATTGAATAAGCAAAAAATATCGACAGTCTGACATACATTCGTTAAATTCTGCAAATTATTTGTTTTTGCCTAGTGAATTTACACCATTGTTCCAGTAAATAGTAGAGAATCGGCGGTGTAATGGTCAGCAAAATGGTTTGTTTCTCGGCTGTGGAATTTTAAAAATATATTTTATACAGATTGTTAAAGGACGTACTTATCTTACTTTTACCAGAGATTCTTGGCATTATTTGAAGTTAAAAATGTAAATGAAATTTTTGTCACCAGTGTCCTTTTGAATGTTTTTTTTTTGTTTCACAAAAAATATATTTAAAATCAGTAGGGTCGGGGGTTGGGCGGTTACTTGGCTGAGTGACCAGTGACGACTTGTGGAAGAAATTTAGACGAATGTGTATGCCCACCTGCTGCGTGCCGCATTGAGAGAGACTGCTTGAGGGATACCTAACTTAGGTCTCTCCGGCCGGATTACCTCGACCCATCGCCTTGCACCGCAATGGGAGGAATAGATTCGTAATTCCGTCACTCCTGGAATCATTGACCCCCAGATCCCTACCCACTCCTCATACCTTTTTCCTTCCCAGGATTTTCTCTCCTTCATTTCCCTAAAAATACCCTCCACACAGCATTCTTAAAGATGATATAGACCTTGAGGGATTTTTCTTCCTTGGCGCCAACTATGTTGAGTTAATACCACAATTTTTCTCTGGTCTGCCCCTTATTTCAAATAATTCTTAAATATTTAAAATACATGAAGATGAAAACCTAATATTGGTTAAATAACTTACTCATATTTTGTCATACGTTATACATTATTGTAACTGTTGGTTTTCCAAATAAAATTTGATAGATTTGTAACTGACATAATATTATGTTGTCAAAACCCGAAAGGACAACCTTAATAGTATATTTGTGATGGTTTTCATGAACGCGACCTCTCCTTTATTCCATCAGGGGCTTATTTCTCGTTAAAAATGAAAACACAGCCCAATCTAGCGATTACGCGTTCAATTCTTCGACCGGGTATTGGCATGGCGGTCACGGAGCAAGGGAATCTTTTATTCTTTGAGAATACTTATTGGTAATTTGGTGGCCTTCCCTTACAGCCAGCAGCCAGCTATTACAGTAGGACGCAACTCGCTCTTCTTTGATAACGACACGGTTTCTCGGTATTAATCGAAAATCGTTCATGTAAAGGTTTACGGTGCGGACGCAAAAAGATGCGGGGATGGTAGTTGTTGTAAACATTTGTGAATCATAATATGGGCTTGGGGTGTAAAAATAAACACAAAACTCTATGGGGTGTAATACTCCTAAAATTTATTTTGATTTATGAATCTAGTCGCGGACAAATATCACCAAAAAAATGGCATTTACCAAATCTACATGTGCAAAAAGAGACACCAACCTTGTAAGTTTCATTATCGAATAAAGCAAACACTTTGTGGCTTGATATTTTACAGAAATTTTCCGCTCTGCGGTGCAACACGATGAGCCGAGAGAGTCAGGCTGGAAAGTTCCAAAGTCTCTCCTGATCCGGCCTGCCATGCATTAGTTGGGCACAGGCATCCCCTGCCAAGACTTAGACAAACCTCACTCTAAGAACCCGGGTACCCCTGTTAATTCACCAAACGCAGCGAACCACTTGGGGTCACCTATGACAGGGGTGTTGGCTAGCCAATAAATGGTTCCCGGGGCGGCGGTAAACACATCCGCCTCCTAATTTGTAAAAAGATATAGCGTATAAATACACTGCATAAACATTTAAGTACGTCTTAACGTAATTTCTTTATTTAAAACCACTTTATTTAAATTTATATACGTCGACCGGTTTCGGTCAAACTCGACTTTCTTCGGTACAATAAACATATAAACTAAATTAATGTACAGAGTTAAGATAATGAAATAAACACAAAAAAAGGGAGAGCGTATAAGAGAGAGGGCATCAGATAATGGTTGGAGGAGGGGTAGGAGGAGGGGTCAAGGGAGGGTGGGGGTTAGAGAGGGAAATAGGGAATAACTTTAAAATGGGACTGTTGGTTAATTCTAATCGTTTGTTTAAAATTTGGCAATTATTTTTCTTTGATTTTAATGATTCTAAAGCTTCTGAGTTATTAAGGCGTATTCCTATTTTATTTATATAAACTATTTGGACTCTTTGGTATTTTTATTAAACTTATGGTCAGTATCAATTGTTCGGCAAATTCTGAGAAACCTGTGCTTGTTAAACACCTAACGTGTTCTTTAACCCTAATGTTTATGTTACGTTTGTTTACATTTATGTTACATTTCTTGTAAGTTTCTTCTGCAGCAAAGGCGGCCTTTTAGATGTTATGTTACAATCCAAGTTTTGATTCGTCACACACATAAAATAATAAGAAAGTCGACGATCCGAGACAATCTGAACATTGAACCACTGCTACTCTTTATAGAAAAATTACAACTGAGGTGGCTTGGACACGTACTAAGAATGTCGGATGACCGAATTCCGAGGAAAATACTGAGTGCGATTCCACAGGGTAGACGATTCGACAGACACAGTAGGGCGAGGCAACTCCAGAAACTGTGTGAGGAGACCCGCATAGGATTGGGGGAAGAAGAAGACGGACACTATAATATAGACACAACTTATATTTAAGTGAGTAAAACCTTAAGTTGTAATATTTTTATTAAATGAAGACAATATTAGAGAAACTCAATTAAGATAGCAGCCAAAAAATGTGCGTTAAGAAAATGAAGATAAAGTTGGTAGTTCTTAGACGAAGTATGGTTAATTAAAAATTAATTAAAAATTTCCCCGATAACTGGTGTACTCTATCGACTTCAAGATGTGCTCCCCGTAGCTCTACTGCGTGCCACATATTACGCTATGATCCACTCTCACCTAAGTTATCTGGTTAGTATCTGGGGCACCACAACGAAGAAGCAAATATCCGAAATACAAGTCATCCAAAATAGAGCTATAAGAAACATATACCATCTACCATGGGATACACACGTCAAAGATATATACTCACTGACCCAAATACTTCCTTTTACGATTCTGCCAAAATATAGCATCACCACTGCCATCCTACAAATAATTCAACACTCCTCACACACCAACACTAAACCAGCCTTTAATTCCGATATACACCAGCACAAAACACGATCACAAAATCAAATACACCTATCATCATCTACTCACACGACTAAATTTGGGATTAACTCCTTACAATACGTCGCACACACGCAATACAACGCACTACCCAATGACTTAAAACTTCCAGCATCAAACAAAAAAACATTGGCAAAGGCTCTAAAAGGGTATTTTCTCAGCAGCTTTATTAACCTGTGACGAATTTAGCTATCTTACTTTGTAATTCCTGTATATTCTCCGTATAAAATATAATTACTAACTATATCAAGTGCGTCTAGTCCATTTATGTACTGTTCATTAAACTCTCATTGAATTTTGTGTTCTTGTGTAAAAATAATTTTCTTTTTGTTTTCTTTTAATTTTTCTTAAATTTCTTTTCTTTTCTTTTATTTGTGTAATGTTCCTTCCCGAAATGAGTTTTATTAAACTCATTGGGAGTAATATATTATAAATGTTATGTAATATATTATCACTAATAAATAAATAAATAAATAAATAATATATTAAACGGGTAGTTTTTCGACGAAGTCTGGTTAGAAAAATATGCGTTAAAGCAAATGAAGATATTGTTGGAAGTTCTTCAACGAAATATGGTTCAGTTAAATATGAAAGAATAGGATATGAATACATCAGCTAAGTTGGTAAAGCTCCGCTGGGTTCCTGGGTTCGTGTCCCAGATATGAAAGTTTTTTTTTTGATTTTTCTGTTTGCAGATTTTCGATTGAGTCTCGCTAATTTTGTCTTCATGTAAATTAAATTATCGGATTTTTATTTATTTCACTACAAGTTTTTTCTGCATTAAAATTGATTTGTTGCGGTAATTGTGAGATTTCAGAGTATCGTACACTAGATACAGGGTGCACTTTTACATATAAGTTCATACTCAACTCAAATTTCGAATTTTATGATATGTTTGGATAATCAACTGGACGATCGATACTTAATGTTAGATAGCAGTGCCGCAATCTTTGTAAATTAGTAATGCAACGTCAAGAATAAACGTACGATGTATGAATACGAATTAAACAATAAGTATTTGCCTGAGTTGTAAGGTTATTTCTCCTCTTTGTCCATGCTGTAGAGAAAAATTAGTTTAATAGATACCCGAGGATTTTTTTACAATGGTAACATCCACGACAGCGTGCCTCTTTTCTGAGCGGTTATTTCGTTATTACGAATTGATCTTGGGCGAATAACTGCCGACGTCTGTAATATTTTTTCTTATTTTATAACGACGACAACATCGTGGGACACTCCGTTATGTCCAAACATTTTTGATATAGAGAAGACAAGATCGCCCTTATGGACACAAAATAAAACACAATTACACAGATGAGAATACAGCATTTTTCACAGATTCAGATAAACACCGTAATAAAATGAAAAAAATGTTAGGTACGCACTCTCTTGTAAGACCAAATTCTTTATTTTTAATGTAACAAATTTATTTCGATTGATTGAAGAATTAATGTCTGCGCTTTAATTTATCCTTCTTAAAATCTATTATTTTATCATCTAAGTACACAACTCCAAGCTTTAATGAAAATATGACCTTTCCTTACGGTTTTGTTTCCCTAATTATTTTTTTAACTAACCCAAGTCTTGTGATCTTTTTTAAATATTCATTTGTCCAAACATCTTTGTTACCTTTGTTTTAAAAATTTCAAATATATAACTGATTCATAAAAGATACCAAGAAAATCTGAAACAACAAAAATTCTTCAACCACGTAAACATCGAACGTCAGTTGATTAGTCAAACATCTCCAAATACTTAAGCTTACCACTGGAGCGATTTTTGTCATATATTGGCGCCATTTTAAATGTCTCCGATTGCTTTTTGGATAAAAAAGGCAATTATCTCCTTGATTCGGCAAAACATTGTTTTAAAAATATTTGTAGCTCCCACATTAGTTATTTTGGACTTTAAACGAAGCTACTGGAATGTTTTATCTGCAATGACCATAGACGTAGCAAATACGAACTATGTAGACTATTTTATAACGATGTTAAAAATAAATTTTTTTAACGCAAAATTTCTGATCAGCTGATTATGGTTAAAATTAAGATTTTTTTCCACAGATATGCACCTTTTATTATCAAGTATATCACAGACAATATACAGAAATCAAAAATATTCTATGTTGACTCAAGTAAGTACCTCTCACGGCAGTTTCAAAGTAACAAACACGCAGGATTTGCGCGGTTATAAACTTGACGATTTTTTTTATAAATCCTACATTTATGAGATAAACGGTAAAATACAGGTTAATTCATTGGCTATACAGCACTACAATAACTTTTTATGCCTCCATGTTAAAATTCGAAGGTTTGATTTTTTTAATGTTGGCAAAAATTTAAAAACGTCGAATTGTCGCTTCAGTGGTTAAGAAAAGCAATATTAAAATGCTCACGATAAATCAAATTTTATTTGCATGTGTTTTACATATTTAAAATGCTATAACACCGGGAAGCTCAACGGTCCGATATATCTGTATGATATTTTGAACATGCCTACAGTATAATAACCCAGAAAACATATTTTTATTTGTTTATTACACTATACGTTTCTCTGCATTTTAATTGATTTGGGAATGTTTTTGAGTAATCTGAGTATTATACCAGAGAGAGGGTAAGTACACTTTTACATATAACTGCAAAATCAACTCAAATTTCGATTTTCCGGAGATTTTTTTATTTGTTTATTTGAGGAACATAAACAGTCTTGGTAATATAATAAACAAAAGAGGATGATAAAAAAACAGACCAATTATTAATGTTCACAGATAGGTATTTAGAAACAAGACTAACTAAATGTTAGCTAGAATATTTAAGAAAAATGAAGAAAAAAAAACAGAAATAAGCAGCAATTTAAAAAAAATAAAAAGAGTACAAATCTGAATTCAACAAATGTTAAACCAATACACAACAATAAAATAAGTGTGATTATGACTGAAATAGACTGCAAAATAGGTATTTGGTTTGGGAAGCGTAAGGAGAGGAGAGAGATAAGGGAAAGTTGCCACGCAAGTAATATAAAAATATTAGATACAATTATTCATGAATATGTATTATTCGCACCTAGAATGTTAAACAGTGAAGTTCTGTAGCGACAGTAACTAGCAATAAATACGTCAGCATGTGTGTCTATATTTACAAATTTGTTGTTATAGTAATTATATATCCTTTGCATAAATTCATTTTGATTAGAATTGGTGTTGCATCTACCAATAAAGAAAAGGGTATTTTGTCTACTATATCGAACCGACGTGTGGAAATTTATTTTGTTTAGCAAATTCGGGCGGTCAACTTTTGAGTTAATAATTTTGTACAGGAGCATCTGATCAGCGACAAGCCTCCTCTGTTGAGTAGTTTCGTGATTCGAAAACGTTTCTCGATTTCGTCGTAAGAGTTGTATATGTCTGACTAATTAGTTGGAAGATCGAAATCAAATTTTCATCATCGATCTTTTTATTAGAAAAAAAAACTCCTACGTTAAATAATATTAGTCTCGAAAATTCCAACAAAACCACGGGCGGGTATAATTCCACCCTTAAGAAATGTAATCCACTTCAACGTTAATGAAATAAGGAAACCCCTTTGTGGCAGCCTATTTATTTCAACGTAAGATCGTGCCTTGGCCGATCTCCAACTACGTTCATTGCAACATACAGCCTATATTTGCCATAAGTCCTTGTTCAATTTGTTCTGGATGTCCAAACCACATTGAAGAAGAATGTTTTCTCTCCCAATCGAATTTTTTGCATGTAGAATACGGTTGTTTTCAGACAGTTCGGATTAAGTGATTTTCTTTTCCATTGAATCAAGTCTTCTCGCGAGTTTTTTTTTTTCATTTAACGATTTACAAACTTCTCATTTTCATCAAAAATACTAATTTCGAATAACTTCAAAACTCGGATTTTTTTTAAATTAACAATAATGTTCTTGTACAAAATTGTTACTTTTGTGTTTTTCTTAATTTACAATCTTAGAAATAAAATTATTTTCGTAGCTTAAAATTATAAATGATTTAGCAATACTATCCCGTGATTTTTTGCGAGTCTTCGAGATCTTAAGACCATATCTCTGCGTACGCTAAGTAGAATCCAGTTTTCATTTTGGCTGTAAATTATTCATATTTTTTCTTGAATTGGCCTGTCTGAGGCCGGGGCCTTAGATTTGGGGCCTAAGATTTGGGGCCTAGATTGAGTCACGGGTTTAAGTACAAAATCAAAGATCTTACCGCTATACATAAACGTCAGAAAACTTTCATATTTATAAAAATAAATAAATCGGAGTGTACGATTCCCACGCGGTTGAAGTGAACAACTTTCAGAAAACTAAAGTAGACAAGAGTGGGGAGGCTACGTAGCACCGCAAAAAGAAGAGACCGATAGGATACAAAGAACCACACAAAGAAGTGCCCGATTGTACTATCTTGTTCTCTAGTAGGATAAATCCTATAGATGTTTGTGTTTGTCTCTTTTCAGTATCGCTATTTTTCGTTTCATTGAGTTTCAAATCACAACGGCGCTAAAGAAGTTCTTACTTCAAAATGTCCATGGGAATGTTCATTTAAAATATTTTAAAGGAGTTATTCTGAGTTCATCAACTTTTTTTAACACCTACATTTAACACTACAGATGACAAAACCCTGCAAACACTGCAGGAGCGCAATAATGGCAGCCCGAAACATATATGTATATAAAAATATTAATGTTTCTTTGCTCCTTATTATTTCCGTCCTTTATTGGTGATTTATTGTGCGCACACCCACAAAGGTATCTACATATTATAATGGTGATCTATGGCGTTATGATGACAATCCTGGTGAACTTTGTAAAAGGGACTGGATTACTGTCAAAGGAATGAGGTAAAATGGGAGATAGCACAATGGGCCTACCGCCTAAGTGCTCACGGGAACTTTATTTATGTAAACCGTCTCCGCTCTTGAAAAAAAAAAAAAAAAAAAATGGCTTTATGAAATTTGTATAAAAATGTTACAATATTTTTAGCGCGAGATGTTTGAAAAATATGTGTATTTCATGTAGTTTTGTTTCATTGCGGAAAGGATTGAGGGGGAGGGGAATCCAGGAAGGAGGAAGGTGATAGGGAACGCGGTTGTGGGAGGCGGTTCGCGCGAGAGCGAGGTAGGGATGAGGGTGGGGCAGAGAGGGATTGCAAAGGTGACATAGTAGCGACGAGGGATAGCAGCGATAAATTTAGAAAATTCACGCTTCTCACACGGACAGCTGTATGACCTTCTCACGCATCGGAAATCCTAATTTATTCGTGAATGCACCAGATGGAAAATAAAAAAATTTGTTTATCCGAAAGCACTTGTATAAAAAAAAAATTAAAAAAAAAAAAACAAAAGCATTCTTTCTTTGAGTGGCACCGCAACGCAGGCTGGGTACTCGCTAATCCATCTTTTTATATGAACAAGAAAATCTGCGGCAAGCGAGCGGCGTGGATTTTATTTGTACGCAAATTTACAGTGTTATATCGAGAGTGATCGAAATTTGCACATTTGACCTTCAAAACAGGAGGTATCTCCGTCTGCATTAAATTTCTAAAAACTCTGTGTAAAGCCCGGGCAACGCCGGGAACTCTAGCTAGTATAATATAATTGAAAATTTATAATATCATCAGTTTAAAAGCTCCCGTCCTTAGCAACGCTTCCAGCTCAAAAGAAATTAGTGTTCTACATTCTGTCAATTGAGTTAAGGTTTATTTTCCTATGAAACGTTGTTGGCATGGTTTTAATACTCTCTCTTTATAATAGCTTACTACTGAATAAAAATTCTCAAATGGATATACATTGTTTGTATGTATTTGTTTTCTACTGTGCCTGATATATATTTAAATAACGTGGTGGTACTGTGGCTCGGACGCCGGTTTTTGGTTTTTTTTTTTTTTTTAATGCGACTTTAACCCTTATGTATAAAGAAACTTTATGAAGGACAAGGTCAAAATTATTTGCGCGAATCAATCTGAAAGCTAATTTTATTTGATCAATTTAGCTTCTCTGAATGCTTTCGAATGAATGTTCTATGACATTTGTGATAATTTTTTTGCATTTGTCAATGACAGAAATAATAATATTTTACATTTTAAAAAGAGTATCGAGGTGTGTATTCGGGTTTGTGAAGAAATAATACAATCAGTTAACGTTTGTGTGAATATATTTTTTTGATGATTGTTTCCAAAATGGGATTTTTTTTCAAGTGAAAACTTCATTGGCACCGATGAAACAAAAACAAGTGGCACTAAGACAAACACATACATCTATAGGTTTTAGCCTGCGATAGAATGAGATAGCAATAAAACATTCATTTATTTCACGTGTACTCGGTCCCATAATATTACGATAAATCCACGGTCCTACGCAAGTGTAGTGGTTTAAAGGGTCTGATGAAGACATTCAGCCGATGAGGGATTAAATTCAAACCACTCCAAAATGAGCAGGCAATACAAAAGATAGCGACATCTAGCGACTCCGGAGAAGAAACCACAAATATTTATAAGATGACCAAATGTATGCACGCAACTGCTACGTACTGCATTTCTTCTGAACATAATACTCGTCGGTAGATATGTATTTATTATTTTATGCACTGTTTGACAATTTAACAAGGTGTGGCTTACGCTTTATTTTCAGAACGTGGGTAGTACAAAGTGTGTGCATTTTCTGATGGGATAATTCTCTGAATAAAAGGTTGACATGAGGCTTTTTGACAGAAAAAGTAATTTGCTCAGTTGTTAAACGAAAAATACACATTTTACAACAGTACCTACGTAAAATATATTATATTAAGCATTAACTAATAGTAACGGACTGTAGAAGCTTTTCAGAAGAACTTTGCATTTAATTAATAATTACATAAATAATTAACGGTTTTGTATGGAAAAAAGTCGTTTTTTTCGTTGTGTTTAATCTATTAAAATACTTTATATTTCATAAAAGACTATCGAGTACCCGGCATGCGTTGCAATGCCTCATTAATAAATTGTTTCCTTTACCATGGGTTTCCGTTCTCGCCCCCGTTCCTCCTCCGCGTTCCCTTTTCTTCCCGCGTTTCCACTTTCCCTGCCTTGCCCTTCCCTTGTTCCTTCCCATGAACCCACCTCGTTTGGTCTCGTCCCCTCTCCTGGATTCCCCTACCTCCCCCTCCTTCCAGTTCTGCCGCCAAACTATATAAAATACACACATATTTCAAAGTATTCGCGCGCCACCTATTATAAATTGCTGCCAGAGCTCAATCAGTTAAAAAAGCAAGATTCGCGGGCGTGCGCACAACAAGTCACCTAATCGCAATTGGATGAATGGAAAAGAAAATAATTTTACAACGCCAGAGCTCATTTTTATATAAAGAAACTTTTGCGGGCATGCGTACAACAAATCACCAAATAATCATCTCAATCGGTTGAATGGTTTAGAAATGCATAAAGGACAAACAAAGAAACATTCAATTTTATATATTAAGATAAAATTTTTGCCTAAAAACCTTTTTCATAAACCCATTGACCCGCCTAAAACGACGAATTTTTTCAGGAAAAATGATGAAAAAATAACGTATTATTTTATTTGTAGCACATTATTTATAAAAAGTAAATAAAAATTTTAGAAAGAGATATTATTTAATTTAGAAATACAAAATATATTCATTAAAAGCAGAAACTTTATGGTATCACAATATCATTTAAAAAAATATTTTTAATTGATTACTTTCAATACTATTGTGAACTTAACTTTAATTGGATGAGTGTGTTGAACAATTTATTTTTAATTTAAAAAAAACAATGTTAGGTTGTGTGTCTGTAAGTCTGGTTCAATAAATTCTAGGTAAAACTGAAATATGCTTTGAATATAAATCTGTAAGAGGTAAAAATGAATAAGTTAACTTTGAGTGAATTTATGTAATTTTTCATAATTGGCTTTGTTAACATAATCAGACAAACGATAAAGTTCCTGCCTAAATGAAACGGATAATTATGTAGATTATCTTTGTCAAATTGGAATTACGATTTCCCGTTATTTTCACTGGTCTGCGCAGATGAAATAAATACATTTTAAATAAGGCAAGCATAAAATCGAAATACAAATCTCGTATTAGAATAATCTTTGAGCATGTTTTACATCATTACAGCTTAAATCCCTTAAAAAATTTATTTTCAGCATTATATGTAATACTGATTGCTAATTTTAATACGGTTGGCCTTTAGCATGAGTTGTATTTTTACTTATAAGTTACCTAGTTAGTCTAAATAAAAGATATCTCATGGTTATGAGTTAACATCAGAAAATTGAGAGATGATTTTAAAATTCTCGAGAAAAGAAACCGGTCTTCATACCTCTCAAGACCTTCAATCGCAGAAATATATATGATTTTTTTTTATTATCTGTAAAAGTTACTAGTTATACAAACTTTCAGTTTTAAGCTATTAAAAATTGAATATGTTTTCTTTGGGGATGCTGTGTTGAATTTTTTTTAGAGATGGAAAGGGGAGAAAGTTCTGGGAAAGATATGTGGGCTGGTTAGGAATCTGGAGGTCAATTTGTCCAGGAGTGACAGACATATGCATCCCTCGCTCACGGTGCAAGCCGATGAATCGAGAGTCCGGCTGCAGTAATCTAGGTTAGGTCTACCTCGATCAGTATCTGCCGATCCGGCTTGCCACGAAATAGGAGCAATGCATTTCGTCGCTTTAGTTCTTAATTGTCCAAACGACCATTCTAGTTTTGTTCAATCTCCACTTTAAAATTAAAAATAACGTAAAACGAAGTATAGATAATCACTCAACAAAGAAGTATTTAAACTAATGAGACTTTTACCTTTACGGAAATAGCTTTATCTTAAACACCTATCATAATATTTCATTGAAATAATGAAATAAAACATTCTCCTCTTGTTAAATTTCCTAATAATTGTTTGGACAATTAAGAACTAAGGCGACGATTTGCCGCCAAGACCTTAATAAATCTCTCTTTATGAACCCGGACATCCCTTCTAATTCACCAAATGTGGTGAACTACTTGGGAGTTTTGAAAATATTTGTATGAAATTCCCACAAAAAAAAATTCAAAATTTTAAAAACAAATCATCCGGTTCTGTTATTTAACATGTTATAGATATGAATAAATTACAGTATTGAAATGCTAAGACAATAATTGTTCAGAGATTATTGCTCTATTTTAAATAGGCCGTGCCTAAATAAATATGTTCGCTTACGCTTAAACCTTTTTTTTAATTAAAGGCGCCTTCCCTGTAATTTTGTGTTTAAGTATCTGAAGATAACCATACACGTGTTGTATTTTTATGTAAACTTTTTGTGCCCAAAATTGATCAAATGTTTTCAAACCTTTTTTTCTTTAACATATAATCAATTTTATTAGCCTGTCTGGGAGACAGGAGTCAAATTGTCTTGTATAAATCAAAGATTTATAAATACATATCTTTAGTTATAAATCGGGAGAGGTAACACTTCTAGAAACTGTCTGTTCAGTGTATGGATAAAAAAATATTCCAGTTCTTTTTCTAAACTAGGGTTACAAAATCAATACAGCATACTTGAAGACATCGTATTGGAAATCTATTCTAATCCATCAAATTCTAAAGCCCGCTTCTCAATCGATCGTTTAAAAATCCAAAACAGCTTGTTTCACACGCGCCACCGAACACGCCCGTTACAGGAAACTGTTACTGCGAGATAAAATAAATAAAACTTTACTGTTCCGTTCTGTTTGAAAAATGTCTCGGGTCGTTTTGACGGTAATGTTCTGAGAAAGTATAAAGCGAGGATACTAAATGTGTAGAAAATAACATTTTATAATAATACGTGTTTTTTTTTCCTTTAGCCTCATCTTATCTGCGAAACAATATATTTTTTTATCTCATTTAAACAAATACTTGAGTAATTATTTTTAAGCTCAGAAAAATCAATATTTCCTTGGACATGCTCGTCACTTTCCCCTTGAATCAACTCAAAACAATTTACTACGAACTATGTCGAACTTCGAGTACGGTATTATAGCCTGGGGAAGATCAAATACTGCCGTCTTTACGAAATTAATTGTAAATATTATTCTAAAACTACCGATTATAAGCAGTTCGGATGAAATCTTTAGGAGAATCTGTTTTATGGATATAAGGTGTTGTGTTCATACAATCAGGTTCTACAACTGGTCTTGGATTTGATTGCAACAGTTGTTTATCCTGCACAGATTCAAATCAGCAGATTTGAAAAGAAAGCCAGTCATCTGTGGACCTTGGTTGTGATACTTGCCATCTAAGAAGCTGCCTGGAAATCATCCTAGAGGAATGATTGGCATCTTGAATCATCCGCTTCTCCTTATTTTGGCTGGGAGCCAATTCTCTGGAGTCCTGCCCTTCTTACGATGTGAGATTCATTCCACAAAAGGAGATTTCATCATGCGTCATTTCAACTTACCACGATATCAATATGTTCGATTTAAACCTAAGCAAGCCCTTGCCAAACAGCCTTAGTTTTTGGGATGTCATTTTAGTTTAATATATTTTTGTCTTTTTAATACCTTCTTTTCCGTTAAAATCTATAACCTATACGTTATATCCGCCATGCGAGTCAATTTTATGTACCTATTTTCCCTAAACCGACTGCATATTGCATGTAAGTATCCCGATGAGCTAACTGTTTGTGATCAGTTACAATGGAATCAAAAATGTAATGCGTTGAACTAGAAATTGTTTGCAAATTTTTATTGACAAATTCGAAGATGCAAAAGCTCACTGTTAAAGAGATTTTATTGCTATTACATCACATAAATTCTTATTTTTGTTTATTCATAGTTAAGGCGTTATTTTAACAGGTCGTCAAAAACTATCAATCGTTCTTATAATGTTTTATTCTTTTCAATTTGTTTTAATGAAGTTATGAAATCATCTCAGAAAATGAGATGATTTTATCATTTTTGTCAGACATTTTTCTTGGAAAAATAAATCACCTGATTTTCTAGAGCCCTTTCATCCCACGAGTTTATCGTTATGTGTCTTAACGGTAAAAGCCGATACGTGAAATAACGCTTTGAAAAATGGTGCAAAAAACAACGGTCTGAACGTTGAACGTCTTCTATTGATTTTGATGAGGTTTCATTTATTTTGTATCGTTTAGAATGTGTTTAAATACAGAATTCCTTTATATCAACTTATATCAAAGGCTTCTATTCAAATAATGTTTTTGGTCAATTTATTATACTGTCTGTTATTTATTGTTCAGTCTGAAAAAATTTAAGACATTTAATAAAATGGAATTAAAATTTTCATTTCTTAAGCATCATCAAAAAAAAATCGAGTGCAGTTCACACGCTATAAGAGTCGTGGGCCGCCGGCTGCAACCAAAGGAGTCTTGCAAAGTATGTTCATAATCAACGCGGCCAATGCGCGCACTTGAATCGTTGTACACAACACCTCGGTTAGGAAAGCAGTGAAATTAATAGTTTTTAATATTCAAACGTAATTTGGGAGGCGGGAATGGGTACCGCCGCCCCGGAAACCTTTATTGGATAACCAAAACCTCTGCCATAGGTCACCCCAAGTGGTTCGCTACGTTTCGTGATTTAGCAGGGGTGCCCGGGTTTATGGGGTGAAGTTTGTCTAGGTCTTGGAGGCGGATGACCAGGATACACTGAACCTCAGATTCCTACCCAACCCACCCCTTAAACCTTTTTCCTTCCCAGAACTCTCCTTCCCTTCTTTTACTTAAAAAAACCCTCCACACAGCATCCCCAAAGATGACATAGACCCTGAGGAAAATTATTTTCCACAGGACCTCCCGTGTGGAGCTCATGTAAAAAAAAAAAAAAACCACAAGTCAAAATGTAAAAAAAAACTACCGGAGAATACTAAAAACACACGTAAAACTTTTGTAGCTTTTTACGACGGTTATGTTTTGTATAAGGGTGAATATATGATTTATCTGTATAAAAGACAGCTTGATCAAGCACGACGCTTCGTAGGTAATGTACGTAAGTAGGGTTTCATTCTAAAAAAATGTAACCAATTTAAGACGATGTACGAATATGAAATTATATTATATATTTATATATGTTTTTGGATGAAAATAAATCTTTACATCTCATTCTCTCGTAGGCTAAATCCTATAAATGTAGGTGTTTTTCTTTTTTTAGTGTCGCTCGTTTCCGTTACATCAAGTTTCAAATCACAACGGTGCTAAAGAGTTTTGTTCACTCCAAAAAATTTAAAAAACTCACATAACTCAATGTTCTCATCGTTTTCACTTTGTTCTCTACCAATCGTCAAGCGCGTTTTTTTTCAAATAGTTTTTATTTAACATTTAATCGTCGGGCCACCCCAGAAGCCATTTAATAGATAACTAACCCTGCCATCGGCTATCCCACGTGGTTCGGTGACTTTAGACGGGTGCCCGGGTTCATGTGCTGAGATTTGTCCAGGATCCAAATTTGATCCAGATCGAGAGAGACTGATTGATAAAGGCCTTTAGACATCCCCAGCCGGACTATCTTCACCCATTGCCTTGCACAGCCAGTCCGTTTTTCCTGGACGCACTGACCCCCAGATTCCTACCTTCCCCCTTGGACCTTTTACTTTTCCAGGATTTCCTCTCCCTCCTTTTCTACAAAAAACCCACCACGCAGCATCCCCAAGGACGACATAGGCCAATATTTTGCCCTGTGTGGAGGTGATGAAAAAAAACAAAACAAATTACCCATTTGATATTTAGGTTAGTACAGTTCGTACATTCAAATTTTCGCAATTATCTCAAGTATTTAAAAATGATAAGACCTAATATTTTACTTAATGATGAAAGATCATTTTCTTTTAGAAATTGCTACTTATTTCCGAAAACCTTGATATTCACATGAAATAAGTTCACTTGAACCGAAGCGCTTTTAAAAGTTACATTTTTTCCCTTTCAACCATTCAAATTATCGTAGCGCTCAACATTACATCTATTATTTGTTGACAGACTGTATTTCAAATCGTTTTTTTTTTACATTTTGGTTTTAAGAGTGTGAAACGTGGATGGTACAATCAATCACTGTCATTCCTTTGAAACAGGTGGAAAACTCGTTCAGGTTTGCTTTTTTTTAATGGGTTGTGAATTTTACTGCGGAAAATAAAACGAAACTGATTTTAATGTATTCAAATTGGTACTTAGTGTCAATTTAAAGGAAAGTAAATTAGAAAACGTAATGTTATAGGCTTGGTAAAGTTATTAACAGTTTGATATTATTTGTATTTATTTAGTACATTTGTTTACAGACTAAACATCAACATTTATGACTTAACATCAAATAATTACACAGGAGATTGGAGCATTTGGAGAGTTTATTAGATTGTACATTTCGTAGTTACGATACGGTAATATTTTTTTGCGTTACAGTTTAACGATAACATTATTTTTTTTCACTTGTAGCAAACACTAAACTGTATAAAAGATTATTATAAATAGAATCAAATGACTTAGTTTCAATACCGCTTGTTTACTGTACTTCTTCTTCTTCTTTGTGTGCCCTATCGGGTCCCCCGACGTTGGCGATCACTCTGGAAAATATCTCTCTACATTGTGCTGCCCGGAATAGCTCCTCCGCACTTCTGAAGCCGATCCACTCTCGTATATTTCGTAGCCAGGACATTTGTCTCCTACCAGGCCCTCGGCGACCTTCTATTTTTCCTTTTTAGCAAGTGATACTTTTCCCCTCGAAATACGTGACCCAGATATGAAATTAACTAGATAAGTACGAGTCTATTAAATTTTACTAAAATAATAATCACTAAAAACTAACTTAATCACTAAAACAATATATATAATAACTTTAATCACTAAAAGTGTACTAACGTTTATCGTACGAGTCTATAAAATTTTTAATGTATAAAACCTGGTTTTGGTTCAACCTGAACCTTCATCACGGCTATTTTCTAGGCTAGGGACAGGATTTATAACAAGGCTAACTAGAAATTTTAACAATTTAAAGTGTATTATACTGTTATATTTTGCTTTTGTTAGAAGTCAAATTGAGTACAATTTTCCCATCTGGAAACCACATTATAATATACATGTATATACAAGCTGTTTAAGGAATACAAAACAAATTCTTCTGTTTTCTAAATTTTAAAATGGGTATTTCAACAATTATGTTGATAATTATTTTTGATTTTAATTTTTATGAGAAAAAACTCAAATTGTAATATTTAATTAAATGAAGACACTATGAGCGAAACTCAATCGAAAAATCAGAAAAAGATATTTGCACCTCTGGGGCTTCAACCCAGGACCTCTCTACTTTCCAGGCGAGTGCTCTTGACCACTGAGCTAAGGTGTCGATATCCAATTCGGTCACTTTTAACTGTACCATACTTCGACTAAGAACCACCCATATTATCTTTATTTTTTTAATGCATATTTTTATTGGCTGCCATCTTTATGTATGATTGCAAGATTCAAACCCGAACTAAATGCAATCTAGATAGTGTCTGGATAATTTTTTATTCATTTTATTTAATGTGCGACATCTATTGATTTTTCTGCAATTCAAGGATGAATATTATTATTTTTGATTTAAGCTTTTACGAGTTAAAACTCAAGTTGTGATGTTTAATTAAATTATATTAATTAAATTAGAAGTGATCCTTCTTCAACACCGTTGAAATTTAAAACACGATGAAACGGAAACGACACTAAAAAGAGACAAAAACATACATAGGATTTAGTCTGCGAAAGAATGAGGAAGAATGGAACCTTACCGCGTAGGCCGCTTTGATTATGAGCTCACTTTTCAAGGCTTCTATTGGTTGAGATTTTGTTTATCACTATCTGTGCCACCCAACTGCGCAAAAACAGCACTGTTATTGTTAATTTTGTTAACTTGGCATTGCTTTGCATACTTTGTTTATTCTTTGTTTTATATTATTTGATCAATATTTTGTAAGGATTCGTAAGAAGCACTATAGGATTACTTTTAAGTTTATTTTAAATAAGAGCACTTGAAGTGAAAAACACAAAACTGCGCTTTACAAATAATACGTTTTCATTATTATTATTATTTGTACGGTGCTTTGTAGCCTCCCCACTCTTGTCTACTTTAGTTTTCTGAAGGTTTCAGTTATACCGCGTGTGAATTGCATACTCTGATTTTTTTTTATATATAACCATGGCAAAGGTTCAGTATGAACCGACATCGGTTGGATGTTTGTGTGGCATTCAAATTTTTTTTGTTTATTCTGTCGTTTATACGTTATTGCTATTTTTCGAAGATCATCCATTTTTTTTTCTTAATCCAAGACTAATAGAAAAAATTATTTAAGCACTTATTCAAACTTTAACCTGAAGTTATAAGGAACTCCAGTACTTATTATTTTATAATCTAATACTTTGCTTTACTCAGTATTACTCAGTATTTTATTTTAATTTATAAAAACGTCATTTTCACTGACGAATTTTCAAAGTTGGAATTTTTTTGTAGCCCTCCAAAAGAATCTCAATCTGGCGAGGTAAGCATGACGTCATATGGTTTTGTCGGTTAATAATAGTAAGTCTATTCCCACATGAGTGGATGTGAAATCGTTAAATGCCAAAATAATAACTAACAACAATTAAAAAAAACTAGAATATTTTCAAAATATTTTGTGACCTGCAATGGTGAACCGTGTGCAAATCCACGTAGAGTTACATCGCACAAAAATGTTTAATCCCTTGTGAATACACTGCACTCTTTCCGCTTATTAAAAGCAAATAAAACGTTACTTAAACAAAAAAGTCATTACACAAAGCTGCTACAATTATTTCTCGCACAAATCCCAACCGCGAATAATTTGTATTCATCCCGGAGCAGGTGTCGCGTGTCCGTTTGTTTAGTCGTTCCGGTTCCGCCCCGTTCCGGTTTATCCCGTCTAGCGGGAGCATCGCTCCGGTTGGTTTCGCCCGTTCACCCCTGCCCCGCCACCTCCTCGCCGACTCGTTTTGCATTTTTATTTCGACCCCCGTCACGGCTATCCGCGCTAATCTCGAGTCACATCTAGACACGTGGAGATTTCAGATGAAATATATGACACGTGTGTTTTCACGTGGACCAAGAGCGACGGAGAACAGCCAATGAAGCATATAGAGTTGTACTAAAGCTGAAATTTCAGAAATTGCATTCAGGGTAGAAGTCTAAACTCCACACTGGCCACATGAAGCTTCAGAAAGCCTCATATAAAATAACTTATTAATTTATTTATTTTATCAAGTTCTCCATAAAACATTTATTTTATCAAGTTCTCCATACACCAGAATATTAAGGGGAAGATTACAAAATTTAAAGAAAAAAAGTGTATGGGGGCAGTTTCACTATCTTGTGACGTATGTCAGAAGATAATTACTGAATTCTGTAGGTTACATTGAAGATGTCGATGTTCAATACAGATTCATTTAACAGTTAAATTGCTCTGTTTATAATAAAAAAGTGCGTGGGATCTCCCACGAGTGTACGCGTTGGGTACATATAAGTTAATCTCCTTCAACATGGGCGGATTCAGTATAATGTCGGAGATTAGCTTAAAAAAGTGCTTACCCAAAAATATTTTTCTGCGGGCTTCTAATGTGTCAAGATCGAGCATTCCTGATAAAAACAACGATGGATACAGGAATGGGTAGAATGTAAATTCCCGCATACCTGTAGTAACGCATAAACCTTTTTTGAACGCTTCCTATTTCCAGGATATGGTTTTGTTCAGAGGGAGCCCAAATAATGGAGCTATATTCCAAAATGCTGCGGACAAGTGCTTCATATGTTCTCCGTATTGCAATTCCATTAGTAAATGATCCCGCATTACGAAGAACAAATCCAAGCATTTTGTTAGCGCGGGAAACAATGTCAGATACGTGGGATTTAAAAGAGAGATTTGCTTAAAAAATCACGCCAAGGTCTCGAATCTCGTTTTTGCGTGTTAATATAATTTTATTAATGTGGTATGGGAACAGAAATGTGTCTTTGGATCTTGTAAATGTAACGACACTGCATTTCTGGATGCTGAAGGGTAAGTTATTCAATTCCGACCGTTTGACAAGAGAATCAAGATCATTCTGCAGAAGAATGGAATCGATATGACTTTTAATTGCTCTGAAAAGTTTGATATCGTGAGCGAAGAGGAGATGTTTTGAGCAGTAAATGCCTATATCATTAATGAATAAACGAAAGAGGAGGGGTCCTAGACTTGATCCCCGGGGAATCCCAGAGTTAGTTTTGCATTCGTGTGAAAGCTGGTGTCCGTAACTGACATACTGACGGCGATTGTGTAAGTAGCTACTTATGTAAGTAGCTACGAAAGTGAGAAAATCCTGAGAGAATTTGTCAAATGCTTTTTTGAAGTCTGTATAAATCACATCGACATGTACAAAATTTTCAAACGAATTATTAATATAGGCGGTGAGATTCATAAGGTTTGTTGAGGGTGATAGATTGGGGCGAAATCATGCATATAATGTATGCAATGTATGATATCTCCAGTAAACCATTTTGGATATTGTTTATGATCTCCGATCGTACGTGTGGATCTTTTCTTTAAACAAAAGTCTAAAATATTATTGAGGTGCGTATGGAACATGTCAACAGCCAGGTTCACACCGAGGCAGTATAATGATTCCAGTTATGTTGTTCTAAGGCATTTCTAGGTGTATAATCTGAGCCTTCTTGGAAAATCCAACCCATGTTTATGTCCGGAGGCAATATTTCTGATTTTTTATGTGTTTTTGTTATGTAATCGAGTGTGAATGAGAGTGAAGGGTGATTAATGTTTTTTCTGACTAATGGAGAATCATCGCGACAAACAGCAGCATTTTTAGAATTTATTTTATTTAATATTAAGTCTAACATGTGTGCATTTATGTTATAAACAGTGTTTAATTGCGTTAAATCAAAAAAAGAGCAAAAATAATCGTAAATATCACCCAGATTTTTCACTGACGAAAAATTAAAATCACCAAAGATTGAATTATTTTTTGATTGTAATTTTACACTTTCACTAATTACTTTGTCGTAGAAAAATTGATATTGTTCCGATTTTGTATTTGGAGGAAAATATACTACACATACTTAATTCATGGTACCTAGGGTGACCGGACAACTCTGAATGAAATCAACTCAGAACCACATTTGAAAAGTCATTAATAGTGAATTAAATTTTTTTTTAATAAATTGTTTAAGTAGGTTACGTTATGGGTTAGATTATGGGCTATTTTTAAATTTTTTTCTTCTTCATTGATTTGAATGACTTTTCAAAGAGGTGTTGAGTTGACTTGATTGTGAGTTGGCATGGAACCAGTACCTACATAGGATTTGGTTCAGACGTGCATACAGTGACGTGTTGTCACAACTGCGTTAATTTTCCTTCCTCCATCAACCTTCTATCAATGTTCCTGTCCCTATCTGACAAGGTGTGTGGCCAATACTCACATGTGGTCATTCGCGACAGTAAACCAAGGAACAATCAATCTTTTAAAGGAACTCGTGCCATGATCAACTCCTGTTAAACTCTCAGTGGACTTCATGTCAACTCAAACACGAAATTTTAGCAGTGACCAGCTGGTAGTCCCTCGGTGGTATTATAAATCTCTTATTTGTCGTTGTGCAGTAAATAAATAGCCTCAAGGCCATTAGACATTCTTATCAATAAGAATACGAGAAGACAAGGGTAAGTCAGTTCTTCACAATTCCAATCTTTACCAACTCTCATAGTTGTGTCGTTCGAAAAGTTCTTTCTTCAAAGTGACAACAGTTTACAATTGACTCGCAGTATACATGTCGTATGCATTGTCAGTGCAAGTAGGTAGTATATTGGTAAAAAAGTGTGTTATTACATATTACACGTTTTTACATTAATATAATTAATAAATTGATATAATTCTACATTGTACCAACTAATAGTTAAGTGAAGAGTGACTACGCATCCAAAAAACTTTATTTCTAATTTTTTCATATATAATAATTCAAAACCAAAATTTCCCTTAAACCATAAGAAATAGTACGTGTTTAAATGTCTAACTACATGCTGACTTATAAACGATATGACTTTTTAAATTTAAAATTGGGAATTTTACAATTTGGCCAAAGAAACGTCTCAAAAATATCTCAAAAACTAGTTTTTTTTTCAAACATTAATCAACTACCTTAATATTGAAACCACGTTCAAAGTTAACAACCCATTAACATTTTTACCCATTTACAACCCATTTACATTTTAAACATTAGGTTTATGGTAAAAATTAAGGTTTGTTATAATAATAAAGTGATTGCAAAACAAAATTTAAAAAACGGAAACGTAAGGTACAAATAAAATTATTTAACTGGGCTAGGCCTAGTTAAATAATGCGTTTTTCACTCAGTCTTAAATCTTGCGTGTATTTTGTATAAGAGTTAAAAATTTTGTTTTAAAGTTCGACGGTTTGGTACAGAATTTTAAAAATATAAAATGGCATTAGATATTTCTAATAAGGTGTGATTTGCCCAAAATTGTCGGCATTCTAATTAAATTTTCATATCATAAGTCATAATTGTATGCTACTGAATCAATTTTTAGTAAAAAGATTTTAGTTTAAAGATAAGAGATTTTTTTGAAAATAAATAACTTTGTACACACCACTTTGTTAGAGTTTTTTTTGTTATTATCATGTTTAATTTATAAAACTTCCTTTATATTTAAAAAAAATATAGTATTATTAATTAATTTAAAATAATACATATTATAAACAAGTTCTGTTGCAAAATATTATTGTAACTTGTTTATAAATAAACAGTTTATATAAAGAAACAGAAGACAAATAATATAAAATATTATTTGTCTTCTGCTTCTTCTGCAAGTTCTGCTGTGTAATATTAATGTAACTTGTTTATAAATAAACTGTTTTTATAATGAAATAATAATATTATTGGTCTTCTGCTTGAAATGCAAGTTCTGCTGTGTAATATTAATGTAACTAAACGAACTATTTTTATAAATTGAACTAAAATTTTATTGAATAAAAAAAAATTATAAATTAAAAAAATTAAAAAGATTGGAGTTTTTGTTAAAATTTTTCAAAAAACAGAATTTTTATATAATTTTCAAAGAAAAATGTTGATATTTGTAACCCCAAAGAGTAAGTTTACTGAAAATTATCAGGTAAAATCATTTACATTGTGTAGCATTTTTTGTTGTCTATCTATTATTTTAGTAATTGGGGACTACCTTATCAAAAATTATTACGAATGGATGAACCATTCTATTGGAAACGACATGTTTTTCCACATATTCATGAAGCACACTCGCTGTAACCGGTTCTGTGGAGATTCGCCTAAATTAAATCAATAGGGTTGTTACTAGTTAGACATTAAACCGTTCTACGTGGGCTCGCTGTAATCGAGTTTCACTGTAGACACTTTATTAATCACGTGTACTATATCAATCTGTTTGTGTTTGTAAGTTTTTTTTAAATAAATGAACTGTTATCACCATATTTATTTAAAAAAAATAAGCTTTCCAAAATGAAAATATTGCCAACCTAACAATTATATAGGTTGAATTCAGTTTTTTGCTGACAACATGTTGATCAGTCTTCGTGGTTTCAATAGTCCTCAACAACTAGGGTATCAAAAAACTCATTTGCAATGTGTGACTCCGTATTTTGGGAATAATCACATTTCAATTCAATTTAATCGAAATGAAAAATGCTGGAACAGAATGTATCAAGTGCTTTTTTTATTTCCTAATGCTTTCCTTATTTCTTCTGGCATTGAATGGAAGAAATGGGTACATAGAACTGATAATTGTTATTTCGTGTAAACATACCTAAAATTTGCTTTAAAATAATATAGGGTCCGATTATCGAGTTTTTAATGTACGCAAATGATTTCTTTTACAAAAAATCAATAACGAATTTTATCAAGTATATCCCTATATGTTTATTTTCCAGTGACCAACATTGCCACAAATTTCACACAACAAAAACGAAAATAGACAGACCACTTACCTAAGAGAGGGATAGTTGGTGAAGTGCTTTACAAGCCTGCAAGCCAGCATAAAAGAAACCAGAAAGAAGACAAAAGGCCTTAGCCTAACCCAAACTAACCTATCCTGCAGACAACGGCATAAAAGTAGCAGTGACTTAAAAATAATAGTAAGAACTGAAACATTAAAAACCCAAATTTTGCTCTCTGTCAAGAAACATTTTAAAGACATTCTTAAGAAAAAACTATTGCCATATAAATTAATCTTACAAAAAATATCCCTTATTTTCCAAAATATTCTTTTTTTTTCAAAATACATAAAACATATATTCATTCTTATTTTCTTAGTTATGGCACTTACACTAAATATAACGTCAATTTAGTACTTCTAATTATTTAAGTACTAACTAAAAACTGCATTTATGTACACTCTCCTTCCATACACAAGCGAATGCTTCTAATGGAAGAGTAGTAAATAATTTTAAGATGTAAAATTATTACATGTATCGTGTTAAATATATTAAAAAAAAATGAAATAAAAAAATATTTGCTCGTCGAAAATTAAGAAGAAAAAAAAGGAAAGAAAAGAAGAAAGTTTATAAGTAACAATAGGCCAAGGCGTCTTACGGCACGGCAGTGCTTTTTTCTCGCACAGTAAAGTTAAATGTAAATTAAATATTTTGAAAAGAAGTGAGAGATAGACTAATACCGAGAAGACATGGAGCAAAACGGCGTAAAGACCTACGAGCCATGTACAAAAACAAACAAATGAAGTACAAAAACAAGTGATGTGTGTTTCAGGTATGGTGAATAATTGCACATTAAAAATTAAATCCACACCTTAACCACTCCTCAACACATAAACTTACGCTGTTTCGATTCTTATTTAGCACTCATTACCCCCTCCGTGTTGTTATATTTTTAAGTTGGGGCGGAAACGCGCAAGTCGACTTACCGGACCTAAAAGTTTCCCTGAAAGCCTTTCGCAGGCTTAACGACTGTGGAACACCTGCGACGGGCAAACTGTTGTAGCGGCGGCTTACCCGACTTTCGGGGACCCGGAATATTCCACGAGTTATGTTTTTAGGGAGTAACATGAAGCATTGGGGAAGAATGTGAAAGGTTGGATTTTACGGCACCAAAATAAATAATTAAATACAAGGGGTTAATCATGTAGGTGATGTGCAGGCACGACATGAAAAGTGGTTAAAATAAGTACGGAGAAGCTGCAGCTAGTGTCTTATCTTAATTCTGGGTTAATTTCACAATTTTCGTTTTCATTGCTTGTACACCTATGTTTTCAAATAACCAAATTATTATCGCTTACATACATTTTTTCTTGCTCACGGGGGACGACTACGCAACCTTTTTTTATACAAAGCCTAAATTTCTATTACAAGTACCCAACAGAACTGATTTTTTTTTATCAAAATGTAAAGTAAATATCTGGTTCAAATATGTGCTACTTCATTGATTAAATTATATATTTTTTAGTGTCATTAAATTTATTTTGAATTAATAATAAAGAGCAGAACTTGTTTATAATCAACTGTTGTTATGGATTCAATAATAAAATTAATGAATATTTTTAAGAAATTTAAAACAGTAAAAAAAAAAATTATTGAAAAAACATTGCGTCGGGCGTAAATTTTAATCACAAATGACTGATTTATGCTGGAACACAAATTTGTCGGATGTGAATTAATATTCCTAACAAAAAAAATATTTTTTTCTGATTATCTGATTAAACAGAAGATGGGGCCTGATTATTTTTTAAATAATCTTGTATAAAAGCTGAAATGTTGCCTCTAGAATCGTTGTAGAATTGTGAGGTTTTATCTGGCGGGCCGGATAGGGAGGGGTTGGTTTATCCTCCAAATTCCTCTACCCACCCTTCAAACGTTCTCCTCCCCAGAACTTCTTCTCCTTTCTTTCCCTCCACGCAGCATGATGACAAGATGAACCAGGTCAAAAATGAGAACGGGTTGCTTTTTCAACTCGTTTTTGAGTTTAACGGCTCGGCTGTGGAACAATTTGCCGGCCTCAGTGTTTCCTCCTTTCTACAGCATGGTCTTCAAGACCAATGTTCATTCCTTCCACTACTCTAAAAAACCTCTACACAGCATCTCAGGTGACAAAGACCAGACAGATTTTTTTTTAAAAGATCTCCTGTGTGGAGGTTTTTTAAAAAAATGCGTAATTAATTTCATTTATCATTATTTAAAAGACAAACAAATAAAATGGCAAATATCCGTGCTTTGTTTTTGCTACGCCATTTGATTTAAAAAAATATTATTCATTTTAGTTGGGTATTTTGGCCAACCGCACATCACTGTTATATTTAATACTGATGTTTATTGTTAATTGTTGTATATTATATTTCGTTGACAAAGATTTTTAGTCAAGGATGGTTTATTATTATATTTATAAATATCATCGAGTTCAAGGTCAGCGTCTGTTTCACTAAGAGCCAATTTAATTTCTTTAAAAGTTTACGTAATTACTTTTGAAAATCTATATTGCATAAGTATTATTCTCATTGCACCATTTTAGAGAATTTGCAACTTATATGTTTTCTGATGTTACACAAGAAAAGAATCGTTGAGAAGCACATGATATGTGGAGCAATAGTGGGTGGATGGGTGGGCATCTCTCGAAAGAAACCATTCCTTTGTTCTGAGTGCAATTATTAATGTTCTCCAAAATGACCTTGAAAGAATCACATTCTTGCAATTCTTTCAAGGACATAAAGAAACAATTCCTTTGTTCCGAATGAAATTTTTAACGTTTTCAAAATTTGTCTTGAACGAATTTTATTCTTGTGTTATCTTGAACGAAACCATTCCTCGTATATTACGAATTAAATGTGCAATTTGGCTCTCCTGAAACTGGAAACCTTCCCAGTTGAACAATCAAAGCATCATTTTGTAATGTATTGTATTGTAATATATATAAATAAATAAAATATAGTGATTTTAGTTTACCATGACTATGAATAATATTTATATGACTAATAGTTGACTCATACACCATGATCATGGAAACGATTACACCGAGAGCATATATACGTCAAATCAATGTCTGTGGGGAGAATTTATGTCTTTGGGGGAGGAAATGAAGGAGCAAGCCTGTGTCTTCAAGATAACCGTAGTTTAGGAGAAAGGAAACATAACGACCGGCGAATCATTCAAATTGCAACAAGTCGTTATTACCAGTTGTTTGTAGGAAGTTTGGTATATCGGACGGGTGTCCTCTATATTGACTGTAAAATAAGGGTGCTGGGTTTTTAGTCAGCGAGCTGTTATGCTGGTGCGCTCAGGGCCTGATCCGGTTGATATCCAAGGAAAGAGAATTCGGTAGTCCAAGGAAAGTGCAAGGTCGGAAGTTAAAGGCGTTTTGTAGAGTTGTAGCGGCGGGAAGAAGCGGTCAGAGTAGAAGTAGCCAGAGTAAATGTTGTGATGAGTAAAGTTGGGATGTGACTGCGAGCGCGACTCGTGTGATAGTCCGAGAGTGGCTTGTGACTGACTCGAACAGAATTTTGCGCTAATATATACGCTGCCGCATAGCCATGCGCGGAATGGGCGTATACTTGTCAGCACTGCCTCTTGTTTTGTTATGTATTTCTTTGAAACTTTGTGTGTTCTCGGTTGAGAACTAAATTATTAAATTGATTTATGTACGCAACATTACTCGTTTGGCCGCTCCATCTCGTGTACACCGCTTCTTCTTTGCATTTTTAATAAATACAATAAAAATTACACAATATTAACCAGTGGGTGTTTAGTCCGACATCAGTGTGGTAAAACCTTTATAGTTACCTAATGATAACATTTACATACTTAATTTTAACGCAACAGTATATATGTACGCGAGTCTAGCCTTTTAATCTATACATTTTTATTTGGAGAAATTATTGCAGGACTCGCGCAAATTTAACATTAATTACACATATAACAACTGTTCATTTAAATATAGAGTTGAAACGAGCGCGCTGATTGGCTGGCAGTTGGCAGACAGCTGAAGGGGCGAATGCGAAGGGGATGCGAAGTAAATACAGCTGTTTTTCTTCCGCGGCGGTCAGAAAGCTGTTTTGCGTTACTTGGGCTGCATACACGTTCGATACATCTGGTAAGTGTCAAATCTATCAAAATTCATACAAAAAAATTGAATTGTTTATGTTTATGTCTCTCAGCCAACACCTCATTTAACGAGCCAAGTGCTTTATTTAACTTTATTTTAATTTATTTTTCTGTGTTATCACAAATTAATTGTTGCAGCATTTTCGTCGGACGAAGACCTATTCACTCTGCTACGGAGGTCATCGTCTCAAGCTGTTGGTCGAATGGATAAAATGTCACTTCTTTTTTTTACTAACTAGGTGATAACCACATTTACTAAATTAAAAAAACTTGTGACACACCAACATTAGAAAAGGTAAAATCTAGTGGAAGCCGTATCAATGGAACCAGACAATAAAACCATAAAACGCCTACTGAGAGTTCAAGTGATTCGAATTTTTCATTAGTACCGTGATATTTTATTTACATTTATCAAGTGGATGTCTTCAAATTTTGAATTAATTAACATCATAATTTTTTGCTGTGTTATTCGATCTTGGGGGAGAAAAGCTTTCATTAAAAACCAGTAGTCAATGATGATATTACGCTTTTACGGAAGAGCCGAAGAAAGAAAAGAAAAAGCTATACGTAAAATCCTATTTAGATACTTTTTAGATTCATCTTTACAACAAATCGGTTTACAGTATGAACATCAAAAAATATGTTACGGATAAATCAAAGCTTTCACTAGCTTTTCTTTGTATTGGAATTACAATAAAATAATCATTTACATAACAAAAAATATAAGCGTAAACCACTGAAAATTTTTTTTTTGATGACCTAACTTTGAAATGATATAAAAAACAATTTTTAAAAAACACCTCTTTATGGCTAAGACTATTTTTAAGGTTTTGTATGTTCTAACTTTTTTCATTCTTACAAAATTATGCGCAAAATAAATAAAAACCACCTTTTCGCTGACTTGCCTCGTGCAAATACGACGCGCGATTTTAAATTTTGTAGGCATGAGAATTGAAATATTTCTAGCGTTTATATTCCTCTTAAGCATAAATTTTTTTTTTAATTTACGTGTTTATAAGATAAACTTATATATATTTTTAAAAATCAAGAAGAATTAAGAATTTTACCATAGTTAATAACAAAATTTCATATTTTAATCTCACACAATACAATGCTAGAGCCTTACTTATAAACGTGTTGTCAATTTTACAACTGTTTACGATGCATAAATAATTGATGTTTATTAATAATTTGTATGAAATTTACAAAAGGTTTATTAGCAAAGGGGGTATTGTTTAAATTTGAATTTGAAGAAAGTGAACAAAGAAAAACAAAAACCTAAATTTATTGAAGCACTTGGAAAACAAATCAAAACTTTAATGGCACATAGGCACTACAACCGGATGAACTAGAAATAAAGCTCCTATTTTTGCATACAGAAATGAACCTGAGATATGTAACAATGGATACGGCCATCAAATAAGAATATTTTATACAAGCCCGTTAAAAATTACTCGTAAAAATATCAATAAAACTTTCCGAATATGACTTTAGATGTGAACATATATATAATACTACGCACATTTACTATGCACACACCTACAAGTATTTTTACAAGCTGGTTAAAAATCACGACAAAAAATCACATGGCGCCTACAAAAAAGGTGCCCATTTCATTTCATGAAAGTAATTTGCTTCCTAGCCAACAACTGAAGTGAATTTTTGTTATGATTTTAGTTTGCAACTCACTCATCATGTGAGACGATTTTTATTAAAATGTCCAACGTTTCAGTTTCCCTAATTTCCATAATACTTGTTTGGCGCGCATGGTGGCAAAAGGCCCGCCAAATCTCAATATGCAATTGACGGCCCGCGGGCCTAGCGTGGCCCGCGAAGTGCTACTCTCTGGCACGCAGGGTCAGAAAGGAGAGTCCCTAATTGGACAATTTTGGAGGTGGGTATGAGTACCGCTACCCCGGGAACCATTAAATGGATAACCAGCACCTCTGCCAGGTCACCCGAAGTGGTTCGCTACGTTTGGTTATCGTGTTCATGGGGTGAGGTTTGTCCAGGTTTTGGCGGCGGGTGCGTCTGTCTGCTGGTTCGAGAGACACTTGTTGAGGGAGACCTTTTGATCTTTTCGGCAGGACTCTCTCGGGACATTGCCTCGAACCGCATTAGGACGCTGTTATGATGCTGTCCTTGTGTTGTACGCTGCCGTGGAAACGTCATTGAATTTGGTTTACTTTTTAATGTACGTTCCTCTATACGAATACTGTGTGTCCACTAGCTTCAAGAACAGGAATGAACTGCCTCGGATAAGAACACTTAAAAGCTTTTGGTATGTATACATGTATTCGGTCGGGGGCTTTAAGAATTATTTCATGGTAGCTTCGTTTTAAAAACAAATGTAGAGTCTTGATGTGAGAACCGATAGAGGGACCCATCTGGTCCTTAAAACGGATTCCGAAAGTGGTGGGTGTCTACATGTCTATACTGAACCACATTAGGAGGATTGGATTCATAGGTCCGTTAATCTTGGACACACTGACTCCCAGATTTCTACTTACCTGTCTTACCTTTTTAATTACAAGAACTTCCTCTCCTTCCTTTTTAAAAAGACCCTCCACACATCATCCCCAAAAACGACATAGGGCCTGAGGGGAATTATTTTCCTCCTGTAAAAAAAATATATGTATTCCTTCCCAACATACTTGGTGCAACATCGGTCATCATTATTTTTTTTTCGTATCTAGTTTTTGTGAAGAAAACGTAAATGTAAATTCAGAAAAACCCGCAACTCCCGAGTGGGATTTACTCCCACGCTGGTTGGTTGTTATATTTGAAAACAAGTAATGAACATTTTATTATTTTTCGCGTGTGCTTTCGTGCTTATATTTAAATAAATAATTGTACAATGTTGAAAATCCACCAACTTCTATCATTAAATGCGGAAAATTTGGTTTTTGCGATGTTGGAAGACTAAACTAGTAGAAAATCGAATCAGCAACGCCCGAGTGGGAATCAATAACTACCACGCTACCAACCGTAGAGATATTTCAATTCATGTAATTACACTTAATTTTTTTCTTCTGCGGAGCTTTTTACGCGTATTTTTGTCTTAATTTTTATGCAAAGGGTGGGGGTGGGGTAGGCAAAAAATGTACTTTGATAAATTTGAGATTTTCTGCACTATAAAATACTGCTAGGCACGGCATGAAGCACGATTACGACGGGCGATCGATCAGACGGGCATTCACAAGCGCACTGATCCTCCAAAAGTATAACATTCATACGGCCTACGCATATAGGGTGTGGCAGCATAACTTCCTTTTTTAAAATGTGGGTCATTCAGTCGGTTGATGTCGTAGCGGGGCGCTAGTGATCTCGTTCGAGAGGCGGAAATATAAAGTTTTGTCCCGACACAGTTTAGTCGCAATCATGCATTGAAACAGTGAGGAATGTGCGTTTGCCGTTGAGGACTTCTTTTCGAACGGATGTTCTGTGATTGCAACCCAGCGCGCTTTTCGGAATCGCTTTAATTCAGCCCCGTTGGCCCCTGTCTCGGACCAGAAATCAATTGTTATATGGGTCACTACGTTCAGACAAACTGCAATATAAACTCGTATATACATATATATTTTTTACAGCAATGATTTTGTGTTGAATTCAATAAACGTATCGGATTCTTTTAACTCATTTGGGAATTTTTTTTCTCACGACCTACTGTGTGGAGTCAATTTAAAAAAAATCTTCACAACATATCACAAATTATCTGATCGTAGAATCATTTCCGATTTCACCTGTTTGTATAAAATCGTAAATTCAATGTTTGATACCCCTTATTTATTGTATGTAATCTCTTTTCATACTCCAGGCAGGTCAGTTACAAGACAGTACCTACCATACTATTGTGACAATTCTTCATCGACGTCGCAATATTACACTCTTATGCGACGGATTCAACAGCTAGGAAACAAATACTCTGATGATGTTGATAAATTTGGTACATCAATTATAATATATATTATTGAAGTTTTATTCATCAAGTAGGGGAATTTTTTGATAAAGTTATTTAAATTGTAATTTTTAAACTGAAAGAAAAAAGCTTTTTTGAATTTTTTATATTTTATAATTTTTTTTATATTTTGTTCTTACATACTGTGTGGATCAATTCAAAAATGTTTTTACTTTATAATTATTTTTGTGCAAGTCTTAAACAGTCGTTTCCTGCACTATTTATAAAAAGAATTTCATTAATATTGTTATATGTATGTGAAAGCCTAAATAGGCGTAGTATGTAAATAAAAAAAAATAAAAAAATGGGCATGACATGGTCTCATAATTTTAACTGGGCATTTTGAACAGTATTTTTATAAATAAATGCTTATCAACATCACTTTAGATCAAACTGGATGTGACGTAAATTAAATCACATTTTCAAAGAACTTTGAAGGATAATCTTCAAAAAAATATTTTCCATGGTCCTTCTGTATTTATTACAGGATGGCCATAAAAATCATTGAAATTAGTATTTTTATTGAACGATTTTCATTGCAGGCTCGGCCGTAAAAAGTAATGGTTTTATCCGACGGCAATATTTTTATGGACCACTCAATACGGCAGGTGCACACCGCACGAGTAACTGATTTTTTGTTCATTGGAACTGTCTCACTAGAGATTTTATTTTTATCAAAAATGAATTTCTCACCATTATAACATAGATTGTTGCATTTTTGATGAAACCTATTCGTTGAATTCGAACACACCAAAAAAAATTTAATATTCATTTTCTCAAAAATTAATTTCATTTTCTTTTTTACATGAGCTCCACACAGGAGGCCTTGAGGAAAATAATTTCTCTCAGGGCCTACGTCATCTTTGGGGATGCTGTGTGGAGGGTTTTTTTAAAGGGAAGGAGAGTTCTTGGAAGGAAAAGGGTTTAAGGGGTGGGTAGGAATCTGTGGTTCAGTGTGTCCTGGTCATCCGCCTCCAAGACCTAGACAAACCTCACCCCATGATACCACGCTTTGTAGATAAGTTGGTGTTCCTTTATCTTCAAATTCTTGAAAATAGAATATAATACCATTTTCATTTTCTAGTTTCTAATTTTATGCCTTTTTTTTGTTTTTATTCTAGTAAAAAAGAAAATCACATTTTCACTCATTAACCATAAATTATTAAATACATTAAATCAAACTAAACACCATAATACATCGCTACTCCATTTCATTACTCTAGAATATACATTAACATTTTTTTTTTTAAATTTACCCACCTTTTTTTCTTGATTGAACAAATGCAATCAATCACGGTTATAGTACAAAATTTAAAAAAAATATGTTAACAAAAAAATGAAGAAAAAGTTTTTTAGGTCTTACGAAAAAATGTTTTTAAATGTAATATTTCAAATTTAATTTCTAAACACATGCAAAATACTATCCAAGGCTTAGGGTTTTGAGCTTTGTGCTTTGAACTTTAAGCTTTAAGCTTTGATGTTGAGCTTTGAGCATTAAGCATAGAGCTTTTGAGCCTTAAGCTTTCGCTTAAGGCTTACCGCAATATGACGGATCCTTTTTTTTTTAAGATTGCCACGATTCTGATCGTCATGCTCGCCATCTTGGGAGCTGACTAGAAATCATCCTGGAGGGATGATTAGCATCGAGAATCATCCGCCTCTACTGCTCTGGAGTCCTGCCCTTCTCACGATGTGAAATTCGTTTCACAAAAGAAGATTCCATCATGCCTCATTTCAATTTAACATTTTAAGCTAATGCCTCATTTCAACTGAAAATTTTAAGATAACATTTTAAAGCTAAGCAAGTCCTTAGCCAGACAGCCTTAGTTTTTGTTTACATAATACATTTTTTTCTTGAAAATCATTTACCTACTCCTTACATCTGCCATGTGAGTCATAGTTAACATTTTTGCTCATATTAATCTATCTTGTACATTGTAGCCACTTCATCCCAGGGAACAATTTTAAATACAAATACCGGCTACGGGGCCGTTTAACGGATACAAATGAGTTCTATAGACACTTTCGGCGCTCAAAGAGTTAACAAATTATATAAAATATTAAATTTATTTAGTTATTTGTTTGCAAATTGTGGGTATTTCAATACTCCGTTGCTTACGAATGTAATGATTTGACGAGATGAAAATAGCATTACCCTACAAAATTCCAGTTGTACAATTTGTCCTAAAATTGATGATACCTGAACAGATCAATCTGCATTTGTATTTTTAGCAAAATACTCCCCATGGTAAAGATGGTTACCATGGGGATGATCCAAAAAGGTGTTCTAAAATCCAATTTTTCATCGAGATAACTTTCAGATTTTTGGAAAAATGTTAAAATATTTTGCTTCTTCCACTTCAAGTTACTTTCCTATCGTGGGTTGGCACCATCATTGTCACTTAAACCCTAGACACCATATTCTGGAATAAACACTGCCACCGAAATTCTCTCCGGCCACAGGAATTCCTTGGTAACAAGTTTCACGTTACATCAGCACTTGTTTTGCGCTTATCTTCCTAGCTTTAAAGTATTATAAAAAAGTATTTTATACAAAATGCTACAGTGAGCTTTTAAGCTTGTCGAGCTTTTTGATGGTGTTGAAAACTCACCTTGAACATGAACTCCTCTTTGCTTATTTAATTCTAGGATTTTTTAACACACTTATCGTAAAACAAAAAATCGTTCATTAATAGTTAGGTTCGAGTGTGTTTCAATTTATTTATATTGACAACTAGCTCACACCCATGAAAATTCAAGGGACAGTTTGAGTTTTTGTAAAATAAAAAAAAATAAAATTGAAAATGTCAACAAACATTTATAAAATATTTCATTATTATTTAGGTTCCTAATATACAATTCTAATACAGTTCCAATTTTGATAATTACGCTTAAATTCAATGCAAAATCTTAGTTCAGTTAAGATGAAGCTGTACGTGAAATCCTATTTAGCTACTATTTAGATTAATCTTTGTTAACTGTTTATGAGGTTATGTATGTTCTAATTTTTTTTCAATCTAACAAAATTATGCACAAAATAAATAAAAACCATTTTTTCGCTTACTTGCCTCGTGTAAATAAGGCGCTCGAAAGGTTATTATTAAATATTTTTACATAGAACGACCAGAAAATAAGTTGACGATAAGCTTTATTATAAGCTTGCCTTTTTAAATATATTTTTTTAATGTGTTGTTTTTCGTTATCAGTAATTTTAGTAAAAAAAAACCTAAGGTGAGCCGTTTTTAAAACTTTCTTATGTTGCACTGAAAGTGTTTATATTTTGTAAATTATAGGTAGATTTCGAATTATAAAATTTGAAAGCTGTTTTTTATCATCTTTTGAAATCAGTTTTCAGAGTGGCGTTCAGATATATTTCATTTATTTGGATTTTATCGTAAAGCGAAAATATTTTGATCTTCCGACAAAATAAGCCCGAGGCCTGAGTGGTTAAGGGAAAAGCGCATTTGATAACTTAGTCATCGTCGCAGCTGTGGAGCCATGCAGTAGGCTCGTAACAAAAAAAAATAAGACAAAATCCAACATTGTATGCTGCATACAGTTTTGATGTTTCACTACGAGTTCAATGAGAAAATAGATTTGAATAAGATACTGAATACGAAAAATTCTTTGACCGATCAAATATATTTTTTTTAAATTTAGTATTAAAATAGAGTATTGAAACTAGTCCGTTGTACGACGCAAAATTTATTAATCAATAAATAAATAATAAGTACTTGCCTACCTAAAAAGAAGCACATTCGAAGTAAACAGTATTTAATTGGATAAGTACTTAAGACTTTTTTGTAAGTGGCCTACTTTATATAAAGCAGAATGATTTAGTAAATAAAACTTCACCAGGCAGCAAAAAAAAAAATATCCCTTCGAAAAAAGTGACATAAATCTGAGCATGATTTATCTAACGTATCCTATTACGGAAAAATATACACACATTAACTCGTTGGCATATATAAACAACCATTGGTTAACCGGTTTAAATTAATCATTCCATTTTTAAGAAATATTGCGTTACAATATTTGTCATGAAAAAGCGTTCGAAAAAAACGCATGTGTTCCTATTTGATAATTAACATGTCTGTGATTGAATGGAATTTTTTTTTCAAGCCGAAAGGTTGTTTAAACCAGCAGTAAAAAAACTCTGAAACAGTAATGCTCTTGTATTTCGCACAGATTTTTCTGTATGTTATTCATATATAGAGGTTTCTTTTTTAAGCCTCCAACGTTATTTTAGCCATAAGCTGTGAAATTTTAATAGAATAATACTATTGTTTGGTGTTTAATTTGAGGAACTCCATTTAATTTTATTTCATTTAATAAATCTAATTATTTTTTTGTATTTCTTGGGCATTAACTATGTAACAATTTCTAGACATTTTGTTTTTTGAAGAGTTTTATTAAATGTACATTTGTTAATTAAATTTACTTTTTCCGCGACCGGTTTCAATACAACCGTATCATTCACGAGCAGGATTAAAACTAACTTAAAAATTAAATGCAAGTACCAAAGATTAATTAGGTGGGAGTAGTGGGAGGGATGATTTTGGGGGAGGGGGAAAGCGGTGGGAGGAGTCAATATTATACAGAAACATGGTTCAACAACATAAAATTAATTTAGTGAATAAAATAATAGCGCCTTGCAAATCTCCTTTACTAACCATGTTTCCGTATAATATTGACTCCTCGCACCGCTTTCACCCTCCCCCAAAATCAACCCTCCCACTACTCCCACCTAATTAATCTTTGGTACTTGCATTTAATTTTTAAGTGAGTTTTAATCCTGCTCGTGAATGATACGGTTGTATCGAAACCGGTCGCGGAAAAATTAAATTTAAGTAGAAAATGTACATTTAATAAACAAAAAAAAAACAAATAAAACAAAAAACAAAATAAATCTAATTAACTATGAAGGGTTCTTTGAAAATTTTATTTTACTTTTGTTATCTCGTTATATTTTTCATTACATTTTCAATTTATTATTCGATAAGAAGAAGATGCTGAATTTTTTTGGAACATTTTTCTTTTAAATTCTCCGGCGAAAAAAATCAATTCATTTTTTTTTTCACTTTTGCAATTATAAATTTAGATTGTGTTCATAATTTTGTTTTTCATATAATTTTCTTCTACAAAATCAATTGAATCTCGAAAAATATCATTATTTTATTGTGTTGAAATTGTACTGCTAATATATAATTTTTGTTTAAGTACGTATTGATATATCTCAAAAAGTAAATAAGACATGAATCTGTTTTTTTCACAATAGTTGTTAAACCATAAATCATGAAATGTAAAAAATAATCACACCAATAGAATAATTATTAATCTTTATACCATCACATTACTTCGGACTACCTTCAAAATGACGTTGCTGTCAAAATTTCTAGTGTTAAGAAGAAATGTTTTGCTAGCAAAACCTTCCGTAGTTATAAACGCAACTTTTTCCACTTGTTATAATGAAAGTAGGAGGTGTTATAAAATTCATTAAACGACAATTTTTTATTAGATTTTTTTATTAAATATTTTTCTTCAGCCCGGAAATTCCGCTCTTGCTGCCAAAGGTTGTCAATTTCTTCTTGGTCGAAACGATGGTAATATTTGTAGGCAAAATTATATTATGACGTGTGCTCTCATTAATTTTAGCCTGGCATAATTTCACTATGGAAAAAATACCGTCGTAATGTTTTTTTGGAATTCGGCAAATGGTTTAGGTACTCTAAAGCTATAATATTAAACGTTCATTACAACCCATACGACTTTTACGTTCATTTTATAGATCATTTGAAAAGCTTTGGTTAAAAACAGTGGATTATCTATAAAATATCTGTAATTCTTTTTATATTGGTGCTCAACAAATTTATGATCGTCATTATACCGGATTTTTTAAGTTTCACGATGGCGGCTATTTGAAATTAATTTTGAAGCGCTCCAAAATTCTTTTTTTTGTATTATTTATTATTTGTTTGGTTACAGATAATAACCTTTTTTAACATTAGCTCCACAGATGAGACCCATAAAAAAATCTTCAAAGATTATGACATCTTTGGGGATGCTGTGTGGAAAGTATTTTTATGGAAGGAAGGAGAGGAAGTTCTGGGAAGGAATTAGGTATCAGGGGCCTATCTGGGGGTCGACGCATCAAGGAGTGACAGTCCTATTAATCCATCCCTCCAAGTCTATGAGTCAAACTCGACCCGTTTCCCCCGGTCCAGCCCACCACGCAGTAGGTGGGCAAACGCATTCGCCTCTAAGACCAAGACAAACCTCACCCCGTGAACCCGGGCACCAAATCACCAAACGTAGCGAAACATTTGGGGTTACCTATGGCAGGGAAGTTGGTTATCCAATAAATGGTTCTCGGAACGGCGGTACCCATACCTGCCTCCCATATTTGTTTTTCTATTCAGTCTAAAACCAATTTTAAGCAAAGTTTACTGCAATTTTGAAGAAAACTATTATAAATGTTTTTAGGATTTCACGGCCAAAAGTATTTTTGTTATTTATTTTTGAGGTGTTATGCCGTGTTTTGCTACCTCCTTCTTTAGCCAACGGTTCGGACAGCGTTACAGTGTCCATCATCATCATCATCAGGCTCATCTGCCCTGATGATGGACACTGTAACGCTGTCCGAAACGTTGGCTAAAGAAGGAGGTAGCGAAACACGGCATAACACCCCAAAAATAAATAACAAAAAAAAAGCTATTATAAAGTTCAATTTCTCCATTATTGTTAATTATCTGTAATTTTGTAGCATGGTATCAGTAATTTCTATTTCTTCATTCTCGTTAATTATCTTCAATTATGTCATCTGCTCCATTAAATCCATTCGTGTCATTTAGCTTTAGTTTGGTAGATTCGTTTAATTAAATTTCATATCTCCACTCTGGTTAATTTTTTGCAGCTTTGTCATTTGATATCCTTAGTATCATTTATGTCAATAACTGCAAACTAATAATTGTAAAAATACTACTCTACCAAGTTAAACGAATGAAAGCGTTCAAGCTTAAAGTTATGTTGTTAATTAAGCTTTACAAATCAAGTTTTATTTATAATTGAATCTCAAAAATTAAGTTCTTCTTCGATGCGATACGGGTTTAATTATTTTTCTTTACTTGGAATCGGTCTGTGGTCTAAATATCTTTATATTTATTTATTTAGACGTATACATGGACTGTATTTTGTATTGCAAATGGTAATAAGGGTATATTAATTATTTTTATTTATTATCTTAGGTAAGTTCACGTCGTAGTATGTGCTAATAATTTTAGAAACATACATTTGTTAAATATAACATTTCTTTGCAAACTCATCTTTAAATATTTTAGTTTTAAAGCATTTTTACCAACAAAACATTAATATTTGAGATAGATGTATTTAATTTCCTTTAAAAATTAATCAAAATTTTAATCTCAATGATTTTATTCACGATTTTTTTGATATTTTTTAATTTTTATTTTTAAATTGTTTATTACAGACTGTGTGTCCATTTACAATACATGTGACACAAACTACACTTTTATGGATAAATAATAGAAAAGGTAAAAAGGCTACTTATGTAGGTAGGTAGGTAGTACAAGGTTAAATATGTCAACAGTTTTGGAAGCGTTATTTAACAGCGCCAAACCTAGTGTCATGCTACGCCAAGCCAGTACGTCCGTTCTGCTATGTTGGATGTATAGAAAATTGTGGTACCGTCCCTGACTGTAGTTGTTCGGCACAAACAACTTATAGCATTCCAGGAGGCCCGGGCTACCTAGTAAATTATTTATGATTTTGTGCGCCGTTGCTGCAAGGGTCCCACTCCTCCTCGACTGGAGAATTTGGCAACGCGTTTCTGTGAGCAGATCTTCATGATGCATGAATCGCGGGTTCTCTCCATACATTCAGGTATCTAAGAAACTTTTTTTGAATCTGTTCCAATTTTTTTAATGTATTTTTTCTGGTATGGGGCCCATACAGCAGAGGCGTACTCAATTTTAGACCCTATAATGCAGTCATACATAGCCATCATTGCTTCAGAATTTGAAAACTGTTTGCACGATCTTATGACAAATCCTAGAAGCTTGCAGCGTAAGAGTAAAAATTATATCATAAAGTGGTACATAAGAGATTTCTGCGTGCTTGATTAGTTCCTTGTTAGTAAGCAATCTAATTTGCTTTGCATTTCTGTCCCGCGTTCATGTAGTTTGTGATTGTAATTTATTTGTCTTCTCAATTCCTCAGACATCATTTCTATATTATATTTAATGTACAAAATAAATACATTCACATATACAATTTGTTTCACCATCAAAAAATTTAGTTTTTTTTTTAAAATGGCTTCTTTAATAATTCAATACATTCTACTTGTATCTATTACTTAAGTCCATACAATATCTCTGTAATTTTGTCTGTGGTGAAAATTAATTTAATAGACTTCATGTAAACAAGGCAACCAGCTATTTGCTACTTTTATATTTGTCCGGAAATTCACAAGACTGTGGATTTATAAAACATTTCATTCATTTCCGCGGGGAAAAATGGCAAACATTTAAAATAGCTGACCTGAAAACCCTTGTAATCAGAAAGATGTTTCCACATCCCAAAAGGATTCTTTACGAAAAATGAACCGTGAAAATATTCCTCCCACGCAAATACTTTTGCACGGTTATTTTATTCTATGGGTTAATTTACTTTTTTTATGTCTGCACCTTTTATTAAATTAAAATATTAATTAAGATTTTTTATTAGCTGGTGCCTTACGGCAATTCGTTTGTACGAATTCATTTGGTATTTTTCTTCAACCCCGGAAATAAAATTTTTGTATGGCTTTAAAGTTTTGGTACCTTTTTTACATAACAAATTTTAAATATTAAGGATAATTTTATGATATTTTTCGTAGATCTCCTCACTAGAAGCTGTAGAGCTGAAGCGACCAGGTTTTAATTTAATAAAAAAATTTCAGTTCCTACCAGCATTTTATTACATCGATGGCTCATTTGCGAAATTCTGAATATTCTATTAATGTGATGCACCACGTCGGTCGTGTGAAATTCGGAATCAGAGCGCTAAAAATAACACTCCTTATGTAGATGGCGATAAGGTTTAAATTGCCGTTTTACACCAGCCACCTGTTCTGATTTATAATTAATTTTTTCAAGACTATTTCTTAAAAAAAAAATTTTCGCGTCTTTACCCCTGATTTTTTTTTCCTTTTATGTATAACATTTTGTATTGAATATATTTTATATTTACATTTAATATAATTTTATATTGAATATACTCAAAAATATTATTATTCAATTTATAAAAACAGTTTATAAATAAACAAGTACTGTTTAGTAATTACTCTTACGCGTGACAGCTGTTTCGCCTTCTGAAGGCATTATCATACTGTGGTCATGCCACTTGCAGACGTTGTATTCATATTATTTCTACATAGGTATTTACGATTACTCATTTCTAATTTCTGAGTAAACTTACTGAAATTTTCAATGGTTTTTAATTATCCTTTTTAAAGTTTCACCAATAACTTGTATTTTTGTTATAATTTTTGGGGTGTTATGCCGTGTTTTGCTACCTCCTTCTTTAGCCAACGTTTCGGACAGCGTTACAGTGTCCATCATCAGGGCAGATGAGTAAATGACATAGGTGACAACACGGCAAAACACGGTGGAAACACGGCATAACACCCCAAAAATTATAACAAAAATACTTTTTGGCCGTGAAAACCTAAAAACATAAATAACTTGTTTTGCTTGAATTCGACTGAAAGTCGTTTTGTACTCATAATGTGAATTATTCCCAAGTGATGACTCATTGTTTTCTAGCATAATTAAGTTTTCGAAATTGGCTTAAACATATCCAACAACGGTAAGTGAATTATATTTGTTTGTTCATTTATCAAAATAGCTTTAAGATTATTAAAATGTTTGTTAATTTTTAATTGCTCTAAAAGATTGAGTTTGCGTCCTTTATTTTGTATGTGTAAAGGAGTTGGCTTATTATCATCGCTAAGTGAGTGATTCTCTTCGAGGAGATGTTTAAAAAATTGTAAATATGTATTTTATTATTATTTTTAAACGATCGCATGTGTTCTTTTAATTTAGTATTAAAGGACCGGCCAGTATGTTAATCATAAATAACTGGTTAACGCTCGACCTCCGGATTTGCTATTCGAGCGTCTTACATCTTATTTATGAATTTTTAATACATAATGATGTACATTTGATTGGAATAGTAGTAGAAAAGTAGTATTGTTAGGACATCCGCTCACGGATAAACTGAAAAAAACTAGTTGGCGACGCAATCGCAATCAATCTTCTGAACAAAATCGATATTTGTCTGATCTGACATATCGCAGATTACTGATAAACTTGACAAGTTCTAAGCCGCTACCATGACAACCTGTCAATAAGGCAACTGATACGCGTCAGCCACAGCAACCAGCACTGCTAGTCACCGCGGCCATCGTGTTTTTGTTGCCTTGTCGACAGGTTTTCATGGTAGCGGCTCACGAACTGTGTGCGGACCGCCAATGAAATTCAAAAATTCCATTCCCGTGCACAGCGATTGCGTCGCAAACTGTTTTTTTCTTTCAATTTCTCCATGAGCGGATGGCCTTCATGTACTATAGTGCGCAATTGTTTTATGAAGACGTTTTAAAATAAAGCAATAAATTTTCTGCTTTGCAAACAAGTATAAAATTGTATTTTATACTTGGAAATTCTATGCGAGTACCGAGAAACCACATAGCATTTTTATTGCGATAACTTGTGATATATTATCGCGTATCTACTCAGTGTTTCTTACAAACCCTCATAATATTTAATTCAGACAAACAATGAAATTACTATAATGCCCTGTTATATCGAATTCCTGTAAAACCAACCCTCGCTCTTTATCGTTTACAAAGGGGGGTTTCAAAAATAATTTGTTCTTTGCACTAATATTGTTTTATGGACAAATAAGTTACATTTCACCCAACGCATTGTGAATTAAAAATTAACTTCACTGCAATAGGTTCTTAAAATAAAACACACAACCAATCGAATCAATTCTCACCAGAAATAATGATGAATATTTTTGGAATCATTATTACCAATCTGCACGATTAACACAGTCAAAACTGATTAAATTATTGTAACACGATTCAATTTTATTTAATACACATTATTAAAAAACAATAACATTTTTATTTCTATTAAAATTTCACAAAAAAAAAAGTGAATGTTATTATTTGAAGTACATTTGGTGAATACTGAAATTCAAAATAAAAAAATCTAATTTTAGGGTTTTCAAATATTCATTAAATAACAGTTTTGTCACAATTTTATAATATATTTATTTTAATACAATCTTTCGGAACCTGTTCACCTTTTCGAAAATTGAATTTAGATTGAAAAATCGATGGTTTGCAAAATGCATTATCAATTTGTGACATTTTAGACAGTTTCGTAAGAGTTTTTGTAATGATTTAAAAACTTTGTAATGATATATTGTCATTTGGTTGTAATTTATTTATTTTTTGCTTGAAACATTAACAGATTGTTAACAATTAGAACAATAATAGAATTGCCATTGGGATGTACTACATTAACACTCCAATTAGAAATGTTCACAGCGTGAGTAATCATTGTTTATTTGTTACCAGACGGAAATGCTTGTTGTTATAATAGAAATAATGATAATCAAAATGAAATATAAAACACAGTAGTGTCAAATATAATACATAACCTGCAGAGAAAGAGAAAAAGAAAGAAAGGGTATGACAATAAAGCAACTACGTAACTGTTCTCCACGAAGTGTCATGGTAGGAGTTTGATAATTTGTTTTTGAAATATGTGAGATTGTTTGCGTAGATATCTATGTGGTCATATTCAGTGGTATTATATAGACTACACATTCGAGACAGTGGACTGAAGTATGATAATAATCCAGAAACCTTTGCAAGGATGGAACGAAGATATTTTGAAAGTTTCAAACATTTCCTACGCATACAGCAGTACACAAACAACACGTACATACATGCGTACATGCAAGCAAGCAAGCAAACCTATATTAATTGTTATGTATACAGAAATCTCTTGCACATTAAAACTTGGTCAGTGGTTGAATTGGCATCGCTTTTGGGTCCCACTCGGGCGTCGCGTGTTCGGCTGGCTAAGTCCTCCATCACTAAACAAACAACATATCCGGTATGTTTTTAGGTTTTCACGGCCAAAAAGTATTTTTTTTATTATTTTTGGGGTAAAAAATAAAATATTTTTAAAAGGTTATTCGTAAACCCGGGAAAATTGTCTTTAAAAAAAAAAAAAGAATTGTCGTAAAATGTTTATGCTTATACATCTCTTCAAAACGTACTTGGTTTGCGAAAAATTCATAAATTTATTTATTTGCAAATTACAATGGAGATGCTCTATTAAAAATACAGTCTTCCTCGAAACGGCTCGTTTAAAATCCTTTTTTCTGACACCGCAAACACTCTTCGTCCGGTTCTCGTTTCTTTCTCAAAAATTTATTACAAGAATCGGTTTTCAGAAGTCACTTATTCCCCTAGCCGCAGGGATATTATTTATTCTCCGGGGGTAGAAGGCAGAAGGTAGAGGGTGGTTCAGCAGGGGAGGAAAAAATTCCAATAATGGAGCATTATGGTCAGTGTAATATCTCACCCCCGCGTGACGTAGTGCGCGCCAGGTGATGTATGTGCCCGCTATTCCCGGGGGAGCAAGTGACGTGAAATAGGGGAGGAACTACCACTCAATAATCACAGCTCACTAGGTGTCTAGGTGTTTACCGCTTACTTCTTATTCCTTGATGTTCTTTCTAGTTTTTGTTTCCTAGTTTTATTTTGGTTCTTGTTTTCTCATTCTGAATGTTGGTGCATTTTGTTCTTTTATCTACTTGCAATTATTTTCAGTCTCCTTGTCACTTTTCTTGGTTTAGCCATTATCTTGTTCCTTCTTATTTGGGTTTTCTTTTGTTGCCCCAGATATATTTTTTCTTGGTCTTGTATTTTATTTAGTTCGTGGTATTTCTAGATCCGTTTACTTACTCCTGTAGAATACTTCTTGTTTATGTTCCTTGTTTTTTTATGTTTTTATTCTGAGTGCATTTTTATTATTTAAAATTGTGTTAAAACTTGTATCATGTTCTTTTAATCTGTTTTTTTTATTTTGTTTCAGTTTTTTTTCATATTTTTCATTTATCTTTTTGCTAATGCTAACTTTGTGATCTTGTTTTTCATCGTATTCTATCAATTATTATGCTTTTTTATTCATTTTTTCTCTAGATTATGCCATAGCATTTATTTTTAGTTCTCGAAAAATCTATTTTAATTAGTTTAAATCCCCTGGTAACATTTTCACTTTAACCACTGGAGCGATTATTGTCGAAAAATGAACCATTTTTCTGCGATTGATAGCGGTCCAAAATCGGACCACATTTTTCTACTATTTGTAAAACATTTATTGTTATTATTTAAAACATTTCCATAGCCAGCCATTTGTTTTAAAACGAAGCTATTGAAATGCTTAATCAAAAATGACCATAGATGTCACAAATCCGAACTTCTTAGACTGTTTTAGAACAATGTTAAAAAAAAAAAAAATTCTCGCATTTCAAGTATACCACAAACAACATACAGATATCAAACATATTCTACGTTAACTCGATTAAGTACCTCTCACGGAGTTTCAAAGTAATAAACAGGATTTGCACAGTTATAAACTTATGATTTTTTTTTTTATAAATCCTACAAATAAGAGACAAACAAAACATATTAATTCATTGGCCATATTAAGTTTTTATGTCTTCATGTTAAAATTCGAAGGTATGATTTTTTTAATGTTGGTGAAAAATTTTTAAAAATGATCTTCTGGAAATCTTGAGCAATCGAGTGCTCCAGTGTTTAAGCCTCTTAGTTACGAAAAAATATTATATGAAAATAACGGAATTCAAATGAAAAATAGAAATAGTCGCATTTGAATCCCCTTTGAATCGAAAAAGCTGTTCCGATTTACAATGATATTTTTGCAAAGCTTATCCGGAATGTGGATTTTGTGAACTATGGAAATACCACTTGTCCTTTATAGATTGACATAATGTTGGTCATTTTATTTTGGTTGGCATCCACAATACCATGAGCTGAATGTAGATGTAAGAAGGTATTCTTATTCGTATGTGGGCTCCACCGAAGCCGAAGATAAGTTGACCTCTCTGAAGATGGGCCTACTGTACACGGCCCGCAGCTGCTTTAATAAGTGCTAGCCCTGTTCAAATCGCAAATGCACCCCACGTTTGAATTTGGCAGGCACCTCTTATCCGGAGCCCCAAAATACCTTTAAAAAAATCTGTACCCTGTAGAGAAAGGGGTGGTCCGTTTCAAAAATTTTCCTATCTTAGCAAACGAATTGCAATCTTTAAAGTACAGGCGTCGGGTGGGAATGCTGTTCCTGTTCTACCGGTATTTCCATGGAAGATGCTACGTGGAACTACGTTCATTAATTTCTTATTAAAACGGAAAAACGCCAAACGCGCGCTTACCATTTGTACCCAGTTGACATTTGTTCCGAAGACTCGCTCTTAAGTTTAACCGCTCGGCTGTGGAATGATTTGCTGGCCTCTGCGTTTCCACCCTCCTAAAACATGGATCTTTTCAAGATCCAGATTCACTCCTTCCTTTCCACACAGCATTCTCAAAGATGATATAGGCCCTAAAATAAATTATTATCCTCAGGGCCTCCTGTGTGGAGTTAGTTTAAAAAAAATCATAACCATAGGATTTCATCATTTCACAAATTTGTTGCACACCAAATTTACCAGTAAAAATGCTACAGACACATAAATAATATTTGGAACGCTAAAGCTCACGATAATTTCACAAAAAAATTCTTAAGTCAAAATAATAAATAGATAATACAATAAAAACTTTAGTCTTAACCCAAAATAGAAGCATTAAAAAACTAGGTAAGGTAAGTTTAGTTTAAAAGAAATGTTAATATTGGTTAGGTTAGGTAAGGAAAGGTTTGGTTAGGAAAGGTTTGGCTAGGAAAGGTTAGGTTTGGTAAGGTTAGGTTTGGTTTAGTTAGGTTTGGTTAGGGAAGGTTAATTAACTAACTGTCTAAATTATTTTACTTTTTTTCGTAAGCACAACTCATGAAAATAACTTCCCTCAGGGCCTATTTCATCTTTGAAAAAGCTGTGTTGAGGTTTTTTTAGGGAAAAAAAGGAGTGGAAGTTCTGGGAAGGAAAAGGGGAGAAAGAAGTATACGGGGTGGGCAGTGTATCCAGACGTATGACGGACGTATGAATCTATTCTTCCCACTTCGGTGCAAGGCGATGAGTTGACACAGTCAAAAGGACTTTTCCAGTATCTGCCAATCTGGCCCGCCATGCAGTAGCTGTACAAATGCATCCACCGCAAAATTTCTAGATAAACCTCACCCAATGAACCCGGGTAACCCTTGCAAAGTCACCAAACGTAGCGAGCCACTTGGGGTGACCCACGGTTATCCTGTAAATGGTTCCCGCCTCCGATACCCGCCTTCCAAATTGTTTCATCCAGGTGTTAAAAATGCACTAAAACTATTAAAAAAAACACAAATCACAGCAATTCATAACTTCATGGCGAAAACAGCTGCGTAAAAATAATAAAAAAAAACTCACCCCTACCTATTCAAAACCAGTAATGCACCTTCCCTGTTAAAAGAAGTCAATCCCATAAATATTAATATCTGGTTCCTGACACGGAATGGATCCATTAGGCGTGATGTTACAATAATAATACACTGATATTGAATAAACACGTATTCATAATAGGGCTGAAACAAATATACTTCATATTATTATGTAGCACGTTTATAGAATCCACCGGTCGAGTCACCCGCGCGCCCCTAGAGGGCAATTTAAACGTGTCATAACTTAATATTTTATTCAACGTGGTTTACCAAAACCTTCGAAAGAGCTATTAGGGGTGTTTATTAATAATTAATTTATTAGAGCTTTGTTGATAGTTTGTTTTGAAATGGTTGAGAACAGAGTTTTGTTCTCAATTAAATATAAAATCAATACAGTCAACGTGCTTGTCAAAATGTGGAATTTTAATTAACAATAATTCATTATATGTTAGAAACCATGGGGTAATTAATTAATTCAACTCGGTAACTCCAAAATTAGCGTTTTTAGCTATAGATGTTGCTTTATTTTCTCATCTGTGAATGCCACAAACAAAAAAGTTGCATTGCGTTGGAATCACCAAATTATTTGAATGTTTTTTTGTGCGTTACTCGAGTGTTTTTCCATGTTTCATTTAGTCGACTAGACTTTGCTGGTTGTAGCAATAAAATTTGTGGAATTGCTTAAGTGGCTAATATTGGATTTTTATGTGTTTTTTTTTTTTTTTTTACATTAACTCCACACAGGAGGCCTTGAGGAAAATGATTTCCCTCAGGGCCTATGTCATCTTTGAAGATGCTGTATGGAGGGTGATTTGATGAGAGGAAGGAGTGAAAATGGGTCTTGAAGAGACCCATGTTGTAGGAGGGAGGAAACACAGAGGCCGGTAAATCGTTCCATAGCCGAGCTGTTGAACTCAAGAACGAGTCGTAGAAACGACCCTTTCTCATGTGATTAATGTCAACCGTGTATAAATGTTGAGCGCGCCTTTGGCGTGTTTCCCGACTATGCACCGGTGCGGAGGGGATCAATGACGCTAGTTCCTCGGAGCATCTTCCATTGTAATACCGATAGAACAAGGACAGCATTCCCACCTGGCGCCTGTGTTCTAAAGATTGCAATCCGTTTGTTAAATTAGGACAATCTATCAAACGGACAGCCCGTTTCTGCAGAGTCAAGGGATTTTTTCAGGTATTTTGGGGCTCCAGACCAGAGATGGCTGCCAAATTCAACCGTGGGTCGCACTTGTGATTTGTACAGGCTTAGCAGTTGTGTACTATTAAAGTATCTGCGTGCCCTGTACAGTATGCCCAGTTTCTGAGAGGCTAACTTAACTCTGGCCTCGATGGAGCCCCCGTACCTGAGCTGGTCACTTAGAGTTACACCAAGCATATCAATGGAAGGCCTGTTCGGGAGAATGCTTCCGTTGAAGGAGACTAGATTATCATTTCGATAAAATAAAATATGTGTAAAAACTAGGTAAATCATTTCATTGTAAATAAATAGACAAAATAATGGTTAAGCTTTTTTTATTTCCAGAATATAAGTATTAGTATTACCGAAACATCGACCTACATTTTAATTATATTTATCAGAATAAATAAACAACAGCTGGCTTATCAGATTGATTACCATCTTATAATTGAATTTTCCAACAAATCTGATTTCAAAGTTACCTAGTTGTAGGAATTACCCATCAAAATGTAGCTAGCCCGAAATAATTCATGCGCTGGGAACAAGATTATAAAAGGACTCTTAAATGTCTTTATCACGTGGGATGGATACAGGGCTACTAAGAAAAACATGGTACGGTAAAAAAAATCGTGTACTTGTTTACGGGTATAATAATTTACATTTTATATATAAATGAATATTATTGGTTTAATGAAAAACAAATACCTTTGTATAACACCACTATTTTATTAACAATATCAACATGTTTCGAAAACTATGTTAATTATTGACTTATTATCCTGACGAAGAAAACATAGTTTTCGAAACATGTTGATATTGTTAATAAAATAGTGGTGTTATACAAAGGTATTTGTTTTTCATTAAATTAATGATGACACCCCAAAGTAAATATGCCTATTTTGAAGGAATATTATTGGCCTCATTGGGCGGCTTACCCGTACTGTGGCCCCTATTACAGGAATAACAGAAAAGTGGAAATGGGTGAGACGATGTAAGCATGTTTATCACACTTGTTGTCGTCAAAACAGAGCTGTGTGGCGGTGTATTCTTTCTTCCTACGCATGTCTGGTACTTACTTTTTTACCTTTCGGCACAATTTTTTTACAATTTGTTAGCCACAAGCGACCAAAAACGTGGTTTTAGGTTTTATATCAGTTAAATACATTGAAAAATAGGGTAATCTTTATACCACGCTCGTTCATTATTTCCCTACGTTGAAACCAAACTGGTAATTCAATCCCTGCTTTTTTAGGTTTTGTTAGGGTTCGTTTCTAAGGAATTATTGGTAAAAGAGGTTGTGCTTGTAGCGTAGGTAAGGGAAAGTTTAGTGATTCCCTCCACCCAACTACAAAATTTAATAATTGCTAGGGTTGTTCGATAATGCTCCCAGACTTTGAACCTTCGTGGAAAAAATTACTAAGTACGGTAACAAATCACTGATTCTGAGAATTTTCGTTAGTTTCATTAAAAAAATCATTATCTTTCATTCTACCTTCGACACTATCAACGCGCGATGAGACAATCCTAAGTCGTCCAAGTGTCTGCATATGTAGAAGATGTAATTGTTTCATCGGCGCTCTTTTCCGTGTCTGTTCTAAGTGCATCCGATAATATGTTGTGTGTGAAAAAAAAAGCTTTTCTTAGTTTTATGCCACTATCATTAGCTAATTCATTACCACGGTGAACAAAGGAGCTTAGAGATATCCCCTTTATTTTATTTTATTTTTTTAATTGTTTTATGAAAAGTTGACAGCAAATTAATCTGGAATTATACAATAATACAATGATAAGAAAGTTAATTATGCCAATTATGAACATTCACACTGATAAAAGCGTGATATTGTTAGGATTTTTCCTTAATTAATTTATTTTTTAGTTACAAAATATGAAAGGGTGGAGGGGGAAGGGGGGAGTGGGAAGGGGGGAGGGGCGGGGGGGGAGGGGGAGTGGGGGGGGGGGGGGGAGAAATATAGGATTAGGATTAAGAGGCATAGGACGGGAATGTATAGGGATCGAACTTTCCAGTTTGAGTCATGTTGTTTACTGAGTTGATCTCGGTGTCAAATTTTTTAATTCCCTACCAGAAAAAATTAGAAACATAAACACTAAAATAAAAGAATTTAAAACACACCTTAAAAATTATAGTGAAAATATGAAAATATGAAATAAGTTATACCAAATAAAACTATTATGATAACACCCCCCCCCCCCCCCATTCACACAAGCCCTGCTTATTTATGGGGGTACATCAAATATATATATTTTGTAACTTATTATTGTATAGAATCATTTTAAAACACATGTATCTATTTATGATTCATAATAAAATAAAAAAAAATGATACGTAAAGTCGAGTAAAAAATGTCAATGTGATAATAATTTAAGTTAAATGAATGTGGGGATCTGTAGATAAGTGTGCTCTATTTGGAGTTGGTTTTGAAAAAAAAGAGATTAAAAGTAAGCGAATGTATGCTGTTGCAATGTGGAACATGGAATGATATACGTTGAAGAAGATCAAGACTATCGATTAAGTTATGTGTAATTTTAAATAAGATTACCGAGTCTGCTATATTTTTTCGGTAAGCTAACGTCTGTATATTGAAAAATTTTGCAGAGTCTTCATTCCTAACATGAGATCGAAAAGAGCGGAAGTTAAATACCGTAAAAATCTGTTTTGAATACTTTCAATTCTATGCTTGTGTACTGCATAGCCTGGGTTCCACATTTGAGATGCGTATTCAAGAATACTACGAACGTAAGAGAAATATTTTGCATGTTATAAGATCTTTGAATTGTTTACAGGAACGGATTATGAAACCAAGCATAAAAGTTGAATTAGTGACTATGTGGTCAATACGTTTGTTAAAATTCAGTTTACTATCAAGTATAACCCCCAGGGATCTTAATTTCCTCTTTGATAGATAATGATTGATGATTTAAACGTCTAAAATTAGAAAAGGCGTTACATGATTTGTTCAAAATTATTCATTTTATTTTGAAACAGCTTTGTTAAAATTAAGGCAAAGAAGACTTAACTATAAAGTGTTGTATCAGTTTATCTGTCATGATAAAATTGGTCATCGTTCAGCTCCGACATCAAGAAGTGTGAACAGCTTTCCGTCTTTAATTTATATGGCAACGAAAGAATTGAGTTAAAAATAACATTTCCATGATAAACTTTTGAGCGTTGAGCTATCTATCTAATAGTCGAAAAACAAAGACAAAACACTGTATTATATTAGTTTATACTGTCACAACAGAATAATAGAGAACACACAAATAAACTCAACTCCATTCAAGATTCTGCCAGAGTAACAAGTAACAAATGTAGTGCCTACCAAGAGGCAAGTAGTGTTTCTGACCCCCGCCCCCGCCCAGTGGTAAGTGGAATAATCATGCAGTATTAAAGTGAGGTAGGCGGGCAGAGGATTGGCGGGGAGGTAGGGTAGGCGGCTCGCATCTCGCGACGTACTGCAGCGTGAATTCAGACGCTCACTTGAACAGGCAGTGTCTGGGGGCAAGCACATTGCACAGAGATATGAGATATTGTCGGGTAAAAGCAGGAAAGGATTGGATAGAACATTCAAAAAATATTTATTTTAATTAAAGTCATCTGATTATTTTCCCGTTTAATAGTTGAAGCAAGATAGCAATGCCTTATGCAATTTGGAAAGTTTTTTGTTTATTCAAAAACTAATTTGAAAACTAAACTTAATTTTGTTATTTTTGTTTATTATTTTGAAAATAGAAATTTATTTTTTCTAACCTTTTCAGTGTTTTGCTTAAATTCGCATTAATTAAATAAATGTGGAATAGAAACCCAAAAAACGAAAACCTATATTTCGGAGTTTTTGCTATCTTCCTTGAAATTTCAATCCAGTCGAATTTACGAAATTCCTTTGGGTTCCGACTCTTGGGCTCCAGACAGATCATTGAAATTTAGTACTTTAAATAGTGTTCAGGAAGAAATTTCCAAGTAATAAAAATTTAATTTTCAAGTATTTCGAAGAAAGAAAAAAAAATCATCACACGTTTCAACTATTTTTTCATTTACGTCATAACATCATGAACCCTGTATATCTTTTTTTTGTCTTCGAGCCAAATATTGCGAAAAATTCTTCCATCTCATTGTTACAAAGCCACATTTGTAACGCTCATCAAACCTAGTTACAAATACAATGAAAATACCTCTATCTGCAAATACAAAGGGTTAACATATCGAGGAGATCCAATCCACAACGTTCCCGCTAAAATTCAAATTCGTGGACCACTAAGCTTCACAGCGTTTTTCAAGAAAAGCCTTTGTTTTACTTTCGTATACTAATTTTACTTTGTAAACCAAATCACCTATTACCTTTCCACACTTAACCTACCTCACGTACTTAAAGCCATTATTCTCCAACATCAAAAATGAGAGAAGAGACAAATTTAAAAATCTCTATAATCGTTATGGAAAATTAAAAAAATATATTTTTAGTTAGTGTTCCGAAAATCATTTCAATTAAATAATTTTATTTATTTATACAATACATGTGACATAATTGTGATATATACATAAAGTAGGTTAATTAAATCACCATTCTAGGCGGCTGCCTGTAGTATATGTGACCATTTGAGTATAGCTACTTTGTATGAAATATCTAAGTCTAGTGTAAACATATGGATTTAGTATAAATGATGCTAAAAATTGGAAAAATTATAACATAAGAGTAGGAAATAGTAAAGAGAAAAAAGTAGATTAGCATTAGATTATAGAAATGTACAAAACTTTTTTTTTTTTAAAGTTGTGACGTTAATTATATTAAAACAAGAGGAATCTGTTAAACAAAGTATGAACACATCATGTTGTGTGCAAACATTGTTTATGGTATGTAAATCATATAAAAACATGCGAGTAAAACAATGTGTATGGAATGGTTTATCATTTTCTTAAATAATATTTAAGAGGCTTTATTTTTTACCAAAAAAAGTGAGCTATAGTAAAAATAATTATTAAAAGTTAGATTAATTAATCCTACCCGTTTCTGAAGGCAGCAAATAAAATTAAACAAATATTTTAACCATCAAAATATGTTAAAAATATTCAAAACGCAGAAATGCCACCCCGCATAATTTTGAACTCAGCTTAAAAATTCATCCCTTCCTTAAACTTCGGGGTAAACTCAATTTGCTCGATAGCTAAATTAGCCCGGCGACTGAATTTACCCCAACACCCAATTTACCTGAGGATGCGATTATTCCAAACCCCCTTTATTTTACCTACTCGTGGATCTAAACAACCCTTGCCTAACCGGGGATGTTCAATGTTCAACTAGGGTGAAAGAAAAAAATGCGTACTTTTATATAGCAACCGTGAATAGGATGAAGGTCAGTTTATGCTCTAAAACGTCATGTAGGCGTGTGAAATGACAACAAATACATTAAATTGTTTGAGGTTCTTTACGAAAACCAAAAATAATTTTCAATCAAATTAAACGCTGCAGGGCTTCATTTGGCGATCGGTTATGTCCGAATTATTTACTAAACTCTCAAACAAGCGCTTTGAATCGACTGGAGAGTAGAGTAGATTATACTCGAGGATTGTGAAGGAAAGCGAGAATTGGATGAAGTGAATCGTACAGAGAGAAATGTATTTATTTAATCGTCACAGGTACAATGATTTACGTATAAGTAGATGAAGAAGTCAGATTAAAATAGAAAAAATATAAGCAAGGGCTTAGCTTAGAATTCACATAGGTAAGGGTTCTTTTTTTATATGAATACAGCACACGAGTCCTCAAATGCTCCCGTCTGAAGCCAGTGAGACTATGGCATCCCCAATTGGTATGTTGTGAGGCTGGAAGTAGTGGGGAGGTGAAGGAGATGGGGAAGAGAAAGGTGGGGAAGTACCGGGCTACTGAGATCTGGTCAACAAACACGGCGAAATCCATTTCAAGCAACGCAACGTTTCAATTCTGAATGGTGGTATTACACTCTGGAACGTGCCGCAAATAAACCACATATTATTTTTAATCAATAAATTTTGAAATTTCACAAATTGATCAAACGAAATTTATTTGTACACGCCGGGTTCGAACCTTCAACCTTTGGATTGGGAGTCGAGAGTCTTACCTCGGAACCAACGGGCCGGTTCGACCCTAAGGGGGGGAAGGTTCGATCCTGGGGGGACAGGGGAGAAAGGAGGAGGTTATATACGCCCTTGAGCGTTAATCATGTCTAACATAAACCATCACAACACGGGCATGTGCCTAGCACAGTGGTCGAATAATCCTTAAATCGTGTAACTAACAATTCAATGAAAAAAAATCAGAGTGTGCAATTCACACGTAGTGGAAGTGAAACCTTCAGAAAACTAAAGTTAACAAGAGTGAGGAGGATACAAAGCACCGCACAAAGAGAAGACCGATAATACTCTCTCATTCTCTCGCGGGCTAAATCCTATAGATGTATGTGTTTGTTTCTTTTTAGTATCGCTTTTTTTCGTTTCATCGAGTTTCAAATTACAACAGTGTTAAAGAAGTTTTCATATCAATAAATTTACTCAGGTTATTTTGACCGGTCAGTGGCCGAGTTTGCATCGCGTTTGGATCTCACCCAGGCTTTACGTGTTCGATTCTTTGGCTGGCTAAGTCCTCCATCACGACACAAACAACACGTTCCGCTTGCTGTGGTGGGAGTAGGAGCTTTTAAAATATTTTAAGGATATTTGTAGCCCGGGAATGCTTGTCTTAAAAAAAAATAAAGATTTTAGGTTAACTAAATTAGGTAGCTGTAATAGAAAAACTTGTTGAATTTTTATGCAATTCTGTGGTATTGATCCGTGTTGCGCTTCTACGCTTTGGGCAGGTTTGCAGTGTCCTTCCACAGGTAGATATACTCTGACGATGGATACTGAATGGATACACATATGCACACCCGGGGATTATTAGTTGTTTGTGTAATTTACTATTTTAGATAATTAAGAGGAGAGCCTGAGGAAATTTTGGCTACTGGTATAACCAAATCATTTGGATCCGGCCCTACTAAAGATGACGTACAATATTGCACGTGAGCTTGCTACCGAGGCGTCTTGCAAGTAGAATGGGGTGACCGCGATTGCAGAAATGTGGACTCCCATGGGACAGGGCATTAGTTACCCTGAAGCCGGAAGCCTGAACTTACGGATTATAACAGATAAACTGAGGTACTGATTCAACTTGGTGATATGTGGCAGTTATGTGTCTACGAGGATGATCATGAATTAATCATACTTTTTTCATGTTATTTACATGTTTTAAATTTTTAATAAATATTAACAATAATAATAATTTTAAAAAAGGTTTATTCTGGTATGTGATACCGGTCTGGGGTGCAAGGTGATATTCCGAGGGAGTCGTGCTGCAGGGGTAAAAAGGTCTCCCTCAATCAGTTTCTTTAGTTTCGACCTGCCACGTAGATGATGGCATAGTCGACGCATCCGCCACCAAGAGCCGGACAAATCTCACCGAAGGTAGCGAACCACTTGGAGTGACCTATGTCAGAGGTTAAGGTTATCCAATAAATGATTCCCCGGACGGCGGTACCCACACCCGCCTCCCAAACTGAATAATATATACGGTAATGTGATATAAGTGTAAGTATTCTCTTCAATATATTTACGAAAAACCTGTATAAGTTATGTAATGTATTTAAAGTGAAAATTGTTAATTGTGCAATGGAAGGTATTTTATAGATTATTTTAGAAGAGTATTCTTTAAAATAATTATGGAAAAAGTTTTACTTTTGGATTTTATCATTAATAATGCTTCTAATTTCTTCCGGTAGGCGATTGAAAGACTTGGTTAGCAGTGTACAGATGACGTACCTATTTCATTTCGTGCAAGGAAAAAAATAATATTTTAGATTTGATATTATTTGTGTTTTTCATTAAAGATTTGAAATATTGATTTTTTAGTGAATAGATCTTTAAATGAACGTTGGTACTTTAAAGTCTTCAATTCATGGGGCAGTCGAATAGTTTTTTAAATCAAATTTTGAATGTTTTTCTTTGTTCAACTCCTCTAATTGGAAGAAGGTTATATTTACATGCGGATCTCTAACAAAAGATATAAATTCAACTCTGTATGTCATATGAGGAAATATACATGGAACATTATTGTTTTATCATAATAAATATTGATTTTACATTATAATCTTTATGTTTAAAAATCTCGCGTCACGATGTTTGTTTGAGATAATCTTCGAAACTACTTAAGGGTCTACTATTCGTATTTCGACCGATTTGTTACATATCTCCCTAAAACATTTGAAGTTTTTAAGCTCTTAAAAAAATATATGTTATTTTTTAAGATAATACCAGTTCCACACCGAAACGCAAATTATATGAAATTCCCTCGATAGAAAAAAATCGCAAAGTATGCTCCGAAAATTATTTTAAACAAGTCTATTTCTTTTATTTTACAAGTTATAATTGTGAAAAAAATCACAATGTTTCTTTGAACGATACTTAAGATACGTTCCACGAGGTTTTTGCTCTATTTTAAACGAGTCATGTTTTATTAAGCTTTTTCGCAATTTTCGCTGCTATTCTACGACTAATCATATTAGCGCGCTCTGTCCAACATTCATAATTACATATCTCTCCATCTTCTTCTTTTTCAACGCTGTGTTCACGAATAGTAGACCCTTAACCGATTTTGATAAAATTTAACTTTCTGTGTGTAATTTGGTCCAACTTAAAAGAAAGAATACTTTTTATCTTGATTATTAAATCAATATTTATTTTGCGAAATAAATGTTCATTAAATATTTATAATAGGACAACGCTTTGGAATTATTTGTAAGTTCCATAAGTTTCTAACCGATGGCGATGTGAGTCAATTTATCTACACAACACTTGGTTATCTTGGTTGGATAACCATCCAGTAGATGGCGTTGTGTTTTGATTTCACGTCACAGCAACGCGCGGCCGGTTATCTTATATATAACTGTTTGTTTCCTAAACACATTAAAATAATATAAGTAATAGGAATAATTATTACAAATTTTAGTGATGTGAAAGATGAAATCACATGACGATCTACAATTTTTTTTTATTTTTTTTTGTGTAAGATGTTCTAATTGCCATAGAATAATGTATAACAAGAATTGCAATAATATTATGTAGAACTCTTAACACTTTGTGAGCAGTGGCGGCTCTTGGGAGTGACTTTTGGGTGTGTTAGAGTGCTAATATTAAAAAGATCGTATTACTGATGTTGTAGCCGAAAATATTTTTTTTTTCGAAGCTGATTTTTGCATGAAGAGTTTCAGGAAATTTCAATTTGGCAGCGCATTGCAAATGAATGTCCTGAGAATCTTCGCACAAAAACCGATTTTGAAAAAAAAAAAAATTTCGGCTATAACAATACCAATAATACCATTTTTTTTTTAAATATTATCACTCTATAACACCCAAAATTCACGAGCCGCCACTGCTAGTGAGATCCATTTAACAAAAATAATAAAAAATAACTCTTTTCCAAAAATCATTAAAAGCTGTGAAAAAAGTTGAAAAAAGCCCAAAATGTAGCCTGACATTATCTTCTTAATACATTTTGAATATAGTTTTTCATCACTTTTAACGACTTTTCAAGGAGTTGAGTTGATTCTTATTTGTCCGGTCACCGTAAAAGTGTACTCTCTATCTCGTCTAATACTCAGACACTAAATCAATTATAATGCAGAAAAACTAAAATAGTGTATATATATATTTTTTAATATTGAATACCTAGGTACAGTGCACAATAATATCCTCTGCGTGCGAACTCTATCTAAATTTCTCAATAGACAATAAGCAGTGTTAATTTCAAGCGATCTCCCAGGTAAGTATGGTCCTATATAAATTTTTAGGAAGCATCGCGTTCGTTGGTCGACACATTGTACGTATATTTTCGTATGAACCGGTGGATGCAATTTTTGACCATAAGTTGTTTTTAATTATTTGTCTAGTTTGTAGGTTTTCTAGATTTTAGAAATGTATTGTAAGTTTGTACAGCGCCCTTGAGGTGATTTTTTCACAAAAACGGCGCTATAAAAATCATCCAAATATTATTATTATTATTATTACAGGTATCTAGGGCAATACTGACAATTTCCGTCATTTTGAAACTCCTGTTCAAATATTGTGTGTTTATCTTTATCAATAATTATTGTATGTATTCACAAAAATGAATCCATCCACTTACATTCACAGTTCACATCACAAACATGTTTGAAGTTCGTAAATCAGTATAATATTATAGGCTTACATGGATAAAAGTCCGATGTTGACAGTGTAAATAAATAAAGATAAAATTTGCGATTTTCGTACTATTTGCACAAAATACACGATTTCAATTTTCAACGATTTCATATATATTTTTGTAACTATTTACTGAATAATGTATATTGTCAGGAAAGTACTAAAATAGATAAATTTAATCGAAACTTTCCTATCATGGATTTTTTAACCCTCCATAAAAACTGCATGACTTTAATGCAGAAGAATTACCCATGCAAAATTTATTCTTTTTTGTGTGGTTTTCTGCATTTAGTTCTGGTGTAGTCATCTTTTATCAGATACCAAGAACTGTGAAAATAGAAATCGCTTACCGATTTTAAACACTGGGCAGTTATTTCACAGATTTAACCTCTCAGGCCTCGAGTCAGAAGGTCACTGTATTCATGCCTTGCAATAAAATCCAAATAAATAGAATATTTCAAAACGTATCTAAAATTTAAAAACTGTTTCGAAAAGCCATTAATTTTTTTTTAACAAATAAATATAATTTTACAAATAATAAAATTATGAATGCAAACATTAAAATGTTCTAAAAGTGACTCACCTTTTTTTTGTAACTAAAATTAAAGAACGAAAAAATTAAAAACACTTGCATGTTTTATTAGACAAATGTATTACAAACACTGTTCTCACTTTTTTTTCGTTGCAATCGCATTCGGAAATTTTGATTTCTTATGCGTGTATGTTTTAATTGTTCCGTGGTTAGTTTTTAGTTTTGAAAATAAAGCGTAATGTTTTTTCGTTTTAACACAGTTTAGTTCTTATTTCTCACCATGACAGTAAGAGGGACACAACGATTTCTTTGAGACCTGTATTTTTTAAATTTTTTTTTAATATTAACTCCACCTATGTCATCTTTGAAGATGCTGTGTGGAGGGTGCTATTGAGGAGAGGAAGGAGTGAACATGGGTCTTGAAGAGACCCATATTGTAAGAGGGAGGAAATACAGAGGCCGGCAAATCGTTCCACAGCCGAGCTGTTGAACTCAAAAACGAGTCGTAGAAACGACCCGTTCTCATGTGACTAATGTCAACCGAGTACAAATGTTGAGCGCGCGTTTGGCATGTTTCCCGACTATGCACCAGTGCCGAGGGGATCAATAACGCTAGTTCCTCGGAGCATCTTCCATTGTAATACCGGTAGAACAAGGACAGCATTCCCACCTAGCGCCTGTGCTCTAAAAATTGCAATCCGTTTGTTAAATTAGGAGAATCTATCAAACGGACCGCCCGTTTCTGCACAGAGTCAAGGGTTTTTTTCAGGTATTTTGGGGCTCCAGACCAGAGATGGCTGCCAAATTCAACCGTGGGGCGCACTTGCGATTTGTACAGGGCTAGCAGTTGTGTACTATTACTACTGTTTTCAAAGACAATCCATTATCTTTAGCTGTTCCCAAAAGCGAGAAAATTAGTCTTAGGGGTTAAGTTTGGTCGGTACACAATACATATTAATGAAATGTGGAAATATGTATAAAAATATATTTTTTAATGAATAAAACCTTCGAGTAAGTAGGCAAATTCAGGTTTTAAAATCTGTTATTTTATATATTATCAGCATCATACTACCCTTCCATTAGACGTATTTGCTTGTGGATGAAAGAGGAGTTTACATAATAGGTACATTAATGCAAAAAAATACCAATATTAATGTGAAAACTTTTAAGCACAGTGTTTTCACAGGCGAGTTCGACCATTGTGTTTTTTTTTCAATTTTGACTGGAGCTGAATGGCGGCTCTGGTTGAATGCAACGCTATTTTCTCGCTCTTTTTGTGACAAAGCCATTCACCCATTGGCGGTTGATTAAACGGGCGCCTCTGGAAACGATGAACGCGTCGAGTTGGGACGGAACGCGTTCTGGTCATTCAACGAACTACACAAAAAATGAATTGATGATTGAATGGTCAATTGAATTAGTCTTGATTGAATAACTTTGTATACTGTACCTAGCTTATGCTTTTCCAATGTAGAATTATACAAATATTTACGAATGTTCACGTTGAATGTTTTAACGTTTGATTATGAAAAATTGAGAATAATTCTGAGGTTAAATTCGATAAAGTTGGGTATTGTTAGGGTTTTACATTTATTCCACACAGGAGACCCTGACAAAAATAATTTTCCTCGGGGTCTATGTCATTTTTTAATGTGATATATGGAAGTTCTTTTTGAGGGGAGAAAAGAGTGAACATAGTTCTTGAAGAGACCCATGTAAGAGAAGGAAGGAAACACAGAATCCGGAAAATCATTTCACAGCCGAGATGTTGAACTCAAAAACGAGTCGTAGAAGCGACTCTAAGGCTTAATCGACCGAAAGAGCTAATGACGACAGTTAAATTAGTATTTTGATATGTCCAAAAATGAGGAAATTATAAGCTCTCACTAAATCAATAAAAAAATTACGCAATAATGTCTTGTTAGTTGTTGCCTGATGAGTTTTGCAATGTTGCAACAATCGTGAAGATGTTTAAAATATGCACTTAGCGAGCTAGGAAAATTACTTCCGAGAGCGGTATGGCCGTCAAAATAGGTTTACTTTTTCCTTGTACATTTACAATTTAATTCATTTTAATTTAATCTAACTCACTTTACTTCAATTAAATTCAGTTTATTTCAATTTAATTCAATTTAATTTAGTTCAATTTATTTCATTTTAATTCAATTTAATTCAATTTAATTCAATTTAATTCAATTTTATTCAATTTTATTCAATTTAATTCAATTTAATTCAATTTAATTCAATTTAATTCAATTTCATTCAATTTAATTCAATTTCATTCAATTTAATTCAATTTATTCATTTTAAAAGCATTACAAAACTCCAATTTCAGAGCGTTTTTAAAGAGAAAATATTTTAGATGAGATAAACAGATTAAGACTAACGAATCTTGGCGTTTGAAATGTGCTTTATTGATGTTTAAATTATTAATATTTGAAGAGATTATATTTAACAACAAGGCAGCTCTCCCGACTGGCATGACCATTGGCAAGTTAGTTCTGCAAGCCGGGAGATAAAACAGTCTATGCTGTTGGTGACGGAAAAAACATAGGGAACAAAGAAACTAATGCTCTCCATGGTAGTCGAGTTTTCGAACGAAATCATACACTAATAAATCTGAAGAAATAGGCTAAAATGAGCAAATCCCTTCTGACTCGTAGATGGTTGATTCCGAGCATGCCCAAGAGAAAGTCGGTAGGGTAGAGCCACGGGTAGTAGTAGTATATATATAGGTAATAGACAATTATTTTATATATAATATATTGTGTTGTAATGCTTCCGATAAGGACAAAGCCTTTATAAAACTCATTTGCACCATTTATTTATTTTCAAGTAGATACATCGCACATCATGCGCCATTTACATTTAACAACGGTATAAATAGCACTAAAACCTAAATAAACAGACATTAAAATAAGTGAAATATGAAAAGTATAAAATAAAAAGGAAAAAGTAATAAAAAGTGAAAATTGAGTACATTAGAAGTAAAATCTTATAATTAAAACCAACAAAACTCTTGGTTTCAGTTGAATCAGCCCACAATTCAATCAGAAGAACACCCAGTCAGAAGAGTTTTGCGACTTCCCGGCTTAAGAAAGCTCGCCACCAAATTGCAATGGGACTATTTGAATTTTAATTCCGGCAGACCGAGGATAGGAGGAAGGGAAGGGGGGTGTAATTATCGGATGTCGCCTTTCAGCCATTCAGCCTTCGCGATCGGACGAGTGTTTGGAATCCTCAATGCCTACCCTACGGTGCAGGAGTACGAAAATATAACATAACTAACTTTTAATTGAAACCGTCAATTTTACTGATGGTTCTGTAAAAAGAACACATTAACATCCCTTACCCACCAATAATGATAGTCACTCTGCGCGTTGCGACGTTTATCAATTTATATGTTTACTCCGAGGAACTCCAAGAAAGCGTCATTGATCCCCTTGGCACTGGTGCATAGTTGGGACATTAGTTCACGGTTGACATTAGTCACATGAGAACGGGTTGTTTTTACGACTCGTTCTTGAGTTCAATAGCTCGGCTGTGGAACGATTTGCTGGCCTTGGTGTTTCCTCCCTCCTACAACAGAGCCCTTCCTCTCCTCAAAAACACCCTCCACATAGCATCTTCAAAGATGACATAGGCCCTGAGGGAAATTATTTTCCTCAGGGCCTTTATTTGCCTCCTGTATGGAGTTAATGTAAAAAAAATGTGTGTTAAAAATATTACAATACAATTTTTTTTAATTATTTTCTCCTAGCGTCAGTGCTCGCATCAGTACTCGTGTTGAATTAAACTGTTTAAATTAAGCATTTAAAATAAATTTAGAACTTACAAACTGTTCACATTAATATTATTCATGATAACCCGAAACTAGTGGCACGGAAAACTGTTGGTTTTGTGGTTGAAATAACTTTTTCGATTTAAGCTTTAATATTTGATTAAACTGAGGTCACTTAAATACTGTACGCATTCTTTTTCTCGTCTTTGCCCACGCGCTAATTGCAATGACAATCCAGTCTTTTCCATTTCTTGCAGTCTCTTAGGATGCCGGATCCCGGACACTGACGTACCGGAAGCGTGTGGTAAGCTTAAATTAGTCCAACTCATACATAGTTGATCTTCTTCTGATTTTGCTGCTTTCCACTTTGCCAGTGACCATGAGCTTCTCCAGATTCGACTTTACTTTGGTGAACAGCGTGTCTTAGAATTATTAGTCTTAGTATTGCAGAATAAACTTTGGTCAGACAGTTGAAAGTCTCTTCAAGAAATTTGTGAGTAGTAGTCTTGAGAGTGGATCGATGGTTTGGAACCCGCACCAGATGAAGTATATTCTGTCATGTTAGGAAATTTCTAAGATTTTTCTACATGAGCTGAGAAATCTCTTGGTGGGAACGAATAATCTACGGGTCTCGTTTCTTCATACAGATTCATGGATGGTTTAAAAACTCGACCATCATGGAGAGCATTAATTTCTTTGTTTCCGAGGGTTTTCTCCATCACCAAGAGCATAGACTATTTTTTTTCCCGACCTGCAAACTTGCCAATGGTCATTCCAGTGGTGAGAGCTATCGTGTTGTTAAAAAGAATTATTATGGTTGTTGATATATTTGACAAAAATAAAGCACAGCTTAAACGGCTAGTTTCGAAGCAAAAATTCTGAAGTCTTTTATTTATTTATTTGTTTTCTTTGTGTACCTACACTTATAAATATTATCCACAAACGATATTCATAAAATTGTATTTTTTAATGATCTTAAAATTAAAAATTGAATTGAATCATTGGCATTACAACTCTATTAAGTATCCTGGCTGTGTCAAGGTAAATATCTAATTGTACATAATATCTATCCTTATAGTTCATTGTGTTCAAGGGTTCAACATGTGCCTCCGTCACCTGTAGTGTTCCAACATGCTTCAATATATGTCATTAGTATAGTTAATTAAACAAAGTTTTGTGATTTATCATCAGATGTCATTAAAGAGTAATATGAATGTTATCATCTATCGTCGTTCGTGTCTAAGGTAAACGATGACAGCTAAAGGCATCTGAGAGTGTGGCGGCGGCCAGCAGCGTTAGAAATACTAAGGGCTTAATAGGGTAATGATGTATAGTCCAGTTTAATATTGATTGTAATCTTTACGATAACGTAAATAAATCAACTTGTAATCAAGACAAATCTCTAACGTATGTAGAAGTTTCAACACATTTAAGGTAGAATTAATAAATAATAATACTTCATTACCTTTCTTCAAAACCTTTTCTTTCCAAAACACGTTTTCATTTAATTTTCCAAATTTTTTTTCACCCACCGCTTTTTCTTGCTTGTACGGTTTGAATTTAATTAAAAATGATCCAATAGGTAATATTTAGGATTTTAATTCTCCAAAAAGTTTGTTTACTCCTGTCATGGAAACATTTTCTACTTTTACTTTCCCAGACAGTGTTTAAAACTTTATACGAAAATCAACGAGATTTGCATTTTTAAAGGGTGCCAAATAGCAATTATTATTAATCGGGAGATTTGATTTTAGTATTCAAATGTCTTCCACAGACATTGATACTAGGAAACTGGTGGAATATCCACTTTCACTTTGTTTCCCTAAGGAGTTTTACCAGACACGATAAGGAATATGAAAATATTATCGTGAATCGTCAGTGAACTCATTTTATTAAAGTGTTTGCAATGTTGGCAATTTTCCGTACTAGATAAGTTTATCTGAAATGCATTCGATCGGTAGTAATTTCATTTATCAGTATGATGCAGAAAATAATTATTTTTAGATCCCAATTACCATTATTGGAAATAAAGAAAATGCATGATCGGGAGTTTTAATGATTCTTCGGTTTGTCAGGTTATGATACGTGTTTATGTTCATTCTATTATCAATAAATAGAAATGTCTAATATGACTAAGATTACGATAATATTTCAATTAACATATTGAATATAAATTAACTGGAATTAACGACTGTTCTAATGGATGCTTTATGTTAAACCGCGTCAAGGAAACTGATGGTGCCCACTTGTCGATCAGATATTATCGGTTACCTTCGTAACCGTTCGGTTATTACACCCGACAGTTATCTCTCAAATACACCACTTCCTTTCTGACCTTTTTTGAGACTCATTAAAACTAAATTTAACTACGTTCACTAACGATATCTGTTGAGAGACATTTAAGTACATAATTTCTGAGTATTATTGTGTATTTTGTATTTTCTTTACAAAGATTTTAAGATATAAATATCACGCTATTTAAAAAGACATTAGATTTTTTTTATTTCTTCCCAATATTATTATTATTGCAAACTATTATTTTTTGTGCATTGATGAAGTAATTCAACGGAAAGAACCCGATGCTTTGGACCAATTGACTAATTACAAAAAAAATGAAACGCATCATATAGAGTCCTTTGTCTCTACAAGGTCATTACCTCTATGGAGGTCGTACATTGAAAATAATTAAATGTTGTACGTGTAATAAATAATGTAGTCTTGATGACAACCCTATCATTGTTTTACACAGGAGCTCCAAGCATTACAAAACATAATATAATTTAACATCTCAATATGTTTCTAAAGATAGAATTTCTATCCAATGAACGCTTTAATAAAGATGCTTCTAAACTCCATTATATCCTTGACTTAAGTTTCCACATGAATTATTTATTTAATATTAAAAATAATGATAGCGCATTACAAAGAAGCTACGGAGAAGTGAGTTACAAAGTTCTCTATTGTGTTATAGAAATTGAGGAACAAATTGCTTTGAAAATGTTTAACAATCTCTTTTTAACACTAGAGTTCACTTGGGAGGTGTGAAATACCCATTGAATATTAAAATTTGTTAGCCCTTATTCGAGGGAAGTTATAATGTTATGTTTTGTTCAATTGGACGTTAACTGAACTTTTACAAATACATAATGAAATGATAGCACTTTTAAAACTTTCTTTTGCAACCAAATTTTTAGTTTAAGTTTAATTTTTATAGGCTGGATGGACCTGTCTTTTATAATAGTTCTGCTGATCTTACGTAATTTTTAAAAACCATTGTGAAATGAAAACCTATATTATTTTCAAATCATATTTTGTGTATTTTAATATTTTGTTTATAAACATTAACGCGGAACACTACGAAGTACCAAAATATGTTTTTGGTTTGAAAATTTGATCGCTTAGAAATATTTTAGATATCGCGAGTAGAATTCATTTTAACCTTTGAAATAATCGAGTATTTTTTTATAAGCGTTTTTATAAGACCAGAAAAAATTGAGTATCAGTCCTCTAAAAACAGGTTTGCTCAAAATCTCCTACTTACGAACTCATTTTCGGTTTTGGTTTTATTGAATAATGTGACAATTAAGTCTTTTGAAAATGATCGTAATACTTGTAAATATTTGAGCTCAAACTTTTCGGTGATTTTTTATCTTTTGTGAGTTTTTTTTAATCGTATAAATCAAAACAGGCGGCTGGTGTTAAGCGGGAATGTAATCCTTACTGCCATCTATATGTGGAGTGTTATTGTTATTGACATAATTCCAAATTTTACAAGACGTGGTGCTTCCTTCAATAGTTGATTTTCGGTCAATCCGTAGAATCTTTAATTTTACATTGATGGAGAACCACAATACTAAATGTTAAAGAACAGGTTTACTTATTTAAAATGTTAAAAGTAAGATATACTGAGTTGACGTACGCTACGTAAGCGACATATTATGATATGCGTACTACTTATAATACGTACGTTTTCTATGGAAATAGTACACTGGCCACATGCATCGCAACGTGTGGCGAGTGTGATTTTGAAGCAAGATTTGTCAAAAATATGTAATAAAGAGCCTTGTTTCGGAGGCATCTGTTTCTATAGAAAATTAATGTATTGTAAGCAGTCCAGATATCGTAGCGTGTCGCGTGCGTAGTGTACGTCGACCCAGTATGTTCTTCCCTTTATTGCGTTGCCATGTACGTTTTCAGTATTGCACCCTATCTAAAGATAAATAAAATTATATTATATGATGTATACAAGTTGTATTGCTGATCCTACATTTTGCGTTCATTTAACACGTCCATTGAATCCGTAAATTGAGTGTTGTTTGTAATTGGGAGGTGGGTATGGGTACCGCTTCCATATTGTTTGGAACTATTATTGGATAACTAACACCCCTGCCGTAGGTCAATCGAAGTTCGCAACGTTTGGTGATTTATCAGTAGTGTCCGGTTCTCGTGGGGAGGATTGTTTAGATTTTGACGGCGATTGCGTTTGCTCATCTACTGCGTTACGTGCCGGATCGGGCGAGATTGGTTGAGGGAGACCTCTGCAGCCGGACTCTCCTAACCCATCGCCTTGCACAGCAGTGATAGGGATGGATTCAAACCTACCCACTTCCTACCTACCCCTAGTACCTTTTTTCTTTCTAGGAATTTCTCTCCTTCCCTTCCCTTAACGACCCTCCACACAGCATCCATAAAGACGACATACGCCCTCAAGGCCTACTGTATGGAGCTTATGTAAATAAAGGTGTTTAAAATTGCCGTAATGATTTTTTTTTATTAAATAGTTTAGCGGTTCATTATTTTATTACCATGAATGCCATAAATTTTAAATAATTGTCGAAAAAAAACATCCCTTAAATTTTCCACACACTCTTTTATCTGTTTTATTATTTCAAGATTATTTACACTGTAACGGTTTTTGGATTTTGAATGTTTTTTGGTGATTTTAACCATTATTTTTCACAATACAAAAAAAAGTTCACTGCACCCAACAGATTGCTTATATCAGCTGACAAACCTATCATTCCTTATTTCAACTTTCCCACTCTTCTTAAACAATGATTTAAAAGATTATAGTAAAAGTATTTCAATATCCCCCCCATCACGGTAATTTTCCAATCCTATTATTATTAATACCCCACTTGAGGGTTGATTCCAATTGCGCCGGTGTATTTTAAAATGCATTTTTGTTAGTTTCATCTAAATGCTAATGCGAGTACAGAGGAGAAAAAAACCGGTACCACCTGATATTAAAAATTGCACAAAAACATTCCTTGAGAACAAAGTTCTCGGTGTCGCTGTGGAATTATTCTTTAAATCATTTGTATTTTTTTTTAAGATTAAACTATTCAAAATTAATAATGAACTTAGTTTTAACCACTTTTATTGTTTACAAAACCAACATGTATCGTGAGCTAAGCTCACTTCTCCAGGATTTACTATTTATGTAATGATTTAGGCTTTTTACCTTGATAAAATTGAGTAGAACTAATTTAAGACACCTTCTTCCTATCGCATGTTGGGTTTGGTCAGGTTGGGTTAGGTTAGGCAATTTTTTTGTTTGTTATGGCGCCCTCTCCTGTCGGGGGTTGGTTATCACAAGTGCAATCCTCACCCTCTTGGCTGTATCTTGAAACTGTACTCGTACCAGGCATGTGCATCAGGATGTCATAAAGTTTTTATTTTTTTCTTATTACTTTTATTTCTTACTAGTGCAATCTCGATGAGTTACGCAACTCATTTTAGGACTGGAGGAACTTGCAATTCATAGGTGGAAGGAAATAGTTACAATTTTACATAGGTATTTTGATATTAAAAATTCAATTTGGGAGGCGAGAATGGGTACCGCCGCTCCGGGAACCTTTATTGGATAACCAACACCTCTGCCATAGGTCACCACAAGTGGTTCGCTACGTTTGATGATTTAGCAGGGGTGCTCGGGTTCATGGGGTGAGGTTTGTCTAGATATTGGAGGCGGATGGCCAGGACACACTGAACCCCAGTTTCCTACCCACCCCTTAAACCCTTTTCCTTCCCAGAACTCTCCTTCCCTTCCTTTCCTTAAAAAACCCTCCACACAGCATCCCCATAGATGACATAGGGCCTGAGGGTAATTATTTTCCTCAGGACCTCCTGTGTAGAGCTCATGTAAAAAAAAAATAAGTTCACACACACTATGAACAAAAAATAAAAGACGGGTTTGGTGGAAACTAACAAAAATAGAAAACAAGTAAAGGAAAAAAGGGCAAAGTTATACAAATACGGATGGTTACAGATCCATGGAGAAGAAAAGGAGACAATAGAAAATTACATATTTTCATCCCTAAACGTACTAAATAAATATTCTTTTAAAGCATTACTCTTAATATTTTATTTTGCTAGATTCTTTCATCTTTAAACGCTGGATATATTTTTTTTTTTATTTATTTATTTATTTATTTATAAATAAACGCCCTTTTTCGGGGCTTTTACACTTTTTCATTCTTAAACGTACTTAAAAATATTATTTTTAAGCTTTACTCTTATTTTTTTTTATTTTTTGGATTCTCTTACACATATCTGGAAGTGAATTAAAAATGTATTTTTTGTTGTGTGTGTTTGAGGTAGAATTTTATTGCTATTTCGAGTATTGTGTGTGTGGATTGCGGATGTCTTGATTGTAAAGTGGCTTGATGTTAGTGTGAGTTGATTGTTGAGTAATTTGTAGGATGGGGCTTGTGATTTCATTTTTACAAAGGATTATGATTTCAATAATACCGGAAACTGAATAAATGTCTCTCATATGGGTGTTCCATGGAGTCCAAAAACATTTCTGAGAGTTCAGTTTTGACCCATCTGCAGATCAGCTATTGTGTATTCGATGCAAATTAAAAAAAATTCACCATTTGCAAAAAATTACAATGAACTAGTTACTCACTAGGTTGGTTTTTTTACTGTTACTTAATTGATTTTAACTTTATTGGGACTAACTTGTTAATAAATATTTTTGTGTTAGCTTGCTAAAATTGAAAATGAAAGTAGTTTGAAAAGTGTTGTGTTTAGCACGTAAAAGGAGAAAAGGTTCAATTAATTACAATACCTGTTTCATTCACTACTTCATCACTCCTTTGAAGTCATTAAAAGTGATGAAAAAATTTTGAAGAAATAGGCTAGGTCAGGTTAGGGACTATTTTCAACACTTTTAAAAGGGTGTTGAAATTCAACTTAGTTGAGTTGCCTTGGGACCACTAACCCGCGAGCACTCGCGCTATGAGCATTTCTCTCACGGTTAATTTAAAATTCGCTCCGTTTATGCAACAATATAGTTAGTGCGCCCCACGGTTGAATTTGGCAGCCACCTCTGGTCTGGAGTCCCAAAATACCTGAAAAAAAACCCTCGACTCTGTGCAGAAACGGGCGGTCCGTTTGATAGATTCTCCTAACTTAACAAATGGACTGCAATCTTTAGAGCACAGGCGTCAGGTGGGAATGCTGTCCTTGTTCTACCGGTATTACAATGGAAGATGCTCCGAGGAACTAGCGTCACTGATCCCCTCGGCACCGGTGCATAGTCGGGAAACACGCCAAACACGCGCTCAACATTTGTACACGGTTGACATTAGTCACATGAGAACGGGTCGTTTCTACGACTCGTTCTTGAGTTCAACAGCCCGGCTGTGGAACGATTTGCCGACTTCTGTGTTTCCTCCCTCCTACAATATGGGTCTCTTCAAGACCCATGTTCACTCCTTCCTCTCCTCAACAGCACCCTCCACACAGCATCTTCAAAGATGACATAGGCCCTGAGGGAAATTATTTCCCTCAGGGCCTCCTGTGTGGAGTTAACATAAAAAAAAAAAAAAAAAAAACAATGTGTATACGAACCTCGTTCGCCCAAAAGCTGAGTTTTATACTTCCCCTGTCCCGCGCATAACGATTTTTTCGTCTTAGGGTGTATCATTCGCTCTGTAGAGGTGGTTTGTTTTGGTGGGTCCTGTCGCGCGGCATTTTGCTTATCGCGAAAGTGACAACGTAAGCATTGTTTTTTAGTTTATATCGGAAAGTTGTAGTTAGAGTTATGTTCAGAACATGCTTTTACTATGTGTGACATATATAAAGCTCGTGCATATAATGAAGATTAATATTTTGTTTTTCGTTCGATATTTTTTTAAATTGAAGTTTTTTTAGTTTGTTCCAAAAGTGAAATCAATTCCCTTAAAAATGCCAATTTTGTTTCTTTATTTGTTACTAGCTTTTCCCCGCGGCTTCGCTCGCATGGTATTACGGGAAATTACTGTAGCGCTTGCACTTATCAATTATCTCCCCCCCCCACCCCACCTCCATCCCCTCCCGCATTCCATATATTCCATTCCCTTACATACAGTTTTCAAACATCTCGCCTACCACCTAAATTTCATAATGCTATAGCTCAAAGAAAAAAAGAATTACTTTTCCAATTTTGTTCATTCGTTCGGAATTTATGCGCTTACAAACATTTCGGATGTTTATTTTTATTTAAATATTTGGAAGTTCGTTAATACAATAAAAAAATACTCTATTTATCATTCAGTCTTTATAATCGTTACGAATTATATTTTTAATACAGGAACTCAAATCTGACATTTATTCCAAGCTTGTCCAAAAAAAAAACGAATTCTAATATTTTAATTTTCTGCAGTAGTAGCTGACCAAAAGACTGAGTGCCTACCAGCATAGAGCCCAAAAATATATCAACATTGTTTCCATGGAAAAGATTTTTTTCTGACGTTAGCAAAAACTCGCTTTTGTTAGCGACAGAAAACGTATAACAAATATAATATATTAATATTTATAATTTCATAACGCCAGAACTTACCATCATATACAACCTGTAGTCTGCGCATATAATTTAGCTTTATATTGGTAAAAGAATTATTAAAGTCTTTATATTTTGTTATGCGTGAAAAGGTCATAAAAAAACTCGAGCAGTTTCGCATTTATAATATTAGTATGGATTTAAATATTATTGTATAAAAAATATTAAATATTAAAAACGAATACTCGATTTGATGCAGTCTTTCGGAAGTTATGCGGGAAAAAACAATTCGAACAATCATTTTTATTTAAATATACCAACATCGTCTCCACGACAACGATTTGTTTTCTGACGTTAACAATAACTTACTTTTATTAGCGACAGAAAACGTATAATAAATATAATAAATTAATATTTAAAATTTCATAACGCCAGAGCATACCATTATATACAGCCTATATTACTCGCGTATGATGTATCTTTCTATTGGTGAAAAAAATCTTATTATTATTGTTTATTTGTTTATGCTTAAAAGTGTAACAAACAAACACACTCAGTTTCGCATTTATACTATTAGTACAGATTAGTAATAACATAAATAAATATTTTATAATTTATGTTCTTTTAGGCTATTTATAAAACGTGAGCAAAATGCTCTTTACTCGAGTTCTCGTTTGAGTTTTAGAGGCGCGAGTGCTCGCGGGTTAAATACAAAGGTTACTGGATTTCTTACTAAATAGGTAAGGGATAAAAACAAAATACCCGAACAACTTCATACTTTTTCATGATTTATTTGAAACCACCTTGTAAAAGTTATCATTTTGAAAACAAGTAACGAAATTTTATTATATATTTATTTATTAATCTGTCTAACGTAATCATTCAACGCGAATACACCGAATTAAAAGTTCCTTAATAACAACATTTTTTTAGAAAAATATTCATTTTACATTTTTTATTAAAGTAAGTATTCAACTTTTGCAAAAAAGGTGGCGAATTTAGTTTATCCCGAGAAAAACAATTTCTCGTCGGGATAAACTTTTATTTTTTCAAAAATCTTCTTCCTCTTCTTCTTCTTCAGGTATTCGTATAGCCATGAAAGCAGCCCCGTAGTTTCCCGATCCGGGGTTCCTGAACACCAGGTCCTCGTTCACTATGTATTTCTGGAAGAAGACATTGCTGTGCTTAACAAAGCCTATTTCTGCAGCCACCTCTTGTGCCAACCCTGACACAAATATCCCGGCAACTACGTAGATTTTGCAGGCCCTGGCTGATTTAAGGGCGCACTTGTACATGAATTTGATGAGTTCTGAAAAAAAAATAGTAAATTAATTTCACAAGTTTACTAATACATTTCCATACAAGCCCTGAATTTTGACATCTTTGAGGGGATTTTGTGATACGTTATGTGAAAAGGGAAGGTTCCAGAACAGGTACTTGGCTATTCAGATTGTGTCACAAAATGTTGCTAAATCTACATCAAGCAATGAGGCTATTCTGAATGAGTGTATCTTCCACCATGGAAAGATGTGCATAATAAAACATGTTTCTATGAAAAGGTGGCGCAGCAATTGTCGAGTAAAACGCAGTACTCACACAGATGAATTACTTGCGTGTGACATGTTTTAAACCTGTTAAAAATTCTCGTTAAACAATTTTTTAATAACGTTTTAATTCAAAATTTATAATCACTTACTTTTAACCACTTTTATCGTTTAGTAACCAGAATGTTTTGTAAGCAATTGCCTTTAGGGTTTACTTAAAATTAATTACAATAATAGCCTTATAGATGTAAATAGATGGGCGGGAGTGGGAAGGAGGTGGGTAATATGACACATTTCACAGAGGGAACAAATTTACCGAAAGTTCATGAAACTTGTTAACTTTCTAAGAAAATTCCAGTGAAATTAAAAAAAAAAATCTTGCCAAATAGGTTTGTGGATGCAATAGATATTGTAAAATACGTAAGAAAGTTAGAAGCGCTTGAAAACTTTTAGTATCTTTCCTCAACATTGTGGTATTACGTAAATATGTATGTATTGTAATATAATAAACAAATAATTACGTAAAAAAATATTATTTAAAGACCGAAAATTCAACATGGGAGAACAGAACAGTAAAAAAAGACTACGAGTTTGTTATCTCATCGTGCGTTCATTTTGCATGTGTCGAAAATTCCATAAAGTGAGAAAAATTCTCCCATCAACTTTGGAGCATAAAACAATTTGCGGGAAATTTGCATAACTGTTCAATTTTCTTTTAGAAAGTGGAAATTATAATATTTCCATTTTGCAAGTAGGAAATTATTTTCATGGTATTAGAATAGACACTTTTCACACTTTCATATAATTCTTATATATTATTAAGATTTCACATCATTGATAACTATTTTGCTAATGTTGATGATGTTTTTAAAGTACAAAATACTGCTCTTATTTCTATCTCGATATAAATTATTGTGACAACTGTACAACGGTTTCAGGCTATAATTGTGTTGTAATTAGATCACACATTATTTTAATAATGTTGCCGATGTTACTGATTTAATGTTAAATGTTTCTTTTGAATTATAAAATAATTTAAATAATTCCATTTGTTTTATTTAGTTTGACGGAATTGATTAATCTTAAAGTCTGTTGTATGCTGATGATGCGGTGCTGATTTCTAACAGTGTGGAATATTTACAGTCTATCGTGACTAGGATGAACGAAATATGTAAGAAAAATGAGTTAATGATGAATGTTTAAAACGCTAAAATCATGGTGTTTGATAGAGAGTGTACGAAAATAGTGTGAATGATGAATACTTGGAGCAGGTAGTTAAGGTTGTGTATCTGGATAGTATGTTTGCGAGAAACGGAAAACTGATAGAGACTATTGAAAGAAGGGTAAATGCAGGAAACTCCATGAACGGAGGACTGAATGTCGTTGGCGCTAATAAAAAATATCAAAAGAAGTGAAGCTAGCAGTCCATAATGGAGTGCTGGTACCTAACCTGATGTATGGCAGTGAGGCATTTTTCAATTTTTTTTTTCAATTCAATTAAATTTATTAACTTTAAAAACATAACAAAATTAAAAATTCAAATCGTTTTTAAAATTCAGTATATTAGAATATTTAAAATAAAGCCATAAATATCAATCAATTGCACCTTTATCAAATTATTAATTATCGCAAAACATGAAATATGTGAATAATAAAGGTAGCCAAATAAGAACACAATTAACAACAATCCTCTCGTATTTATTGTTATAAATATAATAACTAACTCACATTGACTTAAATTTCTATTTAAATCTTGGTGCCCTATCAATAATAATATATTAATGATTAAATTAAAATCGATGGTCTCTTCATGTTCACAATAAAAGCAAAATTTAATACTTATGTAAACAAAGATTACCTTAGTACTTACCTTTTTATCCTCTCTCTTTTGTATTAATATTATCTTGTACTTTTTGTACCATAATTTGTACTATTTTTTACTTTTTTACTATCACACTATACACTTGTTGAACTCATCTGTATAATTTTTCAAGATATTACAACTCATGTATTTTTTATTTATTTTCTTCTATGTGTAGGTACTATTTATTGCTGCGTTAATTTTGCTGAATTCTTGAATAACTTGCTTTATTATTATTTTATTATTATTTCCAACAAAAACATACTTAACAAATACAGATAAAATTGGCAATTTAAATAGGTAATCCCGCGAAGCTGCCACATGGCTGCTTGTCTGCAGGTTCTACCTCAATATACATCCATTACCATTTGAAATAAATAAAAAACATATTTATAAAATTTAAAATTGTAAAGAAGAAAGCAAATAGAGACAATCAAATCCTAATGAACTGGTTGGTGCAACCTACTTTACAGTTAATGAAAATAAATACATTAAAAAAAAAAAAAAAAAAACATTTTATGTTTACAAAGGCATACAATATTTAACAGATATGTATCTATCATTCAAGAAAAAAGTAATATATTCTTAATATTTAGAAACCATTACATCATCAATCTTTCTTTTTCATCTTTGAACATTTTTTTTACAGATATACTGATTTTTCACTCATAATCCACATCTTCACAATTTTTATATTTATACTCTCATTTTCCTCAATAACAAATCTATTTTTGATTTTATTTAAAATCACCGGTACACAGTACTGCAGCGTTCGGCTTCCATACTTATTTGATATTTTAGGTATATTTAGGCCTTTTTTTTCTGTGAGTCGTGTGCTGTGACTATGTACCAGTGGTTTTTTATAAGTACTATCTCCCCAGTTATCCTTAATGGTAAGTAACCAGAATATACCTTTTATTGGGAGTAGGTTCTCAGCACAATATAAAAGCTGCACATTGTGTCTTTGTCTATATAAATTAGGTGATACCATATGTTTTATGATAGAGGTTTGCAAATTTTGTACATGCTTAATATAAGTCATGCTTGTATTTCCCCAGCTTCGAATTCCATATCTAAGAATAGATTCTACCAATGAAAAATATATCAATTTAAGTGTGCAATGAGGCAAGACAAATTTTAATTTATAGAAATTGTTCGCTAGAGCTCTTAATTGGTTACATATTTTAGTAACTTGCTTATCCCATTTAAAAGTGTTATCTACTTTTAATCCTAAATAAGTATACTCATTGACAAAGTCAATATTTTCACATTGGCAATTTATAGATATTTTTTTATGGATGCATTCAAAGTTGTGTGCGATTAGTTTCGGAATATTCCATATTTTCAAACTTGGTGATCTGATATACATGCATTTTGTTTTTTTTTACATTTATGACTAAACCTACATCATGTGCCCATTTTAGCAGTTCATTAAAGTCGGTTTGTAATTCTTGAATCGCTATTTGAGGATTTTCATTTGATACTATAAGTGCAGTGTCATCTGCGAAAATAAATCTACGCGCTTTACTAAATAGTTTTGACATAGCTATAACATAAATTATATATAATTTTGGACCCAAAATTGACCCCTGTGGGACACCAGATCTTATAAATTTCGATTCGCTCATCGCATTCAATATTTTAACATTCATTTTTCTATTTGATAAGTAGTTATTAAAGAGAGTAAGCAATTTACCTCGGATGCCAATGGATTGTAGAACGTTAATTATTTGTTTATGACATAGTGTGTCAAAGGCTTTAGAGAAATCAATAAAGAGTACAAGTACATGTTTTTGAGAGTTGAGCTGGGTGTTTATGAAATTAGAAAAATCTTTTAATAAAGTGTCGCAGCTTTTTTTTTTCTGGAATCCATACTGACATTCGTCAATGATACCAAATTTATTTAAATATGCATCTAAGTATGTCGCTATATATTTTTCAAGAATTTTTTCCAAAGCAGGTAATAAAGAAATAGGTCTGTAATTATTTATAATTGAATGATCACCGCCTTTAAAAATGGGTCTAACAATACTAGTTTTTAATCCTTCGGGTATTTGGCAAGTATCAATTATAGTGTTTATGAAATGAGTTATTACTGGGCTCAGTATTTTACCATGTTTTATAATATCATACATACGTATTTGGTCCAATCCTGGTGATTTTGAGTTTTTCAGTCTTCCGATAATAGATTCAATTTGTTTAACGCTAGCTCTGGGTAGGTACATAGAGTGCGGTGTATCGTCAAGCAAGTACGAAGACGCACGAATATCACATTCGTGTAGTAACTTGTTTACTCCCTCATCGAAGAAATTCGCAAAATTTTCTGTTACAACATCTGTCGAGTTGGTCTTCAAGAAGTATTTAGATATAACTGCGTCACAGCTGGATTTGTTTTTTCTCCCCAATACTTTGTTTATTTCGTTCCACGTTTTTTTAATGTCCTTAAAACAATTTTTGAATTTGTTATTGTAGTATCTTTTTTTAGTATCCAATATTTGCTTATTTAAATTATTCCTGTATTTCTTGTAGTCCTTTTCATATTTCTTGTTTGTTGGCATGTTTTTCCATTTTTTCCATAATTTATCCTTTGTTTGTATATTTTCCATGAGAATATTATTCATCCAAATTTTTTGGTTATTGCGATACATCTTTTTTATTAATTTTGTGAAACTACTTTTTTCGTATATTGTTTTGAAATGTGATTTAATATCTTGATATACGATATTAGGATCAGTATGAATTTGAATTGAGTTCCAATCAGTTTGTATAATCATTTCTTCAACTTTTTTTTCAGATAGTGCAGTATTATATTCATGGTGCGATATTTCGCCATTGTCCTTAAGGTATAAAGACACTGCAGTTAAATAGTGATCTGCTATCCTTGTTTCACATACGCAAGAGTAAATTTCAGACTTCTCTTTTTCTCTAATGTATATGTGATCTAGACACGTCGCCGTTGTGTAGGTATTTATCACTGCCTCCCTCGTTATGTCATGTATACATTTCACTAGTCCGTAGTTTGCCATAAGATGTTCGTATTGTAGAATTATTGAGTCGTTTTCACTTAATAAGTTCAAATTAACATCTCCGAGTATTAAAATGGTTTCCTTGATATCAATGTTTCCTATTATGTTTTCTAACTGTTGTAGGAAGGTTTTTTTATTCGTGTTTGGAGGTCGATATAATGCTATTAAATGTATGCGTTTGTGTTTGTTCAGGGAAAAGGTTCCGTAGACACACTCTAATGTAGTAGCCATTATATCCTTTTTTTCGAATATGAAGTTTTCTTTAATACAGACTATAATCCCGCCACCCGATCTTTTTGTACGGCAATAATGAAATGAGTTAAACCCGGATATTTTGTACAGATTTACACTGTTTTCGTCAATAGAAGTTTCACAAAGTATGATTATATCAAGGTTATTTAGTTGACTACAAATACTTAGTGAGAATGTATCCCAGTACTTGGAAATAGATCTAATATTCAAACTTACCACAGTTATCGTTTTATATCCTGTTACATGTTTGAATTGGGACCAGTTTTGGAACTTTTGAATCCGTTCATATTCTATATCTGAGGACTCAAAATCAATATCAGATGCCATATTCAATTTTAGCTAAGTCCTTTTGAAGGGCTACCTTGTAAGCCGGACATTCTTTATCTCCGGATGGGTGGTTTGCGGGCTTGTGAAACTTCGTACATGTCGCGCAGACGGGCTCTGCTGCAGCAGAAGGGCATGTCTCACGTGTATGTCCTTCCCGGGCACAGTGTCCACATCTCGTCGTCTCCTTGCAGAACTTATAAGAATGTCCTATCATCTGACACTTTGAACACACAGTTAAACCAATAAAGTCTCGAACACCGCAGACTGTCCAATCAACAAATACGCGTCCTTGCTTTACTAGCGCATGTCTAACGTATGTGGGGACCACGTAGATTCTATGGCATGCAGGTCCAGTGCGAGGGCCAGCTAGATGACTAAACTTGCATTGTTTGATGGCTTCATTAGTCTCCTCGATGTTTGGAAGTCCATTTAGTGCGCACTCGAGAAAAGTTTCATCAGACAACTCCCTTGGAACGTTGAAGAAGATGACCCTTGGTAGCCTTTTTGTTGGGAGTCGGGCGGTCAGGGTCCCAGATCCGGTTACGATTTCCGACTTCAGTAGCCTCTCTTGTTCCGCAGCACTAGCCGTATGTATGATTACTCCTTTGTTTCTAATGCTGTTCACTCCGGTTATTCTCACTTTAAGCTGAGACGGCTTCAGTGCTTCCCTGATCATTTTTTTCGTTTCTTCGCTGTCTTCCACCGATGGTAATTTAGGAAAGAAACAAACGGATGGCCTCGGTTTTCCTATGGGGACGTCCAAACGCGATAATGGTGGAGGTACATTCACCTTTTTACTTGCAACCTCTGCAAAAGAGAGACTCGCCTCTGTAGCATCTGCCACTCTTTTCATCACTGGTCCAAGGTCTAATTCTAGCTGAACTATTTTGGATTTAAGCTGCTTATTTTCCTGCTTTATTGTCATTTTTTCTGCAAGAATCACTTTGTTTTTCGCTTGTGCTAATGCAAGTTCCCCACGAAGAGTTTCTCTCTCCAAAACAAGTTGCCCAACAGATCCCAAGACGCAGGCTATATTATTGGCAATCTTTAGTTGTTGCTCTTTGGAAACCTTTGTATTTCCTAAGGTATCTTGTAATGTTTTGAGGGCATTTTGTGTTTCTTTTAGAATTCCTGATGAGTTCAAGGAAATGGGTTCGCTATCATCATCAGAACCCTCAGATTGCGACATTTTTGACAATTTGCGCGAGATTCACAACACAATTTCAGCCAATGGGAGCCTAGAGAAATGAGCTCATTTTTAATCGGCCAATGAGCGCACTTAACCGTTTGTACACAATGTCTCGGTTAGATTAATAGTTTTTAACATTAAGAAAAAACAATACCGAATGCCAAAGAAATCACAGGAGAACAGTTTCACAAGTAAAACTTTCGGTGCTTTTCACGATGATTATCTTTTTTGTACCGGTGGATTTGTTAACTCGTATTTTTAACCGTTTAAAGGACAGCTTGACAGAGCGCGACACTTTGTAGCTGGGTAGGTAGGTAAGGTGAACAATTTATTCATGTTCAAGTTAATAATAAAATCAACATAGTAAATACCTACACGTTCCTCAATAACTACTTTTAAGTATCTTAAGCACTCTTCTGTTTTACCATTATTACACTATGTAAACTTTTTAACTCCTTTGTACAATTTTAATGATAACGAAACTACATACCAATGTACATATTAAACCTGTTTGTATCCTTAAAGTACAGTTTATAATGTTATATACTTCAATCTTACAATTATACTCCTGAATAACATATGTAACTTGAATAATGTGATTCTGTAAAAGCCTTCAAGGCGTGTATGAATAAATAAAATAAAATAAAAATAAAAATAAAATAGAGAAAATATTAAGATTGAAGCATATTTAAGCAATTTAAATAATATAAACAATTTCAACAACTAAACAATTTAAACATCAATGAACAATTTAAAAATCAATGAAGCACAGTCAGACTAACAGCATTAAAGCTTTCTGTCAAAATTGTGCTTCATTGATGCTAAATATATCGATATTTTAAGTGATTCTATTTAACAACAAGACTGTTCTCCCAACTGGCATAACCATTGGCAAGTTAGTTCTACAAGCCGGGAGATAAAACAGTCTATGCTGTCGGTGACGGAGATAACCATCGGGAACATAGAAACTAATGCTCTCCATAATAGCCGAGTTTTCGAACCGTCCACGAATCAGTCCGAAGAAATGTGTTATAATGAGCACATCCCTTCTGACCCGTAGACGGTTCATACCGAGCATGCCCAAGAGAAAGTTGGTAGGGTAGAGCTACGGGTAGTACGGTCCCCCAGGTAAAGAAATCTCAGAAATTTCTTCTGAACCTTCTCCAACATGAGGGAATACTTCATTTGGTGTGGGCTCTAAACCACCAAACCACTCTCAAGCCTACTTCTAACCAAAGCATTGTATAGTACTGTGAGAACCTGGGGGTCTCTGAAATTTTTGATGACATGGATCTTGCAGAAGAAGGACAAAAGTAGACTGAATGATGTAGTCGAAATGAGATGTGTGAGAAATGTGTAGATCCTGATGTGAGCGTAATGGATAAAATTTAAAAAAGTGACCCTCAGATGGTTTGGGTATATAGAACAATTGAACGAAGATAGGAGTGTAAGAAAAATATATGGCGCAATTGTGAATGCAAGAAGAAGTCGGGGACGCCCGAGAAAGATATGGCATTAATTGAATCATAAACTTCCATCGGGTCTATAGTCAGACCATGTCAATAGTATGTATTAGACGATACATGAATGCAAATGAGACAAAAAGTGTGTGCCAAGACCGAGTCGTTTAGCGGTCCGTCCTCTCTGCCCACCCCTGCAGGAAACAGCGTGATGGTTAGTTAGTTAGTTACTTATGACAATGACTGTCAATGACTTTGTGTAAATGCGTGTTACTTATGACAATGACTGTCAATGTCACTTGTGTCGTAAATTCTACATAAATAAATAATAACTAAGGATTGCTGCAGTCACAAAGCACGAGATCTCTATTTCAATTTGGGGCAGTTGAAGTAATTATTTATTATACGCCTTTAGGGGCGTTTTCAAACGTAATTATTTTGTGTAACAGCAATCACGAAGTAAAAAATGCTATTTACATTATTTAGAACCCATGCAGATGAAGACACTGGGAAGAAAGCGAGCTGTGCCAATCGCAATTTTAAGTTAAATCATTTTGGATGACAGTTGGGCCGCCTGCCTTCGTATATTATCTCAGTATGAGGTAAGTGAAATCCAGATTGTCATTTTCAACTCGATGGGTATAGTGGGTTCAGTGGAATGGAACCAGACTAAGCAGACTTATTCCTGTTGTAATATTACTGTATTGTTCTGGTTGTCTTGTTCAAATCATTAATATTTTTTCCTTGTTGTGTTTTGCGCATTCGACCATAGAATTCAAGAATTTAAGACTGATAAATTTAATGCTTCATAATAACACTAGCTGGTACCCGGCACGCCATGTCATGGTACTACGCCATTTAATAAAGAAATCTTTTCTCCCTGCGTGTCCTTTCCCATTCGTCCCGTTCCTTTTCCTCTCCCACGCCCCTTTCCCCTCTCGCGACCCTTCTCAAACTCCCACTCCGCCTCCTCCACCTTCTCTCTCGCCACTCCACTCCCTCCCTTCCTCCGTCCCGCGAACCCCCTCACAAGTTCTCCTCCCCCCTCCCAGGTTCCCCTCCCCCCTCACGCATTCCATACATTCAGTCCCGGTACATTCAGTTTTCAAACAGCTTGCGTGCCATATATTGCAATTTTTTATACAAATTTCATAATGCCAGAGCTCACCAGTAGTAAAAAAAAAGAATTATTCAATTTGGTGCAGTCATTCGGAAGTTATGCTAGTACAAAATTTCGGAGATTCATTTACATAGATTTTTAACTACGACGCCTGAAATAAAATTTCCGGCAAATATATCTGTATAAAATTTAATCTAATTAGCTAGGACTCACACCTCTCCAGACATTTCGATTTTTTGGTTTATGTAAAGTTGATTAATTAATAGAAGAAATTGTCCATAGATGTCAGGAGATGCAAACTCCCTTCGACTTAGAGGCAGTATAAAAAGCCTATGTTTAGGTTTTTTCTCTCTCTTCTAGTCTCACCATCCTACCTTCTTAATAAGTAAAAGTAAAATCCTTGGTCTGTCTTGGGTAGTTTGGGTCTCCTGAAATATTCACAATGTAATTGGGAATAGAGCAAAATAAATGTCACGAGTCCTTTAAAAGTTTCCTGAGGATGCTTTATTATTTACGAAGTTCCTTCCTCCAAAACAAAACATATGATCCTACGAGTCGGATAATTTAACGCGAGTGATTAAATTAGAAAAGAAGAACCAGCACTGAAAAAAGGAACAGCCAACCATGCAGTTTCCAGCACCCAGCAAGCAGCAGAGGCCATCAGCGATAAAAAAGGGCAAGTGACCAATCCATATCCATACTACCTTACCATTAAAATCCTTAAAAGCAAAAAAAATCAATGACATCAATATTGTGCATTACTCAAAAAAAAATTGTTGCAAGCCGGTATGACAAAATTATTGATTATTGACAAAAACTACAGCAATGTTGTAAATTTCGAGGTTTAATAAAGTTTGTTTGAAATTTTTATTTTAAATTAGCCGCGAAGTCAATAAAGCAGTTTTTGTTGGAAATGCTCTATGGGCGATTGATTATGATCAACGACGTTGGTGGATTATTGTTGTGTTATGACAGTTCGTGAAGTAAATAACTAAAATTTGGGAAGTTATCAGTGCGTATATTATATTATTAATAGTGATTAAACGGTGATTGCGATAAAATAATTGGATAACTCTGTAAATTGTAAGTACACATCTGATTGATCAAAATGGATTTAAAAACGCTGATCGCTCAACGGGGCGCTTTTAAGGGGAAAATGACTAGGTTCAAGGAATTTTTAAACAAAGATTCACTGACGCAAAGCAATCTAGAATTGCGTATAAAGCGTTTCGAACCTTTGCTAGATAATTTTGAAGAAATTCAAGATAGAATAGAGGCATTATCTCCCGACGATGACGAAGGCGACCGAGCGAGCTTTGAAAATGATTATTTTTGTATATTGGCCAGCGCAAAAGAGAGGTTAGCTAAAAAGGATTCTGCAATCACGGCGAATAACAATATTAAATTACCGATAATTGAATTACCGAAATTTAAAGGGGATTACTGCGAATGGATGCAGTTCCGGGATGCGTTCATATCTTTAGTAGACAGCAATCATAACCTGGATGCCGTTCAAAAATTTTATTATCTGCGGTCTTGTCTGAAGGGGGAAGCGTTTAAACTCATAACAGCGTTACCGATATACGCGGATAACTACGTTACGGCCTGGGAGATGCTTACGGACAGATACGAAAACTCAAAAATAATTATAAATAATCATGTAAACGCATTGTTTAAATTACCGGACGTAAAGGCAGAAAATCACGTCGCAATAAGGAGTCTATTGGACGAGGCGCAATTACATTTAAAATCACTAAATAACTTAAATATAGCCACGAAACATTGGGATGTAATATTAATTTATTTGTTATCAAGCAAATTAGATTCAAATACAAGGGCTCATTGGGAACAATACCCAACAAAAGATAATTTACCTACCTACGAAGAATTTATTAGGTGTTTGTTTACAAGGGCCCAAGTACTAGAAGCCTCGGCAAATAACGAAAAAAGAATTAATCCGGGAAAAACGAATCCGCATAATTATAAAAAGGAAGTTTTGGTGTCGTTGTCCGAACAAAAATTAAAATGTTTACATTGCAACGATAATCATAAAATTTATTATTGCCGCAAATTTTTGGAATTAAAACCGAAAGAACGAATTGATAAAATACACAAATTAGGCGCTTGTTTAAAATGTTTAAACCCCGGTCATAAATTGAAGGATTGCAGGTCTAAATTCAATTGCCGTAAATGCGATGGTGAGAATCATAATACTTTACTTCATGTTAAGAATGAGGAGGAATCAAAACACGAAAGGGCATCAACATCTTCCGCTAAGGAAGCGCCTTTAGTATCAAATCATGCCGCGAAGGTAGAACAAAATTTCGTGTTATTGTCAACTGCCATCATCAACATAAAGGATGATGCAGGAAACTCAATTCAAGCAAGAGCTCTATTAGATTCTGGGGCTCAAACAAATTTCATAAGTAAGGCATTCGTCAAGAAATTAAATTCAAAAACGAAAAGGGTCAACATTCCTGTCACGGGAATCCACAATAAAATTTTAAATATAAGATCTAAAGTGGGATTAAATATAACTTCAGGCTACTCTGAATACGAAAAGAAGATAGAATGCCTGATAATACCTGAGGTGACCAGTAATCTGCCCCAAATTTCCTTTCAGAGGAAAGAAGCGGAGATCCCCAGCGGTCTCCAATTAGCAGATCTAAACTTCAACATTAACAGCCCGATAGATCTACTACTAGGAGCGGAGGTATTTTGGGAAGTCTTGCATAACGATCGAATGAGGATTGGAGATGCGGGACTCACGCTGCAAAGGACCGAGCTAGGATGGCTTGTATCCGGGCCTATCTCCACTCCGAAACCAAAAAGGTCAGTAAATTCCTGTCATTTATCTTTAAATTTATTGCATAAGCAATTAGAAAACTTTTGGAAAATAGAGGAACTAGCTCCTGTAAAACATAAAAGCCACGAAGAAAGAGCATGTGAAGAGAGCTTCTTACACACGCACAAAAGAGATGAGAAAGGACGTTTTGCGGTAAGATTACCGCTGCGGCCTAATATTAATCAAATGGGTGAAACCCTAAAGGTGGCTGAAAAAAGATTCTATAATATGGAGAAGAAATTCCTTGCCAATCAAGACCTGATGCTAGATTATAAAAAATTCATGAAAGAGTATCAGGAATTGGGGCACATGACGCTGTGCGAAGCACCACCAAAAGATAAAATTTGTTATTATTTGCCACACCATGCAGTGATGAAGGAGTCTAGCACGCCAACCAAAACCAGGGTCGTGTTTGACGGATCAGCCAAGTCATCAACCGGTATATCATTAAACGACGCCCTCATGGTAGGGCCAGTTTTACAAAAGGATTTATGTGCACAACTGTTATTTTTCAGAAAGCACCAGTATGCATTAACCGCCGACATCGAGAAGATGTATCGTCAAATATTGGTGCAACCTGAGGATAGAGATTTGCAGCGCATAGTCTGGAGGGACTCTCCGGAAGAAGAAATCCGACACTACCAACTCAATACTGTCACCTACGGTTTGGGACCATCATCCTTTCTGGCTACCAGATGCTTGGAGCAGTTAGGAATGGAAAATCAGGAAGCATACAGAAAGGTCGGTCAAATCCTAAAATACAATTTTTATATGGATGATTTGATAACTGGCGACGAAAATGAGGCAGATTGTCTCGCTATTAAGCATCAGTTAAGCAGCATTTTGGCATCTGCTGGGATGAATTTACGAAAATGGCGATCGAATCTACCCTCTATAGGTTCGAAATCAGAGAATGATGCAGATATGATTATTACTGATAATCCCAAGGAAAAGAAAATTTTAGGGTTGTCATGGAATAACTAGCAAGACTATTTTCAGTACATTGTAGAGCCCTTAGAAGCGTGCGTTAAAAGCAAACGCCAAATGCTATCATGTATCGCCTCTACCTTTGACCCATTGGGACTGATAGGCCCAATAACTTTAGTCGCAAAATTGATAATGCAAGGTTTGTGGCAAACTAAAATTCAGTGGGACGAGGATGTTCCATCTGAGCAGATGAATGCATGGAATTCGTATATAAATGAATTACCTTTTTTGAACAATTTAAAAATACCGAGAAAAATAATTTGCAAACATCAAGTTAAACTGCATCTGCATGGATTTTGTGACTCGTCAGAAAAGGCCTATGCGGCTTGTATATATATAGTGTCTACTGATGAATCGGGAAACACAACTTCTAATTTAGTCACATCAAAATCAATGGTGGCACCGTTGAAAAGCATATCACTACCAAAGCTGGAGCTTTGTGGTGCTGTTTTACTCAAAAAATTAGTAAACTATGTCAAAATAGCTATGAACTTAAATGAAATAGATACAACCTACTGGTGCGATTCCATGATAACGATTTTCTGGATTCGTGGACAGCCAGCCAGGTGGAACACATTTGTGGCCAATAGGGTAGCTGAAATCCAGGAATCCAGTCAACCCGCACAATGGAAGCACGTAAGATCGGGGGATAATGCGGCGGACGTTTTATACAGAGGCACCACAGTCTCGCAACTACTTAAATCTGACATTTGGTGGCATGGGCCCACCTGGTTGACTTCAGGCGATTACCCGATTACTTGCAGTGAAGTTACGCCGTTGGATCTGCCAGAAGAAAGATTGAAACTAACGTTAATTTCAGCAGTAAAACAGGATTGGGAAATATTTTCCAGATACTCTTGCTTAACCAAATTGCAAAGGGTGACAGCTTATATTTTTAGATTTATTTTTAATTGCAGAAATCCTTTGTCAAGGCGTGATGGAGCGTTAACTGTTTACGAATTGGAGCATTCGCTTCACATATCAATATCTCGCGCACAATGTTTTGCATTCCCTGAAGAGACGAGGGCATTGCAAACCGGGGTAAATGTGAGAAAATGTAGTAGATTAAAGTCATTAAATCCTTATTTGTTTAAGGATTTAATCCGGGTGGGGGGTAGGTTGTCCAACGGAAAAATGATATCGGAAAGTCAACAACACCCCATAGTACTACCTTCACATCATAAACTAAGTGAGCTTATTGTCAGGCACTACCATTACTCATATTTACATGCAGGAACGCAGGCATTGTTAGCGTTAATAAGAATGAAATACTGACCAATTATGGGTAAAAACTTAATTAAAAAGGTTCTGAAATACTGTATTGTATGTTTTAGATGTAACCCGAAAACAGAACAACAGCTGATGGCGGACTTACCGACCGAAAGAATAACGGAAGGTCGCCCGTTTCAATTATCCGGCGTGGACTACTGCGGACCCATTATGATTAAATCAGGTGTCAGCCGTAAGACTCACAGCGTAAAATCTTATATATGTCTATTTATATGTATGGTAACCAAAGCTATACATTTAGAATTAATAATGTCTTTAAGCACTGATAGCTTCATAAATGCGTTTAAACGTTTCATTTCGCGAAGAGGGAAACCCAGTAAAATGTTTTCAGATAACGCCACGAACTTTTGGGGCGCGAATAACGAATTAAGGGAAATCTATGAATTTTTGAAGAATTCAAATGAAAAAATCGATAAATACTTAGACAATTTATCCATTCGGTGGCATTTTATACCCGCAAGGGCTCCGCACTTTGGGGGACTGTGGGAAGCAGGGGTCAAATCAGTAAAATACCACTTGAAGAGGGTGGCAAACGCTTCACTATTAACATATGAGGAATTTAGCACTGTGTTATGTCAAATTGAATCATGCTTGAACTCCCGTCCTCTCTGTCCGCTGTCCAATGACCCCCAAGACCTAAATCCTCTAACTCCTGGTCACTTTCTCATTGGAACGAGCTTAGCAGCGATCCCGGAGCAGAATTTGCAGAATGTGGCAGTCAATAGATTGAATCATTACCAAAAATTAAATCAACTAATACAGTCGTTTTGGTCGAGGTGGCGCAAGGAGTACTTGGCTGAGCTGCAGACCCGGACGAAATGGACTGGCAACCACCAAAAGCACCTGCAACCAGGCCAAATGGTCATTTTGAAGGAAGATAATGAGCCTCCTTGCTTTTGGAGGCTAGGACGAGTGCACGTTGTACACCCGGGGCCCGATGGAAGAGTACGAGTAGCTACCATCATCACAGGACGGGGAACGGTTCAGAGGGCAATATCAAAACTATGCCTGCTGCCAATTGAGGACAACAAATGCGGAGACCATCTACCCGAGATGGACCAAGGAGTATAAGAAGCGACCCGGCAACGCCTGTGCACAGTGCGGCGCCCACAAGCAAAGGAAATATATGGATGAAGCTGGGTGTTTGTTTTTATAATCAGACTTTAATAATAAATTCGCTTGTGTGAATAAAAGTGAAAGAGCAATAATAAATTCGCTTGTGTAAATAAAAGTGAAAAACAATAATAAATTCGCTTGTAGAAAAGTGGAAAATACAATTAAAATAAAAAAAAGGTGCAAATAAATAAAGATGGTGGAGGTCGTGACCTCTTGTGAAAACTCGTATGAAAATTAAAGGTCATAATCTAGCCAAAAGAAATGGAAAGAACACTGCAAGTGCCCATTTAAATGTATATAATAAAATTAGCTGTCCTGGAAGGAAGACCTGGTCCAATCCGCATGGCATTGTGTTTGTCCTAAAATTAAATGTTTAATAATTGTAGAACTTATTGATTTTTAATGTTAATCTTTAACTTAATCTTTAGCTTTAATGTTTAACTAGATCATGTAAAATATGAAATGGTTAGTTAATTTAATCTGGTGTGAAGCAGTTAAAGTTGTCTGAGTTATCTTTAGTAGTATAAGTGAGATATTTTAATTATTATATTCTATTTGTGTATTAAAAAAAACTCTGGCCTTTACCGTTTTTTTTGGGCGGGAATATGTATAAAATTTAATCTAATTAGCTAGGACTCACACCTCTCCAGACATTTCGGTTTTTTGGTTTATGTAAAGTTGATTAATTAATAGAAGAAATTATCCATAGATGTCATGAGATGCAAACTCCCTTCGACTTAGAGGCAGTATAAAAAGCCTATGTTTAGGTTTTTTCTCTCTCTTCTCGTCTCACCATCCTACCTTCTTAATAAGTAAAAGTAAAATCCTTGGTCTGTCTTGGGTAGTTTGGGTCTCCTGAAATATTCACAATGTAATTGGGAATAGAGCAAAATAAAAGTCACGAGTCCTTTAAAAGTTTCCTGAAGATGCTTTATTATTTACGAAGTTCCTTCCTCCAAAACAAAACAATATCAACATAGTTACCAAGACAACGATTTGTTTTGCAATTCGTCTGACGTTATCAATAACTCGCTTTTGTAAGTGACAATAAACGCACAACATATATAATATATTAGTATTTATAATTTCATAACGCCAGAGCTTACCATATATATTGTAAGCTGACTGATTGTACTGACTATTGTACTGACTTTATTACGCGCATATAATGTAGCTTTCTATTGGTGAAAGAATTTTAAAAAAATCGGTTTATTGGTTTATGCGTGAAAGCGTAACAAACAAACACACGCACTTTCGCATTTATAATATTAGTACAGATTAGTGAGACATGTAAAAGTAACATAAAATAACATAGAAAGTAAAACAAAACTGCATTACTTACGCTACTACAATTCGTAGGACTTGGCAAAGTGCTGGTATCTTCGATATTTGGTCAAAGGATGGTAAAGATTACGCTTGATTCCATTTTTTACAATATCTTCCTACAAATTTTGTGGTATCATTTTAATTAAATGAATACCAACCAATTATTTGTTTTATTTCAATTATTTTTTTTTTTTTTATGTATTAAAGAGAAAATACAGATACCGATGTTACTTGACAAGAATATACAAGACAACAACTAGAGAACTCACCTGCATCCAAACTATTTCTCACGAATTGACTTTAACAGCAGATAAAAACATGTACACATGTTTTTACGTATAAATAGGGAAAAACATAAGAATATCATTTTACAAAAATAGAGATAAGAGAAATGCGCAATATCCTTACAAAAGTTTAAAAACTATATTTGCAGAAATTGAGATTGTAAGACAAGAAAAAAAAAATAATAACAAAATACATAAATAGATAAAAAATAATGTTATACAGAATTTAAAAGAAAAAAAAAAGTACTTAAAATCATAAACGAAGTATGTCTAAAAGAAAATAACTTAGAATTATAAACGAAGTATGATGTCTAAGTTGTTGTACTTTGTAGGGAAACAGCCTTCAATTTTCTACTCAAAGTACAGTAGGTATCAAAAAATATGTCGGAATCCTTGAGGTTTTGATTTTGATTAGACGATTCGCATATTCTTCTGATTGGATCCCTGACACCAGCATTTGTTAGACACGTTATAATTCAAGAGCATATTTATGTACCCCCGTTTAGGTGCGCTCATTCTGTAATTGAGGCATTGCAGAAATTTCTTTTGAATACTTTCAAAGTTGTCTCTATAGATACCGTAATGTGGAGTCCATATGGAGGTGCAGTATTCGAGTTGAGAACGGATCAGCGTGTAGTAAAGAAGAAGATAGGTTTCAGGTTTTCGAAATTCGCGGCTGTTTCTGGTGACAACTTCTAGCATGCAATTAGCTTTATTCACAATATTCTCAATGTGCACATCGAAATGGAGTTTGGATTCAAAAAGTACGCCTAGATCTTTTATACAGTAAACGCGCTCGAGTAAATAATTACCGATACAATAATTGTATAAGATAGCGTTGTGACTTTTAGTAAAACTTATTTGTTTACAATTTGTCTATCATTATCACCATCTTGTTAAATTGGATACTAATTTTTCCCATTTTAAACACTCATTTTGTTGATTTAGATATTCATTTTCAATCAATTTATATTATGCATGACTGTCCGGCTCTCTTCATCCGAGACAACGTGCTATTTATGGTTCATTAACTGGACAATAATTTGAACATTCAACTTATTATTACTATGCATGGTTTTCCGGCCAGTCCGAAATAATACGATGACCTATTTATAGCCCAACTAGCTTTTCCCCGCGGCTTCGCTCGCACGGTATTACGGGCAATAACTGTAGCGCTTGCACTTATCAATTATCCTCCCTCCCCCCAACCCCCACCACCTCCCGCATTACATACATTCTTTCCCTTACATTCAGTTTTCAAACATCTTGCCTGCCACCTAAATTTCATAACGCTATAGCTCAAAGAAAAAAAGAATTATCCGATTTTGTTCATTTGTTCGGAATTTATGCGCTTACAAACATTTCGGATGTTTATTTTTATTTAAATATTTGGAAGTTTGTAAATATAATAAAAAATTACATTATTTATTATTCAGTCTTTATAATCGTTACGAATTATATTTTTAATGTAGGAACACTTATCTGACATTTATTCCAAAACAGAAGCTTGTCCAAAAAAAAAAAAACATATCCTAATATTTGAATTTTCTGCAGCAGTAGCCGACCAGGGGCCGAGTACCTACCAGCTTAGAACCTACAAATATATCAACATCGTTTCCATGGAAACGATTTTTTTTCTGACGTTAGCAAAAACTCGCTTTTGTTAGCGACAGAAAACCTATAACAAATATAATTTATTCATATTTATAATTTCATAACGCCAAAGCTTACCATCATTTACAGCCTAGAGTCTTCGCATATAATTTAGCTTTCTATTGGTGAAAGAATTTTTCAAATTGTTTTATAGTTTTACGCGTGAAAGCGTCATAAACAAACTCGAGCAGTTTCGCATTTATAATATTAGTCAGTAATAAGTATGGATAACTAATATTTCACCATCCTAACATCACAGTACGACCTTCATATAATGGACCAATACAAAATGTCATTCTAAAAAATTTACAACACTTTCTTCTGCCCACCGCGATAGTGTGGAAAATTTTTGGCACGGAGATCGCAGATTAAAATCCCAGTTTATAAAATGTTCTATAAAATGGTCTGTCAAATAAGAGTAGAAAACATAGGAGGGCGCTTTGCTCAAATAGCAATACTTACTAAAAATACAATCGTGGTGGTAATCTAAAGCTGAGTAACCTACGTTTTTATTAAAAATTGAAAAGGCATAAAAGTGAAAAAAATATTTTTACATTGCAATATACATGCCCAGGGTTTATAATTATTATACCTTTGCAATTTTTTAACGATATTGTAATAAAATATAAAACACATTTTAGAATTGCTCGCTTTTATTTAATATTAGCTTGAGTATCTAGCGTTTCCCGGGCTTTAGATCATGTCTCTTATTTTAGATCTGAATATATATAACTCATTCAGATCTAAAAGCAGTGTAACTAAACTCACCATTGATTATTCTTCCTTTCTACCTACTGTTAAATTCTAATTTATGTTAAATTAAATGAAAGCCAATCTCTTTGAAAATCACAATTTAATCAAATCTGTGTCATTAAGTAGGTGCTACAACAGTGCTTCTTAAATTTAATTTTTTTTTTTTAGAACGAAAAATGTTTCAAATGTGCATACAGTGTTCCGTATGACCAGTTTCGTTGCACTTAGAATATTTGACAGATAAAATGGTGTTGCCAGCCAACAAATTTTGTAATTCAATTGTTTATATTTTCTACTCTTATTTGACAGATAATATATTTCCACTTCTTTGTAGAGTACTTCAGTACAGACCACAATTCCATATCGAAACATTGCGTTGCTTAAAAAGGTTAACGTTATGTTTAGTAGCAAGATCTGATTAACCAGTTCAAAATTAATCAGCTCCAAAATCATCTTCCAGTATATTTTCTTCAGACCATTTAAATATAATTTTTATTTTACATCTTCCCTTTTTTGGCAGCGGACTACAAAAATAAATCACTCTATATAATCTTATCAGTCGCCTTCATCAAATCCAGGCGCAAGTAAAACATCCTCAACGTTCAGTACGTCATAACGATTGGTCCAAACCACCCAAATTCCTGCACGATGTGCCAACAAATTTAAAAAAACTTCCACACGACGAGAAAGCTATAAATCATCTTTGAGTACACAAAAGTAAGAAAAAGATTATATAGTAAAAAGTTTTACGAACCCACCCCACTTCAAGTTTCGGCTACTTGAAAAGACAACGGGGAAATGTGGGAGATATGCGACGGCTCATCTTCCCACCTGTCGTCAATATTAAATTCTAATTTAATAGTTTGATAAAATTCTCAAAGCGTAAAAATTGAAGGAAATGCCACCTGAATATATTTATTCACACCCCCCGGTGAGCGAACACCTTCGGACCGACGCGACGGACGGATATTTCAGAGGAAATTAGTTTTTTCTCTCCTTTGAGGGAAATCTTGTTATTTTGCTCGTGGGTTGGAAGTTCAGGGCTTTTGCCGAGTGATGAATTATCCAAACTGAACTGAACTGTTTCAACAAATTATACGTACACATTAATAATGCTTTATTTCAACAGTGAAGTAACTGGAAAGTTCATTTCGCCGAGCGCACTGGAAAAGTATTAATTATAATGTCTTAACATATTTTGAAGTACTGATAAAGCTTGGGTCAAAGCGAAACCCATTTCATTTTGAATAGTAACTGCCGAGTTTGGCTTGTGTCTTTTATATCTTCTATAGCATTTGACATTTATTTAAAATTCGTATTTCTACTGAAAATGAATTGTTTGAGTCGTTTTTGCCACTTTCATATAGTTGAGCTTTTTCAAAATTTTTGTTTTTGAATTGTTTTTCGAAAATAAAATAATTTTGTGTTCTTAAATTAATGGGTTATCATGGAGATGTTAGATGACATGTAAAATTTCCAGAAAGAAAAATATGTATGGACACTTCAAAACGTCAGAGTTATTTTCCTTCAACTTCGCCAAGTCAGGAAAAATTGATCTTAATGCATTCCAGATACTAAGTTCGTCGCGCGTGCTTTTGGCGTGTCAGGATCTGGGGCTCTTGCACGGTGAAATCGGTAACTTTACAATATCGGATAGCTAGGAGTAACTTCCGATGATTTTATATCGATATCCCTAGCACAGTTTCACTGTTGATAGCCGAACCGATATTGGTGGGGAATAAATTAGAAATTGATACGCTGGCAACACTGGCGGATCTGTCCATAAATTCACATTCAGAAACGTCAAACGCCAGTCAAATACGTAAAAATATGAATAATTTGGCAATTTTGAATTGAAATACAAACCTAAATACGCATTGGCAGTCCAAATTTACTTTTTGAAACCATACGGGAGTTTATTAGTTAATCATTTCTTTAGTCATATTTCAGCAACTTAAGTTTATCAAAATTCGAACGGAATAATTTGGTCACGTCTTAGTTATGGATTGCGTATATGACTAATTTCAATACAAAAATCTTCGTTGGTTCAATACGTTCATTAAATAAGCCAGTAATGTTGATTAACGAACGACATAATTATAATACATACGACATAATTCAAATAAATGCATTTATTGACATCTAACCGAAACTTATCTGACACTATGAAATCCGGGATAAAATTTGTCATTCGTCGGTTGGAATATCTCTTACGAATTGTTGGCCGTGATCGCAAATATTGATAACTGACCATAGATGACGGATTTGGGCAATATCCTATTGTTATAGGGTTATATCGATCGACCATACTAAGTACTCTGGAATGGACTGCCACATAATTTAAGAATGATCACAGACTTGACAGAATTTAGAACCAAACTTAAAATTCCACTTTTCACTTGGTCTTATCAATAAAGTCAGAAACTCTCTACCTTTACAGGCCGCGATATTCTAAATAACTAAATATTTTAAAAATGCAAGCAACTAACAACTAAGCCTTTTAGGGTTATTTATTAAAAACTCTACAGTTCTAAAGAGTCTAAATTTTCGAATAATAATAATAATTGGTTAATTTGTAGAGAACCGTTTTTGCGAAAAATCATCTCAAGGGCGCTGTACAAGTTTTTATGGATGTCTCTAGTCTTTTAAAATAAATATCTACATCTGCCACCGAACTTCTAATAAAATTATTAAAATAAAATTCCAAAGGGTAGACGTCCATTGGGCCGCCCCAGACACAGCTGGGCGAGGCAACTCCAGTAATTGTGGGAGAAGAGGATGGGACTGCCATGGACGGAGGCCGAACAGTCAGCTCAAGACAGGGACGTATGGAGGAGCCTTGTCGATGCAATGGGTCCCCGACGCGAATAGGATAAGGGGACAAAGATGATTATGATGGTTAAAATAAAAATCAAAAATAAAAATGGTTAAAATAAAAATCATGTGATTTCCAGTTTCATTAATACATTGCAACTGGGTGCAAAGTCGTATATTCTTTATACATATTTGAATAAACTTTCAAATATAGTGTTTTTTATCGGATGTGACCTGCCAGTACCTGTTCGTGAATAATTAAATTAGTTCCTTGCAACTCAAAACAAATTGTAAAGTGACCTTGATGTGATTTTTAACAAAAACGGCGCTCTAAAAATACACCAATTATTGTTATATTTTTTTGTTTAATCTGAATACCGTACAAGTGTCCCAATTGCTCCCGTCCGGAGGGTGTCTATGGTATCCCCAATTGAGGCACGCTGTGAGGGAAGGAGATGGGAAAAGGAAGGAACATGGCTATTCAGATCTGGTCACCAAACACGGAAAAAGCCATATCAAGAATCTTTTTAATTATAATGAATGGTGGTCTCACACCAGAGCGATACTGAGAATATGTTCCGCTCCGTAACGTGCGGAAAATATATCGTACATTATTTTTAAGAATTTATTGTGAAACAAATTAATAATTTTTTTTTTTTCTAATGCCGGGATTCGAACCCGCGATCTTCAGATTGAAAATCAAGAGCCTTATTTTTCAACCACAGAGGCCGTTAATTGTTATTTTTTTATAAAGATTAATAAACTGATTATTGCCTTCAAGAGAAAGTGTGTAATAATTACTGTTATTATATGTGTCCCGACTTAATAACGAGAAAACCGAACAATTTTGAGCCAGTGTATAATAATTACTGTTATTATAAATGTGTCCTGACTAAATAATGAGAAAACCAAACAATTTTGAGCCAGTGCATAATAATAACTCTTATTATATATGTGTCCTGACTTAATAACGAGAAAACCGAACAATTTTGAGGCAGTGTATAATAATTACTGTTATTATATATGTGTCCTGACTTAAGAATGAAAAAAATCGAACGAATTTGAGCCAGTGTATAATAATTACTGTTATTATATATGTGTCTTGACTTAAGAACGAAAAAACCGAATAATTTTGAGCCAGTGTATAATAATTACTGTTATTATATATGTGTTCTGACTTAAGAACGAAAAAAAACGAACAAATTTGAGCCAGTGTATTACTGTTATTATATATGTGTCTTGACTTAAGAACGAAAAAATCGAATAATTTTGAGCCAGTGTATAATAATTACTGTTATTATATATGTGTCTTGACTTAAGAACGAAAAAACCGAATAATTTTGAGCCAGTGTATAATAATTACTGTTATTATATATGTGTTCTGACTTAAGAACGATAAAACCGAACAATTTTGAGCCAGTGTATAATAATTACTGTTATTATATATGTGTCCTGACTTGAGGACGAGAAAATCGAACAATTTTGCGATTCTTGTTATTTTTCTGATTGAAAACTGTTCTTCTGAGAATCACACCACAGATGCAACAATATTAAGTAATTTGGGCGTTCCATAGTAAAAAGAATATCCTTAACACTAGAAAGACCGGAGCCGTCATTTTGACGGCAGCCCGAAGTAATTTGAAGATATAATGCTTAATAATTATTGTATTGTTGTGATTTTTTTTAACATTTCATGATTTATGGTTTTACAACTATGGTGAAAAAAACACGTACGTGTCTTTTATACTTTTTGAGATATATTGAATTATACCTACAAAGACCGCCGCCGTCAATGTGACTGTTTGGGCCGTAAGCCTGGGTTTGTTTACAACCTTCTTTACCCAAGTTTACAACATACCCATTCCTCCTCGTTTATGATAGAACTAATATGTCTGTCTCTTTCTTTCGGTATCGCGTATCATTCTAACTCGATCTGCATGTTGATTGGTCACTGTCACATAATTTATAAAACGACCAAAAAAAAATATTTCTCGCTCAAATTTTTTTTATGGCTTGTTGGAGAAGGACAGAGTATACAAATAATAGAACTGATCCAGCTGAGGTAGCTCCTGAAGAACTGACAGAATCATTTATTGGATAGCAAACACGTCCGCCATAGGTCACCCCAAGAGGTTCGCTTTATTTCATGACTTAGCAGAGGCGCTCGGGTTCGTGGGGTTAGGTTTATCCGGATCTTGGTGCTAGATGCGTCTGCCAAACAACTGCGTGGCAGACCAGATCAGCAAAAATGATTTTTTGACTTCGCTAGCAGGACTCTCGGAACATTGCCTTGCACCGCAGTGGTGGGGATGGATTCATACGTCCGCCACTCTTGAGCACACTGGCCCCCAGTTTCCTACCCACCTCTGATATCTCATTTCCTTCCCAGAACTTATTATTCTTCCTTTCCCTATAGGTACCCTTCACACAGCATCCCCAAAGATGACAAATGCCCTGAGGGGAATTATTTTCCTTAACTTAGTTTTGTGGAGTTTATGTTAATGAAAAAGGAACGATACCGGAAAATAAAACTTCTGAAAGACGACAGTGCCAAATTAATAAAAAAATATAAGAAAAACCAAATAAATGCACATGTGATAATTGTAAGAAACCCGTTTGTGGAGAGTGCATTCGATTTTATAAAAAAACGTAACGAAAATTGATATTGTACAACCATAACACAAGTTTATTCCAAAATTAGAGCATTTTGCACTAACATGTTTTTTTTCAGGAAGCCCTGAAGAAAAAAAACCCTCAGGGCCTATGTCATCTTTGGGGATGCTGTGTACCTTTATGCGTGCTTTGGTGTTTTTAGGGAAAGGAAAGAGAAGTTCTGGGAAGGAAAAAAGTGTTAGGGCTGAATAGGAAAAATTGGTTCATGTATCCAGGAGTGACGGACGAATGAATCCATCCCTCCTACTGCGGTGCAAGGCGATGGGTCGAGAGAGGTCCTGCTGGAGAGGTTCAGATTAGGTCTCCCTCAACAAGTGTCTCCCGACCCGGCTCGCTACGCAGTAGGTGGGCAAATATATTCGCCACCTAGACCAGACAAACCTACCCCAATGAACCCGGACACCCCTGCTAAGTCATCAAACGTAGCGAACTACTTAGAGTATCATGTGGCAGAGGTGTTGGTTATCCAATAAATGATTCCCGGAGCGGCGGTACTCATATCGGCCTCCCAATTTTAAAAAAAGTGATCAGCCGTCAAATTGACGGTCGTGGTCTTTATAGGTATGGAACAGTACCCGGTCTTTCTAGTGTTAAATATTGATTCACCTCTTTCTCTGTATTTATCCTTTATCCCCAATGAATATATCTTCATGTACTGCTGCACGTCATATATTTGATGTATGTTGACAGAGCTTTCCAGGAAATTGTAATAGCGCATGACTGCAGCGTAACATCTGCCACTTTTTAATTTCAGCTTGCTGAAAGTTCGGCCGAATGATTCTGGAACAAAATTTATTCAATTTTAGACATTTAAGGGAGTATTTTCACAAATAAGAGATTCCATTAAAAATATATGGAAGATTAAATTTTTTTTTAAAATGTCTAATTTTAATATTTAAAAAGAATATATCTCAGATCGCATCTTGCGATCTATTTATTTTGCGATAAATGGTTTGAATATTGCAATGATATGGTTAACGCTAGTGGTTGCTAGATGGCAGTTAGCGGGACCCGATACTGCCCCCGTGTTTGCCGGTATGACGTCACAAACGCCCTCCGCACGACCGTAAACGAACACGTATGATCATGTTGATGTTTGAAATTTGGTGTCTGATTTTTTGATATCCATGTTAGACCATCGGCGTGGTCTACGGATAAGGCACATTGCAATCCGGAGGTCGCGGGATCGAATCCCGGCATGGACAAATATTTAATTTTTTTTAATTTGTATTATTTTACAATAAATTCATAATAATATATAGTATATTTGTCCCACGTTCTTAAGTGAAAGATACTCTCAGTATTGCTTTGGTGTAAGATGACAATTTAAAAGGCTTTAATCGTGTTTGGTGACCAGATCTGAAAAGCCATGTACTTCCTTTTCTTCCTCTTCTCATCTCCTACCCCTTTCCACTACCTACCACCTCACAACATACCCCAATTGGGAAAGCCAAAGTCTCACAGACGGGAGCAGCTGAGACTTGTGAGGTTTTCACACAAAAAAACATGCTACTAGCTGCTAATACGGCTGTCGCCGGGAACCGATACTGCCCCGTGTTGGCCGGTGTGACGTCACAAACGCCCTCCACACAAACATAAACGAACATATCCATGGTTTTAGTCACTAGAAATCGTTGTAGAAAAAATCAGTTAACATATTAATTACTTTAAGGTGGATTCCTAAAAAAAACGACATATTTCGACAGAAATTATCTATATTTTTGAAAATAAGAGCTTTTGATTTTTTTAACAAATGGTCAAAAATACTTACTTCTGTCAACCACCCTGAATATAAGAACAGCTACTATCCTGTCATTCTTTTCTTTCACAGCCACAAAGGAAGCTTTGTCCTTCATCTGAATTTTAGCATTTGCGAGGAACTCCGCCATAGACTCTTCGTCCTCCAAGATGTTAACCATCCTCCAAGTTATCTGAAAAAATAATTTTATTACTTGAATATCTAGTCAAACCATGTTTAGGCAAAATGCAACGATGCTAGTTCCTCATTTAGGTATTTATTTTATGACCCCGAGAACAGGAACGTCTCATAACCCCTTCTTATTTGATTAAGGGAATAAAATGTCACTTTTCATATCCACGTGACTCACATTCCTGCGTTATGCTTTTGGAAGTAAGAGAGAAGATATTCTGTAGCAAAAAGTTTATTTTATTCTAGATATGAAAGAATTTTTAAATTACGTTTGAAATTAACAGGATAATAGAAAAATCACAGGCAAAGTAAAATGTGGGTCGAGGATTCTAACAAGGGTCGAGCGATTAGGAAAAAGTTGTCAAGATGATCGTTTTGTTTTTCCTAAAAAATGACAAAAACTACCACGTTACGAATAACCTGAAAAACTTCATTGACTTCATAACTCTAGACCCTAGACATAGATTCTCAACCTTTTTTTGCCCACCGCCCACTTTGAGAACATTTTTATTTCCAGCCTTAACTTGGGGGTTAACGAATCTTACTCGGGCTAGGTTAAGGCTAACTCGGGCTATCCCATTACGCCCCCTTCTAACGAAAGGGGCATAATGGTATACCACGACAGGATTACATTTGCCACAACGAAGGGGGCGTACTGAGATATCACGACAAAGGGGGCGTAATGGGATACCAAGACGGGGTTACATGTGTCACAACGGAGGGGGCGTAATGGGATAGGGAAAATATTTTTGTGGATAGATGGCCCCGAATGAGATGGTTTTATCTGGGTCTCCTACCGCCCCCTGAAGATCTGAAACACCCCCGAGGGGTAGTTATCGCCCACGTTGAGAACCTTTGCTCTAGAGAATTGTTTTGCTTGTGCAATGATATGGGACTTAGCAAGCAGAGGAATTATTGAACCTGACACCTGGGTTGGAACACGGTGTATTAACCCGTCTAATCACAGGAGACCCTAGTTGTCCCAAAACATCATATGCCGTTATAATAACAGGAGACCCAGATTGTCCCAGAACGACCGAGCATCATTAAAAGTTAGATATCTCTCTTCCTGTCAAGCAAAAATTTGTGATTTTTTTTATATTTGAAAGCGAAAGAAATATTGCTTCTTATTGTCTTAGGAATAAACGAGCTATATTGATCAGATATTTTACAAACCCGATCATAAGTGACAATTTTATTTTGCGCCACTGTGTGACGTAATAAACAATTAATTTAAAAATAAAATTGTATGAATGTGATAAAAAATGAAGTGACAGTTTTATTACAAATTTCCTTAAAAAAAGGAATCTGTATTTAAAATTTTTATTTTATTTTATTTTATGTACTTTTTTGGGGAAACCCCAGGTACGTAATTTTTAAGCTAATTCACATTTTCAATATAAAAATTTTAATATTTTACAACAAAAATCTTAATTTTTGATAAGCACATCGGAAAGATTATTTTATCTAGATTTTAGAACATTTTTTTTTTTCAAAAAGATTAAAAAATAACCAATAAAAATGAACATTTGAAATGCATGGAAAGAACCGAGAATTTTTGCGTGCAAACTTTGACAGGCAAAAGTTCATAGATATTATTTTCTCATTATTCGAAGGGTTAAAACAAAATATTTCTCATACGGACACGATAAATTTCGTTGAGTTGGCTTATATTGTGTGTTGACAAAAATAGGTACATACCTAGATAAATCTAGTGCACGTATTAAATTTGGTATGTTTGTATTTTTAAGGCCATTTAAGGGTGGCGCGGTCAACAAATTCTTCACTATTTGTCACATTGAGAGGCCTGGTCCTTTTTCCCATGTTTTTTCAAAAACTGTCGGAACAAGGAATGATGATACATAAATATATACATAGAAATTTTACCAAAAAAATGTCCCCTTCACTATGACCTATGTGGTTTTTATTGTTAATTGTTTGAATCATGGGTCCATTGTAACTGATTGTCACTCTTCCCCCTATCTTATAAATAATGATCCACCTAAATTAAAGACAGATCACAATAAAGCCCTCAGTTGGGCGATTGGATTAAACTAGGAAATTTACTTACTTCAGTATTCAAAAAATGTTTCTTCAAAATATCTACAGCTTCATCAAACTTCTTGTCTTTAAGATCCTCGACTCGTAGGTGTCTCTTCTCGTAGAAGCCCCATATTAGTGGGGCCTTAATTTTATGTTCTAAAGCTTTTGCTTTGTCTTCTTCGCTGGGCGGTTCTGGTGAGGGAGGGTCTGGTGCCATGGTGAGCTTTTCGGGAACTTTATTCTAAGTATTCTGAGGGTTGCGGTGTTTTTCTAGCTCAATTTTAACCACGTCTTCACTGAAATTGTCATGGAATGTTCTAATTTTTATTATCATTTCTCAATATTACGGCAACTGTTTTTGGATTCAGGTATTAATTATTTTTATCAATTCTTTTAATTCCAGGAAATTAAAACATTATCACGTTATTGTTATATTTTCGCTGTTCTGCTCCATCGTTTCGATTTGCACTTCTAGAAACGAAATATAATTATTGTGTATTATAGAAGGTAAAATAAAAATTTATAAACATTAAATTTGATTTTGTTCAATCTAATTTCTCTTTTTTTCTGCGTACTCTGTTGGGTTTTTTCTTTGGAATATTTTTATTTGCCCGCTCTGTTCCAAACTGTTATTTTGATTTGCATTTTTAATAACCGAATTTCTCCGTTATTTTAAAATACTTGAAATCGCTTTATTCTTACTTAATATTTTTGAAATTTTCATTTTTATTTTATGTATTTAATTTTTCGTGTTTTCATTTTGCAGTTTTCACAATACTTCACCTGTAAAAGGCGTAAACGCAAAGCATTATTGCCACATCGAAAAAATCCTAAATCGATCAATTTTGCACATTGTATTAATAATTGCCTCCGGACGACATTCGACAAATTTGTTTGTTATTATAACACTAGTATATAAAATTTTGATAATAATTACCTACAATATGTAAGAAAGGCAACAGTTTTTACAAAGTGTAGTGATATTATTTATCAACAATGGACAGTAGTATCAAATGCTTATTAATTTACTCTTTTCTCCATTTAACCTTATGCAAAAGGATTATTAAGACCACACGCTCTGCTTTTAGAGGTTTTAATCACTATAGAAGAATGTCAAACAATAATAGACTTCAGAACAGGTATTATAATAAATACATCGTCCATAAATCAAAACAAAGTAATTCGGAACTCTGTCAAAGTAATAATTTTTTTTTTAAATAACAAATTTTAAGAAGTAATTTTTATGTGTTTTCTAAATATTTTCAATACTTAAACGTGTTTTTATCCTACTGAATGCACCATAAGAAAATATTTTTGAATTTATAATTTTGCAAACGAAAAAACAATCATTTTGTGTAAAATAAAACGGGAATCCAAAATTTAATTCTTAATGATTTGACAACCGGATAGAACTGTCAAAGTTCAGTTTATTTTAGAACACAAACATGGTTTTTCAAAATACTGACGTTAATTTCTGAGAACTAGAATACATTGTTCAGTAAGTTAAAGCAGTAGGTACTAAAGGTACTAAGGAGATTTTTTATTTTTTTTTTATTTAATAAAGATATATTAGTATACAGAGGTCTTATATAAATTACATATTGGTACAGAAAGTTAAACAGTTATTTAAAATTGCAATCTCACCAAAGAAGAAGCTAGTTCTTGTGCTTGATGAGCGAGTTACACTAATTATAACAGAAATAGAATAACATTATGCAATAGGTAAGTATATAATGGGAACAATTGAAAGATGAACCGATATAACCGATATGCAAATTACCTTAAAAAGATGTTAAAATTTCCTCGTGTTTAATGAGAATCTGTTCGTATTTATTTGTTATTATAGATTTCCTCGTGTTTAATGAGAATCTGTTCGTATTTATTTGTTATTATAGAAACAAATAGTACATTGATAACAGTGATTCGGCATCGGGATGTACTCCAAGTCTTACGAGGGCTTGATGTTAATAAAGCTAGTGGGCCTGACGGAATACCTGCCCTGGTATTGAAGAGGTGCGCTGCAGAAATAGCTCCAATTTTGACGAAGCTTTTCAAAATGTCCCTGAAGTCTGGGTCTGTGCCCACTGGTTGGAAAAAAGCGATCATTCACCCTATTCCAAAGAAAGGTGACCGCTCCAACCCGGCCAACTACCGCCCCATAGCGATCACATCTGTTCTATCAAAAGTGATGGAACGTGTGATCAACGACAAACTACTCACATACCTCGAGAAGAACAAAATTATTAACGACCGTCAATACAGATTCCGGCGGAACCGCTTGTGCGGTGATCTTCTCGCGTATGTGACACATGTTTGGGGGCGGTGCCTGGAACGTTTTGGTGAGACCCAAACGGTTGCACTGGATATTTCCAAGGCCTTTGACCGGGTTTGGCACCGAGGGCTTGTCAACAAACTGCCTTCTTACGGACTTCCCGCTTCCTTGTGTACGTGGATTGCTGACTTTTTGAGGGAGAGGTCGATTCAGGCGGTTGCTGATGGTTTCACCTCTTCCTCGCATTCGATAAATGCTGGCGTCCCACAGGGATCGGTTCTGTCTCCGACCTTGTTTCTGTTGCACATCAATGACCTCTTGACATGTGCACCGATTCATTGTTACGCGGATGACAGTACAGTCCTTGATAGCTTTTTGTTTGACAAGCCCCCAAAGGGCTCACAAACCCTAATGGCTCGGAGGGCTTTGAAACAAAGAATGGACGGTTACCTCCAGAGTGTTTCCTCTTGGGGTAAGAATAACCTTGTCGAATTTAACGTTTCAAAGACCCAATCATGTCTGATTACGTCTTAAAGGGATCGGAATGATAATCTAGTCTCCTTCAACGGAAGCAATCTCCCGAACAGGCCTTCCATTGATATGCTTGGTGTAACTCTAAGTGACCAGCTCAGGTACGGGGGCTCCATCGAGGCCAGAGTTAAGTTAGCCTCTCAGAAACTGGGCGTACTGTACAGGGCCCGCAGATACTTTAATAGTACACAACTGCTAACCCTGTACAAATCGCAAGTGCGCCCCACGGCTGAATTTGGCAGCCACCTCTGGTCTGGAGCCCCAAAATACCTAAAAAAAACCCTCGACTCTGTGCCGAAACGGGCGGTCCGGTTGATAGATTCTCCTAACTTAACAAATGGACTGCAATCTTTAGAGCACAGGCGTCAGGTGGGAATGCTGTCCTTGTTCTACCGGTATTACAACGGAAGATGCTCCGAGGAACAAGCGTCACTGATCCCCTTGGCACCGGTGCATAGTCGGGAAACACGCCAAACACGCGCTCAACATTTGTACACGGTTGACATTAGTCACATGAGAACGGGTCGTTTCTACGACTCGTTCTTGAGTTCAACAGCCCGGCTGTGGAACGATTTGCCGGCTTCTGTGTTTCCTCCCTCCTACAACATGGATCTCTTCAAGACCCATGTTCACTCCTTCCTCTCCTCAACAGCACCCTCCACACAGCATCTTCAAAGATGACATAGGCCCTGAGGGAAATTATTTCCCTCAGGGCCTCCTGTGTGGAGTTAATATAAAAAAATAAAAAGTGATCAGAAAAAATTTAGATAATAATAATAAACATAAGATAATAATAATAATAAGAGTTATGTTTCTTTGTAATATCTTACTGTATTTAGTCATTACCGCGTAATATGCGTGAAACGTGACATGATTGAAGAATCAGAAATTATACATCAATAATTATTTATCATTATTTTTTAAATTTCTATATAATATTATAAAACTGAAAGTCAACACATCTCTCAATCACCCAACTAAAAACTTGAACAGCTCTTTAATAAAGAAAACAAACTTTATCTAAAAGATAACTTCAAGGTTAGCTGGTTACAGAGTATTAATCCATTTAGGTACCTAATTTGGCTTAGCCCCGGCTTAGCCTGCATGACGTGTCTGCCGCTTGTACGAGCAGAGCCGTTTAGCTAGAGCAGCGATTCCCAACCGTGCAATATTGCCCACCAGTGGGCGATTTATGTCACTTGTGAGGCGATCGTGGGTTAAAAGTTCTTTATTGGGCGATTTTATGATTTTGAGCGGTAGGCGTACTTTGTGCACTTACTTTATATTACAAACATCGTATTTTATTTTATTATAAACATCTAGATTTGATGCAATTAAACCTTTGAAATCCGTAGTGGATTTGGTAGGAATTGTTTCAAAGACCCAATCATGTCTGATTACGTCTAAAAGGGATCGGAATGATAATCTAGTCTCCTTCAACGGAAGCAATCTCCCGAACAGGCCTTCCATTGATATGCTTGGTGTAACTCTAAGTGACCAGCTCAGGTACGGGGGCTCCATCGAGGCCAGAGTTAAGTTAGCCTCTCAGAAACTGGGCGTACTGTACAGGGCCCGCAGATACTTTAATAGTACACAACTGCTAACCCTGTACAAATCGCAAGTGCGCCCCACGGTTGAATTTGGCAGCCACCTCTGGTCTGGAGTCCCAAAATACCTGAAAAAAACCCTCGACTGTGCAGAAACGGGCGGTCCGTTTGATAGATTCTCCTAACTTAACAAATGGACTGCAATCTTTAGAGCACAGGCGTCAGGTGGGAATGCTGTCCTTGTTCTACCGGTATTACAATGGAAGATGCTCCGAGGAACTAGCGTCACTGATCCCCTCGGCACCGGTGCATAGTCGGGAAACACGCCAAACACGCGCTCAACATTTGTACACGGTTGACATTAGTCACACGAGAACGGGTCGTTTCTACGACTCGTTCTTGAGTTCAACAGCCCGGCTGTGGAACGATTTGCCGGCTTCTGTGTTTCCTCCCTCCTACAATATGGGTCTCTTCAAGACCCATGTTCACTCCTTCCTCTCCTCAACAGCACCCTCCACACAGCATCTTCAAAGATGACATAGGCCCTGAGGGAAATTATTTCCCTCAGGGCCTCCTGTGTGGAGTTAATATAAAAAAAAAAATTAAAAAAAAATTCACCGTACTATCTAGCCTCTGAAACTGAAAAACGCTCCTACATACTACATTACAACTCAAGGGAAAAACCTATATTCATATTTTACTATCTAGTCGTTTCGCTACTAGCAATGATGAAATGTGAAATGCTAAGTACTAAATGATTTTAAACATTAGATGTAGGACAACACAACACTCCACATTCAAATTTTCCTGCGACGCCCACTTTATTTGCGCTATGATTGGTATTTAGAATAGTTTCCGGCTTGTAAGGGCAAGCGAAGAAACGTTCTTTATAAAATATGTATAAATAGATAGGAGGGTTTTGAAGGTAAATATAGTTGAAAACTGGGTAATGAGCCATAAAAGGTTGGGAACCTCTGAGCTTAAGCATCCATGATTAGTTTAACACTGCGCTAAGCAGCGATCCTTACACGTGTTCAGTGCACCAACTTAACAGACTTTCAAACGATTTCGTTCAGATTCTTGTTGCAGTGCTTTTGCGAGTAAAAAGTGACGATAACCTTGTTTTGTTTCTTGAAATTTATCGATCAAATCGTTTCATTTGAGAAAATTAACTAACCTTCTAACTAGCCGTTACGACATTTCTAAGGGGTAGACAAAGAGAATGGAAAAAAAAACACATATTACTTGGCGTATATCGTTTGTTTCACACGTTAAAGCGGTGACGTATCGTGTTGTTTTTCTATTTACTAAGTTGTTTTTCAAGTTTTTGATTTATTCTTATAGAGTTATTAGCATGAACTTGGAGATGTCATATTATATAAAATAATTACAACCTTTGTAATATATACATATTTTTTCCATTAACTCCACGCAGGAGGCCCTGAGGAAAATAATTCGCCTCAGGGCCTACGTCATTTTTGGGGATGCTGTATAGAGTCTTTTTAGAAAAATAAGGAGAGGAAATTCTGGGGAGGAAAAGGGTAAGAGGGGTGGGTAGGAATCTGGGGGTCAGTGTGTCCAGGAGTGACGGACGTATGAATCTGCGGTGCAAGGCGATATTCTAAGAGAGTACGGCTGGAAAAGTCAAAGGGACTCCCTTGACTATTCTCTCTCGATCCGCCCTGCCAATAAGCTGGTGGGCAGACGCATCTGCTGCCAAGATCCAGAACGTACCCGTACCCGCCTCCCATGAATTTAATATATGTACAACCGATTGGGTTCCGCTTAGCGCAAGCTTTTTCAGGGCTTATTTATTGAGTCCTGTTTAAATTCTACCGCTGTGCATTTCGTATGTCGGTAAATTTGTTTGTTTGCATTTTTATTCCAAAATTACGATAACTACTTACCTGCCTGATGAAAACTTGAAAAAAAAATGTTGTCGTTGACGTTTCTTTGGAAAAATTGTATAATTCCTTATTTGAAATGTACAATATGAAAATTAAAGTACTTTATATAAAAATGAAAATATGTTTGCTTCTCTCTATGTATGTATGTATGCTATGCGTTGTTAAACCATTCATCCGATTGCAATGAAACTTTGAGGATTTGATGTACACATGGTGATTCTTACTATTTACAAATGTGAGTTCTGGCATCATGAAATTATGCGTTTCTAACAGTTCATCCGATTACGATGAAACTTTGATGAGTTGAGCCTGCCAGCGATGGTTTCTTTATATACTGGTGAGCTCTGGCGTTATGAAATTTGTATAAAAAAATTGCAAGAGGTGGCACGCGAGCTGTTTAAAAACCGAATGTACCGGGAATGAATGTATGGAATGCGGGAGAGAGAAGGGAAACCCGCGAGTCGGTAGGGGAACTTGGGAGGGGGGAGGGGAGAGGTGAATCGGGGAGGAGGAAACGGAACTTGGGAGGGGATCTTGGAAGGGGAAGTCGGGAAGTGGGTTCGCGGGATCGGGAAAGATGGCGAGGGGAGTGGGGAGAGGTGAGGCAGAGAAGGCGGAGTGGAAACGCGAGAGGAGAAAGGGACGCGGAGAGGAAGGGGAGGCCTGAAGGGGAACGGGACGAATGGAAAAAGAGAAAGGGAGAAACATTTTTTTTGATTAATTGGCATGGCAACGTATGCCAGGAACTCACTAATCATGGTTTAAAAATTGAGTAGTCAGATATTTTAGTACCTACTGACAAATCTTAATGAATACAGGGGAAATTTTGGTTTTGATTTTTATTTGAAACGTGGTTTTTTGGAAGCGATGTTTTTTGATTTCGCATTTGAAAAAATAATCAAAAACGGTCACCATCTTCAAACAAAACATAACGTGACAATAAATTTACAGACAGACGAAATGAAAAATGATCGAGTTATTCACTTCGCTCAGTTAATTGCTACACGCTTTTGCATTATAATTACGACAAATTAAATATTTCACCCTTGTTTTCATTATCAACTTTTGGTAACTATTATTTTGTAATTTTCGAATTTATTATTACAGTCACGTGCGGTCTATTTACACCTTGAAGGGTGTGCTAATATTAACAAGGCACGTTTAAATAATAATACTACAATTTATCCGTTGTTCATTTTCTAGGGAATTCCCTTGAATAATTAAGAGCCATTCTACCGAATGAACCTGCTACACACAACTAAATAATGAACAAAGTTCATCTAATTCGTGGTAATATTTGTAACGAAACAGGAAGATCTCTCTTTAAACTCTAATTAATATTCTCCGCAGTTGAACGGTTAATGTCTCTTCTAAGAATCAAAAAGGTCGCGTAGTCAAATCCCGGCGTGCGCAAAAATTATATTAAATGAAAACAAACTGAGCAAAAAAATGTTTACGTGAAAGACCACCATTTGATATGGCAACGTTGTTAAAATGGTTGATTATGGTTCTGAATTTTAGTGTGCTGTTTAAGGGGAGTCGGTGGTACAGGCCCCAAAATTTTGACGAGTTTTTAGGAATTTTTTTTGTTCAAATGAAAATAGTGAATAATGCTATTCAAACTTTGTTGATATATTAAATCACTTTTTAAGTACACAAAAATATTATCGAAAAAAAAATTAAAATTCTAAGTAGTTTAGGAACTGCGCGGAAGTTGCCCTCCTCATAAATACGAACCTTGGTGGTGGGTCCAGTTTTGGCTCTTTCACTTTTCCGTAAAAAAATTTTCAAAAAATCTGATCAGTGAGTGTGTAGTTATCGCAGGAACTAGAATAAAAAATCGACAAAATGGCGCGTTGTTGAGATTTACTTACAGAACAGACTGATTTTTCTAACTAACTAACTAACCATTACGCCGTTTCCCACAGGGGTAGGCTGAGAGAACGCACACACTCCTTGCCTCGTTCACATTCATACATAGTCTCATACATGCTCTTCTATTATTCTGACTCTTGACATCATCCGACTCAAGTATCTGATTCAATTGGTCATGACATATCTTCCTCGGGCGTCCCCGACTTCGCCAACCATTCACATTTGCGTCATATAATATTTTACTTATACTCCTTTTCTCATTCATTCGCTCTACATGCCCAAACCATCTGAGCGTCCCTTTATTAATCTTATTCATTACGCTCACATCAGCCTTGCATTCTTTGCGGATTTCCACATTTTTCACACGATCATCCATGGTTTTACCACACATACGTCTCAGGGATCTCATTTCTACAGCATTCGGTCAACTTTCATCCTTTCTCTGCCGGTTCCATGCCTCACTGCCATACATAAGGGTAGGTAACAGCACTCCATTATGGACGGCTAGCTTCGCTTCTTTTGACAGTTTTTTGTTGGCGCCAACGCCGTTCAGTTCTCCATTAATGAAGTTACTGGCATTTACCCTTCTTTTGATATCTCTAAAAATACTTTCCAAATATACAAACTCATCCACATTATATTTTGTATGTAAAAAATAAGAAGTATTCAACGAAAAAGTTTATTTTTAATTCGAAATAACATTGTAAAATTTGAGAGGAATCGACCGAGTGGTTTTTTTTTGCCTCACACCATGCAGAAAAAAGTAGTTTTGAAATAAATGAGTTTGAAGTTTCGCCCGGCCCTTTTACCTGCTTCTGCTAAATGGGCTTTATGCTAATAGAACTTTAAATATCGTCAAAACCATTACAAAAATTTTACAATATATTCTTAAAGATTTTACTTTCGAAATATCAAAAAAAAAATTAAAAATATTTTTTAAATTCTAGACCAACTGTTCCCCATAATGTAACAGGGCAGGTGTAGGACTGTTTAAATCACAGTATTCCATTAATTTACGCTTCGATTCATTGAATGTTAACTTAAATCAATAATTCAAATGGTTTGAATAACTAACTTACCTAAATATAATTGCGGTCTCTGTGGTTTAGTGGTAAACCACATAGGAAATACAGATAGAAACGTTTTCGCAAATGTTTTAGTTTTGAAAATAGGTCATTTTCAATTCCAATATTGTAAATTGGTCAAAGATTATTAAATGAATATCCATCCATCCATACTAATATTATAAATGCGAAACTGCTCGAGTTTTTTTATGATGCTTTCACGCGTAAAACTATAAAACGATTTGAAAAATTCTTTCACCAATAGAAAGTAACATTATATGCGAAGACTATAGGCTGTAAATGATGGTAAGCTCTGGCGTTATGAAATTATAAATATGAATATATTATATTTGTTGTACGTTTTCTGTTGCTAACAAAAGCGGGTTTTTGCTAACGTCAGAAAATTGATATATTTGTGGGTTCTAAGCTGGTAGGTACTCGGCCCCCTGGTCGGTTACTGCTCCAGAAAATTCAAATATTAGAATATGTTTTGTTTTTTTTTTGGACAAGCTTCTGTTTTGGAATAAATGTCAGATCAGAGTTCCTAAATTAAAAATATAATTCGTAACGATTATAAATACTGAATAATAAATAGTATATTTTTTTATTATATTTACAAACTTCCAAATATTTAAATAAAAATAAACATCCGAAATGTTTGTATGCGCATAAATTCCGAACAAATGAACAAAATTGGATATTCTTTTTTTCTTTGCGCTATAGCATTATGAAATTTAGGTGGCAGGCGAGATGTTTGAAAACTGAATGTAAGGGAATGAATGTATGGAATGCGGGAGGAGGTGGGGGTTGGGGGGAGGGGGAATAATTGATAAGTGCAAGCGCTATATAGAATAAATGGTTAAAAATAAAATTTCACGGTATTACGTTAAATAAGTAATTTAACGTAATACCGTGCGAGCGAAGCCGCGGGGAAAAGCTAGTATTATTATATAAGTTAAAAATCTAAATTACTCGACCTAAGGAATTCAATCGCAATATAAAAATACTTGTTCACATTTCAATCGGGATCATTGGTATATAAAGTACGTTTTATTTTGCTTTGATACAATTAAATTGCATGAATTTTAAAAATTGATCCCTTTCTTTCGTTAGTTCTTGTTTGGCCGCCTTCAAAGCTAAACGCTTCGACCCAAGGTTTGAACCTTGGCGTCGACCTGTATTTTGATGATTATTTTTCTTGAATTATTATTTGAAAAAGATGAAAACTCATTCAACTTCCTCGATCGCAATAAAAAACCTGTCAAAAATAATTAAAATGTTTGCATTAAATGCAATATTTTGGCAATACTTTTGCGTACAAAATAATATTGTAATTGCTGCAAAACTGCATTTTACAAATTTCCAAACATGCGCGTTTAAAAAAAAACACGAAACAATATTTTTTAAAATTTGCTACACATTCCATAACACGTTTCAAAAACTGTTTTTTGCAGAATAGATATTTTTAATACTAGTTAGGTATTCAACTTCGTGAAGTTATCACCATTAGTCGTTTTATACTACATTTTGAATTAATCAGTTAATATCGGTGTTACTAATGACAACATTAAAAAAAAAAAAACTAAACAACACCCATGATCCATAAATATTTGTTTTATTTTAAGGGTCCACTATTCGAATTTCGACCGATTTCTTACATATCTCCCTTAAACATTTGAAGTTTTTAAGCTCTTAAAAAAAATATATGTTATTTTTGAAGATAATATTTCGATATATATATAACCAAATTCTTATTTAAAGCTTTTATAAAGGTCATTTAATGAAAATTTCCAGTCCCAAAGAGCTCTAAATTCACTAGTCTTTCAAAATAAATTTTTGTCAAAACTTTTTGTACTGATATTGTTTGTAATCTTATGTATAAATACTATCTATAATTAATTTAATCTATCAGTAATTTACCTGTGTTATATCTGTCTGTCTGTATATTTTATGCTTTTGTATTGTAGGTACTTAAAAGTTATTCTTCTGGAACTATTTTGCTATTGTGTTTTCTTATAATATTTTATGTTTTAGTGTTTTATTAATATTGTCAAATTGACCTGCTGACAAACTGCCTTGGCAGTTTAGCGGGTGATTAAAATGAAGAATAAAAAATAAAAAAAAAAATAAAAAAATACTAATTCAATTTCGGCATTAATCTTCTTATAAATGTAAAATCAACAGTGATGAGGGTAGCAGAGGTAAATTCATGCAATGTCAGGGTTTTCAATATAACGTCCTTCACGTGCAAAGTCGTATCTTCCCCAAGCATAAACTTTCTAAAAAAGTGTGTTTATCGGAAGTGACCTGCCAGGTAAGTATGTTTCTGTATATATTTGTAAATAATAAAATAAGATAGATCCTAAGAATTAAAAAAAAAATTAAATTAAAAATAAAAATAAAAATAAAAAATTGTAAAGCGCCCTTGAGGTGATTTTTCACAAAAACGGGGCTCTACAAATTATCCAATTATTATTATTATTATACGTTCCACGCCGAAACGCAAATTATATGAAATTCCCTCGATAGAAAAAAATTGCAAAGTATGCTCCGAAAATTATTTAAAACAAGTCTATTTCTATTATTTTACAAGTAATGTTTGTCAAAAAATTCAAAATGTTTCTTTAAATGATACTTAAGATACGTTCCACGAGATTTTTTCTCTACTTTAAACGAGTCATGTTTTATTAAGCTTTTTCGCCATTTTCGCTGCGATTTCATCACTTAAAATATTAGCGCGCTCTGTCCAACATTCGTAATTACACATCTCTCAATCTTCTTCTTTTTCAGTCGAATAGCGCCGCCTTAAACCTGCGTTGAATTTCTGGGATAATAAACATATATTATGTACATGAGATTCGAACTAGGCAGAAAATGAAAAAAGTAAATATCAGAAATAGCCTCTTTTGTAATGTAATCCAAATACGTCAATTACTTACACTAGAAATAGTTTTTGCGCCCTCCGATGCATGAAATCAAAGTAATGGATTTGTTAGGTATGTAAAGCTATCTGTTTTTAAAGCTTCGCTTGTAGACAATAATTTAAAGTGACGTGATTACTATTTATAATCATTCAATTTCCTCTAAATTTGGGTGAAAAAGTATTTTTAAAGCACCATTGCCTGAACAACATAGCTAACAACGCCATAACCTATTTTATATCATACTGTTACTAAACGCCTAAACACCCTCGTCCCATTACGCCTTTTTTCACATTTTATGTTAAACTTAAGTAGGAACTGAGTTACAATTTTAAGTATATTCGGATACCCTTTCGTTATGATGGACATTGCAATCTTTTTAAACGCCCTGATAAAATAATAAAAATCCTTTAGCCTAGAATAATATCCAAAAAATTTGTAACCAATATCTGAAAGGTCTTGAAAAAACCTTAAGAACGTATATTTCCTATACCAATATTATGTTCAAGACTATCCGAAGACTCTGTGAATTTGTTGGGGATCCGAAAGTTCCGCAAAGAGACGAAATAATATAGAAATGTGTTTCGCTGGTCTCTTGCGAAATTTTGGTTTATTTTTACGGTTCAAAAAATGTTAGCCAAAATATTTGAAAAATTTTTAATGAAATTTCTCCGTGAGGTATTTCTGAAAATACTATTTGCTACGTTATTTGGAGTTCAATGGAAAACAAAGGTGACTGCAAGTGCACTGTCATGGACTTATTGGTTCGGTCTTCAGTTGTTCAGGTAGAGTCCAGCTAGTAAAGGAAGCAAGAGTTTTGTAGAAGTGGTAGGAAAAATCAATAGAACAAAGTATTCCTTTTTCGGAATACTGTCAAGTGAGGAATAACCGTTTGCACCATTTAATTCTCTATTTATTTTAAAAAATGTTATGCATTTCTCTGATTTATTTAATTTGGGTGACCATCCTTGTATCCTTACAGGATTGAGTGAAATAACACAGTTAAACAAAGGACATTCTTTAAGAATGACTGATGATTAACACTGTCGATATCATGATTGTTCAAAGTACCGAACGGCAGAGCAGACGTCCTGGCAAAGCGTAGCATGATGAGGAAAGCGGTGCTGTTAAATGAACTTTCAAATTTAGATGTAAGTAACTGTTCTCTATATGCCTTTAATAACATTTGGATGTAAGGGACTGTTCTCTTAATGCCTTAAAACTTGAAGAGTTACCTGCCTAAATGCTGATATGGTTACTAAATTGTACTGTTATTGAAATAATTTTGTTGTATAATAATAATAAAAATAAAATTAAACAAAATAATATGATTCATCAGTGGTCGGGTTTAAGGTATTTTTAGATAATCAAAAAACATTAACGTCACTACCAATATAAATAAAATACATTCCAATCGCATTGAACTCTCAAAAGTAAGATTATACATACTGCGAATGTTTTTAATGATGATTTAAATGGTACCGGATCGCGAATGAGTTTGATGTTTCGTGGTAAGGTATACCTTTAGTTTTCACATTCCCAAGGATTTGTCTACCACAAACTAAATAATTTTGATTTTTTTTTCATTTATGTAAGTTTTTTATAGTAGCTGAAGAAAAGATTCCCGTGAAAGTATCGTTTCCACAGCGGTAATGCTGCGTCCTCACATGTAACATCCTAGGTTACGCCAAGCCCGGGGAAGGTCACGCCAAGGGTTGAAATTTATTCATTTATTCTCTCGGCTAAGTGTTTTAATTTGCATAATCAAACAGGCCTAAGGTCAATATTAACCCTTCAGGTTCACACGCAGTTGAGCGCTGTAAACACGATTGAAATAATTCTATTCGGACCGACGCCGACGCTCCCAATAATAAATTTAAATGACACCCGCACGTGGGCCACGGGCAGCAACCCGATGTTGCCACGTGGAAAAGAAAATTATTTTCAATTTAAATCAGGTCCATCAAGATATCTGTGCTATTATGGACTGCTACTATATCTTCACACCATGGAAACGAAAGAAAGAAAAAAATTTTTTTTTTTTGGCCGCTTGCACAAGATCACTTTATGAATATATAATGGGTTGGATCACAAGTTATCATTTATTATTATTTTGGCATATTGTATCCAATGGTATATTAATTCAATTATGTTGATTTCTAAAACATATATTGGGTTAAAGCAATAATAAATTGATGGCTAAAGAAAATGTAGTCGGTAGAACGTTTAAAAATAACCATATTTCACAGGGATCATTGGTCGTTGGAACCACAATTACCATTCCCAGAGAGAGTGTCGTCGAATTATCACCATCATAAGAGCGGCTTTTCAAGATATGAACACAACAAGCTTTGGCATCAATGCATATATTGGGTGTTTTATACAAACCTAGTGAATTTTATGATTACGTATCATGATTTTTTTTTACATTAGAGATTTTTTACATTTGGTGGCCACACAGGTGGCCCTCAAGAAAAAAAAACCCTCGGGGCCTTTGGAATCTTTGGGAATCATGTGGGGAGATTCTCCTGGCTCCCAAATGCTTAAAAAATGTTAAGCCAATAAGGAACTCCAGTGAAAAATATTATGGTTTTAAAAAAATATGTTCGTATAGACCAATATACGCTGATTCTGAATATATAAGTTTTATTTCTTAATATATAACGTGGAGTTTTTTAAAAAATATTAAAAAGTCCATTTTAAAACGTGTTATTAAAACACCCTGTCAAGTTGGTATTGCTGGATTTTGGCGGCGTGACGTCACCGCGCCGCGTCACCTGGGTCAAATAATAATAATAATAATAATTGGACAATTTGTAGAGCGCCGTTTTTGTGAAAAATCACCTCAAGGGCGCTGTACAACAAAGTTGTATAGAAATCAATAGAAATGTAAGACGCAAGCCGTTCGAAATTCCGTGTTATTGGTTTAAAGAGATTTGGACATATAATAGTTTTTGTTTTACTTGAAACATTATTTAGACCTAAATAATTCAGTATCAAAAAAAAAGTATCTCTGTTAGTTTATCTATATTATTTAAAATATTCAAAAACTTTAACTGTACAAAAAACGATCGTATTGCCCAGTAATATCTATGAAAACGCTCCAATGCTGAAATTCAAAATGGCGGGAGTCGAACAGCTGTTCCCTACAAAATTCATACTTCGGTTGGTCAGGATGACGTCACACTAGATTCGGTGGTTTTCGGGGGATCTTGAAAAATTAAAACTTTGACATTTATTTTAACTATGAAAACAAACTATAAAAATAAAAATAAATATGCAGTTATTTAAGTTAGAAGATCATTATTTATAAAAAATAAAAAAAATTGGACTGGTGTTCTCTATTGTAATAATATTTTCATTCGGGGTAAGATTGAAAATTCGTGATAAAGTAATGTTAGGTCAGGTTGAAGCAAATTAGTTTCCGACATGTAATCACAATAGTGATGTTAATAATGTTAGTGGTCCTTTCACGAGAATGCATTGGCTTGCATGTAATTTACCATGTTACAAGCGCGTCTCAGCCGTTGCATTGCCGGTTGCATAATATCACACAAGTGTACCTTTCCCCCCATGCAGAGACTCTTGAATATGTGAAGTATCGTTGCCTTGATGGCCAATTTCAGACTAACTTCGAAGCTTTGTATGTTAATATCGCGTCGTGTAAGCTCGTGACTTGATACAGAGGCTTTATATCGAATACCTATACTGGTATGAAAAGCATGCTGACTGTCTATTCTATAAATTCACATTATGAAAAGACAATGATAAAACTTGCTTGCATAGTTTGTGAGCAAAGCGACGTTGAATTTTGACAAAACGTTGAAGTATGTCTAATATTGAAATTTATTTCTTTCTAGCGAGTTCCTGACATGCGTTGCATTGACACTAATAAAGAATTTTTTTCTCTCTGCGTGTCTTTTCCAATTCATCCTGCTTTCCTTCCGCCTCCCCCTCCCCTCCCATGTCCCCTTCCCGAATATTATTAAATTTATTATTAAAAATTAAATTCATTTTAATTCTGTCATGCGTAATACCTATGTACACCGAAAATAAATTGTTGGTATAAATGCATTTACAGAGTTTATTCGAAAATCAAATAAGGTACCTAACATAGGTACCTGTTTAAAATATCTATAATTTTTGATTTAATTCAAATTATTAGGTGGGTGCTTCGAATAAATTCATTAATTTAAAGAGTTTCTAAAATTGAATTTTGATTAAACAATCATTGTTTCACAAAATGTCATTCTCAAATTATGACATTTTTGACAGTTTCACGAGAGTTTTTGAAATGATTAAAACCATATTTTCAGATGTATTGTCATGTGGCTGTAATAATCTTGAATCCTTTGCGGGGGTGGAAAGAAAGTATTTTGAAACATTCAAAAACTTCCTGTGCTGATTTCAGTTTTGTGAAGCAGCTGGCCTATGATGTTAAAAAAACAGAACTCGAAAAGAACTTACACAGAACCTGAAAATTAACTTCAAATATTTGATGAACTCATCAAATTTTTTGAAACAACCCGTCCTTAATGAAATTATTACACCCGCGCGTTGGAATCTTCAATAAATTACGAAGCTATGTTAATAGTTTCACAATTCAACAAGAACTATCTTGCATCATCTCTAAATTATGTATTAAAATACTAAAATTGCTAATTTTGCAAGGCTAACCAAAATTGTTGAACAATTTTTTTATACAAATCATTGATTCTGTGTTTACAAATTTGAAAAATGAATTTTTCAATTAAAATTTGTATTTGTGATTTTCAACTAATCCATAGACAACACACAGAAGTCAGAATATTCAGTTGTGCTTCAAATAGGGATCAAGACCGACACTTTAAAAAAAAATGATACAAAAAATTCACGTGTTTATAAATTTAATGATTTCTTAATATTTTTTTATGATTCTCATAAATTTGGGATAAACGGTTAAATGTAGGTGCATTAAATGGCTCTTTTTATTTAAATATATAACAAGCTGTTTATCTGTCTCCATAATATTTAAATTCGAAGGTATGATATTTTGGAGAGGGCGGAAAATTACCAAACCGAACCCTTAAAAATTTCAATCGCTCAAGGCTGAAATCAATTGTACAGCGGAATGCTCAAGTGAATCTGAATCTATTTACTAGTAAATCTAATGAATTACTTATTTACTGTATTGTAAGCGCGGTATTTGTCAATAAATTGCTTTATTCTTATACAATTATAACGAAAACGAGTTTTGAAACTCAGGAAACTTCGGGTAGTCACGTCTATTAGTGCCTACTTATATCATATTTTAATATATGTATTGTTATGCCTATAATGTTAGATTATTTCCCAGAGCATTGTAGTAAACTAATTACGATTATTTCGTATTAGGAAGCCCCGTGGAGGACATAATAATAATCTTCTGGGTAATATCGTCTTTAGGGGTTGAGATGAGGTCAATGAACTTGCGGAAGGGTAGACGCGTCCCAAAGTGCCTGTAAACACAACCTTATTTTTAGATATAAATAAAAACTGGAAGTTCTTCTACTGGCAGTCAACATTTTCAAATTATTGTCAGGTTATTCGTAACCCGGGAACGTTAGTCAACCTTTAAAGATTTTTTTTCGTAAATAATGGAAATGGTAAATAACGCCGAGTGAAAAACTTAATAAGGGTACCTGGTTTGAAAGTCGACAAAAAGTTAAATACTCGAATAAGAATGAAACTTGACATAGTAGTGAAAAAATTAACATGACGGGTATGAAACTTAAAACACTAGTGAATTACTTGACAGTGCAAAACTTTGGACATTGTAGTGAAAAACTTGAAATAGTATGGAACCTGACATTGAAAAAACCTGATATACACCTGACAATAAAAAACTCGACATGACATAGAATGAGATTTGACTTAACAGTGAATAACTTGACGCAGTGAGAAACTTCACAGAGGAGTAAAAACTTGACGAAGAATAAAACTTGACATAGTATGAAACTTTACGTAGTGGTGAACAACTTGACATAAACTTGACCAAAAGTGAAACTTAACATAGTAGTGTAAAACATGACATGACGTAGTTTGAAACTTTACATATTAATCGAAAACTTGACCAACTATGAATGTAGTGAAAAACAAGACACGACACGGTGTGATACTTGACACAGTTAAAATATTAGAAAGCTTTTTTTACCAGTGTACAAATAAAAAGTAAGACGAACTCTAAGCAGAATTCTTGTCTGAACAGACTATAGTTACAATAGGGTACTATCCAAGGTGGACATTTTTAATTCCGAACTTAGCAAATATAAGGGGTACATAAAAGAGTTTTTTTCTGATGTTTCATGAATAGGTTAAGTGAATATGTTTCTCATTTTTTTGTCGTTCGTACTTATAATTCTGTTATGATTTGATTAAATGTACAACCTGGCCTTTTATGGATACCAATGTATTAATATTTATTTGTTTTTTGTAAAATTTATTTTTATACAATCTTTTGTTTTATATAATTTTTGGTTTCATGTTCCTTTATTACAAATTTTATTATTTCTATTTTTTTATTATGCTGTTTAATCAGAGGTAAAATCACAAGGAGGAAATGCTTAATTGGTTTTATTTTGGCTACGCAAACAAGTACAAACTGAAAAAAATATAAACTGTCGATTTCCAGAAAGTAAATAAATAAAAAGAAGCTTCGCACTTTCATTATTTCAGAACTCACTATTCGAGAGAATTTTTTATGCGTATTCAGTATACAAATTTTCTACTTCATACTTTATCCACCATACCATCAAAGAGGATGGAATGCCAAATTACACTGACGTTTGCTACGTGACCTTTGCTTCATTCAAATCCAAACATCATTTTATACGTATTGTTCAGTAAGACAGATTATAGGAGCGAAAGGAGAATATATGGCGCAAATGCGAAATGTAGAAGAAGTTGGGTTGGCCCTAGGGAGACATGGCACGAACAAGTGAATCAGATGCCTGAGTCAAACAATGTCAAGAGATAATAAAAGAGTATGCATGAGATGTTGTATGAATCAAAATGAGATAAGAAGTGTGTGCAAATACCGAGTTGTTTGGCGGTCCGTCCTCACTGCCCTCCGATTTTCCCTGCGGGGAATAGTCGTGATAGTTAGTTAGTTATATCGATATATGAAAACTTTTTTAAGTTACTTACTTAAAAGAGCCTGTCAGGTGTTAAAATTAGTCAAACTCACTAATCTTCTTCATTATATAAAAATGAATGTTTGTTTGTTGATTTGATTTCGAACTCAATCCGACTGATGTTGTAGCGTCTTGCCCACAAGACTCTCGACCACCCGGAGATTTTCTCGTGCAGAATCGCATCAGAAAAAAAGGAAAATCCAGCATTCTGCTCGCCACACTATCTATAACCTTGGTTGACTTAGCCTCACCAGGTATGTTTTTAGGTTTTCACAAAAAGTATTTTTGTTATTGTTTTTGGGGTGTTATGCCGTGTTTCGCTACCTCCTTCTTTAGCCAACGTTTCGGACAGCGTTACAGTGTCCATCATTCATCATCATCATCTGCCCTGATGATGGACACTGTAACGCTGTCCGAAACGTTGGCTAAAGAAGGAGGTAGCGAAACACGGCATAGCCTCACCAGCTTCAGGACATTGGACACCCATACACAATCGCATGTAAAAAATAATAGTCTAGCGTTCTTTCCACCAGACTATCACCTCGGGGGTGCTACGGTTCCACTAGCTCCGGGCGCTTCTCATGCGGTGTGGCAAGAAAAAAGGGGTAGTCAGTACGGTACTTCTTGAATACTGGCGTTTTCTTAATAAATCATTTAGGTTTGGATAATTTATAAAGTTCGGAACTAACGATGATATATTGGGAACGCCAAGACCCCATTCATTTCTCTTAAGGGTTCCGTCGATTTTAAGGACCCACCCATTTCCACCTTTAAGTGTTGCCATTTTTCACAAATTAACCACTTTAAATCACTACTGGTCGGAATTTGTTAATGTATCTGTGTTGAAATAATGATGAGGAAGCAATTTGGATGATCTGTGTAGCTAAACGGTTACCCAATACCTATTAGATTTTCGTTGGGGGGTAATATTGTGTAATTTTTTTGTTGAAAAAGGGTTTCTGCTTCTACCTCCTAAAATAGAAAAACATCTGTTTGATTTTGTTGTCAACAACGAATGCAAACATCCCAGGTTCAAATATCGAATGCAAGTTTTTATTCACATAGAATTTTTATTTCACACTTAATTAATTATTTTTTTATTTTGCATTTGCAGCGCGTTTCAGAGTAAAAGCTACTATCAATATCGCTCCGTGAAACACGTCGTGAAAGGATTGAAACGTGCGTCACTTTAAATGGCTTTAGCCGAGTTTGGTGACCGTATTTGAGCAACAAAGTACTTTTCGTTTCCTCTTTCGCGTCTCCTTCCTCTCCTAACATCTTTCCTCCTCAAACTGTGGCTACCATAACACACTTGCGTGGGGAAATGAAAAAGAGGATATCTATTTATTTAATGTACATGAAGTTTTGGCCACCGGTAACAATATGAAGTTTTTTTATTCAGCTTATTACACAAAAAATCAGCAGGCATTGGACAGTAAGGGTCAGGTTGAAGAATTGAGTGGTTAATCGGCTGAGTATGCTGCATGATGGAAAAAAATTTTTTTTCAATTTTGAAGAAAATTTTTTTTTTAAAGTCATGAAGAATGTCACCGGAGACCAGAAATGTCCAATTTTCCACAATTGCCTATGCGGCAATTGTGGGCAGATCAGGCTGAATTTGACCGATGGCATGGATTAAGTTGGCTGTAAGGGCCGCTGTGATTTGTGGCTTATTTGCATAGACCTGCGACATAAGAAAACCCCACAAGAAAAAGTATAATGGGGTCAAATTGCAAGATCTCGGTAGCCAGTTCACATCACCCGTACGTGAGACTTTATCATTAAACAATTTTAAACAATTTATAATTGAAGAAGTAGGTAACACTTATAATCTAAATGAAAATATAAAAGAAAACAAGACACAGAAAAATAGAAAAAGACAATGGTCGCAACTGGGACTCGAACCCAGACCTCTCGTCTAACCGGGTCGTGCGCGTTATCCAATTTCGCTATTGCCACCTTCTGTCAAACCGTCATATTTGTCAATCTCATATTTCAAATATTTAGAATCAACAATATTATCTACAACTATTTTTTTATATTACGTTAATGGGAATAACCTTCAAAAGTTATAAAAAGAGTTTTTCTCATAAAAATTGAATTAAACCATTGATTGAATTTTAAACAATTTTATCATTTGCACGTGTTGTTGAACGCCATATCCATCCATGGTGATTTGTAAAAACAGACTTAATAAAATACAGCCAATTCGACAGATGTTGCTTCAACAATATGGCCGCTATCAACTGTCAAAGTCCCAATTGGAAGACCCTTTATAACAGAAATGAAAATTAAAATGGAGTTCTACAAAACAAACTTGATAAGAATAAATAGACTGCCGATGTTTTTTTTTAATTAGCTCTACGCAAGAGGCCCTCAAGAAAATATTTTCCGTCAGGGCCTACGTCATCTTTGGGGATACTGAGTGGAGGGTTTTTTTTAGTTAAAGGAATGAGAGGAAGTTCTGGGAAAGAAAAGGGGAGGAGGAATCTTCTGACGGACTTATTAATCTATACCTCCCACTGTGGTGCAAATCGAGGGGTCAAGACAGTCCTGCAGGAAAGGTAAAAAGGTCACCCGCAATCAGTCTCTCCAAATTCAACCCGCCATACAAAAAGTTGGCGGACGTGACGTCTCCAAGACCTGGGGTTATCGATATTAGAATATCTGAAAATAAACTAATCGATGAAAAGAATCGAAGAAATAAGGAGAAAAAGATGTGTTTTTTCGCTTTGTAATTTGAAATTGTAAATATAATTTAACATTCATTTATGGCTGGATTGTGACTAAATAAATATAGGTTACTCAATTATTGTCATAGATATTACAATACGCATTGCCTAATCGATATAAAGAATCATTGAAAGTAAGGATTAGAGGACGTGTTTTTTTTTTTGCTTTGTAGTTTGACATTGTAAATAAAATAGAAGATTCTCTTATAGTTATATAAGACTAAATAAATACATGTTAAGAAAGAAAGTAAAATGGATTGGGTTATTTCAATAGAAAAAGTGTCTTATCTGTGTTCTTTTAAATGGCAAAAAAGGTAGGTACTTTATTGAAATAAACCTACGTTCGTTTATCCAGCACACCTATTACCAACTACTGGGAAAGCTCCGGGTCCAGATTTAAATTGATATTTCTGGTCGATAACTAGAAGTCAGGAAACCTAAAAAGTGGTCCGCGGCCACAAATCCTAATGTGGAGCAGGCGCCCAAATAGGGATCTATAGAGTCCTGGGTGAGCCAGATTAAGTGAAAAGATTCCAGGCGCTTAGTGCCGGCTGCCCAAGTGATTTCCCCGTAATGTTACTTTATACGACTCGGTCACGGAGATTTCCGGGAAAACGGAACGGAAAACCGTTTTTAGCGGTGAAATGTTGTATTTATTTTATGAAAAAAAGTGTCACCAAATTTAGCAGAATAATTCAATTTGTAAACGTATTCAATCGTCTATGCAAGCGAATGGCAATTTCAAAAGTTGGGCTTAAATGGCCCTTTAAATCGGAAAATTCAATCTAATGAACATCGGGTGCATACATTGCAAAACCTTTAGTTATTTTTTTTTTTTATTTTTATATTTATAATTTTGGGAGGTGGATATGGGTACCACCACCTTGGGAACCATTTATTGGATGACCAGCGCTTCTGCATAGGTCACTCCAAGTGGTTCGCTACGTTTAGTGGCTTAGCAAGGGTGCCCGGGTTCATGGGGTGAGGTTGTCAGGATCTTTGCGGCCGATGTGTCTGCCTTCCTGCTGTGTGGCAGGCCGAATCGAGGGAGGCTGGTAGCGGAGGTTTTTTGATCACTCCAGCCAGAATCCTTTGACCAATCGTAATGCAGTTGAAGGGGTGAATGCATACGTCCGTTACTCCTGGCACACTGACCCCCCAGAATCCTGCCCACTTCTTATACTCTTTTCCTTCCCAGAACCTTTCTTTTAAAAAAGACCTTCCACACAGCATTCCCAAAGATAACAGGCCACCTTTGTTTTTTTTTACATGAGCCTGCACAGGAGGCCTTGACGAAAATAATTTCCCTCAGGGTCTAAGTCATCTTTGGGGAAGCTGTGTGGAGTTTTTTTTTTAAGGAAAGATAGGAGAGGATAATTCTGGGAAGGAAAAGGGTTTAAGGGGTGGGTAGGAATCTGAAATGCTCTGGTCAAGTTCAGTGTGTCCCGGTCCCTGTGTGGAGCTAATTTAAAAAAATATACACATAAATTAACACCGTTCAAAGACTCCAACAATCCGATTAGCACTCACAGACCTGGCAAAAGTCTGAACTGCTCCCAACCGCCTGGAGTCATTGAGACTGTGGCATCCCCAATTGGGGTAAGTTGTGAGGCTGAAGGTAAGTGGGAAAGGGGCGGGAAGAAAAGAGAAAGGTGGGGAAATATCTGGATATTCAGACCTAATCACTAAACACGTCAAAAGCCATTTTAAGCAACGTTTTAAATCTGAATAGTAGTTTTACACTGGGGTGATACTGAGAGTATCTTACACTCTGGAATGTGCCACAAATATACAGAAAATATAATGGTTATTATTTTAATTGCAATTGGGTCCCACCCAAGGGTTGTGTGTGCAATTTATCTTCTGGTACTCCATCACAACACAAGCAACATTTTCAGCTTTCTAGTGAAAAAAAAATCAGGTTATTTTGTGACCGAGAGTGTTTATCTTTCTTTAAAAACAAAAACAAAATAATCAAATAAAATTTACTTGCGCACGCCGGGATTCGAACCCGCTACCTCCAAATCACTTGTCGAGAGACCTGCACCTCGATCACTGAGTCCACGTTTTATAATTGCAATTTGTTTTTTTTTTTTTAATTTGTATTTTTTAAGTGAATTTAACAAAGTTAGGCAGCCCTCAAAAGAAAGACTTTAGTTGTGGAAACATTTGTAAAACTATTCTAAATTATAAATTCACAAAAAGTCTCAGAACTGAAAGGTCTCTCGTGTGCACACCTCCATAACGGATTTTTTATGTACTGTTGCAACGCAAAAGTGTCTGCAACTGAAGCCTCTCGTCTGCAAGCGTTCGAAAGCATTTCAAGTGTTTTAATCACACTAATTCAAACTAGCAGTTGAAAACCCACTCCGCAGATTCTTGCTGCTAGACCTTGCGGGTGGTTTTTGGTTCGGCTTCGCCCAGTTAGTGTCGGTGACTATTTTATAAATACAATTGGAACTGGTTCCGAAAATATCCCGTTCCTCGGATCCACTGTCATCCAGTATGGTCACCGGGACAAAGTAACCGAGACAGGTAATGACGCCATATGTAATAAACAGACGCGTGATAAAACTTTGTATTACCGTCAATCTTTTCATATCCGGATAGGTACTACATATTCACTAATTCGTACTAGTTATACCTAGGGGGCTATAGTTATACACGTCCCCATCCGACCTGCTGATGGAAGTGGTGACCTCTTGTGACAAATTAGATTAAAAATAGTGTACAAAATTTAAAAAAGCTCGATCAAGAAAATTTTGAGTTAAAATGTTCACGAACTTTAAAAATTTTGCGAGAAAATCGATTTAAAGTTTTTTTATACTCGAAATATACTTGAATAGAGCAAGAGGGCCGGTCACTTGAAATGCTGAATCTTTGTTAGTTTTGCTTCGATTTCCTTGAAATTTTGACACAATACTTTCAACATGTTGTACAATTAAAAAAAAAAAGAGTTTTTAAACCTTTCCTTCCCCCCCCCCCTTAAGTCAAGTGTTGGATTGATCCCATTGAAGTTCAGATACCTAAATATGTTTTGTGAAAACGTTTAGTGCTCGCAACTTAAAAGTGCGAGTTGTCATGCCTCAACATAAAAATAATTGCGATTGTCATGCCTCGCGCCGTTTTCTTTGACTTTTTACCTGAGAGCAAATAAAATCACTGCCATCTGCGAGTGATTTATATTCTCCGGATAACAATCACCTTCTCCGGTCTTGTGAGAACGCCTTTGACGTGTTCTGGAACCGGGCTTTCTAGAAATCCAGATGCTGTCCAACGCCATTTCCGCCCGCCGCCAGCCTCCGGCCCCCTAAAAACCCTCAATCGCCTTTTTATTCGGATTAGCCTTGGAGAGGTGCATGTGGCTCCTATCTCCTTATACTAACTCCTTGGCACCCCAGGCCTCCTCAGTATTCCCTCATTTGAACGTGCGAGTCATGAATAAGCTAGATAAATTTAATTAATTTCGAGGTTGCCAGATGAGTTTTTATGGTGCAAAATACTGATATTCTTAAACAATAGAGAGTGGCACTTCTTGACTTAAAAATAAAATTGGTGCCTTTTAGATTATTAACAAAGCTGCTATCTAGAGAGGCCACTTATTAATTTTGAAAAAAATTGACACTTGGTGACAGTTTTGTACTTGAAGCAAAAACACCAAAAAACTTTGCGAGATAATAATACAATGGTGTGATGCGCGGTTTTCAATAAAGTATAACTTAACACTTTAAACTTAGTTCGCTATGTTAAAAACAAGAATTATCGTGAGTATGCATTATTTATTAATTTAATGTACGTTTAAAGTTGTTTACCGTGGTTGTGACTTTTAGAGGTCTGTGGCAAAACTAAAAATAATAAAAAACCAAAATATGCAATAGATGAGATCTGACATCGACCAACGTCACCCACAAAAAAATCCATTGACAATCACACGAATTTGACAGACATTTGATTTCGTATGGAATCTTTTACGTGTACAAAAAGATAAAAAATCACCTATCTGGTCATTAAACACGGATACATTTTTTTTAAATTCTGAATCGCAAACTTTCAGAGGGATTCTTAGAGTATCTACACACTTAAAAGGTACCCTTATTTTTTTGTTAATGTGAAGACTGCACTTAAGTCCCAACTATTCTCGTCTGTAACCAATGAGACTATGGCATTCCCAAACGGGGTATGTTCAGTAGGGTGGGTTACGACTGTATGGGAAAAAAAATTCTTGTTTTGATTTGTCTGATAGTGATAAAAGGGTGTTAAATGGAGATATAAAATCACGTATTTAAAAAAAAAAATATTTGAATATCATCTTCTTCCTCCGGATTGACTTTGAAAGTTCATGTTCATATAATAGAGAAAAACCCAACCTTGTTAAATCTTTAAAAATGTTAGATTAACCATTAAAAATGAACTATTTTTAATAAAACACGAAGTAAAGGCAAAATTTAAATTTGTTTATCAAAAAATAAATTTGAATATAAATCATATTATCTCAAGGCAATGTATTCAAATACCAGCAAAATCCTTCTGACTCTCAAATTTTGGCATTAAATTGTGAAACTCAATTTTGGGACTTTTTGTAAATGATTTCGTCAAAATTTACCACATTTGCTATGGAAGAGTACAAAAAATATGGTTTGGTAAAAGAAAAAAAAATTTAAAAAAAAGATTTTTTCAAAAAAATATTGCAATTTTCAAAACTTTGAAGTGAATCCGGAGGAAAAAGATCGTATCAGAAAATTGAAAAATTTTAAACACGTCGTTTTGAACCCATTTGGCACCCTTTTATCGCTATTAGAATTTAAAAATAACATTTTTTGTTAAATGACCCACCTTATTTTTCAGCGTCTGAAGGCAGTAGGGAGGGCAATGAGATAATGTGGAAGATGAAGGGAAAAGTATCTGGCTATTCAGATCTGGTCACCAAACATGACTAAAGCCACTCTAAGCAACGTTTCAATTCCGAATGGTGGTCTAATGCCAGAATGATACTGAGAATATATTTCACTCCACGTGCAAATTTACCATAGCCTGTAAAGCACATCAAAAACAAATTGAATTATCTAATCGCGTGTAACATCATACGACGAGTCACTTTTAGAAAAAAAATTGAGTGAAATGAACCTTGCCAATCGATTTTCAGAATATATTTACACTCTTTCTGAGTGTTACCCCCTGCACGTTAAAGCTTATAGCCTTATAGGGACGAAACGAAGTTGTACACTTTATATGGAACTTTCACAAAAGTTTCACAGTTAAAGCGATTGAGTTGACTGGGAGCACTTCTCAATGTGCAGGGCTGTGGAAAATACGTATGTAGAAATATTCAGGAGTTAGTTTCAACTTTGCCCTTTTTGACACTTGGAGCAAATTGCATGCAGATTTCCTAAGTTAGTTTTGAATCCTGTTTTTTGACACTTCTTTGAAATTGTGTATTTCTTCGAAATAGTTATTTTAAAGTATCGTTGATGTTTGACAGCTTACGTTTTACATCAAAGTTGTTCACGTTTATTTAATTTTCAATCTCTTGGAATGGAAAGTTGATTTATACGGTGGATAGTCGGGAAACACGCCAAATGTGTGCCCAACAAATGCTGAAAAAACAATTGCTCCCGATCTGACCCGCCAGGCATTGGCCGCCAAGATCTGACCCGCCAGGCAGACAGGTAGGCAAACACATAGGCCACCAAGACCTAGACAAACCTAACCCCTGCGCTCCTGCTAAATCACCAAACGCAGCGAACCACTTAGAGTGACCTATGGTAGGAGTGCTGGTTATCCAATAAATGTTTCGTGGTGTGGCGGTGCCCATACCCGCCTCCGAAATTAGTGGGCCTTTCATGTTCATTCATTGTATTAAATCATAATTGACTAATTTAACCAAATGAATAATTATTAATGATCAAAGTGGTCTAGTGATTAAAATAAAATTTTGTAATATTGAACCCAACAATCTTAAGGCGACACAATACTCTAAATTAATATTGGAATAATAACAACATAAATGAAGAAGACTCGTTGAAAGGAGTAATTGAATTGCTTAAAAAATAAACCCTTTGGCTTCGACCGTATGTCGTAAGATGGGCAAAATATTTCTGTTTTGAAAAATGCCAAACGCTTGCGTAAAACGGTAAAATTATTAGTCACATGAGAACGGGTCGCTTTTACGACTCATTATCAAGTTAAAAAGCTCGGCTGTGGAACGTTTATTGACCTCTTTTACCCCCTCCTACAACATCGGTCTCTTTTAGCCCCTTCTTCATTCCTTCCTTTCCTCAAAAAAGATGACACAGGCCCTGAGGGTAAATATTTTTCCCATAGCCTCCTGTGTGGAGTAAAAGTAAAAAAAAGATTATTTGACAAGTAAAAATATTTTTTGAAATTACTTACACCTGTGTTGTTATTAAATTATATAAGCTGGTACCCGTTATGCATTGCAATGCAAACAAATAATTTATCTCCCCCCATTTCCTTTCCCATGAGTCCCCGTTCCCCTCCCGCGTCTCATTCTTCCCGCTTACCCCTTCCGCCTTCCACGCCTTCCCCTCCCTCGTTAACCTGACATTTTCATTACCCTTCCCTTCAAGCCTTCCCTCCCTGTCGCTAAAATATATAAAATACATTTTCATTCATATAAATTTCATAACGCCAGAGCTTACCATTCTATATAGCCTATAACCTTTGCGGGCGTGCGCACAACAAACCACCAAAGTTTCATTGCAATCGGATGCACACGAACAAACAAACAAACAAAAATAGATTTTCATATATGATTTCGCTTGACATATTTCGTCTTCCGACGGTATTTCAAAACTCTCTTTGAAAAACGAAACATGTGTCACGCATAATTAGCCCTTCCTCGGAAGATCTATAAAAACTTTATTTTCCTCGTTTTATTTTTCTTCTTTTGCCGCCTCTTCAAATTCATATTTATTTTTTTTAATATCGGGTTAAGACGCATGAGAAAGCTACATAAAAAAACCTGTGAAGCATTCCCCTACATTGAAGCTTCAATTGCTGATGATGATAACAAATCGGAGACACGACCTCTACAATCAGTAAGTAAATGTATCGAGTTATCACATGTGAAGTAGAAAGAACCTGCACGCGTTACCTTCGACAATTTCCTTCCACGCACTCTTAATATTTTTTCCACCCCAAATTCTTTGCTTTTACCGCAATCAAATTGTAACACAATACAATAGGATACGTTTTTCTTGGTGGAAATGCTGGCGTTTTCTTTGATATTTTCCGTGTTGTAGGTACTTCAAAGAAACCCACAGGGTGTATCAGAGGGAAATTCATGACTTTTATTCTGGCTTTGTAGAGTCTACACAACGAATAGTTTTTGCAGCATTTCTATAGCCAAATGCGAACTTATTTAATGGAAAATGAACAAATAACTTTATTCAAATTTACGTTTTATGAAGCCCGAATGATTATTTGTTTAAATAGGCAAGTTTTTTCCCCTATTGTCATATGAATGTCGCACAAGATTCTCAACTACTCCCGTCTGGAGCCAGTGAGGCTATGGCATCCCTAATCGGGGAATTTTGGACAGAAAAGTGGGGTTATTCAGATTTGTTCACAAAACTTCAATTTTGAATAGTGGTTTAACACCGAGGTGAAATTGAAAGTATCTTCCACTGTGGAACGCGCTAATTTTAACAGTATAATGTTTGTTGTTGTTTTGCGAAATAAGGCTATTTGCAAGATATTTATGGCAATATAAAAATATCATATTTTTAAAACTATTTTATATATTAAAGAGGTATATTTGAATTGTTGTACGACACATTTAATTATTTACTTACAATACAAGATTTCTTATTTTAACATTCCTATCAAGTGTTAAAGAAAGTTTAAAGGTTAATTAAAGAGTAAGTAATTTAACCCAACAGGCTAATTTGTTCACTTTTTGGAACAACTTATATACCTACGTCTCGTAGATATCGTTGTGTCTCTTTTACTTTCACATTGAGAAATATTGTAAAAGCGGTGTTAGAAGGAGAAAGTACCACGCTTTTTATTCAAATTTAAATGTTAACCACAGAATAAGTAAAATGACACCTTTGCGAAACCAAATTTTCGGATCGCAATTTGAAAAAAGTATTTGAAACTTTGGGAATTTTTTTTACTTATGGTTTAATTATGGAACGGAAAAAAAATTAAACGTTTATAATACAATTTTTATTTTTCTAATAATTTTAGTTAGAAAAAACGTTATGTCAGCCATTTTTAAAACATTTTTTGTGTTTGCATGCAAAATTTTCATACTTTAAAAATTTTTAAATAACTTACAAATTTTATACAAAATAAAATTTATTAGAATAAAGTATATTTTATCACTGTTCAAAAACAGTTTTTAGTTTTCGGATATGTTCAGAAATACTTAATTTATTCGAATTTTATTGCAAAGCGGATATATTTTAATCCTCTGACAAAATATTGTCGAGGCTTGTAGGGTTAATATACATATCTTCTCTTACAGAAATTTCATGAATAAAAAACCCAGACATGGAAAATTATGTTGAACTCGGAAAACCAGATTCAAAAACTGAGTTGTTCTCCGACCGTGGACTTGAACATTTGCTTGCACATTTATTCAAACATGCTTTGGCCTTGCAAATTTTTGTATGCGTCTGCAGTAAGGCCACGTCACCATTTCCAATGTTTAAAGTTTTAAATATAGTTTAATATTCGAGCAAATAATGTGTAAGCAAATGTTCATGTTCACGGTCGGAAGAAAACGCTAAAGAACGTTAGATCTTTTGGAGAGTGCTTGCGCCTCGGATACTTATCACACAAACTAATTTTCCGTAATAAAGAAAGATAATAAATTCTTCTTTAATTTGTGAATCCGAATTGGCAAATGTTGATTTTATACACCCTATACCTTCCCCCTACGAGTTCTGCAATATGTATGTCCACATGTACAATATCGTACAGTGTGCTGTATACAGAATTCTGTATTCAGCACTGTATATATATATATTGTTATTACTATGTGTGCTGGCGTGACTACCTTTACTATAAAATTGTGATCGGGAGACGAACAAATGGGTAAACGCGTATTTAACATACATAATATTCAGAATTTTTATTTATGTCGGGTTTGGATCGCGTGGTCACAAGTGACTGATACCAAATTTTTGCAATGAAATGACTATAAAGGTCAACTGAGATTTTTATTTTGCACAAGTAGTTACTACCCGGCTGAGCTAGAGTTAAACATTTTTTGTAATATTTTTCAATTTGATCATTATTTGTGAAAAATGGAAACAATACAAAATTTGCATATTTTTATTGATTCACTGATATTGTCATCCAGAAGCCACCTTTTTCTGCCCTCTCTTTGTTTTTCCACCTTATCCTTTCAGTCTCTCAAAATACTCCATTTGAGGATGCCATATTTCCGCTAGCCCCGACTAGTTGGAAAGAAGTATTCACATTAAAAATATGTTTTTGTCATAAAAAAATATTTGCAATCCGTTTGAAGATGAATGCATTGAAGGCAAGTGGTAATAATAATAATAAACTGCAAAAAATGAAATCGGATTTCGTCCGATATCATCATTATATTAATACGTGAAGCAAAAACTTTGTACCCCTTTTTACGAAAATTGCGCGGAAAACTCCTCCGAGCATGAAATTTCCCACACTTATAGTTTATATAGAGAAGGAGTGCAGAATGCGAATATTTTTTTAAATTATGCATAAAAATACATTAAGGTGATTGTCAAAAGAAATCACATTCTACTCTTTCATAGATGGCGCGCGTATAATTATTTTATGAAAAAATGTTTTTTACAAGTTATGCTTTTAAACATTAAGAATAATTAATTATTTGCGCCCGTACATACGCAATATGAACATGAATAAATAGTTTTATCAATAAAAAAACTCAAATCTTTTAAGAAAGGCTGACAAACGCAATATCGGATTGAATCACCGATGCAATATTGTATTTGTCAGCCTTTTTTGAAAGATTTTAGTTTTTTTATAGACAAAACTATTTATTCATACTCATATTGCGTATGTACGGGCGCAAACAATTAATTACTCTTAATGTTAAAAGCGTTTTTCCGTAAAATACTTTTACGCCCGCCATCTATGAAAAAGTAGAAAAAGAATTCTTTTGACAATCACCTTAAATTGTATTAAAAAAAAAACCTTACAATTATGGTCGAATTTCGAACATTGGGTGACCACTAGTTCTATTAAACAGTATTTTTTCACAAAAAAGAATTTATTTTGTAAAGTTCCATAGACAATCAAAAAAGTTTTTTATGTATATAATGCACAAGAGTCCCAACTGCTCCCAACCGCCTGGAGCCAATGAGATAATGGCATTACCAATTGGGGTTTGTTGAGGAGAAAGAGATGGGGATGAATAAGTACAAATCTATTCAAATCTAGTCACAAAACACGGCTAAAGCCATTTCAAGATTCATATCTGAACAATGATCTTACACCAGGACAACACTGAAAGTATCTTCCACTCTGGAACATTTATATATTTATTCCAGAGTGGATTATTTTTAATAATTAAGTTGTGAAAATACAAACCAATCAACTAAAATTTACTAACAACCTTCGGATTGCTAGCCGAGAGCTTTGCCCCTCAAACAAGGAGGCCGTCAAAGAGGCGTTACGAGCTAAACATAATTTTTTTGTATTTAATTAATGAAGACAAGATAAGCGACACTCAATCGAAAATCTGAAACAGAAAAACTAGATATAGATACGGTCACATCTAGGAGTCGAATCAAGGATCTATGACTTGCCGGGTCAGAAAGTTTTTACTCATTTAGTTAAAAACAAAAATTGCTAAACATAATTTCACTGACCTAGAAAGTGCAATCAATCAACAACAAAAAATATAATTTTTGTGGCGCTAGAGCCCACCTTTAATAAGTTCTTCGTGACATAAGTTTTTCTGCTTCTTAGTCAAGAAAATTGTTTAAAAATATTGGTTTCATTATTGAACAAAGAAATACACAAGAAATGCAACGTGAGCGGTTTAAGGAATCCCAAAGTCTGAGAATTCTTTGCGTAAAAATTATAAAAAAAAGTGTTATCATCACTATGAAGTTCTCATTTCGATCAAATATAATGACGGTATATTACAATGTCAGCCAGTGTCAGATCGCGTGCTAAATGAACTAGAACCAAAAGATAAGGTAGTCAATGGTTTTCATTCAAATCTGCTTCGAAGGCATTTCTAGAATGCATTATGTATTCAGTGACCAATATCATTTGGTAACCATAGTTTGCCCCAAGGTTGCGGTTAGGCACGGAAAAATGCATTTCCACTGTTTATCATATTATTTCTGACAAACATCACGAATTGAAAAATGTAATTGAGGGTTTTGCAAATTTGCATTATGTCGTTTTCCGGGGCAAAAACAATATAAAATATCGATAAAAATGTAAAATTTAAAAAAGAATTAATGGCCTTGTTACCGTCCTTTTCACGGAAGCCGCACTTATTTTTCGGTGGGTATCCAATATTTGTATTTTAATTTTATTATAATTTATTGTATTTTACAGCATTCCGAAAAATTGACTCCTTGGAAAATCTTTCGGAGGACCAAAAACGGGAAAAGGATTGCTAGACAGAGCAAAGAGTATCACGACCAAAGGATTGCCAAAAAGCTGGCAAACTACCCTACCTGTAGCCTTTCTTTCCGGTCACTTGCAGGTTCAATCGGGAGAATTTTCGCAGAACTACTTTTCCACTCCTGACCAAGCCCGATAGTTGGCTTAACTCGGCCAGACAGAAATCTCAATTACAAAAAACAGTCAACATTACGCATTGCGGTTTGTAAATAAATACCAAAGATCCGGAACAAGGAGATTATCCGGATCTTGAATAAGTTGAAAGTTGACAAAGCCAGTGGGCCTGACGGAATACCTGCCCTGGTACTCACAGGGTGTTCTGCAAAATTAACACCAGTTCTCTCAAAACTATTTAAAATCTCATCCAAAAATGGAAACGTGCCAGGTCTTTGGAAAAAGGAGATTGTCCCTAATTCCTAAGAAAGGGGACCGATCCTTCCAATTAACGTTTCATAGTCATCCTTCATACTCTCAGAATATTGGAATGGGTGATTGATAACAAATTGATCACATACTTTAGAATAACAACATCCTCGGGGATCGGCAAAATGGATTTCGGAATATGGATGGAAACCGATCATTTGGCGATCTGCCCGGATATGTAAGGCATATTTGAGGGTGGTATTTGAAACGTTTTGGAGAAATTCTCACGGTCTGGTTGGATAACTCTAAAGCCTTTGTTAGGGTTTGGCACCGGGCGAAGATCAATTCAAACCGTAGGCTACAAATTGTAGCCGTGAAAGCTCATCTTCTCCTCCGCACTAAATAAATGGGGGTGCCACAAGGAACTGCGTTGTCACCAACGCTGTTTTTGTAGCATGTCTACGATGTCGTTGAATGTGCACCAATTTATTAGTGTGCTAACGATAGCACTGTTTACGAGGGTCATCTTTTTGACAAGTCCTTTGCCACTCATGATGTCCAAACAGCTCGGAAAATTTTGTGGCGAAAAATTGACCACCACCTAAAACCTGAGTGTGTTTGATTTCGGCAAAGAGGGAAATCATTGACTGTTTTGTGTAATTTGATGGTAGCACCCTCCCCAATAAAGAATCTTTGAAATGCTTGGAGTAAATTTATCGGACCGGCTCGAATTACAGTATTGAGGCTCCATAGAATCATGAGTATGGCTTCCAAGAAACAGGGCGTTCTGTGAAGGGCTAGTAGATTCATCAAAAATGACCAGCTTCTAACCTTTTATATATCTCAAATACGTCCAACAATTGAATTTGGGAGCCACCTCTATGATGGAGCCTGAAAATACTTAATAAATCTACTTGATTTTGTGTAAAGGAGGGCGGTCTATCTATTTTAAAATCCTTTGTGAACAGAACGATTGCCATCTCCAATGCAATTTGTAATGGTTCAGTGTTGTTTGAACAAGTAGACGAGGAAAATTTTTTTTAAATATTTAAATTCGATCATATTACTGACCTCTGTTGGGTGTGTTTGAAAACGAAATTGAAGGAGTCTGTAATAAAATACGGGTTAATTATCGCGTGGGAGGTGCTAGACTATCGGAGATGTAAAACGTTGGACAAATTGGAAATGATAAATTAAAAATTATTATGAACACAACGAATAGCGAGAGAGAGGCGGAGCTAAGGGCGTTTATCTGGTTCAAGGAGCAGAGAGTTCTCACGAAATCCATGGTATGGAATGCGGACCCTTATGAATTTGATCATAACTCACTTCATGATGACCAAAAATAAGAAATTGATAACTGTTGAAATTCGGGACCGAGACTCTATTGAGATTTTGAAAAAGATCGTTCAGGAAGTAGATTTTGGGTTAATTATGAACCTTTGCGTTTCAGTTATTAGGAGCGACATGTGGAATGTCTAAGTGACGTTCTAAGAGATTGACAGGTAACATGATTTTGGCTCTTTGAAGAGGCCATTAAGCCGGAATCACCACTCTAGGTTACGTACAAAATAGCGGAAAAAGTAATTAGCCAAATGCATAAAATTTAACGGCCTGTCTAATTCTAAATTTATTTACAAATTCGAGTGCGATTTTTGAAGAGATCAATAAAACATTTTGACAGTTATTAGATTTTTCGGGAGAACGGGACGATAAGATGTGGTAGGTTACTTAGTAGAGATGCAAAGAACAGGGACAGACGAGGCCATGGTGGTGATAAATGGCCATAAATGAAAATCGAAATCAATAAAACTGTGAGTTTAATACTGGAAAAAGCCTTACGGGCGTTGCTATTTGTTTAAAGAGAGAGTTGTCAGTATATAATGCCCACACACACACAAATACGGAAAACACAAGGGAGAATACATATTGTTCGTAGAATAATGCGTAGAATAAAATTCCTTCGCGTTAGGTTATAAAAAAATGATAATAATAATAAATTATTCCAGAATGTATGCAGGGGTAGTGCGATGTAATACATTTATTTTGAGTGGGAGAAAATGTCCTATGACAAGAGTAAGTCGAGCGCGTGGTCCACCCCTGTTTTATTTTGCTAGACCGAGATAGTTGGAACTCCGATTTCAAGGGTTGGTACAATGACAAACGCAGAAGGCAGGAAAGGACAGGAAGCGAGAATGGTGGATGGCGAGCGGGTAAATACGACTCAAAGTTGCATGAACTTATTTTGATTGATGGGAGATTTTCGTTTTAAATAGGCAGTTTTTTTTGATAACGGGAGTCAGTGAGCGGAATTCAGTGGACGAATACGGTTAAGTCTGGAAGTTTTGGTTCTAACCAGCTCGTAGCAACGGTTAATTAACCTCAGTGAAAACAGATAGTGGTAATTTTATTAAAAGGAAGTCCGGAGTTCAAAGATCGGTGCGACCCGTTGAGTTCAAAATTCAGAAATTATAGAAATAATACAAGTTCGTGAGTTATTGCAACGCTACGTAATAAGGAAAAGCACATAGTTGAGGATACCGTAATTAAAAATAAAGTTAGTTTATTGGATTAAATTCAGTGTTATAATCGCTTAGTAAAATTATATTTTATAAAAATTCGTGATTTATTCCAATAAAATAAGCTTAGAGTATAGGAGTTGGTTAATAATATTACACTATTGTCCAAGGTGCGGAAAAAAAATGAATAGATAAAACTAATTTAATAATAGACAAACAGCTATAAACTTTACGTAGATTAATTTGGGTTTTAATAATAAATATACCGCTTGACTGAAGCTTTAACTTAAAATGATAACTACAGATGACCGAACAGAGTATAGATTTCAGGACATTACATAACAGGTGTAGGGGGGAATGAGCGTAGAGAGGGGGAGGAGGTTTCTTTGTTTTTCCCACAGGTTATAACAGGTGCAGATCCAAAAAATCACAACGAGCGTGTATTCCCGCTAGGATAAAGGGTACAGTTATCAATCACTCTCGGTAAGTCGAATTACAACTCCATAATTTAAATTACAGGACATGCTGACCGCAAGAATGAAGCAGCCTATTGAACTTTTGTTTACTACAAGTGTGCGTGTCGGTCAGGGTTTTTTTCCCCTTCGCCGTTATCACCCGGGTTCAACCCCGAACCGTCGCCTAACAGCTGGATGCTAGGAGCGGAGCAGAAAAAAATGGTTCTTATAGGTACATACGAATGCAGAGGCGATAAGGCTACGAGGGTACACCCAATCGAATTGGTGAAATTTTGAAAGTACAACTTGTCCAATTGAAGGTGTTGGCTGACAGTTTGGCGCAGACTTCGACAGAAGGAGGGCGTGGGAACCAGATTCACGATTCTATACATGTATAACATTATATCAACCTGTTTACCTGCGAAATTTTTACCTGTTGTATTGCGTGAATTAAATTTTCACGTTTGGGGAATGTGAATGATGGTACCGAGACTATACGTTAGTGGAATACGTATGTCAAATGGTAAGAATTTTCCAACATTACCATGTTACGAGAGGAGGGGGGTACCAGCCACAGACTGGGCGGGTCACGCGCTATGTCGGAGGTCATTCCCTTTCGCGGGATCGTGTCGAGCGAACGGGCGCGAAAGGTTATGTACCAGGGATGCCGAATTGTATGTCATGGGCACGATTCGCTGACGGAGGCGTCTGACCTTAGACATCACGGGAAGCCTGCAGGGTTGAGTGGAGGAGACCGTTAGCAAGGCATCTTGCGGGAAAATTCTGTAACGTTGTTGCATTCTCTCATCTGTGTCAACCCAAAAGTAAAAGTAATGCCCACAAAGTGCGCCTTATGTCAACTATTGGAGGTGGAAAGACGAAGACGGTCGGCTTTAACGGTCTGCCTCACAGCTTCGCGCCACTTGCCCGCGAATAGAGCCATGACAAGGGACAAAATGGAAATACCCCTTTTAGAGCCAGTAAAGTAGTCTCTTGAGGTGTTATGAGTATTGGAGTTGACTGGGTAAGGTTTGAAAGCCTGCTGTTCTTCCTCTGGCATGAGTGAGTCCGGGTATGTCAGGGTGATCGTCCAAGAGATCCGCCAGATACCGGGGTATAGCTCAGACATGCATTGGCGGGATAGTCGTGTCCGGAGAACTGCCCACTCGGTCAACTTGGTTAGCGGAGGAGCCAATACTAGTGTGCAAAGAAATTCTCCTTCCTTTCCTTTTATCACTTCCTTAAAATCCGTTAGTTCTGCCGTAAATTGGTGCTACTAACAATAACAATAGCCATAGAGAGGCACCTCTAGGTACGTACATATAAATTAAAGTAAATAATGAACTTGTATTGCCCTTTAATTGTCCACAGGATCAACCGTTACGTGAGCTAGGTTCCTTCTTCGCGATTTACTAACTGACCTTTAGACGTGCAGTTAAATTTTACTAGCGCAAAATAGGACCAGAGGATAGCTTACCCAGCCTTAATAGACTAGGTGCAAAAGGGATCACTATAGCGGGGAACGGGGACTCTACAGGGAGTATACAGTTAGGGCCATAGGCATCGGTAGTGTAGGGCAGTTAGACAGGGCGTATCCTTCATGCGTTTGAGAAGACAACAGAAAAATTCTTCCACGCCTTTTAAAGAGTCGAAAGTTACCACGAAAAAGAGTAAATACATTAAATTCCTACTCCAAATAATCTGGAGGCTTCGAATTAACAAAGCAAACACAACGTGAAGTAAAGGGTTTATTGTAAGATTTCCCAGAACAACCTTGTTTTACTGTGTTTCGCATCACAGGGGTTGGGAAAATGAGATCAGGAAAACAGCGTAGCTCAACCTTCCAATCGGAGATCTCAACGACGAAGAGAGAAAAGGAAGGGGGGGTGAAAAAACCGCGCAGCGTGGGTGAGACCATCACAAATTGCCAACTTCAATGCAATGAGAGCATGCAGATTCTGTTCTACAGGTATTTTGGTTGAGTCTGTTCTAAGGAGCATTGATCCCCGGTGCTCAATGGAATCCGGCGTAACGCCCGTTATAAGTTGATGTTGGCGTCATGAGAATGGGTCGTTTCATGTAAGTTACGAAGGGGAACGAGCTACCGCTATCGGTTTTTCCTCCTTCATGTAATCCGGGCTTCTTCAAGACCCGCATTAATAAATCCCTTTTCACAGACCCTCTCTTGACCCGCCTCATTTGCCCAACCGAATAGCGACGTACTTCCCCTGCCTTTACACAATACAAACTGGGCGCTCTTGTGAGGCGTCACATAAAAAAATAATAAAAAGGATAATTTCGATGACTGTAAATGAATTCCTAGTTATATTTAGTGTTTAACACATTTTCAATAAACTAGGTTTGTTTTTTTTACCCACCTGAAAGCTTAGAAAAGTGCTGTTTTGCTACTCTTGCTTTTGCTTTTTATTCATGACATTTTAGCATTCTTACAGTACACGTTTTTTATAACATTAACTCACAATCGCAATATTTAAATATTTTCTAAATTATATCTAATTTTCTAAAGAAATTTAATGTACAAAAAATTTAACATAATTGACTATGGAGTAATAATTACTCGTTAGATATTTGAATCATTTCATCTTTCTAATTTCAGATCTATGTTTTTTATTCAAAGATGTTCTCCCATAAAAGGCTTTGCTTCTGTGTATGGGAGGAAGGTGTTATTTTTTTAGATCTTAGCAATATTTATTTGTGCCGCTATTTTATTTTATTTTTTTAATTTTAATTTATTATATTATATTTAAGATATGTTTTTTTTAAACGAATACCACACAAGAGTTCCAACAGTTCCCGTCTAGGGTTAGTGAGACTGCGGCAATTGCGTTAAGTTATAAAGTTAAAGGTTGTGGGGAAGAAAAGGAGATGAGGGAAAGGAAAGTGAGGAATTTTCCGGGTATTCAGATATGGTCACCGAACACGGCTAGAGCCATTTCAAGCAACAGGGCGATACTGATACTACCTTTCACTCTTAAACATGCCGCAAAAATGCTATGTAATATTTTGAATTAATTAATTGTGAAATAACACAATTTAATCAAATAAAATTTATTTGCGAATGTCGGGTTTGAACCCGTGACCCTCGGATTAGGTCTTGTTATTTCTGAATGGTATGGATTTGTTAAAACATCTTCTAAATGGATTTGTAAAGTTGCGTGACACTGGAACTGATTATTGAATTTTCTGACGTTAATTTTTTTAAATATAAGTTCAGGAGGACAAAAAATTATTTTTATTATTTAATTGTAATAATTATTAGTTTTTTAGCAATACAGAAAGATTCAGTGTGGGTTTTATTAGCGTTACCCCATCCTATTATACCATATAAAATTATGGATCGACAGAAAGCAAACTATCCACCAAATATTATCAATCCACTTATATCGTTCAGTTTCTCTACCTCTAGACCACGGAGATCATCAAAAGTGTCGTTTGGGAGGCACCCTATTACAAATTAACATAACATGTTCTTAAAACGCAAAGACGCAATGTTCTTAAACGCAATGTTCTTAAACGCACTTAAATAATATAAGCTATGATGTAGCTCAAGTAAAAGCCAAACTCTATCGAAAAAAATATGTCATACAGCAGTGAAGAAGTCGATTTTCTGTACTTTTGTATTTATTTAAAATTTCGCTTTGGTTTTCGCTCATCCCTGAAAGAAATCCACCGTTCAGCGGTAAATTGAACCTGAAACGTAATGAGTTGATAGTCAGAACGAGTTGGATGGAGTTGAGCTTCTATCTGAGGCAAGATCAAATAGAGGCTAAACGGTTTGAGGGAAACAAATTACATTTTATTTTTGGCTTTCAATAACAACCCCAAAACGCTCGTGACTCGGGAACCTTCGAAGAAAATCTCTCCAATAGGATTTTATTTTATCTTTGCCAATGTTTTCGGAGAATTTAAAGTGTTTTGTTTTTTGGTATGATAAAATCTAAAGGTGATGGGAAATAAATGATTTCTTAATCGAAATGGGTGACTGGTATTCTTGTGATATCGTTACACAGATTTTTTAACAGAGAAACCATAAAAAAAAAAACATTAAACGTTTAATAAAAAAAACATCTTTTTGCTTGTGTGAGATGCTAATCATTAGTTTATCTTTTAGAGATGTTTAATATACGTTTAATTGAACAAATGAAGATTATTGAGTCATTAAGAATATCTTTTTGATTACCATATTTAATAAAGATCGTTATGACCATGACGATGATAAATTTTTTCTGCCACAGAAAACTAATTCCCTGTTTAAAATAAATGATTAAATATGTAAAATGGAGTGGTGTGGTTTAATAATCTGGCAAGAGAGCTGAGATTGGAACTGGACTATAATAAATTCAAAAATAAATTGAAAGTAATGTCTTAAATATTTTGGCTTCCTAAAATCACACATAATAAATTAACAACACTAAACAAAAAAAAAAATAATATTTTTATTTTATATATTTTTTTTATGTATCTGATTTATGTATGTACATATTTATATAATGTATAAATTATAAATCTTAATTCTTATTTTTTTTCCTTTTTTCATACGAGTGGTTGGTAACACTCTCGTAAAGGTTATATATTATGTACATATATATGTTTGTGCAGTTTCTGATCAGTGTTGCATGTTAATAATTTATGTTTGATCCTATTGAAGCCTTAAAATGAATTTGCTCGTCTATAAATTGCGTAAATGTGTATATAAATTAAATATTTTTTTTTAAATGTCTAGGCTTTGCTGAAGAGCCAGGAACTTCTCCTTCTTCTTTTTCCACCTCTCCTCCCCATCCTCACTACCTCTAATCTCACAACATACCCCGATTGCGGATGATAGTCCCACTGACTCCAAGCAGTTAGGAGCAGTTAGGACTAATAAATGGTATTCACATAAAAAAATTTAAAAAATTCCCATATTTTAAATGGTAAACGGGATTCACTAAATGGGATTTTCAGTTCTAAATTTTAAAATTCCAAAATCTATGTCTATGAACGCCCATAGCTTGGATGAATTTGTGAAATCTTTTTTTTCACGAAAAATTACAAAAATCACATTTTTTAACTTGGTCCACTTTAGGATAATTTCACCAAATCGATTTCTTAATTATATGGTGCCATTAAATGACTACTGTCCAAGAAATATAACACATTACATAGATATTTACTCATAACCTGCTTTTTGGAAATTGCTGTGCAATCTTGGAATAAAACTTAATTATGGGTACATATTGTAACTTGTAACACAATAAAAAGCAGGTTGAGTGCATTACAATATGCAAATTTCCAATTATCTACCAAAAGCCAATGGAATGAAATATATTAAATAATCAAACCCGCATCATTTCAATTAGTCTATGAATGTTATATACCTGTCCAATGTTGCTGCAAACTCCAATTAACCAAGGATTCCAGTTTTAACGACACGCCTACGTTGAAAAATGTATGAAAAATAAAAAAAATCTACACACAAAAAAACAAACACCAATCAGCTCGCGAAAGCGGGACAAATCAGTGCAAAATAACAAACGCGACTCGAAATAAAAACAAAACAAAACGAATCGCTCCGGACGCGCGGTGCTGGCTCTCCTACGGCGAACTTGGGAACTTTGAAACTGAAAACTACCCGTGGCTGAAAAACGAAAAGACAAACAGCGGATAATAAAGCTGAAACTCCCAACCACCCCTTGCCATAAGGGAGGTTTGATGAAAATGGCCACTTAGGTAATTAATGTTCGATCTATGTATGTTACGTCATATTAGCGTTTGGGCAACGGAATGGGCCGCATTGATCTGAGATACAGGACTGTCAAACTTTAATAAAATAAACATTAAAAATCTATTTTATGATACTACAGTGACATTGATGCTTTTTCTGATGTAGATTTTTAGGGTCGCAACGTTGTCAATGTTTTTTTGTATTTTTAATTAGACAGTTATGCATGACCTGATTTCTAGAAATTAAAATAAAAAGAGAGGTTCTATGGATTGAATTTAAAATTAATTGTGTTATTCACATTTGCATAAAAGCAAAATTCAAGTTTACAAAAAAGTTTGTACAGTAAAATGAAAACTATAGTAATTGAAATCTGCGATAGAAGCTCCGTAAAATCATATATTTTTTAAAAATTTAATCACAATAAAACACTTTGTATACAAGACTATGTAATCAAAATTCAAACGCAACAGTCAATTATTTTAATTAAATGGTGGTGTTTACAATAAAGTGTTTTATTGTCATTAAATTAAAATGATGAAGAAGAAATTTTTTACAATTCACTGGCATCACTTTTTCTGGAATAGAATTTTATGTTTTCTGAGACACTGACACTTATCGTCAAGTCAGTATCGTTTTTTCAGTAGGACAAGATTTAACATTTTATTTCAATGATGACCATTGCATTCAAAACAATTTTCGAAGTTGTAACTTTTTCAACATCTATGTGATTTGAAACTCAAAAGAGACAAATATTTACGTATACAGGGTTTTGCCTGCAAAAGAATGAGCATTATTTTATTCACGGGTACTCAATTATAATAAATTGTAGTAATTCGAAGTAAAGTGAAGTAAGAGCCCTATTCAGCCAAATGACGTTAGATACATAAATTTAACTGAAATCAGAACACGGTTGTTACGAGACTTGGTTGATTTTCATCCCGTGTGTCTAAATTTTTGAGATTTTCAAATTGTGTATTTTTTCTTACATTATAGTTTGATCAAAAAACGACCTTCAGGCCTCTTCTAAAGGAGGTCGGCTATCATCCGGGAAATCTTCACTTTGCAAGTTGCAGGCTGAAATAACTATGAATTGTGAATATTTAACACGTTCCAGAGTGGAAGATACTCTCAGTATTGCCCTGGTGTAAGACCACCATTCAGAATTGAAACGTTGCTTGGAAAGGTTATAGCCGTGCTTGGTGACTAGATCTGAATAGCCAGGTACTTTTTCACTCTTTTCTTCCCCATTTCCTTCTCTTCTCCACTTACGTTCACCCTCACAACATGCCCCAATTGGGGATGCCATAGTCTCCCTGGCTCCAGACAGGAGCAGATAGGACTCTTGTAAGTTAATCACATAAAAAAAATAAAATAAAAACTACGTGGAACTTCACTTATTCCAGTCAGGTAATCGTGTATTTTTGTTTTTCTTAATGTAGCTACTGGAACTGCGGGAACACCACAAATTATATAATCAAATAATAACTGTAACTTCAAATACATCGCTTTTATTTATAACACCGCAGCAACCGGTTTCGTAAGCTTTGTAAATCTGCCCTGTCAAATACACGTCTGTGCCGAATGTGGTTGGCATAAAATTGTTATATAGTAAAATCATATTCACATAGTCGCAGTGTTTCATTCAATTTAATCAACAGTTTGGGGATGTTTGATGTGGTGGGCGTACCAACCCCGGAGAGGTCGGCCCAAATAACCGTATAAACGTATGACGAGTGGTGTTGGGGGGTGTGGAGGCACCACCTTTCACCACCCACCACCTCCTCAACCTCCTAACCTCCCCCCGCAATGATGGATGGCAGCTAGAAGCGCTCGCACAACACAGTTTGCCGATTTTTCCACGATTTCATCGGGCCAGGTTTGCTGACAAAACAATACTGAAATCGTATTAAATGTGTGTAAAAATAACCATACGGTGCCCACAAGTTTGTATAATTTATTTTAATAAACTGCATTTACATCAAATCAGATGTGCACCGTATTCTACGCTCATACCGCGAAACTTACCTGACGGCCTCCGTGGTCGAGAAGTAAGGTTCTTGACTAACGATCCGAAGGTCGCGGGATCGAATTTTTAATGTTATTTCACAATTCATAATTCAAAATAATAGACCTATATTTGCGGCACGTTCCAGTGTAGAAGATACTCTCAGTATTGCCATGGTTTAAGATCACATTCAGAATTGAAACGTTGCTTGAAATGACTTTCGCTATGTTTGGTGACCAGATATGAATTGCCAGATACTTCCCAAACTTCCTTTTCCTGATCTCTCCTCCTCACCACCTTCAACCTCACAACATACTCCAATTAGGGATGCCATAATCTCACTGGCTCCAGACGGGAGCAGCAGGGACTCTTGCGAGGGATTCAATTAAAAAAAAAACTTTGGGGAGTGATTAATTATTCATGAAAACCTTAGAAAAAATTTCCAATGAATCTTTATAAGTAGCAATTCTTATTACCAAAAAAATGTTATGTGTAATCGTTGAGGCGTTCTGTATTAGTCGAAGATCATGATGCGCTTAGCCACATCATGATCTGCCGCATCGTGAAATGGCAGCAGATCATGATGTAGCTGAGTGTTTCAAGGCTTCTGGTACGTAGCGATTCTAATTACCAAAAAAAAATGTTATGTGTAATCGTTGAGACGTTCTGAATTAGTCGTATATCACGAAGAACTTATCCAAATCATGGTCTATCGCATCGTGAAGTGGCAGCAGATCATGATGTGCCTGAGGCCCATCATGATCTCTATAATTTTACAATTGGCCTGCGGCTTACGTACAGCGGTTATTGATCTGTAACATGTTCTTATTATCGTTAAAAGATAAATAAAAGAGTGTATATTCAAATCAATTAAAAAAATCTTTTGAATAGATAAATAGCTGTGTGATCGCGGAGAAATAATGATAATGAAGATGTGTTTAAACAAACGTTTCGTAAAACGCACAAAAATATATTATAACTTTTTTTTATTTGGGCACTAATTTAAAAAAAAATCTTTACTTATTTTCCAAATTTTCACTACATTTGCGTGTAACACGGTGTACATTTTTAAAAATTGCTTGCTTGCTTTGTATAATTAAATGATCGTGATAACTGTATTTTGTTAATTCAACTAAAAAGTGATTTGCAAGTCCAATATACCGGTTGTAGCCGAGTGTTCCAAGGCTTTTGTGTCGCACCCAGGCATCGCTAGTTCAAACTTCTGTGAGGTTGGTCTTCAGCAAGATTAGTCTCTGAAACAATTTCTTCTTTTTATAGTGAGAGCGGAGTTAAAATTCTTCTGCAGGTGCATAACGTTAGACTTTCTTTGGAAAAAAGTTTTTATTAAAAGTCACAATATGCGAAATTATAATTTTTGAAGTTAAGATGTTTAGTATTGTGGCAAACTATTTTGAAATTCTTTACTTTATTTTCTATCTGTTATTTGTACTGTTATTTTAATTAATTTTAATTGATGTAACTTCTTTGTTGCATTTTTTCTCAACTTTTTACTTTGTTTTAGGATAGTTTTGTCTACCATTTAACAAGAAGCAAAATATGTCAATTCATTTCTTAAAACTTTTGTTTTTTTTAGAGGCCCTGAGGAAAATCACTCCTCTTAGGGCCAACGTCATCTTTGAGAATGCTGTGTGGATATTTTTAGGCAAAAGGAAGAAAGAAGGTTCTGAAAAGGAAACGCGTATTAAGGATGGGTAGGAATCTGGGGTCAGTGTGTCCAGGAGTGACGGACATATGAGTCAATCCCTCCCACTGCGGTGCAAGCCGATGTTCCATGATAGTAAAGCTGGAAAAGTCAAAGGGACTCCCACAACCATTATCTCGCAATCCGGCCTGCCATGCAACTGGTGGACAGACGCATCCGCTGCCAAGACTCGTACAAACCTCACCCTATAAATCCGGGCACCTCTGCTAAATCACCAAAGGTCGCGAATCACTTGGGGTGATCTATGGCAGAAGTGTTGGTTATACAATTAATGGTTCCCGGGGCGGCGGTACCCATACCCACTTTCCAAATTGCAATTATGAAGTTTTTTCTAAAACTCGTCCATTTCATTTCTTTAAGCCTTGCAGGCAGTATCGTAATTCATTTCACGTTATTGCTTGTTTATCTAGACTGTTACATGCTATTAACGGGTATGGGTACCGCCAACATTTATTGGATAACCAACACGCCTGCTACGCCAGGTCACATGATTGGTGACTTAGCAGGGATGCTTGCGATCATGAGGTGAGGTTTGTCTAAGTCTTGGCGGCGAAAGCTTTTGCCGACCTACTGCGTGGATCGGGATCGGATGAGGGAAACCTTTTTGACCTCTCCAACCGGACCATCTCAATCCATCGCCATGCGCCAAGGTAAGAAGGATAGATTCACACGTTCATCCCTCCTAAATATAACAATAAATCCCCTCCTTATAATAATTTCTACCTAACTCTCACACCGTTGTCCTTAGCAGAACTTCCCCTCCTTTTTTTCATGAAAAGACCCTCCACACAGCATTTCAAAATATGAGACAGACCCTGAGGATTTTTTTTTCTTCAGGGTCTCCTGTGTGAAGATGGTGACCGGATAACTCGGAATGAAACCAACTCAGAACCATCTCAGAGAAGTCATTTAAAAAAAAATGGTTAAATAGGTTACGTTAGGTTAAGGTTATCGGCTTATTTAAAATTATTTTTAGCCTTTAACGACTTTTCAAGGAGGTGTTAAATTGACTTTTTTCTCAGTTGGTGTGGAACCGTGAAGACAATGCGTTAAAAATTGGTGAAATTGTATCTTACGCTGATGATACAGCAATTGTAATAAATGGAAAATCCTGGCTTGAAACTTTTTTGAATGCAACAAAATGTATTGCATATGTCACATCATGGCTAAAAAGTAATAGACTCTTCTTAAACTACAGTAAAACTTTTTACTTAACTTTTTATAAAAAACAGTAAAAACAAACCCCCCAATAACCTTTAAATTAGAATACATAATACTAACTGTAATCAAGCAACATGCTCTTCTTGCTTTGAACTTGGAAAAGTTGAAAAAATCAAATATTTGGGTATTTATATTTATATTGATACAAATTTAAATTGGCAATCACAAATTAATAATACCGTTTCTAAATTAAGATACCTTACGTACATATTTTACAGACTTAAAGAAGTACTTAATATTGACAAATTAAAAAGGATTTATTTTTCTCTGGTACAATCTTCACTCATGTATGGAATAATAGGATGGGGTGGTGCGCTTGATGTATTTATAAAACCTTTACAAATAACTCAAAATTATATTATCAAAGTTATGTATAATAGAAACAGAACATTCTCGACAGATGCATTATACAAAGAAGCTAAACTATTCAGTCTCCGTAAACTATTTATACTGCAAACTATGAAATATTTCTTTAAAAACAAAAACAAATTTGAAAAAAATGAAAATAGAAACAACATTAGAAATAATAATGTTTTTTATACCCCCCAAACGAATACCAAACAAATGCAAACTCACAGCAGTTTCATTGGACCTCGTACTTTCAATCTTTTACCGAAAAATATTCAAGTGACAACTAAACTTCTGCATTACATAAAGGAGTTGAAGTCGTGGCTTGACAATGTAGATATTGAAACATTGTTTGTTTAATTTGTATCATTTTATGGTTTTTTCACAAACAGCACACTTATTATTACATTATGCACTTATTGTTACACTATACCATTATTGTTACACTACTTCACTTAATATACAATTACTATTACACTTAATATTACACTGTACACTTACTGTTGCACTTTTGTATGCTCGTTTTGTGCACAGCTATTTAGACAAATTTTAATCATGTTTTTGCTTTATATGCCCATTGTTTGTTTTTTCTAGGTACAATAATAAAATATTTTCAACTATATTACCCACGCACAGGCTGCGCCTTAGTGGGTTCCCATTATTCTTATTATTTTATAATATTGTATGCATCAAATGTAAATTTTGGGAAAAATAAAGGAAAAAAAAAAAAAAAAAACAATTTGAATACCAAGTTTTTTAGTCAATATAGAAAATCTGGATTTGCTATCTGAAACGCACTACGAATGTCTCCAATCTAGAAGGAATGGAACCCTTACAGTAACAGCCTTTAAGATTACAAACTATTACATTGATGGTCCATACCTCTTAGAATGCTATAAATTGTTCGTACCGAACAACTGCTGCCAGGGTTGTCACCACGACTTGCTGTATCTATATCTATATCCCACACGGCAGAACAGACTTTTAGCCAAATACAGCATGACAAGAGGTAGGTATGGTGCTGCTTAATGATATCTTTAGGTCCCTTGACATTTTCAATATTAGCTTTGATGGTTTCAAGACTAATTTTAGGCAACAGCTCTGAAATACATATAATTATGTTTTTTAGTTAATAGTGTTACGATACACACCTCAGGCACTACGACGTCACAAGCTCAGCAGCTGTGGCGTACCCCCTCCTCGCAAGAAAGCACATACCGCACCCATCTCCGCCATTCCGGCTGTAACCAGCCGGGCTCCCCAATCCCCAGATCCCCGCCGACCGCCGAGAGAAACAGCCGTGCCGCTCGAACATGCTCCACTGGTTCTCGCGAGAAGCGTCGCAATGGCGAACCACGCCAACCAAATTCCCACGGTAAATTACGAGGTCGCAGAGCGTTGGGGCGACCCACGCTGACCATAGCTGCTCCCTTGGGTCTCTTGTCGCCGAACACCTGCTGTGAGTAACCACCATTCCCCTCATGTTATTAATGTGTCCCTACAGTAGAATTCCCAGTTAAACCATCGCATTCCCAGAGAGAGACTTGAGAGAGAGTTTCTCCCGTTAGGAGATACCTAAGTAGACATTGTGTTGTTTTGTGATTTATATAGTGTTTTGCAAGATGATGTAAATGTGAATTCCTGACAATACAAATATGTTTCACCCAACTACCTCTTTCATTTAATTGGGATCACGTGGGCGGGCTTTGGCAAATACCTGTGTACCTTGTAAACCTGAGGAGGTGAGACTTTCCTGCCCGCCGACGGCTTGAGCTGGCCGAGAGCAAAAGGTAGGTGGGCTCCTTATGATTGGGACCGCTAACCATAGTTATGAATATCTTAAGTGTATTGTAATAGTATTTTATTAATCTGTAATGCATGAAAAAAAAATGCCAAAATCAAATTGCGTCATCGTTTAATTTACCGACTTAATACAAAGTAGGGATGCCCAAATAATCTGCATCTTTCAAGTCAATTTGGTTTTATTTGGATAATGAAAGAATTTTGATTACGATAAATTTGCTACACTTTAATTTTTGGAAGGCGTATATGAAGCGCTCTCTAAAAATTTCTGATCGTAGGCAAAACCACGAGAAATTAAAACGTTGCCAGAATACTAGCGAAAATATTAAATCAGCACTTGTCTAATATAAAAGCCTCGGTTTTAATGCTTTTCTTCCCAGTTCTTCTTCCCACACACTAAAACAATATTGACGGTGCTAATTGAATCACTCGCCGTAATCGACTCGTGATCGGAAAATGTATTATGATAGATTATTCCATTCGTGAGTGGCCTGATATTCAACCCACATATTATTATTAACACGATTATTAAACATTGTAGAAAAAATACGCTGTTTTCCACACCCTCCGCAAGAAAAAAAAATTATGTTCGAAGGTATATCGCACATACCGTAGAAAAATTAAAGTGATTGCAATTATCTACGCAACACAAAACCAAATTTAAGCTAGATCACTACATCTCCGCAAGATGTCGTTTGTATCTCTTTTCGACGGGACCGCTTGTTCGTCATTCGTTCATTTGTTTTCGCTCTCCTGTTAAATTAACTTTTTTGACTTACGACACTTTTCTAATCAATGACGGCCGCGCGTGGTCGAGCGTTAAGGTTCTTGACTCGCAATCCGAAGGTCGCGGGATCAAATCCCAGCGTGGCAAATAAATTTTATTTGATAAATTTGTGTTACTTCACAATAAATTCATTAAAAATAATAAATAATATATTTGCGGCACGTTCCAGAGCGGAAGATACTCTCAGTATAGCCCTGGTGTAAGACCCCCGTTCAGAATTGAAACGTTGCTTGAAATGGCTTTAGTCGTGTTTAATGACCAGATCTGAATAGCCAGGTACTTCCTCAACTTCCTCTCCCACATCTCTTTCTCCTCCTTACTACTTTCAGCCTCACAACATACCCAATTTGGAATGCCATAGTCTCACTGACTCCAGACGGGAGCAGCTGGGGCTTTTGTGCGGTATTCATCTAAAAAACATTCTTATGCTTCTTTTTGTGTTATTTATTTAATAATAAATCATAATGTTTAAGAGTTGGTACTGTCATCTGCGGACCACATACAATGGGTTTATTACTTTGTGGAGGGTATCGTACGCGATGTTATTTATGAAATAAATTGTGTGTTTTGTTAAAAATATTTAGTTTCACAAAAATTAGAATAAATATTTTTTTTGTTTATTTACTTAGAAACATAATGTCAATTTTTAGAACAATATTGAAATGATTGAACCCTGCACAGCATGCTGTTTGTATCATTGACAATCATACTCGTCTCATACAAACACTTCCAATAGACTCAAAACATAACCGAAATGAATTTTATTAGAATTAGTCATGTTATGCCTTCCTTGAGAAACCTACATTATATTTTCCACCACTATGGATATAAAGTATTTTGACAATGCTTTTACTGTCCATTTGTTAAATTTTTAAATTCTCCAAAAAATATGGTGGTTACTCCATTCGTATGAGTATGCTTTCTTTTGTTTCTCAAACAAAACGTAAAAATCCTTAATTCTCCGCTACATCTCGCTGACAACCAATTCGTTCTGATTGCCATGTTACCCGGGGTAACTCCAGGACTATCAGTAAACCAGTGTGCCCGCAGAAAACAATGGGCGCTTTGTTATGAAAATTAATTGTGTTCCCACAAAATTTGGTCCAATTGCACAAAGAACTATGTACGTAGGCATTCGTGACAATTGAGTGCTGATACGTTAGTTAATAAACGTTAACGTGGTGGTGAGCATTGGTTAAAAAATTAGAACACAAACATAATATTTAACTGGATTTGATGTTGAAAAAAGTTGTAAATTAATAATGAAAATATCGGGTGTTTTCTAAAAGATTAATATTCCGAATGAACTCTATTTAAAAATTCGCGTTCAGTTCACCACATTTTAAATTTAAATGAACATTTCAATATTTAGGTGGTTTCACATTTCCAGAGTGGCAGATTTTTCAGTATTGCTCCAGTGAAAAACCATTCAGAAACGGAATATCGTTGCTTAAAATGGTTCCAGCCGTGTCTGTTGAATATATCTGAACAGCTAGGTATTTCCCCACCTTTCTCCAGCTCCTTCATAGTTTCTCCTCGCCCTTTGATTTGGACTCTTTTTTATGATTTGTAATTCAGTAGTAATTTGTGTATATTTGTATAATTCTTTTCACGGGCCTTCAGGCGTCCAGCTGTTTTAATAGATCTTCTTCCAGTTTTGACGAATTTTCGCCAGCAGTAACAACGAATTGTCAATGATCTGTTTGCTTGTAAATATATAAAATATTTAGTTAAACAATTTAAGCCACATTTGGGAGTGATGCTTTTCAGTGGTATCTGTTTGTCTGCTTGTAAATTTATTAAATATTTAATAAAACACTTCAAGCCACATTTGAGAGGGATGCTTTTCAGTGGTTTCGTACAAATAACTAAGTATAACATAGTTAAATAAGTTTTGCTGATTAGCATTTGTAATACTAAAAAACTAAATTTATGCGAGCTTTTCTAATTATATGCGCATTTATTCAAGATATTTCGAAAAAACCAAGGATGAAATTACCCATCTCTTCTTGGAAACCAAATTGTACTACTTTAAATAAAATTATTGAAAAGTACTTGAGCATTTAAACTTTAAGACTTAGATTTTAGTAAAGTTACCATTTTGTGGCTTGAATGGTTTTATCTATTCGCAGTTGATTTTAAAAAATCAATCTATATATTCCTAAGAAGATTTTGTTATTGTGTAGTTTTATTTTATTTACTTATTGATAGTTACTCCCTTACTTTGTCTAAATTTTAACAATCTTTTTTCAAATAATATTGTGTTATATTTTATTTTTAAATTAATTTGACTTTTTAATTAAAATGGCTCAAGTAACGTTTTTTTAGCTAAAATTACTGATAATTCCATTTAAAATTAATTTTTAAAAAATCTTAAGGTTTCAATACTTTTTTTCAAATGCGATCCGGATCTTTAGTTTCATAGAGGTGTACAGTTTACTTTTTTTGTATAAAATTCTTAAATTTGTATAAACAGCGTGGCGTTTTTTCTTTCTATCACCGTTTAAATCATGTTTCTCACAAGGATAGTAAGGGAGACAATGATTTCTTTGAGAATTATATGAGTTATTCCAAAACGTAAACAAATTAACCGGACGGGTTCATACATCTAATGAAAACAATAGTGTATTTATTTTTTTGGCTCACTAACAGAATACATCAATCAATTATTACAGCAATAAAATACTATTTCCACTTGATTATAGTACATATGAATATTTATTTATTAAACCTTTTTAAAGAAAGAATTATAACCATAACACGTACCCAATGTAAAAGTCCCATAGGCGTATAAAAGAGTGATAAATAAATATAGTTCAAGTCTAATATCTAAAATTGATCATGCCAGAAATAACGGTTTGCCAGTTTTTTTAGTAGAAAATCTATTCATTGGTGCGCTTCGTTATATCATAATTAAACCAATCCCTGGATCGATGTCTTCGGGGCTTTTCTAGAAGCAAATTTGGTCATCAACTTAACCATTGATGAACCGAAATGGAGTTATAAGGATAGGAGAAACTCGTGGCTATCATAGACAAAATAATTGCACTCGACCTACTTTATTACTTCATTAGCCCAATAAATTATATAAAAAAAATGCTCGGGAGCAGAAAAATATTAACTAATTTTAACATTTTTTCGGTAATATTAGAAAAATTTAAAACTCAAGTGTACACCTTGAAATATTTTTATTTTCAGAAAGACAATCGATAATAACACATAAACATAACACAGAAACACGAGTATGTTTACGAGAGATGGGAAGACTGATAGAGATATCGAAAGAAGGGTAAAAGCCGGTAACTCCATTAATGGAGGACTGAACGCCGTTGGCGCTAATAAAAGGAGCGAAACTAGCAGTCTACAATGGAGTGCTGGTATCTACCCTCATGTATGGCAGTGAGGCATGGAACTGGTAGAGAAAGGATAAAAGTAGATTGAATGCTGTAGAAATAAGATCCCTGAGACGCATGTGTGGTAAAACCATGTATGATCGTGTGAGAAATTTGGATATCCGCAAAGAATGCAAGGCTGATGTGAGCGTAATTTATAAGATTAAGAAAGGGACGCTCAGATGGTTTGGGCAAGTAGAGCGAATGAATGAGGAAAGGAGTGTAAGGAGAATATATGACGCAAATGTGAATGGTAGACGAAGTCGGGTACGCCCGAGGAAGACACGGCACAACCAAGTGATACTTGAGTCGGGCGATGTCAAGAGGCAGAATAATAGAAGAGCATGTATGAGACAATATATGAATGTGAATGAGGCAAGGAGTGCGTGCCAAGATCGAGTTGTTTTGGCGGTCGGTCCTCTCTGCCTACTCCTGCGGGGAAACGGCGTGATGGTTAGTAAGTTAGAAACAATTGATTGAAAAATATGATCTGAAAAGGAATACCAAACGTTACTTAACCTCGAATTGATTAATAGATAAATTAAATTGAATGGTAATGTTTCATATAATTACCTCATTCCTTGAAATTTTTTCGACACATTTAAACCGTTTTTCACCTCTGGAATTCCATGGACAGTGATTTTTTGATTAAAAATTTGCAGGATAAACTTGTTGAAAACGTAAATAATTTTAAAATTAAGCTTCATCCATTAGAAATTGGTTCTTTTTTTGCAGTTTTAAGGTTAGAGTGGAGGTATACGCCCCTGCGTTTTATATTATCAGAGGAATTTTGTTAAAAAATAAAATTGATTGTCAAATACTAATATTATTCCTCTGTTATTATATCGGGACTCACCGATAAAAATATATAATTTTTTGTAAGATTCAAAAGCATTATCCTTAAGATTGTAACAAATTATCCCAGTTAACTTATTACCCAAGCCTTGAAGGAAGGCTTTAACATCAAAATGTAGTTATAACGTAATCCGTAAACCTTTATCAAGTAATGGATCATCATCATTTACAAAAATTAATATAAATGTCCGTAAAAGTTGCGAAAAAAATTAAGCGAAAGAATCTCCATTGTTACTTGTGATAAATGAACTATAGCAGGATGAAGAATGGCAAAACTTTTACTATGAAAGCAGATGAGAGCTTTTGCAAAGTTTCAACGATTTATTTTAACTGTTACTTATCCTATTTTGAAAGTAACGTTTCTTTTAACTGCTGTGGCTGGTAAATGGAACAATATCTTCATGAATAAATTAAACAAATAAATTCATATTGTTTCATCCACATTTTTATGGTTTAAAACATTTTTAGGTCACTCCAAGTGGGTAAATAATTTTTATTAATTAGTTATTCGCGATTTCAATTTCAGCCGAAATTGATGTTTTAAAATACTTAAAATAATACAGATTATTTACACCGGTATCAACCAAGCGATGTATCACTAAACAAAAACGCAATGTTTATTGAAAGGACATTATTGATATTTAGTGACAAGGTCTAATTAACTGGGTAAAATATATAAAATATTTCTTACATTATCTCTACACAAGAGGCCCTGATGAAAATAATTTCCCTCGGAGCCTGTCATCCTTGGGGATTCTCTGTGGGGGTTATTTTAGGAAAGGTACGAGATGAAGTAAAAATGTATGGAAGGTGGTAGGAATTTGGGGTCGGTATGTCCAAGAGTGACGGACGTACCATTCCCTCCCATTGCAGTGTTAGGCGATATTCCGAGAGAGTCCTGCTGGAGAGGTCAAAATTTCTTCCTCAACAGTCTCTCCCAATCCTGCTCCCGGCCTGCCAGGCAGTTAAAACCCAGATTAACTTTGCTTTATGAAAATTTTATATATTAAAAGATAATAATTACAATTATAATATTCGTTGATAGCTTGTCTGCAGGTTTACTCAATTCAATGAGTCTTAATATAATAAAATGTACATTTCTTTCTATATGATTTTTTAAAATATTAATAATAGTTTATAGATGATGTGTTTACCTTTATTATAAGATTACAAATATTTATGTAATATTTATGTAGGTACTTTAAGATATTTAAAGTTACATGGAGTGTTTTTATTGTAATTACTGGGAAATCATTAAGGAAAGCAAGTATATTTATAACATGCTCTCTGAAATAAATAATAATCAAATATATATTTTTTTAATGAAAATGAATAACTTTGTGTACACCACTATTTAATTAACAATATTGACATGTTTCAAAAACTAAGTTTACTTGGTCAGGATAATAAGTTAATAAAAAATAACAAAAAACAAATAAGAACATAGACAAAATATTAGAAAGGAGAGGCGATTAATTACTTAAAATATCATTAAAAACAATTATATAAAATAAAATTTGTTTAAGAATGGGTAAAAAATTACATTTACATAATAAAAATCTTTTGAAACAAAACAGGAAGTCTAAATAACATAAGCAGGGACCGGAAGAAACTGGTTGAAGACTAAACCTTTCCAGCCGGTCTTTCTCGATACATCATCTTGAACCGCGGTGAGAGGGATGGATTAATACGTCCATCACTCCTAGACACATTTACCACCAGATTCATATGCACTCATCATACCTTTTTCCTTCCAAATACTTAATATCCTTTCTTTCCTTAAAATACTTTCCATTTACAGTCTCCAAAGACGATATAGGTAATTATTTTCCTCGGTGCCTCTTTTGCGGAGCTAATCTAAAAAAATGTTATGTGTACGAGGATGCCATAGTCCTACGGCTCCAGGCAGAAGATAACAACTTTTTTTAAGTATGCCTTATAAAGCATATCTTTTTTAATCCGCAATGTGTTTGTCACTTTTTTTGCCACTATGTTTCTGTTAAGGTATACTTAAATCTTTACCACAATGCAGAAAAACTAGTTGTTTCTTTCTCATAGTAGGTAATCTGTCTCCAAAAATCTCATGAACGGTTAGTTCTTGGATGACGAAAAGTATACATATTTTCTTTCCTTCGGTAATCTACATCAAATAAATTATTTTTGTGCTGCAACTTATTTTCCATACTCATTAAATTATGTTTTGAAGATCGTATCACGAAAAACGAAAGTTTTCAAACGTTTTTTTTCCGTGAGTTTTGAAGATTTCTAAAATTTTGGTCGATAAGAAGGAAAATGGTCGTGTTTGTGAAAGATAAATAGGCCGGAATATGAAATAGAGAAATGATCGAATTGTAGAAATTAAGCAAACCGATGACAAAAAACAAATGAAAAAATATAACATTTCATGTCAATTGCAGTACTTTTTTTACGGTAACCCTAAAAGGGCTTTTACAAAAAAAAATCCCTCAGGGCCTAGGTCATCTTTGTGGATGCTGTGTGAATGGTCTCACTTGGTAAAAGGAAAGAGAGGAGGTTCTGGGAAAGAAAAAGGTATGAGGGAGGGGTAGTGAATCTGGGGCCATATGTCCAGGAGTGACAGACGTAGGAGTCTATTCCTCCTACTGCGGTGCAAGACGACGTGACGAGAGAGTCCGGCTGGAGAATTAAAAGATCTGCCTCATCCAGTCTCATCGGATCCGGCCCACCATGCAGCGCAAACGCGTTCACCGCCATGACCTAGACAAACCTCACCCCACGAACCCGGGCACCCATGCTATATCCCGGGCACCCATGCCATGCCCGGGCTACCATCAGTTCTTACCAGTTATCCTATAAAAGGTTCCCGGATGGCAGTACCCATACCCGCCTCCCAAACATTAATATAACTATTGATATAATTTGTGAAAATTATTTATTTTATTTATTATTTTTATTTATTAGTGATAATTACATAACATTTACTATACATTACTCCCAATGAGTTTACTAAATTATTATTAAATAACTTTTCAAATTCATTCAAACGATAAATTTCCTTCTGATTTATTTTACCGGAATTTTATTTTTATTCTTTATTTAAAATATGAATTTGTCAAGTATGTTAACAAAAAATGTTGAAAACCATTTTCAAACTCGAACTATATGGCAATTTTTTCAGTTTTACCTTGGCAGGCCTATTTACATCCCTTAATTTTCTGCGATTAACAACTACCTGCTTAGTTATTAAATAATTAAATTTCAAAGTAAAAGCGTGTCAAATTTTCAAGTATCAAGAAATTTCAAACTGTAGATATACAAAATCCCAACATTTGTCTCTTGAATCCTTTGAAATTGTAATGTAATGAGTAAAGACTCGCCTCTTTTTGGTTGGCTATGATTGGCACATATCGTAGCAATACTGTGGGACCAATTGTAAATAACAGAAACAATTATAGAACTGATTTTAATCAATGTTCTGATGTATTACAAATTATTATACGAATCCTCTGAAGATCTTTCATCTCAGCTTTCGACTGCTCCTATGATTCAATGTTGTATAAATCACTTTTTTGTTTACTCCCAGAGATCATACAAATTCTTGATATATTCAAGATGAATCTCTCCAGGAGAAGATTTGATGAAAAAATATTCTTTTCTATTTTCACTATCACTAAACAACAAATCCGGATCATTGAAATGATTTATGTATTTGCTCAATTGAGAAAGATTTTTTTGGCGGAATGTTCTCATCAGAGTTTATTTGATCAATTTCGTAAGAAGGATTTCTTAATACTTTTTCGACCAAGAAGGGGTTGATACGTTGAGACTCGTGGGTAAGACGCTTAAATAGCAAATGGACCGGCAATGACGATATCCACGATGCACGCTCGGCTTGAGGCGGATTTTTTTTTATTTATTTAAGTACCCTAGTTTTCTTTGGTACTGAAAATACTTAATTACGAATTCGCTAACACAATTCTTAATCGTTATTTCTAATTTATCATTCTTCAGCTTTAATTAATAATTTTAAGAAAAATTATGTTTTATTCCAGGATGTGGTGAGGATGCTACAATCCCACACATCCCATTAAACTTAGTATTTACACAGTAAATTTTAAGTAAAGAAACAAGTAGAATAGAAAAAATAAATTAATACACATAAATTGTTTTATTATAAATAATCAATTATATGGTCTCGAATGAGCTCGGGCCCAGCGCTCACTCAAGAATAGCGGGCGCTTGGTGCTTATAATTGTTCGTACAATAAATATCAAATGCCGGCTTGCCTGGCCCAATGTGTGGTCTAATATGGAATGGCGGAAATGGGCCTAAAAACCCTGATATGAACGGAATTTTAATAAAAATGTTTATTTTTAACTATGGTAAAAAATCTTTATAACAAATTTACCTTGACATATAGAGTAATTTGTATCCTTAATATTTAAATGCTACAAAGATTCAATTTTTGGAAAATAAATACCAATGTAATTTGTTCTAAAAACGATTTTTCCAAAATTAAAAAAAGAGAATGTAATTTGTATCCTTAATATTTATATGCTACAAAGATTCAGTTTTTAAAATTAAAGACCTTTTAAAAAACTTTTTTCCAAAATTAAAAAAGAAAATAATAATGTAGAAACTACACACCTACGCCTGTGCGTATTTTTGTGTTGTTAAAACTTCTTCTTTATCAAAATTCATTCGTTCATTTCCGCCTCTCTAAAATCGAGGAACCACTGTGCGATGGGTAATAAGACTTTTAATGAGAAAGCAAAAACATATATATTTATTTCACGGGTATTCGGTTCTAATATAACACGATGAATCCACGATAGTTCCACCGAAACCTCCTTTATTCTTGTGGTATAAAGCATCTGACGAACATCAGCGGCCAGATATTCAGCAGATCAAAAATTAAATCCCACAAAAATCTTTTTTTCTTTTTAATTTTTTTAAATCAGTATTCAATATTCAAACCACTTCAAAAACAACATGCAAAGAAAACACATCAAAAAGAAAGATACATCTATCGACACCGACTTTCTTACAATACTTAGTGGTCTATTCAACAAGTCTTAGAATATATAGTTACATTTATTAAATCAAAAATAAAAATATACCTGTGATTATTAAAAAAAATCTTGTAATGTTAATTAAAACATGTATATTTTCACTATGTCGGAAAATCCAAGCTTTCCTTCAGAACCTAGGGCATTTGGAGGTGCTGTGCGGAGGATCCTTTTAAAGTGAAGAAGGCGTAAACCTGCAGGAGTGAACCTCATGTCGAAGGGCGGAAAAGACAAAGCCGGTAAATCATTCCATAGACATGTTATATATCAAGCGAAAACGTCGTAAAATCAAACCGATCCGATCCTGAAACGTTAACCACGTCTTGCAAATGTCATTCATAGGCATGTCGCCATCTGTACGCCGAAAAAGCAATTATCATTTTTCTTTTATATACTGGTAGAAAATACATCATTTTTGTCTGATGTACCTCACATCTTAACGAATGCAACATAAAAATATAGCGCAATTTAAAATCCTAACTGGAAAAACAGATTATAAGTCTGCCAATAAATGCAAATGAATTCTTCTTCGGGTATTGGGCCTATAACCTTTGGCCTTTTGCCAAGAATCTTAAAACTTGGACACAGAGGTCATCGATCTCTATTATGTTTAAAATATAAAACGTTGCCATGGCAACCTTATAGTATTGTTGTCTGTCTTTGATTAAGTTACTCTCGGTAAGTCGGACATCAACAATGTTAAATTCGGTAATTGGTACGGGAAAGGTAACTGAACCCGTAATTCAATGGAAACTACTTGAAATAAACATTAACGCTTATTAAATTATTTAGTTCTTGGAAGGTAGCTGAACTGATTCTCTAATAAATTCAAACAGAAGCTAATTAATTGAATTCCCTACTTGTCCTTGACAATTTGCAATTTATATTATTAATATCAAACTATTATCTCAGTTATGTTAACTTTTTAAAAATTTTTAAGTGAAAATTTCTTTAGCACCGTTTGGTAGTCCATGAAACGAAAATGCGACAGTAAAAAACGTCTATAGGATTTAGCGTGTAAGAGAATAAGATAGACTAATTGGTTCTATCTGTGCTTTGCTTCGTAGCCTCCACACTCTTGTCTACTTTAGTTTTCTGAAGATTTCACTTCTTCCGGGTGTCAACTGCACACATTTTTGACTTCTTAAGCACCGTTAGTGATTTGAAACTCGGTTCTAATATAATACGGTAAATCCTCGGTCTAAGACAAACCTCCCATAGTCCAGTGACCGATTCTAGTGGCCGGACATTCAAATGACCTGGTTCGAATCCTATAAAATCCAAAAAAAAATAAACTTTTGCATTTTTGAAAAATCAATATCCAATCTTCAAACCACACTTAAATGAACAGACGAAAGAAAACGACTAGAAACTAATGGTAATAATAATTATAAAATAATACGGTAAATCCACGGTCCCAAGCAGGTCTTCTGCAGAGTAGTCGTATGAAGCGCCTGACTATCTTTAACGAACACACGTTCAAGCGGACCAGGGATCGAATCTTACAAAATCCAAAAAAAAAACAAATATTTTTAGTTTTGTAAAATCTATATCCAATCCACTTCAAAATGAAGGGGCTGAATGTGAGAGAATGAGGAAGCAATAAAATATGTATTTATTTCATGGGTATTTGGTTAAAATATAATACGATAAATTCACGGTCCCTCGCAAATCTTCTTTTGTATTGTGGTATAAAGCGCCTGACGATCTCAGCGTCTAGACGTAGACATTCAGTGGACTAAGGATCGAATCCTGCAAAATCCTAAAAAAATAAATATTTTTTGAAGTGAAACTTCTTAAGTACCGTTGCGATTTTAAACTCAGTGAAACGGAAATGACTCTAAAAAGAAACCTTCACGTACATCTATACAATTTAGCCTGCGAGAAAATTAGAAAGAATGAAACTTACGGTTGGCCGCTTTGATTATGAGGTCACTTTTCATGGCTCCTTTTTTTTTTTTTTTAATCTTTATTTTTCCCCATTATATCTAAATATTTCAAAATTAATTTTTACATAATTTCATAACATAGTAAGATACAAATAGAAGAAACAAATAATGTAAACGTTAGCTATAAATCTATAAAAGATAAAAGTAGGTAATGGGAACCCACTAAAGCACTGTCTGTGCATGGGTAATATATATAAACAAAAATGCTATATTACAACAGTAAGTACAATTAAAAAAAAATAAGTTTTAAAGTGAAGATTTATAAATATGTATCTGTGAAAAATATTCTAGTAAAAAAGAGAAACTAAGATTCTGTTGATTTTTTGCAATGGTTTCGAGAAAGTAAATAATGTTAGTCTTGAAGTTACTGTAGATTTGCAATGAAAAGTGAAGCATTAAGGTTTACACAGAATTTATAGCAAAAGTGTTTTTACATCTGCATCATAAGGCCATAATTTTAATTCTTTAACGTAGCGTGATATTGTATCTGTCGTTCGAATGTATTTTGGTATAAGATTAAATATCCGAGGACCAATAAAACTGCTGTGTTTGCATTAATTTGGTATTGATTTGAGGGGTGTCAAAGATATTATTAGTCCTTTTTCTAATTCTATTTTCATTTTTTTCGAAACAATTTTTGTTTTTAAATACATATTTCTATAAAATATATATATAAAAATAATTTACTGATGTTGAATATTTTAGTCTCTTTGAATAATAACTCGGTCGAGAAGGTTTTATTTCTATTGTACATAACTTTAATGATGCGCTTTTGAATGTTTTTTAAAGGCTTAGTAAATGCATCAAGCGCACCACCCCATTCTATAATTCCATAGATTATTGAAGATTGTACCAGGAAAAAATGTATCATTCTCAATTTATCAAGATTAAGTACTTCCTTATGTCTATAAAATGTGTATTGGTTGAGATTGTGTGGGCTTCTACCGCGTGAAAACTCCACTCAATTTTTTAATTTTTATTTGTGCGGTGCCCCGTGGCCTCCCTACTCTTTTCTACTTTAGTTTCACTTCTACCGCGTGCAAAGTGTGCTGAATTTCAATGAGATCGGCGCATTGGTTTCTGAGAAATCTTGCCTACCGACTTCAAAAATGGTGTTTCAAGATAAACGTGATTAAAGTTTCAAGGTCTTTTGGGCGCGGGGGATTCGCAAAGGCTCGCAAGGCTCTCTCTCCTAGAGTTTTACTCCGATTGACTTGCAATTAAAGGATAATATTTTAAACATATTGTATAAATAGAAAAAAGGAAAAAAAAAAATAAATTCAAATTTTTCTTACCCTTGTATCCTCTTAGTCAGTGTGTATTCCATGCATACATAAGATATTTTACCCGTCAACCACAGGTTTTTTTTATTTTGTTTTATATGTTTTTAAGATTGTTGTTTCTGTATCAAGTAAAATCATCGAATTTCACTGTCACTACACCAAAGACAAACATGAAGATTACACAGATGAAAAAAATTTAAAAGGGTTTTAGAAAAATGTGATCCATCTTAAGGGTGGTTCCACAAAGAAAAAGCTTCTTACACTTTTGCCCTAGTGAAAGACAACCGTTCAGAATAATTGAAACCTTGCTCTAAATCGTTATACCCAGGTTTCGTAATCCAATAATAAAGGTTTTCTTCAGCCTTTTGGAAATGGGGTTCTACCAAGAGCAGTGAGAGAGGTGAGGGGGGACCAAGCACGGTAGTTTCCGTCTTTCGCTTTTAGCAGTCGTTGGTATTACTGGAGGGTCAAGCACAGAGAAATAGATAGCTTTACAAAATCGTATTTTTATCAATATACTGAGCACGATTTCACTGTTGACAGCCGAACCGATATTGAGAGGAAATAAAAAAGAAATCGATTTACGCTGGCAATACTGGCAGATCTGTCCACGAATTCACATTCCGAAACGCTAATCAATTACATAAAAACATTAATAAATTGGCGATTCCGAATTGAAATACTAACCTAGTTATGCTTTAAAAGTTAGGATTTGTTTTTTGACAATTAAAGGGAGTTAATTAGTTAGTGAAGTCTTTGGTCTATATACATATATAAACTTCCAGAGTGGAAGATACTTTTAGTATCGCCCTGGTGTAAGACCACCATTCAGAATTGAAACGTCGCTTGAAATGGCTTTAGCCGTGTTTAGTGACCAGATCTGAATAGCCAAGTACTTCCCCACCTTCCTCTTCCCCATCTCCTTCCCCTCCCCACTACTTTCAGCCTCACAACATACCCCGATTGGGGATGCCATAGTCCCACTGGCTCCAGATGGAACCGCAAAAGAGATTTTTAATTGAGTCGATACTACGAGTATATCGCACTGAGAGAGTTGTTCATTGTGGGCTTCATTAATAGAATGATTGTTTCATGATCCATGCAAATATCACATGTAAGGAAAAATGGCCACACACTATTATATAGGGACAGGTAAATGGATATTATGGATGGAGGAAGGGAGATGTGTAATGTTACATATTTCAAGTTTATATTTTAAGACTTTTGCCAGCAGAAATTTGAACTCATGACACTTATGAAGAAATCCAATGCTTTTGACTGTTACTACAAACATAATGTTTGTTTTTTTTATTATTATGATTCAATCCGTGTAATCTCCATGTGATAATAATCTTAAATTAATATTGATCAAAAATTACAATAATTTTACATCCCATAAACGTGAATTAAGATTTTGGTCCATCGAACCGGATTACATCACCGTACCATTTAATATGATTACAATTTTCAATATGAATATAGCTTACAGCTATATACAGGCACGTAGTATAACACTCCTCATAATTTCTATTCAATTCAGTACCCAAAATACTGAAATTCTCTCCTCTGACGCCCGACAACGGAAACCCGATAGCCAAGCCTATCACGGTTGAACGATTACAATTTCAGAAGGTAGTACGATCGCGTTATTGTGTTAATTATCTCCTTTAATTTATTAACTCCTGGTGAGTGGCAGAATATTCTATGTTATTACGCATAAATTTACCAAATGAAACCGAAGTTAATGCGGTTTTTAAGAAGATTGGGTTTGTTAAATAATCACGAAATAAATTTTTATTTTAAATATATAAAATAATAATGGTCAAAATAATTTGAGTTTCGTGGGCTTTGATTTTTTTTTTAATATGAAGAGTGAGATTGGACGGTAACAAAATAATGAGTTTTCAAAACTTTTATTACGTAATTACATATATTATGTCAATACGCGATATCTAAAATTTGATACATTTACTGAAAAATATTAAACTTTTACGTTGGTTTGTAATTATCAAACTATCGTAATATTTCTCCGCATGGGTGGGCAGTAGGTATTTAAGATGCAATAAAGCAGCTCTATTTTGATCCAAAGTCTTGTTTCATTCGAATTCTACAAATTTTTTTGTTATTCCGAATCTTGACAAACCAGACCCAAGTTTTTAATTTCATTTATTTTTAAAAGGCCCGGAGGAAAATATCTTTCCTCGGAGTATATATCATCTCTGGGGAGATTACGTGGAGGGTTTTTTATATGGTAACAAATGAGAGAAAGATCTTTGAAGAAAAAATGTAAGAATATTGGGTAGGAATCAAGGGGTCAGTGAGTCGAGGAGTGACGGATGTTTGAATACATCTCTCTCACTGCAGTGCAAGGTGGGAGGGAGTCCTGAGTCCTGAGGACAGATAAAAAGATCTCCCTCAACCAGTCTCTCAAATTCGGCTCGCCACACAGTAGGTAAGTTGACGCTACGCTGCCAAGACCTATACAATCCTCGCCCCACGAACCCCTTTTATGTCACCAAACGCAGCGAACCATTTAGGAAGACCTATGAGGTATGGTAGAGGTGTTGGTAATCCAATGATTGGTTCAACTTGATCGCGCTATGGCTCCCAACTTGATCGTGCTATGGCTCCCAACTTGATCGTGCTATGCATTTCTTGGACACCCCCAATGTCTTCTTTTATTTATTTATTTTAGGAAAATAATATTTATTCTTAATCCACTTGCGTAACTTCTTTCTTCATCCATGTGCCAATCTTTCAAACCATCTTCTCAGAATGTTATGCAACGCGTTCAGGTAGATAGCCTCGTATTTTTATTTTTTTTTTAATCTCGTGCATACGTCACAATCTTATTTCTTCCCTCCTCTGCTAATCTTCACTCACATACATCAGAACAAAAATACGGAGATTTCAAAAGCAGCAGAGCAGTCAAAAAACTTACACAAAACCTCTCAATAATAAATATAAGAAAAGCATTTTAAAAAAGTATAGAAGTTTGGAAAATTCTACGAATATTTCAAAATGTTTTGTAGCTCTTATATCGAAATTATTTATCGTAAGAATGATCCATTCTTACTGAAGAACGTGTCGTGTAGCACGCTTCAAGTGCGGTAGTCGCGCAAGTCCTTGCAAAGCTTGCTGGCTCAAGCAAGCCGCTGAAGATGGTTGGCCGCGACATTGGTTCCAAACCAGCCGAAGCAAGCCGGGTTCAGCGCGAACGAGGCTTTTTTGTGTTAGTTAGTTTTAAGTTAGGATAAATTACATTTCTGTATACCAATCCGTAATAAACTGTACTTAAACGTTCCTCTGAGTCACTATTGAATAAACCTGATGACGACTAACGAGAATATAGATAAAGTAAGACCCACCTGAGATAAATATTGAGTTGAGCTCAATGTTGAGCTTGCGACCTGAGTCTCTAGGGCAGGGGTTCGCAACCCTGTACCCGCGGGCATCATGGCGCCCGCGGAACGATTCGTATGTGCCCGCCACTATTCGTTAGAGACAGAATTTCTTCATTAATTAAAAATTTGAATTATTTTTATTTATTTGTAAGAGTTAAAAATTTTTTGAGTGCCTAGGTTTATTAAATACGTTTGAATGTTTGCGATATTGTAAGTATGTATGAGTGGTTCTTTTGCTGACAGTACTTGTCGCAACTTGTCTAGCGGCGAGCCATACTGCACTCTTCACGCTAGCCTGGAACGGGGAGTGCTTTTGCACATCACTTCTTGTACACGCAGAAAACCCGAAGTGAACAAACGCCACAAACTGAGCCGATGAACGCCGAAGGCGCCAAAACACATGGCACATGACTCTGACTGTCAGTGAAAGCAATAAGCATGTCCCCAACAGCAAACTGACAGTAGTCACGTAGTAGTATTTTGAAACATTTTTGTTTATTATTTATTAATAAATTATGAATATAAGAAAATAAATTATGAGAAAATGAGAAGTTATGGAAGGAGTTTGTCGATTTAAAATAGGTGGTGCCCGCCACCCTACCGATATTTTAGAATGTGCTCTAGAGTACAAAAAGGTTGAGATCCCCTGCTCTAGGGTAATCCGAGGATCTTTTGGGTATCTGCAGAGTCAGAAGTGCCCCATGGAGCCGTAGAGCACCCTGGCGCCTTCGAGCGTGTCTTCTCAAACGTCGCAACGTCCGGACGTATAAAACCAACCCAAGATGGCTGACAAAATCATCGACTTTATAAATGTAAATCCTTTTTTATGTGAATACAGCACAAGAGTTCCAATTACTCCCGTTTGGAGCCAGTGAGACTATGGCTGCTGCAGGTAGTGGGGAAGGGAACAGATGAGAAAATGGAAGTTGAGGAAGTACCTCTCCATACAAATCTGGTCACCAAACACGGTTAAAGCCATTTTAAGCAACGTTTCATTTCTGAATGGTAGTCTTTGGCCATGGCAATTCTGACAGTATCTTCTACTCTTAAATAAGTTTTGAATATTTTTTTTTAAATAACACCAATTAATCACATAAATTTTATTATAAGCGCACGCCGGGATTTGATCCCGTGACCTTCGGATTGTTAAGTGAGAGCCTTACCCTCCAATGTGGAGGCTGTAATCCTTTAAAAAAACCTGTGCCATTCATTATACACACTAATTTTGGTTTCGGGTGCATGATCGCATTTTAATCGTGATTTGAAATTGTAACCTGCATTAAATTATTTAACTTCAACGGACTTTTAGTGTTTAATATTGGAAGTGAAAAGTATAAATCATAATATAATAGACAAGCGATAAAGTAGGTAAGAAAAATATTTTATCAATGAGTGATCCTTTATTTGAAATGTGTATTTTATTTGTTTAAAAGTTTGACAGATGCAATAATTTTTCAAGTTTTCTAGCATTCGACTAACCAATTCTACACTTATAATTTCCTGTTATTTTTCGAGTTTCTGCTCTGTTAACATTTCTGTTATGAACAGAATGGTTTACAACATTTGTTGAGCAATTAGTCTTTGTCGTGATATTTCTGTCGAGCATCTTACTTCTGATTTTGATTTATCCTAATTCCATTAGCAAATACGACGGCAATATCTCTCATATTATTATTGTTGTTTGAGCAATTTCCCAATGAAATTCCTGCTTGGAATACTAATCGTGTAGGGGGAACAGAACAAGTATCGGGAAAACGCCATTGGGAAAAGGACTGTTATATCCGTTTACATTTATCTTGGTAGTTGCAGGTCAATGAAATAATAAATAAGTTAATTTAGTTCTATGAACCGTAACTCTCGCGTTCAAAAATTTACCTACCCACTTTATTTATAATTACGTCGATTTCATATTTGAAAAACGAATCTTTGCTGAACGAACAATAAACAAACAACGAACGTTGCAAAACATTGATTCATTGAGTGTACGAAGGCATCATACTGATACTATTGCGAAATAATGAAAAATCATACAAAATCATGTGTTTTTGTTTTGAAAATTTGATCGTTTAGAAGTATTAAATATGCTTCAATTAAATACGGCCTTAAAAAATTTTATAAGCTTAGAAAAAAATAAAGTATTAGGTCTATAAAAAACTCTTTCAAATGCAAATTCTCCTACTTATAAACCCGTTTTCAGACATTGTTTTATTGTATAATGTGGCAAATTTTGTTTTTTTTTTACAATTGCATATTGCAAAATTTATGCCTGAACTTCACAAAATAAAATAAAATATGCATTTTCGCGTAGTTATTTTTGACAGCAATCAAGACGGCCGGCACTCCACGAATTTGGATTTTTAAAGTGAACCTTATGCCATCGACGTAAGAACTGTGTATTTGTCAAACCCATTTTGTATCCGTTCCGCCCCGTCTGCGATGGAGAATAGACGTTCCTAGACTCTGCGTCGTTTGATTCCGTGAAATCAATTTTAAATTTCCTTGTTATTACATAAAAAAGGAATTTATGTTTTTCACAGGCCTTTACGAAATGTTGCAATTTTTTATTTCAAAAATTGCCAAAACTCACCAGTATATATTGAAACCAACGTTGGCAGGCACACATCAAATTCCCAAAGTTTCATCGCAATCGGATGAACTGTTAGCAACACAAAATTTCATTATGCCAGAACTCACTATTGTAAATATATAGTAAACATTGAAGGCATGCGCACGTCAAATCCCCAAAGTTTCATCGTAATCGAATGAATGGTTTAGCAACGCATCACTGCTCAGCTACACATTTAGGATTTCTCTTTGAATGTAGCTGGTTTTCGGTGGTGCTAAAATAACACACTCTTTTTGGTATACGGTGATTTATTTTTTTACAACTTAATCATCGTCTGCATATAAGGTGTGTTATTTTTAAAGGCCTGATTCAGAATTAAAGACCACAGAAAACCGATCTTGCAGATTGATAGAAAATTGGTATCTATCTAACCATGACACAATTTTCACCCACCTAGGATCAAGAGTGTGCAAACTTAGGGTGTCACCCCGATGAAGGTAGACCAGAATCGAAAAATTTCGTTTACTAATTCCAGAACAAATAGCCAGGAATTTCAGGATCAGAATCAGATCGCCATTGTATACTGGTAACCTGTATTGGATTGGTTTGTTTATTTATTTGTTTCCAATACTACAGCAAACGACTGATTTTTTGTAAGGACAATTCAACTGTGTAACAGTACAAACAATCCTATCTTGCAGGTTTTATCTTGAAATATTTATCAGAAGCTTATTACACTATTTTCTCGCAATCTTTGCGTTTTTTAAGATCATGTTGCGTAACTTAGACCCTTGTCTTACTGAATGGATATCTTGCACGGATTCACATAAAAGAAAAAATACGCAAAATAAAAAACAAGAATACCATTGACTTTGAAAACACATCTTGACCTCTAGAGTAAAACCGATAACCTCGTCTCAACTGTGTTTATTTATTTTTTTAAATGATTTGCACCAAATCACTGTCCGAAGTTAGTGGAATATGAAATCTCAATTTTGTGGGCAAAATATAATACCTACTCGTCCAAGAGAATACAAACACCATTAGGATGGAAATAATCTGGCTATTCACGTCTAAAAATTTAACAGTTTTAAGTTTAAAGTCATTTGAGGAACGATTATTTATTTAGTTGATTGATTATTTGTTCGGTAGCTTGATGTGAAACGTTTTGCGTTGAGCCCGTGTAGATATTTACAAACTTAACCTTACTAAAATACCTATAATTTCACCAAAAGACTACTTTAAATACTAAACAGAAATTCTGACTCAGGAAACATAAAAAAATGTCGGAAAAATACATTCTTAGCGTTTTAAAATTTGCACCACATCTCTCTGAAATTTCTAGGTCAATGCAATTATTTTTAGCGTGCAATATCGCTTTCATTCAGGATTTACGCAGCTCTAAAATACTCATGATATCATTTAAAAGCAAGGAACCCATTTGTTTGTAGGTATGGCGTATATAAGTTTTAAAATCTTTTTTTAAAACACTAGCGAGACTGGTCAGAAATTAAATTATCAGTGAAAGCCTAAACTAAACATTAACTTGATATATTGAATAAATTATATGGTAAATATTTCCCTATTAGGGACATGCTCAATACGCACTTTTTATTACAAAAACACTTAATATCAGTTAAATAATAATGAGAAGTTAGTATTTCAGTTTCCGGAATTGGAAAATAATGCATTTTAGTAGATATTTCATTAAAAAACAGACAATTTCACATCTTTTCTTCACGCCATGTTTTGATATAATAATATTAAAATAGCTTTTTAGGCTAGTTTTTTTTTCGTATTTTAATTAAACCCAAACTAAGAACCTAAGAACCTATTTTAGGGTCATGTGTTAATATTTTGGATTAAAAAAGAGAATAAAAAAAACTAACCTCAAAACTTTGACATCAATGACGATGGCCGCCAAGCGAATATTAGTTTTTAATTTTAACGAAATAACTATTAAAATCATTATTTTTCAATTCTGGAAACTGAAATACTTACTTCCTATTATTATCTAACTGATGTCAAGTGTTTTTGTAATAAAAAATGGTATAAGTTCGCAATAGTACTCAATTATATAGCAATTGATAATTATGTAATCCATATATGTTTGTGTAAAATCTTTATGTATTTCACTGCAGAGACATTGTATTTTATTTTTATTACTGGCCAGTATCTCAGTACTAATCTGTTTGATTGAAAGACTTACAGTTATTTTAAGATCACGGTGAATGTTCATTGCTATTTCATTAATATACAAATATGGTTAACAGGACACACTTCCTTATAACTCGGAAGCTAGTTTCAGTAACTCTCGCATTAGAATGACTTGCCTGTCTGTGTTCGACTATCTTCGACACACGTCGTAACCGACACCTTGTGACCCGAGTGAAGAGTAGACAACGGGAAACAACGATAGAAAAAAATCATAGACTAATAATATGTTACATTACAGCACTCCCGCTCTATACAGCTGAATTAAGTATTATAACAATTATATTATTGTTTATAATTATTACGTATATTATTACATTCCGTTCTTTGCAAAGGACTTATCTTGTATGGGCTATTTCATTGACAATAACCTATAACATTATCTGATCAGGACTCTAACAAAGGATCAAAGAACATCCCTGAATTCCTCGTGGACCTATTTCAATGGTTTCAATTATACCTTTTTTACATTACCCATAGCCATTCGGAGTTGTTATCAAGCTTCGTATTGTCTTTAAAAATATAAAACACAGATGGTGCTTGCTTACTGAAAACGAACACAACGAAAACAGGATACTTGTAATAATAAAGGTTGTTTTGTTTAAGGGGCAAAAAATTGGTTTTGTGATTTTGTACTTTGTTTTAAAAATGGTGTTACCTTTTTCGATTTCGTTCGTATTCTTTTTGCTTTGTATGTTATTAGGGAGTAACAATTTGTATTTTTAAATTTATTTCACGGTAAAATTTTCATATAGGCATAAAAATAATTGCTGATAAACCCCTTTTGTTCGTTCTTTTTTCAATTGATCATTTAAAATTTGAATAAACACAATATTTTTAATTATTCTTGTTATTGTGTTTGGTTTTCACCTTTCAAGGATTTATTGGTCGACGATTTGAATCGCGTAGAGGGTGATTTTGTGTGTTTGTTGTTCAATTTGCCAAATAATTGTGTCAATCTTTTTTAAAATAGGTACCGAATACAAAAAGCTAATTCGTGATCTTGAGAAGGTGGAAATTTTGAAGTAAACTTATATAAAAATAGAGTACTTGTTCAGAGTTGGATAAGAAAGATTAAAAACATTATTAATCCGCCAATTCAAGAATAAGAATTGTAAATCCAGAGTTTTTTTGAACTATTGATTTTTTTGAATTATTATTACGTTATAATTTGACATAAGTAGAAAAATATTAAATAAAAGTATGTAATGAGAACCTGTTAGGAATTATAATTGTTCTTTTGAAATTCCTACCCACCTCCCTCCCACTACCTTCAGTGCAGTTTAAACCTTCGAACAATCCGCAGTGTATTATGAAGTTCATATTTTCAAAGTGCAAAGATAACCTTCGGAAACATTGTATTTACATGTGTATGCAAAGACTTCAAATAACTTATATTACCATCTGTACAGTTTGGAACATTTTATGTGAATTCGAATGTGCATATCAAACCCAGTCAGCTACATCAACTAAAGTGAGTTTTTTACCATCCTTATTTTCCTTCCTACCTAAAGAAAGTTTCTAACAGAACCTTCTAAGGCGCTGCTTTTGTGTAGATAATATTATCTGTGTTGATAATATAATAAAAAAATTACCAAGTACCCAGTTAAAATATGTTTTTTAAAGTTTTACATACTGGTTAAAAGTTTCTGTTAGTAGAGTTAAATATGGTATTTAATAATAATATGAAGTATTCACCATAAATTTTTTTTAAATAAACTGACGTTGGAGTGTATGTTTTTAGGTTTTCACGGCCAAAAAGTATTTTTGTTATTGTTTTTGGGGTGTTATGCCGTGTTTCGCTACCTCCTTCTTTAGCTAACGTTGTGTCGAAGCGATACCGTGCTGCCAGCTCCATTTCTCTACGAGCTGGTGTTAGAAAAAATTCAGCATGTTTTTTTTTGCGTTTAGCTTTGGTGTAGCCGTCAATTACTGGATACCAAGAACTATTGAGCTTAGCTCCGTCGTCTCTGTTAATATTGATGGGGTTTTTATGGATTTCAATTGCCTCCGTAATTAGGCGTGCTCTGTAAGTTTTGGGTCTTCCCAGGACTTCAGGAACAAATCCAAAGTAATGGCCGGTTTCGATTAAGTGCTCGGCGATTGCCGATTTGTCAGGGTGGCCAAGTTTACAAGCACGAAAGTGTTCGGAAATCCTTTTGGAGATCGTTCGCTCTGTCTGGCCTACATAGACCTTGTCACATCCGGAACAGCTAAGTTTATATACTCCATCTGTTTCCAGAGGAAACTTAGTCTTTGCCGACCTCAGTAGGTCTTGGATTTTAGTTCTGACAAATCGGACATCGCCGAGCACTTAATCGAAACCGGCCATTACTTTGGATTTGTTTCTGAAGTCCTGGGAAGACCCAAAACTTACAGAGCACGCCTAATTACGGAGGCAATTGAAATCCATAAAAACCCCATCAATATTAACAGAGACGATGGAGCTAAGCTCAATAGTTCTTGGTATCCAGTAATTGACGGCTACACCAAAGCTAAACGCAAAAAAACCATGCTGAATTTTTTCTAACACCAGCTCGTAGAGAAATGGAGCTGGCAGCACGGTATCGCTTCGACACACATAAGTAAACACTCTCACCAATATCATTTGGTCATCTGCCCTGATGATGGACACTGTAACGCTGTCCGAAACGTTGGCTAAAGAAGGAGGTAGCGAAACACGGCATAACACCCCAAAAACAATAACAAAAATGACGTTGGAGTATTTATTTATGTAATATTGGAGTGAGAAGTGAATTCTAAAAATTTTTAAAGAATAAATACTATTTTAAGCTTTATTTTATTTCTTTGCATAGTGTAATATTTTATCTTTATGTAATCGATTACGGACTATGTAGTTGTTTCACAAAATTGGAATGATACACCAAATTTCAATGTTAATTTTCAAGTTTTGTGAAAGTTGTGTTATTAAATCGTATAAATCAGTAGCTTCAGATAACTGAAACAATAACAGAACTTTTTTAGAACCTTACAGTTAAAATTAAACGAATTTTCCAAATTCAGTGACGCAATCTGTCCAAAATGTACAAGGACCAATAAAACTGCTACAAGTTTGCATTCAAATGTTATTGGTTCTGGGGGTGGGTAAAATATGCTAAAAGTATTTATCAGTCGAGAATAATCCATTTTTACAACGTAAATGTAGGTAAACATATAATTTTTTTCCAGGTTCTCCGTAAAACAGTTATAAACTAAATTATTATTGTGAAAATTACAAAATTTTAAAGAAAAAAGTGCATGGTGCCAGTTTCACTATGTTGTGACGTACGTCAAAAGATAGTTACTGAACTCTCTGTGGGTGACATTAAAGATGTCGATGCTCAATGCAGACTCATTAAGCAGTTGAATTGCCCTGTTTAATGGCGCATTCTGATATGAGGAATATATAGCTTCAATATAGCTTGAATATCTTAATATAGCTGCCTACATATCTTTTATTAGGTAGGTATATTGAAATATATATTTATAGTTGTAAGTTAAATTATCTAATACTACTATGTGATCTATTCTAATGTTTCCTTAAAACTTTAAATGTATTAACAAATTTTTTCTTAGATATTAAATTATGAATGTTTAAATTGTTAGAACCTGCAGACAAGCTGCCCTATGACAGCTTTGTGGGTATACTCTAATTCTTGTACAAAATGTTTTTCTTTAATTTAATAAAATAAAAAAATAAAAAATCGCATTATTTTGAGATATTTACAAAGGTTTAATAAATGCATCAAGCGCATCTCATCATCAAAGAGTAATGATTGCAAATTTCACCTCCGTAAAAATTGTTGCAGATTGCGTAAGGGGAAAAATATAACATTTTCGCTTTGTCATTATTTAGTTTGTTTAATGTATGTTCATGAAATTTCTTAATTTTGAGATGTTTTATCAATTTGCGACTACCAATTTAGATTTGGAGTCCTGAAAGTACAAGTAGACGGTGTCCCAAAAAATATTTCTTTGATAATCCACTTCAAAGTCTTGTAACGTCATTAATTTATTTTTATCTCTATTTGGGGATAAAAATAAATTAATGACAGTGACGAGATTATTTATTTACTTTATTTTTAACTCTATTTGGAGATAAAAATAAATGAAAGTGTGATGAATTAAAAATAGTTTAGATAACAAGTAGATCAGGTCAACAATTTTGCAAATGGAGATAAAAATAAACATATTTTTCTATTCTTTTCAGCTAGCGGTCAACATAATTCTTAATTGTTATTGTCACATAAAACATTTAAACTTCGTAAATCATCTTGTGAGTCAGATGTGTACACTTTGCCAACGATTATATCCTTATCAAACACTTTGATGTGAATCGATAAGCTTTCAGATCTATCCGTTTATCCATTGATAAAATAGAACCATCCTCATCCAATATCCTGCCGTCGTTCAAAGCGTCGCGCGTCGGCCTTGAGTCCTGAAAGCAAACATTAACTTCATTTAGTCAGATATTCGGGGAAATTTTCAAATATCCTTCAGCGGGCGGGCCGGGACGATTACTCGTGAAAGACCCCGTAACACTGAATCAACAAAACCTAGAGGTGTGATCGGTGCAGAATTGAAGGGAAAATAACGTCGCCAAATGTACACATGTAAAACCTTTTTAACCGTTTTATCAATTTCCGCAAAAAAAATATTTTAACTAGTTTGCACTGTTCTGAAGTTGAGAAATATTAAAAACTAGCTGGTTCTGGGTATGCGTTGCAGTGCTATATTCAAAGTAATTTTTTTTATTATTATTATTTATTATTTTAACTTTATGAGTAAAACCTCAAACTGTAATATTTAATTAAATGAAGACATTATGAGCGAAACTCAATCGAATATCTGGAAACAGAAAAATCAGAAAAAGATATTTACACCTCTGGGACTCGAACCCAGGATCTCCCTACTTTCCGGGTTGGGCGCTCTTATCCACTGAGCTAAGGTGTCGATATCCAATTCAGTCACTTTTAACTGTACCATATACTTCGACTAAGAACCACCCATATTATCTTCATTTTTTCTTAACGCATATTTTTATTGGCTGCCATCTTTTTATTTATTTATTTATTTATATATATATAAGTTGTACATTTTATTTATAACAATTACAGGCAATATAGCCTAAGACGTTATAATTGTACCATTTATGCAGTGTATATGCAATGCCAAAAATCTTACAAATGCGCTATAGGACACAAAAAATAAGTCTATTTTTTTATCCACCGCATTCAAAAAGCACGTAGCTCTCCCCAGAGGTGAGTTCATAAATAAATTAGTGCGGCTTGCTCTACTATATAGGAGGTTGTGATGACGTCCTCGAGAGTGAGACTCTGGTACATAAAAATTTAATTGGGCCAGTATCTCATTATTCGATAAGTGACCGTTCATCAATTGAAAAAAATATTTAAGCAAAGCAATACCTCTACGTGTCTCTAGGGAGTGGTAATTGGTCATGCCTCATATATAAATGGATGGGTAAAGCCAAAGGTAACGTCCATAGAACCGCGAGAATAAAAACCTTAAAAATTTCTTATGGACTCTTTCAACGCGTAATGTGTATGTTAATTCGTGTGTGGCCCAGATGATCGAATTTGACTCAAGTACACTCAGGACTAGTGTGTTATATAATAACGTCAGTGTTTTTGTGTTATGAAACGGATATGAGTTTCTAATTACGAAGCCGAGAAGCCTGTATGCTCTGCTTATTAAATCATCGATGTGTTGGTGAAAAGTTAGTTTGCTGTCATAAATAACTCCTAGATCTTTGATTTGGTTTAGGTGTTGGAGAATAATTTCATTAATTGTATATTCCAATACATGCGGTTTCTTTGATCTTGTATAAAAGACGATATTGCACTTGGGTGTACTGAAGTTCAAGCCATTTATTTTGGCCCAGTTTGAGAAGCATTCAATGTCACGTTGCAGGAGAATACAGTCAAGAATATTTTTTATTGAGCGATATAGTTTCAAGTCATCTGCAAATAGTAAGTACAGCGAATGTGTGATGACTGAACCAATATCGTTAATAAAAATCAAAAACAGAAGTGGTCCAAGGATAGACCCCTGAAGAACTCCAGAAAAAACTGCGAATTCAAAAGAACTGGAACCCTTATAATAAACAAACTGTCAACGATTTCGAAAATATGAAGCAAAAAAACAGAGTAGTCTATTGGAAAAACCAAATGAAGCTAGCTTATTTAGAAGAATGTCGATGTCAACCTTGTCGAATGCTTTTTCCAGGTCAAAATAAGCAACATCCACCTGGCCACCATTGTCAAGAGTTTGTGATAAGAAATCTGAGATGCATAAGAGGTTTGATGTTACTGACATCTGGGATCTAAAACCATATTGACGGTCGTCAAGAATTGGATTAACGTATTAAGTATATATTTATGTAGAATTTTCTCGAATATTTTCATGATGTAACATAGAACGGCAACTGGTCGATAATTCCGGATATCGCGTTTGTCTCCCTTTTTGTAGATAGGGGTTATTTTAGTTAATCTCCAGATGTCTGGGAGAATCCCGTTTTTTAAGCATACATTGAAGAGATGACATAATGGTGGTATTAAAAGGTCGGAACAACCCTTTAGTATAAATGTTGGAATATTGTCAGGACCGATGGAGTGAGGTTTCTTTAAATTTGAGAGTGCCTCCTTAACATCTTTTTCTGAAATACTGACCAGGTCGAATGAGGGCCCAATCTGTACAGTGTGAAGTGTAGAGTCAATATTGAGAGTTGGTTGAATATTTTTGTACACAGATGAAAAAAAGGTAGCAAAACTGTTTGCGATTTTATCATCAGTAGTCAATTCCTCTCCGTCAAAAAACATAGACTTAAATGAGTTGTTGGATTTTTTTAGATCCTTAATATACTTCCAAAACTGTTTGGGATCGATAAACAATTTTTCTTCCATTGAAGTTAAATGATTTTTAAAAGCTTCACTGATTTCACGTTTTACGATGGAGCGATAGGCTGAAAAACTAGTATAGTCTGAGTTGTGACGAGTTTTTTTCCATTGCTTATGAAAAATATGTTAAATTTTAATATTTGAAATAATACTATTGGTGTACCACTTAGGATATACTCTGTGTGCCGTAGTGCAAGTTGTGGAAATGGGTATACACTTATGAATATATTGTAAATTGAATTGTAAAAATTTGTACATAATGCATTAATATCTGTTGATCTTTGGCAGACCGGTTGCCATGAACATTCAGAAAGCAATTCATATAATAAGTGGAAATTACCTTTGTTGAATCTCCAGGCGTTTATGGTTCTAGCTCCATGAAAGGAGGGAACTTCCATTGGACTTGGGTTTAGACATGAACTTGAACCACCTGAGTGAGCCTCACTAATACTTATAGATAAAGCAGGGTGGTGCTTGTCTTCGTTTGTAATAGGGTCCTGACATTTCTCAACACACTTTACAAGATCCTTGGCATTACATAAAACTACATCCAGAGTGTTATTATAATCATTACATATCAAGTTGTATTCTTGCAAGCCGTAGAAACATTTAAAATAATTATACATGTTCACAATATTGGAGTTACAGGAAGGGAGGTTCAAATCCCCTAATATTAAGATATTTTTGTCATTGGGAAGATTATAATTACTTTCTATTTTTTCGAATATGTTATAGTATAGCGAAGTTGAAGAATGCGGTGGCACATATATGACGCATACAAAAACAGTTGAAGATTTCAAGGATAGCTTCACCCACAGGGATTCAGTATCAGGGAGGTCCATTGAAGAAATCCTCTCAGCATAGGTTACAGAATCAGCGCGAACAGCCAGGACGACACCTCCCGCGCGTGTGGGGCGGTCACGACGAAAGACAACATAATTTTCTCGAAATAGCTCTGAATTATGCACACTTGGTTTCAGCCACGATTCAGTGATTGCTATTAAATCTAAGCTATCTCGAGCATAAAGGTTGTTTTTAAATACTGCCAATTTCGTATTTAGTCCTCGAACATTTTGATAATACATAGAGAGGTTAGAATTACTTCTCACTCTCAGAGTGTTTCGTTGCATCATTGGTTGCAGCATTTCTCCGAAAAAACCACTCATTGAATGCAACATGATTTGGCCATATATTCGGGTCCATATAAAACGAAAGCTTCGATTCGGGGACTCCGATCCGGAAAGAGGCGTAGTCAGCTTTGGCTGTCAACTTAACAACATCGTAAACAATAAATTTTATGAATGATTGCAAGATTCAACTCGAACTAAATGCAATCTAGATGGTGTCTGGATAAATTATTATCCATTTCATTTAATGTGCGACATCTATTGACTCTTCTGCAAGTCTGGGATGAATATTATTATTTTAACTTTATGAGTAAAACCTCTGAAGAAAAGTGATTTTTCTGTTTCCAGATTTTCGATTGAGTTTCGCTCATAATGTCTTCATTTAATTAAATATATTTTTTTCACTGCATGTCCTTTCCCGTGCGTCCCCGCTCCCTTCCCGCGTCCCCTTCCGCGTCCCCTTCCTCTCGAACGTTCGCCTTCCACCTTCCCCACCTTACCTCTCCTCTCTCCCTTTCCACCGTCCCGCCAACCCCTCTCCCGCGTTCCATATATTCAGTTCCAGTACATTCAGTTTTCAAAAAGCTCGCGTGTTACCTATTACAATATTTTCAAATCCAAATCATTCATTTTCTATATATTCATTTTTGTTTATTATAAGAACAATCAATCGAATTGGTACTTAACAAAATCAGTATTTAAAAAAATCTATTATTTGATTCAAATTATTATGTAAGTATTTCAAATTAATTCATTAATTTAAAGAGTATTGGAAATTGAATTCTGATTTGATGATCATGGTTTTGCAAAATTTCATTCTCAAATTTTTGACAGTTTTGCAAGATTAAAAAACTTTTCTGATGTATTGTCGTGTGGTTGTAATAATCCAGAAACCTTAGCGGGGCTACACATTTTGATTTACATATACTTTACTTTTTTTAAATAATTCTACACGAGAATCCCTGAACCAAAACCAGAAAAACCATTTCAATCATCTTCTCGGCATGCTGTGTAGTGAAACTTTTTAAGAAAAGGAAAAAGAAGAAGTTCTCAGAATGAAGATGCTAGGTGGAGGGTCTTTAAGAAAACTAATCTGAGGAAGTTCTGGGAAGGAAAAGGGTATGAGGGGTGGGTAGGAATCTGGGGTTCAGTGGGGTTCAGTTCGAGATCATCCGCCGCCGAGACCTAGACAAACCTCACCCCAATGAAACCGGTCACCCCTCTGAGGGAACGGACTCCGGGTGTCGGTGGAGACGGAGAGAGAAATAAAAGGCATCCGAGTTGGTTGCGAGTCCAGTCGTTTATTGAAGCAGAAGCTACGTAGCTGAGGTCGGTCTGATGTAACAGGAAGTATGTCGAAGTGCCGTAGAGTGAGGTGTTGCGGGTGCACGGTCATGATAAGTGATGGAGGTCGGTGATGCTGTGGTGGAGCAGGCCACGGGCCTGCAGGTCACCAGAGTGTTGCTCGACGCCGTGGCGGCGGAGATGACCTGACGTCCAGGCCGTTGCTCGACGCGGTGAGTTGCGGAGATGAACGGCGGTGACTCGGTGAGTGGAGCCATCGGCAGGTAGTCCTTGTGGTGGCCACGAAGGAAGCTGCCCTGGAGTGATGAACGGCGGCGACTCGATGAGTGGAGCCACCAGCGTGATGCTCGACACCGTGGCGGTGGAGGATGACCTCGTCTTCCAGGCCGCTGCTCGACGCTCGTTGCGGAGATGAACGGCGGTGACTCGGTGAGTAGAGACACCGGCAGGTAGTCCTTGTGATGTCCACGAAGGAAGCTGCCCTGGAGGAGAGCGGATGCACCGGGCACTGATGTTACACACTAGTTTGCTGTAGAGAGGCGATTGTAAATGCGACCGTCGGATAGGGACTGAAAACTGTGTTGATTAGCGCGTCGCCAGACTGACTAGTTTGAAGTTAAGTGCGCCGCCTTATATAGGAGTGACCGGCCAAGTAACTTTCCACTCGCTGGCAATGTGTGCGCTGGAAGGTGCTAGAACTAACTCGTCACTGTGTTCGTGGATGCACGCACGAGTCTCGACCTTTCGCGAAGGTGGCGAAATTATTATTTATCGGGCAGCCGGCCTAGCGAGTACATTGCCGGCCGATACGTGCATAAGTAGGTAGACGGTACTTAGCCGGCACTGCGCAAAACGTAAACAAATACGTAGCGGATTGCAGAACTTTCTCGTGTGTTCGTTGAGTGGCGGAAAAATAATTGCATGAACGCCACACCTCTAAGACACCAACTTATCGCACCACTTGGGGTGACTTATCGCAGAATTGTTGTTTATCCAAGAGATTTATCCCGGGGCGGCGTTACCTACTCTCGCCTTCCAAATTAATCACTATTTAAATCAATATCCATAATCACTATTTAAATCAATATCCATATCAATATCCATATATAGGCGGCGTTACCTACTCTCGCCTTCCAAATTAATCACAATTTAAATCAATATCCATATTCATAAGTAGATAATATCTGCGGTCATATTTGCTTTATCAGCATTTTACAATATCATCCTTAGATTTCCCTGTTTTAACGACACGCCCGCTGCACAATCCTACATTTTTGTCTCGTCAGTGTTAGGAGGCTGCGGCCGCTTTATGACAGAGATTGAATCCCTCCGTGTGATTCGGTTTTATTAAACTAAACCCCCTTTTCTGCATCGGCTCACAATTACTGCGGGATTCTAAGCATCCACTTCTTGGATTTGGTTCGTTATAAAATCAATTGGTTTGGACAAAAAAAAAATATATTCATGTTCTAATCAAAATATTCTGTCGCCCCTAAAAGTGCAATGTACATTTGTAAATTTTGGAGGGATTTTTTTTATATCAGAAGACTGTAAAAAGGTGCATTTTCAGAAAGAAATATGCAGGCACTGTCAAAATTATCTTTAAAAGAATTCTTAAAAAAGGATAATAATCAACAAAAAACAAACTATCACTAACAGACCAGTTAGACAAGCGTACAAAGAAAACATAAAACTCCGATGGTAAACACAAACTTTGGACAAAGCATAAAAACTATGCAATAAAGGTATTCAACAACTTTTCACTTGATTTAATAAACGTGGATAACAAGAATAAATTCAAATCAAAATCAAAAACTGGATAAAAATGTTCATTTTGGAGCGGTTTAAAGATTGAGTATTGATTTTTACAACAAAAAAAAAATCGTAGGATTCGATCCTAAAGAAGACTTGCGTGGGACAATAGTTTTATCGTATTATATTGAAACCGAGTACCCGTAATTTAAAGAAATATTTTATTTTAATCTCATTCTCTCGCAGGCTAGATCCTATAATGTATATTTTTGTCTCTTTTTAGTGTCGCTCATTGAGTTTCAAATCACAACGGTGCTAAAGAAATTTCACTTCAAAAATTTCTTCCACCTTTGGGTTCACGTGCTACTTCGGATGATTAGTTCCAAAAGCCTCTGTCACACGGAGACATTTCGTCGCTGCTATTTGAAGAGCAGCGTCTAAATCTCATCGTGTTACAGCTTATCCGCTGCAAATAACTTAATAAGCAGCTTTTAAACGGTCCCACGCCGACTGAGAATAAAGCTAATTCAACAACCCTTTGAAAAGTCTAGCCATGAATTCATTTTGAGTTGTCCGGTCACCCTTCTAAACATAGTGGCAATTCGATTAAAACATGTTCAATTCTGATCACAATAAGCGCGCGGATTTGACTTCACGTGGCCTCTTCGCGGCTATGCACGTAGCGTTACTCCCATCTCGTCTGACATCTCCAATCGTTGTTTGCGTGTTAAATGGATTTTTCGATATGATTTCTAAAATTTCTTACAAGTTGTCTATTTGTTAACCCATTGTGTTTATACGTAATAACCTTTTGCTTTGACCAAAATAATGATTTGTTTCCAAAATGTGGTTCAAATTCAGAATAATTATGATTATTCAAACACCGGTGCTCCTCTACTGATATATTAAAACTTTTAGAAGTCTTATCTGCAAAAATTATTGTAAATTATTGTATTTATTTTATTGGAAACAATCGTTCTAAGAATTGGTTTGTAACCTTGATAGGCTATTGACCTTGGTATCCTGGTAAACTGTGGTATCTTGTCGTGCGGGTAGTAATAACATCCGTTAATGTTACAATGTTTATTATTGAAGAGATTCTTATGGAGAGAGCGCACAACAGCCAATACATCCCTTTTATACATCTCCATACTCGCTGTCTTGCTTTCATGCCGTCACACTCATACACATACATCACAATTAATATTGACCTTTTTATAAAAGTCTAAATGAATATTCAATTTTTTATAAGCAAAACTCTCTTTTTATAACTTTTGAAGGTTATTCCCATTAATGTAATGTATCATTGAAGAAGGAGGTAACAATAATAATCTAAACGAAATTATGAAAGAGAACAAGACACAGAAAAAAAGAAAAAGGTCGCAACTGGGACTCGACCATTATCTATTTCTATTTTTCTGTGTTGTTATCTTTTATATTTTTGTTTTGATTATTATTGTTATATTACTGTTTTGAAAATCTTCTTCTTCGAAGACATATAACATTCATAGGAATGTTGAATTCAAAAGTTATAAAAAAAATATTTTTCTTATAAAGAATTGTACATTTTTAACTTTATTATTAATATTAAAATCTGGTTAGATATTATTTGGCATATTTTAATTAATTTAGTTTTTTTTTATTATTTAAAATTACCACACATTATCAATTAATTATTTACTATTACCGTTATTTATTGCAATTTCGTTAATGATATTTATAATTCCGGGTCAAAATACAAAATAATTAAAAAAACACTTTTTTATTTTTCTTTAGGAATGTTCTTGTTATTTATCTTCTCTATATTTTATTTTCTATTGATAAATATATAATTTACACTTATAAGTAACTTCTTGTATCTACCATCAAAACCTTTATATTATTTATCAAGTGTTATATTTAAGTTTAAGACAATATTATAGTCAACACACTATTAACATGTAAAATATCTGTTCATTTTGACTGTTCTAAAACGGGCAAATTGCCTAGTTGGACAGCCAAAGCTCATTATAACAATGAAATATATAATGTTTCTCAAAATAAATAAATAAATACTGAAACATATGGGATTTTAACAAAAATTGCTTGTCTTTCTAATACAATTAATGATGTCACCACAAAGTGAACACCAGTTCAAAAAAACTAAAAAAAAATATAAAGGTACTTTATTAAAAAATACTTTTAATTTATAATAAGAGTGTCCGTGCTATCAAAGACACAAAGAGAGTACGCGTCTAAATGCCTCGAGTGGTCACACTGACCACTGCTGAGGTTCTAGTTTTAAAATTAAGCCTCAACATAAAATAGAATAGACCAAGCCAAGGAATACCCTTACGCTGGAAAAGATTTTCTTCAAAGTGAATACTCTTTGGGTACAGAATTTTTCAGGAGGAAAATAACATTTATTTTGTTAGCTTTACATATAACTTAGTGGCTATCCATTTAAATTAAATTAAACAAAATTACTTTGTTAAATGAAATATGAATAAGTTTATAATTTTTTATTAGCATTGACCAATTTCGGAACAATCGTTGGTTGACAATCGTTAATATATGTAAGCTATTGAAGTGGGGTTGGAGGCTTGTCCAGGGATTATTGAAGAGTGGGGGGAAGGAAATAAAAAAGACGATGGATGGGAACATAACTTAGATAGGGCTGTAAGATTTTTAAAGTATTTTTGGTTTCTTGATAAAATAATCGTTATTATCAAGATTTCTTAATTTCTATGCTTCCAAGTTATCTAAGCGTTTTAGTTTTTTTATTAAATAAAAATATGTTGGAAGACTGCAATAACAATTTATTTAAATATTGATTTTTTTAATTATTTTGAAAAAAATTTGCTTGTCTTAATGTTTTTTTTTCTTTAATTAACTTTGGTTAATTTCGGGTTCAGGCTCTATATCCACGGCTTCCGATTATTTGTCTAAGATTTCGAAATAAATAAAAATATTTTATCTTTTGAATTTTAAACTGTCAAACAACATGAAGAATCAATTTATCATCAACACTTGTTATTTTTTGACATACAAAAATTTCAACGCTCCATAGCAAAGATATAAATAACAATGTGAGCTCAGAATTTGAATTTATCTATTAATTCTTTGCACGCTTCGTGGCGTCAGAACTCAAAGTTGAGAGTAAAATAAAAATGAAATTAATAATATCTTATAGATAGATGAACATTAAAAAACCATGTACCTACTATTCCTTCCCCTCTGTCTCAGTATCCATCCAATGATTAAACAAAAAATATGTCGTGAATTGTTAAAAAAAAATCTCACTTTATTGTTTCTGAGAGTTTATTACAAAAAAATTGCTACTTAAAAAATTGTGCTACTCTAATGATTTGGTTAGAGTAAAATGATACATTTTCTCGGTTGTATAATTGTACTTGTACACGAGAAGTGTACTTAATTGCACACTTCTCATGTACAAGTAAGTACCTTATATAATATTAAATATTTGCAAAACTCACGTGCTCTGATCATGTTTTACACTTTTTGCGAAGCAATTAGCAAACCGTCAGGATGTTCTATTTGAAAAATGAAAATGCAGTCCTCTACGAGGCAGCCAGTGGCGTATGTTCCCATTTGACCGGCCCGTATGCACGACTAATGAAAAATTCAAATTTACTCGTGAAATTTTCAACGTAACGGGCGTGAAATTTTAATTACTAATTTTGTGTTGCGCAGCTTTGTAAAGTGGCGCATTAGGTAAGCCTACGTGGATTATTTATTGATGTATTTAAATTTTGCATTTTGAATTACCGTCACATCAATTCACACAAAAAACACAAATAAAGCGAAACAAATCACATGAAAAAGTTTACTCTTTATGGTGTCGAAACCTACGTAACTAGATACAGTTTTTTTTGAGTTATTCCAAGCTGCAGTGTGCAGAGTAAAGATTGCCGAATGTCAGCCAACCTTCGGTATGAGAGGTTACTAAACAACAAAAAGTCAAGCGACAAGAAAGATTAATGCTTTTTTATTTGTGAATGATGCACGACAGAGTACCATTAAACTGCTAGGTTACATTTTGTTATCGGGTTGTTGGCAGCAATCTACGCTGTAAGTAATATGTAATATAATATTATTATATTACGTTATTATTTAAAATTATAGACAAAAGATAAGTTGTGCAGTAAATAAAATTAACTATATCACAAATAAGATTTATCAGAAAAAAGTACAAAGAAAATCAGAATTTCAAAAAAATATTAGTTATTTATTTACTCCTATTTAGGTTTTTACGTATATATAACAATGTTTACAAAATTATACTGGTAAATAGTGCAGGAAATGACTGCTTAAAACACTTCCACAAAAATAAACATAAAGTAAAAATATTATTGAATTTGATTCACACACAGTATAGGTACAATTATAAAAAATATAAAAAATCCAAAACAGTTTTTATTTTCTTTCAGCCGACAAAATACTGTTTATGTGTTAGTCAATTTAAAAAGCTTTATTAAAATATTCCCCTACTTGGTGAAAAAAACTTCAATAAGGTATGCCTATATATTAAATGCTATAACTATGAAGCTTTGTGGTGATACACGCAGGTGCGGCCCCAGCATTAGACATTTTTTTACTTAACTTTACTTCACATTTTGTGTATTGCTGTACGTTAACATGTTGTACATTTTAAGATGGGTATTGTGTTCGAAGATATTTTGATCGTATTTGATCTGGAAATAACAACTTTTCCAAAGTCCAACTTTAGCAGTTAGTCTTGTATTATGAGCACGATCCACTATTTTGTTATATTCAGATTATTTTCATTCTACATAAAAGATTATCTATTACACTATATATTATTATGTCTTACAGATTCGAGACATTTTAAGGACATTGTATTTTAATGTTCTTTGACCATGTTTATTTGTTTAATGAAAACGAATAACTTTGTGTACGTACACCACTATTTAATTAACAATATCACATGTACATGTTTCGAAAACTATGTTTTCTTCGTCAGGACAATAAGTTAATAAAAAATAACAAAAGACAAACAAGTATAGACTAATTAGAACATAGACAAAATATTAGAAAGAAGAGGTGATTAATTAATTAAAATATCATAAAAAACAATTATATAAAATAAAATATAAAAATTATTTAAGGATGGGTAAAAATTACATAATAAAAAATCTGTTAAAACAAAATAGGAAGTCTAAATAACAAAATAAATTATTATAAATATAAGTTTTAATTAGAAAATATATTTAAAAGATGGCTATTTTTAAAAAACGTTTGGTTTTTTATAATATTTAATGTACTATTAACACTTTTCCTTATTTCTAAAATTTCTAAATTATCTAATTGTATACCCGTTGTATTAGTGTGTAAAATTTTTAAACCTTTATTAATACCAAAAGAATGACCTGTTTCCAAAATGTGGTTGGCAAATTCTGAATAATTATTATTATTTAAACATTTTAGATGTTCCTTAACTCTAATGTTAAAATTTCTAGAAGTCTTCCCAATATGAAAAAAAGTTACAATCATTACAAATTAATTTATAAACCCCGGATTCGTTAAAAAAACACCTTTGTCCTTGTTATTTAATATATAATTTTTTAATTTGTTATTGGCGTAAAAAACTGGTTGGATATTATCTGGCATGTTTTTAATTATCAAATTTGTTAAATGTTGATATTGTTAATTAAATAGTGGTTTACACAAAGTTATTTGTTTTCATTAAATTAATAATGACGCCACAAAGTGAATTTGCGAATTTTGAAGAAATATTTATTTGTGTATCCGGGAGTAACAAGTCCAACGTTTGCAGTTCTTACAGGGTGGGACAAAGATGTACGAATTTTAAAACATTATTGTGGTCAAGCGGCGCCGCGCGCCGCGGACGGTATCAGTAGATCGGTTCACGGAAATTCAGCGCTTTAATCGTAACAATATGGGAACGCTTTCAAAGTCTACACAGTACCTTTATTGTTTTTGGACGAAGCCCATTTTCACCTGAATGGGCGTGCAAGTAAACAAAATTGTCGTTACTGGGCAGCAGAAAATTCAAAATCAAAACATCAAAAGCCCCTACATGCGCCAAAAGTCACAGTTTGAATAACAATTTCATCCCATGGAATCATCGGTCCTTATCTTTTTGAAAATCTGCAAAGAGAGTCTGTAAACGTAAATTCAGACCGGTAAACAGCATGTAACGTGATTTTTTTTCTATCCGCAGCTCCATCAATTTGAAGGACATGGTTTCAACAAGATGGCGTGACGTGCCATGCTTTTAACGATTCAATGGCGGTTATAAACAAGGTATTCCCAGGAAGAGTGATGTCGCAACGAGATGATATTCCATGGCCTCACAGGACTCCAAACTTCATTCTCCTTATCTTCATGCTATGGAGATACTTGAAAAGTCAAGAATTTATAGGGAAACCAATATCAATTGCCCAATTGGCTCCATCGAAGCCAGAGTTAAGGGTCCACTATTCGAATTTCCGCCGATTTCTTACATATCTTCCTTAAAAATTTGAAGTTTTTAAGCTCTTAAAAAAATATATGTTATTTTTGAAGATAATATCTAGATACGTTCTCCACGCCGAAACGCAAATTATATGAAATTCCCTCGATAGAAAAAAATCGCAAAGTATGCTCCGAAAATTATTAAAAATTAGTCTATTTCTTTAATTTTACAAGTTATATTTATGAAAAATTCACAATGTTTCTTTAAATGATACTTAACGTCGTTTCACGAGATTTATGCTCTATTTTAAACGAGTCATGTTTTATTAAGCTTTTTCGCAATTTTCGCTGCTATTTTATGACTTAAAATATTAGCGCGCTCTGTCCAACATTCGTAATTGTAATTACTTATCTCTCCAGCTTCTTCTTTTTCAGCCGAAGAGTGCCGCCTTAAGTTAGCCTCTCAAAATCTGGGCGTACTGTACAGGGCCCACAGATACTTTAACAGTACACAACTACTGCTAACCCTGTACAAATCGCAAGTGCGCCCCATGGTTGAATTTGGCAGCCACCTCTGTTCTGGAGCCCCAAAATACCTGAAAAAAACATCTCTCAACTCAGTGCAGAAACGGGCGGTCCGTTTGATAGATTCTCCTAATTTAACAAACGGATTGCAATCTTTAGAGCACAGTCGTCGGGTGGGAATGCTATCCTAATTCTACCGGTATTTCAATGGAAAATGCTCCGAGGAACTAGCGTCATTGATCCCTTCGGCACCGGTGCATAGTCGGGAAACACGCCAAACGCGTGCCCAACATATGTACACGGTTGACATTTGTCACATGAGAACGGGTCGCTTCTTTGACTCGTTCTTGTGTTCAACAGGTCTCTTCAAAACCAATATTCATTACTTCCTATCCTCAAAAAGACCCTCTACACAACATCCTAGATGACAGAGGCCCTGAAGGAAATTTTTTTCCACATAGCCTCCAGTGTAGAATAAATGTAAAAAAAAAAATTTAAAGAAATCATCATCCGAGAGTTGTTGAAAATTTGCGCTCCGGGTTCGACGAGATATACGAAGTGTTTGCGTCAAGATGGATCACACCTTATTGATGTTATTTTTAAAAAGTAAATTTCCCATATTTTATCAACCTTATTAATATTTTTCATGTCAATATGACCATCTTTATGGCTCTCTCTGTATTTTGAGCATGTTTGACTATTTTGTTACATTGAGAACGAGATTTGTGCTGACTCACAATTTTAAGCGTCAAAACTGCACGTATGGATAATAAATTTATGGAATTGTATACCAATGATTTTGTTACATTTTGATTAAGAGGTTGGTATTGGACGATTCGAAAAGCAGATAACACCTACACTTTTATTTTTTATGCTAAAGGAAAATACTAATTGCCAGTCAATTAACAAGTTTGGTCAATCGAATCACGATGTCTACAAATAATTTTATTTATTGTTAGTTATTAATTTTTGTGTAGCCACTAACTAATCAAATCGTGTATTTCTTATTAAATCAGGGACAAGCCTTTTACATTAAAATCTTTGGTCACTGACCGCACTTCTTCCAGAAGTGGTCTAGTTATTATAAATAAAAAGTTTTCAACAAGGAGCGCTTTTTCTAAAACTCAACGAATGTTTTACGTTTCACATTTTCTGTATTTTTCACTTTATTTTGCGGTTAAACATAAAAATTTGTAACGTTTGTTTTTATATTTGTGTTCAACTTTTAACAATTTTTAACAAAAATACTACTTTTACTCACTTCAATACGAAGCCATTAAAAAAAACCTCCTCAATTATCTTTCATTATAAACTAAGTTCACACATAATAATTGATTTAGTTAATAAATTAATAAATTTTCAATTAAGGGGGCGGTTTTGTATCACCTTCAGTTTTTTTTTGTTTTACACGAGCTCCACACAGGAGGCTCACCCTCAGGAAAATAATTTTCCTCAGCGCCTATGTCATCGTTTGGGATGCTGTGTGGAGTTTTTTTAAGGAAAGAAAAGATAGGAGAGTTCTGGGAAGGAAAAGAGTTTAAGGGGTAGGTAGGAATCTGGGGTTCAGTGTGTCCTGGTCATCCGCCTCCAAGATCTAGACAAACCTCACCACATGAATCCGGGCACCCATGCTAAATCAACAAAGTAGCCACTTGAACTATTTATTGTATAACCAACTCCCCTGCCATTGTTCACCCCAGTGGGTCACTACGTTTGATGCCCTGGTTCATGGGGTGAGTTTTGTCAAGGTCTTGGCTGCCGATTTGTTTGCCCACCTACCCCCGGATCGGGGGAGAGGGAGAGAGAGAGAGAGAGAGAGAGAAAGAGAGAAAAAGAAATACTGTTCACTCTAATTCGAATTTCATACTCCTCAAGTACTCCGCAATTTTCGGCAAAAGGGGTACAAAGTTTTTTGTTTCACGTATTCTGATTCTTAAGTAATTGCTTGGCGTTTGACATTTCTTAGAAAAATATCTTCAGTGTTAAAATATCGATTTCTTATTTGTTCCTTGTCAATATCGGCCCGCCTGTTAACGCTGAAACCGTTCTCAGGATATCGATATAAAATCATTGAAAGTTACGCCTATCGATCCGATATTGTTAAGCTATCGATTTCACCGTTCTAGAGTTCCAGATAAAGAATAAGATGTTACAATAATGAAAATTTCTGTCAAAATTAGTGTAACACGAATTCCTCTTACCCTCATGTTCCAAAATTATTACAACAGCCTTCCACATAATAGCTTAATGGTTACTTGAACCATACATTAGGCCGGTCCCACACTTATTATTATAATACCCCCTCCCCCTCCTACATTCAAAAGGCAATTTACAGTCATTACATTCTAAACACACTGAAGTACAATCGTGTTCTCTTATCAATTTGAGTAGGGGGTCTTCTGTTAATTAATTTCATATAATCTACAGTCTGCCATCCAACCCACCCACGTTTTGGGCAAAAGACTTTATATGTGAATTTAGATCTGAACTCTGGATAGCGTCCGTCTATTATTTAGGTTTCGTAATATTATATTATTGTTATGCTACCTTTCGCAAGCCCGTGAAAAATTCTGAGTTTTCGACAAATCAGTTCTTTAGTGATACGGTTTAAACCATACCTTGCGTGTTCAAAAAATAATAATAAACACTTATTTGGTAGATTTTTTCAAAAAAATATCACTTAAATAATGGTTTAAATAGCGCGTCAAAAATATATCATACGTTTAAGAAGGAATGGCAATAGTATATTCAATAGTAGCTCGTAAAAATAATACTGCGTATTGTTTTTGACCGAACTGTGATGAATAAATTTTAATAGATACGCCGTACAGTAAGGTTCGCTGGTTGGTTACTGGATGTCTTGATTAAACTGTGCTTACTCAGGTTCTTATAGCCGTTTAAAGTGTGGCCGACCTTTTTCGTAGTTTTTCGATCGCTGGCAATGTGTACACCAGAAGGTACTCAAATGATCGAAGCGGTATTGTTAATCATGTGTTGCAGGTCCAAACCTTTCGAGTAAGTGGTGAAATAATCCAGTCACTCGCGCCAGCCGCTTGTGTGTGGTGACAGGCAGTGTGAGCTTATTGATGGTGCGTAAGCAGGTATGTACTTGGAAAATAAGTAGCCGTGTGCGAGCTTTTAAAAAATTTTCTCGATAAAAATATGTTATTATAGGTAGAGATATTATCGCTTTTCTGAAACCGGCAAACGAACTTATGAAAATGGTGACATAATTAAAAAAATTAAATTTTGAGTTCGAAGATCAACCGTAATTAGTATTTTTAATGTAATATTATTTTAACGTATAACAAGCAGCGATAGATCCGATAAAAATCGTTGTGTCTCCCTTTTCATCATGATTAGAAGTCCGATCTAAACGGTGTAAGAAAGAGAAAATAACACGCTTTTTGTTCCAATTTAAAAATTAACGGCAAAATAATTCCCGACCACAATTGGAATTAAAATTATGAAACTTTAGGAATTCTTCATTAATAATTTTTACATGAAATGACAAAAAAAGGGTTTTACAATAACGCTCATAATATATTTGCCTAGTAAAATATTATCAGTAATTTAAATAAAAAACCAAGGGCGAACCATTTTTCAGATTTTTTTTGCATTCAAAATATACGTACTCATTTTAAAAACTATGTGTTTTTTTCGAATTAGAAAATTTTTTAGCGTATTTCATAAGTTTCAATAACAGTTTTTAGTTTTCGGATGCGTTCAGAAATATTTAATATAATTGGGTTTTATTGCAAAGCGGAAATATTTTGGCATTTCGACGAAATAGACCTGAAAGGGTTACTATTAAAAAAAACTGTAAAACCAAATTAAAAATACTGGTATTTAATTCAGAGCAAATGATAATTAAAAAAATAATGGACTAAAGTTCCGCGTCATTAATTTTCATTCAAAAAATCTTAGAAACCTCCAAAAATCTTACTACTTAATTAAAAAAGTTCTCAAACTAATTTTACGGGTTTCCTAAATCAACATTGAAATCCTCGAACTTCCTTTTTAATTTATCCAAATTCCATTAAAAATCTTTATTTTTTATGTGAATCGCACAAACTCCCAATTGCTCCCAACCGCTTGAAGCCAGTTAGTCTATGGTATCCCAAATTGGGGTTTATTGTAAGTCTGAAGGTAGGGAAAAACCTGGCTATTCAAATCTGGTCAATAAACATAGCTTAGCAACGTTTCAATTCTGAATGGTGGTCTTGAACCAGTGTGATACTGAGAGTATCTTTCATTCAGGAATCGCTCTGAAACATTCGATCATATGAAATTTGTTTGCGCACATCAGATTTAAACATTCAACCTTCGGATTGAGTCAAGAGCCTTACTCCACAACCACAGAGGTCGTCAAGTTGAGCCCTTCGTGTAAATAAAACGGTTCCATGCCAACTGAGCAATAAGTCAACTCAACAGCTCCTTGAAAAGTCATTAAAACTATGAAAAAAAATAATTTTAAATTAGCCGATAACCCTAACCTAACGTAAACTATTTAACAATTTTTTTTATAAATATATTTTTATCATTCTAAATGACTTATTTGAGATGGTTCTGAGTTAGTTTCTTTCCGGTCCGGTCACCAAATAAAACATACTTATGTAACAATCTTTACTTTAATCTTTTTTCAATCAAAACTTTATAAAATAAAAATTTAATTAAAAATTAATTTGTAAACCTTATTGTAAAAATTTAACTATTTACTAACTGTAATAAGATTTTTAAATGTAAAGAACCCGTTAGAGAAACTGCTAAAATGCAGTTTATCGGGACTTATTTTGTAAGGAGTGTAAAAACAAAAAAAAAAGAATAACACCCCTGCCACAAGCCACCCCAGGCTCGCTACGCTTGGCGAGTGTGCTGCTTAGCAGCGTACTACATAGTAGGGGTGCCCGGGTTCGCTGAATGAGATTTTTTTAGGTCTTTGTGTCCGATGCGTTAGGCCGGATTGGAAGAGATCGGATGAGGGAGACCTAACCTTGACATCTCCAGCCGGACGCTCTCGACCCATCGCTTCGCACTGCAGAGAGAGGACTAGATTGATACGTCCGTCACTCCTAGACACATTGACCCCCAGATTCCTTCCCACTTCTCATACCTACTTCCTTCCCAAAACTTCATCTAAGAGAAATTTCTTCCTAAGAGTCTACTAAATGGAGATAAAATAAAAAAATGTATGAGTATATTTTGTTAAAAAATGTATATGTGTATATTTTGTTAAAAAATGTATATGTGTATATTTTGTTCATTCTTGAAACTAAACCGCGTCCCCGTTTATCAATACGTCAAATGGAGAACACGCTTATCTAGTATTAATCAATATCACCCACATTGAAATATTATTTGATTCGCGTAATTCCGTCCTCTACCTTCGTCAGGTTGCGAATAAATATTTTGACGTTGAGTAAACAGACTGACGTTTGACAAGGGTGCCACGCGTTCTCGGGGTATTCCCCGCCGACCCGGCGCGGGCGCGCTGCGATCCGTCCCCAGCGCCAATTAATGGAAATTTAGAATACACATCGCAGTAACGTACACTAGATTCTACTTAAAACCACAGAAAAATACCCCGATTTGAGCGTTTTTTTTAAGGTACATACAGGATGTTTATGAAACATTTTTAATTTTCTTTTCAAACTCATCTATACAGTAGTTTACAGATGAAACTCGACTGATGTTGTAACAGAAATCCAACTCGACAGATGTTGTAACAGAAAATTTTGCGAATTTCTTCGATGAGGGAGTAAACAAGTTACTACACGAATGTGATATTCGTGCGTCTTCGTACTTGCTTGACGATACACCGCACTCTATGTACCTACCCAGAGCTAGCGTTAAACAAATTGAATCTATTATCGGAAGACTGAAAAACTCAAAATCACCAGGATTGGACCAAATACGTATGTATGATATTAAAAAACATGGTAAAATACTGAGCCCAGTAATAACTCATTTCATAAACACTATAATTGATACTTGCCAAATACCCGAAGGATTAAAAACTAGTATTGTTAGACCCATTTTTAAAGGCGGTGATCATTCAATTATAAATAATTACAGACCTATTTCTTTATTACCTGCTTTGGAAAAAATTCTTGAAAAATATATAGCGACATACTTAGATGCATATTTAAATAAATTTGGTATCATTGACGAATGTCAGTATGGATTCCAGAAAAAAAAAAGCTGCGACACTTTATTAAAAGATTTTTCTAATTTCATAAACACCCAGCTCAACTCTCAAAAACATGTACTTGTACTCTTTATTGATTTCTCTAAAGCCTTTGACACACTATGTCATAAACAAATAATAAACGTTCTACAATCCATTGGCATCCGAGGTAAATTGCTTACTCTCTTTAATAACTACTTATCAAATAGAAAAATGAATGTTAAAATATTGAATGCGATGAGCGAATCGAAATTTATAAGATCTGGTGTCCCACAGGGGTCAATTTTGGGTCCAAAATTATATATAATTTATGTTATAGCTATGTCAAAACTATTTAGTAAAGCGCGTAGATTTATTTTCGCAGATGACACTGCACTTATAGTATCAAATGAAAATCCTCAAATAGCGATTCAAGAATTACAAACCGACTTTAATGAACTGCTAAAATGGGCACATGATGTAGGTTTAGTCATAAATGTAAAAAAAACAAAATGCATGTATATCAGATCACCAAGTTTGAAAATATGGAATATTCCGAAACTAATCGCACACAACTTTGAATGCATCCATAAAAAAATATCAATAAATTGCCAATGTGAAAATATTGACTTTGTCAATGAGTATACTTATTTAGGATTAAAAGTAGATAACACTTTTAAATGGGATAAGCAAGTTACTAAAATATGTAACCAATTAAGAGCTCTAGCGAACAATTTCTATAAATTAAAATTTGTCTTACCTCATTGCACACTTAAATTAATATATTTTTCATTGGTAGAATCTATTCTTAGATATGGAATTCGAAGCTGGGGAAATACAAGCATGACTTATATTAAGCATGTACAAAATTTGCAAACCTCTATCATAAAACATATTGTATCACCTAATTTATATAGACAAAGACACAATGTGCAGCTTTTATATTGTGCTGAGAACCTACTCCCAATAAAAGGTATATTCTGGTTACTTACCATTAAGGATAACTGGGGAGATAGTACTTATAAAAAACCACTGGTACATAGTCACAGCACACGACTCACAGAAAAAAAAGGCCTAAATATACCTAAAATATCAAATAAGTATGGAAGCCGAACGCTGCAGTACTGTGTACCGGTGATTTTTAATAAGATCAAAAATAGATTTGTTATTGAGGAAAATGAGAGTATAAATATAAAAATTGTGAAGATGTGGATTATGAGTGAAAAATCAGTATATCTGTAAAAAAATGTTCAAAGATGAAAAAGAAAGATTGATGATGTAATGGTTTCTAATTATTAAGAATATATTACCTTTTTCTTGAATGATACAAATCTGTTAAATATTGTATGCCTTTGTAAACATAAAATGTTGTTGTTTTTTTTTTTTTTACTGTATTTATTTTCATTAACTGTAAAGTAGGTTGCACCAACCAGTTCATTAGGATTTGATTGTCTCTATTTGCTTTCTTCTTTACTATTTTAAATTTTATAAATATGTTTTTTATTTATTTCAAATGGTAATGGATGTATATTGAGGTAGAACCTGCAGACAAGCAGCCATGTGGCAGCTTCGCGGGATTACCTATTTAAATTGCCAATTTTATCTGTATTTGTTAAGTATGTTTTTGTTGGAAATAATAAAAAAAAAAGAAAAAAAAAAAAAAAATAAAAATAAATGCCAAATGAACGTACATAATTCTGACAATATAGTCTTCCTAATATTTGTACAACACCCTAGTAGAGTGTTAAGTAATCAGTAACTGAATATAAATAGTTAAGTATTAGTAATGTTTTGTGAACACCTCACTAGGAAAATCTGTGCTGAGGTGTTCGCAAGTTTTAAAAAAGTGTTTTAATTTTGTGTAATGTTAGTAGCATCTAAAATACATCGCAATGTTATATAGAGGTGGTAAAAATTGATAGAAACATTGTTTTTTTTAATTAAATTAACTCCATACTAGAGGCCCGTAGGAAAAGAACTACTCCAAGGGCCTCTGTCGTCTTGGGGATGCTGTGAGGAGGGTTTTTTTTTGTGGAAAGGAAGAAACTAAAGGAGGAAAGAAACATTTTGTTTATCTAGGTCTAAGCGCGAGACACATTTGCTTGCCTACTGTCTGGTGGGCCGGATCGCGAGAGTCTGGTTGAAGTAGACCTTTTTACCTCACCGGTCAGACTCTCTCGACTCATCCCCTTGCACCTCAGTGGGAGGTATGGTTTTATAGGTTCGTCACTCTTGGACATATTGACGATGGATTTTCCATCCACCTTATTATTACGCAGGTGATTTCTGCGTCTGCAAAAAAAAACTCTATATTATTTGATTTAAAGTTAAAATGTGCCGAAAATCAGCGTTCGACCATGAAGCCGTACAATAAGCCCGCTTGTATACGTTCGTTTTTTTCACCAGAAAACAGACCGCTTTTTTGCCGGACTCGCAGTATTGTATGGCTTAAAATGAATGTTTGTACATGCACCGGATACCGATCCGTATACGGTGCGTGTAAAAAGTTCATTACAAGCCATACAACACTGCGAGTCCGGAAAAAAAACGGTCCGTTGTCCGGTGAAAACAACGGAGGTAGTATATATACAAGTGGCCTAATGCTAAATTACTATGTTCGATTAAGCTTTGAATCGGCTTACACTATAAATACCAGACTTTGAGTTTTGATAAATTAGAGATTTTTTATCGTTTGCCATTAGTAAAATTGAAATTAAAATATTTTTTAAATCATAAAAAATTCATGCGTAATATATCAAAAATTTATTTCAAAAGAAATGTGATAACTAAGAGGCGGAATGCGGAGGCAAAAACGTTGGGAATGTATGGCGAGCGATATGCTAAAATAGGCCAAAACCAAATGATCTTTTATCTTTTATAGCTAAGTCTGTTGGCCCCATAAAACAAATTAGACCGGTCAAATAACGATAGTTTAATTGTTTTGCCTTTAATAATTACCGGCTCTGGAAGATTCGTTTTGCCTCCGCATTCCGCCCCCTAGTTATAACGCATATATAAAATAACTAACAAGATTTAACGTCTTTAAATATCCGAGACAGTTTCATTAATTACATTTTTTTTCTTTTAAACTTATTCACGAAATACATAAAAACCACTTTTGCGCGTGAAATTGAGCATTTCTAGACTTCATTTTCCAAACGTTTGCTGTACCTATTACCTGTGTACGTTGCAATATAAGCAACACTAAAATTTTAAGTATTTTTGACTTGCGACTTTTTTATCAAGATTTGATCGTAAAAAGTCAATATTATTGCGCTGCTTGTCAATTATTTGATGGTCAGCAAATTTACCTACGGATTTTGAAAACATTTTTTTTTTATTTGAATACCTCGCAAGAGTCCCTGCTGCTACCGTCTGGAGCCAGTGAGACTATGGCATTCCTAATTGGGGTATGTTGTGAGGCTGAAGGTAGTAGGGAGGGGAAGTAGACGGATAAGAAGAAGGTGGTTAGTACCTGGCTATTCAGATCTGATCACCAAACACCGCTAAAGCCATTTCAAGCAACGTTACGATTCTGAATGGTGGTCTTACACGAGGGCGAGACTAAGAGCATCTTCCACTCTGGAACGTGCCGCAAATATATATTACTTGAAATGAATTAATTGTAAAATAACACCGATTAATACATGAAATTTATTTGTGCATGCTGGGATTCGATCCCACGACCTTCGGATTGTGAGTCAAGAACCTTATCCCTCGATCACGGAGGCCGTCATGATAGTGGAGGCATCTTTCATTCTAATTTCCAATTTTGAGAGATGTACCTAACTTACATATCCAGTCTTTTCTTTATCAATGAGGTTCGTCGAACAAAACTAACGGCGTCCGTTCCCCGTGAATATTTTATAGACGCTATTCCCCGACGTGTAATAAACCGACAATGTCCGGTGTTAAAATACTGACTGTACTGCGAACTGTGCGCGTACAGTCCATCAGGCGGTCAGTAGTAGCCGTAGTAGTCGTAGTAGCGGACGCTTCACACAGCGCGCTATATGTTTACAAGTGTGAAAAAGGCTTTATTTCTAGGAATTCTTTAAAATATTCATGAACCATTTAAAGCATAAAATATACAACGCAGTGCATTTTTTTAAGTGGGAATACCGCACAATAGTCCCGACTGCTCACAAACGCCTCGAGCCAACGAGAAGATCGAGAAGAGATAGGTAGTTTAGTTAGGGAAGTTTCTGGCTATTCAGATCTAGTCACCAAACACGGCTAAAGCCATTCAAAGAAAGGTGTCAATTCTGTTTGGAGTTCTTATACCAGGGCGATACTGAGAGTATTTTCCAAACTAGAACGTGCCTCAGACACACTTTACATTATTTTTAAATTATTGAATTGTAAAATAACACGGATCTATCAAATGAATTTAAAATTTAAAGATTTCTTTGTTTTAAAAACTTTAAATGTTTATAAAACCAATACGTGTTGATAACAATGCTCTCTTCTTCAAGGTTTACTAAAAATCTGAACCTGTTTTTAGTAAACCCTAAGGAAGAGAGTATCGCCATCGAAACATGTCAATTTTATAAACATTTTAAGTTGTTACAACAAAGAAGTTCATAAAATCTGTTAACAGATGTTTTCCTTGTGACGAAGTTGTGTATGTGCACCGGTGCACAGGCAACGCCCTCCTTTGTACAGAATCAAGACGGTTTATCAAGAGTATTTTGGGACTCCAACCCAGAGGAGGCTTCCTAATTCAAATGTTAGACACACTTATAGGGTAAGGTTAAGTTAGGTTGGCCGTTATCAAAGAAGCTGCCAGCCTTGTGCAAGACCCATTCCACTACATGATATATCATCTACGGTTCTACGACAAAACCGAACACCTCTTTGAAAAGTCATTAAAAGTAGTGAAAACCTATCTTAACGTAATCTAGTTCACCAATTTTTTTCATTACTTTTTATGATTTTTTCAAAGGAGGGGTTGAAGTGCATGATTCTGAGTTGTCTGGTCATCATTGTCTACACACAGAGGCGAATCATTGATTGATTTATATTTATCTGACATGCCGTGTCGTGAGGCGTTAGAACGGTACAGGTTTCATACATTAAGTATGGTGAGATTTACATTAGTGTGCCGCAATGTGGCGTGATGTGTCATATCAGATCTGCGACAGAGCAGTGGATTTGATAGGCGATCAGACAAGTGTGCACGTACCATTGCTGTGATGTGGCGCGGCAGAGCCGAATGTATGTTACAGAATATCGTCAGAAGGCATCAGAACACGACATATAGTTGTGAAAGCTAGCCACCACGTCAAAGCATATCACGACACAACACGTCAGACAATTATAAATCCAACTTTTGTCCTAGCTTGCCGTTTGCACGTTTCCATCTAAATCAGCATCTAAATTTTCCTCATTTCACTTTCCATCTAAAGCCGCATTTGAATTTTTTCTAACTTCGACGTTATTTTCATAAAGTCGATCTTTGCAATTTGTTTATCTATTTTCAGATACTCTTTGTGAGACTTATTTATTATTTGTTAGATTGTTCTTGTCTAACTCAGTTTGAAGTTGCTTTTCAACAATCAACACACAGGATTGTATATATTTGTTCATACACTTATGCTGTATGTATTTGCAAAAGCTGTTGATAAACAGTCCTGTGTCTTGCTTAGACCGGCCAATTCTTAAAGAAAAAAAGCATATTCTGATCGATATTCATACATAAATCATGCAAATTCATTTGAAAAGATTTTTACAGTTGTTATTCGATGTGTTTTACGGAGTGTCATTGCCATTATATTTTAAACATAATTTTTTTCAATTTTACAAGATTTTTTCCTAAATACAAAAACAAGCTGTCTAAAAGTAATTCATTTGCGCGAGTGTAATGTTTACTTCAACTCTCGATACCTTCACAGAGTAATAGTTTTTACTTGTTGCAAACAACTGCTGTCTGCTCACATACCTCGAGAAGAACAAATTAATTAACGATCGTCAATACGGATTCCGGCGGAACCGCTCACGCGGTGATCTTCTCGCGTGTGTGACGGATGTTTGGGGGTGGTGCCTGGAACGTTTTGGTGAGAACCATGCAGTTGCCCTGGACATTTCCTAGGCCTTTGACCGGGTTTGGCACCGAGGACTTGCCAACAAACTGCCTTCTTACGAACTTTCTGCACCCTTGTGTACGTGGATTGCCGACTTTTTGAGGAAGAGGTCGATTGAAACGGTAGCTGATAGTTTCACACCTTCCTCATACTCGATAAATGCTGGCGTCTTACAGGGATCGGTTCTGTCTCCGACTTTGTTTTTGTTGCACATCAATGACCTTCAGTCATGTGCACAAATTCATTGTTTTGTTGATGATAGTAGAGTCCACAAGAGCTTTTTTTTACAAGCCCCCAAAGGGCTCACAAACTCCAAGGCCTTGGAGGGTTTTGAAGCAAAGAATGGACAGTTACCTCGAGAATGTATTCTATTGGGGTAAAAATAATCTCGTTGAATTTAATGTTTCAAAGACCTAATCATGTCTGATTAGTCTAAAAGGGATCCAAATGAAAAGCTATTCTCCTTTAACGGAACAATCTTTCGAACAGGCCCTCCATTGATATGCTTGGTGTAACTCCAAGTAACCAGCTCAGATATGGGGGCTTCGTTGAAGCCAAAGTAAAGTTAGCCTCTCAAAAACTGGGCGTACTGTGCAGGGCTTGCAGATACTTTGATAGTACACAACTGCAAACCTTGTATAAATCGCAAATGCGCCCCACGGTTGAATTTGGCAGCCACCTCCGGTCTAGAGCTGAAAAATATCGTCGACTCTGTGCAGAAACGGGCGATATTTAGAGCGAGTGGGAATGTTATCCTTGTTCTACCGGTATTTCATGAAAAATGCTCCGAGGAACTAACGTCATTGATCTTTTCGACACTGGTGCAAAGTCGGGAAACACGCCATTCGCGTGCCCAACATACGTACATGGTTGACATTTATCACATGAAAACGGGTCGCTTCTCTGACTCGTTCTTCTGTTCAACAGCTCGGCTGTAGATATGGATCTCTTCAAGACCAATGTTCATTCTTCTTCTCCTCAAAAAGAACCTCCACAGCATCTTAGATGCATAGGCCCTGAGGAAAATGTATTTTCTCAGGTCTTCCTGTGTGGAGATAAAGAAAAAAAACCTTTGTTTTTAATTCACGTTCGCTTCACGTTTTTGTTATCAATTCAATCAATACAGGCAAAAAAGTCACACTTTATTCCCTGTTGCTTCGTACTTTTTAATGCTTTCAGACAAGACAGGTAGAATAAATCACATTGAATTAATTATTGCTTAATCCCTTAGGCTTCAAACATTTTTTGTCAAAGGGTTAATATATTTCCGCTTTGCAATAATATCAAAAGAATTGGATTATATCTAACGTTTCCGAAAACTAAAAACTTTTTGAAACTTGATAAAAAACGCTTTCAAATTTTAAAATTAAAAATAAACATATAATTTTTGAAATATTAAAAAATGTTAAAATGTTTAATTTTTGAAATGATAAATGAAAAAAAATAAAAATGCACGCAAATTTCATTAGAAAAATGTATTATAAACGTAACTGTCACCTCACTTTTTTGTCGTTCTATTTAAATATAATTAAAAAAAAAATTCTCAATTGTATTTTCAAAATGCGATTGAAAACTTTAATTTAATAAAGTTATATATACTTTTTTTTACATGAGCTCCACACAGCAGGCCCTGACGAAAATAATTTCCCTCAGGGCCTACGTCATCTTTGGGGATACTGTGTGGAGGGTTTTTTTAAGGAGAGTTCTGGGAAGGAAAAGGGTTTAAAGGGTGGGTAGGAATATGGGATTCAGTGTGTCCTGGTCATCCGCCTCCAATACCTAGACAAACCTCACCCCATGAACCCGGGCACCCCTGCTAAATCACCAAACGTAGCGAACCATTTGGGGTGACCTATGACAGAGGTGTATATTTTACTTCCTTTGTGGTTAATTTTTAGATTTAAGTATAAAGTGAAGTGTTTTGTCTTTCTAGTACCATTTAGATCATGTTTCTCAATATGATAGTAAGAGAGACAACGATTTCTATGAGACCTATAAGAGGTTTTCCGAAAAACGAACAAGTTAGCCTTACGGACTAACATCTTTTTATTAAATTCCAACAAGTTTTCAATAAATAATAAAATTAATTGAAAAAATATGACAAGAGATCAAACTAACAGAAATTAATTAATTCGGTAAAAAAGGCAACTGATATTTCGCAGAACACAGAGCGCTAATCTCGTCACCCTGCACCACCGCCCTTGAGAGGAAGTAAGGGGACTCGATGCCGCCCTGACACCCATTGGACCCGCTAAATAAACAATTTGGGCGGGACGCGAGGCCGCCCAAAGCGGGGAAACGGATTGGAGCGGATGGGACATTTCAAACCTTCAGTGGTGTTTATAAACAATGACCAATGGTGATGACATTTAATTAGAGCTAAGAAAACATTCAGTTTCTTTATTTCATATACCAATAAAAAATTGCCAGAATTACCTAAAGAGGACTTAAATATATGGGAGAAAATTATTACTCAATTTACACCTGTGTAGTTAAATTATAAATCCATGCCAACTAATCGCCTTGTACCGCAGTGGGAGGGATAAATTCATACGTTCATTTTCATTCATGTGGAAGCGGGTACTGGTATCACCGCCCCGGGAAACATTTAATGTATAACCAACACCTCTGCCGTAGGTCACCCTTAGTGTTTCGCTATATTTGGTGACTTAGCCAAAACGCCGTTTGGGGTGAGGTTTTATCAGGTCATACCGGCCGATGCGTCTGCCCCCCTACTATGTGGCAGGCTGGATCGAGAGAGACTGATTGAGAAGGTATTTTCCACTCTCTAGCGGGAATCCTTCGGTCTATCGCCTTGCACTGTTCAATTGGAGGGATGGATTCATACGTCCAACACTCCTGGACTAACTTCCAGATTCTTACACACCCCTCATACTTATTTCCTTCCCAGAACTTCCTCTTCATCTTTTCCTTGAAAAAAACCTTTACACAGAAACGAAATTGTTTTTCGTCAGGGCCTCTGAGAAGAGCTAACGTAAGAAAGGAATTTTTTAATTTTATTTTATTTTATTAATCTATATATACAGTATGTTTATATTGGGTTTTTCGATGCCTGTCTCACTAGGATGTGTCGAGACAGGCTTAGAGGTATGCATTTGGTAGTTACAAGAATATTTAAAGTTACATACCGTCGCCTCAGTTCTTATTTGTCCAACAGACCATTTTAGTTTTTGTTCAATCTCCACTTTAAAGTTAATAATAGAGAATAAAAAGCATATTTAAACACTTAACTAAGAATAATTTATACTAATGAGACCTTTACCTTTACGGAAATAGCTTTATCTTGAACACCTTTCATAATGTTTCATTGAAATAATGAAAGAAAACCTTCTCTTCCTGTAAAATTTTCTAATGGTCTGTTGGACAAATACGAACTAAGGCGACGTTACATTCATAGTACAATAAAAATAGAAAGGTGATTGGAAGTGTGGGTAAATACTTTAAAGAGAGTTATCACTAGCGTCATTGATCCCCTCGGCACCGGTGCATAATCGGGAAACACGCCAAACGCGCGCTCACCATTTGTACACGGTTGACATTAGTCACATGAGAACGGGTCGTTTCTACGACTCGTTCTTGAGTTCAACAGCTCGGCTGTGGAACGATTTGCCGGCCTCTGTGTTTCCTCCCTCCCACAACATGGGTCTTCAAGACCCATGTTCACTCCTTCCTCTCCTCAAAAACACCCTCCACACAGCATCCTCAAAGAAAACATAGGCCCTGAGGGAAATCATTTTCCTCAGGGCCTCCTGTATGGAGTTAATGTAAAAAAAAAAAAAAAATCATATAAATGAAGGAAGCGATGAAGTGCAGTAAATAGTCAATCCTGTCAAATCTATTTATGATTGAAATATGTATTGCTAATTAGTAATACACATTTCAATTTGAGAAGATACTTAATGTTAAAGTAAATAAATTGAATTTTCCATGAAACGATAAAAATTAATAATTTAAATAACGCAGCAAGTATTTGTAGGTTTTGTAGGTTGCAAGCTTTTGTAGGTTGCAAGCAAGCTTTTGTAGGTTGGTACCATTAAGGTTTTTGAACCGATAAAAAGAAATAAAAAATTTAATAAAATAAATGAACAATCGTATTACACCCAAATACATCCTCGATACATACGTATATATAGCAAACATATTAAATAAGGTTCATGTAATACCCATGTAAATGTATAAACACAAGACATTAACCCCCCGTTGAGTGTAGTTGGACGTGAAATATCAAATTTGATTAATGGTCTTCCGACAAGTTATTGTGTACGTGAGTACCCACAGACCTACATCCCTTGGATAATATTATATTAGTTACGGCAAGTGTGTGGCTAGTTGTCTACTTAGTAGGGGTGCAATAAGGAGATATTAAATTGATACTGCTTCATGGGTTAGGCAATTATTAAGGTTACATAATCGGAACCAAATAGAAAAATATAAATAAAAAAAAATCGAGTGCAGCTTACACGCGGTTGAAGTGAAGCCTTTGCCCACATATTCTCAATCAATAGGAGCCTTGAAAAGTAAGGTCATAATCAAAGCGGCCAATGAGCGCTGTTTGACACATCATAGATACTGTAGTGCGTCATTTCCGTTTCATCTGAATTTCAAATCACATCGGGGTAAAGAAGTTTCACTTCAAAAACTTCAGATTCTCCAATGGTTAAATAATTATCTTTTCATTTTTTTGCAGGGGTACACCTTAAGGATAAACCGGCAGACCTCTATTGCGAACCGAAGTTCGAAGGGAAAGGAACAAAGCAACCGCATTTGGCGTTTCGCATCGTTTGCAGTGGCTTTATTTCATTCTGGTAGTGTTATTTACATTTACGTTTCGATAATGTCATCAGAAGCGTTACAAAAAAATATATTTTGCATATCAGATAAGGAAGGTACATACTTTACTTAAGAACCTTTATTTAAGATATTTTAGTCCACATAGATACATTTCTAATCATAAGCATTTAAGCGTTTTGTTACGTTCTAGCGAGTTCCCGGCATGCGTTGCTACGTCACTTAATAACGAAATTGTTTCTCCCTGCGTGTCCTCCCTCATTCGTCCCATTCCCCTTCCACCACCCCTTTCTCTCCCGCGTCCCCTTCCCATGCGTTCCCATTCCACAGCCTTCCCTCTCCCCTCTTCCGCCAACCCCCCTCCCGCGATCCCCTTCCCTCTCCTACTTTCAATATATTCAGTCCCAAATTTCAAACTTTAATTTCAAGTTTCATGAAAGTCTGTAAAACAACTAGCCCATGGTGATATTTTGACAGAACTTCAATAGATCTTTAAAAGATCTAGAAAATTAATTTAACGAAATTTGATGAATTGTTAAAATTTTGAGAAACTAACCGTCCTTACTAATTTAAATTTAATTTGAAAAAGAAATGAACCGCTGGCAATAGAAAAAACGAATAATTTTTAAAAATAAATAATTATTGGCTTGACTAAAATAATTAGTGTCTGTCTCCTGAATTGTCTTTGTACAGTAGGGCACTCCCAATATTTTTCACAAACTCAAAAAAAAATGTATTGCCCTGTTGAATTTAATGTGGAAAAAATATGCCTCTAAAATATCTTTTATTAAGAATCAACTCAAAAAAACTCACTCCATAGTTTAGGCCAAATTTCGAAGTAAAATACTTCAATGCGCGTTGGCGTAAAAGATTTCCTAGAAATTAATAAATATATTTAGACCATGAATTTGTATAAGTTCTTAAATGAAAATTAATTTGATCCCATTAATTACAAAATTTATTTCAAGTGAAATTTCTTTCGAACTATATTTTATTATATTTTACTGACAACTTTGTCGTTATTTAAATTTTCGATGCAAACCTTAGCATTTATTTCAGACACAACAATATCAAAAAAAGCGAAATGTCACATTATATTTTCGTATGTCAAAATTCAAACACCAATAACTTCAAAAATCAGTTTCCTTCCAACTTTGCAACGTTACCTATTTAAAATAATTTTAGTCAATTTAAAACATATTTTTACGCTGCATAATTGTTTTTTAATCAATGTTTTATTCTTATTTAAAGGTATTTGTAAGGTAAGAAAATAATAAAGCGATCAACAAAACACAGATCTGATGTCATAAAATATTTTAATATTAACAAACTAACGAGAGGACGGACCGCCAAGCACTTTGGTCTTGTCAAACGCTCTTGACATGGCCCGACTAAAGTTTTTGGTTAATCATCCGGGCATTCACGCTTTTTCTGTCACTCACATAGTTTTATGATACTTTACTAACTGGGGTATCCGACTTTGCTCAGGGAGTTGATACGAGGTTGAATTTACGTTCGAACCCACGACGGATCTTGATTTATACTACCAACAGGTAGCCCCACCCATACAAAAAAGGCTTAGATTGATCCACAATGTTTCAAAACATTCCACAACATTCGAGATGTTCTGGAAAGTTCTTGGATGTTTTTGAACATTCCAGACTATTCACGAACATTTCACATCATTTCAGAATGTTCCGGGATGTTCTGGGATGTTGTCGAATGCTCTCGAATATTCTCAAATGTTCTGGAATGTTCTAAAAATTTGTACTGGGTGAAATTTTCAGCTCTTACATCTTCAAAAGTACGCCCTTCAGGTAAAAACGGGAACCTTTTCCATGGATGGGGGATAGAGAGCTACCACACCATACACCTCCCTTGATCGTTTTGTGACTCGCTTCTGAGTTTTATAGGCTAGTAATATACACTTTCTTTTATAGTATATATTGATTAATATCAACCCTTTTCTTACGTTCATTATCTTCATGTCCAAACTATCTATTGTCGATTTCTTATTAATCTTACACACTTTTACTCATTTTTAAATCTTACTCGTTAGTCTTACATTATTTGCTAATCTCGAAATAATTCTGTAATTTCTCAATTTTTTCAGAAACAAGAGGTTGTCTACATACAACTTACATTAATTATAAAAGGATTCACTTTTGCGTTTAGTATAAGATATTTTGTTACAATCTATTAATTAATTTCATAGGTTTTGGGTAACTAGTTATCCAAAATTCTAGAGAATTTGAAATGAAACTTTACTCCAACGTTATGTCAGTTTTCCTTCACATTATTTTGCCTACAATTTTCATTGTAGGCCCAAAGTTGGGTTTTCTTAGAAACACGATAGTTTTGAAATAAGTAATGATAGAAAATGTAATATTGTTGAAGCGCAAATTTCAAAAGAAAATTAGCAATGTTTTATTTTGCATTCACATTTGGCTGCCAAATATTAGTTCCATATTTAGGCTTTTCTGCTTTTTATGTGTAATAATAGATATTGTATTTTTTTCTGCTGACCCCTCCCGGGAGAAGGTTGGCTATCATTGGAGCAATCTTTCCTCCCACAAGTCGCAGATGGAAACATCTCTGCAGAATTGCGTTAGTACCAGTCAGATAACTAAGTAATGAAGTGCAATGTCTTCAACCTACTAAGAATGGGGTAACATTAAGAAAAAGGTAGGCATAAGAATCGTAATACAAATTGAATCGAACTGAGTTGAGTTGAGATATATGAATTGGTTACATACAGCTGACACCAAACTTAAAATTCAACTTTTGAGGAGCCACAAGCCAAATATGAGTAAGTATATTCTTAATGTGTCTTAATATCACCACAAATATAGGTAATATTCATAAAAAAATCATGGCAAATGGAGTCCGAAAACACTCGATTTCAAGCGCAAAAGTTTTTTTTTTAAATTTATTTTGAGAATAATTTTACAAGAAAAAAGTTATTCGAGGGAAACTCTCACATAAACTTAGTCATAATATTTTTTAATTGTTTCTAAGACTGCGTATACGCACCCGAGTGGAATCTGCAAGCTGAACAACGAATAACGTGTAAAGAACGAAGCAAACGCCGATTACTGTTGCTTTGTTCCTTTCCAATAATTTGTGGCACGGCTGGCGCTTATATTCGCAAATGCATATAGGATATTACAAGCGTTCATACATTTCTAATGAAAAATATGTTTTTAAAAACAATTTAACAATTTGGTACTGCTGCCCCGGGAACCATTTATTGGATAACCAACAACTCTGTCATAGGTCACCCCAAATGGTTCGCTACGTTTGGTGACTAAGCAGGGGTGCCCGGGTTCATGGGGTGAGGTTTGTCCAGGTCTTGTCGTCGGATGCATGTATCAACCTGCTGCATGGCGGTCCGGATTGAGAAATACTGGTTGAGGCGCGATGAGCAAAACGCCGCGCGAGTTGGCGATTTGTTTATTCCAAAAGTGCAGTTAATAAATGTCAATTAAGTTCCTATACTTGTTATTGAAATATTAAAGTATAACAAAATTTAGATATTAAAAATAAATATTTGATTTGATTTTAAATGATTGTTTTATTAAAATAGTAATGATCAATATATTAATACGTGAAGCCAAAACTTTGTACCCCTTTTTACGAAAATTGCGCGGACGGAGGAGTATGAAATTTCGCACACTTATAGTTTATATAAAGGAGGAGTGCAGAATGCTAATATTTTTTTAAAAATTATGCATAAAAATAGATTAAATCAATAACAAAAACATTACACACACTACCATGTATTTGACACACACACTCGCGTCTTTACTCTATTGTTTATTGTTAAAGTCTATGGTCAAATTGAGAATAGATTAATATTGTTTGTCTTTAATATTATTTGTCTATGGTCTTACTGAATGTCAAACATAAAAAAATATTACAATTATGGTCGAATTTTGACCATTGGGCGACCACTAGTATTAATAAATATGCATTGATTTATGTACTTTTTGGCTATTTATAAAACGTGAGCTAAATGCTTTACACGCGATTGCTCGTATGAGTGTTAAGGTGCAAGTTCTCCTGGGTTAAAAAGAAAATCACTTTTGGAATTGTATTCATATATACACGCAATCAACACAATCTTAAGTGTGTGTTGTTTGAGTTCGATAATATTTAATTGCTTGGCCTTTACCGTGGTATCTATAAGGACATTTATTTTAAAAGTTGCCCAATTTTATAGGCTTGTTATAATGATAATATTCATCAATGAATGAGAACCACATTTCAGAAAACCACGTTAATTTATTCGGAATCTCGGTGCGATTGGTGAAAATGGTTTTCCTGGAAAATCCGCTTTAATTAACTCTGAATTGACCAGCAATAACAAGCGTTTCTTTGATTCTGAAACCTGCCCATTTCATATTCATTACATTATTTGCGAATGTTAAATTTAGTTAAATAAATCATAAAGGTTAACCAATTAATTCAATTTCTATTTAGGATGATTATTTTGTAAGAAGTTTCCACATTGTAACTTTCTCATATAAAATAATCACTGGAAGCCTGTTTTTTTTTACATCATTAAATTGAATCATTAGGTTTTGAATCATCAAGGCTGTTTGTTTTTAACATCATTAAATTGAATCATTACCTATTTTTAAATAAATTCGCAATTGGGTATTTTCAAAATTTTATAAAAACGCAAAAAAAAATTATGACTAAAATCACGTTTTCATTTTTTTAATCTCTCATTTTTTATTTTACTAGCAGACCTGTGTGATGCTGTGGCTAACGAAACACAACGTCATTACCCAAACATATCAAATCCACATTGCCCGCTTGCCAGCCCGCTGCCCGCTGCCCGCTGCCTGAATTGAATCTTTGAATTTCTCGGCTTCTCTCTACTATAATATGCGTGTATTATACATATAAAACTTCCTCTTGAATCAATCTGTCTTTTGGTGGAAACCGCATGAAGCATACAAATAGCGGGAGCGACTTCATTGTATACTATATAATGATACGCCCATGTGGCTTTCACATTGGGTACAAGAAATGGCTACAAGGGTGATAAACAGTTGTCTTGTACAATAATTACTTACATTAAAAAGGCTTACAATAGGATAATATAAAATTAAAATAATCTTAATGCTTAGTTCACATTGAGATTTATATCTGCGAGCAGATATCTGTTAATTCGCGAGCGCTTATCTTTTGTCCTCTCACACGAGGCTATCAAATATTTCTTCCTGTGGTAGGAGAAGGGGTCAGTCGAATTAGGGAGCGGCAATGGAACGCATATTTTTTGTACTGAAATCTGTCAACTTGACATCTGTCATCCACGGGTCTAGGCAGCTCCGTAATTACAATGACCCCCTCTCCTATTTTAGTCGGAGAAGGGGAGAGTTATCTTCTGGGATATCGCGTCTGGAGCGGTTACGTCTGAGATGTGTATTGTCTATGATTGATCTGCGCTTAAAAACGCTTAGGTGTGAACGGTCTGAAGGGATTGTATGGAGAGCGTTATTTGGCGTGCTATGATCTTTTATATTTGATAGCGTTATGTGAACCAGCTTTAAATTATCTTGACATGGAAAAATTGTTTTTGTGTTTCAAATTTCAAATAAGTACTTTAAAAATGTCGACATCACTTGAATATTATTTTGCTAAAGTAAGTTGGAGAGAAATTGGCGAGTTTGTTCCAAAGTGTGTTTGGGAACGCTGACATTGTAAAAAGTTCTAATGCACAGTTTGGTACTAGAGTTGAGACTTTTACATTGACTAGACTTAGGAGCTGGTAACAGTCGAAATCCAAATTTACATAAAAAATGGAACATAGGTCGCATACCCTTCTTTGATCCTGAAGTGTATATACTTTTAAGGTATTTAATATCGTGCCGTTGGCGCGCCGGTGCGCGCCCTATAGCCGAATAAAAAAATAAAAAAAAATATTTTTTGATATGCAATTTTAAACCTTATGTATAAAGAAAATATATAAAAAACAAGGTCAGAATCCCTCGGGGCATTCTTGTTCTTGACGTAACAGATATAAGGAACACTTCTAGCCACTCAAATAATTGTCTTTGGACATTTCAATGACTTTGGAAATGAGCATTTCTACCACGATTCGAACTGTCAAACTTTGAGCGTCGCGTGTCATAAAAAGATCGATAAACCTATCAATTTGTCAAATAACCGCAAGTAAAAGTGTTTGTAGGTGTAGTTTGTTGTTCAAGGAACGTATTTCGGTAAATATTCAGGAGGCATTCAACCGGTTAAGGTAAAAGTGTGCATTGTAAATTTTTTTCTTAGGGAATATTTTATTTGAAATAAGTAAACAGAATTAACTTTCACTGAATCATTTAGCAATTTTTCTAAGAATAAGTCGATTTAAAAAATGAAATTGTTGGATTTTCCGCCAAAACGATTGACTCGTTTATGTTTCAGGTGTAGCGTCTGTGACGTCGCAACGGCCAACGTTTGTAGTCAAACAAGTGTATCGATGACAGTAGTGTCAGCAGCCAGTGGCGTTGACTACGTCATATTAAAATTCGGACTATTTAGGGATTTCAGAGCAATTTCATATTCAATCAATAGGGAAATCAATAATTAATATGATTTGAAAATATGAAAGCACCCATTTTAGTACTATCTTCAGAAAGGAAAAAAAACTTTAAATCCTAACATTTTTTTGGTGGGTAGGTGTCGCTAGTTTGTGAAGAGATCCTTTTTTATACGTTAGCTCCACACAGAAGGCTCTGAGAAAAATAATTTCCTTAAAGATTTAACACCTATGTTATTACAATTTGGGAGGCGGGAATGGGTGCCGCCGCCCCGGGAACCTTAATAGGATAACCATCATTTCATGGTGTGAGGTTTGTCTAGGTCTTTGAGGCGGACGACCAGGACACACTGAACCCCAGATTCCTACCCACCTCTTAAACCCTTTTCCTTCCCAGAACTCTCCTTCTTTTCATTTATAAAAATCCCCACACAGCATCCCCAAAGATGACAAAGGCCCTGAGGGAAATTATTTTCCTCAGGGTCCCCTGTGTGGAGCTCATGTACAAAAAAATTCATCTAAGGGGATGCTGTGTGGGGGGTCTTTTTAAGTAAAGAAAGGTGAGTAAGTTCTGGGAAAGATAAAGTTGGTAGGAATATGGAGGTCAGTGTTCAGGAGTAATCCTGGATCCCTCCAATGCGGTGCAAGGCCCACCACGTAGCAGGTAGGCAGATGGGTCGGCCGCCAAGACCCAGACAAACCTCACTCGGGTACCCCTGCTTAGTCACCAAAACAGTTGGGGTGACCTATCGCTGAGGTGTTGGTTATCCAATAATTGGTTCCCGGGGTGGCGGTACCCAAAATGTAAATTCTCCTCCCGTTACATAACACTCGGCATTTATCATGGACTTCACAGCCAGTGGCTTCGTATTGTTAACTCGCAAGAGTAGTTCTCTCAAATTGTGCTGAAAATAGAATGACATGTTATGACAAAAGCCTTTTAGGATACTATGCGGGTCTAGGCAAGCATTGGCCATAAGGACCGAGAACATTTCATGTTTTGTTACATATTATATGACTGCTTGTTACATTAATTACCTTTAGGAATGCTATTATTGTCTTACTAAGACAACAACTAGCGTATGTGTTAGAGCTGTGGACTGTTTTGATTTAGAATATAAAGACATCGAGACAGCGACCACGCGAAATAGAGATTTCCAGAAAATCATTTTTTAAATTTTTCGCCAACATTAAGAAAAAATCATGCCTTTGAATTTTAACAAAGAGACAAAAAAACGTATTATAGTGCTTTACAGCCAATGAATTAACCTGTATTTTACTTTGATTTTATATTTGTAGAATTTATAAAAAAAAATATTAAAAAATCGTTAAGTTTATATCCGTGCGAATCCTGCGTGTTTGTTTCTTTGAAACTCCGTGAGAGGTACTTATTCAACATAAATTTTTTTTTTTGATTTTTGTATGTTGTGTGTAATAAACTTGATAATGAAAGGTGCATATCTATTTTTCATTTATTAAAAAATGTATGCAGAGTGATAGATACTTTCATTGCCTTGGTGAAAGCTTTCAAATCACAACCGAAACGTTCAGACTAGGTCTGAACAGCTGTATCTAACAGCTGTATCTAACAGCTGTAACAGTATCTAACAGCTGTATCTAACAGTATCTAACCTATATTTTTTTACCCCGTCTCCTTCCCTTCCCCACTTCCTTCACAACATACTCCAAATGAATCTGCCGTAGTCCTACTGGCTAAGAGTTATTTGAAGTGGTTGGGACTTTGCAATCTTCATATTTAAAAAAATATTCCTGTTGACTACCGATCATAATATTTATTTTACATAAACCCCACACAGGAGACCATGAAGAAAATTATTTCCCTTAGTACACATGTCATCTTTGGATATATTGTGTGGAGGGTCTTTTTGTAGAAAGGAAGGAATAAACCTTATTGTAGGAGGGAGAACAGAAACCGTCAAATCGTTCCACAGCTGAGCTGGTGAATTCAAGAACGGGTAGTAGAAACGACCCGTTTTCATGTAAAAAATTTCAACTGTGGGTTCAATGTTACCCAACAAAAGGCATTTATTTTGAAAATCAGTGATAAAAATCATAATTATTTTATACATAATACAACTCAGTTCCATTTAAAACAATGTTCAACTCCAACTTAAATAAAGCGCGCTGATCAAAAAACAATGAATAATGAACAAAATCAATGAAGAAATAACGATTTTGAGGTATTCTTACTTGAGCTGAAATAGCATCGGGCTCTGAAGGTCTTTCCTGCTCAAAATTTATTAATATAAAAAAGCATAATTTATTTAAGAGTGGGTACAACACAGTTCCATTTAAAACAATGTACAATTCCAACTCAAATAAAACACGCTGACCAAAAAAGCAATGAATAATTAACAAAATAATTATGCAATTTTGAGGCATTTTTATTTGAACTTAAATACCATCGTGGCTTGAAGGTTTTCCCCTGCTCTAACTCATTATTATAAAAATCAATTTATTAAATACATAATGCAAGAGTTTCATTTGTGACACTGTTAAATTCAAACTGAAATAATACTCTGACTTGACTCTGACAAAAAAACATTGAATAATAAACAAAATTAATGAAGCAATCACTATTTTGAGGCATTCTTACTTGAGCTAAAACAGCATCGTGGCTTTGAAGGTCTTTCCCTGCTCTAAATTAATATACAGGTGCGGCCCATGCAAGATTAATGCAGTCTAATTAGATCTGCATGCCAATTTACATACGCTGCTCCCTTAGTAACACGATCTGAACAGTGGTAAAGAATTAACTAGGTAACTAGATAAGTAGGATATATGAACCAAATATTATCATTATCCAATTTGTAATAATTTCTACAATTGTACGGTCCCTTAGAGGTCTAGAGTCGGTCACAAATCGAGCTCCAATTTGTGAATTCTTTCGTTTTCCAAAACAAGGGAATTGATCGCACAGTTGCGTTGAAGGTTATACTCGGAATAAAATATTTGTATTAAATTCCTTTTGAATTAGTTATTTGCGTATAAATAGTTCAGATAAACGTGCAATAAAGGTGAGATGATTTTAGAAGCTGACTGTTATGCTTTAAGAGATGCTGTGATTAAATTTTAGCAAAGAATTGATGACAATAGACTTCATGACTTGATAGTTTTGCTACTCGTGTAAGCACAGACAAATGATACAAAGACATTTTTTTGTATAAAAATTAAGATCAATGTGACACAGACGCTTAATTTGAAATAAAAAAAGTCCATAGACCGAAATATTCCAAATAAGACGACACAATACTTAACACTATTAATTTAGCTATCATAAAAGCTTAGAATAATATTTTAAATTTGCAGCATTGTGAACGTCGCATTTTTACAAAAATGACATCAATTTCCTTTCAAAATTTCTAAAAATAACCATGTTTAATTTGCCCTCTTAGCCACAACCAAAATAAATATTTTGGAAGATTTTTTTTTTTATTTATTGTTGTTCAAGTTTAATTTGTAGAACTCCATTTTAATTTTTTTATTTCTTTTATATATTTAATAATATTATTATTCAATTTATAAAAACAGTTTATTTATAAACAAGTTCTGCTACGTAATTATTATTACAAGTGACAGATGTTTCGCCTTCTGAAGGCATTATCGAACTGTTTGATAGTGCCTTCAGAAGGCAAAACAGCTGTCACGTGTAATAATAATTACTTGTTTAATAAACTGTTTTTATAAATTGAATAATAATATTATTAAATATATAAAAGAAATAAAAAAAATTTTGGAAGAAGAATAATTATAGTAATTAATAATAAATCTAAACGAAACGTGCAATAGAACAAGACAGCGGTCGCAACTGAAAATCGATCCCAGGATCTCTTGTCTTACCGGGACACATTACCATCCGGCAACCAAATCGGTCATTGGAACTTATTTATTTTATTTCGTTGTGTCAATCTCATATTTCTTAATCAGAATTAACAATTTTCATCTTCAACCAATTTTTTTTAATATTATTCGCTGTCATCTTTTTAATTTTATTTTATTGTTAAACGATGACAAGGTTCGTGACAAATTTATTTGTAACCAACAAGTTAGTAAGTGTCTCGGATAAACATAGGTATTCAATTTTATTTATACGGGACACCCGAGAGACTTTTTCTAAATGTGTAAACGAATATTTAATTTTATTGGAATAAGTTTTTTAATATCTTAAAGACTATGCCCATCAATATAAGGTATCATTGAAGAAGTAGATAATACTAAATAAGCTAATCGAAACATAAAACAGAACAAGAGTTCAGGTAGGCCAATATTGGAGGGATCTAAAGCACCATGTTGAAATGCTTTAGATGCTGTTAGATCTATGGCTGATGTAATTCGATGTTCACAAATGCTACAATTGTGAAAAAGTGACTTCCATTGCTATAAGACATAAACTGACAATACATGTGCCTATGAGTGTCCATTGCACCCACCCTGCACTTATTAAAATCAGGTCAATTGCATTCGATCTTCCGAAAAATGTGCGGAAAAAAATATACTGATTTGAATGTCTGGCACTTGTAATAAATCAATTCCCCATCCAGATTCCTAGGTGCAATAACAAGGAAGTTCAAATTTCATAAAATGTTATATTTATGTAATAAATTTACGAGAACGATTTTTTTTTTTATCTGAATTATACCAAAATCCAAAACATAGAAAGCTGAAAACTTCATTATGGACCACTAAAATAATTGGGTCGCGTGTCTGAAAAAGATAAAGGTTGGGCATGCCTGAATAAGATGTTATTTTCCTAACAAATCATCGAACAATCTGTAACTATTTTCAACTGTCATAGATACACGATGTTTTACCACACGTTTGTAGAATCATAGTGATTACATACATACACTGATGATTTGTTTCTTACTTTAATTCAAGAATAAACGACGCCTGGCTGTTGTTAGGCATTAGCAGCATCTATGCTTCTTGGCGCCTTAACAAGTCGGCGCGCGTACCAAATTCGCCTGCATAGGGTTGGCCCTGGGAATTTGGTAGTCGATCACCATTTATCAATAACTATTTTTGATCATTTTCACTACTGTTAGGACCAACCTAGTTTAACCTGGAACAGTATATGCCACGATAAGCCCATCGCAGGCAGGTTTGAAGGCACACTGCGGTGACATTCTAAGCAGTTATTACACATGGCTACGTCAAAGTAAGCCACCTGACTCATTACGTACTGTGACGTGACTCTTGGTGGCAGAGAAAATATAATCACACCTCAGCAAGGCCTACTTACTACAAACCTACCTTAACCAAATGCATGCAGTGTCTAATTTATACTACCAGCAATTATGAGCACGTTTTGCTTCATCACTTTAATTTTTCTGACTTGGGATGTTTTATAGGTAATTGTTTTTGTATTGTATTTACAGCTTGGTTGCTGTTATGTGGTCTTGGGTTAATATACCATCGTTTCTAATGACCAATAATTGAGTGTCTGCAATATGTAATGCTTTCAGGGGAAGTTTTTTTGAATTCATTGATTATTTCTAAATAATTTGGAGACAAATTTTTCTTTTATGACAATTGTAATAAGTAAACCTATGTGTTTCAATATTTTCTAATTATGCAAATTTAATTTAGCTTTAACTTTTGTAACGTTTCTAAGTATCCCTAACTAAATGTCACGCCGTATACTGGCAGGAATAGACAGGGAGAACAGATCGCCACACAACTCTCTCTCGACACACTCTCATAGCTTCATTCACACTCATAAATCTTTTCTTTCTTTTTGACTACGTAATCCATGATTTGAAATCATTTTATTCTCAGTTGCGTGATTTTGTGCGCATTGTGAGATGCAACCAATACAAAAAAAAAAACAATGGGTGGAAGGCAGCTAACCAACAAGGAAACTCTATTTAATAACCTCGCATAAAAGTAATACACAGCAAAAATCCCACAAGACAGATGAGATCCCAAGCTTAAATGGCTTGAGAAGGCAAAGGAAGGTTCGAGGTGTCTTCCAAGATGAAGAAAGACGAACAAGAAAGGAAGCGAACTGATCAGCAGAGTTCGAATTAACGAAAATATTAATACTTTACTTCCTTAAATCATCCATCATTATACATCATCTCTATAAATATATGTACCTACATTAAAAAAAACATCGTCTCAATACAATACTCCAGCTCGTGAGATTAACTTTCGTTGAACTGCAAGACTATGTTAGCGAAAAAAGAATTTATTTCAAATTCCATCGCCCTCTGTTGAACTCACCACTGCGTTCCTTCATTTAGGTGATTGGCAGCCGTCAGTCATAAACCAAGCGAATGCTATAAATCAGCAAGTTAGTGGGTGTTGACTTCTTACACAGTTACCCGAAGAATAAGCTCTGCCTGAAGTTAATGTACCTATTGGAACTTTATAATTTTAATCAATGTTGAACCTCATTAAAAAAATAAAGCTGAATGTAAAAAAATCTAAACAGTGTAATTATTCAACTAATTTATGTTATTATTCAAACATTTCCCTTCTTCAGCATGAAGGAAACACAAAATTCAAACCAGGTAGGGAAACCCCGTATCAAGCCAAGAGGTAACCACTAAAACCACCTTGGCAACGTCCACCTATCCCCATGAGGATCCTTAGAAGTCTGAACAGTTGATTAAACCCATGAATTGGCCGTGTAATTGGATGTACATAGGTATCTTTAACCACAAGAAGGATTCTGCGTGAAAACAAACAAAAGTATATTGCTGCAGATGAACCCCTGCGGAGATGAGATAAACCTGCAGTTTCTTGCTTTTTACGTTATTAATTATTGAGGCGAATGCAATAGGAGACATTTTTGCAAATAACCATGAGCGTGGTGTAATGGTTGATTTAGTGCGTATAGTGTTTATTAGATTCGTCGACAAAGATTTTTAATTATCGTTTAACCCGGCGAGAGTGTGGCAGGGTATGTCATACCCACCATGTTACTTATTTGTGTGTATTATATGTTTGTGACCTTCAAAGCTGTTGTTGCTTTGAGTAGCTAGAGTTAAAGTGGTGCGGGAGAGGATAGTGGCGTGATCGCAGTGTCGCGGGAGCTTGCGTTCGAGTTATATGCTTGCAAACTGCGTTCGGGTATGTGATACCCTGCCACATAGCTGGTGTATATATTTTGTGACAAAAACTAACATAAATTTTTCTGCTTTTTTAACTTACTTTTGAAAATTGAAGTTGAAAAACTAATTTTTGAAAATTGAAGTTGACAGTGAATAAACCCGACTTTGGTCAATGTTGGAAGAGGTATTAGAAAACGCTTCCGAGGCGAGTATTAGAAAATACTTCGAGGCGAGATCATCGGAAGTGTTTTCTAAGTAGAAACTGCACTGATTTAATTAAGATGTTCCTAAATTTTTTTGTTATTTTTAACTTATTTCATGTTCTATCATATCTTAAAGTTTTTTTTCATTCATTTTATTGTTTTTTTTTAGATTGAAAATTTTTGTTGAAAATTCATAGTGACTTGTTTCCATTTAAGTTTAATATAAAAATTATTAAAATGGCCAAAATATTTTATTTCCAATGTGTTATAATATAGTCTCGCTATAATAAAAATTAATAAGTTTAATGAGTTTTCTTAAGAAACAAGTTAAACATTCAAATTTGTAAACGCATATGTCATACCCTGCCACATACTTCTTGTTACATTTTTTCACTACACTCTCGCCGGGTTTAAGATCCATAAAAAAAATTCCGATTAAAAATACCTAATTCTGAAAAAAATGATGTAATCTCTGCGTGTTCATGTAATGAGCAACCTGTTGCAGAAGCTGCTGCCGACATGCAATGGGAATGCGCAATTATCACCATCTGTGCAGTTTAACAATGTAATTACACGGTGGTAATAAATAACAAAGCTGGTGCATCATCGTAACGCAAACTGTTCAAGACTCTGCGATCCAAACTTCTACCAGCAAGTGAAATACTTCCCTTGAACATTTGTTAATTTTTAAACACTTAAAGGATACTTTATTCTTTCATAATCTCAATTCACATGCTAAGTAAAACAAATAATTCTTCTTTTTTTTTAATCATCGTTTACAACCAATGTTAATCTTTCCCAAAAATTATATAAGTATCCGGGAGTTTCAGGAAAAATTATTGTAATTTATTATAATTAAAACAAATATAAAACTTTTTTCCACTTTAATTTTATTGACCGTAACCGGATTCAGCTCGCTAGAGCCATCTTCAGACTGGTATAAATTATTCTTAGTTTACGGTTTATATAAACAACATACGAGGGAGGGGAAGCGGAGTGGTCTAAAGGATTTTAATCAATTACTTTAATTACATTTGTTACTTAGTCGTTTTAGACTGTCGAATTTCTAAATATTTTGGTAATTCCGGTGGGCTTATTACCTTGGGTTTTAAGCTCACTTGAACATTGGTCAGGAAAAAAACCTTACAAGTAATATTAATTATTAATGACGTAATTTTATTGTCAAATCGTTATTATATTGTATGATGCACAGGATTTTTTAAAAATTGCTTTTTGAAGTGATTATAATGGCTTATAAATTATTGTACCAATATTGTTAGTTCAACTACTTACGCGACATGTCGTCATCTCATTTGGACAAGGTTCTAATTAACTTTTTTTCAAAATTGACCTTTGAATGCAAAACCATTTCTTTTGCTGGTTTCTATGACCAAAACATTTTTCAGAACCACCTTTGTACGACAGAGTTCTAACAACAAGTTTTCAGAGCTTTCATTGATTTTACAAGGTTCTAACATCACTCTGAACTTTTGCAATTATTATTTTGTTTGTATCTGACAATTGATCATTTTTATAAGGCGCAATATAGTTCTTTACTAGTAACATAGAGCTTTACTATATTCTGAGGTGCCAAAGTTTGCAAAGGCGAATTCTCTTAATCTACTTGACAATTGCTGATTTTGTAAAATATTTTAATTAACCATATTTCAAAGGAAAATATTTAATTAGAACATGGCCCATTCTTGGAATGGCATTAGGATGTAGTTAGAACCTTTTGCAATGACTTATTATGCCTTAGCTGGTTGCACGCGATTCTATCTGCACGTTTAGGTATGTTGTAAAATGTTTTAGCGGTACGGATTATATTAATAGTTTACCAATTTTTTTAGGAATTTATATAGAATAAAATAAATAAAATATAAAAAATAAATAAAATTATATAAATATATATATATTTTTTAAATGAATTTTAAGCACCCAAAATAATGTTATCTAGATCGCTCTTTCGTAAATGGTGCAGTAGATGACTTAAGGTTGGCTTACAGTTTTAGTTTTAACACTGAACAATCTTTTGATCTCATTCTTATGAAGTTCATCGTCACCACGTGATCAAATACCACGAGTAAATGAAAAGCTTCTTTTTTATACGATCTTTAACTTTTTATTAAGAACTTTTAGAAGAAATTTGTTGTTTTTAGTAAATAAGTGAAAATAAATATATAAAGTGATTTACTTTACTTATGTATTTTTATTTTGAACTTTATGAGCAAAACTTCAAATTGTAATATTTAATTAAAAGATTTTTGGGTTTATTACAGAGAATAAAGTTAGGCGTTCATACACGTTGGACGCCATATTATTATGTAGATTTGTTACCTAGGATAACAATAATAGGCTGTTATGAATTTGGCTATATTAATGACAGCAGTAAGTATCAATAGATAACATGTAATACGTTGGGTACTATTTTATTACGAAAGATCCGTTACGTATAAAACACTGCGTTTTGAAAAAAACAACTTTAGGCATCGAATACCATTCATTGTAGAATGTATTCGTGCTGGCTATTTTTTTTTTACAGTTAATACCGCACAAGAGTCCCAACTGCTCCCGTCTGGAGCCAGTGGCATCCCCAATCGGGGTCTGTTTTGAGGCTGAAAGTAGTGGGGAGGGTAAGGAGATAGGGAAGAGAAAGGTGGGGAAGTACCTGGCTATTCAGATCTGGTCACTAAACACGGCTAAAGCCATTTCAAGGAACGTTTCAATTCTGAATGGTGGTCTTACACCAGGGCGATACTGATAGTATCTTCTACTCTGGAACGTGCCGCAAATATACTATATATTATTTTAAATGAATAAATTGTGAAATCTCACAAATTAATCAAATAAAATTTATTTGCGCACGCCGGTTCGAACCCGCGACCTTCGGATTGTGAGTCGAGAGTCTTGCCTCGGGACCACGGAGGCCGTCTAGAATATTATAAGGAAAGAAAATAAGGTGTTTGCACTCGACCTCACAACTTTGTAGGTTGTTTCCACTACGCGCCAAACCTCGTTAACAAGATATGTTGGAAGGCCGAAGAAAATCTCCTTTGAGTTTTTTTTGAGAACTCCTTTCAGGGAAGTAGGCAAGATTATCATTTGTACCGTCAGGGATAAAAAGGTAATATTCAAATAAAAGAGGTTTGATTATAAAATCAAGCTGAATTGTTAGATTTAAGAAACATTTACTGTATACAATGTTTAAAATATATATTTACACGAAATATTATTTTTACAATAAATGAAAAGCGTTTTAATAATAGGTAAAATAATGTTTTTGAAGTTCCACTGTGCAAAACTAGGCTTGCGCAAAGACATGCATGTTTTATTACACTAAAAATATATAATGCTCTCTCTATAAGACTACAGAAATTGATTGTAAAAATGTATCCTTCTACAGCAAGTATAAAAATGTATTAAAGTCTTGGATAAAAACCATTGATACAAACATTTACTTGCTGCAACATCTGACCTGCTGTAACTTAACAATTTTTTATTAATCTTTATGAACATGTCCTTTAATTTATATTTCAGTAAACACTGATTTTTTATGTATTTAATGTTGTTTTTAATATTCTATAAAGAAAAGTAAGGTTATGAGTAAAATTTTAACTGTCTTAAAAACACTCAAGTATTCTTACAAACTGGCGATGCCTGTGAGATTTTTTTGGTTAATCGTATTTTTAATTAAGTTAATCGTAAATTGTATTTTTTTCTCTACTTTTCTCTGTTTATATAAAAAGTTTGTATTATAAATTTATGCCTATTGTACCAAAAAATTGTTCATAAAAAAATAAAAATAACATTGTTTTATTGGCAAACAACAATTTTTTACTCAAATGACAAGTGAATATTACAATTAAATGGTAACTTGACTTATTCCCAATCAGACCGTGAAACACTCTACTAACTGACTAACTAACAGACCGCAGTTACCGAAACATGCTTCACGAAGAAGATCCAAAATGTCCCATGGATGGAGCCGGCTCAGGGATTCCAGGCCACATGGATGATGCAGCATCGCGAACAGGCCCGCGCCAAGGACGAAGCTGGCCCAAGGCTTCGAGTCCTTCGACACTGTGATGATGGTCCCAACAGCTCTCGCCATGAGAATCGTTCAGGTCGCGTTCAGACAACGTGGCTGGATGGGTGGGAACGAGTGCGGAACTTGACCCAAATAATAGTATCGGCAGTTGATAAATCTATATATTATAGATTGTAGCAGACAGCGATCTCGTGGTGAGAGAGGATTCCAGATCCCAATTTGATTTGGTTTTTAAACACGCCGGTCATTTTTCGTGCGAGTGCTATTAACTAGTGACCAATGGTTGTTCAAAATCAACCAGACAATAATCGGTAAATAATAACAATAATAATAATAACCTGTTTACAATATGTTTGAAAATTCAATTGTTTAGGATTATTTTCATAACAGGTTTGAGTCCCGGAGGTGTCAATATCTTTTTCTGATTTTTTTCTCCAGATTTTTGATCGAGTTTTGCTAATATTGTCTTCATTCAATTAAGTATTACAATTTGAGGTTTTACTGATAAAGTAAAAAAAAATAAATAAATATTCATCCTAGACTTGAATAGTGATATTATAGGGCGTATGTGTCCAGTCAGTTTCATTTATTGACAAATCAAAAAAATTGAGACGGTCACTGTACCAGACAGGGTCAAGCACACAAGTTCTATAAGATGGGCTGGAGGTCCCAATCCGCGGAGGTGCCAAGATGTCGGGAGATCGTCGTCTCAGTTGCCCGCTGCAGAGCTGTTGTAAGCAGATCCAATGGCTCGTAGTTCCTTGTGACGTAGCCGGATCTGATCCGTAGAGTGTAGAATATCCGAGGTCCAGGGTAAAGCGATACTTAGAAGAAAAACAAGGCGAATAGAAGTAAGTCAGAGCGAGGTAGGGCGGGCAGGCGGAGAGAGAAGTTGTCGGTGCAAGTGTTACGAGAGAACTGATTTTGGAGGGTCTGTAAACCCTATTTATTAGCGAAGGTAACACGGTAGCCAAGTTAGCACCCTGCCGTTGCTAAGCCATTGCAATTCCGCTGCTATGCCGTTGCCATACCGTTGTATAGGATTCGTAGAATCCAGTGAAAACCATTTGCCACCGGGGCCGGATTCCGAGAATCCGGTGAAAGCGCCCGGTGGCGACAAAAATCTCTCTGCGCGCCCTCCTACCCTCATCCTGACAATTCGTTTGTTGAATACAAAGCATTATAAGCATTTTACGATTTACGTAGTCAATAAAATTCAGATATTTTTTGGAGAACCCGTGGTTGCGTTCAGACACCTTCCAATTTGGATATCTATGGTACCAATATGCTTTTTTTTTCGAGAATTTTAAAAGCCCAACATATTTGAATCTGAAGTCTTGGTAAGTTTGTACATATTTTTTGCTGATGGTATTAAGACTTGTCAAATAGTCATCAAACACTTAACTAGTAATAACATAATGTAGTCATTATTCCCCAGTAGTAAAGACTAAAGGCCTAAGGTGAAAAAGATGATAGTTTGAACATAAAATCTCTTATACGCATGTCTTACAAAGACGGAATTATCGAAAATAACATTAAAAATATAGAACTTGTTTAATGATCGTTCAAAGCATCATTTATATGTCCCAATAAAGGGCTTTAATTATAATGAAACCAATTAAAGAAGGTTCTACGATGGTAATAAAAAAGGTTTTTAACGATCTACGTGGCAGACCGGTAGTAGTGCTTCTCGATCGAATCTAGGCGGCCTGCGTTGATTATTGGTCTACGCCAGCGGTTTTCAACCTGTTGTAAGCTACCCCTTGGGGTACGCGAAGCAAAATTGGGGTACGCAATACCATGGCACGAATGCAGGTTTTTACCGGTGTGAATTTTTTTTTCATCTCTGGCTTACGCCATTGAAGTCAAAAATTGATTCAACTTTTTAAAAATTTGCTCTGCAAAGCAAGCTCAAGGGTCATATCAAAGATATTGACATACAATAGGTAGGCATGCTATGATGACTGCCCGACCGTCGGTGGACTAATGGGCGTAGCTTGAATACGGAAAGAATTCGTTCATTTAGTTGATTTTTTGAAGGTGGGCATTAGTATTGGTTAACTATATCGGCGACGCCAGGAAGCACAATTCCACCCAGTAAAACTGCGAATAGCACATCTCTTATATTTCAATACTTTTAGGTTATATTGACTGTATGTTAACATTATATTATGATTTATTATATAACAGAGTTTACAGGATATCGGTCTTTTATTTTAACTGCTGATAAATTAACTGATGAATTTTTTTTTCTGATAAAACTTTTGAATGTTTAAAAAATTCAACCTCCTAATACACCTCGTGAGTTTGGAGCTGTGTATGGAGAAAATTCTTTTTTTTTTAAATAATTAAAAATTAATAAAATTATCGTCCGTAAACTTTACAGACAAACAAATTTTTAAATTTATGGAATTCACTCACATTTCAATATTATCTTTGTAACTATATTCCATACTTTCAAATTTATCGTCACAGTTAAGTAGTTTTGTATTGGCCTGCGAAAAAGTCAGTGTGTGAGAGCTTTGGAGGAAATACATTGTGTATCTCATCTTTGTAAGAGCTGCAGCAGCGAAAAGGAACGTATGTTTATTAATTGTGTTTTTTTTGCCGCTACGGTACCGTTGCCGTAAATCGTCGGTAATAATAAAAGCTTTTCACGGTTGCTTGTCAGTTGTATGTGGCTTGGAGCGCATTTTTTTAAAACGATTTGCAGTATTAATTTTGAAACGTTTTTAAAATGAATAGATTGAAAATTAAATTTAATAATATACGTCATCATTTCCCACTGTCTAATAGAAGAACTACATATCCCTTATGCACAAGTAATTCCTTGTGCCTAGGCTGTATATGTATATATTTCTTTCTCGGGTTTCACCATGAATGCTCGTCGTGGCCTGCCCACTGTGCTATCAATATGATGATTTATCGTTACGTCAGCGTAGCTCATGAATTTTCAATCAGTCCCGAAATGACAAGCGACAAGCCATGAATATCGCACGGCCCACGACGGTCGCCGACAAAACAGGCGAGGATATGATATGTCATACGTACTACGTCATAGTGTCTGTTTATGGGCAGACCAGTTTCAATATTCTATGCTTCAGGTCTGGTATGATGTAGCGAGTTTTCTACGATCCAAGAAATTTTTATTTTTTTATTTGTGATGGTGTCTCAATTGCGCCAAAGCTGTAAAAAACGAATTGTGGCATCTTCAATTTGGGAAATGTTGATTCAGTTTCTATAATATGAAAATGAAGCTCCTTTTACAAACAAGAGTATTGGCTACGTCAGGAACAAAAAAAACTTTTATTTTTTAAGTATAATTTATTCAGTTTCAATTTTTTTTATATCTTACATCTAGTGTATATCCAACAACTATAAAAATATTCTACGACATATGTAATAAAAACTTTACTTCACAACATTAAGACGTAATCAACGTAAAACAGCAATATTTTTTACTTCCTTTAACATTTACCGGGAGTTTAGTGAACATTTTAGCATCATCGTAATAAACAATGTTTTTTAACATGATAAGTTTGTAGGAAAACCTAAAATTTTTGCAGTTTCTTGTAGGGGAGCAATGAACCGTACTTTTTTTACTTAAGCTCCACATAGGAAGGAGCCTTGAAGAAAATAATTCCCTCAGGGCCTATGTCATCTTTGGGGATGCTGTGTGGAGGATTTTTTAAGGAAAAAGAAGGAGTGGAAGTTCTGGGAAGGAAAAGGGTATAAGGAGTGGGTAGAAATCTAAGAGTCAATGTCTTTAGGAGTAACGGACTTATGAATCCATCCCTTCAACTGGGTCTGGGTTAGGTCTACCTCAACCAATCTCTCTCGATCCGGAGCGCCATGCAGTAGGTAGATGGCCACATTGTAGGATGCATTTGTCGCCAAGACCTAGACAAACCACATCCCATGAACCCGGACACGCCTGCTAAATCACTAAATGTAGCGAACCGCTTGGGGTGACCTTTGGCAGGGGTAATGGTTATCCAATAAATGCTTGCTGTTCGCGCCTTCCAAATTGTGTACTTTTAACATCATCAAACATTTTATATTTTTACTTATAAATAAATACTCGGATATTATGAATAAATCGTTGCCATATTGAATTGGCGTTGTACGGTTCTCATCAAAGATATTAAAATACAATAGATATGCTATGATGGCCGCCCGACCGCGTATTTCCAAACCCAATACCGATTCAGTCGCGGTAGCGACAATTTACATTTTCAATATCAAAATTCAAATACTAAGAAATAAATTTATTTATTTTTTTATAAACACGTTGGAAAGATTATTTTATCTAGATTTTAGAACAATTTTTGTTTTTGCAAAGAGATAAAAAATAAACAATTGAGGTATATTTATAAAATATGGGAAAAATGTCAAAATTTTAATATTAAGAATTAAAATTATTCCTTTTTAATATACACATTAGAAAGATTATTTTATCTAGATTTTAGAACAATTTTTGTTTTTGCAAAGTGATAAAAAGTAACCAATATAGAGGTGTATTTAAAGTGTTATTGCCGCTAGAGTGACTGAACCGGTATAGGTTTTGGAAATACGCCGCCCGACCGTCGGCGGACTACCGTCTAATGGGCGTAGTTTGAATACGGAAAAAAATCGTTCATTTAGTTGATTTTTTTAAGGTACGCAATAGTTTTGGTTAAAAATATCGGCGACGCTAGGAAACACAGTCCCACCAAGTAAAAACTGCCGATAGAACATCTCTTGTATTTCAATATCTTTGGTTTTTATCCTGGTATATCTGCCACAGCACAATATAGACCTCATGCCTCTGTTCTGAATTAGTTTCATTCTGCCTTATGAGAAAAGTGAATGAGAACTGACAAGGTCGAGATCGATAATTTAATGCGACCAAATTAATTTTTAATATTCCTCACCTCTGCGGAACGATTAAAATATATCAATCATCGATAATTTTTTCGTGATCAAATAAACATGTTTTCTTTATCATTTGATTGATTCTAGCAGTAGATGTTAAAGAGCTACATCAGATTTTATTTAAATCGCTAGAGATAATGTATTTGTGAATAGCTTTTTAGTGAAATTGCTTAAAATAGAAATATTATTTTATAAATGAAAAATTACCGACAATAAGACAATAACTAAATAAATATTGAACAAGAACTTTAGAAAAACGCCATCAAATTCTCTCCCATCAGATTCCCAGCTTGTTTGTTGATCGCGTCAAAAGTCAAACGATGCCTGACGGGTGCTCTATCAACTGGCCCGTCACCAGCAAAACGTCACCATCGTGACTCGTGACTCGTGACGCGCGTTGATGCCGCTGACGACACTGCAAGGCACTGAGCGATGCAGGCAAATCAACACCATGTGAGCGGTTAAGCCTTCTAATATTGAATTTTTTCAAAACACTGTTGTTTGGCACGCTTTTTATGGTAGGTTCTTGTCTAGAGTGAATATTAAAGGTATTCATTATCTCGTGTTTCATGTATAGCGCTAGATTAATTATTTTGAATGAAACATTTTAAACAAGTCATGCTTTAAAATATTAAAATAAATTAATTGTTTGGGCCAGCACACATCCAAAATGAAAATGAATAAATGGTTTTGTCCATAGACAAAATCAATTCTTTTAAGAATTGATGTAATATTGTACCGAATCACCAATACAATATTGTATTTGTATGTCTCTCTTGAAAGAAATGAGTTTCTTTATAGACAAAACTAATTATTCATATATCTACGTCATATAATATAAGGGAGCAAACAACTAATTCAATTAAAATAATTAAACTAGTGCAATCTGTGAAAGGAGTACATTGTGAAGTCTTTTAACCCTTAACACCACCCGCAGGGGAGTAGAGTCCCCCACCAACCAGGTTATCGCAAATATTTTTGATATTTAGGTGGCTTGCGGCTCCGTGTATTCTTTGTATCGCCCAAGAGGTCGATAATAAGAATATCGCCCGAATTGACCTGGGATCTAGGACCTAGAACCTAGATTCTGGGACCTAGGACCCCCACGACTGTAGTTAAGTGATTAAAAAATGAATTTATTTTTATGCATTGGTGACTCGGAAAATGATAGCCTGGATAATGCAAATTTGAGTGACAGTAGCTATAATGCATGTTATGGCAAAAACAAGTACAAATGGGAAAAAACACAGCCATCGTGGTCATGAGTTCGAGTTCGAGTGCATAATATATCATTATTGTGCATTTGCCTGGCTTAAGATCCTGCTCGATCGTAAAATGAGATGACTCCACTTGAAATTCTTATAAACGTCACATGTTCGCTTAAAAATTGTAATAAACTAGTTTTTTTGGATTTATTATACGTCTTTTATTAATTTTAAATAAATAAATGCGAAGAAAGTGATTATTTTTATGAAACATAAATTCATGGGGGACCTAGGTCCCCCGCAAGTGAATTTGTCTAGACTGAATATAGCGAGTATTGCCAAGGATTAAGTATCATCTTAAGCTTTAATTTTGTATTTTTTTGCCTTACTGAAGATTTTGGAATGTTAACATCAAAAGCTTTACGGAAAACATGTCGAAGCCAGGCGTCTAACAAATGTATTTATTTTTATTATAAATTTCAACACGTTTTGCTATACCTACGGTTCAATCTATCAAATACGCATCTTTCAAGGCTCACATGATATTAAAAATTTAATTTTATTCCCACCCGCTTTTGTCTCTTTAAATCTTTCCCGTTCTTTATGTATTTTTCATTATCTAATGAATTATGTAGAAAAGTTGATTACCTCCTATTATTTATCTCTTGTCTTTATTAGGCACATCACAAAAAGTCTAAGAATTTAAAAGTTAAAAAGTTCTTTGTTTCCTCATTGGGCCGCCTGCATATTTAATTGCGTGTGAAGTTATACTATTCTACCTACGAAATCTTGGATTTATGTTTGATACCCAATTAAATCTTGGATTTTTGTTTGATACCTAACTAAATTTTATAAATCACATACAACAAATAACCAACAACGGCATGAAGATACTAGGATTTATAATCAGAACCATCAAAGATTTATACGTTAGAAGTTACAAAAATAGTATATTTGTCATTATTACGTAGCTTGGTGAAATGCAATTCCATAGTTTGGTCCCCATTTTATCAAATTCATACAAGAAATATTGAACGAGTGCAGCACAAAATTTTACGAGTAACTTCAGAGTTCAATGAAAAATATATACATTTTATGATATTTATGCGCATATTATGTTAAATGAAAAATAAAAATTTGTTTGAATTCACTTTACCTGTGAATGCTCAGTATAAGAGATACAGGAGGTGTAAATAACCTAATAATAATTTCGCAATGCACTGAACTAGTATCACTGATTAATCAAACATTTAACCAATATCAAGCCCAATCATTCGTCACAAAATTCCTTACTAATGAACCTAATTTGAGGATGAACGCATTGAATTGAACATCAATGAATTGAATGCATCGATTTTTGAATGCAATTTCACGTATTATAGGCGGCTTATTAGCGAAAAAGCGAATATTTTTTTGGTTTATGATGACTAGCGAGTACCTGGTGTGCCTTGAAATGCCACTCAAAGAAACGGTTTGTGTTATTCTGTTTATTGAAATGCCTTTGGATTCACATTTTTCCCCTCTAGCGGGTACACGAATAAATCAGAAGATTTTTCAATGCGTGAGCCGGTCACATACAACTGTCTGTATGAGAAACATGGATTTTACAAATTTACCCTCCGCTATTCCCTACCGATACTGTGCCTTCTTTGAAATCCCTTCCTCTTCCCCTCCCTCGTCCCCCACCTATCCCCTACTTGTCCTTTCCCCGTTCCCGCCCCTGTTCTCCTCCCACGTTCCTTCCCCTCCCGCGTGACCCTTTCATCTTCCCCGTCTTCATCTCTCAAACCCGTCCCGTGAACCCCATCACCAACGTTCCCCTTCCACTTTCCCGCCTTCCTCCTCCCTTATCCCCCCATCCATAAACCTGCTAACCCTTCTTTGCGACCTTCTCACTTCTAAAATCCTTTTTTTCCCTCCTTCCTTTTCTGCCACAAAACTATATGCAATACGCACACATTTCAAACAAAACGCGCGCCACTTATTGTAAATTTTAATACAAATTTCGCTCACCATTGCATACATGAAACCTTCGTTGGCGTGCGCACAACAACTAACCAAAATTTAATTGCAATCGAAAGAATGGTACAGGTACGCATACGGGACAAACAAAGAAACATTCAATTTCATATGGTGAAGGAAGGAAGGAAGGTGATGTGTTACACGTGAAATATTTTTTTTCTTTATTCATTTCTTTGATGGTTACAAAATTTGTGGATTTTTCGACCACCGTGCCAGGCTCCTTTCCTTTCTTTCCCTAAAAATGCCTACCACGCAGCAGATAAAGATAATATAGGCCTCGAGGGAAATTGTTTTTCCCAGGGCCACCTTTGTGGATTTTGTTTACTTACGGTCTTCGACAGCGATGTCGAAGTCAAACATCAACTGTGAGACTGTTATTAGCGAGAAAAAACAAGTGAACACGATTATCCAAACTGAACATTCAAAAATTTCTTACGTTTTGAAAAAAAAAACATTGGAAATTAACTATTTGAACTTTTACCTCAAATCATTCCCTAACACGTACAAACCCCGCCCTGTAAAACGAATGTAATTACTCTCTAGATATTTCATACAGACATGTCATTGGTAGCGAGCAAGTTTGTAAAGCTAGGATGAAAATAAAAAGAATTTGAAAAAGCATCTCGGATATATTATTAATTTAAGGGTCACATTGCAATGGTTTTGAAAAACAAAGGGCTTAGGTGTTCCACGTAACGCCTCCTGACTTTATTTTTTCACCTTCAATAACACAAAATACGCAGAACACGTAAACATTTTTGATATGCACGTGTGTGGACATATGTATCTACATAACCAAATGTATAAATTAGATATACGTGTTTTAAAAATATCCCAACCTTTTGGGTGCATAATTTATAAAGTTAAGGTGTACATCAAAAGAATTGTACTCAATGAAAATAATATGTATAAGGTTTTTTTTTTCTTCAAAATTCGCAAATTCACTTTGTGGCGTCATTATTAATTTTATGAAAACAAATAACTTATGTACAGCACTATTTAATTAACAATATCAACATATTTCGAAAACTATGTTTTCTTCGTCAGGATAATAAGTTAATTTTTTTTATTAATTTAGGAAACGTACTGTTGTAACGTACGTAAAAAATTATTAAAAATTTACAACATTGAAATAAAAGCTTGGATTTCAGTACATTGAAAGGTTAATTTGATTTTAAATGTTTCAAGGGTACAGTGGAAAATTTCTAACCTCTTAGGCCATCGTAAGATTTGCAGATATGCTTAAGTGCGGAGTTTTAAGTGAAATTTTTTTTTTTATTTTTTTTTATTTAATTCTATTCTTGTACATACACTTTACAAATAATTACATAGTTAGATAATAGGTTAGTAATAAGAAAAAAACATGTTAAAGATCCGTAACTGTATGTAAATAGGTTAGTCGTAGTGTTTTGTGAACACCTCACCAGACTATTTGAAATGTCGTTTATAATGGTATTGCGTTGAGGGCAACGAAATGCATTTTTTTATAATTGGGCAGGCGAGTCGAAAAAGCAGTTCACAATTTTATACAGACGTCAAAAATTTGTCTACGTTTGTCAATAGCAATAGGGTTACATTAAAGATTTTCTAAACGATCCAGGGTTTCAAAAAATTTGTTTGAATATCTACAATTCGCTTTAAGTTTGGTATTAAGGATTCCAAATGCTAATTCGAGATGAGATCTTACTTACGTCATATGTATATACTCGTTGTTGTTTAAGTGCAAAAGGTTTATTGAATGGTTTTGTCATGTGTAAAATGACAACCATTTGTCTGTAGGCTTTTCGAAGATTTATTCAATATGATAATTACATAGTTTTGCAATATGCTGTTGTATACGTGAATATTATAGCTTATAATTTTACTTTTTTTCTTTTATTTTTATACATAATAAACGTGAAACTCATTCGATGATTTTTTTAAAGTTTTATATGAAAAGCTTCTTTCATGCTAAAACAGAATCACTGTTCACTTACTTTTCGTTAACCTATCATCGGTATCAGATATCACCAGTTTTACATTGAAAAACAATATTTTACATCACTTCAGAAAAATTTGAAATAGTTAAATATATTAACTTCGGTTTTCAGTGCATGAGTGCAGGCGTGATTTAAAATTATATTTTTGAGTACAGCGTGGAAATTATTCAAGTTTAATGATGTTTTAGTTTTCAAAGTTGGAACTGATAAAATTTTTTGAGAAAATATTTTATTAATGAATAATTCTGTATTTGAAATGTGTTGGTACAAATATTTAAGAAATTTACATCATTTACATATAAATCAAATCTACACATATAATAATAATATGTGTAAATATATTATAAATTATATATTTTATACTCGTATTTTTTAGATTTTTTTATGTTAAGTTTTTTTTTTAATTCAATAACTATTACATTAAAAAAAACTTTATATATGAACATTGTTCTTATGTGGAATAATTATTCCGCTGGAGAGCTGTTTTACCTTTCGAAGGCAGTATCAAGCTGTAGAGAAACCACTTACAGATTATTTGTTCATGTAACATCTATTATTTAACTGAAAATCATAACCAATATGCTTTTATTTTTATTTAAATTTACATTATTACTTTCCGAGTAAATTGGTTTCACCACAGTTTGGTAATACTTTCAGAATGCGAAACAGCTGTCACGTGCAATCATGATTACACATCAGAACTTTTTTTTTTTTTTGTTATATATTGAATAATAATTTTATTGAATATAAAGAACCTTCAATTAAATTGGAGTTCTACAAATTGAACTTGATAAGAATATTTTTTTTCGCATTATATGTCTTTAATTTGTCAACAAAGAAGTAATATCGTATTAGAAAGAAAATTATAAGGAATGAAACAAGTTTTTTGTTTAATACCACTTTATTTAAATTTATATTCGTCGACCGGTTTCGGTCGAACTCGACCTTCTTCAGGACAATAAACATATAAACTAAATTAAAGTACAGAGTTAAGATAATGAGGTAAACACAAAAGAAAGGGAGGGCATATAAGAGAGAGAGAGAGAGAGCATCAGACAATGGTTGGAGGAGGGGTAGGGGAGGGGTCAAGGGAGGGAGGGAGAAAGGGAATAACTTTCAAATTGGACTGTTGGTTAATTCTAATTGTTTGTTTAAAATTTGGAAAATTATACAAATACAGTGTGCAATATAGTTGTATTGAAGAATATTATAGTAAACGGATGAAATTGTACATCTGGGAAGTATGGTTTCGAGAGATGGGAATGCTGGCAGAGATATTGAAAGAAGAATAAACGCAGGTAACTGCAAATGGGGAACCGAATGCCGTTAGTGCAGTCCACATTGGAATGCTGGTACCTACCCTGAGGTCCTTCAATCCTACCTCTGCCATAGATTTGGCAGAGGAAGGATGAAAGGAGACTAATAATAGAAAGGGTTGGTTTAGACATGGTTTTGGCATGTCGAGTGAATGAACAAAGATAGGAATATAAGGAGAATATATGACGCAAATGTGAATGGAATAAGATGTCGGGAACGCCCGAGGAAGACGTGGAAAGTTCAAGTGAATCAGATATTTGTGTCGGGCCTTGTCAAGAGTCAGAATAATATAAGAGTACGTATGAGATGATGTACGAACGTGAATGAGGCAAAGAGTTTAAGCCAAAACCGAGTTGTTTGGTGATCCATCCTCTCTGCCTATCCTTGCGAGAAACGGGGTGAATTTTAGTTAGTTAGGTTTTTAAAAATAAAATTAACCATATTTGTTGGAGGCAAAGAGGTTCACATATCCCACGAATATAATATCCCGTAATTTTTCACGGATCTGCGCTAGTCTGTTATAAAAATAACTTCTAGAATTTCAATTAGTTTTACAAATCATCTCTTCTAAAGTTTTTATTTTGTGGCTTAGAGGGTTCAACATATAATATGCAGACGGTATCATGTATTCGTGTGGATGTCTCCATATACGTGTGTTTGCTCGTATGTGTATGTCGTTGAATGTGCCCCCACAATAACTGGCGTGACAGCTGTTGCGTCGCCCGGCTAATGCAATGTGTAATCCGAAACCCATTTGTCCCGCAAATATAGCGCCGTGGCGGCATCCTACAAAACTGTCGCGCATAGAGGCCACCAACCAACTGTCACTACGGGGTGACCAAAAGTTGAAACTGAAATAAATTACACATTAATTTTACAGATAATATGAAAGAATCTTGTTAAATTTTCTTTTAAATTACACGTTTATTTTACATGTTATTTGAAAATAACTAGTTGAATTGTCATTTAAATTACACATTAATTTTACATGTGATATGAAAATATCTAGTTATTTTTTTTTATTTGCATATCCCAGGGCTGGGCAAAATACATGTTTTGATGTAATTAAAATACAAATTACAAAATACTTTTTCGTATGTATTTAAAATACGAAATACAAAATACTTTCAAGTCATGTATTTGAAATACAAAATACAAAATACAGTATTTGAAATACAAAATACAGTATTTTAAACATTTTTTTTAATTTCAAATACAAAATACAAATCACAAAATACATTAGGTTTTGGTAGAATCTTTGGTTGCAATAAATTGTCATAAGTGCACTTATCTAAGGTTTCGTTTCCATAGAAGCAAAGCTGAGCAGAGTGAATCAGAGACGTGCAAAATAGTATGAATTATTAATTTACTCTCTTATGTATTGTACGTACTATTGTTTTATTATTATTGTTGTGAAATATGGCAGACTGGGATTGCACACCCCTCCCAGTCCTGCTGGAATTAAACCTTTAATAAATAAAAAAATAAAATAAATAAAAATTGACCAATCATATTGCTCAGAAGACACATCTCATCTCCGCTCCGCTTGTAAAGTTTTGTAGTTTTGACGGAATTTGATCATCCATTATCAATTAACTCACGTCTTCATGAATAAATACCGCGAAATTATGAAAATGACGATTGACTGAATGACAAATGATGTTGCCAACTCTAAATATTAACATATAAAGCTCTGGATTCTAGCGTTTTTAGTCTACGTATTATCTATGTCAGTTCATTTTTCATTATCGTTATTAAGATCGCTAAATGTATTTGAAAATGTATTTTGAAGCCAAAAGTATTTGAAATACAAATTACAAAATACCTTAGCATCGGGTAATTGAAATACCAATTACAAAATACATTTTTAGGAAGTAATTGAAATACAAATACAAAATACGTATTTGTATTTCAATTACAAGTAATTCAAATACTGCCCAGCCCTGGCATATCCCATGGTGTTGTAAGTCAAAATAGTAAATTTTACAGGACAGCAAAAATATTCGTTTATCGAAAGTGAGAGCGAAATCACCTGCGTAAGAGAGTACTTTTGATATACCATTTTGCAGAGGTTTTTTCTGCTTCAATTTATCTGGGCTCTGTGACTCTACAACAATAAATAAGAAAACGACGATGAAAATAAAAATTTATAAAACAGAAAATTTTGAATTACGACCCTTTTCTACGGCAAGTGTGATAGTAGATTACTGCGATGCTCTCTTGACATTGGCTGTCTTCAGTCGACGCGCGGCTGATATGTGAGGCGCTTCGCAATCGGCATATAAACAATACAATCAAAAAAGAAAAATAAAGTGTTGATTGTCTATTTATATCGACACATGCCTCGTCCGTTTGGGCAAAGCCAGCGAGAGGAAAAAAACTCTTTCGTTGACTAACAGTATTTGACTGAGCATCCTGTCTTAACTCGACCATTTGGCATTTCATCTGTTTGTAAACTTTTCAGTTTTAAGATGTTTCATTTTAATGGTTTGATAAAGTAAATTCTTTTTACAGTATGAAATCATCGTTTTTATTAATTATTTGTGAGTATTTCAGCACCTACGTATGTCAAATACGAGTAAAAAACATAAAAAATGGAACAAAAATTTTTTTAGGCTGGCAACACCAATTTACCTGCCAAATATTATTTTAAAGTGCAATGACACTGAAAATGTAAAACACTGTATACACATTTTAAAAAATCATTTTTTGTTCTTAAAGAAAAAAATGAAGAAAAGAATCATTAACCCTTCGAATAATGACAAAATAATATCTATGAACTTTTGCCTGTCAAGATTTGCGCACTAAATTCCCGATTCTTCCCGTGCATTTTAAATTTTCCTTTTTATTGGCTATTTTTTAACCTTTTTGCAAAAACAAAAATTGTTTTATATTTTATTACAATATAGTTATTCTTCATTAAGTTAACACAAAATTGCAAGGTAAAATAATAATATACTTACATGCAATTCTAATTTTGAGATCAGTGGGTATCTATATTGCAATGTTTTTTTTTTAAATTTTATGCCTTTCAAATTTTTTTTTTTTTTTTAATATATGTTTACATTTTCACCATGAGATATATTTTTAGTATTTCCATTTGAATAATAGGGACGCCCACCTATGTTTTCTATTTGATTACTTACAAATACGACGATTTCAGAGGAAATTTGGTTTTGATTTAAAATAAGAATACTTCAGAAACATATTTTTTTGGAGTTGCGAAGTCTACTGTTCACAGAACTACTAGTATAAAACATATTGAACTAGATGAAAAATTAAAGAACCTTACACAAAACAACAATAACTCTCGAATGAATAAATATTAAAACTTACTATAAAAATAAAAATAAGTATGCAGTTTTTAAGTTTGAAGGTCATTATTCATTTAAAAAAAATTAAAAAATTGGACTGGAGTTCCTTATTATTGGGAATGGCGTAATCCCACTGGCTCCGGAGATTTAGAAGCAGTTGGCTCTTGTGTGATATTCACATTTATAATTTTTTTTTCTAACTGAAATATTAGAACGTATTTTGTAGATTTTCAGAGGACTGTCACCCTACAAAGGTTAAAGTTTTTCATACATAGGCATTATGATATTATTTTTTACAATGGCAGGGACAAAAAATCATAGGGATTTCATGCAACTGCGAAATAATGTATTCCATTTAGTTTCCCGTACCTAGGTAAGAAATTTTTATTTCATAGCATAATGTAGGTACATAGACTTAATTATCAAACAAATTACAAATAATTTACTCAAAACAATACTCATTTTCCTAATGTGTGAACTAAAACAAATGAAAACAATATATTTTGCACTTTATAAATCCATAATATGGAATCATTGTTTGGGGAGGATCAACAAAGTCAGAGGTTATATTATTATTATATTATGATATTATTTTACAGATATTTATTTTGCATTTACGCATTCTGTAATTCAATATGGAATCGTGGCTTGGGGGGAGGGGGAAACTAAGAGAGTTAAAAAAAAAATTTAAATTCTCTAGTATCACCTCATAACTTTTCTTATTGTTTAGATATTATGTTTTTGCTTATCATTCCTTTGTATCATTTATTACCTACGTATATTTTTATTATTTTCATAGTATTTCATTGTGTTTAAAATGTTTGAAACTTTCAAAATACCTTCTTTCCATCCTCGCGAAGGTTTCTAGATTACTACAACCACATGACAATATATCAAAATAGTTTTTTTTAATCGTTACAAAAACTCTTACGAAACTGTCAAAAATGTCAAAATTTGGGAATGGCATTTTGCAAACCATCGAATGTTAAATTAATGACTTTAATCAAAGTACTCAGGTACAGGACTAAAAATAAACGAATACTTTGAATCTAATCACAAATTATATTTATTTTAAATAGATATCTATGTTAGCTACCAAATTTGATGAATTGTTCTTATAATATACAAAAATTAATGTTTGTAATGTATGAAAAACAAAAATGTGTAAAAAATAATGTATGAAATAATCTGAATGAACCGGGACTAAATATATTGAACGCGAGAGAGGGGAGGGGATCGCGGGAGGGAGGTTCGCGGGAGGGGGGTTCGCGGGAGAGGGGAGAGGGAAGGTGGGGAAGGTGGAGGGGGAACTCGTGAGGGGAAGGGAACATGGGAGGAGAAGGAGAGGCGGAAGGGGAACGGAACGAATAGGAAAAAGACACACAGGGAGAAACAATTACTTTATTAGAGGCATTGCAACGCATGCCGGGAACTCGCTAGTTATTGAACAGAAAAGGGAATATAAGAACAACTTTTTAACATATATACAACCGTATCCCATAATACTTGGAGATTTTGATTTGTTTTTCACCGTCTTTACAAATATATTTTATTTCATTTCATTTTTGTTTTATTTTATTATGTTAGAATGTTTTATTTCATATTTAAAAAAAATTATTTTATGGTAAAATGGTGGTATCGGTAAAAATAAAGCACTTAATGAGGCCCACATTATGAAATATTGTTTTAAATTATTTAAAGTATTGAATCAAATAAATATAAAATTAAAGAAATAATAATAATTTTCTGTGGCAACTAATGGCCTCAGTATTTTCTCCCTCCTACATCGTGCGTCTCTTCAAGATCCATGTTCACTCCTTCCTCTCCACTCGTCTTTTCCCATTCGTTCCGTTCCCCTGCCGCCTTTCCTTCCCCTCACGCGTTCCCTTTCCACTTTCCCCGCCTTCCCTCTCCGATCTCCCGCCCCGCGATCCCTTCCCCTCTTCCGCGTTCAATATATTCAGTCCCGGTACATTCAGATTTTAGAGCAGCTCGCGTGCCAGGTACTGCATTTTTTTTGCAAGTTTTCGTTTTCAGTACATTACAAACATTATTTTTTGTGTATTATAAAAACAACCAATCAAATTTAGTAACTAACATAGGTATCTATTTAAAATAAATATATTTTTTGATTAGTTCAAAATATTTGATATTGTTTAGTACCATAGGTGAGTACTTAGTTAGACTCTCCTCACAGCATCTCCAAAGATGACAAAGGCCCTGAAGAAAATTATTTTCCTCAGGGCCTCCTGTGTGACGTTAATTTGATAAAAAAAAATAATAATAGTAATGCGTTACCAAAAGGACATTCGCTCGTCAAATTTCAACATCAAATATATTGCAAAAATTGCAGTTTAAAAAGATTATTACTTTTTTCACACATTTCACGTTCATGTCCCAGCTCACTTTTTCCAAGTGCAATTTGAAATTGGAAGTAAATTATTCGGTGCAATACATCAGTGCAGCAGAACGATATTGCATTTCAATCTCGCTGCGACCGGTATTCGCACACTGTACGGAGATATAGTCAGGCAGGCGACAGAGTTTTTACTGTTTAATCAGACTGAATATGCATGGGGACTTGCTATGCATTTATGGAATTGTCGCTTTGTTAACCGATTTGAAATATCTGCTCAAGCGATAGGCCAATTTCGATGAGTGGTTATAAAATTAGACTTTCTAACAAAATGTTGAGATATGTTATTTTATTTATTTATTTATCATTACATTTAAATACGATTCAGTATTCAACCCTTAAGTTTTTCAACCGATTGAAATTTATAAATTTTTTCGGATTATTTCATTTATATTTTATTTGTTTTTGTGGCCGTACACAGTAGTAATATAGTAGATTATTAGATATTTCTCTGTTTTACTGTAGCTTGTTACAGTAGTTAAATAACTTAGTTTTCAAAATTATATTGTAACTAGAAGTGTGTAATTTATTTTACGTTATTATCAAACGGGAGGCCCTGAGAAAAGGTCCTCCCCAGGCTATAACACCGTGCTTGATTAAAGATTGACGTTGTTCTAAGTAGATTGAATTGAGTTGATTCAAGTAAAGAAAGTTGCGTATGTCTAAAACAGGTCTCCAACGACAATATCATTACAATCATTAAACCAAATGTTTGAGCAAACATGAAACATACCAATTTTTTATGGTTCCATGCCAACTAAGAATAAAGTCAACTCAACACATCCTTGAATGTCATTAAAAGCTTTGAAAAAAATATTTTTAATTTAGCTGATAACCCTTACCTAACGTAACCTATTTTACCATTTTTTTTATATTATTACTTTACTTTTAAAAATATTTTTATTCATCCCTGATAAGAAAATAATAAAGTGGAATAAAACAAAGTTATACCATTGTGTTTATTATAATAAAATTTATGTTATAATAATTAATAGTTTCGTAAGAAATAAACTTCATCACTGCATTTTAATTTTTTTTTTTTAACTTTATTTATTCTCATTTCTTTGTACATATAATGTATAATAGCACATATAATAACATAATATATAATAACAAATAGTATGAACAAGAGATGAAAACCCACTAAGGCACTGCCTGAGTGTGGGTAATATTAAAACAAAATACTATATTTCCAAGTACCCAAAGTATAAAATAGACTTAAAAAACATATAAAATATAAAGTTAGTATAAAAAGTTAGTAATACATTGGTAGAATAAGTGAAAAGGTTTGTTTTTTTTCAGCTATTATAAAAATAAAATAAAAATATGGAAAAAAAAACATAATGATTTTTAATTTTTGTAATTTTTTTTTTTTTTAATTATTTAAAAAAAAAAAATAAACAGAAAACACATTGTACTAAAGTTTAGAAAGTTACAGAAAGTGAGTTGTAGAAGGATGGATAAATTTATAGAAAAAGCGTTTCAATATTTACATTATTCAACCATAATTTTACCTCTTTTACATATTTTATCATTTTATTTATCATTTGAGTTTGTAGTGGTAGAAGGTTAAATGAACGAGGTCCAATGAAACTGCTATGTGTCTGCAATAATTTAGTATTTGTTTGTGGGGTGTAAAATATATTATTTATTCTTTTGCTCATTCTGTTTTCATTTATTTCGAAATTATTTTTGTTCTTAAATACATATTTCAAAGTTTGTAATATAAATAATTTACGTATATTAAATATTTTAGTTTCTTTGTATAATAAGTTGGTCGAGAATGTTTTATTTTTGTTATATATGACTTTAATTATGTGTTTTTGAATTATTTGTAGAGGCTTAATAAATGTATCAAGTGAACCACCCCATCCTATAATGCCATAAGTGATTGATGATTGCACCAGGGAAAAGTAGACCATTTTCAATTTTTCAATGTTTAGTACTTCCTTAAGTCTATAAAATATGTAGGTCAGATATCTTAATTTAGAAGTGATTTGATTAATATGTGATTTCCAATTAAGACTTATATCTATTGATACTCCTAAATATTTTATATTTTCGACATTAGTGAGTTCGTTGCACATGAAGCACATTTCTTGATTGCAACTAGTATTATGGATTCTAATTTTAAGGTTGTCTGTAGGTTTATTTTTAATGGTTTTATAAAAAGGTAAGTAAAATGTTTTGCTATAGTTTAAAACGAGTTTGTTGTTTTTTAGCCATGTTGAAACCAGTGAAATACAATCTATATCAATCTATACAATATATTTTTAATAACTCTAAATGAATTATCCGGGATGGTTCTGAGTTGGTTTCATTCCGAGTTGTCCGGTCACCGTTTTTATTTACCGGGGCAGAAGAAAAACAACAACAAAAAATTGTTGCCCCAAAACAATTTTTTTTGTTTTTGTTCGGTGTTTTGAAAACATTTGGTCGCTAGAGACGGGCTATCGCTCATGAAAAAACCAAAAACTGGTTGAAAACTCAATTCACAGCGCAACTCAACTTTACGATTTCAGTAATTATATCGGCTTATTAAAGAAAAACATTATTTATTAATAATTTATCAATTATCAATATTTTTATATAATAAAAAATTATTATCACCCCCTTGAACAAAATCGATATTTTCCTGTTCTGAAAAATGCAAATTACTCGAAAACTTGACTGGTGGTGAAACGCATCGCTTCGCCCTTGACAACTGATCTTTGAGAAGTTGCCTGTGTGCGGACTGCCAGTGAAAATTGCATTTCGCTTTCCTGTGGATAACGATTGGTTTCCAACTGTTTTTTTTTAAGTTGCCCCGGAGCGAATTTCCTATGCTTATTTGCTGTTGTGATAATAGTTATTTTCGCTTTAAATTATTGTAAAAAATAAAACCAAAGTATCCGATTTTAGTCACTTGTTCTAAGTAAGGCAAGGCATAAGGCAAGCAAATATTTTTATTTTCTGATACACTTTGGGAAGGATTAATGCTAAACTCAATGTATTAAAGTTTGTAACAATCATCGTTAAAATATTATTTATTGTCTAACCATCTTTCATCAATAGATGACCCCTGTTTGCTCTTAAATAACCATGATTCCAGTTATTTGATTTGAAGGGGAAAATTATATCATCAGCGAAACTAACAATTTTGGCATCAATGGGCAGATTATACAAATCATTTATATAAATTTAGAATAAAGTATAATTTTTAATTTTTATTTTAACTTTAAGAGTAAAACCTCAAATTGTAATATTTAATTAAATGAAGACAATATAAGCGAAGCCAGCAATCATACATAAAGGTAGCTGCCAATAGAATGCGCGTTCAGAAAAATTTATATAATAGTTTGGAATGTGATATTCTTTGCATGGGTCCAAAAATTTTGAGATTTTAATCTCTTTCCTGAGTTTTTAATTTGACAGTCTGTATCTGATGCAATGACTTCGGGTGTGCCTTTATTTTTCCTGAAACCAAATTGGTTTTTAAATATTATTATTTTCAGGGTATTCAACCAGATGGTTGTTTTTTTTACATAAACTCCACACAAGAGGTCCTGAGGAAAACAATTTCCCTCGGGGCCTATGTATTCTTAGAGGATGCTGTATGGAGGAACATTTTAGGGAAAGGAATAATTTTTAGCTTCATAAGTCTTAAATTGGGTATTTCACCACTCTGTTAAATGATTTGAATATGTATAAATTGTCAGACTGAAGAATTTTCACTGATTTGGTATCTCAGTATTAAATTCACTCTATAATTGCTTGCATTGATAAGCTTTCAGATTCCATTACGTAATACTATAAGTCGGGAATTATTTCAGTGCACAAATTCTGGGACAAACTAACATAATTATGTACTCCTCATTGCCCAGAATGCTAATGGAGGGTAATAATTGTGTCCGAATCAGTGGACATCTCCAATTTATCACTTAATAAATTTAATACAAAATAAATTTAATTCCAAAATTCTCGGGCAGCTCAATTATGAACAAAATTTAAAAAAAATGAAGTTTTGTATAACAATAATTGAAATGGATCATATAAATATTAATTTTACTAACCATTCTCTCATAAAAGTTTTAAAAGGCTGTTAATAAACAAATAACTAATTTTTTTCAGTAATAATTATTAATAATTGAAATAACACAATAATTTTGTTTGTTACCACGATTTATTTAATTTTTCTACTACCGACCGGTTTCACTTTATATAAGCATCTTCAGGGTATAAAAATTAAACTGGTCAAAAATGTACATTGTGTGAGTTTATATACATATAAAAAAGGACAAAGCATAATAAAAGGAAAGAGCGATAGGGTAAAATCAACATCTTATGTACATGAGCTATGTTTTGTCCTTTTGTTCCAATCTGAAAATGCTTATATAAAGCGAAACCGGTCGGTAGTAGAAAAATTAAATAAATCGTGGTTACAAACAAAATAATGGTGTTATTTCAATTTATAATATGTCAAACCACAAAGTTACTGCTTTCTACTAAAAAATAATTATTATATTTCTTAAGTTAATCAAGGGCAAATTACATATTAAACCCAAAACTCCTGAAAAAAATTCAGAGACGAAACCCGTACAAGAACCCGGACCCTTACGACTCACGAGTGGCTCGAACCGTGGACACCGTGACTTTGGTGGAGATATTCGGGTTCCGGCTCCAAGTGCGGCTCCGAGTTCCGGGCTAGATTCCAAGTACTGGATTGGGTTCTCTGGGAGTAGTCGATTTAAAAAAGTCTAGGAGTAGGGTCCGTTTTCCACGAAGAACCCGTATTCAAGAGCCAACTCCAACTGATCCTACACATCGCTACTCCCCATCTCCTTCCTCTCCCCACTTATTTTGCGTCACAATATACCCCAAGCGGGGATGCCGTACAGAGCATTCGGAACTCTTGTACATTATTCGCACTTTTAAAAATTACAAGACAAACAGTTACTCATATACATCCGAGTGTTTTCAAAACGCACATTTTGATTTCGTACTTCTACAATACACCGCAGAATGTATATTAAAAAATTGAATATGAACACTTGAAACGTTACGCTTTTTTATTACATTCCACAATATTAAAACTATCAACATATTTATGATGTAAAAAGAAACAAAAAAGCGCATTTTTTTAGTACAAATTATTACTTTTTACAAACCTTTTTAAAAGATATGAGAATTAACTGCTTATAATTAAAAAAAAACGTGTATTTAAATTACTTAGGTAATTTTAGACAGCTGATAAACAACCATTTTTGATTCACGGATTCAGTTATAACAAAATTGAGGCCCTTAGTTTCTACAAGAGTTTTGGCAAAAAAAACACTACGTTAGACTAATTATAAATAAGCTTAAAGGTTAAACAAAACTGTAAAACTTCGACTCTTGATTCTGAAGAATGACTTCTATGTAAATTACAGTATTATTACTTGCCACGGCAGTACACCGTAATAGCTACATAAGTTCAGCTGGAGTGGGCTGTTGAACTCGGGTTCTTCACGGAAAGCGGATCCTACTCTTACTCCATTTTCAAATCGACTACTCAAATCGGCCCAAGCCTGGATCTCGGAGCCGGACCCGGAGCCGGAAACCGAATGCCTAAACCAGCGTCGCGGTTTGCGCCACTTGTTAAGGTTCTTGTCCGGGTTTGGGTTCTTGTACGGGTTCTATCTGGGTCCGGCTCCGAGGTACGGCCCCGGCCGAATTCGTGCGTGCCGGTAGCCGCAAAAGCACCCAATACCCAGTCCGTGCATAAAAACTCTGACCCGGGACCTGCTCCTAGAACTTGAGTACTTTTTAAAGGAAGCACGCCTCGGAGGCCTCCTGCAAAATGCGGAGCTCACCCTTCTCTACACCTATGCCTGATATCTAGAATATTTAGTTAATACAGAAACTATACAGAAAGTCCAGTATTTCGAAAGCGAGATAAACCATAGCTTTAAGCCTTTCGACGAAATTCACCCACGCTCATTGTCTTTTGCATTATCGACATTTATTTCAAGAAGGGTAGGAGACAAGTCCTTATGAAAGTCATGTTTCTTCTAAGTGAATTCGAATTCACAATGTCAGCCTCTGGGCATTGAATATTTCGAAGAAGTGATTTGTCTAAACTTTATTGAAATGTGGTTATATTGTCAAATACCTACCAGCTTTGAACAGATAAACTTGAATTTAGAATTCCAATATGCTGATTCATTCAGTTGTTAATGGCCTGCCTTGTTATCATTTGCTTCGGTTTCTCTGGGAAGAAATTCAACCGTTATTTATTTTTATATATACAATTTATTTGTTTTACATTCTGTCTGATTATTATTACGTGGTTTTAAGGTTGATATAAGTCTTAACTTAAAATCACTGCAAATTCTTTTTTAGTTTTCGGTAAAATAAAGCTTTCGCAACTATCGACGAGCCATTAGCTTGCATTAAATCAATATCTTGATCGACCGACCGAGAATTCAAATTTCATCGAAAGATGTTCTTGCAATCGTACCCTTACAGGGCGGTTTTAATGAGAAAGATTAATTATTCTCATATATTCTATAATACAATATCGATTTTATTTCATTCATAATTAGCTTTAATATATATTTACGAGTACATTCAAGATTGTGGCTCAAACGCGTGTTGATAAAATTATCTACTATTTGTAAATATTTTTGAATCATGTATGTACTTATAATTTTTCAAAAATGTCTTAGCAAAATAAAAGTGTGTAAAAAATCTGAAATTGGTTATTTTGTAAGAATATAAAAACATAGACAAACTGTTTTATTTTCGTCGCAAAACACATACGCAGATTTTTTTAATGATTTTATGTGAACAGTAAGCATTCTGAAAAGTAGCTTTTTTTAGATAATTCATTGATTAATTTATTGTTTGATTATATGATAAAAATGTGTAATGTATGATACAATATTTTGTCTGAAAATTTGGCAAATTTTCCAACATCCATCGGTAAAATCATAATATTATAAAAATTAACATATTTTTTCAAACCTTAAAACGTAACTTTACTAGACAAAATAAATTGATATTATTTTTTTGTTGAAAAGCGTCGACACAACTCGAATTCGATTTGATAATGACATGATTCTGGTAGTGTCTGGTTATTCCCTCTTATATTTATTTATCTTTAATCAGTGATGGTTTTCTCTAAGGTGTTTTTGCGTAGTGAACTCCCAAAAAATAGGTTAGAATATTTTTTAAAAAATATATATTTATTTTACCACACTTCAAACAGCGCGCCATTCAAACTCAGTGCTAAAAAATCCCTCCTTCCGAATTTCAATCGTGATGCCCAAGAGCGAGTTAGAAATGAATTCCAAACCCCAAAGATAATTTATGACTTTCAGCCATTGACCTGATATACTTGGTCGAAGCTATCAGCACCTATCGTACCTTCCATCATATTTCTTATGTTCATCTAAAACAAAGTAGGGTCAGAGCAGTGGTCCTGCAAACCTAGGGAATCTACTAGCATCCTGAGTGCGCAGCACCTATGAACATTTTGTTAACGTCAAATTTACAAGGATTTCTAATCTGTTTTGCAAGAATCTACAGGTTTTCTTCTTTCACTATTATTCTTGTTATTAAAATATGTTTAGAACTGAAAATTTTGTTAATAAAAAATCTACCAATTTCTTTCGCAAATTGTGATTTTCGTTTTTAAACAATTTTTTGTAGTCTACGGTATTATATAATTACTCTCTAGCCACAGACTTTTTAATGAATTACGGAATTGTATTTGAATTTTTTTTTCATATATATGAAGAAATATTTTCTCTCTTTTTTAATCTCCGATTGAACTCCCAGAGAGATAGGTCACTAACCGTACTGCCTATGACCACCGTCTGAAGTGGGGTAAGACGTGTTATTCTACGCATTCCGCTGACGTCATAATATACGCCTTATACAATAAATCACTGAAATAGTAACAAGGTAAAGTTCTCGACTAGCAATCCGCGGGTTTAAATTCCGGCGTTCGCAAATAAATTTTATTTGGTTTAATTGTATTATCTTACAACGTAATCGTTTAAAATGCTAAAAGGTATGTTTGGGGCAGGTTCCAGAGTGGAAAATACTTTCAGTATCGCCTGGTAAAAGACGACCATACAAAATTGAAACATTGCTTCAAAAGGCTTTTGGCGTATTTAATAACCAGAGTAGCCAGCTAATTCTCTACTTTTCTCTTCCTCATCTTTTTCACCTACCTGCTTCCTTACCCTTGGAGATGCCAAAGTTTCAGACGGGAGCAGTTGGGACTGAAAAATAAAAATAAATAAAAAAAACTTTTTTCACAATGGTAGGAATGAGAAAGTTCAAATCGTCCGTTTCGCCTGCGGGTGTTCTAATTGAAATTAGAACAAAAAATTCAAATTGAAACAAATGGAATCTCAGCTTTGATTGCAGAAATTTAATATGGACCACCATGATTTATATTTTAAATCTCTGTTTCTTGATAACTTTTAAAGTTATGATACCCTTACAATCTATTTTATTTCAGATAAGCAAGCTATTTACAGATTTATTGCTGTCAAAATGACCACCCACTCAGTTTTGTTAAGCTATTAAATATATGTAGAATGGGTAGATAAATGAAAAAAAAAAAAATTTCGTATGTACTTAAATGTGTTCATATTTTGAGAGCAGAAAATTGTTAACAAAATACACAATAATGTCACTGAACTTAATTAACAATCTATTATCGAATAATACTCATGTTTCCGTAGAAAGATATCATTGACTTTCGGGGTGTAAAACAATTGAATAAAACCAAATTAAACATTGGATTTGCAAAGCATAGCTTTATTAAGTGCTAAAAGCTATTCACAAGAAAATATCAGCGTCTGAAAAGTTATTACTGTATTTGGTGCACGTCCTTCTGAAAGATTAATGTTATGTTTAATTTGTTTTTTTAATGCGGGATAGGAAAAATTGGTTTGACCATGTATTTTAGTCCCTTACTTCACAACATCTTTTTAGTTCTACCTCATTAATTTTGTACGGGAATTTTAGGTGTATTCCGGTTGGCTATTCCGACATGGTCACACAATGCAATAATTCGATTCTAAATTATGGTTTTTCACCAGGGCATAACTGAGTGCATCTAGTACTCTGGACATAAAATGATTAATTTCACAAATGTGATCGATTTATTAAATATATATAAAATTAACCCATTATTATTAGCTTTTTGGAAAATATTATGACCTTTTGGAATACCGATTTATTTGTCAATTTAAAAGGTCAGAAAAAAGTAATACCGGACATTTCAATAAAAAGAGGGATTATTCAAGGAGACTCATTGAGTCTTCTTTGGTTTTGCTTAGCATTGAATCCTCTATCTAAAATATTAATTAAAAGCAAGTTTGGAATAAAAATTAAGGGTAATACTGTGACGATACACCCTGCCTACGTGCACCAAATCGTGATAAATCTACCCTGGCTACGCTGTATCAAATATGTTGAGATTCTACCCCTATGTACGATCACGGTACCGAATGCGCTGTGTCGCGCCTACCCTCGTAGCTTCAATTTTCGTAGCTTTATATCATGATGTACCTAGCCCATCATTTAGGGTATTTCTAGTCTAACTTTAAATCATTCGCACTTTTGCGAAGACCTCTTCTCTCAACCTATTTTTCAAACTTCTACATTTTCCTGAGCTAATCTAAACCCTATTTTTTGCAATCCCTGTGATAATTTCACACAGTAATCAAGATTTTTGAATTTTTGTTTACATTATCTCCGTATCCTGCGTTGTGTAATTTTTTGTTTTAGGATTTACACCCATACGCGTAATAAAACGCATACAAATGTAAAGAGTATAATGTATGGTTTTGTGGTAACTTCGGTTCTTTAGAGTAAGAGTGAAAGAATTCTAAATTAATTGATTTAAATATCTTCTAACGCGTTTGATAAACTAACCCCGTCCTAGATTTTGTCTATACCTGATATTCGTTTTGTTTATTTTCTCCCTAACACAGCTATATTTAAAATACAAATAAAAGAGAATAACAGTTATCAATTTATAACAAACGTTTCATGAAAAGTATGTACTTTACCTGCGTGATATGACCTAATTCTAGGTCTCAGTTTTTCACCTGAAGTCTGCAAGCCTCCACCTAACATGAGTTTTAATTTTCATGGTTAGTAAACACTAGATTGTTTGGGGAAGGGACGTGTGTAGGGATTGGGACGAGGATAAAAAAAAATTGTTTTCTGTAAAGGTTGGCTCCTCCACTAACCAAATAGATTCTGGTGACCGACTTTCAACAAGACCTCTGTCAATGAACGGCTACACATACCTAAAGACCGGATTTTACCCTCTTCTGCGGGCTTCCTTGCTTCGATAGGAGCTTTACGTTCCAGAGATAAGTACCAGGTCTTCCGTCGTATCCCAGAACTATCCCAACCTCCTCACCTCCAGGTAGTTAAACTCGACTGATTCTAGAAGGGGTATTTCATTGCATCCCTTATCACGATTCTACTCGCGTTGAATGTGGTGTGCGACTGTTTTTGCCGTATCCATCTCCCTCGTGATCCGACAGAATCGCACTCCTGCCACCTCTTAGACCTGCTGCGATTGCGCCAAGGGAGCGTTCCAGTTGGCTCGCATCAAATTGAAGGTCGACAAGACTACGATATGCAAATGACTTAGAGTTTTCTTTAAGCGCCGCGCCAGCGTATTCCACGCATACGTCTCCTCCAGCCTCCGCATGCCTCCTCCTTGGCAATACCGTCACAGGGTCTAAAGTTTCTCTCTCCCTCAGGGAACGTTTGACACTAACCTTCCCCAGAGACACATAATTGCATACAACAATCCTGAAGTTTACTGCATGGGTAAAGTTTTTGGATTTGGACTGTATGTCTTCATTCACTACCAGTGCTTTTTAATGTGGTCACTGAGTCCACGTGTTTAGGTATGAAAGGATAGGGGATACCTATCCTATTAGGTAGGTATAAATGGAAAAGTGAGTTTTTGGTTTGGCTTTATTTTTATTGAGGAAGCCTTCCTCATGAAGTAGTAGGTATTCGCCTCGATAACTAGAAAGACAATGTTATGCAAAAAGTTCTAATTTCAATTTTGATAAATTTAATTTTTAAATTTTAAATTTTCAGACCACAATTGATAAACGTCCCCAGATTTTATGCTTGTGGTTTATTGCTTTAAAATTGCACATATTAATTTTCACATATCAACTGAAAGTTTTTTTTTTGTCGCAAACTATAACTAATAAACTTGTCTCCAAACACGCTGCTCCCCAACTCGTTCTAAATAAACAAAATAAAAGAATGTCAATGTTTTGTTTATAATAAACCATGTGTTTGCTGCATGTCCTACTGCCCTAGAATACGTGATTTTTCTAAAAGATCCTTAGATACTTCGATTAAGGAACAAGTTATTTAAGTTCAAATATGAAAGTTAGATAGTTCTGTGTATATACTCGTCGTTGCAATTCGAAGGCCGTAGTTAACAAACTAAGTCAAGTTTGACTGATGGGATTGACCCGACTCCTTGGATAGGTATTCATTTCATAACTCCCACGCACAGCTATTAGTAAGTAACATGCTGTTATTAAAACTTAAACCGTTAGTCACCGACATGCTCCGTTCGCAAATTTTATAAATAAGTGTGACTGCTTGCTCTGCATTATCTCCAAGAACCTGTAAATAGTTTATTGATAAAAAAACTTACCAAAATTCTGCAAATTACCCTTTTGGTGTTTAAAAATTTTAATCGCATTCTTTAATATTAGATTTTTTTGATTAAAAAAAATAATCGATACTATAACAAATCTTTTACTTGGATATTTTAGACTATGTCTAGAACCTTCTCCTGCTATTGTTGAATTATAAAAAACAATTCTATTTAAATTTTCACTTGAGTATTATTAGATTATGTTAAAACCCTTTGATCCTCTCCCTCTTTTAGTTTAAATCATTTTAATCGCCCATAATAAATCCGTTATTATTATTTATTTATCTCATTGATGTTATTTTAATTGTTTTAAAACCAAAGTTTTAATTGTTTAATATTTCGTTGATACTCTATAATTTATTTCAGCCGGACTTCTTAGTCGTAATCAAAACTTTATTTTAGATATAAAATTCGAAATTTTATTATTATAATTTTTTCTTTGTAAACTCATAGTGAAATTAAATTATTTTTCAATTATATGTCGCGTATCTCATGATTATTATCGTCTCACTAATGTAATTTAAATTGTAGTAAATCGGATTTCTAAAGTTTTAATTATGTTATTATTATTCCGAAATCATATTTATTTTTTTAAGACACTAAATTTTTATGTGTTTAAAGACCACTCTCCAATTATCTTTAAGTCGTACAGAAACATCGAATATAAATTCACTGGATTTTACACTTTGATTCAAGTTATAATTAGGCACCGAATTGTTCAACCGTCTCAGCCGCCCACCGTTCTCTAACTCCAGACCGTCCCTGCCGCTAACTGTAACCCAACTAACGACAAGGGCCGGATTATTTCCCTTCAAACTTGTTAAACGCCTTCTTATGTTTAAAATATTTTGAAATAAATCTTCATTAATTGAATTCTGTTTATATTAGAATTTTTACGTACTTGGTTATAATTCAATTTTAATGGCCGCACTGTCAAATATAATCGGGTTTCTCTAAAGTAAACTTCTATGTCTGATGTGTTAAACCAAACATGTACTTACGCCTTAATTTTTTTGTTTTGATTAGACTAACGGCGCCCAAAGAAACTCATGTTTCCAATGTCACTTATATAAATACTCTTCAGGGCCAATAAACATTCATTTCTTTGTCTTTGATTCTGTTTAAAATAAAGTTCGTTCAACTTTAATTCCTGTGGGAACGAAAATGAAGGTCGCCCATCGTGATAAAAGTTCACGTGTCTCTTGTTTTGATTATTAGGCGTTATTGGATGTACCCATAATTTACACGATATTAAGAAAAAAACTTCGCAGGCACTCTTGAACGTGAAAATATTTCTCCTCCCATAGCGCAGGAGTAGGTAGGCATTACGATTCATCACAATACGAGAGAGAGTAGTATAATTTCGCATGTTTTTTTAATGAATGATATAAAATTATATTCGAATTCTGAACCAAATTTAGAGAAAATGATTAAGGTAGTTAAATTTTTTTCTGATGAAATTAAAATGGCTTTTGGTTTAGATAAATGTAGAACGATCCATATAGAGAAAGGCAAAATTGTAGATGGAGACGAGGGTATATTTAGAAATTTCAAAATTAAAAGTATGAAAGGGGAAAAGGTTTATAAATATTTAGGATACCCGCAATCGAATAGATTAGATCATACTTGTATTAAAAATGATATAAAGATTAAATTAAACTAGGATTAGAAAAATTTAAAAATGCAATTTATCTGCAAAAAATTTAGTATAGGCAATAAATACTTGGGCAATACCTCTATTAACGTACTCATTTGGCAAAATTAAATGGTCCAGTACAGATTTAGATAGCTTAGAATGATAAATTAGAAGTACATTAACAAAGTACATTAACAAAGAACAGTAAACTGTAATAAATCATTTACTAGTGATTTACAGAATCGTATATTGAAAGAAATATAAAAATTTTGCATTTACATTTTGGCTAACGAGCTGTAATGAAAGACATTCTACAAACCACTTATTTAATTATTTGTGTCCAAAATGATGTAAAATTTTTACCGCAAGTAATTATTAACATGTCGAAATTCAAATTTCCTTCTTCTGTTGACCCATATTTCGCTGACGTTGCGAAAATGCAACAGTTTGGTTGCTGGGTCATATTTTGAGAACTTGACAAGGAATCACCGTTATTCTTTCACGTACTTATAGAAAAGGTTTGACTTTATAGTAAGACTTTAAAAAGTAGAAAAATATTTGCTTCTGTTCCAAATTGTCCCCCCCCAAAATCAGTCAAAATACGACACTCAGGTAAGCGATTTTTTAATAATTATTATCGTTAACATATGACCAAAATTCTAACATATTTTAACCTTTTTTAATACATAATTGACCCGTATTTAATAATATGTTCACTTTAAAAAAAATTAAAACTCCAACGGTACTTATTTTACATAGTTTATTTAAGTGATGCGTTAACGCAACGTCAGCAAAATACGGGGGCAAAAACCTTTGCATTATTTTATTCACTATTACCGGCACCAATCGCCATTGCCGCATTTTTTCTTCTGTATAGGATGAATTTGAATGACTTTTTTACCGCACAAGAGGCTGCCGGCCTTATTGCAGAGAATTGGAATGTCGACGATGAAGACGGCGAAGAAGATATTCCAGATGTGATTATTCTACCCTCTGAAGTCACCAAAGTAGTAACTTTGGTGACTTCAGGGGATCCAACATGGGTAGATGAAGATGATTTTGAGGACAATGATTTACATGAAGACACTGCATTTAGCCATATGTTCGAGGATACGGCAGGAACTTAAGAAGTCCACTCCAAGAGACTCGTGAGTGAACCTTCAACTACTCCATCCCAACCCCAACCATCAACATCTTTGTCGTCAGGGCCAAGGGAAATGCGTTGGAAGAAATCGAAACCTAGTTATTCGCGAGTAACGTATTATTTCTAATTATTCGTGAGTGAGTATAACGTATTTATTTTTTGAACTGGTATGATAAGAGAAAATCAACTACGGCAGGAACTTTGGAAGTCCACTCCAAGAGGCTAATGAGTGAACCTTCGACAACTCCATCCCAACCTCAACCATCAACATATTTGTCGTCAATGCCAAGGGAAATACGTTGGAAGAAATTAAAACTTAGTTATTCACGAGTGCCAAATAAATATTTGTTTTTCGTACTGGTAATGGTATGGTAAGAGAAAATCGACTAAAGAACATTGGTACATTAAAATCGACAAAACAAATGAATAAATTTCATAGAGGAGAATATGATTAGAGATTCGAAAAAAACATTGAGATACTGGTTGTTCGATGGAGAGATAGTGCTGTAGTTACAGTGTCATCTAATTTCGATAACCTAGAACCAATGAAAAACGTAAAAAATATTTAAATATTAAAAAATCAATATATAAATGTCAATCAACCCAGTATGATCGTTTTACGAGAGGAGTTGATTTAGTGGATAATTTCGTGTCGAACTATAGAACAAAGGTTCGCGGTAAAAAGTGGTGGGCCATATTCTCCAACTTCCGTGATGTGGCACTACGTATTGCATGAAAATTATATCAAATGGTTCATCCAGAAGAAAATATAAGAGTCTTTTGAAATTTAGAGGAAGTGTGGCCATCGCCCTTATGAAGTCGTCAAAAGTACATTCTTCTTCTATTGACAGACCAAGTAGATTTGCGACAGCATTGAGGTCAACTATAACAGGGAGTAGTCATTTTTAAATAAAAGAGAAAATAGAAAGAGATGTCGTATATGTGATTCACAAACATATTATATGTGTCCAGAGTGTAATGTGGCATTGCACCATAAATGTAACTAAATTGACCATACCGGAAAATAATGTTTATTGTAATATTTGTGTATGCTAATTTCTTATAATGTCTTTTGGAATGGTGCACTTTCCTGCTAATTCATATAATATCTTTAATTTTAGTTAATGTTAATAGTATGATTTATAAATTAAAAGAAATAACTCAACTTTCGAATAAACTTGTTTTGTTTCATACATTTACTTTTTACCCCCCTATTTCGCTGACGTTGCGAAAACGCAACACTTTGTATTTTTGTGAGTATGAGTTTTTAATTTATTTTTTATTTTTTATTTTCTTAATTGGGTGTTTATATACAACATATCCAAATTTCATCAAAATCTGACCACGGGAAGTGATAGCGGCGAAATATGGGTTAACCCGGAATTGTGAGGTGAAAAAATCTGAGACTATTTGTACAAAACCCCACCACATATTTCTACTTAGCGAAATTATATATCTACTTTGCTAAAAAACGTTTGGAAATATTATTTATTAGTTTCACATATTTTTATACGTTTACCAAAAAGTAATTTTTTTATTTACCATTTTTTAAATGCGTATTTTAACCTTTGATTGATGGCTCGCATACTAGTAGGCACGTATTTTTTTTTGCTTTTTTTAAATGCATTTTTAACCCTCTATGAAAAAACTGTATGAAGAACAAGGTCAGAATCGCTTGCGCTAATGTGTGACGTTACACTTTGTTTGATTTATCTAGAATCTCGGAATGATTTTAAAAGAATTTTCTACGGCATTGCGCGTTACTTTCAGCATCTGTCTGTCAATATCGAAAATCTCGTTATTTTACGTTTTCAAAATAGTATAAAGATCATTATTTCTTTGAAAGCTGCTTTGAATTGTTTTTTTTCTTGTTGGGTACGTTTAAAATATAATTTTCTTAAAATAGTTTTTGAAATATCATTTCACATTCAACAGGTTAATATAAAAACATGTTGAAAGGTGCTTATAGAAAATCACACAAAAAACATTCAAACCATCTCGGAGATATTTACAAAAACATTTCGTTGGGGTTTGTCACACTCACTCCCTAACGCCGAGTTAAAGTTCCATTTTAATAAAATAACACACCGAAAAACGAATGCTAAAAGCTTTCGATTTCAATTAAATCCTTGCCTTTCAAACGCGACAGATTTGGCGTCAAATCCAATTTGAAAATTCACACATCTTTTTTTTTAAATTCGTGCGTAATTTTTTTTGGTTCCCGGCTCTCGTGTTTTGATAACAACTTAATTGAATATAATGGATATTCACCATGGAATTTGGTGTAATATGATTGCCTAGTGTCCACAACATCAATTTTAAGATTTAATTGGCAGTTAAATCCGGCGTTTTTAATGGAGTGTTGATAACCATGAAATCTGAACTTCGTTTAAAAAAATGTTTGGTTGATTTAAAATTAAGCAATTGAGTGTACGTAGGTAAGTAAGTATAAAATTATCTTATCCTTAGCGCAAGCATCTGCCTTATTCTTAATAACTCTCTTGTGTATGAAATATCACGTAAAATAATATTATTAAAATGTAATAAAAATTTTTGGAGAAATAAAATAAAAAATATCTACGATTATTCATTTAATGAAAACATATAACTTTGTGTACACCACTATTTAATTAACAATATCAATAAGTTTCGAAAACTATGTTTTCTTCGTCAGGATAATAAGTTAACTTTTTATTCAAGTTTTTTACTAATTTTTTTACATTTTTTTTTTTTACATGAGCTCCACACAGGAGGCCCTGAGGAAAATTATTTTCCTCAGGGCCTATGTCATCTTTGGGGATGCTGTGTGGAGGGTTTTTTTAAGGAAAAGAAGGGAAGGAGAGTTCTGGGAAGGAAAAAGGTTTAAGGGTTGGGTAGGAATCTGGGGTTCAGTGTGTCCTGGTCATCCGCCTCCAAGACCTAGACAAACTTCACCCCATGAACCCGGGCACCCCTGCTAAATCACCAAACGTAGCGAACCACTTGGGGTGACCTATGGCAGAGGTGTTGGTTATCCAATAAAGGTTCCCGGGGCGGCGGTACCCATTCCCGCCTCCCAAATTGTACATTTCCTCCAAACTCCTCGCTTTATTTTTTTATGTTACTTTTTTACATTTTTTCCGCCCAGGAGGCCTTGAGAAAAAATCCCTTTAGGGCCTTTGTCATCTTTGGGAATGCTGGGTACACGGTCTTTTCAGGAAGGAAAGGAGATGAAGTTCTGGGAAAGAAAAAGGTACGAGGGGTGGGTATAAATTTGAGGGTCAATAATAATAATAATAATAATATTTGGCTTGTTTATAAAGCGCCATTTTTATGAAAAATCATCTCAAGGGCGCTCTACATATAAATGTATAATAAAATAAAATTAATACGATAGACTTATAACTAAGATTTAAAATTAAGAATTATAACTGGTGACTTACGACAAAGACTTATTACTACTAACCGAAAACTGTGACATACATATATATTTGCAACCGTGATTTAAAATTAGAGATTTAAAACTTATTAGGTATTTACAAATAAAAAAAAACATGTTCGGTTTTGCCGGATAACATTCGAATATTAAAACAAAGTATTAAACAAACTCTATAGGTGTAGGTACAAACAGCTAACATAGAAGTAAGTTATTGCTGCGAGTCGAAACAATTTGATGATTTAAATACCTACATATTATATTCTACGCATTTCACAAATTATTTTATACTATTTTTTAATATCAATATTTTTTGCGCCAGAAGAAGAAGGAAGTTCGTACATCATATTACAATTTTATAATACGGCTGTGAAAATGATTTTAATGTGTCCAGGAGTTACGGACGGACGAATCCATCCCTCAAATTGCGGTGCAAGGCGATTGGTCTAGAGGCTGGAGAGATCAAAAGGACTCCCTTTACAAGGTTCTCATAATACGGCCTATCACGACCGTCCACCGCGAAGATTCAGACAAACCTTGCAGCATGAGCCCAGGTACCCCTGCTTACTCACTAAACGAGCGAATCATTTAGGGTAATCTAAGGAAGGGGTAATGGTTATCCAATAAATGGTTCTTGGGGAGGCGGTACCCATTCCTTCCTCCCAAATTTGATGGTTTAAACAAAACATAATCGAAAAACCGTGTGGTGAAACAGCCAATACTTTAAGCACGAGGTGCCTCAGTGCCATTAAATATATTTGTTTTCATTTGGTTTTGTTTTACATTATTTAAATCATATAAAATGATATATTACAGCACGATCCATAGTGGTGGTAGTTCTCTATATCATCTTGGAGAAAGACCACCATTGCTTGAAATGACTTTTGTTGTGTTTTGTAACAGGATCCGAATAGCCAGTTATTTTCGTAAACTCCCCTTAATTTCCCTATTCATTCAGCCTCAAAACATATCTCAAATGGGGACGCCATATTCCCAATGACTTCGGATGGTTTAAAAAAATCATTACGTGATTAAAGCCATGAAACACATAAGTACCAACCGATCGAACGTTTTTTATAGCCTTCCGTCTGCATGGTTGAATTTAAGAACCCGACTTCGATTGTTTGTTTGATGCCACGCCTTACGCGCCGTGCCACAAATAACATCTGTGTACGTGGAATTTCAAACAAAGCTACCGTTCGAATTCGGTTTTAAAAATTTTAAAAATCGTCACAAGATGTCGCCACTTCCGTTGCGGCAGGTTGGTGTGGACGTGCCCCAGGCAAGTATAAGTACTACGATTTAGTAAACTTGCAGTATCTCTCCGGATATGGAAAGATTGACGGTAATACTCAGTTATATCAAGCTGCTATATATTACATGGGACTCCATTACCTATCTCAGTTACTATGTTCCGGTGACTATCACTGGATGACAGTGAATCCGAGGAACAGACGATTTTTGGAACCAATTCCTATTGTGTTCTTAGTGGTCATTAACACTTTCTGGGCGAAGTCGAACCAAAAATTATTTTATATAAAATTTCATATTAAAACATAATATTTCAATTAAAACATTTCATATTATAACCGTAAATGAATATTTCATAAAATAACCGTAAAATGTTTTTCAGTCTTGTACCCAACGTGATTCTGTTTGTTTCTTTTAAAAATATTAAAAAAAAATTGCAATATTAAACACCAGCACATAATTACAAGTTTTTCAAATTGTTTTTCTCACAAGAGCGCCTCAAACTGTTCAGTTTAAGAGGTCTGTTCACGCGGGCGAAGATTGACTATCCAAAAAAGCATAATGATAGGTATAATTGTCGTGTGTCCTGCTCTAGTAAAGTACAGGAAAGGGGCGTACGAGAGGCGGTAGTGAAGGGGGAAATCGTAATACGTATTGTCGCACATCGCGAGCGAACATAAAAATTAAATAATTATGTAGTGAACAAACCAGAAAATATATGTAATATTACGCTTGAATATTTGCAGGAAGCCGGTGAACGGTCCCTTTCGTTTAGTACCTTAGCATTAGCGGACGAGGGACACACATGCGGAGGTCTCTGGACATATTCTGTAGTAGTGTTAGTTTGTTTATAGTACAAACGCTGGGTGTCAACAAAATTTACAATTTTACAATAATTCTTCGGTTAGGTTTGATTGTTTCACAATATACTAAAATTTATATTCAACGATGTTGTGATATTTTTATCTTGATTGAATCATTGAAAACAATTATAATTATAACAAAAGAAAACAATATAGAATTTTACCCCGATTTGATGTTTACATGTTAGAACAGAGTTCAAAATGTGAAGTTTTGTCAAATATTAATTTGGAGGTACGATTAAACAACCCGGCCTAACATTCGCATACAAAATAAAATCGGTGACCGGACAACTTGGAATGAGACCAACTCAGAACCATCTCAGATAAGTCATTTAGAGTGATAAAATATTTATAAATATAAAATAGGTTACATTAGGTTAGGGTTATCGGCTAATTTAAAATTATTTTTTTCATAGCTTTTTGACTTTTCAAGGAGGTGTTGAGTTGAATTTATTCTCAGTTGGCATGGAACCATCTAATCGACATATTTAGGCACTTTCATGAAAACAAAAAAAAAATTAATGATGACTTCCGTGGTCGAAGGGTAAGACTCTCTCTCGACTAGCGATCAGCAGGTGACAGGTACAAATCCCGGAGTGGGCAAGTAGGTAAATTATATTTGATTGATTTGTGTTTTTTCACAATTCAATCATTTAAAAATAATATATGGTATATTTGCGGCACTTTCCAGAATGTAAATAACTCTCAGTAGGACTCTGGTGTAAGACCACCATCCAGAATTGAAATGGCTTTAACTGTGTTTAGTGACTAGATCTGAATGTCCGGGTGCTTCCCCACCTTCCTTTACCCCATATCCTTCCCCTCCTCACCAATTTCAGCCTCACAACATACCAAAATTGAGGATGCCATAGTCTCACCACATTCAACAATTTGGGAGGCGGGTAAGGGTACCGCCGCCCCGGAAACCATTTGTTCGCTACGTTTGGTGACTTAGCAGGGGTGCCTGGATTCACGGGGTGAAGTTTGTCCGGGTCTTGGCGGCGGATGCGTCTATTGATATGTCAGATTTGAAAGTCAAATAATATGTGTAACTTCACATTCAATTATACTGTAAGGTTCCAAAATCGGTGTCTCGGAGGTATGTTGGTTTTCCTTGCATACGCCTGAGGGATCTTTTTGTACAGTTTTTTTTAACGTTAGCTCTACACAGATACTTGAGTCGGGCGATGTCAAGAGTCAAAATAACAGAAGAGCACGTATGAGACGATGTATGAATGTGAACGAAGCAAGGAGTGTGTGCCAAGATCGAGTTGTTTGGCGGTCCGTCCTCTCTGCCTACCCCTGCGGGGAAACGGCGTGATGGTTAGTTAGTTAGTTAGTTAGCTCTACACAGGAAGCCCTGAGGAAAAAGGGGTCTTTTTAGGAAAGGAAGGAGATGAAGTTCTGGGAAAGAGAAGGGTATTAGGGGTGGGAAGGAATCTGGGGGTCAGTGTGTCCAGGAGTGTCCCGGGCGTATGAATCAATCCCTCCCGCTGCGGTGCAAGGCGATGTTTTGAGAGAGTACCTACAGCTGAAGTCAAAGAGACTCCCTCAATCGTTCTCTCCCGATCCGAGCCTGTCATGCAGCTGGTGGGCAGACGCATCCACCGTTAATACCCGGACAAACCTCACCCCATGAATCCGGGCACCCCTGCTAAGTCACCAAACGTAGTGAACCACTTGGTAGAGGTGTTTGTTATCCAATAAATGGTTCCCGGGGCGGCGGTATCCATACCCGCCTCGCATTCAGTCTACTTCATCCTTCGTCTGCCAGTTTCCATGCCTTACTGCCATACATATCTATACCTAGTTAGGTATCCTTGTATCGTAGAAAATATTTTAAAAATAAAAGCTGAACTGCCAAAATAGTGTTTCTTACTACCTACCTACTACCTAGTAAACACAAGTATATTGGCATTATTGAATGCATTCTCCAGTTTTCGGTAAACAGATCTAAAATGATAAAACAAACAACGAACATGCACCTGCGTTGTCTGACACACACAGATACACGATTCTATTACCTCTCCCCCCGGCCCGCGCACGTTTCGCTCCCGCGTGACTAGCAAAAGAGTGAATGAGATGACATCAAAAAACCTAGGTAATTTTACGATAAATTTGCGCGTAACTAGATCCGGTTTTTGACGCAAATATAACTGTTTTCAGTGCAAACTAAAATTTTATCGTATACTTCATCATATTCCTGAGGCAGGATATGAAAGGATTTTTCAAAAATAGCATCCATTTGGTCAGAAAAAAATTCCAAAGTAGCCTCCTAAATTCATCGATAAATTGTCATCTTTTGAAGCCTATATTTTATAATTTAAAACAAAAATCGAAAATTGGATTCATATCCGTACTTTTTATATAGCTAACCTGTCATTTAAAAAAAAATTGAAAACAATTAGTTTGATATTTTAGCCGTTAATCCGGAACTAAATTTTGTATGAAACAGGCCACGCATACGTTCCTCTTAAGGAACTCGTATGTCGCTACCCAGTTTGGCAGTTTTGCAATATGGGGCAAAAGTAGGGGCTGTAGAGATGGATTTAATAATAAAAATCCTTAAGAGGACCAAATTATGTAGAGGAGGAAAGACATACGCTGTAATTCATCCACAAACGAGCCAACTAACATAGATGAGTCGAAAAAAATCCATTCTCACGAGGCCAACATCAACGGATGTTCCGCTCATGTCCTTTGAACTTCATACACTTATTCCGGCGCATCGGGGATGCCAGCCCCTTAGAGAAGGCTCCATTAAATTACACGTAAAACAGACTCAGCATGCCTAAATTGCGTCTGTGCATTAGAGATTTTTTTTTTACATTTACTCCACACAGGAGGCCCTGAGGGAAATTATTTTCTATGTCATCTTTGAGGATGCTGTGTGGAGGGTGTTTTTGAGGAGAGGAAGGAGTGAACACGGGTCTTGAAGAGACCCATGTTGTAGGAGGGAGAAAATACAGAGGCCGGCAAATCGTTCCACAGCCGAGCTGTTGAATTCAAGAATGAGTCGTAGAAATGACCCGTTGATCAATGACGCTAGTTCCTCGGTGCATCTTCCATTGTAACACCGATAGAACAATGACAGCATTCCCACCTGGTGCCTGTGCTCTAAAGATTGCAATCCGTTTGTTAAATTAGGATAATCTATCAAACGGACCGCCCGTTTCTGCACAGAGTCAAGGGCATTTTTCAGATATTTTGGGGCTCCAGACCAGAGGTGCCTGCCAAATTCAACCGTGGGGCGCACTTGCAATTTGTACAGAGCTAGCAGTTGTGGACTATTAAAGTATCTGCGTGCCCTGTACAGTAAGCCCAGTTTCTGAGAGGCTAACTTAACCCTGGCCTCGGCAAGATGCCAGAGATGGCAATTGATTTGTTGAAAATGGATTATCAATCAGACGAACCGCCCTAGGTTCATCAAGAGTTGTGGGCCAAAACCACCTGATCTTGGAGGTTTTGTTGACTCCCAAATTCAATTGTTCTTTTAAAATTGTTAAAAATTCAAATACACAACATTACCAGACAAAAAAACAAAAGTTTTCAATTAAACTGATCTGTTTATGTAGAAAGTTTAATATATAAGTAAGTATTTAAAACCACACTCAACACCAAAATCTTAAACTTGGAAATAATAGAAAATTAACAAAACTCAGACATCATATTGTTTGCCCTGTTTAAGTTGTTGGTATCATATTTTTGGTATAAAAACGAATGTGCGAATATCTATGTCTCACCGTTCGCTACTTCTATGGTTGTAATATTATTTGAATGTTATTTCATTTAGAAATAAATTACGTTTTGTCACGATTGCGCTCGGCACATTATTAAAAGGAAATTGGATGAGTGGGTTCTCGCGGAGATACACTAGAGGGGGTGTTTTTTTGTTGATAATTCATATTGTAAAGTACTCGCGGAATATGGCACCGTAAAGAGTTCAGCACAACGATGAAAGTATTTGTGCGTTGTTAGTTAGTTATGCCACACGCAAAGTAAATCGAAGCGATTCGTGATAGACGAAACTTTGAATAATTCCTAATGAACATTGCTCAATAATTTGAATGACGGATCAACGATAAAGTTAGCGGCGAGAATCCCGGCGTGCGCAAGCAATTTTCATTAAATTGATTCTCCGGAAGGGGGAAGTATCGGCTTACTTAGAACTGGCCTCTAATCATTGTTAAGCCAATTTATGCGATGTTTCAAAGCTCAATAACCCAATAGCCCAATCGTTGTTAAACTTTTTGAAATGGCTTTTAAACGATTTTTTGTAATGCGTTGAGGACAGTTTTATTTTAACCTATTTCATAAATTATCCTTATTCTTAAATATTCAATTGAGCCTTAGTTTTATGTTTTTTATCGTTTGTTAATGAATTTGGGAGGCGGGTTTGGGTACCACCGCCTTGCGATCCATTTATTGGATAACCAACACTTCTGCCGTAGGTCATCCCAACTGGCTCGATTTGTTTGTTAATGAGGTTTGTCCGGATCTTGGAAGCGGATGCGTCTGCCCACCAACTGGATGCAAGGCAGGATGGATCGCGAGAGAATGATGGAGGATAATAATTTCACCTCTTCAACAGGATTCTCGGAACATATCTTTGCACAGCATTGGGAGGTATAAATTCATAAGTCCGTCACTCCTGGACCCACTGATCCCCAGAATTCTACCCACCCCACATACCTTTTTTCCTTCCCAGCCCAAAAGATGACATAGTTATTTTTCATTATTTTCATAAGTAACACACATTACAAAGATTTATAAACAATTCAGAAAATAAAAACCAAAACTCTTCAATTATAGCCCACATACCCCACTAAAAATCAACCCGAGATATCAACTAAGTGAAAGTTATGAAATTGTGCCAATATGAATGTGCCTTTTAATCTACAATACACAAAATGGACTTGTACACACGAACACTACATTTTTTCTCAAAACATCACAAATGTTATATTTCTAAGCCAAACACCACACGAAACAACGTAATAAGTTACACACTAATACAATTAGAACTGAATGTAATAAAATAAGCATAGGCCATAAGTAACAGAACAGGGGTGCACAGAGTTTGTAACAGTGTTCCAAAACCTGCCTTTCTACGAAAAAAAATTAACGTATTTCGTCCGAAACATACTGATATTTATAAAACACTGATCATGGCGACTGTAGACAAATATGTTAATTAAAATACCCTGATTCTGAAACCAATTCAAAAATGCAATCGATATTATTGTATTGGCCAATGGGACATGATCATAAATAACCTCAGTCTGTGGAGGTCAAACATGTCATTGATCTGCAATCGCTACGCAATCCGTTTGTTCCCCCATACACCAATAGGAATCCACTTTTATCACAAGTTACTCTCTTGCGCCGCGACGAAGATTAAGCAGAACATTTTCCTCTAAAGTGCTGGACAATAAACAGCCTTTGAAAATCGTTCTTGCTCGCTCTTCACCTTCTTCTACAAATTGTTTATGTAAAATATTTAATTATGGTGTGTTATATATTTAGTTGTAATTTGTTCAATAAACCTGTCGAATACTTATTTGATTCATCACACCCCTTACACACTACACAGTCTAGCGTGGGCCGATTTTTTTTTCTTCCGAATATCTTTTGGCGCTAGTAATTAAAAGTTGTCTTTACATCTAAAACACCAAGAAAATTTAGTTTAAAAAAAATCAAAAAATATCCTATAGTTCCGCAAGACCTCTGAAGTTTGAGAAAATATCGAAATATTTCCATTTTTTCAGCCTTTGCACAAAATATTCTGAAATAGTTTAAAGATTTTCAATTATGAGCTCTTGTTAAATAAAGTCTATAGCTTCGTTGTAAAAAACCACCATTTATTATTTTTGTAGTGGTATGGCACTAAACCACGTCCGCCCGCAGTCCCCAAACCCGCCCTCGCTTGAGCAGCGCGCCATATTGACCGTTCCTTTGTCGACCAAGGACCCTCCGTTTCGTGATATTATTTTGTAGGTAACTAAAAGTACTTTAAAAATATGGGATTAAGCTTCTTTGCCAACCACTTCGAAAGAAAGAATTACAAAAATTATTAAGGCATATCAACATAAATATATAAACTTGTTGAAGTCAGAAAAGGGTAGAAGAAATACAGTTTCCTTCCAAAGAAGAGTCTCTCCATTTAAAATCACAAGCTACTTACTGTTTGTTATTGATATTGTAAATGGAAAGACAATGAATGCAATTTATAATGCAAATTACAGACGATAAATGAAAGTTTCCCCTAAGGAAAAAGAGTTTTTGGAAGACCAAAGAGGTGAGAGAAAGATTTCATCGACAGTGTTGATATACAGACTACGAAACAATTGCTAAAGCCTATGAAGAGAAAATGATAAGATCTTACCAAATTAAATGAAGACGATGAGAAGAAAAAACTTTAGAATTTGTGGATACTTTGAATCATTTTTTATCATTGCTTATCATTATCTTCCACCTTAACATCAAAATTATCTTCTCCGGTCGCAAAATCAAGTCGGCTACTTAAGACAATAACACCGCCTTTCCGACAACCAGCAATTTTTCGTCTTTTACACTTCTCACCAAGATCTTTGACAGGTTCAGGATATCGGATCGAGCTGCAGCAGCAATCGCTTCTGCCATTTAAATAATTTCAACATAATCACGCAGGATAATAAAGTTATAGACAAAAATAGACTGCGTCGCGGACGTCCGCGTACCAGATCTGTACTCATCAAAGTTATGTGCATAAAGTAAGTAGATTATTTTTTAATGGTCGAAGGATAAGACCTTAGCTAATATAAAAAAGACACAAATACTATGAAAGCACAGTACTCGAAGAACACGTATCGATAATCGAGGAACCAATTTTCTTGACGCGTATTATGCCTAGGTCACTGCCGTAAACACAGCCAAACTAATAATGGAATATTTTGCTGGTCAAAACATTTCACTCTACCATTTTAAAGCAATTAGGTGTGACGGCACAAATTTTTACACAGGAATAACTGTTGATGTGATTCAAACGATGGAGAAATACTTGAATGGACCGGCACAGTGGCTGATCTGCATTTTTCATTGCAACGAGCTGCTTCTACGCCATTTGATTATGAAGTCGGATGGTACAACCACTGGACTTTAAGATTTAAGCACCGATCAAAAATATTTGCTTGATAGTTTGAAAGTAGTTTCCAGCGGACGTTGTCATCCTGATATTGCCAGAAGAACCCAGGAGTGATTACTACAGCGAGTCAAATCCCACGATTATATATTGGAAGCGCAATGCCATCATATTTTTTCGTTATGTTAGCCACATTTATCTTGAGGGCATACTCTCCTACGTAGTTTGATATAAAACTACATGGGTCGTGCAAAAAGGTGCAAGGCGTATTTTTAGCACGCGCTATCTTTCACGTGAATTATAAGCAATAGTTAATCCTGTACAGCAAAGGGCATACTTCGCTCATACTGAAAATTTACTCTTGTCAATGATAACCGATGAATCACCTACCATAAAAAAAACTTGGAATAAAGCGTTTATCGAAAGCCAGAGAGAGTTATTCCGGACAGAAAATCGAACATTTAAAGTACCCCCATTGAATTTTGATGCACAATCCTACTTTGATTTGATATCTTGGCAAGATACGCCAATCATGAATCCTCTCATTTTGGAAAATGTAACGGAAGAAGAATTAGAAGAACTTAACCTAACTTCAGAAGTCAGTTCTATTTACAAAGAAGCTTTTTCCCATATTTTAATAATACTTTTAGTTACCTACAAAAAAATATCACGAAACGGAGGGTCCTTGGTCGACTAAGGAACGGTCAATATAGCGCGCTGCTCAAGCCAGGGCGGGTTTGAGAACTGCGGGCGGACGTGGTTTAGTGCCATACTACTACAAAAATAATGAATGGTGGTTTTATACATCGTAGCTATAGACTTTGTTTAATAAGATCTCATAAATTAATATCTTTAAACTATTTCAGAATATTTTGTGCAAAGGCTGAAAAAATGGAAATATTTCAATATTTTCTCAAACTTTAGATGTCTTGCGGAACTAAAGGATATTTTTTGATTTTTTTTAAACTAAATTATTTTGATGTTTTAGATGCAAAGACAACTTTTTATAACTAGCGCTTAAGGAAATAAGAACTTTTTTTTTCGCCATACAGTCGCGGCCCATACTACTACACACATAAATACCAAAAATAACCCCGCACTCATAAGTCTGAAACTTTTTACAGCAACCTTTGATTTATGTACAAAATTAATGCTTCGAGGATATAACCACTTTTCTACACACTGTATCTATCAGCGTATAGGTACAAATGCTTCAAGGCTATAACCACTTTTCTACACACTTTATCTATCAGCGTATAGGTACAAATGCTTCAAGGCTATAACCACTTTTCTACACACTGTATCTATCAGCGTATAGGTACAAATGCTTCAAGGATATAACCACTTTTCTACACACTGTATCTATCAGCGTATAGGTACAAATGCTTCAAGGCTATAACCACTTTTCTACAGTTCCATGCCAACTGAGAATAAAGTCAATTCAACACCTCCTTGAAAAGTCATTAAAAGCTACGAAAAACTGATTTTAAATTAGCCGATAATCCTAACCTAACGTAACCTATTTAACCAATTTTTTTATGTATATTTAATTATCACTCTAAATGACTTTTCGGAGATGGTTCTGAGTTAGTTGGTTTCATTCCGAGTTGTCCGGTCACCTTTTTCTACATACCGTATATATCAGCGTGTAAGTACAAATGCTTCAAGAATATAACCACTTTTCTACATTCTGTATGTAGTAGCGTATATTGTACAAAAGAATCGGTACTGTAAATAAATTCGTTTGATTACCATACCAACTTATTATGATTAAAGGTAGTTTTTTAGAAGTTGATTTTAGGTTTTAAATTTATAAATAATGCACAAATAATTATAATTTCGGGGGGCCAGCTGTCAGAGGATCACATTTGGCCAAAGATGTGTTTTAAGTTATAATGTACTCCTAAAAGTAATTTAACAAATTTTACGGCAAAAAAAATTTTGCTGCACATTTTCCATAATTCTTCGGCCACTGTGTCAAATTCCCGCCTGGAGAACGGGGAACGGAAACGAGAACAATAAATATTATTTATTGTGGCGCCGAATACCTTGCGCCGCCACTGTGGACTGTAGAGTAATGGCGGGACTTGCTTCAGCGCTATATATTATCATTATTGTTATTGCGTTATCGATGTGCAGGGTACGGACTTAATTAAAGGGTTATTTATTTTTTTTAAATAACAAAAAATATTTTTTGTTTAAATATTAGCTGTTGAAGGTTAGGGGGATTTATTTATGAAATAACACTAAAATAACTTTTTTTTTGGAAAAAAAGCTCAATGAACTATTCAATAAAGCTGCCAAAATATTTCTCATTTTTATTAATATATTGAATTTATTAATTAAGAGCAAATACTTTCTTGCTTACAATACAAACATAAGTTTATTTAAAATGACCAACCCCAAGAAGACTAATTGTAAACTTCTTCTTCTTCTTTCGTATGGTGGGGGGGGGTCAGAGGGAGACATCTAGGTCTGCGAGCCAGTCTAGGGCCTCAGGCGTTGCCCTGTGGACCTCATCAACCCCGCCGGGGAATGAATGGAGCGGGCATTCGTTGACCACAAGTTCGGTGGTCTGCACCTCACCGCATTCACACATCTCCGACTCTTTATACATCAAGACATCTTTATACATAAGACCCCATTTATACATCATATGGGCACAACGGCTAAGGGAGCACATTATTCTATTGATGGCGGACCAGAGTTTGCGAGGCAATGAAAACCCGGGCTGTCTCTCAGCCGGGTCTAGTACGAGATGGGCATTTTTTATCTTGGCCGATTGCCACTGCTTCCGCTTATCTTCTGGGGTAAGAGAAGAGAACAGAATGGGGGAGTTGCAAACTAATCGCATTCCACCACGGAAAAAATCCCGAGAAGATGAATACTGTAAAACATAAGTACATCTAAGCATGTAAAATACTTGGTGCACATCATTATTGACAGCCTCTTGGACGATGGTGATTTTGAACGATAAAGGAGAAGAATCAATATATTTTCTAATATGATTATCCGAAGTTTATTCCATTGCAGCAATAATGTTGAAAAAATTATTGTTCATTGCTTTTTACACTATCCTGTAGGTATATGTGTGAAAGGTGGTGCCACTACCGAATCAGCTCGATTGAATGACTGCAGATCCAAAATAATTACCTCGCAGAATTATATTTGGGTACAGAAGGTACAGCAATGCAACGACAATGTTTACGGAACTAGGACTCAATGGATTCGCTGGCCTGATGAGATACTGGTTCACTGGAGCCAGGATGCGGCTAACGGCCTCCAACGTGATAAAGGCAGCCTTCCAGCGCCAAGCGCCACTCCTAGTTGAGCGATAGACCACTCAAGACCACGCCCTAGATAATTGATTATTGTAAAATTTTTAATTCTGCTAATTTTGTAAGTATTTATTGGATTTATATTTTATTTATTGAATCAATTCTGTCAATTCGAAAATATAAGAACAAATCTTGATGAACGAGATAACTTACCATTTTTTTTATGTGGATACCGCCGAAAAGCCCCAACTGCTTCTAACCATCTGAAACCAATTAGAGTATAGCCGCCCTGTTGGATTGTGTTGTAAGGCTGAAGATAGTGGAGTGGGGAAGTAGATGGGAAGAGGACGATAGCGAAGTACTTGGCTATTTAGATCTGGTAACAAAACAGGGCTAAAACCATTTCAATCATCGTATCAATTTTGAATGGTGGCTTTAAACCAGGGCGATACTGAGAGAATCTTCTATTCTGGAATGTGCCGCTATGTTATTTTAAGAATTAAGTAAATTGTGAAATAGCATAAATTAATCAAAAAAGAATTTTCTTGCCCTCGCAGGGATTTGAACCCGCAACCTAGTAAAGAGCTAGTTTTTAGCCTCTACCACGGAGGTGTTTATGACAAAAAAATGTGTGTTTTAAATTATAGTGAATTCTACATAAAAGTTCCACTGTTGAAGGTCCAGTCGAAGTATATCTCAATTGATAAATGGAGAAAAGAGGAAGTCGAATGGTAGGGGTATACTTAATAGAAAAATTTAAATAATTTTAAGCAGCCATTCTCTTTTTAAGGTTATTCACTCATCAGGGCAGAATCAATATCATGTCGGAAAAATATCTACTGATTTCTTTTTATGTACTCTGACGTGGGGGCCTGAATGGCCTGTTACTTTAAATGTTTATCTATTAGAAATCCATAAAAATTTTGAGGTCCAAATTATTATTTATTGGACAATTTAAATATATTTAAAAAAAATTAAAATAAAATAAATTAATGTTTTTTTTGTTGTTAAGTAGTAACCTTTATTTGACACAATTATTATGGCAAAAATCACTTAAGATCAGAAATCATTCTGTATTATCTATTAAACAAAATAAAAACAATGAACTCACTTTTATTATGATATTTCAATAGTCTTTTATTAAAATAATTTTTTTAATAAACTACGCATAAAACTTTAATAAAGTTGTTTGTGTTTATTTTAATATAGAAAAAATCAACTTTAAAAAAAGTCACGTAATTACTGACAATGGGTCAGAGAGGCCCGCAAAAAAAAATAAATGAATTTTTTTAAAGAAATTCGACTTCAAAATTTAAAACTTAAGACTCTGGCATCACTAAATTCAAAGCTACTGGAAGTGGAAGCGGCGTATGGGTCGCGCGCGGGGGAGGGGAGTATTTCGATATTATTTTTGTTGCTATGACAGAGTGGTCCCCACGTCAGCAGTTAAACGTTAATCAAAAATATTTTTTTTTCTTTATTTATCAAAAATATGTTTGTATTTTTTTTTTATCAAAAATATCTTTGTGTTTCGCCTGGTTTTGAGTTCGTGACTTCAGTTTGCATGGCAAAAGTTTAACACGTATATTCCCACGGTTTTCTTTCTTATACCTTAAATACTGGTAAGTTCTCAACACCGAAGCTGGCAAATTGAATAGCAAACCGTACTGCTTTCTATTATTCTGCTGGATATTCCAGAGTAACGTTTAATCAAGGAATGACTAAATACACAGCCGGTGCAGAACGTATTACATTGAATAAAGAAGCAAGTTCCTCAATTGCGTAATCTTTTCCATATTACAAACTCCGAACTTAAATGAATAATGCCGTCTACTACCATTTTAGGGGTGCAGAACCAGTGGTAAATGATCCAATTAGTTAACAAATTCAATATTCTTACAACAGTAATGCTGGTTCATAGATGAATTATCGGAATTTTGCAAAATCTAGAAACTTCTTTCTCATTTCCACCAGTTTGGCTAAACTAAATGTAAAAAGATGAGCCGGAACATTTGTGTGACAACTATTATCATTAATATTGTGCAAGAATTTTAAATCTCAATTTTTATTAAAATAGCTGTCAAAGGTTATTCCAATCAATGTTAATATCATTGAAGAAGAAAATAGCACTAATAATCTAAACGAATATATGAAAGAGAACAAGACACAGAAAAATAAAAAGATTACTGTCGCAACTGGAACGAACGAACCCAGAACCTCTCGTCTTACCTCTTAATCAAACGTCATGTTTGTCAATCTCATATTTCAAATTTCGGAATTAACAATATTATCTTCTTTCTTCAAAATTCGCAAATTCACTTGGTGGCATCATTATTATATCCTGACGAAGAAAACATAGTTTTCGAAACATGTTGATATTTTTAATTAAATAGTGGTGTACACAAAGTTATTTGTTTTCATTTAAAAAATATTATCTTCGACTAATTTTTTCCCAAATTATTGGCAACAACTTTTTTCGTTGGCTTCAATTGTCCATTGATTCATTTTTACTCTTCTCAGTCGTCTCTTACCTTGTTATTTATTGTTAATTTTAATAAACAATTAATTATCTTCTAATTTTTAATGAACAAAGAAGAAGTGGCAGTGGCCGAATTTGTCAATATTTGTCATTTTCGTATTTCAAATTTTAGAATTAACAGTATTATATACGTTAATTTTTTTTCAAATTATTGGCTACTATATTTTTCATTGGAAACAAGTGTTTTAAGTATGACTCAGATAGCGTTTTGGATAAATTTATTCGATTTTATTAATATGGAATGCCTGTCCCAGTTTCGAACGTTATCTTTTTATTTTTCTGTGTCTTGTCTCCTTCACCCTTTCCTTTTGATTATTAGTGCTATGTTCTTTTTGAAATCGTAGGAATCTTTTGGACCAGCCGTCAAACCTGTCTGTAGCCTCTTAATAATTATCGAACTAGGTAGTGGGATCGATTACTAGTAACAGGAATCCGAAGCCCGATATTTCAAATATTACATCCCCTCCAGGATTTACTACGGCTTAACTATATTGATACCTGAAGTATAAATGTAAAGATATGTGAAGTATGTACGTCTCCACTCTATCTAACCGGCGAACATACCCTGACCTCATGACTCTCTATAAAATCTGCAACAACGCTACTGACTGTCCTGACCTATTGAAACTAATAAACTTCAAAATACCACCCAGAGTAACAAGACTTAAACACTAATTCAACATTAGCAAAACACGAACATGCTGGTGTCAGGGATCCAATCAAAATCAAAACCCTCAAAAGATTCTGACATACTTTTTGATACAAGCAGCACTTTTAGTAGAAAATTTTAACTTTTACTTTTTTTTTTTAAATTTCGTTTAACATTTTTTTTTATTTAGGTCCCACTATATATATATATTTATATATTTTTTTGTCTTACTATCTAATTTTTTTCAAAAATATCAATTTAAAAATAACATTCTCATGTTTGTTCTTTCCCTACTCATAAGTAAACTTATTTGTTTATGTATTTATCTGCTGTTGTCAATTCGTGAGAAATGGTTTGGTTGCAAGTGAATTCTCTAGTTGTTAATTTATACATTCCTGTCAATTGAAATCTGTATCTGTATTTTCTTCTTAACAAATACAATATATTGCTGCAGTTTTAAATGAATTCCAAAATGTGCTTAAATCAAAAATAATTTGTATTTTCAAAGGTTTCCCAGTCCACTTGCAGTAGCAGTAAGTCGGCAGAAGTAATGGTAGAAATTTGACTTGCAGTCGCGATGTTATTTGGGGTAAGTTTGTCACGTATTTGATTGGAACTAGTACTGCAAAGTTAAATATCCAGAGTTTAGAGCGAGGGGACTAGCTGCTAGCTCCACCGTAGTGCGGGCGAGAGGGGTGACTTTTCCGCATGACATATTGAAATCATCTTTCAGGTGGCGTGATTGCATTTGCAATGCATTCAGAAAGTATAATGTACAATACAGAATCAATGTTGTATGTTGAACGAGAAATTTGAATTATTTTGCAGAGTTTTTATACTAAGTGTAAACAAACAAAATAATCAAATAGTATTAATAACCTTCCGTCTGCATGAATTTCAGAACCCGACTTTGATTGCATCTACTGATCTGATTGAAACTACCATTGTAAATCGGTTTTAAATTAAGAAATTTGTCACAAGATTTCGCCGCTTCCGTAAGTATAAGTACTACCATTAAGTGAACTAATAGTATCCCTCCGAATATGGAAAGATTGACGGTAATACTCAGTTGTATTAAGCGGCTATATATTACTTGTGACGTCATTGTCTATCTCGGTTACTTTGTCCCCGTGACTATCACAGGATGAAAGTGGATCTGAGGAACAGGCTGTTTTTGGAACCAGTTCCTATTGGATTTATAAAATGGTCACAAACACTAACTGGGCGAAGCCGAACTAAAAGCTGCCCTCAGGGCTTAGCAGCAAAAATCTGCGGAGCGGGTTTTTAACAGTTAGTTGTTATAATTGTTCAATGGCGACATGTTATAAGGTGTCATTAATGTGAAACTTTGGCAAACGTCCGTTTAACGTCGTTGTTTGTTAATAAATTGTCGAGATTTTGCTATATCCGCCATCTTACCACGAAGAAGAAAATTTCTACACGAAGCAGAAAAAAAAACTTTAGAAATCGAGCAATGTTTTGTATAAAAAATTCTCGCGCTTTTCCAAGTGATTTTTCTAAAACTATATCTACAGATACAGTTTTTTTCCTTTCTTTATTGCCTTCCTCTAAATACGGAACGAATTGGTTACGTTAAAACTGCAACTAGTTCAATAAAGCGTCAACCGCTAAAGAAAATTATGAAAAGTGACGCCAAACTGCATTGAAAATAAAAGGCTTTTGGCGAAGAAGACGTGATTGAAAATTGAAATTTCATTTCCCATTTCTGTCTGCAAACAGCGCCATTTTCCGGATATTAGGGAGAGACGAATTACGATTGTCAGATTCACTTCTCAAATTTTTCTAATTATCACCATATAGAATTAGGATTAGATTTGTATCCGTATGTATGGCAGGAAAACTTATGTTTTTGAGAAACCTTGACCTGTCTTAAAAAGTTTCATAAGTGGTTCACCGTACGTCTTTTCTAACTAAAATTGCTGACAGTGAACAAAAATAAAAACAAATTAATTATAAACGTTATCGTCACCTCAATTTTTTTGTTGTTTCGACTAAAAATAATTTTTAAAAAATTCAGAAAGTTTCATTTTTTTTTTAAATTGCGGTTTGAAGTTTGGTTTCATAAAGATGTACATTTTAATTATTCTGTGATTAACTTTTAGATTTGAATATAAAACTCGGTTGTTTGTTTTCTCTTTCTAAACTGTTTAGATCGTATTTCTCACCATGGTAAAGGAGACACAACGATTTCTAAGAGACCTGTATGAGTTGTTCCCAAAAGCGAACAAATTAGCCTGATGGTTAACATCCTAGAATAGACTACGAATTCCAGAGGATGAAAATATATATTTTTCTTAATACTACCATTTTTAACCAAAATTTTCGACAAGTTTCTAAAACCGTATAGTTCCCGTGTGCACCTAGGCTATGGGGCTCATCGTGCTGCTTCTATTTTATCTCATCCCTTTAACAGTAACCTGGTCCCCTTAACAAGGTTAACCAGGGCTGTCATTCGATATGTGCCTTTGTCTTCGGGTTCTACATTGTGTCTTCCCAGGTATCTAAGCCTTTACGGGACGGGACTTCAACAGAACGGGACATTGGCACCATAGATGTATTGCAGTCTTTTTATCATTTTATTAGGGTTTTACATTCCCAATAACCGCATGTATCTCCTGATATGGCAAGGTCCCAGTAGTTCCTACCAGTTCCTTCTAGTAGATTCTTGGCTCGTCAGAGGCTGGTCCGTTTATGGGTACTTTGAATTTCCCCATTCCGGGTGCCCTCTATCATTCCTTCCAGTGCTTGGATTTGATCCACCTTTCAATATGTAGTTTGGTGTGACAAGCTGCTATTTCTACGGTCGGCTCGGATCCCGCATGTGGTGTTTTCCTCCATTTTCTTACTAGTTCGTCTGCCTGCCCGTTCCCTTCAATACATTAATATCCTGGTCCCCAGGTCAGGGTTATGTTTTTGATGGTAGCAAGGTCTTTGAGAATAGTCCTGCATTCCATCACCAGCCTGGAGTCGCACCGATAACGTTCTAGTGCCGTTAGGGTTTCCGACAGGGTCTCGTTGACTGAGTGATAACCACGGATCATAATAATACATTCAATTCCTGTTACATTACTCAATACGGTATCGGTGCCTGAGTAATTACCACCGTAGAAAATAACATTAAGTTTCTGTTAGATTACTCTACCGTTATTTTGGTGACTTAAAAAAATATCAAATTTTAAACGAAATAAGTTTTCTGGTGATGGATCATAATTCCATTGAATCTTTTCTTACTCACTGTGTTTGACGTAGAATATAAAATACAAAATATCGTATTCGTAAAATACACAAAATAGGAAATGAATATCCCAACGCAGACGATTGTTCCACTCATATGTGGCTTCCCTCTATATCCTTTCTACATTTTCCTTTCGAGAGGAAAGCAGAAGAGAAGTAGAAGATGGAAGATATAAGATAGCAGTGGGAGTACATCAGTGGTGGCAGTTCCCCGAAACCCTCTCCACCCGTCCTCTTAGAGTTCGTTTCCTTATTTCCGTATCCGGTTTCCTGGAGGCCGATTTGCATCCGGCCCGGTGAGAGGTTTGTAACGAATAGTCTCAACCCTGACAAGTGCAAACTCGCAATCGCAAATTGACAGGGTTGCCATAAAACTAAATCTTTCAAATTTGAAATAAAGGGGACACGATTCAATTTATTTTTGGTTGTATATTTCCCAATCATAACATACTCGTATTTGAAAAGCTTATAATCTAAACTAATAATAGAAATCTTTAAATATTATTCCGGTAAAATTAAAAAAAAAATGTTTCCAATATATATATATGTATACTGTTTTTACATTAGAATCATTTGCTTGTGGGTGGAAGAAGACTGTATATTTGAAAAGAGATAACAGATTAACGGCATTTGGTACAATTTAATGAAAACAGTTTACATTTCTGTTGTAAGGTGTATTAATATAAACAAATACATGCGTATAGAATATAGTTAAATGATTTATGTTTTTATGTATTCAGTAAGAAATAAAACAGAAAAAATAGGATTATTAGTGTAATTTTCAAAAGGGAGGCAATTTTTTTATGTTTTCTCTAAAATAATTTTTGATAGAGTTCAATAATTGCATTTTGTCATTAATGCTTCTGATTTCTTCTGGTAATTTGTTAAAAAAAACATCTTCCCTGATATGTACAATAGTGTTAGGCAAAAGAAATGTTTAGTTCGGGACATGCAAGTATATTTGCCTGATAAGAATAATATAATTTATCTTTCATAATTTATGTTATTGAATTTTTCACAAATAAGTTTTTAGATGTAGGAACTTTGAATTCATCGATTATGAGTTTAGTGGGGAGGTCTGGAGGTATTTTTAGTTTTGAACCATTTCTATATTTATATTTCTTCACGCTAGTTCAACATATATTAAAATTAAAAAAAAAAATAACTTTCATACTGAAAATGTTCAATTACTTTATATATTTGTAATTTTTTTATATTTCGATTATTATATGTAGGTTATCTTTTGTTTTTTTATTTGGTTTTCCTTTGTACTTTGTATTATTATTACTTAAGTTTTTCTTTTGTACTTTGTATTATTATTACTTAAGTTTTTCTTTTGTACTTTGTATTTTTTTTTATTATCTTTTGTATTTTTTTTGCTTTAATCTTACTGATATATGTAATTATAGATACTGCTACCCGGCTCAGAACAGATATTGTCTAGTGAGTCGGGTAGCGCACATATATGTAAATGTAAATAACTCTTGATATTAATAAACGCCCGGGTTACCGGCACCTTAAAAAAAAATATCTTTGTGATCCTCAAATAATAATGGTATATTGAAGAACAGACTGAACTTACGCGTGGTACATTGAGTACAAAAATTTCATTACTCATTTTATTGAATGGCTGATGTAATCTTTCGATTTAACGATTTTATCTCTGATTATTCCTAGATATGTTAATTAAAACGCCATTTTCAGAAACTATTTTGGTCGAGAGTGATTAGGGTCGCAATGTGTGAGAGAAAGATTTTTTTTTTTTTAATTTAGAGGTATACAGTTAGTGTTAATTTTGAATGGGATGACTTATGACTGACCACTACTTAACGACAGAAGGTTATCGTTAAACCATATTCTTAATGTTCTTTTATATATTCTGTGGCTTTTAAATTAGTTTTATTTCAATGTTTTATTTTATTTTATTATAAAGACAGAATCTTCGGCATAAAAAGTAATTTTTTTCATATAATGGTTGAATAAATTTACACACAAAATAAATAATATTGGTCCAAGAATGGTGCCTTGTGGGAAACCAAAGATTGATGTTTCTTGGTGGCTAATTTTGTCATTTATTTTAACAAATTATGGACGGTTATTCAAATATTTTTTTGTACCATTGGACTCCATCAAGTTAGAAACTCTTTTAAAAAATTTGTTTATCGGATTGAATTGAAAATTTTTGTACTGATACGTGTTGAAAGCTCAATAAAATATCTTCACAGCTGGTGAGCCATCTTTTATCCCTGATAAAAAATGTGTAGCGTTGACTTTGAAAACGTTTTTTTAATTTATTTTAAAAATAAAGACAAACATTGTTGGGTTACGAATAACCCAACAATGTTTCAAAATCTCCTACTACCACCATATTTAGCGGAAAATGTTGCTTGTGTCGTGATGGAGGATTAAGCCAGCCGAGGAATCGAACACGCGACGCCCGGTTGGGACCTAAACGCAATACCCACTCAGCCACTCACCGATCGTTAGAACTCTGCCATCACTGTAGTCTAGTTTAATTTGATTTACTGGATCGTGCTGCGTCATCGCCGGGCGTCTCCAACTTCTTATTTCTGGAATAAAAGTGGCAACCCTGATTCCATGTTAGTTTCCCGCGACTCGCTAGACAGCCACCCTTGGAAAATACCTTACACTCAGAATTTCAATTTTGAACAAAAGAAGCTGCGACGTGTATGGACATAATATCGTGTAGACAAGATATTCCTTCAGTTTCCTGGAAATCGCCATCAAATAAAAAGCGGACGAGACAAAAGCGATGTCTTGATTTTTTCTTACTTTCGTACACATTACAACTTATATTACTAATTTGTTATCGATACTTACCATTCTTTTTTCTACTATTGAATTATCGACGTGTGTACATATTTTAGCGGTCGCTATTGTAATTTTTATGGAAAAATCAATTTAAAGTCGATGCCAAGTTTTATGTAAAATGATTTTAAAGCCTGCATGTTTTATTCCTACAAATCTAAATCAAATAATTTGATAGAGTGCGATAGCTTTACAGTTCGATTTTTCGAAAAATGTGTTCATTTTTGCCATTTTTTTTATAAATCCAAAAACATATGAAGGCGAATGCTGTATGAAGGCGATGCACTTGTGTGAATATTGTATTTGACTCTTAATATTGTAAAGATGTAGTAATGTACTAATGTACTCATGTATTCATGAACTAATGTACTCATGTACTAATGTACTCATGTCTTCATGTACTCATGTAGTCATATACTCTTGTACTGATATACGCATGTACTCATGTACTAATGTACTCATGAACTCATGTACTCAAGTACTCATGTACTCATGTACTCTTGTACTCATGTACTCATGTACTCATGTACTCGTGTACTCATGTACTCATGTACTCATGTACTCATGTACCCATGTACTCATGTACTCATGTACTCATATATTAATGTACTCTTGTACCCAAGTACTCATGTACTAATGTACTCATGTACTCATGTACTCATGTACTCATGTAATCATGTACTCGTGTACTTATGTACTCGTGTACTCATTGTACTCGTGTACTCATTGTACTACATTGTACATGTACCCATGTACATGTATTTATGCACTCGTGTACTCATGTACTAATGAACTCAGTACGCATGTACTCATGTACGCCCGTGTACGCATCTGTAAGCATGTACGCATGTACCCCTGTAGTCATTTACTCATGTACTCATGTGCTTATGTGCTCGTTAACTCAAGTTCTCATGTACATATGCACTCAGTACTGTATTCAGACTTACAACATACCTGTACAATGGGATGCCATATTCTGATTCTCTGACAGGAGTCGGTCGGAATTCTTTGGAACGAAGCGGTAATCTCTTGGAAGAAAAATCATTGGTAATTAAATTTGAAACTTTTCTGGCTCTTGAATCTGCGAAAATAATGTTTTATTTTAACATGTGTTTTTTTTTCATTTCGATTCATTTTTCGTATTCCTTTTTTATCACCATCGAATAGAGAATATAACACTTGAAGTGTCTCCCATACAAATTTGATTGGAAAAAAATGCGCTACAGACTTAGTACATATTGAACCCAGACCATTTTACATGCGGTCTGTCTTCTTTATACTTGCCTGAAATTGAATATCGCAATTTAAATTTTTGTAATCATGGTGAAACCGTCTTTTTTTAGTGGAAATATAGACCGTAAATGTGCCTAAGACTGGATCACGAAACACGCCCGCAAGGCCCTTCTTGGATTATTGTTTATAATATGTTAATAACGAACCAACCTTACCACGAAGGTTTCTGCAATATCTACTACTGTTTACACAACTATTTTTTAAGTGAAAACTTCTTTGGCACCGTTGTGATTTGAACTCGATGAAACGGAAACAAGCGACACTAAAAAGAGGCAAACACACACATCCATAGGATTTAGCCTGCGAGAGTGAGATAGCAATAAAATATTCATTTTATTCACGGGTACTCGGTTCCAGCATAATCGGTTCCAGCATAATTAATCCACGGTCCCACACAGGTTTTTTACACCACTTCACCCTTAAGTGTAAAGTTTGCAGACATTCAGCGGACTAAGGATCGAATCCCATGAAATCTATAAAAAATAAATATTTTTATTCTTGTGAGATCAACATCAATGTGCAACATAGTTGTGAACGACGAATACTTGGGGCAGGTGGATGAGTTTGTGTATTTGGGAAGTATGTTTACGAGAGATGGGAAGACTGATAGAGATATCGAAAGAAGGGTAAATGCCGGTAACTCCATTAATGGAGGTCTGAACGCCGTTGGCAGCAACAAAAAAATTGTCAAAAGAAGCGAAGCTAGCCGTCCATAATGGAGTGCTGGTACCTACCCTGATGTATGGCAGTGAGGCATGGAACTGGCAGAGAAAGGATGAAAGTAGACTGAATGCTGTAGAAATGAGATCCCTGAGACGTATGTGTGGTAAAACCATGTATGATCGTGTGAGAAATGTGGAGATCCGCAAAGAATGCAAGGCTGATGTAAGCGTAATGAATAAGATTAAGAAAGGGACGCTCAGATGGTTTGGGCATGTAGAGCGAATGAATGAGGAAAGGAGTGTAAGGAGAATATATGACGCAAATGTGAATGGTAGACGAAGTCGGGGACGCCCGAGGAAGACATGGCACGACCAAGTGAATCAGATACTTGAGTCGGGCGATGTCAAGAGTCAGAATAACAGAAGAGCATGTATGAGACGATGTATGAATGTGAACGAAGCAAGGAGTGTGTGCCAAGATCGAGTTGTTTGGCGGTCCGTCCTCTCTGCCTACCCCTGCGGGGAAACGGCGTGATGGTTAGTTAGTTAGTTAGTTAGAGATCAACATCTAATCTTCAAACCACTCCAAAACAACAGGCAAAAGAAAACTCTAAAGAAAGCGACATCTTGCGACTCCGATGAAGAAACCATAAATACTAATAAAATGACCAAATGCATAGGCAAAGGTGCATTGGAATTCGAGGACAAAAATATGGAAAAAATCATTCTTCACATTGATTAAAAAAAGTGCTTTGTAGTCTCTCCACACTTGTCACTTTAGTTTTCTGGAGGTTTCACTTCTATCCCACCAGTGTATATAGAAACCTTTAAGGTAGTGTGCACAACAAATCACTAAAGTTTCATTGCAATCGAATGAATGGTTCAGGAATGAATAAGAGACAAATAAGGAAACATTCGTTTTATACATTAAGAAAATTGTGCCTAACAAAAAATTGTTAATAAAAAACATACCTTAATTGCTAAAGCAATCGTATCAAAACGTAAAAAAAAAAAAATAACATAAAATCTTACACTGCAGACCATTTTCCCCTTAAAGTGCCTTGCCCACGTTCATAACAGAAAACCTCTTACGTAAAAATGCCTCACATCCGGAGTCAGAATTTCCTTGATATTATTTTGCCCTCGCAAGTTTGCTATCTAACCTCTTGTAAGTTGTGCTTTCTTTGTCTTGTTTGCATTCTTGTATGTGGGTTAACTGTATGCACACTTTGGCGATATGTTTTTCCCTGAATTTCTAAGCCACTGAAGTATTTTATAAATTTATGGATTAAATTTCTTGATTTATTTTTCTTTAGAGAGCTTCATATTTATGCGTTTAACACTCTATCTTGCTTGTATTGCCATTAAGAATATATTATTGTCATTTTGATAATGCGGGCAGATAACTTCTGAAATATAATAACCCACTCAAGGCCTTTATCTTTTCTCTCTTCCTCTCAATTATTTATTATTTTTTATTCTTTCTTTCATCTTTTTTCCGTTTTTCTAATCTTTTTATTTTTCTTTCATTCTATTTATCGTTTCAAATATAAATTAAATTTTTTATCTTCTTTTATCCCAATCATGTCTGATTACGTCTAAAAGGGATCGAAATGAAAATCTAGTCTCCTTCAACGGAAGCAATCTTCCGAACAGACCTTCCATTGATATGCTTGGTGTAACTATAAGTGACCAGCTCAGGTATGGGGGCTCCATCGAAGCCAGAGTAAAGTTAGCCTCTCAAAAACTGGGCGTACTGTACAGGGCCCGCAGATACTTTAATAGTACACAACTGCTAACCCTGTACACATCGCAAGTGCGCCCCACGGTTGGCAGCCACCTCTGGTCTGGAGCCCCAAAATACCTGAAAAAAACGCTCGACTCTGTGCAGAAAGGGGCGGTCCGTTTGATAGATTCTCCTAACTTAACAAATGGACTGCAATCTTTAGAGCGCAACATCAGGTGGGAATGCTGTCCTTGTTCTACTGGTATTACAATGGAAGATGCTCCGAGGAACTAGCGTCACTGATCCCCTCGGCACCGGTGCATAGTCGGGAAACACGCCAAACACGCGTTCAACATATGTACACGGTTGACATAAGTCACATGAGAACGGGTCGTTTTTTCGACTCGTTCTTGAGTACAACAGCTCGGCTATGGAACGATTTGCCGGCATCTGTGTTTCCTCCCTCCTACAACATGGGTCTCTTCAAGACCAATGTTCATTCCTTCCTCTCCTCAAAAAGACCCTCCACACATCATCCCAGATGACATAGGCCCTGAGGGGAATTATTTTCCTCAAGGCCTCCTGTGTAGAAAAAAAAAAAATCTTCAAAGATTAAGTTATCAATATTTCATAAAGTGTTTAAAAAATGATTAAATTTTTTCTTAAACTTCATATTTATATTTTTCTTTGAATTTTCAAAATAGTTACTTTTTAATTTCCCTACGTATATTTTTCGAATAAAGTGAAAAATTCTGTGTTTTTCTTTTGTTAAATCTGATTGTTTTTTTCTTCTAGTATGGTGTGTGGAAGGCTTTATTGAATTACAGTTTGCATTTAAAGTATGTTGGTAGTAAATTGTTAACTTTAAAAGATAAAAAATTAACGCTATGGAAAATTATTTGATTATCTATCAGTCACTGCAACTAATTCTTTAAGCATTTTTTATATTGATTTATATTTATTGCTTTTCATAATTTTGTACTATTTTGAGTTTTTTGCGCCACCTACATAGAGAATATCGGAACATTAATTATCGGTCTTTGTGTGGTGCAACGAATGTTGTATAAAATTTCTTACCATTCTTCCCTTGGTGTTAGAAATTTGCTGTCTTTTAAAAATTCTCGTGTTTTTTCAGTTCTATATTTAATTAGTTCAAAGACTTGAATGACTTCAGTATTTGATATGTCCTGTCTCCTCAGAGATTATTTTCAAAATTATACTATCTTTCCAAACTTTAACGGTCCAAAACACTATTTTTATGGTGAATTTTCTATTTCAAAAAAGCTCCCTTTTCATCAAATTTTTTCCTTAGTCAACAACACATAATTTCTTAGCCATTTCTAGGCAATAATATCGGCATTTTCTTCAGATTGAACTTTGAGTATAGAATTACTACAGAGATTTTATTAAATAATTAGAGGGACGATCTCCCTTTCGAATATGAACACCGCGAGTAAGATTTAAAAAATTTATTAGTCGCTCAGATTTAGGTTTTTTAAGCATTTAAACAAAAAAATACACATTTCAAATATGGAATAGTTATTTTAATAAAAAAATGATTCTTAGGTTATCGCTTGTCTAAATTGATCAGTTCTAATTTTAAAAACCTAAACGTAGGAATATTTCACATCGAAATCAATTCCAATCAAAACGAATATATTTGATGATTGAAATTTTTTTTTTTATGAATCTTGTTGTTCAGTTTTTTTTGGACAATATAGCAAAATTAGTTTTTAGGCTCTGTTCGTATTTTTTAAAATATTTTTAATATAAGGTACTCAAAATAATGAAAGGGTTCATAACGATTTTTTTTTTGCATTAAAGGAGATTTGAACTTTTTTTGAAATTATTAGGCGGTCCTTGCAATGATTTGAATTTTGATTTCGCCGGTAGGGTTTCAAGGCATTTTACGAAATGCGTCACCTTAAACATAAAATGTAAAATCTTGTAATGGGATATCAAACCATGTTTTAGAGTCAGTTTTGGCGTGAATTTTTCTTTTAATTTTTAGACCAAAGCTGAGCTCATTTTGACATTCATTGTTAATAAGCTACATTGTTAATGTACAGTGCTTTAACTGTAAATTTAGCATTTCAAAAATACACGAAAATTATTTCAAAGAAGAATTTTCATAAAAGACAATACGTCTACATTTTACAAACTTTTTTTTTTTTATTAAAATCTAGGATGAAACTGGAATGTGTAGTAATTTAAAGCTAGTTGCGTTCAACAGAAAACAATAAATTGGTATGTTTAATGAAGCATTTCCTGAGTGATTTTAGCCAAGTCACCCAACACAAGCAAAAACTACCCCAAGTAGACAAAACAGCCGTTGCTCTGACTGATTAAGACTGCAGCTGACAGGAAGGGGTGGCGACCCTAAGGGAGGATTATGTTTAACACCGGACCCAACAAAGAGCTTGGGTATAATGATGCGACCTTCTTCTGCAATCCGGATACCGAGAAAAGCAATTCGAGGATTTAATAAGATTAATGTATTTTGCATAACTTTAAACACAAAGAAAATGCGCGTCTGGTTATTTTGAGTTTAAGATACGAGGGCTCGATATAATTCAAGGTTAAATGTGCATGCTCGGTAGTTGAACGATCAAGATCATCTATAACAAATTTGGAGGTGTTGGACTTAAAACCCAACGAGCGCCAATAAATGATATTTAATAAGAATTCAGGGCCTTTTGAAAATAATTAATAAAATTAAAACAGAGATCGGTATCGGCCTAAAGGGTATTCTTTTCATAAAAGGTTGTTTAAAAAGAATTCAGGGCCTTTTAAAAAAAATTATGAATTTAAAACTGTGATGGGGACCGGCTTTAAGGGCAATTGTTTTATTAAGGGAGTTTAATAAGAATTCAGGGCCTTTTAAAAATAAATTATTGAATTAAAACTGTGGAAAGGATCGGCCTTAAGGTAAATTGAATCCTTCAGGGCCTTTTATAAAAAGTTCAGGGGCTTTTGAAAAGAATCAATGAAATAAAAACGGTGACAGGGACCGGCGTTAAAGGTATTTGTTTTATAAGGGGCCGTTTAAAAATAATTCAGGGCCTTTTAAAAATAATAAATGAATTTAAGACTGTGATAGGGACTGGTTTTAAGGGCAATTGTTTTGTTAATGGAGATTAATAAGAATTCAGGGCCTTTTAAAAAGAATTTATTTAATTAAAAATGTGAAAGGGATCAGCTTTAAGGTAAATTAAATCCTTCAGGGCCCTTCATAAATAATTCAGGGCCTTAAAAAAAAATTAATGAAATTAAAACTGTGACAGGGACCGGCTTTGAGGGAAAATTGTATCAGTAAGGGCCGTTTAAAAAGAATTCAGGGCCATTTAAAAATTATTTATGAACTTAAAACGGTGAAAGGGACCAGCTTTAAGGGAAAATTGTATTAATAAGCGCCGTTTCAAAGAAGTCAGGGCCTTTTAATAATAATTTATGAACTTAAAACTGTGATAGGGACCGGCTGTAAGGGTAATTGTTTTATTAAAGGAGTTTAATAAGAATTCAGGGCTTTTTCAAAAGAATCAATTTAACTAAAACTGTGGAAGGGTTTGGCCTTAAGGCAAATAAATTCCTTCAGGGCTTTTTAAAAAGAATTCAGAACCCTAAATTCTTTTTTAACGGCCCTTAATAATACAATTACCCTTGAAGCCGGTCCCTGTCACAGTTGTAATTTCATTAATTCTTTTTAAAAGGCCCTGAATTATTTATGAAGTGACCCCAAGGATTTGATTTACCATAAGGCACATCTCTTTTACAGTTTTCATTAAATAAATTCTTTTTAAATGACCCTGAATTCTTATTAAACTCCCTTAATAAAACAATTGCCATTACAGCCGGTCCCTATCACAGTTTTAAATACATACAATATTTTTTAAAGGCCCTGAATTTCTTTTAAACGGCTTTTAATAAAACAATTACCCTTAAAGCCGGTCCCTGTCACCGTTTGTATTGCATTCATTCTTTTTAAAGAACCATGAATTATTAATAAAGGGCCCTGAAGGATTTTCATTTACCTTAAGGGCGATCCTTTCCACAGTTTAAAAAAAATAGATTATTTTTAAAAGGCCCTGAATTCTTATTAAACTCCCTTAATAAAACAATTGCCCTTTAAGCCGGTCCCAATCACAGTTTTAAATTCATAAATTATTTATTAAAGGCCCTGAATTATTTATAAAGGGCCCTGACGGATTTAAACTTACCTTAAGGGCGATCCCTTCCACAGTTTTAATTCAATGGATTATTTTTAAAAGGCCCTGAATTCTTTTTAAACGGCCCTAAATAATACATTTACCCTTAAAGCTGGTCCCTGTCACAGTTTTAATTTCATTAATTCTTTTTAAAAGGCCCTGAATTATTAATAAATGGCCCTGAAGGATTTAATTTACCATGAGGCCGATCCCTTTCACAGTTTTAATTAAATAAACTCTTTTAAAAGTCCTTGAATTCTTATTAAACTCCCTTAATAAAACAATCGCCCTTAAAACCGGTCCCTGTCACAGTTTTTATTTCATTTATTCTTTTTAAAGGCCCTGAATTATTTATAGAGGGCCCTGAAAGTTTTAATTTACCTTAAGGCCAATTCCTTCCACAGTTTTAATTTAATACATTTTTTTTAAAAGGCCCTGAATTCTTATGTAACTCCTTTAATAAAACAATTGCCCTTTAAGCCGGTCCCAATAACAGTTTTAAATTCATTAATTATTTTCTAAAGGCCCTGAATTCTTTTTAAACGGCCCTTAATAATACAATTACCCTTAAAACCGGTCCATGTCACAGTTTTTATTTCATTTATTCTTTTTAAAGGCCCTGAATTATTTATAGAAGGCCCTGAAAGTTTTAATTTACCTTAAGGCCAATTCCTTCCACAGTTTTAATTAAATACATTTTTTTTAAAAAGGCCTGAAATCTTTTTGAACGACCCTTAATAAAACGAATATACTTAAGGCCGATGCCGATCGACGTTTTAATTAAAATAATTATTTTTAAAAGGCCCTGAATTATTTTTAATGAAATAATTTGCCTAAAGGCCGAACTCTTCTTCTGTTTAAATTAAATAGATTCTTTTAAAAATGCCCTTAATTCATATTAAACTCCTTAAATAAAAAAATTACTTAAAACCGGTCCCTTTTACAGTTTTAAATTCATAAATTATTTTTTAAAGGCCCTGAATTCTTTTTTAAGGGCCCTTAATAAAACAATTACCCTTAAAGCTGGTCCCTGTCACCGTTATTATATCATATATTCTTTTTAAAGTGCCCTGAATTATTATTAAACTCCTTCAATAAAACGATTACCCTTAAACATGGTCTCTGTCACCGTTATTATTTCATTAATTCTTTTTAAAAGGCCCTGAATTATTTAAAAAGGACCCTGACGGATATTAACTTACCTTAAGGGCGATCCCTTCCACAGTTTTAATTCAATGGATTATTTTTAAAAGGCCCTGAATTCTTTTTAAACGGCCCTTAATAATACATTAACCCTCAAAGCTGGTCCCTGTCACAGTTTTAATTTCATTAATTCTTTTTAAAAGGCTCTGAATTATTAATAAATGGCCCTGAAGGATTTAATTTACCATAAGGCCGATCCCTTTCACAGTTTTAATTAAATACATTTTTTTAAAAGGCCCTGAATTCTTATGTAACTCCCTTAATAAAACAATTGCCCCTTAAGCCGATAAGCCCTTAATAAGCCCCGATAAGCCCTGAAGGATTTAATTTACCATAAGGCCGATCCCTTTCACAGTTTTAATTAAATAAATTCTTTTTAAAAGTCCTTGAATTCTTATTAAACTCCCTTAATAAAACAATCGCCCTTAAAGCCGGTACCTATCACAGTTTGAAATTCATAAATTATTTTTTAAAGGCCCTGAGTACTTTTTAAACGGCCCTTAATAAAACAATTACCCTTAAAACCGGTCCCTGTTACAGTTTTTATTTCATTTATTCTTTTTAAAGGCCCTGAATTATTTAAAGAGGGCCCTGAAAGTTTTAATTTACCTTAAGGCCAATTCCTTCCACAGTTTGAATTAAATACATTTTTTTAAAAGGCCCTGAATTCTTATGTAACTCCCTTTATAAAACAATTGCCCTTTAAGCCGGTCCCAATAACAGTTTTAAATTCATAAATTATTTTCTAAAGGCCCTGAATTTTTTTTAAACGGCCCTAAATAAAACAATTACCCTTAAAGCTGGTCCCTGACACAGTTTTTATTTCATTTATTCTTTTTAAAGGGCCCTGAATTATTATTAAACTCCTTAAATAAAACGGTAACCCTTAAAACTGATCCCTGTCACCGTTATTATTTCATTAAGTCTTTTGAAAAGGCCCTGAATTATTTATAAAGGGCCCTGACGGATTTAAATTAACCTTAAGGGCGATCTCTTCCACAGTTTTAATTCAATGGATTATTTTTAAAAGGCCCTGAATTCTTTTTAAACGGCCCTTAATAATACATTAACCCTTAAAGCTGGTCCCTGTCACAGTTTTAATTTCATGAATTCTTTTTAAAAGGCCCTGAATTATTAATAAATGGCCCTGAAGGATTTAATTTACCATAAGGCCGATCCCTTTCACAGTTTTAATTAAATAAATTCTTTTTAAAAGTCCTTGAATTCTTATAAAACTCCCTTAATAAAACAGTCGCCCTTAAAGCCGGTACCTATCACAGTTTTAAATTCATAAATTATTTTTTAAAGGCCCTGAGTACTTTTTAAACGGCCCTTAATAAAACAATTACCCTTAAAACCGGTCCCTGTCACAGTTTTTATTTCATTTATTCTTTTTAAAGGCCCTGAATTATTTAAAGAGGGCCCTGAAAGTTTTAATTTACCTTAAGGCCAATTCCTTCCACAGTTTTAATTAAATACATTTTTTTTAAAAGGCCCTGAATTCTTATGTAACTCTTTTAATAAAACAATTGCCCTTTAAGCCGGTCCCTATCACAGTTTTGAATTCATAAATTCTTTTTAAACGGCCCTCAATAAAACGAATACCCTTTAAGCCAATGCCGATCACCGTTTTAATTAAATTAATTATTTTTAAAAGGCCCTGAATTCTTTGTGAAAAGTCCTGAACGAATTAATTTGCCTAAAAGCCGAACTCTTCTACAGTTGTAAATAGACTCTTTTGAAAGGCCCTGAATTCTTATTAAACTCCTTAAATATAACAAGTACCCTTTGTCAGTAAGTAACCTGTCTCTATTACAATTTTAAATTCTTACATTATTTTTAAAAGTACCTGAATTCTTTTTAAACTGCCCTTAATAAAACAATTACCCTTAAAGCCATTCCCTATCTCAGTTTAAATGTCATTAATTCTTTGAAAGGCCCTGAATTATTTATAAAGATTTAATTTACCTTTAGGCCGATCCCTTTCACAGATTTAATTAAATAAATTCTTTTTAAAAGTCCCTGAATTATAATATTGCTCCCTTGAAAAAACAATTGACCTTGAAACCGGTCCCTATCACAGTTTATAATTCAATAATTATTTTTTAAAGGCCCTGAATTCTTTTTAAACGGCCCTCGATAAAACAATAACCCTTAAAGCCGGTCCCTTACACCCTTTTTATTTCATTTATTCTTTTTAAAGGCCCTGAATTATTTATAAAGGGCCCTGAAGGTTTTAATTTACCTTAAGGCCAATCCCTTCCACAGTTTTAATTAAATTAATTCTTTTTAAAAGAACCTGAATTTTTATTGAACTCTTTTTATAAAACAATTGCCCTTAAAGCTGGTCCCTATAACAGTTTTTAATTCATAAATTATTTTTAAAGGCCCTGAATTCTTTTCAAACGGCCCTAAATAAAACGAATACTTTTAAGGCCGATACCGATCACCGTTTCAATTAAATTTATTATTTTTAAAAGGCCGTGAATTCTTTTTAAAAAGCCCTGAAGGAATTATTTTGCCTAAAGGCAAAACCCTTTCACAGTTTAAGTTAAATAAATTCTTTTGAAAAGGCCCTGAATTCTCATTAAACTCTTTTAATAAAACAATTACCCCTACAGCCGGTCCCTATCAAAGTTTTTAGTTCATTTTTTATTTTTTAAAACCCCTGAATTCTTTTTAAACGGCCCTTAATAATACAATTACCCTTAAAGCCGGTCCCTGTCACAGTTTTAATTTCATTAATTCTTTTTAAAGGGCCCTGAATTATTTATAAATGTCCCTGAAGGATTTAATTTACGGTTAGGCCGATCGCTTTCACAGTTTAAATTAAATAAATTCTTTTTAAAAGGCCCTGAATTATTTATAAAGGGCCCTGAAGGATTTAATTTACCTTAAAACCAATCCTTTCCACACTTTAAATTAAAAAAAATTCTTTTTAAAATTCCCTGAATTCTCATTAAACTCCTTTAATAAAACAATTACCCCTACAGCCGGTCCCTATTAAAGTTTTAAGTTCATTTTTTATTTTTTAAAGACCCTGAATTCTTTTTAAACGGCCCTTTATAATACAATTACCCTTAAAACCGGTCCCTGTCACAGTTTTAATTACATTAATTCTTTTTATTTCATTTATTCTTTTTAAAAGCCCTGAATTATTTATAGAGGGCCCTGAAAGTTTTAATTTACCTTAAGGCCAATTCCTTCCACAGTTTTAATTAAATACATTTTTTTAAAAAGGCCCTGAATTCTTATGTAGCTCCCTTAATAAAACAATTGCCCTTTAAGCTGGTCCCAATCACAGTTTTAAATTCATAAATTATTTTCTAAACGCCCTGAATTCTTTTAAAACGGCCCTTAATAAAACAATTACCCTTAAAGCTGGTCCCTGTCACCGTTTTTATTTCATTTATTCTTTTTAAAGGGCCCTGAATTATTATTAAACTCCTTAAATAAAACGGTAACCCTTAAAACTGATCCCTGTCACCGTTATTATTTCATTAAGTCTTTTGAAAAGGCCCTGAATTATTTATAAAGGGCCCTGACGGATTTAAATTAACCTTAAGGGCGATCTCTTCCACAGTTTTAATTCAATGGATTATTTTTAAAAGGCCCTGAATTCTTTTTAAACGGCCCTTAATAATACATTAACCCTTAAAGCTGGTCCCTGTCACAGTTTTAATTTCATGAATTCTTTTTAAAAGGCCCTGAATTATTAATAAATGGCCCTGAAGGATTTAATTTACCATAAGGCCGATCCCTTTCACAGTTTTAATTAAATAAATTCTTTTTAAAAGTCCTTGAATTCTTATAAAACTCCCTTAATAAAACAGTCGCCCTTAAAGCCGGTACCTATCTCAGTTTTAAATTCATAAATTATTTTTTAAAGGCCCTGAGTACTTTTTAAACGGCCCTTAATAAAACAATTACCCTTAAAGCCGGTCCCTGTCTCAGTTTAAATGTCATTTATTCTTTGAAAGGCCCTGAATTATTTATAAAGATTTAATTTACCTTCAGGCCGATCCCTTTCACAGTTTTCATTAAATAAATATTTTTTTAAATTCCCTGAATTCTTATGTAGCTCCCTTAATAAAACAATTGCCCTTTAAGCTGGTCCCAATCACAGTTTTAAATTCATAAATTATTTTCTAAACGCCCTGAATTCTTTTTAAACGGCCCTTAATAAAACAATTACCCTTAAAGCTGGTCCCTGTCACCGTTTTTATTTCATTTATTCTTTTTAAAGGGCCCTGAATTATTATTAAACTCCTTAAATAAAACGGTTACCCTTAAAACTGGTCCCTTTCACCGTTATTATTTCATTAAGTCTTTTGAAAAGGCCCTGAATTATTTATAGAGGGCCCTGAAAGTTTTAATTTACCTTAAAGCCGATTCCTTCCACAGTTTTAATTAAATACATTTTTTTAAAAGGCCCTGAATTCTTATGTTACTCCCTTAATAAAACAATTGCCCTTTAAGCCGGTCCCTATCACAGTTTTGAATTCATAAATTCTTTTTAAACGGCCCTCAATAAAACGAATACCCTTTAAGCCAAAGCCGATCACCGTTTTAATTAAATTAATTATTTTTAAAAGGCCCTGAATTCTTTGTGAAAAGTCCTGAACGAATTAATTTGCCTTATAGCCGAACTCTTCTACAGTTGTAAATAAATAGACTCTTTTGAAAGGCCCTGAATTCTTATTCAACTCCTTAAATATAACAAGTACTGTAAGTAAGTAAGCCTGTCTTTATTACAATTTTAAATTCTTACATTATTTTTAAAAAGCCCTGAATTCTTTTTAAACTGCCCTTAATAAAACAATTACCCTTAAAGCCGGTCCCTGTCTCAGTTTAAATGTCATTTATTCTTTGAAAGGCCCTGAATTATTTATAAAGATTTAATTTACCTTCAGGCCGATCCCTTTCACAGTTTTCATTAAATAAATATTTTTTTAAATTCCCTGAATTCTTATTAAACTCTCTTAATAAAACAATCGTCTTTAAAGAAAAATGAAGATAATATGGGTGGTTCTTAGTCGAAGTATGGTACACTTAAAAAGTGACCGAATTGGATATCGACACCTTAGCTCAGTGGATAAGAGCGCCCAACCCGGAAAGTAGGGAGGTCCTGGGTTCGAGTCCCAGAGGTGTAAATATCTTTTTCTGATTTTTCTGTTTCCAGATTTTCGATTGAGTTTCGCTCATAATGTCTTCATTTAATTAAATATTATTAAACTCCTTAAATAAAACGATTATCCTTAAAACTGGTCCCTGTCACAGTTATTATTTCATTCATTCTTTTTAAAAGGCCCTGAATTATTTATTAAGGGCCTTGACAGATTTTAATTTACTTTAAGGGCGATCCCTTCCACAGTTTTAATTCAGTAGATTATTTTTAAAAGGCCCTGAATTCTTTTGAAACGGCCCTTAATATAACAATAACCCTTAAAGCCGGTCCCTTTAACAGTTATGGGCCGACCCCTTCCACAGTTTTTATTAAATTAATTCTTTTTAAAAATCCCTGGATTCTTATTAAACTTTTTTAATAAAACAATTGCCCTTAAAGCTGGTCCCTATCACAGTTTTAAATGCATTTATTATTTTTAAAAGGCGCTAATTTCTTTTTAAACGGCCCTTAATAAAACGAACACCCTTAAGGCCGATCTCTTTCACAGTTTTAATTGAATAAATTCTTTTAATAGGCCGTGAATTCTAATTCAACGCCCTTAATAAAACAATTGCCCATAAAACCGGTCCCGATCGTTGTTTTGAATTCATAAATTATTTTCTTAAGGCCCTTAATTCAATTAAATTAGCCCTTAAGTAAACAATTACCCTTAAAACCGGTCACTGTCACCGTTCTTATTTCATTAATTCTTTTTAAAACGCCCTGATTTATTTATAAAGTGACATAAACAATTAAATTTTCCTGAAGGCCGATCTCTTCCACAGTTTAAATAAAATAAATTCTTTTTAAAAGTCCCTGAATTCTTATTTAACTCCCTTAATAAAACAATTGCCCTTAAAGCCGATCCCTATCACAGTTTTAAATTCATTAATTATTTTTAAAAAGCCCTGAAATATTTTTGAACGGCCCTTAATAAAACGAATACCCTTTAAGCCGATGCCAATCACCGTTTTTATTAAATTAATTATTTTAAATAGGCCCTGAATTCTTTTTGAAAAGTCCTGAAGGAATTAATTTGCCTAGAGGCCGAACTCTTCTACAGTTTAAATTAAATAGATTCTTTGGAAAATGCCCTGAATTCTTATTAAATTCCTTAAATAAAAAAAATACATAAAGCCGGTCCCTTTTACAGTTTAAAATTCATATATTATTTTTTAAAGGCCCTGAATTCTTTTTAAAGGGCCCTTAAAAAAACAATTACCCTTAAAGCTGCTCTCTGTTACCGTAATTATTTCATTAATTCTTTTTAAAAGGCCCTGAATTATTTATAAAGGGCCCAGCCGGATTTTAATTTACCTTAAGGGCGATCCCTTCCACAGTTTTAATTCAATAGATTATTTTTAAAAGGCCCTGAATTCTTTTGAAACGGCCCTTAATACAACAATAACCCTTAAAGCCGGTCCATGTCACTGTTTTAAAGTCATTAATTCTTTTTAAAAGGCCCTGAATTATTTATAAAAAACCCTGAAGGATAAAATTTACCATGATGAACCAATGAATTTTAAACTGAAAAAGGGACCAGCTTTAAGTATTTTTTTATTTAAGGAATATAATAAGAATTCAGGGCATTTTCCAAATCTATTTAATTTAAACTGTAGAAGAGTTTGGCCTCTAGGCAAATTAATTCCTTCAGGGCTTTTTAAAAAGAAGTCACGGCCTTTTAAAAATAATAAATTTAATTGAAACGGTGATCGGTATCGGCCTTAAAAGTATGCGTTTTATTAAGGGCCGTTTAAAAAGAATCCAGGGCCTTTAAAAAATAAATTATGAATTAAAAACCGTGGTAGGGACCGGCTTTAAGGGTAATTGTATTATTAAGGGCCGTTTTAAAAGAATTCAGGGCCTTTAAAAAATAATTAATGAATTTAAAACTTTGGTAGGGACCGGCTTTAAGAGTAACTGATTTATTAAGGGAGTTTAATAAGAATTCAGGGCCTTTTAAAAATAATTTATGAATTTAAAACCGTGGTAGGGACCGGTTTTTAGAGTTACTGATTTATTAAGGAAGTTTTATAAGAATTCAGGGCCTTTTAAAAATAATCTATTGAATTAAAACTGTGAGAGGGATCGGCCTTAAGGTAAATTAAATCCTTCAGGGCCCTCAATAAATAATTCAGGGCCTTTTAAAAAGAATAAATGAAATAAAAACTGTGACAGGGACCGGCTTTAGGAGGAATTGTATTATTAAGGGCCGTTTAAAAAGAATCCAGGGCCTTTAAAAAATAATTAATGAATTGTAAACTTTGGTAGGGACCGGCTTTAAGAGTAACTGATTTATTAAGGGAGTTTAATAAGAATTCAGAACCTTTTAAAAATAATTTATGAATTTAAAACCGTGGTAGGGACCGGCTTTAAGGGTAATTGTATTATTAAGGGCCGTTTATAAAGAATTCAGGGCCTTTAAAAAATAATTAATGAATTTAAAACTTTGGTAGGGACCGGCTTTAAGAGTAACTGATTTATTAAGGGAGTTTAATAAGAATTCAGGGCCTTTTAAAAATAATTTATGAATTTAAAACCGTGGTAGGGACCGGATTTAAGGGTAATTGTATTATTAAGGGCCGTTTAAAAAAGATTCAGGGCCTTTAAAAAATAATTAATGAATTTAAAACTTTGGTAGGGACCGGCTTTAAGAATAACTGATTTATTAAGGGAGTTTAATAAGAATTCAGGGCCTTTTAAAAATAATTTATGAATTTAAAACCGTGGTAGGGACCGGCTTTAAGTGTAATTGTATTATTAAGGGCCGTTTAAAAAGAATTCAGGGCCTTTAAAAAATAATTAATGAATTTAAAACTTTGGTAGGGACCGGCTTTAAGAATAACTGATTTATTAAGGGAGTTTAATAAGAATTCAGGGCCTTTTAAAAATAATTTATGAATTTAAAACTTTGGAAGGGACCGGCTTTAAGGGTAATTGTATTATTAAGGGCCGTTTATAAAGAATTCAGGGCCTTTAAAAAATAATTAATGAATTTAAAACTTTGGTAGGGACCGGCTTTAAGAGTAACTGATTTATTAAGGGAGTTTAATAAGAATTCAGGGCCTTTTAAAAATAATTTATGAATTTAAAACCGTGGTAGGGACCGGCTTTAAGGGTAATTGTATTATTAAGGGCCGTTTAAAAAAGATTCAGGGCCTTTAAAAAATAATTAATGAATTTAAAACTTTGGTAGGGACCGGCTTTAAGAATAACTGATTTATTAAGGGAGTTTAATAAGAATTCAGGGCCTTTTAAAAATAATTTATGAATTTAAAACCATGGTAGGGACCGGCTTTAAGTGTAATTGTATTATTAAGGGCCGTTTAAAAAGAATTCAGGGCCTTTAAAAAATAATTAATGAATTTAAAACTTTGGTAGGGACCGGCTTTAAGAATAACTGATTTATTAAGGGAGTTTAATAAGAATTCAGGGCCTTTTAAAAATAATTTATGAATTTAAAACTTTGGAAGGGACCGGCTTTAAGGGTAATTGTATTATTAAGGGCCGTTTAAAAAGAATTCAGGGCCTTTAAAAAATAATTAATGAATTTAAAACTTTGGTAGGGACCGGCTTTAAGAGAAACTGATTTATTAAGGAAGTTTAATAAGAATTTAGGGCCTTTTAAAAATAATTTATGAATTTAAAACCGTGGTAGGGACCGGCTTTAAGGGTAATTGTATTATTAAGGGCCGTTTAAAAAGAATTCAGGGCCTTTAAAAAATAATTAATGAATTTAAAACTTTGGTAGGGACCGGCTTTAAGAGTAACTGATTTATTAACCTTTCCTAGTCTGTGACGTGTAAACACTACACGTTGCTTCTAATAACTTTTATATCTCTATAAATGTAATGAATTCTGGGTTCAGATTTTAGGTATTCCTCCGTTATACTTTTAAGCACCGAATTAAAAAATAATATTTCAGATAATTAGCAAATTCAATTCAAAATCAGATATATTTTGTTAAATATCGGGAATAATCCACAAATACAATCAAACCTGTGCCAGTGTGGACCTAGTATAATCGCATATAAACATTTCGATACGCATAGAGTGTGCGGGAAGATGACACGCTATGTGACATCTCGCTCTACTTCGCTATACGGGAACACGAGGAACAGAGAACGCAGTCAGCAGTCGCGGTTGTGTTTCGACTATCGATATCAACACAGCGCTGTAGCTACTTCTCGTGCCGAACTTGGCAGTGGTTCTAAAGTGAATCATTATTTCCGTTCATAATATAATAATAATTTTTGGTTAGTACTTTTTCATGTGTTTCCGAATATTGTATTATATTAATACATTATATTATATTATTGTAAAGCATGTATTACGTAACTATTTCTCCGTGCACATTCGTCATTCATTCATTTACCTGAGATTTTTTTTTGAATATTTATTTCAAATGTTAGATTTTTTATCTGTTATTCATTACTAGCTGGTTCCCGGCATGCGTTGCAATACCATTCAAAGAAATAAATTGTTTCTCCCTGCATGTCCGTTCCCATGCGTCCCCGTTCCCCTCCCGTGTCCCCTTCCCCTTACACTCTTGCGTTCCCCTTCCACCTTCCTCGCCTTCCCGCTCCCTCGTTACCCTTCCCGCGAACCCCACCTCTTTCGTTACCCTCCTTCTCCTGCTTTCTCTCCCTGCCGCTAAAACATATGAAGTACACACATTTTCATTCACTCACGCACCACCTGAAGTAATTTTTTTGTACAAATTTCATAACGCCAGATTTTACTATAATACATAGAAACACTCTTCTTCTAAAATGCAATGTTCTGTAAACATTGTGATTCAATCGTCGAAAGTCGAAAGAAAGGCCTTTGTTTAGTAGCCAGTTTGATTTTACACCAAATAAAACACTTGTGTCGTATGTGCTTCAGCAAAATAAAGCAGTTTTGCTGCTATCAACTCAATTTCTTGGAAATGAAGTAAGCCAAACCGACACAAAAAAAAAAAAAAAAAACAGAAATCATACTACATTACAACAAAACCAAAGGTACCGTTGACATAGGCGACAAAATGACATCCGAATATTCGTTATTCGTGTGTAAGATCAACAAGAAGATGGCCGTTTCGCTTATTCATGGAAATGTTAGACATCGCCGCACTCAACCTGTATTTTTATGGATTGAGAAGTATCCGGAATGGAAAAAAAATAACAGGAGCAAAAGAAAATGCTTCACAAGAGAGCTTGGTTTAGAGTTGGCTAAGCCCAATATATTAAAAAGAAAAAACAGTACGGTGAATTTCACCAACAACAACAAGATGTTTTCGATACTGTTTTAAACCCCCGACGCAAGGAGCGGTGTTATAAGTTTGACGTGTCTGTCTATCTGTCTGTCTGTCTGTCTGTCTGTGGCATCGTAGCTCCTGAACGAATAGACCGATTGTGATGCAGTTTTTTTTTGTTTGAAAGTTGAAATAATAGAGATGGTTCTTAGCTACAATTCATGAAAATCTGTTCAGGCGTTTCAAGGTTATCAGCCTTTTTTTGTGTCGGGGCTTTCTTAAAATTTTGTAAATTTTACTTATGTCCTATTATCAACAAACACCACCCGCAACTGCTGCTATGCTTCATATTCCAAATAATCCACCGGGTGATTCAAGAAACGTACCACTGTCCCGAGCACCATCGAAAACTTGCAGATTTTGCCCATACAACGCAAAAAAAGAAGCACTGTACGCACAAGCCACAGAAAAGAAAAAATATATATTTCCTGCCGCAATTGCGATACAATTGAGATTTACAAAATATTTGGTTTATTTCTGCCGTTTGGTTTTGTACTTTGTTATATTTAATTTGTAATATTTACTTTGTTTGTTATATTTTAATATAAAACATGTGAAATTTTTCTCAATATAATATTTCTTATAAAACACCATTAGTTAATTTTGTTTAAAAAAAATAAAAGTTTTGAAACTCCTGGCAAAGACCATACTGGCCTCATAAACATGCATGGATGTATGCGTGTATTGAGTAACATTCCAGCGCCGCAGTCGTTCGCGGGCAGTCGTTTGAGATGGTCTCCTCGCCCGTTTTTTGAGCAACTGCCGATGGTTTTTTCATGTTTTCAGCAATTTAATTACAATTATTATCACTTTTAACAAAAATTATGATTAACAAAAGCGATTCGCTATGAATAATCATACATTTCCGATATAAAATCGTTGATTTGGACGCGTGTGTTGATTACACAGCACCGTAACGCGCGGATTTTTTTAGCACAGTAAGGGAAAGGTTAAGGGAGTTTAATAAGAATTCAGGGCCTTTTAAAAATAATTTATGAATTTAAAACCGTGGTAGGGACCGGCTTTAAGGGTAATTGTATTATTAAGGGCCGTTTAAAAAGAATTCAGGGCCTTTAAAAAATAATTAATGAATTTAAAACTTTGGTAGGGACCGGCTTTAAGATTAACTGATTTATTAAGGAAGTTTAAAAAGAATTCAGAGCCTTTAAAAAATAATCTATTGAATTAAAACTGTGAGAGGGATCGGCCTTAAGGTAAATTAAATCCTTCAGGGCCCTCAATAAATAATTCAGGGCCTTTTAAAAAGAATAAATGAAATTAAAACTGTGATAGGGACCGGTTTTAGGAGGAATTGTATTATTAAGGGCCGTTTAAAACGAATCCAGGGCCTTTAAAAAATAAAATATGAATTAAAAACCGTGGTAGGGACTGGCTTTAAGGGTAATTGTATTATTAAGGGCCGTTTAAAAAGAATTCAGGGCCTTTAAAAAATAATTGATGAATTTAAAACTTTGGTAGGGACCGGCTTTAAGAGTAACTGATTTATTAAGGAAGTTTAATAAGAATTCAGGGCCTTTTAAAAATAATCTATTGAATTAAAACTGTGAGAGAGATTGGCCTTAAGGTAAATTAAATCCTTCAGGGCCCTCAATAAATAATTCAGGGCCTTTTAAAAAGAATAAATGAAATTAAAACTGTGACAGGGACCGGCTTTAGGAGGAATAGTATTATTAAGGACCGTTTAAAAAGAATCCAGGGCCTTTAAAAAATAAATTATGAATTAAAAACCGTGGTAGGGACCGGCTTTAAGGGTAATTGTATTTTTAAGGGCCGTTTAAAAAGAATTCAGGGCCTTTAAAAAATAATTTATGAATTTTAAACTTTGGTAGGGACTGGCTTTAAGAGTAACTGATTTATTCAGGGAGTTTAATAAGAATTCAGGGCCTTTTAAAAATAATTTATGAATTAAGAACCGTGGTAGGGACCGGCTTTAAGGGTAATTGTATTATTAAGGGCCGTTTAAAAAGAATTCAGGGCCTTTTAAAAATAATTTATGAATTTAAAACCGTGGTAGGGACCGGCTTTAAGGGTAATTGTATTATTAAGGGCCGTTTAAAAAGAATTCAGGGCCTTTAAAAAATAATTAATGAATTTAAAACTTAGGTAGGGACCGGCTTTAAGAGTAACTGATTTATTAAGGGAGTTTAATGAGAATTCAGGGCCTTTAAAAAATAATTTATTAATTTAAAACCGTGGAAGGGACCGGCTTTAAGGATAATTGTATTATTAAGGGCCGTTTAAAAAGAATTCAGGGCCTTTAAAAAATAATTAATGAATTTAAAACTTTGGTAGGGACCGGCTTTAAGAGTAACTGATTTATTAAGGAAGTTTAATAAGAATTCAGGGCCTTTTAAAAATAATTTATGAATTTAAAACCGTGGTAGGGACCGGTTTTATGGGTAATTGTATTATAAAGGGCCGTTTAAAAAGAATTCAGGGCCTTTAAAAAATAATTAATTAATTTAAAACTTTGGTATGGACCGGCTTTAAGAGTAACTGATTTATTAAGGAAGTTTAATAAGAATTCAGGGCCTTTTAAAAATAATCTATTGAATTAAAACTGTGAGAGGGATCGGCCTTAAGGTAAATTAAATCCTTCAGGGCCCTCAATAAATAATTCAGGGCCTTTTAAAAAGAATAAATGAAATTAAAACTGTGACAGGGACCGGCTTTAGGAGGAATTGTATTATTAAGGGCCGTTTAAAAAGAATCCAGGGCCTTTAAAAAATAAATTATGAATTAAAAACCGTGGAAGGGACCGGCTTTAAGGGTAATTGTATTATTAAGGGCCGTTTAAAAAGAATTCAGGGCCTTTAAAAAATAATTAATGAATTTAAAACTTTGGTAGGGACCGGCTTTAAGAGTAACTGATTTATTAAGGAAGTTTAATAAGAATTCAGGGCCTTTTAAAAATAATCTATTGAATTAAAACTGTGAGAGGGATCGGCCTTAAGGTAAATTAAATCCTTCAGGGCCCTCAATAAATAATTCAGGGCCTTTTTAAAAGAATAAATGAAATTAAAACTGTGACAGGGACCGGCTTTAGGAGGAATTGTATTATTAAGGGCCGTTTAAAAAGAATCCAAGGCCTTTAAAAAATAAATTATGAATTAAAAACCGTGGTAGGGACCGGTTTTAAGGGTAATTGTATTATTAAGGGCCGTGTAAAAAGAATTCAGGGCCTTTAAAAAATAATTAATGAATTTAAAACTTTGGTAGGGACCGGCTTTAAGAGTAAGTGATTTATAAAGGGAGTTTAATAAGAATTCAGGACTTTTAAAAAATAATCTATTGAATTAAAACTGTGAGAAAGATCGGCCTTAAGGTAAATTAAATCCTTCAGGGTCCTCAATAAATAATTCAGGGGCTTTTAAAAAGAATTAATGAAATAAAAACTGCGACAGGGACCGGCTTAAGGAGGAATTGTATTATTCAGGGCCGTTTCAAAAGAATCCAGGGCCTTTAAAAAATAATTAATGAAATTTAAACCATGGTACGGACCGGCTTTCAGGGTAATTGTATTATTGAGGGCAGTTTAAGAAGAATTCAGGGCCTTCAAAAAATAATTAATGAATTTAAAACTTTGGTAGGGACCGGCTTTAAGAGTAACTGATTTATTAAGGGAGTTTAATAAGAATTCAGGGCCTTTTAAAAATAATTTTTGAATTTAAAACCGTGGTAGGGACCGGTTTTAAGGGTAATTGTATTATTAAGGGCCGTTTAAAAAGAATTCAGGGCCTTTAAAAAATAATTAATGAATTTAAAACTTTGGTATGGACCGGCTTTAAGAGTAACTGATTTATTAAGGAAGTTTAATAAGAATTCAGGGCCTTTTAAAAATAATCTATTGAATCAAAACTGTGAGAGGGATCGGCCTTAAGGTAAATTAAATCCTTCAGTGCCCTCAATAAATGATTCAGGGCCTTTTAAAAAGAATAAATGAAATTAAAAAACTGTGACAGGGACCGGCTTTAGGAGGAATTGTATTATTAAGGGCCGTTTAAAAAGAATCCAGGGCCTTTAAAAAATAAATTATGAATTGAAAACCGTGGTAGGGACCGGCTTTAAGGGTAATTGTATTATTAAGGGCCGTTTAAAAAGAATTCAGGGCCTTTAAAAAATAATTAATGAATTTAAAACTTAGGTAGGGACCGGCTTTAAGAGTAACTGATTTATTAAGGGAGTTTAATGAGAATTCAGGGCCTTTAAAAAATAATTTATTAATTTAAAACCGTGGAAGGGACCGGCTTTAAGGATAATTGTATTATTAAGGGCCGTTTAAAAAGAATTCAGGGCCTTTAAAAAATAATTAATGAATTTAAAACTTTGGTAGGGACCGGCTTTAAGAGTAACTGATTTATTAAGGAAGTTTAATAAGAATTCAGGGCCTTTTAAAAATAATTTATGAATTTAAAACCGTGGTAGGGACCGGTTTTAAGGGTAATTGTATTATAAAGGGCCGTTTAAAAAGAATTCAGGGCCTTTAAAAAATAATTAATTAATTTAAAACTTTGGTATGGACCGGCTTTAAGAGTAACTGATTTATTAAGGAAGTTTAATAAGAATTCAGGGCCTTTTAAAAATAATCTATTGAATTCAAACTGTGAGAGGGATCGGCCTTAAGGTAAATTAAATCCTTCAGGGCCCTCAATAAATAATTCAGGGCCTTTTAAAAAGAATAAATGAAATTAAAACTGTGACAGGGACCGGCTTTAGGAGGAATTGTATTATTAAGGGCCGTTTAAAAAGAATCCAGGGCCTTTAAAAAATAAATTATGAATTAAAAACCGTGGAAGGGACCGGCTTTAAGGGTAATTGTATTATTAAGGGCCGTTTAAAAAGAATTCAGGGCCTTTAAAAAATAATTAATGAATTTAAAACTTTGGTAGGGACCGGCTTTAAGAGTAACTGATTTATTAAGGAAGTTTAATAAGAATTCAGGGCCTTTTAAAAATAATCTATTGAATTAAAACTGTGAGAGGGATCGGCCTTAAGGTAAATTAAATCCTTCAGGGCCCTCAATAAATAATTCAGGGCCTTTTTAAAAGAATAAATGAAATTAAAACTGTGACAGGGACCGGCTTTAGGAGGAATTGTATTATTAAGGGCCGTTTAAAAAGAATCCAAGGCCTTTAAAAAATAAATTATGAATTAAAAACCGTGGTAGGGACCGGTTTTAAGGGTAATTGTATTATTAAGGCCGTGTAAAAAGAATTCAGGGCCTTTAAAAAATAATTAATGAATTTAAAACTTTGGTAGGGACCGGCTTTAAGAGTAAGTGATTTATAAAGGGAGTTTAATAAGAATTCAGGACTTTTAAAAAATAATCTATTGAATTAAAACTGTGAGAAAGATCGGCCTTAAGGTAAACTAAATCCTTCAGGGTCCTCAATAAATAATTCAGGGGCTTTTAAAAAGAATTAATGAAATAAAAACTGCGACAGGGACCGGCTTAAGGAGGAATTGTATTATTCAGGGCCGTTTCAAAAGAATCCAGGGCCTTTAAAAAATAATTAATGAAATTTAAACCATGGTACGGACCGGCTTTCAGGGTAATTGTATTATTGAGGGCAGTTTAAGAAGAATTCAGGGCCTTCAAAAAATAATTAATGAATTTAAAACTTTGGTAGGGACCGGCTTTAAGAGTAACTGATTTATTAAGGGAGTTTAATAAGAATTCAGGGCCTTTTAAAAATAATTTTTGAATTTAAAACCGTGGTAGGGACCGGTTTTAAGGGTAATTGTATTATTAAGGGCCGTTTAAAAAGAATTCAGGGCCTTTAAAAAATAATTAATGAATTTAAAACTTTGGTATGGACCGGCTTTAAGAGTAACTGATTTATTAAGGAAGTTTAATAAGAATTCAGGGCCTTTTAAAAATAATCTATTGAATCAAAACTGTGAGAGGGATCGGCCTTAAGGTAAATTAAATCCTTCAGTGCCCTCAATAAATGATTCAGGGCCTTTTAAAAAGAATAAATGAAATTAAAAAACTGTGACAGGGACCGGCTTTAGGAGGAATTGTATTATTAAGGGCCGTTTAAAAAGAATCCAGGGCCTTTAAAAAATAAATTATGAATTAAAAACCGTGGTAGGGACCGGCTTTAAGGGTAATTGTATTATTAAGGGCCGTTTAAAAAGAATTCAGGGCCTTTAAAAAATAATTAATGAATTTAAAACTTAGGTAGGGACCGGCTTTAAGAGTAACTGATTTATTAAGGGAGTTTAATGAGAATTCAGGGCCTTTAAAAAATAATTTATTAATTTAAAACCGTGGAAGGGACCGGCTTTAAGGATAATTGTATTATTAAGGGCCGTTTAAAAAGAATTCAGGGCCTTTAAAAAATAATTAATGAATTTAAAACTTTGGTAGGGACCGGCTTTAAGAGTAACTGATTTATTAAGGAAGTTTAATAAGAATTCAGGGCCTTTTAAAAATAATTTATGAATTTAAAACCGTGGTAGGGACCGGTTTTAAGGGTAATTGTATTATAAAGGGCCGTTTAAAAAGAATTCAGGGCCTTTAAAAAATAATTAATTAATTTAAAACTTTGGTATGGACCGGCTTTAAGAGTAACTGATTTATTAAGGAAGTTTAATAAGAATTCAGGGCCTTTTAAAAATAATCTATTGAATTCAAACTGTGAGAGGGATCGGCCTTAAGGTAAATTAAATCCTTCAGGGCCCTCAATAAATAATTCAGGGCCTTTTAAAAAGAATAAATGAAATTAAAACTGTGACAGGGACCGGCTTTAGGACGAATTGTATTATTAAGGGCCGTTTAAAAAGAATCCAGGGCCTTTAAAAAATAAATTATGAATTAAAAACCGTGGAAGGGACCGGCTTTAAGGGTAATTGTATTATTAAGGGCCGTTTAAAAAGAATTCAGGGCCTTTAAAAAATAATTAATGAATTTAAAACTTTGGTAGGGACCGGCTTTAAGAGTAACTGATTTATTAAGGAAGTTTAATAAGAATTCAGGGCCTTTTAAAAATAATCTATTGAATTAAAACTGTGAGAGGGATCGGCCTTAAGGTAAATTAAATCCTTCAGGGCCCTCAATAAATAATTCAGGGCCTTTTTAAAAGAATAAATGAAATTAAAACTGTGACAGGGACCGGCTTTAGGAGGAATTGTATTATTAAGGGCCGTTTAAAAAGAATCCAAGGCCTTTAAAAAATGAATTATGAATTAAAAACCGTGGTAGGGACCGGCTTTAAGGGTAATTGTATTATTAAGGGCCGTGTAAAAAGAATTCAGGGCCTTTAAAAAATAATTAATGAATTTAAAACTTTGGTAGGGACCGGCTTTAAGAGTAAGTGATTTATAAAGGGAGTTTAATAAGAATTCAGGACTTTTAAAAAATAATCTATTGAATTAAAACTGTGAGAAAGATCGGCCTTAAGGTAAATTAAATCCTTCAGGGTCCTCAATAAATAATTCAGGGGCTTTTAAAAAGAATTAATGAAATAAAAACTGCGACAGGGACCGGCTTAAGGAGGAATTGTATTATTCAGGGCCGTTTCAAAAGAATCCAGGGCCTTTAAAAAATAATTAATGAATTTTAAACCATGGTACGGACCGGCTTTCAGGGTAATTGTATTATTGAGGGCAGTTTAAGAAGAATTCAGGGCCTTCAAAAAATAGTTAATGAATTTAAAACTTTGGTAGGGACCGGCTTTAAGAGTAACTGATTTATTAAGGGAGTTTAATAAGAATTCAGGGCCTTTTAAAAATAATTTTTGAATTTAAAACCGTGGTAGGGACCGGTTTTAAGGGTAATTGTATTATTAAGGGCCGTTTAAAAAGAATTCAGGGCCTTTAAAAAATAATTAATGAATTTAAAACTTTGGTATGGACCGGCTTTAAGAGTAACTGATTTATTAAGGAAGTTTAATAAGAATTCAGGGCCTTTTAAAAATAATTTATTAATTTAAAACCGTGGAAGGGACCGGCTTTAAGGATAATTGTATTATTAAGGGCCGTTTAAAAAGAATTCAGGGCCTTTAAAAAATAATTAATGAATTTAAAACTTTGGTAGGGACCGGCTTTAAGAGTAACTGATTTATTAAGGAAGTTTAATAAGAATTCAGGGCCTTTTAAAAATAATTTATGAATTTAAAACCGTGGTAGGGACCGGTTTTAAGGGTAATTGTATTATAAAGGGCCGTTTAAAAAGAATTCAGGGCCTTTAAAAAATAATTAATTAATTTAAAACTTTGGTATGGACCGGCTTTAAGAGTAACTGATTTATTAAGGAAGTTTAATAAGAATTCAGGGCCTTTTAAAAATAATCTATTGAATTCAAACTGTGAGAGGGATCGGCCTTAAGGTAAATTAAATCCTTCAGGGCCCTCAATAAATAATTCAGGGCCTTTTAAAAAGAATAAATGAAATTAAAACTGTGACAGGGACCGGCTTTAGGAGGAATTGTATTATTAAGGGCCGTTTAAAAAGAATCCAGGGCCTTTAAAAAATAAATTATGAATTAAAAACCGTGGAAGGGACCGGCTTTAAGGGTAATTGTATTATTAAGGGCCGTTTAAAAAGAATTCAGGGCCTTTAAAAAATAATTAATGAATTTAAAACTTTGGTAGGGACCGGCTTTAAGAGTAACTGATTTATTAAGGAAGTTTAATAAGAATTCAGGGCCTTTTAAAAATAATCTATTGAATTAAAACTGTGAGAGGGATCGGCCTTAAGGTAAATTAAATCCTTCAGGGCCCTCAATAAATAATTCAGGGCCTTTTTAAAAGAATAAATGAAATTAAAACTGTGACAGGGACCGGCTTTAGGAGGAATTGTATTATTAAGGGCCGTTTAAAAAGAATCCAAGGCCTTTAAAAAATAAATTATGAATTAAAAACCGTGGTAGGGACCGGCTTTAAGGGTAATTGTATTATTAAGGGCCGTGTAAAAAGAATTCAGGGCCTTTAAAAAATAATTAATGAATTTAAAACTTTGGTAGGGACCGGCTTTAAGAGTAAGTGATTTATAAAGGGAGTTTAATAAGAATTCAGGACTTTTAAAAAATAATCTATTGAATTTAAACTGTGAGAAAGATCGGCCTTAAGGTAAATTAAATCCTTCAGGGTCCTCAATAAATAATTCAGGGGCTTTTAAAAAGAATTAATGAAATAAAAACTGCGACAGGGACCGGCTTAAGGAGGAATTGTATTATTCAGGGCCGTTTCAAAAGAATCCAGGGCCTTTAAAAAATAATTAATGAATTTTAAACCATGGTACGGACCGGCTTTAAGGGTAATTGTATTATTAAGGGCCGTTTAAAAAGAATTCAGGGCCTTTAAAAAATAATTAATGAATTTTAAACTTTGGTAGGGACTGGCTTTAAGAGTAACTGATTTATTAAGGGAGTTTAATAAGAATTCAGGGCCTTTTAAAAATAATTTATGAATTGAGAACCGTGGTAGGGACCGGCTTTAAGGGTAATTGTATTATTAAGGGCCGTTTAAAAAGAATTCAGGGCCTTTTAAAAATAATTTATGAATTTAAAACCGTGGTAAGGACCGGCTTTAAGGGTAATTGTATTATTAAGGGCCGTTTAAAAAGAATTCAGGGCCTTTAAAAAATAATTAATGAATTTAAAACTTTGGTAGGGACCGGCTTTAAGAGTAACTGATTTATTAAGGAAGTTTAATAAGAATTCAGGGCCTTTTAAAAATAATCTATTGAATTAAAACTGTGAGAGGGATCGGCCTTAAGGTAAATTTAATCCTTCAGGGCCCTCAATAAACAATTCAGGGCCTTTTAAAAAGAATAAATGAAATTAAAACTGTGACAGGGACCGGCTTTAGGAGGAATTGTATTATTAAGGGCCGTTTAAAAAGAATCCAGGGCTTTTAAAAAATAAATTATGAATTAAAAACCGTGGTAGGGACCGGCTTTAAGGGTAATTGTATTATTAAGGGCCGTTTAAAAAGAATTCAGGGCCTTTAAAAAATAATTTATGAATTTAAAACTTTGGTAGGGACCGGCTTTAGGAGTAACTGATTTATTAAGGGAGTTAAATAAGAATTCAGGGCCTTTTTAAAATAATTTATGAATTTAAAACGGTGGTATGGACCGGCTTTAAGGGTAATTGTATTATTAAGGGCCGTTTAAAAAGAATTCAGGGCCGTTAAAAAATAATTAATGAATTTAAAACTTTGGTAGGGACCGGCTTTTAGAGTAACTGATTTATTAAGGAAGTTTAATAAGAATTCAGGGCCTTTTAAAAATAATCTATTGAATTAAAACTGTGAGAGGGATCGGCCTTAAGGTAAATTAAATCCTTCAGGGCCCTCAATAAATATATCAGGGCCTTTTAAAAAGAATAAATGAAATTAAAACTGTGACAGGGACCGGCTTTAGTAGGAATTGTATTATTTAGGGCCGTTTAAAAAGAATCCAGGGCCTTTAAAAAATAATAAATGAATTTAAAACTTTGGTAGGGACCGGCTTTAAGAGTAACTGATTTATCAAGGGAGTTTAATAAGAATTCAGGGCCTTTTAAAAATAATGTTTGAATTTAAAACCGTAGAAGGGACCGGCTTTAAGGGTAATTGTAGTATTAAGGGCCGTTTAAAAAGAATTCAGGGCCTTTAAAAAATTATTAATGAATTTAAAACTTTGGTAGGGACCAGCTTTAAGAGTAACTGATTTATTTAGGGAGTTTAATAAGAATTCAGAGCCTTTTAAAAAAAATTTATGAATTTAAAACCGTGGTAGGGACCGGTTTGAAGGGTAATTGTATTATTAAGGGCCGTTTAAAACGAATTCAGGGCCTTAAAAAAATAATTAATGAATTGAAAACTTTGGTAGGGACCGGCTTTAAGAGTAACTGATTTATAAAGGAAGTTTAATAAGAATTCAGGGCCTTTTAAAAATAATCTATTGAATTAAAACTGTGAGAGGGATCGGCTTTAAGGTAAATTAAATCCTTCAGGGCCCTCAATAAATAATTCAGGGCCTTTTTAAAAGATAAATGAAATTAAAACTGTGACAGGGACCGGCTTTAGGAGGAATTGTATTATTAAGGGCCGTTTAAAAAGAATCCAGGGCCTTTAAAAAATAAATTATGAATTAAAAACCGTGGTAGGGACCGGCTTTAAGGGTAATTGTATTATTAAGGGCCGTTTAAAAAGAATTCAGGGCCTTTAAAAAATAATTTATGAATTTAAAACTTTGGTAGGGACCGGCTTTAAGAGTAACTGATTTATTAAGGGAGTTTAATAAGAATTCAAGGCCTTTTAAAAATAATTTATGAATTTAAAACCGTGTTAGGGACCGGCTTTAAGGGTAACTGTATTATTAAGGGCCGTTTAAAAAGAATTCAGGGCCTTAAAAAAATAATTAATGACTTGAAAACTTTGGTAGGGACCGGCTTTAAGAGTAACTGATTTATTAAGGGAGTTTAATAAGAATTCAGGGCCTTTTAAAAATAATTTATGAATTAAAAACCGTCGTAGGGACCGGCTTTAAGGGTAATTGTATTATTAAGGGCCGTTTAAAAAGAATTCAGGGCCTTAAAAAAATAATTAATGAATTTAAAACTTTGGTAGGGACCGGCTTTAAGAGTAACTGATTTATAAAGGAAGTTAAATTAGAATTCAGGGCCTTTTAAAAATAATCTATTGAATTAAAACTGTGAGAGGGATCGGCTTTAAGGTAAATTAAATCCTTCAGGGCCCTCAATAAATAATTCAGGGCTTTTTAAAAAGATAAATGAAATTAAAACTGTGACAGGGACCGGCTTTAGGAGGAATTGTATTATTGAGGGCCGTTTAAAAAGAATCCAGGGCCTTTAAAAAATAAATAATGAATTAAAAACCGTGGTAGGGACCGGCTTAAAGGGTAATTGTATTATTAAGGGCCGTTTAAAAAGAATTCAGGGCCTTTAAAAAATAATAAATGAATTTAAAACTTTGTTAGGGACCGGCTTTAGGAGTAACTGATTTATTAAGGGAGTTTAATAAGAATTCAGGGCCTTTTTAAAATAATTTATGAATATAAAACGGTGGTATGGACCGGCTTTAAGGGTAATTGTATTATTAAGGGCCGTTTAAAAAGAATTCAGGGCCGTTAAAAAATAATTAATGAATTTAAAACTTTGGTAGGGACCGGCTTTTAGAGTAACTGATTTATTAAGGAAGTTTAATAAGAATTCAGGGCCTTTTAAAAATAATCTATTGAATTGAAACTGTGAGAGAGATCGGCCTTAAGGTAAATTAAATCCTTCAGGGCCCTCAATAAATATATCAGGGCCTTTTAAAAAGAATAAATGAAATTAAAACTGTGACAGGGACCGGCTTTAGTAGGAATTGTATTATTAAGGGCCGTTTAAAAAGAATCCAGGGCCTTTAAAAAATAAATTATGAATAAAAAACCGTAGAAGGGACCGGTTTTAAGGGTAATTGTATTATTAAGGGCCGTTTAAAAAGAATTCAGGGCCTTTTAAAAATAATTTATGAATTTAAAACCGTAGTAGGGACCGGTTTTAAGGGTAATTGTATTATTAAGGGCCGTTTAAAAAAAATTCAGGGCCTTTAAAAAATAATTAATGAATTTAAAACTTTGGTAGGGACCGGCTTTAAGAGAAACTGATTTATTAAGGGAGTTAAATAAGAATTCAGGGCCTTTTAAAAATAATTTATGAATTAAAAACCGTGGTGGGGACCGGCTTGAAGGGTAATTGTATTATTAAGGGCCGTTTAAAACGATTTCAGGGCCTTTAAAAAATAATTAATGAATTTAAAACTATGGTAGGGACCGGCTTTAAGAGTAACTGATTTATTAAGGAAGTTTAATAAGAATTCAGGGCCTTTTAAAAATAATCTATTGAATTAAAACTGTGAGAGGGATCGGCCTTAAGGTAAATTAAATCCTTCAGGACCCTCAATTAACAATTCAGGGCCTTTTAAAAAGAATAAATGAAATTAAAACTGTGACATTGACCGGCTTTAGGAGGAATTGTATTATTAAGGGCCATTTTATAAGAATTTAGGGCCTTTTAAAAATAAATAATGAATTAAAAACCGTGGTATGGACCGGCTTTAAGGGTAATTGTATTATTAAGGCCCGTTTAAAAAGAATTCAGGGCCTTTAAAAAATAATTAATGAATTAAAACTTTGGTAGGGACCGGCTTTAAGAGTAACTGATCTATTAAGGGAGTTTAATAAGAATTCAGGGCCTTTTAAAAATAATTTATGAATTTAAAACCGTGTTAGGGACCGGCTTTAAGGGTAACTGTATTATTAAGGGTCGTTTAAAAAGAATTCAGGGCCTTAAAAAAATAATTAATGAATTGAAAACTTTGGTAGGGACCGGCTTTAAGAGTAACTGATTTATTGAGGGAGTTTAATAAGAATTCAGGGCCTTTTAAAAATAATTTATGAATTTAAAACCGTGGTAGGGACCGGCTTGAAGGGTAATTGTATTATTAAGGGCCGTTTAAAACGAATTCAGGGCCTTCAAAAAATAATTAATGAATTTAAAACTTTGGTAGGGACCGGCTTTAAGAGTAACTGATTTATTAAGGAAGTTTAATAAGAATTCAGGGCCTTTTAAAAATAATCTATTGAATTAAAACTGTGAGAGGGATCGGCCTTAAGGTAAATTTAATCCTTCAGGGCCCTCAATAAACAATTCAGGGCCTTTTAAAAAGAATAAATGAAATTAAAACTGTGACATTGACCGGCTTTAGGAGGAATTGTATTATTAAGGGCCGTTTAAAAAGAATTTAGGGCCTTTAAAAAATAAATTATGAATTAAAAACCGTAATAGGGACCGGCTTTAAGGGTAATTGTATTATTAAGGGCCGTTTAAAAAGAATTCAAGGCCTTTAAAAAATAATTAATGAATTTAAAACTTTGGTAGGGACCGGCTTTAAGAGTAACTGATTTATTAAGGGAGTTTAATTAGAATTCAGGGCCTTTTAAAAATAATTTATGAATTTAAAACCGTATTGGGGACCGGCTTTAAGGGTAACTGTATTATTAAGGGCCGTTTAAAAAGAATTAAGGGCCTTAAAAAAATAATTAATGAATTGAAAACTTTGGTAGGGACCGGCTTTAAGAGTAACTGATTTATTAAGGAAGTTTCATAAGAATTCAGGGCCTTTTAAAAATAATCTATTGAATTAAAACTGTGAGAGGGATCGGCCTTAAGGTAAATTTAATCCTTCAGGGCCCTCAATAAATAATTCAGGGCCTTTTAAAAAGAATAAATGAAATTAAAACTGTGACAGGGACCGGCTTTAGGAGGAATTGTATTATTAAGGGCCGTTTAAAAAGAATCCAGGGCCTTTAAAAAATAAATAATGAATTAAAAACCGTGGTAGGGACCGGTTTTAAGGGTTATTGTATTATTAAGGGCCGTTTAAAAAGAATTCAGGGCCTTTAAAAAATAATTAATGAATTTAAAACTTTGGTAGGGACCGGCTTTAGGAGTAACTGATTTATTAAGGGAGTTTAATAGAATTCAGGGCCTTTTTAAAATAATTTATGAATTTGAAACCGTGGTAGGGACCGGCTCTAAGGGTAATTGTATTATAAAGGGCCGTTTAAAAAGAATTCAGGGCCTTTAAAAAATAATTAATGAATTTAAAACTTTGGTAGGGACCGGCTTTTAGAGTAACTGATTTATTAAGGAAGTTTAATAAGAATTCAGGGCCTTTTAAAAATAATCTATTGAATTAAAACTGTGAGAGGGATCGGCCTTAAGGTAAATTAAATCCTTCAGGGCCCTCAATAAATAATTCAGGGCCTTTTAAAAAGAATAAATGAAATTAAAACTGTGACAGGGACCGGCTTTAGTAGGAATTGTATTATTAAGGGCCGTTTAAAAAGAATCCAGGGCCTTTAAAAAATAAATTATGAATTAAAAACCGTAGTAGGGACCGGCTTTTAGGGTAATTGTATTATTAAGGGCCGTTTAAAAAGAATTCAGGGCCTTTAAAAAATAATTAATGAATTTAAAACTTTATTAGGGATTGGCTTTAAGAGTAACTGATTTATTAAGGAAGTTAAATACGAATTCAGGGCCTTTTAAAAATAATCTATTGAATTAAAACTGTGAGAGGGATCGGCCTTAAGGTAAATTAAATCCTTCAGGGCCGTCAATAAACAATTCAGGGCCTTTTAAAAAGAATAAATGAAATTAAAACTGTGACAGGGACCGGCTTTAGGAGGAATTGTATTATTAAGGGCCGTATAAAAAGAATCCAGGGCCTTTAAAAAATAAATTATGAATTAAAAACCGTTGTAGGGACCGGCTTTAAGGGTAATTGTATTATTAAGGGCCGTTTAAAAAGAATTCAGGGCCTTTAAAAAATAATTAATGAATTTAAAACTTTGGTAGGGACCGGCTTTAAGAGTAACTGATTTATTAAGGGAGTTTAATAAGAATTCAGGGCCTTTTAAAAATAATTTATGAATTTAAAACCGTGGTAGGGACCGGGTTGAAGGGTAATTGTATTATTAAGGGCCGTTTAAAACGAATTTAGGGCCTTTAAAAAATAATTAATGAATTTAAAACTTTGGTAGGGACCGGCTTTAAGAGTAACTGATTTATTAAGGAAGTTTAATAAGAATTCAGGGCCTTTTAAAAATAATCTATTGAATTAAAACTGTGAGAGGGATCGGCCTTAAGGTAAATTAAATCCTTCAGGGCCCTCAATAAACAATTCAGGGCCTTTTAAAAAGAATAAATAAAATTAAAACTGTGACATTGACCGGCTTTAGGAGGAATTGTATTATTAAGGGCCGTTTAAATAGAATTAAGGGCCTTTTAAAAATAAATTATGAATAAAAACCGTGGTAGGGACCGGCTTTAAGGGTAATTGTATTATTAAGGGCCGTTTAAAAAGAATTCAGGGCCTTTAAAAAATAATTAATGAATTTAAAACTTTGGTAGGGACCGGCTTTAAGAGTAACTGATTTATTAAGGGAGTTTAATTAGAATTCAGGGCCTTTTAAAAATAATTTATGAATTTAAAACCGTATTGGGGACCGGCTTTAAGGGTAACTGTATTATTAAGGGCCGTTTAAAAAGAATTAAGGGCCTTAAAAAAATAATTAATGAATTGAAAACTTTGGTAGGGACCGGCTTTAAGAGTAACTGATTTATTGAGGGAGTTTAATAAGAATTCAGGGCCTTTTAAAAATAATTTGTGAATTTAAAACCTTGTTAGGGACCGTCTTGAAGGGTAATTGTATTATTAAGGGCCGTTTAAAACGAATTCAGGGCCTTTAAAAAATAATTAATGAATTTAAAACTTTGGTAGGGACCGGCTTTAAGAGTAACTGATTTATTAAGGAAGTTTAATAAGAATTCAGGGCCTTTTAAAAATAATCTATTGAATTAAAACTGTGAGAGGGATCGGCCTTAAGGTAAATTTAATCCTTCAGGGCCCTCAATAAACAATTCAGGGCCTTTTAAAAAGAATAAATGAAATTAAAACTGTGACATTGACCGGCTTTAGGAGGAATTGTATTATTAAGGGCCGTTTAAAAAGAATTTAGGGCCTTTAAAAAATAAATTATGAATTAAAAACCGTGGTAGGGACGGGCTTTAAGGGTAATTGTATTATTAAGGGCCGTTTAAAAAGAATTCAAGGCCTTTAAAAAATAATTAATGAATTTAAAACTTTGGTAGGGACCGGCTTTAACAGTAACTGATTTATTTACAGAGTTTAATAAGAATTCAGGGCCTTTTAAAAATAATTTATGAATTTAAAACCGTGTTAGGGACCGGCTTCAAGGGTAACTGTATTATTAAGTGCCGTTTAAAAAGAATTCAGGGCCTTAAAAAAATAATTAATGAATTGAAAACTTTGGTAGGGACCGGCTTTAAGAGTAACTGATTTATTAAGGAAGTTTAATAAGAATTCAGGGCCTTTTAAAAATAATCTATTGAATTAAAACTGTGAGAGGGATCGGCTTTAAGGTAAATTCAATCCTTCAGGGCCCTCAATAATTAATTCAGGGCCTTTTAAAAAGAATAAATGAAAATAAAACTGTGACAGGGACAGGCTTTAGGAGGAATTGTATTATTAAGGGCCGTTTAAAAAGAATCCAGGGCCTTTAAAAAATAAATTATCAATTAAAAACCGTGGTAGGGACCGGCTTTAAGGGTAATTGTATTATTAAGGGCCGTTTAAAAAGAATTCAGGGCCTTTAAAAAATAATTAATGAATTTAAAACTTTGGTAGGGACCGGCTTTAAAGTAACTGATTTATTAAGGGAATTTAATTAGAATTCAGGGCCTTTTAAAAATAATTTATGATTTTAAAACCGTGGTAGGGACCGGCTTAAAGGGTAATTGTATTATTAAGGGCCGTTTAAAAAGAATTCAGTGCCTTTAAAAAATAATTAATGAATTTAAAACTTTGGTAGGGACCGGCTTTAAAAGTAACTGATTTATTAAGGAAGTTTAATAAGAATTCAGGGCCTTTTAAAAATAATTTATTGAATTAAAACTGTGAGAGGGATCGGCCTTAAGGTAAATTAAATCCTTCAGGGCCCTCAAAAAATAATTCAGGGGCTTTTAAAAAGAATAAATGAAATTAAAACTGTGACAAGGACTGGCTTTAGGAGGAATTGTATTATTAAGGGCCGTTTAGAAAGAATCCAGGGCCTTTAAAAAATACATTATGAATTAAAAACCGTGGTAGGGACCGCCTTTAAGGGTAATTGTATTATTAAGGGCCGTTTAAAAAGAATTTAGGGCCTTTAAAAAATAATTAATGAATTTAAAACTTTGGTAGGGACCGGCTTTAAGAGTAACTGATTTATTAAGGGAGTTTAATAAATATTCAGGGCCTTTTTAAAATAATTTATGAATTAATTACCGTGGTAGGGACCGGCTTTAAGGGTAATTGTATTATTAAGGGCCGTTTAAAAAGAATCCAGGGCCTTTAAAAAATAAATTATGAATTAAAAACCGTGGTAGGGACCGCCTTTAAGGGTAATTGTATTATTAAGGGCCGTTTAAAAAGAATTTAGGGCCTTTAAAAAATAATTAATGAATTTAAAACTTTGGTAGGGACCGGCTTTAAGAGTAACTGATTTAATAAGGGAGTTTAATAAGAATTCAGGGCCTTTTAAAAATAATTTATGAATTCATTACCGTGGTAGGGACCGGCTTTAAGGGTAATTGTATTATTAAGGGCCGTTTAAAAAGAATTCAGGGCCTTTAAAAAATAATTAATGAATTTAAAACTTTGGTAGGGACCGGCTTTAAGAGTAACTGATTTATTAAGGAAGTTTAATAAGAATTCAGGGCCTTTTAAAAATAATCTATTGAATTAAAACTGTGAGAGGGATCGGCCTTAAGGTAAATTAAATCCTTCAGGGCCCTCAATAAATAATTCAGGGCCTTTTAAAAAGAATAAATGAAATTAAAACTGTGACAGGGACCGGCTTTAGTAGGAATTGTATTATTAAGGGAGTTTAATAAGAATTCAGGGCCTTTTAAATATAATTTATGAATTCATTTCCGTGGTAGGGACCGGCTTTAAGGGTAATTGTATTATTAAGGGCCGTTTAAAAAGAATTCAGGGCCTTTAAAAAATAATAGATGAATTTAAAACTTTGGTAGGGACCGGCTTTAAGAGTAACTGATTTATTAAGGGAGTTTAATAAGAATTCAGGGCCTTTTAAAAATAATTTATGAATTTAAAACCGTGTTGGGGACCGGCTTTAAGGGTAACTGTATTATTAAGGGCCGTTTAAAAAGAATTCAGGGCCTTAAAAAAATAATTAATGAATTGAAAACTTTGGTAGGGACCGGCTTTAAGAGTAACTGATTTATTGAGGGAGTTTAATAAGAATTCAGGGCCTTTTAAAAATAATTTGTGAATTTAAAACCGTGGTAGGGACCGGCTTGAAGGGTAATTGTATTATTAAGGGCCGTTTAAAAAGAATTCAGGGCCTTTAAAAAATAATTAATGAATTTAAAACTTTGGTAGGGACCGGCTTTAAGAGTAACTGATTTATTTAGGAAGTTTAATAAGAATTCAGGGCCTTTTAAAAATAATCTATTGAATTAAAACTGTGAGAGGGATCGGCCTACAGGTAAATTAAATCCTTCAGGGCCCTCAATAAACAATTCAGGGCCTTTTAAAAAGAATAAATGAAATTAAAACTGCGACAGGGACCGGCTTTAGGAGGAATTGTATTATTAAGGGCTGTATAAAAAGAATCCAGGGCCTTTAAAAAATACATTATGAATTAAAAACCGTGGTAGGGACCGCCTTTAAGGGTAATTGTATTATTAAGGGCCGTTTAAAAAGAATTTAGGGCCTTTAAAAAATAATTAATGAATTTAAAACTTTGGTAGGGACCGGCTTTAAGAGTAACTGATTTATTAAGGGAGTTTAGTAAGAATTCAGGGCCTTTTTAAAATAATTTATGAATTCATTACCGTGGTAGGGACCGGCTTTAAGGGTAATTGTATTATTAAGGGCCGTTTAAAAAGAATTCAGGGCCTTTAAAAAATAATTAATGAATTTAAAACTTTGGTAGGGACCGGCTTTAAGAGTAACTGATTTATTAAGGGAGTTTAATGAGAATTCAGGGCCTTTAAAAAATAATTTATTAATTAAAAACCGTGGTAGGGACCGGCTTTAAGGGTAATTGTATTATTAAGGGCCGTTTAAAAAGAATTCAGGGCCTTTAAAAAATAATTAATGAATTTAAAACTTTGGTAGGGACCGGCTTTAAGAGTAACTGATTTATTAAGGGAGTTTAATAAGAATTCAGGGCCTTTTAAAAATAATTTATGAATTCATTACCGTGGTAGGGACCGGCTTTAAGGGTAATTGTATTATTAAGGGCCGTTTAAAAAGAATCCAGGGCCTTTAAAAAATAAATTATGAATTAAAAACCGTGGTAGGGACCGCCTTTAAGGGTAATTGTATTATTAAGGGCCGTTTAAAAAGAATTTAGGGCCTTTAAAAAATAATTAATGAATTTAAAACTTTGGTAGGGACCGGCTTTAAGAGTAACTGATTTATTAAGGGAGTTTAATAAGAATTCAGGGCCTTTTAAAAATAATTTATGAATTCATTACCGTGGTAGGGACCGGCTTTAAGGGTAATTGTATTATAAAGGGCCGTTTAAAAAGAATTCAGGGCCTTTAAAAAATAATTAATGAATTTAAAACTTTGGTAGGGACCGGCTTTAAGAGTAACTGATTTATAGAGGAAGTTTATTAAGAATTCAGGGCCTTTTAAAAATAATCTATTGAATTAAAACTGTGAGAGGGATCGGCCTTAAGGTAAATTAAATCCTTCAGGGCCCTCAATAAATAATTCAGGGCCTTTTAAAAAGAATAAATGAAATTAAAACTGTGACAGGGACCGGCTTTAGTAGGAATTGTATTATTAAGGGAGTTTAATAAGAATTCAGGGCCTTTTAAATATAATTTATGAATTCATTACCGTGGTAGGGACCGGCTTTAAGGGTAATTGTATTATTAAGGGCCGTTTAAAAAGAATTCAGGGCCTTTAAAAAATAATTAATGAATTTAAAACTTTGGTAGGGACCGGCTTTAAGAGTAACTGATTTATTAAGGGAGTTTAATAAGAATTCAGGGCCTTTTAAAAATAATTTATGAATTTAAAACCGTGTTGGGGACCGGCTTTAAGGGTAACTGTATTATTAAGGGCCGTTTAAAAAGAATTCAGGGCCTTAAAAAAATAATTAATGAATTGAAAACTTTGGTAGGGACCGGCTTTAAGAGTAACTGATTTATTGAGGGAGTTTAATAAGAATTCAGGGCCTTTTAAAAATAATTTGTGAATTTTAAACCGTGGTAGGGACCGGCTTGAAGGGTAATTGTATTATTAAGGGCCGTTTAAAAAGAATTCAGGGCCTTTAAAAAATAATTAATGAATTTAAAACTTTGGTAGGGACCGGCTTTAAGAGTAACTGATTTATTTAGGAAGTTTAATAAGAATTCAGGGCTTTTTAAAAATAATCTATTGAATTAAAACTGTGAGAGGGATCGGCCTACAGGTAAATTAAATCCTTCAGGGCCCTCAATAAACAATTCAGGGCCTTTTAAAAAGAATAAATGAAATTAAAACTGCGACAGGGACCGGCTTTAGGAGGAATTGTATTATTAAGGGCTGTATAAAAAGAATCCAGGGCCTTTAAAAAATAAATTATGAATAAAAAACCGTGGTAGGGACCGGCTTTAAGGGTAATTGTATTATTAAGGGCCGTTTAAAAAGAATTCAGGGCCTTTAAAAAATAATTAATGAATTTAAAACTTTGGTGGGGACCGGCTTTAAGAGTAACTGATTTATTAAGGGAGTTTAATAAGAATTCAGGGCCTTTTAAAAATAATTTATGAATTTAAAACCGTGTTGGGGACCGGCTTTAAGGGTAACTGTATTATTAAGGGCCGTTTCAAAAGAATTCAGGGCCTTAAAAAAATAATTAATGAATTGAAAACTTTGGTAGGGACCGGCTTTAGGAGTAACTGATTTATTGAGGGAGTTTAATAAGAATTCAGGGCCTTTTAAAAATAATTTGTGAATTTAAAACCGTGGTAGGGACCGGCTTGAAGGGTAATTGTATTATTAAGGGCCGTTAAAAAGAATTCAGGGCCTTTAAAAAATAATAAATGAATTCAAAACTTTGGTAGGGACCAGCTTTAAGAGTAACTGATTTATTAAGGAAGTTTAATAAGAATTCAGGGCCTTTTAAAAATAATTTATGAATTTAAAACCGTGGTAGGGACCGGTTTTAAGGGTAATTGTATTATTAAGGGCCGTTAAAAAGAATTCAGGGCCTTTAAAAAATAATAAATGAATTCAAAACTTTGGTAGGGACCAGCTTTAAGAGTAACTGATTTATTAAGGAAGTTTAATAAGAATTCAGGGCCTTTTAAAAATAATCTATTGAATGAAAACTGTGAGAGGGATCGGCTTTAAGGTAAATTAAATCCTTCAGGGCCCTCAATAAATAATTCAAGGCCTTTTAAAAAGAATAAATGAAATTAAAACTGTGACAGGGACCGGCTTTAGGAGAAATTGTATTATTAAGGGCCGTTTTAAATGAATCCAGGGCCTTTAAAAAATAAATTATGAATTAAAAACCGTGATAGGGACCGGCTTTAAGGTTAATTGTATTATTAAGGACCGTTTAAAAAGAATTCAGGGCCTTTAAAAAATAATAAATGAATTTAAAACTTTGGTAGGGACCGGCTTTAAGAGTAACTGATTTATTAAGGGAGTTGAATAAGAATTCAGGGCCTTTTTAAAATAATTTATGAATTTAAAACCGTGGTAGGGACCGGTTTTAAGGGTAATTGTATTATTAAGGGCCGTTTAAAAAGAATTCAGGGCCTTTAAAAAATAATTAATGAATTTAAAACTTTGGTGGGGACCGGCTTTAAGAGTAACTGATTTATTAAGGGAGTTTAATAAGAATTCAGGGCCTTTTAAAAATAATTTATGAATTTAAAACCGTGGTAGGGACCGGTTTTAAGGGTAATTGTATTATTAAGGGCCGTTAAAAAGAATTCAGGGCCTTTAAAAAATAATAAATGAATTCAAAACTTTGGTAGGGACCAGCTTTAAGAGTAACTGATTTATTAAGGAAGTTTAATAAGAATTCAGGGCCTTTTAAAAATAATCTATTGAATGAAAACTGTGAGAGGGATCGGCTTTAAGGTAAATTAAATCCTTCAGGGCCCTCAATAAATAATTCAAGGCCTTTTAAAAAGAATAAATGAAATTAAAACTGTGACAGGGACCGGCTTTAGGAGAAATTGTATTATTAAGGGCCGTTTTAAATGAATCCAGGGCCTTTAAAAAATAAATTATGAATTAAAAACCGTGATAGGGACCGGCTTTAAGGTTAATTGTATTATTAAGGACCGTTTAAAAAGAATTCAGGGCCTTTAAAAAATAATAAATGAATTTAAAACTTTGGTAGGGACCGGCTTTAAGAGTAACTGATTTATTAAGGGAGTTGAATAAGAATTCAGGGCCTTTTTAAAATAATTTATGAATTTAAAACCGTGGTAGGGACCGGCTTTAAGGGTAATTGTTTTATTAAGGGCCGTTTAAAAAGAATTCAGGGCCTTTAAAAAATAATTAATGAATTTAAAACTTTGGTAGGGACCGGCTTTAAGAGTGACTGATTTATTAAGGGAGTTAAAAAAGAATTCAGGGCCTTTTAAAAATAATTTATGAATTTAAAACCGTGGTAGGGACCGGCTTTAAGGGTAATTGTATTATTAAGGGCCGTTTAAAAAGAATTCAGGGCCTTTAAAAAATAATTAATGAATTTAAAACTTTGGTAGGGACCAACTTTAAGAGTAACTGATTTATTAAGGGAGTTTAATAAGAATTCAGGGCCTTTTAAAAATAATTTATGAATTTAAAACCGTGGTAGGGACCGGTTTTAAGGGTAATTGTATTATTAAGGGCCGTTTAAAAAGAATTCAGGGCCTTTTAAAAATAATTAATGAATTTAAAACTTTGGTAGGGACCGGCTTTAAGAGTAACTGATTTATTAAGGGAGTTTAATAAGAATTCAGGGCCTTTTAAAAATAATTTATGAATTTAAAACCGTGATATGGACCGGCTTTAAGGGTAATTGTATTATTAAGGGCCGTTTAAAAAGAATTCAGGGGCTTTAAAAAATAATTTATGAATTTAAAACTTTGGTAGGGACCGGCTTTAAGAGTAACTGATTTATTAAGGAAGTTTAATAAGAATTCAGGGCCTTTTAAAAATAATCTATTGAATTTTAACTGTGAGAGGGATAGGCCTTAAGGTAAATTAAATCCTTCAGGGCCCTCAATAAATAAATCAGGGCCTTTTAAAAAGAATATATGAAATTAAAACTGTGACATTGACCGGCTTTAGGAGGAATTGTATTATTAAGGGCCGTTTAAAAAGAATCCAGGGCCTTTAAAAAATAAATTATGAATTAAAAACCGTGGTAGGGACCGGCTTTAAGGGTAATTGTATTATTAAGGGCCGTTTAAAAAGAATTCAGGGCCTTTAAAAAATAATTAATGAATTTAAAACTTTGGTAGGGACCGGCTTTAAGAGTAACTGATTTATTAAGGGAGTTTAATAAGAATTCAGGGCCTTTGAAAATTAATTTATGAATTTAAAACCGTGGTAGGGACCGGCTTGAAGGGTAATTGTATTATAAAGTGCCATTTAAAAAAAATTCAGGGCCTTTAAAAAATAATTAATGAATTTAAAACTTTGGTAGGGATCGGCTTTAAGAGTAACTGATTTATTAAGGGAGTTTAATAAGAATTCAGGGCCTTTTAAAAATAATTTATGAATTTAAAACCGTGGTAGGGACCGGCTTTAAGGGTAATTGTATTATTAAGGGCCGTTTTAAAAGAATTCAGGGAATTTTAAAAATAATTAATGAATTTAAAACTTTGGTAGGGACCGGCTTTAAGAGTAACTGATTTATTAAGGGAGTTTAATAAGAATTCAGGGCCTTTTAAAAATAATTTATGAATTTAAAACCGTGATATGGACCGGCTTTAAGGGTAATTGTATTATTAAGGGCCGTTTAAAAAGAATTCAGGGGCTTTAAAAAATAATTTATGAATTTAAAACTTTGGTAGGGACCGGCTTTAAGAGTAACTGATTTATTAAGGAAGTTTAATAAGAATTCAGGGCCTTTTAAAAATAATCTATTGAATTTTAACTGTGAGAGGGATAGGCCTTAAGGTAAATTAAATCCTTCAGGGCCATCAATAAATAAATCAGGGCCTTTTAAAAAGAATATATGAAATTAAAACTGTGACATTGACCGGCTTTAGGAGGAATTGTATTATTAAGGGCCGTTTAAAAAGAATCCAGGGCCTTTAAAAAATAAATTATGAATTAAAAACCGTGGTAGGGACCGGCTTTAAGGGTAATTGTATTATTAAGGGCCGTTTAAAAAGAATTCAGGGCCTTTAAAAAATAATTAATGAATTTAAAACTTTGGTAGGGACCGGCTTTAAGAGTAACTGATTTATTAAGGGAGTTTAATAAGAATTCAGGGCCTTTGAAAATTAATTTATGAATTTAAAACCGTGGTAGGGACCGACTTGAAGGGTAATTGTATTATAAAGTGCCATTTAAAAAAAATTCAGGGCCTTTAAAAAATAATTAATGAATTTAAAACTTTGGTAGGGACCGGCTTTAAGAGTAACTGATTTATTAAGGGAATTTAATAAGAATTCAGGGCCTTTTAAAAATAATTTATGAATTTAAAACCGTGGTAGGGACCGGCTTTAAGGGTAATTGTATTATTAAGGGCCGTTTTAAAAGAATTCAGGGAATTTTAAAAATAATTAATGAATTTAAAACTTTGGTAGGGACCGGCTTTAAGAGTAACTGATTTATTAAGGGAGTTTAATAAGAATTCAGGGCCTTTTAAAAATAATTTATGAATTTAAAACCGTGGTAGGGACCGGCTTTAAGGGTAATTGTATTATTAAGGGCCGTTTAAAAAGAATTCAGGGCCTTTAAAAAATAATTTATGAATTTAAAACTTTGGTAGGGACCGGCTTTAAGAGTAACTGATTTATTAAGGAAGTTTAATAAGAATTCAGGGCCTTTTAAAAATAATCTATTGAATTAAAACTGTGAGAGGGATAGGTCTTAAGGTAAATTAAATCCTTCAGGGCCCTCAATAAATAAATCAGGGCCTTTTAAAAAGAATATATGAAATTAAAACTGTGACATTGACCGGCTTTAGGAGGAATTGTATTATTAAGGGCCGTTTCAAAAGAATCCAGGGCCTTTAAAAAATAAATTATGAATTAAAAACCATGGTAGGGACCGGCTTTAAGGGTAATTGTATTATTAAGGGCCGTTTAAAAAGAATTCAGGGCCTTTAAAAAATAATTAATGAATTTAAAACTTTGGTAGGGACCGGCTTTAAGAGTAACTGATTTATTAAGGGAGTTTAATAAGAATTCAGGGCCTTTGAAAAATAATTTATGAATTTAAAACCGTGGTAGGGACCGGCTTGAAGGGTAATTGTATAATAAAGGGCCATTTAAAAAAAATTCAGGGCCTTTAAAAAATAATTAATGAATTTAAAACTTTGGTAGGGACCGGCTTTAAGAGTAACTGATTTATTAAGGGAGTTTAATAAGAATTCAGGGCGTTTTAAAAATAATTTATGAATTTAAAACCGTGGTAGGGACCGGCTTTAAGGGTAATTGTATTATTAAGGGCCGTTTTAAAAGAATTCAGGGCCTTTAAAAAATAATAAATGATTTAATGAAAAACAAATACCTTTGTATAACACCACTATTTTATTAACTATATCAACATGTTTAGAAAACAATGTTTTCTTCGTCAGGATAATAAGTCAATAAAAAATAACAAGAGACAAACAAGTATAGACTAATTAGAACATAGACAAAATATTAGAAAGGAGAGGTCATTAATAACCTCAAATATATCATAAAAAACAATTATATAAAATAAAATATAAAAATTATTTTAGAATGGGTAAAAAATTATTTAAAATTACTTCTTAAAATTATTTAAAATTACTTCTTGTTTTCCTTTTAAAAGATTTTTTATTATGTTAATAAAATTTTTTACCCATTCTAAAATAATTTTTATATTTTATTTTATATAATTGTTTTTTATGATATATTTTAGGTAATTAATCACTCTCCTTTCAAATATTTTGTCTATGTTCTAATTAGTCTATACTTGTTTGTCTTTTGTTATTTATTATTGACTTATTATCCTGACGAAGAAAACATAGTTTTCGAAACATGTTGATATAGTTAATTAAATAGTGGTGTTATATAAAGGTATTTGTTTTTCATTAAATAAATGATGACACCCCAAAGTAAATATGCCTATTTTGAAGAAATAATTAATGAATTTAAAACTTTGGTAGGGACCGGCTTTAAGAGTAACTGATTTATTAAGGGAGTTTAATAAGAATTCAGGACCTTTAAAAAATAATTATTGAATTTAAAACTTTGGTAGGGACCGGCTTTAAGAGTAACTGATTTATTAAGGGAGTTTAATAAGAATTCAGGGCCTTTTAAAAATAATTTATGAATTTAAAACCGTGGTAGGGACCGGCTTTAAGGGTAATTGTATTATTAAGGGCCGTTTAAAAAGAATTCAGGGCCTTTAAAAAATAATTAATGAATTTAAAACTTTGGTAGGGACCGGCTTTAAAGTAACTGATTTATTAAGGGAGTTTAATAAGAATTCAGGGCCTTTTAAAAATAATTTATGAATTTAAAACCGTGGTAGGGACCGGCTTTAAGGGTAATTGTATTATTAAGGGCCGTTTAAAAAGAATTCAGGGCCTTTAAAAAATAATAAATGAATTTAAAACTTTGGTAGGGACCGGCTTTAAGAGTAACTGATTTATTAAGGGAGTTTAATAAGAATTCAGGGCCTTTTAAAAATAATTTATGAATTTAAAACCGTGGTAGGGACCGGCTTTAAGGGTAATTGTATTATTAAGGGCCGTTTAAAAAGAATTCAGGGCCTTTAAAAAATAATTAATGAATTAAAAACTTTGGTAGGGACCGGCTTTAAGAGTAACTGAATAATTAAGGGAGTTAAATTAGAATTCAGGGCCTTTTAAAAATAATTTATGAATTTAAAACCGTGGTAGGGACCGGTTTTAAGGGTAATTGTATTATTAAGGGCCGTTAAAAAGAATTCAGGGCCTTTAAAAAATAATTAATGAATTCAAAACTTTGGTAGGGACCGGCTTTAAGAGTAACTGATTTATTAAGGAAGTTTAATAAGAATTCAGGGCCTTTTAAAAATAATCTATTGAATTAAAAATGTGAGAGGGATCGGCTTTAAGGTAAATTAAATCCTTCAGGGCCCTCAATAAACAATTCAGGGCCTTTTAAAAAGAATAAATGAAATTAAAACTGTGACATTGACCGGCTTTAGGAGGAATTGTATTATTAAGGGCCGTTTAAAAAGAATCCAGGGCCTTTAAAAAATAAATTATGAATTAAAAACCGTGGTAGGGACCGGCTTTAAGGGTAATTGTATTATTAAGGGCCGTTTAAAAAGAATTAAGGGCCTTTAAAAAATAATTAATGAATTTAAAAAATTGGTAGGGACCGGCTTTAAGAGTTACTGATTTATTAAGGGAGTTTAATAAGAATTCAGGGCCTTTTAAAAATAATTTATGAATTTAAAACCGTGGTAGGGACCGGTTTTCAGGGTAATTGTATTATTAAGGGCCGTTAAAAAGAATTCAGGGCCTTTAAAAAATAATAAATGAATTCAAAACTTTGGTAGGGACCGGCTTTAAGAGTAACTGATTTATTAAGGAAGTTTAATAAGAATTCAGGGCCTTTTAAAAATAATCTATTGAATGAAAACTGTGAGAGGGATCGGCTTTAAGGTAAATAAAATCCTTCAGGGCCCTCAATAAACAATTCAGGGCCTTTTAAAAAGAATAAGTGAAATTAAAACTGTGACATTGACCGGCTTTAGGAGGAATTGTATTATTAAGGGCCGTTTAAAAAGAATCCAGGGCCTTTAAAAATAAATTATGAATAAAAACCGTGGTAGGGACCGGCTTTAAGGGTAATTGTATTATTAAGGGCCGTTTAAAAAGAATTCAGGGCCTTTAAAAAATAATTAATGAATTTAAAACTTTGGTAGGGACCGGTTTTAAGAGTAACTGATTTATTAAGAAAGTTTAATAAGAATTCAGGGCCTTTTAAAAATAATCTATTGAATTAAAACTGTGAGAGGGATTGACCTTAAGGTAAATTTAATCCTTCAGGGCCCTCAATAAATAATTCAGGGCCTTTTAAAAAGAATAAATGAAATTTAAACTGTGACAGGGACCGGCTTTAGGAGAAATTGTATTATTAAGGGCCGTTTTAAATGAATCCAGGGCCTTTAAAAAATAAATTATGAATTAAAAACCGTGATAGGGACCGGCTTTAAGGTTAATTGTATTATTAAGGACCGTTTAAAAAGAATTCAGGGCCTTTAAAAAATAACAAATGAATTTAAAACTTTGGTAGGGACCGACTTTAAGAGTAACTGATTTATTAAGGGAGTTGAATAAGAATTCAGGGCCTTTTTAAAATAATTTATGAATTTTTAACCGTGGTAGGGACCGGCTTTAAGGGTAATTGTTTTATTAAGGGCCGTTTAAAAAGAATTCAGGGCCTTTAAAAAATAATTAATGAATTTAAAACTTTGGTAGGGACCAACTTTAAGAGTAACTGATTTATTAAGGGAGTTTAATAAGAATTCAGGGCCTTTTAAAAATAATTTATGAATTTAAAACCGTGGTAGGGACCGGCTTTAAGGGTAATTGTATTATTAAGGGCCGTTTAAAAAGAATTCAGGGCCTTTAAAAAATAATTTATGAATTTAAAACTTTGGTAGGGACCGGCTTTAAGAGTAACTGATTTATTAAGGAAGTTTAATAAGAATTCAGGGCCTTTTAAAAATAATCTATTGAATTTTAACTGTGAGAGGGATAGGCCTTAAGGTAAATTAAATCCTTCAAGGCCCTCAATAAATAAATCAGGGCCTTTTAAAAAGAATATATGAAATTAAAACTGTGACATTGACCGGCTTTAGGAGGAATTGTATTATTAAAGGCCGTTTAAAAAGAATCCAGGGCCTTTAAAAAATAAATTATGAATTAAAAACCGTGGTAGGGACCGGCTTTAAGGGTAATTGTATTATTAAGGGCCGTTTAAAAAGAATTCAGGGCCTTTAAAAAATAATTAATGAATTTTAAAAATTGGTAGGGACCGGCTTTAAGAGTTACTGATTTATTAAGGGAGTTTAATAAGAATTCAGGGCCTTTTAAAAATAATTTATGAATTTAAAACCGTGGTAGGGACCGGTTTTAAGGGTAATTGTATTATTAAGGGCCGTTAAAAAGAATTCAGGGCCTTTAAAAAATAATAAATGAATTCAAAACTTTGGTAGGGACCGGCTTTAAGAGTAACTGATTTATTAAGGAAGTTTAATAAGAATTCAGGGCCTTTTAAAAATAATCTATTGAATGAAAACTGTGAGAGGGATCGGCTTTAAGGTAAATTAAATCCTTCAGGGCCCTCAATAAATAATTCAGGGCCTTTTAAAAAGAATAAATGAAATTAAAACTGTGACAGGAACCGGCTTTAGGAGAAATTGTATTATTAAGGGCCGTTTTAAATGAATCCAGGGCCTTTAAAAAATAAATTATGAATTAAAAACCGTGATAGGGACCGGCTTTAAGGTTAATTGTATTATTAAGGACCGTTTAAAAAGAATTCAGGGCCTTTAAAAAATAATAAATGAATTTAAAACATTGGTAGGGACCGGCTTTAAGAGTTACTGATTTATTAAGGGAGTTAAATAAGAATTCAGGGCCTTTTAAAAATAATTTATGAATTTAAAACCATGGTAGGGACCGGCTTTAAGGGTAATTGTATTATTAAGGGCCGTTTAAAAAGAATTCAGGGCCTTTAAAAAATAATTAATGAATTTAAAACTTTGGTAGGGACCAATTTTAAGAGTAACTGATTTATTAAGGGAGTTTAATAAGAATTCAGGGCCTTTTAAAAATAATTTATGAATTTAAAACCGTGGTAGGGACCGGCTTTAAGGGTAATTGTATTATTAAGGGCCGTTTAAAAAGAATTCAGGGCCTTTTAAAAATAATTAATGAATTTAAAACTTTGGTAGGGACCGGCTTTAAGAGTAACTGATTGATTAAGGGAGTTTAATAAGAATTCAGGGCCTTTTAAAAATAATTTATGAATTTAAAACCGTGGTAGGGACCGGCTTTAAGGGTAATTGTATTATAAAGGGCCGTTTAAAAAGAATTCAGGGGCTTTAAAAAATAATTTATGAATTTAAAACTTTGGTAGGGACCGGCTTTAAGAGTAACTGATTTATTAAGGAAGTTTAATAAGAATTCAGGGCCTTTTAAAAATAATCTATTGAATTTTAACTGTGAGAGGGATAGGCCTTAAGGTAAATAAAATCCTTCAGGGCCCTCAATGAATAAATCAGGGCCTTTTAAAAAGAATAAATGAAATTTAAACTGTGACAGGGACCGGCTTTAGGAGAAATTGTATTATTAAGGGCCGTTTTAAATAAATCCAGGGCCTTTAAAAAATAAATTATGAATTAAAAACCGTGATAGGGACCGGCTTTAAGGTTAATTGTATTATTAAGGACCGTTTAAAAAGAATTCAGGGCCTTTAAAAAAGAATAAATGAATTTAAAACTTTGGTAGGGACCGGCTTTAAGAGTAACTGATTTATTAAGGGAGTTGAATAAGAATTCAGGGCCTTTTTAAAATAATTTATGAATTTAAAACCGTGGTAGGGACCGGCTTTAAGGGTAATTGTTTTATTAAGGGCCGTTTAAAAAGAATTCAGGGCCTTTAAAAAATAATTAATGAATTTAAAACTTTGGTAGGGACCAAGTTTAAGAGTAACTGATTTATTAAGGGAGTTTAATAAGAATTCAGGGCCTTTTAAAAATAATTTATGAATTTAAAACCGTGGAAGGGACCGGCTTTAAGGGTAATTGTATTATTAAGGGCCGTTTTAAAAGAATTCAGGGCCTTTTAAAAATAATTAATGAATTTAAAACTTTGGTAGGGACCGGCTTTAAGAGTAACTGATTTATTAAGGGAGTTTAATAAGAATTCAGGGCCTTTGAAAAATAATTTATGAATTTAAAACCGTGGTAGGGACCGGCTTGAAGGGTAATTGTATTATAAAGGGCCATTTAAAAAAAATTCAGGGCCTTTAAAAAATAATTAATGAATTTAAAACTTTGGTAGGGACCGGCTTTAAGAGTAACTGATTTATTAAGGGAGTTTAATAAGAATTCAGGGCCTTTTAAAAATAATTTATGAATTTAAAACCGTGGTAGGGACCGGCTTTAAGGGTTATTGTATTATTAAGGGCCGTTTTAAAAGAATTCAGGGCCTTTAAAAAATAAAAAATGATTTAATGAAAAACAAATACCTTTGTATAACACCACTATTTTATTAACTATATCAACATGTTTAGAAAACAATGTTTTCTTCGTCAGGATAATAAGTCAATAAAAAATAACAAGAGACAAACAAGTTTAGACTAATAAGAACATAAACAAAATATTAGAAAGGAGAGGTGATTAATAACCTAAAATATATCATAAAAAACAATTATATAAAATAAAATATAAAAATTATTTAAGAATGTGTAAAAAATTACTTAAAATTACTTCTTAAAATTATTTAAAATTACTTCTTGTTTTCCTTTTAAAAGATTTTTTATTATGTTAATAAAATTTTTTACCCATTCTAAAATAATTTTTATATTTTATTTTATATAATTGTTTTTTATGATATATTTTAGGTAATTAATCACTCTCCTTTCAAATATTTTGTCTATGTTCTAATTAGTCTATACTTGTTTGTCTTTTGTTATTTATTATTGACTTATTATCCTGACGAAGAAAACATAGTTTTCGAAACATGTTGATATAGTTAATTAAATAGTGGTGTTATATAAAGGTATTTGTTTTTCATTAAATAAATGATGACACCCCAAAGTAAATATGCCTATTTTGAAGAAATAATTAATGAATTTAAAACTTTGGTAGGGACCGGCTTTAAGAGTAACTGATTTATTAAGGGAGTTTAATAAGAATTCAGGACCTTTAAAAAATAATTATTGAATTTAAAACTTTGGTAGGGACCGGCTTTAAGAGTAACTGATTTATTAAGGGAGTTTAATAAGAAATCAGGGCCTTTTAAAAATAATTTATGAATTTAAAACCGTGGTAGGGACCGGCTTTAAGGGTAATTGTATTATTAAGGGCCGTTTAAAAAGAATTCAGGGCCTTTAAAAAATAATTAATGAATTTAAAACTTTGGTAGGGACCGGCTTTAAAGTAACTGATTTATTAAGGGAGTTTAATAAGAATTCAGGGCCTTTTAAAAATAATTTATGAATTTAAAACCGTGGTAGGGACCGGCTTTAAGGGTTATTGTATTATTAAGGGCCGTTTAAAAAGAATTCAGGGCCTTTAAAAAATAATAAATTAATTTAAAACTTTGGTAGGGACCGGCTTTAAGAGTAACTGATTTATTAATGGAGTTTAATAAGAATTCAGGGCCTTTTAAAAATAATTTATGAATTTAAAACCGTGGTAGGGACCGGCTTTAAGGGTAATTGTATTATTTAGGGCCGTTTAAAAAGAATTCAGGGCCTTTAAAAAATAATTAATGAATTAAAAACTTTGGTAGGGACCGGCTTTAAGAGTAACTGAATAATTAAGGGAGTTTAATAAGAATTCAGGGCCTTTTAAAAATAATTTATGAATTTAAAACCGTGGTAGGGACCGGTTTTCAGGGTAATTGTATTATTAAGGGCCGTTAAAAAGAATTCAGGGCCTTTGAAAAATAATAAATGAATTCAAAACTTTGGTAGGGACCGGCTTTAAGAGTAACTGATTTATTAAGGAAGTTTAATAAGAATTCAGGGCCTTTTAAAAATAATCTATTGAATGAAAACTGTGAGAGGGATCGGCTTTAAGGTAAATTAAATCCTTCAGGGCCCTCAATAAATAATTCAGGGCCTTTTAAAAAGAATAAATGAAATTAAAACTGTGACAGGAACCGGCTTTAGGAGAAATTGTATTATTAAGGGCCGTTTTAAATGAATCCAGGGCCTTTAAAAAATAAATTATGAATTAAAAACCGTGATAGGGACCGGCTTTAAGGTTAATTGTATTATTAAGGACCGTTTAAAAAGAATTCAGGGCCTTTAAAAAATAATAAATGAATTTAAAACATTGGTAGGGACCGGCTTTAAGAGTTACTGATTTATTAAGGGAGTTAAATAAGAATTCAGGGCCTTTTAAAAATAATTTATGAATTTAAAACCATGGTAGGGACCGGCTTTAAGGGTAATTGTATTATTAAGGGCCGTTTAAAAAGAATTCAGGGCCTTTAAAAAATAATTAATGAATTTAAAACTTTGGTAGGGACCAATTTTAAGAGTAACTGATTTATTAAGGGAGTTTAATAAGAATTCAGGGCCTTTTAAAAATAATTTATGAATTTAAAACCGTGGTAGGGACCGGCTTTAAGGGTAATTGTATTATTAAGGGCCGTTTAAAAAGAATTCAGGGCGTTTTAAAAATAATTAATGAATTTAAAACTTTGGTAGGGACCGGCTTTAAGAGTAACTGATTGATTAAGGGAGTTTAATAAGAATTCAGGGCCTTTTAAAAATAATTTATGAATTTAAAACCGTGGTAGGGACCGGCTTTAAGGGTAATTGTATTATTAAGGGCCGTTTAAAAAGAATTCAGGGGCTTTAAAAAATAATTTATGAATTTAAAACTTTGGTAGGGACCAACTTTAAGAGTAACTGATTTATTAAGGGAGTTTAATAAGAATTCAGGGCCTTTTAAAAATAATTTATGAATTTAAAACCGTGGTAGGGACCGGCTTTAAGGGTAATTGTATTATTAAGGGCCGTTTTAAAAGAATTCAGGGCCTTTTAAAAATAATTAATGAATTTAAAACTTTGGTAGGGACCGGTTTTAAGAGTAACTGATTTATTAAGGGAGTTTAATAAGAATTCAGGGCCTTTTAAAAATAATTTATAAATTTAAAACCGTGGTAGGGACCGGCTTTAAGGGTAATTGTATTATAAAGGGCCGTTTAAAAAGAATTCAGGGCCTTTAAAAAATAATTTATGAATTTAAAACTTTGGTAGGGACCGGCTTTAAGAGTAACTGATTTATTAAGGAAGTTTAATAAGAATTCAGGGCCTTTTAAAAATAATCTATTGAATTTTAAATGTGAGAGGGTTAGGCCTTAAGGTAAATTAAATCCTTCAGGGCCCTCAATAAATAAATCAGGGCCTTTTAAAAAGAATATATGAAATTAAAACTGTGACATTGACCGGCTTTAGGAGGAATTGTATTATTAAGGGCCGTTTAAAAAGAATCCAGGGCCTTTAAAAAATAAATTATGAATTAAAAACCGTGGTAGGGACCGGCTTTAAGGGTAATTGTATTATTAAGGGCCGTTTAAAAAGAATTCAGGGCCTTTAAAAAATAATTAATGAATTTAAAAAATTGGTAGGGACCGGCTTTAAGAGTTATTGATTTATTAAGGGAGTTTAATAAGAATTCAGGGCCTTTTAAAAATAATTTATGAATTTAAAACCGTGGTAGGGACCGGTTTTAAGAGTAATTGTATTATTAAGGGCCGTTAAAAAGAATTCAGGGCCTTTAAAAAATAATAAATGAATTCAAAACTTTGGTAGGGACCGGCTTTAAGAGTAACTGATTTATTAAGGAAGTTTAATAAGAATTCAGGGCCTTTTAAAAATAATCTATTGAATGAAAACTGTGAGAGGGATCGGCTTTAAGGTAAATTAAATCCTTCAGGGCCCTCAATAAATAATTCAGGGCCTTTTAAAAAGAATAAATGAAATTAAAACTGTGACAGGGACCGGCTTTAGGAGAAATTGTATTATTAAGGGCCGTTTTAAATGAATCCAGGGCCTTTAAAAAATAAATTATGAATTAAAAACCGTGATAAGGACCGGCTTTAAGGTTAATTGTATTATTAAGGACCGTTTAAAAAGAATTCAGGGCCTTTAAAAAATAATTAATGAATTAAAAACTTTGGTAGGGACCGGCTTTAAGAGTAACTGAATAATTAAGGGAGTTTAATAAGAATTCAGGGCCTTTTAAAAATAATTTATGAATTTAAAACCGTGCTAGGGACCGGTTTTAAGGGTAATTGTATTATTAAGGGCCGTTAAAAAGAATTCAGGGCCTTTAAAAAATAATAAATGAATTCAAAACTTTGGTAGGGACCGGCTTTAAGAGTAACTGATTTATTAAGGAAGTTTAATAAGAATTCAGGGCCTTTTAAAAATAATCTATTGAATTAAAAATGTGAGAGGGATCGGCTTTAAGGTAAATTAAATCCTTCAGGGCCCTCAATAAACAATTCAGGGCCTTTTAAAAAGAATAAATGAAATTAAAACTGTGACATTGACCGGCTTTAGGAGGAATTGTATTATTAAGGGCCGTTTAAAAAGAATCCAGGGCCTTTAAAAAATAAATTATGAATTAAAAACCGTGGTAGGGACCGGCTTTAAGGGTAATTGTATTATTAAGGGCCGTTTAAAAAGAATTAAGGGCCTTTAAAAAATAATTAATGAATTTAAAAAATTGGTAGGGACCGGCTTTAAGAGTTACTGATTTATTAAGGGAGTTTAATAAGAATTCAGGGCCTTTTAAAAATAATTTATGAATTTAAAACCGTGGTAGGGACCGGTTTTCAGGGTAATTGTATTATTAAGGGCCGTTAAAAAGAATTCAGGGCCTTTAAAAAATAATAAATGAATTCAAAACTTTGGTAGGGACCGGCTTTAAGAGTAACTGATTTATTAAGGAAGTTTAATAAGAATTCAGGGCCTTTTAAAAATAATCTATTGAATGAAAACTGTGAGAGGGATCGGCTTTAAGGTAAATTAAATCCTTCAGGGCCCTCAATAAACAATTCACGGCCTTTTAAAAAGAATAAGTGCAATTAAAACTGTGACATTGACCGGCTTTAGGAGGAATTGTATTATTAAGGGCCGTTTAAAAAGAATCCAGGGCCTTTAAAAAATAAATTATGAATTAAAAACCGTGGTAGGGACCGGCTTTAAGGGTAATTGTATTATTAAGGGCCGTTTAAAAAGAATTCAGGGCCTTTAAAAAATAATTAATGAATTCAAAACTTTGGTAGGGACCGGCTTTAAGAGTAACTGATTTATTAAGGAAGTTTAATAAGAATTCAGGGCCTTTTAAAAATAATCTATTGAATTTTAACTGTGAGAGGGTTAGGCCTTAAGGTAAATTAAATCCTTCAGGGCCCTCAATAAATAAATCAGGGCCTTTTAAAAAGAATATATGAAATTAAAACTGTGACATTGACCGGCTTTAGGAGGAATTGTATTATTAAGGGCCGTTTAAAAAGAATCCAGGGCCTTTAAAAAATAAATTATGAATTAAAAACCGTGGTAGGGACCGGCTTTAAGGGTAATTGTATTATTAAGGGCCGTTTAAAAAGAATTCAGGGCCTTTAAAAAATAATTAATGAATTTAAAAAATTGGTAGGGACCGGCTTTAAGAGTTACTGATTTATTAAGGGAGTTTAATAAGAATTCAGGGCCTTTTAAAAATAATTTATGAATTTAAAACCGTGGTAGGGACCGGTTTTAAGGGTAATTGTATTATTAAGGGCCGTTAAAAAGAATTCAGGGCCTTTAAAAAATAATAAATGAATTCAAAACTTTGGTAGGGACCGGCTTTAAGAGTAACTGATTTATTAAGGAAGTTTAATAAGAATTCAGGGTCTTTTAAAAATAATCTATTGAATGAAAACTGTGAGAGGGATCGGCTTTAAGGTAAATTAAATCCTTCAGGGCCCTCAATAAATAATTCAGGGCCTTTTAAAAAGAATAAATGAAATTAAAACTGTGACAGGGACCGGCTTTAGGAGAAATTGTATTATTAAGGGCCGTTTTAAATGAATCCAGGGCCTTTAAAAAATAAATTATGAATTAAAAACCGTGATAAGGACCGGCTTTAAGGTTAATTGTATTATTAAGGACCGTTTAAAAAGAATTCAGGGCCTTTAAAAAATAATTAATGAATTAAAAACTTTGGTAGGGACCGGCTTTAAGAGTAACTGAATAATTAAGGGAGTTTAATAAGAATTCAGGGCCTTTTAAAAATAATTTATGAATTTAAAACCGTGCTAGGGACCGGTTTCAAGGGTAATTGTATTATTAAGGGCCGTTAAAAAGAATTCAGGGCCTTTAAAAAATAATTAATGAATTCAAAACTTTGGTAGGGACCGGCTTTAAGAGTAACTGATTTATTAAGGAAGTTTAATAAGAATTCAGGGCCTTTTAAAAATAATCTATTGAATTAAAAATGTGAGAGGGATCGGCTTAAAGGTAAATTAAATCCTTCAGGGCCCTCAATAAACAATTCAGGGCCTTTTAAAAAGATTAAATGAAATTAAAACTGTGACATTGACCGGCTTTAGGAGGAATTGTATTATTAAGGCCCGTTTAAAAAGAATCCAGGGCCTTTAAAACATAAATTATGAATTAAAAACCGTGGTAGGGACCGGCTTTAAGGGTAATTGTATTATTAAGGGCCGTTTAAAAAGAATTCAGGGCCTTTAAAAAATAATTAATGAATTTAAAAAATTGGTAGGGACCGGCTTTAAGAGTTACTGATTTATTAAGGGAGTTTAATAAGAATTCAGGGCCTTTTAAAAATAATTTATGAATTTAAAACCGTGGTAGGGACCGGTTTTCAGGGTAATTGTATTATTAAGGGCCGTTAAAAAGAATTCAGGGCCTTTAAAAAATAATAAATGAATTCAAAACTTTGGTAGGGACCGGCTTTAAGAGTAACTGATTTATTAAGGAAGTTTAATAAGAATTCAGGGCCTTTTAAAAATAATCTATTGAATGAAAACTGTGAGAGGGATCGGCTTTAAGGTAAATTAAATCCTTCAGGGCCCTCAATAAACAATTCAGGGCCTTTTAAAAAGAATAAGTGAAATTAAAACTGTGACATTGACCGGCTTTAGGAGGAATTGTATTATTAAGGGCCGTTTAAAAAGAATCCAGGGCCTTTAAAAAATAAATTATGAATTAAAAACCGTGGTAGGGACCGGCTTTAAGGGTAATTGTATTATTAAGGGCCGTTTAAAAAGAATTCAGGGCCTTTAAAAAATAATTAATGAATTTAAAACTTTGGTAGGGACCGGTTTTAAGAGTAACTGATTTATTAAGAAAGTTTAATAAGAATTCAGGGCCTTTTAAAAATAATCTATTGAATTAAAACTGTGAGAGGGATTGACCTTAAGGTAAATTTAATCCTTCAGGGCCCTCAATAAATAATTCAGGGCCTTTTAAAAAGAATAAATGAAATTTAAACTGTGACAGGGACCGGCTTTAGGAGAAATTGTATTATTAAGGGCCGTTTTAAATGAATCCAGGGCCTTTAAAAAATAAATTATGAATTAAAAACCGTGATAGGGACCGGCTTTAAGGTTAATTGTATTATTAAGGACCGTTTAAAAAGAATTCAGGGCCTTTAAAAAATAATAAATGAATTTAAAACTTTGGTAGGGACCGGCTTTAAGAGTAACTGATTTATTAAGGGAGTTTAATAAGAATTCAGGGCCTTTTAAAAATAATTTATGAATTTAAAACCGTGGTAGGGACCGGCTTTAAGGGTAATTGTATTATTAAGGGCCGTTTTAAAAGAATTCAGGGCCTTTTAAAAATAATTAATGAATTTAAAACTTTGGTAGGGACCGGTTTTAAGAGTAACTGATTTATTAAGGGAGTTTAATAAGAATTCAGGGCCTTTTAAAAATAATTTATGAATTTAAAACCGTGGTAGGGACCGGTTTTAAGGGTAATTGTATTATTAAGGGCCGTTTAAAAAGAATTCAGGGCCTTTAAAAAATAATTTATGAATTTAAAACTTTGGTAGGGACCGGCTTTAAGAGTAACTGATTTATTAAGGAAGTTTAATAAGAATTCAGTGCCTTTTAAAAATAATCTATTGAATTTTAACTGTGAGAGGGATAGGCCTTAAGGTAAATTAAATCCTTCAGGGCCCTCAATAAATAAATCAGGGCCTTTTAAAAAGAATATATGAAATTAAAACTGTGACATTGACCGGCTTTAGGAGGAATTGTATTATTAAGGGCCGTTTAAAAAGAATCCAGGGCCCTTAAAAAATAAATTATGAATTAAAAACCGTGGTAGGGACCGGCTTTAAGGGTAATTGTATTATTAAGGGCCGTTTAAAAAGAATTCAGGGCCTTTAAACAATAATTAATGAATTTAAAACTTTGGTAGGGACCGGCTTTAAGAGTAACTGATTTATTAAGGGAGTTTAATAAGAATTCAGGGCCTTTGAAAAATAATTTATGAATTTAAAACCGTGGTAGGGACCGGCTTGAAGGGTAATTGTATTATAAAGGGCCATTTAAAAAAAATTCAGGGCCTTTAAAAAATAATTAATTAATTTAAAACTTTGGTAGGGACCGGCTTTAAGAGTAACTGATTTATTAAGGGAGTTTAATAAGAATTCAGGGCCTTTTAAAAATAATTTATGAATTTAAAACCGTGGTAGGGACCGGCTTTAAGGGTAATTGTATTATTAAGGGCCGTTTTAAAAGAATTCAGGGCCTTTTAAAAATAATTAATGAATTTAAAACTTTGATAGGGACCGGCTTTAAGAGTAACTGATTTATTAAGGGAGTTTAATAAGAATTCAGGGCCTTTTAAAAATAATCTATTGAATTTAAACTGTGAGAGGGATAGGCCTTAAGGTAAATAAAATCCTTCAGGGCCCTCAATAAATAAATCAGGGCCGTTTAAAAAGAATATATGAAATTAAAACTGTGACATTGACCGGCTTTAGGAGGAATTGTATTATTAAGGGCCGTTTAAAAAGAATCCAGGGCCTTTAAAAAATAAATTATGAATTAAAAACTTTGGTAGGGACCGGTTTTAAGGGTAATTGTATTATTAAGGGCCGTTTAAAAAGAATTCAGGGCCTTTAAAAAATAGTTAATGAATTTAAAACTTTGGTAGGGACCGGCTTTAAGAGTAACTGATTTATTAAGGGAGTTTAATAAGAATTCAGGGCCTTTGAAAAATAATTTATGAATTTAAAACCGTGGTAGGGACCGGCTTGAAGGGTTATTGTATTATAAAGGGCCATTTAAAAAAAATTCAGGGCCTTTAAAAAATAATTAATGAATTTAAAACTTTGGTAGGGACCGGCTTTAAGAGTAACTGATTTATTAAGGGAGTTTAATAAGAATTCAGGGCCTTTTAAAAATAATTTATGAATTTAAAACCGTGGTAGGGACCGGCTTAAAGGGTAATTGTATTATTAAGGGCCGTTTAAAAAGAATTCAGGGCCTCTAAAAAATAATTAATGAATTTAAAACTTTGGTAGGGACCGGCTTTAGGAGTAACTGATTTATTAAGGGAGATCAATAAGAATTCAGGGCCTTTTAAAAATAATTTATGAATTTAAAACCGTGGTAGGGACCGGCTTTAAGGGTAATTGTATTATTAAGGGCCGTTTAAAAAGAATTCAGGGCCTTTAAAAAATAATTAATGAATTTAAAACTTTGGTAGGGACCGGCTTTAAGAGTAACTGATTTATTAAGGAAGTTTAATAAGAATTCAGGGCCTTTTAAAAATAATTTATGAATTTAAAACCGTGGTAGAGACCGGCTTTAAGGGTTTTTGTATTATTAAGGGCCGTTTTAAAAGAATTCAGGGCCTTTCAAAAATAATTAATGAATTAAAAACTTTGGTAGGGACCGGCTTTAAGAGTAACTGATTTATTAAGGGAGTTTAATAAGAATTCAGGGCCCTTTAAAAAGAATTAATGAAATGAAAACTGTGACAGGGACCGGCTTTAGGAGGAATTGTATTATTAAGGGCCGTTAAAAAAGAATCCAGGGCCATTAAAAAATAATTTATGAATTAAAAACCGTGGTAGGGACCGGCTTAAACCCATTACCTCCATGACGATGTCTATAGGCATCAAAAAAATAGATGAAAAGTATGATTTTTTTTCACTGTGAATAAAGCTAAATCCCACCAAGTTTTTATGCAGCACTTACAGATTGGTATATAAGCTTTCAATAATTAACATCATGTAATAAATTTGTTTAATTATTATATTTTTAATAAGTTTTTTACTAAAACCCTGAAAATAGACCCATTTTGAAATAATAAAAAAAAAATTAAAACAGAAAAAAATAAAACATGTGTGAATCACATATTGTTATCAAAAGGTTAAATGGTTGGCAACACTGTTTCAACATAGTATTTTATGCATAAGATGACCGCTAGATGTCACTGAAATCAGTTGATGCCTGCGCGCAACGTTTGGAGGTTAGCTGTCACAGTGTTTACATACGTTTTTGGTTAACTTTACTTCAAACAATACGGTTTTTTAGTGTTTTTGTGAGTGATTTTTATTAAACTTAATAGTTTGTCTGCGGTTTTCGTATATTTTGATCAAACATGTCGAAAATACCCACTTCTTCGACTCTTATTCGTCGTTATAATACGAAACCATTAAATCACGATGAAATGATAGCAGAGTTGGAGCGCTCTTTTAGCGATTGTGAAAGTGATGACAATAATGTGCGCGCTGTTGTTGTGATTTCTCCAGAGAACGTCGATGAACAGACGGACGAAGAGCATATTGACGATGATTTGATGGCATTTAACGAAGATGCGGAGGTGGATAACTTTCGAGATATTGCCGGCACATTCGTTATCGAGCGCAACATCGAAATTGAGAAAATTGATGAGTCATGCCATGCCGAGCATGAACCAGATGATTTCGCTAATGACCTTGACTGGAATCAGCCTTCGACATCATCTGGTACGAGTCGTAACACCTTGCGAATATCTATTTCAAATGCACCACCAACCAAAAAATCAAAACTACAGTACAAAAAGAAGTCTCGCTATAAACAAAAGTGGTCTAAGGCATTGAAAAGAAACACCAGCCATATCTGTTGCGTTCCTGAACCGCTGAATGTGGTGCATAAAGATATGTACGAAAAGTTGAAGTCTTATAATGCTTTCCAATTGTTTTCATTATTCTTTGATGACGAAGTGCTTCAGTTTATTCTTGAGAGTACAATCAAATACGCTCAATTTAAAAGCAATACCAAATTCCAGTTAGATATATACGAATTGAAGCGTTTTCTTGGTTTTCTTGTGTTGACCGGCTACAATACATTGCCATCTACCACAGATTATTATTCGTCTGACCCGACCTTGGGTGTAAGCATCATCAAAAAGGGAATCAAACGACCACGTTTCGAGCTTATAAAGCGCTATATACATTTTTGCGATAACAACAATCTAGATAAAACCGACAGAATGGCTAAGGTATAGTAGCCATAACATAAAGTTTTTTATATTTATTATTCTCGACTAAAGTTAATCGTTCCATCTTTCCTTGTAGGTTCGTCCATTGTTCAACATGCTGAACGTGAAATATCTTCAATTTGGTGTTTTTGCACAAAAACTTTCCATCGACGAGCAAATGGTGCCATATTTCGGTCGACATTCTTGCAAGATGTACATTCAGAATAAGCCAATCAAATTTGGCTACAAGATTTGGTATCTTGCTTCCTCCGAAGGCTACCTGTTCCAAGCAATGCCGTATTCCGGAGCATCTGATACATACGACACCGAATTAGGTCAGGGATCGTCCGTCGTACTGTCTATGATGGAATATATAGAGTTCCCCGCACGCCATGAGCTTTTTATGGACAATTTCTTCACATCTCACCATTTGATGTGTATCCTGAAGGATAAGAGAATGTGCGCTACTGGCACATGTAAACCAGTTCGCTTCCCTAACCTTGAAGCTTCAGGAAAGTTGAAGACAGGAAAGCAATTGCCTAAAGGTAACATTTTCTTTTATATTTATTTCCCTTGTGCATAGCGTTCATTTACCTAGTCAAAGTGTACCTCTCACGGCTTTTAAAATTACAGGTGAATTTGATGCGGTGGTAGACGTAGAAAACCAAATCCTCGTATGCCGTTGGCAGGACAACCGTGAAGTAACAGTTGCCACGAACTATGATCGAATGGAGCCAGTAAGTCAAGTGCAGCGTTGGCAGAAATCGAAGAAAGACAAAAAAGGCAAAGTTTTGGAGGAAGCATACAAAAAAAAAATCGAAATACGAAATTATAATTTAGGAATGGGTGGAGTAGACCTCCATGATAATGGTATTCAAAATTATCGGGTCAACATTCGGTCAAAGAAGTGGTACTGGCCTTTATTTGTATCTTGCCTCAGCAGCGCTCTTGTAAATGGATGGAAGTTGCAATGCTTCTTGAGGAAGTACGAGCATGATATGGGAAACCAGATGACTAGGCGACAGAGAAAACCTTCCCAGAAGGCATTCCGTGTGGAGGTTACCCGTACTCTTTTATTGTCTTTTCCAAATCAGGTCAATGCCGAATTCGGAGAATCTCGTGTAAAGGAAGGCCATGACGCAGAAGATGGGAATCATGTGCCTCGAATGCAAGAATTTCATTTGCCATATCGTGGAGAAACTCGTATTCGTTGTGCTCTGTGTAAAAAAAATCCAACGGTCTATCGATGCCGGGCCTGCAACCGCGCCCTTCATTTTGGCTGCTTCGAACGGTATCACTTAGAGAATAATTTGGTTAGATTTGGTTAGTTTTCCTCATTCTTGAATGTTTTTTCTAATATTGAATTATTTGTTATTTTGCGTATTTTCCATTAATAATTTTTTTTTTCATTGAATTATAAACAATGGCAATTATTTATTTTAAATTATCAATATAAATCATACAGTTTACTGCATTTTACCCATAGTTGACGTACATTTTGCTTAGGGGGGTTACCTCCAAGCGTTGCGTTTGAGCATCAATTTTCTAGAAGCTCTGGTGAGAGGGTGGGGGAGCGGAAAATTCTAAAACTGATTTTGGGCACTCCTTTAAGTCTATACTATCGGGTTAGAATAATGATTCAAGTTTATAAAAATAAAAATAAAATCATGGAGGTAATGGGTTAAGAGTAACTGATTTATTAAGGGAGTTTAACAGGAATTCAGGGCCTTTTAAAAATAATCTATTGAATTAAAACTGTGAGGGGGATCGGCCTTAAGGTAAATTAAATCCTTCAGGGCCCTCAATAAATAATTCGGGGCCTTTTAAAAAGAATAAATGAATGTAAAACTGTGACAGAGACCGGCTTTAGAAGGAATTGTATTATGAAGGGCCGTTTAAAAAGAATCCAGGGCCTTTAAAAAATAATTTATGAATTAAAAACCGTGGTAGGGACCGGCTTTAAGGGTAATTGTATTATTAAGGGCCGTTTAAGAAGGATTCAGGGCCTTTAAAAAATAATGTATGAATTTAAAACCGTGGTAGGGACCGGCTTTAAGGGTAATGGTATTATTAAGGGCCGTTTAAGAAGAATAAAGGGCGTTTAAAAAATAATTAATGAATTTAAAACTTTGGTAGGGCCCGGCTTTAAGAGTAACTGATTTATTAAGGGAGTTTAATAAGAAATCAGGGCCTTTTAAAAATAATTTATGAATTTGAAACCGTGGTAGGGACCGGCTTTAAGGATAATTGTATTATTAAGGGCCGTTTAAAAAGAATTCAGGGCCTTTAAAAAATAATTAATGAATTTAAAACTTAAGTAGGGACCGGCTTTAAGAGTAACTGATTTATCAAGGGAGTTTAATAAGAATTCAGGGCCTTTTAAAAATAATTTTATGAATTTAAAACCGTGGTAGGGACCAGCTTAAAGGGTAATTGTATTATTAAGGCCCGTTTAAAAAGAATTCAGGGCCTTAAAAAAATAATTAATAAATTTAAAACTTTGGTAGGACCGTCTTTAAGAGTAACTGATATATTAAGGGAGTTTAATAAGAATTCAGGGCCTTTTAAAAATAATTTTTGAATTTAAAACCGTGGTAGGGACCGGCTTTAAGGGTAATTGTATTATCAAGGGCCGTTAAAAAAGAATTCAGGGCTTTTAAAAAATAATTAATGAATTTAAAACTTTGGTAGGGACCGGCTTTAAGAGAAACTGAATATTTAAGGGAGTTTAATAAGAATTCAGGGCCTTTTAAAAATAATCTATTGAATTAAAACTGTGAGAGGGATTGGCTATAAGGTAAATTAAATCCTTCAGGGCCCTCAATAAATAATTCAGGGCCTTTTAAAAAGAATTAATGAAATTAAAACTGTGACAGGGACCGGCTTTAGGAGGAATTGTATTATTAAGGGCCGTTTAAAAAGAATCCAGGGCCTTTAAAAAATAAATTATGAATTAAAAACCGTGGTAGGGACCGGTTTTAAGGGTAATTGTATTATTAAGGGCCGTTTAAAAAGAATTCAGGGCCTCTAAAAAATAATTAATGAATTTAAAACTTTGATAGGGACTGGCTTTAGGAGTAACTGATTTATTAAGGGAGTTTAATAAGAATTCAGGGCCTTTTAAAAATAATTTATGAATTTAAAACCGTGGTATGGACCGGCTTTAAGGGTAATTGTATTATTAAGGGCCGTTTAAAAAGAATTCAGGGCCTTTAAAAAATAATAAATGAATTTAAAACTTTGGTAGGGACCGGTTTTAAGAGTAACTGATTTATTAAGGAAGTTTAATAAGAATTCAGGGCCTTTAAAAAATAATTAATGAATTAAAAACCGTGGTAGGGACCGGCTTTAAGGGTGATTGTATAATTAAGGGCCGTTTAAGAAGGATTCAGGGCCTTTAAAAAATAATTTATGAATTTAAAACCGTGGTAGGGACCGGCTTAAAGGGTAATTGTATTATTAAGGGCCGTTTAAAAAGAATTCAGGGCCTTAAAAAAATAAATAATAAATTAAAAACTTTGGTAGGACCGGCTTTAAGAGTAACTGATTTATTAAGGGAGTTTAATTAGAATTCAGGGCCTTTTAAAAATAATTTATGAATTTAAAACCGTGGTTGGGACCGGCTTTAAGTGTAATTGTATTATTGAGGGCCGTTTAAAAAGAATTCAGGGCCTTTAAAATATAATTAATGAATTTAAAACTTTGGTAGGGACCGGCTTTAAGAGTAACTGATGTATTAAGGGAGTTTAATAAGAATTCAGGGCCTTTTAAAAATAATTTATGAATTTAAAACCGTGGTAGGGACCGGTTTTAAGGGTAATTGTATTAATAAGGGCCGTTTAAAAAGAATTCAGGGCCTTTAAAAAATAATTAATGAATTTAAAACTTTGGTAGGGACCGGCTTTAAGAGTAACTGATTTATTAAGGGAGTTTAATAAGAATTCAGGGCCTTTTAAAAATAATTTATGAATTTGAAACCGTGGTAGGGACCGGCTTTAAGGGTAATTGTATTATTAAGGGCCGTTTTAAAAGAATTCAGGGCCTTTCAAAAATAATTAATGAATTAAAAACTTTGGTAGGGACCGGCTTTAAGAGTAACTGATTTATTAAGGGAGTTTAATAAGAATTCAGGGCCTTTAAAAAATAATTAATGAATTTAAAACTTTGGAAGGGACCGGCTTAAAGAGTAACTGATTTATTAAGGAAGTTTAATAGGAATTCAGGGCCTTTTAAAAATAATCTATTGAATTTAAACTGTGAGAGGGATCGGCCTTAAGGTAAATTAAATCCTTCAGGGCCCTCAATAAATAATTCAGGGCCCTTTAAAAAGAATATATGAAATAAAAACTGTGACAGGGACCGGCTTTAGGAGGAATTGTATTATAAAGGGCCGTTTAAAAAGAATCCAGGGCCTTTTAAAAATAATTTATGAATTAAAAACCGTGATAGGGACCGGCTTTAAGGTTAATTGTATTATTAAGGGCCGTTTAAAAAGAATTCAGGGCCTTTAAAAAATAATTAATAAATTTAAAACTTTGGGAGGGACCGGCTTTAAGAAAACCTGATTTATTAAGGGAGTTTAATAAGAATTCAGGGCCCTTTAAAAAGAATTAATGAAATTAAAACTGTGACAGGGACCGGCTTTAGGAGAAATTGTATTATTAAGGGCCGTTAAAAAAGAATTCAGGGCCTTTTAAAAATAATTTATGAATTTAAAACCGTGGTAGGGACCGGCTTTAAGGGTAATTGTATTAATAAGGGCCGTTTAAAAAGAATTCAGGGCCTTTAAAAAATAATTAATGAATTTAAAACTTTGGTAGGGACCGGCTTTAAGAGTAACTGATTTATTAAGGGAGTTTAATAAGAATTCAGGGCCTTTTAAAAATAATTTATGAATTTGAAACCGTGGTAGGGACCGGCTTTAAGGGTAATTGTATTATTAAGGGCCGTTTTAAAAGAATTCAGGGCCTTTCAAAAATAATTAATGAATTAAAAACTTTGGTAGGGACCGGCTTCAAGAGTAACTGATTTATTAAGGGAGTTTAATAAGAATTCAGGGCCTTTAAAAAATAATTAATGAATTTAAAACTTTGGTAGGGACCGGCTTAAAGAGTAACTGATTTATTAAGGAAGTTAAATAGGAATTCAGGGCCTTTTAAAAATAATCTATTGAATTTAAACTGTGAGAGGGATCGGCCTTAAGGTAAATTAAATCCTTCAGGGCCCTCAATAAATAATTCAGGGCCCTTAAAAAAGAATATATGAAATAAAAACTGTGACAGGGACCGGCTTTAGGAGGAATTGTATTATTAAAAGCCGTTTAAAAAGAATCCAGGGCCTTTAAAAAATAAATTATGAATTAAAAACCGTGATAGGGACCGGCTTTAAGGTTAATTGTATTATTAAGGGCCGTTTAAAAAGAATTCAGGGCCTTTAAAAAATAATTAATAAATTTAAAACTTTGGGAGGGACCGGCTTTAAGAAAACCTGATTTATTAAGGGAGTTTAATAAGAATTCAGGGCCCTTTAAAAAGAATTAATGAAATTAAAACTGTGACAGGGACCGGCTTTAGGAGAAATTGTATTATTAAGGGCCGTTAAAAAAGAATCCAGGGCCCTTAAAAAATAATTTATGAATTAAAAACCGTGGTAGGGACAGGCTTTAAGAGTAACTGATTTATTAAGGGAGTTTAACAGGAATTCAGGGCCTTTTACAAATAATCTTTTGGATTAAAACTGTGAGGATGATCGGCCTTAAGGTAAATTAAATCCTTCAGGGCTCTCAATAAATAATTCAGGGCCTTTTAAAAAGAATTAATGAATGTAAAACTGTGACAGAGACCGGCTTTAGAAGGAATTGTATTATGAAGGGCCGTTTAAAAAGAATCCAGGGCCTTTAAAAAATAATTTTTGAATTAAAAACCGTGGTAGGGACCGGTTTTAAGGGTGATTGTATAATTAGGGGCCGTTTAAGAAGGATTCAGGGCCTTTAAAAAATAATTTTTGAATTTAAAACCGTGGTAGGGACCAGCTTAAAGGGTAATTGTATTATTAAGGGCCGTTTAAAAAGAATTCAGGGCCTTAAAAAAATAATTAATAAATTTAAAACTTTGGTAGGACCGGCTTTAAGAGTAACTGATTTATTAAGGGAGTTTAATAAGAATTCAGGGCCTTTTAAAAATAATTTTTGAATTTAAAACCGTGGTAGGGACCGGCTTTAAGGGTAATTGTATTATTAAGGGCCGTTTAAAAAGAATCCAGGGCCTTTTAAAAATAAATTATGAATTAAAAACCGTGGTAGGGACCGGCTTTAAGGGTAATTGTATTATTAAGGGCCGGTTAAAAAGAATTCAGGGCCTTTAAAAAATAATAAATGAATTTAAAACTTTGGTAGGGACCGGCTTTAAGAGTAACTGATTTATTAAGGGAGTTTAATAAAAATCAAGGGCCTTTTAAAAATAATGTATGAATTTAAAACCGTGGTAGGGACCGGCTTTAAGGGTAATTGTATTATAAAGGGCCGTTTTAAAAGAATTCAGGGCCTTTAAAAAATAATTAATGAATTTAAAACTTTGGTAGGGACCGGCTTTAAGAGTAACTGATTTATTAAGGGGGTTTAATAAGAATTCAGGGCCTTTAAAAAATAATCAATGAATTTTAAACTTTGGTAGGGACCGGCTTTAAGAGTAACTGATTTATTAAGGGAGTTTAATAAGAATTCAGGGCCTTTTAAAAATAATTTATGAATTTAAAAACCGTGGTAGGGACCGGCTTTAAGTGTTATTGTATTATTAAGGGCCGTTTAAAAAGAATTCAGGGCCTTTAAAATATAATTAATGAATTAAAAACTTTGGTAGGGACCGGCTTTAAGAGTAACTGATGTATTAAGGGAGTTTAATAAGAATTCAGGGCCTTTTAAAAATAATTTATGAATTTAAAACCGTGGTAGGGACCGGCTTTAAGGGTAATTGTATTATTAAGGGCCGTTTTAAAAGAATTCAGGGCCTTTCAAAAATAATTAATGAATTAAAAACTTTGGTAGGGACCGGCTTTAAGAGTAACTGATTTATTAAGGGAGTTTAATAAGAATTCAGGGCCTTTAAAAAATAATTAATGAATTTAAAACTTTGGTAGGGACCGGCTTAAAGAGTAACTGATTTATTAAGGAAGTTTAATAAGAATTCAGGGCCTTTTAAAAATAATCTATTGAATTTAAACTGTGAGAGGGATCGGCCTTAAGGTAAATTAAATCCTTCAGGGCCCTCAATAAATAATTCAGGGCCTTTTAAAAAGAATATATGAAATTAAAACTGTGACAGGGACCGTTTTTAGGAGGAATTGTATTATTGAGGGCCGTTTAAAAAGAATTAAGGGCCTTTAAAAAATAAATTATGAATTAAAAACCGTGATAGGGACCGGCTTTAAGGTTAATTGTATTATTAAGGGCCGTTTAAAAAGAATTCAGGGCCTTTAAAAAATAATTAATAAATTTAAAACTTTGGGAGGGACCGGCTTTAAGAAAACCTGATTTATTAAGGGAGTTTAATAAGAATTCAGGGCCCTTTAAAAAGAATTAATGAAATTAAAACTGTGACAGGGACCGGCTTTAGGAGAAATTGTATTATTAAGGGCCGTTAAAAAAGAATCCAGGGCCCTTAAAAAATAATTTATGAATTAAAAACCGTGGTAGGGACAGGCTTTAAGAGTAACTGATTTATTAAGGGAGTTTAACAGGAATTCAGGGCCTTTTAAAAATAATCTTTTGGATTAAAACTGTGAGGATGATCGGCCTTAAGGTAAATTAAATCCTTCAGGGCCCTCAATAAATAATTCAGGGCCTTTTAAAAAGAATTAATGAATGTTAAACTGTGACAGAGACCGGCTTTAGAAGGAATTGTATTATGAAGGGCCGTTTAAAAAGAATCCAGGGCCTTTAAAAAATAATTTTTGAATTAAAAACCGTGGTAGGGACCAGCTTAAAGGGTAATTGTATTATTAAGGGCCGTTTAAAAAGAATTCAGGGCCTAAAAAAAATAATTAATAAATTTAATACTTTGGTAAGACCGGCTTTAAGAGTAACTGATTTATTAAGGGAGTTTAATAAGAATTCAGGGCCTTTTAAAAATAATTTTTGAATTTAAAACCGTGGTAGGGACCGGCTTTAAGGGTAATTGTATTATTAAGATGAAGCCATGCGACGTATTGCAAAATCATACAAAATCGTGTATTTTTGTTTTGAAAATTTAATCGCTTGGAAGTATTATATATGCTTCAATTAAATACTGCGTGTAGAACGTATCTTGGCCCTTAAAAATATCGGTCATTTTTTTTATAAGTCTTTTAATAAGCCTAGAAAAAAATAAAGTATTAGGTCTATAAAAAAACACTTTCAAGTGCAAACTCTCCTATTTATAAACCCTTTTTCGGATTTAATTTTATTGCATAATGTGGAAAATTTAGTTTCTTTTATGATAATCGCGAAAAAAATTGATATTTATGCATGAACTTCACGAAATAAAATAAAATGTGCATTTTTGCGTTGTTATTTTTGACGTCAATCAAGACCGCCGGCATTCGACAAAAATGTTATTTCAAAGTGAACCTTATGCCATGGACATAAGGACCACACAATCGTCACCGCCTTTTTGTCGCATTCTCCACCCAACCGTTATGGTGGACAGACCTGTCTTCGACTTAGTGACTCTCTGCGCCGTAAAATGTTATTCGAGTTTACGTACAATCGATTTTTAAATTTCCTAATTATATATGTAGATGTTTGAATGAACCGGTTAACCACTTTATAATTTACTTTATTTATATAATAATACTCGTATTTGAAAAAAATATATATAATTCTGTTGCCAAATGTCGTTTGAAGTAGGCAATAACTTTGCCTATGATTTGACATTTACAATTTTAAATCTGGCGCGCTTTTGAGTATTAAACAGTGACAACAGTACCGCACAGTGAGCAAATTTCAATACATGGTTAACAATTTAATATTAATAAATTCGTTTCATTTTCCGCATAAAACGACTTCCTTGAAGTACTCGATTCACATTTTGAATAAGTTATATTATTTTTATTTAAAAAAACGCGATTTTTAAAATTCCGCCGCAACATTGATGAACTTAATTATTTTTACCTTGATAACACTGGCATAAATCTAACTATGCACATCAAATCTCCGTAGAAGAGAAACTTATTAACTTTAATTAATTAACTTTTATTGCCAAGTTCTTACTTTCGGGGAATGATTAAATATATTTTTTTGTGTATTAATACCTAAATTACAGTCCGAAGCTTTCCCGTTCAGTTGTTAACCGTCAAGCTGTTGGTGAATATTTTTGTTGAAAATTGTTATTTCCAATATTTTTATTTTTAAATAAATGCAAATTGTTCAGAAGAATTTTAAACAATCCAATTTATTAGCAGTTCAAATATAATTGTAGGCCTCCTGGTCAAATGTATTTGACGGCCTCCGTGTTTGAGGGGAAAGGCTCTCGTCTAGCGATCCGATGGTTGCGGGTTCAAATAATTAAATATAATATATTATGGTATATTTATGGCATGTTCCGGAATGGAAGATACTCTCAGTATCGCCCTGGTGTAAGACCAACATTCGAAATTGATACGTTGCTTAGTGACCAGATCTGAATAGTGAGGTACTTCCCCACCTTCCTCTTCCCAATCTCTTTCTCTTCCTCGCTACCTTCAGCCTCACAACATACCCCAATTGGGGATGCCATAGTCTCACCGACTCCAAATAGCAGAAGTTGAGACTATTGTGCAGGCGCGGCTGGCGCAAACGTTCAATGGTGCGCTGAACCGCCAACAAAATTGAACAACAATTTACCTTATTTCGGCTCGTTGTATTTCTATGTAATGTGTTAAATTATAAAATTGAGCACAATCTTTAAATATAATCACAATTAATTACCTATCTAACAATGTTTTGCGGCCAAATAAACGCAGTGTTCCCGCCCGCCCGCCCCCTAATAGGAACCGAGGTAGGTACATACCAATCCGCGCGCCAGAACAAAGCGCCCCGTAGCTTGAATGAAGTTCGTAGTAAAAAATCCCAAAACGTCGAAATATGTCATACTAAACCAGTCATGGACAAAGTACGGCCCGCGGGCCAAGTCCGGCCCTTCAGGCTAGTCAATCCGGCCCGCGACATTGTTTTGAATAACCCTACCACAATTTACCAATTGACGAGTTTTCGGACGAGTTTGGGATTTAAAAGACGACATGGAAGAAAAAGGAATGGACGAATGTGAACATATGGAAGATATTGTATGGCTTTCAGACTTTGCATTTTTACAGATCTCAGATACATCAATAAATTTAAACTTAAACTCCAAGGAAGAAATCAATTAATCAGTGATATTTGGGATCATATCAGGTATTTCAAAATGCAATTGAATCTATTTTCCAAACAACTAGTCAAGAAAGACTTTACTCATTTTCCAAGACTAAAAACTATTGCAGTTAGGGAGGACCAACTTAAGAACTATGAGAAAAGCGTGAAATGTCTTCAGGAAGAATTTGAACGAAGATTCCAAGACTTCAAAGTTATAGAACAGGACCTGGACATTTTTAGCACGCCATTTAATATAGATTGTGAATCAGTCAAACCAGAATTGCAGCTCGAACTGATTGAGTTGCAATGTAACACTGAATTGAAGCAACTGTTTCTCAACGTATCCAAAATTGAGTTCTACAAGGCCCTGTCAAAATCAAGTTTCCCAAACCTGAAATTTCACGCTCAGAAGATAATTGCGATGTTTGCATCTTCCTACATCTGTGAACAGGTGTTTTTTTACTATGAAGCTTCGCAAAAACAGCGTTAGAAACCGATTGACTGACCACCACTGCGAATCAGCTCATCCCAGTTTCTACCAGATTATGAAAAACTTTTAGAAGCTCAGTCACAGTTTCATCTGTCACATACGCCTTCATACTCTTCTAAAGAATAATTAATTTTTGTTACTTTTTGCCTTTGTAGCATATAACATACTTAATATTATGTTTGATGTAAAAATTAAAAAATAAAGTATATCACTTTTAAAAAATTATTTTATTAAATTGTTTTCCGGCCCGCCTAGATAATTTTTTGATTTATCTGGCCATTTCGTTAAAAAGTTTGCCCATCTCTGTACTAAACGTATCTAAAAAACGACTAACCCCGCGCCGCACGGCCACCCGAAGATCTTCGGGATTCTTCGGAAATATTCCGAAACTTTGGTTCTAGCGAAAGTAGGGTTTGAACAAGATAATATTAAGTAATAATATTTCTCTTCTAAAACGCAACCATTAGTCAAAGGGTCAGTTATGCGTTCGCACGATTTTATCTTGTTCAAGCCCTTGGGATATACCTTTTTGAGATTATTATTTGTTTGTTTGACAGTTGAAAATGACCTTTTGTTTGTGTGCGTTTTTTGTCACCTATTGCGAACTGGTCGTCAGTAACAGACAGTAAATACCTGCGACCGCTGGCGATCTACTCCTCTAAGTGAAATGTTTCTTGTGTGTTAATTATTGCGTTTTTAATATTATTGGAAGGTGGAGTCTTTTATTTTTATTTTATTATTTATTTATTTATGTCTATTCTTGAATACACAATTTTACAATTGATTACAGAGGTTTACAAAGGAGTACAAAAAAACGTTAATTTTCAGTAGCAGTAAGCAAAAAGATTTTTTTTTTTAAGTATTATGTTGGGTGTAAGGTAGGTTTGAGAAGGTAAAACTGTGTGTGGGTAATATTGTATGTTTCGTGAACACCTCACTAGGAGAACCTGTGCTGAGGTGTTGACGTGCTTATGATTAAGTGGGATAAGTATTTATGTGTGTTGTAGAAAATTAGTTATTTAATTATTATTTTTTTTTTTTATACATTTTATTATCGCATACACTGATTATTTAGAATGAAAAAATATGTATAAAATACAAATCCATATATACACATTTATGCACATGTTTATATTTATAGACATACATACATATAAAGTTGCACACACCTACACATATTTATTAATTAAAATAACTGTAAATTGCATATTAATAACTACCTAAAAAATTATATTTAAAAAAAAAAAATTCAAAATTCAAAATTATTAAACATTTTTGATTAATAAACTATACAAATCTTAAGTACGTTCAAATGTTTTATAAACCTAGTCTATTCCGTGCGAAGGAGAGCGGTTCATCTTGGTTCATGGGTTTAAAAAACAGTCTTTTCTGCCTCCTGTAAAATTTGATAAATGAAAGTTACTTATTCTACAAATTAGGCCCATGATTTGTTAATTTTACCGTGTATTTTGATAATCATAAATAAGTATTCAATATAATTATAATGTTCATATTTTTCACAAATTTTACCACAGTGTATTGGAGGGCGGAACTCGGGATTTATGAGCCTGACGCCCCTTGTCTATTATTGGTTGTCAAGTTTTCTCAAGTATTTTATAATCCCTCGCAAAACAGACGATTTCGAATTTTTCAAGGACTATGGGATCACCTTAAGGGCCGTTTAAAAAGAATTCAGGGCTTTTAAAAAATAATTAATGAATTTAAAACTTTGGTAGGGACCGGCTTTAAGAGTAACTGATTTATTAAGGAAGTTTAATAAGAATTCAGGGCCTTTAAAAAATAATCTATTGAATTACAACTGTGAGAGGGATCGGCCTTAAGGTGATCCCATAGTCCTTGAAAAATTCGAAATCGTCTGTTTTGCGAGGGATTATAAAATACTTGAGAAAACTTGACAACCAATAATAGACAAGGGGCGTCAGGCTCATAAATCCCGAGTTCCGCCCTCCAATACACTGTGGTAAAATTTGTGAAAAATATGAACATTATAATTATATTGAATACTTATTTATGATTATCAAAATACACGGTAAAATTAACAAATCATGGGCATAATTTGTAGAACAAGTAACTTTCATTTATCAAATTTTACAGGAGGCAGAAAAGACTGTTTTTTAAACCCATGAACCAGGATGAACCGCTCTCCTTCGCACGGAATAGCCTAGGTTTATAAAACATTTGAACGTTCTTAAGATTTGTATAGTTTATTAATCAAAAATGTTTAATAATTTTGAATTTTTAAATTTTTTTTTTAAATATAATTTTTTAGGTAGTTATTAATACGCAATTTACAGTTATTTTAATTAATAAATATGTGTAGGTGTGTGCAACTTTATATGTATGTATGTCTATAAATATATAAATGTGTATATATGGATTTGTATTTTATACATATTTTTTCATTCTAAATAATCAGTGTATGCGATAATAAAATGTATAAAAAAAAAAAAAAATAATTAAATAACTAATTTTCTACAACACACATAAATACTTGTTCCACTTAATCATAAGCACCTCAACACCTCAGCACAGGTTCTCCTAGTGAGGTGTTCACGAAACATACAATATTACCCACACACAGTTTTACCTTCTCAAACCTACCTTACACCCAACATAATACTTAAAAAAAAAAAAATCTTTTTGCTTACAGCTACTGAAAATTAACGTTTTTTTTGTACTCCTTTGTAAACCTCTGTAATCAATTGTAAAATTGTGTATTCAAGAATAGACATAAATAAATAAATAATAAAATAAAAATAAAAGACTCCACCTTCCAATAATGTTAAAAACGCAATAATTAACACACAAGAAACATTTCACTTAGAGGAGTAGATCGCCAGCGGTCGCAGGTATTTACTGTCTGTTACTGACGACCTATAAAGTTCGCAATAGGTGACAAAAAAAGCACACAAACAAAAGGTCATTTTCAACTGTCAAACAAACAAATAATAATCTCAAAAAGGTATATCCCAAGGGCTCGAACAAGATAAAATCGTGGGAACGCATAACTGACCCTTTGACTAATGGTTGCGTTTTAGAAGAGAAATATTATTACTTAATATTATCTTGTTCAAACCCTACTTTCGCTAGAACCAAAGTTTCGGAATATTTCCGAAGAATCCCGAATATCTTCGGGTGGCCGAGCGGCGCGCGGTTAGTCGTTTTTTAGATACGTTTAGTACAGAGATGGGCAAACTTTTTAACGAAATGGCCAGATAAATCAAAAAATTATCTAGGCGGGCCGGAAAACAATTTAATAAAATAATTTTTTAAAAGTGATATACTTTATTTTTTAATTTTTACATCAAACATAATATTAAGTATGTTATATGCTACAAAGGCAAAAAGTAACAAAAAATAATTATTCTTTAGAAGAGTATGAAGGCGTATGTGACAGATGAAACTGTGACTGAGCTTCTAAAAGTTTTTCATAATCTGGTAGAAACTGGGATGAGCTGATTCGCAGTGGTGGTCAGTCAATCGGTTTCTAACGCTGTTTTGCGAAGCTTCATAGTAAAAAACACCTGTTCACAGATGTAGGAAGATGCAAACATCGCAATTATCTTCTGAGCGTGAAATTTCAGGTTTGGGAAACTTGATTTTGACAGGGCCTTGTAGAACTCAATTTTGGATACGTTGAGAAACAGTTGCTTCAATTCAGTGTTACATTGCAACTCAATCAGTTCGAGCTGCAATTCTGGTTTGACTGATTCACAATCTATATTAAATGGCGTGCTAAAAATGTCCAGGTCCTGTTCTATAACTTTGAAGTCTTGGAATCTTCGTTCAAATTCTTCCTGAAGACATTTCACGCTTTTCTCATAGTTCTTGGTCCTCCCTAACTGCAATAGTTTTTAGTCTTGGAAAATGAGTAAAGTCTTTCTTGACTAGTTGTTTGGAAAATAGATTTAATTGCATTTTGAAATACCTGATATGATCCCAAATATCACTGATTAATTGATTTCTTCCTTGGAGTTAAAGTTTAAATTTATTGATGTATCTGAGATCTGTAAAAATGCAAAGTCTGAAAGCCATACAATATCTTCCATATGTTCACATTCGTCCATTCCTTTTTCTTCCATGAAAGAGTCGTCTTTTAAATCCCAAACTCGTCCGAAAACTCGTCAATTGGTAAATTGTGGTAGGGTTATTCAAAACAATGTCGCGGGCTGGATTGACTAGCCTGAAGGGCCGGACTTGGCCCGCGGGCCGTACTTTGCCCATGACTGGTTTAGTATGACATATTTCGACGTTTTGGGATTTTTTACTACGAGCTTCATTCAAGCTACGGGGCGCTTTGTTCTGGCGCGCGGATTGGTATGTACCTACCTCGGTTCCTCGTTCCTAGCCGCCGTATTAGGGGGCGGGCGGGCGGGAACACTGCGTTTATTTGGCCGCAAAACATTGTTAGATAGGTAATTAATTGTTATATATTTAAAGATTGTGCTCAATTTTATAATTAAACACATTACATAGAAATACAACGAGCCGAAATAAGGTAAATTGTTGTTCAATTTTGTTGGCGGTTCAGCGCACCATTGAACGTTTGCGCCAGCCGCGCCTGCACAATAGTCTCAACTTCTGCTATTTGGAGTCGGTGAGACTATGGCATCCCCAATTGGGGTATGTTGTGAGGCTGAAGGTAGCGAGGAAGAGAAAGAGATTGGAAGAGGAAGGTGGGGAAGTACCTCAGTATTCAGATCTGGTCACTAAGCAACGTATCAATTTCGAATGTTGGTCTTACACCAGGGCGATACTGAGAGTATCTTCCATTCCGGAACATGCCATAAATATACCATAATATATTATATTTAATTATTTGAACCCGCAACCATCGGATCGCTAGATGAGAGCCTTTCCCCTCGAACACGGAGGCCGTCAAATACATTTGACCAGGAGGCCTACAATTATATTTGAACTGCTAATAAATTGGATTGTTTAAAATTCTTCTGAACAATTTGCATTTATTTAAAAATAAAAATATTGGAAATAACAATTTTCAACAAAAATATTCACCAACAGCTTGGCGGTTAACAACTGAACGGGAAAGCTTCGGACTGTAATTTAGGTATTAATACACAAAAAAATATATTTAATCATTCCCCGAAAGTAAGAACTTGGCAATAAAAGTTAATTAATTAAAGTTAATAAGTTTCTCTTCTACGGAGATTTGATGTGCATAGTTAGATTTATGCCAGTGTTATCAAGGTAAAAATAATTTAGTTCATCAATGTTGCGGCGGAATTTTAAAAATCGCGTTTTTTTAAATAAAAATAATATAACTTATTCAAAATGTGAATCGAGTACTTCAAGGAAGTCGTTTTATATGGAAAATGAAACGAATTTATTAATATTAAATTGTTAACCATGTATTGAAATTTGCTCACTGTGCGGTACTGTTGTCACTGTTTAATACTCAAAAGCGCGCCAGATTTAAAATTGTAAATGTCAAATCATAGGCAAAGTTATTGCCTACTTCAAACGACATTTGGCAACAGAATTATATATTTTTTTTTCAAATACGAGTATTATTATATAAATAAAGTAAATTATAAAGTGGTTAACCGGTTCATTCAAACATCTACATATATAATTAGGAAATTTAAAAATCGATTGTACGTAAACTCGAATAACATTTTACGGCGCAGAGAGTCACTAAGTCGAAGACAGGTCTGTCCACCACAACGGTTGGGTGGAGAATGCGACAAAAAGGCGGTGACGATTGTGTGGTCCTTATGTCCATGGCAAAAGGTTCACTTTGAAATAACATTTTTGTCGAATGCCGGCGGTCTTGATTGACGTCAAAAATAACAACGCGAAAATGCACATTTTATTTTATTTCGTGAAGTTCATGCATAAATATCAATTTTTTTTGCGATTATCATAAAAGAAACTAAATTTGCCACATTATGCAATAAAACTAAATCCGAAAAAGAGTTTATAAGTAGGAGAGTTTTCACTTGAAAGTGTTTTTTTATAGACCTAATACTTTATTTTTTTCTAGGCTTATTAAAAGACTTATAAAAAAAATGACCGATATTTTTAAGGGCCAAGATACGTTCTACACGCAGTATTTAATTGAAGCATATATAATACTTCCAAGCGATTAAATTTTCAAAACAAAAATACACGATTTTGTATGATTTTGAAATACGTCGCATGGCTTCATCTTAAGGTAAATTAAATCCTTCAGGGCCCTCAATAAATAATTCAGGGCCTTTTAAAAAGAATAAATGAAATTAAAACTGTGACAGGGACCGGCTTTAGGAGGAATTGTATTATTAAAGGCCGTTTAAAAAGAATCCAGGGCCTTTAAAAAATAAATTATGAATTAAAAACGGTGGTAGGGACCGGCTTTAAGGGTAATTGTATTATTAAGGGCCATTTAAAAAGAATTCAGGGCCTTTAAAAAATAATTAATGAATTTAAAACTTTGGTAGGGACCGGCTTTAAGAGTAACTGATTTATTAAGGGAGTTTAATAAGAATTCAGGGCCTTTTAAAAATAATTTATGAATTTTAAACCGTGGTAGGGACAGGCTTTAAGGGTAATTGTATTAGTAAGGGCCGTTTAAAAAGAATTCAGGGCCTTTAAAAAATAATTAATGATTTTAAAACTTTGGTAGGGACCGGCTTTAAGAGTAACTGATTTATTAAGGGAGTTTAATAAGAATTCAGGGCCTTTTAAAAATAATTTATGAATTTTAAACCGTGGTAGGGACTTGCTTTAAGGGAAATTGTTTTATAAAGGGCCGTTTAAAAGGAATTCAAGGCCTTTAAAAATAATTAATGAATTTAAAACTTTGGTATGGACCGGCTTTAAGAGTAACTGATTTATTAAGGAAGTTTAATAAGAATTCAGGGCCTTTTAAAAATAATCTATTGAATTAAAACTGTGAGAGGGATCGGCCTTTAGGTAAATAAAATCCTTCAGGGCCCTCAATAAATAATTCAGGGCCTTTTAAAAAGAATTAATGAAATTTAAACTGTGACAGGGACCGGCTTTAGGAGGAATTGTATTATTAAGGGCCGTTTAAAAAGAATTCAGGGCCTTTAAAAAATAATTAATGAATTTAAAACTTTGGTAGGGACCGGCTTTTAGAGTAACTGATTTATTAAGGAAGTTTAATAAGAATTCAGGGCCTTTTAAAAATAATCTATTGAGTTAAAACTGTGAGAGGGATCGGCCTTAAGGTAAATTAAATCCTTCAGGGCCCTCAATAAATAATTCAGGGCCTTTTAAAAAGAATAAATGAAATTAAAACTGTGACAGGGACCGGCTTTAGGAGGAATTGTATTATTAAGGGCCGTTTAAAAAGAATTCAGGGCCTTTAAAAAATAATAAATGAATTTAAAACTTTGGTAGGGACCGGCTTTAAGAGTAACTGATTTATTAAGGGAGTTTAATAAGAATTCAGGGCCTTTTAAAAATTATGTATGAATTTAAAACCGTGGTTGGGACCAGCCTTAAGGGTAATTGTATTATTAAGGGCCGTTTAAAAAGAATTCAGGGCCTTTAAAAAATAATTAATGAATTTAAAACTTTGGTAGGGACCGGCTTTAAGAAAAACTGATTTATTAAGGAAGTTTAATAAGAATTCAGGGCCTTTTAAAAATAATCTATTGAGTTAAAACTGTGAGAGGGATCGGCCTTAAGGTAAATTTAATCCTTCAGGGCCCTCAATAAATAATTCAGGGCCTTTAAAAAAGAATAAATGAAATTAAAACTGTGACAGGGGCCGGCTTTAGGAGGAATTGTATTAATAAATGCCGTTTAAAAAGAATCCAGGGCCTTTAAAAAATAAATTATGAATTAAAAACGGTGGTAGGGACCGGCTTTAAGGGTAATTGTATTATTAAGGGCCATTTAAAAAGAATTCAGGGCCTTTAAAAAATAATTAATGAATTTAAAACTTTGGTAGGGACCGGCTTTAAGAGTAACTGATTTATTAAGGGAGTTTAATAAGAATTCAGGGCCTTTTAAAAATAATTTATGAATTTTAAACCGTGGTAGGGGCAGGCTTTAAGGGTAATTGTATTAGTAAGGGCCGTTTAAAAAGAATTCAGGGCCTTTAAAAAATAATTAATGATTTTAAAACTTTGGTAGGGACCGGCTTTAAGAGTAACTGATTTATTAAGGGAGTTTAATAAGAATTCAGGGCCTTTTAAAAATAATTTATGAATTTTAAACCGTGGTAGGGACTTGCTTTAAGGGAAATTGTTTTATAAAGGGCCGTTTAAAAGGAATTCAAGGCCTTTAAAAATAATTAATGAATTTAAAACTTTGGTATGGACCGGCTTTAAGAGTAACTGATTTATTAAGGAAGTTTAATAAGAATTCAGGGCCTTTTAAAAATAATCTATTGAATTAAAACTGTGAGAGGGATCGGCCTTTAGGTAAATAAAATCCTTCAGGGCCCTCAATAAATAATTCAGGGCCTTTTAAAAAGAATTAATGAAATTTAAACTGTGACAGGGACCGGCTTTAGGAGGAATTGTATTATTAAGGGCCGTTTAAAAAGAATTCAGGGCCTTTAAAAAATAATTAATGAATTTAAAACTTTGGTAGGGACCGGCTTTTAGAGTAACTGATTTATTAAGGAAGTTTAATAAGAATTCAGGGCCTTTTAAAAATAATCTATTGAGTTAAAACTGTGAGAGGGATCGGCCTTAAGGTAAATTAAATCCTTCAGGGCCCTCAATAAATAATTCAGGGCCTTTTAAAAAGAATAAATGAAATTAAAACTGTGACAGGGACCGGCTTTAGGAGGAATTGTATTATTAAGGGCCGTTTAAAAAGAATTCAGGGCCTTTAAAAAATAATAAATGAATTTAAAACTTTGGTAGGGACCGGCTTTAAGAGTAACTGATTTATTAAGGGAGTTTAATAAGAATTCAGGGCCTTTTAAAAATTATGTATGAATTTAAAACCGTGGTTGGGACCAGCCTTAAGGGTAATTGTATTATTAAGGGCCGTTTAAAAAGAATTCAGGGCCTTTAAAAAATAATTAATGAATTTAAAACTTTGGTAGGGACCGGCTTTAAGAGTAACTGATTTATTAAGGAAGTTTAATAAGAATTCAGGGCCTTTTAAAAATAATCTATTGAGTTAAAACTGTGAGAGGGATCGGCCTTAAGGTAAATTTAATCCTTCAGGGCCCTCAATAAATAATTCAGGGCCTTTAAAAAAGAATAAATGAAATTAAAACTGTGACAGGGGCCGGCTTTAGGAGGAATTGTATTAATAAATGCCGTTTAAAAAGAATCCAGGGCCTTTAAAAAATAAATTATGAATAAAAAACCGTGGTAGGGACCGGCTTTAAGGGTAATTGTATTATTAAGGGCCGTTTGAAAAGAATTCAGGGCCTTTAAAAAATAATTAATGAATTTAAAACTTTGGAAGGGACCGGCTTTAATAGTAACTGATTTATAAAGGGAGTTTAATAAGAATTCAGGGCCTTTAAAAAATAATTTAAGAATTTAAAACCGTGGTAGGGACCGGCTTTAAGTTAAGGGTAATTGTATTATTAAGGGCCGTTTAAAAAGAATTCAGGGCCTTTAAAAAATAATTAATGAATTTCAAACCGTGGTAGGGACCGGCTTTAAGGGTAATTGTATTATTAAGGGCCGTTTAAAAAGAATTCAGTGCCTTTAAAAAATAATTAATGAATTTAAAACTTTGGTAGGGACCGGCTTTAAGAGTAACTGATTTATTAAGGGAGTTTAATAAGAATTCAGGGCCTTTTAAAAATAATTTATGAATTTTAAACCGTGGTAGGGACTTGCTTTAAGGGAAATTGTTTTATAAAGGGCCGTTTAAAAAGAATTCAAGGCCTTTAAAAATAATTAATGAATATAAAACTTTGGTATGGACCGGCTTTAAGAGTAACTGATTTATTAAGGAAGTTTAATAAGAATTCAGGGCCTTTTAAAAATAATCTATTGAATTAAAACTGTGAGAGGGATCGGCCTTTAGGTAAATAAAATCCTTCAGGGCCCTCAATAAATAATTCAGGGCCTTTTAAAAAGAATTAATGAAATTTAAACTGTGACAGGGACCGGCTTTAGGAGGAATTGTATTATTAAGGGCCGTTTAAAAAGAATTCAGGGCCTTTAAAAAATAATTAATGAATTTAAAACTTTGGTAGGGACCGGCTTTTAGAGTAACTGATTTATTAAGGAAGTTTAATAAGAATTCAGGGCCTTTTAAAAATAATCTATTGAGTTAAAACTGTGAGAGGGATCGGCCTTAAGGTAAATTAAATCCTTCAGGGCCCTCAATAAATAATTCAGGGCCTTTTAAAAAGAATAAATGAAATTAAAACTGTGACAGGGACCGGCTTTAGGAGGAATTGTATTATTAAGGGCCGTTTAAAAAGAATTCAGGGCCTTTAAAAAATAATAAATGAATTTAAAACTTTGGTAGGGACCGGCTTTAAGAGTAACTGATTTATAAAGGGAGTTTAATAAGAATTCAGGGCCTTTTAAAAATTATGTATGAATTTAAAACCGTGGTTGGGACCAGCCTTAAGGGTAATTGTATTATTAAGGGCCGTTTAAAAAGAATTCAGGGCCTTTAAAAAATAATTAATGAATTTAAAACTTTGGTAGGGACCGGCTTTAAGAGTAACTGATTTATTAAGGAAGTTTAATAAGAATTCAGGGCCTTTTAAAAATAATCTATTGAGTTACAACTGTGAGAGGGATCGGCCTTAAGGTAAATTTAATCCTTCAGGGCCCTCAATAAATAATTCAGGGCCTTTAAAAAAGAATAAATGAAATTAAAACTGTGACAGGGGCCGGCTTTAGGAGGAATTGTATTAATAAGGGCCGTTTAAAAAGAATCCAGGGCCTTTAAAAAATAAATTATGAATAAAAAACCGTGGTAGGGACCGGCTTTAAGGGTAATTGTATTATTAAGGGCCGTTTAAAAAGAATTCAGGGCCTTTAAAAAATAATTAATGAATTTAAAACTTTGGTAGGGACCGGCTTTAATAGTAACTGATTTATAAAGGGAGTTTAATAAGAATTCAGGGCCTTTAAAAAATAATTTAAGAATTTAAAACCGTGGTAGGGACCGGCTTTAAGTTAAGGGTAATTGTATTATTAAGGGCCGTTTAAAAAGAATTCAGAGCCTTTAAAAAATAATTAATGAATTTCAAACCGTGGTAGGGACCGGCTTTAAGGGTAATTGTATTATAAAGGGCCGTTTAAAAAGAATTCAGGCCCTTTAAAAAATAATTAATGAATTTAAAACTTTGGTAGGGATTGGCTTTAAGAGTAACTGATTTATTAAGGAAGTTTAATAAGAATTCAGGGCCTTTTAAAAATAATTTATGAATTTAAAACCGTGGTAGGGACCGGCTTTAAGGGTAATTGTATTATAAAGGGCCGTTTAAAAAGAATTCAGCCCCTTTAAAAAATAATTAATGAATTTAAAACTTTGGTAGGGATTGGCTTTAAGAGTAACTGATTAATTAAGGAAGTTTAATAAGAATTCAGGGCCTTTTAAAAATAATTTATGAATTTAAAACCGTGGTAGGGACCGGCTTTAAGGGTAATTGTATTATAAAGGGCCGTTTAAAAAGAATTCAGGCCCTTTAAAAAATAATTAATGAATTTAAAACTTTGGTAGGGATTGGCTTTAAGAGTAACTGATTTATTAAGGAAGTTTAATAAGAATTCAGGGCGTTTTAAAAATAATCTATTGAATTATAACCGTGAGAAGGATCGGCCTTAAGGTAAATTAAATCCTTCAGGGCCCTCAATAAATAATTCAGGGTCTTTAAAAAAGAATAAATGAAATTAAAATTGTGACAGGGACCGGCTTTAGGAGGAATTGTATTATTAAGGGCCGTTTAAAAAGAATCCAGGGCCTTAAAAAAATAAATTATGAATTAAAAACCGTGGTAGGGACCGGTTTTAAGGGTAATTGTATTATTAAGGGCCGTTTAAAAAGAATTCAGGGCCTTTAGAAAATAAATAATGAATTTAAAACTTTGGTAGGGACCGGCTTTAAGAATAACTGATTTATTAAGGGAGTTTAATTAGAATTAAGGGCCTTTTAAAAATAATTTATGAATTTAAAACCGTGGTAGGGACCGGCTTTAAGGGTATTTGTATTATTCAGAGCCGTTTAAAAAGAATTCAGGGTCTTTAAAAAATAATTAATGAATTTAAAACTTTGGTAGGGACCGGCTTTAAGTGTAACTGATTTATTAAGGAAGTTTAATAAGAATTCAGGGCCTTTAAAAAATAATTTATGAATTTAAAACCGTGGTAGGGACCGGCTTTAAGGGTAATTGTATTATAAAGGGCCGTTTAAAAAGAATTCGAGCCCTTTAAAAAATAATTAATGAATTTAAAACTTTGGTAGGGATTGGCTTTAAGAGTAACTGATTTATTAAGGAAGTTTAATAAGAATTCAGGGCGTTTTAAAAATAATCTATTGAATTAAAACTGTGAGAGGGATCGGCCTTAAGGTAAATTTAATCCTTCAGGGCCCTCAATAAATAATTCAGGTCCTTTTAAAAAGAATAAATGAAATTAAAACTGTGACAGGGACCGGCTTTAGGAGGAATTGTATTATTAAGGGCCGTTTAAAAAGAATCCAGGGCCTTTAAAAAATAAATTATGAAGTAAAAACCGTGGTAGGGACCGGCTTTAAGGGTAATTGTATTATTAAGGGCCGTTTAAAAAGAATTCAGGGCCTTTGAAAAATAATTAATGAATTTAAAACTTTGGTAGGGACCGGCTTTAAGAGTAACTGATTTATTAAGGGAGTTTAATAAGAATTCAGGGCCTTTTAAAAATAATTTAAGAATTTAAAACCGTGGTAGGGACCAGCTTTAAGGGTAATTGTATTATAAAGGGCCGTTCAAAAAGAATTCAGGGCCTTTAAAAAATAATTAATGAATTTAAAACTTTGGTAGGGACCGGCTTTAAGAGTAACTGATTTATTAAGGAAGTTTAATAAGAATTCAGGGCCTTTTAAAAATAATCTATTGAATTAAAACCGTGAGAGGGATCGGCCTTAAGGTAAATTAAATCCTTCAGGGCCCTCAATAAATAATTCAGGGCCTTTTAAAAAGAATAAATGAAATTAAAACTGTGACAGGGACCGGGTTTAGGAGGAATTGTATTATTAAGGGCCGTTTAAAAAGAATCCAGGGCCTTTAAAAAATAAATTATGAATTAAAAACCATGTTAGGGACCGGCTTTAAGGGTAATTGTATTATTAAGGGCCGTTTTAAAAGAATTCAGGGCCTTTAAAAAATAATTAATTAATTTAAAACTTTGGTAGGGACCGGCTTTAAGAATAACTGATTTATTAAGGGAGTTTAATAAGAATTCAGGGCCTTTTAAAAATAATTTATGAATTTAAAACCGTGGTAGGGACCGGCTTTAAGGGTATATGTATTATTAAGGGCCGTTTAAAAAGAATTCAGGGCCTTTAAAAAATAATTAATGAATTTAAAACTTTGGTAGGGACCGGCTTTAAGAGTAACTGGTTTATTAAGGAAGTTTAATAAGAATTCAGGGCCTTTTAAAAATAATCTATTGAATTAAAACTGTGAGAGGGATCGGCCTTAAGGTAAATTAAATCCTTCAGGGCCCTCAATAAATAATTCAGGGCCTTTTAAAAAGAATAAATGAAATTTAAACTGTGACAGGGACCGGCTTTAGGAGGAATTGTATTATTAAGGGCCGTTTAAAAAGAATCCAGGGCCTTTAAAAAATAAATTATGAATTAAAAACCGTGGTAGGGACCGGCTTTAAGGGTAATTGTATTATTAAGGGCAGTTTAAAAAGAATTCAGGGCCTTTAAAAAATAATTAATGAATTTAAAACTTTGGTAGGGACCGGCTTTAAGAGTAACTGATTTATTAAGGAAGTTTAATAAGAATTCAGGGCCTTTTAAAAATAATTTATGAATTTAAAACTTTGGTAGGGACCGGCTTTAAGAATAACTGATTTATTAAGGGAGTTTAATAAGAATTCAGGGCCTTTTAAAAATAATTTATGAATATAAAACCGTGGTAGGGACCGGCTTTAAGGGTAATTGTATTATTAAGGGCCGTTTAAAAAGAATTCAGTGCCTTTAAAAAATAATTAATGAATTTAAAACTTTGGTAGGGACCGGCTTAAAGAGTAACTGATTTATTAAGGGAGTTTAATAAGAATTCAGGGCCTTTTAAAAATAATTTATGAATTTAAAACCGTGGTAGGGACCGGCTTTGAGGGTAATTGTATTATTAAGGGCCGTTTAAAAAGAATTCAGGGCCTTTAAAAAATAATTAATGAATTAAAAACTTTGGTAGGGACCGGCTTTAAGAGTAACTGATTTATTAAGGAAGTTTAATAAGAATTCAGGGCCTTTTAAAAATAATCTATTGAATTATAACCGTGAGAAGGATCGGCCTTAAGGTAAATTAAATCCTTCAGGGCCCTCAATAAATAATTCAGGGCCTTTTAAAAAGAATAAATGAAATTAAAACTGTGACAGGGACCGGCTTTAGGAGGAATTGTATTATTAAGGGCCGTTTATAAAGAATCCAGGGCCTTTAAAAAATAAATTATGAATTAAAAACCGTGGTAGGGACCGGCTTTAAGGGTAATTGTATTATTAAGGGCCGTTTAAAAAGAATTCAGGGCCTTTAGAAAATAATTAATGAATTTAAAACTTTGGTAGGGACCGGCTTTAAGAGTAACTGATTTATTAAGGAAGTTTAATAAGAATTCAGGGCCTTTTAAAAATAATCTATTGAATTAAAACCGTGAGAGGGATCGGCCTTAAGGTAAATTAAATCCTTCAGGGCCCTCAATAAATAATTCAGGGCCTTTTAAAAAGAATAAATGAAATTAAAACTGTGACAGGGACCGGCTTTAGAAGGAATTGTATTATTAAGGGCCGTTTAAAAAGAATCCAGGGCCTTTAAAAAATAAATTATGAATTAAAAACCGTGTAAGGGACCGGCTTTAAGGGTAATTGTATTATAAAGGGCCTTTTTAAAAGAATTCAGGGCCTTTAAAATATAATTAATGAATTTAAAACTTTGGTAGGGACCGGCTTTAAGAATAACTGATTTATTAAGGGAGTTAAATAAGAATTCAGGGCCTTTTAAAAATAATTTATGAATTTAAAACCGTGGTAGGGACCGGCTTTAAGGGTATTTGTATTATTAAGGGCCGTTTAAAAAGAATTCAGGGCCTTTAAAAAATAATTAATGAATTTAAAACTTTGGTAGGGACCGGCTTTAAGAGTAACTGGTTTATTTTTTTTTTTTTTTTTTTTTTACATTAACTCCACACAGGAGGCCCTGAGGAAAAAATAATTTCCCTCAGGGCCTATGTCATCTTTGAGGATGCTGTGTGGAGGGTGTTTTTGAGGAGAGGAAGGAGTGAACATGGGTCTTGAAGAGACCCATATTGTAGGAGGGAGGAAACACAGAAGCCGGCAAATCGTTCCACAGCCGAGCTGTTGAACTCAAGAACGAGTCGTAGAAACGACCTGTTCTCATGTGACTAATGTCAACCGTGTACAAATGTTGAGCGCGCGTTTGGCGTGTTTCCCGACTATGCACCGATGCCGAGGGGATCAATGACGCTAGTTCCTCGGAGCATCTTCCATTGTAATACCGGTAGAACAAGGACAGCATTCCCACCTGGCGCCTGTGCTCTAAAGATTGCAATCCGTTAGTTAAATTAGGAGAATCTATCAAACGGACCGCCCGTTTCTGCACAGAGTCAAGGGTTTTTTTCAGGTATTTTTGGGCTCCAGACCAGAGGTGGCTGCCAAATTCAACCGTGGGGCGCACTTGCGATTTGTACAGGGCTAGCAGTTGTGTACTATTAAAGTATCTGCGTGCCCTGTACAGTATGCCCAGTTTCTGAGAGGCTAATATTAGGCTTAAGGAAGTTTAATAAAAATTCAGGGCCTTTTAAAAATAATCTATTGAATTAAAACTGTGAGAGGGATCGGTCTTAAGGTAAATTAAATCCTTCAGGGCCCTCAATAAATAATTCAGGGCCTTTTAAAAAGAATAAATGAAATTTTAACTGTGACAGGGACCGGCTTTAGGAGGAATTGTATTATTAAGGGCAGTTTAAAAAGAATCCAGGGCCTTTAAAAAATAAATTATGAATTAAAAACCGTGGTAGGGACCGGCTTTAAGGGTAATTGTATTATTTAGGGCCGTTTAAAAAGAATTCATGGCCTTTAAAAAATAATTAATGAATTTAAAACTTTGGTAGGGACCGGCTTTAAGAATATCTGATTTATTAAGGGAGTTTTATAAGAATTCAGGGCCTTTTAAAAATAATTTATGAATTTAAAACCGTGGTAGGGACCGGCTTTAAGGGTAATTGTATTATTAAGGGCCGTTTAAAAAGAATTCAGGGCCTTTAAAAAATAATTAATGAATTTTAAACTTTGGTAGGGACCGGCTTTAAGAGTAACTGATTAATTAAGGAAGTTTAATAAGAATTCAGGGCCTTTTAAAAATAATCTATTGAATAAAAACTGTGAGAGGGATCGGCCTTAAGTTAAATTAAATCCTTCAGGGCCCTCAATAAATAATTCAGGGCCTTTTAAAAAGAATAAATGAAATTAAAACTGTGACAGGGACCGGCTTTAGGAGGAATTGTATTATTAAGGGCCGTTTAAAAAGAATTCAGGGCCTTTAAAAAATAATTAATGAATTTAAAACTTTGGTAGGGACCGGCTTTTAGAGTAACTGATTTATTAAGGAAGTTTATTAAGAATTCAGGGCCTTTTAAAAATAATCTATTGAGTTAAAACTGTGAGAGGGATCGGCCTTAAGGTAAATTAAATCCTTCAGGGCCCTCAATAAATAATTCAGGGCCTTTTAAAAAGAATAAATGAAATTAAAACTGTGACAGGGACCGGCTTTAGGAGGAATTGTATTATTAAGGGCCGTTTAAAAAGAATTCAGGGCCTTTAAAAAATAATAAATGAATTTAAAACTTTGGTAGGGACCGGCTTTAAGAGTAACTGATTTATTAAGGGAGTTTAATAAGAATTCAGGGCCTTTTTAAAATTATGTATGAATTTAAAACCGTGGTTGGGACCAGCTTTAAGGGTAATTGTATTATTAAGGGCCGTTTAAAAAGAATTCAGGGCCTTTAAAAAATAATTAATGAATTTAAAACTTTGGTAGGGACCGGCTTTAAGAGTAACTGATTTATTAAGGAAGTTTAATAAGAATTCAGGGCCTTTTAAAAATAATCTATTGAGTTAAAACTGTGAGAGGGATCGGCCTTAAGGTAAATTTTATCCTTCAGGGCCCTCAATAAATAATTCAGGGCCTTTAAAAAAGAATAAATGAAATTAAAACTGTGACAGGGGCCGGCTTTAGGAGGAATTGTATTAATAAGGGCCGTTTAAAAAGAATCCAGGGCCTTTAAAAAATAAATTATGAATTAAAAACCGTGGTAGGGACCGGCTTTAAGGGTAATTGTATTATTAAGGGCCGTTTAAAAGGAATTCAGGGCCTTTAAAAAATAATTAATGAATTTAAAACTTTGGTAGGGACCGGCTTTAATAGTAACTGATTTATAAAGGGAGTTTAATAAGAATTCAGGGCCTTTAAAAAATAATTTAAGAATTTAAAACCGTGGTAGGGACCGGCTTTAAGTTAAGGGTAATTGTATTATTAAGGGCCGTTTAAAAAGAATTCAGGGCCTATAAAAAATAATTAATGAATTTCAAACCGTGGTAGGGACCGGCTTTAAGGGTAATTGTATTATTAAGGGCCGTTTAAAAAGAATTCAGTGCCTTTAAAAAATAATTAATGAATTTAAAACTTTGGTAGGGACCGGCTTTAAGAGTAACTGATTTATTAAGGGAGTTTAATAAGAATTCAGGCCCTTTTAAAAATAATTTTTGAATTTAAAACCGTGGTAGGGACCGGCTTTGAGGGTAATTGTATTATTAAGGGCCGTTTAAAAAGAATTCAGGGCCTTTAAAAAATAATTAATGAATTTAAAACTTTGGTAGGGACCGGCTTTAAGAGTAACTGATTTATTAAGGAAGTTTAATAAGAATTCAGGGCCTTTTAAAAATAATTTATGAATTTAAAACCGTGGTAGGGACCGGCTTTAAGGGTAATTGTATTATAAAGGGCCGTTTAAAAAGAATTCAGGCCCTTTAAAAAATAATTAATGAATTTAAAACTTTGGTAGGGATTGGCTTTAAGAGTAACTGATTTATTAAGGAAGTTTAATAAGAATTCAGGGCCTTTTAAAAATAATTTATGAATTTAAAACCGTGGAAGGGACCGGCTTTAAGGGTAATTTTATTAAAAAGGGCCGTTTAAAAAGAATTCAGGCCCTTTAAAAAATAATTAATGAATTAAAAACTTTGGTAAGGATTGGCCTTAAGAGTAACTGATTTATTAAGGAAGTTTAATAAGAATTCAGGGCGTTTTAAAAATAATCTATTGAATTATAACCGTGAGAAAGATCGGCCTTAAGGTAAATTAAATCCTTCAGGGCCCTCAATAAATAATTCAGGGCCTTTTAAAAAGAATAAATGAAATTAAAATTGTGACAGGGACCGGCTTTAGGAGGAATTGTATTATTAAGGGCCGTTTAAAAAGAATCCAGGGCCTTAAAAAAATAAATTATGAATTAAAAACCGTGGTAGGGACCGGTTTTAAGGGTAATTGTATTATTAAGGGCCGTTTAAAAAGAATTCAGGGCCTTTAGAAAATAATTAATGAATTTAAAACTTTGGTAGGGACCGGCTTTAAGAATAACTGATTTATTAAGGGAGTTTAATAAGAATTAAGGGCCTTTTAAAAATAATTTATGAATTTAAAACCGTGGTAGGGACCGGCTTTAAGGGTATTTGTATTATTAAGGGCCGTTTAAAAAGAATTCAGGGCCTTTAAAAAAAAATTAATGAATTTAAAACTTTGGTAGGGACCGGCTTTAAGTGTAACTGATTTATTAAGGAAGTTTAATAAGAATTAAGGGCCTTTTAAAAATAATTTATGAATTTAAAACCGTGGTAGGGACCGGCTTTAAGGGTATTTGTATTATTAAGGGCCGTTTAAAAAGAATTCAGGGCCTTTAAAAAAAAATTAATGAATTTAAAACTTTGGTAGGGACCGGCTTTAAGTGTAACTGATTTATTAAGGAAGTTTAATAAGAATTCAGGGCCTTTTAAAAATAATTTAAGAATTTAAAACCGTGGTAGGGACCAGCTTTAAGGGTAATTGTACTATTAAGGGCCGTTTAAAAAGAATTCAGGGCCTTTAAAAAATAATTAATGAATTTAAAACTTTGGTAGGGACCGGCTTTAAGAGTAACTGATTTATTAAGGAAGTTTAATAAGAATTCAGGGCCTTTTAAAAATAATCTATTGAATTAAAACCGTGAGAGGGATCGGCCTTAAGGTAAATTAAATCCTTCAGGGCCCTCAATAAATAATTCAGGGCCTTTTAAAAGGAATAAATGAAATTAAAACTGTGACAGGGACCGGGTTTAGGAGGAATTGTATTATTAAGGGCCGTTTAAAAAGAATAAAGGGCCTTTAAAAAATAAATTATGAATTAAAAACCATGTTAGGGACCGGCTTTAAGGGTAATTGTATTATTAAGGGCCGTTTTAAAAGAATTCAGGGCCTTTAAAAAATAATTAATGAATTTAAAACTTTGGTAGGGACCGGCTTTAAGAATAACTGATTTATTAAGGGAGTTTAATAAGAATTCAGGGCCTTTTAAAAATAATTTATGAATTTAAAACCGTGGTAGGGACCGGTTTTAAGGGTATATGTATTATTAAGGGCCGTTTAAAAAGAATTCAGGGCCTTTAAAAAATAATTAATGAATTTAAAACTTTGGTAGGGACCGGCTTTAAGAGTAACTGGTTTATTAAGGAAGTTTAATAAGAATTCAGGGCCTTTTAAAAATAATCTATTGAATTAAAACTGTGAGAGGGATCGGCCTTAAGGTAAATTAAATCCTTCAGGGCCCTCAATAAATAATTCAGAGCCTTTTAAAAAGAATAAATGAAATTAAAACTGTGACAGGGACCGGGTTTAGGAGGAATTGTATTATTAAGGGCCGTTTAAAAAGAATCCAGGGCCTTTAAAAAATTAATTATGAATTAAAAACCATGTTAGGGACCGGCTTTAAGGGTAATTGTATTATTAAGGGCCGTTTTAAAAGAATTCAGGGCCTTTAAAAAATAATTAATGAATTTAAAACTTTGGTAGAGACCGGCTTTAAGAATAACTGATTTATTAAGGGAGTTTAATAAGAATTCAGGGCCTTTTAAAAATAATTTATGAATTTAAAACCGTGGTAGGGACCAGCTTTAAGGGTATATGTATTATTAAGGGCCGTTTAAAAAGAATTCAGGGCCTTTAAAAAATAATTAATGAATTTAAAACTTTGGTAGGGACCGGCTTTAAGAGTAACTGGTTTATTAAGGAAGTTTAATAAGAATTCAGGGCCTTTTAAAAATAATCTATTGAATTAAAACTGTGAGAGGGATATGCCTTAAGGTAAATTAAATCCTTCAGGGCCCTCAATAAATAATTCAGGGCCTTTTAAAAAGAATAAATGAAATTTAAACTGTGACAGGGACCGGCTTTAGGAGGAATTGTATTATTAAGGGCCGTTTAAAAAGAATCCAGGGCCTTTAAAAAATAAATTATGAATTAAAAACCGTGGTAGGGACCGGCTGTAAGGGTAATTGTATTATTAAGGGCAGTTTAAAAAGAATTCAGGGCCTTTAAAAAATAATTAATGAATTTAAAACTTTGGTAGGGACCGGCTTTAAGAGTAACTGATTTATTAAGGAAGTTTAATAAGAATTCAGGGCCTTTTAAAAATAATTTATGAATTTAAAACCGTGGTAGGGACCGGCTTTAAGGGTAATTGTATTATTAAGGGCCGTTTTAAAAGAATTCAGGCCCTTTAAAAAATAATTATGAATTTAAAACTTTGGTAGGGACCGGCTTTAAGAGTAACTGATTTATTAAGGAAGTTTAATAAGAATTCAGGGCCTTTTAAAAATAATCTATTGAATTAAAACTGTGAGAAGGATCGGCCTTAAGGTAAATTAAATCCTTCAGGGCCCTCAATAAATAATTCAGGGCCTTTTAAAAAGAATAAATGAAATAAAAACTGTGACAGGGACCGGCTTTAGGAGGAATTGTATTATTAAGGGCCGTTTAAAAAGAATCCAGGGCCTATAAAAAATATATTATGAATTAAAAACCGTGGTAGGGACCGGCTTTAAGGGTAATTGTATTATAAAGGGCCGTTTAAAAAGAATTCAGGGCCTTTAAAAAATAATTAATAAATTTAAAACTTTGGTAGGGACCGGCTTTAAGAGTAACTGATTTATTAAGGGAGTTTAAAAAGAATTCAGGGCCTTTTAAAAATAATTTATGAATATAAAACCGTGGTAGGGACCGGCTTTAAGGGTAATTGTATTATTAAGGGCCGTTTAAAAAGAATTCAGGGCCTTTAAAAAATAATTAATGAATTTCAAACCGTGGTAGGGACCGGCTTTAAGGGTAATTGTATTATTAAGGGCCGTTTAAAAAGAATTCAGTGCCTTTAAAAAATAATTAATGAATTTAAAACTTTGGTAGGGACCGGCTTTAAGAGTAACTGATTTATTAAGGGAGTTTAATAAGAATTCAGGGCCTTTTAAAAATAATTTATGAATTTAAAACCGTGGTAGGGACCGGCTTTGAGGGTAATTGTATTATTAAGGGCCGTTTAAAAAGAATTCAGGGCCTTTAAAAAATAATTAATGAATTTAAAACTTTGGTAGGGACCGGCTTTAAGAGTAACTGATTTATTAAGGAAGTTTAATAAGAATTCAGGGCCTTTTAAAAATAATCTATTGAATTATAACCGTGAGAAGGATCGGCCTTAATGTAAATTAAATCCTTCAGGGCCCTCAATAAATAATTCAGGGCCTTTTAAAAAGAATAAATGAAATTAAAACTGTGACAGGGACCGGCTTTAGGAGGAATTGTATTATTAAGGGCCGTTTAAAAAGAATCCAGGGCCTTTAAAAAATAAATTATGAATTAAAAACCGTGGTAGGGACCGGCTTTAAGGGTAATTGTATTATTAAGGGCCGTTTAAGAAGAATTCAGGGCCTTTAAAAAACAATTAATGAATTTAAAACTTTGGTAGGGACCTGCTTTAAGAGGAACGGATTTATTAAGGGAGTTTAATAAGAATTCAGGGCCTTTTAAAAATAATTTATGAATTTTAAACCGTGGTAGGGACCGGTTTTAAGGGTTTTTGTATTATAAAGGGCCGTTTAAAAAGAATAAGGGCCTTTAAAAAATAATTAATGAATTTAAAACTTTGGTAGGGACCGGTTTTAAGAGTAACTGATTTATTAAGGAAGTTTAATAAGAATTCAGGGCCTTTTAAAAATAATCTATTGAATTAAAACTGTGAGAGGAATCGGCCTTAAGGTAAATTAAATCCTTCAGGGCCCTCAACAAATAATTCAGGGCCTTTTAAAAAGAATAAATGAAATTAAAACTGTGACAGGGACCGGCTTTTAGAGGAATTGTATTATAAAGGGCCGTTTAAAAAGAATCCAGGGCCTTTAAAAAATAAATTATGAATTTAAAACCGTGGTAGGGACCGGCTTTAAGGGTAATTGTATTATTAAGGGCCGTTTAAAAAGAATTCAGGGCCTTTAAAAAATAATTAATGAATTTAAAACTTTGGAAGGGACCGGTTTTAAGAGTAACTGATTTATTAAGGGAGTTCAATAAGAATTCAGGGCCTTTTAAAAATAATTTATGAATTTAAAACCGTGGTAGGGACCGGCTTTAAGGGTAATTGTATTATTAAGGGCCGTTTAAAAAGAATTCAGGGCCTTTAAAAAATAATTAATGAATTTAAAACTTTGGTAGGGACCGGCTTTAAGAGTAACTGATTTATTAAGGAAGTTTAATAAGAATTCAGGGCCTTTTAAAAATAATCTATTGAATTAAAACTTTGAGAGGGATCGGCCTTAAGGTAAATTAAATCCTTCAAGGCCCTCAATAAATAATTCAGGGCCTTTGAAAAAGAATAAATGAAATTAAAACTGTGACAGGGACCGGCTTTAGGAGGAATTGTATTATTAAGGGCCGTTTAAAAAGAATCCAGGGCCATTAAAAAATAAATTATGAATTAAAAACCGTGAAAGGGACTAGCTTTAAGGGTTATTGTATTATTAAGGGCCGTTTAAAAAGAATTCAGGGCCTTTAAAAAATAATTAATGAATTTAAAACTTTGGTAGGGATTGGCTTTAAGAGTAACTGATTTATTAAGGAAGTTTAATAAGAATTCAGGGCCTTTTAAAAATAATCTATTGAATTAAAACTGTGAGAGGGATCGGCCTTAAGGTAAATAAAAATCCTTCAGGGCCCTCAATAAATAATTCAGGGCCTTTTAAAAAGAATAAATGAAATTAAAACTGTGACAGGGACCGGCTTTAGGAGGAATTGTATTATTAAGGGCCGTTTAAAAAGAATCCAGGGCCTTTAAAAAATAAATTATGAATTAAAAACCGTGGTAGGGACCGGTTTTAAGGGTAATTGTATTATTAAGGGCCGTTTAAAAAGAATTCAGGGCCTTTAAAAAATAATTAATGAATTTAAAACTTTGGTAGGGACCGGCTTTAAGAATAACTGATTTATTAAGGGAGTTTAATAAGAATTCAGGGCCTTTTAAAAATAATTTATGAATTTAAAACCGTGGTAGGGACCGGCTTCAAGGGTAATTGTATTATTGAGGGCTGTTTAAAACGCATTCAGGGCCTTTAAAAAATAATTAATGAATTTTAAACTTTGGTAGGGACCGGTTTAAAGAGTAACTGATTTATTTAGGAAGTTTAATAAGAATTCAGGGCCTTTTAAAAATAATCTATTGAATGAAAACTGTGAGAGGGATCGGCCCTCAGGTAAATTAAATCCTTCAGGGCCCTCAATAAATAATTCAGGGCCTTTTAAAAAGAATAAATGAAATTTAAACTGTGACAGGGACCGGCTTTAGGAGGAATTGTATTATTAAGGGCCATTTAAAAAGAATCCAGGGCCTTTAAAAAATAAATTATGAATTAAAAACCGTGGTAGGGACCGGCTTTAAGGGTAATTGTATTTTTAAGGGCCGTTAAAAAAGAATTCAGGGCCTTTAAAAAATAATTAATGAATTTAAAACTTTGGTAGGGACCGGCTTTAAGAGTAACTGATTTATTAAGGGAGTTTAATAAGAATTCAGGGCCTTTTAAAAATAATTTATGAATTTTATACCGTGGTAGGGACCGGCTTTAAGGGTTTTTGTATTATTAAGGGCCGTTTAAAAAGAATTCAGGGCCTTTAAAAAATAATTAATGAATTTAAAACTTTGGTAGGGACCGGCTTTAAGAGTAACTGATTTATTAAGGGAGTTTAATAAGAATTCAGGGCCTTTTAAAAATAATTTATGAATTTAAAACCGTGGTAGGGACCGGTTTTAAGGGTAATTGTATTATTAAGGGCCGTTTTAAACGAATTCAGGGCCTTTAAAAAATAATTAATGAATTTAAAACTTTGGTAGGGACCGGCTTTAGGAGTAACTGATTTATTAAGGAAGTTTAATAAGAATTCAGGGCCTTTTAAAAATAATCTATTGAATTAAAACTGTGAGAGGGATCGGCCTTAAGGTAAATTAAATCCTTCAGGGCCCTCAATAAATAATTCAGGGCCTTTTAAAAAGAATAAATGAAATTAAAACTGTGACAGGGACCGGCTTTAGGAGGAATTGTTTTATTAAGGGCCGTTTAAAAAGAATCCATGGCCTTTAAAAAATAAATTATGAATTAAAAACCGTGGTAGGGACCGGCTTTAAGGGTAATTGTATTATTAAGGGCCGTTTAAAAAGAATTCAGGGCCTTTAAAAAATAATTAATGAATTTAAAACTTTGGTAGGGACCGGCTTTAAGAGTAACTGATTTATTAAGGGAGTTTAATAAGAATTCAGGGCCTTTAAAAAATAATTAATGAATTTAAAACTTTGGTAGGGACCGGTTTTAAGGGTAATTGTATTATAAATAATTTATGAATTTAAAACCGTGGTAGGGACCGGCTTTAAGGGTAATTGTATTATTAAGGGCCGTTTAAAAAGAATTCAGGGCCTTTAAAAAATAATTATGAATTAAAAACCGTGGTAAGGACCAGCTTTAAGGGTAATTGTATGATTAAGGGCCGTTTAAAAAGAATTCAGGGCCTTTAAAAAATAATTAATGAATTTAAAACTTTGGTAGGGACCGGCTTTAAGAGTAACTGATTTATTAAGGAAGTTTAATAAGAATTCAGGGCCTTTTAAAAATAATTTATGAATTTAAAACCGTGGTAGGGACCGGTTTTAAGGGTAATTGTATTATTAAGGGCCGTTTAAAACGAATTCAGGGCCTTTAAAAAATAATTAATGAATTTAAAACTTTGGTAGGGACCGGCTTTAGGAGTAACTGATTTATTAAGGAAGTTTAATAAGAATTCAGGGCCTTTTAAAAATAATCTATTGAATTAAAACTGTGAGAGGGATCGGCCTTAAGGTAAATTAAATCCTTCAGGGCCCTCAATAAATAATTCAGGGCCTTTTAAAAAGAATAAATTAAATTAAAACTGTGACTGGGACCGGCTTTAGGAGGAATTGTATTATTAAGGGCCGTTTAAAAAGAATCCAGGGCCTTTAAAAAATAAATTATGAATTAAAAACCGTGGTAGGGACCGGCTTTAAGGGTAATTGTATAATTAAGGGCCTTTTAAAAAGAATTCAGGGCCTTTAAAAAATAATTAATGAATTTAAAACTTTGGTAGGGACCGGCTTTAAGAGGAACTGATTTATTAAGGGAGTTTAATAAGAATTCAGGGCCTTTTAAAAATAATTTATGAATTTTAAACCGTGGTAGGGACCGGCTTTAAGGGTTTTTGTATTATTAAGGGCCGTTTAAAAAGAATTCAGGGCCTTTAAAAAATAATTAATGAATTTAAAACTTTGGTAGGGACCGACTTTAAGAGTAACTGATTTATTAAGGAAGTTTAATAAAAATTCAGGGCCTTTTTAAAATAATCTATTGAATTAAAACTGTGAGAGGGATCGGCCTTAAGGTAAATTAAATCCTTCAGGGCCCTCAATAAATAATTCAGGGCCTTTTAAAAAGAATAAATGAAATTAAAACTGTGACAGGCACCGGCTTTAGGAGGAATTGTATTATTAAGGGCCGTTTAAAAAGAATCCAGGGCCTTTAAAAAATAATTAATGAATTTAAAACTTTGGTAGGGACCGGCTTTAAGAGTAACTGATTTATTAAGGAAGTTTAATAAGAATTCAGGGCCTTTTAAAAATAATCTATTGAATTAAAACCGTGAGAGGGATCGGCCTTAAGGTAAATTAAATCCTTCAGGGCCCTCAATAAATAATTCAGGGCCTTTTAAAAAGAATAAATGAAATTAAAACTGTGACAGGGACCGGCTTTAAGGGTAATTGTATTATTAAGGGCCGTTTTAAAAGAATTCAGGGCCTTTAAAAAATAATTAATGAATTTAAAACTTTGGTAGGGACCGGCTTTAAGAATAACTGATTTATTAAGGGAGTTTAATAAGAATTCAGGGCCTTTTAAAAATAATTTATGGATTTTAAACCGTAGTAGGGACCGGCTTTAAGGGTAATTGTATTATTAAGGGCCGTTTAAAAAGAATTCAGGGCCTTTAAAAAAAAATTAATGAATTTAAAACTTTGGTAGGGACCGGCTTAAAGAGTAACTGATTTATTAAGGAAGTTTAATAAGAATTCAGGGCCTTTTTAAAATAATCGATTGAATTAAAACTGTGAGAGGGATCGGCCTTAAGGTAAATTAAATCCTTCAGGGCCCTCAATAAATAATTCAGGGCCTTTTAAAAAAAAATAAATGAAATTAAAACTGTGACAGGGACCGGCTTTAGGAGGAATTGTATTATTAAGGGCCGTTTAAAAAGAATCCAGGGCCTTTAAAAATTAAATTATGAATTAAAAACCGTGGAAGGGACCGGCTTTAAGGGTAATTGTATTATTAAGGGCCGTTTAAAAAGAATTCAGGGCCTTTAAAAAATAATTAATGAATTTAAAACTTTGGTAGGGACCGGCTTTAAGAGTAACTGATTTATTAAGGGAGTTTAATAAGAATTCAGGGCCTTTTAAAAATAATTTATGAATTTAAAACCGTGGTAGGGACCGGTTTTAAGGGTAATTGTATTATTAAGGGCCGTTTAAAACGAATTCAGGGCCTTTAAAAAATAATTAATGAATTTAAAACTTTGGTAGGGACCGGCTTTAGGAGTAACTGATTTATTTAGGAAGTTTAATAAGAATTCAGGGCCTTTTAAAAATAATCTATTGAATTAAAACTGTGAGAGGGATCGGCCTTAAGGTAAATTAAATCCTTCAGGGCCCTCAATAAATAATTCAGGGCCTTTTAAAAAGAATAAATTAAATTAAAACTGTGACAGGGACCGGCTTTAGGAGGAATTGTATTATTAAGGGCCGTTTAAAAAGAATCCAGGGCCTTTAAAAAATAAATTATGAATTAAAAACCGTGGTAGGGACCGGCTTTAAGGGTAAATGTATTATTAAGGGCCGTTTAAAACGAATTCAGGGCCTTTAAAAAATAATTAATGAATTTAAAACTTTGGTAGGGACCGGCTTTAGGAGTAACTGATTTATTAAGGAAGTTTAATAAGAATTCAGGGCCTTTTAAAAATAATCTATTGAATTAAAACTGTGAGAGGGATCGGCCTTAAGGTAAATTAAATCCTTCAGGGCCCTCAATAAATAATTCAGGGCCTTTTAAAAAGAATAAATTAAATTTAAACTGTGACTGGGACCGGCTTTAGGAGGAATTGTATTATTAAGGGCCGTTTAAAAAGAATCCAGGGCCTTTAAAAAATAAATTATGAATTAAAAACCGTGGTAGTGACCGGCTTTAAGGGTAAATGTATTATTAAGGGCCGTTTAAAACGAATTCAGGGCCTTTAAAAAATAATTAATGAATTTAAAACTTTGGTAGGGACCGGCTTTAAGAGGAACTGATTTATTAAGGGAGTTTAATAAGAATTCAGGGCCTTTTAAAAATAATTTATGAATTTTAAACCGTGGTAGGGACCGGCTTTAAGGGTTTTTGTATTATTAACGGCCGTTTAAAAAGAATTCAGGGCCTTTAAAAAATAATTAATGAATTTAAAACTTTGGTAGGGACCGGCTTTAAGAGTAACTGATTTATTAAGGAAGTTTAATAAGAATTCAGGGCCTTTTTAAAATAATCTATTGAATTAAAACTGTGAGAGGGATCGGCCTTAAGGTAAATTAAATCCTTCAGGGCCCTCAATAAATAATTCAGGGCCTTTAAAAAAGAATAAATGAAATTAAAACTGTGACAGGGACCGGCTTTAGGAGGAATTGTATTATAAAGGGCCGTTTAAAAAGAATCCAGGGCCTTTAAAAAATAAATTATGAATTAAAAACCGTGGAAGGGACCGGCTTTAAGGGTAATTGTATTATTAAGGGCCGTTTAAAAAGAATTCAGGGCCTTTAAAAAATAATTAATGAATTTAAAACTTTGGTAGGGACCGGCTTTAAGAGTAACTGATTTATTAAGGGAGTTCAATAAGAATTCAGGGCCTTTTAAAATTAATTTATGAATTTAAAACCGTGGTAGGAACCGGCTGTAAGGGTAATTGTATTATAAAGGGCCGTTTAAAAAGAATTCAAGGACTTTAAAAAATAATTAATGAATTTAAAACTTTGGTAGGGACCGGCTTTAAGAGTAACTGATTTATTAAGGAAGTTTAATAAGAATTCAGGGCCTTTTAAAAATAATCTATTGAATTAAAACTGTGAGAGGGATCGGCCTTAAGGTAAATTAAATCCTTCAGGGCCCTCAATAAATAATTCAGGGCCTTTTAAAAAGAATAAATGAAATTAAAACTGTGACAGGGACCGGTTTTAGGAGGAATTGTTTTATTAAGGGCCGTTTAAAAAGAATCCAGGGCCATTAAAAAATAAATTATGAATTAAAAACCGTGGTAGGGACTGGCTTTTAGGATAATTGTATTAATAAGGGCCGTTTAAAAAGAATTCAGGGCCTTTAAAAAATAATTAATGAATTTAAAACTTTGGTAGGGACCGGCTTTAAGAGTAACTGATTTATTAAGGAAGTTTAATAAGAATTCAGGGCCTTTTAAAAATAATCTATTGAATTAAAACTGTGAGAGGGATCGGCCTTAAGGTAAATTAAATCCTTCAGGGATCTCAATAAATAATTCAGGGCCTTTTAAAAAGAATAAATGAAATTAAAACTGTGACAGGGACCGGCTTTAGGAGGAATTGTATTATTAAGGGCCGTTTAAAAAGAATCCAGGGCCATTAAAAAATAAATTATGAATTAAAAGCCGTGGTAGGGACTGGCTTTTAGGGTAATTGTATTAATAAGGGCCGTTTAAAAAGAATTCAGGGCCTTTAAAAAATAATTAATGAATTTAAAACTTTGGTAGGGACCGGCTTTAAGGTTAACTGATTTATTAAGGAAGTTTAATAAGAATTCAGGGCCTTTTAAAAATAATCTATTGAATTTAAACTGTGAGAAGGATCGGCCTTAAGGTAAATTAAATCCTTCAGGGCCCTCAATAAATAATTCAGGGCCTTTTAAAAAGAATAAATGAAATTAAAACTGTGACAGGCACCGGTTTTAGGAGGAATTGTATTATTAAGGGCCGTTTAAAAAGAATCCAGGGCCTTTAAAAAATAAATTTTGAATTAAAAACCGTGGTAAGGACCGGCTTTAAGAATAACTGATTTATTAAGGGAGTTTAATAAGAATTCATGGCCTTTTAAAAATAATTTATGAATTTAAAACCGTGGAAGGGACCGGCTTTAAGGGTAATTGTATTATTAAGGGCCGTTTAAAAAGAATCCAGGGCCATTAAAAAATAAATTATGAATTAAAAACCGTGGTAGGGACTGGCTTTTAGGGTAATTGTATTAATAAGGGCCGTTTAAAAAGAATTCAGGGCCTTTAAAAAATAATTAATGAATTTAAAACTTTGGTAGGGACCGACTCTTAGAGTAACTGATTTATTAAGGAAGTTTAATAAGAATTCAGGGCCTTTTAAAAATAATCTATTGAATTAAAACTGTGAGAGGAATCGGCCTTAAGGTAAATTTAATCCTTCAGGGCCCTCAATAAATAATTCAGGGCCTTTTAAAAAGAATAAATGAAATTAAAACTGTGACAGGGACCGGCTTTAGGAGGAAATGTATTAATCAGGGCCGTTTAAAAAGAATCCAGGGCCTTTAAAAAATAATTAATGAATTTAAAACTTTGGTAGGGACCGGCTTTAAGAGTAACTGATTTATTTAGGAAGTTTAATAAGAATTCAGGGCCTTTTAAAAATAATCTATTGAATTAAAACCGTGAGAGGGATCGGCCTTAAGGTAAATTAAATCCTTCAGGGCCCTCAATAAATAATTCAGGGCCTTTTAAAAAGAATAAATGAAATTAAAACTGTGACAGGGACCGGCTTTAAGGGTAATTGTATTATTAAGGGCCGTTTTAAAAGAATTCAGGGCCTTTAAAAAATAATTAATGAATTTAAAACTTTGGTAGGGACCGGCTTTAAGAATAACTGATTTATTAAGGGAGTTTAATAAGAATTCAGGGCCTTTTAAAAATAATTTATGAATTTTAAACCGTAGTAGGGACCGGCTTTAAGGGTAATTGTATTATTAAGGGCCGTTTAAAAAGAATTCAGGGCCTTTAAAAAAAAATTAATGAATTTAAAACTTTGGTAGGGACCGGCTTAAAGAGTAACTGATTTATTAAGGAAGTTTAATAAGATTTCAGGGCCTTTTTAAAATAATCGATTGAATTAAAACTGTGAGAGGGATCGGCCTTAAGGTAAATTTAATCCTTCAGGGCCCTCAATAAATAATTCAGGGCCTTTTAAAAAAAAATAAATGAAATTAAAACTGTGACAGGGACCGGCTTTAGGAGGAATTGTATTATTAAGGGCCGTTTAAAAAGAATCCAGGGCCTTTAAAAATTAAATTAAGAATTAAAAACCGTGGAAGGGACCGGCTTTAAGGGTAATTGTATTATTAAGGGCCGTTTAAAAAGAATTCAGGGCCTTTAAAAAATAATTAATGAATTTAAAACTTTGGTAGGGACCGGCTTTAAGAGTAACTGATTTATTAAGGGAGTTTAATAAGAATTCAGGGCCTTTTAAAAATAATTTATGAATTTAAAACCGTTGTAGGAACCGGTTTTAAGGGTAATTGTATTATTAAGGGCCGTTTAAAACGAATTCAGGGCCTTTAAAAAATAATTAATGAATTTAAAACTTTGGTAGGGACCGGCTTTAGGAGTAACTGATTTATTTAGGAAGTTTAATAAGAATTCAGGGCCTTTTAAAAATAATCTATTGAATTAAAACTGTGAGAGGGATCGGCCTTAAGGTAAATTTAATCCTTCAGGGCCCTCAATAAATAATTCAGGGCCTTTTAAAAAGAATAAATTAAATTAAAACTGTGACAGGGACCGGCTTTAGGAGGAATTGTATTATTAAGGGCCGTTTAAAAAGAATCCAGGGCCTTTAAAAAATAAATTATGAATTAAAAACCGTGGTAGGGACCGGCTTTAAGGGTAATTGTATTATTAAGGGCCGTTTAAAACGAATTCAGGGCCTTTAAAAAATAATTAATGAATTTAAAACTTTGGTAGGGACCGGCTTTAAGAGGAACTGATTTATTAAGGGAGTTTAATAAGAATTCAGGGCCTTTTAAAAATAATTTATGAATTTTAAACCGTGGTAGGGACCGGCTTTAAGGGTTTTTGTATTATTAAGGGCCGTTTAAAAAGAATTCAGGGCCTTTAAAAAATAATTAATGAATTTAAAACTTTGGTAGGGACCGGCTTAAAGAGTAACTGATTTATTAAGGAAGTTTAATAAGAATTCAGGGCCTTTTTAAAATAACCTATTGAATTAAAACTGTGAAAGGGATCGGCCTTAAGGTAAATTAAATCCTTCAGGGCCCTCAATAAATAATTCAGGGCCTTTTAAAAAGAATAAATGAAATTAAAACTGTGACAGGGACCGGCTTTAGTAGGAATTGTATAATTAAGGGCCGTTTAAAAAGAATCCAGGGCCTTTAAAAAATAAATTATGAATTAAAAACCGTGGAAGGGACCGGCTTTAAGGGTAATTGTATTATTAAGGGCCGTTTAAAAAGAATTCAGGGCCTTTAAAAAATAATTAATGAATTTAAAACTTTGGTAGGGACCGGCTTTAAGAGTAACTGATTTATTAAGGGAGTTCAATAAGAATTCAGGGCCTTTTAAAAATAATTTATGAATTTAAAACCGTGGTAGGAACCGGCTGTAAGGGTAATTGTATTATTAAGGGCCGTTTAAAAAGAATTCAGGGCCTTTAAAAAATAATTAATGAATTTAAAACTTTGGTAGGGACCGGCTTTAAGAGTAACTGATTTATTAAGGAAATTTAATAAGAATTCAGGGCCTTTTAAAAATAATCTATTGAATTAAAACTGTGAGAGGGATCGGCCTTAAGGTAAATTAAATCCTTCAGGGCCCTCAATAAATAATTCAAGGCCTTTTAAAAAGAATAAATGAAATTAAAACTGTGACAGGGACCGGTTTTAGGAGGAATTGTTTTATTAAGGGCCGTTTAAAGAGAATCCAGGGCCATTAAAAAATAAATTATGAATTAAAAACCGTGGTAGGGACTGGCTTTTAGGGTAATTGTATTAATAAGGGCCGTTTAAAAAGAATTCAGGGCCTTTAAAAAATAATTAATGAATTTAAAACTTTGGTAGGGACCGGCTTTAAGAGTAACTGATTTATTAAGGAAGTTTAATAAGAATTCAGGGCCTTTTAAAAATAATCTATTGAATTAAAACTGTGAGAGGGATCGGCCTTAAGGTAAATTTAATCCTTCAGGGCCCTCAATAAATAATTCAGGGCCTTTTAAAAAGAATAAATGAAATTAAAACTGTGACAGGGACCGGCTTTAGGAGGAATTGTATTATTAAGGGCCGTTTAAAAAGAATCCAGGGCCTTTAAAAAATAAATTATGAATTAAAAACCGTGGTAGGGACCGGCTTTAAGGGTAATTGTATTATTAAGGGCCGTTTAAAACGAATTCAGGGCCTTTAAAAAATAATTAATGAATTTAAAACTTTGGTAGGGACCGGCTTTAAGAGGAACTGATTTATTAAGGGAGTTTAATAAGAATTCAGGGCCTTTTAAAAATAATTTATGAATTTTAAACCGTGGTAGGGACCGGCTTTAAGGGTTTTTGTATTATTAAGGGCCGTTTAAAAAGAATTCAGGGCCTTTAAAAAATAATTAATGAATTTAAAACTTTGGTAGGGACCGGCTTAAAGAGTAACTGATTTATTAAGGAAGTTTAATAAGAATTCAGGGCCTTTTTAAAATAACCTATTGAATTAAAACTGTGAAAGGGATCGGCCTTAAGGTAAATTAAATCCTTCAGGGCCCTCAATAAATAATTCAGGGCCTTTTAAAAAGAATAAATGAAATTAAAACTGTGACAGGGACCGGCTTTAGTAGGAATTGTATAATTAAGGGCCGTTTAAAAAGAATCCAGGGCCTTTAAAAAATAAATTATGAATTAAAAACCGTGGAAGGGACCGGCTTTAAGGGTAATTGTATTATTAAGGGCCGTTTAAAAAGAATTCAGGGCCTTTAAAAAATAATTAATGAATTTAAAACTTTGGTAGGGACCGGCTTTAAGAGTAACTGATTTATTAAGGGAGTTCAATAAGAATTCAGGGCCTTTTAAAAATAATTTATGAATTTAAAACCGTGGTAGGAACCGGCTGTAAGGGTAATTGTATTATTAAGGGCCGTTTAAAAAGAATTCAGGGCCTTTAAAAAATAATTAATGAATTTAAAACTTTGGTAGGGACCGGCTTTAAGAGTAACTGATTTATTAAGGAAATTTAATAAGAATTCAGGGCCTTTTAAAAATAATCTATTGAATTAAAACTGTGAGAGGGATCGGCCTTAAGGTAAATTAAATCCTTCAGGGCCCTCAATAAATAATTCAAGGCCTTTTAAAAAGAATAAATGAAATTAAAACTGTGACAGGGACCGGTTTTAGGAGGAATTGTTTTATTAAGGGCCGTTTAAAGAGAATCCAGGGCCATTAAAAAATAAATTATGAATTAAAAACCGTGGTAGGGACTGGCTTTTAGGGTAATTGTATTAATAAGGGCCGTTTAAAAAGAATTCAGGGCCTTTAAAAAATAATTAATGAATTTAAAACTTTGGTAGGGACCGGCTTTAAGAGTAACTGATTTATTAAGGAAGTTTAATAAGAATTCAGGGCCTTTTAAAAATAATCTATTGAATTAAAACTGTGAGAGGGATCGGCCTTAAGGTAAATTTAATCCTTCAGGGCCCTCAATAAATAATTCAGGGCCTTTTAAAAAGAATAAATGAAATTAAAACTGTGACAGGGACCGGCTTTAGGAGGAATTGTATTATTAAGGGCCGTTTAAAAAGAATCCAGGGCCATTAAAAAATAAATTATGAATTAAAAACCGTGGTAGGGACTGGCTTTTAGGGTAATTGTATTAATAAGGGCCGTTTAAAAATAATTCAGGGCCTTTAAAAAATAATTAATGAATTTAAAACTTTGGTAGGGACCGGCTTTAAGGTTAACTGATTTATTAAGGAAGTTTAATAAGAATTCAGGGCCTTTTAAAAATAATCTATTGAATTTAAACTGTGAGAAGGATCGGCCTTAAGGTAAATTAAATCCTTCAGGGCCCTCAATAAATAATTCAGGGCCTTTTAAAAAGAATAAATGAAATAAAAACTGTGACAGGCACCGGTTTTAGGAGGAATTGTATTATTAAGGGCCGTTTAAAAAGAATCCAGGGCCTTTAAAAAATAAATTATGAATTAAAAACCGTGGTAGGGACCGGCTTTAAGAATAACTGATTTATTAAGGGAGTTTAATAAGAATTCATGGCCTTTTAAAAATAATTTTTGAATTTAAAACCGTAGAAGGGACCGGCTTTAAGGGTAATTGTATTATTAAGGGCCGTTTAAAAAGAATTCAGGGCCTTAAAAAAATAATTATGAATTAAAAACCGTGGTAAGGACCGGCTTTAAGGGTAATTGTATTATTAAGGGCCTTTTAAAAAAAATTCAGGGCCTTTAAAAAATTATTAATGAATTTAAAACTTTGGTAGGGACCGGCTTTAAGAGTAACTGATTTATTAAGGGAGTTCAATTAGAATTCAGGGCCTTTTAAAAATTATTTATGATTTTCAAACCGTGGTAGGGACCGGCTTTAAGGGTAATTGTATTATAAAGGGCCGTTTAAAAAGAATCCAGGGCCTTTAAAAAATAAATTATGAATTAAAAACCGTGGTAAAGACCGGCTTTAAGGGTAATTGTATTATAAAGGGCCGTTTAAAAAAAATTCAGGGCCTTTAAAAAATAATTAATGAATTTAAAACTTTGGTAGGGACCGGCTTTAAGAATAACTGATTTATTAAGGGAGTTCAATAAGAATTCAGGGCCTTTTAAAAATAATTTATGAATTTAAAACCGTTGTAGGGACCGGCTCAAAGGGTAATTGTATTATTAAGGGCCGTTTAAAAAGAATTCAGGGCCTTTAAAAAATAATTAATGAATTTAAAACTTTGGTAGGGACCGGCTTTAAGAGTAACTGATTTATTAAGGAAGTTTAATAAGAATTCCGGGCCTTTTAAAAATAATCTATTGAATTAAAACTGTGAGAGGGATCGGCCTTAAGGTAAATTAAATCCTTCAGGGCCCTCAATAAATCATTCAGGGCCTTTTAAAAAGAATAAATGAAATTAAAAATGTGACAGGTACCGGCTTTAGGAGGAATTGTATTATTAAGGGCCGTTTAAAAAGAATCCAGGGCCATTAAAAAATAAATTATGAATTAAAAACCGTGGTAGGGACTGGCTTTTAGGGTAATTGTATTAATAAGGGCCGTTTAAAAATAATTCAGGGCCTTTTAAAAATAATTTATGAATTTAAAACCGTGGAAGGGACCGGCTTTAAGGTTAACTGATTTATTAAGGAAGTTTAATAAGAATTCAGGGCCTTTAAAAAATAATTATGAATTATAAACCGTGGTAAGGACCGGCTTTAAGGGTAATTGTATTATTAAGGGCCGTTTAAAAAAAATTCAGGGCCTTTAAAAAATAATTAATGAATTTAAAACTTTGCTAGGGACCGGCTTTAAGAATAACTGATTTATTAAGGGAGTTCAATAAGAATTCAGGGCCTTTTAAAAATTATTTATGATTTTCAAACCGTGGAAGGGACCGGCTTTAAGGGTAATTGTATTATTAAGGGCCGTTTAAAAAGAATTCAGGGCCTTTAAAAAATAATTATGAATTATAAACCGTGGTAAGGACCGGCTTTAAGGGTAATTGTATTATTAAGGGCCGTTTAAAAAAAATTCAGGGCCTTTAAAAAATAATTAATGAATTTAAAACTTAGGTAGGGACCGGCTTTAAGAGTAACTGATTTATTAAGGAAGTTTAATAAGAATTCAGGGCCTTTTAAAAATAATCTATTGAATTAAAACTGTGAGAGAGATCGGCCTTAAGGTAAATTAAATCCTTCAGGGCCCTCAATAAATAATTCAGGGCCTTTTAAAAAGAATAAATGAAATTAAAACTGTGACAGGGACCGGCTTTAGGAGGAATTGTATTATTAAGGGCCGTTTAAAAAGAATCCAGGGCCTTTAAAAAATAAATTATGAATTAAAAACCGTGGTAGGGACCGGTTTTAAGGGTAATTGTTTTATTAAGGGCCGTTTAAAAAGAATTCAGGGCCTTTAAAAAATAATTAATGAATTTAAAACTTTGGTAGGGACCGGCTTTAAGAGTAACTGATTTATTAAGGGAGTTTAATAAGAATTCAGGGCCTTTTAAAAATAATTTATGAATTTAAAACCGTGGTAGGGACCGGCTTTAAGGGTAATTGTATTATTAAGGGCCGTTTAAAAAGAATTCAGGGCCTTTAAAAAATAATTAATGAATTTTAAACATTGGTAGGGACCGGCTTTAAGAGTAACTGATTTATTAAGGAAGTTTAATAAGAATTCAGTGCCTTTTAAAAATAATCTATTGAATTAAAACTGTGAGAGAGATCGGCCTTAAGGTAAATTAAATCCTTCAGGGACCTCAATAAATAATTCAGGGCCTTTTAAAAAGAATAAATGAAATTAAAACTGTGACAGGGACCGGCTTTAGGAGGAATTGTATTATTAAGGGCCTTTTAAAAAGAATCCAGGGCCTTTAAAAAATAAATTATGAATTAAAAACCGTGGTAGGGACCGGTTTTAAGGGTAAATGTTTTATTAAGGGCCGTTTAAAAAGAATTCAGGGCCTTTAAAAAATAATTAATGAATTTAAAACTTTGGTAGGGACCGGCTTTAAGAGTAACTGATTTATTAAGGGAGTTTAATAAGAATTCAGGGCCTTTTAAAAATAATTTATGAATTTTAAACCGTAGTATGGACCGGCTTAAAGGGTAATTGTATTATTAAGGGCCGTTTAAAAGAATTCAGGGCCTTTAAAAAAAAAATAATGAATTTTAAACTTTGGTAGGGACCGGCTTAAAGAGTAACTGATTTATTAAGGAAGTTTAATAAGAATTCAGGGCCTTTTTAAAATAATCTATTGAATTAAAACTGTGAGAGGGATCGGCCTTAAGGTAAATTAAATCCTTCAGGGCCCTCAATAAATAATTCAGGGCCTTTTAAAAAGAATAAATGAAATTAAAACTGTGACAGGGACAGGTTTTAGGAGGAATTGTATTAGTAAGGGCCGTTTAAAAAGAATCCAGGGCCTTTAAAAAATAAATTATGAATTAAAAACCGTGGTAGGGACCGGCTTTAAGGGTAATTGTATTAGTAAGGGCCGTTTAAAAAGAATTCAGGGCCTTTAAAAAAAAATTAATGAATTTAAAACTTTGGTAGGGACCGGCTTAAAGAGTAACTGATTTATTAAGGAAGTTTAATAAGAATTCAGGGCCTTTTTAAAATAATCTATTGAATTAAAACTGTGAGAGGGATCGGCCTTAAGGTAAATTAAATCCTTCAGGGCCCTCAATAAATAATTCAGGGCCTTTTAAAAAGAATAAATGAAATTAAAACTGTGACAGGGACAGGTTTTAGGAGGAATTGTATTAGTAAGGGCCGTTTAAAAAGAATCCAGGGCCTTTAAAAAATAATTTAAGAATTTAAAACCGTGGTAGGGACCAGCTTTAAGGGTAATTGTACTATTAAGGGCCGTTTAAAAAGAATTCAGGGCCTTTAAAAAATAATTAATGAATTTAAAACTTTGGTAGGGACCGGCTTTAGGAGTAACTGATTTATTAAGGAAGTTTAATAAGAATTCAGGGCCTTTTAAAAATAATCTATTGAATTAAAACTGTGAGAGGGATCGGCCTTAAGGTAATTGGAATCCTTCAGGGCCCTCAATAAATAATTCAGGGCCTTTTAAAAAGAATAAATTAAATTAAAACTGTGACAGGGACCGGCTTTAGGAGGAATTGTATCATTAAGGGCCGTTTAAAAAGAATCCAGGGCCTTTAAAAAATAAATTATGAATTAAAAACCTTGGTAGGGACCGGCTTTAAGGGTTATTGTATTATTAAGGGCCGTTTAAAAAAAATTCAGGGCCTTTAAAAAATAATTAATGAATTTAAAACTTTGGTAGGGACCGGCTTTAAGAATAACTGATTTATTAAAGGAGTTTAATAAGAATTCAGGGCCTTTTAAAAATAATTAATGAATTTAAAACCGTGGTAGGGACCGGCTTTAAGGGAAATTGTATTATTAAGGGCCGTTTAAAAAGAATTCAGGGCCTTTAAAAAAAAATTAATGAATTTAAAACTTTGGTAGGGACCGGCTTAAAGAGTAACTGAGTTATTTAGGAAGTTTAATAAGAATTCAGGGCCTTTTTAAAATAATCTATTGAATTAAAACTGTGAGAGGGATCGGCCTTAAGGTAAATTAAATCCTTCAGGGCCCTCAATAAATAATTCAGGGCCTTTTAAAAAGAATAAATGAAATTAAAACTGTGACAGGGACAGGTTTTAGGAGGAATTGTATTAGTAAGGGCCGTTTAAAAAGAATCCAGGGCCTTTAAAAAATAAATTATGAATTAAAAACCGTGGTAGGGACCGGCTTTAAGGGTAATTGTATTAGTAAGGGCCGTTTAAAAAGAATTCAGGGCCTTTAAAAAATAATTAATGAATTTAAAACTTTGGTAGGGACCGGCTTTAAGAGTAACTGATTTATTAAGGGAGTTTAATAAGAATTCAGGGCCTTTTAAAAATAATTTATGAATTTAAAACCGTGGTAGGGACCGGTTTTAAGGGTAATTGTATTATTAAGGGCCGTTTAAAACGAATTCAGGGCCTTTAAAAAATAATTAATGAATTTAAAACTTTGGTAGGGACCGGCTTTAGGAGTAACTGATTTATTAAGGAAGTTTAATAAGAATTCAGGGCCTTTTAAAAATAATCTTTTGAATTAAAACTGTGAGAGGGATCGGCCTTAAGGTAAATTAAATCCTTCAGGGCCCTCAATAAATAATTCAGGGCCTTTTAAAAAGAATAAATTAAATTAAAACTGTGACTGGGACCGGCTTTAGGAGGAATTGTATTATTAAGGGCCGTTTAAAAAGAATCCAGGGCCTTTAAAAAATAAATTATGAATTTTAAACCGTGGTAGGGACCGGCTTTAAGGGTTTTTGTATTATTAAGGGCCGTTTAAAAAGAATTCAGTGCCTTTATAAAATAATTAATGAATTTAAAACTTTGGTAGGGACCGACTTTAAGAGTAACTGATTTATTAAGGAAGTTTAATAAAAATTCAGGGCCTTTTTAAAATAATCTATTGAATTAAAACTGTGAGAGGGATCGGCCTTAAGGTAAATTAAATCCTTCAGGGCCCTCAATAAATAATTCAGGGCCTTTTAAAAAGAATAAATGAAATTAAAACTGTGACAGGCACCGGCTTTAGGAGGAATTGTATTATTAAGGGCCGTTTAAAAAGAATCCAGGGCCTTTAAAAAATAATTAATGAATTTAAAACTTTGGTAGGGACCGGCTTTAAGAGTAACTGATTTATTAAGGAAGTTTAATAAGAATTCAGGGCCTTTTAAAAATAATCTATTGAATTAAAACCGTGAGAGGGATCGGCCTTAAGGTAAATTAAATCCTTCAGGGCCCTCAATAAATAATTCAGGGCCTTTTAAAAAGAATAAATGAAATTAAAACTGTGACAGGGACCGGCTTTAAGGGTAATTGTATTATTAAGGGCCGTTTTAAAAGAATTCAGGGCCTTTAAAAAATAATTAATGAATTTAAAACTTTGGTAGGGACCGGCTTTAAGAATAACTGATTTATTAAGGGAGTTTAATAAGAATTCAGGGCCTTTTAAAAATAATTTATGGATTTTAAACCGTAGTAGGGACCGGCTTTAAGGGTAATTGTATTATTAAGGGCCGTTTAAAAAGAATTCAGGGCCTTTGAAAAAAAATTAATGAATTTAAAACTTTGGTAGGGACCGGCTTAAAGAGTAACTGATTTATTAAGGAAGTTTAATAAGAATTCAGGGCCTTTTTAAAATAATCAATTGAATTAAAACTGTGAGAGGGATCGGCCTTAAGGTAAATTAAATCCTTCAGGGCCCTCAATAAATAATTCAGGGCCTTTTAAAAAAAAATAAATGAAATTAAAACTGTGACAGGGACCGGCTTTAGGAGGAATTGTTTTATTAAGGGCCGTTTAAAAAGAATCCAGGGCCATTAAAAAATAAATTATGAATTAAAAACCGTGGTAGGGACCGGCTTTAAGGGTAAATGTATTATTAAGGGCCGTTTAAAAAGAATTCAGGGCCTTTAAAAAATAATTAATGAATTTAAAACTTTGGTAGGGACCGGCTTTAAGAGTAACTGATTTATTAAGGGAGTTCAATAAGAATTCAGGGCCTTTTAAAATTAATTTATGAATTTAAAACCGTGGTAGGAACCGGCTGTAAGGGTAATTGTATTATAAAGGGCCGTTTAAAAAGAATTCAAGGACTTTAAAAAATAATTAATGAATTTAAAACTTTGGTAGGGACCGGCTTTAAGAGTAACTCATTTATTAAGGAAGTTAATAAGAATTCAGGGCCTTTTAAAAATAATCTATTGAATTAAAACTGTGAGAGGGATCGGCCTTAAGGTAAATTAAATCCTTCAGGGCCCTCAATAAATAATTCAGGGCCTTTTAAAAAGAATAAATGAAATTAAAACTGTGACAGGGACCGGTTTTAGGAGGAATTGTTTTATTAAGGGCCGTTTAAAAAGAATCCAGGGCCATTAAAAAATAAATTATGAATTAAAAACCGTGGTAGGGACTGGCTTTTAGGATAATTGTATTAATAAGGGCCGTTTAAAAAGAATTCAGGGCCTTTAAAAAATAATTATTGAATTTAAAACTTTGGTAGGGACCGGCTTTAAGAGTAACTGATTTATTAAGGAAGTTTAATAAGAATTCAGGGCCTTTTAAAAATAATCTATTGAATTAAAACTGTGAGAGGGATCGGCCTTAAGGTAAATTAAATCCTTCAGGGATCTCAATAAATAATTCAGGGCCTTTTAAAAAGAATAAATGAAATTAAAACTGTGACAGGGACCGGCTTTAGGAGGAATTGTATTATTAAGGGCCTATTAAAAAGAATCCAGGGCCATTAAAAAATAAATTATGAATTAAAAGCCGTGGTAGGGACTGGCTTTTAGGGTAATTGTATTAATAAGGGCCGTTTAAAAAGAATTCAGGGCCTTTAAAAAATAATTAATGAATTTAAAACTTTGGTAGGGACCGGCTTTAAGGTTAACTGATTTATTAAGGAAGTTTAATAAGAATTCAGGGCCTTTTAAAAATAATCTATTGAATTTAAACTGTGAGAAGGATCGGCCTTAAGGTAAATTAAATCCTTCAGGGCCCTCAATAAATAATTCAGGGCCTTTTAAAAAGAATAAATGAAATAAAAACTGTGACAGGCACCGGTTTTAGGAGGAATTGTATTATTAAGGGCCGTTTAAAAAGAATCCAGGGCCTTTAAAAAATAAATTTTGAATTAAAAACCGTGGTAGGGACCGGCTTTAAGAATAACTGATTTATTAAGGGAGTTTAATAAGAATTCATGGCCTTTTAAAAATAATTTATGAATTTAAAACCGTGGAAGGGACCGGCTTTAAGGGTAATTGTATTATTAAGGGCCGTTTAAAAAGAATCCAGGGCCATTAAAAAATAAATTATGAATTAAAAACCGTGGTAGGGACTGGCTTTTAGGGTAATTGTATTAATAAGGGCCGTTTAAAAAGAATTCAGGGCCTTTAAAAAATAATTAATGAATTTAAAACTTTGGTAGGGACCGACTCTTAGAGTAACTGATTTATTAAGGAAGTTTAATAAGAATTCAGGGCCTTTTTAAAATAATCTATTGAATTAAAACTGTGAGAGGGATCGGCCTTAAGGTAAATTTAATCCTTCAGGGCCCTCAATAAATAATTCAGGGCCTTTTAAAAAGAATAAATGAAATTAAAACTGTGACAGGGACCGGCTTTAGGAGGAAATGTATTAATCAGGGCCGTTTAAAAAGAATCCAGGGCCTTTAAAAAATAATTAATGAATTTAAAACTTTGGTAGGGACCGGCTTTAAGAGAAACTGATTTATTTAGGAAGTTTAATAAGAATTCAGGGCCTTTTAAAAATAATCTATTGAATTAAAACCGTGAGAGGGATCGGCCTTAAGGTAAATTAAATCCTTCAGGGCCCTCAATAAATAATTCAGGGCCTTTTAAAAAGAATAAATGAAATTAAAACTGTGACAGGGACCGGCTTTAAGGGTAATTGTATTATTAAGGGCCGTTTTAAAAGAATTCAGGGCCTTTAAAAAATAATTAATGAATTTAAAACTTTGGTAGGGACCGGCTTTAAGAATAACTGATTTATTAAGGGAGTTAAATAAGAATTCAGGGCCTTTTAAAAAAAATTTATGAATTTTAAACCGTAGTAGGGACCGGCTTTAAGGGTAATTGTATTATTAAGGGCCGTTTAAAAAGAATTCAGGGCCTTTAAAAAAAAATTAATGAATTTAAAACTTTGGTAGGGACCGGCTTAAAGAGTAACTGATTTATTAAGGAAGTTTAATAAGAATTCAGGGCCTTTTTAAAATAATCGATTGAATTAAAACTGTGAGAGGGATCGGCCTTAAGGTAAATTTAATCCTTCAGGGCCCTCAATAAATAATTCAGGGCCTTTTAAAAAAAAATAAATGAAATTAAAACTGTGACAGGGACCGGCTTTAGGAGGAATTGTATTATTAAGGGCCGTTTAAAAAGAATCCAGGGCCTTTAAAAATTAAATTAAGAATTAAAAACCGTGGAAGGGACCGGCTTTAAGGGTAATTGTATTATTAAGGGCCGTTTAAAAAGAATTCAGGGCCTTTAAAAAATAATTAATGAATTTAAAACTTTGGTAGGGACCGGCTTTAAGAGTAACTGATTTATTAAGGGAGTTTAATAAGAATTCAGGGCCTTTTAAAAATAATTTATGAATTTAAAACCGTGGTAGGAACCGGTTTTAAGGGTAATTGTATTATTAAGGGCCGTTTAAAACGAATTCAGGGCCTTTAAAAAATAATTAATGAATTTAAAACTTTGGTAGGGACCGGCTTTAGGAGTAACTGATTTATTTAGGAAGTTTAAAAAGAATTCAGGGCCTTTTAAAAATAATCTATTGAATTAAAACTGTGAGAGGGATCGGCCTTAAGGTAAATTTAATCCTTCAGGGCCCTCAATAAATAATTCAGGGCCTTTTAAAAAGAATAAATTAAATTAAAACTGTGACAGGGACCGGCTTTAGGAGGAATTGTATTATTAAGGGCCGTTTAAAAAGAATCCAGGGCCTTTAAAAAATAAATTATGAATTAAAAACCGTGGTAGGGACCGGCTTTAAGGGTAATTGTATTATTAAGGGCCGTTTAAAACGAATTCAGGGCCTTTAAAAAATAATTAATGAATTTAAAACTTTGGTAGGGACCGGCTTTAAGAGGAACTGATTTATTAAGGGAGTTTAATAAGAATTCAGGGCCTTTTAAAAATAATTTATGAATTTTAAACCGTGGTAGGGACCGGCTTTAAGGGTTTTTGTATTATTAAGGGCCGTTTAAAAAGAATTCAGGGCCTTTAAAAAATAATTAATGAATTTAAAACTTTGGTAGGGACCGGCTTAAAGAGTAACTGATTTATTAAGGAAGTTTAATAAGAATTCAGGGCCTTTTTAAAATAACCTATTGAATTAAAACTGTGAGAGGGATCGGCCTTAAGGTAAATTAAATCCTTCAGGGCCCTCAATAAATAATTCAGGGCCTTTTAAAAAGAATAAATGAAATTAAAACTGTGACAGGGACCGGCTTTAGTAGGAATTGTATAATTAAGGGCCGTTTAAAAAGAATCCAGGGCCTTTAAAAAATAAATTATGAATTAAAAACCGTAGAAGGGACCGGCTTTAAGGGTAATTGTATTATTAAGGGCCGTTTAAAAAGAATTCAGGGCCTTTAAAAAATAATTAATGAATTTAAAACTTTGGTAGGGACCGGCTTTAAGAGTAACTGATTTATTAAGGGAGTTCAATAAGAATTCAGGGCCTTTTAAAAATAATTTATGAATTAAAAACCGTGGTAGGGACTGGCTTTTAGGGTAATTGTATTAATAAGGGCCGTTTAAAAAGAATTCAGGGCCTTTAAAAAATAATTAATGAATTTAAAACTTTGGTAGGGACCGACTCTTAGAGTAACTGATTTATTAAGGAAGTTTAATAAGAATTCAGGGCCTTTTTAAAATAATCTATTGAATTAAAACTGTGAGAGGGATCGGCCTTAAGGTAAATTTAATCCTTCAGGGCCCTCAATAAATAATTCAGGGCCTTTTAAAAAGAATAAATGAAATTAAAACTGTGACAGGGACCGGCTTTAGGAGGAAATGTATTAATCAGGGCCGTTTAAAAAGAATCCAGGGCCTTTAAAAAATAATTAATGAATTTAAAACTTTGGTAGGGACCGGCTTTAAGAGAAACTGATTTATTTAGGAAGTTTAATAAGAATTCAGGGCCTTTTAAAAATAATCTATTGAATTAAAACCGTGAGAGGGATCGGCCTTAAGGTAAATTAAATCCTTCAGGGCCCTCAATAAATAATTCAGGGCCTTTTAAAAAGAATAAATGAAATTAAAACTGTGACAGGGACCGGCTTTAAGGGTAATTGTATTATTAAGGGCCGTTTTAAAAGAATTCAGGGCCTTTAAAAAATAATTAATGAATTTAAAACTTTGGTAGGGACCGGCTTTAAGAATAACTGATTTATTAAGGGAGTTAAATAAGAATTCAGGGCCTTTTAAAAAAAATTTATGAATTTTAAACCGTAGTAGGGACCGGCTTTAAGGGTAATTGTATTATTAAGGGCCGTTTAAAAAGAATTCAGGGCCTTTAAAAAAAAATTAATGAATTTAAAACTTTGGTAGGGACCGGCTTAAAGAGTAACTGATTTATTAAGGAAGTTTAATAAGAATTCAGGGCCTTTTTAAAATAATCGATTGAATTAAAACTGTGAGAGGGATCGGCCTTAAGGTAAATTTAATCCTTCAGGGCCCTCAATAAATAATTCAGGGCCTTTTAAAAAAAAATAAATGAAATTAAAACTGTGACAGGGACCGGCTTTAGGAGGAATTGTATTATTAAGGGCCGTTTAAAAAGAATCCAGGGCCTTTAAAAATTAAATTAAGAATTAAAAACCGTGGAAGGGACCGGCTTTAAGGGTAATTGTATTATTAAGGGCCGTTTAAAAAGAATTCAGGGCCTTTAAAAAATAATTAATGAATTTAAAACTTTGGTAGGGACCGGCTTTAAGAGTAACTGATTTATTAAGGGAGTTTAATAAGAATTCAGGGCCTTTTAAAAATAATTTATGAATTTAAAACCGTGGTAGGAACCGGTTTTAAGGGTAATTGTATTATTAAGGGCCGTTTAAAACGAATTCAGGGCCTTTAAAAAATAATTAATGAATTTAAAACTTTGGTAGGGACCGGCTTTAGGAGTAACTGATTTATTTAGGAAGTTTAAAAAGAATTCAGGGCCTTTTTAAAATAATCTATTGAATTAAAACTGTGAGAGGGATCGGCCTTAAGGTAAATTTAATCCTTCAGGGCCCTCAATAAATAATTCAGGGCCTTTTAAAAAGAATAAATTAAATTAAAACTGTGACAGGGACCGGCTTTAGGAGGAATTGTATTATTAAGGGCCGTTTAAAAAGAATCCAGGGCCTTTAAAAAATAAATTATGAATTAAAAACCGTGGTAGGGACCGGCTTTAAGGGTAATTGTATTATTAAGGGCCGTTTAAAACGAATTCAGGGCCTTTAAAAAATAATTAATGAATTTAAAACTTTGGTAGGGACCGGCTTTAAGAGGAACTGATTTATTAAGGGAGTTTAATAAGAATTCAGGGCCTTTTAAAAATAATTTATGAATTTTAAACCGTGGTAGGGACCGGCTTTAAGGGTTTTTGTATTATTAAGGGCCGTTTAAAAAGAATTCAGGGCCTTTAAAAAATAATTAATGAATTTAAAACTTTGGTAGGGACCGGCTTAAAGAGTAACTGATTTATTAAGGAAGTTTAATAAGAATTCAGGGCCTTTTTAAAATAACCTATTGAATTAAAACTGTGAGAGGGATCGGCCTTAAGGTAAATTAAATCCTTCAGGGCCCTCAATAAATAATTCAGGGCCTTTTAAAAAGAATAAATGAAATTAAAACTGTGACAGGGACCGGCTTTAGTAGGAATTGTATAATTAAGGGCCGTTTAAAAAGAATCCAGGGCCTTTAAAAAATAAATTATGAATTAAAAACCGTAGAAGGGACCGGCTTTAAGGGTAATTGTATTATTAAGGGCCGTTTAAAAAGAATTCAGGGCCTTTAAAAAATAATTAATGAATTTAAAACTTTGGTAGGGACCGGCTTTAAGAGTAACTGATTTATTAAGGGAGTTCAATAAGAATTCAGGGCCTTTTAAAAATAATTTATGAATTTAAAACCGTGGTAGGAACCGGCTGTAAGGGTAATTGTATTATTAAGGGCCGTTTAAAAAGAATTCAGGGCCTTTAAAAAATAATTAATGAATTTAAAACTTTGGTAGGGACCGGCTTTAAGAGTAACTGATTTATTAAGGAAGTTTAATAAGAATTCAGGGCCTTTTAAAAATAATCTATTGAATTAAAACAGTGAGAGGGATCGGCCTTAAGGTAAATTAAATCCTTCAGGGCCCCCAATAATAATTCAAGGCCTTTTAAAAAGAATAAATGAAATTAAAACTGTGACAGGGACCGGTTTTAGGAGGAATTGTTTTATTAAGGGCCGTTTAAAGAGAATCCAGGGCCATTAAAAAATAAATTATGAATTAAAAACCGTGGTAGGGACTGGCTTTTAGGGTAATTGTATTAATAAGGGCCGTTTAAAAAGAATTCAGGGCCTTTAAAAAATAATTAATGAATTTAAAACTTTGGTAGGGACCGGCTTTAAGAGTAACTGATTTATTAAGGAAGTTTAATAAGAATTCAGGGCCTTTTAAAAATAATCTATTGAATTAAAACTGTGAGAGGGATCGGCCTTAAGGTAAATTTAATCCTTCAGGGCCCTCAATAAATAATTCAGGGCCTTTTAAAAAGAATAAATGAAATTAAAACTGTGACAGGGACCGGCTTTAGGAGGAATTGTATTATTATATTAATTGTATTAAGAATAACTGATTTATTAAGGGAGTTTAATAAGAATTCATGGCCTTTTAAAAATAATTTTTGAATTTAAAACCGTAGAAGGGACCGGCTTTAAGGGTAATTGTATTATTAAGGGCCGTTTAAAAAGAATTCAGGGCCTTTAAAAAATAATTATGAATTAAAAACCGTGGTAAGGACCGGCTTTAAGGGTAATTGTATTATTAAGGGCCGTTTAAAAAAAATTCAGGGCCTTTAAAAAATTATTAATGAATTTAAAACTTTGGTAGGGACCGGCTTTAAGAGTAACTGATTTATTAAGGGAGTTCAATAAGAATTCAGGGCCTTTTAAAAATAATTTATGAATTAAAAACCGTGGTAGGGACCGGCTTTAAGGGTAATTGTATTATTAAGGGCCGTTTATAAAGAATTCAGGGCCTTTAAAAAATAATTAATGAATTTTAAACTTTGATAGGGACCGGCTTTAAGAGTAACTGATTTATTAAGGAAGTTTAATAAGAATTCAGGGCCTTTTAAAAATAATCTATTGAATTAAAACTGTGAGAGAGATCGGCCTTAAGGTAAATTAAATCCTTCAGGGCCCTCAATAAATAATTCAGGGCCTTTTAAAAAGAATAAATGAAATTAAAACTGTGACAGGGACCGGCTTTAGGAGGAATTGTATTATTAAGGGCCGTTTAAAAAGAATCCAGGGCCTTTAAAAAATAAATTATGAATAAAAACCGTGGTAGGGACCGGCTTTAAGGGTAATTGTATTATTAAGGGCCGTTTAAAAAGAATTCAGGGCCTTTAAAAAATAATTAATGAATTTAAAACTTTGGTAGGGACCGGCTTTAAGAGTAACTGATTTATTAAGGGAGTTTAATAAGAATTCAGGGCCTTTTAAAAATAATTTATGAATTTTAAACCGTAGTAGGGACCGGTTTTAAGGGTAATTGTATTATTAAGGGCCGTTTAAAAAGAATTCAGGGCCTTTAAAAAAAAATTAATGAATTTAAAACTTTGGTAGGGACCGGCTTAAAGAGTAACTGATTTATTAAGGAAGTTTAATAAGAATTCAGGGAATTTTTAAAATAATCTACTGAATTAAAACTGTGAGAGGGATCGGCCTTAAAATAAATTAAATCCTTCAGGGCCCTCAATAAATAATTCAGGGCCTTTTAAAAAGAATAAATGAAATAAAAACTGTGACAGGGACAGGTTTTAGGAGGAATTGTATTAGTAAGGGCCGTTTAAAAAGAATCCAGGGCCTTTAAAAAATAAATTATGAATTAAAAACCGTGGTAGGGACCGGCTTTAAGGGTAATTGTATTATTAAGGGCCGTTTAAAAAGAATTCAGGGCCTTTAAAAAATAATTAATGAATTTAAAACTTTGGTAGGGACCGGCTTTAAGAGTAACTGATTTATTAAGGGAGTTTAATAAGAATTCAGGGCCTTTTAAAAATAATTTATGAATTTAAAACCGTGGTAGGGACCGGTTTTAAGGGTAATTGTATTATTAAGGGCCGTTTAAAACGAATTCAGGGCCTTTAAAAAATAATTTATGAATTTAAAACTTTGGTAGGGACCGGCTTTAGGAGTAACTGATTTATTAAGGAAGTTTAATAAGAATTCAGGGCCTTTTAAAAATAATCTATTGAATTAAAACTGTGAGAGGGATCGGCCTTAAGGTAATTGGCATCCTTCAGGGCCCTCAATAAATAATTCAGGGCCTTTTAAAAAGAATAAATTAAATTAAAACTGTGACAGGGACCGGCTTTAGGAGGAATTGTATTATTAAGGGCCGTTTAAAAAGAATCCAGGGCCATTAAAAAATAAATTATGAATTAAAAACCGTGGTAGGGACTGGCTTTTAGGGTAATTGTATTAATAAGGGCCGTTTAAAAATAATTCAGGGCCTTTAAAAAATAATTAATGAATTTAAAACTTTGGTAGGGACCGGCTTTAAGGTTAACTGATTTATTAAGGAAGTTTAATAAGAATTCAGGGCCTTTTAAAAATAATCTATTGAATTTAAACTGTGAGAAGGATCGGCCTTAAGGTAAATTAAATCCTTCAGGGCCCTCAATAAATAATTCAGGGCCTTTTAAAAAGAATTAATGAAATAAAAACTGTGACAGGCACCGGTTTTAGGAGGAATTGTATTATTAAGGGCCGTTTAAAAAGAATCCAGGGCCTTTAAAAAATAAATTATGAATTAAAAACCGTGGTAGGGACCGGCTTTAAGAATAACTGATTTATTAAGGGAGTTTAATAAGAATTCATGGCCTTTTAAAAATAATTTTTGAATTTAAAACCGTAGAAGGGACCGGCTTTAAGGGTAATTGTATTATTAAGGGCCGTTTAAAAAGAATTCAGGGCCTTTAAAAAATAATTATGAATTAAAAACCGTGGTAAGGACCGGCTTTAAGGGTAATTGTATTATTAAGGGCCGTTTAAAAAAAATTCAGGGCCTTTAAAAAATTATTAATGAATTTAAAACTTTGGTAGGGACCGGCTTTAAGAGTAACTGATTTATTAAGGGAGTTCAATAAGAATTCAGGGCCTTTTAAAAATTATTTATGATTTTCAAACCGTGGTAGGGACCGGCTTTAAGGGTAATTGTATTATTAGGGCCGTTTAAAAAGAATTCAGGGCCTTTTAAAAATAATTTATGAATTAAAAACCGTGGTAGGGACCGGCTTTAAGGGTAATTGTATTATTAAGGGCCGTTTATAAAGAATTCAGGGCCTTTAAAAAATAATTAATGAATTTTAAACTTTGATAGGGACCGGCTTTAAGAGTAACTGATTTATTAAGGAAGTTTAATAAGAATTCAGGGCCTTTTAAAAATAATCTATTGAATTAAAACTGTGAGAGAGATCGGCCTTAAGGTAAATTAAATCCTTCAGGGCCCTCAATAAATAATTCAGGGCCTTTTAAAAAGAATAAATGAAATTAAAACTGTGACAGGGACCGGCTTTAGGAGGAATTGTATTATTAAGGGCCGTTTAAAAAGAATCCAGGGCCTTTAAAAAATAAATTATGAATAAAAACCGTGGTAGGGACCGGCTTTAAGGGTAATTGTATTATTAAGGGCCGTTTAAAAAGAATTCAGGGCCTTTAAAAAATAATTAATAAATTTAAAACTTTGGTAGGGACCGGCTTTAAGAGTAACTGATTTATTAAGGGAGTTTAATAAGAATTCAGGGCCTTTTAAAAATAATTTATGAATTTTAAACCGTAGTAGGGACCGGCTTTAAGGGTAATTGTATTATCAAGGGCCGTTTAAAAAGAATTCAGGGCCTTTAAAAAAAAATTAATGAATTTAAAACTTTGGTAGGGACCGGCTTAAAGAGTAACTGATTTATTAAGGAAGTTTAATAAGAATTCAGGGCCTTTTTAAAATAATCTATTGAATTAAAACTGTGAGAGGGATCGGCCTTAAGGTTAATTAAATCCTTCAGGGCCCTCAATAAATAATTCAGGGCCTTTTAAAAAGAATAAATGAAATAAAAACTGTGACAGGGACAGGTTTTAGGAGGAATTGTATTAGTAAGGGCCGTTTAAAAAGAATCCAGGGCCTTTAAAAAATAAATTATGAATTAAAAACCGTGGTAGGGACCGGCTTTAAGGGTAATTGTATTATTAAGGGCCGTTTAAAAAGAATTCAGGGCCTTTAAAAAATAATTAATGAATTTAAAACTTTGGTAGGGACCGGCTTTAAGAGTAACTGATTTATTAAGGGAGTTTAATAAGAATTCAGGGCCTTTTAAAAATAATTTATGAATTTTAAACCGTAGTAGGGACCGGATTTAAGGGTAATTGTATTATTAAGGGCCGTTTAAAAAGAATTCAGGGCCTTTAAAAAAAAATTAATGAATTTAAAACTTTGGTAGGGACCGGCTTAAAGAGTAACTGATTTATTAAGGAAGTTTAATAAGAATTCAGGGAATTTTTAAAATAATCTACTGAATTATAACTGTGAGAGGGATCGGCCTTAAAATAAATTAAATCCTTCAGGGCCCTCAATAAATAATTCAGGGCCTTTTAAAAAGAATAAATGAAATAAAAACTGTGACAGGGACAGGTTTTAGGAGGAATTGTATTAGTAAGGGCCGTTTAAAAAGAATCCAGGGCCTTTAAAAAATAAATTATGAATTAAAAACCGTGGTAGGGACCGGCTTTAAGGGTAATTGTATTATTAAGGGCCGTTTAAAAAGAATTCAGGGCCTTTAAAAAATAATTAATGAATTTAAAACTTTGGTAGGGACCGGCTTTAAGAGTAACTGATTTATTAAGGGAGTTTAATAAGAATTCAGGGCCTTTTAAAAATAATTTATGAATTTAAAACCGTGGTAGGGACCGGTTTTAAGGGTAATTGTATTATTAAGGGCCGTTTGAAACGAATTCAGGGCCTTTAAAAAATAATTTATGAATTTAAAACTTTGGTAGGGACCGGCTTTAGGAGTAACTGATTTATTAAGGAAGTTTAATAAGAATTCAGGGCCTTTTAAAAATAATCTATTGAATTAAAACTGTGAGAGGGATCGGCCTTAAGGTAATTGGCATCCTTCAGGGCCCTCAATAAATAATTCAGGGCCTTTTAAAAAGAATAAATAAAATTAAAACTGTGACAGGGACCGGCTTTAGGAGGAATTGTATTATTAGGGGCCGTTTAAAAAGAATCCAGGGCCTTTAAAAAATAAATTATGAATTAAAAACCGTGGTAGGGACCGGCTTTAAGGGTAATTGTATTATTAAGGGCCGTTTAAAAAAAATTCAGGGCCTTTAAAAAATAATTAATGAATTTAAAACTTTGGTAGGGACCGGCTTTAAGAATAACTGATTTATTAAAGGAGTTTAATAAGAATTCAGGGCCTTTTAAAAATAATTTATGAATTTAAAACCGTGGTAGGGACCGGCTTTAAGGGTAATTGTATTATTAAGGGCCGTTTAAAAAGAATTCAGGGCCTTTTAAAAATAATTTATGAACTTAAAACCGTGGTAGGGACCGGCTTTAAGGGTAATTGTATTATTAAGGGCCGTTTATAAAGAATTCAGGGCCTTTATAAAATAATTAATGAATTTTAAACTTTGATAGGGACCGGCTTTAAGAGTAACTGATTTATTAAGGAAGTTTAATAAGAATTCAGGGCCTTTTAAAAATAATCTATTGAATTAAAACTGTGAGAGAGATCGGCCTTAAGGTAAATTAAATCCTTCAGGGCCCTCAATAAATAATTCAGGGCCTTTTAAAAAGAATAAATGAAATTAAAACTGTGACAGGGACCGGCTTTAGGAGGAATTGTATTATTAAGGGCCGTTTAAAAAGAATCCAGGGCCTTTAAAAAATAAATTATGAATAAAAACCGTGGTAGGGACCGGCTTTAAGGGTAATTGTATTATTGGGGCCGTTTTAAAAGAATTCAGGGCCTTTAAAAAATAATTAATGAATTTAAAACTTTGGTAGGGACCGGCTTTAAGAGTAACTGATTTATTAAGGGAGTTTAATAAGAATTCAGGGCCTTTTAAAAATAATTTATGAATTTTAAACCGTAGTAGGGACCGGCTTTAAGGGTAATTGTATTATTAAGGGCCGTTTAAAAAGAATTCAGGGCCTTTAAAAAAAAATTAATGAATTTAAAACTTTGGTAGGGACCGGCTTAAAGAGTAACTGATTTATTAAGGAAGTTTAATAAGAATTCAGGGCCTTTTTAAAATAATCTATTGAATTAAAACTGTGAGAGGGATCGGCCTTAAGGTTAATTAAATCCTTCAGGGCCCTCAATAAATAATTCAGGGCCTTTTAAAAAGAATAAATGAAATTAAAACTGTGACAGGGACAGGTTTTAGGAGGAATTGTATTAGTAAGGGCCGTTTAAAAGAATCCAGGGCCTTTAAAAAATAAATTATGAATTAAAAACCGTGGTAGGGACCGGCTTTAAAGTTAATTGTATTATTAAGGGCCGTTTAAAAAGAATTCAGGGCCTTTAAAAAATAATTAATGAATTTAAAACTTTGGTAGGGACCGGCTTTAAGAGTAACTGATTTATTAAGGGAGTTTAATAAGAATTCAGGGCCTTTTAAAAATAATTTATGAATTTTAAACCGTAGTAGGGACCGGCTTTAAGGGTAATTGTATTATTAAGGGCCGTTTAAAAGAATTCAGGGCCTTTAAAAAAAAATTAATGAATTTAAAACTTTGGTAGGGATCGGCTTAAAGAGTAACTGATTTATTAAGGAAGTTTAATAAGAATTCAGGGCCTTTTTAAAATAATCTACTGAATTATAACTGTGAGAGGGATCGGCCTTAAGGTAAATTAAATCCTTCAGGGCCCTCAATAAATAATTCAGGGCCTTTTAAAAAGATTAAATGAAATAAAAACTGTGACAGGGACAGGTTTTAGGAGGAATTGTATTAGTAAAGGCCGTTTAAAAAGAATCCAGGGCCTTTAAAAAATAAATTATGAATTAAAAACCGTGGTAGGGACCGGCTTTAAGGGTAATTGTATTATTAAGGGCCGTTTAAAAAGAATTCAGGGCCTTTAAAAAATAATTAATGAATTTAAAACTTTGGTAGGGACCGGCTTTAAGAGTAACTGATTTATTAAGGGAGTTTAATAAGAATTCAGGGCCTTTTAAAAATAATTTATGAATTTAAAACCGTGGTAGGGACCGGTTTTAAGGGTAATTGTATTATTAAGGGCCGTTTAAAACGAATTCAGGGCCTTTAAAAAATAATTAATGAATTTAAAACTTTGGTAGGGACCGGCTTTAGGAGTAACTGATTTATTAAGGAAGTTTAATAAGAATTCAGGGCCTTTTAAAAATAATCTATTGAATTAAAACTGTGAGAGGGATCGGCCTTAAGGTAATTGGAATCCTTCAGGGCCCTCAATAAATAATTCAGGGCCTTTTAAAAAGAATAAATTAAATTAAAACTGTGACAGGGACCGGCTTTAGGAGGAATTGTATTATTAAGGGCCGTTTAAAAAGAATTCAGGGCCTTTAAAAAATAAATTTTGAATTAAAAACCGTGGTAGGGACCGGCTTTAAGGGTAATTGTATTATTAAGGGCCGTTTAAAAAGAATTCAGGGTTTTTAAAAAATAATTAATGAATTTAAGACTTTGGAAGGGACCGGCATTAAGAGTAATTGATTTATTAAGGAAGTTAAATAAGAATTCAGGGCCTTTAAAAATAATCTATTGAATTAAAACTGTGAGAGGGATCGGCCTTAAGGTAAATAAAATCCTTCAGGGCCTTCAATAAATAATTCAGGGCTTTTTAAAAAGAATAAATGAAATTAAAACTGTGACAGGGACCGGCTTTAGGAGAAAATGTATTATTAAGGGCCGTTTAAAAAGAATCCAGGGCCTTTAAAAAATAAATTATGAATTAAAAACCGTGGTAGGGACCGGCTTTAAGGGTAATTGTATTATAAAGGGCCGTTTAAAAAAAATTCAGGGCCTTTAAAAAATAATTAATGAATTTAAAACTTTGGTAGGGACCGGCTTTAAGAATAACTGATTTATTAAGGAGTTAAATAAGAATTCAGGGCCTTTTAAAAATAATCTATTGAATTAAAACTGTGAGAGGGATCGGCTTTAAGGTAAATAAAATCCTTCAGGGCCCTCAATAAATAATTCAGGGCCTTTTAAAAAGAATAAATGAAATTAAAACTGTGACAGGAACCGGCTTTAGGAGAAAATGTATTATAAAGGGCCGTTTAAAAAGAATCCAGGGCCTTTAAAAAATAAATTATGAATTAAAAACCGTGGTAAAGACCGGCTTTAAGGGTAATTGTATTATAAAGGGCCGTTTAAAAAAAATTCAGGGCCTTTAAAAAATAATTAATGAATTTAAAACTTTGGTAGGGACCGGCTTTAAGAATAACTGATTTATTAAGGGAGTTCAATAAGAATTCAGGGCCTTTTAAAAATAATTTATGAATTTAAAACCGTGGTAGGGACCGGCTCCTAGGGTAATTGTATTATTGAGGGCCGTTTAAAAAGAATTCAGGGCCTTTAAAAAATAATTAATGAATTTAAAACTTTGGTAGGGACCGGCTTTAAGAGTAACTGATTTATTAAGGAAGTTTAATAAGAATTCCGGGCCTTTTAAAAATAATCTATTGAATTAAAACTGTGAGAGGGATCGGCCTTAAGGTAAATTAAATCCTTCAGGGCCCTCAATAAATAATTCAGGGCCTTTTAAAAATAATAAATGAAATTAAAACTGTGACATGGACCGGCTTTAGGAGGAATTGTATTATTAAGGGCCGTTTAAAAAGAATCCAGGGCCATTAAAAAATAAATTATGAATTAAAAACCGTGGTAGGGACTGGCTTTTAGGGTAATTGTATTAATAAGGGCCGTTTAAAAATAATTCAGGGCCTTTAAAAAATAATTAATGAATTTCAAACTTTGGTAGGGACCGGCTTTAAGGTTAACTGATTTATTAAGGAAGTTTAATAAGAATTCAGGGCCTTTTAAAAATAATCTATAGAATTTAAACTGTGAGAAGGATCGGCCTTAAGGTAAATTAAATCCTTCAGGGCCCTCAATAAATAATTCAGGGCCTTTTAAAAAGAATAAATGAAATTAAAACTGTGACAGGCACCGGTTTTAGGAGGAATTGTATTATTAAGGGCCGTTTAAAAAGAATCAAGGGCCTTTAAAAAATAAATTATGAATTAAAAACCGTGGTAGGGACCGGCTTTAAGAATAACTGATTTATTAAGGGAGTTTAATAAGAATTCCTGGCCTTTTAAAAATAATTTATGAATTTAAAACCGTGGAAGGGACCGGCTTTAAGGGTAATTGTATTATTAAGGGCCGTTTAAAAAGAATTCAGGGCCTTTAAAAAATAATTATGAATTATAAACCGTGGTAAGGACCGGCTTTAAGGGTAATTGTATTATTAAGGGCCGTTTAAAAAAAATTCAGGGCCTTTAAAAAATAATTAATGAATTTAAAACTTTGCTAGGGACCGGCTTTAAGAATAACTGATTTATTAAGGGAGTTCAATAAGAATTCAGGGCCTTTTAAAAATTATTTATGATTTTCAAACCGTGGAAGGGACCGGCTTTAAGGGTAATTGTATTAATTAGGGCCGTTTAAAAAGAATTCAGGGCCTTTAAAAAATAATTATGAATTATAAACCGTGGTAAGGACCGGCTTTAAGGGTAATTGTATTATTAAGGGCCGTTTAAAAAAAATTCAGGTCCTTTAAAAAATAATTAATGAATTTAAAACTTTGGTAGGGACCGGCTTTAAGAGTAACTGATTTATTAAGGAAGTTTAATAAGAATTCAGGGCCTTTTAAAAATAATCTATTGAATTAAAACTGTGAGAGAGATCGGCCTTAAGGTAAATTAAATCCTTCAGGGCCCTCAATAAATAATTCAGGGCCTTTTAAAAAGAATAAATGAAATTAAAACTGTGACAGGGACCGGCTTTAGGAGGAATTGTATTATTAAGGGCCGTTTAAAAAGAATCCAGGGCTTTTAAAAAATAAATTATGAATTAAAAACCGTGGTAGGGACCGGCTTTAAGGGTAATTGTATTATTAAGGGCCGTTTAAAAAAAATTCAGGGCCTTTAAAAAATAATTAATGAATTTAAAACTTTGGTAGGGACCGGCTTTAAGAATAACTGATTTATTAAAGGAGTTTAATAAGAATTCAGGGCCTTTTAAAAATAATTTATGAATTTAAAACCGTGGTAGGGACCGGCTTTAAGGGTAATTGTATTATTAAGGGCCGTTTAAAAAGAATTCAGGGCCTTTAAAAAATAATTAATGAATTTTAAACTTTGGTAGGGACCGGCTTTAAGAGTAACTGATTTATTAAGGAAGTTTAATAAGAATTCAGGGCCTTTTAAAAATAATCTATTGAATTAAAACTGTGAGAGAGATCGGCCTTAAGGTAAATTAAATCCTTCAGGGCCCTCAATAAATAATTCAGGGCCTTTTAAAAAGAATAAATGAAATTAAAACTGTGACAGGGACCGGCTTTAGGAGGAATTGTATTATTAAGGGCCTTTTAAAAAGAATCCAGGGCCTTTAAAAAATAAATTATGAATTAAAAACCGTGGTAGGGACCGGTTTTAAGGGTAAATGTTTTATTAAGGGCCGTTTAAAAAGAATTCAGGGCCTTTAAAAAATAATTAATGAATTTAAAACTTTGGTAGGGACCGGCTTTAAGAGTAACTGATTTATTAAGGGAGTTTAATAAGAATTCAGGGCCTTTTAAAAATAATTTATGAATTTGAAACCGTAGTAGGGACCGGCTTTAAGGGTAATTGTATTATTAAGGGCCGTTTAAAAAGAATTCAGGGCCTTTAAAAAATAATTAATGAATTTAAAACTTTGGTAGGGACCGGCTTAAAGAGTAACTGATTTATTAAGGAAGTTTAATAAGAATTCAGGGCCTTTTTAAAATAATCTATTGAATTAAAACTTTGAGAGGGATCGGCCTTAAGGTAAATTAAATCCTTCAGGGCCCTCAATAAATAATTCAGGGCCTTTTAAAAAGAATAAATGAAATTAAAACTGTGACAGGGACAGGTTTTAGGAGGAATTGTATTAGTAAGGGCCGTTTAAAAAGAATCCAGGGCCTTTAAAAAATAAATTATGAATTAAAAACCGTGGTAGGGACCGGCTTTAAGGGCAATTGTATTATTAAGGGCCGTTTAAAAAGAATTCAGGGCCTTTAAAAAATAATTAATGAATTTAAAACTTTGGTAGGGACCGGCTTTAAGAGTAACTGATTTATTAACGGAGTTTAATAAGAATTCAGGGCCTTTTAAAAATAATTTATGAATTTAAAACCGTGGTAGGGACCGGTTTTAAGGGTAATTGTATTATTAAGGGCCGTTTAAAACGAATTCAGGGCCTTTAAAAAATAATAAATGAATTTAAAACTTTGGTAGGGACCGGCTTTAGGAGTAACTGATTTATTAAGGAAGTTTAATAAGAATTCAGGGCCTTTTAAAAATAATCTATTGAATTAAAACTGTGAGAGGGATCGGCCTTAAGGTAAATTAAATCCTTCAGGGCCCTCAATAAATAATTCAGGGCCTTTTAAAAAGAATAAATTAAATTAAAACTGTGACAGGGACCGGCTTTAGGAGGAATTGTATTATTAAGGGCCGTTTAAAAAGAATCCAGGGCCTTTAAAAAATAAATAATGAATTAAAAACCGTGGTAGGGACCGGCTTTAAGGGTAATTGTATTATTAAGGGCCGTTTAAAAAGAATTCAGGGCCTTTAAAAAATAATTAATGAATTAAAAACTTTGGTAGGGACCGGCTTTAAGAGGAACTGATTTATTAAGGGAGTTTAATAAGAATTCAGGGCCTTTTAAAAATAATTTATGAATTTTAAACCGTGGTAGGGACCGGATTTAAGGGTAATTGTATTATTAAGGGCCGTTTAAAAAGAATTCAGGGCCTTTAAAAAATAATTAATGAATTTAAAACTTTGGTAGGGACCGGCTTTAAGAGTAACTGATTTATTAAGGAAGTTTAATAAGAATTCAGGGCCTTTTTAAAATAATCTATTGAATTAAAACTGTGAGAGGGATCGGCCTTAAGGTAAATTAAATCCTTCAGGGCCCTCAATAAATAATTCAGGGCCTTTTAAAAAGAATAAATGAAATTAAAACTGTGACAGGCACCGGCTTTAGGAGGAATTGTATTATTAAGGGCCGTTTAAAAAGAATCCAGGGCCTTTAAAAAATAATAAATGAATTTAAAACTTTGGTAGGGACCGGCTTTAAGAGTAACTGATTTATTAAGGGAGTTTAATAAGAAATCAGGGCCTTTTAAAAATAATTTATGAATTTAAAACCGTGGTAGGGACCGGTTTTAAGGGTAATTGTATTATTAAGGGCCGTTTAAAACGAATTCAGGGCCTTTAAAAAATAATTAATGAATTTAAAACTTTGGTAGGGACCGGCTTTAGGAGTAACTGATTTATTAAGGAAGTTTAATAAGAATTCAGGGCCTTTTAAAAATAATCTATTGAATTAAAACTGTGAGAGGGATCGGCCTTAAGGTAAATTAAATCCTTCAGGGCCCTCAATAAATAATTCAGGGCCTTTTAAAAAGAATAAATGAAATTAAAACTGTGACAGGGACCGGCTTTAGGAGGAATTGTATTATTAAGGGCCGTTTAAAAAGAATCCAGGGCCTTTAAAAAATAAATTATGAATAAAAAACCGTGGTAAGGACCGGCTTTAAGGGTAATTGTATTATTAAGGGCCGTTTAAAAAGAATTCAGGGCCTTTAAAAAATAATTAATGAATTTAAAACTTTGGTAGGGACCGGCTTTAAGAGGAACTGATTTATTAAGGGAGTTTAATAAGAATTCAGGGCCTTTGAAAAATAATTTATGAATTTTAAACCGTGGTAGGGACCGGCTTTAAGGGTAATTGTATTATTAAGGGCCGTTTAAAAAGAATTCAGAGCCTTTAAAAAATAATTAATGAATTTAAAACTTTGGTAGGGACCGGCTTTAAGAGGAACTGATTTATTAAGGGAGTTTAATAAGAATTCAGGGCCTTTTAAAAATAATTTATGAATTTTAAACCGTGGTAGGGACCGGCTTTAAGGGTTTTTGTATTATTAAGGGCCGTTTAAAAAGAATTCAGGGCCTTTAAAAAATAATTAATGAATTTAAAACTTTGGTAGGGACCGGCTTTAAGAGGAACTGATTTATTAAGGGAGTTTAATAAGAATTCAGGGCCTTTTTAAAATAATCTTTTGAATTAAAACTGTGAGAGGGATCGGATTTAAGGTAAATGAAATCCTTCAGGGCCCTCAATAAATAATTCAGGGCCTTTTAAAAAGAATAAATGAAATTAAAACTGTGACAGGGACCGGAGGACCTTGAGGAGGAATTGTATTATTAAGGGCCGTTTGAAAAGAATCCAGGGCCTTTAAAAAATAAATTATGAATTAAAAACCGTGGTAGGGACCGGCTTTAAGGGTAATTGTATTATTAAGGGCCGTTTAAAAAGAATTCAGGGCCTTTAAAAAATAATTAATGAATTTAAAACTTTGGTAGGGACCGGCTTTAAGAGGAACTGATTTATTAAGGGAGTTTAATAAGAATTCAGGGCCTTTTAAAAATAATTTATGAATTTAAAACCGTGGTAGGGACCGGCTTTAAGGGTTTTTGTATTATTAAGGGCCGTTTGAAAAGAATTCAGGGCCTTATAAAAATAATTAATGAATTTAAAACTTTGGTAGGGACCGGCTTTAAGAGGAACTGATTTATTAAGGGAGTTTAATAAGAATTCAGGGCCTTTTAAAAATAATTTATGAATTTTAAACCGTGGTAGGGACCGGCTTTAAGGGTTTTTGTATTATTAAGGGCCGTTTAAAAAGAATTCAGGGCCTTTAAAAAATAATTAATGAATTTAAAACTTTGGTAGGGACCGGCTTTAAGAGTAACTGATTTATTAAGGAAGTTTAATAAAAATTCAGGGCCTTTTTAAAATAATCTATTGAATTAAAACTGTGAGAGGGATCGGCCTTAAGGTAAATTAAATTCTTCAGGACCCTCAATAAATAATTCAGGGCCTTTTAAAAAGAATAAATGAAATTAAAACTGTGACAGGCACCGGCTTTAGGAGGAATTGTATTATTAAGGGCCGTTTAAAAAGAATCCAGGGCCTTTAAAAAATAATTAATGAATTTAAAACTTTGGTAGGGACCGGCTTTAAGAGTAACTGATTTATTAAGGGAGTTTAATAAGAATTCAGGGCCTTTTAAAAATAATTATGAATTAAAAACCGTGGTAAGGACCGGCTTTAAGGGTAATTGTATTATAAAAGGCCGTTTAAAAAAAATTCAGGGCCTTTAAAAAATAATTAATGAATTTAAAACTTTGGTAGGGACCGGCTTTAAGAGTAACTGATTTATTAAGGGAGTTCAATAAGAATTCAGGGCCTTTTAAAAATAATTAATGAATTTAAAACCGTGGTAGGGACCGGCTTTAAGGGTAATTGTATTATTAAGGGCCGTTTAAAAAGAATTCAGGGCCTTTAAAAAATAATTATGAATTAAAAACCGTGGTAAGGACCGGCTTTAAGGGTAATTGTATTATTAAGGGCCGTTTAAAAAGAATTCAGGGCCTTTAAAAAATAATTAATGAATTTAAAACTTTGGTAGGGACCGGCTTTAAGAATAACTGATTTATTAAGGTTGTTAAATAAGAATTCAGGGCCTTTTAAAAATAATGTATGAATTTAAAACCTTAGTAGGGACCGGCTTTAAGGGTAATTGTATTATTAAGGGCCGTTTAAAAAGAATTCAGGGCCTTTAAAAAAAAATTAATGAATTTAAAACTTTGGTAGGGACCGGCTTAAAGAGTATCTGATTTATTAAGGAAGTTTAATAAGAATTCAGGGCCTTTTTAAAATAACCTATTGAATTAAAACTGTGAGAGGGATCGGCCTTAAGGTTAATTAAATCCTTCAGGGCCCTCAATAAATAATTCAGGGCCTTTTAAAAAGAATAAATGAAATTAAAACTGTGACAGGGACCGGCTTTAGGAGGAATTGTATTATCAAGGGCCGTTTAAAAAGAATCCAGGGCCTTTAAAAAATAAATTATGAATTAAAAACCGTGGAAGGGACCGGCTTAAAGGGTAATTGTATTATTAAGGGCCGTTTAAAAAGAATTCAGGGCCTTTAAAAAATAATAAATGAATTTAAAACTTTGGTAGGGACCGGCTTTAAGAGTAACTGATTTATTAAGGGAGTTCAACAAGAATTCAGGGCCTTTTAAAAATAATTTATGAATTTAAAACCGTGGTAGGGACCGGCTTTAAGGGTAATTGTATTATTAAGGGCCGTTTAAAAAAATTCAGGGCCTTTAAAAAATAATTAATGAATTTAAAACTTTGTTAGGGACCGGCTTTAAGAGTAACTGATTTATTAAGGAAGTTTAATAAGAATTCAGGGCCTTTTAAAAATTATCTTTTGAATTAAAACTGTGAGAGGGATCGGCCTTAAGGTAAATTAAATCCTTCAGGGCCCTCAATAAATAATTCAGGGCCTTTTAAAAAGAATAAATGAAATTTAAACTGTGACAGGGACCGGCTTTAGGAGGAATTGTATTATTAAGGGCCGTTTAAAAAGAATCCAGGGCCTTTAAAAAATAAATTATGAATTAAAAACCGTGGTAGGGACCGGCTTTAAGGGTAATTGAATTATTAAGGGCCGTTTAAAAAGAATTCAGGGCCTTTAAAAAATAATTAATGAATTTAAAACTTTGGTAGGGACCGGCTTTAAGAGTAACTGATTTATTAAGGGAGTTCAATAAGAATTCAGGGCCTTTTAAAAATAATTTATGAATTTAAAACCGTGGAAGGGACCGGCTTTAAGGGTAATTGTATTATTAAGGGCCTTTGAAAAAGAATTCAGGGCCTTTAAAAAATTATTATGAATTAAAAACCGTGGTAAGGACCGGCTTTAAGGGTAATTGTATTATAAAGGGCCGTTTAAAAAGAATTCAGGGCCTTTAAAAAATAATTAATGAATTTAAAACTTTGGTAGGGACCGGCTTTAAGAGTAACTGATTTATTAAGGGAGTTCAATAAGAATTCAGGGCCTTTTAAAAATTATTTATGATTTTCAAACCGTGGTAGGGACCGGCTTTAAGGGTAATTGTATTATTAAGGGCCGTTTAAAAAGAATTCAGGGCCTTTAAAAAATAATTAATGAATTTAAAACTTTGGTAGGGACCGGCTTTAAGAGTAACTGATTTATTAAGGAAGTTTAATAAGAATTCAGGGCCTTTTAAAAATAATCTTTTGAATTAAAACTGTGAGAGGGATCGGCCTTAAGGTAAATTAAATCCTTCAGGGCCCTCAATAAATAATTCAGGGCCTTTTAAAAAGAATAAATGAAATTAAAACCGTGGAAGGGACCGGCTTTAAGGGTAATTGTATTATTAAGGGCCGTTTAAAAAGAATTCAGGGCCTTTAAAAAATAATTATGAATTAAAAACCGTGGTAAGGACCGGCTTTAAGGGTAATTGTATTATTAAGGGCCGTTAAAAAAAAATTCAGGGCCTTTAAAAAATTATTAATGAATTTAAAACTTTGGTAGGGACCGGCTTTAAGAGTAACTGATTTATTAAGGGAGTTCAATAAGAATTCAGGGCCTTTTAAAAATAATTTATGATTTTCAAACCGTGGTAGGGACCGGCTTTAAGGGTAATTGTATTATTAAGGGCCGTTTAAAAAGAATTCATGGCCTTTAAAAAATAATTAATGAATTTAAAACTTTGGTAGGGACCGGTTTTAAGAGTAACTGATTTATTAAGGAAGTTTAATAAGAATTCAGGGCCTTTTAAAAATAATCTATTGAATAAAACTGTGAGAGGGATCGGCCTTAAGGTAAATTTAATCCTTCAGGGCCCTCAATAAATAATTCAGGGCCTTTTAAAAAGAATAAATGAAATTAAAACCGTGGAAGGGACCGGCTTTAAGGGTAATTGTATTATTAAGGGCCGTTTAAAAAGAATTCAGGGCCTTTAAAAAATAAATTATGAATTAAAAACCGTGGAAAGGACCGGCTTTAAGGGTAATTGTATTATTAAGGGCCGTTTAAAAAGAATTCAGGGCCTTTAAAGAATAATAAATGAATTTAAAACTTTGGTAGGGACCGGCTTTAAGAGTAACTGATTTATTAAGGGAGTTCAATAAGAATTCAGGGCCTTTTAAAAATAATTTATGAATTTAAAACCGTGGTAGGGACCGGCTTTAAGGGTAATTGTATTATTAAGGGCCGTTTAAAAAGAATTCAGGGCCTTTAAAAAATAATTAATGAATTTAAAACTTTGGTAGGGACCGGCTTTAAGAGTAACTGATTTATTAAGGAAGTTTAATAAGAATTCAGGGCCTTTTAAAAATAATCTTTTGAATTAAAACCGTGAGAAGGATCGGCCTTAAGGTAAATTAAATCCTTCAGGGCCCTCAACAAATTATTCAGGGCCTTTTAAAAAGAATAAATGAAATTAAAACTGTGACAGGGACCGGCTTTAAGGGTAATTGTATTATTAAGGGCCGTTTTAAAAGAATTCAGGGCCTTTAAAAAATAATTAATGAATTTTAAACTTTGGTAGGGACCGGCTTTAAGAATAACTGATTTATTAAGGGAGTTTAATAAGAATTCAGGGCCTTTTAAAAATAATTTATGAATTTTAAACCGTAGTAGGGACCGGCTTTAAGGGTAATTGTATTACTAAGGGCCGTTTAAAAAGAATTCAGGGCCTTAAAAAAAAATTAATGAATTTAAAACTTTGGTAGGGACCGGCTTAAAGAGAAACTGATTTATTAAGGAAGTTTAATAAGAATTCAGGGCCTTTTTAAAATAATCTATTGAATTAAAACTGTGAGAAGGATCGGCCTTAAGGTAAATTAAATCCTTCAGGGCCCTCAATAAATAATTCAGGGCCTTTTAAAAAGAATAAATGAAATGAAAACTGTGACAGGGACCGGCTTTAGGAGGAATTGTATTATTAAGGGCCGTTTAAAAAGAATCCAGGGCCTTTAAAAAATAAATTATGAATTAAAAACCGTGAAAGGGACCGGCTTTAAGGGTAATTGTATTATTAAGGGCCGTTTAAAAAGAATTCAGGGCCTTTAAAAAATAATTAATGAATTTAAAACTTTGGTAGGGACCGGCTTTAAGAGTAACTGATTTATTAAGGGAGTTCAATAAGAATTCAGGGCCTTTTAAAAATAATTTATGAATTTAAAACCGTGGTAGGGACCGGCTGTAAGGGTAATTGTATTATTAAGGGCCGTTTAAAAAGAATTCAGGGCCTTTAAAAAATAATTAATTAATTTAAAACTTTAGTAGGGACCGGCTTTAAGAGTAACTGATTTATTAAGGAAGTTTCATAAGAATTCAGGGCCTTTTAAAAATAATCTATTGAATTAAAACTGTGAGAGGGATCGGCCTTAAGGTAAATTAAATTCTTCAGGGCCCTCAATAAATAATTCAGGGCCTTTTAAAAAGAATAAATGAAATTAAAACTGTAACAGGCACCGGCTTTAGGAGGAATTGTATAATTAAGGGCCGTTTAAAAAGAATCCAGGGCCTTTAAAAAATAAATTATGAATTAAAAACCGTGGTAGGGACCGGTTTTAAGAATAACTGATTTATTAAGGGAGTTTAATAAGAATTCATGGCCTTTTAAAAATAATTTATGAATTTAAAACCGTGGTAGGGACCGGCTTTAAGGGTAATTGTATTATTAAGGGCCGTTTAAAAAGAATTCAGGGCCTTTAAAAAATAATTATGAATTAAAAACCGTGGTAAGGACCGGCTTTTAGGGTAATTGTATTATAAAGGGCCGTTTAAAAAAAATTCAGGGCCTTTAAAAAATAATTAATGAATTTAAAACTTTGGTAGGGACCGGCTTTAAGAGTAACTGATTTATTAAGGGAGTTCAATAAGAATTCAGGGCCTTTTAAAAATAATTTATGAATTTAAAACCGTGGTAGGGACCGGCTTTAAGGGTAATTGTATTATTAAGGGCCGTTTAAAAAGAATTCAGGGCCTTTAAAAAATAATTATGAATTAAAAACCGTGGTAAGGACCGGCTTTAAGGGTAATTGTATTATTAAGGGCCGTTTAAAAAGAATTCAGGGCCTTTAAAAAATAATTAATGAATTTAAAACTTTGTTAGGGACCGGCTTTAAGAATAACTGATTTATTAAGGGAGTTAAATAAGAATTCAGGGCCTTTTAAAAATAATCTATTGAATTAAAACTGTGAGAGGGATCGGCCTTAAGGTAAATTAAATCCTTCAGGGCCCTCAATAAATAATTCAGGGCTATTTAAAAGAATAAATGAAATTAAAACTGTGACAGGGACCGGCTTTAGGAGGAATTGTATTATTAAGGGTCGTTTAAAAAGAATCCAGGGCCATTAAAAAATAATTTATGAATTAAAAACCGTGGTAGGGACTGGCTTTTAGGGTAATTGTATTAATAAGGGCCGTTTAAAAAGAATTCAGGGCCTTTAAAAAATAATTAATGAATTTAAAACTTTGGCCGGGACCGGCTTTAAGAGTAACTGATTTATTAAGGAAGTTTAATAAGAATTCAGGGCCTTTTAAAAATAATCTATTGAATTAAAACTGTGAGAAGGATCGGCCTCAAGGTAAATTAAATCCTTCAGGGCCCTCAATAAATAATTCAGGGCCTTTTAAAAAGAATAAATGAAATTAAAACTGTGACAGGCACCGGTTTTAGGAGGAATTGTATTATTAAGGGCCGTTTAAAAAGAATCCAGGGCCTTTAAAAAATAAATTATGAATTAAAAACCGTGGTAGGGATCGGCTTTAAGAATAACTGATTTATTAAGGGAGTTTAATAAGAATTCATGGCCTTTTAAAAATAATTTATGAATTTAAAACCGTGGAAGGGACCGGCTTTAAGGGTAATTGTATTATTAAGGGCCGTTTAAAAATAATTCAGGGCCTTTAAAAAATAATTATGAATTAAAAACCGTGGTAAGGACCGGCTTTAAGGGTAATTGTATTATTAAGGGCCGTTTAAAAAAAATTCAGGGCCTTTAAAAAATTATTAATGAATTTAAAACTTTGGTAGGGACCGGCTTTAAGAGTAACTGATTTATTAAGGGAGTTCAATAAGAATTCAGGGCCTTTTAAAAATTATTTATGATTTTCAAACCGTGGTAGGGACCGGCTTTAAGGGTAATTGTATTATTAAGGGCCGTTTAAAAAGAATTCAGGGATTTTAAAAAATAATTAATGAATTTAAAACTTTGGTAGGGACCGGCTTTAAGAGTAACTGATTTATTAAGGAAGTTTAATAAGAATTCAGGGCCTTTTAAAAATAATCTATTGAATTAAAACTGTGAGAGGGATCGGCCTTAAGGTAAATTAAATCCTTCAGGGCCCTCAATAAATAATTCAGGGCCTTTTAAAAAGAATAAATGAAATTAAAACCGTGGAAGGGACCGGCTTTAAGGGTAATTGTATTATTAAGGGCCGTTTAAAAAGAATTCAGGGCCTTTAAAAAATAAATTATGAATTAAAAACCGTGAAAGGGACCGGCTTTAAGGGTAATTGTATTATTAAGGGCCGTTTAAAAAGAATTCAGGGCCTTTAAAGAATAATAAATGAATTTAAAACTTTGGTAGGGACCGGCTTTAAGAGTAACTGATTTATTAAGGGAGTTCAATAAGAATTCAGGGCCTTTAAAAAATAAATTATGAATTAAAAACCGTGGTAGGGACCGGTTTTAAGGGTAATTGAATTATAAAGGGCCGTTTAAAAAGAATTCAGGGCCTTTAAAAAATAATTAATGAATTTAAAACTTTGGTAGGGACCGGCTTTAAGAGTAACTGATTTATTAAGGAAGTTAAATAAGAATTCAGGGCCTTTTAAAAATAATCTATTGAATTAAAACTGTGAGAGGGATCGGCCTTAAGGTAAATTAAATCCTTCAGGGCCCTCAATAAATAATTCAGGGCCTTTTAAAAAGAATAAATGAAATTAAAAATGTGACAGGGACCGGCTTTACGAGGAATTGTATTATTAAGGGCCGTTTAAAAAGAATCCAGGGCCTTTAAAAAATAAATTATGAATTAAAAACCGTGGTAGGGACCGGTTTTAAGGGTAATTGAATTATTAAGGGCCGTTTAAAAAGAATTCAGGGCCTTTAAAAAATAATAAATGAATTTAAAACTTTGGTAGGGACCGGCTTTAAGAGTAACTGATTTATTAAGGGAGTTCAATAAGAATTCAGGGCCTTTTAAAAATAATTATTGAATTTAAAACCGTGGTAGAGACCGGTTTTAAGGGTAATTGTATTATTAAGGGCCGTTTAAAAAGTATTCAGGGCCTTTAAAAAATAATTAATGAATTTAAAACTTTGTTAGGGACCGGCTTTAAGAGTAACTGATTTATTAAGGAAGTTTAATAAGAATTCAGGGCCTTTTAAAAATAATCTTTTGAATTAAAACCGTGAGAGGGATCGGCCTTAAGGTAAATTAAATCCTTCAGGGCCCTCAATAAATAATTCAGGGCCTTTTAAAAAGAATAAATGAAATTAAAACTGTGACAGGGACCGGCTTTAGGAGGAATTGTATTATGAAGGGCCGTTTAAAAAGAATCCAGGGCCTTTAAAAAATAAATTATGAATTAAAAACCGTGGAAGGGACCGGCTTTAAGGGTAATTGTATTATTAAGGGCCGTTTAAAAAGAATTCAGGGCCTTTTAAAAATAATAAATGAATTTAAAACTTTGGTAGGGACCGGCTTTAAAAGTAACTGATTTATTAAGGAAGTTTAATAAGAATTCAGGGCCGTTAAAAATATTCTATTGAATTAAAACTGTGAGAGGGATCGGCCTTAAGGTAAATTAAATCCTTCAGGGCCCTCAATAAATAATTCAGGGTCTTTAAAAAATATTAATGAAATTAAAATTGTGACAGGGACCGGCTTTAGGAGGAATTGTATTATTAAGTGCCGTTTAAAAAAGAACCAGGGCCTTTAAAAAATAAATTATGAATTAAAAACCGTCGTAGGGACCGGCTTTAAGGGTAATTGTATTATTAAGGGCCGTTTAAAAAGAATTCAGGGCCTTTAAAAAATAATTAATGAATTTAAAACTTTGGTAGGGACCGGCTTTAAGAATAACTGATTTATTAAGGGAGTTGAATAAGAATTCAGGGCCTTTTAAAAATAATTTATGAATTTAAAACCGTGGTAGGGACCGGCTTTTAGGGTAATTGTATTATTAAGGGCCGTTTAAAAAGAATTCAGGGCCTTTAAAAAATAATTAATGAATTTAAAACTTTGGTAGGGACCGGCTTTAAGAGTAACTGATTAATTAAGGAAGTTTAATAAGAATTCAGGGCTCTTTAAAAATAATCTTTTGAATTAAAACTGTGAGAGGGATCGGCCTTAAGGTAAATTAAATCCTTCAGGGCCCTCAATAAATAATTCAGGGCCTTTTTAAAAGAATAAATGAAATTTAAACTGTGACAGGGACCGGCTTTAGGAGGAATTGTATTATTAAGGGCCGTTTAAAAAGAATCCAGGGCCATTTAAAAATAAATTATGAATTAAAAACCGTGGTTGGGACCGGCTTTAAGGGTAATTGTATTATTAAGGGCCGTTTAAAAAGAATTCAGGGCCTTAAAAAAATAATTAATGAATTTAAAACTTTGGTAGGGACCGGCTTTAAGAATAACTGATTTATTAAGGGAGTTTAATAAGAATTCAGGGCCTTTTAAAAATAATTTATGAATTTAAAACCGTGGTAGGGACCGGTTTTAAGGGTAATTGTATTATTAAGGGCCGTTTAAAAAGAATTCAGGGCCTTTAAAAAATAATTAATTAATTTAAAACTTTGGTAGGGACCGGCTTCAAGAATAACTGATTTATTAAGGGAGTTTAATAAGAATTCATGGCCTTTTAAAAATAATTTATGAATTCAAAACCGTGGTAGGGACAGGCTTTAAGGGTAATTGTATGATTAAGGGCCGTTTAAAAAGAATTCAGGGCCTTTAAAAAATAATTAATGAATTTAAAACTTTGGTAGGGACCGGCTTTAAGAGTAACTGATTTATTAAGGGAGTTTAATAAGAATTCAGGGCCTTTTAAAAATAATCTTTTGAATTTAAACCGTGAGAGGGATCGGCCTTAAGGTAAATTAAATCCTTCAGGGCCCTAAATAAATAATTCAGGGCCTTTTAAAAAGAATAAATGAAATTAAAACTGTGACAGGGACCGGCTTTAGGAGGAATTGTATTATTAAGGGCCGTTTAAAAAGAATCCAAGGCCTTTAAAAAATAAATTATGAATTAAAAACCGTGGAAGGGACCGGCTTTAAGGGTAATTGTATTATTAAGGGCCGTTTTAAAAGAATTCAGGGCCTTTTAAAAATAATAAATGAATTTAAAACTGTGGAAGGGACCGGCTTTAAGAGTAACTGATTTATTAAGGAAGTTTAATAAGAATTCAGGGCCGTTAAAAATATTCTATTGAATTAAAACTGTGAGAGGGATCGGCCTTTAGGTAAATTAAATCCTTCAGGGCCCTCAATAAATAATTCAGGGTCTTTAAAAAATATAAATGAAATTAAAATTGTGACAGGGACCGGCTTTAGGAGGAATTGTATTATTAAGGGCCGTTTAAAAAGAATCTAGGGCCTTTAAAAAAAAAATTATGAATTAAAAACCGTGGTAGGGACCGGCTTTAAGGGTAATTGTGTTATTAAGGGCCGTTTAAAAAGAATTCAGGGCCTTTAAAAAATAATTAATGAATTTAAAACTTTGGTAGGGACCGGCTTTGAGAGTAACTGATTTATTAAGGGAGTTTAATAAGATTTCAGGGCCTTTTAAAAATAATTTATGAATTTAAAACCGTGGTAGGGACCGGTTTTAAGGGTTAATTGTATTATTAAGGGCCGTTTAAAAATAATTCAGGGCCTTTAAAAAATAATAAATGAATTTAAAACTTTGGTAGGGACCGGCTTTAAGAGTAACTGATTTATTAAGGAAGTTTAATAAGAATTCAGGGCCTTTTAAAAATAATCTATTGAATTAAAACTGTGAAAGGGATCGGCCTTTAGGTAAATTAAATCCTTCAGGGCCCTCAATAAGTAATTCAGGGCCTTTTAAAAAGAATAAATGAAATTAAAACTGTAACAGGGACCGGCTTTAGGAGTAATTGTATTATTAAGGGCCGTTAAAAAAGAATCCAGGGCCTTTAAAAAATAAATTATGAATTAAAAACTGTGGTAGGGACCGGTTTAAAGGGTAATTGTATTATTAGGGGCGTTTAAAAAGAATTCAGGGCCTTTAAAAAATAATAAATGAATTTAAAACTTTGGTAGGGACCGGCTTTAAGAGTAACTGATTTATTAAGGGAGTTTAATAAGAATTCAGGGCCATTTAAAAATAATCTATTGAATTAAAACTGTGAGAAGGATCGGCCTTAAGGTAAATTAAATCCTTCAGGGCCCTCAACAAATAATTCAGGGCCTTTTAAAAAGAATAAATGAAATTAAAACTGTGACAGGGACCGGCTTTAGGAGGAATTGTATTATTAAGGGCCGTTTAAAAAGAATCCAAGGCCTTTAAAAAATAAATTATGAATTAAAAACCGTGGAAGGGACCGGCTTAAAGGGTAATTGTATTATTAAGGGCCGTTTAAAAAGAATTCAGGGCCTTTTAAAAATAATTAATGAATTTAAAACTTTGGTAGGGACCGGCTTTAAGAATAACTGATTTATTAAGGGAGTTTAATAAGAATTCAGGGCCTTTTAAAAACAATCTATTGAATTCAAACTGTGAGGGGGATCGGTTTTAAGGTAAATTAAATCCTTCAGGGCCCTCAATATATAATTCAGGGCCTTTTAAAAAGAATTAATGAAATAAAAACTGTGACAGGGACCGGCTTTAGGAGGAATTGTATTATTAAGGGCCGTTTTAAAAGAATCCAGGGCCTTTAAAAAATAAATTATGAATTAAAAACCGTGGTAGGGACCGGCTTTAAGGGTAATTGTATTATTAAGGGCCGTTTAAAAAGAATTCAGGCCTTTAAAAAATAATTAATGAATTTAAAACTTTGGTAGGGACCGGCTTTAAGAATAACTGATTTATTAAGGGAGTTTAATAAGAATTCAGGGCCTTTTAAAAATACTTTATGAATTTAAAACCGTGGTAGGGACCGGCTTTAAGGGTAATTGTATTACTAAGGGCCGTTTAAAAAGAATTCAGGGCCTTTTAAAAATAATTAATGAATTTAAAACTTTGGTAGGGACCGGCTTTAAGAGTAACTGATTAATTAAGGAAGTTTAATAAGAATTCAGGGCCTTTTAAAAATAATCTATTGAATTAATACTGTAAGAGGGATTGGCCTTAAGGTAAATTAAATCCTTCAGGGCCCTCAATAAATAATTCAGGGCCTTTTAAAAAGAATTAATGAAATTAAAACTGTGACAGGGACCGGCTTTAGGAGGAATTGTATTATTGAGGGCCGTTAAAAAGAATCTAGGGCCTTTAATAAATAAATTATGAATTAAAATCGTGGTTGGGACCAGCTTTAAGGGTAATTGTATTATTAAGGGCCGTTTAAAAAGAATTCAGGGCCTTTAAAAAATTATTAATGAATTTAAAACTTTAGTAGGGACCGGCTTTAAGAGTAACTGATTTATTAAGGGAGTTTAATAAGAATTCAGGGCCTTTTAAAAATAAGTTATGAATTTAAAACCGTGGTAGGGACCGGCTTTAAGGGTAATTGTATTATTAAGGGCCGTTTAAAAAGAATTCAGGGCATTTAAAAAATAATTAATGAATTTAAAACTTTGGTAGGGACCGGCTTTAAGAGTAACTGATTAATTAAGGAAGTTTAATAAGAATTCAGGGCCTCAATAAATAATTCAGGGCCTTTTAAAAAGAATAAATGAAATTAAAACTGTGACAGGGACCGGCTTTAGGAGGAATTGTATTATTAAGGGCCGTTTAAAAAGAATCCAGGGCCTTTAAAAAATAAATTATGAATTTAAAACCGTGGTTTGGACCGGCTTTAAGGGTAATTGTATTATTAAGCGCCGTTTAAAAAGAATTCAGGGCCTTTAAAAAATAATTAATGAATTTTAAACTTTGATAGGGACCGGCTTTAAGAATAACTGATTTATTAAGGGAGTTTAATAAGAAATCAGGGCCTTTTAAAAATAATCTATTGAATTAAAACTGTGAGAAGGATCGGCCTTAAGGTAAATTAAATCCTTCAGGGCCCTCAATAAATAATTCAGGGCCTTTTAAAAAGAATAAATGAAATTAAAACTTTGACAGGGACCGGCTTTAGGAGGAATTGTATTATTAAGGGCCGTTTAAAAAATAAATTATGAATTAAAAACCGTGGTAGGGACCCGCTTAAAGGGTAATTGTATTATTAAGGGCCGTCTAAAAAGAATCCAGGGCCTTTAAAAAATAAATTATGAATTAAAAACCGTGGTAGGGACTAGCTTTAAGGGTAATTGTATTATAAAGGGCCGTTTAAAAAGAATTCAGGGCCTTTAAAAAATAATTAATGAATTTAAAACTTTGGTAGGGACCGGCTTTAAGAATAACTGATTTATTAAGGGAGTTTAATAAGAATTCAGGGCCTTTTAAAAATAATTTATGAATTTAAAACCGTGGTAGGGACCGGCTTTAAGGGTAATTGTATTATTAAGGGCCGTTTAAAAAGAATTCAGGGCATTTAAAAAATAATTAATGAATTTAAAACTTTGGTAGGGACCGGCTTTAAGAGTAACTGATTTATTAAGGAAGTTTAATAAGAATTCAGGACCTTTTAAAAATAATCTATTGAATTAAAACTGTGAGAGGGATCGGCCTTAAGGTAAATTTAATCCTTCAGGGCCCTCAACAAATAATTCAGGGCCTTTTAAAAAGAATAAATGAAATTAAAACTGTGACAGGGACCGGCTTTAGTAGGAATTGTATTATAAAGGGCCGTTTAAAAAGAATCCAGGGCCTTTAAAAAAAAAATTATGAATTAAAAACCGTGGTAGGGACCGGCTTTAAGGGTATCTGTATTATTAAGGGCCGTTTAAAATGAATTCAGGGACTTTAAAAAATAATTAATGAATTTAAAACGTTGGTAGGGACCGGCTTTAAGAATAACTGATTTATTAAGGGAGTTTAATAAGAATTCAGGGCCTTTTAAAAATAATTTATGAATTTAAAACCGTGGTAGGGACCGGCTATAAGGGTAATTGTATTATTAAGGGCCGTTTAAAAAGAATTCAGGGCCTTTAAAAAATAATTAATGAATTTAAAACTTTGGTAGGGACCGGCTTTAAGAGTAACTGATTTATTAAGGAAGTTTAATAAGAATTCAGGGCCTCAATAAATAATTCAGGGCCTTTTAAAAAGAATAAATGAAATTAAAACTGTGACAGGGACCGGTTTTAGGAGGAATTGTATTATTAAGGGCCGTTTAAAAAGAATCCAGGGCCTTTAAAAAATAAATTATGAATTAAAAACCATGGTAGGGACCGGCTTTAAGGGTAATTGTATTAGTAAGGGCCGTTTAAAAAGAATTCAGGGACTTTAAAAAATAATTAATGAATTTAAAACTTTTGTAGGGACCGGCTTTAAGAATAACTGATTTATTAAGGGAGTTTAATAAGAATTCAGGGCCTTTTAAAAATAATTAATGAATTTTAAACTTTGGTACGGACCGGCTTTAAGAATAACTGATTTATTAAGGGAGTTATTTAAGAGTTCAGGGCCTTTTAAAAATAATTAATGAATTTAAAACTTTGGTAGGGACCGGCTTTAAGAGTAACTGATTTATTAAAGAAGTTTAATAAGAATTCAGGGCCTTTTAAAAATAATCTATTGAATTAAAACTGTGAGAGGGATCGGCCTAAAGGTAAGTTAAATCCTTCAGGGCCCTCAATTAATAATTCAGGGCCTTTTTAAAAGAATAAATGAAATTAAAACTGTGACAGGGACCGGCTTTAGGAGGAATTGTATTATTAAGGGCCGTTTAAAAAGAATCCAGGGCCTTTAAAAAATAAATTATGAATTAAAAACCGTGGTAGGGACCGGCTTTAAGGGTAATTGTATTATTAAGGGCCGTTTAAAAAGAATTCAGGGCCTTTAAAAAATAATTAATGAATTTAAAACTTTGGTAGGGACCGGCTTTAAGAGTAACTGATTTATTAATGAAGTTTAATAAGAATTCAGGGCCTTTTAAAAATAATCTATTGAAATAAAACTGTGAGAGGGATCGGCCTTAAGGTAAATTAAATCCTTAAGGGCCCTCAATAAATAATTCAGGGCCTTTTAAAAAGAATAAATGAAATTAAAACTGTGACAGGGACCAGCTTTAGGAGGAATTGTATTATTAAGGGCCATTTAAAAAGAATCCAGGGCCTTTAAAAAATAAATAATGAATTAAAAACCATGGTAGGGACCGGCTTTAAGGGTAATTGTATTAGTAAGGGCCGTTTAAAAAGAATTCAGGGACTTTAAAAAATAATTAATGAATTTAAAACTTTGGTAGGGACCGGCTTTAAGAATAACTGATTTATTAAGGGAGTTTAATAAGAATATAGGGCCTTTTAAAAATAATTTATGAATTTAAAACCGTGGTAGGGACCGGCTTTAAGGGTAATTGTATTATTAAGGGCCGTTTAAAAAGAATTCAGGGCATTTAAAAAATAATTAATGAATTTAAAACTTTGGTAGGGACCGGCTTTAAGAGTAACTGATTTATTAAGGAAGTTTAATAAGAATTCAGGGCCTTTTAAAAATAATCTATTGAAATAAAACTGTGAGAGGGATCGGCCTTAAGGTAAATTAAATCCTTAAGGGCCCTCAATAAATAATTCAGGGCCTTTTAAAAAGAATAAATGAAATTAAAACTGTGACAGGGACCAGCTTTAGGAGGAATTGTATTATTAAGGGCCATTTAAAAAGAATCCAGGGCCTTTAAAAAATAAATAATGAATTAAAAACCATGGTAGGGACCGGCTTTAAGGGTAATTGTATTAGTAAGGGCCGTTTAAAAAGAATTCAGGGACTTTAAAAAATAATTAATGAATTTAAAACTTTGGTAGGGACCGGCTTTAAGAATAACTGATTTATTAAGGGAGTTTAATAAGAATTCAGGGCCTTTTAAAAATAATTTATGAATTTAAAACCGTGGTAGGGACCGGCTTTAAGGGTAATTGTATTATTAAGGGCCGTTTAAAAAGAATTCAGGGCATTTAAAAAATAATTAATGAATTCAAAACTTTGGTAGGGACCGGCTTTAAGAGTAACTGATTTATTAAGGAAGTTTAATAAGAATTCAGGACCTTTTAAAAATAATCTATTGAATTAAAACTGTGAGAGGGATCGGCCTTAAGGTAAATTTAATCCTTCAGGGCCCTCAACAAATAATTCAGGGCCTTTTAAAAAGAATAAATGAAATTAAAACTGTGACAGGGACCGGCTTTAGTAGGAATTGTATTATAAAGGGCCGTCTAAAAAGAATCCAGGGCCTTTAAAAAATAAATTATGAATTAAAAACCGTGGTAGGGACTAGCTTTAAGGGTAATTGTATTATAAAGGGCCGTTTAAAAAGAATTCAGGGCCTTTAAAAAATAATTAATGAATTTAAAACTTTAGTAGGGACCGGCTTTAAGAATAACTGATTTATTAAGGGAGTTTAATAAGAATTCAGGGCCTTTTAAAAATAATTTATGAATTTAAAACCGTGGTAGGGACCGGCTTTAAGGGTAATTGTATTATTAAGGGCCGTTTAAAAAGAATTCAGGGCATTTAAAAAATAATTAATGAATTTAAAACTTTGGTAGGGACCGGCTTTAAGAGTAACTGATTTATTAAGGAAGTTTAATAAGAATTCAGGGCCTTTTAAAAATAATCTATTGAATTAAAACTGTGAGAGGGATCGGCCTAAAGGTAAGTTAAATCCTTCAGGGCCCTCAATTAATAATTCAGGGCCTTTTTAAAAGAATAAATGAAATTAAAACTGTGACAGGGACCGGCTTTAGGAGGAATTGTATTATTAAGGGCCGTTTAAAAAGAATCCAGGGCCTTTAAAAAATAAATTATGAATTAAAAACCGTGGTAGGGACCGGCTTTAAGGGTAATTGTATTATTAAGGGCCGTTTAAAAAGAATTCAGGGCCTTTAAAAAATAATTAATGAATTTAAAACTTTGGTAGGGACCGGCTTTAAGAGTAACTGATTTATTAATGAAGTTTAATAAGAATTCAGGGCCTTTTAAAAATAATCTATTGAAATAAAACTGTGAGAGGGATCGGCCTTAAGGTAAATTAAATCCTTAAGGGCCCTCAATAAATAATTCAGGGCCTTTTTAAAAGAATAAATGAAATTAAAACTGTGACAGGGACCGGCTTTAGGAGGAATTGTATTATTAAGGGCCGTTTAAAAAGAATCCAGGGCCTTTAAAAAATAAATTATGAATTAAAAACCGTGGTAGGGACCGGCTTTAAGGGTAATTGTATTATTAAGGGCCGTTTAAAAAGAATTCAGGGCCTTTAAAAAATAATTAATGAATTTAAAACTTTGGTAGGGACCGGCTTTAAGAGTAACTGATTTATTAATGAAGTTTAATAAGAATTCAGGGCCTTTTAAAAATAATCTATTGAAATAAAACTGTGAGAGGGATCGGCCTTAAGGTAAATTAAATCCTTAAGGGCCCTCAATAAATAATTCAGGGCCTTTTAAAAAGAATAAATGAAATTAAAACTGTGACAGGGACCAGCTTTAGGAGGAATTGTATTATTAAGGGCCATTTAAAAAGAATCCAGGGCCTTTAAAAAATAAATAATGAATTAAAAACCATGGTAGGGACCGGCTTTAAGGGTAATTGTATTATTGCGGGCCGTTTAAAAAGAATTCAGGGCCTTTAAAAATAATTAATGAATTTAAAACTTTGGTAGGGACCGGCTTTAAGAGTAACTGATTAATTAAGGAAGTTTAATAAGAATTCAGGGCCTCAATAAATAATTCAGGGCCTTTTAAAAAGAATAAATGAAATTAAAACTGTGACAGGGACCGGCTTTAGGAGGAATTGTATTATTAAGGGCCGTTTAAAAAGAATCCAGGGCCTTTAAAAAATAAATTATGAATTAAAAACCGTGGTTTGGACCGGCTTTAAGGGTAATTGTATTATTAAGCGCCGTTTAAAAAGAATTCAGGGCCTTTAAAAAATAATTAATGAATTTTAAACTTTGATAGGGACCGGCTTTAAGAATAACTGATTTATTAAGGGAGTTTAATAAGAAATCAGGGCCTTTTAAAAATAATCTATTGAATTAAAACTGTGAGAAGGATCGGCCTTAAGGTAAATTAAATCCTTCAGGGCCCTCAATAAATAATTCAGGGCCTTTTAAAAAGAATAAATGAAATTAAAACTTTGACAGGGACCGGCTTTAGGAGGAATTGTATTATTAAGGGCCGTTTAAAAAATAAATTATGAATTAAAAACCGTGGTAGGGACCCGCTTAAAGGGTAATTGTATTATTAAGGGCCGTTTAAAAAGAATCCAGGGCCTTTAAAAAATAAATTATGAATTAAAAACCATGGTAAGGACCGGTTTTAAGGGTAATTGTATTAGTAAGGGCCGTTTAAAAAGAATTCAGGGACTTTAAAAAATAATTAATGAATTTAAAACTTTTGTAGGGACCGGCTTTAAGAATAACTGATTTATTAAGGGAGTTTAATAAGAATTCAGGGCCTTTTAAAAATAATTTATGAATTTAAAACCGTGGTAGGGACCGGCTTTAAGGGTAATTGTATTATTAAGGGCCGTTTAAAAAGAATTCAGGGCATTTAAAAAATAATTAATGAATTTAAAACTTTGGTAGGGACCGGCTTTAAGAGTAACTGATTTATTAAGGAAGTTTAATAAGAATTCAGGACCTTTTAAAAATAATCTATTGAATTAAAACTGTGAGAGGGATCGGCCTTAAGGTAAATTTAATCCTTCAGGGCCCTCAACAAATAATTCAGGGCCTTTTAAAAAGAATAAATGAAATTAAAACTGTGACAGGGACCGGCTTTAGTAGGAATTGTATTATAAAGGGCCGTTTAAAAAGAATCCAGGGCCTTTAAAAAAAAAATTATGAATTAAAAACCGTGGTAGGGACCGGCTTTAAGGGTATCTGTATTAATAAGGGCCGTTTAAAATGAATTCAGGGACTTTAAAAAATAATTAATGAATTTAAAACGTTGGTAGGGACCGGCTTTAAGAATAACTGATTTATTAAGGGAGTTTAATAAGAATTCAGGGCCTTTTAAAAATAATTTATGAATTTAAAACCGTGGTAGGGACCGGCTATAAGGGTAATTGTATTATTAAGGGCCGTTTAAAAAGAATTCAGGGCCTTTAAAAAATAATTAATGAATTTAAAACTTTGGTAGGGACCGGCTTTAAGAGTAACTGATTTATTAAGGAAGTTTAATAAGAATTCAGGGCCTCAATAAATAATTCAGGGCCTTTTAAAAAGAATAAATGAAATTAAAACTGTGACAGGGACCGGCTTTAGGAGGAATTGTATTATTAAGGGCCGTTTAAAAAGAATCCAGGGCCTTTAAAAAATAAATTATGAATTAAAAACCATGGTAGGGACCGGCTTTAAGGGTAATTGTATTAGTAAGGGCCGTTTAAAAAGAATTCAGGGACTTTAAAAAATAATTAATGAATTTAAAACTTTTGTAGGGACCGGCTTTAAGAATAACTGATTTATTAAGGGAGTTTAATAAGAATTCAGGGCCTTTTAAAAATAATTAATGAATTTTAAACTTTGGTACGGACCAGCTTTAAGAATAACTGATTTATTAAGGGAGTTATTTAAGAGTTCAGGGCCTTTTAAAAATAATTAATGAATTTAAAACTTTGGTAGGGACCGGCTTTAAGAGTAACTGATTTGTTAAGGAAGTTTAATAAGAATTCAGGGTCTTTTAAAAATAATCTATTGAATTAAAACTGTGAGAGGGATCGGCCTAAAGGTAAGTTAAATCCTTCAGGGCCCTCAATTAATAATTCAGGGCCTTTTTAAAAGAATAAATGAAATTAAAACTGTGACAGGGACCGGCTTTAGGAGGAATTGTATTATTAAGGGCCGTTTAAAAAGAATCCAGGGCCTTTAAAAAATAAATTATGAATTAAAAACCGTGGTAGGGACCGGCTTTAAGGGTAATTGTATTATTAAGGGCCGTTTAAAAAGAATTCAGGGCCTTTAAAAAATAATTAATGAATTTAAAACTTTGGTAGGGACCGGCTTTAAGAGTAACTGATTTATTAATGAAGTTTAATAAGAATTCAGGGCCTTTTAAAAATAATCTATTGAAATAAAACTGTGAGAGGGATCGGCCTTAAGGTAAATTAAATCCTTAAGGGCCCTCAATAAATAATTCAGGGCCTTTTAAAAAGAATAAATGAAATTAAAACTGTGACAGGGACCAGCTTTAGGAGGAATTGTATTATTAAGGGCCATTTAAAAAGAATCCAGGGCCTTTAAAAAATAAATAATGAATTAAAAACCATGGTAGGGACCGGCTTTAAGGGTAATTGTATTATTGCGGGCCGTTTAAAAAGAATTCAGGGCCTTTAAAAAATAATTAATGAATTTATAACTTTGGTAGGGACCGGCTTCAAGAATAACTGATTTATTAAGGGAGTTTAATAAGAATTCAGGGCCTTTTAAAAATAATTTATGAATTTAAAACCGTGGTAGGGACCGGCTTTAAGGGTAATTGTATTATAAAGGGCCGTTATAAAAGAATTCAGGGCCTTTAAAAAATAATTAATGAATTTAAAACTTTGGTAGGGACCGGCTTTAAGAATAACTGATTTATTAAGGGAGTTTAATAAGAATTCAGGGCCTTTTAAAAATAATTTATGAATTTAAAACCGTGGTAGGGACGTGGTAGGGACGTGGTTTCAGAGTGGAAGATACTATCAGTATCGCCCTGGTGTAAGACCACCATTCAGAATTGAAACGTTGCTTGAAATGGCTTAAGCCGTGTTTAGTGACCAGATCTGAATAGCCAGGTACTTCAACACCTTCTTCTTCCCTGTCTCCTTCCCCTCCCCACTACCTTCAGCCTCACAACATACCCCGATTGGGGATGCCATAGTCTCACTGGCTCCAGACGGGAGCAGTTGGGACTCTTGTGCGGTATTAACTTAAAAAAAAAAAAAAAAAGGGACCGGCTTTAAGGGTAATCGTATTATTAAGGGCCGTTTAAAAAGAATTCAGGGCCTTTAAAAAATAAATTATGAATTAAAAACCATGGTAGGGACCGGCTTTAAGGGTAATTGTATTATTAAGGGCCGTTTAAAAAGAATTCAGGGCCTTTAAAAAATAATTAATGAAGAAGAAGATAACACTTTTAAATCTAAATGAAAATATGAAAGAAAACAAGACACAGAAAAACAGAAAAAGACAATGGTCGCAACTGTCGCATTGTCTTTTTCTGTTTTTCTGTGTCTTGTTTTCTTTCATATTTTCATTAAGATTTAAAAGTGTTATCTTCTTCTTCAATGATATATTACGTTGATGGGTATAACCTTCAAAAGTTATAAAAAAAGAGTTTTTCTCGTAAAAAATTGAATAATTAATGAATTTTAAACTTTGGTAGGGAACGGCTTTAAGAATAACTGATTTATTAACGGAGTTTAATAAGAATTCAGGGCCTTTTAAAAAAATCTATTGAATTAAAACTGTGAGAGGGATTGGCCTTAAGGTAAATTAAATCCTTCAGGGGCCTCAATAAATAATTCAGGGCTTTTAAAAAGAATAAATGAAATAAAAAATCTGTGACAGGGACCGGTTTTAGGAGGAATTGTATTATTAAGGGCCGTTTAAAAAGAATCCAGGGCCTTTAAAAAATAAATTATGAATTAAAAACCGTGAAAGGGACCGGCTTTAAGGGTAATTGTATTATTAAAGGCCGTTTAAAAAGTATTCAGGGCCTTTAAAAAATAATTAATAAATTTAAAACTTTGGTAGGGACCGGCTTTAAGAATAACTGATTTATTAAGGGAGTTTAATAAGAATTCAGGGCCTTTTAAAAATAATTTATGAATTTGAAACCGTGGTAGGGACCGGCTTTAAGGGTAATTGTATTATTAAGGGCCGTTTAAAAAGAATTCAGGGCCTTTAAAAAATAATTAATGAATTTAAAACTTTGGTAGGGACCGGCTTTAAGAGTAACTGATTTATTAAGGAAGTTTAATAAGAATTCAGGGCCTTTTAAAAATAATCTATTGAATTAAAACTGTGAGAGGGATCGGCCTTAAGGTAAATTTAATCCTTCAGGGCCCTCAATAAATAATTCAGGGCCTTTCAAAAAGAATAAATGAAATTAAAACTGTGACAGAGACCGGCTTTAGGAGGAATTGTATTATTAAGGGCCGTTTAAAAAGAATCCAGGGCCTTTAAAAAATAAATTATGAATTAAAAACCGTGGTAGAGACCGGCATTAAGGGTAATTGTATTATTAAGGGCCATTTAAAAAGAATTCAGGGCCTTTAAAAAATAATTAATGAATTTAAACATTGGTAGGGACCGGCTTTAAGAATAACTGATTTATTAAAGGAGTTTAATAAGAATTCAGGGCCTTTTAAAAATAATTTATGAATTTAAAACCGTGGTAGGGACCGGCTTTAAGGGTAATTGTATTATTAAGGGCCGTTTAAAAAGAATTCAGGGCCTTTAAAAAATAATTAATGAATTTAAAACTTTGGTAGGGACCGGCTTTAAGAGTAACTGATTTATTAAGGAAGTTTAATAAGAATTCAGGGCCTTTTAAAAATAATCTATTGAATTTAAACTGTGAGAAGGATCGGCCTTAAGGTAAATTAAATCCTTCAGGGCCCTCAATAAATAATTCAGGGCCTTTTAAAAAGAATAATTGAAATTAAAACTTTGACAGGGACCGGCTTTAGGAGGAATTGTATTATTAAGGGCCGTTTAAAAAATAAATTATGAATTAAAAACCGTGGTAGGGACCCGCTTAAAGGGTAATTGTATTATTAAGGGCCGTTTAAAAAGAATCCAGGGCCTTTAAAAAATAAATTATGAATTAAAAACCGTGGTAGGGACTAGCTTTAAGGGTAATTGTATTATAAAGGGCCGTTTAAAAAGAATTCAGGGCCTTTAAAAAATTATTAATGAATTTAAAACTTTGGTAGGGACCGGCTTTAAGAATAACTGATTTATTAAGGGAGTTTAATAAGAATTCAGGGCCTTTTAAAAATAATTTATGAATTTAAAACCGTGGTAGGGACCGGCTTTAAGGGTAATTGTATTATTAAGGGCCGTTTAAAAAGAATTCAGGGCATTTAAAAAATAATTAATGAATTTAAAACTTTGGTAGGGACCGGCTTTAAGAGTAACTGATTTATTAAGGAAGTTTAATAAGAATTCAGGACCTTTTAAAAATAATCTATTGAATTAAAACTGTGAGAGGGATCGGCCTTAAGGTAAATTTAATCCTTCAGGGCCCTCAACAAATAATTCAGGGCCTTTTAAAAAGAATAAATGAAATTAAAACTGTGACAGGGACCGGCTTTTGTAGGAATTGTATTATTAAGGGCCGTTAAAAAGAATCCAGGGCCTTTAAAAAAAAAATTATGAATTAAAAACCGTGGTAGGGACCGGCTTTAAGGGTAATTGTATTATTAAGGGCCGTTTAAAAAGTATTCAGGGCCTTTAAAAAATAATTAATGAATTTAAAACTTTGGTAGGGACCGGCTTTAAGAGTAATTGATTTATTAAGAAAGATTGATAAGAGATCAGGGCCTTTTAAAAAAATCTATTGAATTAAAACTGTGAGAGGGATCGGCCTTAAGGTAAATAAAATCCTTCAGGGCCCTCAATAAATAATTCAGGGCTTTTAAAAAGAATAAATGAAATAAAAAATCTGTGACAGGGACCGGTTTTAGGAGGAATTGTATTATTAAGGGCCGTTTAAAAAGAATCCAGGGCCTTTAAAAAATAAATTATGAATTAAAAACCGTGGAAGGGACCGGCTTTAAGGGTAATTGTATTATTAAGGGCCGTTTAAAAAGTATTCAGGGCCTTTAAAAAATAATTAATGAATTTAAAACTTTGGTAGGGACCGGCTTTAAGAATAACTGATTTATTAAGGGAGTTTAATAAGAATTCAGGGCCTTTAAAAAATAATTAATGAAGAAGAAGATAACACTTTTAAATCTAAATGAAAATATGAAAGAAAACAAGACACAGAAAAACAGAAAAAGACAATGGTCGCAACTGTCGCATTGTCTTTTTCTGTTTTTCTGTGTCTTGTTTTCTTTCATATTTTCATTAAGATTTAAAAGTGTTATCTTCTTCTTCAATGATATATTACGTTGATGGGTATAACCTTCAAAAGTTATAAAAAAAGAGTTTTTCTCGTAAAAAATTGAATAATTAATGAATTTTAAACTTTGGTAGGGAACGGCTTTAAGAATAACTGATTTATTAAGGAAGTTTAATAAGAATTCAGGACCTTTTAAAAATAATCTATTGAATTAAAACTGTGAGAGGGATCGGCCTTAAGGTAAATTTAATCCTTCAGGGCCCTCAACAAATAATTCAGGGCCTTTTAAAAAGAATAAATGAAATTAAAACTGTGACAGGGACCGGCTTTAGGAGGAATTGTATTATTAAGGGCCGTTAAAAAGAATCTAGGGCCTTTAATAAATAAATTATGAATTAAAAACCGTGGTAGGGACCCGCTTAAAGGGTAATTGTATTATTAAGGGCCGTTTAAAAAGAATCCAGGGCCTTTAAAAAATAAATTATGAATTAAAAACCGTGGAAGGGACCGGCTTTAAGGGTAATTGTATTATTAAGGGCCGTTTAAAAAGTATTCAGGGCCTTTAAAAAATAATTAATGAATTTAAAACTTTGGTAGGGACCGGCTTTAAGAATAACTGATTTATTAAGGGAGTTTAATAAGAATTCAGGGCCTTTAAAAAATAATTAATGAAGAAGAAGATAACACTTTTAAATCTAAATGAAAATATGAAAGAAAACAAGACACAGAAAAACAGAAAAAGACAATGGTCGCAACTGTCGCATTGTCTTTTTCTGTTTTTCTGTGTCTTGTTTTCTTTCATATTTTCATTAAGATTTAAAAGTGTTATCTTCTTCTTCAATGATATATTACGTTGATGGGTATAACCTTCAAAAGTTATAAAAAAAGAGTTTTTCTCGTAAAAAATTGAATAATTAATGAATTTTAAACTTTGGTAGGGAACGGCTTTAAGAATAACTGATTTATTAACGGAGTTTAATAAGAATTCAGGGCCTTTTAAAAAAATCTATTGAATTAAAACTGTGAGAGGGATTGGCCTTAAGGTAAATTAAATCCTTCAGGGCCCTCAATAAATAATTCAGGGCTTTTAAAAAGAATAAATGAAATAAAAAATCTGTGACAGGGACCGGTTTTAGGAGGAATTGTATTATTAAGGGCCGTTTAAAAAGAATCCAGGGCCTTTAAAAAATAAATTATGAATTAAAAACCGTGAAAGGGACCGGCTTTAAGGGTAATTGTATTATTAAGGGCCGTTTAAAAAGTATTCAGGGCCTTTAAAAAATAATTAATGAATTTAAAACTTTGGTAGGGACCGGCTTTAAGAATAACTGATTTATTAAGGGAGTTTAATAAGAATTCAGGGCCTTTTAAAAATAATTTATGAATTTGAAACCGTGGAAGGGACCGGCTTTAAGGGTAATTGTATTATTAAGGGCCGTTTAAAAAGAATTCAGGGCCTTTAAAAAATAATTAATGAATTTAAAACTTTGGTAGGGACCGGCTTTAAGAGTAACTGATTTATTAAGGAAGTTTAATAAGAATTCAGGGCCTTTTAAAAATAATCTATTGAATTAAAACTGTGAGAGGGATCGGCCTTAAGGTAAATTTAATCCTTCAGGGCCCTCAATAAATAATTCAGGGCCTTTCAAAAAGAATAAATGAAATTAAAACTGTGACAGAGACCGGCTTTAGGAGGAATTGTATTATTAAGGGCCGTTTAAAAAGAATCCAGGGCCTTTAAAAAATAAATTATGAATTAAAAACCGTGGTAGGGACCGGCATTAAGGGTAATTGTCTTATTAAGGGCCATTTAAAAAGAATTCAGGGCCTTTTAAAAATAATCTATTGAATTAAAACTTTGAGAGGGATCGGCCTAAAGGTAAGTTAAATCCTTCAGGGCCCTCAATTAATAATTCAGGGCCTTTTTAAAAGAATAAATGAAATTAAAACTGTGACAGGGACCGGCTTTAGGAGGAATTGTATTATTAAGGGCCGTTTAAAAAGAATCCAGGGCCTTTAAAAAATAAATTATGAATTAAAAACCGTGGTAGGGACCGGCTTTAAGGGTAATTGTATTATTAAGGGCCGTTTAAAAAGAATTCAGGGCCTTTAAAAAATAATTAATGAATTTAAAACTTTGGTAGGGACCGGCTTTAAGAGTAACTGATTTATTAAGGAAGTTTAATAAGAATTCAGGGCCTTTTAAAAATAATCTATTGAAGTAAAACTGTGAGAGGGATCGGCCTTAAGGTAAATTAAATCCTTAAGGGCCCTCAATAAATAATTCAGGGCCTTTTAAAAAGAATAAATGAAATTAAAACTGTGACAGGGACCAGCTTTAGGAGGAATTGTATTATTAAGGGCCATTTAAAAAGAATCCAGGGCCTTTAAAAAATAAATAATGAATTAAAAACCATGGTAGGGACCGGCTTTAAGGGTAATTGTATTATTGCGGGCCGTTTAAAAAGAATTCAGGGCCTTTAAAAAATAATTAATGAATTTAAAACTTTGTTAGGGACCGGCTTTAAGAATAACTGATTTATTAAGGGAGTTTAATAAGAATTCAGGGCCTTTTAAAAATAATTTATGAATTTAAAACCGTGGTAGGGACCGGCTTTAAGGGTAATTGTATTATAACGGGCCGTTATAAAAGAATTCAGGGCCTTTAAAAAATAATTAATGAATTTAAAACTTTGGTAGGGACCGGCTTTAAGAATAACTGATTTATTAAGGGAGTTTAATAAGAATTCAGGGCCTTTTAAAAATAATTTATGAATTTAAAACCGTGGTAGGGACGTGGTAGGGACGTGGTTTCAGAGTGGAAGATACTATCAGTATCGCCCTGGTGTAAGACCACCATTCAGAATTGAAACGTTGCTTGAAATGGCTTTAGCCGTGTTTAGTGACCAGATCTGAATAGCCAGGTACTTCAACACCTTCTTCTTCCCTGTCTCCTTCCCCTCCCCACTACCTTCAGCCTCACAACATACCCCGATTGGGGATGCCATAGTCTCACTGGCTCCAGACGGGAGCAGTTGGGACTCTTGTGCGGTATTAACTTAAAAAAAAAAAAAAAAAAGGGACCGGCTTTAAGGGTAATCGTATTATTAAGGGCCGTTTAAAAAGAATTCAGGGCCTTTAAAAAATAAATTATGAATTAAAAACCATGGTAGGGACCGGCTTTAAGGGTAATTGTATTATTAAGGGCCGTTTAAAAAGAATTCAGGGCCTTTAAAAAATAATTAATGAAGAAGAAGATAACACTTTTAAATCTAAATGAAAATATGAAAGAAAACAAGACACAGAAAAACAGAAAAAGACAATGGTCGCAACTGTCGCATTGTCTTTTTCTGTTTTTCTGTGTCTTGTTTTCTTTCATATTTTCATTAAGATTTAAAAGTGTTATCTTCTTCTTCAATGATATATTACGTTGATGGGTATAACCTTCAAAAGTTATAAAAAAAGAGTTTTTCTCGTAAAAAATTGAATAATTAATGAATTTTAAACTTTGGTAGGGAACGGCTTTAAGAATAACTGATTTATTAAGGGAGTTTAATAAGAATTCAGGGCCTTTTAAAAATAATTTATGAATTTAAAACCGTGGTAGGGACCGGCTTTAAGGGTAATTGTATTACAAAGGGCCGTTTGAAAAGAATTCAGGGCCTTTAAAAAATAATTAATGAATTTAAAACTTTGGTAGGGACCGGCTTTAAGAGTAATTGATTTATTAAGAAAGATTGATAAGAGATCAGGGCCTTTTAAAAAAATCTATTGAATTAAAACTGTGAGAGGGATCGGCCTTAAGGTAAATAAAATCCTTCAGGGCCCTCAATAAATAATTCAGGGCTTTTAAAAAGAATAAATGAAATAAAAAATCTGTGACAGGGACCGGTTTTAGGAGGAATTGTATTATTAAGGGCCGTTTAAAAAGAATCCAGGGCCTTTAAAAAATAAATTATGAATTAAAAACCGTGGAAGGGACCGGCTTTAAGGGTAATTGTATTATTAAGGGCCGTTTAAAAAGTATTCAGGGCCTTTAAAAAATAATTAATGAATTTAAAACTTTGGTAGGGACCGGCTTTAAGAATAACTGATTTATTAAGGGAGTTTAATAAGAATTCAGGGCCTTTAAAAAATAATTAATGAAGAAGAAGATAACACTTTTAAATCTAAATGAAAATATGAAAGAAAACAAGACACAGAAAAACAGAAAAAGACAATGGTCGCAACTGTCGCATTGTCTTTTTCTGTTTTTCTGTGTCTTGTTTTCTTTCATATTTTCATTAAGATTTAAAAGTGTTATCTTCTTCTTCAATGATATATTACGTTGATGGGTATAACCTTCAAAAGTTATAAAAAAAGAGTTTTTCTCGTAAAAAATTGAATAATTAATGAATTTTAAACTTTGGTAGGGAACGGCTTTAAGAATAACTGATTTATTAACGGAGTTTAATAAGAATTCAGGGCCTTTTAAAAAAATCTATTGAATTAAAACTGTGAGAGGGATTGGCCTTAAGGTAAATTAAATCCTTCAGGGCCCTCAATAAATAATTCAGGGCTTTTAAAAAGAATAAATGAAATAAAAAATCTGTGACAGGGACCGGTTTTAGGAGGAATTGTATTATTAAGGGCCGTTTAAAAAGAATCCAGGGCCTTTAAAAAATAAATTATGAATTAAAAACCGTGAAAGGGACCGGCTTTAAGGGTAATTGTATTATTAAAGGCCGTTTAAAAAGTATTCAGGGCCTTTAAAAAATAATTAATAAATTTAAAACTTTGGTAGGGACCGGCTTTAAGAATAACTGATTTATTAAGGGAGTTTAATAAGAATTCAGGGCCTTTTAAAAATAATTTATGAATTTGAAACCGTGGTAGGGACCGGCTTTAAGGGTAATTGTATTATTAAGGGCCGTTTAAAAAGAATTCAGGGCCTTTAAAAAATAATTAATGAATTTAAAACTTTGGTAGGGACCGGCTTTAAGAGTAACTGATTTATTAAGGAAGTTTAATAAGAATTCAGGGCCTTTTAAAAATAATCTATTGAATTAAAACTGTGAGAGGGATCGGCCTTAAGGTAAATTTAATCCTTCAGGGCCCTCAATAAATAATTCAGGGCCTTTCAAAAAGAATAAATGAAATTAAAACTGTGACAGAGACCGGCTTTAGGAGGAATTGTATTATTAAGGGCCGTTTAAAAAGAATCCAGGGCCTTTAAAAAATAAATTATGAATTAAAAACCGTGGTAGAGACCGGCATTAAGGGTAATTGTATTATTAAGGGCCATTTAAAAAGAATTCAGGGCCTTTAAAAAATAATTAATGAATTTAAACATTGGTAGGGACCGGCTTTAAGAATAACTGATTTATTAAAGGAGTTTAATAAGAATTCAGGGCCTTTTAAAAATAATTTATGAATTTAAAACCGTGGTAGGGACCGGCTTTAAGGGTAATTGTATTATTAAGGGCCGTTTAAAAAGAATTCAGGGCCTTTAAAAAATAATTAATGAATTTAAAACTTTGGTAGGGACCGGCTTTAAGAGTAACTGATTTATTAAGGAAGTTTAATAAGAATTCAGGGCCTTTTAAAAATAATCTATTGAATTTAAACTGTGAGAAGGATCGGCCTTAAGGTAAATTAAATCCTTCAGGGCCCTCAATAAATAATTCAGGGCCTTTTAAAAAGAATAATTGAAATTAAAACTTTGACAGGGACCGGCTTTAGGAGGAATTGTATTATTAAGGGCCGTTTAAAAAATAAATTATGAATTAAAAACCGTGGTAGGGACCCGCTTAAAGGGTAATTGTATTATTAAGGGCCGTTTAAAAAGAATCCAGGGCCTTTAAAAAATAAATTATGAATTAAAAACCGTGGTAGGGACTAGCTTTAAGGGTAATTGTATTATAAAGGGCCGTTTAAAAAGAATTCAGGGCCTTTAAAAAATTATTAATGAATTTAAAACTTTGGTAGGGACCGGCTTTAAGAATAACTGATTTATTAAGGGAGTTTAATAAGAATTCAGGGCCTTTTAAAAATAATTTATGAATTTAAAACCGTGGTAGGGACCGGCTTTAAGGGTAATTGTATTATTAAGGGCCGTTTAAAAAGAATTCAGGGCATTTAAAAAATAATTAATGAATTTAAAACTTTGGTAGGGACCGGCTTTAAGAGTAACTGATTTATTAAGGAAGTTTAATAAGAATTCAGGACCTTTTAAAAATAATCTATTGAATTAAAACTGTGAGAGGGATCGGCCTTAAGGTAAATTTAATCCTTCAGGGCCCTCAACAAATAATTCAGGGCCTTTTAAAAAGAATAAATGAAATTAAAACTGTGACAGGGACCGGCTTTTGTAGGAATTGTATTATTAAGGGCCGTTAAAAAGAATCCAGGGCCTTTAAAAAAAAAATTATGAATTAAAAACCGTGGTAGGGACCGGCTTTAA